>JAHVAK010000696.1:0-2569382 GCA_019845155.1 Luehdorfia chinensis
TATGTAAACAGAATAAGATGGAACCAGTAAGATGTTAACAAGTAGAGTAACTGTAAATAAGTTAGTAACGTAAGTAGAAATACTAAGGTTAATTGTATGTACGAATATGAAAAAAAGGCTATGTATACTGTAGAAATAATAAATACAAAAGAAAAAGAAAGAAAAGACAAAAGGAAAATAAAAATAAAAATAAAGAATTAAACAAGGGCCCCTGATCCACCATGGTCCAGGGGAACCAGAAAAAAAAAAAAAAAAAAAAAAAAAAAAAAAAAAAAAAAAAAAAAATAAAAACCTAACCTAACCTAACCTAAACCTAACCTAACCTAACCTAAAAAACCTAACCTAACGACCTAAAACCTAGACCTAACCTAACCTAACCTAACCCTAACCTAACCTAACCTAACCTAACCTAACCTAACCTAACCTAACCTAACCTAACCTAACCTAACATAACCTAACCTAACCTAACCTAACCTAACCTAACTAACCTAACCTAACCTAACCTAACCTAACCTAACCTAACCTAACCTAACCTAACCTAACCTAACCTAACCTAACCTAACCTAACCTAACCTAACCTAACCTAACCTAACCTAACCTAACCTAACCTAACCTAACCTAACCTAACCTAACCTAACCTAACCTAACCTAACCTAACCCAGTCCGGTGTCAGTCTCGGCCCCGAACGTCACGTTTTTGAGCTGCTCCGCGCTCTAAAATTGCGAAAAATAGGTTTTTCGCGACGGATTTTCAAGTGCGATACACCAAAAGTTGCGCCTCGACACAAGGTGTCCCGAAGTGAAAACCGCCGGAAAATCAAAAAAAAAATGAAGAAATTAATGTGAAAACAGTGATTCTTTACAAACTTCAAACACTAAAAGTGAAACGCTGTGAGTTTAAGTGCTACGACCTATACTTTTTATAGTGTGCGTTTAAAGGTACTAGTGGCCCCAACATAAGTGCGAATACTCCGATTTTTCCGATGCACAATCCCGGAGAAAATCGCAAAAAAAAAACAAGTGCCACGTGGGCACGTGTTTTGTGATTTGTCATTGTGCGGCTGTTTTTGAAGACAGCTATCAGTAGCAGAGACGGAGCAAAGCCGAAAACAATTTACGGGACAAAAATAAGTTAAGTGGTTACAGAGATATTGTATTTTGAAAATTTATCAAGTTTTAAAAACTCAATAATTCAGAAACAGAAGTGAAGACCCCTAGTTTTTATATTAAAATAAGATTGATAACTGTACCAACAATAGTATAGTAAAAATTTAGAATTTAGAAGTAAGTAGTTTTTTAATTAGGAATTTTATAAGGTTTTAGTGTATCACGCGGTACCCATTAAAATGAGGTTTTAGAGTTTATAATTGTTTAAACCAATAGAGTATAAAGTAGTATACATTGTAAAATTTTTTGTAGATTTTAAGAAGTAAAGACTTGGAAATTATAACCAAAAATTGGAAATATTATCGATTTTTGTTAAAAATACACTTGGGGTAGACTCAAATAATAGATCGAAGGGCAAAACTGCAATCTAGACGCCGAGACCATTAAAATGAGCCCAAGAACGAGCCAAATCGCTCTATAAACAAGTAAAATAGACTTTTGCTGTCGAAGTCAGCGGCCATTTTGTAAATATTGAAACGTGAATAACTTTGGACTTAAGAGTCGTAGCGACTTCTAATTTTAGACCTAACCATTGACCTGACGAGGCCAATAAAATAAGACATAAAAAGACTCTACATAGAGTCAAAAAACTTGACAAAAATTTTGACCTAAGTGTATAGAGGAGAGAGTTTACATACTAGATGCCCAAACCGCGACTTTCTGAGACCAAAATTGAGAAAGTTACGAGAGTTTGTACAATTGGCCGCCATCTTTAGCCGCCATATTGAAAAAATTAAAATTGAGGTATCTCCGGAAGTCCTTGGCTGATCTTGACGCGGTTTTCGACAATTGTGTCTGCTAAACATTTGCCATCAGAGCAAATACAGTAATACAATTTTGGCGGCCATTTTTAAGCCGCCATCTTGTAAAAACACAATCAGCTGTATCCCTGTCGAGACTGCTCCGATTTTAGCCGGGTTTTCGGAATACGAAGGGTAATTACGTTGACTCTCCTTTGACACAAGGAAGAGACTCTACATAGAGACAAAAATAAAAAATTTTGATAGTACCTTGTCTTATTAAAATTATAAATTTGACAACCCTGCAGGATAGGGACAAATTGAGGCACTCTACATAGAGCATACAAATTTATTTGCTATTTTATTTTTATAATTTAAGTAATATTAAGTTTATAAATTTATTAATATAATATTATTCTTTACTTTTTGACTTTGCACATCCCCCGTAACAGAGGGCGTCTGACGTTAGAAAATTTTTATTGTTTTTTACATTTTTATATTTTAATTAAAAGACGCTTCCCCTGACAATGCTCGGAATCCGAACCCCTGCCAAAAAGATGCCGGAAAAGGAGAAGGAGAGTCGCTCTTCAAGCGAAATACGGACGGAAGGCCGTAAGGAAGCAAAGGAAGGGCCAAAAAATGTAAGAAAGAGCATTGGGGAATGGGAGACAGGAGCAAAGGAATTGGAACAGGGACCAAAAGACAGGGCCAACAAAATTTTGCCGGTGGTACGACCGAAGCAAACAATGACCGCCCCCTCTACGAGCAGAGCCTCGGTTGAAAAAGCAGGGAACTCACCGGAAAAGAGTACAGAAAGACATATGGACAGAGTGGTTGAGGCGAGAGCATGTCTGAACAAGGCAAAGCTCCACCTTAACAACTCTAGGAACCTGAAAACGGACATAAAGATTGAGGTAACACAAAGCATAGAAAGACTGTACCAACTAGTAAAGGAAGCAGAAACGGAAAGGAAACTGGGAGTTGGAATCAAGAAACAGGAAGAACAGAGAAAAATTGACAAAACACCGGAGAGACAAGACGGGAGTGGGAAAGACCCAAAAGAAAATCCCGTAAAAAGGATAGAGGAAGAAAAGCTCTTAAACAAAATAGAAGAACATGGGTTACTCCTGGAAGAAAACAGGAGAGAAATGGAGAAATTAAGAGAAGCACTTAAGCAACGAGAAATTAGAGAAGAGATGGCGACATACGCTACGGTCACCGCCGGAGTAACTAAAAGATCGCCACTGAATAGCACGGCTATACACTCGGTGGCGATCACGTGTACAAATGAGAAGGACACGGGAGACCAGGTAATGGATAGAGTGAGAAAAGCAATAAACGCTAAAGAAGAAGGATTAAAAATAGATAAAATAAGAAAAGCAAGAGATAGGAAGGTGATAGTTGGATGCTGTACTGAAGGAGAAATAAGTAAAGTAAAGGAAAGGATCAAGAAAGCAGGAATGGAATTGAACGTAGAGGACATCAAGAATAAGGACCCACTGGTGATGCTGAGAGATGTAATGGAGTACAACACGGATGAAGACATTAAAAAAGCCATTATGGTACAAAATAAACATCTTCTCAAGGATCTCGGAGCGGACGACCTCAGGATGGAAATACGATATAGGAAGAAGACGAGAAACGCACTCACATGTCATATTGTACTGAAGGTCTCACCGCAGTTATGGAACCGCCTCACGGAAGCTGGAGTGGTACACGTCGACCTGCAACGTGTGAAGGTAGTAGACCAGTCTCCCCTAATCCAGTGCTCTAGATGCTTGGGGTATGGGCACACCAAAAGACTATGCAGTGAGAGCGTTGATATCTGTAGCCACTGTGGGGGCCCACACCTCAGGACGGAGTGTGCAGAGTGGCTTTCGGGTGGGGTACCCACGTGCAGGAACTGCGTTAAGGCAAAGTTGGACCACTCGGATCACAACGCCTTCAGTGCGGACTGCCCCGTGAGGAGGAGATGGGAGACTTTGGCACGTTCTCCAATAGCGTACTGCTAAGGTGGCCCCGGGCATCGACAGCACAACAACTGCTAATAACAACCGCCAATACCGCGTGTTTCAGGCAAATCTGCAAAGGTGCAAGCTCGCTACGGCCGAACTAATCAACGAGGCAGCCAGTCAAAAAGTCTCGTTCGCCATAGTCCAGGAACCATATATTGGACAAACAGGAGAGATGAGGTCCTATCCAGGGACCAGAATAGTACAATGTTACAGAGGCCAGGCTACCAATAAGGTAATCAAGGCTGCCATTGTGCTATTCGACAGCACCATCGACGTTACTCTGTGCCCCGGTCTCACATCTGAAAACATAGCAGTTGCCAGATTGAGGACGGGGGCCTGGGAAATCGGGGTGGTGTCTGTCTACCTGGAGGGAGATAAGCCCATCGAACCCTACCTGGACATGATTAGGGCGGCCGTGGCGAACTTAGGGACCGATAATGTGATTGTAGGTGGGGACGTGAACGCGTGGAACACATGGTGGGGAAGTCGGAGGACGGACAATAGAGGAGTGGATGTGGCAGCAGTTCTTGACGAACTGGAGCTGCACATACTCAACCAAGGGACAGAACCCACATTTGACACCATAAGAGGAGGGACGAGATTTTCCAGCTGCGTGGATATAACATCATGCTCGACGAGCCTTCTCGGAAGGGTGGACAACTGGAGGCTATCCGGAAACACCACCAGTTCGGACCACAAGGCAATCCTATTCAACATAAATCTTGAAAATTCAATAGGCATGGATATAAAAAGAACCACCCGAAAATACAACACAAAAAAGGCAAATTGGAACGAGTTTCGTGAGAAACTCGTCCATATTTGGAAAAATAATAATATTACAAAAGTAGAGATAGAGAAAATAGTTGACAGGACCGATCTAGAGAAAAATATAGATACATATATACAAACAATCATAGAGGCTTGCGAAATTAGTATGCCGAAGTTAAAATCCCAAAAACGAGTAGGGTTGCCTTGGTGGACTGACGAGCTTCAAAAGCTCAAAAAGGAAGTTTCCAGAATGAAGCGCCGCATTTCCAACGCGGCGCCGGTCCGCCGAGAGTGGGTCGTCGAGCAGTACCTACTTACAAAAGAGAAATACCACACAGAGGCTAAAAGAGCGCAGACCGCGAGCTGGAGGGAGTTCTGTGGTAAGCAGGACAGGGAGTCAATGTGGGACGGGATTTACAGGGTGATAGGTAGAACAACCACAAGAGTGGAAGAGATCCCTCTTGTTTGGCAGGGGAAAACCCAGGGAAGCCTGGAGTCAGCCGAGATCTTGGCAAAGACCTTCTACCCAGAGGATATAGCTCAAGAAGACGAAGTAGTCCACAAGCTGACGAGAGAAGTAGCTGAAAAGGTAAACGATACATCACAAGATGATCTATGTGATCCCCCTTTTACAGCGGAGGAGCTGATGTGGGCTACTTCAAGCTTTAATCCAAAGAAGGCCCCTGGCATAGACGGGCTGACCGCAGACATATGCAAAGCGACCATCACCCTGGACCCGGAACTGTTCCTGGCATTTACTAACAAATACCTCAGTCTTGCCTACTTCCCTACCAAGTGGAAGGAAGCAACGGTAGTGTTCCTTCGTAAACCGGGAAAAGAGGACTACACGCACCCCAAATCGTACAGACCGATTGGGTTGCTGCCTGTTCTTGGGAAGATCTTCGAAAAGATGATGATTCGAAGGATCAGGTGGCACATTACACCGAAGATCAGCCAGAGACAGTATGGATTCATGCCGCAGCGTAGCACCGAGGACTCCCTCTATGACCTGATACAACTTATAAAAGGTCACTTGAGCAATAAAAAGCTCATAGTGATGGTGTCATTGGACATAGAGGGAGCTTTCGACAACGCGTGGTGGCCTGCCATACGATGTCGACTGGCTGAGACCAAATGTCCATCCAACCTGCGGCGCCTCACGGATGACTACTTTACGGATAGAGTGGTACGCGTGAGGTACGCAGGCGCGGAATGCAAGAGGGGTACGACGAAGGGGTGTGTGCAGGGCTCGATTGGAGGTCCAACATTTTGGAACCTTCTGTTGGACCCGCTTCTCAGGGAGGTTACCGGAGCGGGGGAGCACTGCCAAGCGTTTGCGGACGATGTGGTCTTGGTTTTCTCGGGGGATGAGGCACTGGAAATACAAGAGCGAGCCAATGCGACCCTCGCTCATGTTCGGAGTTGGGGAATCCGAAATAAGCTCAAATTCGCCCCGCTAAAAACCAAAGCGATGGTGATTACGCGGAAGCTTAAATACGATTCTCCAATTCTGTGCATGGGTGGGGTGCGCATTGAAATGTCTCGCGAGATAAAAATACTCGGTCTCACCGTTGACGACAGGCTAACATTCAGCACACATGTGCAGAATGTGTGCTGTAAGGTACAAAGCCTGTACAGTCAGCTGGTGAGATCTGCAAAGATTCATTGGGGCCTCAACCCTGAGATAATCAGGACCATTTATATAGCAGTGGTGGAGCCAGTCATAATGTACGCGGCCAGCGCATGGGCGCCAGCAACAGAAAAGCTGTACATTAAAAAACAGCTCGATGCAGTGCAACGCGGCTTCGTGCAGAAAATTACTAAAGCATACAGAACTGTTTCCCTAAACTCGGCTCTGCTGCTTGCCGGACTGCTTCCTTTGGACCTAAGGGTCCGGGAAGCAGCCTTGCTTTATGAAATAAAGAAAGGTTTTTCTCGGCAAGTAGTCGGGGATCGGGAGGTGGAGAGACAGGTGGCGTATGTGGAGTCGCCGCATCCAGCGGAGCAAGTGGGGCTGCAATTCAGTTGCCTGGAGGATAGTGCACAAATGGACCAGCAGAGCAGTGAAGGAATTAAAATTTATACTGATGGCAGCAAGATCCAGGGGAAAGTCGGAGCGGCGCTTTCCATATGGAGAGGCGCCGCCGAGACGAGTATCCGTAAGCTAAAGCTGGGACATTTTTGCACTGTGTACCAGGCGGAATTGTTGGCCCTGCTTGAAGCCACTAACTGCGCGCTCCAAGATTCTGCACGAAGCTGTAGTGTCTACTGCGATTCCAGGTCCGCTCTCCAAACGATCATCCAGATCGACTCCCTCCATCCCATTGCGGTAAGGGCAATAGATAACATCAAAAAATTAAAAACCCAAGGTAGAACCATCAGCCTGTACTGGATAAAAGCCCACGCTGGGCTGGAGGGAAACGAGAGAGCGGACGAGCTGGCGAAAGATGCCGCCCTAAACACCAAGCGCCAGCCAGATTATGAAGCGTGTCCGGTTTCATTCGTCAAGCGACAAATCCGTAAGGAGTCGCTGGGCGAATGGAACCGGCGATACAAAGAGGGAGAAACGGCCTCCACCACGAAGGTATTTTTCCCGGACGCAATCGAGGCGTATTCGATAGTGAGGAAGTTGGATGGTGGGTTCTCTGAGTACCTGCACCGCTTCAAGTGCAGGGAGAGCCCATCATGTGTATGTGATCCTGAGATCAAGGAAAGTGTTGTGCATCTCATCACGGAGTGTCCTGTCTACGGCAGGAAAAGAAATGATGTAGAGACAGAGTTAGGAATTAAAATAACGGAAAATAACATAAAAGACATAGTAAGAAGTAAAGAAATTAGAAATAGGTTTTTGAAATATTGCAAAGAAGTAGCAGATAAGGTAGCAAATAAAAACAAATAAAAGGCAATAAAGGGTAAAACTGTAATGTATACAACTCAGTATACACTATTAGTCCCAACATAATCAGGTAAATAAAACACGATAAAATAAGAAAAAGAAAATATGTAAATAGAAAAGATGAAAGACTAGCAATTATACATAATAGTAATTTTAAAGAATTTGTAAAAGTATAAGTAACAACTATAAGTATGAGATAGAAAAAGACAAGGTAAAATAACGTAGATATAATAAAACAGTATTGTATAGAATAAGTAAGCAACGATAGACAGTAAAAAGAAAACATGTATATAGATGTAAGGAGAATGTAATAAAGGTATAGAGTTAAGAAAATACGAAACAGATAAGAAGAGCATAAATACGCTCAAAAGAATATGTAATAAGTAAGATATAGAAGATATAATTTATAATAAATAAAAGAACGAAAAAAGAAAGAAACAAAAATAAAACATAAAAAGAATGACAAAGGCCCTGATCTCCCATGTCAGGGGAATAGAAAAAAAAAAAAAAAAAAAAAAAAAAAAAAAAAAAAAAAAAAAAAAAAAAAAAAAAACTAACCTAACCTAACCGCAGTCCCGCGCCAGACGCCGAGCCGACCGGATCGTTTTCGGGACGCTCCGCAGTCGAAAAATCAAAACCAGTGGTCAAAGTGTTCGAATAAAGCCGTATTATACATCAAAATGTGCGTAACGGTGCCCTCTATACAGTGCTGTTTTTAGTTTTTGCCGCAAGACATATTTTATCAACATTTTGGGCAAAAAACCGAAAATTTGTGGCAGTGAAAACACAAAAGTGCGTGCGGCTCCCGATTAGTCGCCACAACTTATATGGATTTTGTGCTCATTGGACGCGTCTCTACTTGACCTTACTACGTGCCAATTTTCAAAATTTTCCGTCAAGCCATTTTGGAGAAAACAGCCAAAAACTGAATACCTCATTTTTCAAGAAAAGCCTGTTCCAGACTTCTGCGTGTGAATTTCGGAGTGTCTGCAGATTGTGCATGATCAGGGCTTTCCAACGAGCCCATCAGCATTATCGTGCGACAACCGGGGCCAACTGTAGGGCCTGGATACCGAAAATCGTTCACGTGTTTTTAGTTTGTGACCCCCCAGGACAAAATCGTGAGTGACTACCCCCAATTTTTTTAAGTGCTTAACATAGACTATTTAATTAAGAATACTTCTGCAAATTTTTAGAATTTTCTGTTCCATAGTTTCGAAATTAAATATTATTTTCCGATAACACTCCCCTTTCATGTTAACTTTGCCTACCCCATATCTCGTAAACGGTGCGTCGTAGGCAAATTCTAATAAAATTTTCGTTCTCTTTAGAGAACCACTTTTAAGGGTCTTTATCTATATCCATTCTTAGTTTTCTCAAATTCCTGTATAAAATCATAATTTACGTAATTTTAAAATTTTTTTTGCTTCGCAAACTTGACATTCAATTATTTTTTTTCTATGCCACTATGTTGGCCTTATCTTAAAAATATCTTCCAGCATAAAATATTCCGAGAAAGTATCTTCGTAGATATTTATTTCTTATTTTATAACTTTTTTGAGTCATAGTATGGAGAGAACTCTCCAAAGCGTCATATCTCGAAAACGGAGCAAGATTTCCAAAATCTAAGCAAATTTCTGTTCTCAAAGAGAACGTATATCAATATCTGCACATCGAATACCGTTTTTAGATTTTTAAATATTTAAAGTTTTTCTGATTTTACGTAATTTTAAAATTTTTTCGGCTCCCCTAAATCTTAATATTTCGCTCAACTTTCTGTAACACTGTGTTGAACTTATCAAAAAACTTCCCCCTAGCATAAAATATCTTCAGAAAATTAACCCCCCAACCCCTAAAATCGATTAGTAAAAAATATCACCATAAAATCAAATATAAGGGTCACAAACTGGACAAAATTGAAGTATGGCGCCCTCACAGAGCGAACCTATCACCCTCCCGGCCACCGCCGAGGAAGTGGTGAACACGGAGACATTCAGCGGAGTGGTAAACAAGCTGACCACCTGCATCAATACAGCAGTTAACGAAGGGAAAAGCGTAACTGCGGCCAATAAAAGGCTCATTGGTCTAGCCGTTGAGGAAATCAGACGTGCCACGAGAGCCCTCATAACTTTTTCATCGGCTCCTACACCACCTGCTTTTGGGGAATTGAAAAACGAAATTCTGACCTGCGTAAAAAATGAATTGGCGGACATCAAGAAAATGGTCCACGCCACTCAGTCGCGACCATCTTACGCCCAAGTGGCAGCGGCGGCTGGTGGCGGCGGTACTTCCGGGTCTAATAAAACTACCAGACCATCTCTTCCACCTGCGAATAAGCCCGCCATAATAGTCAGTTCAGTGGCCGAAACAAAAACTAGACAAGAGGTTATCGAACGTTTTAAAAAAAGCATCAGCTACAGGAATTCGAACTACGCACCGGCGCGCATTCAACCAGTCTCCAACAACAAGTTGCGCGTTGAATTTCACAGTTTGCAACAGCGAGATGACACACTTGCGCGGCTTAAGGACACGAGTGAAGTTAGGGCAGAGCCCGTGCGTAGCTTTAAACCAATGATCATCCTTAAAGGCATCTCCAAGGATGTTCCAGCCGAAGACCTCACCAGAATCATGCTAACACAAAACGCGGAGCTCACTGAGCTCACAACGATTCGTGAAGGCGTAGACGGTGAGAACCCTAACAATAATAGTAGCATTAATTTACGATTTAAGCGAAATAACAAAAACGCCAATCTGTACAATGCGGTGCTCCTTGTGGACCCAAAAATCTATAGGAAGCTAATAGAGATGGGTAGGGTATGCATAGACCACCAGCGCATACAGGTGGACAGTTTCTCCCCATTTCTGCAGTGCCATAAGTGCTTGCAATTTGGCCACATGCGGTCTAAGTGCACTGCATCTGAGAGTCCCTGCTCCCATTGCGCCAGCAATGAGCATCAAGTAGGCGACTGCCCAATGAAAAACACACCTCACAGCGCAAAATGCTACAATTGCCAATCCCATAACAACAGATTCAACACCACAAATGACACTAAACACACAGCCAACTCTAACAACTGCCCACGTCTGCGAGCCATGAAGGATCGAATCTCTAACCGAATAGATTATGGATTATACTAACAAATTGAAAATATTACAGTGCAATATCGACAAATCCAAAAGAAGTTTACAAGAATTAATCGTTTCTTTCATGGCTAGTAGTTATGATATCGCCCTTGTATCGGAACCTTATGTTGGTTCCAGCAAGGAACTTAAACCGATACAAGGACTTAGCATTATTCAGTTTCCATCGGATACAAGGGTAAAAGCATGCGTCTTAGTAAAACCAGGATCGGGTTCTGTATTAGGACTCTCGCAATACTCAACTCCCAACCTCAGTGTGGTACAACTTACTACACACAATAACAGCAACATATACATTGCCTCAATATATGTAGAGCCGGATAATGACGAGCGTAACACACTCGACCGACTTGACACCTTCCTTAAAGCGACTGAAAACTCATTCAAGGTCGTGGGGGGCGACTTCAACGGGTGGCACCCCATCTGGGGATGTAGTAGAAGTAACCAGAGAGGAAATGCTGTATTAGACTTGGCATATAGCAATGATATGGTGGTATGTAACATGGGCACAACAGCCACATTCGAAACAGTCACCCACGGCCGGGACCGCTCCTCCATCATAGACCTTACATTAGTATCCGGACCTATGTACGACCGCATATCTGATTGGCAGGTTAACATAGATATTTGCCCATCGTCCCAACACAATGCAATCGAGTTTTATATTCACAACCTCTCCCCTACCTCTCTTCCACACACACATAACACATCCACGTTTCGCTACAAATCCACTAAGGCTTGCTGGCCTCTGTTCAAGGAAGCCCTACACTTACACATGCTGACTTCCAATGTCTTAGACAAAGACATCTCCGCATTAAATTCACTGGAACTAGATTCAGTAATAGACGAGGTTACTGAAACCATACACTCGGCGTGTAAGGCCAGTATGCGTTGCAACGGTGGAGGATACCTGCACAAACCACCATGGTGGTCCGAGGAGCTAGAGGCACTTAAGCGAGAGGTGATAAAAATACATCACAAATTACACGACTTCAAACGAAGAGGCTTACCTCTGGAAGAAATAGCTGAACAACAGAAAATAAAAAAGGCTCTTTACGCTCAAAAAATGAGGGCAGAGTCCACTAACAACTTCCGAGACTTCTGCAACCTACAAACAAAGGAAAACGTCTGGTCTCTAACGAACAGGCTCCTTAAAGCACCTACCCCAAGGCGCCCTCCAATAACTCTCAAAATCGGGGACAAGTACACCAATAGCAGCAAAGAAACCGCAAACGCTCTATTGGAACACTTTTATCCTGATGACCTCCCTGATACCGAACCCCGACACCACGAGCTAAGAGCTGAATCTGCCACTTTGCCGCTAACACAGGATGACCCATCTTTCACAGAGGAGGAGGTGCTGGAGTGCTTAAAGCACATGAACCCTAAGAAGGCTCCCGGACTTGACCACCTTACGTCCGACATCTGTTACCAATTCGCTAGGGACTATCCTAGACTTCTTACGGACATCCTTAACAGATGCTTATCACTTCAGCACTTTCCAAATCGATGGAAGGTTGCATATGTCAAAATAATCCCAAAACCGGCAAAGTCGGACTACAGCGCTCTGGAGTCATTCCGCCCTATAGGTCTATTGCCTGTATTTGGCAAGCTGCTGGAAAAGCTTTTCATCAGACGCGTAACTTACTGGGCAGCTAAAAAACAAAAAGCGAATACACAACAATTTGGTTTCCGAGAACAGGTAAATACGACTCACGCGATAAACACAGCACTCAACCTTGTCCGACAGGCCAAGGAGCACAAACATTTGGCAGTTGCCATCTCTTTGGACATCAAAGCGGCCTTTGACAACGCTTGGTGGCCGGCTCTTTTTCATAGACTTCGCCACATCGAGTGCCCGAAAAACATCTTCGGACTAATCACTGATTATGTCTGTAATCGGGAAGTAATCCTAGACCACGCAGGAGAGCGGGTCACCAAGACGATGTCCAAGGGCTGCATTCAAGGTTCCACGTGTGGACCAGTTCTGTGGAATACCATATTGGACGAGCTTCTTGACACAGAACTTCCAGCGGGTTGCCATATACAGGCTTTTGCTGACGACGTCCTTTTGATTGTTACGGCGAAAGACACCAACGAACTAGAGAATGCAGCTAATCAGGCACTCACAAAGATTGTTCAGTGGGGCACTAGTGTCAAACTGACATTTGGGCCCACAAAAACCCAAGCAATAGCTTTCACCCCAAGAGCCAAATCGGCTAGAGTCACAATAAACGGACAGGGCATTCAATTTGTGTCTGCTATTAAATTCCTAGGAGTGGTCCTCGATGAGAAGCTGCTTTTTGGTCAACATGTGACACATGTAATCAATAAGGCCGTGCGAATCTTCAATGCGCTCTGCATTTACTCGCGGCCTACTTGGGGGGCTCACCCGGAAAATATCCGTGCTATTTACCAGCAGGTAATTCAGCCTATTATCACCTATGCTGCGGGCATCTGGGGACATGTAGCACAGAAAAAGTGCATTAAGAGGAGACTCGAGACAATGCAACGCGGCTTTGCCATAAAGGCTATTAGAGGATTTCGCACGGTCTCAACATCTGCAGCATTAGCACTCGCGCAATTTACACCAATTGACCTAAAGATTAAGGAGGTACAAGCCGTAGAAAGGACAAGGCTATTGGGAACCTCGGATTGCCTACCACAAGATGTAACACTAGAAAAACCAACTGCCCCTCATGAACTATTACATCCGGCTGATAGAGTAACTATTGATCTGAAGATCACAAATAATCAAGACGAAGTTGACACTCTTAGGGAACCCGGCTCCACATGTATTTTTACAGACGGCAGTAAGCAGGCGAATGGAGCAGTCGGAGCAGCCTTCGTTTGCTACTTGCCTGCTGGTAACAATCCCGCAATTATAACCAAAAAATTCAAACTTCACGACACCTGTTCAGTATTTCAGGCCGAATTGCTTGCTATATCTAAGGCATGCAATTGGGTCCTTAAAAATAAACACCTCTCAACTATCATCTACTCCGACTCATTATCTGCCATTAAAGCCGTCCAAAACAGAAGCAATACACATCCCTTAGTTTCCGACATTCACAGAATCATGCACAAACACAAAGAAGTTGGACATATCAAAATAGCTTGGGTGAGAAGCCACGTAGGTGTAGTGGGGAACGAGGCGGCTGATGCGGCTGCAAATGCTGGAGCAAAACTACACAAAACACCTGATTATTCCAATTTCCCTATATCATTCATCAAAGAAAGAATCAGAACCAAGAATCGGGCCATATGGCAGGCTAGGTATCAGAGTGCAGATCAAGGCAGTCACACCAAAAAGCAGCTACCAACACTTCATGATATAGTCAAACTCAACAAAATAACAAACACAAACTTTCACATGACACAAATTCTCACCGGCCACGGCTTTCATAAATCATATTTGCAAAGATTTAAAATCACTCAGGACGACAAATGCCCCTGCGATGATGCCACATCACAAACGCTGGAACATCTCTTGGAAGAATGTCCCGCTTTCGGAGCCCAACGGTATTCGCATACGACAATATGTGCCAACTTAGGAGTGTCGCCCTTTAAAATAATAGAACTAATGAGGAAAGAGTCCACCTGGACCTCCTTTATCAACTACGCTGAATATATTTTGAAGCGGCTAAAACAATTTAATGTTCCCACGAATGCAAACGATGTAAATGATACAAATGATTAGCTAGTATAATAACAGTAACCTCAAACTTTAAACTTTATTATTTCACTTTCTTTTGCCAAAATTATCTTTGTATACCTTTTTTTTTAGTTAGCATTAGGACTAGTACATGTCACGACCACAATACATGTGGCTATTTGAACTATATTTTAACTTTAGTTATAATTACACAATTATTTTATTTTTTATTTTTGTGCTTGTATGTTTAGTAATTAAGATAAGTTATGTTCTACATTTAGGGATATTAGTTTCCAATAATACTTAATATTATGGCTTTTAGTCTTAAGTTAAAGTTTTTTTTTTTTGTTTTATTATCATTTATTATTTCTCTGTGTTGATGTTGAATATGTTTTCACTTTTAGTTAATAGAATTAAATATGCTCTGTGTTGAGGAGTATTAGTTTGTAATTACCATTATTAATTGTAAGGGACTCAATGTAAACAAAATTAAAAAAAAATTGGGAATACAAAGCAATGTAAATATTTTAGATAATAAGTAGCTTTATAGAAACCACAAAGCATTATATAATTTAGGAGAAGTACTATACGTAACTGTATCCAATAGCAGTTATGATATATATCTTTTTCTTGTGAATCATGTAAACTTAATTTTTATTCATATATTAACTATGCAGAAACTGACAATATATTCCCGTCGAGGGTGGTTTTAACCCTCGGTGGAAACCATAAAAAAAAAAAAAAAAAAAAAAAAAAAAAAACCTAACCTAACCTAACCTAACCTAACCTAACCTAACCTAACCTAACCTAACCTAACCTAACCTAACCTAACCTTTTTTTTTTTTTTTTTTTGTACGTGGGGAAATCCTACATGGATACCCCTCTGTCGCGGGGGCAACAAAGGGGTTATGCCGGACTCCTACCGGCTAAAACCCCACGGTGTTCCTCTTGTCGCTAGTAGTTGGGACTACGGGAACGCTTTCGCACACTACCGCAGTCCCGACAGCGTTGGCCCAATTATGAGCCCCTTCTCATTGTGTGGGTGGAGCTGGAGCCCTCCACCCGTTCTTCGTGTAGGGGCGCGCGGGAACACCGCGTGCGCCTCCTCGAGGTCTTTTACATAAGCGGTGGACCACCCCCGAGTCCGCCGCCTAGACCTCTGTTATGGGGGACGGAGGAGGGCTTGATAGGCCCTTCTCCTGCGCCCGGCTCTCTGGCTGCGGATTGGGACTGTAGCGTTCCGCTCTCTCTCCCTCTCCGCAGCCTCCTTCTGCGACATGACCTTTTCGCAGAAGGTTACACCGGCACTCCACGACCTCTCACTGCTTACCATAGCCCTAACTAAGGCTGGCAACGAGAGGTCATCCCCCACAGCGGCGACGAGATCATGGCGCTGCTCCGCCCAAGCTGGGCACTCCTCCAGCGTATGCTGCGCCGTGTCCTCGTCACTGCGACAATGGTGGCACTCTGTTGTCGGCTCTCTTCCGGCTATGCGACACAGGTACCTCCCGAAGCATCCATGCCCCGAGAGCACCTGTACCAGCCGGAAGGTCAGTGATCCGTGCCGCCTGTCCATCCAGTCGCCCAGGACCGGACGTACAGCCTCGACAGTCCTGCTGCCAGCCACAGGATGGGCCAGTCGCTCCTTCCACTTAAGCATCATGGACTGTCGAGCGTGGAACTTCCGAATTTCCCACTCTCTTGGGATGGGATGTTGCCCTTGGAGCCGAAGTTCTGAGCGCCACTGATACGTTGATGCTAAGAACTTCGCCTCCAAATCCCAAGGAGGGGATCCCGCCAGTACGCACGCTGCCTCATGAGAGATGGTGCGATAACCTCTTATGACCCCGACGGCCATCGCTCTCTGAGGTCTTCTCAGAAAAACGATGGTTTTCTCCGTCAGGGCCTCCACCCACACGGGTGCTCCATATAGGGCCATGGATCGCACCACCCCCAGATATAGGCGGCGGGTACTCGAGTCTGGCCCCCCGAGGTTGGGAAGGAGCCGCTTTAAAGCGGCTGCCGTCTTCGTTAGTCTGGGAGCCAGACGAGTAAAATGTTCGCGGAAGTTCCAGCGGCTGTCGAGGACGAGTCCAAGGTATTTCATTTTGGACCCCACCTCGATTTGGACGTCACCGACAACGATGTGAGACCCTTGCGGCGGTGCCTTCCGAGGCTTATGGAACAAAATAGCCTCGGACTTGTTGAGCGCCACCTCGAGACCCAACATCGTTATTCTGCCGACAACCTGTGCCACAGACTCGATGGCCAGACGGGCAGCACCTTCATACGTGTCCCCCCGGGCGGTGACCAATGTGTCGTCAGCGTAACAGGTCACATTCGCGCCCGGGGGAAGATCGCCCCGCAATACCCAGTCGTATCCGATGTTCCACAGAAGCGGACCAAGGACAGACCCCTGTGGGACACCGCACGATATTGCCCTCTTTAATATCGAGCCTCCCCGCCCAAAGTAGCAGATGTACCTTTCAGAGAGGTAATCCCCGACGATTCGGCTGAGATAGGGAGGCACTTTGTGAAATTTAAGTGCCTCCATGATGCACGGCCAGGGCAGGGTATTAAAGGCATTAGCAATGTCTAAGGACACCGCCAACAGCACCCCGCCCTGTCTCACTGTCTCGTCCGAGTGGGCTTTGATGCGATTTATTGCATCAATTGTCGAAAGACCCACTCGGAAGCCGAATTGATGGTCCGATAGGTCGGGGCCAACCTCTCTGAGGTGCCCGATGAGGCGACTAGCAATGATTCGCTCGAAGAGCTTGTCTACCTCATCGAGCAACACAATTGGGCGATAAGCGGAAGGAGAGTCCGCGGGGCGCCCTTCCTTCTTGAGGAGGATTAGCCTGCCCGTCTTCCACTGTGCAGGAAACCGGCCCGTCTCCAGACAGGCGTCGAATAGCCTTCGGAGCCGGTCCCCTAGCACTTCGAGAGCCAAGACCCAGGCGCGACCAGGAATGCCGTCAGGTCCCGGGGCCTTTTTTTTGGCCCGGAGCCTTTGAATGGCCGCGCTGAGCTCCGCCTGCGATACTAGCGGCACCTCGGTGACGAGCCTTTGCTCTTCTTGCAGAGGCGCCATTTCGGGCGCTGGCTGCTCTGCTCGTCTTGGGAACAGACCTCCCACCACGCTTTCCAGCAACCGAGGTTGGAGACTCTCCGTAAGAGGAGGCGCCCAGGGGCGGATTTTTCCCCTCACCATCTTATATGGGCGCCCCCACGGATCACGGCTGAGAGTCCCCAGGAGCTCCTCTCTAGATCGGATCTTAGCTTCTCTGATGGACAGCTGTAGGGCTTTAATGTGCTCCCTATACGCCTCGTACAGTTGTCCATCCACTGTGTCGTCACGGATTCGCCTCCTGCGATGTCTGGTGTACTGGCGTCTCGCTTTTACACATTTGGCGCGCAAGTCCGCGATCTCTCGGGACCACCAGTACACCTGACGCCTGGGAGGCAGAGGTTTGGCCCGGGGCATGCTCGCGTCGCAAATATGCGTCATGGTGTCCCGGAACCAATTTGCTTCTTCCTCTACATCCACAGGCCCAGCGGAAGGATTCACCCACGCATAGACAATGGAGGCCTCCTTCAGCGCGTCCCTGTCGAGACCTCGCATCGCCCATCTCGTGGCTGAAGTCTGAGTGTACCTTCTCCTCAAGGGGTGACTGGTGTCCGGGGCTTCTGAAGATGAAGAGACGTCGAATCTTATATATAGATGGTCTGACAACGTCTCAACATCCGTCAGAACCTTCCAACCCCGGACGAGGCGCGCAATAGCAGGGGACGCAAACGAAACGTCTACGATAGAACCCCCATGCCTTCGCACGCATGTGTTGACTGACCCCTGATTGAGAACAATGAGGCCAGTCAAAGTCGCCCAGTCCTCCAGTGCCTCGCCGCGCGCATCTGTTACAGGGGATCCCCAGGCCGCCGATTTGGCATTTAGGTCCCCTACAACAATCACTGGACGAGGTAGGGTTTGCCCAATAAGGGCCCCCAACATGCCCAGATATGTCTCGAACTCAGGGAGGCAACGGTTTGGAGAGAAGTACACTGCTAACCTTTTTTTTTTTTTTTTGTACGTGGGGAAATCCTGCATGGATACCCGACTGGCCAGGGGAGCAGCCGGGTTATGTCGGACTCTTACCGACTAAAACCCCACGGTGGCCTCCATCAGCGCTTCAGAGGGGTCACGGGATCTCCGTTCGGAACGCAACCGTGGCCCCTCTAACGCTTCGCTATATCAATAGCCCGACCCGGGGGCAGTACTTACTGCCCCCAGCACTCTCTCGGTGCTATCACGATGACTCGAGACCACATCGAGTCATCGTCCTCCTCGGGGTCGCTTTACTGGGCGTTCGGGTCCCCTATCCCGATTGCCCGCGATCCCGAAGGCCCCGTTTCTGGTGGGGGATCACCATTTCTGATAGGAGGGCCGTGACGAGGCCCGCCGATGCCTCGGCGGCGTCGTCTCCGAGAGGGATCGGTCCTCTCTCGATCCCTCTCGGCAGCCTCCTTCTGGACCATCACGGTCTCACAGAAATTGGCTACGGCCCTCCACGCCGTGTCCCCGCTCAGCATAGCCGACACTACTGCTGGCAGGGAGAGGTTCCGTCCGATTCGGCTGACCAGGATACTCCGCTCCGACTCCCAAGCTGGGCACACCGAAAGGGTGTGGGATGCGGAGTCCTGGTCCCTTCCACCGCAGTGGAAGCAGTTCGCCGTCGCCTCGCGTCCGATCTTACACAGATAATCACCGAAGCAGCCGTGCCCGGTAATTATCTGTGTGAGACGGTAGGTGAGTCTTCCTCCTCGTCGCTGCATCCAGGCCTCGAAGACCGGCAGGACTGCACTGACGACGCGTTTGCGTGCATATTGCTCCTCGCGGAGCCGAGCACGCCACGTCGCCAATGCGCTCTGTCGTCCCTGCCGTTTGATGGTCTCGAGCGCCTCATCTGGCTCGCTACCACCGCTCTGGCGGAGGGTGCGGATCCGGTGATACACCCTCGCATCCATGTCCGCCAGTATGTCCAGCGGCGGGAATCGAGCCAGGATGGTCGCCGCCTCAAAAGATACGGTGCGGTATCCTCGTACGATCCGTATGGCCATCCTCCGCTGGACACTGTAGATTTTAGTTCTACAGCGTCGGATGGCTAACCTAACCTAACCTAACCTAACCTAACCTAACCTAACCTAACCTAACCTAACCTAACCTAACCTAACCTAACCTAACCTAACCTAACCTAACCTAACCTAACCTACAGAAACCTTTACACTCTGTAGTGGTGTCTTCGGCGGACGAGATTGACACTAGCGATGACGTCATCGCTAAAATAAGAATAGCGGTAGACGCAACAAATAAAGGGCTTCACGTCGAGAAATTGAGGAAAGCGAAGGACCAGAAGGTCATCATAGGATGCAGTTCAAAGGATGAACTTGAAAAAATAACAGAGAGACTAAGGAATAACGGCAACAACCTGAATGTTGAAAACATGAAGAACAAAGACCCTTTGATCATCCTGAAAGACCTCCTTTCCTACAATTCCGACGAAGACATAATCGAAGCCCTCAAAAACCAAAACGGTCACTTAATCGGAGACATTGATGCAGATAAACAAAGATTCGTGGTGAAATATCGAAAAAAGACTAGGAACCCGCATATGAACCATGTTATCCTGCAAGTATCACCACAAATATGGCAGCGGCTTACAGCGGCCGAGCGCATACATGTCGATTTGCAGCGCATATGGGTAGCCGATCAGTCGCCATTAGTGCAGTGCACTAGATGCCTTAGTTACGGACATGGACGCAAGCATTGCAGAGAGAATATCGACCTCTGCAGCCACTGCGGCGGCCCACATATGCGATCAGAATGCGCCGACTGGCTAGCGGGTGGAATACCAACTTGCCGAAACTGCCAACAAGCTAAATTGGAAAACAATAATCACAACGCCTTTGACTTTAAATGCCCAGTCAAAAGAAGATGGGACAACCTGGCGCGATCGACCGTTGCGTACTGCTAGGGACGCCACAAATACAACCTGTTTCAAAACCCCGGCGGCAGCTTTCACACAGGACAAATTTTACATCATGAAAGCAGATGACGAACTCACTCAAACACCGGACAGGAGCAGTCCGAAAAACCAACAATAATAGTCTTCAATAATGATATTGAAATCATCGCTTACTCTATTATTATTTGATATATTGAAAATTAAACAGTGGCGGCTCCTTGTACACGTACTAATGATTGAAGATTAACAACTTATTCTTTAACCGAAGGTTCTGTGGGGAAATTAACCGAATGGGAGATAGACGCCGAAGTTAACAGCTCAAAGCCATTAAATTAAATACAATTTAAAATTATTCCAACATAAGACCAAGATGCTTTCCTCTGAAAACGACACGATCATAAAACACAAAGAAACTTGACAGAACGTGATGAATTATATGGAAACAAAATCACAAAAAAAAAAATTAAATTAACGGTGATTAAATGTAAATTGACATATAAAAGCATAAAGGACGAGTGTCAAAAAATTACAGGTGGAAAGAAAATATAAAAATAACTTACCTTGGTGGACCGTTGAGCTGGAGACATTCAGGAGTGACAAAGACGAAGAAACGGTTCCTTTGCGCTGCGCAGCGTCGCAGAAACATGTAGTGCACCTGAAAGAACAAAAATATAATAATTTAAAAAGAGGCTGAAAGAGTACAAGACAATGAAAATATGTAAATAGTGAGTTGTATGATAGTAAGTAGTAAAGTAGATAGCAGTATAAAACCAATAAACAAACTTTGTGTGTGTGTATAGAGATAACTATTGCCGTACAATGTAAACCTGTTGCCATAGTCGTCACAGTCATAAGTAAAACAAATAGTGTTAAGAAAATTTTGCAAGATTATGTATTGAATATATATATATTACTTGCAAAAAGATAAAATAGAAATAAAAAGAAAAAAAAAAAATATTAAAAAAAAGAAAAAGAAAAAAAAAAAAAAAATTAATAATATTGATGTTTGAAGAAAAAAAATATATATATATATACGTAAATAGATCTATGTTAGTTAAGCAGTTATTAGAAGTTCTGTTCTAAGTTACTTTTTCAAATTACCATATTACAGCCTCTGGTGTACTCACTAGATGCACCGCCCCGACCCTTCATAAACAAAAAAATGCATAACAGTGTCCAACATTAAAATACCAAGGTGTAAAATGTCTCTGATTTGTGTCAGAGGTGAAATAGAAAAAAAAAAAAAAAAAAAAAAAAAAAAAAAAAACCTAACCTAACCTAACCTAACCTAACCTAACCTAACCTAACCTAACCTAACCTAACCTAACCTAACCTAACCTAACCTAACCTAACCTAACCTAACCTAACCTAACCTAACCTAACCTAACCTAACCTAACCTAACCTAACCTAACCTAACCTAACCTAACCTAACCTAACCTAACCTAACCTAACCCAGTCCGGCGTCAGTTCTTGCCCCGAACGCCACGAATTTAAGTCGCTCCGCGGTTAAAAATTCTTAAAAATAGGTTTTTTGGCGCCGATTTTCGTGTACGATGCATCAAAAGATGCGCCCTGACGCAAGGTTTCATAAAGTGAAAATTCATGGAAAATCGGTAAAGTGGTGACAAAGTTATAGTGAAAACAGTGATTCATTAACTATACAAAATCTAAAAAGTAAAACGCTGTGAGATTAAGTGCTTTAACCTACAACTTTTAAAGTGTGGATTAGAAGGTATAAATTGCCCCTACAGATGGGTGAAATTTGAGATTTTTCCAATGTCAAACTCCGGAGATATTCGCAAAAAAACAAGTACCACGTGGGCACGTGTTTTGTGATCCAGGAACGTGCGGCTACTTAGAAGTAGTATTTCCGGAAGAGGACACGGAGAGGAGCCGGGAGCAACTTTCAGAACTTTTAAGAGTTAAGTGGCTGAAAAGATATAGACTTTTTAAAAAATTTGTTAATTTTAAAAACTTAATAAATCGAAAATTAAATCGAAACCATAGACTTTTTATAGTGCCAAACTATTAAAGAAAGTGCTTTAAAACTGTGTATAAAAATTCAAAAATTTAGGATAAGTAGTTTTTGAAATAGGATTTGAACAATATTTAGCAGAAACACGCGGTACCCCTCTAATAAGGGCAATAGATTTTAAAACTACTTAAGTATTTAGCATATAATTTAGAACGTATTTTAAAATTTTTGTAGAATTCTTAATAGAGTAGTTTGGTAATTACACCAAAAAATTGTAAAATACAACAGTTTTTTAGACAAATAAATTCGGGGGAGACTTAAAATATAAATATAAGGGTAGTATTGTAACACTGACGTCAAGACCTTTCAAACAAGCCCAAGAACGGATCAAATCGGTCCATAAACAATCAAAATAGACTTCTGCTGGCGGAGTCAGCGGCCATTTTGAAAAACTTAAAGTTGTTATATCTTGGGGACCCTTAGTTCAGGCGGGGTCGAGTTTGGAGTCATTGGAAGCGGTATTACGAGGGCTACCTATAGGAGCCCAAAAAAGGTGAGGTAGGATAAAAAATTTTAGACTTTTTTTATGTTATAAATAAAAAGAACCCGTTGAGACGAGTCGAGAGAGCCCAAACACGGCAAAACTCGACATATATATCTGATAGAAATCGGCTTTTGGAAAACAAGGAGACGCCATCTTGATTTATTCGGTTTTCTATTCCTCCCAAACTGACAAAGATAAAGAAGTCGAGTTTGGACTCAAACAAATTGTCTTCTTGAAGCCTATCATTCTAAGCTACTTAAAGTTGTGGTTACCCTCATCTTTTTATTTTTTATCTTTTTTATTTTTTGAAAAAAAATTTTCAAAAATTTATTAAAAATCTATATTTAAATTAGTTATTATCTTTAAGTGGTTTAACAACATAACAAGTAGCATCTCTACGCTCATTTATAGGTGTGAACTGGAGTGGCGAATCTATATATAGAAATATTATCTAAGGATTTTAATATTACGATTTAACGGAGCTGTGTCAAACTGCTTAACTGGTTTATAGACAATAATATACAAAATAAATTTACAACTTTTACAAATTTTACAACTTTTACAATATTACATATTTTATCTTTTGAAAATTGACGAGTTCCCTTCAAACATGTTTGGAGTACGTACCCCCGTTAAGAAGAACGAAGATGGAAATAGAGGCAGGACCACACAGGCCTCCCCTAATGGAGCAGGAAGGACAGGACCACCTCAAACGGAGGAGAAAACGGCACAAATCTCCAAAGTGCGGAGAAGTGTAGGAGAATGGGAGACAGGCAGGACAGAAATGGAGTTCGGCTTAAAAATCTCACCCAAAAGGACGGTCCCAGCGAGTCGATTAAAACAAAAAGTTGCTCTCTCACAAGAGGCTACAGGAGTTGCCCACAGATCATCGGGAGAGGCAGCAAGTTGCTCGAAAAATGAGGATGATGCAAAATACGTAGACCGGTTGACAGAGGCTCGAGCCTGTTTACATAAAGCCAAATTACACCTTAATAATTCTCGTAACCTCAAAACAAATATTAAGTTAGAGGTTACTCAGGCGATAGAAAGATTATATCAGCTGGTAAAAGAGGCAGAGCTTTCTGAAAACCTACAAAAAGAAAACAAGATAAATGTAAAAGAACAGGAGACCAAAGAAAAGGAACTTGACGGAAACATCCAGAAGAATAAAGATATGGAAAACCGGATCATGACGAAGCTGGAGGAACATGGGAGGATTCTAGAAGAAAGCAGGAGACAAATGGAGAAACTAAGAGAGGAACTTAAGGAGGAAAGAGGGACGTACGCAAGTGTGGTAGCAGGACCACCAAAGAGGATGCCTTCGAGGAATTCAGCTGTGCACTCTGTGGCGATTTCCTCAATTGACGAGAAAGAAACGGGAGATCAGGTCATGGATAGGATAAGAAAGGCTATAAATGCCAAGGAAGAGGGAGTACAAATAGATAAGATTAGAAAAGCAAGAGATAGAAAAGTGATCGTGGGATGCAATACGCAAGAGGAGATAGAAAAAGTTAAACAAAGAATAAAAATTGCTGGAGGTGATCTTAACGTGGAAGAGATAAAAAATAAGGATCCATTGATCATACTCAGAGACGTGATGCAATATAACACCGATGAGGACATCATAAAAGCAATAAAGATTCAAAACAAACAACTATTAAGAGACGTTAGTGGAGAATCAGCAAGAATGGAGGTGAAGTATAGAAAACGAACCCGAAACCCACTCACGTCACACATTGTAATGAAAGTCTCACCTCAAATATGGAGTCGCCTCACAGAGGCGGGAATAGTGCACGTGGACCTTCAGCGTATAAGAGTGGCAGATCAATCCCCTCTAATCCAGTGCTCACGCTGTCTAGGGTACGGACACAGTAAAAGGCTATGTACCGAGACAACAGACGTGTGCAGTCACTGTGGAGGCCCGCACCTGAAATCCGAATGTACTGATTGGCTCTCTGGCGATACCCCGAACTGCAGAAACTGCGCAAAGGCAAAAATCGTCAAGGGGGACCATAATGCGTTCAGCTCGGACTGCCCAGTAAGAAAGAAGTGGGAGATATTAGCAAGATCCACCGTAGCCTACTGCTAAGGTTGATCCGGGGGTCAATGGTACCGACACAAATACCGTCAACTCCCAGTATCGAGTAATCCAGGCCAATCTCCAAAGATGTGAGATAGCAACGGCCGAACTTATAATGGAAGCAACCAAAAAGAAGCTGACGTTAGCTATAGTTCAAGAACCGTACATAGGAAGGATAGGTCAGATGAAGCAGCACGCAGGTGTGAGAACAGTACAATGCCTAAGAAACCAGAACACCGAAAAAGTAGTTAAGGCTGCTATTGTACTGTTCGACAATACACTAGATGTCACCCTATTTCCCAATCTAACAACAGAAAATGTAGCTGTAGCAAAAATAAGAACTGAGGCTTGGGAGATTGGAGTGATCTCCGTATACTTGGAGGGTGATAGACCTATCCAACCCTATTTGAACGATATAAAAGCGGCCGTGGAGGGACTAGGAATCAGGAACGTGATACTGGGAGGAGATGTTAACGCATGGAACACGTGGTGGGGAAGTCGGAAAAATGATAGTAGGGGAATTGAAGTGGCAGCTACGCTCGACGAACTGGAGCTACACTTGATGAACCGGGGAACCGAGCCCACATTCGACACCATCAGAGGCGGAAAAAGATACTCTAGCTGTGTGGATGTGACGACCTGTTCGACTCATCTTCTTGGAAAAGTGGATAACTGGCGGCTTGCGAAAAACTTAATTAACTCGGACCACGCGGCGATCCTATTCGATATAAATTTAAATAAAGCAATAGGACAAGATATTAAGAGGACCACCAGGAAATTTAGTACAAAAAAGGCAAACTGGAGTGAGTTTCGTGAGAAACTGACCCAGAGTTGGAAAAATAAAAACCTAACAAAAACAGAAATAAAAAACATAAATACTAAAGGCAATCTTGACAAAGCAATAGAGGACTATACAGGAACCATCGAAGAAGTTTGTAATATGATGCTAAAGAAAGTAAGTGCCAAAATACGTCTGGGATTGCCGTGGTGGAACGAGGAACTCACAGCGCTAAAACAGGAGGTACTTAGAAGAAAACGAAGAATATCATACGCAGCCCCAGTTCGACGACAATGGGTAGTCGAACAGTATCTGATCACGAAAGAGAAATACCAGCTAGAAGTGAAGAAAGCGCAGACAACTAGCTGGAAGGACTTTTGCGGCCGCCAAGATAGGGAGTCGATGTGGGATGGAATCTACAGAGTGATTGGCCGCACAACGGTGAGGCAGGAGGAGATTCCACTCGTCAAAGACGGGAAAGAATTGAACAACGAGGAATCAGCCAGATTCATAGCAGAAGCTTTTTATCCAGAGGATAAAGCCTCGGATGATGACGCGGAACACTTAAAAATCAGAGGAAAAGCTGAAGTAGTAAATAAAGGGTCGTATGATGAAACATACGATCCGTTATTCACTGAAGAAGAGCTGAAATGGGCCGCGTCGAGCTTTAACCCGAGGAAAGCACCTGGAGTGGACGGACTCACTGCAGACATCTGTGAAGTGGCCATCACTCTGGACCCGGAACTATTCTTGGCACTGTCAAACGCATGCCTCGAGCTCTCACACTTCCCCACAAAATGGAAGGAAGCGACGGTTGTAATGTTGCGGAAGCCGGGGAAAGAGACCTATACACACCCCAAGTCGTACAGACCAATAGGACTACTGCCAGTTCTGGGAAAAGTCTTCGAAAAGATGCTGATAAGACGTATCAAATGGCACACCATTCCCAAACTAAGCGTTCGACAATATGGGTTCATGCCACAGCGTAGCACCGAGGACTCCCTCTATGCCATGATACGACACATCAACGAAGGGCTTTATGATAAAAAGCTCGTCGTGTTGGTGTCTCTGGACATAGAGGGAGCCTTCGATAACGCGTGGTGGCCAGCCATAAAATGCAGACTCGCAGAGACAAGATGCCCGGTAAACTTGAGGCGCCTCGTAGACAGTTATCTTAAAGACAGGAAAGTGCGCGTCAGGTATGCCGGGTCTGAGTGGGTAAAGGGTACGACGAAAGGGTGTGTGCAGGGCTCAATAGGTGGACCAACATTTTGGAATCTCTTGCTGAATCCGTTGTTGGAGGAACTGGAGGATGGGGGGGACTATTGTCAGGCTTTTGCTGATGATGTGGTCCTAATTTTCTCGGGGAACACTGCATTGGAGGTGCAGGAGCGGGCAAATGCAGCCCTTGCGCATGTTCGGGAGTGGGGGGTCAAAAATAAGTTGAAGTTTGCACCACAAAAAACAAAGGCAATGGTCATAACGAACAAACTGAAATTTGACTCACCACTTCTGAGCATGGGAGGGGAAAGCATAGAGTTATCCCGAGAAATTAAAATACTCGGCCTCACAGTAGATGACAAATTGACGTTTAACAGCCACGTGAAGAATGTGTGCCGAAAGGCACAAAATTTGTACGCCCAGCTGTCGAGAGCCGCAAAGGTTCATTGGGGATTGAACCCCGAGGTAATTAGGACCATATATGTCGCGGTTGTGGAACCAGTAATTATGTATGCTGCAAGTGCATGGTCACCGGCGACAAACAAAATAGCAGTAAAAAAGCAGTTTGACACAATACAGAGGGGGTTCGTTCAGAAAATTATCAAAGCGTATAAAACGGTT
This sequence comes from Luehdorfia chinensis, assembly GCA_019845155.1. Taxonomy (NCBI): domain Eukaryota; kingdom Metazoa; phylum Arthropoda; class Insecta; order Lepidoptera; family Papilionidae; genus Luehdorfia; species Luehdorfia chinensis. Next base: position 27,625 of record JAHVAK010000696.1, read on the forward strand.
TCCTTACACTCGGCTCTACTACTCGCCGGGTTGCTTCCCTTGGATATTAGAGTCCGGGAAGCAGCTTTGCTTTATGAAGTAAAGAAAGGCTACTCCCGGAGAGTAGTAGAAGATCGGGAGATAGAGACTAGGGTACCGTATATAGAGACGCCGCATCCAGCTGAGCAGATTGGACTTGGTTTCACATGCCTGGGGGGCGGTGCAGAGATGGACCAAACAAACAACAAAGCCTTAAACATATTTACCGACGGCAGCAAAATTGAAGGGAAAGTCGGCGCGGCGTTCACAATTTGGAAGGACGCCGCGGAGATAAGTACCAGAAAATTAAAATTGGGACATTTCTGCACCGTATACCAGGCGGAATTACTGGCTCTTTCTGAAGCCATAAACTGCATGGCACAAAAACCAAAAATAAGTTGCAAAATTTATAGCGATTCCAGGTCCGCCTTGCAAACAGTGATACAAGACATTTCCCTTGACCACTTAGCGGTAGACATCAGAAAGAACATAAACAAAATTAGTAAAGATGGGGGTAACATAGAACTATTTTGGGTAAAGGCACACGCGGGGATCAAGGGCAATGAAAGAGCGGACGAGCTGGCCAAAGAGGCCGCCCTTAAGTTAAAAAGAAGACCTGATTACGAAAAATGCCCGGTTTCCTACGTCAGGAGACAAATCCGTATGGAGTCACTTGACGAATGGAACCGGCGCTATAAGGACGGAGAGACCGCTTCGGTGACCAAAGTATTCTTCCCGAATGCCACCGCGGCATACTCGATAGTTAGAAAGATAGATTTGGACGGGATGCTGGTACAGGTAGTTACAGGGCACGGTGGGTTCTCCGAGTATTTGCATCGCTTCAAGTGCAAGGAGAGCCCAGCGTGTGTCTGTGATCCTGGAAAGGAGGAAACAGTACTCCACCTTATTGTTGAGTGTCCAGTGTACGGTAGGGAGAGATTTGACTTGGAGACTGAGATAAATGTAAAGATAGAAATAGAAAACATACATAAAATAGTCAGTAATAAAGAAACTAGATACAAATTTTTAGCATATTGTAAATACATCGCAAGTAGAGTAGTAAAAAATAATAAAGCACCAAAATAGACATATAGACATATATGAAAAGCATATATGGTAATAGTCTTGAAATAAATAGTAATGTAAGCAAATATAGTAAATATCAAAAAGGTATTAATGAGAATGTAATTAGTGTAATAATAAATAAGTATGATAAGAGATAATGTAGTAGAATAGATAACATAGTAAATGTAAGACCTATAAAAATATGTGAAAATACTTAAGGAAATAGAATAAAAGCAAATACAGTAAAATGTATGTTTCTCAAAAGAGAAAGTATGTGTAAAGTGAGAAAAACTCTATATGTGTAATAGAGTTATGATATGTAATAGATAGAGTAAGCCATTGTAAAATCTAGAAAGAAAAGAAAATAATACTAAAAAAGAACAAAAAAAATAAAATAAAAGTATAAAAAACAAAGATAAGAATAAAAAAGTCCCTGATCTCCCATGTCAGGGGAACGAGAAAAAAAAAAAACAAAAAAAAAAAAAAAAACCTAACCTAACCTAACCTAACCTAACCTAACCTAACCTAACCAGTCTGGCGCCAACCGCCGCCCCGTAAGCAGCGAAACCGCGTCGCTCCGGTCACGAAAAATCATAAAAATAGGGCAGTTTCAGTGATTTGTGCCGTGTTATACCTTAAAAGATGCGGGCTGACGCAAGGTTTCTCGTGGTATAATTAAAACTGTTTAATTTATTATTATTATGTATTAATTTTTTTCTGACATTAAAACTTAGTGCGATTTTAGCCAAAATAGTGATTCCTTCCATAGTTAAATAAAATCAAAAACACTTTTTTGCGTGCGGCTCTCGTTTAATCGCTATAACTGTACAATATTTTGTGTTGTGCCTCTGCGGGATAGTGCCTCGCTTCATCCACCAAAACATTGGATTTTTCTCCTCACGCATTTTCGAGAAAATGCCAAAAAACCAAAAAGCCACGTGGTGGCTATCTCGGCAACCGCGGGTCCCAGAAAGATTCTAGAGACACCCACGGCTTCGCCGTAACGAGGGCATTCAGGAAATCCCCACCTCACCATCCGGACGATCATACCCTGGACGCTGGCTCGTAATTTATGGAAAGTGGTTTTGTACACGTAAGTTTGGACATTAATAAAAAAACTTTTTGAGTGACAACCCTACAATATCTTGTGAGATAAAAGTGCTCTAGCTAATTGACAATGCACATGCAAATTTTCAAAATTTTTGGACCCATAGTTTAGGAACTATTAATTTATTTATGAACAGTGTCGTAATCTGCTATCACAGAATTTGTTGATAATGCCAATATCTCCCAAACGGAAAGAGTTAGCGCGATTTTGACTGATTTTTTGGTCTCTAAAGAGAGTCGCTTTAGGGGGTATTTTACCTAAAATAGTTGCTAAACACAAAAAATTCCTCAGTTTTCGTAATATTTACGTAATTTCAAACTTGTATGTGTGTGGTGGACCATTTGCATGCTTGCAATATAGCAAACAACTCTGCCTGAAACACTGTGCAAGTATCGTGGAGTCTGAATTTTTTAGTGACAGCCACCGCGCCAGGATTTGTGGAACTGTAGCAGACGAATGCCGCGCCAACGGATCCGTCCTCCTGCTTGCTACCATCCGTGAATATTGTGTGGGTCGTCAGTCCAAGTGTCACGTCATTCTGTTTATGATTATGGTTGGTCTCTAGCTGGATTGTAATTCTGTCTGCGGGGTGTAGTAGTTTGTGGACGGGTGTTGGTTTTTCTAGGGGAATGTCATGAGGAATATAGTTGGATATTCCCAGTAGTCGAGTGCTGTTAATTTTTAAATCTAGGGGCGTTAGCTGTGCGAGTGCTATGGCAGCAGAAGTTGAGACCGTGCGGAATCCCCTGATGGCTCTAATTGCGAACCCGCGTTGCACCCTCTCGAGGCTCCTCCTGATGCACCTCTTGTGGACAATATGTCCCCAAATTCCCGCAGCGTAAGTAATTGTTGGCACAATTACTTGCTGGTAAATGGTGCGGATATTTTCTGGATGAGCCCCCCAGGTGGGTCTAGAGTAGACGCACAGCATATTAAAGATCCGCACGGCCTTGCTGATGACATGTCGTACATGTCGCCCGAAAAGGAGTTTTTCGTCCAGCACGACCCCTAGAAGTTTAATCTCCGGTTCGAAAATCAGTTTGTGCCCTTCCATAGTGATGTTGGCAGCCTTGGCCTTCGGAGTGAAGGCGATAAGTTTTGTTTTGTTGGGCCCAAAGGTCAATTTGACGCCGGTGCCCCACCGAACAACTCTTGTTAGCGCATCGTTAGTGGATCTCTCCAAATCGATGACGCTCGCAGCCGTCACGACGAGCAAGACGTCGTCTGCAAATGCCTGTATATGGCATCCTGCCGGAAGTCCCATATCTAGGAGCTCATCCAAGATAATGTTCCACAGTATGGGCCCACATGTGGAGCCTTGAATACAACCTTTTGACATATTTTTGGTGGCACGTTTCCCTGCGTGGTCTAGTACAACCTCGCGGTTGCGAACATAATCGGAAATTAGCCCGAAGATGTTGGGGGGACAGTTGATATGTCGCAACCGGTGGAAGAGGGCGGGCCACCAAGCGCTGTCGAAGGCAGCTTTTATGTCAAGCGAGATGGCGATGCTGAGCTGCTTTTTGTCTTTTGCTGCTTTTATGATGTTCAATGCAGTATTGATGGCTTCGCAAGTGTTGGTTTGCTCACGAAATCCATATTGATGTTGGTTCATTCGGTTGTTTTTGTAGGCCCAGTGTGTTACCCTCCTGATGAAAAGCTTCTCCAGCAGTTTGCCAAACACAGGCAGAAGCCCTATAGGGCGAAAAGATTTGAGATCGCTGTAGTCTGACTTCCCAGGTTTGGGGATTATTTTTACATATGCTACCTTCCACCGTTTAGGAAAGTGCTGGAGTGTTAGGCATCTGTTGAGTATGTCTGTCAGTAATTTTGGGTAGTCTTTTGCAAATTGATTGCAAATGTCAGAAGTCAGGTTGTCTAGTCCCGGTGCTTTTTTAGGGTTCATGTATTTGAGACACTCCAACACCTCCGCCTCGGTGAAAGGCACGTCATTCTTGGCTTTCGGCATGTCTGTCTGTTGGGATCTCAGTAAGTGGTGTCGTTGTTCAGTGTCAGGTGAGTCGTTCGGATAAAAGTGCTCTAATAGTGCCTTGGCGGTGTCATCGGCATCGGTGGTATACCTACTTCCTACCTTGAGAGTGACTGGTGGGCGTTTAGGTGTCGTCGTCTTTAGCAGTCTGTTATTTAAGGACCAAACATTTTCTTTCGTCTGCAACTCGCAGAATTCCCGAAATTGTTTAGTCGACTCGGTTCGAATCTTTCGAGAATATGCCTCTCTTTTGGTTCTCTGCTCCTCGACCAGTTCACCGAGAGGCAAGCCCTGATGTTTGGCGGTGTGGAGTTGGCGATGGATGTCTATGACTTCCCGCTTCAACATCTCCAGCTCCTCCGTCCACCATGGTGCTTTCTGTTTGCTACCTTTACCGATGGTGTGCATGCTTTCGCGACATGCAGAGTGTACGATTTCTGTGAGCTCGTCAATAGTCAGTTCAAGCTCTTCCGCACTCAGTGACGATATGTCTTTGTCCAGAATATCAGACAGAGTCATTTGCGTATGCAGAGCTTCCTTGAATAATGGCCAGCAGGCCTTGTTGGATTTGTATAGGAATGTGGAGGTGTTGTGTGTTTGTTCTAGGTGTGTTGAATTTATATTAATGTGGAAGTCTATTGCGTTGTGTTGTGAGGTTGGGCAAATGTTTAAATTTACTTGCCAGTCAGAGATATGATCGAAGATTGAACCAGAAGCTAGCGTGAGGTCTATAATTGAGGAGCGATCTCGCCCGTGGGTGACAGTTTCGAAAGTGGGTGTTTTACCTGTGTTGCATACATACAAGTCGTTGCTATAAATAAGATCTATTAAGTCGTTACCACGTTGGTTAGATCTATCACTTCCCCAAATGGGGTGCCACCCATTGAGGTCGCCCCCTACCACCTTGTGAGAGTTGCCGGTTGCCTTGAGAAAGGAATCCAGGCGATTCAGTGTGCCCAGCTCATCGTTGTCTGGTTCTACATAAGCAGACGCGATGAAGATGTTGCGGTTTCCGGCTGTTAGGCGTATGACACTAAGGTTTGATGACGAGTATTGGGATAGCCCCAATATAGTCCCGCAACCTGGTTTTGCTAAGATGCAGGCTTTGACTTTAGTGTCCGACGGAAACTGGTAGATAGAAAGCCCTTGTACCGATTTAAGTTCTTTACTCGAGCCTACGTATGGTTCCGATACGAGGGCTATGTTGTAGTCGCTGGCCATGAAAGAGAGGAGTAACTCGTGTAAACTGTTTCTCGATTTATCAATGTTGCACTGTAGAATTTTTAATTTATTAAAAAGGACCATAATCAATCCGATTCATTATCCTCTCTTTCATGGCCTGCAAACGAGGGCAGGTGTATGAGTTGGCGGTGTGTTTAGTGTCGTATTTGGTGTTAAATTGTGTGTTGTGTGAGGTGCAGTTAACGCATTTTGCGCTGTGTGTGGTGTTTTTAACCGGACAATCGCCCACCTGGTGCTGAGTACTGGCGCAGTGGGAGCATGGACTGTCTGATGATGTACACCTGGACCTCATGTGTCCAAACTGTAGACACTTGTGGCACTGTATGAATGGAGAGAAACTGCTAACATGTATGCGCTGGTGGTCGACGCATATTCTCTCCACAGCTATCAGTTTACGATATAATTTAGCCTCTGTTAAAAATACTGCATTGTATAAATTACTGTTTCGGTTTTCGCGTTTGAATTTTAATTTGAAGTTCTCACCTTCTCCGGCTTCCAAGAGTTCTGTGAGCTCCGCGTTTTGGCTGCTGATTATTTTTGCAAGGTCTTCCGCTGGAACATCCTTAGAGACGCCCTTGAGGATTACCATAGGCTTAAGGCTACGCACTGGCTCAGCCCTAACCTCACTCGTGTCCTTGAGACGCGCCAGTGTGTCGTCTCGCTGCTGCAGGTTGTTGAATTCTATGCGTAACTTGTTATTCGAGACAGGTTGGATGCGCGCCGGTGCATAGTTCGATTCCCTGTAACTGAGGCTTTTTTTGAATTTCTCGATTATTTCCTGCCTGGTTTTTGTCTCTGCAACTGAGCTTATGATAATAGCTGGCTTATTTGCTGGTGGGAGTGAGGGTTGGATGCGTTGTTGCCCTCCAGTTGTTCTGACGCCACAGGCAGCCGCCGCTGCTTGGGCGTAGGATGGTCGGTTCTCCGTTACCAGTTTTTTAAAACCAGCCATTTCCTCCCGCACGCAGGCAGCTATTTCCTTTTTTATTTCACCGATAGATGGAGTGCTGGAGGTGCTGGGGGTGGCCGACGAGGTGATGTTATTGATCGTACGAGTGGCACGTCGGATCTCTTCGGCAGCCAGGCTGATAAGCCGTTTATTAGCTGCGGTGACACTCTTCCCTTCACTAACTGCCGAGCTGATGCAAGTGGTCAGCTTATTCACAATTTCCATGAAGGAACCCATATCTGTGACCTCCTCAGCAGTGGCCGGCAGGGTCGGTGACTCGCTTTGTGATGGTGCCATGTTTGCAGAGTGTTTGTATTTTTTGCCGAATAAGTTTGCAATGCCAAATATAAATATAATTATTGTGGGGAAATGCGGGGTTATTAAATTAATGTATTTCAGTAGGGGGTATTTTTATGATGTTCTAGAGGTGAATAGAAGGAAAAAATGAAAAAAAGTTAGAAAATAAAAAAGTTAAAAAAAGTTTGAAATTACGTAATTTTTTTTTGAACATCTAAAAATTTTAAAATTTTGTGCTGGGGAGTATTTATTTAAGGTGCCAAAGGTAATAGTGAAAATAAAAGAGAAAATAAGTAAAGATTGAGGGAGCGAAGGTGTGTGAGGTGGCTGCCTATTCCTTCTCCCGCTCCTTTTTGAAGGCACAGCGCATCTCTTCCCCAGTCTATGGGCAGAGGGACGCCCTAAGTCGGAGCACAGGGGACACTTCAGGGCCGATGCTGTGCACTGCTTTGCTCTATGCCCCGTCTCGCCACACGCGTAGCAGCGGGCGCTACGGTTTACTTCATTGGGGCATCTGCTGCCAACGTGCCCTTTTTCCAGACATCTGAAGCAGTGCATAGGCCGGGGCTCGAGTATGTCCACCCGTGCAGACCCCCAGCCCACGCGCACTCGCCCTGCAGCCGCAATCTTGCGTAGCGCCGTTACCGGGCACCGCACCCAGCCTGTCCCCATACTCCTGGTTGTTCGGCGAACTTCTCCGACTTTGATATAATCTACCGAACACCCACCCACCTCAGCAACCGCTGCCGCCACTTCCGCAGGGCTGACAGCATCGTCAAGGTCCCTCAGTCGAAAGTCGCCCGTTTTAATCGGGCGACTGATTCGGACGTTTAGACCTGAGAGGACCTCGCGCATTTTGGCTGCCAACTGGTCCGCCTTCGGTCCACTGTCAGGGCCACCAATCTCTAGCAACAGGCCTCCGGTTACCGCCCGTTTTTGGCGGACTACCTCTATGCCAATATCCGCTAGGCGGATTTTGGTTTTGGCTTCCTCCATTACTTTAGCATAAGTAATGGAGGAACCTTCTGCCAACGTTACCGTAACGGCCGCAGTTACTGGGGCGCGCATGACTTTTCTGTTGTCCTTTCCTTGCTTGAATGCAGAGGGTGGCCCCGCTTTGGTTTTACGTTGCTGCGGTGTGGCCATAGCCTTTTTAGGCTTTTTGGCGACATCCGCCCATGAGCCTGCTGATCTAGGTGCCGCTATTCGCGGCTCCGCCACCGCCACTGGAGGCAGATCCACCACCTGCAGTTGAGAAGGCTTCGTCCTTTTCTTCTTCCTCTTCTTTCTTGGCTTTTGCGGCTGCTGATGCGGAGGCACTGCCTTGCTTGCATTGGCCGATACTGTTGTTCGCAACGGAGGACGGAGCGCTCTGTCAGGGAATAGTTTGGCCTCGAAAGCAGACAACTTACTCTCGACAAGAGCCCCTATGCGCTGCATCAATGCCTCCTCTCTGCTCTTAGGTTCTGTAGCAACATGGGCCGATTGAGCGGACGGAGCGACTAGCTCGCTTAGACCTGCCTCGTTTTGTGCCTGCTTACGAAGGAGATTAATCTCTTCCGTAAGCGTTCCCAGCTTGTTGTTTAGGCTGTTAAGCTGCGTACGCAACTCTGCGTTTTCTCTCTCAAGTCTGAGAATGTTGTCGTTTTTAGCGATCCTCCGCGCAACCACCCTTGTGACATTCTGGTCAGTAGGAACAGCCCCCGCTACTGGTCCTGTGACATTGTCGGCAGTGACATTCCGTCTCGCAATTTCGTCGGCTGCAGCTTTGATGTTACGCACTGCTAACCGAATGCCGCGGACAAAGTTTCCCTTCAAGTTGCGAGAACGATCCGCTACTGTCTCGATAACTTGGAGTTGGGCTTCAATGTGGTTACCGAGATCTGCATCGGCTTGCGATCGCATTTCTCGGGCCAACTCTTCTGGGGTCGGAAGACTTTTCTTCGCCCTTGTGTCCGTAGGCCTCATGGAAGGGTCCAAACAATCCTCTTCCATGTCATTCTCCTCGTCTTCAGTGGCCGTAGCCGAGACTGCAACAAGCTTAGCGGCCACTGCCGCATCACTCGGAGACTTAGCCCTCCTCTTCCTTCGTCCTTCTGAAGTAGCGGATGTAAGTGACACGAGCGAACCATCGGACACACCTCCGTCACTCTCACATCCCATACTGACTGGCGTGTTTGGACGAGTGAAACGCCCACGCCTATCTCGTGCCGGTACCACTGGTACCCCCGACACGGATCCTCCCTTCTTTTGGTCCCCAGCTGTTGTTAAGGGTCCCGCGGTTGATGTGGATGCTGTTGCATTACCGCGAACCTGTGACTTGTCCGATTCGGACATATCTGCCATCTTTACTTCTGTAGTTGTTTTTTTGTTTTTATTGCTTTTCATTTCTGTTCCCACGAGTATGAGGGAAATACATGGTCCGTCCGAGCAGCGCCCCCTGTACCCGGATAAGCCTACGCGTAACCCGTCAGGGGGTCGGCCGGTACCCTGACGGGGGCAACACTAGCGACTGAATTTCCCGTCAGCCATTCAGCTCCTCACGGCGTGCCAACGCTTGAACTTCGGGTGATTTTTTATAGAGGTTTTCATCCTCGCGGCTACAGCGGTTAAGCCAGCAGCCCTCGGTCCCGAAGGATTACGAGGTTCCGGCGCTGGCAGAGTCGGAATGAGTCCTTCCCATGCCTGCCCAGTGACCGGGTGAGGGAACACTGAGCCCGCCGTGAACTTCTCCTTAACTCTCACATAAGAGAGAGCAAGGAAAAGCCCTACTCGCAAGGTTATTCGCCGCCGGCCAGCAAGTACGCAACTGAGTACTTACTTTCCGGCGCCCAGGGTGCACCGTTCCGGCATGCTGCTCCTCCTCTTGGACTGAACCAAGAGGAGGAGCAGCAGTCGAGCACACGAGGAGGTTACCGAGCATAGCACCCCTCCTCACGGGACCTAACCTAACCTAACCTAACCTAACCAGCGACAGGCCAATGCCACCCTGGAGACTGTGGTGGAATGGGGTGTCCGGAATAAGTTAAACTTTGCTGCGCATAAAACCAATGCCATGCTAGTTACAAAGAAACTTAAATATGACCTCCCAGACCTCCACATGTCTGGCAGAAGAATTATTCTCGTAGAGGACATAAAACTACTAGGCCTCATTATTGACCGTAGACTCACCTTCAAAGCGCACGTAACGGCTGCATGTAAAAAGGCAGCTGACTTATACATGCAGATAGCGTGCGCAGCGAAGGTGACCTGGGGCCTAAACGGTGAAATCACAAGGACAATCTATGTCGCAGTCGTTGAGCCCATGGTGATGTACGCCTCAAGTGTGTGGTCCTCTGCAACGGAGATGCAAATGATCAAAGATCAGCTAAACACGTTGCAGAGGGGCTTCGCACAGAAGATCTGTAGACGTACCGCACGGTCTCGCTCACTTCCGCACTAGTCATCTCAGGACTGCTCCCGTTAGACCTGAGAATACAGGAATCGTCCAGCTTATTTAAGACAAAAAAAAAAGAAGTCGCTGGATTATCTACCACCTGGAAAAGAGCTCGAGCACCGAGTGGATCACCTGAGACAAACTCATCCCTCAAGACTGACAACTGCTACGTATGAGCTACTCGAAAACGTGGACCCAAAAACCTTAGTTTCCCACCGAATAACCGGCCCTCAAATATATACTGACGGAAGTAAGATAGAGGGGAGGGTCGGGGCTGCATTAACATGGCGGGAACAGGGCAGGGAATCCAGCTACCCCACTTACAGCTTGGACTCATCCTGCACGGTCTTCCAATCGGAGCTCTACGCACTTAACTGGGCGACTCAGCTGGTCAAATCTAGGACAGAACCTATTGTCAACATATTAAGCGACTCAAGATCTTCGCTGGATCTGCTGAGAAACCCTAAAGTGAGCCACCCCCTAATTAAAAACATCAAAGAAAACATAGGGGAGATCAGAGAGAAGGGAAGAGAAATACGACTGTTCTGGTTGAGGGCACATGTTGGAACGGCTGGGAATGAGATGGCTGACGAGCTAGCGAAGGCGGCGGCGCTCGGGGACGTTGCAGCATTAGATTATGACAAAATCCCCCTCTCTTATGTCAAGAAAAAGATCAGAGAGGAATCTGTCCGCAAATGGCAGGACAGATACGAAACCTCCAGCACAGGGGCAGTCACAAAAAAATTCCTCCCGGATGTTGAAAAAGCATACCGAATAGTGAGGAAAACAAAGCTGACGCCCATTCAAGTGCAAACATTGACAGGACATGGAGGGATAGCGGAGTACTTACACAGGTTCAAGTTGACAGCCCTGGCTGTGAGTGCGACCCTGAAGTCAATGAATCTGTGTGGCACGTGATCTTGGAGTGCCCCCGGTTTGAGTTGGCACGTCTGGACCTCGAATTCCAAATAAATAGAAAACTAGTTCAGTCTAACCTCCACAGCATCATTAACGATGACGAAGAAAGATCACTTTTCTTAGCATTTGCGGAGTCCATCTTCCGTACTGCTGCCAAGCGAAACGGTTCGACCGCCTTAGCACCATACACAGTGACTTACGATAGCACACACGCTTCCGTTTCGGACACTGTGGACACTCTGTCCGAAGAACTAAGACAGACCCGCGCCGTACACTTCACCGCAGAACACCAAATGCTGGAAATCGCGGAATGTGGAAAATCGGGACTCAGGATCCGTGAAGTAGCTCTCATGGACAACAACTCAGAAAGACTCGGGATAAGCTTTTGTTTAGTAATGGGCCGAAACTATGTCAAGATCTCGCCGGGCCTCGCCGTTTTGCTGAACGGCAGTACATTCAAAGTGAGCATGAAGCGCAAAACATATGACGCGCTAACGGAGATTGAAATCGCCAATCACCGATGTCGACTTGTAAGGACCACAAAGGGGTGCGTGCAGGGCTCAATCGGCGGTCCCACCCTATGGAATCTGCTGCTTGACCCGTTATTGAGGGAGGTGGAGTCGAGGCGAGAGCATTGTCAGGCGTTCGCGGATGACGTGGTCCTCATTATCTCTGGAGAAACAGCACGGGAAGTGCAGAGTCGAACAAACGTCATCCTCGCGCATGTTTGGAGCTGGGGAGTCAGAAACAAACTACGATTTGCGCCACATAAAACCAAGGCCATGCTTTTTACTAACAAGTTAAAATATGACTCACCAGCTTTAACCATGGGCGGGGAGGCGATCGGATACTCCCGAGAAATTAAAATATTGGGCCTAACCATCGACGATAAAATTACTTTTAATAATCACATTAAAAATGTGTGTAGGAAGACCCAAGTTATATATAGCCAGTTGACGAGAGCCGCTAAAATCAACTGGGGACTGAATTCAGAGATAGTGAGGACCATTTACTTGGCGGTGGTGGAGCCTGTAATACTATACGCGGCAAGCGTCTGGGCACCGGCATCCAAGAAGGCGCAAACTAAAAAGTTGCTAAACTCGGTCCAACGCGGCTTCGTGCAGAAGATTGTAAAGTCGTATAGAACCGTCTCATTAAACTCGGCCCTACTTCTCGCCGGACTGCTCCCCCTGGATCTAAGGATCCAGGAAGCAGCATTAATATACGAAATTAAAAAAGGATATTCCCGGCGAGTGGTGGGTGACCGGGATGTTGAGAGGGGCCGAAAGTTCATATGCCTTGGCGACGGTGCACAAGTGGACGAAATAAATAACACCGAGTTTCACATCTTTACCGATGGAAGCAAAATAGAAGGGAAAGTTGGCGCGGCGTTATCCATATGGGATGGCGCTGCGGAAACGAGTAGCAGAAAACTTAAATTGGACCACTTTTGCACCGTCTACCAGGCGGAATTGCTGGCCCTACTTGAGGCCACTAAAGTTGCGCTACAGTCTTCTGCACGGTGGTGCAATATATATAGTGACTCCAGGTCGGCCCTTGAGACGATCACGCGGAGTGACTCCCTTCACCCCCTAGCGGTGGAGGCAAGGGAAAATGTAGCGAAACTAAAAGATCTAGGAAAGTCCCTTGCCCTACACTGGGTCAAAGCCCAATTGGGGGGTGGAGGGAAATGAAAGAGCTTACATCCTGGCTAAAGAAGCCGCATTGAGGATAAAGACCAAGCCATACTACGACAAAAGTCCGGTTTCGTTCGTCAAGCGACAAATCCGGATGGATTCTCTTGACGAATGGAACCGGAGATATAAAGACGGAAACACGGCCACCACTACCAAGCTTTTCTTCCCGGACGCTATCAGGGCTTACCCCATATTAAGAAAACTAGAACTAGACCCACTGTTGACGCAGGTGCTGACCGGGCATGGGGGGTTCTCCGAATATCTGCACCGTTTCAAATGCAAGGAGAGCCCCTCATGTGCCTGTGATAGGGATAAAATAGAGTCCATCATACACTTCATTGCGGAGTGCCCTAGACATTTTAGAACAAGAACAGACCTAGAGTTAGAATTAAAAATAAGAATATCAAAAGAGGAAATACACGTATTTATGACGGAAAAAGAAAAAAGAGGTAGATTCTTAGATTATTGTAAACATGTTGCTAAGCAAACTGTAGAGTTAAACAAATAGATAAACATAGGGAAATTGGATATATATGTAAGAATATATAAATCAACTCCCAAAACAATTAGGAGTAAGAAAATGTAAGTAGCATATAAATTAGTAGCAATAAGATAGAGAAAGAATATTTAATAATAATAAAATGGAGATGTTAGTAAATATGTAGGAATATAGAAAAATAAGCGTGTTCAAACAAATAACTTAGAAAGAGAAATAAGATTGCAAAAACGTCACAGTGTAGTAAAATAGTAAAAAGTAATGTGTAAAGAAATATGTACCTAGAAATTAAAAATTGTATAAGTAATTATATAAAAGGTTACGTTGTATGTAGAAGTTATGTGTAATAAAATAGTATTAAGAAATAAAAATAAGAATAAAAAAGATAAAAACCGCAATGTACTAAACAAAAACAGATAAAATGATAAAAGTGTATAAGTAATAAGGAAATATTGTAAACTATAAATATAAGACCAAGACAGTCAAAAAGAACAGTGACAATAATCAGAAAAGAGCGAAAAGGTCCCTGATCTCCCATGTCAGGGGAATTAGATAATAAAAAAAAAAAAAAACCCTAACCTAACCTAACCTAACCTTTTTTTTTACATGGGGAAATGCCTTACGCATACCCGCCTTCACGGGGGGAAGGACGGGTTATGTCGGACTTGCACCGACTAAAACCCCATGGTGTTCCGCCATCGCCGCATGTTGGCAGGGCCACGGGAACGCTCACGCACACATCCGCGACCCCACCGGCGCCGGCCGCCTATCGTCGGCGGCCCCTCCTCGGGAGGGGATAATCCTCTCCTGTCTCCTTCCTAGTAAGGCGCGCCGGAACACGCGACGCGCCTTCCAACACGGCCTCCCTTTGCTGTGCGCAACGGACCCCTCCGAGTCCGCCACGCTGAGGCCACGGGGCCAGGAAACTTGCACTCGGAAGCACTAGTCTTCCCAGCCCCTGCGACGGATCTGGTCTGTGGCTCCGTCGCCAACCACGTTACGGCCGCGGAGGATAGGGAGAGAGGCAACGACACACCAATACTCCTCTTCCCCCGCGGCCCCACCACCGCCGCAACTACGGTGCGGCCCCGCCAAAGTCGCGGGAGACAGGGAGAGAGGCAACGCAACACCTACACTCCTCTTCCCCCGCGACTCCACCTCGGCTGCGAAGGGCAGGGTGTGCAGTGCCGACTCACTCACAAACGATCTTCTAAATTTGACTTCTCTTTGTATGAAACAGAACTATTTTCGGTTTGACAACCAATTCTATTTACAAAGAGAAGGTCTAGCAATGGGGTCCCCCTTAAGTCCTCTTATGGCGTATGTATTTATGGATAACTATGAAAAACTAAACATAGTTGTCAATAAAAATATCCTTTACTACTATAGATACGAGTATGTAGACGACATTATTATTTGCTGGACAGGTACCAGAAGACAACTGGACGTTTTCTTTAATAAATTAAACAAAATTCACCCTAAAATAAAATTTAAGATGGAGTTGGAACAAGACTGTACTCTTAACTTTCTAGATATTTCAATATCCCATAAAAACGGCACCCATGATTTTCAAATTTACCGCAAACCGACCCACACAGATTCTGTCATCCCCGCGTCATCGTGTCACCCTTGGCAACATAAATTGGCCGCTTTTCATAGCTACGTTAATCGTCTATTGACCGTACCTCTGAATAAGGATAATTATGCCAAAGAGCTCCAAATCATCTATCAGATTGCGGTCTCTAACGGTTATTCAAAAAATATTATTAACACCATAATAAAAAAGAAACAAATTCATATAATTCGCAAAGATCTGTACGCGGCTACATCCCGAAGTGTTCGACGATATGTGAGCAGTTTGACCTACTTGGGTTCTGTATCTGAGAGAATAGCAAGGACTCTTAGGCGTAACGATATTTGCGTTGCGTTCAGGACAAGTAATTCGCTGAGTGGGGTTTGTAACGTCAAAGACAAAATTGATGAACGCCAAAAATCCGGCGTTTATAGACTTGTTTGCAGTGAATGCAGCGCCGTTTACGTGGGTCAGACTGGTCGCAATTTCGATACCCGATACAAGGAGCATTTGGCCGCGTACAGAAATTGCAATCCCGACAGATCACACTTCGCGAAACATCTTTTGGAAACTGGGCATAACCTAACTAGCGACCACACATTTAAAGTCTTACATATTTGCGACAAGGGGCTTCGGCTGTGTGTGCTGGAACAATTAGAAATAATAAAAAATAAAAATAATAACATTGCACTGCTGAATGAACAAACAAACGTCTCGAATTCACCACTTTTAAATATCTTTAAATGCAGTACTTAAAGTTTAAATATACTCGAAGTAGTCGTTTGCTATCAATTCGGTCGCAAACGGCTGCTTATGTAATTCGGGTGGTGGATTGTGTGAGCAAGCGGTCGCTATCACGATATTGTAATCGCAATGTCGTTGGTGGGGGCCGTTTGCGTCACCTTTAGTATAAATAGGCAGCTCTTTGACCGCGCCGCTCACTCGGCGGCCGTCTGTCGTAGAGTCTATGACGCTTGATAATGCCTCGTTTTGGGGCGAAACACGTGTCGTGTTCTCGACTTCAGTGGTGTATATTATCTAGTGGTGGTATTGTAGTGGTTGGTGGAGGGTTCCTGGTGGCGGTGTTAGTTTGCTTGTGCACGCTACTGAGGGAGGGCGGGCGGTGCTCTTCAAAAAACTAGGTAATATACACCATTTTTATATTTTGCATGCGGATCTTAGCAAAGTAACTTACCTTCCTTCATTATAATATTAAGGTCAATTTGGGCAGGAGTTCCCGTAAATGCAATATCGTCTTTGCCTATTTTGTCACAGAGGATTAATAATATATATAGAGATATAAGAAATAATTATTAAATATTTAGGGTTAATACTGACCAATAGGAGTGTTCAACATAAACAGTAACAGTAGAACAGTGATAAAATATAGTTAAAAATAATTATGAAAGAAAAAAAAATTAAACTAAAATGAATTTAATTAAAATATGATTTAACTTAAGATGTTATTAATTATGAGTTTAGAGTTCTAGATATATACGATAAACGTTTAATTACTTTAAAATTTATAAAGTAGCACTCACAATGTGCAGAACTCGTAGGCTAGAAGTAGCACCATTATCACTCGGTCGTCGTTGTAATATCCGGCATGAATTTCGCAGTAAAACCGCGAAGAATACCGTACGAGGAAATTATCTGTAGTGTCGGAAGATTGTCTGTTTAAAAACAATATCAATAAAGAAGATTTGGAGGCCATACGTCAAGACATTTCGTCTATGTTACGTCGAAGTTCGGTGCCGAAACTAAATCTTCCTAAAGACTAATTAAAGGCGTTGAACAACCTACGGAACAGACCTGAACTCACGATCCTCCGCGCAGATAAAGGTAATGCTACGGTAGTCATGGATACGTCAGATTACAATTTTAAAATACAAGAACTTTTGTCGGACGAAAGTACATATAAAAAGGTCAAATCAGACCCAACTACTAATACGCTTAAAACGACTAGCGATCTTATTAAGAAACACTCCGAAAAATTGAATCTGGACGTTAGTTCGATAATACCATCTTGTGCCAAATCACCGAAGTTGTATGGGTTACCAAAGATACACAAACCAAACGCTCCACTACGTCCAATAGTGAGCCAGATCGATTCACCAACCTACAGACTGGCTCAGCATGTGGCTAAAGTACTCTCACCACTCAGAGGACACACTAGAGCACACACAAAGGATTCATACCATTTTGTCAGTGAGATTAAAGACCTACACCTGACTGACAATGAAACTATGGTCAGTTTTGATGTCCAGTCTCTATTCACATGCCTACCAGTAGACGACTGCATCTCAATTGTATCTAGGAAGCTAGCTGAGCACAACATGCCAGCGGAATATGCAGAACTACTAAGACATTGCCTTACATCTGGCTATCTATTGTGGAAGGAACAGTACTACAAGCAAGTAGATGGTGTGGCGATGGGCTCCCCAGTATTGTCGCCGACATCTTCATGGAAGACTTTGAGGAGAGAGCCCTCCGTACTTCTCCAGTAAATCCAAGATTCTACAAGCGGTATGTAGATGATACTTTCACAATTTTACCATCAGATAAAGTAACTGCATTTCTAGACCACCTTAACTCCCTAAACTCTAAAATTCAATTTACAATGGAGTTAGAGGCAAATAACTCTTTAGCTTTTCTAGATGTTTTAGTAATTCGAAATCCTAATAACACCTTGTGTCACACTGTGTATAGAAAAAAGACCCATAATAACAGATATTTAAACGGTGAATCTCACCATCATCCATCACAGTTAGCTACCGTGGGTAAATCCTTGTTTCAGAGAGCACGAGGAATCTGTGACAGGAAACACCTGGCCGCCGAGCTTCAACATGTCAAGCAAGTTTTGCACGACAACAAGCTTCGGGTTCCGCGCCTACGTCGCAGTGACCGAGTGAAACCGGCCACAGTCGAGCGTGTGCCTGCTGTTCTACCTTATGTCAGAGGAGTCACGGACAAGATTGGCTATATCTTGAAGCGGGCTTCCATAAAAACATTCTTCAAGCCGCCGAAGAAGATAAGTCAGTTTTTACCATCTGT
This sequence comes from Luehdorfia chinensis, assembly GCA_019845155.1. Lineage (NCBI taxonomy): Eukaryota > Metazoa > Arthropoda > Insecta > Lepidoptera > Papilionidae > Luehdorfia > Luehdorfia chinensis. The sequence goes on from JAHVAK010000696.1 coordinate 45,468, forward strand.
CAAGTGTAACATCCATCTACAGGACGCAGGAGTATACAAGCTAGATTGTGAATGTGGTCTCTCTTACATAGGCCAAACCAAAAGATCGATTAAAACCCGCTTAAAAGAACACATAGCTGACGTGAAGCATCGTCGTTCTAGGAAATCTGCAGTCTGTGACCATGTTCTGGATCATCCCAATCATTACATCAGATTTGATAAACCACAGATCCTTGCAAAAGAACACCGATTCCTACCAAGGATGATTCGCGAGGCTATTGAAATCAAAAAATATCCTAATTTCAATAGAGAAGATGGTTGGGTATTACCACCAGCTTGGGATCCAATAATAAATAAAATTAAATCAAAAACCAAGCATAACACTGCAAAACTTCAAGACACAGTTAGCTCTTTCTGCGTAGATCGGATCCAAAAATAATAATTAAAAGCTGAAGGTACCCCAGGTTTTAGCCGTGGTAGCTCAGGGGCTAGGCGCTCGCTTTTAATTTCATAGTACGCGAGTGACCTGGGTTCGATTCCCGGTGCCGGCACCACTAAAATTGTTAATTGCAATTTTAAGTGCTGATTTACCACGTGCTCGGCGGTGAAGGAAAACATCGTGAGGAAACCTGCATGTCTGAGGAATAAAAAATATTTCGAAGATATGTGAAGTCCGCTAACCCGCATTGGAGCAGCGTGGCGGATTCTTCCTAGCTCCAAAACCCTCTCAGAAATGAGAGGAGGCCTGTGCTCAGTAGTGGGACATTTATAGGCTGAAACTTTTACCCCAGGTTAACTATGACATCAGGACATCTGTCACCTCAGTCCTCCCGTGACCATGGGTGCTGTAAAGCACTCGAAACGTCGGGTTATAAATAATATAAAATTAAACGCGATAAAATCCGTAAACTTAGTTTCATTGTCCAGTACTTAAAGTTTAAATATACTCGAAGTAGTCGTTTGCTATCAATTCGGTCGTAAACGGCTGCTTATGTTATTCGGGTGGTGGATTGTGTGAGCAAGCGGTCGCTATCACGATATTGTAATCGCAATGTCGCCGTTTGCGTCACCTATAGTATAAATACGCAGCTCACTCGGCGGCCGTCTATCGTAGAGTCTATGACGCTTGATAATGCCTCGTTTTGGGGCGAAACACGTGTCGTGTTCTTGACTTCAGTGGTGTATATTATCTAGTAGTAGTATTGTAGTGGTTGGTGGAGGGTTCCTGGTGGCGGTGTTAGTTTGCTTGTGCACGCTACTGAGGGAGGGCGGGCGGTGATCTTCAAAAAACTAGGTAATATACACCATTTTTATATTTTGCATGCGGATCTTAGCAAAGTAACTTACTTTCCTTCATGATTGACTAATGTAAATAATAAAAATAATGTAGCTTTACTGCTAACTGTATTTTTACAATACCATTTTTGTCTTATTTCCTGCAAAGCATTACAAACTTGCTAATGATAACCACAATGCAAATAGGTAACTATTTAAGATAATCGATTGAAACAGTACATAATAATAAATGCAACTAACCTTATACCTTCTTCTTCTTCTTTATTTATGGCGGTATTGTTGTAGTCGCCATTGACATGTGGATGAATATTTCTTTTCGTGCATAAAACGAGGTTTCGGAGAAACAAAAAAAATTATCATATAATCATGTTCTTTATTACTTTTTTACAAGTTTACAAAGATTATTGAATAGATGTATCGAAGGGACAGTGATCAGACTATTAATTTTCAAGATATTAGGGTTTGTTTTTTTTTCTAGAAATGGTAATGAAATTTTGAGTATATGGTAATTAGGAATCACGTAATGGTAATTGGGTTAACTACTACGGTAAAGAGAAAAAAGCTAAAAATTAACAGAAGTCCTCTTTTTAATTGTAATATGTACTAATCAGATACCGAAAAAGTAACGTACAAAAACTTTATAATAATTATTATTATTATTACATAATTATTATATCTTTGGGCATAATTAAAAACATAATTGAGATCAATCATTATCATATCGTAGGAAATCAATAACACAAAATATTATTAAAATGAGCAACATTTTAGATACTCGTATATCACATGATAGATCTATGTTTTCTTAAGGTATCTTTATCATTAATCTACAGTCAGATCAGATTAAAAATCTCATTAGATCTCATTTGAAATATTTTTTCTGCCTCGGAAATATATCAAAATCGCTGTCAGAACTGTTACTTAAACGCCTACTGATGATTTCAGCTGCAGTAGTTTTCTCTACCGATGGATATTTCCTTGGTGATGATCGAAGTACACATTTATCTTTAAGGCTATTCCCATTCCACTCTAAGTTTCCGAACGGTCTTGATTTCGGCTCGTGTATTAAGACATTATGTGGTAGTTGTTTCAACAGTGTTTCATGTTCATATTTGAAGTCATTTTCGGTATTAGTATTATCCATGTGGATCATACCTAGGTTTTCATATAAAGGTTTTCGTGGGTGTTTCGTCGTTACTTTTGATTTTGATGAATAGTCATCTTCAAAACAGACGGAAAAGTTTTCACTTACACTTGAAATATTGTATTTTTTAACCATATCATTAATATCTGCATCTGGATATAAGTAAATTTTGTCATCTGGGATTATATCACACAGTCTAGTCACTTCAATATTGTGTTTACTAGGTGGTTTTAGCAAAATGTTAGATTGTATTTTCACTTTTGATTTTTTAGTATTAGATGTGTCCGATAAAGTTGGTGTAATATTTCTTAAACTATAATTTGTATTTTGAAACAAAACCTCATTTGATTGGACTGTATGTGATGGGGCTATATTTATACAATTGATATTTTCTTGGTTGTCAACGTTACATGTACTTGCGTATTTTAATTTTCCAACTAATTTAGTATGATTGCAACTGTTATCCATGCATAGGAAACAGCTAGCTTCTCTGAAGATTAAGTGTCCTGTTTTTTTGTTCCATAACACTTGGTGCACCTTTAAGGTTCCTTTTAGGGGCAGTAAATCTTCCGTAGGAATAAGCAAATCTTTTTCGTATATTTGGTAATCGTCAACAACTGTGATTTTAATATTCTTTGTATTGCTTGTAACGATTTTGACAAAAGAATCTAAATCAGCAACGTCTTTTCCTTGAGCTACCGCAGCATCAGCTGTGCGTTTAATGGTCCCTCCCACACCATCGGCTGCACCCTTACCGTGACCTGACTCTGAATAATTCCACGTGATCTGCTTCAAGTTACTGAAGTACCAGTACAACTTTGTAATTATGAAAAACATAGTTTTGTTTCTGTATTGACTACTCGGGGAATCAGACAAAAAATGTAAGGTGGTAATTTTTTTACTTAATGTTTGAACATATTCAAGCAGTGGAACTATATGCGCCCACACGGCTATGGCGTCATGTCGTAAATTTTTACTTATTGTACAGAAAGATTTAGCTGTACATTTGCCTGACTCAACAAAGTAAATTACCGCTGTGTGAAGAGTCACTTCATCTCTGTTTCCACCAAAGTGGAATGCTTGAATTTCAGACTCATATTTTAGTGCATAATTTTCACTAAAATCGATGTGAATAATTGCTTCATTACACTTAAGGTTATTTTTAAGATCGTTAACAGCAGAAAATTGCCACCTTCGTGTCCCCTCGTGTTTTAGAAACATTAATACACTTTTTTCCAATTCTTCGATAGCATCTTTTGGAAACATAGTAACGGTTTTTTTTTTCAATAATCCTTTTTTCTTTTTCTACACCTTTACATATATATGAAGATTTTTTACTTTACCACTTTTGAAATCTGACAGCTTCTTCATTATCAAATTCACAATAGTTAAGTATTTTGTTTCGGCATATATCACATCGTTTCAATAAGCAATCTGTTTTTTGACAACAGAGACTATTGATGACATCATTAGGCTTTTTCTCTTCAATCTCTTCATAGAAATATAATTGACTATCTTAACCGGAATACTCAGTTTTAGCATTTTCTGCCTGAGCACCGGAAGAAGGACATTATCATATGCAGACGAAATATCAAGGAAAACTCCTGCAAGTTATTCATGTTTTGAGAAAGAAATACGGATATCTGTGACTAATGTACTAAGGCTGTCCATTGTGCTTAGACCTTTTCGAAATCCGAACTGACTTCTTGGTAAAACCCCCTTACTCTCCAGAAACCACTCTAAACGATTTTTAATTAAATGTTCAAGGATCTTTGACATGGTACATGAGTGCTATTGGTCGGTATCCAGAGGGATCATTGGAAGCCTTGCCTGGTTTGAGGATAGGAAGGATAATTTGGGATTTCCATTCACTTGGAGGAATGCCTGATTAAAATATCGAATTTAGAATGGTAAGAAAGAAATCTTTAGTTCTGTTACTACTATTGACAATAAAGGAATATGGAATTCCATCAATTCCTGGTGAAGAGTCCTTGAGATTCTGAAGTACTATAACTAGTTCTTGAAAAGTGAAAGGTGAATCAAATTTATTAAGAGATTGAAGGGAAGATGAATGAAAAGTTAAACATTCATCATATGAAAGCGCTGAGGGAGGGGCAAGTCTATGAGAAAATTCTTCAACCCATAGTGAACAATCATTGGAGGACATATTTTGTTCACTAGATATTGCACATCGGAAGTGTTTGATTTTTTCCAGACTAGTGACAGAGGAGTGCTAGGTGACACCGATGCGCAAAATCGATACCAACCACCACGCTTCCTGTCCGCTAATAGTTTTAAAGTATCAGCAGCTGTTTTTTTATAGGTTAAGTAGTTTTCTCTAGTCATTGACCGAGAGTAGTTTTGCTCAGCCTCCTTTCTTTTCTTGCAAGCCGCAGAACAGTCATGGTCCCACCATGGGGGTGAGGGAAGATTATTTTTGTGTGGTTTTTTTAATGGGATGACCTGGTTTGCAGAAGATAGAAGAGCATTTCTGAATTTAATGTACACTAACTCTGAATTTTCTTTGTGGAGTGGAGGAATCGCTGATATCTCTTGATCTAAGACAGAAGAATATTGTGACCAATTTACTTTAGATAAGTTATATTTTAATCTGGGGGCAAATTCGGAATTCACTCTTGTGATATCATTGGGAACGACAATAATTGGGAAGTGGTCACTACCGTGGGAGTAGGGTAATATATTCCATGAAAAAATAGAAGCTAAACCTGGAGAGCAAATTGTTAAATCGACGGCGCTCTTGATATTTTGGGTTGGAGACACGCGCCGAGTAGGTGTACCATCATTAAGAATAGAGATTAAAGTCATCTAAAATATCTAAAATATCTAAAAATGTAGTTGACAAATTATCACAAAAATGTGAGCCCCAGGAAGTATGGTGAATATTAAAATCTCCTAGAATGACTATAGGGGGGGGGGGGGGGGGATAGGGAAGATATAAGATTAACAAGTTCAGATAAAACTGAACTGTTGGGGTCAGGTATGTATATAGACAGAAAGGAAATGTTAAATGCTCTTATTGCAACAGCATTAATTGCTGGACTATGGGAAGGGAGACAAATTAATGAAAATGAGATTGACCTGGAAACTAAGATAGAAGATCCAGCATGTCCATCACTCCTATCATCCCGAAGACATGAATAGCCTGAAACCCTAAAATGGACACCAGGCTTGAGCCACATCTCCTGGATAGCTAGAATGAGTGGGTTATATTTGTTTCTAAGAAAAATAAGTTCATTCTTTTTATGCTTGATGCTCCGACAGTTCCATTGTAGAATTGTTGGGAATGTTATTAGTTAAACAAGTAAGCTCAGTAAGTTTTCGGCGTAAATTAAGTGGGAGATCAGCATCATTGAAACGGGAAATCATACTGATTAGCATTGTTATCATAAGTTCACAAAAATTATCATTAGGGGAAAGGTTATTGTTTGCCCCTAAAGCACATCCATTTGAAAGAGAGGTATCAGGAGTATTGACAATTGCCTGATGTGATGTCTTGTCATATCCAGCACTTGAGGCTTGATTGAACGGACGTCGGGGAAGAGATATTGTTTTCCTATAAGATGAAATTAGAGGTGTATGAGTTGGTAGGGATAAAGGATTAATAGTTACAGGATGTGGAATTGGGTAAGTAGATTCAGGAGGAGGGCGACTTGCAATGTCTGCAAAAGATCTTCTCACCTGAGGGTATCTAGCTGAAGCTTCTAAATAAGAGATACTTTCTTGGGACATAATTAATTTAATAGATTTTTGTCTAGAATGTTCAGGACAAGAAGGATCTTTAGCTGTGTGACAACCAGAACATAAGAGACAGGTTGGTGTTTGCCTAGAGCAAGATATTCCTTCATGACTTTGGGCACATATAAAACAACGAGGGGAAGATCTACACTGCGATGTGACATGTCCAAACCTACAGCATTTATGACACTGGATTAATGGTAAAACATAGGGTTTCTACTGGCAAAGATGTATAAAAACAGTAAATGTGTGGTGGGAGTTTTTGCCCTGAAAATGTTAATACTACTGACTGAGTTGGGATCCAAGTAGGGCTATTATTTTCATTTACAGTACGTCTATTGAGTCTGCGTGCTTTAATAATGTAGCCAAAACCAGATGGTATACTGATTGAGGATATAAGATCCTCTAATGTCCATTCTACAGGGACTTGTCTAACTACACCCATTCGGGTGACATTATATGAGGGAATCATAGCTTCACATTTAGCGGCAGAGATTGCAGGATGATCAATAAAAATGTTGGCATCAGCAGAAGTTTTGAATTCCACAGAAATCCTGTTTCGCCCAACACGTTTTACTCCGTCACAAACAACATTTTTGATATTGTTGTGAAAGAGAAAATGTCCAAATTTAATGGGTTTAAGCACTACTCCTGAAGATAAGTCATCTGTTTTTTTACTCACGTGAACCAAAAAAGGCGAAGCGTCGTCATCAGAGTACTTAGATTTATTGTTGATAAAATCGGGATGGATATAGGATGATTGAATAGAAGAATAAGGTTGTAGTGGGTTGGTAATAATAATTTTTTTGGGAGGAATAGAGTTAACGTCTGTTTGTGAACGTTTGCGTTTATTTTGTTCCGAATTGTCCGTTTCCATAGGTTGAGGAGGGAGTAAAGAGTTAGGGTCATTGTGAAACCCTTTAGGATCGGGAGGTTCGTCCTCCATTTTTTTTTTTTTTGGTAACTACATATAGAACAGCACAACTAATTAACACTTACTAATTTACAATTGTTATAAACCACCACCTAGACGATTCAACTTAAAAGTAGCTCAACAACACTAAAAAAAAGGAAAAATTTAAGTAACAAGAATGACACTTGTATCTCTCGCTTGACCACAGACGTCAAAAAAACTGCTAGTACCTTAATTAGAGCGTTGGGTGATAATTAAATAACTAAATTCAAACTTTTACACCACGTAATTACTGCAAATTGATTTAGATATGATTTAAACCAGTTATTTACGCGTTGCCTCTGATGGGTACTCCAGTAGTGTATTTGTATATCTTACGTTGAAAAATTATTTCATTTCAATGTTGTAAAAAGGAACAACGTGTTCTCTGGCGAATTTCGATTTGAGGTCGACAAACGGGAGGGCGGGGTTGTTAACGTCTTCAATCTGTATTTTGATGAGATGAACAAAGCAGCAAAACAGGAGCTGGCCGTTGCATTGATGGTATATTTTTACGTTATTATACGACAAATAATATTTATACAATTTATTTGTTATCGTCGTAATTTACGTTGTGTTACATTGACGATGTGGTCCTGCATGTTCCCAAAATCAGTGCTATCAGGAAGTTGTAGAAGAAGCGCGGTTAGTTTACTGGGGCTCGATCATAAATTTAATACTGTTCTACGTATGATTTGAAACGGCGTGCAATTGGAAAAAGTTTCACAATTAAAATATCTTGGTCACTGGGTCTCAGAGGACTCCTCCTATAAATCTGACGTTCAGAGGCAAAGAAGAGTCTTAGCAGTGAGAGTCAATGGTTTGCACGTGTGTATGCAGTTCGTCAGACATAAAAGTGACAATGTTTAGGGCCAATCTTTTTACACAAGCAATCTATTGGTCAGATATAGCCAACTTTGAACGCCTTCCGTGTCCAGTACAATAACGCGTTTAGGATGTTGTAGGTCTTGCCGAGGCATTGCAGTGCATCAGGAATGTTCGCTAAGGCATGCACAGATGGCTTTCACGTCTTCGCGCGCCAGAAAATTGCTTAACTAATGCATCGTGTCCGAAATAGCTCCGGTAGCGTCCTGAACGCGTTAGGAAAAAAACTGGACAACAACACTGGAAAATGTTATGTTTCATAGCGATATTTATAAACTTGTAGTTAGTGTAGTTTTTAAGTCCTTACTAACTCAACTCAACTGGCCGTGTGGTAGCGGCTTAAGAGAATCTACCACCCCATCTCATCCCGTAGGTGTCGTAAAAGTCGACAGAGGGAAAATGAAAACCAGGAGATGGGCAGCAGCATCTTGCTCAAACATCTAAATAAATAAACTGCGGTTGCCAACCCGTCTGCCAAGCGTGGCGACTATGGCAAAATCCCCCCAAAACGAGAGCTACAAAGTTTTGTGGCAATCTATGGGGGAGGCCTATGTTCAGCAGTGGACTATTGATAGGCTGAAACGACGACGACGACTAACTCAACTATGGATTATATGGATTGTACTGTATTTTATATTTAATTCGATATAAATAGCTGCACCGGTCCCAAGGGGTGAGGACCTGGTGATCTGTACTACAGGTCTACTGCCTACCATAGACACCAGCTCCTCACATTACTTACCGGAAATACCATACGTTTTTTTTGTAATTTTTGGGAGGAGAAAAAAACGTTTTTATTATTATTATTATAATTTAGGCTATAGGTTTCCTCACGATATTTTCCTCTCCGCTAAGCAAGTGGTAAATCAGCACTTAAAATTGTAGAACAATTATAGAGTTGCTGGCACCGGGGATCAAACCCAGGTTACTCGCGTACTATGAAATTAAAGGCGAGCACCAGGCCCCTGAGCTACCACGGACCTGCCAAGCTTGACAACTATGACTAAATCTTCCCAAAATTAGAGCTATAAATATTTGTGGCAATCTGTAGGGGAGACCTGTGCTCAGTAGTGGTCTAGTGATAGGCGGAAATAATGATGTTGAGCGTAAAAGCAAAATGTGAATATTTTAGTTTACTACTGCCAAAAGCTAGGCTAGGCGCTCGCTTTAAAATTCATAGTACGCGAGTGACCTGGGTTCTATCCCCTGTGCCGGCACCTCTAAAAATTGTTAAAGTGCTGATTTACCACGTGCTCGGCGGTGAAGGGAAAACATCGCGAGGAAACCTGCATGTCGGAGAAATAAAAAATATTTCTAAGACATGTGAAGTCCGCCAACCCGCATTGGAGCAGCGTGGCGTATTCTTTCTAGCTCCAAAACCCTCTCAGAAATGAGAGGAGGCCTGTGCTCAGCAGTGGGACATTTATAGGCTGAATCTTTACTTTTTCTTTTACTGACAAAAAAATGGCAATACCTCGCAAATAGCTTCAATGCATTTTTTAAAATTTAAATCTTTGATCGCATAGTTAGACTGATGTTGCTCCTTACCAATAGTCCATGGTACGATAACCATTCGTAACCATAATATGCGCTCAGTGCAGTCTCGTTAAAAACATTTTATCTAAGTCGACTCCGTGCGTGCACAAAATTGTTATTTTTTTTAAATGTTACATTTTCAAAAAAACTTGTTTTCATCGGAATTAATCTGACTGGTCGGTAATTGCTCATATTACTGGTGCCATCTTTTTTAAATGAAGGTTTTACTGTAGATATCTTGAAATTTTCGAGATAAATCCCATGCTCAAATGATAAATTGATTATGTAGATAAGGCTCCACATAAAACATGTAGAGCACATTGCGCGCGTAACTCATCGTAGCCTCACGATTTTGTGTTATTTATATTATTCACTACATATATTTCGTTATATCTATCACAAACAGTATCCTGAGTGTACTTGTTAATTGGTAGGATGCATACATTGCGCACTGGACACGCCTCCAAAATACGAGCACCCAGTGCGCTGCCCACTAAATCTAAGATATTAATTGTATTTTTTAATTATGTACTACTAACAATAGCTTTTAAGTTTTCGATGTATTTTACTACCACAATATGGGGCCGTAGGGGCTTGAAAAAAAATTGCATTAAAATTGTTTATTATATTATTTAATATTAATAAACAGTGTCATTAGCCATTTTTAACAAATGTTTTAACATTAATTATTTCAGTTTTTTGTTTCAAATAAAAGTCGATGCTGATATTGAATATTATTTATTAACACCCAACATAAATTCTAGTCACCATACCTACATTAATTAATTAATTTAATGCTTAATTAAAAATAATTTTAAATTAACCAGTAAAATCAATTATTAATAAAGTGATGTAAAATTATTTCACCTTTTAGAAGCGAACAGCAAAGTAAAATCGGCTTAGTGTTGTCATTGGAAAAGTCGATTTTTTAATAACCGATACTTTAAATGAAACGCGACTTTTCCTGAACGAATAATAAAATATTACCCTTTATCAAACTAGCTTTCTAGTTAACTTTACAACGTTACTTAAGTTTTCATTTACTATAGCTACGGAGCTCTATTCTGGTGCTCAAACTCACGTGTGAGCACGCGGCAACGGGTTTTACTTTTGCAACTATTGTTGCAAAACTACTCCACATTTAATTGGAATATATATCACCTATAAATATAAAGACATAATTCTGTGTCCAGTTAACTATTATATTTTTTTAACTTAATGCATTTTTTATCGACTCGAATTTTTGGCTTATTATCAGTCTACTTATGATGAACGATTTCAAGTTGTAATATTTTTACAAATTCAAAAGTAAGATGCACAACTTGCCTAAAGGAACAAAGATTTGTGAAATTGTTCGATATTGACCAAGCTTAACTTAATTTTACACCAATTAAAATAACGTAATTTTGCTCTTCATTCAAATTAAATAACGGTAAAGAAACCATTAGACTCCTGCTTCTCCCCACCTCATCATCTAAATAAAATTTCTGTGGTCATGTGCACACAAGTTTTCTATTAAACTTATTATATCAATGTGTAACATCGATGCTTGTTCATTTTTAATAGAGCTTAGTACAATAAGTGTCTTCTTCGCCGACGCACTTCGTTGTCACGGATGGGTGGCGTACTGGTTGTCGTTGTGGTAGTCGTTGTAGTGGTTGTAGTTGTTGTGGTTGTGGGTGGATCTAGACCCTTGATCTCGAAGGGCCCGCGGAACAACGGCCGGAAAAGTCGCAAGAAGGTCTGGTAACGTACTGCAGAGTTCTGAAACAGACATTGGCCAACACGATTTTATTACCTTAATGCAGTAATCATCATAGATTGATCCATATCTGCCTGTTTGTACCCCTATCGGTTTGAACGTATCGCGAAAACTAAGCACGAAGCTATGAAATTTATGAAGAATATGAATAAATAAAACATAGGACGAACTTAGTGTTTGTTGTGTCGTAAAAGGTTCTGCTTTCACATAAACTCTGAAGATCAGGAAAAACCGAGAAATTTATCTTCTTGATTGTGATGTCGGGGGCTACCGTGGCCAATATCCACGTAAACTGTTTGCTTGTTTACCCTTAATCCTTTACTGGTGGTAGGATTCCTATGCAGGAGTCCGTCTAGGTAGGTACCACCCCAGGGCAAGTTATTCTACCGTGAAGCAGTAGTGTGCTAACATAGGTGTTTCGGTTTGAAGGGCACTGAGAGCTAGCGTAATCACTGGGCATATGAGACTTAAGAACCTATGTCTCAGGGTGATGGGCACAGTGTAGTGTCACACAGAAATTTTCTGGGTGACACAGCATTTGTTATGGGCAGACGTTGCACTTACCATCAGGTGAACGTTTTGCTAGTTTCATCACTTTATACTAGACAACCTTTTGAATACCAATGCGTAATATGTTATTCTCCGAATCGGTAGAACACCCCACACTGTTCCTGTCATACTAACCGTGAGGCTACTTAACGTAAGAAGACAGACTGATGCGAGAAAAATTTACATAGTTACATTATCATATTGAAGCTTATTACGACGATACACATACATTAAAGTAATTAAAAGATAATAGTATTAGTATCGCCGTGTGGTGGAGGCTTAAAAGAATCTACCACCCCATCTCATCCCGTGGGTGTCGTAATAGACGACAAAGGGGAAAAAAATAGGAGATGGGCAGCAGCATCTTCCTGGAACCTCTGAATAAATAAACTGCGGTTGCCAACCCGGCTGCCTAGTGTGGCGACTATGGAAAAACCCCTCAAAATGATAGCTACAACCTTGCGACAATCTATGGTAAAGGCCTATGTTCAGCAGTGGACTAGTGATAGGTTGAAATGATGATGATGATGATGAATATTGGTATTGTTTTCTTTAAAGAACGCTGCCCCATTGTGGCACACTCGCACTCGCATAAGTTTCACATGCACAACATAACCAGACCCGAAAACCAACGATTGGCTGCTGGCTCCGACCGGGGTTCAAATCCAGAACCTGTAGTGCAGAGGTCACCTGACTTCATCTGACCATTAGAACACGTGGTCGACATATAGTTTTATTTTTCTTATATTTTTTTTACTTCTATTGAACGAAATAACGTGAAAACGTGTTAATAAACGAAAGTAGTAGATTACTCGCCGGTCCGCCTTGACATCATGTGATGGAGTGCAAAATATGGCGAATGAACACAAATGTCCTTCTAACATGAAAGTTCAAGCCACTGCGAAATATTTTGTAATAAAATTCGTGCCAAATACTACTAATTTGACTCAAGAAGGTGTAATAAGTACCCTTCACTTAAACTAAGGGAAACTAAGACTAAAAATGATTTCTTATAGTTAAATTAATAGTTATTAAGATGCTAGCATGAAATTATTTATTATTAATATAAAAAAAACTTAACCCAAATTGGTATGTTTTATTTTGCGACATATATAAATATTACCTGAAGTCCGCAACTACGTCGGCGTGGATTTAGTTTTTTACAAAATACTTTAGTTTTTCGAAACAAACACTATCCTATGTCTGTCCCCAGGACGTAAGCTATCTCTTTGTCGAATCTCATCGAAATCGGTTCAACGGTAGAGCTGTGATAAGGTAACAAACAGACAGAGAGAATTGCTTTCGCATTTATAATGTTAGTAAGCAGTAATTACTCACGACTTGAAAGAAACCTACGTCCAGTAGTGACTACTTACAGTCAGACGATGAAGATCACGAGGACGATAAATACTATTTAAAACTTTGCGGTGATATGTAATCATTCAGGTAAATACTTAACACACATTTTCGGGAGAGACAAAGTTTACGAACTATTTTATTTAGACAGCGTCATATATGAACCATATGTAATGGGAAAATAAACAACATATTACTGTAAATACACACCTGTATGACATCGCCGACGATTTTAGTAGTTCGGATAAGGAGCGACACGGACGGCCCAAACAAATTCCCCGGGAAGTCCAGGCTGACCTTGTTCCGGTCGAACATCGGGATGTCGCTGTCGGGAGTCGTGGCCCGCGGGCTGCGGGGCGCGCTGCGCGGCGTGGCCGTGCGCCGCGTGTGCAGCGTAGCGCGAGCGGGCTGCGTGCGCTGCGTGCTCTGGTGCCCCCACGTAGTGCCATTCTGCGCACAGCCAAATGCTCAGGCACCGAGCCTTCGACGCACCCAGCCACGCCTTAAGATTCGTTGCGCCTCATTTCCGTGTATTTATATGTCTTGGTACAGTATATAGATCTCTGAATAACAGTTTTTGTGTAGGTATAAGTTAAACACTAGTCTGATAAAAAAGTGCAATGGTTATATTAGTGTTCTGAATGTAAAGTACATAAGAAACCTACTCGGAAATCGGAATCGGACCCTGATGGACAAATGTTTGATTTGAGACGAGTTGTTTTCTCATATTTTCTTCGACCTACAACGTTCGGTTACAGAAAAAACTACAGCTGCGCCGCAAATTGTCTTCTCAGTCTTTGATATTAGTTTTGAATGTTTTTAGTAGCTCGCCAATATGTTTATTCGATTCATACATTGCTCTATAGCCATTACTCACTCGTTTATAGATACATACGAATACAACCGAAATTTGTTTCGCGCAACAATAATAAAAATGATTCATCAGCAGGTTAATGGAATATTGTTTTAGGTATAAAATGAAAATAAAAACGTAGGTATTAATCTTTTACTTTGCATTTTCTACATTACAAAAATTTAATAAAAAAAAATCGTAAGACTCCGTTTGTCTACGAATTACGTTTGTTACGGATATCACAAGGAGCTGACTCAAGGGAAGTGACAGTTCAAACAAATACTACTGTATGGTGTCGACGGAACTAGTGCATGTCGTCAGCGTGTGGTGTGGTGCGTGTGTGTGTGTGCGTGTCCCGCGCAGCGCTACGTTGTAGCTCGACGCTACATGGCTACATACCGGCGGGCCGGGCTCCACTAATAAATTCAACTTTATTCTACAATATTAGTGCAAAAAATTACTGACCGTTATATGAGATGAGTGCATCAGTTGTTAAAGAAACATGCACATTCACATGCAATAATTTATTTGCAAAAAGTAATTTTTCACAGAAGTTCTTATAAGAGTAATAAATAATGTCCTTCTAGTGGATTTTCGAACACGACGACAACTTCCGAATACTGTGGGAATCTATCAACTACGCAGGATATTTCATAGTGCCACAAGTGTACGCACAAGCACAGAGGCACTCACTCGTTTTAACCTAACCGCGCCCGATGTATATATAGGTCATGTGATAAGATCGTGGGCAGGGCAGGATCTGCATCCTGTTTTGTTAAGTCTCTGACACTGCTGTCAGAGACAAGGGGACACTCACAACACAACCAGACCTGAAAAGCAATCATTTGTTTTTTTGCAGTAATGTTAGGTCCGGCTGGGATTTGTTGGGACCCGTGGCGTAAAACTCAGATACGCTGACCATTCGGCCACACGGTCGTTTTAAATAAATATAGATTTATCAAACTGTTTTCAAAATTCTGCAATGAAATTTGAACCTGGCTTAAGGCACGCATTATAATAGTAATAAACAGCCTTCCCACGCGGAGGAGTCCGCTATGTTCCTCCAGTGGGATGATCAATGTAAAAGTATGTTTCTATATTTAGTTACCCTGCATATATCGTGGCTGAAAAACCCCAAATGAGAATAGAGCTAATACAAATAAACGAAGATTGACGCTGTGCGATATATTTTTTTTGTTATTTTTGTGAAAAATCTCCAATCACAAGTAAAATATTTATTAGTATAAGTATTATAGATTATAATTATTTATATTACAATATTTACATTACATCAGCGACGTTACTGTCTCTCAACTGCAACCAGCGAGGTCGGAAGAGGCAATTAAAAGAATATACTTGCACACAGGGTACATTTGCATGTTAAATACAATTTATAAACTAGTACAATTTTAACTGGACACGTTATTCTAATTATAATCAAATTATTTTGAAATTTACTTTCGGCAAGTTTCCTGAGCCATTAATATTTAGTGAGTTTCTCATTACTAAAGGTGTGGAATAAAATTGGCAAGGTAGCAGGTATTGATATTGCAGCTTCTTAAGGTTTTAAACAAACTGACCAGGCCCGAGTCCGAGCATTGCGATTACCATTATTACAGACATGTTTTCATATAACTGTATAACGATTGCAATTTAATAATACGGCGACCTCTTTTGTTAAACTATCCAAAGTTGTCATCTGCATATGAAAATCTTTGTGTCCACAGTAACATTTATTTGATTAGATCGGAGGAAGAGTCAGATGCGTCAAACGATCAGACTCAGAACAAACATACTACATCCAGATCAATAATTTGTGCGCTTCACGCGTTTGTAGCCTCGTATAGGATCTAAGCACCGCGAGTACGCTGATTCCAAATATGAAAGAAAATAAGAAATAAGTGAATGACTAGTACACTAATTGCTGCGTTGGCCGGAGAAACTTCACGCTTGTTTACAAAGTACGAATAATATACAATGAGTCTTCCTGTAGGACGACAGGTAAATTGTCTTAGGACGAGATCTTTGTGACTAGACTTTTAAGATTCGAATAAAAATAGCTAATTATCCTAATCTGTACAAGCACCGGATAACATATTTTCAATTTCATTTACATACTTTCAAATATATCATGCGCTCTTTTAATTGTAAAATATGTATAATATGTTCTCTATGGTATTGGGTGGTAGACTCTAAACAATACTACTAATTTCGATAAAAAAGCAACAACTACTAGGACGCCAAACAAACTTATGTAAAATACAAGCATTCACTACGTCAGAATATTGGGTTACATCTACAGACGAGAACGGTCCATTGCGATTCATGTTAGGTACAACAGGGTGGCGCTGCTTACGAGTGCTCTAGACATAAGGCCTCTGCCACGCGACCGCCCAAAGCAACGTTTCTTAGCCATTGAAATTAAATAACTATGCAGTGTCGGTTTATAGGTTCAGAAACACTGCTCGGTGGCGTGTGCGCAGAAGGTGGGTGCGACGTGCAGTGAAACAAACAGAAATTGATAAAAAAGTATTTAATAATCACCAACACTCACCTATTTCTATTTACATATAAATACAAAGTACAAAAAGGATTCAAAGGGAATAAGGTCGCGGACTGTACAGGCGGCCCTTCACAGGAAAAAGGATTGGGGATAGGTGCAGGAGCAACTAAACTGCGACGCGGACAACTGTGCATATTGCGATGCACGTGAGCTAGCGCGAGGTTAAGGAACAAGGGAATATATTCATGATTCTTCTTCTGAGGAGTCGACCGTTTCGATACCGGGAGAGGCGCCGCCCCCACCGCCTGACGAGGAGCCGGAAAGAGACGTAACTAGCGACAGGATGGAGCCCAACCCTGAGCCCCCGGAGCTACCTGAGCCCCCACCTTGTCCCGATGAGCCTCCTGACAGCCCTCCTAGCAGACCAGTGACAGCCTGCAACTTAGGTGCGAGGAACTGCAACTTAGGCCCGATGACCTGTGTCACAACCCCACCCAGAGAGCCCAGACCGCCTGGCGATGGTGGTTCGATACCGTACTGCTTGTTCAATTCGATATTCTGTTGGTCCAGTGTAGCCACGTAGCGAGTTTTGGCGTCGATCAGTGAGTTGATTTTCTATAACAAATACGATGCTGTACTGATCAAGGCGTCACGATGCTCCATCTACATTTGACAGTTACTCACCCCGAAAACGAAGCCTAGCACGGCGTTTTTGATACCAAACTTTGCCTGCGTAACTCCTTCCAGCTTGCGCTTCTCGCGATTCTGCTCGTCATCGGCAGCGTCCTGCACACACACACCACCATCACTACACAACTGCACTATCTGCACACCACTACACCGAATGCTTTACTAAATCCCACCACCGTGCCACTTAATAGAATAATATCCACACCTCAAACGAAATTACAAATGCCATAGACGACTTTTAAGGTAGTTTTTTAATATTGTAATAAAATACTTATACTTTCGCCAAACTGTATGAAACGCGATAAGAAATAACGTCTTGTTAATAGGAAAAATATAATGTTGTTAGTGTGCATTTCATGAAGCAGGCAAATAGTGTGCAAGCAACGGTTCGTTCGCAACGCGACGAGCCGAGCCACGACGGCGCACGTTGGCCGCTCGTCCAATGTCGCCCGTTAAAATGCTAATTCACGGACGCTGTCTCGAAACCGCAATTGATGTTTAGGAATCATAAGCGTATATCTTACGTAACAATTTTAACGTCATAAGGAGTGCCCTCTTTATAAATATATTATTATTATAAAGCCATAATATAATTATAACCTCTTCAAAACACCACACTCATTTGTTACATCAAACAAACCATAAACTGCTGTCTTAAACAGTTAGAAGTCGTCCCGAGCGCGTGTCAAGAGTCACGGTGAGTGGGTAATGATTGATTCACCTCGGCCTATTTGTCTTAACTTAAATTACGTGGGAATACTAAGGTTGATAGTTGACATTAGCAACAGTAGAACGAAGCTAAAAAGAGCTCGGACTCGGAAGAAAAATAATTACAACATTTGATATTGTATAACAAAGATATAAAGTTGCGACATGATGGAAGTCAAAGGTCATATCTGCTTGTATACTTTAAAAATAAGAAGTCGCCCAATTAACCTCCTTAGAGGATGACTGGTATTCCGCTATAAAGTTGTACAAGCGCTGGCGGCGAGTGTCGCAAGCGGCCTCCGCGCGCGTTGCTCAACACTTCGTCCATCGCACTAACACGCGTTATAAATAAAGACCATGTACACATTAGGTGGACATTTAGCTACAAATATACTAGCAGTAGTTATAAATGTCGCGTACTACGCCGTCCTTGGAGATTATCTAGTGTCAGCAGTTGTACACCCGGTGCGTTGGATAGAAGTATCTGAAGAAATTCCTTTGTTATTAAAATTATCTTACATGTTCTCATAATAATTTTTTGTCACAAGACATTAAAAACTTCTTTTGAGATGGTAACTCTTCTTGAAAATATTCTTCTTCATCGTCTTCAGCCTCTAGACAATCGTTCGATCGACATTGGCCACTCGAATTGGGAGGTTTGAACGTAATCGCCACGTTTGGCTGTCGGATTGGCGATCTGGACACCTCACATCTTGACGCTGCTATCTAGACAGCTTAGGTCAGGTATATGAGATGGTTATTCCGCTATCCGTCGGCGCCCACCAGATTTATTTTGCACTTTCCTAAGTGACATTTTACGACGATCAGACACATGGGCCCGATGCAAACAGAATTACTTACGCTGCCACCACGGGTACATTAAACTTGGTGCAATGGTCACCATTAAAATATAAATGATATTATTTATTGTAGATCCTACTGGAACATAAATGATCAACCTTAGTTCAGCGATAAAGAAAGCAATGTCTTGTTAAGATTATGAAATGAATATTACGAACAGTTTGCTTTTAGTGTCAAGGTAAAAATTACAGACTGTAAAATATAACATTCCTACAGTTTATAATAACAATTAAAATAAATTTATTTCCGCATAGCTCGGCCGCCCGAGGTTTGGATAGAAACTTTGATTTGGAACACAAGTCTACGTTTGTACAAGACTGACGTTTTATTGTTTCTTACTTTGGATGCATTGACCTGTCACCGTATGATCTATGTGCCCGTCATTCAGTCTTGCGTAGAAAACATAGTCGAATAATATTTTAGCGAACGATATAAATGTTCAAACGATGTTTTTTTTTCACGAACATACCTTTTCATAACTCGCCACTTACAGAGGTACATTCATCAATCAAGGCTCTTTTTTTTATTTAATAAAAGTGACGGAACGAGCAAAACGTTCACCTGATGGTAAGTGCAACGTCTGCCCATAACAAATGCTGTGTCACCCAGAACAGTGTGACACCACAATGCGCCAGCCACCCTGAGACATCAGTTCTTAAGTCTCATATGCCCAGTAATTACGCTAGCTCTCAGTGCCCTTCAAACCGAAACACAGTAATGTTTGCACACTACTGCTTCACGGCAGAATAACTGGCCTTGGGGTGGTACCTACCTAGACGGATTCCTGCACAAGAATCCTTCCACAACACAACACTTCAACAAAATGCAAAATATGTACAGTAAGGAATTATTTACAAATGTTTCGCAAATGACTGCTGTCATCTCATGCTGACATTTCGTAATGACAGTTATTAATTTTTTAATTGTATAATTTAGTGTTACTCAGCTTAACTTTCTGGTTATTTCAACGTAACGAAACTCAAAGCTTTTCAAATGTTGGTGATAGAAACGCATTTCGTGAACTTCTCAAGGACTTCATGTTTAAAAAACTTTTATATATATTATTATGAATATGAACGGTCACTTGTGGTCATACACAGCCTGCATCCCTCCTCAATAAAGAATCAAGACGTGATTCGTCGTCACCTGTGACTATGATTAAAGTTGACCGCTTTCTTTCCATTGTGTCTCCGTAAGTGGGCTCTACCACGTATTATCATCATCATTAGCATTTCAGTCTAGTCCACTGCTGAACATAGACCTCCCCCATGGATTGCCGCAAAAGTTTGTAGATCTCATTTTGGGGGATTCTGCCATAGTTGCCACGCTTGGCAGCCGGGTTGGCAACCGCGTTTTATTTATTCAGATGTTCCAGGAAGTTGCTGCTACCCATCCTCTGGTTTTAATTTTCCTTCTGTCGACTTTTACGACACCACACGGTGAGATGGTTTTGCAGATTCTCTTATGTCGCCTCCACACGGCACGACCGCTACCACGTATAATTTGTTTTTAATACGTATTATTTAGGGAAAGGCGCTAATTGAATCTTAAGGAGCTATGACTAAAATAACACACACATATTATTATTTGTACGCACTTACGCAGATGTCACCACCTGAAACACCGTTCCAATTTACCTAATGGTCGAATTCGGTGAGTATGATATGTCTCTGTTTTTGTTTGTGTGTATACTGACTACTAATCGAAGCGATCAGAGAAAAATACGGAGGCTGTATCAGCTGCACTCAGATGGAAGCTATATACCCACAAAACAAATAGAAATAAACAGTGTTTTCTGACTATTGAAAGAAGCGACCGAAATATGGTGGACCCTATATAATTTTAAATAATATTTTATGATGATAGCTCTGAGTTACCTCGAGGGGCCGAGTGTTTGTCTCAAATGCCATAGTATGTAACATTGGTGCGATCTCTGATGCAGACATAACTACTATTTTAAGTGGTCATTTATCACAAATTTAGGGAGTAGATCTTTGCACGGCAAAGGAATAATTATACTAGTGGTAGGATTCCTATGCAGGAATCCGTCTAGGTAGGTACCACCCCAGGGTCAGTGATTCTGCCGTGAAGCAGTAGTAGGCAGACATTACGTGTTTCGGTTTGAACGGCACTGTGAGCTAGCGTAATCGCGTAGTTTTTTTTCAATAAAACATGTAAAATATTGTCTCAAACACAACATACTTTCCTACTTACGACCAATTATTTCTTTTATATAAAGGAGCGGGGGCCAACGAGTGAACGAAGAGATCACCGCCGTGTATTAACATCCGTAATACCAGAGGAATTCCAGGTGCGTTGCCGGCCTTTGAGAAAGGAGTAGGCTCTTTTCTTGAAGGTTATTTGTCGTTTTTATAAATTAAAATGATTAGTAACACCGTCAGTCAAAGAACTAAGTGGTATTATTAAATTTTGCGGATCTACCTACAGACGTGGAATTTTCGTTATATTGTTTTCACAAGCTGCACATATGAATGAAGCGAACGCGAGTGCTATTCAAAGTTTATGGGCGCACGGGTGCGGTGGCAGCGGGTCGAGGCCGACGGCTCGAGCCGGCCCGGTCGCTGCGCCCGGCGCACCGGCCGACGTGAGCTGTCCTCCTTTTCAACGAGAACGTTCAGCAATCACTGTTTATCGATTGCACGCATGACATAACCATACAGTACATTAGATAAGTAACTGACGATGTGGGTCATAATACCACAATGTTAATAAAGCGATCGATTTGTAATTTTTCTCAAAATAAAGTTCTCAGGATTCTAGTACAAAAAGACCGTGTAAGGGATCACAGCGAAACCACAATGTATTATCGGTAAGTAAAACTAGACAAAGCGACGCGGTTCTCAGAGTGTTAGGCAACATATCTGCGCTGGGAATGCTCCGGTAAATAATATTGCATAAGCATTTGCACTTTGTACTAAATAAATCTTGTATGTGCCGATTTATATGAAAAAATCTTGTATCTATATTAAATACTAATAGTGCACATGCTTCAATGCATTTCCATTTTCAATTCTCTACAAATGTACACACATTGGCAGCGCATTCGGGCTAAAAACTTCTGCACCCACTGAACAACTTGTTATTCTTCCTCTGCAATTAAAGGTTCTAACCGAAGATGCTACAATGAATGAACGCTTTAATGCAACCTTTTGTGTATTATAACTAAAAAATACAAAGTTAACAGTGCTGGCGACTTGTGCAGATATACTTGATGTAATGAAATATATTCTATATATAAGATTAATCGATGGGAAAAGACAAAGACAGTCTATTAAAAATCTATACTTACAGCCAATTTAATGTCAAGCTTTTAAAGTTGGTGTTGAAGTAATTTACCAACAATTACATAACTTGTTGTCCTCTCCGTACTCTCGTCTATGCTAAATAGAGAGTGACAGTTGTCTTGGTAATTTTTACGGGGCCTTGGCTCGGTTTACAGTCCATCTACGTCATACATGACCATAACTGTTTTATTGTACATAAAATTCAGTAATTTAAATAAAACGGCGCTCGTCACTGATATTTTAAAAGCCGATGTGGCTGAGCGGCGGACGCGTTCTCTTTCCCAGTATATACACAAGTAGGTATACCGGATTCAATCCTTACTCGAACCACAACACGTGTAAGATGTGTGTAAGTATTGCTAGGGCGAACATGCATTATTGTTTAACGAGCATGAGACTTATTTAAGATTATGAAGTCTTGTAAAATTCGCTAACCTTCAATGGGGTAACGTATCGGAGTAAACTTAAATACCCTTGAATAAAAACACATGAGATGATGATATTATCCTTTTGTCGATTTCGACTACAGTGAAATTCCTCCGGCCAACAATCGGAAGCTCAATTCGCAAAATATATTCTAACGCCGTAAGCTCTCAATCTCCTTTCCCGTATCCATTTGAAACCCAGCACTCACATCTTACAGTTCTCGTCGTGATGATTAGAAGTTGACAGGCAGTGACACGCAGATACAAGCTTCTGACTAATGAAGAGACTTTCTTTCACCTTGCCCTAATCCGATATAGTGCGAGGGCAGAACCATTAAACTGAAGATAGGACTCAGAAGTACTTAAGAGTCTGCCACTACAGTGGTGTTTATTCTGCCGCCAAGTTGCAGTATGCCAGCATTAGTTTGTATCTATTTGAATAGTACTGTAGCTAGTGAAATACTTTATTTTACTTTTATCAGATAAAGTGACGAGACGAGCAAAACGTTCATTTGATTCTAAGTGCAACGTCTGCGCATAGCAATTGCTATGTCGCCCTGAATATTTCTGTGTGTTGCACCATAATGCGCCTGTCACCCAGAGACATCGGTTCTTAAGTCTCATATGCCCACATGCCCTCAGTGCCCTTCAGACAGAAACACAGTAATGTTTGCACACTTCTGCTTCACGGCAGTGTGCAAACATTAGGGTTATTTATTCTGGGGTGGTACTGGTACCTACCTAGATGGATTCCTGCACAGGAATCCGGCCACCACTTGTGACACTTCAATATTTCACTTCTCATAGCTACAAGCCTGCTCATAACATTTATGTAGGCATTGACCATGACTTGATCTTCCCGCCACTTCCACAAAAAAAAAAAACATCCAGAACCAACAATTTGTACAAATATCATATTACGAGTAGATTGAATTTCGAAGCCATACGATTGACTTTACTACTTTTAAACGTGACGCTGTTTGAATTTGTTACAATTCAATAAATTTATAATGCGTGTCAAAAACAATATTTCATTGCATTTTCTGAGACGAGAAAATTCAGTATATATATTTATTTAGGACAGCATTTTAAAAGAGTGATATGTATGTGTATAAATTATAATAATGCTAATAATATTGGCACGAGACATACGCGGAACGAGAAACAATGGACAGCAACGCGAGCGACGGAGCAGCACGTTACCTAACGTCGCGTTAGATAATTGGCGCGGGGTTCAAGCCGCAGTGAAAGCACTTCAGAGCGCATCCGAGCACGCGGCGTCAGGCGGGCGCCCTTCGCGTTATTTGAACGTACGTGAATGTAGAGATGACAGATTTATAGAATGATCGGATTGTTATGTAGTAGGTGATGAGTAGTGTGACGTGATGAGTTCGTGTGTCGGCGCGGGCGAAGTGCGGCGAGGCTGGCGGGTGTCAACTTAGTCCACTGTATTATTTTCCTTTAACTCCCATATTTAAGCGTAATTTCAGCGCCTCCTTTTGACGCGAACCCAGAAAATATTACAGTAGACTAAATAAAATGAAAGGCGGTACAAAATATGAGCTGATTCACTTAAATTACAAAGAAGTCTTATACTATATATATATAAGGCATTTCATCATTGCTGTTTATTGATATTATTATATAAAGATGACTTTATTATAAAAATATTTATTGTTAGAAAAATGTTTTGTATACAATCTTAATGATTAGGGCGGAGAAATGGCAGACGTAAAGCACGTCGTCCATGGACAAAATAATAAGATAAAGCAAAGGTGGTAGAAAGACGAAACCAAAGGCCCGTAGCGGATCGTTTTAGTTCAGTGTGTGCACTTACGTCTAGCGGCTGCAGCGAGTTGTCGTCGGCGAGCTGCCGGCGGAGGCGCGGCGCAGCGGCGGCGGGCGAGAGCGCGGCCACGAGCAGCGCGGCGAGCAGAGCGGCGAGCGGGAGCGCGAGCGGGCGTGTAGCGGCCATGGTGTCAGTGTTAGCACTGCGCGCCGGTGGCACGCCGCACGGCGCCGCCCGGCTGCCTCTCGGTGGGGGCCACCACTCGCCGCTCCACCGCCCAAACGCCGCTGGCTTCAGAATGTCTTCATTAGGTTTTAGCAATAGATGCGATAATGCCCCTATGCATCAACGTGCAACTACTACATCACACACATCGACTGCCTTGCGATGCGCATCGGTAAAGGTCTGTTTCGTTTGGACAGCCTTTTTGTTTTCGTGGTCAACGTACTTGACCCACGGAAGGTGTTATTTGTAAATGTTATTATAAATGAATAGATAATTGGTAGGCTGAAAAAATCGCAATTTTACATTACTTATGCGTTCTGAAATATTATTTACATATTCGAATATGATTAATTTTAGATTAGAAAATATAGATGACGAAGGGAGCAAACATTTTCGAATATTAAATTATTAATATGACGAGAGTATGGATCGATACTGAAAATATTTCACTATTAGGAACTATATAATCCCAGACAGTTTAATTATAAGAAAAAATTAAAATAATTTAAAATGGTAGAAAAAATAAAATAGGATCTGATAAAAGTTCTTAGGAACAAAATCTTGGGGTCAAATAACATTTTGTATTTATTTATAGGTATGGCAGGTCAGTGGCTAGTTGGATGACCTTTCTAGCACATTTACAACTGAAAGAGCTACGTTACAGTTAGTTATAGTTAGCCATAGCACGTAAATCAATCAGCTCGTCTAGGCATGGTCCACGCGGTCTCTGCAACACATATTATATGTAATTGTATATTCATTTTTTTTGTAGAATCAAAGTGACGAGATGAGTAAATAGTAAACGGTAAGTGCAACGTTTGCTTATAACAAATGCTGTTTCTTCCAGGACATTTCCTTGTGGGTGGAGCCACAAGGAAATGTCCTGGGGCCTGCGCTCCTTAGCTCGAGACACCAGTTCTTAAGTCTCCTAAGCCCAGTAAGTACACTAGCTCCCAGTGCCCTTCAGACCGAAACAGCAACAAACAGCTTACAACAACTTCAGTTTGGAACTTCAGTGTGTATTGCCAGTGATAACTTACTGAACCAAGACGTGGCCTTTCCCTACAGGACGCATGAGGAACCTCAAAGTCGCTCAGCGAGCTATGGTTTGCATGAATCCGTCTAGGTAGGTGCCACCCCAGGGCCAGTTATTCTGCCGTGAAGCAGTAATGTGAAACATTACTGTGTTTCGGTTTGAAGGGCCCTGAGAGCTAGCGTAATCACTGGGCATATGAGATTTAAGAACCGATGTCTCAGGGTGTCGGACGCAGTGTGGTGACTAACAGAAATGTTCTGGGTGACACAGCATTTGTTGTGGGCAGCCGTTACACTTACCATCAGGTGGGCGTTCTGCTCGTTCAGTCACTTTTATCAAATAAAAAAAAATGCTCGGTATTTCCCTGTGAGATAAAATCCTTAACGAAGATATCCGCAGCAGAACTAGAGTAACTGACAAAGCTCTTAAGATTAGTGAGCTGAAGTGGCAATGGGCCGGCCATATAGCTCGTAGAACCGATAACCGTTGCGAAGAAAGGTTCTCGAGTGACAACCTCGTATCGGCAAGCGCAGTGTTGTGCGACCCCCCACTAGATGGAGAGGCGACCTGCACAGTTTTGCGGGAAGTCGGTAGATTCAGGTCGCTCAGGACCGTGTTTTGTGGCAATCTATGGGGGAGGCCTATGTTAAGCAGTGGAGTGGTGTAGGCTGAAATGATGATGATGATGACGACTGCTTCATCGTAGAATAACTGGCCCTGCGGTTATACCTACCTAAATTTATTCTTGCATAGGTTCCTACCACCAGTAAAAATAATCAATTCGTTAAAAAATAATCAAGATGTATGTTATGTCACACCCAAACTTAGGCTAAGGCAGCAAGGAACCTCCTTCCTCCTTTTAAAAAATATGCTTCACACTACAATGGCAATACGAACCCACGACCCATGCCAAAGAAGCCAATTTATAAAATCAAAAAATCTAATTATACTGTCAAGTATTTTCTGATCCTGCTACTCGCAGCAAACGTTATGCTGCCACGTTAGCTGTGGAGCGTGATCCTTCGCCGGTGAATTCGATCCATTATGTGCTAGAACCATTGTACCTGGATGCAGCTTGGCTCTACTACGTAAAAACACACTGCAACACGTTTCAGTCTATGGTACAATTTGTAAATGACATCATCGACTTCATTATGAGTTATTTGTCTAAATCACATTCCTTTGTTAAAAGCAAAGGTAATTATTAAATTATGTGTACTCCATAAAATATATTAATGACTACGTTTCCCAATAATCGATTACTTTCCCTATTGTTATAATGTGTCATAAAATTATAATCAAAATAATCTAGCCGGTTATTACATAGTTTCATTAATTTCAAAAACATGCAATTAATTTATGAATGATAATATCTCCAATGATACATATAATTACTAGTGTTAAGATTCCTAAGCAGGAGTTCATCTAGGTAGGTACCACCCCAGGGCCCTGAGGGCTAGAGTAATCACTGGGCATATGAGATTTAAGAACTGACGTCTCAGGTGGACGAGCGCAGTGTGGTGCCACACAGAAATGCTCTGGGTGACACAGCATCTGTTATGGGCAGACGTTGCACTTATTATCAGGTGAGGGTTTGTTTTTTTTATTACAAACAGTGAGAAACAAATGTTTGACAACAACTGATCTCCATTCCAACTGATTACCATAGCAATTCTAGCTATTCTGCCGTGAAGCAGTAGTGTGCAAACATTAATGCATTTGGGTCTAAAGAGCACTGATAGATAGTGTAATTACTAGGTACATGGAACTTAAGAACTGATCTGTTAGTGTAAAGAGCGCAGTGTAGTACCCTACAAAAATGTTCTTGGCTTGTTATAGTAAATGTTAGTTGTGGGCAACGTTGCACTTACCATCCGATTAACGATTAGCACGTCGCGTCACTTTTTTCGATAAAAAAAATATGTATTGGCCACAGTGAATTAATATCACTTGGATAGTGTGCTCCATTATCGTCCTAATTTACATTAGAAAATTGCATTAATTTTGGTTACGATAATTTAACGTGGTCATGATAATTACGTTCCGTTGTTTTGAATACTTTGCTCATTTGTGTGAGACGCGGGAAGTTGGTCAAGCAGCGCCTCCAAATGTATACCAGCTAAAAGCAAGGTTGGCGCGTCAAGCGCTTGCACCACCCATCCGACGTAGCATTATCAGTAGTATTACATAACCGAAATCTGCTTGTTTGACCGAAATCTGCTTGTTTCTTCAGAGCGGATTTTTGTTCTAAACATATCTTGCGTCATAAAAACGGAAATGTCCTGATGTTTGCAGTGATTTTGGACACTGACATTATTTATTAATTTTATAGTTCTGGTAAATCACATATGATACAGAGAAACTAATCGGCAATTGTTGTGACTACCTCCAATTGACGTCAGTACCTCGTTTGTTAATGTGCCTATCGTATATATATGATGATTTATTATAGTTTATACATATATAAAATATAAACCGGAAATATGAGCCTGTACTGCTTCACTGGACTAGACTTTTATACTGCTGTCGGCTCCTTGTTCAGTGATGATGCCCACTAACACATTAATAATTTAGATGTAATAAAATTTTGCATAACAGTGTATTTTGGTACGGCCAGGGAGTACTTGACCTAGTTGCCTTGTCCAGCAAATACGGTTGTACCCCGGGTAAGCGACCACGGTCTCCCGAGGTACTGCTGTCTCTTCCTGTTTCTTCCGAGATAGTAGTATCCTAAACCTCATCGTTCCTTTCCAAACTCCGCATTCCCTACCCCAAGTCCATTTCCTACCTAATCCTTTTCCCTTCCTCTCCGCCAAGCCAATGGTTGACTAGCCGATAGGTGCGTGGCTAGGGGCAAGCCTAATCGTTAGCGTGCCGATCTGCCCTGGGACCGGGCGACCCCAGAATAAGGCTGCCTTACTCAAGCATGCGGGGCTCTGTTTGGGAGGACAGCATTTTCCCTAGCTGCTCGTCGGAACGCAACGGGTAGTAAGAATTATGACTCGTACCAAAATGACGGCGATGCGGTTCGCCACCCGTCAGGTCTCGTTTCCCGTGGGGGCGAAAATTGGGCTGCGGATAGCCACTTTGCTACTCTGAATGTTCGAGGAGGTTTAAATGATAAACTTGAAAAAGTGTACGAGATGATGAGCGAAAAACGGATTGATGTTCTTTGTGTGAATGAGACCAAGCGGAAAGGATGCGACACCACCACGCCTATTGGTCGGGATTTCCGGAAACCAGTAGAGGCTGATAGGGAGTTGGTGTACTGCTTTCTGCTAGAATGAAGTAATGTGTGAGTGACTTTAAGTGTGTGAGCCCAAAACTCCTCTGGGTAAGATTGAATGTTGGCCTTACCCATCTTTGTATTGGCCGGTTTATGCTCCACAAGATGCGAGTTGGAACCGCTCCTCAAAACCTCAAATTGAGAGACAGGAGTTTTGGGATAGCGTGAAAGATCTTTTTAACAAATGCAACCAAAATGAAAGTATCATAATGCTAGGCGATTTTAATGGGTGAGTTGGAGTGGAGCGTGATGGATATGAGTGTGCTAGGAAGGTTCGGCGATAGAGTGAATGAAAATGGGGAAAGTCTGCTTGAAGTATGTTTGGAGTGGAATCTTGTGGTAACAAACAAAATGTTTGACCATAAAAAGATCCATTTGTATACTAGAGAAGAAGGGAACCAGAGAAGAATGATTGATTTTGTAATTGTGGATGAAAGACTGAGAAATAAAGTGACACTCGGGCATGCCGCAGTGTCGGAATTCACACAGACCACTTTCTGTTGGTAAGCTGACTAAGAGGGCTCTTTAAGCGATGGAGGCATCGTGATCATGAATATATTAGTTTAGTAGAGTGCATATAAGTTAAGAATTAGCAAGAGAAAGAGGTGAGAGAAGAATTTGTAAGTAAACTGACCAAGCAGTTTTATGCTTTAAATTAGGAATGTGAGGTTGAAAAAGTATGGAAGCCGTTTAAGCAAGGAATCGTGGAAGTTGCTATTGAAGTGTGTGGTGTAAGTAAAAGAGGAAAAGGGTGTAAGCTAAAGACTGTGTGTAGTAGTTCAATAGGCAGTGTCCAAGAAGAAGAAAGTTTGGCTGGACTGCTTGGCTACAAGAGCCAATCAAAGAATGAGGATGTAAGCATGGCAAGGAGTGAGTATAACAGCTTAAAAGGTGTGGCAAAAGAGGTTGTGGAATAAAGAAAGGGAATGAAAGAGATGAATTTGATACGAGGTTATCTGACGAGTTTCAGAACAACATTAAGTTCTTCTGGAAGTCCATAAGAGGTAAAAATACGAACGTTATCGACGCGGGCCGAACTGTGAATGCTCAGGTCATAAGGTGCCATACGGCGCAATTAACTGGTCGGCTTAAACCACGGTGAAACCACGGGGCTAAGCTAGTGAATGATATTCAAATGCCACTTGATGTTGATATTCATATTTCGTAATAATCATCTATCGTAAAAGATGACGTCTTATCTACAAGGATAATTTCCAGTTTTACGTTCTGGAGTTTTCATCCTTCCCTCATTACATCAGAGTGACGGGCGCAGTTTGGTGCCACACAGAAATGTTCAGGGTGACACAGCATTTAGTATGGGCAGATGTTGCACTTACCATCAGGTGAACGTTCTGCTCGTCTCGTTAAATTAACCAAAAAAAAATAATCCGTTTTGGGTTATAAGGGAAAATCTTTTATACCATGTAGGGTCAGTTTTGCTGAAACTGATTTGAAATGAAACAACTCAAGCTGTTAGCCAATCTGCTAAAATAGTATCGAGTAAATGACGAAAATGTTATCAAACATTAAACTATCAATATATAGGAAACGTCTCACGGAAAAAACCATGTGTACAGTTCACAACTTCAGAAAACTAAACTTCCAGAGAATAAAAAGAAATGATTATCAAGAGTACAATAATTGTGGAGTTTATTTATTATAATATGGTTACCAAGTAAAAAATTTTTTATATTTTATTCTATTAATTACATTACAGATACAGACTACAAGTTTTCAACTTTAACAAATCACAGGAGTGTAAAGTATGAAATAAAAGTTTTGATTTGGATTGCGACATTTGTGACAGCGACAATTACTGTCTTATATCTTGTTGTCGAGCTAATGAGAGCAAAATCTTCGAAGAAATCAAACATTTGGACGAATTCGAAAATATAAATATAATAGGAAACACTGTATTCTTAGAGCCGTGGTAGCTCAGGGGCTAGGCGCTCGCTTTAAATTTCATAGTGCGCGAGTGACCTGGGTTCGATTCCCGGTGCCGGCACCACTAAAATTGTTAATTG
This sequence comes from Luehdorfia chinensis, assembly GCA_019845155.1. Classification (NCBI taxonomy): domain Eukaryota; kingdom Metazoa; phylum Arthropoda; class Insecta; order Lepidoptera; family Papilionidae; genus Luehdorfia; species Luehdorfia chinensis. Next base: position 76,388 of record JAHVAK010000696.1, read on the forward strand.
CAATTTTAAGTGCTGATTTACCACGTGCTCGGCGGTGAAGGAAAACATCGTGAGGAAACCTGCATGTCTGAGGAATAAAAAATATTTCGAAGATATGTGAAGTCTGCCAACCCGCATTGGAGCAGCGTGGCGGATTCTTCCTAGCTCCAAAACCCTCTCAGAAATGAGAGGAGGCCTGTGCTCAGTAGTGGGACATTTATAGGCTGAAACTTTACTTTACTTTTTTACTGTCTTCTTTGTTTTGTCTTATTCTCTCGCAGGCTAAATCCTAAATCGTTTCATCGAGTTTCAAAGAACAACGAACTCAAGAAATTTTCACTTCAAAAAAACAGCACCAGGAGAATAGAAGGAGCACCACCAGCACTTTATTCCAAAGCAATTAAAATGTAGAAATAAAACAAAAAAATCGCGTTCGTTGGGTACAGACATGTTTAAAATTACTGAAATTTATAGTGCACATAAATTTACTCGTATTGTTCAAATTTTCCTCTTACGGAATAAGTAACGTAATATTCACTCGATCGGAACCAGTCCAATTGGAGTTCACATCGGATGAATCAGAGAACCCGCTTGAGTCCGTTTGTTATGCAATAACAAGTCGTTATATTTTCGTTAAATATAATATATAGCATATCTATAGAAAAATATCTTGCACACGTCGACTTGAACTAGGGCATAGCATAATTGTTTTCGCGCGCAGTTCAAATTGCAACGCACATATTATGAATTAATTGCAACGAAACTGGCCGTAAATCCAAAAAATGGGTCGACTTGTCCATAAAAGTACCACGCCCTCACAAAATATCCGCGTAAACCAACAGTGTAATACTAATGCAATGTCAGTAACTGGAGTCCCAATTGCTGACACTTCATATATGTAAGTCTATGCAAAAAATCACCTCGAAAATAATCGCGGTCAAAGGTTGCGCTCCTTCCGATGAGTGTACGTCCTACATAGCGCTTTTCAGTAAGAGGCTGCGTCCTAATAACTACTGATAAAGGTGTGACATGGACGTTAGAAATGATGTTCGTCTTGCCCATTATCACTTTAAAACTTTGGAAGATTTATTTTACCTTATAATATTAAACAAAGGAGACCGTCTATTATTAGAAGACTATCTTACAATATGTTATATAAGAATAGCAAGATATTAAATAAAATAGTTTAGTATTTTGTTGGTATTAAGTCGCACGAATTATTTAAAAAATTATATATTAGTTGTGAATTGATTGGACAGAAAACGCCATAAATTTCAGTGTTTCCGGTGTTAGATAAAAAGTTTTAATATTCACTTAATGTTCACGAAAATAAAAACGTGGATTTGAACGTGGAAACGAGCTTTTATCTTTTCGAGGAATTCAGTATCAATTGACCTAAAATTTTCTCGGATAGTAAATAGATACCTTGGGACCAAGTAATTGTTTCATCATAACATCCCTTTTAATATGAATTGTTAACTTCGCGAACGACCGTGTGGCCTAGTGGTCAGAGTACCTGACTTTTACGCCTCAGGGGTTCGAATCCCAGCCGGAACCAACATTATGTACAAGAAAACAAAACGTTAATTTTTATGACAGGTTGTATTGTGAATGTTAAATTTAGGCCTGTAAAACGCACCCACGAAATATGAGAATTTCATAGTGTCGGGCACCGATTTTTAGAAAATAATATAACTCTTTCAACGTAAGAGTATTACACTACACCATTGACCAACAAACAAGGACATGTTCGTTAATAACTAGCGCACGACTTTCAAAAAGTTTATACAACCGAACAGTCGTAAACTTCGTCGTCTGAATTACGACTAACACGACATAGCGTAAGAGAAAGTAAATGATCACACAGCAAGTGACATATTATGTTTCTTATCATCATTATATATGTAGGTATTGTGTTATCTATGTTATTGATAAAAAAACTATGCAAGCTTTCTTCTTTCTGAACATTCATTCAAGAATTTAAATATTTTTGTTACGACTGTTATAGTAGTTGTAAAAAAAAGAGACATAAGACAAAAGAAACATAAATTAACAACAATATTACTCATTGTAAAATAACCGCTCAGTATTAAAACATTTATTAATTAATACATACATACATACATAAGATCACGACTGTATCCCATAAGGGATAGTCAGAGGCTGGGCACTCACTGCAAAAGCAGATGACTGCCACAATCCACGTTTCACCAAAACAATATAATGCACTCGGTGTGATAGGTGGTGAGCCCATCGCCACTATGCACCGTTGGGTTTACAGTGCAGTTTTATTCCTTACTCGCCTTTTACGAGATCTTTTGGATTAGATGGAGTGGTAGTATTCTTTTAACAAGCCGCCACCACAGGGCACTTTATTAATTAATCGATAAATATTAATAAGCCGTGTGGTAGCGGAGCCGTGTGGTGGGGGCCTAAGAGATTCTGTTACTCCATCGCATCCCGTGGGTATCGTAAAAGTCGACAAAGGTATAATAAAAACCAGGAGATGCGCAGCAGCATCTTCATGGCACGTCTGAATAAATAAACTGCGGTTGCCAACCCGCCTGTCACGCGTGGCGACTATGGTAAAATCCCCCAAAAAGAGAGCTTCAAACTTTTGTGAAAATCTTTTGGGAAGGCCTATGTTCAACAGTGGACTAGTTGTGGGCTGAAATGATGGTGATGATAATGAAATGATTGAAATAAAGAATAACAGAAACGTTGCAATCCAATAAGTCCATAAAGATTTACTCTCAATGCGCTCAAAGAAGTTTCAATTCAGTAAAAGTTAATACTTGCCGTGTGGTAGCGGCCTTAGAGAATCTACCACCCCATGTCATCCCGTGGGTGTCGTAAAAGTCGACAGAGGGAAATTAAAACCAGGAGATGGGCAGCAGCATCTTCCTGGAACATCTGAATAAATAAACTGCGGTTGCCAACCCGCCTGCCAAGCGTGGCAACTATGGCAAAATCCCTCCAATATGAGGGCTACAAACTTTTGTGGCTTTCTCCGGGGGAGGCCTATGTTCAGCAGTGGACTAGTGATAGGCTGAAACGACGACGACGAAAAATTAATAACACTTGAAAGTTATTTTTTTAAATAAAACAATATTCTTGTGGAAAACTTAAAATTTTAGCATCGAAAAAGCGCCTTATGTTAGCAGCGTAAGAGATTGAGAACCAGTGACGCGCAACAACATCAAGTGTTAGGTTCCACGAGCACTTAGTAACTGGTTCTGTGATTCCCAGTCCTCCTGCCAAGCGTGGCGATCAGGGCTAATAACCCAGTTCGGTAGAGATGTCATCCACAGTTGACCATTTAGAGGTGATAAACCATCTCTGAAAATATTTATGCTGCCCATAACAAATGCTCTGTCACCCAGAAGATTTCTGTGTCGCATCACACTGCGCTCGTCACCCTGATATCTCATTTCTTAAGTCTCGTCATGTATACCTCTTCGCACCAATAATATTAATAATACCTAAAGATCATAAAATTATCTGAAAATAATTGCCCACGGTTAAACTAAGTTCCATAATGTTAATATAAGATGTTGAATAATTAACTTTTCAGTTAAACCAAATATATAAATCATAAAAGATCATATCACGATAACGGTTCAATAGGAAAATTAGAGTAGCGGAGGAGAAACGGAAGAAGCGCCGCCGATTATCTTTAAATTAAAGAAAATAGTAGTGTTCTACTCTAAAAAACAACAAAACGGTAAGAGGTAACGATAATATCTGTTATTTTACATTAGCATTAATATCGGTTTAACCTCGGTGATGAAGACTACATTGGTACGAGATGGACCCTCTCATAATAAGAGGAGGCCTGTAGTGGGATACACATGTATAGGCTATAACAATTGTTTTCTTATTAATTATTTCTCTGAGTCATGGCAGCTAAGGCGTTTTAAATTTCATAGTACGCAAGTGACCTAGGAATAAGCACCGTTGTCGATGCCACTAATGTACCACGTGATCGGCGGTGAAGGAAAATATTATCAGGAAATCTGCACGTTCTACAAATATAAAATCGACGACGCCAAACGATACATAAACATCTCTTCTCGCCTCCGAAACCCTCTAAATATGGGTACTTGGTTTGGACTTTTTCAATACAATCAAAAATCAAATACAAAAATATATAATATAACATGTAACAGACATAACAACAGATAACTTATAACAGACAAAGGAAATGTATAGCCTTTGCTACCAGTTTAGTGACATAGTAGTAATAGTTTTCTTCTTTATTGAGCGAATTAGGCTATTTTACGGAGACTACCTTTAAGCCGCTCGTCACTCGTAACGCGACGTACCGACATTGTTGTTGCCTTCTGCTGTTCCTTTGCGATTTTTATAGTCTTTGTAAATTGCTGTAGCATAAGTTAGTGTCGACGCAATTACAGACGTTGCTAATCTCCGTCCCTTATACCTCGTACTACCCACCATCGTACCCGCCAACAAAGTAGCTACCCCAGCCACTTGCTTCACTGCATACCCCGTTTTTCAAATCTAATTCTAAATTACAATTGTACTATTAGATAATGATAATATGAGCTTAGATCGTAATAGTAACCGTTACTTTTTCAAATCTTGATTATTGACCAGGCTTAAATCGGCTCATGTCATCAATTTCTCTCAATCTCGTTCAAGCTTTTGGCAACTTTTATCGTAATAGCATCGTATGTGAACGTTGTCAGCTCCGCTCCTCTCGGCCATTCCTGCCTCAATATTCTATAACACATAATATAACATTGTAGTCGGCCGAGCATTAAGCTCACCGTCGATCGGTGCTTTTGTAATATTTTCTTCATAGAAGTGGGCACCGAACAGTCTATCATTCGATGTGCATACATTGTTGCACCTAGTACAATTAAAGGCATTTATGTATATATATATACTCTCTCTAGACCATTATTTATGATCAAGCGAATAAACCTTCTTCTTTGTATTTTCATAAATGTTTGCTGTTTTCACTACATGCGTGCATATGTATACCAAGCAAATGCACACGTAAATCACGATTATTATTATCCTACCTGGGTTCTAATATGGGTGGTAATCTCCGAAACGTTACCAAACGATCGTGGGTTGTTAGAATTAATATAATATAATATGGCATACTAAAAGTGAGATAACACATATATCTATAAAATCGTGTCTTATTTCATGATTAAAAACAAACTTAAAACGCAACCATCAGGTTCTTGTTTCATTTATAATTTAAAGCAGACCACAATTTTTGGATTATTTGTGCATAATATGCGCAATAAGCTCACAACTTTATGTACACTGCATACCTAATTAGAAGTGCGCAAGTAGTACAAGGTTAGTCTCTTCTACTACGAGAAACATTATGAGTTGACGCTAATATGATAAAATAAAAAAGCAAGAGTAAGGCATTTTCATGCAGCAAAAATCCAAGTGATATTGTTTTATTTTTATTTTATTTTGTTTTATTTTATTTTATTAAGGAAATCATCAACGGAGTACCATATGATATATACAAATCAATGATACAGAAAAACGGCCATTATAAAAATACTATTTAAACAATTCGATTCAAATTTCTGTATTATGTTCTTTATATACATATATACAATTCATTCACGTCTTATTAATAAATGAAATGTCAGTATGCGCTTTGGGAATTGTAAATATTGTATTTAACTCTATTGGGCAGACAGCACAAACCTGTGAGGGAGGACAGTTTTGTCTTAATCCTTGCAATATGTGGTTTCTACTTTAATCATTATTTGATTCGATATTTGGGTGGTGGCGGCTTAAGATAATCTACTACCCCAACTCATCCTGAGGAGGTCGTAAAAGTCGACAGAGGGAAAATGAAAACCAGGAGATGGGCAGCAGCATCTTCCAGGAACAAATAAAGTGCGATTACCGACCCGCCTGCCAAGCGTAGCATGTACGGCAAACCCCTCCAAACGAAGAGATACTCGTACAAAGTTTTGTGGTAGCCTATGTTCAGCAGTGAACTAGTGATAGGTTGAAATAATGATGATGATGATGATTACGATATTTAGATTGATTGGATAGTTTACTTCCTACCACGTATTCAGGAGATATAATTTTGGTTAATTTGTGGAATAATGGCGTTTCTAACATAATCAGTGCTGTAAGTTGTTACATAGGAAATGTCTTTATTTGGAGATCTCATTTGAGGGCCGTACTGTGGTAATTTTGCTAAAAGTTTAATTTTGCATGTAGCTTCGGTCAGTTTAATCCCTTTTATTAAATCTTAAACAACTGTCACGTAATACGTGTAATTTAAAGACGACCTGCAGCGCAGTAGCCAATGGCTCTGTCGCTGTACCATCCGAGTCGTTCGCTTTAAACATTGATCAACTTTAATCCCAGCGGAGAGTATCAATTGACTAATTATTGTGTTGAAAATGAGCAACGCCCTACCTACGGCCGCAGGCAGGCTATGAATACATGTTTAGTCGTTTGCACAATGTCGTTTTGGCGTATCTTCTGCGCGTTGAACAGTGGCGCGACCTGTCATTGCTGTAGAGTTAATATTTGACTTTATTTCCCTAGTATTTTTCACGGATGCCTGAACTGAGAATAAATAGTGTGGTTTTACTGAACAATTAATTTCATATTTATTTTACTCAAGCACTGATTTGCATAATAAAAGTCTGAGGTCTGTGAAGAACCAGTAAAAAAACTTAGCGGGCTTTCACATACTTCTATCAAAAGCGATGTCGATAAGAATATAACACTATGCACTTATATATCTATCTATTTGCCGTTTACTCAACTTCATAGAGCCAATAATTCTTGCATCGGGCAATGTATACTTTTTACAACGAAATCTTAGGAAATGCATGCATAAAGTCTTTCATTCAAAAACTTTAACACTTTTAGTAAACGAAGACTTGATAAAATAGGTGACCACTGACAAGCTATTTATCATCATCACATTATCACTTCAGCCTATTACTAGTCCACTGTTGAACATAGGCCTCCAATCTATGGGACATTGCCACAAAAGTTTGTCGCTCTCATTTTGGGGGCATTTTGCCATAGTTGCCACGCTTGGCAGGCGGGTTGGCAACAGCAGTTTCTTTATTGAGATGTTCCAAGAAGATGCTGCTGCCCATCTCCTAGTTTTTATTTTCCCTCTGTTGACTTTTACGACGCCCACGGGATGTGATGGGGTGGTTGATTCTCTTAAATATTATATTTATACATCTTTATATTTATGATACTACTGTAATTGTGATATTGTTGTAAATTATGAAATAATTTTTGCTCATAATAATAATTGATGACTATATTTTCATATTCAAAAATATTTTTTATATTGTTCCTCCCGGTTTCCGAGAAACTATATTATAAAAAAAAGATTAGGTTATGTTCGTTCGTATTGCATAAAAGTAGTGTATTAGGTACACTGGAATATATACATACTTGATAATTAATTCCTAACCTGGTTGAGGTATTACTAGCAAGGACTGCAAAAGTAGGTGTGTAATAATAATTCAATGAAACTAGTAAAACAGTGTACTTTTGTCAATAAGTAGTCCTCTGATGATAGACAATAGAATCTACTGCAAGTAATAATTCATATTTGTCGTTTATCTCATTATATTGCTTTGATTAAGGAAAAATTAAACTATGTTGTTGTTTAAACATAATTTTATTTTAAATATAAATTAATCTTAACTAAAGAAACTTCGAATCCGTCTAAGTAGGTACCTAGAGGTAACTTTAAAAGCCAGAAATAGGTAAGTGTTAACAGAAATAGGTAGTTACAAAATGAGGAAGTAAAAATCTGCCAATTTCTTCGTGAATTATGAGTACAATCCAAAAATAAAGCCACGAATATATTATAATTTATATGTAAATGTAATATAAAGTCGCAAAGCAATAAAAACAAAACATATGTGTCAAGCATCAAAAAACATTTTCGCAATTTCAGCGCTATAAACGACATCAACGAGCACGCTTTTTACGTTGAAGTCTTTTGAGTAATTTTTTTTGCTCACTTTTATTTAGTAATTTCTGACAGAACACTAAAATTTCAAAATTTTTTAAGTTTTAAATTCATGATGATATTCTGTTTTTATAAGACACGAGCAAAAGAATTTAATATTTCGTTCGTTTCCGCATTGTTTTGTTTTGTTAATTTTACCAATAATAACACAGGAAATGTGTACCTTTTTCTCATTCGGTTAATACATACATACATACATACAGTCACGTCTGTTTCCCATATATGAAGTAGACAGAGGCTACCCATGTAGTCAACGAGACGTGACGGGCAGCGAACCACGTCGCTACCATTTTGGTACAAGTCAAAAAAATCTTACTTCCCATAGCGTTCTCTCGAGTATAGTGACAGAATTACGGTGGCATTATTCCGCACGAGTAAAGGCTGTCCGTGCAATACCTTAGTCGCCTCTTACGACACCTGGGTAGGAAAAATGTAGGTGCTATTCTACTCTGCTGGACACCCATCGGCAAATGTCGTTAAATACAACCAACAAAAATAGCTGACAGAAGTAGCAGCGTAATAACCATTTCAAATGTTCCAGACAGTACAGTATAATCCCCGCCGGGCAGACGCGGTCCTATTTTTTTTTTTTTTTATTGGATAAAGTGATGAAACGAGCAAAACGTTCACCTGATGGTAAGTGCAACGTCTGCCCATAACAAATGCAATATTACCCAGGAAATTTCTGTGTAACACCACACTGTGCCCATCACCCTGAGACATAAGGTCTTAAGTCTCATATGCCCAGTGATTACGCTAGCTCACAGTGCCCTTCAAACCGAAACACAGTAATGTTTGCACACTACTGCTTCACGGCAGAATAACTGGCCCTGGGGTGGTACCTACCTAGACGGATTCCTGCATAGGAATCCTACCACCAGTACTATACCACCTATACTTTGCGGTTGATGACGCGATGACTTTGATTTCTGAAATACATTTAAGTATGCAACTTTAAGTGATGGAGTTGAGCACAGAGCCACATATCGGGTCCAGATTTTGTGATTTTCTTGTTCGTCATTAAACCAATATTTATTGTGGATTTGACTTTTTTGATCCTTATATATAGAATTTGTTAATAACGTGACTACAACCTATTGCATCCTTGTATAGGACTATCGTTCGTATATACAAATACAGATATACACTCGTATATATATAAAGTAATACCAGATGCCTCGCACCTTTGACGCTGCTGCCCGTCACCGGTCTTAATTTTGGTCTCACTTATATAAGACTAGCTGATGCCCGCGACTACGTCCGCATGGATTTAGGTTTTGTAAATATCCCGTCGAAAGTATTTGATTTTTCGAGATAAAAAGAATCATGTGTCCGTCTCCAGGACGCAAGCTAATTTTGTGCCAAATGTCGTAAAGAGCGATTGAACCGTGAAAAGGTAACAAACAGACAGAGAGACAGAGAGAGTTACTTTCGCATTTATATTATTAATATGGATTATGATTACACCGAGGCGATGCCATTTATAATTTCTGGGCTAAAGATTGACTTCTATGATATTGGGGAGTAGATATCACACCGCACCACACGACCAGAACAATCTTATTTACGCGCAGTTTTATTGGATAGTTTCTAAGCTACCAAGATTTAATGCAGTTAAGAATTTTACATTTCAATGTCTAAGCATAAACTGAGTAACCTCGTGACTGATTACTTGTACATGCAGGCCGGTACACTAAATAACGAATAACTCTAACGAAACGACCTTGTCGAATTAATCCCAGGTTGAGTACACATATGAGTCGCTCGTGCACGTTCAGCCTTCACCAGCTTACATTTATTGAACCCTGTACTGTTCACAATTACGTAACATTAAATTCATTTTTTATTGGATACAGTGATGAAACGAGTAAAGCGTTCACCTGATTGTAAGTGCAACGTCTGCCCATAACAAATGCTGTGTCTTCCAGAACATTTCTGTGTGACACCACACTGTGCCCGTCACCGTGAGACATCAGTTCTTAAGTCCCATATGCTCAGTGACTACGCTAGCTCACAGTGCCCTACAAACCGAAACAAAGTAATGTTTGCACACTACTGCTTCACGGCAGAATAACTGGCCCTGGAGTGGTACCTACCTAGACGGATTCCTGCATAGGAATCCTACCACCTCTTCTACTTAACTTTAACAATTGATTTTGACCTAAATAAAATCTGTTTTTATGCAAGTAGAGTATCTATAGAGTACATACACTCTTTAATAACATTCATTTCGTAACGCTTAACGTATGCTAATTTATGTTAATAAAGGATGTAGTAATTCTTCACTGATTTGTTTTTTAAAGTAAAATAAGTTTGCTCTACATAGTCGACGCCGTCGTCGTTTCAGACTATCACAAGTCCACTGCTGAAAATAGGCCTCCCCCATAGACAGCCACAAAAGTTTGTAGTAATGTAGCAGCATATCCCACTCGATGTCCCCCTGCATGAGCATAGACCAGATTGCTTTCCTGAGAAGATTTTGAGCCAGGAAGATTTCGCGACGCTATATATATATATGTACATACATACATAAGATCACGACTGTATCCCATATGCACTCACTGCAAAAAGAGATGACTGCCACAATTCACGTTTCACCAAAACAATGCACTTGGTGTGATAGGTGGTGAGCCCATCGCCACCATGCGCTGTTGGGTGCACAGTGCAGTTTAATTCCTTACTCGCCTTTTACGAAATCCATTGGATAAGATGGAGTGGTAGTATTCTTTTAACGAGCCACCACCACACGGCATAAATATATATATATATATATATATATATATATATGTTGCATATATTAATTTTTAATAACATATATTATTATTAGATACATTATTTAGAAGCTCTATCTAGGTGACAAAGAACTAAATGTCGACATATTTTTTCTCGTCAAATATTTAACCTCTTATTCCCATTCTCTGTCAGTCATAGAAAAATGTCGCCAGAAATTAAATATTCAAACAACACTGTCCTGCGGTTGTTGATGGTAATCATTTAGTTTCTTACTTTCGTCACGGTACACTGTTTTACGACATAAGATCTGTAAAATCATGTATAATATGTTTGTATTGCTTCTCCCACAACACTTTACTGGTGGTAGGATTCCAATTCAGGAATCCGTCCAGATAGCTACCACCGCATGGCCAGTTATTCTGCCGTGAAGCAGTAGTGTGCAAACATTACTGTTTCGGTTTGAAGGGCACTGTGAGCTAATGTAATTACTGGGCATATGAGACTTAAAAACTTATGTTTCAGGGTGATAGGAGCAGTGTGGTGTCACACAGAAATGTTCTGGATGACACCGTGTTTATGTGTGGACGTTGCATTTACCAGGTGAATGGTTAGCTCATTTTATTACTATATACAGTTAAAAAACTTACAATTACTAAATAATATCGTACTTCGTATATCACCAACTTGGACATCACATCTTGGGCATCTCAAGATCTCATTAGAGTTACTGTCATTAACCTGATTATGAAACAAAATACTTTGATGTTTATGCTTTGTTTATCTCGACGTTAGCTGTTTCCCACAGCGACTGATATCAATCTGCGAGTACGTTAAATATGTAATCCAATGGTCCACACGAAAAATATTTAAAAATTTGCAAGAAATTCCCAACGTGATTACCAATCTCAAAATAATAAAAATATCATCTCGTCATTTTGTTTAATTTATTTGAATTTGATATTCTCATGAGCACATTCACAGAATTCATATAGGTACTTGATATAATAATAATAATGACCTATTGTTTTTTTAGACTTGTGGTCACTGTTAGCCCGAAGGATTTTACAGCTTCACCGTATTGAAAAGTGGCCGAGCGCTGGGGGCGCCTAGCCGAAACCTTTATTTATGGATGACTAGCGCAAGGGCCCCCGAGAGGGGTCCTTGGCTTAGACCGTCCTGTGCGTGAGAGTAATTGACCCGAGGGTGCCCAAGGGGAACGGCCTGGGCTCGGTCAGTTACTTCGGAAGGGCATTTGGCCTGAAATGCGGCGGTAACGCGAATAAGTTTATTTGATACGCACTCGCCGACAGCGGGGCCTCGGTCTCCTTTTTCCGCAGTTGAATTTTGGTGTGACGCGATGGGGTCGCAAGTGGCGGCACTTACAAATAGTGGGTTGGGGAGCGTGACGGCAGAGTCGCAGTATGGGTGGGAGGCGAACTTAAGCTATTGGGCTATGGAAGGAAGGCCCAAAATCGATATGGAGGTTTGTATTACGCAGGAACCACGGTAGTCTCTGGCACACCGAGCTTAATAATTTATATATGAGTCCGTTGCGCCAGACCTTGTCGAACGCTTTCGCCACGTCGAAGATGAGCACTCTGGTATGGTACCCGTGAAGGAAATGGAATTGAACGTGCTCCGTGATGCGGTGCACTTGCTGGGTACATGAGTTTTTGTAAGAAACGAAAGTACTCGTGGATGGGGACCCCTAGAGACCACAAGAAGTCTCGTAAGCGGGCAAGAAGTAATTGCTCATAGATTTTGCCTAAGACCTTCAGGAGGCTATAGGCCGGTAAGCGGTAGGATCGGACGGGGCTATTGACCCTTGGTTATATCATTGTTATTATTTCGTAACATTGACATATGAGCAGTATTTGTGAGCAGCCAAATTAATTATATATAATATATATAATAACAACCATAAATTTCTATATTTTATAATGACAAAGTATCTGTCAAAAATTTTTTTAAGCGACAAGCTGCAATCAAAGATAAGATATTTATCAAAAGAGCTACTGATTCCAATCCGACTTGTTTGTTTGCAATGATCTAGTTTCCTTAGGGCGACATCAAATCGCGTATTTTGTGTGTGGGAAGTCACTTCGAGTTATTTGGGCGAATAAGCCCCTTAAGAAAAGAATAGTCGACGACTTCTTGTAACCGGTTTATCTTATATTATCTAATTATATGTTTCCGTTGCATATTAGAAGCCTAGAAGTAATTACATCTAATACGTGTGTTAAATTGCATGATGTATTGAGCAACCTTTTGTTTCGTAGTTTTAACACATTTATGTATCTTTGAGATAATAAACATATAATTATCTATATGGATATATATCGAATATGTAAAAATCTGACCTACAATTGCATCCGAAGTCCACATTAGCATTTGTGAATAGGATGATATGTGAGCGCGGGGCCGAACGCGTTTTCGAATTCGTTGCAAAACATTATTTTGTTTCGTACATTTAAAAATAGAATACATTTGTTTAACAGCTAAATCTGTTCACCAGGTCGTTGGTCGTTGGTTGGTCATACATCTAATGCTTAACTCATTGAGTCAAATTTCGAGACGGAAGGTAAAAATAAACGGGAATTTGGTTTTCTAATCGGGACAACTACAATGGCTACAGGTTTTTGTGAATCATCATTTACTTTTATAAGACGGTCAGTTTTTTTTTAATGGTATGTTACCATTTGTTAGAATACTTTTATTGGATTAAGTGACGAGACGAGCAAAACGATTACCTCATGGTAAGTGCAGCGTCTGCCCATAACAAATACGGTGTCACCCAGAACATTACGGAGTGGCACCACTCTGCGCTCATCCCCCTAAGACCTCAGTTCTTAAGTTTTATATGCCCAGTGACTACACTAGCTCTCAGTGCCCTTCAGACAGAAACACAGTAATGTTTGCACACTACTGCTTTACAGCAGAATAAGGCCCTGGGGTGGTACTTACCTAGACGGATTCCTGCATAGGAATCCTACCATCAACAAAACAATTTGTTAGTACACGAAACAAAACTAACAATTTAGATAAATTTAGAGGTTAGTGAAAAATCGGGACATTTGACGATCCGATTAATGGTGAATCGAGATCTGTCACCAGACCTCTGAAAATCGGGACGTCCCGCGCAAATCTGGTCACTTGGCAACACTATTTTCGACACCGTTGTACAGTATTTATGTTACATGTAATGTTCCAACAAATCTATTTACATGTATTTCAGCGTTAAAACTATTCGATAGTTCTATTATTTTAATACCGTGCTAGATAAATAAAATACCTATAAGCCTTTTAAATCACTATCTGTAATGTATTATCTATCGTGAATAGTCCATTGTTACGCAATCGAACCACAGAAGCCAACGACCGGTAGCGAGGTTATTTTCGCCGCATATTATATAATTAAACGACACGATTTAATGATAAAACAAACAACAACTTTGTGGCTGTTTGTTAGTTACACAGACAATTAAGTGTAGATTTAGATGGCAATATAACACGAAGCATCCTATCGATGACATTATGCCGACTGGTTGCAGTGTAGCAACCACAGTCGACCACACCTAACAGACCGTAATTAAAGGTTTTTGTTAGGATGGGCGCTTGCAGTACTAAACATCTCGCACCTAGGCACTGCCCGTACCGGTTTGAATATGACGTTGGTAGAGGAGTAAAGCTCCTTGTGCGGAACGCTACCTGCGTTGACACATTGGCGGTATATCAGACAGAAAAAAATAATTATCATAAATACAAAAGAAAGAAATCTAAAATTACAATTTTGGTACCAAATAAGTACCCACTCTACATAATACTGCAAAAGACTGAGTGGCGTGGGACGGCATCAAATTTACTAAATAGGTCGTGACGCCAATATAGGCCTTTAAAACAATACTGCTTATTTGTGGCATTTGTTAGAGATAGACTCCAGAGTTTGTTACTCGTTCTTCTCTGTTTGTTTCTTAATTTTATGTTCATAGGAGCCTGTATAAACCTAACTATTTCTTAACTCTTCTGTTACTATAAACTTAGATATAAATCTTTGAATTAATACTATGCGTGTCATTTATAGTAATAATTCAAGGTTATTTTATTAATCTACAATATGATGCACAGAAACCTGCACAGATGACCACTTCTGATGAAAAACCGCAATGTCGCTATTTTCAAATCGTTATCGGCCGACATCTTAACATAAGAAGACAAGATGCAAAGTTAGAGCATTTACTCTCATTTTGCTGACTTTTATCACTCGTTTTATTAACTTTAATACTATATACAGGGCGAGCTTGATTTCACCAATTACAAGTAAATTACACATCCTAGATATTATATAAAATATCAGTTGGTACATTTTTTTTAATTGTGCTTATTTTCAAACAGCCATCGCTCGGTTAACTGATGAATCCTACTAGGTGGGTACTACCGCAGTGTCAGTAATTCTGCCGTCAATTAGTAGTGTCCAACCATAACTGTGTTTCGGTGTGAAAGGCACTGACAGATAGTGGAATTATTGGGCATACGGGGTTTAAGAACTGATGTCTCAGAATGACGTGCGACACAGAAATGTTCTGGTGACACAGTTTGTTACGGGCAGATGTTACATTTGTAATCAGTTTAAGGATTTGCTCGTGTCGTCACTTCCTGCTATAAAAATAAAACAAAATGATTACTATAGTTAATAGAATCACGCGTTTCTTTGCGGAACCAACAAAGTTTATTTGCCAAGATCCGCTTGCGTTTTTAGAAAATTTCCTTCGTTTTCTTTGTTAAAATTGTTACAAACAATTGCATCATCGAACAGTTTTGCTGTTACTTTTGGGTAATTAAACGAGACAAGGTTAAGCTAAGCGTAGGTTTGATACATCCGCTTATTTTAACCTTGTCATAAACTGATCTTAATGCATATATTAATAAAGCGAGCAAAGTTACAGAAAACTAACAGACTCCTCAATTACAGGTAGTGTCGGCCACTTAATTACTAAGATACAACAATAACTCAAAGAGTAATACTTTATAATGTCCTACGGGTTGATTTTCGACTTGTGAATGCTTTGGCGCAGTAGATATTATGTTATGTGTGAGTACATAGAATCACCACTGATTGCCTGTTAACTCGTGGGTTCTGGACTTCCCAGCCGAAGCCAACATTTGTTCAGTACACAAATTATTGATTTTTGGGTGTGCATACAGAGTGATTGTCCCCTTGTATCTGCCACTGCATCAGATAACATCGAATGCGGGAAGGTAAGGACGAGTGAGTGCGTGTCAATTTGCATATATAAAATGACAACATAGCAAATTCAGAAATTCTATTCAGTTGCGGTCGTGATCAAAATGTTCGAAGAGAACGCCATGATTAAGATCAAGTTGTCGTTCAAGCTGTCTACAAATATAGATCTTTATAATTAATGCAAATCTCGGCTACCACTGAATAAAATTAATATTAAATACAAATACTTATGTAATACATGAATTATTTATATTATAAAGATGTTATGAATATAAAATTTTAATAATGCATTACATAATTATTGTTATGAATATCGTATATGAAAAAAAAAATATTGGAAATAAAGAAACCTTACGTAATTAATTTTTCAGAAAAAAATAATTACTGCTTGGGTAAGGCTAGGCGCTCGCTTTAAATTTCATAGTACGCGAGTGACCTGGGTTCGATTCCCGGTGCCAGCACCACTAAAATTGTTAATTGCAATTTTAAGTGCTGATTTACCACGTGCTCGGCGGTGAAGGAAAACATCGTGAGGAAACCTGCATGTCTGAGGAATAAAAAATATTTCGAAGACATGTGAAGTCCGCCAACCCGCATTGGAGCAGCGTGGCGGATTCTTCCTAGCTCCAAAACCCTCTCAGAAATGAGAGGAGGCCTGTGCTCAGTAGTGGGACATTTATAGGCTGAAACTTTACTTTTTTTTTAAGGCTAGCCTTATCCTGGGGTCGCCCGGTCTCAGAGCAGATAACTAGCAGGTAACGCTAACGACTAGGCTCGCCCCTAGCCACGCAGTAATCAGCACAGCAACACTGGCTTGGCGGAGGCGAAAAGAAACGGATTATGTAAGAAATGAACCTGGAGTAGGGAATGCGGAAAGCAACTGTAAGATGCAGGATACTACATCTTACAGTTCCTTTTTTATCTCGGTAAGAACAGGAGGAGATGGCAGTGGCTGATGAGGCCGGCGTCGTTTTACCTGGTACTCTTCGGTATTTGCCGGACAAGGCAAGTGGGTCAACCACTCGCTGGCATTCTTCTTCATCAGCCTGTTAATAGTCCGCTGCTGAAAATAGGGAATCACTCTTTAAAATGAGAATGATTTGACGTGATCGCCAAGCTCGGCAAGCAGATTGTCGATCGCAGTACCAGACAGCTCGCACTTTAGGCTGCTGCCCATCATCGCTCTGTGGGTCTGGCATTTTTAAAAATGGTTATACCGCGATCTGTCGAGGGCTTTGGTATTTTTTAATATTTCTTTAGTATTTCCTTTGCTTTATACAACATACATACAACCGACGAGCAAAAATGCTCATGAAAGTAGAAGAGGCGAATGAAGTGTGTCAGGATCGTAGCAAATTTAAAGATGTGGTCTCTACCTACCCCATTGGGAAAAAAGCGTGACTACTGTGATAGCTCTCATGACTCAGCAAACAGTTACACCAACCGACGAGCATGCAAAACATTTCAAAGAATTCTATAATTTCGATAATGTACATACTTGCAGAAAATTTAATTTATGTTTTTTGTTTTGTTGAGATTTATGTATTTTTGATGAGTTATCGTTAATTTATTAGTAAGGCCTGATGTGATAAAAAATTATGCTTAAGTCGGGTTAAAGGCTAAGTATATTCTTAAATTTAAAATTTGACATATTTAAGCAATTACTTTTGTTTTGGTATTCAAATAACAACTTACAACTTTGAAATAATCAATCGCATGCTGGTTGTGGCGGCCTAAGAGCATCTTTCAACCCATCTCATCGCGTGGGTGTCGTAAAAGTCGACAGAGGGAAAATAAAAATCAAGAGATGGGCAGCTGCATCTTCCAGGATAAATAAACTGCGGTTGCCAACCCGCCTGCCAAGCGTGGCAACTATGGCAAAATCCCTCCAAAATAAGAGCTACTACAACTTTCGTGGCTACCTATGGTGGAGGCCTACGTTCAGCAGTGGAATTGTGATAAAGGCCGAAACGCTGAAACGATGGTTGTTCCCCACTTCTTATTAAGTCAATAACATATTAATAGCCCTTTGTTTGCAACGATAATCTACCATCCCCTGTCATTTTTTGGGTGTCGTAAAAGTCACCTATGGGAAATTTCAAAAATAAAACTGACAGACGGTGGAGTAACCATTTCAAATATCGTCATCATCAGCTTGCAGCAGTCCACTGCTAGTCATAGGCGTCTCATAATAGACGCCACTCAGCCGAATCTTCGGCTTCACGCATCCATTTGCTGCCACCGTCTTGCGCAGATCGACGCAGACTTCGCATGCCGAGGGCTATGTTTGTTTATTCCCCATACGTACAGGTTTTGTCACGATGTTTTACTTCTCCGCTGAGCATGTGATGAATCAGCACTTAAAATTGCAGAATAGTTTTAGCTTCAGTCTCCTAGCATAACAAAACTGGGTTAAGGAAAGTACTCCGCCGATAGTACATAGAACCGCGCCACTGCCGGTCGATGCGGATCCCGTCGCCCTCTGCGCGCAAGCAGTTATTGCATAATGTAACCTTTGCATCGCGTCCTGCATCTGTTCAGATAATGCACTGCAACAGTATGCGCTGTTACGCTTACAACAAAGACGGGTTTGTGATTATTGTTTCTTACGTAATCAACAAAGTCGATATAATATTCAATTGTTAACAAAAAGCGCAATGCGGTGCGATATTTGTAGGCTATTACATTACTTTTACCTAATTTGTTGTAAATACATACATACATAAGATCACGACTGTATCCCATAAGGGGTAGTCAGAAACTGGGCACTCACACCACAATCCACGTTTCACCAAAACAATATGATGCACTTGGTGTGATAGGTGGTGAGCCCATCGCCACCATGCGCTGTTGGGTGCACAGTGCAGTTTAATTCCTTACTCGCCTTTTACGAGATCCATTGGATGAGATGGAGTGGTAGTATTCTTTTAACGAGCCGCCACCACACGGCCCAAATATTTTTATTATTATTACAAATAAATATTATTGTAATTATTATTGTAAATAAATAATCATAGAAAAGAAAGTTAACAAGAGCATATGTGAAATTAATTTATTTTTATTTTATTTATTTATTTTACCATACCTTCTTTACAATGTTTGAAACGCCGACCCCCGCACTAGGCAAATGTCTGTCCTGTGAGGGAAGCAACTACGATTTCCATTACAAATACGGCAAGTAAACAATAACTCAAACTATTAACAAAAATAATCTGAGGGAAAAGCAATTGAATGAATATAGTAAATCTAATGTAGTTAACAATTTAAATTAAAAGGTTTATGGATTTAACTCTAGAAACAGAAAGTATATAATGAAATTAATAAAGGGCATATTGAGTGTCCATGAGCATGTACGAGTCTGATTGTGTTTGTGCATGTGTATGTGTGTGAGTGTGTGTGTGGGAATGATGATTGAATATGTGAATCTGAATCATCGGAGGGATCAAACAGATGTGTTAAGTACAAATTGTCATTAGAAAACAGTTTTCATAATGTTTTCTGACTCAGCATACGACCATTTTTTATATTTATTTATAGCGAATATTTTAATTTTTTAAAGCAGTCAGCTAATTTCCTTGACAGAAATCATTTCTTATCTGTTTCACCGAACCGAACCGAACCGAAATCGCAAATTAATCTAGCTTTAATTATGAAATATATTCCCTATGTAAAAGCACCATTATTTTATCCAATCTGAGCTAAATTAACTATTTGGTTTCTTAACTCAATTACTTACGAAAAGAGGTCATGCACTAAGAAGCAAAATTATAAGAATATTTTTTATGGCAGTTACACAAAATTTGTTTTCCGAGTATTTATTTGACAATTATTTAAAATTGACAATTTTTGTCCTCACAAATAAATAAAATATATTTGTGTCTTTACGATTTTTTTTTAATTACCTTTCCCCACTCTGTGACTGCTCCCGTATCGTGAGTTGTTTGTGTCTTGTACAAGCATAAATTTCATATGCACAGCACAACGAAAACCGAAAACCATCAATTCTGTTTTTGCACTAATTTTGGCTCCATCTGGGATTCCAACCGAGGCTGCGTAGTATTCAGGTAACTCTATTCACGCGATCGTCATTGTTTTAAACTAGATGATGAAAAAAGTCTTAGTCTTTCCGGAAACCTGTGACTATGACACTTAAATCTAATGTGACAAAATTTTTTTCAAATTATTCTTAAATCCACGCTAACTAAGTTTGCGTATTTTTTTTATTAATTTTCTTTTTATTAATCCATTGTTTGTCCTCGACCAAATAATAATTTTGACAAATGACCAGCCGATTAAAAATTTATATTATACTTTTAACTTGAAAACAAATGAGTCGTGTTGTTAAAGGTAATAAAAGGAAGAAACACTTAAAAAAATACTCAATACAATAATTCAAATATTGGATTTGTTCAGTTGTTCGTTCATACGTCGAGGTGAAGGCGCGCGCGACGTAACGCCGCGCCGGTGAGAGCGTCGTCACGCGCCCAAACACACCGGCAGCCGCATCTCGTCGCATCGACACCGCGCTAACCGCGTTACGTTGTGTGATATAATACGACTTGAACTCGATACCGCACGCTTCATGCAGTACCTTCGTCTGCAGATTGAATCTAGTTCGCACGCTTACTCGAATACGAGGTTACCAGTGCGCACATTATATGTGTATAATGTGACAATAATCGGTACTGCGTATGTTGCTATTGAGAACAAGTATGCACTTCAGGATTTATGTTCAAACCTTAAAAACGTAACTCGACCACAGATAAACATTGATTACGTAAGCGGCGGTAACACGGAGATCTGAATCTTATATTTCATAGAACGCGAGCAACACAAGTTCAATTTGCCGGCACCTCGGAAATTGTTAATCGAAATTGTAATTGCTGATTGATCATGCGTAAAGAAACTGTCTATAAAATAAAATATATTTTGTGGGCACGTGAAGTCCTTCAACTTGCACTGGAGTATTGTGACCATCTCTCTGTACGTGTACGGATCCATTTCCCTTTTAAGCTTTCAGTTTATTTACCTTAACAATATAGAAACGAAGAAAATTTTGTACTGAAAGTATATCATTTGAAAATCACAAACAGACATCTCTTTTACGAGTATTTAACATTTTAAGTAACTCCAAACATCAAAAATCTGTATATCATAATAACTGACTAATTCTGGTGGAGAGCATTGCGATGACTAAAAATAAAATGGAAATGAAGATCGTACTTTCTGTACCATACTTTTCTACGAAATCATATTTTTTTTTAGGATTTATTGTCACTGTTAGCTCGAAGGCTCTTACAGCTTCGCTGGATTGAAAGGTGACCGAGCGCTGAGGGCGATTAGCCAAGACTTTTATAATGGGTAACTAGCGGGAGGAAGGGGCCCTCGGCTTGGACTGTTACCCTGTGCGCGTAAGTAAGATGACTCGATGGCGCCCGAGAGGGCCGTACCACGGCTCCATCAGTAACTTCTATGGGGAGAACGTTTTTAAAGATCTAATTTTACCAACAATTCGAAATGCGTAGAAGCTGGATAAGAAATGGCGCAAGAAACTTCAGCGACGCTTCTAATCATAATTACAGACAAGGAGAACCAGACTGAAGGGCGGTATCGCGAATGATTAGTTTGTATGCTACAACGATTGTGTAGGTGTGTGTGTGTTAGAGCGTGAGAGAATCGCGATGGCTTACAGTGACGGCACTTGCAACCGGTAGGACCACTGTGCTTAGAAATCGAATATAGCTGAGCTATAAGCGACAGACAGCCAAGACCTACTCGTAAGTCGCTTTTCTCGACGGGTCGACCAACGACTGGGGTGGTCGGTATATTCGGCGAAGCCGAGTTTGTGATGGGTGTGGGGGATGTTTTCTTCCATACGGAGGGCGGGGGGAATGTCTGGAAGATGGTTCTGGGCGAGGGTGCTTGTCTGGCCGCGGGTCGTTTGGATTTTGTCGCCTAAAGGCAGCCGAGGTAGTTGGCCTCGTGGCCATTTGCGCTACAGAGAACGCAGGAGGGTGGGTAACAAGGTTTTGTGCTTTGGTCTGGGGCAGCAAGGTGGCGTTATTGCCTAGGCATTTTGCGCACCTTGCTCGTGCGTAGTAATTTCGTAAGGAGTGGCCATAAAGCCGACATCTATGGCATTGAGAGGGAGGGCTGTTTTTGAACGGGGATTCAACTGATGGACCTAGGCGTACGTATCACAATCAGATCGGTGAACTTTTGTGGAAAGGTCACGTCTAAAGTACCCGCAACCGATGAGCGTGTGTAAAAACACTAATGAAAGTAGAAGAAGCTAAAGATGTGTGTCAGGATCGTAGCAAGTGGAAAGATGCGGTCTCTGCCTACCCCTATGGGAAAGAGGCGTGACTGTATGTATGTATGTATGTATTCAACTGATAGCCTCGAAAGGTTACAGCTGGTTTTCAGATTAAAAATCTGTTTTGCGGCTGGGGAACGCACATAGGCGATGAGTACCATGTTATAGGGCGCATTAGTGTGCCCGCTGTACATCCAGTGAACGGATAGAATCGGGTGGTTTTGTTTGTGTCAGCTTTGACTTCCTCGACGGCGATTTCTTTTGGGAGGTTCTTTAGAACCACCCGAACGCTTTCGAACGTTGACGCTCTTCGGCGAGGATGTGAAAGTACAGCGGCGGGTGTTTGCCGTGCGGCAACGGGTGTTTGCCATGAGGCGGCAGAGCTTTACTTTGGGACAGCAGAGCACGGGGTGGAGTGGCTCTTGCAGTTTTCGTGATAGTAACGGGTACTGGGGAAGTGGCCTTTTTCCGCTTATTTTTCGACTCCTCCACCAGGGTGAAGCCGGTTTCAGGCTGATGAGATTCGCACTTCATTGGGAATCCGAGGATACAGAAGTTTCATCGTCTGATGGTGACGATGCCTTAGAGGGAGGCCTAGAGGGAGGATAGAGCCTTTACTGCTGAGGCGTACTGAGGTGACCCGGCCATTATTGTATCGAAGGCATCCAGGTATTTTGATTGGATCTCATGGAGCGTGTTTAAAATTGCAGCATCGCGTGATGTCACGGCGTCCATCTTGTTTCCAACTTTATGACTATCTAAAACTCCTACAGGAAAGTAGCCGCTGGTGGGTGTGTGACCTAACTTCCCTTCCTTCCGGGTATAGAGAGGGAGGATTTTGGGAAGGACGGTGATATGAAAATAGCTGAATTTTGCTTTAATAACATCTGCGAAAAAATTGTTCTTTGCTAAATACTCATTAATAGCTTAAAATCTGCTGAAGTTAACTTCTATTTTACCAAGTATCTTCTGGCTCCAAATTTTAAAAGTGTTGGTTAATTCTGAACCAAAAATGAACACATTTACCTCCAGCCATAAGTTCTGTTACAAATGATTTTTTTTAATGAAGTAATGGAATACTATTAAAATTTATACCTACATATTTATCAGTCTCAGCAAAAAATAAAAAAAAAATTCTATTCGAAATGGCCACCTTTGGCTTTTATACAGGCCTTCAATCTGTTTGGCCACGACTCTATGGATTTACGCACGATTTTTTAAGAGACTCAATGTCGCCGTGTCGTTTAGAGCAGGCCATGTCCTCTAAAACTGACCATAATTTGAACTCTATAGGGTTGAGGTCTGCGCTACACGATGGCCAGTCTTCAGCTGTTATAAAGTACGGAACGTTGGTTTCAAGCCAGGCTTGGGTAGTTCATGCCTTGTGACCAGGTGCAGAGGTTTCACAACATGATCCAAGACTGTATCTTGATACACGTTGGCTGAATTTTTCACTCCTTTTTCACAAAAATGTAGTTTTGTGACTCCTTGATAAGACACGCCCCACCAAACCATCACTGACGCAGGATGATAACCACGTTGTACCTTTCCGACCACTTGAGCAGCTTCTTTAGAACTGTGAGCGTACACTTTATCATTTTGCTTATTGTAGTGTTCTTTAATCGTGAAAATGTTTTCATCGGTAAAGAGGATATTTCTGTGCCTGTCACCTGCGTATCACGACAGAAGGCGTTTTGATCGATCCACTCTCTTTAGTTGTAAAGATTGATTTAGGGCATGTCCTGTATGTCGACGATAAGCATCGAGCTTCAGGTTTTGTTTTATAATACGCGACAGAGTCCTAGAGGGAATCTTCATTTCTTGCGATAAGATTTTTTGCTTTCTAATGGGGTTTCGAAGAATTCTGGCTTTAACAGCATTAACAACCTTTGTAGTTCTAACAGCACGCCGCCGCCCCGATCTTTTCTGGTCTTCGACAGAGGAAGTGTTATTGTATGTGTTGATAGTACGATATACGAACACGATACCAAGCTTTTAAAGTGTCTGGAATATGACCGACGGGTCCATACCCACTTTGTGCAAGGCGATCACTGCAATCATATTTTATTTAGCACCCCATTCCATATTGTAATTTGACAATGAACACGAAAAAATATGTGAAATGGCGCAAAATCGAAAGAAGTTTTTAAAATTATAAACATGTTCCAAATTCAAAATAAATAAAAATTTGAAAAAAAGAAAAGTTTTTATGTAACAGTATTTATGGCCAGACTAGTTAGATAATTTATTGAATCTCACAAAACTAAGCGTTCGGTTCTTTCCAAATTGTTGCAGCACTTTATTTATAGTTATCAGGTTCTTAAAAGGTTACAGAGCGCAAAAAATTCATAAGAATAAAAATAAATAACATTTCAAATGCGGCTAGCCAGTTACTGACAACTTTACTAATAGTTAATATTAACCTTGCAGCTACCGCTAATGCAGCAGACCTTGACGCGGGAGAGAGGTTGGCACTTTGAAAAATATTATGTGTTGTTTTATGATTGAAACACGGCCGGTACCAGCAAGAATTCTCTACACACAGTACGGTCGCTAGAAACGAGATCCCGGCTTATCTCGTAGGTCAGTACCAGAGATCTTAAAGAAGGAAAGTGCCAGCAAGGAGTCTCTACACACTGTACGGTCGCTAGAAACGAGATCCCGGCTTATCTCGTAGCTCAGTACCAGAGATCTTAAAGAAGGAAAGTGCCAGCAAGGAGTCTCTACACACAGTACAGTCGCTAGAAACGAGATCCTGGCTTATCTCGCAACTCAGTACCAGAGATCTTGATGTAGTGTTTATCTTATAAAATTCATCATCATAATCATCATTTCAGCCTATCTAGTCCACTGCTGAACATAGGCCTCCCCCGATGATTGCCACAGTTTGTAGCTCTCATTTTGGGGGGATTTAGCCCTAGTTGTCAGTCTTGGCAGGCGGGTTGGCAACCGCAGTTTATTTATTCAGATGTTCCAGGAAGATGCTGCTGCCCATCCCCTGGTTTTTATTTTCCCTCTGTCGACTTTAACGACACCCAGGGGATGAGATGAGGGTGGTAAATTCTCTTAAGCCGCTACCACACAGCAAAGCCGCTACCACACAGCAAAGCCGCTACCAAGTGGACTAGTGATAGCCTTGAATGATGACTAATGTACTGACTACGTATTTCAAACAATATATCACCATCTCGAAAAATTAAAACTACAGTATCAATATATTTAAAAAAAGATCATGCTTACTAGAAATATTATTACATTAGTTCCATAAACTAACGTTAGAACTTTTAAAATAATATGCTGATTATATTTATTCTAAATCTCTTTCTCACATATACTTTTTAATCTAAACATTAATTCTAAAAAAAAAACGGAAAAAACCTGAAATCTAATTTAAACACCAAAAATTGTGGTTATTCGGAAAGTGCCGTGAAGCAGTAGTATGCAAACATTACTGTGTTTCTGTTTGAAGGGCACTGAGAGCTAGCGTAATCACTGGGCATATGAGGCTTACGAACTGATGTCTAAGGGTAACGGGTGCAGTGTGGTGTCACAAAGAAATGTTCTGGGTGACTCAAAATTTGTTATGGGCAGACGTTGTACTTACCATCAGGCGAACGTTTTGCTAGTTTCGTCACTTTATCAAATAAAAAAAATAAAATAGCTTGTGGACTACAGCGGTTTCCCTATATTACTGCTTGAAATGATAATTTGCATATATTATAAAAATTTCTAGTACAGTGTACAAAATTCAAAAGTCAAAGAAAACGAAATCAATGCAGAGACAACGTAAAAAAAGTCAAAACCCACCAAAATTTTATTCTTGAATATGAATCCGAATTAAGAGTTAATTAAAAAAAATTCAAACTCCTCTCTGATCCTGGTACTGACACAAAAATTTGAGATTTAAGTTTATTGAAGTAAAACTCAAAACAATAATGTCAATTTCTTTGTATTCAAGCTGACAACTAGTGAGAGGACGCCATCTCGCGACTTACGCACGCACTACCACGAGCGAACAAGACAAGATTACTTAGCGCCGCAGATAAACAAAGTAGAAAGATTTTGCATTTGCACTTACATAATTTGTAGAGACAGTTCCGTTGACATTTAAAAAAACAACATATGTCACATTAAATTTAAAATTTAAATGAGTATACCTCTGTGGCATACATTATATTACTGTTAACAAAACGTCACGTGTTTTAATTTAATGCTCAAGATGTTATAACAACGCTAAAGTTGTATTTGTAGTGGTGGTAGTATTCCTATGCAGGAGTCCGTCTAGGTAGGTACCACCCCAGGGCCAGTTATTCTACCGTGAAGCAGTAGTGTGCAAACATTACTGTGTTTCGGTTTGAAGGGCACTGTGAGCTTTTGTTATGGGCAGACGTTGCACATACCATCAGGTGACGTTTTGCTCGTTTCATCACTTTATGCAATAAAAAAAAATTGTATTGATCGATTTGAGTTAAATTTTATACTTATAAAAAAAACTTTTATACATATGTATATACTTTTATACATAATTTATAATAATTACAATGTTTAGACGATTTTGAGCTGAAACGTGGGATGAACTTGCAATTTTTTGTCTTCATTAGCAAAATAATAAAATAAGATGCGATAAGGTAAAAATTATTTTAGTAATATATAATTATTAAAGTTGTTGAAAATAAAATGTAAATATGCTGAGCAAATGTATCGAAAGAATATTACGATGGGAAACAAGTGCGTTTACAAGTGGAGCGATGTCCGCACTGTGAATGTAGTGTAGTAGGTAGATCACTCGGTAGATGACCGACCGGCTCAGTCAGACAAAGAAAGTTGAGGACTAAAAACTCGGAAGCTGATATATGAGAAAAGAAAAGTATCATATCCCGCAATCCTTACAAAGTGATGCGATATTAATCGACAAAAGTTCATTGACTTGGCTAACAGTTTATTTTTTCACCTAGAAATTACAATGAAACCGTTAATATACTCGTATCTATTCCGATTACTGGAGTAGTAATCGTTCCATCCTTCTTTTACATAATAAAAACATTTTAATCACTTTTCATCTTACTTTATAGCAGCTTTCATAATGTTTTTAATATGATGTAGAATCACGTATCAAACTGCCGAGATACTGGCCGCTTATAAATAGGTTGACTTAACTGGAAAATAACCACACTGTTACAGAGTTAATAAGAAGCATAATGCTACTTAATTTCTTACGAAGAAAGTTGAAATACTGGCCACAAGGCCAATTGAATCACAGTCCCTAGAGGTGACGACAGACCTTAATATTGCCTTGACGGATATTTTGATTATGGGGTGGTCTATCCATATAACGGACCACTTAGGACCACTTAGGACCACGGACCTGTTCAGACAAAATATTTAGATATCTAAATATTACTCAGATAACCACCGTTCTAAGGGTTAAACTAAGCAGCCATCAGTGATTCCACCAAAAAAGTCATTAGTAGGCAGGTGACGAGCAGGTTGCGGTCTGCGCGCCACGCGACAAGAAGCCTCGAGCGCAAGCACCGCCGCTTAGGAGAACGTCACACTAATAACATAATTTGCACACAAAATACTCCATTAGCCATATTGCGAACTACACCGCTCATTTGTCCCATTACAACATTAGTTTGCCGCAACAAACTAACTACAGTTATTTCGTCATTGTCTCATAATGATTACATGATTTGCAAACTAAAAATAATGAGAATAATCTATCGTTTGAGCATATTTAAGTTACTGTATGTTTATTCAATCTTTTGGTAATTAGTAAGAATTTTTGTAGCAAGATGTTGTTATCCAAGCATGAGTATTCTCGTGCTATAATGATCGGCAATTATATTGAGGCCTCATTTCCTTATCTAACAGAACAATCGTCTTTTTTCCATTCGCGGCAAAAAACTAAGACTAGAGCCAAAAAGCCGGCAAACTACGAACAAAAAAAGAGCTTAATCAGTTCACATATTTAAGTATTTAAAACATTACTTCAGTTTAAAAATAGTAACACTATTGACTTAAAATGTAATGTAATATATTTTGAATAAAATGTAAAATAATGTTTAAACTTGGTAACAACACTATTAAAAATAAAGCCTACAATTATTCTACCCCTATTACTCTGTATTCTGTCGAAGTTCAGTTTTGTGAAGGTTTCATTTCTACATCGTGTGAACTGCACACATGTTTTTTTTAATGAATGAGAGTGACGAGGCGAGCAAATGGTTCACATGATGGATGCAACGCCTGCCCATAACAAATGCTGTGTCACCCAAGCTTTTCTGTGTGGCATTACACTGCGCTCGTCACCCTCAGATATACCAACCCAGGGTCAGTTATTCTGTGAGCTAGCGTAATCACTGAGCATATGAGACTTAAGATCTTATGTCTCAGGGTGACGAGCGCATTGTGGTGTCACACAGAATAAAGAATTTGAATTTGAATTTATTCTATATTTATTGTGACTGTCGCGTGTGCTGCATTTGACCTCTTCCTCCTATTTTATCACATAATCAGTACATCCGATACGAAAATTTGAGACCAAAATCGTTAGCGTGAATTGTTACGGCACTATATTATGCACGGCGTAAATCACAGCTACTGGTTTTAAAAGGAAGTGCAGTGACTCAGAGTAAGGGGTAAGAGCTGTGGTGTTTTTGTGCCAACCACTTCACTGCAGACAGCGAGTGCGTCATGTCACAAGACAACGTTCACGTGATTCGACGCGCCGACAAGTTTTAGAACCAATGACCGTTCAAGAAAGGTTCTCGAGTAGCAACCTACAAGATGGAGCGACGACCTGCACAGGTTTACAGTAAATCTGCGGGTTGCTCTGGACCGTGTTTTGTTGGAGTCTTTGAGGTAGGCCTATGTTCAGCAGTGGACTTGTGATGGGCTGAAATGATGACGACGATGAGCACCATTAGTCTGAAAATCTATCGGCTCTGGCTTTACATTGAGTACTTATGTATAAAGAAAAAGCTGCGTCCTCTCAACCAGTATTAATCAGTGATCGAGATGACCGAGTCGTTCACATGATTGTAAGTGTGACGCCTGCCCATAACAGGGCGGAGTCACCCATTTTCCACCGCACTGCGCTCGTTACCATGAGACATCGGTTCTGAAATCTCGTACGACCCAGTAATCAGAGTAACTTCAGTGCCCTTCAGACCGAAACACAGTTGTATTTGCGCAGCACTTCTTGACTGCGTACTATACTATGTTGCTACTAGGCTATGTTGTAGAATTTAATGCTCAGCAGTACACCCTTGGATGAGTCACTGTTACAGCACAATGCGACTACATTTTGATAGGCATATTTATATTTTAAATGTTTTTCTTGCGTTGTGTAGTGTTATTATTCAATAAAAGTATTTTCTTTCTTTAATTTTTGAAGGCAGAACCAATAACAATAACTCCGCGTACACAAGATGCACCTGCGTTCCAGGCACTCCCGCCAAGAGTTACTGACATACAAGACGACAGTCCGAACGGAGGTCCGAACCCACCTTTCGATGTCGTGACACGTCTGACGCGAGAGTGACCTGAATTGGATAGTAAAGTATAGGAGCTATTTTTTGTATATATGTTAAAATATAGGTAAAATCTAACCATGCTGTGCTCGTGAGAACAGCTATCCGATGAAGCTGAAAAAGCAAAAATTATATATACCTAGGCAGATTTCTGGAATATAGAATATGGGAATGCTATCACGAGTAAAAGTATCTGGGATGCAAATGCAAAATTATGCTTTTCTGCTGGAAAATTTCCAGTACACAAATCATAAATTGTGAACACATTTCTTTCCACATTTCAAAACTTACGACTTTAATAGCAACTGAAATTGATCTCATTTCGCTGCGAGCTCATACGTAATACAACAGCAAAAAATGTAAACAACTCGAAGACTGTTTCATAACGTGATTTTTTGTTGAGTAAGGGGTTAATTGTAGTAAAGTAACTTTTTTATCCCGTAGTAATCATAATCACCGTTTAATTAAATGCCAATAAAATCAAGTTTAATCCGATAGATGGCTTATTACATACATACATACAGTCCCGCCTATTTCCGATATAAGGAATAGGCAGACGCCACTCACGTAGCCCACTTTTCACCCTCGCGGGAAACGAGACGTGACGGGCGGCGAACCACGTCGCCGCCTTTTTGGTACAAGTCAAAAAATTCTTAGTCCCAATGCCTTCCCACGAGAAGTATAATGACAGCATTGCATGTTATGGTGTTATTCTCCACGAATGAAGGTTGTCCGTAGAATACCTAAGTCGACTCTTACGATACCTCGTTAGGAAAGAGGTAGATGCTTTTCGGTATTCTACTCTGCCGGACCTATTGGTTGTCGGACACCTATCGACTGAATACGCCTGACTTTAAATACACATACCGGTCATAAAGTCGGCTCGGTTGGCGCAGTGGCTAAGCCCCTGGCTTCTGCGCCGCGGGTCGCGGGTTCGATTCCCGCACGGGACAAATATTTGTAGGGCCTACAGATAGTTGTTCCGGGTCTGGGTGGTTTGTGCATGTGGAATTTATGTCTGTAAAACGTACCCACGACACAGGAGAAATCCTACTGTGGGGCATCGTTTTTTTAAAAAAAATTATAATTAATTATAAAAAAGAACTTTGTCAAGGGTGTGAAGTATCCAGTAGTGGTACAGTGGAATGATATAGATGATGAACTATAACATATAGCTATACCTCATACTGTCTACTACGTTACGTATTGTAGTGGCGTAAAAACAGAAAACAATGATATTCTATCATTGTCACAAGACCGCTTTTTGCTTACATTGAATGGGTCGAGGACACTTATCAGAAATACAAGTTAAATCTTATTAACTATCACTTTTAAAGTATCAATGTTAATGTTAAAGTATCAATAAAGTTTATACAACAAGTGTTATATTCAACGGTTATATTCAACGCCAGTTTGTAGTGACTATAATGTAAAGTATTATATTATATGGGGAAAAGGCGTGACTATTTTTATATGTAAAATGTAAAGTAACAGCCAATGATTGTTTCACTGCTGAGCACTTAACCATCATCACTAAATTTAATTACGATAAAACTTAATGATTTCAGAACATCAGAATAAATAAACTGCGGTTGCCAACCCGTCTGCCAAGCGTGGCAACTAAGGCGAAATTCACCACAAAATGAGGGCTACAAACTTTTGTAGCAATTTATAGCGGAGCCGTGGTAGCTCAGGGGCTAGGCGCTCGCTTTAAATTTCATAGTACGCGAGTGACCTGGGTTCGATTCCCGGTGCCGGCACCACTAAAATTGTTAATTGCAATTTTAAGTGCTGATTTACCACGTGCTCGGCGGTGAAGGAAAACATCGTGAGGAAACCTGCATGTCTGAGGAATAAAAAATATTTCGAAGACATGTGAAGTCCGCCAACCCGCATTGGAGCAGCGTGGCGGATTCTTCCTAGCTCCAAAACCCTCTCAGAAATGAGAGGAGGCCTGTGCTCAGTAGTGGGACATTTATAGGCTGAAACTTTACTTTATAGCGGAGGCCTACGTTCACAGTGGCAGAGATAGGCTAAAATGCATATTCATCATGAATAAAACTAATTATACGGATATTATCGCGTTTAATTTTTAATTTCTTTATGACCCAACGTTTCGAGTGCTTTACAACACCCATGGTCACCGAGGGACTGAGCTACGTAAAATTAATTTTATTAAAACTTAATAATGAAAAACTTATCAATCGATGAATACAAATGAAAAAAAGATTCGTTTCTGATGCATAAGAAACAAGAATGTGGTGTTTGTTGCGCATTCGAGCGCACTTTTAAAAGTGAAGACTACCTAAGTTTAGTGAATAATTTGTCGTATTATATTTTTTAGAATTCATATGCCGGAAGAAACTAATTTTGCATAACCAAGCAAGCGTATGTTATGTAACTTGTAGATCTGGTAACAAATAGACGGAGGCGGCGCTTCGCAAACAGATCCTCATAACAGAGTTACGTGTTGCACCAGATCTGAATAAAACCAATTATAGGAAGCCAGTGATGACTAACAGACAGATGGCGTGACTTTCACCTCCGCACACCCAGCACCTTGCACTCCACGGTAAGTTTACATGCGAGCCAATTTTCCCGGATCTCCCCACATATCTTAATTTCGAATGTGAACTACGAGTAGATATCGCAAGTTCGGTTTTTCCAATGATACATATACATCGAATAAATTTACGCTGACCTAACTGATTGGACATTCGAGTACACAATTCTCTGACCTACTACGAGTAATTGAGATTATTTATTCTTCTTATAATTGAGAATTAAGCAATTCTAAACCATATTACGATTAGATATAACTGTAAAAAGGCTAAACGTTGAGTTTAAACTCTCCAGATACATTTTATAATACTAATAATAGTTTCCATTATATAGAACAACGTTCAACCAAGATCTCACCTGGTGTTGTTGATTCAGCCCAACACTAGTCCACTGCTGAAGGGCACTGAGTGCTAGTGTAATTACTGAGACCTAAAAACTAATCGTCTCGTGATATTCTCCTATAAAAAATACCGCTGATAATAAATCCATAATCCTACTGGAACTAAGAAACATATTTAAAAAAAAATAAGTTTTGATCTCATTTTTAAATAAATATTATAAGGTTTAAATTTTTAGCGTAATATAAAATTCATGAAATGGTGTTCCATTAACATTTCGTTACTAATATTATAAAGCTGAAGAGTTTCTTTGTTTGAACGCGCTAATTTCAGGAACTACTGGTTCGAATTGAAATTTATTTTAGTGTTGGATGGCCCATTTATCGAGAAAGGCTATAGGCTATTATAACATCACGCTACTACCCTTAGAGCGATTTCTATTAGATGAAACCGCGGGGCAAAGCTAGTCTGCTATAATTACATAAATGTTACTAGGAAGTATTTTAGTTGAACACGTTCTAAAATTGTTTCTTTGGTTAAAGGTTGGTTAATAGTAATAATAAACGCTTAATTCAAGTAACGATCACTCATTTTGTTAGTAGTACAATCTTATTTTCTATGTTAGTAAGTAGTACAAAGCTAATTTAATTATTTAAATCTATATTTATAGTAACGTATTTGCGTGTATAGTGTAAGCTCCCCATAATTAACAAATAAACGCTAATTTTGTCTCCGCACTTTCGAAACCTTGAAGCGAAACCTCGTTGCTCAAAAAGTAATAAAGTAAAGGCTGCCATGACAGTGTTATAATTACACAACATTCAAAAAGTTTTTACAAAATGTGCTCTTAAAAAAATTCAGAATTACTGACTTAATTGTGAACCGTAGTATTGTCTGTAGGTTCCAATTCACGTTCCATTTGCGACGTATTTGCAGTAATAAGATTAAACGTATCGTACATTAAATACCCGATTACACTTATATTAACCGATTACGTACCCTTATAATTTCGTATAAATAATGTGTTTAAAATTTTATTTTTAATGTATTTATTAATATCTGTCTTTTCGATGATTTTCGATCACGGTGAAATCTTCCGGTTATGGAATATGGCCGTATATATTAGCCTTACCAAAAAGACACTTATCCGCCTTCACCTTCCCGTATCCAATGTAATATTCATAGGATAAGATCGGAATAAAGATGCAGGGCCAGACACTTACAATACAACTATCGTCGAAAGCCTCTAAACTGTGTGTTGTGCAAATATTGTCTTCTGCTGGGATTCGAAATTAGGATCCATTACTTAGTAGGCTATGAAATTTAAAGCGAGCGCCTAGCCCCTGAGCTACCACGGCTCTCGTTTTATTTCATAGTAGGCGAGTGGCCTGGGTTCGATTCCCGGTGCCGGCACCACTAAAATTGTTAATTGCAGTTTTATGTGCTCAATTACCACATACTCGGCGGTGAAGGAAAACATCGTGAGGAAACCCGCATGTTTGAAAAATAAAAAATAAATATTTCGAAGACATGTGCAGTCCGCCAACCCTCATTGGAGCAGCGTGGCGGATTCTTCCTAGCTCCAAAACCCTCTTAGAAATGAGAGGAGGCTGTTAGAATTGTTTTCTTTTTCTCAAAGTTAAGAAATCACTTTAACCTTCCGAATATCCGAACGCGCCAGTTCCGGCCTCACTCGAATATGTACACTGTTGCAACTATTTGAGAGATCCTTGGCTGTGTTAGGGGAGAAATCGTCGTTTGCCGAGCGTTTTCCGCGCCCATGTATGGTGTAGATACGCCTTCAATATTTCGATATCGATCCAAACGTCATCAATGTACCTATTAAATTTCATACCCGCAAAAAATTTAGTGGATCGGTTCTAACAAACAGTAGAGCAGTAGTAAAAAGAATAAAAAAGCACAATTTATTTAGAAGTTATCATCATCATCATTTCCGCCTATCTTATATCGTCGATTGTTGAACATAGGCCTCCCTTAGACTAAGACTAAACACGGTCCTGAGCCACCTGCATCCATCGACTTTCCCTAAAATCGTGCAGATCGTCCATCTAGAGGGGGGTCGCCAGACACTGCGTTTGCTGGTACGAGATTTCCATTCCACAACGTTTATCGACCTACGAGCGATATGGCCGACCCATTGCCACTTCAGCTTGCTAATCCTTAAGGCTATGTCATTTACTCCAGCTCTACTGCGTATATCATCATTAAGAATTTTATTTTGCAGAGAAACTCCGAGCATTGCCCTTTCCATAGCTGAACTACAATGAGCTTAATCATGCGGCCTGCAGTGAAGGACACCGTCTCGGTTGCTTAAGTCATCACTGGCAACACACGACGAGAAGATGTGACGCCGGTTCCTGAACGCTGCCCAGCCGAGTTGGATCCGTCAATTGAGCTCTTGGTAGAAGTTGTACCTACCTAGTCGGACAGTCTTAGGAATACATATTCGTTGAAAACTTCGAGCGCAGTATTCCCACTAACAACCGTTATAGATGTGACATGGATGTCTGACATGATCTTCGTCTTGTCCGTGTCAATCTTATTATCTACCTTTAGCTAATATTCCATTATGACTATGTCACCGGCAAATCGAAGGTGAGTGATGTATTCGCCATTGATATTACTGTCTTTTGCATTAAAGAAGCTTGTAGACATCTTCCTATGTAGTAGTGAAGAGTTTCGGGGAAGTAACATCGCCCTATCCTACACCTTTCTGCAATTGGATCGGTGTCGTACTTCTGGCTCTGTATGGACCGAACAGGACTAAATTTTCAACCAATCTAATGGCTGCCGATTGTCTTAATTATAAAGAATAGCATAAAATTATTGTATATGACAGATAAGAAGCCAAGTAGAGTTCATTGTAAAGTAAAATGTGTGTAAAAAGATCTGTGTGGTCTATAAGTGTCTATAAATGTCTCATTGCTAAGTACAGGCCTTCTGTCATTTCCGATCGTTTTGGTGCCGGAAGAGTCCGCCACGTTGCTCCAGTTATTGCCGGACTTTTTATGTCGCTCCATCTAGTCGGCGTCGCCCTACACTGCGTTTGCCGGTAAGAGTTTGCCTCTTCAAAACTTTCTTCTCCAACAGTGTTCGGTTCTAAATCAAGTTCCATTAACATTTCTATACTTATTTACTAAACATTTTAATATCTTTTATTCTCTTAGCCAATATTAGAAGAACTATGATGACTGCAGGAAATCAGTTATATAATTTAAAGATAAATCGTGATGCAAGATTCTTATATACTCGTAGTAGAGCTGGACATTGCGCCAGGTCAGTACCCTATAGATCTACGTTGCAATTATACAGTGGTGACTGTTGATCACAGCGTAATACTGGTCCCTGCTTACAATATTTTATAGTGTTACGTGATAGCGGAACCGTCACTTTTTGACATATCATGACGTATGTTTTACATCTACAATGTTTTTCGTGTCAGATGAATAATATTTGCTTACATCGAAATACGAAGACATATTAGTAATAGTGTCATGAGTTTAATGGGAATCAAGAAAATACGTAACCAAAACCATCTTTTTTTTCCTTACCCTTATAATGACGTCCTGTCAGTATGTCACAACCATTACACTTGGAGACTATTGCCATCATCATCATCATCATCATTTAAATCTAACACTAGTCCACTGCTGAACATAGGCCTCCCCAATAGATTGCTCCAAAAAGTTGTAGCTCTGGTGGTAGGATTCCTATGCAGGAATCCGTCTAGGTAGGTACCACCCCAGGGCCAGTTACTCTGCCGTAAAGCAGTAGTGTGCAAAAATTACTGTGTTTCGGTTTGAAGGGCACTGTGAGCTAGCGTAATCACATATGTGACTTAAGAACTGATGTCTCAGGGTGATGGGCACAGTGTGGTGTCACACAGAAATGTTCTGGGTGACACAACATTTGTTATGGGCAGACGTTGCACTTACCATCAGGTGAACGTTTTCATCACTTTGTCCAATATAAAAAAAACTAAATATATATGAAATATTTGCCTAAATTTAAACGTAATAAAAACAGTGGTTCAATACTACAAGGAATTGAAAAATGCTTCAGGAAGGATATGTTGCATATAAATTTTTTTCCTTGCACTGACATCCGTAAACTATATAACGTTATACTGTTATGATTACATGTGGTTACACCGGTATACCCAGTTAACAACCAGAAGCTGTTAACAGCGCCCGATACGGCTCTATAAGTTTAAGTACAATAAAGTTAAAGCCTGGCTTCTACATACATACATACATCACGCCTCTTTCGCATTGGGGTAGGCAGAGACCACATCTTTCCACTTGCTACGATCCTGACAGACATATTTCGCTTCTTCTGCTTTCATTAGCGTTTTCAGACACGCTCGTCGGTTGCGGGTACTTTTAACGTGACCTTCCTTTAAACACTCTCCGATCTGTTTGTGATACGACCCTTACCGGCTTGGTCATTCACACTGGCCTCATAAATCTGTTCGTCAATATTCTTTCATTCATCCTCTCTACGTGCCATCTAAGCATCCCGTTTCTATAAACCACTTAATTTACTGTAAAAACTATGCAACATCCCCACACTAGGATTTCTCGAAGTGGGTTCGCTTTACAGATATAAAATTCACATGCACATAACATAACAATTAGAATTTTATAAAAATAATCGCTCCGGCTGGGATTCGAACGCAAGACCCGCGGCGCAGTGTGTGAAATGGTCATCAATTTTGAATTTTATTATTAGTTTCTACTTACTAGGTCACAATTTTTTTACATGTTACATTAGCATAATGTTACATGTAAAAAACATAACATAATAAACGCATGACATGTGTAATGTAATACAACTGCTACCGCACTTGTTACAAGCAGTCGCACTTATACTTCCACAACTAAGTGTGATAAGATCGGAGCAATGTACGCATAGTACGCATACAGTGGTAGGACACAAAAGAGTTTTTCAAATACTCGCATCAGTGCTATTCGAAACCAGGACGTTCAGCACATATGCACTCTGACCACTGAGCTACGCAGTCCTACTCGTATACTAGTAAAAACTATTCAAAAATGCAGCCTTAAGAATATACTTCGGCACTTTTATGACAAAAACATTTAAAGTTCGAGAAATGTTTACGTTACTAAATTATAACTCACAGTACTAGAATATAATTTTATGTCTGTGCAATATATAAACGTTTCAAGAAATCTTTACACTGCCATAAATATATCTTATAAAGAGATTATAGGAATGTTGCTGCAAAATTTTGAAATGATTAATTATCCACCACTTCCCAGAACTCGATTTTTTTTTAATTGAGACACATAATGTATTAAGAGTCCTTCGACTGCTAAGATTGACTTACTACCAATTATTAATCGTGCAGACATATTACGCAGTCGACCAAGTCGTTATTTTGAGTAGATTTGGTGCCAGATTTTATACATTAATATTATATTTTAAAAGTTTTCTTAATGTTTAAATATATGACAATCTACTGCTGGTGTATGCCTCTAACGGTAAGTGTCACTTAGTTCGACCTTTGGCTTAATGCAAACAGCCGCTGCTGGCTGCCTTGCGCAGATCGCTGCTCCATCGAGCCAGGTGCGTTACACAATATATTTATCTGACATATCAATAACTTCTTTTTTAAATGGACCGATTAGTTTTATAGCCACACCTATATTACGTCTATATATTTTTTGCGTTAATGTTTTGTAATTATTCGTGTCTCACAGTCGCCAAACGATTACAAGGCGTATGTGAAATATGACATTTTAATCACGTATTTGTTGATACCTACGAAAATTCATTTAAACCAATACTAAGATGCGACCTTTGAACAAAGTTTCTAAATAGCATTGTCTTTCACTTACTCCGATGGTTTTTTTTTTTACGAAAAGCCGACGATTACGAAAAACTATGCAAATGACAGACATTAGCTTAACATCTCCACTCGTTACGCGGCCGTTAGCGCGCTGTTCAGAGTTTTGTTTTATTGCGAATGCGCAAGAGGCTAAGGCCCTGTTCTGCGTCTACCCGAGCTCGTAAACACAGGGCTGTCATCACAAGTCATTACATTAAAGTTTAACTATTTTTATTACTTGTTATAGCCGTGTGGTGGCGGCTCGTGAAAAGATTACTACCACTCCATCTCATCCAAATAGGTAAAAGGCGAGTAAGGAATTAAACTTCACTGTGCACCCAACAGCGCATGGTGGCGATGGGCTCACCACCTATCACACCAAGTGCATTATATTGTTTTGGTGAAACGTGGATTGTGGCAGTCATCTGTTTTTGCAGTGAGTGCACAGTCTCTGACTACCCCTTATGGGATACAGTCGTGATCTTATGTATGTATGTTATAACTGAATGGTTAAGTCCTGTACTATAAGCAATTCACAAAAATTTTTTTTTTGTTTTATTGGATGAAATGACGAAACGAGCAAAACGTTCACCTGATGGTCAATGCACAGTTGCCATGACAAGTGTTGTGTCCCACCCACAACGTTTCTGTGTGACAGCACACCGCGCCCGTCACTCTGAGACATCTGTTCTTAAGTCTCGTATGCCCAGTGATTACACTAGATCACAGTGCCCTTCATACCGAACACAGTAATGTTTGTACACTACTGCTTCACGGCAGAATAACTGGCCCTGGGGTGGTACCTACCAAGACGGATTCCTGCATAGGAATCCTATCACCAGCAAAAATACATTTTAAATAGAATGTTGTGTAATATTATCTTAATATTTATCTAGGTTACAACTGGACAGCCTCTTGCTCACAGACTCTTCAGGAACGTCAATTGTCACGTCAAGAGTGTACAAAATGTACAACATAAAAATTGTACAACATTACATACGTTTACATTGTTCCGCTCCAAGTGTCGCTGTTAACCCTATGCGGCCGCTATCGTCTCGTGGTGGTGTATGTTAATTGTTACGTCATTACGGAGAGCAGAGCCATTGCACCTCGCCGCGTTTGCGTAGTAGTTACGATCATATGTAACTATGGAATAGGTAGGGTTAAATAATAACAGCTTTAACTCTTTATCAACATATGACGACTTAATGTTATAAATCTTATTCAGCAATTTCATGGAAACTGTTTCATATTTTAACGTAACGTTTCTCGTATCTGTTGTATGTGGTGGCGGCGGGTAAAAATCTGCCACCGAAGTGTCACTTTTTTCAATTTATTATTTTTAAGTTCCTACGGCATATAATGAAAACTAAGAGCACTTATAGCTCGCTTTAGTAACGTAAATATGGTTTGCTTGTAAAGCCCTCAAGTAACAAGTATAGAGTTCTTTATGATTCTAAGCTCTTCAAGTCAGCAAAGTTTTTTCGGTAAGTACTTAAGTTTTATTACATCTGTTTTTATAACCTTTAAAAACAGCAGAATTTGTTTACCAACTTGACAATTTGCGTTTCCCACTCAATCTTTTGATTCAACAGTAACTTTTAGGAACGCAGTTTGTGTACTGTAAATGCGAATTTGGAGGTGCATTAGATAGCGTGGTAGCTCAGGGACCGGGCGCTCGCCTTAAATTTCATATTATGTGACTGATCTGAGATCGATCCCCGGTTCTGGCACCTCTGTAGTTGTTCTGTAATTTTATGAGCTGATTTGCCAGATATTAAGTGGTGAAAAATCGTCGTGAGAAAGCCTGAATGTCTAACTCTTCTCAGCTCCAAAACTCTCCCTGAAATGAGAGGACCCCTTTTTTTATAAAGAATAGGGGACAAACGAGCAAGCGGCTCACCTGATATTTAGTGATCACAGCCGCCCTAGCACATCCCCAACACCAGGAGAGTCACGGGCGCGTTGCCGGCCTTTGAGAAAAGAATAGGCTCTTTTCTTGCCTGCGCATAGTCGTTGGACATTAATAGGCTGTTGCTTTAGACAACCTGACATATATACTTCCCCTGCATTCGTAACTCAATTGTTAACATAGTTAATAGAATCAGGCGTCACTTTGCAGTATATCGCTACTGTATTAGCTACTTCATACGTTGAATTCATATACCAAAATTATGTAGTCCGTCAATGGTCTAGACAATCTTATTATTCATTATTCGGAGGAAGAATAGGGAGGTCAAATCTCTTGCAAGCACCACAAGGCGTTTTTTTTTATTTGTAAAATATATAGCTATCGTTAGTAGAAGTGGTAGCTCAGGGGCCTGGTGCTCGCCTGACCTGGGTTCGATTCCCGGTGCCAGCACCTCTATAATTGTTCAACAATTTTAAGTACTGATTTACCACGTGCTTAGCGGTAAAGGAAAACATCGTGAGGAAACCTGCATGTCCGAGGAATAGAAATATTTCGAGGACATGTGAAGTCCGCCAACCCTCATTGGAGCAGCATAGCGGACTATTCCCAGCTCCAAAACCCTCTCAGAAATAAGAGGATGCCTGTGCTCAGCAGTGAGACATTTATAGTCTGTTATTTTACTTTACTTTTTTTATCTAACGTTAACGTAAATTGGGTTGTAGTTTGTGGGCGTTTGTGCGTGCTGTTTTAAAGCAATAAAAATAGTTAAGAACATATAAAATCGATTACACATTTATATTATTTTTTATATGATAATTTATTTACAGTGTCCTGTGGAGCAGGAACAACTCACTAATCGGAACTGGTTTAACTGCTTAATACAAAACATTATTGTAAACAGATCACTGATAGTAGAAACGGTAAACAAGTATAAGACTAAATATTTTCGGGTTTACATGTTTTGGAAAAAAGAAACAAATTTATTAGAATTGTGGTGGCATAAGAAAATCTCCCACTCGGGATATCTTTTCGAGAAATCGGGAAGGGAAACGCTGGAATATCTTTTGACTTCTGACAGATGACGTAAAAATAATTTAAAAAAACGTTCGACCAACAATACAGAGACAGGGATGTCAGATGCCTAGAAGAATTTGCTGTAAAGGTCAAGGTCAAAGGTCAGCTACGCCATTGCGTACTGACTTACACGCTTACTTAATCACTAAATGGAAAACAATAATGTGCCGAATGTCATTTGCATTTATTTTTTCGTTTCCGCCTATCACTAGTGTACTGCTGAAAATAGGCCTCCCCCACATATTGTCACAAAAGTTTGTAACTCTCGTTTAGGTGAGATATTTCCATAGTTGCCGCGTTTGGCAGGCGGATTGGCAACCGCAGTTTATTTATTCAGATGTTTCAGGAAAATTCTGCTGCCCATCACCTGGTTTTTATTTTCCCTCTGTCGACTTTTACGACACCCA
Source organism: Luehdorfia chinensis (assembly GCA_019845155.1). Classification (NCBI taxonomy): domain Eukaryota; kingdom Metazoa; phylum Arthropoda; class Insecta; order Lepidoptera; family Papilionidae; genus Luehdorfia; species Luehdorfia chinensis. Next base: position 118,387 of record JAHVAK010000696.1, read on the forward strand.
CGCGATGAGATAGGTTGGTAGATTCTCTTAGGCTAGCTCACACAAAAAAGTAGTAGCAGCCAATAAACGCCCTACTGTTGAGCACACGCCTCCTCTTATTTCTGAGAGGGTTTTAAGCCATTACCTCCCAGGTAACGTGCTAAGCCCTTTTCTTGTGTAATAATGTTGACAAACACATACAAAGTCTATCTGACAGTAAATGGTCAACCATAGCCTGATCAAGATACATGTGGATTGTCACCTTGAGGACTAAGATGGACCAATTTGTCACCAAAAATTAGATAACCATAAAATAGATTCTTGTGGTGCTTCTTCTTTTTTTCGGCGTTCTGTGGTGACAGTATAGTTAGTGACAGCATGACTCTATCACATATAAAGTGACCAGGGATTCGACAGTTAAACATGAGCACGCAACTCAGACAAAGTGAAACGCCTTATGCCCAAAAGCCATAGTGAAACAATTACACCACAAACGAATTTGAAACAATTACTGTCAGATTATTTATGCAATCTATAGTATACAGTTTTTAAAACGTTACGTTACGTGCTAGTACGCAGAACCATTCAGCAATTATTACAAGCATGTGATTCGTAATCATAGAGCCAGAGGTACTAAATCATTGAGAAAGTGACGTATGTTACAAATGTTTCGCAAGCGATTATATCCTTAATGTGCAGTCGCCACATTGCGATAGACTGTGACAAATCTGAATTCTCGTTTTTACATGAGTACTGAGAGAAATAAACTAAGCCAAGGCGGCTAGAGAAACGCCGAAACAATAACTATATTGATTGCAATTAGCGGCAGTGCAACCTTCGCGCGACCCGACCCCGCGCCTCCGTCGCCACGACATTTCGCATTGTAATGCATTTTGCATTTTTCATATTCGGCTTTGACATTATTCACGTTAACATGGCATGACGGCCGTGTAATTCACTTTCGGCCAATATTGTCATAAATATTATAGACTATATTTTTAATTTCTTTATGGCTCAAAAAGAGATACGAAACTTACTTACTTTATAATGCCGGGAGAAATTCTCTTCTAATATCCCTTTGGGTTGGGCAGAGAACATGTTATGAGTGTAGAGTGCAAAGGAGAACAGATATCGTTTCAAAAATTAAACACGAGTGAGAAAAATACTAACTCATATATTATAATACAAAAATACAAACGAACATATTACACTTTAATTAATTTACATACATACATACATAAGATCACGACTGTATCCCATAAGGGGTAGTCAGAGACTGGGCACTCACTGCAAAAAAAGATGACTGCCACAATCCTTACTCGCCTTTTACGAGATCCATTGTATGAGATGGAGTGGTAGTATTCTTTTAACGAGCCGCCACCAATTAATTAATTTATAATGTAAAATTTTTGTTCTAGGGCAGCGTTATTTAATTCATACGAAGCAAACATGAAACGTGGTACATCAGCACTTAAAATTGCAATTAAGATTTGAGTGGTGCCGGCACCGGGAATCGAACCCAGGTCACTTGCGTACTATGAAATTTAAAGCGAGCGCCTAGCCCCTGAGCTACCAAGGCTTTACCACGGTGCAGGAAAACATCGTGAGGAAACCTGCATGTCTGAGAAATAAAAAATATTTCGAAGACATGCGAAGTCCGCCAACCCGCATTGGAGCAGCGTGGCGGATTCGTCCTAGCTCCAAAACCATCTCAGAAATGAGAGGAGGCCTGTGCTCAGCAGTGGGACATTTATAGGCTGAAACTTTACTTTTTTTTTAAACTTGAAACAACCCTTGGTAAACTTACGACTTGTGCAGTAGAAGAATTACGTAAACTGTCGGTAGGTAAAAAGAGACGTGAAGAGTGGAATTATTTACTGAACGGAGACAGCAATCATAATCATCCTGATACTGAAATGTACATTTCAGATATACAGGGATACTCGTGGAAACGCAATGGAGAGTAAGATTTTTTTGACTCGTACCAAAATGGCGGCGACGTGGTTACCACTCGTCACGTCCCGTTTCCCACGGGGGTGAAAAGTGGTCTGCGTGTGTCGGCTCTGCCTATCCCTTACATGGGAAAAAGGCGTGACTGTATGTTTATACATATGCATGTAAGATGGAGAGCAAGGTACAAAGTATTCTGAAAGATTGATACGATAACAAAAAAGAAGAAATAAAAAATAGAAATGTGATCATATTTAATGCAAGAGGCTATAAATGTCCCACTGCTGATACCACTGCCATAGACCTCCTCTCATTTTTGAGGCGCTTGCGGCACGCTGCTGCAATGCGGGTAGGCGAACTTTACATATGCTCGAAATACTTACATTCCACAGACATGGCAGGTTTCCTCATGATGTTTTCCTTTCGCCGCTGAGCACGTAAATCAGTACTTAAAATTGTCGAACAAATTTAAAGGTGCTGACTCCGGGAATCGAACCCAGATCACTCGAGCTCTATGAAATTTAAGGCGATCGCCCTGTCCTAGAGCTACAACGGCTCATCTTATTTACGTAAGCCAAATATGAAACATTGTTGAGAAGACGATCCACTTTTGAAGGATACGTCTGCATAATCTGGTGTAGGGAAAAATCTGTGTTTGAACTAGCATTGCTTTGATTCGGTAGGAATTTTTTCGATACATCCAATATTCTTTTTTATATCTCAACGATCGTTGCAGAACTTTGTTTTTCCAGCAAGAGACACCACATTTTTCAATATTTTTAGGTAATTTTACGTTGCGCTCGCCACCTTGAGACATCAGATCTTAAGTCTCATATGCCCAGTGATTACACTACCTATCAGTACCCTTCAAACCGAAACACAGTAATGTTTGCACACTACTGCTTCACGGCAGAATAACTGGCCCTGGGGTGGTGCCTACCTCGACGGATTCCTGCATAGGAATCCTACCACCGGTAATAAGGTGAATAATATAGTACAAACATAGTAAATAAATTAAAAACTAATTAAGAGGAAGGAATAATGTAGTCGTCATCGTAACGGGATAGATTTTACGAGCGGATATGCGCGCGCTAGACTAGGCGCTTGCTTCTAGTCACCGGTCTACTGCAGTTATTTCAGTTTGTTATTTATTGTAGTAACTGTGAAAAACAATTAATTACAGTAAACCCTTGGTAATCCGGCCTATGTCTAATCCGGCTTATGTCTAATCCGGCCTATGTCTAATCCGGGACCCCTGTAATCCGACCTGCCAAATAGTTTATGAAAATGTTTCATTTATGGAAGACAGAACAGGTTGCAATTACTTCACGCATCGTGACTAGGGTTACCACCTTTTACTTGGCCAAAAAAAGTACACTGTATAAAAAATAATTATTTAAGGTTATTGTTTCAAAATATATTTTTATTGCTTTTAGGAATCTTTAACAAATTACTGTTATTGCTGAACAGCTTCACAGCGTCTTTGCAATTTATATTTATGTTTAGATAAATAATTAGTATTTTATCAAATTCAGTGACGATTTGTTACCTTCCTCCTGCCATTTAATATTCATCACAGAAAAACTCTCTATGAATGCTCATTTGAGGTTAGGTTGTATTTAAAAATTAATACCTTAGTTCATGGTTCAGTCACTCAGCCGATCCGCAATCATATGCGTATATAGAGAGCGGGCGCGGCTAGGTTGGGACGAGTGAGTGCCTCTCTGTGCCTCTGTGCGCGTACACTAGTGGCACTATAATATCGCCTACGCAGTTGACAGATTCCAACAGTATTCGGAAGACGCCACGGCGACAACTTCCGAATACTGTCGGAAGCTGACCCGCGCCAGATATAACGCTCATGCGATGAGATTGGTGGACTAGGATGCAGTGTTAGACACGGGGACAATCACAACACAACCATACCCGAAAATCAACAATTTTTGTTTTTGCACAAATCTTAGCTCCGGCTGGAATTCGACACCAGGACCACCGGCGCAGCAGTCACGAATTCTGACCATTAGGCCACGCGGTCGTTCTGCTGATCTATAGGAAGTATCTAACCACAGCATGGCACTACCACGTAAATATTATTTTATGTTGTAGTGCCGTTCATGTATCGAGGGTGGATTGAAAAGTACTCGGCCTAACCAAGAAAATAAACACATACTAAATCAGTTATATTTTTATTTTTCTACATAATCACCATCAAGTTCAATACACTTTTGCCACCTCCCCTTCCAAGCATTTAGACCGTTAAAAAAAAGATTCTTCCTTAGAGTCAAAATATGCGTCTACAGCTGCTTTGACCTCGTCGTTTGTCGAAAATCTTTGACCTCCCAAGTGCTTTTTTAGGTTAGGGAACAGAAAGAAGTCTGATGGTGCCAGATCAGGTGAATACGGCGGATGCGGTAACAGTTCAAAGCCACAGTTGTGAATTCCAGCCATTGACTGTACTGACGTGTGAACACGGCCGTTATCTTGATGAAACAGGACTTTTCTTCTGAGCATTCCTCGACGTTTTTCTTTTATTTCCTCTCGTAAACGACGTAGTAAGGTGCAGTAGTAATCAGAGTTTATAGTCTGACCCCTTTCAAGATAATCAATCATAACACCTTTCGAGTCCCAGAATACTGAAGCCATCACCTTATTTGCCGACAAAATCGACTTAGCCTTTTTAGGGGGTGGTGAACCAGGTCTTCTCCACTGTTTTGATTGTTGTTTTGTTTCCGGTGTACAGTAATGAACCCATGTTTCGTCCATAGTAACAAAACGATTCAAAAAATCATCTGCATCGGCTTCAAATAACTCCAAACAGTCGCGTGAAATAGTCAATCGCGTCCTTTTTTGTTCAACTGAAAGCAGTCGCGGAACCCACCTCGCAGACACCTTGTGGAAACCCAACTCGTTGACAATGATGTTTTGAGTTCATTCATAAGAGATGCCTATAATCTCGGCTATCTCTCTAATTTTTAATCTGCGGTCTCCAATTATTAAATCAAGTACTTTTTTAATATTTTCGTCAGTAGTTGACGTCGAAGGCCTTCCAGAGCGGGGTTCATCTTTCACACTCTCTCTACCACGCTTAAATTCTGCTATCCATTTTTGACGGATGAATATGACAGAGCACAATCGTCTAATGTACTGACCATGTCATCATGGATGGCTTTTGATGATAGCCCCTTCTTATGGAGGTACTTAATGACGGCACGCTGCTCGATTTGCTCCATTCGCGGAAATTATGACCGATTACTTTGTTAATAAATTTATAAAATCACAACTAATTATCGCACACGTTTCGAACTTCACACAATGAACTAGTCTGAACTGAACTAAATAATGTGGGTAGATTTGATTTTTAGAATTGAATGGATCTGTGTTAGGCCGAGTACTTTTCAATCCACCTAGTATATACAAAGATATAAGTAACAGCTTATAAATGTCCCCCTACTTCTGTCCGCTCTTTACCCCTCTTTGGTGAATTCTCGGCGCCACCATACGATAAATAAATATTAATATTTAAAGATTTTTTTTATCTGTTTAACAAATTTTGACCAACCAATATTTATTTTGCCCCTAGTACCAATATCCGGCTGTTTCATCCAGGTGAGTCATTTTGTTTGTGACTATTTGGTTTCAAATAAGCACGGAAGAGTGAGAGTGTGGAAATACGTCTATGTTATGCGCACACTCGGTACTTGATGCAATTTCTCGTTTTCTTTTACAAGGTTTTGTATTTTTTTTTTTACTTAACGTGACAACGTGCCCACATTCCACATGATGTTGATTTTGTCTTTATGGTGTTATAAGGATAAAATCAACATCATGTGGAAAACATTCCTCAACGAAGAATCAAGAAGTTTGGTTGGTTCGGTACGAAAAGCGGCTCACTGGATGGAAGTGATCACCACCGCCCATGAACATCCGTAATACCAGAGGAATGCGGTTGCGTCGGATGCGTTGCCGGCGTTTGAGAAAGGAGTAGACTCTTTTCTTGAAGCTTTCGGCTGTATCTCGGGTACATCTACAACTACATGTGACTCTAATCATCTCAGTTGGCAGTGGCTAAGCTATTGGCTTATACACACTATTGCACTGGGTTGCGGGTTCGATTCCCACATAGGACAAATATTTGTATATCCTGCAAATAGTTGTTCCAAATCACAGTGTTTATATGTTTGCAAAATATGTCATTAAAACGTGTCCTTATTGGAGAAAGAGACAAGGTTAAAACGAGGATAAAACGTTCACCTGATGTTAAGTGCAACGTCCGCCCACAACAAATACCGTGTCACCCAGATTATGTGGCTATATACTGTGTGGGAGCCACACTGCGCCTATCCCGATACATCAGTTCTTTAGTCTCATATGTCCAGTGATTACGCTAGCTCTCAGTGCCCAACAGAACGAAAAACAGCAATGTTTGCACACTACTGCTTCACGGCAGAATAACCAACGGTGGTACCTACCTAGTCTGATTGCATAGGTATCCTACCACCAGTGAAAGATGACGATAAGATAATGAAAAGATAAATAGCAGTGTGTTTCAATTCTAATGTATTCTAATGATTTAGATATCTATGTATGTATATAAAAGTTACTCACCACTGCCTCATCACGATATCTCCAAAACTACAATACCTATTGACTTCAAACTTGGCATACATATTCCTTTCTCTACATAGATCCATAGAACGGATTCCACGAACATGTGCTACTACATGTGTAAACAGGCTAAACACATTACGCTTAACGAAGAGAACTGCTAACTGCTACTAAATAATACGAAAACACCGTAATGATCATATATTTTTTTAAATAGGGCTTCTTATTTCTTCTTTTCAGTTGTTTTGAGTTGTTGTACAAATTGGCTCCGGTTGGGATTCGAACTCAGGACCCGCGGCGTAGAAGCTAGGCACTCTAACCACTGGGCTACGCGGTCGTTGTTTCCGCACTATGTAGAGACAAGACTCTTGCCAATGTACCTCTCTCATAAAGTTACTCATTTGGGTTTCCAACATCAATAAGTAATTATTAGGTCTGGTCACTGCAGTCTAGTTTAAACGGATGCTATTGCATAACTACTGAGTTTGCAACAGAATTATTTTAAATTAACATAATGAAATAATTTTCCTTAACCCTTTTTAGGACACTCACGCAACGGAATGGTGGGGCTTCGTTTGCACTATGCCTAGGGACGCAAACGATGCATCGATATTTTCTAAACATCGATGTACCGTTCGTAGAGGAGTACCGTGTTTTGAGGAACGATACATCGACGACAAAAGTGTCAAACATCGACATCGTTCATTAATTCCGTTCGTGCTCTGTGGTTATAGTTACATACTTAGACTTGTTTTCAAATATGTGAATTGAGTTCCTATTAAAATGTATCTTACTAAATTCCATTTCAAAAAATTTACGTCCAAATAAATAAATACTTTCAATTGCTAAAATGTTTTTATTTATAAATTAATTTTTGTTATTTGTGGTCTAATTAATTGGGAGTTAGCTAAGGTTTCGGTTAGACACCGTTAAGATTGGTATTGTTGTTAACGTACGTCATAGGTGTATAGCTACATACTTACATTTTTATTAAATATGTAAATCTAGTTCCTTTATGTTTATTAAAATTAACCACGTTTTACGTCCTGTGAGTGTGATGGATGAGAAAAATAAAACATCGGAAAAACATCGAAGTATAGTTTTTATTAACGACGTTTTTTAAAATCGATGTTTGTCGTGGGAAAATCGCTGTGTCTGTAATTACATTAATTATTAAACAGATTGTGTTTCGCTTTAGAAAAGAATTTTCAGTTTATTATTTATTTCATTCAATGCTTCAGGCGATATTACATTGCTGCAATCATCATGCGTTTGTACAAATCTACTCGAACAGGTGAATGGTACCGATTACACAACGGCTACATTCTTTATTAAGTAAAGCTGAGAGTTAATGTCTCATAAAAGTCTATGAGACGCTAGCTTATTTTTCTTTTTCGTTGATGATGACGATGTCTTCCTCGACCTCTTTCTTCGTCGGTTACATCTTTTGGAAATGAAAACTTCTTTAGAATCGTTGTGATTTGAAACTCGATGAAACGAAGAAGCGACACTAAAAAGAGACAACCATACATCTATAGGAGATAGCTTGCGAGAAATTGCGAGAATGAGATAAAATACAGTACGTTCATTTTCGAATTCTAATCTGTATAATATGTATAGTGTAGTAGAATATTACTTATTATAGAATAATATTATAGAGTACTTGGTAACAATGTTATAATAAATAAACCCTCCAATTATCCTACCTCTGATACTCTGCATTCGTCTCATTCTCCACGCCACGGTGCTCCAGTGCGGGTTGGCTTCGAAATGTTTTAATTTCTCAGACATGCAGGTTGTCACGATGTTTTCTTTCACGCCGAGCATGTGGTAAATCTGCACCTAAAATGGCAGAAGCTTTGTAGACATGCTGGCACCGGGAATCGAACTCAGCTCACTCGCGTACTATGAAATTTAATGCGAGCGGCCCCTGAGCCTTTACGGACAACTGTAATTATCTTATTTGATTTCGGCCACGGCTCGTGCCTCTAAGTATTATCGTAAATTGTTGCCAGTTTCTCAACTACTCTTAGCTATACATAAAATTTACACAATGAACGATTGCGTGGCCTAGTGGTTAGAGTACCTGACTTCTACGCAGGTCGTGGGTTCAAATCCCAGACGCCGCCAACAATTGTGCAAAAACACAAATTGTTTGTTTTCGGATTTGGTTGTGTTCTGTAAAACGCACTCACGACGAAATTAATAGTGGGGGATGATTTTTGAAAAATATATCAATACACGATCAAAACTGTACAAGATACAATCTTCTGACCGATTCCGACCACGGTGTTAACTTCCGATTACTACCGGAAGTTATCGACCGCGCGGATTATATAACCTACTAGTTGATGCCCGCGACTTTGTCCACGTGGATATAGATTTCTTAAATATCTCGTAGGAAATATTTGATTTTCCGGGATAAAAACCTATGTCCGCCTCCAGGATAAAAACTTTTCGTCACAAATTTCGTCAAGATCAGATCGTGAAAAAGTAACAAACAGACAGAGGTACAGAGACAGTTACTTTGATATTTTTAAAACGCAAACACAAAACCACTTACTCATTTACTTTTTCCTGTATTTTTCATTATACTCGTGACTATTAGATATTGTTTGCAGTGTTGCACGGCGGCACAAGGAGTCGCTTCATTTCATCCCTTAGGATAAGCCACAAATCTTATTCAATCCAATTGTTTTTATAGAAAAAGGGACATGTCGTATAAATCGTTCACCTGGCGGTAATTGCAACGTCTACCCGCAACAAATACTGTATCACCCATAATATTTCTGTGTGGTACCACACTGCACTCTTCACTCTGAGACATCAATTCTAAAACGTTTTCTTTTATTTATGCGAAGAATACACATTTAAATCCATAAAAACCCCATAAAAGATCCATAAAAACCCGCGTTAAAGAACATATAGCTGATGTGAAGCATCGACGCTCTAGGAAGTCTGCAGTCTGTGAACATGTTATGGATCATCCCAACAATTACATCAGATTTGATAGACCACAAATCCTTGCAAAAGAACACCGATTCCTACCAAGGATGATTCGCGAGGCTATTGAAATTAAAAAAACATCCTAATTTCAATAGGAAAGATGGTTGGGTACTACCACCGACTTGGGATCCTATTATTAATAAAATTAAATCAAAAACCAAGCATACCACTGCAAGGCTGCGTAGATCGGACTTAAAATAATAATTAAAAGCTGAAGGTACCCCAGGTTAACTATGACATCAGGACAACGTTCACCTCAGTACCCCCGTGACCATGGGTGCTGTAAAGCGCCCTAAACGTCGGGTTATAAATAATTTTAAAATTAAACGCGATAAAATCCGTAAAAAGTAGTTTCATCAATTCTAAAGTCTAATTTACCCAAAGATATACTGGCTAACAGTGCCTGATCTGATCTGATCAAATCACAGTAATGTTTGTACACTATTGCTTCACGGCAGAATAACTGGCTCTGCGGTGGTACCTAACTAGACGGATGGACCTGTTATTATTACTCCACAACAATAGTCGAATGGCGGGCTCGATCCTGCATCATCAAGTGCCGCAGTCCGTACCCTTAGCCATTAGTCTGCTGGCGCTTGTAATTAACAAACTATGTATAAAAAATTTCACCTTATCAACATTTTGACATCAAATCTCGTATAAATTAACAGACCTTGTTCAATTTATAAACATTACAAGCGTAATGTAGTGGTTGTGAAACCGTGCGCCGTCTCACAAACTCACGCTATACTTTTTTGAGTAAAAAATGTTTGCTGTAACGTAGATGAATGGAAAATTTATAAGAATTAATCAACATTTCAAGCAGTCTCAGCCCGCGCTCAGTGAACATGTAGAGCTGAAATAAAAATAATTTTTATTTTTCATATCGTGCAGCTTTTGTTTCTTCATTATTTTTTTTTGATTACTTTGTTTGATTTACTGTTTATGTACACATAAAAAAAAGATTAAAAAATAACTAAATATATACTACAGTTATAATTAAATATATACATATAATACAGTTACACATGTGGTTTTAACACATACGTCAAAAATAATCATTTTTTAACTATTATATAACAGTCTTCTTTACAAGCGTACGGCTTGTAAGGCAGTTAAAAAGAACGGTGGTCCTGATACTTTTTTTAAATCTCATATGATAATACAAGGATAATAAAACTTTAACATTTTAGCGTTTTTATTTTTTTTTTCTGTATGTCTGTTTGTTTGTCCGCGCTTATCTCCGAAACGGCTGAATAAATTTCAATGAGACCTTCATTCGCAGGTATATATAATTTCGATGATGTTATTGCTGTTACCTTTTTTGTCTTTTACAGCTTCATCGGACAGCTGTGCTAGAGCTGCCTGTGTGAGCCAGGTTTGGTTTGACCCAAGCATATAAACATAAAGCTCTTAAACTTCCCAACTTATTCAGGACACTCACTCGTCAGAAGCCGTGTGGTCGCTCAAGAGAATCTACCACCCCATCTCATCCCGTGGGTGTCGTAAAAGTCGACAGAGGGAAAATGAAAACCAAAGGATGGGCAGCAGCATCTTGCTGGAACGTCTGAATAAATAAACTGCGGTTGCCAACCCGTCTGCCAAACGTGGCAACTATGGCAAAATCCCCCCAAAACGAGAGCTACAAACTTTTGTGGCAATCTATGGGGGAGGCCTATGTTCAGCAGTGGACTATTGATAGGCTGAAACGACGACGAAACGACGACTCGTCAGAAGTGTGTCACGAGATCGAAGTTATCTTAAGTCACAATAAGTCATCCAATAACCGTCCGTGGGAGGATTCGGATCTCCGTTCGGTCGTTAACTCTAGGCGGTGATAACCGAACGATTGCGTGCCGCTCCCTACGGCGGTCGCGCGTCATTGAGCGATTTGCAGGAAGAGGACTGTTCAGAGAGTAATCTTTTATTTCTGAAATATTTAGGGTTCCTGCGTAAAATCGGAAAAACTTTATAAATTAGGGGCTATGCAGATGGGCGTGTTACGCGCGGCATTTTTTGCCTTTTTTGTTTTTAATATTTTAGTTATCCTTAATATGTCATCAATAAGTGGTTGATAGTTTTTTTTACGTCATTACCTAAAACCTTATATAATAAAGCTTGAGAGTTTGTACGTTTGAACGTCCTAAACTCAGGAAATACTAATTCGATTTAATAAAATATTTTTGAATTATTTAGTCCGTTTGTGGGGGTAGGTTTTAAGTTATGCTGTACGTAAAGAACAGAACGTTACTGAGAAGGGTCGAACAGTGAACGCTCAGGTCGGCGAGGTACCATGCCGCACGGCGAAATGTACATTTTATCTTTCGAAATGGTTAGTAGTGTTATTAAGGTTTGAGTTCATAAACTATTTACGTTAAATGCCACCCTCTATTATATTATAAATTCAAGACTAACCAGTAATACGAGTTTATATTCCCACGCTTGTATAAAATATTTACAAAAAGGTTAGTAAAGATTTTTTATTTAAACGATGATTTCTGATGTTAACATCAATACTACATGATGCTGTCCTGATCGATTTCGACCACGGCGACAACTTCCGAATAGTGTCGAGGGCTATCAACTGCACAGGAAATATTAAAGTGCCACAAGTATACGCGCAAACACAGGGGTACTCACTCATGCGATAAGGTAGGTTAGGATGCAGTGTCAGAAACACTTACTTACCACTGCAAGACTTCAAGACAAGCTTAGTGTCTTGTTTAGTTTTGCATAGATCTGATGAACAAAACGAATAAATTAATCTGATGGTAGCCTGGTTTAACCATAACAAATAAATTAAAAAAAAAAAAAAATAACATTAAAACGCCTAAAAACTTAGGCCTCCACTGACCATGGTTGCTGCAATGCTCTCGAAACGAAGAGAGTAAAATATTTTTACATCATCAATCATTTCATTTTATTTACAATTAAAGTAAATATTTGATTAATTAATAGACGCATAATGAAAAAACGTATAACAAAAAATTAACAGTTTCGAGTGCGATAGGTCAATTCACGAACCAGAATCCATCTGATTAGTATCCCTATAGAATATAAAATCCAATTTTACGCGAATGAAAGCATCTTAAATTAATACACTTTCTATTATCATGTAAGCGATATTCAGTCTAAACTGCAAGTTAAAATGCAAACACCGAGACACTCATTCGTTTCTACCTTCGCTTACACCATCAGATGCAGTGTGGGAGACAAGGGACAATCATAATACCTCTAGACCTGAAAACCAATATGTAGCAGGAAGATATGCTGTCCACAGGATATCAATAAGAGGATTTTTCAATATCTTTTTCTATAAAATGACGATGTTTGACAATGGGATTTCTCCTACATCGTGAATTCGTTTTACCGGTATAAATTTTACATGCACAGCACAACCACACCTGAACACCCACCACTACCGATTTGTGTTTAGCACAAATATCGGCTCCGTCTGGGATTTGAACTCAGGGCTCGCGGCGAAGAAGTTAGGTACTCTGACCACTGGACGTCGCCGCCCAGTCCCGGTCTGGATAATTTAGGTCTGCAATATTTGTTATCCCCCACTATTCAACACTACTTAACTTTTTTTTTTTTTGGAATTTTCCCACTACAATTACGGAATGTGTTGGGGCTGTTTATTCTCTCACGAAGACGTCACATTTTAGTTTGTATAATATATGGGTATTTCCGCATTCATCCGACAACGGTTGAAATGCTTTTACGAAGAGAAGTAAGTAGTTTATTGGTGGTAGGATTCCTATGCAGGAATCCGTCTAGCTAGGTTTCGGTTTGAAGGGCACTGCGAGCTAGCGTAATCACAGGGCATATGAGACTTAAGAACTGATGTCTCAGAGTGATGAGCACAGTGAGGTGTCACACAGAAATGTTGTGGGTGACACAGCGTTTGTTATGGGCAGATGTTGGACTTACCATCAGGTGAATCAGGTGAATAAAAAAAAAGAGAGCTCGTCATAATCTGTTGATTTATTCTAAACTAAAAGGTCTAACACAATTCTCAGATTTTGCGTAATTTGTCTATCAAAATAATAATTATTGCTTATGTCGAAACTAATATACGGTTAAGTGATTTCTACATTTATAATTTTATTACGTATATATTATTCAACATCTGAACAATATAAAATCGTTTGACCATAATTTAAGTACGCTTAAACTCGCAGTTACGTCATTTAATTTATATTCTGTGGTCTCTTCATACTTATTAAATTTAAATATATGATTTTTTTCGGATATAATTTAATTTTTAATTATTGATGTTTAGAGCGCTTTGGACACAGGGGGCTAGATGTCCTTATGTCACATGGTTAAGTATATTTTTTTGGTGTTATCCACGCAAGGATAATGTAGGCTTGTTTGATGTTAAACGATAAAATCCGAAAATATAGTTTAATACAATGTGTCATCATCATCATCATCATTTCAGTCTATCCCTAGTCCACTGCTGAACGGCCTATGTTACCCCATAGATTGCCACAAAAGTTAGTAGCTCTCATTTTGGGCCGATTTTGCCATAGTTGCCTCGCTTGGCAGGCGGATTGGCAACCGCAGTTTATTTATTTAGATGTTATAGGAAGATGCTGTTGCCCATCTCCTGATTTTCATTTTCCCGTCTGTCGACTTTTACGACACCCACGTGACGACATAGGATGGTAGATTCTCTTAAGCCGCCACCACACGGCGATACGATGTGTAATATTCGTATAAATATAAGAATTTATTATCTTATTCTATGAGTTATTTATGAGGAAAATCGTAAGTGCTCTTATAGAATATTACAACAATGTTTTGTAAGAATCTGACAATATTCTTGGTGTCACCTTTGTTCAATAGATTCGAGTATGTCGTGCTGGCTGTAGGTACTGTGTCTGCTTGTTAATATGGCGTGAACGTCTGCTGCTTGTGGAAGTTGGTCTGCTCAAATTCGCGTTGTGAAATATTGTAACAGAGCATGTTTCAGTTGCTTATGAGACATTTCTTTATATTTTTATATCAGTAAGCAACTACGCACAGTTATAGCTCCCGTAGTGGGGACTAACGAGTAACGGAAAATATTATTCAAACCAATTTTCGTTAAAAGTGTTTTCCGGGATGATCTTTTTTGTCATATTTTTCCACCGCATAGTTGAACAGTGATTGAGAACACACGCCTTTTTCGAATTAAGAACCACATCTCTTATCAACTATTAACGTAAATTAAATAGTGATTTGCTAACTACTTCATATTTTTCAAGACCTATCCAATGCAATGTTTTTTTCAATCGTTTTTTTTTATTGTATCAAGTGACGAAACGAGCAAAACGTTCACCTGATGGTAAGTGCAACGTCCACCCACAACAAATGCTGTGTTACCCAGAACATTTCTATGTGACACCACACTGCGCCCGTCACCCTGAGAAGTCTCATATGCCCAGTGATTACGCTAGCACACAGTGCCCTTCAAACCGAAACACAGAAATGTTTGCACACCACTGCTTCATTGCAGAATGACTGGCCCTGGAATGGTACCTACCTAGACGGATTCCTGCATAGGAATCCCACCACCAGTATAGTATGGAAGGAGTGTCTACAATTTTTTTCGTAATTTCATTACATGATTGTATAGCAGTTTATAAAAACCACCTTCCTTTAAAATTTCATCTATATAGTACCAATAGCCTCATATTCAAATCTCAGAATGACTTTGACATACGGACAGACGAACATTTCGAAATTATAAGGATTATTGCTACGAAACCCTTAAAAGAGAAAAGGTTTTAGTGAGAGTTTATTTGACCTATTTCTTTTTTGTCGGAGAAAACGCTGGCACGTTTCATAATGAGATTTTGGTTGTAAAGAAAAAAAAATTAAATAATAAAATTTAGATTTCTGGAGTGTGTGAAATAATAGTGGGGTACGTGAGTGGCGTATGTATGTGTGTATTAATTAATGTTCTCATCTCCTCATTTTATTACTTTATCATAATTAATGTAAGGAAATAAGATACATACCATTAAATAACAAAATGAAAAAAAATCTGAGTAATTATAATATTTTCATCATAAAAAGCATATCTGAACTCAGTACATTTGATTAAGTGCGGTTTTAAAATGTTTTCGACGGAATAAGCAAAAAATCGTAAAAAAAATATTCATATCTGAGAAAATAATATTTCGAGGACACATGAATTCATCAACCCGCATAAGAGCAGCGGTCTGTTAGGCACTCTGAAAGATATATTTCATCTACATGTATATATTTAAAAAAATATGTTTGTGTGTTTGTCTTGAGTATTCGCACATCGTTCGTCAGTTGAAACTTCGTACGGTTGTTGTAAGAATAGAATAGAATAAATTTTTATTCAATATAGATTATTTACATAATACTTATTGAAAGTCATTTTTTTTCTTTTTTTAAACTACACTGGTTCGCAAAAATGCCTCTGTCCTGGGAAGAACCAGTAAGAAACCCAGCGAACTTTTTTTTTAGTCATTTTTAAAATAATGTACAATAACAGCAGTATTATAAAGATGTAGAAATGGCTTGGCGGCGATCACCTCATTCCCAAGGGTTATCATCTACTCGTATGTATTCTTTAATATTATAATAACCCTTTTCATGAAGTCTTTGTTTAATATAAAATTTAAACTTTTTTGCCCCATAAAAGAGTTACTGGCTCTGTGAAGTCGGGTAACTGGCATAATTAATTAACAAAAATGTTCGCAAATTAATTAACAAAAATCATTATCGTTTATTTCATTCGTGCATTTAAATGTGTCTGCTTTATACATATGTATCTACATCAAAAAAAATCTAAAAAGACAAGGAGCATTACAACGCACGCTGGGCATTGTCTAGTTATTTATTAAAACTGCTGAGCGACTTTGTTTCGAGTGGAATTTGGTATTCATATTATATTATTTCAGGTTTTTGCACAAGAAAATGAAACAAAGACCAAAATAGGGCGATAGGCAGCTGAAGAATGATGTGCGTTAAAAATTTGGTGGTAGGATTCCTATGCAGGAATCCGTCTAGGTAGGTACCACCCCAGGGCCAGTTATTCTGCCATGAAGCAGTAGTGTGCAAACACTACTGTGTTTCGGTTTGAAGGGCACTGTGAGCTAGCGTAATCACTGGGCATTTGAGATTTAAGAACTGATGTCTCAGGGTGACGGGCGCAGTGCGGTGTCACACAGAAATATTCTGGGAGACACAGCATTTGTTGTGGGCGGACGTTGCACTTACCATCAGGTGAACGTTTTGCTCGTTTCGTCACTTTGTACAATAAAAAAAAAAAAATTTACAGAATGTATCGTGAACGGTATAATTAAGTTTTATCGTGACATAAACTACAAACTAAACTAGCAGGAATACATAGTTTGATTTCAAATATTTTTTTGTAAATTCGTTTTACTGCACGTGACATATTTTTCTACATTACAAACATATAGTTAAAAGAAATAATTTGAGTAAAATTATATCTGTGTGACAGAAGTTAAAGTTATATTTATTAAAAATTATATATATATTTATTTATAAAGTAAATGTGTATATACACACCGGCACTATATACTTCGTTGAGCTAATCGGTAAGAACGTTCAGCGCTTGTTTCCCGTTCTCGGTTCGCCAAAGTTCGGGAATTCTATGAGGCTAAACGCTGAGAACGTGATTACTGCATATTTTCATCCGCTGTTTCATTGCTGCGCAAAAGTCGCAGCCGTTTTGTTGTAGCAGACTGCCTAGAAAGCTGACTTCTTTTTCTAGACATTTAATTAATGTGCCTACATATTTTTTTTTGTAAAGTAAAAACTATAAAATGTACTTTACAAAAAAATATCGAATATTAGTAGTATACGTAAAAAATGGCGAAACAGTCAAAAGCAACTTATTTAATTGGTTAGTTGAACGAAGCTTATTAGGTATTACTGTAAAATAGCCAAATAATTGGGAAAAAAAATATATAAAATATGGTAATAAATTACGTGGGTACGTAATTTATTTTCATATATTTTCTACTAAAAATTTAAATAAATAATTATGTTATATGATAATAATATATGATAATAATATATGATAATATAAATACCGGCACTATTAGCGGAACGTTAAAAAAAAGCAGAGTATAGAAATAATAACGTGGCTATTAAAACAAATATTAATCGGACATGAAGTAATTAACTGATATACATCTTCAGCATCGACTTGAAGAAGTTTTTAATGAAATTTTATTAAAAATAATTAAAATAACAAATAAAACTCTTGTTCTCTATTTTGTGGAAACACAGACAGTGTTGTAAATTAAAGATTACTAAGATTTTATCTTAAAATAAATGAAAGACTAATAACGTGTGTTTCCCCCTCGTGCTTGTGCTCTAATAAACGTTTCCATCCTTCTGGGCATGCTGCGAATTATGTTACCCATTGTATTTTGGGGCAAGCTCAGCCCTACTCTTCAAGTAGTGCGTTTTGTAGTTCTCTCCGGTTGTTAAGGGGTGGTATTCTGGATTTAACACTTGTCTTTAACAAGTCCCAAACATGCTCTATAGGACTATCTTTCTACTTATAGACAGTAGATAGTACTGCGAGCTGCACGCTCACTCACTCGCATTCCTCGCACGACTTCTACTTCATATCGGGCCTGCACAGCCGTTGCCTGCGTTGTCCTGTGAGCTCGAAATGATAGAAAACGGTCGTCGTTTCAGCCTATCAATAGTCCACTGCTGAACATAGGCCTCCCCCATAGATTACCACAAAAGTTTGTAGCTATCGTTTTGGGGGGATTTTGCCATAGTTGCCACGCTTGGCAGACGGGTTGGCAACCGCAGTATAATTTTTCAGATGTTCCAGCAAGATGCTGCTGCCCATCTCCTGGTTTTTTTCATTTTCCCTCTGTCGACTTTTACGACACCCACGGGATGAGATGGGGTGGTAGATTCTCTTAAGCCGCTACCAAAACGGTCATCCCTCTTCAAAGTGCACTTTTTTCTGCCTTGGCCCCTCCTTCTCACAAGAGAATCAGTCAACCGGTACCGTCGAATACTGCGATGAATCTTTGTAATTGATTACTGCAGTCTGGCGGCAATAGATCTGTAGGTATGGCCATTTCTTCGCATTCCATCCCTACTAATAATCTCTGGTGGTGTTAAATCGGAAATTTTCAGATTATTTCAACAACCTAGTATTGACAGGAAAAATAAAACTTTTACTATTAAAATTGTGAATTTATCGTCGAATTTATAAAACTTTTGAATTTCACCACTAACAAATCAATTTTACCGAGAAACAGAAACAAATCGATGAAAAAAAATACTGTTGCCTTATGTCCCTTTTTTAAATTAAAGTTCTAAATAAAAAAGTAACATAACTGGCCAGTCTTTTATGAAAAATAATGTTTATTTTTGTGTTCCGTTAAATGTGCCGGTGTGTGTATTATACCTAATTAAAAAAGAAAAATAAAAATCAAACGTTAAAAAAATTAGTCAAACTTATATCCCTAGTAGAACCTAATAGAAAACTACTACAAAACTATGTACCTAGGTAAGTACCTATGTTGAATGGTAAGTAAGTTAAAAGTAACTACTTAGTTATGAAATAATTGAAGAAACATTTGTTTTTCAAACAACAATTAAAAAAAATAACTTATTTATTAAAAAAGTAGGTAGTACGTTATGATACGGTGAGATATCGCAAAACATATTAAAAAGCAGTCCGCTGATCACAACCGTTACGTAGGGAGCCGATTGTGAAAGCTCTCAAGGAATTAGTTTTCCCAGGTTTTGTAACATTTTTAATTGATGCTCCGCACCTATTGGTCGTAGAGAGTCGTATCGTGATGTTATATAGCCTATAGCCTTCCTCGATTAATAAGATATCCAATTTATTCAATGTATAAATATTTTTCAAATCGAACCACTAGTTCCTAAGATTAGCGCGTTCAACCTAACCAAGGTCTTCAGATTTATAATATTAGTACAGATTATAAAAAATAATGAGAAGTGTGCTTAGCAAAAAAATATTAAGTACTGAAAACATGTGACATCAGAAATGTCAACTGAACGTCACTTTTTTTATTGACTATAATACAAAAATACCATCCAAATTTCCAAGTTTTCCGGTAGATTATCTAAAAAGTTTCTTTCATGCAATCATGCGTCCCGACAATTGGAAACACAACCAAAAAAATCAGCCAAATCGGTCGAGCCGTTCTCAAGTTATCGTACATGCGGCAATTTATTTTAATTTACATAGATTCGATTTAAATGAACATGGATCAACAAAAATATTACTCACCATGAAATAACTGTTCAGTATGTATATAAATAATTGTTAATTCATCGACAAATATTAATTGAGAATAACAGAAACGTTGCACAGAAACGCTGCACTCAAATTTGACCTTGAAATGTTACTCTCACCGCGGCCAAAGAAGTTACACTTTAAAAATGCATTATGTAATCACAACAAAACACCCTTCAACCCGATGCATATATATTACAAAACACACGCTGCAGCTGTTTCTATTTCAGCAACAAAAATAATTAATGAAAGCACTGTCCAAAGCAAGGCTAACGAAAATGTGAGAAATATTTATATGTATCATTATCCTTCAATGAAGCTGAAAGCTATTTTGCAATGCTCTACCAAGATAAAAGGTAACGATTATTTTTCCACCACGTTATCGAGGGACGAATTGTAAAATTAAACATGAACTGACAGACAAGGTGACTTTTAATCCCGAATTAGTGCAATGTGATGTAACAGACCTATAGGTGACCGCGTTGTACGATATATTGTGCCGGATTTTAGAATCTCCTCGCGTTTCATTAGGTCGCACGGGTCACGTGGCTAATAAAACGGATAAATTATTGTACCGCCAGCATATAGCCATACAATTCGCCCACAGAGTAAAACACAGTAAACTGAAATGGAATACATTTTTATTACAATTGTATAACACTAGCTGGTGCCCGGTTATTTTAAATATTCCGTGGAAACTATACGATTTTCGGGGATGAAAAGAATCCTATGACCGTCCCCAGAATTCCAGCTATTAGGAAAGTTACTTTAGAATTTATGATATTAGGATGGATTGTGTAGCTATTTTTATGTTTGTGATATCTTCTTATCCTTCGAAAACCACGTCAGCTTTTACCGGTTACCATCAGAACTAGATATTAATGCAGTAACTGTTCGATCTTTAGTGTGTATATCTACAATGCGTTAACTGATATTATGTATATAACCTTCGGCAGAGATTGGAACATTGTATCTCGTCTGGTACATAAATCGTGCATAAGTGAGCATCTCGTTGCAAAGCTTGGCGGGTGGGTTGGCAAACGGATTAAGATATTTTGCATGCGGATTTATTTTACCATGACTTGACTCTTACAAAATCGATAGGAAGAAGTGTAATGATGAAATCTCTTAAGTAACGATCTATTTTTAAGTTCCACGTGCTATTTATTTATTTAAGAGCAACATCCTGAGCTGTACTCGCACTGAGCCTTTTAAACTCAAAGTAAGTTTTACAAAAACTTAGTGCATTCACACCACATCTACTTGGTTGTGTTCCGTTGCAAACATTTGCTTACAGTAATTATAGACACAAAAAAACAACTTTCACGCATTATCTGCAAGTTCGTCATCATCAGGTCTTCAAATTTATGGTACATGTGTGTCTTTAAAATGAAAAAAAAATCATCTAAACCGGTTCAATACATAATGTCCTCCACCTGGCGGATTTTCGATCGGCGACAACTTCCGAGTACTTAGGAATGTGTCAACAGTACAGTAGATCCCAGATTTCTTATTGATAAGTAACTCCGGGTTAACTATAACATCGGGACATCTGTCACCTCAGTCCCCCGGTGACCATGGGTGCTGTAAAGCACTCGAAACGTCGGGTTATAAATAATAAAATCAAACGCGATAAAATCCGTAAAATTAGTTTCATTTAAATTATGAGACATTTTAAATTTTATTAAATATATTTTTAATAGAAATCTTTTATTATCGTCTTTTAATTATATGACTCAAATAATAAAAAATACACTAAACTAGAACGAGACGCAACTAGAAATAATATTTCGTAAGGTATCGTGGATTATACGGTGGCGAGTGATCAATGAATAAGCTCGAAATGACATAACAGCTCTAAGTACAAATATAATATAATAATAGCGAAATATAATGGATTACACGACACTGACGTCATGCAGTGGTGACAGGAGTGTTTAACTGTAACATTAATATTTTAAGCGAAGGCAGATCTTTTAGTTTGTGCAAACGACATGCAAGCAAAGGGTAACAAAGCAATTTCATTGTTAAATCAACCAATTAGGAAAATTTATTCAAAAACAAATTTAACTCTAGACTTGAAACTTAAAAACTTTTAAAATGTAAAAAAGCTTAAACAGTGACCTCTGGGCCGGAACAAATGTAACTGTAAAAGTTACAAGGTTAGCCACATTTTATTTTCAAAACAAAATTAAGATTGAAAGGTCTAGAGGTGACCCGTATGACGCAAGCGTCGCTATGTATCCCTTTTTTTGTCTAAATAAAGTGGCAACTCACGCTATCTGAAAGTGATTGGTAAAAAATATGAAAATAAATCCTCCATGAAAACCAACACTTGCTGTCACCCACAACACCCGAAATCAACTCAATTTTTCGTATGGTAGTTAGTGACAAGACGAGCAAACCGATCACTTGATGGCAAGTGCCACGATTGCCCATAACAGTTCGTGTCACCCAGAACTTTATATTTTTATTAATTTTATTTTATTTAATAAAGTTGTAATTCCACTATCTTCATAAGCACTTTCAAACCAAACACAGTAAAGTTTGCACACCACTGCCTGTAGGCAGAATTATTAGCACTGTAGTGAAGAAATCGATAACTACTGTAGTGGTACCCAGGCGGACTCCAGCATGGAAATCCTACCACCAATCACAAATTTACCAAACGTTACGCTGCATATCTGTTACCGGCTAAGTCAACCCATTGAGGTGTTTTTGGATTGTGTCCCTGCCATCAGCTAATCCATCTATACCAATATTTTAAATGCGAAAGAAACTCTCTCTTTCTCTCTGTGTTTTTTACCATTTCACGTACCTTCACGTATCTTCACTTATTTTACTTTACGTACCTTTCGTGGAAACTATTTGATTTTCCAGGGTAAAATAAATAACGTATGTCCGTCTCCAGGATGCAAGCTTTCTCTGTACCAAATTTCTTTAAAATCGATTCATCGGTTAAACCGTGAAAAGGTAACAAACAGACAGAGAGACTTTCGCATTTATAATATAAGTATGGATCGCAATTATTTTTAATATTGAATTCTGATTACTGCCTTCCTTCAAAATCACAAAAATAGTCGCCCTTAGTTACCGATTTCGAGCCAAAATTATTTAAAGCGGACATTATCGATTAGTTTAATAGGAGTATAAAGCTTTTTAATAGTAAAAATCATCTTCTGCCGATCAGCAGTCAACTGTTGGACTCAGAACTTTCCTAATTTGGAATGACTCACCGCAACCGCCTAAACAGGTGGGTTGCCGATTGATGTACCTAACGATTTGCCTTGATCTTAGACAATACATCATTATAGTTACAGGTTAGGTATAAACGAGTACACAAAAGCTTTCGACAGTATCAGCCACATGGGAAAGCCTCGACGTTCAGCGTATTCTTGTATGATACATAAATATCATTAAAACAAATATTCCCACAGAAAGGCAACCAGTTTTTAACGCTGATGAATGGGATCCATTATCTCCCAAGCGATTCTCTGCAGTACTGGAAAATATATTCCGAAAGCTGAAGTGGAATCAATGTGGCCTACGCATAGATGGAAGAAAATCTCAATCAGACTCGCAGACTATTTTATTTATTTATTTATTTAATCTTTATTGACCATAAAAAAGTAAAGGTACAATAGGCGGGCTTAATGCTATATGCATTCTATACTAGCCAACCTTTGGGAAAACAGAAAAAGTCAATGGCGGTACAAAAGATAACAAAGATATATAAACAAATTAGACTTAAGTAAAAAAAAATGAAAAACATTATCCACATGTACATATCTACAAAAATGAAATCATTAAACATATACCTGCACAAAACACACACACACACATATACGAGTACATATACATACATATATATTCACACATGCACAATACCTATGACAATACGATGTGTTAAGAGAGAGACATTGAATTCTCGATATACCTACGGACCCTATGTTTAAAAGAACATTTGCTTGAAGGTGACCTTATGTCATCAGGAAGTTCGTTTTAAAGTCTAGCAGCTTGAAGAGTGAAGGAGTTGGACATAAAACCAGAATGGTGAAGGGGTATGGAAATAATAAAGTTATTAGTAGAACGAAGTTGACGATCATGAAATTCAAAGAGGAATTGAAATTTACCTTTTAAATATTCAGGAGAAGATGGGTCAAAGAGGATAGAGAAAAGAGTGGAGAGAAGTCTTATAGTCCTTCTTTGTCGTACAGAATACCAATTTAGTTCAGACCGAAATGAAGAAATGTGATCAAATTTACGAAGACAGAAGATAAAGCGAATGGCATTATTAATAAGGCGATCCAATTTGTTAAGAAGGGCTTCACTTGCATCCGGATAGCACACATCGGCATAATCAATAACTGGGAAAACGAGAGCTTGAATCAGGACAATTTTTGTTTTAATCGGAAGTAATACTATATCGTCTTATTTGAAAAAATCCACATAATCTAGGGAAAATGAGCGAGGGCCTAAACCTAGAAAATGAGAAAATTGGACTGGCTTATCCATGTACATAAAGAAGATGGCTTATCTATGAATATAAATAAGACTACTACTAAGTGCGAAAAACCGAGAGATCAATTAACAAATTAACAACCATCCTCTTGAGTACGTGCAAAGAGTACACCTACTAAGGACAAAGAAATCAAAAAAAGAATAGCTAACAGCAAGACAAAATATTGGTCACTAAACGAAATCATGAAATTCACGGCAATCAAATGAAAAATCTTTGATATTTGCATTCTCCCATACCTCACTTATGGCTGTGAAACCTGGTCTCTCACAAAACATCACAGAGAACTAACATTCGTATATGAAAAATAGGTAAATTGTTATTTTCTAGTTCTTGAATCACCATTGCTGAGAGCCTGAACTGTTAGAAGAAGAAATCGTAAACCTTGTCTGATCAGTTTGTGTAAATTATCAATTAATTGTGTTAAGTTTGATTCGGTCCAGCACGGGGTGAAGGTTCAGGCCGTGCAGACGTGGGGCGGGCGGGGTCAGGGCGGGGCGCGGGGCGGCGCGGCGCGCGGCGAGACCGACGCACGCGGTGGCTGCGCCGGCATTCCGTGTCGCGCGCCCGCCCTGAACGCACGTGCCGCGCCACTCGCGCTGCCTCGCTGCTCCACTCGCCGCAACTTGTCCCGTACCGGTAATGTACACTCAATCGTAGCTCCATTTCATCCGCTTTAATTTTTCTACCAAGCCGAAACACCGAATGCCTTCACTCCTGTGACTCCCAAGTGCTAATTTTATCAGTGCTCCGTTCTATATTTACATCTGGCTGAATTTAATCGAAAAACATTAAATTAAAGGCGATCGAAGTTTCGGTAGTGGCTAACGGAGCGCCCGCCGCTTGCGTCACTTCTTGTTTCTCGGCGAAAGTGCATCCGGGGAAATGGAGTCCAAGGTCGCAAACGTTCACTGGCACCTCTGAAACGCTTTTAATTACATAACATGTACCTCGTCTAGGCAACTGAACAACCGCCGTAGTGCTGCACCATCGCATGTTCCATTCTTTACATTGCATTTGCATAAAATGTAACCGCTAAGTACGTAATCATCGATAGGTAATAAATAAGCAGTCACGCGCGCACGCGCTTTTTCCGGTGGGAACTAGATCTCTGTTACAACAGATTTCAATATTTGTGTATTTATTTGTTACAAAGTATTTCCTTAATGTTTTTACATGTACATTTACGCGAAAAGTAATTTTAACTACTCTACATAAGGTCAAGGTCGCGAATCGAAGAGGTTATGTCCGCTCCACTACACAAAAGCTCGTTAACCTCAAAATGTAAATAAAATAGTACAATACACTAAGTCCTATGTATCGACTCGAATATTATACTACTCGTATATTCGTTTCTAACGTTTGCGTTTTGTTATTAATATTTTTACCACGGTTTAGTTAAATCGATCTAGTCTTCATTTTTATGAGTGTCTTAATTTTAATGATTCAGTTAAAAGCCAATAATTGCACCAGGTCAGTAGCACCAAAACAGACCGCAGCAAATCCGCAAATCGCAGGCGCGGGCCAAGGCCGTCCGCGATCGCCAGCGTCGAGCAGTTTGCGGAACATTCGATTGTTGCGATTAATGAACAACAAATGAATGGAAAGTGCCTTGTGATACGATTGCGATACCGCAGCGGTACGTGCCGTCACACATTCGTCTATTTCACTTGCGACCCGCGGCTCACGGCGACCCCCAAAATCGCTAACGCTTTTGTTTGTTTTGATTTCCTAAACTTACGACTATACGTGGTAATACTTATGTCATATTGCAATTTACATTAGTTATGTTACTGATTTACATTCACAGAACTACTCGTATCATCAAAGTAACACCGTGTGCCAAGTACGTGATCTGACTAAATTACCTGTTATGTAATATCTAAAACAAAGGACAATTTTTTGATATTATCCACTACGTACTTTAAGAGTCACTTTCGCTTCAATAGAGTACTTGATACTGGTACCGTACGAGTACCATAAAAATTAACAATAACTGAAGTGAACGATATTGGTGTAACGTGTTAAGATTCCATCTGCTTGTTAATTTATTTAAATCCACAATTTAATCACTTTTCGTTTAAATACGCGAGTGAACTACCATTTTGTGATACTGTATTCTAGGAATATTGATTGGTTAATAGCTATTATATGATAATAAACAATAAAACTTTATTATTTATATTATATTACTAGTGACACATACTCGTACTTTAAGCCTTATAACTCAAAACAAACTATATTTAAGACGTTTTTTTTGGCTTATCACATGCAACTAACTATAACTTATACAAATTTCATATAAAAATATGTAGAGCTACAACTTATACATCACAATTTTTCTTTATATTAATTGAGCATGTATATTTTGGTAATTTATTACTGGTGGTAGGATTCCTATGCAGGAATCCGTCTAGGTAGGTACCACTCCAGGGTCAGTTGTTTTGCCGTGAAACAGTAGTGTGCGAACATTACTACTGGCTTTCGGTTTGAAGGGCACCGTGAGCTAGTGTAATGACTGGGCTGGACTAATCTGAGACTTAAGAACTTATGTCTCAGAGTGATGGGCACAGTGTGGTGCCACACAGAAATTTTCTGGGTGACACAGCATTTGTTATGGGCAGACGTTGCACTTACCATCACGTGAATGTTTTGCTCGTTTCATCACTTTATCAAAAAAAAAAAATTTACGTGTAGATAAATAATACATTTATTCTCTTTAGGGATATAAAAGTTTCAGCCTATAAATTTCCCACTACTGAGCACAGGCCTCCTCTCATTTCTGACAGGGTTTTGGAGCTAGAAAGAATCCGCCACGCTGCTCCAATGCGGGTTTGCAGACTTCACATGTCTTCGAAATATTTTTTATTTCTCAGACATGCAGGTTTCCACACGATGTTTTCCTTCGTCGCCGAGCCCGTGGTAAAATCAGCACTTAAAATTGCAATTAACAATTTTAGTGGTGCCGGCACCGGGAATCGAACCCAGGTCACTCGCGTACTATGAAATTTAAAGCGAGCGCCTAGCCCCTGTGCTACCACGGCTCTCGGCTACCATTTAGGGATATAAGACTCGTACAATGTAGACTTTTTCTCTTTCATCAACCTTACTGTTTGGCATTTAATTAATGGCTTTAAATAATTTATTGGAGTACAACAATTCGTCTAAAATAATTTTAAGTTGATTAATAAAAACAGCATTAATTTCATTTATTATTGTATAGTGCGTGGTAGAGCTGGCTGAGTACAGCGTGACTATACCTCGTCGGATTACTGTAAAGTAAAGTAAAGTTACAGCCTAGAAATGTCCAACTGCTGAGCACAGGCATCTCTCATTTCTCAGAGGGATTTGGAGCCAGGGAAAATCCGCCAAGCTGCTCCAATGCGGGTTGGCGGAATTCACATGTCTTCGAAATGTTTTTACTCCTCAGACGTGCTGGTTTCCTCACGATGATTTCCTTCACCGCCGAAGACGTGGTAGCTCAGCACTTAAAATAACAACTTTAGAGGTGCCGGCACCGCGGATCGAACTCAGGTCCCTCAGGTACTATGAAATTTAAGGCGAGCGCCTGGCCCCTCGTCCTCTATCGAAAATATTATCAACATCTTCTATTCTTCAAATGTGTAATTTAGTTTAGTTTTAAGAAGAGCATACGGTCAGTAGATATCGGTATGTTATCAACCACAGAGAACATAAAGGTATTACGTTTGTGACTGATGTCAAATTTACTACTGATCGTTTTACAAAATTTTTTTTTTTATAGCATCAAGTGTTGAAACGAGCAAAACGTTCACCTGATGGAAAGTGAAACGTCTGCCCATAACAAATGCTGTGTCACCTAGAAAATTTCTGTGTGACACCACACTGTGCCCATCACCCTGAGACATGAGTTCTTAAGTCTCATATGCCCAGTGATTACGCTAGCTCACAGTGCCCTTCAAACCGAAACACAGTAATGTTTGCACACTACTGCTTCACGGCAGAATAACTGGCCCTGGGGTGGTACCTACCTAGACGGATTCCTGCATAGGAATCCTACCATAACTAGAACGCAAAGCTACTACTGAATTTGCATGTGTTTATATAGAATGTAATACTTGATCCTTTCCCAGCCAGAGTAATGAGTATCGATGGGCGTCGCTGTCGCGATCGGTTGCGTTATCAATATTACCTAACGCTATGCGAGAATTACTTTATCCTCACGACTCCCCAGTTCGATTTTAAGCCGATGCAAATATCACACAAATCGGTTTTCAGGTATGATTATTCCGAGTCTCTGGCACTACGACCGATCCTTTCTTCATACTTATCGCAAATGCTTTTTATAGGATTCGGGAAGCTAAAGACGTAAATGAGTGCCTCTACATTCTCACTAATGTTAGACATGTCTCTATGTACTCACCGCCATCGTCTAGTTCATTTATTCCTTAGCCGCTACTTACCTCTTTCTCTGAATAAGATAATTTGTGAAGAATTATTTTAGGCGGCCATCACATGGCGAAAATAACTTTAGTTCGAAAATGTAACTCAAATGTAAATCTTACATTATAGCTTGGCAAAGTATCAATTGGATATTGAAATGAACTACCATATGATAATCATTGTCTTATTGCGTGATATGATAATAATAATCATTAAGTAATTCCGACGACATCCTTAAATTGTGATAAACAAGAACAGTTACACACAAAATACAGTCACGCTTTTTTCACATATAAGAGGTAAGCAGAGGCCACTCACGTAGCCCACATTTCGCCCTCGCGGGAAACGAAACGTGACGGTTGGCGAACCACATCGCCGCCATTTTGGTTCGAGTCAAAAAAAATTACTCCCCATTGCGTTCCCACGAGCAGTATTGTGACAGCATTGCATTGCATATTATGGTGTTAATACATACATACATAATATCACGACTGTAACCCATAAGGGGTAGTCAGAGACTGGGCACTCACTGCAAAAACAGATGACTGCCACAATCCACGTTTCAGCCAAAACAATGTAATGCACTTGGTGTGATAGGTGGTGAGCCCATCGCCGACCATGCGCTGTTGGGTGCACAGTGCAGTTTAATTCCTTACTCGCCTTTTACGAGATCCATTGGATGAGATGGAGTGGTAGTATTCTTTTAACAAGCCGCCACCACACGAAATAATAATTATTTAATCTGCATGAATAAAGGCTGTCTGAACCATATCGTAGTCTCTTACGACACCTTCGGAAAGTGGTAGTGGTAGTGGTAGTGGCTAATCTACTCTGCCGGACACCTATCGGCCTTTACAGCGGCCAGAACAACTGAACCGTAGTAATCGCAATTTTATTTGGTAACAATTTTCTCAGCTATTTTAATATATATTTCGTTTTGAGGAAGCCCATACCGCATTGAATAAATATTCTAAAAATGTGGATATCCTTTAAAATAAATTATTGATAACAGTTGGCAACTAACCGTGCATAAATAAAGCGTACGGTGGAAGACGCTCGGCGACATCGCGAGGCGAAGGTAGTTCAGTTTTTTCTTCATATTATGACATTGACTTCTAGACCTTCAACCAAAAGTCACACAGGGTGAACTTTTGTAAAAATATCGACAGTAAAGTGATAGTTAACTTATAAGGGAGATTTTCCGGTCTGATTTATTTATTGAATTTTCCAATAACAATTGTCACTCAAAGGCACTTAAGAGCTTCATAATAAACAATCAATATTAAACATCAATTTCATCACATTGAAATACGAGTATATACAAAAATAACAAAATTCATTTAAAAACACAACCCTCATTTTTCGGGTTGGACCATAACATGTAATGAATTAACGTGTGGTGGCGGCTTAAGAGAATCTACCACCCCATCTCATCCGGTGGGTGTCGTAAAAGTCGACAATGGTAAAATAAAAACCAAGAGATGGGCAGCGGCATCTTCCTGGAGCATCTGAATAAATAAACTACGGTTACCAACCCGCCTGCTAAGCGTGGCAACTGTCAAAATCACCCCAAAATGAGAGCTACAGACTGATGTGGCATGCTGTGGTGTGGGGAGTGATGGGGAGGCCTGTGTTCAGTAGTGGACTAGTGATAGGCTGAAATGACGAATTAACGAGTGCATTAATGTGGTCTTCTAGTATCGACATTAGCTTAAAAACGCGTCGTTCTTGAAAGTTTCAAAAACAACTTTTTTACAATAATCTAAAATTTATATATTCAACAGTACAATAAAGTTATTAGTATTCAAATCTAAGCTTTAAGATGGATTCGCGTGTTTACTTTATGTTTACTTACATTAAAGATCGACATATTTTTGAATATTGTACAATATTCGGATTACTTCAACTGACGATAACAAGGTTGCTTATTTTATATACATATTTGGATATACAATATTACCATATATAATATTTGGACAACTTGAACAGGTCCTAAATGAGATCAAAGCGCTCGCAGGGAGTGAGGCAACACTGAGCCCAAATTAAGAAGCTCGTGAAGAAATTACTGAGTGTACGGAATCTGCATCGCGTTATGCAAACTTTGTCCAAAAAATACCATGCGTTGGCCGATCGAGCACGTAAATGTATGTTTTGTAACTCATTGTGTTCCACAAATGACCAATTACCTTATCTTTAATTACCTTAGTTTTAATTTTGAGGGCTCTCATTTTGCAAGAGCATGCTAATGCACCATCACATTTGTAAAAATACTATAACTTTCTTATTTATTTATACATAAAAGTACATTCGGTTGTATTTTATAATATTACCTCCGATATTTGCTAGATAGTTAAACGTGAAAAAATAATTCAATAAACCCCTAAAATTGTATGTCAATAATAAAGAAAACTATAATAAATCAAGAATAATACACGCTAACAGTCAACACAGGATTGCAACGATTAAAGACTCCAATTATATTCAGAGTTACTAAGTCAACAAAGTCAGAGAATGACACCTTAGGAGTAAATACAGGTATTTAAATTAAAAACATGAAAAGAGTTCACATTATAGTACTTCACTTAGTTCGTTTAGGGCAGCCCTAAGTTCAACACGTGGTCACTCGTGTTAATGACATATGTTCACGCGTTGCACATTTCCTGTGTCCTCGCGTTCTTCACCTTAACAAGTCAATATGTACACTTTGCCTACTCTAGTACGCGAGCAATGTCGGACAGAAAGAATTAAACAATTTCCGTATGAATATGATTAACTTGTAGATGAACTTATAGATGAGTGGATAGTAAAGTCAATTAGTCACGTCACATTTCTGTGCATAAAATTTTGATTGCGAAATTCGTTCGTCGGTTTTCCTTTTAGAGTCGTTAAGAACGTGTGCCGCAGCGCACAACTCATTACATAACGAATGTGTTTCGACCTCGTAACGCACTGGGCGTTACGTCGCACGGAAATCCAGAAGTCGAAGCTCAACGACCTTGTATTATTTATAATTTATATTAAGTTTGAAAGCGCATTACGAGTAAATACATGATTACAATATTCAACTAAGATCATAATAAGTCGTAAATGTTTAACGTGACATACTCATTACAGTAATTTGCATTTGCAAATATTGTATGAATAGGAAAAAATTGGTTTGTATGGGTGTGCGTATTAGAAATTAGCGTATCAAATTAAAATTTCCCAAGTTCGTTTTTGATATACATATCTGCAGTTTAGTATCGTTACATATCGCTTCAAATTGGGGGCAAGTCGATCGCGGTTTTCATCGCAGTATATTACCGGGCTAATGAGTGCAGAGAGTTTCGCACTATGAGGTTGCGCAAGGGTGTTTGCACAACGTCCGAAACAAACAGACACACGGACACTGCGGAAGTATTGATTACTCTTGTTTGCGGCCTCGCTGAGGTTGAAGTCTCTTGAAACTAATTGCTCATTCCACTATATACATACATACGACTTTGAACGTTTTAAGTATGATATATTTACTTGTAACGCAGAAGTTTTTTCATACAAACGAATTTTGTATTAAGTTATTCGAGTTTTAACTTCCGTTTTTATAAGGTTTTTTGGTGCTACTTTGTGGCCAAATGAATAAATAAGATGCTATTTGCATTAATTAGTTACCGACACCCGTGGCTAAGTCGGTACTACTAAATCAAAAAAAAACTACTAAATCGCACATCGTGGGTTTGATCCCAAGCCGAAGCCAATGCTAGCGTAATCACTGGGCATTTGAGACTTAAGAACTGATGTCTCAGGGTGACGGGCGCAGTGTAGTTACACACAGAAATATTCTGGGTGACACAGTATTTGTTGTGACGTGGGAGGACGTTGCACTTACCATCAGGTGAACGTTTTGCTCGTTTCGTCACTTTATACAATAAATAAAATAAAAAAAAAACCTTACAAATTATTGGTGTTCAAGGCTGGACAAACTGCATTAGTCCAATGTCTGTACACTATGTCTGATCCTTTTTTAATCTTATCAGACAAGCGTTACATCGGATTCGGTAAGCGTCCGCGTTCCGGGAGGATATCATAATATAACGCTGTTTATAATAAAAATCAAATTACAGATTACCTCATACAATGAAAAACGTACGCGGAATAAACCTCTGTATTGCTATAGTAACGCAATCGCAGATGAAATGATTATTACGTGGTATGACCGGTGCAATCCAGCGCAAACCATTTCACACTTGCAACCATCGCCGCCAAACAAATGTTTAAATGTCGAAGCAATTAGAGGCGTTAAACACCACAACTTTTAAAACAATACTACGTGCAATTTATCATTGTCTCGTAAGAAACAGGGTATCCGGAGAACACTTTTCAGTCACTTTTATAATATTTAATCACGTTTTTCGTTGCCAAGTTGAGCTGTTATAGTATAGTAGTGTAATAGGACAGTTTAAATAGAATACAAATGTTAGTAAAATACCTTAAAATTTCTATAAATATAAAACATTAAAAACTGTAATAAACTTTTTAGTAATATCTTAAACAAGTCAAACATAAAACTTTTAAATAAATATTGAGTAAACCAGCATCACAAGTCTTTGTTTTATCATAAAATTTGACTGCCCGCTGGAAGGTGGAACCAGTGTGGAATGTAAATAATGACTCAATAAGTATTAAGTAAATATCAATACTGACTATAAATCATTCAATTTGTTTCTAAGTTTCATACAATTGAGGAATTTTCAATATAAAATAAGAAGTAATTTTCATTCTATGTTAACTTGTTTTAACAACAAAGAGGTTTATGATAAGTTGGACCCAATAAATTATTTACTTCACATGAAAAACTGAGAAATAAATAAAATGTTATTTGTGCAAAATTGTTAACAATTTATGAAAATTTGCAAACAATACATCGTTATAATCAAATCACCTATTTAATTTCGTTCCGCTAACATTTTTATTGATGTGATATGAACAAATACAGAAGCGCCGCAGTAGTAATACGAGTACAAATATTTAACTAATGTAGGTAATCAGTTGCAACATACTATTTTATGATTTTTCTTGTGGTCAGTGAGCAACTTGTCATGTTGTTGATATGACGCGATCGGAGAATGTTAAAGTTGATTAATTTCGCTTTCGATGAAAAACGCGGTCAGTCGGAAGCCCCCCGCACCTCCCCCGCCGCCCGCCGTCCCACCGGCCCCGTCGCCCGGCGAGCCTTGTGTAATACTAAGTACTTTTTTGTTCGACTTCTCTCTACGTTTTTAAACTTTGTGGTCGTGCAACAATAATTGTCGTCACCTAACAATTATTTTCCGCTAGTGCATCCGTGTATACTGGATAGTTATAATTGTAATTACATATTTAATATAGTATCTTTAATTAAATCAAGATATAGAGAATTTTTGTAGCTTTTTATTATTTTTAATGTGCCTAATGTTTTAATTGGATATAAATTACTATTACTACTATGAGTTAAATGTTGTATTTGTAAGTTTTTTTTATTGGACATTCAAGAGACAAGCAAGCACCGTGTGGGGGCTTAAGAGAATCTACCACCCCATCTCATCCCGTGGGTGTCGTAAAAGTCGACAGAGGGAAAATAAAAAACCAGGAGATGGGCAGTAGCATCTTCCTGGAATGAAAAATTATGAAAAAAACTGCTATTGCCAACCCGCCTGCGAAACGTAACAACTATGGCAGAATCCCCCCAAAATGAGAGCCATAGTCTTGTGGCAATCTATGGAAGAGGCCTATGTTCCGCAGTGGACTAGATATAGGCTGAAAAGAAGAAGGGGAAGAGACAAGCAAAACGTTCACCTGATGGAAGTGCAACTTCTGCCCATAACAAATGCGCTCTCACCAGGAATATGTGCTATATAGCACCATCCTGCGCCCGTCACCCTGAGATATCAGTTTTTAAGTCTCATATGCCCAGTAATGAGCTGTCAGTGCCATTCAGACTGGAACTCAGTAATGCATCTTTAATTCGAGATGTCTGAATCCGCGAGCTCAAATTTGCGCACTCAGCATAGCGATGGCAGTAAATCCTTCTAATTTATTATACAATCTAATTATCTAACATATAAACACATGTCCAACAGCGGACTGCCAACTGATGCTGGCTGATGATAATTAATGAGTTTGTAGTTACTAAGAGTCGTGTGGTGGCAGCTCGTTAAAAGAATACTACCACTCCATCTCATCCAATGGATCTCGTAAAAGGCGAGTAAGGAATTAAACTGCACTGTGCACCCAACAGCGCATGGTGGCGATGGGCTCACCACCTATCACACCAAGTGCATTATACTCGTATTGTTTTAGTGAAACGTGGATTGTGGCAGTCCTCTGTTTTTGCAGTGAGTGCCCAGTCTCTGACTACCCCTTATGGGATACAGTCGTGATCTTATTTATGTGTATGTAGTTACTAAGTCAGTAGTTAATAGGTTTCGATGTATTTTATTAATTAATATAAGGAAGAATTATAAATAGTATATAGTAATATACCCGCGCTGCGAGTGCTGAAAGTTTGCTCGGACACGTGGCTTTAAAGGCCACTTATAAACACTTTGTAAACAAAAATATTACACTTTTACGAAACGTTTAAAAACGAGAATTAAAACATTAATATTGAATTTAATCGGCCTGGTGGCATTTATGCGCTTGGCAGATTTATTACGTTATTATGTTATTGACTTCACTATTCACCTTAATAAAATTGATTGAACGCTATACTTCATAATCATATTTTAAATAATAAAATAAAGAATAAGCTATTAAAAAAACTAATAATATTTTATAGAATCTCGTTACTTTAACGTTCCTTGTTAGTATTCCCTACAACTTGTAACTCTGCCTCAATAAATAAATACAAGTGTCATTAATAACAAACTTGGCTTAAGAATTAGATGTTATGACACCCTATATTTTACCAGATTACTGCTGGGGGTCCTCGGTTCAACTTCCAGTCGGAGCCAATATTAGAGCAAAAACAATAAGTTGGTTTTCGATTAGGGTTGTGTTGTTTGTCTTGTGTCTTTGACACTGCATCCTAGAATGAAGGCATACGTGTGACATCGGGCGCGGGTAGTATCAACCTCCTCGAGTCGCTCGAATGAGTGCCTCGATGTTTCCGCTATTTGAGTCACGCGACATCGCTTACGCGTTTAATAAATATTTTAATTAATTTTATTGGCACCTCCTGCCATTCTGCAAAGTGTTATTGCGGTTTTAAGTTCACTTACATTACTTTAATACATTGACCTACTTGAATTTCGTTTTCTAAACCAACCTAACCTAAAATTCGGGGAGATGAAACCATATGTTGTAATGTGTATCAGACCTACTTCGATTACTACAAACCTGCCGCTACCAGAAGTTCTTATCAGAGTAGAAGATCAAATTATAGATTTAAGCATGTCGCTTCAGTTTCCTTGAACATAATTATATAAATACTTTTGGATTTTATCGCGTTTTATTTTACTATTTCTAACCCAACGTTTCGAGCGCTTTCCAACACCCATGGTCACGGGAGGACTGAGGTGGCAGACATCCTGATGTCATAGTTAATCCGGGGTACCTTCAGCTTTCAATTATTAGTTCTGTTATGATCTACGCAAAATCATTTTACAAATAAACTAGTTCAACTGTTTTCATAAGTCGCTTCTACTTCTTCATGAGCCACTTCCCTTACTTAGAAAACATTATTTAACCATTAATGTTTACCGTCCTGAAAAACAAAACAGAATCGCCACAATACCGCCTACTTTAGGAGAATTTGCCAAAATGCTTGTGCAAAACCCCCAATGAATGAGTGCGGAAATCCGTACACGGCCAATCCTGACGCAACACGCTCGCCACGATTTGCGTCACTACAACTTTCCCATGTGGACACTTACTTCAAGCACGTACACTTGCGCGCACACACACATAACCACCTCGCTGCAGAAATGTAGGTGAAGCAGCTATCGGGTCAGAGGTCTATGAGCTAGGCTAATCAGCATACGGAATGTTACACAACCGGTAGGCGTGTCTATAAATAAAAATAAATGATTATGAACTTGCAGAAAGTATGCGAGCGTCGTGATTCGCAACGGAGCAAGCACTGATAAATAAAAATGTATATTAACTTCAACATTGAGCTTTAAATACTTGTTTCATTGGAATTTTTCAAGATCTTTACAATTCAAGTGACCTGCTTTAATAGGTCAATAAAAAGGTGAAGGCATCATAATCCATTTCACGACCTTCTTTTGCTTTTATTAATTCATACTATGATCAATTAACATACGTCCGCCAGCTCTTACTTATACTTCCTGTTATAAAATTATATTGTACAAAAATTTTAAGACCACACTATGTAAATTAACATGCTCAAATATAATTATTATCGTCACCGGGGGTCAAGTAGAGAACTCCTTGAAACTGTCAAAATATATAAAACATGCTTACCTTTGAATTAATAATAGTACGCAAGT
Organism: Luehdorfia chinensis; assembly: GCA_019845155.1. Lineage (NCBI taxonomy): Eukaryota > Metazoa > Arthropoda > Insecta > Lepidoptera > Papilionidae > Luehdorfia > Luehdorfia chinensis. The sequence continues at coordinate 155,633 of JAHVAK010000696.1, forward strand.
TAATGGAGTTGGATCACCGGGGCCAGCATTGGTAATATACTACTTGCTGACTCGATATCGCTTTTAGAAAAGACAAACCTCTACCGAGCTGTAGGATACTAATAGACAGTTACAGAACATTTGACTAAATATTGAAAATGAACTAAACGTTTGTTGAGATAATTATCACATATTATCCCATTGTTTAAATAAGTATCGTTAATTTTCTTAAAACGATTAAAATCTTTTTTACCAATGAATTTGTATTAAAATGTTCCCCATATAAAATGTTTTGGCTATGTATGAATAATCCAACTGTCGGCCTGTGGCTCCAGAAACAATTATGAAAAAGTAATAAAAATTAAATTCTTAAAATATATAATCTATAATATATGTTATACACCAAGTAATTTAACAATTCTGCCACTTAAAGGTTAGGCAAATGATATCGTCAACGTGCTTGCACAAGGATTTAACCAAGATTGCCAAACTTTATTGATTGCGTTAAAGATAAAAATAAGAAGTTCGTTATTATAGTAGTTAGCGCAACACTGGATGGAGTTCTTACATTTTGAAATAGTTTAACTGAAGAAGGTTATAAAATATTAAACAAAAAATAACATTAAAGACGTTACTTTGGTTGATAGTTAAATACCGTATAACAGTAACTGATAAAAATATGATCATTGCAGCAATAAAAAAACAAAATCAATTGTAATTATAAATAAAACTTAGATCCATCTAAAGTTATTGCTATAGATAAAGGTCGATACGCGTTAATGTCTATATATCACCACGCGTCATGAATATTACAACGAACGCAAAATATACTCATTTTAATGCCCACGAATTTGTTATTTTCATGTTTAATGTTATGAGAAAACCTTCCTCATGCTGCTACCCACAATAGGATCACTTCAACATAAATACGTTTTATTCACCGCATTCTTCGCAAATTATCATAAAGTGTCACCAGGAAACATCAAAAGCAGCGTCTGGAACAAGAAGAGATAATCTCGACGACAATGTTTTAGCCAATTCTGTTGTTCTTAATGTAATGAGCTAGTTAGCTACGAGTGCCATGTCGCAAGCCTCGCTTCACATGACATATTATATGACAAGCCTGCAATTTGGGCAATTTTATTTTCATTTTCACTCGTTCAACGGATGAATCTCTTGACATATCAATAAAATAACATACTCGTAACAACAAATTGGTCAGTGTCATGACGACTAAATTGCGTTCAGCGAGCTAACGTTTAACTCGGTACACGTCGCTTTGCATTTGAATTTTACGTGGCTAAAGTTACAATTGGATTGCATAACAATATCCTGCGCTTCAACTTCAATAAGTTATTGAACGTAAAAGCAATTTTCTCGTGATATTTACCGACATACAGTATGTCCTAAAACCACCTTTGATTGCATGCTATGAAATATCCAATTATTATATATTAATAAAATATGTATATAATATTTAATAGTAACTTAACATAAGCATCCTAATTAACGGTCAATAGTCCTTTCAAAATTATTTGTAAATGTCAAATGTTACCGTATGACGGTTACGCCGCTGGCGTAGGATCCGCGCCGACACTTTTACTTTCGATGACGACTCGTTTGATAACAGTCTTTTAACGGGACGCGGTGTCGTAACACATAACAACTGCTGAGAGTGTTGACGCTGCAATTCATACCGTTTTGTTATTTTTTATTAGTGAAACTTCTTTGGCGATGAGAGTTAAATTTCAAGGTTGTATTTGCATGCAGCGTTATCATCCAATGTGGTGGAGTGTGGTAGCGGCGTAAGAAAACCTACCACCCCATCTCATCCCGTGGGTGTCGTAAAAGTCGACCAAGCGAAAAATTAAAACCGGGAGATGGGCAGCAGCATCTTCCTGAAACATCCCAACAAATAACCCGCCTGCCAACCCGCGTGGCAACTTTCCCCCCGCCCAATGAGAGAATCTATGGAGGAGGCCTATGTTCAACAATGGATTAGTGATAGTCTGAAATGATGTATTAATAATTGTTTATATACTTAGCGGTTATTTTACAGTGAGCAATATTTTTTTAATACATATTTGGAATCGAATTTCTAATCTTCTACATAAAAAAATCAATTGCCGCATATAAGATCATCACTTGAGAACCGCTCGACCGATTCGGCTGATTTTTTTTTTGATGCGTTTGATGTGTGTAAAGTGAACCGGAAAAGGTGGAAACTTGGAATGTATTTTTGAATTAATATCTCAATAAATAAACGACGTGCTGTCACATTTTCAGAACTTCATATTTTTTTCTTAAGCGCAATTCTCATTTTCTTCATTAGGAAATTGCACCCGGGCGAAACGGAGGCAGGTCACTAGTACAAGTATATTATATATCTTTCACTTCTATCACGTGCACTGAGTTGCACGCGCTCTTTCTTTATTTTAAAAATAATAAATCGATATATATTTCACCATAATTTATATAATGTAATATATATTTTGGATATTTCTGGAGATTTCTACTGAATGAATTTTATTATTATACCGTAGCGTAAAAAAAATTATAGTTTGTTTTATATATATTTTTTTTTTAATTGTATAAAGTGACGAAACGTGCAAAACTTTCACCTGATGGTAAGTGCAACGTCCGCCCACAACAAATGCTATATCATCCAGAATATTTCTGTGTCCACACTGCGCCCGTCACCCTGAAACATCAGTTCTTAAGTCTCAAATGCCCAGAGATTACGCTAGCTCACAGTGCCCTTCAAACCGAAACACAATAATGCTTGCGCAGTACTGCTTCACGGCAGAATAACTGGCCCTGGGGTGGTAACCTACCTAGACGGATTCCTGCATAGGAATCCTACCACCATATCATAGAGCATTATACTACATATATGCATATATTTACATTATACCATAGAGCGACATACGAGTACATTACCTATCTCAGAATTATTTGTGAAAATCATTGGTTAACAATAATTTATTAAAATCCAGCTGTCGAACACTTTAGAAGTGTTTAGTATTTATCATAATGAAAAAACTACACTCTTCATTCAACATCCTTGAAAATCGAATGCAAACATCGAAACAAAATGTAAACATATTTTCTGCAATCGACTGAAAATGGACTATCGACTACCTTGTTAGACAAGTCATGCATATCAAATGCATGTAATAGGAGGCAATTACATTATATATCGAGTACAAATTGTAATTCATTAACTACGTTTGAAGGTGTGTACAACGCAAGACTGTAGCAGATGTGTAGATAATGTAGAAGAGTTTGACTTTGCTACGACATTGCTACGAGTGTGCATAGAAAAGACATCAACGTGTTACGTTGGATTATATCATTCTATTAACTTTCGTTGAAGTCTTTAGCAAGGAATTGTATTCATAATCTAATTAAATATTTACTTTGCTACTATGTGAATGATATGACCGTATGCCTAGATTCTGACATGTATATAATATTTAAAAATGGATTAATTAACCCCAGCCTCACGAGCTACTGCTTATAGTTCCTACACCTTATAGTTCCTTTCCCAACTTCCGATTCCTTACCCCAATTCCCTTTACTGCCTACTCTTTTTCCACTCTTTTCCGCCAAGCCAGTGGTTGCCGTGCCGATGGCTAGCTTTTTGTGGGAACACAATTTGGATCAAGAATCTCAACTCCTGTATGTATGTATATGAAACCACCTTCTAGCTTAAAACAGACATCAAATCATCAAGTACCTTTTAATATCTTAACATATTATATACATACTTACATTCATCTTATAATTGAAGTTATTCGTAAAATAGAATTAATGGCAGCAGGTAGAGGGCAGATGGATGGCACTTTAAAATGTAGTTGTGTTACTTTTGAATGTTTATCTTTTATAAATGTATAATATATTTTGACATGACTCTCTGAATTTAGTAATAGATTAAAATAAAATCAGCAAAAACAGACACCTAGAATGTATCAATAAACTGTTTCTTTATTGTTTTGACATGTGAATACATGCGGTAGTTCTCGATAATGGGGTTTAGCGACAACAATGCATTCCGGTCGTTTCTTTGCCAAACGCAAACAATACCTCTCGCTGCAGTACTCACGGCTCCGCATGAGAACGTACGACTAAAGTAACTCCCAAAGTGCATGAAATAAAAAAGATAATCCTGTACTTATCAATTATTTAATGTTTAGTAAGGTTTATTTCAATTTTACAAATCTAACAAAAAACTGATGGAGGCATTATTTTGTCAAAAATTTAATTTACTAACTGACAGAATACTAATGTTGGTTACATGTGAAGACGATGTGATCTTGATGTAATGATTTTTTCTCTGCAAGAACATCATATTATGTACTATGAACTCTATATCATTATCATTGCACGATTTTTTGGTTTTAAATCGTTTGTAAAAATTAATACAATCTGCTCCATCTAGAACAAGGTAAAGAAAAAACTGTCAAATGACAAGGTCAGGGTTTCATTTGGTGCAATTACATCCGTTACCCAGTGCACGCTACAGCGAGTGCAAATTTGTTTCACAATTCACCAAATTCGCAACAATAAAATGACACGGATAGATTGTAATTAAATTTCAGAACTATATTTTACTGGTGGTAGGATTCCTATGCAGGAATCCGTCTAGGTAGGTACCCATGGCCAGTTATTCTGCCGTGAAGCAGTAGTGTGCAAGCATTACTGTGTTTCGGTTTGAAGGGCACTGTGAGCTAGCGTAATCACTTGGCATTTGAGACTTTGTTGTCACACAGAAATATTCTGAAAGCTTCGCGTGACCAAATACTTTGCTTCAAAGCTCATAACATATCAAACGCGAAAACTTCACTACTAAAAGTAGCTTGTTACTGAAAATACAATTTATTAAGTTTCCAATAGAAAAAAACAAAAAATTTCATATAATTAAAAAACCGAATCCATAGAAGTGTCTATTTCTCAGGCTATACGTTTCTTTGAAGCATCTTGTTAAAGTTTCCGCATGCATTTTAGTCTCGTGGAGACTAAAAATAGGCAATTATTTGTTATTATTTTACATTTCATAACCTTTCTCTAATGTTTAAATACAATTAGTATCAAACTCAACTATTCATTACTCATAGGAAAAGTCAAAATATTATTATAAAAGAGCAAACAATTACAAAATAAATTGTGGCAAAAATAGCATAGGTGTACGTGTTTGTGCATATTATTAAGGATTTCATAAAGCTCATGCGTGTGAAGGGGCGAGGCCAATGCGAACGGGTCCGCGCCGGTCCTTTCGCCGCTCACTCGCGGATAGACACGCACAACGACGCCGAGCAATGTATTAATTTTGTCACAAACGCCTCCGATAACACATACACGCAAACTAAATAAAGTAAAACTAGATGGCAAAACATTCAAATGTTTAAGTGTTATTAGGTATTTTCCTCCGAATATTCGTAACTACTACTTTATTATGCGGCAAACCTGGATTCTAATTAGTCGAAACCTGCTAGTATCAAATTTTAGTAGTATTTATCTATTTATTAAATATTTATTGCATTAATTAAAAAAAGTCGTGTGGTGGCGGCTCGTTAAAAGAATACTACCACTCCATCTCATGCAATGGATCTCGTAAAAGGCGAGTAAGGAATTAAACTGCACTGTGCACCCAACAGCGCATGGTGGCGATGGGCTCACCACCTATCACACCAACTGCGTTATATTGTATTGGTGAAACGTGGATTGTGGCAGTCGTCTGTTTTTGCAGTGAGTGCCAAGTCTCTGACTACCCCTTATGGGATACAGTCGTGATCTTATGTATATAATTAAAAAAGGATACGAATTGCCGTTATTTATAAACCTGCATCTGATGCACATGAGCATGTGGAACGTCTGCAAAGACATCGTGTTTACTCGTTACTGCAACTTTTCTGAATAATTTAAAATATAAAGCGTATATAATACTCGTATTTGTGATTTTTTTTTTATTGGATAAAGTGCTGAAACGAGCAAAACGTTCACCTGATGGTAAGTGCAACGTCTGCCCATAACAAATGCAGTATCACCCAGAAAATTTCTGTGTGACACCACACTGTGTCCAGCACCCTGTGACATAAGTTCTTAAGTGTCATATGCCCAGTGATTACGCTAGCTCACAGTGCCTTTCAAACCGAAACACAGTAATGTTTGCACACTACTGCTTCACGGTAGAATAACTGGCCCTAAGGTGGTACCTACCTAGACGAACTCCTGCTTAGGAATCCTACCACCAGTGAATTGCTATGCAACAGAGAAGTATCCTCGCGCTCGATTGAGTATCGCACACTTTTTGAGCCTGAACCGTAAAATATTGAAACTGAAGAGCATTATGATGGTATTCGTAAGCTCACACTCAAAAATTAAAATAAATATGAAATTTCACGATCAGTGTGGTCTAAATGCACATGAAAATATCAATAATTAGCTTGAACTGTATTTCAGATTTAATAATTTGACACAACGGCTGCCTCTTGCTTACTCACGCTTACTCTCGAGTAAAGGAGTCATGACATAATTTTCGCGAGGGAAATCAATTTTTTTTTATAGGAGTGGTGGCAAACGAGCAAGTGGCTCACCTGATGGTAAGGGATCACCGCCCATCAACATCCGCAATACCAGAGGAATCGCGGGTGAATTGATGATAATTATGTCCTCCTGCCCGATTTTCGATCACGGCGACAACTTCAGAATACTGTCAGAAGCTATCAATGGCGCAAGAGATATTATAGTGCTACAAGTGTACGCGCAAACACCGGGGTATTCACTCGTACCAACCTACCCGTACCCGATGTAACGCTCATACGATAATATTTCACAGCAAAACCAGACCCGAAAAGCAAAAATTTTTGTTTTAGCACAAATATTGGCTCCGGCTTGGATTCTAACCCAAGATCCGCGGCGTAGAAATCAGGTACTCTGACCACTAAGCCACGCGGTCGCCACATAATATCAATCGACGCACTGATGATTGATTTCTCATCGCTCATCATAGTGAAAATGTAGCGCTACTCGTATATTGCGCTTACATTCATTATCATCAACATGTCTGCCTATCAAGTACACTGCTGAACATAGGCTCCTTCCATAGATACTTTTTACTGGTTCCTATGCAGGAATCCGTCTAGGTAGGTATCACTGACAGCACTGAGAGCTAGTGTAATCACTGGGCATACTCGTAATGTGAGACTTAAGAACTGAAGTCTCAGGGGGACAGGCGCAGTGTGGTGCCACAGATTTAATCTGGGTGCCACAGCATTGCTACGCGCGGACGTTGCACTTGCCATCAGGTGAACGTTTTGCTCGTATCGTTCCTTTCACCAATAAAAAAGATAATCCCAAAACAAAAACAGATTTTGCAAAAGTATTCTATAAAAAAAATATATAGTAAAAATTAAAAACACGTAATAATTATTTCCATTTTATATTATATACGAAACCGTTGTAACAACCATTAAAGTTGAAAACGACACGAGTCAACGGGCATTTTTTTGGTATCGTAAAACATTAATAATGGCCGTTACTCACGTAACAACACACAAGTACAATAAAATGTCTGTAATTGCCCGGTTTCCCATAAATTATTGCGCGGATAAAATTCATCAAATTAACAACTATTACACTAAAAAAATCTTAATTATTTTTGCCAACGTAATTAGACTTTTTGTGAAACATTATTTACATAGATATTTATAATTCGGGTGCCCGTAATTATGATTGAAAATTTTACACGACAGCTAATCCCAGACATTTTTAAGTTTGTATATAAGACATAAGAATTTAGTTTTTACAAAAATTTTGTTAAGAATGCGTCACACTAAAAACTACGCCTTAAAATCTTTTTTTTTTTGAATATAGTGACGGAACGAACAAAACGTTCACCTGACGGTAAGTGCAACGTCTGCCCATAACAAATGCTATGTCACCCAGAGGCATCAGTGCTTAAGTCTCACATGCCCAGTGTTAACAATAGCTTTCAGACCCCGGGGTGGTAACTACCTAGACGGATTTCCAGTAAAACGCGAACGCGACGAATATTTCGCTATGAACGTGGATAGAATTTTCCTTCTTACGGTAGTTAGTTTAAAAAGTAAAATAACTTAATGCTCAACTCCTACATTGTCAAATCCTAACGAGCTTAACTCAACCCTAAATTATTTTATAATGACAATGTCCTTAAGTGTTGCCAACTAAACGGACCGTTTCTCAACTTTATTGCATCTGCGATAGGCATTTCCTAATCGGGCTCCGTCGCATGTCCTCATAGCCAGCACGTAATCGTCTCATCTATCATGTCTCGTATTGACGTACTATCGCTATTATAGTAAATGGGAGTTAATTTTGGCGCTGCTACTCTTCTCCTACTAAAAACTCTTTCAATGGATTTAGTAATGAATGTTGTCGTAGTTGGATTTCCTTTAGTGACACTGACACCCACGGCACGAGATTGACCAATGAATTTTCCTACCACACTGGTCGACGACATACAGCAATGTATGTCGACTTAAGAGAGTTATTTCACTCATACGAGTAGTAGAAAAAAATATGTTTACATAATTATGACGTCTTAATATACATAAGTAATAGAGGCACATAATGATATAATGATAACAGTGGTAACCGCGTCGTAACGTATTCCATTATAATTGCATAAGAAATAAATACATTTAAGATCGCACGGCACGCGAGCCAGCGCGCAAGATGCTCGCTACGTTCTTACATCTCAGCGACTGGCATCTCTTTTTTTTTAAATTGAGGAATATAATGAAACGAGCATTTTTATTTTTCTGCCACGTAAGACAACTGTGGAACTTGCTGCCGCTAGCGGCTTTTCCGGAACGATACGATTTAGGGGCCTTCATAAAAGGACCCATTCCTTTCTCAAAGACCGGCACATTATCATGGGCGGCGATGATCATTTAACATCAGGTGCCGTTTGCTAGTTTGTCCCATCTTTTATACAAAAAGTGTTTTTTTTAATTTAATAGCGTCGTGTGGCGCAACACTGCGCTCGTTACCTTGAGACATCAGTTCCTATGTCTCATATGCGCTGTAATTACGCTATTTACAGTGCCCTTCAAGTACACCATACACATTGAATTACACCACGATAACTGTCATTACAGTGGTACCTAGACGGATACGTTTCTTGTGTATGTGGGTATAGAATTGTACGAGTATGTATAGTCTGAGATCTCGCTAGAGCCTCAATCTGGTGAGGGTTGTAAAAAAAAAAATAATGCGTGGTAGAGCAACTTTGCAGTTTCGGTAGGCAATAGTTGTTGCACATACGATGACTAAATATTACCGGAGACTCAGTTACCGACAAAGAAGTTTTTCGTTGGATTCGTATTGATTCCATTCTTATTCGAACATAGATATAGGCCACAATGACCACTTACCATCAGGTGGACTACGTGTTTGGTTGTCACACTTCATCATAATCATCATCGTCATCATTTCAACCTGTCTAAAGACAGCCTATCACTAGTCCACTGCTGAATAATAAAAATTTGTGGCTCTCATTTTGGGGAGATTTTTCCATTGTTGCCACGCTTGGCAGGCGGGTTGGCAACCGCAGTTTATTTGTTCAGATGGTCCAGAAAGATTCTGCTGCCCATCGCCTGGTTTTTATTTTCCCTTTGTCGTCTTTTTCGGGTGGTAGATTCTCTTAAGCCGCCACCACACGGCATTGTCAACACACTTACTGTATAAAAATATGTCAGACAATATTTATAAAAGAAACGATAGATTTATACATATGCAACCTTTAGTCGAAAAATTACTTTCTCCTCTTACAATACTAAAGGAAACAATACGTTCGATTAAACTTACCACGATGAGAATGATTGTCAAATATTAACGTCATCTATTTTTTTTTAAATATTTACTCATTTGTTTTTCTACTTTATTTTTAATTAATAATTGAAAGATAATAACAAAATAACCAGTTCGCAAACCTTGTGGGTACAATTAACTAGTGTACGAGTAGGTGGTTAATGTCACACCATTTACTTTTACCATTTTCATGTATTACTAGTTGCAGTTTATTTACAAACAAATCCAAAACCGATAATCGTGGGTTATCTCTAATACATACATAATTTTACATAACGCAAGAGGTTACGACCTTTGTTACACAATAAACAAAATATCGATAGGCATATAATTTACACACCACAATAACAACTTAACATTTAAAAGGAGTTGACGTGTACTGCCTAATCCGACCTAGGGATCAGGCGTGAAATTTAACACTATACAAAGGTTATAAATATACTAAAAATTATGGATATTCCAAAAGTGAAGATAAGCACACGCTCTTATCTTAATGTCATTCAACTTCATATATTTAAAGCTCTTAGTAAATAAACTTAGTATATTAAATCAGTCTCAGTAAGTCCTAATATTGAACAGGATTGTATATTATTATATTACTTAACTAAATCGAGTGCAGTTAAGTGGATTGCGCAATTTCTCTCATTGCCCAATGACTCACCAACCTCACGGACCGCATCGAGAACATTAATTTGTATTTCTAAGCACCTATCTGGGTCATTGACATTTCTAGGTTTTTGTTCAACCCTAATTTTTATCATATCGGTTCTCAAATTAAATCTGGCACAGACTTCAAAGTCGTACCCAATAAAATGTTGCGAAAAACTCGAAAAAACGAATCGTAACTAATCTTATGTAATAGTTCCATCTATCAGTTTTTATTTCATTAAATTAGGCGATTGCTTGCATAACTTGAATATAACAGCGCCATTCGTATGTAATAAAAGAGCTTCACGCCACAAATACAAAAATTGAGTTTTTTTTTGTTATCTATTTTTGGACCGAAACACAGCAATATGTGAAACAATTGCTGTGTTTTTTTTATTGGATAAAGTGATGAAACAAGTTAAACGTTCACCTGATGGCAAGTGCAACGTCTGCCCATACCAAATGCTGTGTCACCTAGAAAATTTCTGTGGGACACCACCCTGAGACATAAGTTCTTAAGTCGCATATGCCTAGTGATTACACTAGCTTACAGTGCCCTTAAAACGAAACACAGTAATGTTTCCACACTACTGCTTCACGGCGGAATAACTGGCCCTGGGGTGGTACCTACCTAGACGCTGTTTGCTGCGATTGTGTGTAAACCATGGGCATATGAGACTTAAGAACTGATGTCTTGATGCGCGCAGTATGGTGTCACACCGAAATTTTCTGGGTGATACAGCAATTATGTGGGCAAACGTTGCACTTACCATCAGGTGAATGTTTAGCTCGTCTCGTCATTTTAACGAACGACTAAAGGAATGATGTCACCAAAGTTAGTTTCTAAAACTGAACTCCTTAAGGAATAACTAAAACTAACATTACGGGTTTTTAACTTTAAGTACTGCAACCTATTCTTCAAAAAACAACAACAAAGTAATATTTTTTTTTGTAGCTGCGATGCGGTCAACCCTTAGTCACACAGATTACGTAAGCACGGATGCAGCGCAGTCTAATAAAGTCATTTCCCCAGTTTACGCTGTAACCATGTATTTAAAAAATTGACAGCTTACTTTATTACGCGTTGCGTCATAATTGATTGATAATTTCATCTGCACAATATTTATATAACAGAAACGAGAAGTAATGTTTCTAATCCAACATTTATTTCATTGTTGGGACGCTAATACTTATACGTAAACATACAACACACGTGCAGAATAACTTTCACACTATCTAACATAATAATAATAATAATGAAGCTTTGTTATTTGTCGCAAAAAATAACAGTACATAGGAACTAATATCTATCCTACGAGTATATCTAAGTATTTTAATTTTAGAAAAGTTTTACCGGTATTTTTATATGACGTATATTTATTTTTACAATTAGTGGTTAGAGTTAAGCCCTGTTGTAGTTACTTCATGCCGTATTTTATGTTGTAAAATATACAAATAAATAATATATACAATTGTATAAATATAAATATAATAAATAATTATTTACTTATATTGCTTAATATTTCATATTTTCAATTATATAAGAGCTAACTTAATTCTAATGTATTGATATACCTGCTGGTTACACTTTCCAACATACTTGGTTAGTAAAAAAAAAAATTTTTTTTGTAAATTACACATGTTTTTATTTGTGATGCAAAAAAAAAATTGTTATTAACCTTAAATTTAACAATAGACATCCAGCATTCTCCGCTATTTAACTTTTAAGAACATCAATGGTTAGTATTATGTACTGGTAGAAAACGACTTAAATGCCTCTAGTCCAAACGAGATACTAACGAGCCAGATAATCTCTGAAAGTGGGCAATTGCGCTGGAAAAATCCACGCAAAGACGCAGCTTGCGTCACGCGACGGGCAATTTAATAGATTACTTTGCACAGAATAATATTACGGATGACATTTGAAAACAATGCACTGCGATCCTCTGACAGCTGTCACGTGGGACATTCCGTTTCCTTTTCATATGGTACGTCACCCAGTCACTGTTTTTTGTGATTAATTTAAAGTATCTAAAAGTATTCTATGAAGTACAAATTATGTTATTTGATAAAATATACTTATAATTAAACTAAGTACAGCCTGTAATTGATACAGATCATTTTATTTCCCAAAATAATAAATAACCTTAAAGCCATTATCGCCGAAGGTTGCACTGCTGCCGTTTCGTTTTTACTTAGGAAGTAGCAATAAACCTAATTATTAGAGCATACATAACTAATTACCCGTTTGCAACAAAATAGTTGTCTATGTAATATATTTACAGCTTGTTAGCTGTAACTATTCATAATAAACATGTATAATATCTATAATTACGGCTGTTATATTAACATCATCGGAGGAGGAGTTGCAGGCGATGGTTAATATTATCCATAATGCTAAAAAGCAAATGTGAATAAGACGAAAGTAATGGTTTTTGAAACGGAAGAGAGTATGACGTGCAATCCGGGTTTTGATTGAAGGCAAAAAGTTGGACAACTGAAATAGTTTATATACTTAGGTTCAAAGTTTCAGAGAGACGGACAGCATAACGGTGACATTATGTGAAGATTGCTGGCAAGATATCAAATGTATCCCTTTTATCGCTTTATGTGTAATAGTAGCCAGAACATATATAAAAAGACACGGCTGCATGTACATAGAGGAGTACTGGTACACTTATAAAGTGGTACACTTATAAAGTAAGATAAGTAAGGCTAGTCCGCCCTCTGTATCCTTTTAGTATAAAGGAAGCAACAATGATTAAAAATAAATAAAATAAAAGTGAGAATAATACCGTGGAAATAATAAGTTTGAGATAAACAGACAAAGAGAAACTTCGTAATATGGGAACGCTGCGGTGTTGTAGAAGATGTAGTGACAAAGATAGAGAGAGGAATGCTCAGATGGTTTGGACACGTCGAGAGGACGGATGAAAAAAGAATGACGAAACAGATTTAAAATGCGATTGTAAATGCTCAAGTGCATTATAATGAAGGAAAGGAAGTAGATTTTCTAAGATCCGCATGCATATAAAATGGTGCCCCGCGCTTTTACACTTGTTAAATAAACCACATGATTGCGCCGTACGGCATGGTACCTCATCGACCTTGGCATTTCGGCCCTTCTCGGTAACGTTCTCTGTTCCGAGTGTATGGCACCTTAAAGCTGTGGCATGAAGTTTTATAGCCAAGAATCTTCCCCAATAAACTAAAATCATCATCAATCATATCAGCCTTTCACTAGTACACCATTGAACATAGGCTTCCCACATAGAATGACACAAGTTTGTATGTGTCTCTCATTTTGGGGGGATTTTGCCATAGTTGCCACGCTTGGCACAGGCGGGTTGGCAACCGCAGTTTATTTATTCAGATGTTCCAGGAAGACGCTGCTTCCCATCTCCTGGATTTCGTTTTCCCTCTGTCGAAATCTCCAGCTTTATTATATATCAGATAAAGACCACATGAGAAAATTCAATTTAATTTATTTGTATAGAAAATCAATAAATCTTCTTATTAAAGAATCGAAGACGTAACCACCATTATCGAAAAATATTGCATGTATTGGACCGGCCTTTATATCTTTCTTAAATACTAAATAGACTTAATGCTATACCTCGGGTTACCCCATTACCACGTCGCGTCTAGTTCCGCAGAATCAGTTTTTGGTCACACATGGTCACATTTGTAAACACTTGTATAAATTGACTTACGACTATACACTAAGGTGCATAAAAAACATAGAATAGAATGTTTTTTATTCAAAATAGATAATTTACATAATACTCATTGAACGTCATTTTTTTAAGCTACACTAGTTCGCAAAGAAATGCTCTCTATCCTGGGAAGAACCAGTAAGAAACCCTGCGGGATTTTTTTTCCAGTTGATTTAAAACTAATATACAATTACAGCAGTATTATAAAGATGTAGAAATGGCTTGGCAGCGATCACCTCATACCCAGGGGTTATCATCATCCATGTATTCCTAAATATTATAACCCTTCTCAAAAAGTCTTTGTTTAGCAAATAGTATGAACTTTTTGATTGAAAGACTTTGTGCCGTGCCGTTTTGTGAAAGATAATGTTGCCGTAGGGACAGGTTCGAAGGGAGATGGACTCTCTGATTAAACATAAATGTTTTCAATTTGCGTAATATGTAATATTAGTCCGTGACTGTTAAGTCACAATCGTAATGTGATTCAGTGGAGATGTTGACATTGTAGGGAGCTGCGCGAGGCCGCAGTGACCTCGGTTTCGACAGCGCACTGCTTTGGAAACGCGACGCACATCATGGGTAGCATATTTTATTGTGGAACATATATTTACCCAATCAGATCTTTATAAACTGACGGACTTAAACTAGGTTCATTGACCTTAATGAAATACCACGTTTATGTGTTGGATGAAAATATAAATAAGTTATAAGCGTTAGTGTGCATAAAACCTAATTAGAAGTACACGTAAATCGGCATCATCCTTCCGTCAATAAAAAAATAATACTGCATTTTTTTCATCAAATTTAGGTTGGGCGACTGCGTGGCCTGGTGGTCGGAGTACCTGACTTTTACGTCGTGAGTCCTGGGTTCGAATCCCAGCCGAAGCTAACATTTTTGCAAATACACAAATTGTTGTTTTTCGGGTTTGGTTATGTTTTGAGTATCCTCGAGGCGCTGGCAGTGCAAGCCTCACTCCAATCTTATCACGTAAGCGTTGCATCGGCGGGTTAGGACATGATAATTAAGACCATATACGAGTAGTATACAGCAAAGGTGAGAGCATGGTACTTTCCGACCTGTTTATTTATTTATATATTAGCCATAGTCAATATAGCCGATAGATGTCCGGCAGAGTAGAATAGCACCTACCAATTTCCTATCGAGGTGTCGTAAGAGGCGACTATGGTATTATACGGACATCCTTTATTTCGTGCAGAATAACACCATAATATGCAATGCTCTCACTATACTGCTCGTGGGAACGCAATGGAGAGTCAGAATTTTTTGACTCGTACCAAAATAGCAGCGACGGGGTTTATAACCCGTCACGTCTCGTTTCCTGTGCGGCCAAAAAGTGGGCTACGTGAGTGGCCTCTACCCCTTATATGAGAAAAAGGCTTGACTGTATGTATGTACTCGTATGTACTCAATATTCACACGAATGCCCCTCTCTTCTCGTAAAAACTGTTTAAAATTATATTTAATTCTTTTCGCCAATATTATAATAATTATAAAAAAAATAATATTGCGGTTGCCAACCCGCCTGCATATGGGTGGCAATTATGACAAAATCCCTCCAAATTGAGAACTACAAAGTTTTGATGCAATGTGTACGAGAGGCCTATGTTCAACAGTGGACTGGCTGAAGTGATGATGAAATGATGATGATGATAAAAGGGAGTGTTATCAACCGGCGTAGATTGTTTTTAAATTTATAAAAACCCTATCTCCTTCTCATCTAATTAGGCTTCAAATTAGTGCACTAGGTTATAAAGATATCAGTGCTTAAGTAATTGCCGCAAGCCCTCGAGGAAATCCTCGTCGCGCTGGGCTGAACAAACCGGGTTGCATCCAACCGCGCCGGAAGCAGCCGACGTGCGTGTTGCAACTCTAATTAAGTGTGTGAATACATGTGCTGCGAGCGGCTGTAAATCGAGTTATCTTAATCGATTTATGATAAATTTAAACTGGATTAATACAGCGTCTTAACACGAACTACTCGTATATTCGTTTAATGTCATAATAGCTGCTGTATAGAACGAGTTTAAATGTATGTGGTAATATATTACCAAAATATATTTAAGTCTACCACATAACATTAATGACCTCTTGGCCGATTTTCGACCTTGGCGACAACTTCCGAATTTTTTGTCTTGATTTGTAATATTACTGTCGGAAACTGTCAACTGCGCAGGATACATAGTGCTACAAGTGTATCCGCAAACAGAGGCACTCACTCGTCCTAACCTTTCCGCGCTCAATAAAATACAATATACATACAATACTCATGCGATATAATAGAAGAGGAGTAAAGTATAGGACGTAGACTAGGATGCAACCTCAATGTCACGAGAACTATCACAACATAACGAGACACTAAAACCAACAATATGTAATTTTGTACAACTGTTGGCTCTGGTTCGGATTCGAACCTATACCCTGCAGCGGTAGGTACGCCGGCCACTAGGCTACTACACTACGTCAATAAATAATATAGTGTATTTGGGCTACAATAACCACTACCATTATATCTAACGAAATAAGCTACGCACATTTCTATATACTACGTTAGAACTTTTTAATCTACAGATAACTTATAATAGTTACTTGAAAATAATTTTTTTTCAAATTCTATTTCATGATGTATTTTATGTTACAAAATAAAACAATCATTAATAAAAGATTTTATCACAGTTTTAAGATACAATAAACCTATAGGGCGGTGGTTTTTATAAGACAGGAAATCCTGCTTTTATATGAATACGTAACGGAAAGTGAACGAGCAACTTCGGTCTATTTATCAGCTCGGTCGGCACAGTGCTAAAGCGATTGGCTTCTGCACTATAGGTTGGCAGGTTTGATTTCCTGGTGGGTAAAATATTTGTACGGTCTACAGATAGTAATTTCTTGGTCTGGGTGTTCGTGCCGTGCCGTGTGGTAGCGGCTTAAGAGAATCTACCACCCCATCTCGTCCCGTGGGTGTCGTAAAAGTCGACCGAGGGAAAATTAAAAGCAGAAGATGGGCAGCAGCATCTTCCTGGAACATTATAATAAATAAACTGCGGTTGCCAACCCGCCTGCCAAGCGTGGCAACTATGGCAAAATCTCCCCAAAATGAGATCTACAAACTTTTGTTGCACTCTATGGGGGAGGCCTATGTTCAGCAGTGGACTAATGGTAGGCTGAAATGGTGGTGGTGGTGGTGGGTGTTCGTGCATACACAATTTACCTTTGTCAAATTCACCCACAGTGTAGGTATACCTAGAGGTGACCATTTTTAAGACAAAAATAAGTTTGAAGATGAATTATAGCATTATTTAAATTTTCATTGATCACCATGTACTTTTCATAACTTGTTACAATTTTTTTATTACATGACGAGGTGAATAATGGTATTTCAACATTATTACATAGGATAAGCGTAACCGAATTGTTTTTAAAGGGCAATAAAACAAAATGTATTAAATATATAACACCAAATGTACAGTAGTACAGATAGTAATTATTTTATTACTAATTAACTATATTATTACTATTGGATGTGCTTATAAGTGTTGAACCTAGTGGATACCTACCTGTTTTTCTTAAAATTGCCTCTGACGTGGAAGTGGTTATTGTTTTGTAAAAGAAGGAAAAAGGGGCCGTAAGAGCTGTTTATAATATGTGCTCTGAAGTGTCTTGTCCTCTCACTGCATATATGGAAACGTTTTGGATGTACACAAGAACATAAAACACTTTACTAAAAATAGTGATATTTATAATGTTTATACTAGTGTAAGTAGTATGTACTCTTTCACGGGGCAAAGTATACCTTTCCACAACAAAATCCTAGAAAGTGTGGACTACACTTCAAACAAAAAGTTATATTTTTATTATAATATTTAAGAATTTTTGGGTGATCTGATGGTAACCCAATGATATATATATATATATATATAATATAATAGATCATCTCTAGTTAATAGGTCATCTCTAGGTATACCTACACTGGGGGTGCATTTGACAAAGGTAAATTGTGTATACACAAACACCCAGACCAAGAAATTACTATCTGTACACCGTACAAATATTTTACCCACCAGGAAATCGAACCTGCCAACCTATAGTGCAGAAGCCAATCGCTTAAGCACTGTGCCGACCGAGCTGATAAATAGACAGAAGTTGCTTGTTCACTTTCCGTTACGTATTCATATAAAAGCAGGATTTCCTGTCTTATAAAAACCGCCGCTTATAGGTTTATTGTATCTTAAAACTATGATAAAATCTTTTATTAATGATTGTTTTATTTTGTAACATAAAATACATCATGAAATAGAATTTAAAAAAAATATATTTTCAAATAACTATTATAAGTTATCTGTAGATTAAAAAGTTCTAACGTAGTATATAGAAATGTGCGAAACTTGTTTCGTTAGATATAATGGTAGTGGTTATTGTAGCCCAAATACACTATATTATTTATTGACGTAGTGTAGTAGCCTAGTGGCCGGCGTACCTACCGCTGCAGGTTATAGGTTCGAATCCGAACCAGAGCCAACAGTTGTACAATATATAGTCGCTGCCAAGCAATTTCTACATCTTTATAATACTGCTGTAATTATTTATTTTTAAAATAATTAAATAGAAACAAATAGCGCTCGGTTTCTTGTTACCAGAACTATGGCATATTTTGCCACTTTTTTTGTTGCGTTCGTAATTGTCGGGACAAGGTTAGAATGAAGAATTTTTTTTTAATAATCTACCAGAAAAATCGGAGACTTTAATGGTATTTTTTAACAAAATCTCATTGAAAAAAAATACGTTGAATTTGACAGTTCTGTTGTCACATGTTTTCATAACAACAAAAAAAATAGATAGAGACGTGTTATAAAATAAACGTACTTAATTTTTTTTTTCCTAAGCGTATTTCTCTATTTGTTCATTAGTAAATGCACCCGTGCGAAACTGGGTCGCAGGAATAAATTACAAATCGTTTTGTACTCCTTTTAAATGACTTGTATTTACTCTGTATTCTTATTATGAGTATATTTCCTCGGAAGTGAAGCTGGAATACGCGGCTACTTCGGCTCGCGACTCCATCGCTTGGCAATAGCTTCAAGGCTAAGTTTCACTCCACGCCAGCAACCTCGCTTTAATGGCTCACTCGAACTGTACAGAAACAACCAAAACGGCCTTAACTCGATTTAAATTTAGTCCATGACTAAACTAAGTTAAATTTTGGTAAGTTTTAACACTTCACTTTATTCTTGTCTGCTTATCACTTAAACGGAAGCGACTTAATAAATCAAAGTTTTAATTAAATATTAATAGCCAAGTTTTGTATAAAGTTATTTAGTTTAAATGAGCCTGTATACGTAATCCAAGTATATATTAATGAACAAAAAGATTACAGGTTTTAAAGTACACAGGCAATAGTTTTGTTATACAAAACTGTTACCTATGGCGGTAGTAGGATTCGTACGCAGTGATCCGTCTAGATAGGTACCACCACAGTGACAGTTATTCTGCAATCAAGCGTTAGTGTGCAAACAATACTGTATTTTAGTATGTAGTACTCTGTGTTTCAGTATGTAGCAGAGTTTCTGGTCGAGGTTTTGTTATTCTTAGATCTGTAGTAGTACCGTAAACTGGTGTAATTCCAGGGCATATAAAACTTAAGAACTGATGTCTCAGGGTGGTAAGAGTAACGTGGTACAATACATGACTTTGCAATGATGTTCCACTTACAATGAGGTGAACGACTAACTCGTCTTGTTCCCTTTTCTATAAAAAAAAACATATTAATTTAAAAAGTAAAGTTAGTAAAGTCTCCTCTTATTGCTCAGAGAGTACAGATTTCCTTATGATGTTATGTAAAGCATTATAATAATCTATACTAATCCATACTAATATTATAAATGCAAAAGTAACTTCCTCTGACCCTCTGTCAGTTTGTTACCTTTTCACGGCTCAACTGTTCGGTGGTTTTGACGAAATTTGGCACAGAGATAGCTTAAATCCTTGGGTGGGACATAGGATACTTTTTATCATGGAAAATTAAAATAATTCTCACGAGATATTTAAGAACCTATATCCACACGGACGAAGTCGCGGGCGTATCTAGTAAACAATAAAAAGTAAAGTAACCGCCTATAAATCTCCCACTGTTGAGCACGTCTCTTCTCATTTTATTTGAAAGCGATTTGGAGCAGTGAAGAATCGGCCACGCACTCCAATGCGAGTTGACAGACTTCACATGTACACTTTCATCCTTGAAAAATATAGGATTCCTGACGATGTTTTCCTTTACCGGTTACCACGTAGAAATCCAGCACTTAAACTTACAGAATAATTTTAGTGGTGCTGGCACTGCGGACAATTGTCATAATGACGATATCGTAATACTATGTATGTTTTTTTTTATTGTATTATGTGACGAAACGAACAAAACGTTCACCTGATGGTAAGTGCAACGTCCGCCCACAACAAATGCTGTGTCACCCAGAATATTTCCGTGTGACACCACTTTGCGCACGTCACCCTGAGACATCAGTTCTTAAGTCTCAAATGCCCAGTGATTACGCTAGCTCACAGTGCCATTCAAGCCGTAACACAGTAATGCTTGCACACTACTGCTTCACGGTAGAATAACTGGCCCTAGGGGTGGTACCTACCTAGACGGATTCCTGCATAGGAATCCGTACCACCAGAACATTCTAATAAAAATAATAATATATTGTTTTGTGTTCTTTGCAATTATTTTTAATAAGCGTAAGACACATTCCAATTATAACATATCTTCATAAACACTTCACTTAAATATCACCTTCGTCATCAAGGAAGATCGGTCGCAGTTAAGCGACATTTACACAAGCACAGCAAACAACTCGTTCAAATATGGCTACCTCATCCACACTACTTGATAAAGTAAATAAGACATATTGAAACTTAAACAACATATAATGTACACGGTAAACCATTTTCAAGTAATTACTCTCAAGATGAAAGTAAATTACTTCATAGAGTTGTTTTTGCACTCAATCAATTAATATGCGAGTATTATTACAAAAGCTTTTAATCGTTTTTATTTCCTTGCTAAACTTCTTTGCTCGACGTATTATTATTAGATAAAAGAAAAAACTAAATTACTGAAACTATGAAAATCAGCCCAATTTTCTTAAGCCATCAGTCAAATCTCGTTTAACAAAGAGCAACTCACAAAGCCGATGACGATGTTCCTTTAGTCCGTAGATTACCAAAGTTGTTTACATGGACCCCTAAGGGTCGATTACATCTTGGTGTGGCGGTCTATGTTAACAAGATAAGATAAACTAGGGGTGCACGAGAATTAAACGAGACAACATTAAAGTGAATTATTTTATGAACATTCAGTATTAAGACTGGCAGAGGTCTACAGATCTAAGAATAACAAAAACCCGACAAGGAAACCTCTGCTTTAGAATTAATGTCTTCTAATTATTATCGAATGTCTTCTTCCGCGAAAAATATTATTATAATATAAATGTTACCAGTCACAAAAATGAAAATAGACAGCCTAAGCTATATTACTGCTAGTCTTGGCTTAGACTGGGATTCGTATATCCACGCTTGAATGAGTAAATAAGAAAATTCCGTTCTCTAACAACTGCCGTTATTTCTTTTAACTGATTATTATAGTCCATATTGTACCGCATAAAATAACGTTCCGCGGGCGGCGTTGCGCATGCGTGCTGATCATTGCGACAGCGGCTTGCGTTACCGCACACAGCTGGTAAAATGCAAATGTACACGGCCAATGCCTGCCGGTGGTGGAAAGTTAACGTAACTGCTCACCTCCAATTTATATAAATGTGTAATATCAACGTCAGCGACGGGTCACTAATGAACGACGAAGCAACGCCCAGAGAATATTTTGACACTTCCGTCGTTGTTATTTTTGAAAATATTATTTACGTACGGAAAAACATTAATTAATTTCAACGAAAAATTGTCTATATCCTGTAGAATGGGCCGAGGAGACACGTTAGAGGCTCCAATGTTTAGGTTGGCTAAAACTAGAAAGTATTTTATAGTAGATGTATAAAAATTTAGAATAAAATTTCTTAAAGTGTAACACAAAAATCGGACATTGATTTTAAAAAAAACTTTTCAAAAAGACATTATTAGATAAAGCGTATTATAAAACAGATCATTATATAGAGGACAAAGATGTCTGGAAATAACTCTTACTCTGCTCTTGCAAACCCCCAGGCTACTAAATTTATGATATGACATTGAAAAAAATAAAGACTGGGACTAGCCGGTTCTTCTCTGATTCTTCTTTTCATTTTTTGAACCGGTGTAGATTTTGACATTCATAAGAGCTTAAACAAGCCTAAATTGAATAAAGAAATTTTGACTTTGACTTTGAGAGCAAGATTCCAAATACATCAAGCCTCAAAAATCTGAGACTTACCGTCGAAAATCAATGACTTTAAAAATAACCTCTGTATAAAACTGCTTGCTTTGAGGACTTGGAGTCTCAATAAATAATAATGTTACAAATGCGAAAGTAACTCTCTCTGACCTTTTGTCTGTTTGTCATATTTTCTCGGCTCAATCGTAGAACTGATCATGACGAAATTTAGCACAAAGATAGTTTACATCCTGTAGATGGACATAGAATACTTTTATTCCAGAAAGTCAAAGAGTGTCCACGGTATTTTAAAATTAGCTAGTAAATAATAGAATTCTCGACCAAACAGGCTTCCTTATCATTAATAGTAACGCAAGCTGCACACGAACCATATTAAAACACGATTCATAGCTAAAAGTAATATATTTTCCTTTCCACATAAAGCACAAAATAATCATTTTGTACTTTTTAATATACATCGAACTATAGTTAGTATTTCATATTCAATTCTTGCATTGCAAATAGTTCGGTCAACGCAAAACACGCAGTGCCTTACTCTAACAAAACTAGTTGTTCAGCTGTTGGTATTTACCGCAATCTTAAAACGAGTTTTCGGATTTACTAGCAGTAAAATATAGACTATAGAAGGTACATATTTAATGAAATCGTTCAGAATTTTAGTTATCAATATTAGTTTTCAACTTCTGTAAATAACTAACAAATTATAGACAAATTACAGTTTTAAATTATCTAAAAAAAATTAACTAACTGCCGCACTTGAGACGCTTAATGGTTACTTGAGCGTTTTAGCATACATTTAATAATAGCAAATCAATACTAAGAAATTTTAAGCTATGTTTGCTTTACGGCCAGGCTATCGCCCATAATTTCATATTACGCGAGTGACATAAGTTCGATCCTTGGTGAGTTTTCCTGCTGAGTTTGAGTGTGAACGCAACAAATGCTGTGCCACCGAAAACAATTCTGTGTGACACCACACTTCGCCCGTCACACTGGGACATCAGTTCTTAAGTCTCATATGCCCAGTGATTACGCTAGCTGTGTCAGTGCCCTTCAAACCGAAACACAGTAATATTTGCATACTACTGCTTCACGGTAAATAATTAGCCTGGGAAGGTATCTACCACCAAGGACAAGTGGAATTCGCCTGGATTGAAAAAGCGGCGGACTCTTACAGGCTCCGATACCCTCTCAGAATTGAAAGGAGACCTGTGCACAGCAGTGGAACATTTATAGGCTGTTACTTAACTTTTTCTTTAAGGAACTCGAACTCGAACGAAAGTTACGTTTTTTCGTTCCTAATGTAACTTTCATTTGTGTTACTTCTGTATTAGGAATTAAACCTTAGAGCCTATTATACGAGTATATTAAACTGCACTGATAAATTCACGCTACTCCAAATAACAAGATGATCAACATATGTCGCAACTGCGATTGGTGAAGGTGGCGCTGCGAAAAGAATTCGCGCAGTTGCGCCACAGTCATATTAACTAAATTGAAAGTGCTTTTATGCTCCGCAAATAAAGATAATTTAAATTTTTATTAAGTATAGTACAAGTAAAACTAAATGAAAACCTTGAAAAACTCCTTGAAAACATTGCTATTTATATATCAATTATAAACTTTTTAATATTATTATACACAAATTTTAAGTATTTCAAACTTAACAGGGTTTTGGAAAAACAGAATCTTCTAACAGGTACTACAGATAAGCCGATAATAAATGAATAAACAAAATAGCTAAAGTTAATTATAGATGAAGGTAATTTACATTTCTCACAATCGGTGCGTGTTAAGGTCGTTCACCTTGACTTTTCAACCCTACAGCTTGATCTCAGGGAAATCAGGCCTAGTTCGAAGTCCAACAACCGAATTCGGACAGCAATGTTGTCTGGTCCGCGGTGTGGCAACACCGAAGTTTACGTCACTCGCCTCTCACCCGCCGAGGCTGCCGCCTCTACTTTATATATATATTAATATTTAGCTACAAAAACTCTATCGGCCGACCGTTGCTCCATCTTTTGCTTATTGAGCATTTCAAGTAGATTAATTAATATGCACGATAAAATAACGTTAAGACTAAAGTATGAAATAACCGATTATCTTTTGCAGCATACAGCTATTTCGTTTCACGCAGTTTGTATTTGAGACCAAAATGTACTTTTGTAACAAAATGGCGGCGAAGTGGTTCGCCAACCGTCACGTCGCGTATTCCGCGATGGCGAAAAGTGGGCCTCTGCCTACTCCTTATATGGGAAAAAGACTTGACGATCAAGAAAAGAGCATATTACTTTTTCAAAGGCCGGCAACGCATCTGCTATTCCCCCGGTATTGTAGATGTTCATGGGTGGCGGTGGATCACCTACCATCAGATGAGCCGCCAGCTCGTTTGCCACCTCAAAAAAAAACTATATGTATGTATGTATGTAATATGAGACTTAAGAACCGATATCTCAGTGGGACGGGCGCAGTGACACAGCATCTTATTTAGGCAGAAGTTACACTTCACTTGTTCCGTGAGGTGAAAGTTTTGTTCGTCTCGTCATTTTCTACTATTAAAAAACTACTTGTAAACGTTATACATACAAACTTTCTTACTATGGAACTATATTGGAGCCAGGAAGTCCGCCACGCTATTCCAGTGCGAGTTGGCGGACTCCACATATTTGAGATGATATAATTTGAGCCCTGGAGCTTAGATATTTCTGAGGCGGTTTAGGACATACATATAGTCACGCGTTTCTCTTATATAAAAGGGTAGGTAGAGGTCACACCCGTGGCCCTCGTTCTGCACCGTGTAAAACGAGATGTGACGGGTGGCGAACCACGTCGCCGCCATTTTGGTACTCAAATATCCTAAATACCCAAAGTCAACGATTTTGTGTTTTTACCTAAATGTCAGCTCAGGGCTGGGATTTGAACGCAAACTCTGCGACGTAGAAGACAGTTTCTCTGACCACTAAGCTAAGTGACGAAACTACACTTTATCACTTATCAATAAAAGCTTTTAGTAAAATGAAGATACATATAATTTCGGTGATGTATTGCTGATAGCCTTTTTGGCTTTTACAGCTTCATCGGATACTGTGCTCCGTTGAAAGGAGAGCTTTATCTGCGTAGATCGGACGAAAAATAATAAATAAAAGCTGAAGGTACCCCGGGTTAACTATGACATCAGGACATCTGTCACCTCAGTCCTCCCGTGACCATGGGACCATGGTTTCGAGCGCTTGCTTTTAAGCGCTTGGGTAATTTTGGTACTTATAAAGTTGGGTTATAAGTACCAAATTTAAACGCGATGAAATCCGTAAAATTTACTTTTATTTAAAGAGGGAGAAGGTGCTATAGTCGGAATCAGTTATGAAAACATCAATAATATAGTTCAGATAACGTTCGAATATGTGATATCAGCTCAACCGTGTTTTAAATTAAGAGGGACTGAAGGTAACTTGTAATCGTTGTTGTTACTTAGTTATGTTTCAATCAATTTATTTCTTAAACACGCTTAAACAACTCTCCAAAGGGAAACGATTTGAAATCCATTAAATTATCACGATAATCGCTTTTTAATCGCAATTTCAAACATTGTATCTAACGCTCCATTAGTCAGTGTAATATACATAGTGGTGCCGCCGGCGGCAGACAGAGCTGCGCGCACCAGTCACCGCACTTCCTCCACTTCCGCGTTAGCGCCAGTGCCTGCACTTCGCCACGGTGCGCACTAAATTATTGTCAACACATAAAATATTAATTTACAATGACAACCTTATGTAATTTTTCATACATTTTTACTGGTGGTAGGATTCCTATGCAGGAGTCCGTCTAGGTAGGTACCAGCCCAGGGCCAGTTATTCTACCGTAAAGCAGTAGTGTGCAAACATTACTGTGTTTCGGTTTGAAGCGCACTGTGAGCTAGCGTAATCACTGCGCATATGAGACTTAAGAACCTATGTCTCAGGGTGGTGATCACAGTGTAGAGCCGCGCGTTATTCAAACCCGCTGGTGGTTAAAGCAGCAAATTACCGACCAAACAGAAACGCGACCGAACGCAAACGTCGCCCGCGAAACATGCTAGACGACACGGACGTCTCAGCTCTTCCTGACCACGATACCGTCAGTCACGATTCAGGCCACACTGTACACACAATCAATAGCTTTAATATAACACGCACCACGACGCGCGACCGCCGTAGAGAGCGGCGCGCAATAGTCAATAATCACACCGCGTACACACGATTCACCCGTGTTCCAGAGCGGTTCTCATCGCCCAGAGTTACCGACACACAAGTCGACAGTCCGAATGGACGCCCGCAGCCTCCCTCGGACGGTCATTAGATGACTTAAAATATTTAAGATTTTCGAAATCACGAAAGCACGCAGCGAACGCGACACAGTCCGAATTTCGAGGTTGTTGTAGGAGTTTTTATTTATTTATTTATGTTTGGGTCAAACCAAACCTGGCACGCGGGCTCCTGGCACGCGGGCTTCTGGCACGCGGGCTCCTGGCCCGCGAGCACAGTATCCGATGAAGCTGTAAAAGCCGAGAAGGCTAACAGCAATTACATCACCGAAAATATATACAGTGTAGTGTCACACAGAAATTTTCTGGGTGACACAGCATTTGTTATGGGCAGACGTTGCACTTACCATCAGGTGAACGTTTTGCTCGTTTCATCACTTTATGCAATAAAAAAAAATCATAATCGTAAATCCACCTAAAAACACTTTTTGATTTGTCTATTTATTTTAACACGAGCCGTGGTGACACAGGTCCCGGGCGCTCGCCTTAAATTTCTTAATACATATAAAGACACGGTGTGTGCCCTATAAATGAAACATACATATTTTTTGACTCATAAAACCAAATGTTTACCTAGTATATTAAAAATCTTTTTTATTGGATAAAAGAGCAAAACGTTCCCCTGATGTTAAGTGCAACGTCTGCTCATAGCAACTTCTGTGTTACCCAGGATTTTTCTTCGTGGCACCACCCTGAGGCATCAGTTCTTATGTCTCATATGCCACTTTGTGTCATTAACACGGTGAGAATGTCTAAGAAAAAAAATATGTAAAACCCGCCAACCCGCATTAGGGCAGCCTGGCAGACACTTTCCAAACCCCTCTTAGATATGAGAGGATGAGTCTGTTCAGGAGTGAGACAACTCTGTTAAGAGTGTAGTAAATAATTACAATAAAGTGAAGTGATCAATTCTGAAAGGGAATAAAATTACAATAACCACGGAGCTGAAATAACAGTAAAGCTGTCCTACATTCTAATCCCTAAAAATTGTAGATTTTTAGCGATTAGAGTGTAGAACAGAGCTATAATAAATTCCTCAAGCGGCGTTATAAACATGCCGCGTTAACATAACCCGCGGTCGTCGTTACGTAAGACGAGACGCCGTTTGCATACGTAACTACCGCAACGCACGCAGCGCTGACGACGCTGACTTCCACAACTAAACTCACCCACTTGTCAAACATTCGTGACCTCCCACTAAGAGCAAACATTTTCTGTGCTTACGATACCGTATCTTTTAATGTCACAAACCAATCGCACATTTAAAATTCACGTTACGCACTCGATGTTTAGAAATCCGATGCAGGCATCCGTCGAGGCAGGTACCACACTGCCAGTTATTCTGCAGTGAAGCAGTAGTGCAAGCTAATGTAATCTGTGTTTTGGTTTGAAGGGCACTGAGAGCTAGTGAGTGCTACTATGGGTAGCTGAGGGTAATGAGACTTAAGAACTCATGTGTTAGTGTGACGGGCACATTGATGTGTCACAATTTTTCTTTCTGGTTGACATAGAATTTGTTATTGGCCGACGTTGCACTTAACACCAGAACGATATGCTTGTCTCGTAATTTTCTTTATTAAAAAAATCCCGCGCCCACGGGACGGGATGGGATGGCATATTTTCTTACTCCGCCACCATATGGCGTTACTATTGCCGTGGCAGCTCAAGGGTGGGGCCCTTGTCTTAAATTTCAAAGTACGCGAGGGACCTGACTTCGATCCGCAGTGCCGCCTCCACTAGAATTGTACTGCAAAGCGTTGATTTACTAGGAAGAAAACATCGTAATGATGTCGTGATTCTTGTCTTATAAATGTAAAAATATTTCGAATGTATGTGAAGTCCGCCCGCATTGGAGCAGCGTGGCGGACTCTTTCCAGCTCCAAAACCATTTTAGAAATGGGAGAAGACCTTTTATTTTATTTAATAAAGTGACGAAACGAGCAAAATGTTCACCTGATGGTAAGTGCTACGTCCGCCCACAACAAATCCTGTGTCACCCAGAATATTTCTGTGTGACACCACACTGCGCCCGTCACACTAAGTACTTAACTTAACACTAAGTTACTTTACTTACCCTTTCCGATTACGACTGTAATCATTATATATATATATATATATATATATATATATATATATATATATATATATATATATATATATATATATATGTACGATTATCGTTGCGTTAAGATTACTGATGAGCGACATTTATAACTGATCGACGACTCCGGGTCTTCGAGTCTACTAAATCGTGGGTCATGAGCACGAATCTCAGACAAACCTATTTTTTGTGGAACGCACAAATTGCTGGTTTTCAGATCAGATCAGATAGTCGCAGAAACACGTTCTGACTCTGCGTGCCGATTCTTCTTGTCATATGAACGTTAGATCAGACGTGCGGACACGACTTTGTTTTTGCGCATACTTGCAGCATTGCTTGAAGCATCCTGAACCATCGACATTTTCCAACAGCAACCAGGAATTGCCGGCTTAGTAGAAATCGGCCAGCAGAACATCACGATCATCATAAAAACATCCTAGCTTCGAAACGTGTTTAATTATATAAAATCCTCTACTGTTATTAGGAGTAAGTTATTGTATAATGTTTCTTATATTTACGCGAATACTACACATTTAAATAAAACTAAATTTCCGGATTTTATCGCGTAATTTAAACTATTTATAATCCGACGTTTCGAGTGCTTGACTCCCATGGTCACGGGAGGACTGAGCTGACAGATGTCCTATTAAAAGCTTTAACAAAGACCATATTTGTAGCCTGTAAATAAATATTGAGTGTAAATAAATTTCAGTGACAGATGTGGATCTCATTGGATGCGAAAGGCACGGAAAAGAGATGTATGTAAAGGTTTAGGAGAGGCCTACGCCCCAGAGGCGACTACTACTAGCATGCATTAATATATATTTTTTATATTTTACTACTTATTAAACATGCATTTTAGTTGTTATTTACATAAATTGATTATACGTAATATTATTTTCACATAGGCTTAAGTTTTCATACAAAGTTTCATTGTAGTAGTAGTAGTAGCAAATAAAGGCTATTTTTTTTTTAAATAAATATTGAACTGTCGTTAGAACACAAGCAACACATCCCAATAAGTGGTGGAAACATGGAAAAACCTACCGGAGTATCTTAAAAGTACGCTATTAGTTAAAGCCTTCAACAAAAGGCTGGATAAGCCCTTGAAACAAAATCTCGAAAAACCTTGGAGCACAAGTGTTACTAACACACAACACGACACAATAAAACGCATCAGATAATGATATCTTCACAGACACAGTCAGCTCTTTCTGAATAGATTGTACCAAAAATAACAATTAAAAGCTGAAGGTACCCCGGGTTAACTATGACATCAGGACATCTGTGTAAAGCGCTCGAAACGTCGGGTTATAAATAGTTAAAATCAAACGCGATAAAAACCTTCAAATAAGTTTTATTTATATATTTAAAAACACATAGTAGATTAAAACTCTTAGTGGAAAAACAATCTCTATATTAATACGGGAAGAGAAAACTATATTGCGCCCACGAAAGAGTATGATTTTTGGCATAGGTAACGTTTTATGGGGATGAAGCAAGAAAGCTCAAATTTATATATAATATTTGTTACAAATATATTAAAATGATTAAAATTAAACATTAATTATTAACGTTAACACTGATAATCATCATCATTACTTCAGCCTAGCACTAGTATCCTGCTGAACATAGACCACCCTCATAGATTGCCACAAAAGTTTGAAGGTTCCATTTTTTGGGAATTTTGCCATACTTGCCACGCTTGGCAGGCGGGTTGGCAACCGCAGTTTATTTATTCAGATGTTCCAGGAAGATGCTGCTGCCCATCGTCTGGTTTCAATTTTCACTTTTGTCGACCTTCACATAATACTCGTAGTTTGTCGTTTGTTAAAGTTCATACCGCTGATGTCAAATTTAATAGACTGTGGTCGAACAGTCGCACAGAGTAGAGATTATCGAAATATAATTTTAAAATGTTGCCAACAAATAATTACAAAAAACTCAATGGCGTTCAAAAGTAAATAAGTATGAATGACGGTCGAATTTCGACTACTGATGGGCATCTTATAAAATTCTTTTTTTATTTAATTGAATTTCATAATTGTAGACTAAACGTATAACCAGTCTGCAATTATGAATTTCAATTAAAAACGCGAATAGTATTTCACCTTCGCCTTACAAGTATATGTAGCAATAAGGTAGATCGCTATCAGACGCCTTGGTTTTTAGCACATTTACTTATTGACCATAGTAGTTAACCTTGTCAAGTCATATCATTAATCTTTATTTTAAAATATGCAATAACATTCAGTTACAACGCTTTCAAAGAATTGTAATAATTGTCAATGTAGAAGTTGACACGTGCGAGCTAAATGTAACTCAGTTGACGTCGAGTGCATATACAATTATTAGGATGGCGCCAATCTTTACGTGGGCAAATAATTTCAGATATTAATTTGTAAAAAGCCAAAGCGTCAATTGGATGCCGACATTCGACATCCAACACCCACACGACCAACAACTGCTAAAGTTAATAATCACGGCAGCTCACTTTTATAAGGAAATAAAAATTTAAAAACAACCTTGTTCCGTATTTTATTCGTGCAAGCCTTTTTTGAAAAACTAGAAATACAGCCTTCGTATTTCCTGAAATTTGGAGCAACAATAATATACTTTTAACTTTCCAAAACTATGAAGGTTGGTAACCTCGTACATTAAATTGAATACAATTTCAAAGTCACACTATCGACATAACAAACGTTCTATCTGTAAACTGTTCCTTCATAAGTAGAGGTTTTACTGCGCCGAAATTCTAGGCTGCTATTTTTCCCATTTTCTTGTCTGTCTTATCATCATCATCATCATTTCAGACTATCTCCATAGATTGCCAGAAAAGCTTGTAGCTCTCAATTTTTGGGGGTTTTTGCCCTATTTGCCACGCTTGACGGGCGGGTTGTCAACCGCATTTATTTATTCAAAGTTCCAGAAAGATGCTGCTGCGCATCTCCTGGTTTTCATTTTCCCTGTGTCGCCTTTTACGACACCCACGGGATGAGATAGAGTGGTCGATTATCTTAAGCCGCCACCACACGTCATATATATATATCTTACAGTCGTACACAAAAGTATACAAAATAAAATGTTTGGTTTTCTGTCCATTATACCATATTCAAACCTGACATATAATCTCAATTGAGTCTAAAGGTCAATTTATTAACTAGTCGTTATATCAACAGATACCAGATAAGACACGAAGAACAGAACGTGTAAAGGAGACAACAGAGTGAGAAAAAGACAGAATGAGAAACACGGTTTATATGTTGGCGCTTTGCGCTGCACTGACAGCGGCCGCCCCCGCACCGGAGCCCGCCCCCGCGCCCGCGCCCGCCCCGGTGGCGAACCCCTCGCCTTCAGCAGACGACAGGCCTGAAATTATCGAGATCATAGCACCCGCAGCCAGTGCACAAGTAAGTTACACGCAGCTACACCAGTTGAAACTACGTAAAGTATACCTAGTGGTATGATAATACATACATACATAAGATCACGACCTTATCCCATAAGGGGTAGTCAGAGACTGGGCACTCACTGCATAAACAGATGATTGCCACAATCCACGTTTCACCAAAACAATATAATGTGATCACTCGGTGTGATAAGTGGTGAGCCCATCGCCACCAGGCGCTCTTGGGTGAACAGTGCAGTTGAATTCCCTTACTCGCCTTTTACAAGATCCATTGGATGAGATGGAGTGGTAGCATTCTTTTAACGAGCCGCCACCACACGGCACGGTATGATAATACGAAACGAATTAACATTTAATTTCGAAGATAACTGAAAAGTTAAATGGTTTTGAATGTTGAATTTTTATAGTATTGTCTACCCTCTAGAATAGTGTTTTCTTAGACGATATCCCACACTATGACTTCTACAGTATTGTAGGTACGTTTTTCAGACACAAATTTCACGCACACAACCAGACCCGAAAACCCACATTGTGTGTTATTGTACAAATGTTGGGGCCGGCGGGGATTCGAACCTAGCACTCGCGGCCTAGGAATCAGATACTCTGGCCAGTAGACCACGCGAATGTCGACTAAAATGAGTGATTAAAACGATATTACTTAAAAAGCACTATTTACATTTCTAAACGCAACATGTACTTACAATAAGTTTAAAACATTTATGTAGTAAATTAGTAATTAAGCAGAGTAAAATGCATCAGAAAGGAAGACATCATGAAAGTTAGTAATTTCCTTAGTAATAGGATAAAAACTTTATAATTTTATTTTAATAAATAAAATTATAAAGTTTTTATCCTATTACGGACAAAAGTTCGTTAAAAGAGCGTAAAAACTTTTTGAAGCGACAGAGCGTACTCGTTAGTGATTTGTTAGCCCGAGGATTAAAATGGCTTCCCTCGTTACTAGTTATTGGAACTCCTCTCATCACTCCCCTAACTGCACTATGATGCTTCTTCGATAAGCTGGTATTCCATGCGAGCGTTCTACTTACCCAGCATAGTCGCTCCATTCCTGTGAGACACTATTTAAATTAAAATTGATTCTCTTCACAAAAAGCTTTATTTATTACTTAGTCCCCTTTCACTGCACACACGGGACGAGGTAGAGTGATGAATTCTCTTACACCGCTACCAAAGCTGACAATTATTTTTTTAGACACTCTTACAATAACACAGTCTATGCAATTTCAGTAGGGCGTCGAACGCGGCCCATTTGTAAGGTAGGGAGTGTATGTTTTCTACCAGTAATTTCTAGTAGAGTATTGTACTTTATTTCGTGTCAATTTATTGTTTAATTTACGAAACCAATGAAGTACGCTAATATACTTTATTTTCTCCATTGGTACTTTGAAAATTATTGTATATCTTGTGTGCGATAGAGAGGAACTTTCATAAACTGGTTAAAGGTTTTTTTTAAATGAAACGTATTACGCAAAATATGTCTTCTTCTAATGAATCACTTCATAAATATTTGTTGATTACAGAAAAAAGAAACAACAAAGTATTCAAAAATAAAAAGTAGAAAAAAAACATGAACGTATTCATTTTATGCGCTTTACTTTTTTTTTTAATGTTACAAAACGCTTATATATCATAGAGTATATTGAAATTCCAAAACAAACAGAGTATATTTAAGTGCAAAAAATTAAAAATGCCAAGCCTACAAGTGTTATATAATCTGGCACCTATCAGTATTCGGTCTTTATCATCGACTGCATTCAAACCGGACCTAACTGTGATATAACATTACCTATTGCTCGACCTCAACTAGTACCTACTTAAGTGAACGTTTTTCATTCCACTAACAAACATTTAATTTTCAATTCCACTAACAAACTAGATCCTAAATATCAAAGCATTTTATTACATTGAATGTACTTCTGGTACTGCACAAAAAATATCTTTATACTTAAACAGGTTATTATTATATTTAAATTAAAGTTAGCTTGTAATTTTTAACAAAAACAACAGTTTAACAACAGAACTAAGTTACTTTTTGTCTGTTTTTTTTTTATCTGTATTGAGTACTTTTAATGGAAGCATTTGGATAATGGTAAAACGTTGCAAATTAAAGTTTATTCACGTAATCATTTATCTGTTGTCTAATTGTTTACCGCAAATTTCACTTTAGTTTAATCAATAACTTCACATTCAAGATATTTGAGCTAGAAACGTAAAAATCTTAGCAGTGCATTAACAGGAAAATATGAGAACAATACAACGATATCGACATACCCGTTCATAAGGATATTAACGACAGTGGTAAAAGTTAGTGAAAATCAACATTTCTTTATTCAATTCAGGCTTGTTAAAGCGCTTATGTACGTTAAAAACTACACTGGTTCGAAAAATAAGACCACGAAAATCACTCGAGAAACTGTGTGTTTTTTTTTTCAATGCTATATTACATAATCTTTTATTATATTACATCTATAGATAACACACTATATACTCAGAAATTACATCATATGTTTGGTAGCTGGGGG
This sequence comes from Luehdorfia chinensis, assembly GCA_019845155.1. Lineage (NCBI taxonomy): Eukaryota > Metazoa > Arthropoda > Insecta > Lepidoptera > Papilionidae > Luehdorfia > Luehdorfia chinensis. Next base: position 190,580 of record JAHVAK010000696.1, read on the forward strand.
ATTTAGAAGTGAAGACACCCCGTTATATCCACACACCTTTGTCCTTTACATAATAATCTATTTTATAATAAGCTTTATATAATAATATCTTTTAGACAATTATTTTGAAATTTATATAATTTATTTTGCGCTACACTTTCAGGAATGTTATTATAATGATCTATTAAGGAAATACTTTCTGGTTTTAGCAAACCTAAACATGTCATTTACTATAACTGGATACTTTATATGGAACTATCATTAATATCCTTTTCACTCTTATTTTTAGTCTTAAATTACTACATTCTCTAGTAAATTAAAATGATTTACCATGGAGTTTTAAATAGTTTTAGTTTACCAAAGTTTTTTTCCCAGTTTTTTTTTTATATAAAACTTTTTAAAAATTATTATCAATGCCAGTTTTGGAACACTAGAAAGAATAGTTATATTCATAAAGCTATAAAATATTACGGACTGGACGAGCTGCATGTCCTTATTAACTTTGCATGACCACCGATGTAAATGAATCTTGGACAAAATAATTAGTATCGGGCATAATTGCGCTTCATTGCTGTGAGAAGTCATGTGGCTACACTATTATTTCATTATTTTCCACTACGTACACATTTATAACATTATAGCACTGTATACCAACAGGACCGACACGTGGGTTATAAAAACACTGAGTAACTGGTTGACTAGAAAAAACCGGAGAACGTGACAGTTCAGTTTTAAAAGAAAAAAAATTTTCTCACTCATTATACCTCTAAAGTTTTTAGGTTTACGACTTTTTCATCACTACAAATAGACATCTTAATCTACAGAACACCCGTTAGACATTTTCTTAACTACACTGTAGAAGGGTAAAGCATTTAATTTTCTAACTCGCTTAAGGAAGTTCTGCTTTAGTATGCATATAATTTATTTACTTATCTTCGTAATGAAGAACTCACACCTATCGAACAGGAATCAAGATCTTAGTACTCCTATAGGAAGTAATACATACATACATAAGATCACGTCCGTATCCCATAAGGGGTAGACTGGGCCCTCAGGAAGGAAAGAATGGAAGGAAGGAAGTAATGACTGTGCTAAATAAAAATTTGATCTGTTACAGTATTTGAGTTCGTATTAGAACTGCTAAGACAGTGGAGCCCTAGTAAATATATCCCACAGGTTCTAGGTTAAAATCCCAGCCAGAGCCAACATTTGTGAAAAACATAAATTGTTTTATATTCTTTTTGTGGTTGTGTAATGATTGTACCCGTGTCTCTCTCAGATCTTATCGCGTGAGCGTTACATCGGGCAGTAGTAAGTTAGGACAAGAGAGCGTCTCTGATTTTAGCGCGTACTATGGTGTTATAATATCTCCTTCGTAAGTCGCCATGACCGAAAATCAGCCCGGAAGTAATCAGTATACATTGTTACCTCTATTTGTAATTGGTTCTGCGCGATCTAAAGTAAGATCAACAATCATATTTTAGAGAATATTATTTCAGCATCGTTTAATATTAATAAACCTGTAACGCCACATAACGTCGCACTTTATTCGTTTTTAGGAAACACTCGCGACCTTGAACCTGGGTGCTCCAGGCTCCGAACTGAGCGAACGTAATAAGCGCACCATTGGCATCCTCCGTCAGCTCTTCCCCACACTTACACAGGTAAAGTATTGTTCCCTGTCCTTCTGTCGGCGTTGATACCTGCACTTTGTAATGAAACTATACAAGTGTGCAGTATAGTGCAAAAAGGCTCATCACAATTACCCTTAAACAGTCCATTAACAAAAAAGATTATCCCATATAATTGAAAAGATTTGTTGTAATCGTCGCTCCAGGCATGCAGATCGGCGAATTGGAATAACTGAAGAATCTCACTTCAAACACCGCTTCTATCAATGGTCTTGATATTTAGAACTGGTATATTTGTGTTTGATCAGCTACCCGGCGGGCTACGAGCTATTCTTGGACGAGATCAAGTGAAGAAACCTCTAAGGTCGCCGCCATATTCGCACAAGAACATGTTCCACAACAATGTATAATCCAAAACGTCCCAATAAATATATAATTATGCGCTTAACTGATTTATGCTAGACATTGTATTGTGTACATGGATGTCTATCGTCATCGAATGATTTTAACTGTATATGTTGACTGGCATCCTAAGGGCGATGTATGTTCTAGATAATCGAACAAAAGGTACAGGAGATCACCGGCCTAGTACTGCGGACATTTGGACCGCTGTTCCTGCGACTTTTCCTCTCGGGTAACCGCAACCAGAGGACGATGAATAGCGGAACTGTTGATCTAGAGGATGACGACGACGACGAAGATGAAGACGGCACGGCGACTAGCACGACCGAGTCGTCGCGGCGGCGCAAGCGCGCTCTCTACTTCCTGCCGGTATGAAGTCGCATGTCGTCACACTCAGCCTGCCCGGGGACGGCAGAGCGGGCGCGCGCAGACCGCGCGCCATTACCACCGCCATAGTCACCGTCACCGTCACAGTCACTCATCGCATCGTCGCCTCCCATCCCATAATCACTCAGTATTTTTATAACGTACCATGAGTAATCAGTGCGACTTATTCCAGAACGCGATCGCCGAAGACAACCTCCTCTCAGGCGCCGAATCGCAACAGGCCGAGGTGCGCGTCGCCTTCGGAGATGGCCAGCAACAGCAGGAGCAAGCCGCTGCCACTGACGACCAGCAGACCGCAGCACAAACCAACTCTGCTACCATCGACGAGATCACTCTCGACGACACCGACGAGAGTGAGGAGAACAGAAACAAAAGGTATTCTTATTGCGACGCACGTTTTTGTAAATGGTCTGGTCTTTATGGCCCATTTAGCATCATTTTCTATTGTCATTACTTATATAAACACTAGGGATAGGCTAACTATCACTAGTCTACTGCAGAACATAGGCCTTCCACATAGATTGCCAGAAGTATGTAACTCTCATATTGGGGGGATTTCGCCATAGTTACCACGTTTGGCAGCCGGGTTGGCAACCGCAGTTACTTGATTCAGATGTTGCATGAAGATGCTGCTGCCCATCTCCTTTTTTTTATTTTCCCTCTGTCGACTTTTACGACACTCACGTGATGAGATGGGGTAGTAGATTCTCTTTAGTCAAAGCCACACGGTTATGGCCCATTGATAGCTAAATCTATTCTAGTTAAAAATCCAGATGTTGTGATGTGTTCCCTAAACACTTATAAAAGATCGGTTTCGTAGTTTTAGGATCTGTAGAGAATTTATGATTTTAAAATGGAATTCTAGCAACAGAAAACATTAGGAAGTTTGAAATATAAAATTCGATTTTATTTCAAATTTATTAATTGGGAAGCTTACAAGGCCTCAAGCAGACTGTCCTAATTTATTTAATTTTCAGATTCCTGAGTTTCGGAGGCTCAGGCGGATCTTCCGGCGGTGGATCTGGAAACTTTTTATTTGACGTCGTCAGAGTATGTTTGTCTTTTATTATTTTAATACTATAAATATTTATTCCACTATCTTTTTGCCCCTATTTACATTTGTCTGTTTGTGTATTTATATTTGTCTGAATATTTATAAATCCTGGTGCCTTCTCAAAATTCTCTGCGCAATCATTCAACACCACACCACTACATCTCTCTCTTTGCTTGCGTGATCAAAATTATAAAATATCACAAACGAATGAAAACAAAGATTTCATTTTGAAAAATAGAAATTAAAATATCTTTGAAAGAATCAGTGGGATGAAACAAAACCTTCTGGACATCAGCAGTGTACTTTACCCTAACTACACTGATAGAACCTGACTCACACATCGGATCTTCGTTTGGATATACACTGACCCAGATTAGGATATTAGTTCAAATGAAGAGGTATGATTTTGCAGCGACCAGCGGAAGCGATGGCGCGCGCTGCCGGTTCCGCCTTTCGTCTCTTTGCTGGAACCGACTCGCTCAACTTGGGCTTTACCGCCTCACACAGCGCCACCCTGGACCCAAACGACCCACAAGTACACAAATGAAAAACTTGCACCGACGTAGAGCCTCTCACATTCTCGTAGATTTGAAGGTTGAAGGAGAGCTGAGTCGCTACCAATCGAAATTTTACAAGATTTTGCTAAGCTATCGTTGTTAATTGTATAGTTATAGATGCATCCACAAACACTCTCCCTATTTTTTCCTTCCCGATCTCTATATGCTTCACTTTCCGTATTTAATAACCATTTATTTTACATTATAGTTAGTCTAGCGTAGTATCTTAATTCCTAAAAAAATTTACACAATGTAGTTGTAATGAATGTATTTTACTCAAACAATAACAGAAAAAAGATATACTCGTAAGTATGTAGATTACATTTTGACTTAGATGTAGAATTTAAAATTAATAATAAATTATAGTTGGAGTAATGTTCTCAACACAGAAAACCACAACCCTAATAACATTATATAATATTTCTATACTACAGTTGGTCGCCGGTTCGTCGTCCGCATCGTCAGGCACAGACGCGGGCGCTGCGGAGGGTGAGGACGGCTCTGCAAAGGGCGACAATCTGACGGAGGGCGTTCCTGGACCCATCACACGGCTCTTCATCATTGCAAACCGCGGTATCGCCAATCTCATCCAAGATCTCATTCTGCGTATCGCGCAGACCTCCGAGAGAATAGTCAACTTCAAGGCGCGACTCATCACCTCAATCATTTAATGCGCGAGCGCCTAGAGCAATATCGAGAGGCTTGCACCTCTTCGGTGCACACGGGGTAACCTCTAGACATATCTAACAGTTTGTCGGTCTACAACTGTACCAACTACATTCCTCCGGAACGTACATTAGTCTTTCAACTTGACAACCTTTTACATATTTCTTTAGGTTACCTCGTCTATAAAAACGCGGTATTAGGTCATTAACATCTTTAATCTCGATTGCAGCCATCTGGTTCTTATGGGTATTGATTGCAATCGAAATTCAAGAACTAACGACCTATTTAATAACCACGGCGAACACTCTCGATACTTGACTGATCACGAGAATTTAATTCTGGTTTAGTATCGGGTGCGATCCTTCTGCGGATTTAGAAGCACTTAACTGTAAGCTTGTTAAAGTTGTTACCCGTCACGAGGCTCATTTAAGATAAGAATACAACTTTAGCCTTTTTCCATCAAATTTAATAAGCTATTTAGTTTCCAAAAGTGAATATCATTCTCCATTGCCAAACTACATAACTAAAACATAAAAATAAACCTCATATCATCGTCCCTGCAAGTAAATAGGAATTAATTTTTCATTTTAAATTATTTTCATTTTAAAATATTACCTCGTCCAGACGGGCAAAACATAGATAAGAGAAGGGATCGAAACTTATGCTAAAAAATAAATATTTATGGTTATTACGTTTATCAAATGCACATAACGTTAACACTGCTCGCAAATATGAGGGGAGGCACAGGCTGTGCACAGTAGGGGGACGATTGAGACTGCTACTTCACTATTTTATAATTAGAATTAGGGAGCGATGCCCGTCTGCCGTTCACTGTTCGCAGAAGGCTGCACTCGGCGGTTAGCGTCTAGAAAAGATGGCCGGCATTTGCTTGTGGTCACTTAGGTAGGGAGTGCGCGCCGCCGAGCGTCTCGAATCTCCTAGTTAGTGTAGGCGTAGTTAGAAGGCGGCGGCGCCGCCCTGCTCAAGCTTTTTTTTATATTGTGTCGTTTTCGATTCTTTTTTTACGTTTGTAAATATGTATTATAGCGGAATTTGTGTAAAATAAAAGAATAGTACCTAGTTACGTAGTCGTTATTTTTGAATTCCTTATTTAATTTCAAGCTCTGAATAAAGCGTGCTCACCTATATTTCAGCCTACAGTTTTCCAGAACATAAAAAATCGATTCACAAATTTTGGGTTTATTTTATCGAAATATTTTTCTTTATATTCAATGTCTTTTGCCTCTTAAATTCTAATGTAATATTAGATATAAGTATTTCATTGTCATGTTCATAATTAAATACAAATTTTATTTAAAATTGTTTTAATATAATTCTTTTTAGTTAAAACTTGACCTACTTTGCCTTAAGAGACACATTGCAATTATAATTTCCCGCCAACATATGCTAAATGTAAATAGTTAATTAATAATCGTTAATTTACAGGGGAAAATTAAACCAGGTCAGGTTTAAATTTTTCCTATAAATTAACGATTATAAAAGTTGACTGGTGTAGAAAATATTAGACTATTTTGTCAATACATGTATTTTGGCAACTTGTCAATTTACATAAGTGAAAATATCTAAATCTATTCTCAATATTTACAAAACATTTTTATATACATATACAAAGCATTTGCCAGTGGCAACATTCTTAAGAGTAATTAATTAAAAATGAATCAACAACTTTAGCTAAACAACCCACGTAGCAGCGGCGACGCGACAGAGTACTCCGGACTGTCGTTTGAACTGAGCCCAAACTGGCACGGGTTCCCATGCCGAGGCTAATGCTTCTTACTGCACTCGGAACCTTACCCGCTTTAGACCCTTTACTAGCGAATTCTGATTGTAGTAGGGATTCCTCTACTAAATTGGTGATCCTGTGTATTCCATTTAACTTATATGCGCGCAATGGTCGCAAAGATCGAAAACAACGCATTTGGTTCAAAGAAATCAATCCTTACTTTGATCTCCAATTAATCTCTATCAAAAAATGTAATACAGCTTTCCACTCGATTTTTTAAAAACTTTTACAATTTTCGTGCCGAAAGCGAATTAAAATTATAACATTTTAACATTTATACTACAGAAGAACAGAAACTTTCGATATTTACACAGTAATTTGAAATTTTCTATTACAGTCTAAATTGCCAGAAAGGTCATGCTATTTTTCTTAAATTATTAGTCAGAAATTAAAATGTCTAAAAAGTATACATATTTTAGAAAATATTTACGGTAATGCATTTGTTTAATCAAAAAGTTAACACTCATTGGATAAAAATGAGACAAAAACCGAGAGGGAAAATTATCACAGCTGTCATAATAACCCGAAAGGCAATCCTTGGTTTTGTACGTATTTTAATATTGAATTGTAGTCGTAAAATACCTACATTTAAGAATCCGGGAGTCGACAATTTTTGAAAAAAATCAATTAAACCCTTTACAAATTCAAAATAATACCCATTCGTCGTTTCAGCCTATCAATAGTCCACTGCTGAACATAGGCCTTCCCCCATAGAATGCCGCAAAAGTTTGTAGCTCTCGTTTTGGGGGGATTTTGCCATAGTTGCCACGCTTGGCAGACGGGTTGGCAACAGCAGTTTATTTATTCAGATGTTCCAGCAAGATGCTGCTGCCCATCTCTAGGTTTTCATTTTCCCTCTGTCGACTTTTACGGCACCCACGGGATGAGATGGGGTGGTAGATTCTCTTAAGCCGCTACCACACGGCTAATATATACCCATTAATTAGAACTTATTTAAGGTTTTTTTTTATTGTTTAAAGTGACGAAACGAGCAAAACGTTGGTAAGTGCCCAACGTCTGCCCACAACAAATGCTGTGTCACCCAGAATATTTCTGTGTGACACCACACTGCGCACTGAGACGTCAGTTCTTAAGTCTCAAATGCCCAGCGATTACGCTAGCTTAAAGTGCACTTCAAACCGAAACAGAATAATGTTTGCACACTACTGCTTCACGGGAGAATAACTAGCCCTGGGGTGGTACCTACCTATACGGATTCCTGAATAGGAATCCTACCACCAGTAGTAACTTAAAACTTAATTTGTAACTTATTATTTTTTATAAAGGTGTCCTAACAACTTTAAATGCAATAAAAAGATATTTTTTATTTTAAATTTTGGCTCTTTCACTGGCATGCTCCAGTGAAAGAGCCAAAATGGAGAAGGATTCGCGGCATCCCATATACAACCACAACCCGGTGCCGCAAAGGCTAAAAAGCTGCAACAGTTTTGCCGAACGCGTCCTCCTTTTTACAGAAGATCGATCCCAGGCGAAAATTAGACTGTGGCGGGACAGTATTTCGCTCCCCACGCCAATTGTTCCGCCATCCGAGAATCTCCCACCTGGACACGAGCTGCCGTGGCCAACCTGGAAGTGCTTGAATAGACTTTGAACTCAGGTCGGCCGGAGCAAGGACAACTGTGTCCGGTGGGGATACAATAGACCACCTCATCTCGTGTCCTGCGTGCCCCTCCACCTGCACGTTACAGGACTTAATGGAGGATACTGAGAACGCAATACTCGTAGCTGAGTTCTGGGCGGACAAAATTTAGGTAGCCATCGACACGCTAAGAAGAAGAAGAAGATTTTAAATTTAAATGATATCGCAAAAAAGCGTCATTATGATGACGAGATGGTGTGACGTCATTTTTCAAAAAATAAAATTGAGGTTATTATTTACCAAGTTGATTTTGCTCGAATTTTAATTATGAATGTATTAAATTACAACCGTACTACCGTGTGATAGCGGCTTAAAGAATCTACCACCCCACCTCATCCCGTGGGTGTCGTAAAGGTCGACTGAGGGAAAATAATAACCAGGAGATGGGCAGCAGCATCTTCCTGAAACATTTGAATAAATATCTGCGGTTGCCAACCCGCCTGCCAAGCGTAGCAACTTTGGCAAATCCCCCTAAAAAGAGAGCTACAAACTTTTGTGACAATCTATGGGGGAGGCCTATGTTCAGCAGTGGACTAGTGATAGACTTAAATGATGATGATGATGAAATTACTATGAATACTGTGTCGTGTGGTAAAGCCCCCCCCTCCCCCCAAATGGCAATCTATAGGGGAGGTCTATGTTCGGCAGTGGAGTAGTAATAAGCTGAAATGATAATGATGATTTATGATGACTGTGCCTTCTTACACTACTATCAAGACGCCCACAATTTTTTTATTCATCTCCCGGGGCTAGAACAATTATTCGAAATTAGTGGTTGAAACTTGCTCGGTGCCCCACCCCTAGAATCTGATTTATTTATCTAATGTCATTAGATACATGTCATTTATTGCCCAACTAGCTGCAGCTCCCGGTTTCACCAGAGTAAAAAGTCGACCACATGTGCCAGTATAACGCGCCTTGGGTTAGTACCTACCTATTATATTGATGTTCTAAGTCGAATTTAAATAGCTGCCATTAGTTCCCACATTTGGGATAAAAATTTAATATTCGTTTATAAAATATTATTGTATAATAGCTTATTATTGTCGAACAATCAAGAACAAATGACGAACTAATGAATTCTTTAAAACAATTTAAAAAATATTTTTCTGTTCGCGGTAACCTAAGACAGCCAATTAGCTCGACAACAAGATAAAAAACAGAAATTGATGCTGTATTTCAAAAATGAATCGATCAAATCCAAATCAAAGCATTTATTTCATACTTAGTTACCGAAGGCCACTCGCGTTATTTCTTGAAATTGAAAACTTGAAGTCTGAATAAAATATAATGTAATTTAAGTAGAATAAAATGGAAAATATTTTTTATACTTGCAACAATAGTATAATAAATAAACCCTTCAATTATACTACTCCTTAAACTCTAATTCATCACATTCTCTCGAAGTTTCGTTTTCTGAAGGTTTCACTTCATATTACATAATTTATTTAATATACACTATTTATTATTTTTTAGCAACATGTAAATATTAAATTCTTAAAATTACATACATACAGTCAAGTCTTAGTAGTCTTAGTCACGCCTTTTCTCATATAAAGGGGTAGGTTCCTTACGGGGAACTGGGGTTCTAAATAAATTAGGTAGATTTCTTCAACTTTGTATAATAACGAAAATTAAATCTTTGCAAATAATTAAGTGGACACTGCGCTAGTAGCCGAAACGAGTTCTGTAGGCGTAATGGCGAGCTGTCGGTCCGCAGTCCCGGCCGCAGGCGGCGCTGCTGTCGCATTTTGTAGTGGCGTCATAGACATCCTCCCGGCCTTTGAAAGCTGCTAGTGCTTTCAAACGTTCTTGTCCTCTGAAATAGGCAGGAGACATATGCGATTAAGAGCTCTGCGAATATTCCCTTGATTTGTAGATATTTCAGCAACACGAGGAACGTTGTCAGGTCCAGGATATAACCTACAAACTCTGCCTAATCGCCAATGGAGTGGTGGCACGCTGTCATCCTTTATCAGAACGAGATCGTCAATTTTTAAATCCTTATATCTTGAACGCCACTTGGTGCGGCCTTGGAGTTCAGATATGTATTCATTGACCCAACGCTTCCAAAAATGTTGCCTTGCTTCTTCAAGACGCTTAAATCGGTCCAGACGATGAGCACAATGATTTTCCAAACTTGGCGTTGGTAAGGCCGTCAGTGGTCTACCAATCAAAAAGTGGCCCGGTGTGAGTGCTTGGAAATCGGTAGGAGAAGGACTCAAAGGACACAAAGGGCGGCTGTTGAGGATGGCTTCGATTTGAGCAAACAAAGAACATAGTTCCTCAAATGTCAAATGAGTTTTTTCTAAAATCCTGTGCATGTGGTATTTCGCCGCCTTTACACCTGCTTCCCAAATACCTCCGAAGTGAGGAGCATATGCCGGAGAACAATGAAATTCTATGCCTCGATCAGCCGCAAAATCAATTATAGAGTCACTATGAGTCTTAAAAAGAACTTGGATTTCTTTTGCTGCGGCTACAAAATTTCTGCCATTGTCACAGAATATATGCTTTGGCAAACCTCTACGCGCAATAAAACGATTTAAAGTCAGAATAAAAGCGTCCCTAGACAATTCACTTACTGCTTCCAAATGAACACATTTATACCTTAAGCAAATAAAAATACATAAATAACATTTGGTTATTTTGCATCCCCTACCTTTACGATCAGTAATAAGAAAAGATCCCGCGAAGTCCGTTCCAACCGATGCGAATGAGAAATCGGGCACTAAGCGGTCACGAGGTAAGTCTCCCATTATATTGGTCATAGTACGGCCTTGAAATCGACAACAAGTAAAACAACTATTAAATATTTTTCGCGCAAGATGCCTACCGCCTATAGGCCAGAACCGGTTCCTGACAGAGGCGAAAAGAAGCTGCGGACCAGCATGCAGCAACCTTATGTGTTCATGAAGGAAAATAAGGTAAGTAAGACGATTTTTTGCTAGTAATAAGATGGGATGCTTTTTATCATAGCTATAATCAGAGGCATTGATTCGACCTCCGACTCGCAAAATACCCATAACGTCCAAAAATGGCTTGAGAGAGGAAATCACATTCTTTGTTGAAATAGGCTTGTTTTCGGAAAGCAAATGTAATTCCTTTGCGAAGCTTTGTTGGATTTAAGGAAGTAGGGACATATCGCCACCAAGCAGGATTAGTGAGCTCTGATATTTCCCCTATTCTATTGTTAACAAAGGTTTTTGTGTTGCAACCTGACTGCAACCAAGACAAAACAATCCTTGAATCGGACCAATAAAAAGGCTGATTAACAACACATCTCAACGCCTTTACCACCGTTGCAGCTAACTGAGCACCAAGAAGAGCAGCACATAGCTCTAGTCGGGGGATAGTCATCGCCTTTACCGGTGAGACACGAGACTTAGAGCACAATAACTTTACATTTACCTCACCGTTAACATTTACGGATTTTAAATAAATGCAAGATCCATATGCCCGCTCCGATGCATCACAAAAACAATGCAATTGAATGTGAACTGGGTTCGAAATTAAAACATGTCTTGAAATATTTAAATTAGAAATATAACCCTTTAAGAACAGGTTGGCGTTTGAAACGACTCTCTAAGTTTAAAAACCTTTTCTTAGCTAAGTTATAAGACTCTCCTAAACTGGCCTTATCGCTATTGAGTGGAAGTTTGACACAAAATCGACCATCATCACACCTTGTCGTATTTGTTACGTAGTGCTCCTCGCACAATCTCTCCTCTTCGGTCAATTTAGATTTTTTAGGAACACTCTCTAATTCCCAAAATTTGACTAAACGATTATTTAAATCATTACAACCGTTCTGGCATAAAAAATTGCAATTAGTTTTTTTCTTATGATTTTGTTTAAAATGCATAGCAGGAATCGAACCTGCGATAAGCCAGCCTAGCTTGGAGCTATGTAAGGTAAGTTCTTTCTGTCCTAGGGAGTGTTGTTCGGAACCTATTATACTCCAAAACAGATCTGCACCTATTAACATATCTATGGAAGATGGTTCGTTAAAAGTAGGGTCCGCTAAATTAAACCCTGCTAAGTTAAAGTGCTTAACGTTAAAAGCCGATTTAGGCAACTTACTTGAAATAGTGGGCAAGACAAGACAGGTAGCGGTAGCACTGTAAGAGCTATTTTTAGAGCGAATACCTAAGCTACAACGTTGTACATCAATTTTAAGTGGACTTCCACCAATGCCTACAACACTAGTGTTCGCAGCTAGAGGAACCAAGTGCAACCTTCGTCTAACATTCTCGGTTACAAAGGAGCACTGGCTCCCGCTGTCAAGGACGGCCCGTGCGGTCAAAGTGGCCTTAGAATGAGGGTTGATTAATTCAACCAACGCAGTACACAAAAGAACTTCGGAGGAAGTGTACTCAGAAGATATGGCCGGCATGGAAAGAGACTCTTCGCGCTGGGCAATCGACCCTTCCGTTTCGGTAGCAACAGGCTTATGTAACAAAGAGTTATGACGTTGCTTACAAACCTTACAAGATCCTTGTAATTTACAGCGATATGCTGTATGACCGCCACGTAAACAATTATGGCACAGTTTTAAAACAGAAGCCGCTGTAATTCGCTCATCCAAAGTCTTAGCCTTAAAAGAAGGACATTCATGAACGCGGTGCTTACCGTTGCACACAGCACAAGATACTCCTTGAGAAACCTGTACTGCAGCAAGCTTGCTAGAGGACGACGACACTACCAGAGACTTTGTTTGAGGTTTCTTTAGTGATATATCCGAAAGAAGGAAATTTCTGGCAGGCCTTTCCTTACCGCGGGCCACTGTTTCTAAAACATCGGCACGGTTCTTCAAGAAATCGAAGAAATTCTGCAGCTTAGGAATATCGTCTAAATTATTTTTAGACTCTTCCCATTTGAAGTACGTTTTGGAATCTAATTTTTCTGTGACTATATAAATTATAAGCATATCCCAATACTCTGTAGGAAGACCTAGAGTGCTAAGAGCTCGTAAATTCTTTGTGACGTGATCAATTATGAAGCGTAAGGACTTTTCGGTCTCTCGGACTGATTCGATACTAAATAAAGATTTTAAGTGGTAATTAATTAACTGCCGCTTATTGTCGTAGCGATCTAGTAGAAGCTGCCAAGCTTTTGTATAATTTTTGTCACTTACTTCTAAGTTGCAAACAACTCGAGCCGCTTCGCCTTCTAGGTAGGAATTTAAATAATAAAATTTATGTATATTTTGTATTTTATTGTTCTCATGTACTAATACGTTAAAGGTGTCCCGAAACTCGAGCCATTTATAATAACTACCATCAAAACCAGGTATTTTAATAATCGGTAATTTGAACCCGGGTGGCTCGCAGTCATCATGGCGACAATGTGAAGAAGATGCATGAGAGGGATTGCTCACGTTACCTTGCGATTTGAGAGAAAATTTGTCAATAGTCTGACGAGATAAACTTAAACAGTAAAAGAAATCCTGTTCTATGAAATCACGGTTTTCCAACTCAACATCCCTATACTGTATATTTAAAAACTCAATTTGGTTTTGCAACTCATCAAAGGTATTAAATAACGTCTCGAATTTATCTAATTTCATCGCTAGCATATTAACTTCTAAGTCCGTTAAGGTTTCTTTGGTACATAAAACATCTAAACTATTTTTAAATTTAGTAAGCCGACCTTTTAATATGCCGCGTTTAGCAATTAAATCTTTTAAAACATCTTCGTTTTGTTTTATGTCTGTTGCCATTGCAATAATTAGTATTTAACGAGTTGATAAAGTTTTACAAAAAATACTAAACAAGTACGCAAAAAGGAAATAAAAATGGCATACGATACACTCCTCACTTCGATTTATGTAGGTCACACCCAGAGTAAACAAAGGAACAGCTGTTGTCCCGTTGATCGATGCGTGTACGCAGTCTCGCAAGCGATGTGACGTATTGCAGCAGCGCTGCACAACTTAAGTGAGTCGTCTAGCCGGCCGCAACCCAACGCAGCGCCGTTTTCGCTGGAATAGATGGTTACAAGCGACTATTAATAGCGATCGAACATCTAACACGTGTTAGCTATGTATAATGAAGTAGCTTGTTTACTTTAAAGCGCACAAATCGATGCAATTATTAGTTTGCTAAATATGAAAATGAAGAAGCTGAAGAGTGAATAATAAACTAAATGATTTAGTATATAAAATGAGATTTTTTGATTAATGCCACGGTTACTTAAATAAGTTACTGAAATTTATTAAGCCAAATTAAGCAGTGCAGGTTATGTACGCAATAATTAGCAAGTAAATAGGAATATAACTTAGCCATATAATGCAATTTAAGCAGGTTGCGTAAGCCGTATGATATTAAGCTAATTATTTCTGAAGCAATTTAGCACATATCCTGGGTAGGTGCTTAGCGATTATGTATTTTAAGGCAAAGGCACCAGGTTCAATATTAGATTACGCTTGACATCACTAAGGAACTATGTTCGATGAAACCACAAATCAAAGAGGGAAATAAATTGGGAATAAAAATAAGGAACGGGCTCACTTGATAGACAGGCTAGCAATGCTGAGGCTCAGATACACGTCCGGCCCGCCGGCTGTAGTCTGCTTTGAAGATGATCCCGATGAATGACTCCCGATGGATGATTCCCGATGGATGATTCCCGAACTTGGGCAGAGTAACTCCACTTGCTGCACGTAACACGCTGTTTTCGATAGTAGTCGCCACTATAGCGTAGAATTACTGATGTGGGCACGGCGATGTGGCGTGGTACGTTGCGATGGCGTTGACCTCTGTATGTCCTTCGTATGCGGACGAATGAATTGTTGTTCCGATTGTCGCAGGTCCTGTCACGGTCGCCAGTTTGTTCCTTACGGGGAACTGGGGTTCTAAATAAATTAGGTAGATTTCTTCAACTTTGTATAATAACGAAAATTAAATCTTTGCAAATAATTAAGTGGACACTGCGCTAGTAGCCGAAACGAGTTCTGTAGGCGTAATGGCGAGCTGTCGGTCCGCAGTCCCGGCCGCAGGCGGCGCTGCTGTCGCATTTTGTAGTGGCGTCATAGACACAGAGGTCATACATGTAGACCAATTTTTGCGCTCGTGGAAAACGAGACGCGACGGGTGGTAAACTACGTCGCCGCCATTTTGGTAAGATTCGAAAAAAAAAATCTTATTCCCCATTATGTTCTAACGAGCAGTACAGGGCAGCATTAAGGTGTTGTTCTGCACGAATAAAGGCTGCCGTACAATACCTTAGTGGCTTCTTATAAAATCTCGGTAGGAAAGAGATAGGTGCTATTCTACTCTGCCGTACACCTATTGGCATTCTTAAAAGAAAAATACAATAAGACATATAGTGACTAACAAACGAAACCTACTAACAAACTATACGCGATTTGGTAGTTCTTGATTAGTCAATATAATAATGATAATGATGATGGGAGAGAATAAAAATTGTTAACATACCTGTCGAAGTCTTTGGTTACTATTTATTGGCACTGGCAGAAAGCTTACGACTTCTGCCATAAGTACAAGAGACGATCTGAGAGTGTGAGGAATAATTCGTCATCTGTCACTGTAAATTTAAATTTGTCATATTCTTTCTTTCTTCTAAATAATTATTTCACTATTCTTAATTATATTATTTAAGAAATGTTTTGAATTTTAAAAAACAAAAAATATTTAAGTAAAACATGGCACTGTATGAGGGTATTGCACTTATACAGGAGAAGCAAGCTGTAGTTTTGGACCTTGGAACAGATTACACTAAGTAAGAATGAAAGTTTATTTAAAGTAAACCCTATTTGAAACTATTATTATATCGATACGGTATCTGGAAATAGTCAAATCGAAGCATAAATTACCAACACATAGAATATATTGAATTGATTAATTACTAGAATAAATTAGCAATGGTTTTAATTTTGATTTGAGATTGGTCATTTAGATACGGTGTGTCTGTTAACCCATCAAAATGTAAGGTGATGGTTGTTGGTGGTTTAAAGATGCTGGCTAAGATTGACTATAGTAACCTTGCTCTCGTGTTCTATAACGGAACCTTAATCCCTTTTTCTACTTCAGTCAAAAATCTTGGCTTGCATTTGGACCATTCCTTGGGTTGGGGAGTACAGGTTTCCGAAATTAGCCGTAAAGTTAATGCTACCTTATCGATCCCTTTATCGTCTTAAACATTTCTTGCCTTTTAAGACAAAACTCATGCTTGTCCATTCCCTAATTTTACCTACCATTGATTATGCTGATGTGTGTTACCCGGATCTCTCCAGTAATCTTCTTAATAAGTTGGAGCGCCTTCTCAACAACTGCATTCGATTTATTTTTGGTTTATGTAAATATGACCACGTTTCCTGTTACCGTTCTAAGCTTAAATGGCTTCCTATCCGACAAAGGCGTTGCTCCAGAATCTTGCTCCTTTTGTATTCTATCTTAACTGATCCTAAATCTCCTTCATATTTGAAAAATAACTTTGCCCCTTTTAATTCTACTCGTGATCGAGTACCCCGTTCCTTAAACCAATTTAAGATCTCGATCCCACAGCATACTTCATTCTCTAGCTCTTCTTTTGTTGTGCAGTCTATACTGCTCTGGAACGCCCTCCCCGATGATATCAAAAAAGCACCCAATAAGAACATTTTTAAAAGATTAGTTCGGGAATATTATCTTGAGAAGGATCACATTTGGCAGATTTGATTTTTTTCACTTTTATCTATTTGTGTATGTTATTTATTTAATTTATATTAATCATAATTTTATATTATATGTATGTATATGCATGGATGTATATATATATTTGTGTATATGTATGTGTATGTCTGTGTATATATATATGTATATGTATGTATATTTGTGTATATATATATATGTATGTATTGAAACTAAGTTATAATTAAGGAAGGCAACTATCTAAGCTTTAATAACTGATTATTGTTACCTCTTCGTAAAATATAAATCTGTAACAGTGGAAATCGGTATATGGATACAGTCCTTATCCTATTAGTTTTTATGTTTTTATTTTTTTAGATAATTCTTATTAGTTTTCGCCCATTACATTATAAAGCATTTAAGTAGTTCCTACTGTTACTTCAAAATGCAAATATTTGAATTACATTGTGTATTGTCCAAATATTAGCCCCGCCTGAGATTTGAATATAGAATCCACATTTCAAGACTGATGTATCTGCAAGAATGGTAATAATGCTCTGCACTATTAGTCATGCAGAAGATCAGCATATCAATGATTAAGTTACCAAGAACTTCACCATTGATAACACTAATAACTTAGAGAATGAAAGAGTCTTAACAATTTAAATAATTAATGTTTTCTTTTATTTACGCGAATACTACACATCTAAATAAAACTACTTTTTACGGATTTTATCGCGTTTAATTTAAAACTATTTTTAATCCTACTTTTCGGGCGATTTACAGCACCCATGGTCACGGGGGGACTGCGGTGACAGTTGTCCTGATGTTATAGTTAACCTGGAGTACCT
The DNA here is from genome assembly GCA_019845155.1 of Luehdorfia chinensis. NCBI lineage: Eukaryota > Metazoa > Arthropoda > Insecta > Lepidoptera > Papilionidae > Luehdorfia > Luehdorfia chinensis. The sequence continues at coordinate 208,204 of JAHVAK010000696.1, forward strand.
TCAGCTTTTAATTATTATTTTTAGTCCTATCTACTCAGAAGAAATACATCAGATTTGATAGACCACAAATCCTTGCAAAAGAACACCAATTCCTACCAAGGATGATTCGCGAGGCTATTGAAATTAAAAAACATCCTAATTTCAATAGCGAAAATGGTTGGGTACTACCACTGGCTTGGGATCCTATTATTAATAAAATTAAATCAAAAACCAAGCATACCACTGCAAGGCTTCAAGACTCAGTAAGCTCTTTCTGCGTAGATCGGACTAAAAATAATAATTAAAAGCTGAAGGTACTCCAGATTAACTATGACATCAGGACAACTTTCACCTCAGTCCCCCCGTGACCAAGGGTGCTGTAAAGCGCCCGAAACGTCGGGTTAAAAATAGTTTTAAATTAAATGTGAAAAAAAAAAAAATCTTTTTGGAGTTTGCTCCTTAAGAATTGATTTCATTTAAAGCCTCCAATACGAAAATTTAATCGGTAGTAAAATTGAGCATTCACAAAAAGCATTATGTTTTGTCATTTTTAAAATGAAATACAAATATTTATTGGATAGTGACGAGACAAGTAAATCATTCACATGATGGTAAGTGCAACATTTGTCCATAACCAGTGCTTTGTCACCAAAAACATTTCTTTGGGGCACCACACTGCATCCATCACCCAAAGACATTGGTTCTTAAGTCTTACATGCCCAGTGAATACACTATCTCTCAGTGCCCTTCAGACCGAAACACAATAATGTCTGCACAATACTGCAGAATAACTTCCCAGTGATGGTGGGGATGTGGTGTGGTGTGGACTAGACAGATTACTGCATAGAAAGCCTACTACTAAAAATAGCACCACAAGATTGTAGATTGCTTCGGGCTGATTTCCGCAACTCCACGTCTATGCGCGTATTTTGCGTTGGGGCAGGAATAATAGGTTTATTACAGCCAACCTATCTCCTCCAGGAACCGCAGCAAACCTTTGGTGTTGCCCACGACCTTGGGGAGAGATCTCGGCGAACCGAGATACTTAGCCTGGTATTCTGCGACCACTGGGCAGTCCAGCAGGACATGGGCTGCTGTTTCATCCTCTTCCATGTAGGCTCTGCACAGAGAGCTGTCCGTGACACCTAAAGAAAACAGATGTTTGTTAAAAAATACATGTCCTGTTATGGCGCTACTAACCATTCTGATTTGGGGCTTTTTCAGACGGAGTAGCACCTTGGAGATGCGATTGTTCTTAGCAGGCAGAGCTGCTTTTGTCTGTCTGCACTCTGGATGGTTTTTCCAGACGTGTGCATGTTGGTTTCTAGTGCGGTTACAAACTAGCGTACGAACATACCTGAAGGGAAGCGGGACTATGGGTTCTGGTCCCACGGCACACCTGTTGGATCCCCCCCGAGCAAGCTCGTCCGCAGCGTCGTTCCCTCTAGATCCGCTGTGTCCCTTGATCCATTGAAGGGTTATTTTATTGAATTGATATACCTCATTTAGTCATTGGTAGCATTCATGTATTAGGCCTGAATTCATGACATTACTGTCAAGGGCCATTAGTACCGCCATGCTGTCGGAGAGTATTCTTATAGAATGATTTTTAACTTTCCTTGCTGCTATGGCCCTTGTTGCTTCGATAATGCCCATACACTCTGCTTGAAACACAGTGTTGTGCATACCAATTGATGTGCTTATTCAAATGTTTAGGTCCTCTGAGAAGGTTCCAGAACCGGTACCTGTCTCTGTTTTGGAGCCATCTGTGAAAATCCTGAGATCTTGTGGATTCAGTCCCTCAGTGCGATGATCCTCATGTAATTGTATTTTGTACTTTTTCAAAGACAATTTGTTTGGGGATCCTGTCATACACAGCCTGTAGAACTGGCATTTCTTCGATGAGTTCTTTAAGTATATTGGTGTGTGGGATCTTGTTATCGTTCCAGAGATTCAGAGTCTTAAGTCTTATGGCCGCCAAAGCTGCTTCCTGTTGGATATACAGGTGCAGTGGTGGCAGATCCAACATGACTTCAAGGACTGCTGAGGGGGTTGTTCTCATGCATCCTGTTGTGGACAAACACGCTAATCTCTGACATTTTTGCAATTTGTTTCTAGCAGTAGTAAGATTCGTTCTGGGCCACCATACTACTGCTCTGTAGGAAATCATTGGGCGGATGATCATCTTATACAGCCATAGAACGATTTTCGGTGACAAACCCCAGCGTTTGCCAATCATTCTTCTACATTGTCAAAAAGTGATATATGCCCTATTGATCTTATTCTCTATGTGATTGTTCCAGTTTAATTTGCTGTCCAGTATTACACCAAGGTATTTTACCTCTGATGACAACTGTATTTCAGTGCTGAATAATCTGGGTAGGTGGTAAGTATTCAGCAATCGTTTGTGAGTGAACATTACCATTTCAGTTTTGTTTGGGTTTACTGTTAGATCATATTCCCTGCACCAGCGTTCTACTATATGTAAGGTCACAGACTGTACTAGCTTGTTTGCCTGATATTAGAATTGCTAGGTCATCTATTGTGTAAAACCCTATTGTGTAAAAATGATTCACATTTAGTTTTGTGATGAGGTCATTGATGACTATGTTCCATAAGAGTGGTGATAATACACCACCTTGTGGGCAGCCTCTGGTTATAATTGCCATTTTACTCTCACCTGTAATTCTCACTATTCTTTTGTTTAGTGTGTTTATAATCCAACTTATTAGGGCAGGTTCCCCATCATGTTTGACGAGGGAGTTGCCTATAAGGTGAAGCTAGTTTTGTCAAAAGCTTCTTCTATATCAATGAAGGTGCCAAGACAAATATTTTTCTGGCAAAGGGCTTCCTCGATTTGGTTTACCACCAAATGGAGTGCCGATTCCGTCGATTTACCTTAGCTATAAGCGTGTTGGTCGCTATGCAGAGGTTTATTAGTGCCTTTCCCCTCAGTTCTCTTTCACATACCTTTTCCATTGTTTTTAGCAGGAAGGACGTGAGGCTGATTGGTCTGAAAGATTTGGCATTTGTGTAGTCGCTTTTACCTGGTTTAGGAATGAAGATTACCTTCACTTCCCTCCACCCTTTCGGGACGCATCTGTGTGCCAGGCATGCTCGCATGATGACGGCTAGTATTTTAATTATCAAGTGTCCTCCCCACTGAAGAAGAGCAGGGGAGATACCATCAGATCCAGCCGCCTTGTATGGGTGAAAATTGCGTATAGCCCATTGGAGTTTTTCCTCTGTTACTATGCGTTGAGCATAGTTCCAGTCATGGTCGTTTGGGATTGTTCTTTCCTCTTACCAGTCTATATCCTGAACTAGTCTACACCCTGGAAAGTGTGTTTCTAGTAGGATTTGTTGTGCTTCAGCTGGCGAAGTGTTGTATGTGTTATCGGGTTTGCGGATCGTGCTAGGCCCTAAGGTGGTTTGTTGGGCCAAGATTTTCCTTACCCGATTTGCTTGTTCACAGGTTTCTATTTTGCTGCAGAATTTGCGCCATCCCACAGTTCGTCGATACCTGATGCATTTTTTGTACTCGGACTTTGCGAATTTGTATAAGTCCCAGTCTACATCAGTTGATGTGTTCATTGCCCTGTTTAGGGCCTTCCGGACCTTCCTACGCTTCCGCTCTAGTTCATTACCCCACCAAAGATCTTTGCTAGGCTTCGTAGCAGGATTGGTCATTGGGCAAGCTTCGTGGTAGCTATCTAACATATTAGTGGTTAGACTTTTTACCTGTTTTTCTATACATGTTGTATCCTCCAGTCTGTCTGTAACTTTGAGCTCCGCAAGTCTGGGGATAAGTGTATTCTTGTATTTGACCCAATCAGTCTTGCGGGGGTTACGTATTGGGAGTTTTGATTTAATATTGACTTGTAATTCAAATAGAATCCACCTATGGTCTGAGCACGAAGCCTCATTGGACACATGCCATCCATGAATGAGTTCGGCCGCACCTTCGGTGGCAAGTGTTAGGTCAATAATTGTGCGACTTCGTCTTGTGACGAATGTTGGTTCAGAACCCACATTTATCAATGCGAGGTTTGTTGTAAATAGATATTCAAGTAGGGTCTTACCTCTGTCGTTGATTGTTTCCATCCCCCAGAGTGGGTGATGTGCGTTGGAGTCAGTTCCGATGACGACCTCCAGTCCAGTCCGCTCGCAGTGATGTACTAGCCTGGTGAGGTCGTATAGTGGTGGTGCATCAGCCTCTGGCATATATACCGAGGCGATGACCATCTTCGGTTCCTGTTCGTGTTGGATCCTTATGGCATATAGAGAATATAGAGCATATAGAGGCCCCGTATGCGGCTAGCCCTGACCCACGGCTCTTGTATCAGGGCTATTGCCGTGTGTTGAACCTCCATCCACTGACGCATCTGAGCCGTCGCAGTTTCACTGTGGTGGAGGTTTGCCTGTAACATATTAATTGGCGACGAAGGGGACGCCATCACTGAGGGCGCCTCCATCTTCCTCGCCAATCTATAGCCCAGCCAAAAGGCCCTGAGCCTCATAATCCTCTTCTGTGTCGGGGTTGGACGACATCGTGCAATCCAACTCCTCTGCAGAGAGGCGATCTTGAGTCTCAGGGTAGGCTGGAGGGTCCGACCCTGTTACGGGTGCTTTGCTCTCCATTGCCGACTGGGTGTTTTGTGCGGCGGTAGACCCGGCGCTGGTCGAGCCCGAGGTGCCCGCAGAGTCACGATCCAGGGGAGCTTCGACAAATTTGCCGCCCCGGCCCTGGAATTTGACATACACCGCCCCACACACACATGCAAGGCGGCGCTCAGCCTTCAGCAGGGCCGGGATTTGGTCTCTGGGATCGAGACCACCACGAACCACCCTTCGCTCTGTTTCTCTGCACCGAGTAAAAGCCACTTCGGTACATCGATCCAGGGATTCTGGTAGGCCAAAACGCGTCCAATGTCGCGTGAGTCCTTCCAGATGCCCTGCTCGTCTGGGATTAGGATACCACAACGTATGCGTCGTGGTAGTTCGGACTGTCGCTTTGTCACCAGCTGAAGGCCAGGGACAAGGTTCGGGTCCGAAATATTCCCGTGCTGCCACTGAAGTGTTTTCTGGTCTTCGCACCAGAGTTTTATTACACCTTCAGTGTGTATTGGTTTGCCTCTGAACACAGGTCCTGCTGTTCCAGGATCCTTTGCGTTCCAGGCTTCGTTTATAATCCTCATTTGGATGGCAGTGAGGACTTTGTCGGCGTCTTCCTTCGACAAGTGACCTGTGCGTGCGCATGTTACTGCGACGCACAGTTCCGTCTTGGCAACCGAGGAGTAGCTGACCGTCGAGATCCGCTTTGAGTGCTCCAGCCGTACTTTTTTATGTTCGCCTCCCGGCGATGTCGACTCATCGAGCACTCTTTTGACGGCCCGTTCATTTTTGCCCGGTCGTTTGGCAGCTTTTGCCTTCTTTGCCAGAGACTCTGCACCGACACCTTTGGACGGTCCTTTGGCTGGACGTTGGCTTACACCACTTCCCACCTTGGGACGCCCGCTGGCACCGGCACAAGAGCTCAACGCGGTCGGCAAAGGCTGGCTGACCACGATACTGTCAGTCACGATCCAGGCCACACTGTACACCAGTCAATAGCTTTAATATGACACGCACCACGACGCGCGACCGCCGTAGAGAGCGGCGCGCAATAGTCAATAATCACACCGCGTACACAAGACTCACCCGTGTTCCAGGGCGGTTCTCACCGCCCAGAGTTACCGACACACAAGTCGACAGTCCGAATGGACGCGCGCAGCCTCCTTCGGACGGTCATTAGACGACTTAAAATATTTAAGATTTTCGAAATCGCGAAAGCACGCAGCGAACGCGACACAGTCCGAACTTCGAGGTTTTTGTAGGAGTTTTTATTTATTTATTTATGTTTGGGTCAAACCAAACATGGCACGCGGGCCCCTGGCCCGCGAGCACAGTATCCGATCAAGCTGTAAAAGCCGAGAAGGCTAACAGCAATTACATCACCGAATATATATATATAATGGCTGGCTGGCAGACTTGGCATTTGTCTTAGAAGCAGCCATCTCAGCCCTCAAAAGGGCCTTCATGCGCTGCTTCTTGGTTGTTCAACACAAACAAAATGAAAAGAACTGTCCTATTTTTCGAAGTTGGTTAAAAAATGGATTGCATTATTGTTCTTTACGGTGTGGTAGCAGCTTACGAGAATCTATCACCCAATCTCATCCCATGGGTGTTGTAAAAGTCGACATTGGGAAAGTAAACACCAGGAGATGGGCAGCAGCATCTTCCTGGAACATCTGAATAAATAAATTATGGTTGCCAACCCACTTGTTAAGGGTGGCAAATATGGCAAAATCCGCCTTAAATGAGTGCTACAAACTTTTTTGGCAATCTATGGGGAAGGCCTATGTTTAGGCTGTAATGATGATTGTTCTTTTGTATCCTATGTTTAATGTTATGATACAAGCAATATTATATTTATTTACATTACAGATTTGGTTTCACGGGTGAAGCGGCCCCACGCTGCATCATACGCTCAGAATACTGGTGCCCTTCAACACGACAGTATAAACGTGTGTATGACTACCACACTCCAGAAGAGCTCTATGACAATCTTGTGCATATGCTTCATTTGTTATACTTCCGGTAAATTAGAAACAATTTTAAAATAAGGTTAATTTTGCTAATAAAGTATTTTCCTTAAAATACGTAATAAGATGTACATTGTGAACCATTTATTTTAGTAGCTATGCTACTAGATTCTACGTAGAGTCCTTATTCTTATTTAATCAGAAATATTGCTTTTTAGGCATGTCTTAGTGAACCCAAAGGAGCGGAAAGTAGTAGTTGTCGAGTCATTGCTCACACCTACACTGTTCCGTGAAACTCTAGCTAAGGTGCTCTTCATACATTATGAGGTAAATAAAAATTCAAGTAATATTTTTTTAATCACCTTTCACCAAGCACTGCTTTTTAATAATGTTCTTCTGATTATGATGATGTGCTCTTGGCCGATTTTGATCACATGTCATCTTCCTCTACAACTAGAGGTAATAACATAGTTAGATTGACTTGACAGAGTTTGTAACTTTCATGGGGCAATAAATACACTTTTACTACAAATTCCAGAAACTCATTTTCTTCTTTTATCTTAAATATTACAGAATGCAGGAATGATAATAACCCCTGCATATGAGATTGCTATCAAGCTATTTTTATATTTATACATTTATGATACTATAATACATTGTGTATATTATATTGTTTTATATGATAAACTAAAAAACCTAACTGCTAGTTTCTTGCTAGTTCTTAAATTATTTTCATATAATATTACTTCTTTTGTCAATTAAATAATTTTTGACAAAATCTCTCCTAAAATCTCTAATCAAGGGGATCTATGCCACCATCTGTTTTAAATTTGGTCTGTTTGCTCTTTCAGACTGACAGATCTTTGGGGAAGACCTATAAGCGTTGAGTTTGTCATATCGCTTCTTTCAATATGTTGCCAGGTTACACACTACTCCGCTGTTACTGAGGCAGTCTTTTTGTACCTTTCATAGTGTAGTCAGTACTTGCTGTACAGTGGAATGTTCGGTTACTAATTCTACATGTACGAGTATTAATAATGAATATAAGTTATTAATATATATTGTTTTTATTTGGAGAATTTTATGTAGTCAAACTTCTTTGGGAGAAATTAGAGTAAAATTTCAAAGTCGAATTTAAGCGTAACATTTCTATATGTAACTTCAAAATGTAACGTTTCTAAAGCAATTGGGACGGAAAATGGTATCATGGCCAGAGAAAAAAAATAGGGAACTATGCTGTTTGCATTACTGGGCTCTTTTTCATCATCATCGTCATCATTTCAGCCTATCACTAGTCCAGTACTGAACGGCCTCCCCCATAGATTGCCACAAAATTTTGTAGCTCTCATTTTAGGGGGGATTTTGCCATAGTTGCCACACTTGGAAGATGCTGCCCGACACCTGGATTTCATTTTTCCTCTGTCGACTTTTACGACACCTACGGAATGGGGTGGTAGATTTTATTTAGCCGCTACCACACGTCAGATTGCTCTTTCTGGTTCCTAGTTAATATTTATTGGTACATTAATATCGTTTATATACTGAACATTCATTTTACAGTGACTGATATTTTGGTACTTCTCTGGGATGGTCTTATTTATCGAACATGTATAGGTTTTGACATACATAAGGGCTTTAAACAAGTTTAAATTGAAACTTTTACTTCGTTGATTCTTTATTTTAATATAATACATATACATGTAATACATACATATTAATTACATAGGAGTTTCTCTTCAATCGCGTGAACTGAGTTGCTCGCACTCTTTCTTTGTTATATACTTTGTAATAGTCTTCTACTATGGGCATATTCAATGCGTGAGTGTAATAGCCGATACGGTCCGGCAGAGTAGAATAGCAGCTATATCTTTCCTGCCGAGGTGTCGTAAGAGGCGACTAAGGCGGATGAAAATAAACCCGATCAGCTCAAGCTAAACCAAGTTTAAGCCTTTAACTGAGTTCAATGCTACAGTTTGCATTTCATCAACATCAAATGAACGCAGTTAAAGCTAGAACGCCCAATTTTCGACGTTCTACTCTTTAAACGCGTTTGGAGAGCTGTTATTATAAATTGCACAACTATGTAAACACAAAAATTATTTTTAATTCGTATTGTTTATTGTTTGCATACCTATTTCACCAATACATAAAAACAGGCAGGCAGCAAAAACAGTCAGGAACACATAGTTTTAGATTGTGACGATATTTTATGTAAACTTCGTTTTTCTGAACGCGATCAAAATGGCGGCGATGTGGTTTCCCGCCCGTCACGTCTCGATTCCCGCGAGGGCCAAAAAGGGTGGGCCCCTTATATGGTAAAAAGGCGTGACTGTGTGTATGAGTGTGATATATATAGCAGGACGTATGTGTACAGGTGTCGGGCGTAGTGTGGGTGGACAGCGGGCGGGCGAGCGCGCTGACGCTGGGCGCGCCCGTCGCGCTGGTAGTGTCGCTAGGCGCGCGCGACGCAGAGGTCACCGCAGGTCAGCCGCACTGCTCCTAGCTTTGTTTAACGAGATGCAATCGTGCATGACGTTGTATAGACGGCAGCACCGAGCGTGTGGTGGAGCCTTGAAGAATCTACCCCCCCCATCCCGTGGGTGTCGTAAAAGTCGACCGAGGGGAAATTGAAACTAGAAGATGGGCAGCAGCTTCTTGTAACATCTGAAGAAATAAACTGCAGTAGACAACCCGCCCGCCAAGCAAAATCCCCCCGAAAATGAGAGCTACAAACTTTTTGCAATCTATTGGGGAGGCCTATGTTCAGCAGTGGACTAGGGATAGGCTGAAATGATGATGACTGAGTGTGACCCCGCCATCCATATTCTTCTAAGTTTAGTTTAGCGAACATCTGTGTAGTTATCGGCCGTGGTGTTGGCTTCAAGCAATCTATTTAAATATTTGATGACTTAACTTGGCCGCGTGGCCTAATGGTCAGAGTGCCTGACGTCCACGCCGCTGGTCTTGGATTTCGAATCCCAGCCGGAGCCGACAAATGTGCAAAAACACAAATTGTTGGTTCTCGGGTCTGGTTGTGTTGTGCATGTGAAATTTACGTTCGTAAAACACACCCACGATACAGGATTTTAATGTGGGCCTAAGTATTATTTAAAAAAGAAAACAAAATATACAGAGTATTCTATTATTACAACAAAGAGATTAGTGTATCAAATTTAATCATCATTCGACATCTGACAGCTTAAAATAATGAATGCTTAACGCTAAACAAAGCTGTATCACTCTTGCCATGTCACTATCACTGTAACAGTCGGAATAACTGCTGGTAAAATTCCTTTGCAGGAATCAGTCTATATACCGCCACCACCAGGGCCAGTTTCTCTGCCGTGAAGCAGTTGTGTGCAAAACATTACTGCGTTTCTGTTTGAAGGGCACTGAGAACTAATGTTATCACATGGCGTACGCATATTAACAAGTGATGTCTCACAGAAACGGATGCGGTGTGGTGTTACACAGAAATATTCTGGATGACGCAGCATTTATTATGGGCAAACGTTGCACTTACCATCAGGTGAACGTTTGGTTGTTTCGTCACTTTATCCTTATTGGAAAAGAACACCAACACCGTTAAGAAAAAATAATGATATAACCCTGCTAAAAAGTATAACCGTCAGAAATAGAACTTAGAGCAATATAATTGGTTAACATTGTTCTAAACCCTTTAAAAATTCTCTCATTCACAACCCCGTGCGATTGAAACCAAAATTTTGACTTCTTAGATCGAGACTACTGCTATTTTGGTGAGATTTCACGATCCCTGTACAATCGTAACTTCGTCATCATACTCGTATCAGCCTATCAATAGTCCACTGCTGAACATAGGCCTCGCCCATAGATTGTGACTAAAGTTTGCAGCTCTCATTTTGGGGGGATTTTGCCATAGTTGCCACGCTTGGCGGGCGGGTTGGCAACCGCAGTTTGCTTATGATGTTCCAGGAAGATGCTACTGCCCATCTCCTGGTTTTTATTCTCACTATGTCGACTTTTACGACACCAACGGTATGAGATGGGGTGTTAGATTCTCTTAAGCCGCTACAACACGGCAAACGAAACTTAGAATGTACGAAAGCTATTTCCCGTTATCGTGCTACACTTATGAAATAATTTGATTTCGCAGTGGTCCATGGTTGTCCGGTGATCCAAGCAGTCCAATCGCAACCGCTAGGAGCTCGCGCCATTCACGACGAACTGGCGCGGATTCTCGATGAAGATAATGGTACTGAACTGCATCTTAGTGAAGAAGTACTAGAAGACATTAAAGGTAAATCCAGAACCTTCACGTTTTCCGCCGGATGTTGTAATAATTAAAAAATATTTCATCAAAATATTTTTTACAAGCAGCTGGTTTCGTCAATCTTTAAATATAATTGCAACTTTTAAAAATCTAGTTCCAATTGGTACTATAAAAAATCAATCAATTAACGCGTCTTTATCTTATCTTAAACTCTTCTGCACATCTTTTGAATAATTTGATTCTCTTAGATTTAGTTGTAGGTGTTTAATAGATAATAATACTAATGTTTATTTTCTCCTCACAAGTTAGACTGATCATAAAGGTACATTAAAATGTAACTTATCAGTAAAATATTGTTACAACCTTGTCTAGTTAATGACGGAAGTGTCTTTGTAACTCCAATTATTTCTTCATACTTTACACGAATTTAGGACTATTATGTTATTTTCTTTAGATGAATCTTTGTACGAAGGTGTTGTATTTACACCCGAAAAATTTGCTCCATCCACCCGATAAATCCATAAGTCGCTGGTTCATTCGGCTCAAAGGACCAAATTTGTGTGGTGTAAAACCAACAAATTAAAATGGTAAAAAGGGTATGAAACACGGAAATGTTTTCGCAACGTACGAGTATATTGGTAAAATGGTGAAAATGGTTAATGAATACTTGTGGTATGTTTGGTGGCCGAACGTGCACTGTTTCGTGAAGTTATTAGAATAATGAATTTAGATCAATGTGTAAGTGCTGTCAGCCCACGTTATTAAGTAAATGTACTGTACTTCGTACACTTCTTTAATAATTAAAAGAAAATTATAAGAAAATGGCGATGCGAAAGTAGTTCATGTTTTCTCACGTAAAGTTATAAGCATGTGAGTGATTCTATCATGAAGAAGTATCTAGTTTCTTTTCCAGTGACGGTAGGCTAACCATAATTCGACCGTTTTATCCAACTCCATGTTGAATACCCACTGATTCCGTCCCCAGATACTCGTGTACTGTACTTCTGGATGCAACTTTCGGTAGGTGTCGTAAGGGTAGACTAAGGGAAATTGTTGGTAAAAGTCATTACAGCAGGCTATTCACACTATTTCCCTTCTTAGTTTCCAGAACTTTCACAGAAGTAGAAGTCACGGTGTTATACACCTCAATATGTTACTTTGACTTTTGTAAAAAGCAAAGGAAAGAAATTTAATTTGTTAAGATGATCTTGCGAAATTTAAAATGCATTACCAATTTTTTTGAAGAGCACCGCCCGTTTTCACAGAATAGGGATCCACTGTCTCACAGATACTCACATAGGGGCTGTCTGTCGTAGAGACAATATTAATTGATAATGCCTCGTTTTGAGTCGCGTCACGTGTCGTGTTCTCGACTTCAGTGTGTATTGTCTTGTGTAAGTGATGGATGGGTGGCGGGCGGTGCTCTTCAAATCTAGCAAAGTACTTTCTTTCTATCATTATAAATGAACTAACCGTACCGTGTTGTGGCGGCTTAAGAGAATCTACCACCCCATCTCGATCCGTGGGTATCGTAAAAGTCGATAGAGAGAAAATGAAAAGAATGAGATGGGCAGCAGCGTCTTCCTGGAAATAATAATAAACAGCGTTATCCAATTTGCCTGTCAAGCGTGGCAACTATGGCAAAATCCCCTCCAAAATGAGAGCTACAAACTTATGTGTTTTGTAGCCATCTATGGGGTAGGCCTATGTTCAGCAGTGGACTAGTGACGGGCTCAAATGATAATGATGAATAGAATTCCGTAACAGCTGGTTCAGTAACCTGCTGGCAAAAAGCTTATGACTGTTGCAATAAATAAATAAGATTCGACTTTTGGCTCTAACTTGAAGAGTAGCGGTGGTGTTTTTATTGAATTTTGTAAATTTTAATGTTTAATATTCTGTTTTGTGTACTTTACGTTCGTTATCCTCATATTAATGTAAAACACATTCGTATGTAATTTGTCATGTAAGTGAATTAATTTCTTATGGGAAATAAATAAATTCTGAACCTCATTCATAAACTCAGTATTAATAGTTTATTATGCAGCAAGTGCTCGTGAAATTGTACAGTGATTGGAAAATTCAATTCAAGACCAAAATTGTGCTTTTCGTTTTGTCTCAATCAGTCCAGCAAATCTTCAGTAAAAGTCTACTATCAATCTACTGTCAATCAATATTTTGAAGTCGTGCTGCTGGATTTTTCTTTGTTGAATAGAGTGATGAAACGAGCAAAACGTTCACCTGATGGTAAGTGCAACGTCTGCCCATAACAAATGCTATGTCACCCAGAACATTTCTGTGTGAGACCATACAACGCCCATCACCCTGAGTCATCAGTTCTTAAGTCTCATATCTCCAGTGATTACACTAGCTCTCAGTACCCTTCAAACCGAAACACAGTAATGTTAGCACACTACTGTTTCACGGCAGAATGCATGGACTGCATGGGAACCGTACCACCAGTGAAATGTATACATGGATATGTTAATAATCTGAAAGTAGTTTACGACTGGTATCACAATGAATACATAATCGTTACGTACGGGGGTCAGTGCGTGCTTGCTTCGTGCCGTCGGGAGAGCGGGCGGCGCAGTGGGCGGCGCAGGGGGTGGCGCAGGGGGCGGCGCAGGGGGCGTGGCAGGGGGTGGCGGGCGCGGTGCTAGCGGGGCGGCGCGGCGCCGCGCTGCAGGTGTCGGGGCGCGCGCGGGCGCTGGCCGCCGAGCCGCTGTTCGCGCGCGACAACGAGCTGGCCTCGCTGCCCGACATAGTGCTGCAGTGCATCCTGCAGGTCACTTACACACGCACTCACTTTTAGCATAGCTGTCTGACGCTGTCACTACTGTTTCATGGCAGAATAACTGGCGGGACCAGTAGGAATCCTACCACCAGTAAAACTTGAGATGTGCTCAGTCAAATGTTATGCAGATTTTCTGAAGAAAACTGATTTCGCTTTAAAATTCATTTACTTACCAATTTTGTCGACGGCTTTTTGTCGTAACATTTAAGAGAAACTTCCACGTTGGCCTTCAAGGTGATACAATGAACTGGATCGAATTTTTTTTATTATAGAAGAGGGGGCAAATGAGCAGGCGGCTCACGTGATGGCAAGTGATCACCGCCGGCCATAAACATCTACAATACTAGAGGAATAGTAGAGATTTGTTTCGAAGTCTGTGTATGGTAGTACAGTACACAGAGTTGCACATTTTATCTGTCACTGTGTTTTTCAATAAATATCTCTTAGTGCATTTTGGTATAGCTGATAAGTGTCCGGCAGAGTAGAATTACCACCTACCCTTTTCCTACTGAGTTCGTAAGAGGCGACTAATTTATTATACGGACAGCGTTTGTTCGTGCAGATTAACACCATAATGTGTAATGTTGTCATTATACTGTTCGTGGGAACGCAAGGAGAGTCACGATAATTTTTTACACTCACCAAAATGCCGGCGGCGTGGTTTTTTTTGATAATGTTACGAAACACGCAAAACGTTCACCTGATGGTAAGTGCAACGTCTGCCCATAATAAATGCTGTTACTCAGAAAATTTCTGTATGACGTTACACTGTGCTCGTCACTCTAAGACATCAGTTCTTAAGTCTCATATGCCCAGTGATTACGCTGGCTGCCTGGGTGCCTTTCAGACCGAAACACAGCAATGTTTGCAAACTTCTGCTTCACAGCAGAATAACTGGCTCTGCGGTGGTACCTATATATCTAGAATTCTAGACTTCTCGAGGCGACATTTGTGACTTCTGCCTACCCCTTATATGGGAACCAAAGCGTGACTATGTGAACTTGGGTGGTCGTTTTAATTCGGAGTGTCGCGTAACACACAGTGCCCCATCGACACGCGGCGGGAGCTGGCGGAGAACATCCTGGTGACGGGCGGCACGGGCGCGCTGCGCGGGCTCAAGGCGCGCCTGGCGCACGAGCTGCGCCGCGCCGCCGCCGCGCCGCCCTACGCGTGAGTCACTCAAAAACAGATCATATTGCCGAGCAACAGGGTTCATACAATAAGACGTTACTTTACAGAAATCCATTGGCCATAAAGTAAACACACTTCATTTGCTAAGATCCGCATGCAAAATATTAAAGTGGCCATAAAGTAAACACAGTTCATTTTCTAAGATCCGCATGCAAAATATTAAAGTGGCCATAAAGTAAACACAGTTCATTTTCTAAGATCCGCATGCAAAATATTAGAGTGGCCATAAAGTAAAGACAGTTCATTTTCTAAGATCCGCATGCAAAATATAAAAGGGCAAATTATAAAAGTGGCCATAAAGTAAAGACAGTTCATTTGCTAAGATCCTCGCAAAATATAAAACGGCGTATATTACCTAGTTTTGAGGAGCACCGCCCGTAGTAGCGTGCACGAGCAAACTAACACTGCCACCGGGAACGGCCATCAGATCTCACTCAAGGGTTATAGAATCTACGACGGACAGACTATCTGTCGTAGATGTCGATCAACGGTCACTCGATAATGCTTGGTTTAGAGGTGAAACGCGTGTCGTGGTCTCGACTTCAGTGGTGTGTATTGCCATGTGGTAGCGCTGTAGTGGTGGAGGTGTTAGTTTGCTTGTGCACGCTACTGTGTGAGGACGGGCGGTGCTCTTCAAAAACAAGGTAATATACATTATTTTATATTATTTCGTGCTTACCAAATTAACTTTCTTACCTTCAAGGAATAGAGTAGCTACCCGCCAGATCGGGTGTTTCGACAATGTCTCCTCCAACCAGTAATCTTTAGAAGTTTTATATATAGTCTTATTTTTAACCGAAGCCCAGGCATAAATTTCACTTGCACAACCAGACTCCCCCTTCAGACTGTCATAGGTCCACTGCTGAACATAGGCCTCCCCCATAAATTGGGGAGATTTTACCATAGTTAGCAGGCGGGTTCAGCCCATCTCCTTGTTTTTATTTTTCTCCTGTCGTCTTTTACGAAATCCGTGGGACGAGATGGTGCCGTAGATTCTCTTAGGCCGCCACCACACGGCGATCAGACCCGAAACCAACAATTTGTGTTTTTGCATAAATTGTTGGTTTCGGGCTCCGGCTGAGATTCGAACCCAGGCCCGGCGGCGTAAAAGTCAGGTACTCAAGTAATCTAACCACTAGGTCATGCGATCTCAGAAACTTTTAATAGCGCAAGGTTGGACTTATGTGATATTTTTTGAGCTTCTCATGTGGCGATATAGATATCGCTACAGACCAACACACTCTTGCCCCGGGATGCATCGTGATAGAAACGTGTTTTCACCATGACGCAGGTCCGCATCAGGAATCAGGACCTGTGTCTGTACTAAATCCCAACGTCAAAAAATATTTAACCCGCTTTTTTATTGAATGAAGTGACGAAATCAGCATAATGTTCCATGTACGCCCATGGGAATGTCATGTCTCCCGTCACCCAGGCACCGATCTTAAGTCGCATATGGCACTAGCTCTCAGACCGCAACACACTTACATTTGCACACTACTGCTTCAAGGCAGAATAACTGGCCCTGGGTGGTACTTACCTAGACGGATCCCTTTATTTTATATTATTATTTTCCTTTTTTTTATATATGATCCTTATACATAGTTTAATTTCAGAACCAATCAATATTTATGTGTGTAGTGCTTGGGACATAAGAATTCAAATAAATCGAGAACCCCTTGAGACATAACAGGATGTTTTTATTTTTGGCGTGGTACCTACCTACTCGGAATCCTACCAACTAGGTCTTGCCGATTATTGACGACCGCGTCGTCTAGTGGTCAGAGTGCTTGACTTCTACGCCGCAGGTCCAGGGTTCGATTTTCAGCCGGAGCCAGCGTTCGTTTTCGGGTCTGAATGTGTTGTGTATGTGAAATGTATGCCTATACAATGCATTCACTTTACAGGGGAAATCCTCGCTGGGATTTGATAAAAATATTTAAAAAAAAAACATAACTACGAAACAAAAGCTAAGTTAATTCCAGGGACGCTACTTATAAATGGAAACTTCCTTCCATGAAACCATACAAATTGGCTTAGTGAAAGTTTGACTCGCGCGAAGTGGGATCCGTACCATTTTTTTCGCATTATTGCAGTTGATTGTAGTAGAATCCCAATGCAGCAATCCTTCTAGGTGGGTATCACCGCAGTGCCAGTTATTCTGCCTTCAAGCAAACATAACTGAGTTTCTATCAGAAGGACACTGTTAGTTAGTGTAATTACATGCATCTCAAGCCGGTGGCAGTACCCGACCATCTTCTCTTTTGAAATTATGATGTTTTTTTTATTTCAATAGCCTCGCGAATCATCCTTGGTAAGAAATCGGTGTTCTTTTGCAAGGATTTGTGGTTTATCAAACCTGATGTAATGGTTGGGATGATCCACAACATGGTCACAGCAATACATATATCGTCGTTACAACAATATATATATATGTAAGAGGAGGGGGAACAGAAGTCGTAAACCCCCATAATTACTCATTGTTTTTATTGTAATAATAAATCAGAACAATAACGTACACAATCAATAAATACAAAATCACCAAAGAAAATAAGTAAAGACCGACGTCTCTACGTTTCGAGAGTCACACAACGAGAGGCCCGGTCGTATCGTAAGTATTCCCCAGTGTGAATACACGAGGGGCCTTGGATGTGCCAGTTTTTGGTTATGGAAAATCTTGGTGGGGCGCGCTATGGCCCCCTACTGTCAGCACCTTGGTGGTTGTGAATCTTCACACCGCCCTTAGCGCGGACCGGCTGGTCAGGGAAAGAACCCCCTTGGGGGAAGCCCGGCCTACCTATCAGCGAGCAGGCGGTGGATGGTACGATGTTAGTACGCCGGAGGTTATCTGCGGCGTGGTCATCTGGTGATGTTAGTCCTCGGAACGACTGCGCAGCTCGCGAGGGAGGCGCTTTCCCTCGGGAGGTCGAGCGTGCAGCGGGGCGATATTTGCCAGACGTCCTAAGCTGGAGGCATCTGCACGCTCGAACATAGTTGTCGCGAGCCGCCGCACAAATGCGTCCAGGTTCTCGTGTTGGAGGTCTCTCAAGATCGTCGAGTTCCGCACTCCACGAGGGGCGCCGACGATGGTACGCAAACAGAGGTTCTCCTGCTGTTGTAGGTGCATTTTTTGTGTGGCGCTGGTCATGGCGTACCACGCTGGCGCGGCATATGTTAGCCTGCTCCTGACGTAGGTCTTGTACATACATAACTTGACCCTCGTCGGGAGGCGGGAGACCAACACCGGACGCAAGAGTGCTCTAGCCGTCCGAGTCTTCGAGATAACGTCCTTAACGTGAGGTTGCACAGACAACCTCCAGTTTATGGTAACACCAAGGTACTTGACAGTGCAGGACCAATTAATGGTCTCGTCACCAAGCTTCAGTTTGGGTGGCAGTTTCAAAGTCGGTCCCAGTACGATGGCCTGAGTCTTATCGACATTCACCGACAATCTCCAGTCGGCGATCCAAGTCCTCGCTAGATTGAGTGTTCTCTGGAGGCATCTAGCCGCGTATGCGGCGTTCATGGATGTAGAAAAGTACGCCGCATCGTCGGCGTAGAGCGCGAGTTGCGTGTTGTCGCTACATGGGATGTCGTCGGTGAATATCGAGTAACACACTGGGGAGAGGCAGCTCCCCTGCGGTACCCCGGCCTCAACTGAACGCACTGTGGACAAAGTTCCGTCAACTACCACCACAAACCGGCGGTCAATCAGGAACGATGCCACCACCTTCACAATGGCTAAATTTATAGGCAGCAAAGACATTTTATACAGGAATCCGTCGTGCCAGACTCTGTCGAATGCTCTCTCCATATCCAAGAGCACTGCAACCACGGACTGTTTCTTGTTGGCCGCTACGGCCGCGTGGTTGAGTACTCCTGAGAGCTGCAGAGTGGTAGAGTGTCCGGCCCTGAACCCGAACTGCTCTTCCCTGAGATTGGCATTAGGTGTTATATGCCGCAACAGGAGTTTCTCAAACACCTTCGAGATACTGGACAGTAAGGTGATAGGACGGTAGCTCCCCGGGAGGAAGATGTTCTTCCCAGGCTTTGGCAACATGATCACTTTGCCTTTCTTCCACTCGACGGGGAAGTGGCCAGATCTAACGATGCCATTAAAAAGTCGAGTGAGAGCCACTACAGCTTTCTGAGGAAAGTGTCTGAGGGCTTAATTTGAGACCCCGTCGAGTCCCGGGGCCTTCTTGGGTCTGGATTGGCGGATCATGCGCCAAGCCCGTGCCGGGGAGAAGAAGACCTTCCTATCCCTTACCTGGTCCTCGGGCAGTGCTCCGATGAAATAATCCCGAAGGTGCCTCTCGACCGTTGCGGCATGTTTCGGGTTCTTGATGGGGAAGGGCCGGCTTTGCTGCTCCATGTGGTCAGCAAAAATTTCGGCACGATCGGACTCACTGTGCCGGAGTGTACTGTCACTGTGTCTTAACGGCCTCCGTGGTCTCTTAGTCCCCGAGAGCTGGCGGCAGAGTCTATGGACCGAGGTCCAATCGCCCTCTATCTCTTCGAGATGTTGGTTCCAGCTCTCGGTTCTGAATTCCAGGATGCTGCTCTTCAATTTGGCCGCCAAGGTGTTAAGGGTGGCCTTAAGAGCCGGGCATCGAGAAATCTGCCACTCCCTGCGCAGCAACCTCTTCCTCTGGATCAAGTCCAGGATGCTGCGCGGGATCTGGCGGAAATTGCTTGAGCGCGTTCTGCGCAGTGGAGGTAATGTGGGCGCCTAGCGCCTCCACCTCTTCAGGGGTTGATGCAGGGCTGGAGCGCGTGTGCGCCTCCATGCTGTCTGTGAATCGTTCCCAATTGACCCGTCGACTGGTGCAGGTGGGCTGGTCAAGGTGCTCCGGGTGAAGCATCCTTCATTACGACCAGGATCGGCAGGTGGTCGGACTCTATGTCCTCATACAGGACTTCCTGTATGATCGGACCGGCGACTAGGTGAGAAACAACGATGTCCAGTACATCGGGGGTATAGTTCGCCATGGACGGATAGTGCGTTGGCACCTCCGGTCCGGCTACTCTATACCCCCTCGCCTCGGCATCGTTGAATAGGATCCTCACATTCGTAGTAGTTTGGACGCTATTCCAACCCGTGTGCTTGCAGTTTAGATCCCCTGCAATGAGAGTTGGGTGGGTCTGGTCGAAGTTTTCACTGATTTCCTTGGGGTTAAGTTTGCCTCCAGGTGGTCGGTAGGCAGCGAAGATACTCAGCCTTTGATCCCCAAGGAAGACCTCTATCCCAAGGGTGTAGATGGTCTGGAAGCACACGGGGGTAATGGGGAGATGGATAATGTATCTTCTCACCAGGACCGCCAGTCCCCTGTACGATCTGCCCAGGGGAGTCATTTCGTCCTTACTGTAGGTGGTGTATCCTGGTACGTACAGTCTCGCAGTGGGGCGCAGGTACGTCTCTGGGATGAGCACCACGTCGACGTCCTGTTCCTGTATAAAGACCCGGAGGAGAGAAAGTTTCCTCGCGAGTCCATTGGCATTCCAATGTATTATCCTGAGATGCTTATCCATTGGAGTGACCAAACTTCACTAAGCATCCCAGGATTATCTGGAAGGGGTCTCCGCCGGTCATGAGGGCCTGAATGCCATGAACCATCCCTGTCAGGAGATCGATGACCTCAGACCTGGTGATTCGGTCGTCACCGGCTGATTTCTCCCTTTCGGGAATGGGAATCGTGTCTCGGTCTGTGTGCTTTGTCGTTTTGGTCGACTTGGTCTTTGTCTTGGTCGGAGCCGGAGGCGCGGCTGCAGCTATTGATGCTGCTGCTGCTGTTACTCCAACGGCCTGGTCTTTTATGACTTCGTCTTGCACTGCCTTAGACTTCCTCCTCCTCTTCCTCTTCTTAGAAGGTTGCCCCCCGGATTGAGGTTGAGGTTGAGGGCCCCGGGGTCTAGGTGCGTTGGCGGGTGCCATCAGCGTCGGCTGATCGGCCTCTGCCTCGACCGCTGTCCGTTGCGCGCGCTGCGACACAGCCTACGGTAGTGGCTTTTCTGCTCCTGGCCTCTCTCTTGAAGACAGGGCCCACCGCATTGTTAGCGGTGTGGTCCTGCCCGCAATTGGCACAGGTCGGAGGATCTTCTAATGGCCGTGGGCTGTCTCTTGCAGCATGGTCGCTACCGCAGCGCACACACGCTTTTGCAGCCTGTGACAGCAGTGCGAGGAGTGCCGAAACTTTTGGCACCGGTGACATTGGGCGGGGCCCTTTTTGCCTCACCAGGCTTCGATTTTCACGCCCGGCATGAAGAGGAGCTCATCCAGCTGATAGATCCGTGGGATCAAGTCAGCCGTCCTCTTCAGCTGGGCGAAAAAGATACATCCTGGACATCCCTGTCTAGCCACAATCTGCCGGACATACTCCGGCTCGAAACCTTGCTCCTTCAGGGAGTCAGATATGTACTTCCGGCGTGGTGTTTTGTGGCTGACCTCGTATCTCTGCTTCCAATTTTGTGAGGTACCTCTGCAGGTACCGGTACTCTTCCTCCGTCTCTGGCATATGAACCTTACCCCTTTACCAAAGGGGCGAGCGCTGGATCTACGTCCCAGTTCCTGGGCCATTACAAAGAAGTGTCTGGCCCAGTTTGGAAATTGCTCGACTACCAGGGGAGGGTATTTGACCTTCTTAGGTTTCAAGGTGCCTTCAGCCGTGCCGGCAACTGGCGGTTGATGGTTGGCACTTGGTGTTGGCGATGGTGATTTGCGGCTTGCAGTTGCCATTGGCTCTGTCGCCGGGGCCTGCTGGGTCTTCGGGATAGCACAGGTAGACGCTGCAGAGGCGTAGGACGTTCCAGGGGTACATTCCGGGTCCTGGGGGGCGAGTATGGCCTCCTGGATAATTGGGCGCCTGTCCGGCACCTCTCTGGACTCCTTGTTTTTGTTCCCAAACGGCGGTGGTATGGGAGCCCGTATGGTTGCCTGTAGAAGGGGTGAGGGGAGTAGCGCCACGGGACGCGAAGAGTCGCTGAGGGGCAGTAGCTGCCGCCTTATCCTTATGATGGATTAGGGCGGCGCTTGACAGGTGTCTGTAAGCAGACACCTGCAAACGCCTAAAAGAAAACAAATTACTGGTCCGTACGGGTAACTATTAACAAGAGAGATGTTCACTGTACGGCGTACAGCGGGCGAATCCGGCCCGGTCGGCCGCTTAGCATGGCCTTTTATACCGGTGGAGCGGTGGGGAGAGTACTGACATCACCGCGGTGGCTTGATCGTCGAATGACTTATGATGCTCATACGCCGATACGGCGATGCTGACGATAGGCGCGTCCCTGCGCCGTTAAATATCTGAAATAGTTTAAGTAAAGTTTCGACACACAATAACATGTCAACTTTTTAGCCTCGGCACTAGGAAGTTATACATGAACACAGTTTCAGAGCCTCAACGCTCATCGTAGCCTCAACGCCATCATAGCCTCAACGCCACCATAGCCTCAACGCTATCATAGCCTCAGAGTCTCGACACTCATATTGGCCTTTCAACATCGATGCTCACCTCTAATAAAAACTGTACCTTATAACTTCAATTCACACACTCATGAATACCCATAGTCTCTTAGAGTCTCGACACACATGTTGTTATTTCAACGTCGATACTTACCTCAAACCTATAAGAAACTGTACATGATAACTTTAATTTATTTTATTTATTTATTTATTTATTTTTTAAGGGAAACATACAAATGACATAATTTATAAATAACAAAAACAGCTGTAGCACATAAACCAATAAAGTTTCCACAGATAATTAGAACTTACAAACTAAACACCGTCAATGCATTTATTTACAAAAATTTTAAAAAAAAGCACACGAATTTATAGGGCTCGGATCAGCTCATGACAAGGCTAGAACAGTCCTCAGAATCCTTCTCTTATAATGAGCAGGAGTTACTAAAAAGATGTCAATATGAGAAAATTTTTCGTTGTACAAATTGCATGCACGAAAGATAAAATTATTTTTACAAATTTTTTTTCTTATATAAGGATTATCAAAAAGAAGTTTATTCCTTGCACTTGGTCTTTGGCACTTAAAATAGATTTTGTTGAGAAGCGGTATTGAATCAATATTGTTGTGAATTATCTTGAATAAGAGCATTTGATCCCTTATAAGACGACGACTGTGAAGCGAAGAATGAGGTGTTATGAAGCTATGACCCATCGTCTTCTTATGAATGTGATTCAAAAATTTGTTATGGATTCGTTCAATCAAATCAATGTATACTTTATACTGAGGGTTCCAAACTGTTGAACAGTATTCTAAAATTGGGCGAACTAATGAATTGTATAACAGCAACAAAGTGAAAGGTTTTTTAAAGTCTTTAGTAATGCGTAATATAAATCCAAGTAATTTATATGCCTTAGTCATTAATTTTATTAATATGGGACTTAAACAATAACTTACTATCTAATTGCACCCCCAAGTCTCGCAGCTCAGATACTCTACACATCGGTATATTATTTATTTTGTAATTAAATAATATGGAATTATTTTTTCTACCAAATGTAATGACACTGCATTTTTTTAAATTTAGTTGTAAACTATTTTTAAGACAGTATAAATACAGTCTGTTTAAATCTTGTTGAAGCAACTCACAATCATACTCATCTATTATAGTTTTATAAATTTTTGTATCATCTGCAAATAATAACACATTTGAATGACGGAATTCAGATATGACATCATTAATAAAAATATTAAAAAGAAGAGGACCGAGATGCGAGCCCTGGGGTACACCCGAAGTAACAGGCAAGAATGACGAACAATAACCTTTTGCCGTTACTGCTTGACTACGGTCCCTGAGATAGGAAATAAGCCATCTCAAGAGATCACCATGTATACCGATTTCGTTTAATTTTTTAATTAGGAGTGAATGAGAGATTTTGTCAAAAGCTTTCGAATAATCGGTATAAACGGCGTCAACTTGATACCCGGCATCGAGAGCTCTGAGAACAAAGTCTAGATACTCACAGAGATTGCTTTCTGTAGATCTCTTAGTTACAAAACCATGTTGTTGTGTAATAATTATTGGTCTGATAATGGGGAACATCGAATCATAGGCAATTTTTTCGAATAACTTTGGAATAGTACTGAGCTTAGAAATTGGTCTATAAATGCGAATGTCATGTTTATCACCAGACTTCAAAATTGGTGTAACATAAGATTTTTTCCAGACTTTGGGCATGCAACCTTTTTTCAAAGAAAGAGTAAATAATATATATAATGGGTCAGAAAGTTGTTTACGACAGTTATACAAAAATAATGGGGGGATTCCATGGGGTCCTGAACCCTTGCTTACATCAATTTTGTCAAGGTACGCTTCAATCTTAACTTTATCGAGGCTAACAGAGTGTAAATTAATTAATTGTGGCCAAGATTGGATCCCAGGAGTAACTGCATCATTATCGTTATTTTCTTCAAAGACTGAATTAAAATGCTGATTAAACATGTTACAAATAACCACTCCACTTGAGGAACTTTCGTCGCCATTGTGCATAGTATCTGGTAAGTCGTTGTTGATGATGTACATCCTCTGGGACAAGGGGCGCCGACGAAGCAATGACGCGACATTCCACATTCGATATTAATAGGTCAAGTGTACGACTATTTACATTACGACATGTATTAAATTGACGAAAGCCATTAAAAGAAAGAAAGTGAGATAATTCATTAACCGTGTCTAAATTAAATTGGCCCTCGAGGGTAACATGTGAATTCCTGGAAATAGAGGACCATATGGCGGCGGGAATATTAAAATCACCTAAAATTACAAAATGGTCACCAGGAAGTCTAAGTGCTGTATCAGAGACCCGTTCATAGAATTCAACAAGAGCTTCTTTGTGATCACTGCACTGCGGAAAGTAGCCACAATAAATATGAAAGCTTTTTTTGGTGGTCTCACCAAGACGTAATGAGACAGATATTATTTCAGCAGCTGAATTGGAAGTCGGTATGGTCATAAAATAACAAATGGACAGCTTTCTGTGTACAGCTATCAATACTCCCCCACCCATTTTGTCGCCTCTGGAACTGTAATTTCTATCACATCTGTAAACATTATATCGAGAATCAAAAAGTTCTGAGTCAAAGATGCCGGGCAGCAACCAAGTCTCAGTAATGCATATGACGTCATAGTCGTTAATTAAAACATTTTTATAAAATAAATCAGTCTTAGTTCTTAAACCTCTAACGTTTTGGTAATAAATTTTCAATTTATGTTTGAATTTTTAAAACTAAATGTAATACACCAGGACGTATGAGCAAATGCTCTATGTGAATAAAATAACTAGAATTAATAATTACCGCTGCGACTTTGAAAATTATTATCGCAAAAATTATAACTACTTGTAACTGAAGTAACTTTGTGCAAGGAATAATACGATACTATGAAAAAATAATAACAAAGGAAAACATACAAAAACCATTAATGAAATACATTAGATAAGACGTAAAACAAGAAACCAATCCAGGCACTCCCATCAAGCTACAGCAGTACAACATTGTGGATCCTATTTTATCTTGAATAAATCATTACCAGAGTTAATGTGAAGCACTGGACTGGTTTCAGATTGACGCACCATTATGCTGCAATTCCTAACCCAAACAAATTTATAGGACAATTCTTTAGCTTTAATTTTAGCTTGCTGCAACAAAGCTTTGTTGACACTCGTTAAAATTATGTTAATCTTACACAATTATGTTCTTCTGTGCATTTCTAGTAACAAAGCTCGTTATTCATCGCCGATACGGCTATGTTACTTTGTATTGCAAATTTTGGGGCACTACGTAACTGCTCATGGCAAACTTTTCGGCAACGACCACGTTGATTGATTCGGCGTATCTCATATCTGTCGTGTGGTAGGATCTTTTTTACTTCGTAAGGCCCGTCGTATTTTTGACTTAACTTCGTGCCTAATCTCGTAGGTTCTTTTAATAAAACATATTCTCTCTCGAACCTATTTACCTTAGCTTTCCCACTATCATACCGTTTTTTATCTTTTTCAGCCTGTTCGGTCATTCTCCCCATCACAACCTCTCATACTTTCTGGATTTACTCGCTCGTTTTCTTCGTCTATAATGTTAAGCAGCTGTGGAGGTACAAACCCTTTCTTTCCAGTAAGTAATTCGATTGGAGTTTGACCTGTGGTCTTTGAAATGGTGCAATTTATCGCTAATTGCGAACGTTCCTAATGATTTCTCCCAGTGAGTTTTTTGAGTATTGCTGATCACAGTCAAACCATTTTTTATGATTCTCATGACTCTTTCTACTTGTCCGTTCCCTCTGCTCGTGTATCCAGCACATTGATGTAATTCTATTCCGTATTCACTGCAATAAGCTTTGTAAAGGGAAATGAACGCACCATCACCATCAACAATTATACGCTTCGGTGCTCCAAATAGAAAGATTACTTCTTGGAGATGCTTCATAGCACTGGTTTGAGATTTATTTTTGGCGTGTTAAAGTATAACAAATTTAGTGACGGCGTCTATAGCGACGAACACATAATTCTTTTGGGTAGCCGATCCACTTATTTTTCCGGAAATATCTATGTGAATGGTATGGAATGGTTCTGGTACTTTTGCGATAGGGTGCAATCGACTCTGTGTAGCTCCAGATGATCCTTTCATAGTTTTACATGTCACGCAATGCTCCACAAAGTATCTTACTGTAGATGACATTTTACGAAACCAAAAATTTACTTTAAATTTTGCTAGTGTTTTTTCCCATCCATTTGTGCTTAAGTGATTCATGATATATATTAATGAGACTCCACTGATATGATTGTGGAACAATTTTAGCTAGTTTTACCTTTCCATTTGATTTCATCTTGTAATTCAGAATATTGTCTTTCAGTTCATATTGGGGATGCTCTTGGTTATGGCCTTTGTTTAAATCATAAATAATTTTATTCAATTCGGAATCACGGCGTTGTTCTATCATCAGCCATTCATCTTTGGTTGATACATTCACCACAACTCATGTGATGAATGTATCAACCAAATGTTTCAATTTCTCACCTTTTCGATACTCGACTTCAAAATCGTAATTCTGCAAGAATGCCCACCAACGATGTATTCTTGGAAGTAATTCTTGCTTATATCGAGATGCTTTTACGGCGTTACAATCAGTTAAAATAGTAAACTTTCGTCCATACAAAAAATGTCGAAAGTGTTTAATTGCCCGCACTATTGCTAAAGTCTCAAGCTCGTAGCTGTGGTACTTTGATTCAGCTGGGGTGGTTCTCATGCTAAAATAACCAATAACACGTCGCACTTCATCATTTAACTGAATTAGAACAGCTCCAAGTCCTAAAGAGCTGGCATCAGTGTGTAGTACAAGATTAACTACTGCTATCAACAAACTCCAAAGATGTCAGAGGCTAGCATGTCTGGCCACGACAGGATGCATGAGGACTACTCCCATAGTGGCCCTAGAAGCCATGCTGGACCTGCCACCGCTGCACCTACACATCCAACAGGAAGCAGCTTTGGCAGCGATAAGACTCAAAACACTGAATCTCTGGAGTAATAACAAGATCCCACATACCAATATACTTACAGAACTGTTTGCAGAAATGCCCGTGTATGATAGGATCCCAAAGCAATTTGTATTCGACAAGAAGTACAAATTACAATTACACGAGGACCATCGTACTGAAGGACTAAACCCTAGGGAACTTAGAATCTTCACAGAAGGTTCCAAAACCGGGTTAGGTACAGGCTCTGGAACTTTTTCAGAGGACCTAAATATGCAAATAAGCACACCACTCGGTGCCCACAATACAGTGTTTCAGGCAGAGTGTATGGGTATTATTCACGCAGCATCGGCTGTAGCTGAAAGGAAGGTAAAAGACTATTCCATCCGAATACTCTCCGACAGCATGGCGGTACTACTGGCCCTCAATAGCAATGTTATGAATTCAGGGCTCATCTACGAATGCTACCAGAAATTAAATGAGGTATGTCAATTCAATGAAATAACCCTACAATGGATTAAGGGACACAGCGGATCTAGGGGCAACGACGCGGCCGACGAACTTGCTCGAGGAGGCTCTTACCAGTGTGCTGTGGGTCCAGAACCTATACTGCCACTTCCCCTCAGGTATGTTCGTTCGCTAGTCTGTAAGCGCACCAGGAACCAACACGTACAAATCTGGGCGAATCACCCAGAGTGCAAACAGGCAAAGACAGCTTTGCCCGTTATCAACAGTCGCATCTCCAAGGCGCTACTTCGTCTGAATAAAACCCAAATCAGAACGATCAGTAGTGCTATAACTGGACATGGATCATTTAACAAACATCTGTTTAATTTAGGTGTTACAGACAGCCCTCTGTGCAGAGCCTGTATGGAGACGGACGAAACGGCGGCCCATGTCCTACTGGACTGCCCTGCGGTCGCCTTATACCGGGTCAAGCATCTCGGCTCGCCGAGACCGCTCCCTGAGGTCACGGGGAACATCAAGGGCCTGCTGCGATTTCTGGAGGAGCTTGGTTGGCTCGAGTAGCACAACGTTCCCGCCTACACGCAAAATACGCGCTAGACGTGGAGTGGCGGAAACCGGCCCGTTGCAATCTACAAATCAGTGTGTAGTTCTATTGGGTGACCTTCCTGAAATATCGTTAGTAGAGGCGTAGATGTTACGTAGTCAATAATTTTAGAGCGTACAGATTCGTGTTCAGGTGTCCACTCCCATTTGGCACACACTTTGGCACACTTCGTCAGGTCATATAAAGGGATCATCATTGTCGAGAAACCAGGTATGAACCTTCGGAAATATCCTCCTAAGTCATTAAATTGTCTAAGCTGTTTAACATTTTTTGGCGGCAACGATCTGGCTAAAGCTTCAATTTTGGATGGACTTGGCCTTACCATTCCATTACTGACAACGAACTCAAGATATTCAATCGAAGTCTTCATAAACGAACATTTCTTCGCATTTATTGAGAATCCAGCTTTTGTGAGGGCTTCTAAGACATGTCCAAGTCTATGAATACCTTCATTGACCGTTTTGCTGGGTATAAGTACGTCGTCCATGTAGACCAGAGCTTCTTTGCCTCGTAGGTCTCCAAGTGCTTTATTAATACTCCTTTGGTACACAGACGGTGCATTTGTCTATCCAAATGGCATAGTCAAATATTCATATTGGCCATCTGGAGTCATGAATGAAGTTTATACTATAGAATCAGACGCTATAGGTATTTGGTGAAAGCCCGCGGCCATATCAAGGCAAGTAAAATATTTCGCTTCGGCTAGCTGGTCAAGTCAAGGTTCAGATATCAATGGTAGTGGATAGTGGTCTCTAACTGTATTTGAATTCAATTCTCTGTAATCAACGCATAGTCTGTCTTCGCCATTTTTCTTCTTCACCATTATAGCAAATTGAGAATTACTTCCCCGTATTACATTCTTCTCTAAAAGTTCCTTTATGATTTTCTGAACCTTCACACGCTCTATCGGTGCTAGTCTGTACAGCCTGCGATTCACAGTTTTATTAGGATTTTTAAGTCGTATTGAAAGCTCGCCTGTCGTAATCCTAGAGCTTGACATTCCTTCCGTAAATGAACTTTCGTATCTATCTAAGATGTCCAATAGTGTTTCAATGTCTTGCTTTTCTTTAAAGTCCGTATTAATTGTAGTAGCCGATAGTTGCCAAATATTTGTATGAATAGCCTTTTCATCGTTGTGTATTATCGCTATTCCATTGTTCGTTAATGTAATTTCGATGCCTGAAATGCCTAATATATCCTTCCCGATTAGGATATTTATAGGAAGCTCGTGGTCACGTACTATATGAAGGTCCAATTCAACATAGACGTCGTTGATTTTTAAAATAGGAGAAACTTGACTCAAAGATATGATTGGTACAGGTCCGATGCCTTTCAGACAAGTCATCTTGGTTTTTCGTGGTCCAGAGAGTTTTGCAGCTGTTGATTCTTTAACCAATGAGCAGTCAGGACCACTGTCAAATAAAGCCTGAAACTGCTGATCTTGATCTGTAACAGAAATAATATTTGAAACTTCCTAACCCTTTTGACATGAATTGACGTTCCTTTCAGAATTCATTCGCTTGAAGCAGGTATCATAAGTGTGTCCTAAAAAAAAGAACAGTACGAACACTTTTTTTTCTTTTCGATCGGTAAGTTTAGACGTTGACGTTGAGCGTTCCGGCTACACCACCGCGCTCTGTGGCCTTGTTTTCCCACAGACATAGCAAGTTATTTTCTCGTCGAAATTTCCTCGTTCAACCTTTGCCCTTTTGTGCGGAACGACTTTTGCTCGTGTAATTGGTGCTTTTCTTTTTCGCATGATTTTGGCAATGGCTATCAGTTCCGGTACCGTATTGGATTTAGTATTCAAGAGTTCCGTTCGCAAAGAGTCGTCAGTGATACCTTCTAATCACAAATTCCACTGCATCTTGTTCGGTGGGATACGGTTTCACAATTTTCTTTTACATCTTCATACATTCGAGATGTATTCCGGAACACTGTCCTCATTATCGATCGTGTATCTCCTGAATTTTAATACGTTAGAGAAATACCTGCTTTCCGGTTCGAATGTTTGCAACATATCTTCCTTCATTTCAGCCCACGTATTTGTTCGAAGCAAACAATCATCGGCCCAAGATTGAGCTCTTCCTTTTAATAGGCTTGCTGCTCTAAGACGTACCTCATGATCTTTTAATTGATATTCTTCTTGCGTACGCGAAATAAGAGTCACCCATTCTTTTACATCCATTCCTTTGTCAGGGTCAAAGCTGGGGAAGTAGACGTCAGAGATGCGAACCCGTGAATGTTCAGGTCGGATCAAGCTCATCATTTCTGAAAGAGCGGCTCGGTTTTGTTGAGACATCTGCATCATCATGTCACACATTGTGTCCTTGAATGTATTTGCTAGTAATGCCATAGTAGAAATAGCGGAATCAGCGGATGAGGTCGATATTGGTTGTCGTTGGCTCGTCCCCTCTTCTGATGTAAGAGGAGGGGGAACAGAAGTCGTAAAACCACCATAATTACTCATTGTTTTTATTGTAATAATAAATCAGAACAATAACGTACAAAATCAATAAATACAAAATCACAAAAGAAAATAAGTAAAGACCGACGTCTCTATGTTTCGAGAGTCACACAACGAAAGGCCCGGTCGGCCGCCGAGCGTGGCCTTTTATACCGGTAGAGCGGTGGGGAGAGTACTGACGTCACAGCGGTGGCGTGATCGTCGAATGAATTATGATGCTCATGCGCCGATATATATATATATATGTATCTATTTAGTTATTGATTGTTTCAGATTGTTGTTTTACTCTACACCCTAATATGTTCTCTGCTCAATCCAAAGGTAGGCATTAGGTCCGCCTTTTGTACACTTTTGTGCAAATAAAGTTTAAATAAATAATAAATAAATTCCTGCCACCAGTAAAAAATACCTGTCTATGTGAATAAGGGCTATTTGAACAGTAATTGAATTGAGACGGTCGGTTTTATTCGAACAGGGAGCGATTGCAAGATGTGCAGTTCAAGTTCCACAGCGCGCCGGCGCACGACAACAGCGCGGCGTGGGTGGGCGGCGCTCTGTGCGGCGCGGCCTGCGCCACTGACGTCACGCGCGGCCTCGCGCGGGACGTCTACATGCGGGCGCGGCGCCTGCGCGACTGGCCCTGCCTGCTGCACAACACTCCGCCCACACATCCGCACTGGAGCCTGCAGTAGCGGCCTGCACGTCTACACGCGGGCGCGGCGCCTGCGCGACTGGCCCTGCCTGCTGCACAACACTCCGCCCACACATCCGCACTGGAGCCTGCAGTAGCGGCCTGCACGTCTACACGCGGGCGCGGCGCCTGCGCGACTGGCCCTGCCTGCTGCACAACACTCCGCCCACACATCCGCACTGGAGCCTGCAGTAGCGGCCTGCACGTCTACACGCGGGCGCGGCGCCTGCGCGACTGGCCCTGCCTGCTGCACAACACTCCGCCCACACATCCGCACTGGAG
This sequence comes from Luehdorfia chinensis, assembly GCA_019845155.1. NCBI lineage: Eukaryota > Metazoa > Arthropoda > Insecta > Lepidoptera > Papilionidae > Luehdorfia > Luehdorfia chinensis. The sequence continues at coordinate 240,009 of JAHVAK010000696.1, forward strand.
CCTGCAGTAGCGGCCTGCACGTCTACACGCGGGCGCGGCGCCTGCGCGACTGGCCCTGCCTGCTGCACAACACTCCGCCCACACATCCGCACTGGAGCCTGCAGTAGCGGCCTGCACGTCTACACGCGGGCGCGGCGCCTGCGCGACTGGCCCTGCCTGCTGCACAACACTCCGCCCACACATCCGCACTGGAGCCTGCAGTAGCGGACTGCCCATTAGGCACGGCAGAAGTGTATCTTTGATCCTCGCAATTCTAAAGCTACCACATCGAGCCATATTTGCCAATGTCGAGTAATTGTTTCATTATAACGAAGACTTCATTTCGATCGACCGTAAAATTATAATTGACTTTTACTGAAGATTTGCTGGACTGATGGAGACAAAACGAAAAGTACGTTTCTCGTCTTGAATTTTCCAACCACTGTAATAAACTATCAACATCCAAAATATATACAGATATTCAATAAAAATACTACGAGCTACTAATAGCGAGGTTGGATCAAATGCATCTGGAACTGTGCTAAGTTCCGGATTCATGATATGTTTGATTTGAAACACTAATACCGTGTTAGAGTAACTTATTAGGATTGATTAATATCATTCAAAGGACGGCTCGCATTCAACAAACACGACCATTAGTGTCACTGACCGCCTGACAGGTGAAATGATCGAGCTCTAAATTAAACATTTTTACTGTCACAAGTGTTCCGGGTCATTCGGATCACATCGATGAACATGAACAGTGAACTAAAGACCTACAAACCCTTCACACAGATGTGTCTCCATCTTTTGCCGCCGCCGTGGCATTGCCAGTGCTGGGCCGGGTAATAAAAAAACGCCCAATAACTGCACAACACGCAGCTGAACATTGGGTGACATCACTTGCATTTCTGTCGTAATTATGTTGCTTATTTGATAAAAGTGTTCATAGTGTTATCTTCTAGCTAATAAAATTATGAGTTTTTACTTATTTGAATTAATAACAATTATAAAGTTTTTCCAAATACATATTATTTATATACACGTTTATATATATGTCAGTCATATATGCATTTAATATGTGTCACACCGTTCATGGGAAACTAATTTATTTTCTAACTTAATTGTTAATACACGCACGAAGGAGTGTGGTGAGATTTGGCATAGTTAAATTTGGTATGGAGAAGAAACGAGGAATATAAAATCTATGTAATGTCTGTTACAAATACATTAAACTGAATAAAATAATACATTATTATATTTCATACCGACAATGTCAATCACTTAGTAGTCTGTAATTTGTTTGCATTCATACTGCCAATGTCAAACACATGTTTTAAAATGTTGCCAACAAATAATTACGGTCGAATTTCGACCACAGGACCACCACGTGTTTACATAAATAGTCATACACCTTTAGTAAAAAAATTCGAGTCATTTCAACACTTAGTCATATTATTAAGTATTATTGATTATTCATACTTAGCATTATTGACCAAGGAACCTTATCTAAAGGCTCTTATAAAAAAAGAAGTTAGCTGTAACTAAAATCATTCTGGCAGAAGTTAAGTTCTTAATGTGGGTTTAGTAGATGATGCACCAAGGGAAAAGCGTAACTACCCGCCGCCGGATCGAGTGGTCAGACCTAGGGAGGGCGTCTCCTACCAGTCTAGCGACGAACAACGACCGCGTGACCTACTACACTCTAGCTGTAGCCAACGTTTATACAAAAACACTATTTCATGGGGCACGTGTAGCTAAGGATAAGAGTGATTCTGTGTTTGCCGTTGAATGAAAAGGGTTCACAATCTTTATTTAAATACCCGATACAAGGAATTCACTCTTCCATTTTTTTTAAATCCACACATCTCAAACCAACTTGCTACGAGCGCCAACCCATACAACTCACTCCGAAGAGGGACGTGAAGTTGAGGAATGGACCGTAATCCATAGCAAAACTGGCGTACCAGCTTAAAGTTTGCCCCCTTGGTAGTGCACAAGCACAAACTTCTAATGTCATGTAAGTATACAGCTAAATCCAATGTTAGTGAATGCACGTCGTAAGGTTAAAGCATATGTCGAATAATAACGGGTACTCTGGCCCGACCAATAAAGCCCTCCGTGCACGAAACCACATTACCAGAACACCAAGTACAAAGTCAGCGCGGCCATTTGCCGCAGAGCACGTTATGAATCCACTATTCATCTCTAGGAATGAAGCAAAATGTTTAGACTGGCATGAGGTCGACGTGTTAGGCGTATTATTGAATTTGTCTCATACACCAACAACTTACCATTAATCTAGCGCGGGCTCTAGGGTGCAGCGAGAAGAACGGTTGTTTTAGACTCAAGGTGGTAAGGGGCACCAAAATGTCAAATCCGATAAACAATTTCGAGCTAAAAATAAAACTGAAAGGCGGCTAGGCACACTTCCGTTGTTTGGAATAGTAACGTGCTGATTCTATTATCACACCAATCCATTATTGGCATAATCGATTAGTATAATTATCGAACCGTCACCGTGGCCTCTGCCTACCCTTTATATGGGAAAAAGGCGTGACTGTATGTATATAACAAGTCAACAGTCATATATCAAACTTTACCATAGAGACGTTATTAAATATTAATATTTGAATAATTCATAAAACACTAAAAACGCGACCAAAATTTGAACCAATATAACTTTTAAGTAACCCTAAAGAGAGGCCGAGGTCCCGAGAGGGGACCGCAATCGGGAGGGCAATATTACTACTACTACGAGGGGTGATCCAAAAGTAATGATAATCAGTTATTTCTAGTGCACACAAAAATACAAAAAAATTTCAGTCACTTACTCAGTTAACCACTAGTTCAGGGAAAAAAAATCATATAAATAGGCCACGATTCCCGGGAGCTACATTCATTTGAATACGGACTGTCAAGGAGTGAACATCAAAATGGAAAAACACGAAATCAGAGCTGTCATTAAATACCTCTGCTTGAAAAAAATGTCTACCAAAGACATACACAGCGACTTGGTGGAAACATTAGGGGACTCTTCTCCTCCATATTCCACAGTTGCACGCTGGGCTAAGGAGTTTAAGTTGGGAAGAACATCGACGGAAGACGAACACCGCGAAGGACGCCCATCGACGTCCCTCACTGAAGAAAATGTGAAAAAAGTTGAAGAAGTTGTATTGGAAGATCGAAGAGTGACTATCAGGCATGTAGCTGAGGTCACAGGGATCTCATATGGCAGCATTCAAAGAATCCTTGCGAACGAATTGCATATGAGAAAGGTCTCCGCGCGTTGGGTACCGAAAATGTTAAACGACGAGCAAAAGAAGAAACGAGTCGACATGTCAAGAGCAAATCTCGAAAAGTTCCAGGCAGACAAGGATAATTTTTTGTCACGTTTTGTGACCATGGACGAGACCTGGATCCACCATTTTGATCCTGAAACAAAACAACAATCGATGACATGGAAACGATCCGATGAACCGACGCCGAAGAAATTCAAAGTGTCAAGCTCAGCAGGGAAGGTTATGGCGTCTGTTTTTTGGGACGCTGAAGGAATAATCATGGTGGACTACTTGGAAAAGGGGGCCACTATTACAGGCTCCTACTATGCAGAACAAATAAGAAGATTGCGGGAGGCTATTAAGGAGAAAAGGCGAGGCAAACTGCGGGCTGGAGTGCTGTTCCATCAAGACAACGCACCGGTTCACAAAGCTGCAATTGCCATGGCTGCCATTCAGGAAGCGGGCTTTGAGCTGGTGGAACACCCCCCCTATTCACCAGATCTAGCCCCCAGCGACTTCTATCTCTTTCCACGACTCAAGGAACACCTCCGAGGCAAGAAATTTGACGATGATAGCGACGTGATGGCCGCGGTTGAGGACTTTTTTGAGAGTCAAGATAAAGATTTTTTTTCTAAGGGAATTTTAGGATTAGAAAAGAGATGGACTAAATGTATAGACTTGCTAGGAGACTATGTTGAGAAATAAATTTATTTATTTATTTTATTCATTGTGTTTATTATTGATTATCATTACTTTTGGATCACCCCTCGTATAATTATTAATACCATGATTATTATTAGATAAGTTTACCACCAATTCGGAATGCGTTTCCGCTGAAGAAGAAATGGCGCAAGAAACTCCAGCGACGCTTCTGTTTATGACACTACTGCTAGGGGAGAACCGGCCTGAGATGCGGCGGTATCGCGAATAACTTTGTCTGATACGCCCACGCCGACGGCGGGGGCGGTATGATGGTGATAATGTGTGTTTGTGTAGTGTTGAGTAGAGCGCTTGGGCAATAGTGGTCGCGTCGTCAGGGTCCTCGAGGACGTGCCTCGGTCTCCTTTTTCCGCGGGTCGAGTTTTGGTGTATCGCGAGGGGGTTGTAAGTGGCGGCACTGACAACCAGTGGGTTGGGGTACGTGGCGGCAGAGTCGAAGTATCGGCGAGAGGCCAACTTTAGATATTGGGCTATGGTAGGAAGCCCTAAATCGATATGAAGGTTAGCATTACGCACGAACCACGGTGCTCCCGTGGCTTTACGCATGAATCGATTTTGTATTTCCTGAAGTCGGTGAATTTGACGCGGGGAGGCATGCGCAAATACGGGGCTTGCGTATGTCATAATTGGCCGAATACAGGCTTTGTAAAGTGTAATTTTATTACGTAGGGACATTTTGCTATTTTTATTTAGTAACGGATGTAATCGGCCGAGGTCGAACGCCGCTTGGTTCCTTACTCGGTTAATATGTGGACCGAAGCTGAGTCTCGAGTCTAATAGGACGCCTAAGTATTTGACTGTCTTTTCCCAGGGGATTGGACGATCGAATAACTCTATGGTGGGGAGATGCTGCGTTATGCGCCGCGAGAAGTACATGGCTGCACTTTTGATTGGGTTGACCTCGATCCTCCATTTCCGAAACCAGTTCCCGAGGGTTCGGGCTGCGAATTGGAGGCGTTTAGAGATAGTGTCTGGATTACGTCCAGACACATATAGGCAGGTATCATCTGCGAAGAGGGCGAGTTCGACGCCGCTGGTGTGCGGTATGTCGTTCGTGAAAAGGGTGTAGAGCACGGGACCTAGGACTGAGCCTTGTGGTACGCCGGCTAGGATGGGATGTGATTCTGATCGCACCCCCTCGACGCGGTAGCGGAAGGTTCGACTGCGTAAGAAATCTCGTATGATGAGTATACGAGGCGATCTGGCACACCGAGTCCATATAACTTGTATATGAGCCCGTTGTGCCAGACCTTGTCGAACGCTTTCGCCACGTCGAAGAAGAGCGCTCCGGTATGAAGCCCGCGTATGAAGCGGGATTGAATGTGCTCCGTTATGCGGTGCACCTGCTGGGTACATGAGTGTTTGGCACGGAATCCAAACTGCTCGTGGATGGGGATCCCTCGAGACTGCATGAAGTCTCTTAAGCGGGCGAGAAGTAGGCGTTCGTATATCTTGCCTAAAGCCTTGAGGAGACTTATAGGCCGATATGCGGTGGGATCGGACGGGAAGATTTTCACAGTTTACTGTTTTACTATGGGGACTTTCGGCTGACGTGAATACATCTTTACTTTGTTGAATAGAGCAGTTCGCGCAACTTATAATGTGCACTCTCGTCATTCGCTATGGGAACTGTTGTAAGAAATTAATATTTTAACTTTTTCATGCCAGAATATTTTTAAAAACGTTATGCATCTACGTAAATTTGATACAATATTCTCCAAGAATGCTGACAAACAGAAATAACAGCAAACTAGATAATAGTATTTATAACAAAATTCATACATCGAAAAATATAGAATTTTATCTCATTTTCTTTCATAAACCTTAGCCCTCTTTTTTAATATAATTATTTCCGAATTTTCAGAATTATTTTATATTATAAATTTATATTATAAAATAATTCTGAAAATTCGGAAATAATTAATAAATGAAGTATAAAATATGGCAGCATGAATTCATGATTCTGACTAAACAATCAAAATTAAAAGTATAAAGAATGATCTGTCATTTTAATTTGTCAGACCAATTCTCACAGGATATTAATCTGAATAATATTAAATTTATAAATACAATCGTTGGATTAGCATCGAAAATTTGTTGGTCATCATGTCTGAAATAAAGATTGTTGCAGCAAGCATAGTTAACTTTCTGAAGCAGCAACTTGAGGGAGATACGTTAAGCAATGATTCTCGTGAGAGCGTAGAGGTTGGTGTACAATGCATTGAAACAGCTTTTGAATTGACCCCGGAGGAGCTATCTCAAGGAATCGACTTGCTACAGTTAGTACGTCAGCAGCGCGGTAATGCAAATAGTATTCGTGCTGATGCGGAGAAGTTAAAAAACGAGGGTAATGATTTCATGAAGGCAGAAAGGTTCCGGGAAGCCTTCGATAAATATTCAAAAGCTATTGAACTTGATCCTCGTAATGCTGTATACTTCAGCAACCGAGCAGCTGCACACTTTAAGCTCGGTGAACATGAATCGGCGATCGCAGATTGCATGGCGGCTCTAGCCCTGCAGCCTAACTATGGGAAGGCGCATGGTCGGCTCGGACTGGCACTTACAGCACTTGACCGACATCGAGAAGCTCGAGCTGCTTTTGCTTGTGCTGCTCAATTAGAGCCAGATAATGAGTCATATAAAGAAAACCTTCGTTTAGCAGATGAAAGACTCGCACAAAGAGGTGAACGCGGTCCATTAGATCTCGGTGGATTACTACAAAACCCAGCCCTATTGAACATGGCTACAGAAATGCTTGCTGATCCTAATATGCAGAATCTTATTTCTGGACTGATGAGTAATACTACAGCAACAACTGGAACGGGAGGCATGAATGCTTTGTTGGAAGCAGGCCAAGCTCTGGCTCAACATATGCAGACTGCTAACCCAGATCTGGTTGATCAACTGAGGAGACAGGTGCGCCCACCTGGCCAAGGGGATAATCAGCCACCATCACAATGAGAGTTTGGAGGCTTTGGTGGGTGGAATGACAATAGACTGATAAGCCACCAGTTCAGAGTGATGTTATTGCAAATTGCATGCGTGCATTACTTACGCCGCTCTATGATGTAGATTTTTTATTATTCCTATGGCTTGTTTGGTTCACACCAGTGGGGTTTATACTTACATATATATGTATATATATTTATATCGGTCTATAATTGTGTAGTTACTTTGGTGTCATATAATGTCAAATTAACTGTTTGTTAATTTCCAGCAATGACTTTAATTGTGAATATATTTTAAATGTATAACATTCAAATCATTACATGTATAATGCATTGTATGCTATGCTAGTTATTGCTCAGAAGAGATTTTGAAGTATTTAATGTTTTTCCTAATTTCAAACTATTTTTAAATGGTAAGGAATAAAACATACATGGAGTAGTATCAGAAAGCACCAACCTCTTTAGTAACATCATAATTGATGTCTTGTAGCCACACATTTTATATTTGTGTAACTTTTGTCATTCGTGTAAAATGGTGTATTTCAATGTATAAACTTCAATCATACATTATAATGATATGAAGTTAATAATGTAGTAAACTATACCCTGCATTACTACCCAAACCATTGTCAAAATAAAATATAAATTGTGTTGTATATGAAGTTAGAATCTTTGTCAAATCCATTAAAACCTTGGTAATAAATGTACATATAAAAGTGATACTCTATTAATTTATTTCATTTTGTTCATATACCATAACTAGTGGTCACCCAATCATAGAAATTGGACTGGAATTCATTAACTTTTTTTATTGAATTTAATGTATTTTTACGCCTTATTATATACAAATTCTAGCTTTCTGCACTCTTCAATATTAACTTTACTATTTTCAAATCTCACACTCTTTGTGCACAATATGCTTATAAAGGGGTACAAAGTTTTCTCCTCATGTATTTAAATTTACATGGGGTTGCGGCTTAAAAGAATCTACCACCCAATCTCATCCCATGGATGTAGTAAAAGTCAACAGAGGGAAAATAAAAACCAGGAAATGGGCAGCAACATTGTCCTGAATATCTGAATAAATAAACTGCAGTTGCAAACATGCCAACTATGGCTAAATCCCCCCCAGCTGCAAACTTGTAATAGGCTGAAATGATGATGATGATGATGATGAGTTACAAAATAGTATGCAAAGATTTTGAATTTTTTACATTGGTTCACAAGAATGAACTGCCCCGGGAAGAACAAGTAAGAAAGTGGGCTTTTTTTCATTGTTAAAGTAAAATAAAGTAATATCTCTCATTCCCAAGAGCTATTATCATCTATAAGTTTTTTTTTTAAATTAAAGTAACCCTTTTAGTAGCCACTTATTATAATTTCTGAACTGTTTAACAGGCAGACTGCGATATTGGTGCGAAAACATACACACTGCTCCATGAGAGATTTATTTACTCTGTGAGGTAGAGCAGCTGGCATCATTAGCTAGCATTATGCATACATACATACATACATAAGATCACGACTGTATCCCATAAGGGGTAGTCAGAGACAAGGCACTCACTGCTAAAACAGATGACTGCGACAATCCACGTTTCACCAAAAAAATATTATGCACTTGGTGTGATAGGTGGTGAGCCCATCGCCACCATGCGCTGTTGGGTACACAGTGCAGTTTAATTCCTTACTCGCCTTTTACGAAATCCATTGGATGAGATGGAGTGGTAGTATTCTTTTAACGAACCGCCATTATGCATGCCAAACTAGTGAGCAATTTAGAAATGAATTATGAAATTATTGATTGGTTATTATGTATTAGTTTACTTAAATAGTAAAGGATGGTGGAGTTTCAAGATTTTTATTTATAGAGCACATTTAAGCAAAATGACTCAGTTTGTTCACAAATAAAAACCTTCATTATAAGAAAACATATGCAGAATACTTTTGCACTTAAGCTGAATGGTGTCCTCCTCCTGGCCGACTTTTGAACACGACGTGAACTTCCGGATCCTGTTTGCAGCTACCAACTGTTGCCAACCATACCAAAAACCATCAACTGTGTGTGGCTCTATAATATGCCCTTATAGAGCCACAAGTATTCTTGCTACCAAGGCATTCATCATAAACTACTTGGCTGCTGAACATAGACCTACTAATCTTTGGTAATTACTGGTTACCATTGCTGCCAAACTTGGCTGGCAGGTCATGGTATTGTGAATCATCTCCAGTTTAGACCACTTTATCTGGCGAGTGCCTACCCTATTTGATACCTCCACCTGCCACTCTTCATGCATGATTTTGTCATAACGCTTAAGGCACTATCCTTTTGTGTATAGGATTTTGTTGTTGCTTCTAACACAACTGTCACTTGAGTTGTGTAAAGCGTTTCTTTCACTGATGACAAGGACCTGGGCTGGTTATTGATTACTCATTATGCTGTAGACTTGCATGTTTAGAGTAAGATATTTTTATGGTACGTTTGTAAATCGGTTTTTTTTAAATGTTTTTTTTATTTTTATTGTATATAGTGATGAAATGAGCAAAAAGTTCACCTGATAGTAAGTGCCACGTCTGCCCATAACAAATGCTGTGTCACTCAGAAAATTTCTGTGTGACACCGCACTGTGCTCATCACCCTGAGACATAAGTTCATAAGTCTCATATGCCCAGTGATTACGCTAGCTCTCAGTGCCCTTCAGACCGAAACACAGAAAAAACACAACTGCTTCACGGCAGAATAACTGGCCCTGGGGTGGTACCTTTTATTCTTTCTGAACACTTAGAAATTGTTGTGCAAAATATTTAAATAAAATAACATTTTTCCTTAGGTAATATTATCAGAAATACACAGGTTGTGAGGCCCTTAGTTATAGAATGTAAGAACAACTTGCTTTTTAACAAGTGAATACTGTTTTCAATTTCAGCGGATCCCCAGAGTATGAAAGGTAAGTATAGGATATGATGCTGTATATGTGAAATAGTCATCTGTCGTGTGATCTTCCCTATACTCAAATCGTCGTCGTCGTCGTTTCAGCCTATCAATAGTCCACTGCTGAACATTGGCCTCCCCCATAGATTGCCACAAAAGTTTGTAGCTCTCGTTTTGGGAGGATTTTGCCATAGTTGCCACGCTTGGCAGACGGGTTGGCAAGGGCAGTTTATTTATTCTGATGTTACAGCTAGATGCTGCTGCCCATCTCCTGGTTTTCATTTTCCCTCTGTCGACTTTTACGACACCCACGGGATGAGATGGGGTTGTAGATTCTCTTAAGCCGCTACCACACGGCCATATACTCAAATAGCAGAACTAAAAGAAAGAAGCTGATACACAATTTTAAAAATTCCATACATCATCATTTCAGCTATGACTAGACCACTACTGAACATAGGCCTCCCCCATAGATTGCCACAAAAGTTTGTAGCTCAAGTTTACAAAAGTTTGTTTATAGTCCTATCATTGCCTGCTCTCAATAGTAGTTAAAACATAGAATTCTGTAAAGATACATTGCAAGGCTGGGCACTATAAAAATGCTGATTTGAACATTATTTCGCAGTCATTAGAATGGACTACAGTTTTGTGAATTTTGCGATATAGGTCAAAATCTCCTAAATTCAGGCATTGTTGCCGCAGTAATAATAACGGTATTGATTTGATCAATGTCTCCAAGATATAAAATTTTCGACGGCTTCCTTAAAAGTAACAATCATAACTCGGCTACGTTTACTATAATAACAGAATATATACTAAAACGAATGTTCAGAATCAGACTATCGTTAAGTAAAAGTCTTGATCTGTACGGGTTTTTAAAGTATATTTTTGGCTTAATTTATACAGATATGTATATGACGACCGCGTGGTGAAAGTACCGGACTTCTACGCCGCGGGTCCTGGGTTCGTATCTCAACCAGAGCCAACATTTGTGCAAAAACAAGTCATTGTTTTTCAGATTTGGATGTGAAATCTGTCAAATTCCACTGCTACATACAATATTTTTTTAAATTATAGTCCATGTACAGAAATGACTTAGGTAAAAATGACTATTAGGTAGAAAACACAATCTATTATACGCTCGTTTGAGTAGACCATTCTTGGTTTTTATAGTAACAACACGTGTAATATTGTCTTTTCCTGAGTGCTTCTCTGCAATTGTACCGAGTAGCCACTTCGCTGGTGGTAGGTTTTGGTCTTGGATTATGACAACATCGCCGATTTCGGGTTCATGCTGACTCTTTGTCCATTTATAACGTTGATTAAGCGTCACCAAATATTCGTTAGACCACCGCTTCCAAAAATCATTTAACATTTTCTGGATAAGTTTCCATCGCTGCAGGCCGGTGATATGGCTCCGAGAGTGATCTTCGTCAGGAATAACAATTAAAGGCTCTCCAACGAGGAAATGACCAGGTGTGAGCGGCAAAGGATCATCTGGATTGTCACTTATCGGATATAATGGCCGAGAGTTCAGGCATGCCTCAATTTGTGTAAGTAATGTGGACAACTCCTCATATGTCAAAGTACTATCTCCTATAACCTTTTTAAGATGCGACTTTGTGGAACGCACTCCAGCTTCCCACAATCCTCCGAAATTCGGTGCTAGAGGCGGGATATAGTGCCATGTTGTTCCTTCGTTGGCCAATAATGTGCTGACTTCCTTAGGAAAATTGGAAATAGCCTTATTCAACATCGTTCTCAATTCCTTATCGGCGCCAATAAAATTGGTGCCGTTATCGCTATACAAATCTTTGCAGTGCCCTCTTCTGGACATAAATCTTCTATAGGCTGCTAAAAATCCTTCAGAGGTCAAATTTGAAACTGCTTCTAAATGTATGGCGCGGGTCACCATGCAAATGAAAATACAAATGTACCCCTTATATGATTTTGACCCTCGCCCTGGTGCGCATTTTAATTTTATGTATCCCGTAAAATCAACTCCTGATGATCTGAATGCTCTCTCAGGCTTCAGTCTAACTGTCGGTAGTTGACCCATAAATGGATATCTCCTTTGTTGCGAGTACCTGATGCATGTAGCACAATCTCTGTAGCATTTCTTAACGTGTTCTCTGGCTCTGAGGATCCAAAATTTTGATCGTAAATAATTGAGCATTGCAAGTGGACCGCCATGTAATGTTTTTAAATGAGCGTCTAAAATAATTAACCCTGTGAGATGACTTGCACCAGGCAATATCATAGGATGTTTCTTGTCAAAACTTTCTTGAGATTGTTCGGTGCGACCCTGAACTCTTAGAACACCATTTTCGTCAAAATTGGGGCAAAGAGTATACAGTTTGCTAGACTTTGGTACTGTTCCGTTGGACCTTAGCTGCTTAATCTCATCTCTAAAATGTAGTCTTTGAGTTTCTCTCACACATACTTCTAAAGCCTTATTCATCTCTTTCGGCGTTATGTTTTCCGGAATTTCTCTTATTTCTTTTGGTATCTTCCATAATAAAACTCTTTTACAATAAGATAACACTCTCAATAGCCTTCGTAAATTAGAAAATTTTGTCCAAAAGAATTCTTCCTTTATTTGAGCTATAGTATTAAAGGCTTTAACGGATCTTTGTTCTTCATTAGTTACGAAGTCCGTTGGATCATTTGTTCCGCCCCTCTCAATCTCCTTCAACCATTCCGGACCATGCCACCATATGTCATGCCCTTTTAACTCTTTTGCTGATATGCCTCTGGAGGCACAATCTGCAGGATTTTGCTTAGTATTGACGTGATTCCACTGATCTCGATCCAACATTGTCAAAATCTCTGAGACTCGATTGCTGACAAATGTTGTCCATCGACTTGGCTCTCCACGAAGCCATGCTAAAACTACTGTGGAATCAGACCATGCGTATAGATTTTCTTTGGGGATGTTAAGAACTTGTGATACTTCAAAAATCAACTGAGCTGCTAAAAGTGCAGCGCATAGCTCCAGTCGAGGAATAGAAATTTCCTTTTCTACCGGCGCAACTCTAGTCCTAGCTGTGACCAAATGCACTTTAACACAGCCCTGATTATTGATACTCTTTATGTAAACCGTGGCAGCAAACGCAGCTTGTGAGGCATCAGAGAATACGTGCAACTCAACGTAGTCCTCACGTTTAATTTGTAGCCACCTCGGGATTACAATGTCTTTTACATTACTCAGATCTTTTCTAAATACAATCCATTCCATTAAAAGTTCTGATGTGAGAATATCATCCCAAGCCAATCCTGTTTTCCACAATTTCTGCATAAAAATTTTAGCCGTAATTATCACAGGTGCGATCCATCCCAATGGATCTGATAATACTTTCCTTTTAGAGATGGGCGTATCTGATTCGTGTAATTGATACATGTATTCAAAATTATCAGAGTTCTTATTCCAAGAAATACCCAAAACTTTTACTACATTATTTTCCTTAAAAATAAATGATTGATTTGAGCCTTGCTTATCTGTCTTTATATGATTAAGTAATTTTTCACTATTAGTGCACCACTTTTGTAACTGAAGTCCTCCAGCATTCATCAGTTTGTTCAATTGCTCGTAAATCTCTATTGCCTCCTCCTCTGTTTCCGCACCCGACAATAGGTCGTCCATGTAAAAGTCCTGTAATGTTATTTTGGCGGCTATTGGGTATTTCGACTGCTCGTCTATCGCCAGTTGTTGTAGGCATTTTACAGCTAAATATGGTGCACATGAGGTACCGAAAGTTAACCTAGCTAACTTGTAGCATTCTATTGGTTTGTCTGGATCGAATCTCCACAAAACTCTTTGATAGTCCGTATCGCCATCATGTACACGAAATTGTCTGTACATTTGTACTATGTCCGTTACAATACAGTACGGATAAAGTCTCCATCTCATCAAGATATGTCTTAGATCCTGTTGAAGTTTGGGGCCCACTATAAAACAATCATTAAGTGAGACGTTATTGGATCCTTTGCAAGATGCGTCGAAGACACATCTCACCTTCGTAGTCTCTTTATCCTCTTTTATCACAGCATGATGAGGTAGGTATATTGCCTTTACATTATTAATATTCGGATCAGAAACCTTAACCATATGCCCTTGTTGAATGTAATCTTCTATCACTTTCTTGTACTAGTCATACAATGCCGGATTCTTTCTTAATTTTTTTTCTAGTAATTTGAATCTCCGTTGCGCAATCTCTTTTGTTTCACCTTCAAAACATTGTGGATCTTCTTCCTTGAATGGCAATCTCACTACATAACGTCCATCGTTATCTCTTGTTGTAGTCTTTTCAAAAAACTCTTCACACTTTCTCTCGTCTTTAGTCATTTTCCTTTCGATGCTTTCTGGCGCTCTTTCTATCTCCCAGAATTTGGTCAACAGTTCGTCTTCTTTCACTTGTAGATAGAAATTTATGATTCTAGGATTTAGCTCCTTTCCTTTCTGAACTCTGCCTGATAATATCCAACCCAACTGCGTGTTTTGTGCAATTGGGCCACACTCGGATGGATGCTTCTTTAACCCTTCTAATATGATCTCACTTAGAATATCAGCGCCCAGAATAATATCAACCCTGCTCGGTACTCCAAATTTCGGATCTGCCAGTGATAAATTCTCAATTTCTGGCCAGTCCGTGATAATGGTTGTATTATTCGGTAGAAATGATGTTAGTGTACTCAATACAAAGGCGTTCACTGGCATTGAAAATGAATTATATCTTGACTCAAGTTTAAATGATACCATACTCTGTGCTCGTATCTTTCCGTCGCCTACTCCAGATATAAGACCGTTTACTGAGAAACGTTTGAGGCCCAAGGCTTGCGCAGTCGCTTCGTTTACAAATGACGCCTCGGAACCTTGATCGATCAGCGCGCGTACTACTTGATTATATCCATTATTTGATTTGACATTGACCACAGCTGTAGCCAATAACACGTCTCTCTGTGTCTCCTGCGAATAGTGAGCAGAGATTTTTGTCTCTCTCTCATTAACGACCTCTTTTTGCTCTTTCGACTCGTCAGATCTTGTTTCAAGGGGTCGGTCAATATGCAACAAGGAGTGATGCCTTTTACCACAACGTCGACAGCAAGTTGATTGTCGGCAAAACCTTACAGGATGATTAGGTGCGAAACAGTTGAAGCACAGTCTCTTTGATTGCACAAAATCACTTCTTTCTTTGGGAGACTGGGTACTAAACTGTTTGCACTGAAATAACATGTGTGGTCCAGAACACATAGTGCAGGCGTTACTTCGTACGTTATTCACAGCTTCATTTTTTTCAACGGCGGAATGAAATACCTTTTGCTTAACTACTTGCTTAGTTGGATTGATCATCTCCAGGGTCCTGAAGCGTGTCTCTAGAAATTTTGTTAAATCTATCCAAGTGGGTAAAGTTTCGGACTCTGCCTGACTAACATATATCTCCCACTGCTTACGAGATTCTTGATCAAGTTTAGATACAACTATAAAATTGATTATAATATCCCAATTCTCAGTCTTAATACCTAAATTGCTCAAAGATTTTAAGCACGCAGTGGTGATATCCAAGAGTTGCTTCAAACCTACCGCCGAATCTGCGACTATATTTTTCTGAGCAAAAAGTTTTTTCATAATTTCGTTAGTATTGTATCTCAAATTGTTGTATCTTTTTGTCAAAAGTTTCCACGCTTCTGTGTAATTAGTTTCTGTAGTAGAAAGATTTTTTAAAAGGCTAGCAGGTTCACCCGACAGACTGCTCTTTAGGTAGTGCAATTTCTGCACCGGACTCAAATTCCCATTTTCATGAATCAGAGACACAAACATGTCGTAAAAAACTTGCCAGTCATCATAGCCACCTGAAAACGATGGCAAGTTGATGCGAGGCAATCTCACTTCACAAGGAGATGTCATGGCTGATTGAGAGGTGACACTAGTCAGTTTTGGCATTGTTGGTAGAATTCGCTTTAAGTCTTCCTTTAATTTGACCTTATAATCCAAGTAGACTTCTTCAAATCTGTCGAAAATTTCCTCTTTAAAATAAGATAGTTCTTTTTTATTCTCTGCTGTGACCTTTGACGTTATTTCAGAATGTTGTTCAAAGAAGACTGTATATAATTTTTCTAAATGTTCTAGTCTTGCTTCAATAAAAGATTGCGTGAGTCTATCCTTTGATGACTTTTTATAGTTTCGGAAAGCCTTCTCCAAATGCTCTAACTGATCTTCTTGCTTTAAACAATTTGGCTCCATCTTATATATTGATGTCATTAAATTTATATTTAATATTTACTCTCAAAATTCAACCCAGAACTATATCCGTAACTGTGTTGTGATTCTATGTTAAGTTCAAAGTCACTACAAATATTTTCTAAGTCCCGACTTAATCCTAAAACTTTTACAAGTCCAAGATCAATGCAAATTTTTCTAAGTGTTTTTAACTGTTTATCACAAATATTCTGTCCTTTTTAACACGAATAACGAAATTTCACAAGACTCGACACGCACTTTGATTTTATCACTGATAGTCCACTTCTTAATCCACGATTCAATTCTTCCCGGGTTTCGGCACCAGATGTCAGCACTACACTACGATGTTCAGGAACAAATAATAAACCTAACTCACTGTCGAATAACTCATTTTAATAAAATTACATTCAATACTTATGTTTTTCTAATGATCAAACCATATCGCGATTAGAAGTAATAGTGGCGCCACCTAGTTCGTCTACTTATCAAACTAATCTCTGCGTAGATGGCGTTAGACGTTACATTATTAACAAACAAACTTAGACACTACAGTTTTGTGAATTTTGCGATATAGGTCAAAATCTCCTAAATTCAGGCATTGTTGCCGCAGTAATAATAACGGTATTGATTTGATCAATGTCTCCAAGATATAAAATTTTCGACGGCTTCCTTAAAAGTAACAATCATAACTCGGCTACGTTTACTATAATAACAGAATATATACTAAAACGAATGTTCAGAATCAGACTATCGTTAAGTAAAAGTCTTGATCTGTACGGGTTTTTAAAGTATATTTTTGGCTTAATTTATACAGATATGTATATGACGACCGCGTGGTGAAAGTACCGGACTTCTACGCCGCGGGTCCTGGGTTCGTATCTCAACCAGAGCCAACATTTGTGCAAAAACAAGTCGTTGTTTTTTAGGTTTGGATGTGAAATCTGTCAAATTCCACTGCTATATACAATATTTTTTTAAATTATACTCCATGTACAGAAATGACTTCGTTACAATTCTATTTTATGTAAATTATGTATTTATGATATGAATAGTATCTTCTGGGCTAACATGCTCGTCGTCTCGGATCTAAATTAATCTCGTTTAACCCTAAAAATGTCCTGTTTGATGTTTATTCAAAAAAAATAAAGGAATAAAAAACCTTTTTTTTAGTGATTTTTGAAAGGCTGTATCTCAGTGAATAATGGTCCTATTGACATTAAACAAAGAGTTTCGAAGCATTTGTGGTTTTAAGATCTTTAATGAATTTTTTTAAGCAACGGATTTCGCACAATCATAAAAAATAGCGAGGGACAAAAAAAATCAATTTTTTTTTCTTTGTCCCCTGACCAGGAAAAACATTTCAAGACTTTGTCACTAAAAAGGTCAGCTAGTCTGTTTATCCAGATTCAATTTGCTTTTCATTTCTCTTTACATCATTGTTTTGCTGAGATATGAGATTTTAAACTAAAAATAATTATTTTGTCTTTAACCATCGAAATCTTAGCAACTAATGAATACACAGTCATTTGAGGGTCGGTTTTAAAAACTTGAATAAGTTCTCTCTCTACACGCATCTACAATGATTTGATTAATTAAAAATGTAGCTCGCAAAATCATTTTACCAAGAGATCTATAAACTAGAAACTTCAAAATACTTTATACTTATTAAATTAATATATTTTTTTTTCAATAGTATTTTTTTATTTCAAGTATAATTTGTGTTTTCTTAATTTGATTTTATTTTCATGTTTATTATATAGGTTGAAACCTAAAACCTAAACAAAGTAAAATCATGAAAGAAAACGTAGAAAATGGGTATATAAATTAAACGCAAATTCTCTTAGCTATGTATTACACTCTGTGTATAATTTAGATAAATACATTCACATATTTTATGTACACACTGTAGCAAATGTAAAAACTTCGCCTCGCTCAGTGGCAGCGGGCGATTATGAAAACGATGCAATCGCGCAACACTGACCGAAACCAGAATGTTGCCACTGAACAAGACGCAAAACATTCCAAAAATGTAACACATACAAAATACCATATTTACATATAACAGCTGCAAGCCCCATCTATGCACAGGGCGTATAGCACCCCTACAATCCTGTCAGGTTTAAAACTGAAACAATTGCTTTTTAATATATAACGAAGGCACTGTCAACGATGGAGGTTATAACAATAAAAGCAGCACGAGAAATGCCGAAAGGGGATACATCTTCGAAATAAATTACAATTGAAAGTGGGACTCTCGTTCAGCAATTCACCAAATACTAAGTACAAACAAAATACATACGTCTAAACTATTTCAGAACGAAATGGTTAGGTATGCTATGTTCAACCATTTCGTAAAAAAGAGTACATCGGGAATATGATGCCAAGCTGAAATGTTAATTATAGGAACAATTTTTGTATTAGTGAATTTAAACGTAATATATTAGAAAAGCATTCCGTAATGTATAACTTAAGCTCTTTCAATAAATTTATATGTAACGTTCAATACTAATTGGAAAATATGAAAATGTACTTAAAAATAATCTATAAAAAATTTACATTAAATATAATCGAAACTCTGGGAGCACCAAACATTAAAACTCACGGAATAAATTAATTGTAAAGCTAGACATTGCCTATTCTATAATATTTAATTTATAATAAAAACTTTGCCAATCAATAGACCGGACGTTCTTTGCGTGTTGGATGTCGCAATGTTTATTATTTCATGTGTTCCTGACTCGTGTCACACTGGCAACATTGACGTTTAGTTGGTTCGCTCAGCAGCGCCCTCTGCCACACAAATCGCACAGGGGAATCAATCATACGGGACAGCATTAAACTAAAGAATTCTACGAAAATAAAAACTCGTCAACACATGACTAAAACTACCGAGCAAGCGGTTCCGAACAAAACGAAATCGAAGCTTCTGTCGTGTCAATAAGCAAAACTGCAACGTAAAATTTCTCGAAAAAAGCGCAATGTTTGCGTAACCGCTGACCGTACATTGTTATTATAACTTGTTAGCAATAATTAAAAACAAACATGACACAATTTAACAAAATCACAATATCAATTGTGCGTGGATGACTTAGTTTTATAGACATCGTATTGTTTTAAAAAGGAATTAAATTGAATCATTGCAAAACCGTGTGGTGGCGGCTCGTTAAAAGAATACTACCACTCCATCTCATCCGATGGATCTCGTAAAAGTCGAGTAAGGAATTAAACTGCACTGTGCACCCAACAGCGCATGGTGGCGATGGGCTCACCACCTATCACACCAAGTGCATTATATTGTTTTGGTGAAACGCGGATTGTGGCAGTCAGCTGTTTTTGCAGTGAGTGCCCAGTCTCTGACTACCCATTATGGGATACAGTCGTGATCTTATGTATGTATGTAGGTATGCATTGCAAAACATGGTGCCATTCCTTATCGCGTGTTTAACGTTATAATTAATTGTATATTTAAAATGTGCAAGCTTGTACTAGCAGTCGCTTATATATCTGTCATCAAAATAAAAATGTTGAATATAGATGTCAAATATCGCCAGACAAAAGATAAATTTAAACACAAATCTATGGTGTTATTGCGTGAAAAACAATACGATCGGGTCGTGGACAAATCACAAAATAATAATCATTTGCGTTACACCGTTGGTGTGGAAACGCTTGCCGGTTTGTATTTTCATTAAGTGAAGATGTTGAAGTGAATTTGAAAGCGAACGCTCTCGGAACAATCGAAAGTATATCAGGTATAGATAACATCGGCTTCTTAACGAACAGCTACAACGCGTCGGCTCAGTTGCGCTTGGAGGGCGGCACGAGATGCGGCGGCAGCTCGGCAGGCAGGTCGTGTCCGTCGATCTTCACCTGGATCAGATGCATCGCCAGCGCGAATTCGTCCTCGTCCAGGAACCCGTCCTTGTCGATGTCCGACAGCTTCCAGATCTTGCCCAGCACCGAGTTGGGCAGCTTCGACTTCACCATCTCTGTCTTTGCCGCTGTCGAAAAATATTCTGTCAGCTTCACGTTTATCGTTAATTTGAACGATAGTGTGAGATTCCATGCTAGGTTTTATTACGTGGGAGTACAACATAAAGATGAAAAGAACGACCAGACTTGCCGAGATGTGCTTAGCACTACAATAAATACAACTAAGTTATCTAAGTGTTATATGCAGAATTTTTGAACTATTTTACTTTTAAAGAAGAATTTTGTTTTTTATGTAAGAAAGTGACGAGACGAGCAAACCGTTCGCGTGAAAGTAAATGCAACGTCTACCCATTACAAATACTGTGGCACACAAATTTCTATGTAACACCACAGTGCGCTCGTCACCCTCAGACATCAGTTCTAACTCTCATATGCGCAGTAATCACAGTCCAATACATCAGTCATCAATGCCCCTTCAAAGCGAAACACAGTAATATTTGCACACTACTGCTTCACGGCAGAATAACTACTACGAACTAGAGGATATAATTTTAAAAGTATGTACTCGTATTTTACTATTAGAGATAGGTAGTAACTTAGACTAGACATATTACTTCAAAAAAATATGGAATTACGTTAATAATAAAGTCATGAACAAAAGTCGCGGACACTTCTCTATGCCTTTTATCACCAAGTTTCAGTTTCTATGTTATGTGTCAACAATTTCAGTATATTCAAAAAGTTACGGCGATAGAACAACTGAAACATCGAGCGTATCTGTACAGCTTCCTCTTGAGGACCGAACACGGTCACTTTTGCGAAATCTAGCAAAGACTGCGGCGACTGCGTCACGTTCAATTCCAAATAGAATTCGCCGGTCATTATATAAACGAGCGCGATGAACAAACACTCCGCTGTTATCATGAACATTATCAGATTCAATACTAGCAAAGAGATAAACTTGACACTATAGAAAATTTGTTGGAAAATATTCGGCGACTGCTCTGTTTCTACTACGTTATATTTAGGAACTTTGTCATCTACGGACTCATCGTCAAAGTGATCGCTTTCGTCTATGTTCGCTGCGTTGTCTTCGTTATTGCTAAGTTTGTCATTGTCATCTTCTGAAGACAAAGTTTCGTTATAGCTGTGTATAGAGACGTCAGGGGACATACGCCTATGACTAATGGAACTGGGCACGCGTGTCAAAAATTGTGATATAATATTGCAATTCTGCGTGGAAATGGTCAACGCGTGTATGAGTTTTTCAAAGTCTGCTTTCTGGTCATCTTTACGTTGTGATAGAGTCATGCAAAGCTCTGTTAGTTGGGAGCAATTGTGTGTGGTAGAGAGCAGCGCTTGTAGGGCGGCGTCGTATGTGATAGTGCCGCGGTAGTGCATGTGTGAGGTGACTGGGAGAGAGTGCATACCGGCTCCGGTGACTTTGCCGTCGATGGGGTTGAGGGATTGGAATAGCTGGTCGTAGTGTGGCTTCTCCTTGCTGCAAATCCATTCGGGATCGCCGTGGCCTGCGTCCACGCCCTCGCCGCGACCGTAACCGAACGGTGACACCTGGTCCTCGACACCTTCGAACGCACCACCTGGAAAAGAAATAATAATATGATACATAACAAATTCCATACATCAGACTATCTAAATTAATTTACGTTAATTACGTTAAATATTCTCAGTTATAGTAGTATTTAACCATTTTATCTGTGCTAAGGTTATGGTCCAATCTGTGGAGTGTTTAAAGAAACCTACCTCGGACACAGTCGCGTGCAATAACGCATGTTTCAAAAAAATTGAGCCTATATCAGCTCCGAACCGTTTTACAAAGATTTTTTACTTCGCATACTATTAGTCGATTTTTTTTCTTTCCATAGATCCCCGAATATGGAATTATACTAAACTTAGGTAGACGTCCATTTAAATCTCTCGCACACCCAGTGCAGTGTAGTCGGAGACATTTTTTTCGCACAGATACAGCAAGCCTAGAGCGAACTAGGTGCCAATATAGACCACTTTTGAAATCTAAGGACTACAGTGACATTTTCCAGTTAACATCCAGGAGTTATGTGCAGTGGAGGAAAGTTGGTATGCCGTTAGTATTCTAGCAAACACAGAGGCACACATCCGCTTTCCCGTATTAAAACGATGTAATGCTTTCGAGGCCACTTACTCGTAGTAGAGACGTGTGAATGTAGAGACAGAGACTAGAGCATTCACGATACATTCGATCAATAATATATATTGGCTTCAGATGGAATTCAAACCCAGATATCAAAAATCAGCGGACAGGTATGCTGAACGTTTAGTCACGCGATCATCATTTCTTTGTTTTCATTGTTTCTTTTACAATTAAATACAATTCATCATCTACATTTCAACCTATCACCAGTCCACTGCTGAACGTAGGCCTCCCCCAAAGAGTCCCACAAAAGTTTACAGCTGTCATTTTGGGGGATTTTGCCATAGTTCCCACGCTTGACCAGCGGGTTGGCAACCGCAGCTTATTTATTCAGAAGTTCCAGGAAGATACTGTTGCCCATCTTCTGGATTTAATTTTCCCTCTGTCGACTTTTACGTACACCCACGGGATGAGATGGGAGTGGTAGATTTTCTGGAAGCTTGAAAATAAAAGTGTATACTGCATTGCAAGTAGCAGTGAACACAGAGGAAACTAATAAAAGCATTTTGCAAAGCAAAACCTAAAAATATTGAGTATCCTAAATTCTTCTCAATTCTAATAGTTAACTGGTGGTAGGATGCAGGAATCTATGCAGGAATCCGTCTAGGTAGGTACCACTCCAAGGCCAGTTATTCTGCCGTGAAGCAGTAGTGTGCAAACATTACTGTGTTTCGGTTTGAAGAGCACTGTGAGCTAGCGTAATCACTGGGCATATGAGACTTAAGAATTTGTCTCATGGTGATCGGCACAGTGTGGTGTCACACAGACATTTTCTGAGTGAGACAGTATTTGTTATTGGCAGACGTTGCACTTACCATCAGGTCAACGTATTGCTGGTTTCATCACTTTATCCAATAAAATAATATATACGAGTATCTGCAAGAATTATAAAATTACATTAGATACAGCATTAACCTTAGTTACCATTAGCGAATGCCGAGTTAGAAAGTAGAATTTGACAGCACTTTTTACTGCGCTGCATTTAAAATGCATGAAAGCGGAGCGCGGAGCAGGAAATTAATACGTAGTATACAATTATTCAGTTTTTATTAGCCGTCTTTTGATACAACTGAATATAATTATCCTTTCCTCACTCCGAAAAATAATTGCAACGTATGACCAGTGTGATTCATTAAGCTCGGTCTTCAATTATGTTTAGTTGATGGACTCTAGGTACACAGATTATATTTAGGGATGTTATGTGATATAGTTCTGGAGCCTGTTTCGACAGTTTTTTTTTATTCGAGAAAGTGACGAGTCAAGCAACACGTTCACCTGATGCTACAACGTCTGCCCATAACAGATGCTGTGTTACTCAAAATATTTCTGTGTAGCACCACTGCGCCTGTCATCCTGAGACACAAGTTCCTAAGTGATTACACTGGCTCTCTGTGCCCTTCAGACTTAAACACAGCAACGCTCGCACACATATTTCTTCCCCAAAAGCCAAGCCACAAACTTTTGTGAGGCAATCTATGATGATTATACAAAAAAAAGATCCCGACGAATTGAGAAAATTTTCCTTTTTTTGAAGTCAGTTAAAAACAGTCATGTCACGGCGTGACGTCTGGTAAGCTGTAATTGGTATTTTAATCATTAATAGTCATATTCTATTCTTATAATTTCTAACAAATCCGACACTAACATACAGCCACTATGCCCGCGAGGACAACGTACGGCACCGGACATTAAACACACCCAGTGTTATCAGTGCGTGAGTCAAGCGACCAATCGTTACGCCAATATTTTACTTACCAAATGTGCTAAAGATAATCAAAGGAAAAAATCCATACTTAATATTATAAATGCAGAGGTAACTCTCTCTGTCCCTCTGTCTGTTACCTTTCCACGAGTCAACCATCGAGTTGATTGAAATTCGGCGCAGAGATAGCTTTTTTTATTGGATACTTTACAAAACGAGCATAACTTTCACTTGATGGTAAGTGCAACGTCCTGCCCATAATAGATGACCTGTGACGGTCAGAACTTACGTCTGATATGCCCAGTGATTACACTAGCTCACAGTGCCCTTCAAACCGAAAAATACTCAGGTAATTTTTGCACCCTACTGCTTCACGGCAGAATAACTGGCCCTGTGTGGTACCTACCTAGACGGAATTCCTACCTCCAGTAAAAATCAGGAGCTGGCTTGCATCCTGCAGACGGACGATGGGATACTTTTTATTATGGAAAATCTAAATCCTAAATCCGCGCAGACGTAGTCGCGGGCTTCAGCTAGTTATGAGTAAAATACTGAGGCCCCTCAAACACAGCGTCATGGTACTCGCATGTGTAATACCAGCAAAACTATAAGCATTCGTCGTCGTCGTTTCAGCCTATCAATAGTCCACTGCTGAACATAGACCTCCCCCATAGATTGCCACAAAAGTTTGTAGCTCTCGTTTTGGGGGGATTTTGCCATAGTTGCCACGCTTGGCAGACGGGATTGGCAACCGCAGTTCATTATACAGATGTTCCAGTAAGATGCTGCTGCCCAATCTCCTGTTTTTCATTTTCCCTCTGTCGACTTTTACGACACGTACGGGTTGAGATGGGGTGGTAGATACTCTTAGGCCGCTACCACACGGCTACCAAACTATAAGCATTACTGATACCAATATTCCTGTTAACCACTCCACTTGAGCTAAAATCTTGAGATGATTCACAAGTCGAATGGCGAGCACGAACGCTACGTTTTGTTTAGCAGACCGTTCCTATTCGTATGACTATAATTTAACTTTTTAAATTAGCCCCACAGTAGAATTTCGCCTGTGCCGTGGGTGCGTTTTACGTACACAAATTCCACAAACACCGACACCCGGAACAATCTGTAGGCCATAAAAAAAATTGTCCCGTCCTCCAATCGAACCAACGACCCGCGGTGCAGAAGTCAAGAGCGTATCCAATGCGCCAACAACTGTTAAATTATTAAATGATTGGTGCTTATAAGATGGCTTTAATAAATACTATGTTATAAACTCAGCGCAAGGTATATTTGCATATTTACTCAGAATAGAATAGAATTTTATTGCATAAAAACTGTGTAAGTATATTGTGGTACAAAAAATTTGATATAAGTATCAACAGTTTGCCCATAACGGGCATCATCATCATTTCAGCCTATCACTAGTCCACCGCTGAACATAGATTGCCAGAAAGCTCTAATTTTGGAGGGACTATGCCATAGTTGCCACGCTTTGCAGGCGGGTTGCCAACCGCAGTTTATTTACTCAGATGTTCGAGGAAGATGCCGCTGCCCATCTCCTGGTTTTAATTTTCCCTCTGTCGACTTTTACGAAACCCACGGGATGAAAGTAGGGTGGTAGATTCTCTCAAGCCGTTACCACTCGGCGTTTTATGTATGTTAAGCGATAATTCTTCACCACGTGGCACCGATCTACGAAGCTTATTTTTTTTATTAGAACGGGGATACAATAGGGGTGGTTTTAGCACTATGAAATAATTTTATTGATGCACAAGATCTGTATAACAAATTTAATTTGTTTACTGGTGGTCGTAGTACTATGTACCACCGTAGTACTAATCGTGCTGCCATTAAGCAGTAGTCTATAATTAGTGTCTCGGTCTGAAGGGCACTGATAGCTACTGTAATTGCTGCATATGAGACCTTAAAACTGATGTCTTAAGGTGACGCGCGCAGTGTGGTGTGCCTGTCTGAAATCTTCCGGGTAACACAGCATTTCGAGGCAGACGTTGCGCTTACCGTATGGCGAACGATTTCGTCTGATGGTAAGTGCAACGTTTGCCTTTAAATGCTGTATTGTCTCGTTACTTTCCAGCAGAAAAATGAGTTATTCAAGTAACGAATTTGCAATTTGAAATGCTTTCACTTACACTGTTCAGGTGCGATGGCGTATCTTCATTACGTTATTTATAATTAATGAATATTCATTGCTCGTATTAGAAATTTAAAGAAAGGCAACAAGGAGTGGATGAACATTCGACAATAAAACTATATTTTTAACATAATATAGGACCACAGCAACAAAAAGGCATCCGACTCAGCATTATGCATCAGCGCTGTTGTTCTGCCGGTATACCCCTGCCCCTAACCAGAACATTTTAAAAAACATTGTGGTGGTGGTGGAAATAAAAATACAAACTAAATGTATAAACTAATAATTAGCGAAAAAGTACTGACATAGTCTAAAACTAAAATTTTTATTACTATTAAAGCAACTAAAGTAAGAAATCTATTATCTAAACTAATATAAAGAGGAAAGATTTGATTTTTTGTATGTTTGGTTGTAATGAATAAACTCAAAAACTACTAAAACGGTTTTAAAAATTCTTTCATCTATATACAACTACAATATCGCAGAGTAACATGATTTGTAATAATTTAAAAAAAAAACAGAGATCCCTACGAAAATTGCTATGATGTAACTCAAGATGTAACCCAAAAAAATTTACTGATAAAAGTCATTATTTTTCGTGCGCTGCAAAAACTATTGATGATAAAGAAAATAATGTACTACATTTTCATAGTACTCATCATTACTCACAAAAAAGTCCGCGAGGCTATATGTCTAACTATTATAGTTAAGTCACAATAACCGCATTTTGTTCAAAATAGTCTATCCAAACACGGGTAGAATCGAAAGAAGAGCCTTCGTATTGATATTAATCTTTATCCTACAAAATAGTTGCATAGTCAAGGTTGATTATGCACATGTAAATTCCTCTATAAATTATTCGAATCGGCCCTATCGTTTAGAAGTTACGACAGGTATAAAAATGCTAAAACTAAGAAAAATGCCGCGGCGTGAGCGAACAGCCCTACGCTCGCCCGCGCTACATATTGCCACAAAAGTTTTTAGCTCTCTATTTGACGGGGAATTCTGCCATAGTTGCCACGCTTGGCAGGCGGGTTGGCAACCGCAGTTTATTTATTCACATGTCCATCTCCAGGTTTTCTTTTTACCTCTGTCGACTTTTACGACACCCACGGGACGAGATGGGGTGATAGATTCTCTTAAGCCGCCACCACACGGCAAAATAAAACATTATTTTGGTAAAATAACGCAATATTATCCGACCAGCAGATCTATCTACCCGTGCGAAGCCGAGGCGGATCGCTAGTCTATAATAACAATACAGGCAATATTTTATGATTGTCTGTGACTACTGACAACCAAACTTTTTCGTTCTTTCGCCCTTAACCACGTCTAATGTAAAACGTCCTCTTTTACTGAGAAAAACCTTAGCTTAATGTATAACTATCATTTATTTAGTATTCAAAAGATGAATTTTTAAAGCTTCTTGAAATGAGCTTGCGAATTAATTTCGGAGGCGGCGGAAGACTGTTCCAACAATTGGAGCTAAATCGCGATATTACATTATTAGATATATAGTTAATAGAATCAGGCGTTACTCTAGTTCAATTCTGGATTAATTTGTATTTTGAATAAAAAAAGTAAAGTAACAACCTATAAAACTCTCACTGCCGAGCACAGGTCTCCTCTCATTTCTGAGAGGGTTTTGGAGACGGGAGGAGTCCGCCACGCTGCTCCAATGCGGGTTGGAGGAATTCCAATGTCCGCGAAATATTTATTCAATTATTTAATCAGGCGTTACTTTGCGGAAATCCATTATAGTAAAGGAAAGAAAGTTAATTTGCTAAGGTCCTGAGATGATAAGACTCTACGACTGTCAACCGCCGAGGCTCGGCGGCAATATCACTTGATAATGCCTCGTTTTGATGTGAAACTCGTGTCGTGTTCTCGACTTCAGTGGTGTGTATTGCCTAGTGGTAGTGTTGTAGTGGTGGAGGGTATCTGGTGGCGTCTCCCGGTGGCGGTATTGGTATTCTTGTGCACGCTGTTGTGGGAGGGCGGGCGGTGCTCTTCAAAACTAGGTAATACACAGCATTTTACATTTTACATGCGGATCTTAGCAAATTAACTTTCTTTCCTTTATTATTAGATATGTTTTGTTTGCGTTAATATTTCAATCGGGATTAATAATTTCTAGACTGGTACCAAAATGACCGCGAAGTTCTTCTCCACCCGTTACGTCTTTCCCGCGGGGACGGGAAGTGTGCTACGGTTGTATTCTCTGCCTACCCCGTATCGGAAAAAGGCGTGACTGTATGTTTACGTAAATGTTTAATATGTTTAATAAACAATGAGCCCGGTCTATGTTCAGATCCATCAGGTGACCGTGCGTCACAAAGATCATAACGATGACAGCGTCCTGCTTCATTGCCCGCCTCTTATTGCGGTGCTGAAGCGTGCAAGACAGTAATTGTGATGGATGGCACGCGGGCTATTATCAGCGACCGCGAGGCCTCTCTTTCATTACGTTCGCCCGCTCGTTTCTTGCTGGCATTGTTTAATTTCGCTTACTTATAAATTGTATTGTTTGTTCGAGATTGGGCAAGTTACGCCGATGTGGGTCATTAGGTAAATGGTGACGCAAGAACGGAAGGCCGCGTCGAGTTTTTGCGGGGCAGTGAAGCGGCACATCCGCCGTAACATAAACTGCATTGCCCGTGCAATACTGATGCAGTAGAACTTAAGTAAAAATAAAAGTAATGCATCAAACTATAAATATCAGATATAAATACTATCTCAGTGTGGTGCCGTGTGGTGGCGGCTCGTTAAAAGAATACTACCACTCCATCTCATCCAATGGATCTCGTAAAAGGCGAGTAAGGAATTAAAATGCACTGTGCACCCATCAGCGCATGGTGGCGATGTGCCAGAGAGGACACCATGCTTATTGCAAAGTATTCTGCGTAGGTTTTTCTTATAATGAAGGTTTTTATTTGTGAACAAACTGAGTCATTTTGCGTAAATGTCTCTATAAAATAAAAATCGTGAAACCTGCACCATTCTTTACATTTAGTAATATACTATAACCATCATATTCTTATTCTTTCTAATTGCCTAGTTTGCATGATAATGGCGTTCTTAAACGAACCACTACCACTCCATCTCACCATGATTCGTGCCATAATGATAACTGCGACTGTGACCCTTCGCTGGTGAATGGTCAACCACTATCACACGATCCAAATTTTGGTGAACGGGACGTCACGGCAGTCATCTGTTTTTGCAGTGAGTGCCCAGTCTCTGACTACCCCTTATGGGATACAGTCGTGATCCTAGTAATGTTTGTATGTAAATACTTCCTCTACTTTTGAGAGGGCTTTGGAGTTGGACAGCCCGTTCATTGAGAAAGGTTCTGGACTATAAAACTTCTTGCTGCGACATTAAGGATCCGGCCGCGGTGAACCGAACATTACCGAAAAGAGCCGAACTGTACATGCACATGTCGGCGACGTACCGTACCGTACGGCGTCATGTGGGCGATTTATTTAACGCGGCTGAAACCGCGGAGCACAGGTAGTCGCGCGACACTCCGAATTTCGAGGTTTTTGTAGGAGTTTATTTAAGTATTTATGTTTGGGTCAAACCACACCTGGCACGCGGGCCCCTGGCTCGTGAGCACAGTATCCGATGAAGCTGTAAAAGCCAAAAAGGCTAACAGCAATTGCATCACCGAAATTATATATATACAGCTAGTCAAGCAAAATTAGTATACAATATAAGTTTTTTTTTTGTGCCGTGTGGTAGCGGCTTAAGAGAATCTACCACCCCATCTCATCCCGTGGGTGTCGTAAAAGTCGACAGAGGGAAAATGAAAACCAGGAGATGGGCAGCAGCATTTTCCTGAAACATCTGAATAAATAAACTGCGGTTGCCAATCCGCCTGCCAAGCGTGGCAAATATGGCAAAATTCCCCCAAAATGGGAGCTACAAACTTTTGCGGCGATCTATGGGGGAGGCCTATGTTCAGCAGTGGACTTATGATAGGCTGAAACGACGACGACGACGACGACGATAATTTTTTTTTTGTATTGCATAAAGTGACGAAACGAGTAAAACGTTTACCTGATGGTAAGTGCAACGTCCGCCCACAACAAATGCTATGTCACCCAGAATATTTCTGTGTGACACCACACTGCGCACGTCACCCTGAGACGTCAGTTCTTAAGTCTCAAATGCCCAGCGATTACGCTAGCTCACAGTACCCTTCAAACCGAAACACAGTTATATGCTTGCACACTACCGCTTCACGGTAGAACAACTGGCCCTGGGGTGGTACCTACCTAGACGGAATCCTGCATAGGAATCCTACCACCAACAAGTTACAAGGTTCACTAATACACAACAATTGCAAGTATTAACTAGATCATATTTCAACGAAATTCACATATTATTATCAATTATGTTTATTGATTGGCATAGTGCAAAAAAAGTAATTCATCCAACGAACTATATGGAAATTTGTGATCGGCATACTGTTAAAAATTACAATCATCAACAACTTTATAATTTCAATGAAGGAAGGTAAGTTACTTTGCTAAGATCCGCATGCCAAATATAAAAATGGTGTATATTACCTAGTTTTTTGTTGGCATGCGGATCTTAGCAAAGTAACTTACCTTCCTTCATTATAATGGATTTCCGCAAAGTAACGCCTGATTCTATTAACTATATTTATAATTTCATCAAGATTGGTTCAGAGGTTGAACCGTGAAAAGGTAACAAACAGACAGAGGGACTGAGAGAGTTACTTTCGCATTTATAATCTTAATATGATTTTCAATTTCAAAAATACTTAAGGGTAATTAAATCAGTTTAATTTTCAAATAAAGATAGTAATTTATTGCTTTTTGTTACACTTTTACTAACTATTGCTGTTGTTATTGTTTTTATTACTTTTTTATATTGTTTAGGCTGTAATTGTTTTTTTTTTTAATTTCTGTTCATTTATGATTTTCCTATTAGAGGAAACTTAACTGGTATTTGTACAAACTATTTTTAATAACTATAAGTGTGGTGTATACTGTATGTTTCCCAAATAAATAAATAAATAAATAAATAAATAAATAAATTCTGTACGTGTGTATGTCCCTGAACTCTTTTTAAACGTTCGGACCAATTGTTATGATTTATTTTTGTTTTTTTTTATTGTATAAGGTGATGAGACGAGCAAAACGATTACCTGATGGTAAGTTTATTGTCCGCCCACAAAAAATGCTGTGCCACCCAAACCAATTCTGTGTGGCACCACACTGCGCCCGACAAGTCTCATATGCCCAGTGATTACGCTAGCTCACCAGCCAGTAAAACTAGCCTGGCGTGGTGCCTACCTAGACGGATTACTGCATAGAAATACTACCACTAGTAAAGTGTTTCTTTTAGGGAGTCAAACCTGGATGGTTTCGATTCACAATTAGACCCGGTAGCTGGCGCTGACATCGAGTTCTAGAAAAATGTCAAATTACACTTGGTATACAATTGGTCGAAAATTCGTATATCGAAAAAACATTAGCAGAATCCGCTAAAAGCAGGCAAGCCAACGTTCAGACAGGACAACGTATGTAAGGTCCGATCGTTATTCATAGATATTTAACGTATCATAGTGAATTGATGTAACTAAATCTACTCAGGCACGAGTACAGTATGCACGGAATGAGGAAGTATAAATATTACAGTGTAATATGAACAAAACGAAGACATATTGTCGAGTGCGATGTATGCTCCGGCGTGATACTCGACGCTGCAAAAACAGCAAAAAATATTACGCTATAGATACTGTCGATATTTCTACGAGAATGAATAATTGATGAACACTACAACATCGGCACATACATGTCGTGTTGGCGCAGCGGCCAAGCCCTTGACTTCTGCCGGGACTACGGGTCGCCGGTTAGATTCCCGCACGGGAAATTTTGAAACGAATGAAATATTTAAAACATTAATAATTTCTTATGTAAAATATTACGTTTTGTTTAGATTAAAGTCAATTGTATTTAGAAATTTTGAACAGAAATTTCAAGAATTTCTTAAATTTATGCTAATCTATACTACGGGATCCACGTCCCAGGAAGACGCTGCTGCCCATCTTCTGGTTTTCGTTTCCTTCTATCGACTTTTACAGCACCCACGGGATGAGTTGGGGTTGTCGATTCTCTTAAGCCGCCACCACATGGCGGGATAACCAAATCGTTTAGGCTAAAATATTTATTCTATTTTAGAAGCTAAGTGATCTTAATCAGCTTTTATATGCGACTGTAAACAACATAGTGTTATACCTTCTTAGTGCATTATACAATCAAGTTGCCGATAAAGAAAAAAACGAAGAGAAAAGCAAAAGTCAAGCAGAACGCGGCGCGGAACATGCTTCCCACATTTTAAACAATTGTGACGACACCGCGTTACTGCAGACAATGTGAACTAGGTTCGCCTGGCGAGCGGGCACGCCAGTTTGTGTATACAATTGTCACGTCGAAAGTGATACTATAAAAATAATCTCTTATATATACATACATATACATATCGTCAGTCCTTCCTCCCGTATAAGGGGTAGGCAGGGGCTACACACTCAGCCCCCTCATCCACCCCGCGGGAAACGAGACGTGGCGGACGGTGACCCACGTCGCCGCCATTTTGGTAGGAGTCAAAAAAATTCTTGCTCCCCATTGCGTTCCCACAAGTGGTCGAGTGACAGCATTGCATATTATGGTATTATTCGACACGAGTAAAGGCTGTCATAACTTAGTCGCCTCTGAGGACATCTCGGTAGGAAAGAGGTAGGTGACATTTATTCTACTCTGCCGGACACCTATCGGCTCTTATATTTACACGAATACTATTTATAGAATGAAACTAATATTTACGGATTTAGCGTTTAATTTTAAGACGGAAAGCTTATGATAGACTAATTAAAAGCTGAAGGTCGCCTGGATTAACTAAGACAGGGGCGCCGACTCCGTGGGCGCACGGGGGCAGCACCATTACAATTCCCAGCACTCATAACCAAGACATCAAAACTGCCTCTACTGCAACTTTCTTTGAGTTTTGATTGATTCTATGCAGGAATCCGTCTAGGTAGGTACCATCGCAAGGCCAGTTTTTCTGCCGTGAAATAGTAGTGTAAAAACATTACTGTGTTTCGGTCTGAAGGACAATGAGAGGTTGCGGAATTACTGGGCATATGAGACTTAAGAACTGATGTCTCAGGGTGACGGGCGCAGTGTGGTGCCTCACGGAAATATGCTGGACAGACGTACTATCAGGTGAATGTTTTGCTCCTATCATTACATTATCCTTAAAAAGAAGCCTATGTCCAGCAGTGCACTTTGAACGATCTGAAGAAGACATACACTTACACGTTGACTGCCTTAAAAAAAATATTGAAAGACGCGTCACAGACTAGTTAGCACAGCACATTCAACGTAGTATAGACAAGGAAAGTATAACAGGATCTGTAATCCTAACATAGGTAACACTAAAATAATGATCTTTGAAAAATGGATAAGCTTTAATCGACAGTAACAGAGCTCCGGTCGCATTGAAAGATTTCGGCGAAATCTAGATCGCGTTACACTTGCAAGTGAAGGAGGTGAAAGTGGTGGAAGGAGCGACACATTGCTGTGAAGGACGGCGAATGGTTACTCGGCCACACGCAGCCAAGCGCTGCTCAGCGTTCGACATTCGGACAAATTATTACAGAATGAAAAAAGTAACTTATTCGTGTACAGTTTAAATTTTTGTTTATGTTTTGCCACTGTCGTACGTAATATTATTTATAATTTTTTCAATAATATTAAAGTAATGAAAACGGCTTTGCTCGGCGTTGCTCTGCGATATAGAATCCGTAAAGATGATATCCGCAAGATCTAGAGTAACCGATAGAGCACTGAAGATTGGCAATGGACCGGCCATAGAACTCAAAAAACCGATAACCTTTGGGTCCATCGGCAACCGCAGTGAAGGACTACCTCCCACTGGATGGAGTGTCGACCTGCACTGCTAGAAGTCGATAGACGCAGGTGGATCAGGACTATGGTTGAGGCAATCTATGTTGTAGGCACATGTTCAGTGGACTTGCGATGGGCTTCGTCACCATCATTCCGATGACGAATGCAATTAAGTCGTGAAACTTATTTCTTCTAACTTCAAACGGTTGTATCGGTACGTAGTCAAAGGGTATGAAACTTTTTCTAGACTTGCAGACCGGTCCGGCGCGATGCGAGGCATGTTGCCGCAGAATGTCATTATTACATCACGCGAGTCTCCAGACTGGACGGATTAACGATGTAGCTTCTAGCGAGAAGTACGAGTATATATACATTATCGAAATTTTTGTACTTAGTTGCTTTATGAAGATTGTCTATGTTTCATTAAATCGCATTAAATCGATTTAAAACAAGCTACTGAATATTGCATACTTTGCTGTAAGGCGGACTGAAAACAAAATTTGATAAATTTATGATTTATAATAAAATAATTCTAGCTTGACCCGTGCGAATATTTCGCACAGAATCATGATCATGAACAGATGGCGCCATCCACCTTCATTAAAGAATATAAACAACTCCAACCGACAGGTGTCGTGCATGTTAGTTAAACAGGTCGTCAACCGATGGCGAAATCTACAATTAAATTAATTAATTCAATCTTTTTAATTTTTTTTAGAAATAGATTAACTATAAGAAATTTACTTATTTTTAGTCATTAGAGGGAAAAATAATCTTCAAAACGGCGTATCAAACATTAATTTTGATATGGCTCTAAGGGAGGTATTCCATATCGACAAAAACTCTTTTGAGAAGTAATATACATAGATGTATTTATTTTTTTAGTAGAAAGGGACGAAACGACCAAATGATGGATGGTAAGTGCAACGTCCGCCCACAACAAATGCTGTGTCACCCAGAATATTACTGTGTGACACCACACTGCGACCGTCATCCTGAGACATTAGTTCTTAAGTCTCAAATGCCCAGTGATTACGCTAGCTCACAGTGCCCTTCAAACCGAAACACAGTAATGCTTGCACACTACTGCTTCACGGCAGAATAACTGGCCCTGGGGTGGTACCTACCTAGACGGCTTCCTGCATAGGAATCCTACCACCATAGATACTACCAACATGCGGAAGGCTCTAGTAAACTATGTGAGAATTGTTTATTTCAACAATTTATTTCTAAGTTAAGAGCGTTTACAAAACATCGTCAATAGCAATGCTAAAATACTTTGATGTTTCCAAATGTTCAGGGGCAGGCGCTCGCTTCAAATTTCATAGTACGCGAGTGACCTGGGTTCGATTCCCGGTGCCGGCACCACTAAAATTGTTAATTGCAATTTTAAGTTCTGATTTACCACGTGCTCGGCGGTGAAAGAAAACATCGTGAGGAAACCTGCATGTCTGAGAAATATTTTTTGAAGTCCGCCAACCCGCATTGGAGCAGCGTGGCGGATTCTTCCTAGCTCCAAAACCCTCACAGAAATGAGAGGAGGCCTGTGCTCAGTAGTGGGACATTTATAGGCTGAAACTTTACTTT
Source organism: Luehdorfia chinensis (assembly GCA_019845155.1). Taxonomy (NCBI): domain Eukaryota; kingdom Metazoa; phylum Arthropoda; class Insecta; order Lepidoptera; family Papilionidae; genus Luehdorfia; species Luehdorfia chinensis. The sequence continues at coordinate 275,612 of JAHVAK010000696.1, forward strand.
TACTTTACTTCCAAACATCCACAGTTGTAGATGACACCACAACTGTTATGTGCAGGTCGATCTTCGTTCGGTCGGACGAGCAAATCGTTTCACCTGATGGTACAGGTGACTTGCTCGTCCCGTCACTAATTTCCATAAAAAAACTACGGCAATCAAAATCCTTATCGTTACTAATATTATAAAAGCGAAAGTAACTCCCTCTGTCTGTTTGTTATCATACCACGGTATTTTGAAAAAACCTAAATCCACGCGGAAGTAGTCGTTTCAGCCTATATCTATTGTTTGTGATGTCGGCTCGGTTGGAGCAGTGGTTAAGCCCTTGGCTTCTGCGCCGCGCGTCGCGGGTTCAATACATAAATAATAAAATCGCCATGAAAGTTGGCACATAGGTGAGAGTAGATTTTAATGCTATCCACTTTGTTACTCGCCACTAGATGGCGCTGCAGAATATTAACTTCTATTAAATATATGTGCACAAGCAGGAGAACGTCTGCCAGATTTTGCTAGTATATTGTATAAATCTAGTTATCAATATAATAGACAATCTTACACGGTTTGCGAGTAGCTAAGTGATTGGGCTCTGCGCTGTGGGTCGCGGGTTCGATTTCCAAATATTTGTACGGCCTACAGACAGTGGTGTTTGTATGTAAACTTTATGCCCGTTAAGCACACCACGCACCACTAATGTGAAACAGAAGTAATCCTGGTGGGTCCATATCATCATCATCAATCCATACACAACCGACCAAGTAAAATTATACCGAGCTACCGTGAACATGCACACAAACTGCGTAAGTTTAAATTAATTATAGGTCAATACAACTCGGCGGCCCCGCAGCGAGTGCCGTGACTAGCGACAATTTAAAAAGAGAAACTTCGTGTTAAATTACACGGAAGCGCAACCAGCGCCCCTTAGTTATTTGATCTTGGAAATGTAATTGACAAGATTTGCAATAGTTATTCTTTAAGAGACTAATAATAAGTAAGTAATAATAACTAATAATAAGTAATTTGGAAAGTGTAAATATCAGAAAATAAGGCGACATCTATGCCGCTTTATCGTCGTTTATTAAGATGTTCCAGAAAGATGCTCCTAAGTTCGCCCCTAGGTTCTCGCCCAGCTTCTCCAATGCTACATTATCATCATTTCAGCCTATCACTAGTGCACCCATTTTTTTTTCATAAAAGTGACGGAACGAGCAAAACGTTCACCTGATGGTAAGTGTAACTTCTGCCCATAACAAATGCTGTGTCACCCAAAAAATTACTGTGTGACACCACACTGCGCCTGTCACCCTGAGACATCAGTTCTTAAGTCTCAAATGCCCAGTGATTACGCTAGCTCACAGCGCCCTTCAAACCGAAACACAGTAATGCTTGCACACTACTGCTTCACGGCAGAATAACTGGCCCTGGGGTGGTACATACCTAGACGGATTCCTGCATAGGAATCCTACCACCAGTAGAACCACCCTTAGATTCTCTCATTAGGATGTTCCAGGAAGATGCTGCCGCCCATCTTCTGGTTTTAATATTTCCTCTGCCGACCACGGCCGACCCACGGGATGAGATGGGGTGGGAGATTCTTGTTTTTTCTTACTTTCAGAATCTGACACCCCATTTCATCCAGCGGGTGTCGTAAAAGTCGACAGAGGGTAAATGAAAACCAGGAGATTGGCGGCAGCATCTTCCTGGAACATCCTAATGAGAGATTCTAAGGGGTAAGTCTATGTTCAGCAGTGCACTAGTGATAGGCTGAAATGATGATGATGATAATATACGAGTAGCATTGCAGAAGCTGGGCGAGAAAACGAACGGTTTTCGGCGAATGGCGACTCATTAAAATGTAAAGCCGAGAACCGAACGCTTGTCCAGAAATCGTTGACATGTTATGTTATAATGATTTACTTATATTTACGCGAAAACTACACATTTGAATAAAACTAATTTTACGGATTTTATCGCGTTGAATTTTTACTATTTATAACCAGACGTTTCGAGTGCTTTACAGCACCCATGGTCACGGGGGGACTGAGGTGACAGATGTCCTGATGTCATAGGTAACCCGGAGTACCTTCAGCTTTTAATTATTATTTTTGGTCCGATCTACGCAGAAAGAGCCAACTGTATCTTGAAGTCTTGCAGTGGTACGCTTGGTTTTTTCCCCAACCATCTTCTCTATTAAAATTAGGATGTTTTTTAATTTCAATAGCCACGCGCGAGAGGGAAATTGGCTAAATCAGTGGTCTCTGATTACCCCTTATACGAGAAAAAGGCGTGACTTTATGTATGTATGAATACGAACATCAGACCAACGTCTTCACAGATAGGTTCCCATCGACTGAGCTACGATCGTCAAATTGATACAAATAGCCGAGACGTATGTATTCCGTCTCGTAAAACGGCCAAAGGTAATTTTCTCCGTCTGATGGCATCAATGCTCGGCGGACACCTGTATCCTCGACGTAAGGAGGAAGCGCGTCCGCCGCCCACGTCGCAATTGCGCCGCGCCCGAGTTTATAATGGCCCGGCGACTGACCGGGGACCTGTGCATCTGACCTCCGGACGACCGAGCACTGCATCTGACCTCCCCACGGGTTGAGGGTATGAACTTGACTCGATTATGTAACCAAACTGTGGGCAGGCGGTGGATCTGGGTACAGACGCTCGCCTCTAATTATTTTTTTTATCGTATAATGTCACGAAACGAGCAAAACGTTTTCCTGATGGTAAGTGCAACGTCTGCCCATAACAAATGCAGTGTCACCCAGAACATTTCTCTGTAGCACCCGTCCCCTTAGCCAATCAATTCTTAAGTCTCATATGTCCATTAACTACACTAGCTCTTTGTGCCCTTCAAAACGAAACACAGTAATGCTTGCATACTACTGCTTCACGGCAGAATAACTGGCCCTGGGATGGTACCTACCTAGAAGGATTCCTGCATAGGGATCCTATCATTCTTCCTATCATAATACGCGAGGGTCCTGGGCCCCAATACTACTAAATCTCTTCAAAGTGACAATGTCGTCGCAGAATGACAGTATTCGGTATTCTACTAACACATTTTTAAATTCAATCATAATACCATAGCAATGGCGATCATTGAAAAACGATTGTGAAACCATGGTCAAATTTCGTATTCTCTGATTATGATTTATTACTATAAATATAATTCGAATATGGTATTTATAATTTACAATTTTTATGGCTACACTGGTTAGAACACTGTTAAACGATGTCATTATAATGTCATTGTCATGTAATTGAAAATTTAGCTAAAATAGCAACAATCGTAATATAATTATAATGGCATGATAATGATATGATAATCGTTTTTCTTATAAAATAGCAGAATTGGAGCCCTGAGTTCAATCCTCGGTAAACCACCATTAAAAATAGTTCCGCGATTTCAAGTGCTGATTTAACACGTGAAACACCGTGAAGAAACCTGCATGTCCGAAGAATAAAAACCACGTCGCTGCCATTTTAAATTTTTTACATTAAATTTTGGTACATGTCAAAAATCCTTCCCCCCCTCAATAGCGTTCACTCGAGCATCTACGTAATATGTAACACCGCGGTAAATAAATATGCCAATTAATTTTAACATACTAACATCCAATAATAAAGCAAGATCCAATCCGAACCGCTTCACGGAAAGTTAATTTGCTAAGATCCGCATGTAAAATTAAAAATGGTGTGTATTTCCTAATTTTCAAGCCCGCCCTCATAAAATAGCGTGCGCAAGCAAATTAACACCGCCACCGGGAACCGCCACCAGATACTCTCCGCCACTACAACACTACCACTAGGCAATACACACCACTGAAGTCGAGAACACGACACGTGTTTCGCCTAGCAAACTCGGCAGCTGCTTTTCATTATGCGGATCTTAGCGAATTAACTTTCTGTTCTTCACAACTATTGGTTGCGTAGATATGTAAGTACGTATGAGTTTATTTTTTTAATTCATAATGATAATATAATGACACAATATAAGTATATAACTTGTTGTACCTATTACAAGATATCACCACATCCTGGGTTCTCTGATAGAGAATGCATATGGGCATTAAGTTTCCTTTTGTATAACTTTAAGTAGTTAACATTGAGTAAATAAATAAACCTAATATGTGGGACTACTTTATTCTATAATTGTTTCACAAATATTAACTTCGGCAGGGATTCGAACCCCAGACCCACGATTCTCGTGTTTAGCTACATTATTGGGAGCAGTAGACTTACGTAGTTGTTTTGGGTGAGGGCCATTTATTTCTAAATCTATTGTATAAATGACGTACATATATAGATGATGATATTAAGGAAGACGAATCATTAGGCACCGTACACACTAGATGTAAATAATGAAAATAAAAATAATAATTAAAAAATATCACACCCGAGATGTAAATTATTAAATCTAGCCGCTATAGCAGTCGATAATAGACATATAACACAACATTATATAAAGCGGTTACTGAGTAAAGTGCCTTACGTCCGTAGTTCCTCGCGACAGGAATTGAATGCGAGATCTCTGAAAATAAATCACTGATTATATGCGAAGTACATAAAATTAACTCTATGTGCAACCATAAACAACTTAAAGATAACCTCTCACCTTCACAGAAGAGACCTAGACATACTTTATAACTGACAGGTTCAAGTTCTTTAAACTCATTAATAACATTTATATGACTGAAGGTAAGAGTTAAATGAAGCAATAATTATAATAACCCCCACAATCTATAAGTTAATATTCTATTTTAATCTATATTTATCGACAGCAAATGATGAAGACCAATCCGTTTGCAGCAAAAGATGAAGACCAGTCCGTTTGATTTGATTCTAGGTTCTTCCCATCACCAAGACTATTTCCGAAAGAGAAGATAGTAAGTTCCTATGCAGGAATCCGTCTAGTTTGGTACCACCCCAGGGCCAGTTATTCTTCCGTGAAGCAGTAGTGTGCAAGCATTACTGTGTTTCGGTTTGAAGGGCACTGAGAGCTAGCGTAATCACTGGGCATTTGAGACTTAAGAACTGATGTCTCAGGGTGATGGACACAGTGTGGTGACACACAGAAATTTACTGGGACCATTTGTTATGGGCAGACGTTGCACTTACCATCAGGTGAACGTTTTGCCCGTTTCATCACTTTATCCAATAAAAATAACAAAAAAGTAAGAAATATGTGTGTAAATATTAATCCGCACAGCGGCGTAACAGGAAATAAACCTTCGCTTCTTACCATCCATCGTAAACATCGATTAAGGGAGACTCCAGAAAAGTGTTATGGAAAGGTGGAGGAATTATACCGGTGGAAGGATTCCCAGGCTAGTTATACTGCCGTGAAGCAGCAGTGTGCAAACATTAGTGTATCCGAAGGGCACTGTGAGCTAGTGTGATCACTGGGCATATGAGACTTGAGAACTGATGTCTCAGAGGGACAAACGCAGTGTAGTACCACACAGAAATGTTCTGGGTGACGCGGCATTTGTTATGGGCAGATGTTGCACTTATAATCAGATGAAAGATTCGCTCGTCATTTTCTCTGAGATGTACCAAATTCAAATCATCCAAACCGGTGTCGAACTGCAGCGTCTGCAAGATGTCACGAGTCTGGTACCACATAAATTGTGCGTAATAGTGAGTGCGAAATATAAATATACACTGTACAGAAACTGACTGTACTATCTATACAAATAAAGAAAATGAAGAAATAAAGAAAGTGTCTGTTTTTTATTACAAAATAACAGCTTTTTATTCAATCCTTTTGAAAGTATATACTACGGCTAATATAAGAAAAAAAAAATTGACTGTCTGTTCCGGTAAATCTCAGAAACGGTTGGACAGATTTTGATAGGACTTTCACTGACAGATAGCTGATATATGATATATAGCGGGTAACTTAAGCTACTTTAATTTAAGAAAAATAATTAGGGTTCCGCGCAAAAAAATTAAAACCCCAAAATCCGATTCAAATAGGGAAGTACAATATATCATCGATCGGGGTCGGCTTCTTTACGCGGAGCTTCACAGCTAGTTATTAATAATATTAGAAATAAGGTAGAAATATTTAACTATACGCTGCAGGTTAAGATAGTTCGTATTAAGACTGACAGACTTTACTGGTGGTAGGATTCCTAAGCAGGAATCCGTCTAGGTAGGTACCACCCCAGGGCCAGTTATTCTGCCGTGAAGCAGTTGTGTGCAAGCATTACTGTTTCGGTTTGACGGGCACTGTGAGCTAGCGTAATCACTGGGCATTTGAGACTTAAGAAATGATGTCTCAGGGTGACGAGCGGAGTGAGGTGTCACACAGAAATATTCTGGGTGACACAGCATTTGTTGCGGGCGCACGTTGCACTTACCATCAGGTGAACGTTTTGCTCGTTTCATCACTTTATACAATAAAAATAAGACATTTTGTCGCCAAACGTGGCTGTTAAAATATATCGCCAATTTACACGACATGGAAAATAAATTTTTGTGTTTTTTTATTTATTATTTGTGTAAACTATATAATTAAAATTAAATGCGATGATAAGTAATTCGTGTACAAACGCAAGGTTAACTTTTAAAGAGTTTTCTTCCAGCAAACCTTGGAGAACATCAGAATAAATAAACTGCAGTTGCCAACCCGCCTGCCAAGCGCGGCAACTATGGTCAAATCCCCCCAAAATGAGAGCTACAAACTGTGGCAATCTTTTGGGGAGGCCTACGTTCAGCAATGGACTAGATATGCTGAAATGATGATGAAAATGTGTTTCGATTTGAAGGGCAATGTAGCTGGTATGATTACAGGGCCCATGTGATACAAGAACTGCAGTCTCAGGATGACGAGCGCAGTGCGGTGCCGCATAAAAGCCCTACTGCAGCAGCTACTAAGCTACCATACTAACCATAAATGTCCTACTGCTGAGCACAGGCCTCCTCTCATTAGTAAGAGGGTTTTGGAGCCGTGAAAAGGCCGCCACGCTGCTCCAGTGCGGCCGGATTTAACATGTCCTCGAAATATTTTTGATTCCACGGACAAGTAGGTTTTCTAACGATGTTTTCCTTCGCCGCTGACATAGTAAAAATATCTTAGCTTCACCGTCATGAAAAAACTGAATAGCAAAACGTCAGACCGCAAATATATCTTAAACGAGTAACTTCGTAAATAGCTTTATCATGTAAGATTAGTGCTTCATACTACCATGAGTTCATACTCATAATATAAATGCGTAACTCTCTCTGTCCCTCTATCTGTTTGTTAACCTTTCACGGCACAAAGATTGCTTGCACCCTGGAGACGGACATTTTGTATTCCGGGAAATCAAATAAGTTTCCACGGGATGTTTAAAAAACCTATATCTACTCGGACGAACTCGCGGGCATCAGTTAGTATATGTAAAAAGAAGTCAACGCCGCTTCGTACATTTTTTCGCATATTTCCTTATCGATGTTGTGTACGCACAAGCACCGCTGACGCATTCATTCACGCGCGCGATGCGATTGATTCCGCGCACGTCCTGAGCCACCCGCCAACATACGATCCTAGTCTTAGAGCCGCTCCAATCCAATCCACGTTGTCCTACTTAACATCAGTATCTATTGTATACTAATACAGTTGTACTCCTAAACATATAATGTAGTATAAATAGGCTACTGCAAATAGCTTGATAATTTATTATTTATTAACACTTCCTCTCTGACATACATATTATGTTTATGTAGTAAATATGTGCGAGTGTGTGTGTGTGTAGGAAGGATAGAATATCAAAGGAATATAAGGAAATGCATATAATATAACCAAGTTTTAATAAACGCTCCCCCTAAATTAGATAATGTACTTATAAATTAGTTATAAATATACTCTTGTTGGTGGTTTTTCTTGTCTAAGGCAATTGCATTACTGGGTCGTACCTACTGCTCTAACAGCGAAACCCAATACAGTGAGAGAGGATCTGGATAATTATTCGAAACGAGGCATCCTCCCAAAATATTCAGGAGTGCACGCAAAAAAGGGTCCTATAGTATAGTGACCAGCTAGGTTGACTGTTTAGTCAACTGTCAAAGTAACAAAGATTTTTTTTTGTGTATAAAGTGATGAATCGAGCAAAACGTTCACCTAATGGTAAGTGCAACGTCTGCCCATAACAAATGCTGTGCCACCCAGAACATTTCTGTGTGACGCCTCACTGTGCCCATTACCCTGAGACATCAGTTCTTAAGTCTCATATGCCCAGTGATTACGCTAGCTCTCAGTGCCCTTCAAACCGAAACACAGTAATTTTTGCACACTACTGTGCCAGCACCACTAAAATTGTTCTAAAATTTTAAGTGCTGATTTACCACGTGCTCCGCGGTGAAGGAAAACATCGTGAGGAAACCTGCATGTCCGAGGAATAGAAATATTTTGAGGACATGTGAAGTCCGCCAACCCGTATTGGAGCAGCGTGGCGGACTATTCCCCACTCCCAAACCCTCTCAGAAATCAGAAAAAGAGACCTGTGCTCAGCAGTGGGACATTTATAGGCTGTAACTTTACTTTTTACTTTTATAAATAATATTATATACGTATATTCAAATATTATTACTGGTGGTAGGATTCCTACGCAGTCCTACAAATTCGTCTAGGTAGGTACCATCCCAGGGCCAGTTATTCTGCCGTGAAGCAGTAGTGTGTAGACATTACTGTGTTTCGGTCTGAAAGGCACTGAGAGCTAGTGTAATCACTGGGCATATGAGACTTAAGAACTGATGTCTCAAGGTTACGGGCGCAGTGTGGCGCCACTCGTTGTGAGTGACACAGCATTTGTTATGGGCAGACGTTGCACTTACCAACAGGTGAACTTTTTGCTGGGCTCGTCACTTATTCGAATAAAAAAAAACGACATTGGTCATTCGCGAGAAATTTAATTAAACTATTTTAAATGAATAGAGGACGGAACTAAAGATTTAAATACAATCGTCGGTTTCGGTCAACGTAAATCTATTGACAAGTTGGTCAACGTTTCGTTGTATTCAATTATCTAATCAATTGTCTATGACCAATATTGAAGTCTGTGCATTACACAACCCGGATCTGACTGCTTCGGAAGAATGGAAGCGGGACAAAAAGAACACCACCCATTAAAACAATAAAAATATACCAAGTTTTTTCTATTATAGGGAGCAAACGAGCAGCCGGTTCATTATAGCACCGAACGTGCTACCTATGCGTTGCCGGACTAAAACCTTAGTACTACTCATATAATAACATAATAACCTTAGTACTTCAACAACATAATCATCATTTTAGCCCATCACAAATTCACTGCTGCACATAGGCCTCTCACGTACATTGCCTCAAAAAGTGGAGATGAGCCATCACCATCCATCGACCCCTAAACCTTGCAACTCGTCACACTTCTAGTGGGCTACATTTAGGTATAGCAAACGTTAGTTTAATACAATGGATCATTATTTTATTTTTATATCAAATCAATACGCACTGTAACGGCCAGACACATTTAAATTATTTATCAAGTCACTGTACTGTAGTTTGGAACGCTATCATCGGCGCAGTTGTTTTATAGCTGTCGTATGAGCGATCACGATTTACATTGTTTTCTTAGACGTCCCATCAAGTCAAGTGACTTTACGAGCAGCGTACGGCGAGTGTTCACACTGCCGAGACCGAGTTACGAATAAGTTGATCTTGTGAAATTGAAGTTTTAAAATTAATTAAGGAGTCTAATTCATGTAAAAGTGTTGGCGGTTTCCCCTTCACTCTCAAAATGCTTAAATAAATGAAAACGAGCTTACGAGGAGAGCTTATTGCGACTTATCTGTTATATATATCTAAATATACAAAAGAGATTTACCATTGACTATATCTCTTGAGATGAGATCATTATTGACTTGATATTTGATGATGCCTACTAAGAACGAATTTTACGAGCATTTAAAGAAAGAAAGAAAGAAAATTTTAATTCAATACTACAACACAACATACATTAGAAGTTCAAAAGATAAGTAAACAATTAGATACGTCGTATTTCATTCACAAACGTACGTTCGGTTGTAGCAACGTAAAGGCTGTCGACTCAGCATAATGCTATGGCGGTGTTGCCACAGCGCTGTTATTCTTTCGCTCCTAAATGTGTAAATGAGCCGCCGTGTGGTGGCAGGTTAAGATAATCTACCACCCCATCTCATCCCGTGGGTGTTGTAAAAGTCGACAGTCTTATGTGGCAATCGATAGGGGAGGCCTATGTGCAGCGGTGGACTAGTTGTGAGTTGAAATGGTGTAAATGGGCTGGTGCTTTCTCTACAGAGACTCTAACTTAACAATGACTACCGTGCGGGGCCGGGGCGAGTCAGCAAGTATGCACAGTTACGTCACACAGTATTTTTGCATACTAGCTTGCAAGACACAACCTTATTCTAACAAAATATCCAAATTCGAAAGCTTGTGTTGTTAAATTTGAATTGCAAAATAAACACAAAAACAGTGAAAGTTTTTTTCTAATTCGCTAATGTTTACGAAATCCTTATCGAGTATATATTTTGGAACTAGGCCTGTTCTTATTTGATGATGAATAATGCCACCCTGAATACTAAAACCCGTGTGGTGGCGGCTTAGGAGAGTCTACCACCCCATCTCATCCCGTGGGTGTCGTAAAAGTCGACAGTGAGAAAATAAAAACCAGAACATGGGCAGCAGCATCTTCCTGGAACATCTGTATAAATAAACTGCGGTTGCCAACCCACCTGCCAAGCGTGGCAACTATGGCAAAATCCCCCCAAAATGAGATCTACAAACTTTTGTAACAATCTGTGGGGGAGGCCTATGTTCAGTAGTGGACTAGTGATAGGCCGAAATGATGATGATGATGATGATGAATACTAAAACTAACGAGACACGTAACACAAATACAAATCTTTATGTACAAATTATAGCTTGCATGTTTCAGTTAGGCGACTGTTTAATGATTATCTTAAAGGCAGTCCGGTACCAGACGCACCGACCTACATTACTGTACTCAGTATACGTATATAAATTTCTACCAGACCTACACCTACCAATACACCCGCACATCAGTGTGAACTATTTATAATGCTGTAATATTTCTTATTGTGACGAGAACCGGAGCCTAAATAACTGGCATCGAATAATTTTAGCACCCCACAGGGCTAAAAACACACATGTCATGGTGGTAGGATTCTTATGGCTGGAACCCGCCTAGGTAGGTGCCATTGCAGTCCCCGTTATGCTGGTGTCAAGTATTGCTATGCAAACAGCACTGTATTTCGGTTTGAAGGCCTTGAAGTTAGTGTAATTACAGGAGGAGACATAAGAACTGATGTCCCAACGAAACTTTCCAAAGAACTGGGTGAAGCTGCAACTGGTAATGGCAGGCGTGGCACTTACGATCAAGAGACTTGTTCGTCTCGTTGTTCGTCACTTTTAATAAAAACATCGTAATTCATCATCGAGGATGTATGTAATAGCCTCAGTGATAATTTACCATCAGGTGGACAGTGCGTTTGGTTAACACCCCTACTTCCATTAAAAAAGGTGTTACAATTACTACTAAAATGGCGCTGGCGCTCTAGGAACGTTCGGACTTCGGTAATATTCAAAGCGCGCGGCGGCCCACATCGCGCTTCCGAACTCGTTGTCACTCGCATGCCGATCGCGCCGCAACTCACTTTTTACGCGAACCGATCTCAATAAAAAAAAATCGTTGTAAGCAGTTACAGTGTGCATGTGCCAATGAACGTGTTGGTCAGGAAAAAAAATCAAAAACTTAAAAGTAATACGTATGCAATAATAACCTTTAGTAAGTTGCAACGTTGTCTGGATAAATCATCGCCCTCTCGCATTTGTTAAAGTTTATGTACACGAGATGGGTTACTTGTTGTAATGATAGGAATGGTATATGCTAACGTAAAGCATAACATAATAGCATAAAACAGTCACAAAAGTTTCATTATACAATTCACCGATTGTTTCTGTTTAATTTTTCTAAATATTTCCTAGGGAGTAATTTTAGGACCCAAACTATTTATTTCGAACCTTTGTGTGATTTACTCAAAGTTTAATTTTTTTACAATAAAACATAGCCAGTGCCATTGTATTGTTATATTATCTGTAAATAGAAGTGTCTAATGTTACTGAGCAATGTTAAATTCATTATCATCATTAGCCCGTAACAAAACTAAACAACTACTGGACATGGCCTCTTTCAAGGCGAATTGACAATGACAATACTAAGTGTTCTGTTAGCCATTTACTTATCAAAACGGGTGTTGAAGGGCTGCCGTATTTGAGACTATTATTCTGCCAGTTGTTAGAATCAATGAGATTCTCCTGCCATTACTCTTAGTCGACTTTTTCTAGACTTTTAATTCTTTTTTTTTTATAGAAAGTGACGAAACGAGCAAAACGTTCACCTGATGGTAAGTTGGTAAGTGCAACGTCCGCCCACAACAAATGCTGTGACACCCAGAATATTTCTGTGTGACACCACACTGCGCCCGTCACCTTGAGACATCGGTTCTTAAGTCTCAAATGCTGGGCATTACGTATATTGTTTTGGTGAAACGTGGATTGTGGCAGTCATCTGTTTTTGCAGTGAGTGCCCAGTCTCTGACTACCCCTTATGGGATACAGTCGTGATCTTATGTATGTATGTAAATTGGCGATATATTTTAACAACCACGATTGGCGACAAAATGTATTTTTTTATTGTATAAAGTGATTAAACGGGCAAAACGTTCACCTGATTGTAAGTGTAACGTCCGCCCACAACAAATGCTGTGTCACCCAGAATATTTCTGTGTGACACCACACTTTGCTCGTCACCCTGAGACATCAGTTCTTAAGTCTCATATGCCCAGTGATCGCTAGCTCACAGTGCCCTTCAAACCGAAACACAGTTATGCTTGCACACTACTGTTTCACGGCAGAATAACTTGCCCTGGGGTGGTACCTACCTAGACGGACCTACCGGGTATATTTCTTCTGTGCGTATGTATGTCACTGAACTCCTCCTAAACGTCGGGAACGATGTTGATGAATTTTTTTGTGTGTTTGTGTAGTTCTGTGGATGGTTTAGATTCAGATTTTGACCCGGTAGGTGGCGCTTTTTTTAATTGGATATAGTGACGAAACTAGCAAAACGTTCACCTGATGTGCAACATCTACCCATAACAGATGCTGTGTCACCCAGAACATTTCTGTGTGACACTATACTGCGCCCGTCATCATGAGACATCGATTCTTATTTAGTTTAATAGTTAGTCTTACTTAGTTTAATAATTTTTTTTATTATATTAAGAAGTTACGTTTGATTTTTGTCTTATTTAACGATAAGCGGTTATGCAATTAACATACCATTTCGATTGTTAAATAATGAAGGTATAAAAAGCGCCGGTAGGAAAACAAAAATCTCGATTGAATCAACCTTTTATCTCTAGATTTTGAATGTCGGAGCGGGCGAAGCCACGACTCAGCCGACAGGCACACTGATCACTGAGCCACACGGTGGCTAAGAAGCATTAATTACATAATTGACAACACGTATGTCTCATCATATTATCGATCAACTATCGACACACTTAATATATCTTTACTGATAGCAAACTGGGCACGGCTACCTTACGCAATACGTGAGGACTTGAAATCAATATTAAAGTATAGATATCTGTTCAGCAAAATTTATTCAGCATATTTACTGATAGCAGAAATCCTACGCAGGAATCCGTCTGGGCAGTTACCTAACTCCGCAGGACCGTTCTGTCGCGTTGTAAAGCATTTTTGTGCAAACATTACTGTGTTCCGATCTGAAGGGCACTGAGAGTTAGTCTATAACTTCACTAGCCCTCAGCACCTTCATACGAGTATGAGACTTAAGAATTGATGCCCCAATGGGACGGGTGACACACAGAAATGTTCTGGGTGGCACAGCGTTTGTTATGGGGTGACGTTACACTTACCATCAGGTGAACGGTTTTGCTCGTCCCGGCACATTCTCCAAAAAAAGTAAGTGATCATGTGGTCGTGCTTGCTGGCTATATTCATGGGTACTAGGTTAGTGATGGTAAAAGGTCACCGTGACACCTACATCCATAGACACATATAGCCTATTCCCGAATGAAAAATGAAGATGTCTATGCATATTGTGTCATGATTCCACATAGTTTGGCATGACTGACGGAATCGTCATTATCCGGCCATTTGTATAAAGTGACGAAACGCGCAACACGTTCACCTGATGGTAAGTGCAACGTCCGCCCACAACAAATGCTGTGTCACCGAGAATATTTCTGTGTGACACCACACTGCGCCCGTCACCTTGAGACGTCAGTTCTTAAGTCTCAAATGCCCAGTGATTACGCTAGCTCTGAGCCCTTCAAACCGAAACACAGTAATGCTTGCACACTACTGCTTCACGGCAGAATAACTGGCCCTGGGGTGGTACCTACCTAGACGGATTCCTGCATAGGAATCCTACCACCACTGGCACTACGACACAAATGGAATAAATTGGGAGAGGCCTCTGCCCGGATTGTCTAACGTCCACCTTACCTTAAAAAAGCTACCATTATTTAAATTCATTGTCTATCGTAGCGTATGATGCGATGACGCATTCGGAAAACGACCGTGTCACCGGCACACAGCAATGGGAGCGCGACCGACACTTTCGCTCGACTTACTCATATCATAGGACAAGATCAGGGATGTAATGGAGCTCCGTAACGGTGACCGCAACTATCTGATATACGAAATAAATATATAGCGGTATCTGAAATAAACTTTACTGGTGGTAGGATTCCTATGCAGGAATCCGTCTAGGTAGGTACCACCCCAGGGCCAGTTATTCTGCCGTGAAGCAGTGGTGTGCAAGCATTACTGTGTTTCGGTTTGAAGGGCACTGTGAGCTAGCGTAATCACTGGGCATATGGGACTTAAGAATCTATGTCTCAGGGTGATGGGCACAGTGAGGTGTCACACAGAAATTTTCTGGGTGACACAGCATTTGTTATGGGCAGACGTTGCACTTACCATCAGGTGAACGTTTTGCTCGTTTCATCAGTTATACTATTAAAAAAAAATGTTTTAGATAATTCCGATAGGTATTTGATGATAATGTTCGACCATGGCGACAACTTCCGAATACTGTCGAGAGCCATCAACTGCGCAGGAGATATTATAGTGCCACAAGTGTACGCGCAAACACAGAGGCACTCACTCGTCCCAACCTACCCGCGCCCGATGTAACGCTGATGCGATAAGATCGGAGGTAGGCTAGGATCATAATCATCGTCATCACCATCATTTCAGGCTAGGATGCAGTGTCAGAAACAAGGGGACAAACACAACACAACCAGACCCGAAAACCAACAATTTGTGTTTTAGCACAAATGTTGGCTCCGGCTGGGATTCGAACCCAGGACTCGCGGCGTAGAAGTCAGGTACTCTGTCTGACCACTAGGCCACGCGGTCGTCAGGTATTTAAAAGAAAAGGTAATTCTATGAAACAGGGCGAATTTTATATAATTTCTCTACGGTCGTAACAGTTCTTTGTATGAATTTTGTTACAGCTCATTGTAGTGGTCTGTGCGGTTTATTTTACTACCTACGATATTAAGATTGTTAATCATTTTAGTAAGTGTTAGTTCTTTAATATTTTATTTACCTTCCTTTTTGCAATGGAAACAAACGCTGAAAGCCGCAAAGGAACGCGAATAATGCCTGACGTGACTTTCTTTATTAGCAAGTCTAATATCATTCATATGAACAAAGTAATGCATTCGTCATGCCAACAAATGTAAATAAAAAAAGAATCTGAAAAACTATTAAAGCCTATTGACATAAAATTTACACAGATTAGCGCATTTGACCTCACTCGCCCTGTTCCACTTCGAACAGATATGTCCTGTCAATGTGACGTGCAAACACTGCATTATTTAAAAGCGTGTGCACATCACTGCTTTACGGCACAATAATTAGCACTGCGATTGTACCTGGGACACTTTTTTTTATAAAGTGTCGAGACGAGCAAAACGTTCACCTGATGGTAAGTGCAACATTTGCCCATAACAGATGATGTGTCACTCAGAATATTACTGTGTAGCACCACACTGCGTCCGTCACCCTGAGACATAAGTTCTTAAGACTCATATGCCCAGTGATTACGCTAGCTCTCAGTGCCCTTCAGACCGAAACGCAGTAATGATTGCACACTACTGCTTCACGGCAGACTAACTGGCCCTAGGGTGGTACCTACCTAGACCGATTCCTGCATAGGAATCCTACCACCAGTAACTAATTTCCTAACGATATAATAAAACACAAACATGAATTAAAACCATATGATTGCTTTTTGATGAACATACTTAGTCATTATGTTCCAAGCGTAGAAAATTTTAACGGATTTAAAATAGTTATACTACATGCTCAAACAAGTTGTTTATATCAAGTTATACAAGTCAACTTGCCAATCGACTGGACAGCCGCCGCTGGAGTGTCGAAACTTGCGCAACACCTGACTCACTAACAACAACACTTTGCCTCTTTCATTACCCCACATTTCCCAGAATTGTTGTTCGCCCCTGCCTCATTAATTGAGAAAGCATACGCCGATGCGTACTGAGCGGCGATCACTTATCACCATTCGGTAGGTGAATCACTGCACCATATTTGCGAAACAATGTGGAAAGTGGCGCGAAACGTATCCTACTCGTATCTTTGAATCTTTACTATCGACTTTGATAATGTCACTAGAGTTTTAGAAAGCAGGCATTTCAGTGCTTCTGTCGAGGACAGTCTTGGTTCGTAAGACTCTTGTTAAGTCGCTCTATATATATATAATACGGAAGGTATTTGATCGATCGACAACATAACTTTCATGCGGGCTGATTACAACGTTCACAGATATGCCATACCTTTTTTTTATAGAACAAAGGGACGAGGCGAGCAAACACACGGGCGCTCGTCTCAGAGACTAATAATTGTGATTAGACTCGCTTAATAGCTAGTATAAACAATTATTTTGACGACCGCGTGGCCTAGTGGTCAGAGTACCTGACTTCTAAGCCGCGGGTCCTGGGTTCGAATCCCAGCCGGAGCCAACATTTGTGCTAAAACATAAATTGTTGGTTTTCGGGTCTGGTTGTGTTGTGATTGTCCCCGTGCTTCTGACACTGCATCCTAGCCTACCTCCGATCTTATCGCATCAGCGTTACATCGGGCGCGGGTAGGTTGGGACGAGTGAGTGCCTCTGTGTTTGCGCGTACACTTGTGGCACTATAATATCTCCTGCGCAGTTGATGGCTCTCGACAGTAGTCGGCAGTTGTCGCCGTGGTCGAAATCGGCTACGAGAACATCATCATACAATTATGAGTGACTAACAATGCCGTGTGGTGGCGGCTTAAGAGAACCTACCACCCCATCTCATTCCGTGGGCGTCGTATTACTCGATAGAGGGAATATAAAAACCAAGTGATGGCCAGCAACATTTTCCTAAACATTTGAATAAATAATCTGCGGTTGCCTGCGAAGCGTAGCAACTATGGCAGAATCCCCACAGAATGATTTTTACTGGTGGTAGGATCCTATGCAGGAATCCGTCTAGGTAGGTACCACCCCAGGGCCAGTTATTCTGCCTTAAAGCAGTAGCGTGCAAACATTATTGTGTTTCGGTTTGAAGGGCACTGAGAGCTAGCGTAATCATTGGGCATTTGAGACTTAAGAACGCGGGCGCAGTGTGGTGTCACACAGAAATATTCTGGGTGACACAGCATTTGTTGTGGGCGGACGTTGCACTTCACCATCAGGTGAAAGTTTTGCTCGTTTCGTCACTTTATACAATAAAAAAAAATGCCAAAATCCCCACAGAATGAGACCTACAAACTCTTGCGGTAATCTATGGCGGAGGCCAATGTTCAGCAGTGGACTACTGATAGGCTGAAATAATGATGATTACGATGAAACAGGCACAAAGTCAGTCAAAGTAAAATACAGTAATATTTCCATACCACTACATAACAGGGGAATAAATGGCGTTGTGTTGGTACCCAGCTAGACGGATTACTGCATAGGACTGCCAGTAAAAACTATTTAGCTGAATGGATAAGATCTTATCGGTGAAGACGGTGTGAACCGGGACGCAATGCGACGTGGGCAACCTTCAGCCCTATCAAAGCGCCGGGCTGTTTACTCGTGAGCTAATTGTGTCGGGGCATTGTTCGACCGTCCGCCGTGACATCAGCGTCCATTGAGCCCGGCCGGCCATTGTCAGCTCAATGGTGCTCATTGTGCTCGCATCTCGTGTGCCGTGCGCGCAGCACCGTCACAATCGGAGCGCTGCTCGTCCGAGCTTTGTGCCGGCGTTCCGGTACGCTCCCGCGGATAAGAGGATAAATTGTCCTCTATTTACTCATCGCTGACGTCCCGGCGACACTGTTTGTCCTGATTGGATGACCTGACCTGTATTGATTGCTTCGACTTTTCATACATACATACATAAGATCACGACTGTATCCCATAAGGGGCAGTCAGAGACTGGGCACTCACGGCAAAAACAGATGACTGCCACAATCCACGTTTCACCAAAACAATATAATGCACTTGGTGTGATAGGCGGTGAGCCCATCGCCATCATGCGCTGTTGGGTGCACAGTGCAGTTTAATTCCTTACTCGCCTTTTACGAGATCCATTGGATGAGATGGAGTGGCAGTATTCTTTTATCGAGCGGCCACCACACGGCTTTTCACGAACCCGAAATACTTTAGGTCCATTACATTGTGTGAAGGTTATATGTTACTTTTATGTAAATAGATGATGCAATGACTTTGATTTTTACATTTTGGTACAAATATTTAATAAGATGTACCAATAAAGAACAATTGTATGTGACCAAAGTAGTAACAGGTAATGCAGTGTCAAAGGTTTAATTTTTTTATAGTAAGTGTGTGTCAAGTTTAACAGATAAAGATATTATTCAAATTACATGCTATGTCATTACATGTTACATAACATATATTACATGTTATTATTCTTATCAGGTCATTACGTATTACATGTTAGTTCAGGGGCCGGGCGCTCGCCTTAAATTTCATAGTACGCGAGTTCGATTCCCGACGCCGGCCCCTCTTAAAATTGTTATGCAATTTCAAATGATGATTAGCTGCTCAGTGTCGAAAGAAAACGTTGTGAGGAAACCGACATTTCTGAGGAATATAAATATTTCAAAGACGTGAACTCCAAAACCCTCTCAGAAGTGAGAGGAGCCCTGTGTTAGGCAGTGGGACATTTCGTGGCTGTCACTTTACTTTTTTATGAATAGAAATAAAAGTAATGGCCAGTTATATAGTGTCAAAGTTTATTTTTTTAATTAATAAGCGCGAGTCTAGTTAAGCAGATAAAACAATCTTGTAAACATTTGGAAAATCCAAAATGACACGTCTCATGACGCTCATATACCCCTTAAGAAATTAAGGTTGAAATATTTCGAGTAATTTACATTTCAGATGAAAACAATAAGATAAAATAATTGAGACCGAGCAAGACGATTATTTTTCTTAATAACTACATACATAAGATCACGACTGTATCCAATAAGGGGTAGTCAGAGACTGGGCACTCACTGCAAAAACAGATGACTGCCACAATCCACGTTTCACCAAAAACAATATAATGGACTTGGTGTGATAGGTGATGAGCCCATCGCCACCATGCACTGTTGGGTGCACAGTGCAGTTTAATTCCTTACTCGCCTTTTACGAGATCTATTGGATGAGATGGAGTGGTAGTATTATTTTAACGAGCCGCCACCAGACGGTTAATAACCACTTGTAGCTAAAAGTACTAGTACTTGAGCTAGACTGAAATGGGAATGGGAAATGAAATAGGAAAACAGTAGATAAAATTCTGGACACAATAAAAAGTAACCCGGTCTATATACATCAATTTTCTCGGGAGTTATCGTGACCACATCCCTAAAAAATCCGGACGTCCACGTCAATTTTTCTTTAAACTTTTAAATGAAACTAATTTTACGGATTTTATCGCGTTTAATTTTATTAATGTTCACGGGGGTAGTAAAATTAGTTACATTTAAATGTGTAGTGTTCGCGTAAATATAAGAAATCATTATTTTCTTTAAAGTGTTTTTTTTTTCAAAGTAGCAATATTAGATGAATTAATTGGTGTTTTCTTAAGTCTATTTAAAGTGCAATAGGATTGTGATAGAGGCATTTGAAGATTGCCGAATCGCTTGACCTTGACATGGCGGGTATAAACCACTATTTCGCGCCGCGTCACGCCATGAGACGTGCAATAACAAGTAAACAAACCACGTGTAAGTTACTAACCAGGGCAATACAACATCAAACAGTTCGTAATCATTGGCCGTTTTTTTTTTATTGGATAATGTGATGAAACGAGCAAAACGTTCACCTGATGGTAAGTGCGACGTCTGCTCATAACAAATGCAATGTCACCCATGAAAATTTCTGTGTCCACACTGTGCCCATCACCCTGAGACATCAGTTCTTAAGTCTCAGATGCCCAGTGATTACGCTAGCTCTCAGTGCCCTTCAAACCGAAACACAGTAATGTTTGCACACTACTGCTTCACGGCAGAATAACTGGCCCTGGGGTGGTACCTACATAGACGGGTTCCTGCATAGAAATCCTACCACCAGTAAAATTAAAAGCAATATATAAATAGTGATGGTAAAGTTAAAACAGTGAATATTTAAGACGATGGGTGTCCGGCAGAGTAGAATAGCAAACCTACCTCTTTCTTAGCGAGGTGTCGTAAGAGGCGACTAAGGTATTGTACGGACAGCCTATATTCTGGCAGAATAACACCATAATATGCAATGCTGTCACTATACTGCTCGTGGGAACGCAACGGGGAGTAAGATTTTTTTTGACTCGTACCAAAATGGCGGCGACGGTGACATGGTTCGCCACCCGTCACGCTTCGTGTCCCGTGGGCTAAGTTTGTAGTATTTGCCTATCCCTTATATGGGGAAAAGGCGTGATTGAATGCATTTATGAATACTTAAACGAAATAATTAATTAATAAAAACCGACTTCAATTACAGCTCTAAATAGTTTCATGATTTTCTCATGGATCCCATCATCAGAACTTATGCAAACTGATATGGGACCACCCCTACGATATCTTTTCTAATAAAAAAAATATATTAAAATGGGTTCGTAAACAAACAGATCGGAGAATCGGTTGAAAGAACCCGCAACCGACGAGCGTTTATAAAAACGCGAATGAAAGTAGACGAAGCGAAAGATGTGGTCTCTGCCTACCCCAATGGAGAAGAGGCGTGACTGTATGTATGTCGGCATAAACAAGTGGCGGGTCGTCCACTTCCCTTGATGGTCGAGGAGGGCGATGGCTGCCACATGTGTCGTACTTGTGAACAGGTGCGGTTGGTGGAGGCTGGTCTGCTCGAGTTTGCAATGCATTTATTCATTTGTTATTAAATCTTGCATAACTTTTTGTCATGGAGCGTGACAAGGTTTTCTATGAGAATTTTCTTTGTAAATTTATTTGTAATGTATTTTTGATAAAGATAACAAAATAGAGGATACCTACGGAGTTTCTTTCGCCTGTTTCTTCTCCGTCAGAAGAACCTCATTACGAAACGGTGGTAGATTGTAAAAAATGACGTTTGACAAACGAAATGTATATTTCTTACGTTGGAGAATAAATAATTTTCATTTCATTTCAACAAAGAAGGTATGCCCGAGCATATATAAAACATATATACAGACAAATGAGTACCTCCTACTTTTTGAAGTCGATTAATAACAAGTTACAAGAAAGACTTCGAGTAAATGTTTATGAAAAAAAATTAAACGTAATACGTGTGCGACGCACGCGACAATATTGCCATTCCGCGGCACGAAACAGTTGAAGCAAACGTGTAAATTACACAAACATTTTTTTACTTTCACTTTTTTGACTTGAAGTCAACATTTCTTTATTCACTTTAGTCTTGTATAAAGCTCTTATAAATGTCAAAATCTACACCGGTTCAAAAAATAAGACCTTCTCACACAAGCCGTGGTAGCTCAGTGGCTAGGCGCTTGCTTCAAATTTCATAGCACGCGACGGACCTGGGTTAGATTCCCGGTGCCGGCACCACTGAATTTTCATCGTTGCAATTTTAAGTGCTGATTTACCACGTGCTCGGCGGTGAAGGAAAACATCGCGAGGAAACCTGCATGTCTGAGTAATAAAAAATATTTCAAATACATGTGAAGTCCGCCAACCCGCATTGGAGCAGCATATCGGATTCTTCCCAGCTCCACAACCCTCTCCGAAACGAGAGGGAAGCCTATGCTCAGCAGTGGGACATTTATAGACTGAAACTTACTTTTACTTCTTAAATTATGTCTTCAATCATAAATTCATCAATCTTAATAAAAAAGATTGACGACGAGAGGAATCATCATATGGATGAAGTCGTGCAATGTCAGGGACACATGACTTACACAATACAGAACAAAATCGGACACAGAAACGTTCTGAGTGACACAGCATTTGTTATGGGCAAACGTTGCACCCACCATCAGGTGAACATGATGCTCTTCTCGTCACAGAAGGTCTCAGAACCCACGCGATTGTCCACATATGAAATTATACAGAATTTTATAAACGCGTCCGCGGGGCATAGTGGTCAGAGTACCTGTCTTTTACGACTCGGGTCCTGGGTTCGGATCCTAAACGGAGCCGAAATTTGTGAAAAAGCATATGTTGTCAGTTTAAAGGTCTGGTTGTGATGTGCATGTGATATTTATATCTGTAAAATCCACCCACCATGGGGAATAGTTTTTTTAATGAAATTAAAATTAAAAAAAGCAGATTTTACAGTGCATTATAGAAAGTAGGACGCCGCTGGTGCAGTGCAGTCAACAGTTGACGTATCGTGCTGATTCCAATGAGAACGTGCTCGCAGGCGCTCGCTAAGTTAACAACGCCCCATATCGCACTTCCGTATTAGTGGCGATGTCGATTCGCCGGCCTAGCTGTGTACATCTCGGTCATACACATGTGCACACACACGCACACACGGACACACACAAATAGTAATAAATATTGCGTATATCACACCGAGAACAATTACTATTGTCGGCAATGAAGCAAATGCAAGAGAGAGAGAGAGACAGTAGGGTTGCCAACCATACTAAGATATAATACAGTACAAAAAGTAACAGCCCATAAATGTCCCACTGCTGAGAACGGACATCTCATTTGAGGGTGTGGGTTTTGGTGCCTAAAAGTCCGCCTGTCTCCAATGCGGGTTTTTTTTTTATTTTATAAAAGTGACGGAACGAGCAGAACGTTCATAAATAATAGATTAAAAAACACGCTTTTATAAATGAACCAAACTTAAAAATAGAAAATAAATAATATTTTGAAAAAACTAAAAAATACGCTTTATATAGAAAACCAAACTAAAAAATTGAAAATAAATTTGAATTAAGAATAGTGTAAAAAATGCTAATAAATATAAATGAATAATAGTGTAAATAAGAAAAAAAATGTTTTATTTTAAAAAAAGAGTGGGATGCATGGTGTCAATAGTTATAAATATTTCATTGATAGATATGAGAAGGATTATCATTTCGTCGTCGTCGTCGTCGTCGTTTCAGCCTATCACAAGTCCACTGCTGAACAAACGCCTCACCCATAGATAGTCACAAGTTTGTAGCTCTCATATTGGAGGGATTTTGCCATAGTTGCCACGCTTGGCAGGCGGGTTGGCAACCGCTGAATAAATAAACTGCGGTTGCCAACACGCCTGCCAAGCGTGGCAACCGCAGTTTATTTATTCAGATGTTCCAGGAAGATGCTGCTGCCCATCTCCTGGTTTTAATTTCCCTCTGTCGACTTTTACGACACCCACGGGATTGGATGGGGTGGTAGATTCTCTTAGGCCGCTACCACACGGCGTCATTTCGATGATATCTTAAAAAGCACCTGTAATGCAACCAAGCGGTGTAGTCCTATATAGTGATCCGACAGGCAAACTAAATTCAGTCATACATACAGTCACGCCCTTTTCCTATATTTGGGAAGGCAGAGGTCACTCACGTAGCCCACTTTTCGTCCTCGCGTAAAACTAGATGTGACAGGTGGCGAACCATGTCGCCGCCATATCAGTCATCTTGTAGAAATCTATTCTTTACGTGACAAGCTTTGTAGACAAAAAGTTTCGTTTGACCTGGACCACCCGACGACTAAATTTAGCGTAACCTAAAACGAGTTGACCGTACGATACTGGAATTTAAACGTTAAAATTAACCGTATTTGTGACGAGAAGTAAAACTATAAGTTCGCATAAACGAAGTCTGTGTCATATAAATAATGGTTATTCTATTTCTGCAGCCATATTAATTACTGGTGGTAGAATTCCTGTGCAGGAGTCCGTCTAGGTAGGTACCATCCCAGGGACAGTTATTCTGCCGTGAAGCAGTAGTGTGCAAACATTCCTGTGTTTCGGTTTGAAGGGCACTGTGAGCTAGCGTAATCACAGGGCATGAAAGTGGCGTGTAAGTGTGGGGACCAGAACCCCCCATTGTTAATCATATTGGAAAATTCCATTAAATCAGAATATTCCATAGAAATTATAAGAGACATTCAGGGAGACGCGTAGACTTAACACACAGGTCAGTTGTTTGTGACGCACTGTTTTCACCCGATGGCAAATGCAACGTCTGCCCATAACAAATGCAGTGTCACCCAGAATATTTCTGTGTCACACGACCATGCGCTCGTCAAACTGAGACGCAATTTCTTGACTCTTATATGGCCAGTAGTTAATCGCAGCGTAATAGTCAGATACTCTGGCCACTGTCTGAAGCTTAAATAATTTAAAACCTCCGAGAGACGCCATCTCGCTAGGTCGATAGTAAAGTGGTTGCCGGTCGACATCTTCTCAGAAAGACGGTTCCCTCCAGATAATTAGGAAGTATGTCAATTGCGCTTCCAGTAGCAACGAATTCAAAGAATCGTCACTCCTATTGGTACAATGTACCACTGATAGATAATATAGTACGTAGCGTTCGTAAATTTGCATTGAGAAATTTTTATATTTTTCTTGGGACAACTGATACCGACTATTCGAAGTCTTTCTGACCGATTTGAAACCACGGCGACAACATCCGATCAATGTCGGACGCTAACAGCTGCCCGGGTGAAATAAGAGTGCCAAAAGTCCAACACTCGCTCGTTCTAACCCACCGGCGCCCGATGTAACGCTCATGAAATAAGAGTTCGGTTAGGATACAGTGTCAGAGACACGGGGACTACAACACAACCAGACCCAAAAGCCAATAAAAAGTTTTTTCCCAAATGTTTGTAAATAAATGTCTGTAATTATTATGAACTTAATTTATTTTTAAAGTGCAACTTCTGCCCATAAAAGATGCTTTTTATATACTACAACTATATACCCAGAATATTTCAGTGTGGCACCACAATGCGCCCCCGCCAACCTGAAACTCAGTTCTTAAGTCTCATATGCCCAGTGATTACACAAGCTCACAGTGCCCTTCAAACCGAAACACAGTAATGCTTGCACACTACGGCTTAACGGCAGAATAGCTGCCCTGGGGTGATACCTACCTAGACGGATTCCTGCATAGGAATACTACCACCAGTTGAAGTAAGTAGTAAGTGGTACATTTTTCTTTTTTTTTCAAGAGTTGTTCCTGGTCTGGGTGTTTCTGCATATGGAATTTATGACTGTACACGTACTTGGCAAAGTATTGGGCATCGTTATATTTAATAAGAACGCTGAAGTATGTACATTCGCAACCGATCTCCGAATATTATCCGTAGTGAGATTCGTCAGTTACTTTAATACCAAGAAATTAAAAATATTACATCGATGAAATTAATTTCTATAGAACTGCACGTTCTGATAATGTTATGTTCAGAGCGAAGGACGTGCTTGTTGAGCACATTTACTAAGATAAGATAGCGGGCACCATACGATAATAAAGATTACGTCCTCAGTAACAATTAAATTTAATACATTTACACCCATATTTCAGCCAACCGCAAACATATCAAAGTCCAAGAAAGATCAGGGGGCCTTAGGCTCGCTTTAAATGTCATAGTACTCGAGTCGAGTCGATATCTGTTCTGTCGATAATTGTTCTTCAATTTTAAGTGCGGATTTTTATTGGATAAAGTGACGAAACGATCAAAACGTTCACCTCGCGGTGCAACATCTGCACGTAACAAATGCTGTCATCTTGAACATTTCTGTGTGACACCACACTACGCCCGTCACCCTGAGACATCAGTTCTTAAGTCTCATATGCCCAGTAATAACACAGAATAACTGGCCTTGGGGTACCAAGACAGATTCCTGGATAGGAATCCTACGGCCAGTAAGACCTTTACCACGTGCTCAGCGGTACAGGAACACACGTGAAATCCTGCATGTCTGAGGAATAAAAATGTTTCGAAGACGTGAAGATCGCCAAAACTGTCTCAGAAATGAGAGTAGGCCAGTGCTCAGCAGTGGGACTTTACTATAACTTTACGGTTGGACTGCTCCGTTCTTAATTTTTTTAAGCAATTAAATTGTAAAACTACTTAATTAAACAGGCTAAATCCTACTGTGGGGCATCTTTATTTTTTTTTTTTTTAAACGGTGCCTCACAGTAGGATTTCTCCTGTGTCGTGGGTGCGTTTTACAGACATAAATTCCACATGCACAAACACCCAGACCCGGAACAACTATTTGTAGGCCATACAAATATTCGTCCCGTGCGGGAATCGAACCCGCGACCCGCGGCGCAGAAGCCAAGGGCTTAGCCACTGCGCCAACCGAGCCGTAAAGCAAAGAAGAAACAAAATCATTCAACAAATGCGTTTTCATAGTAAACCATTGGCTGACGGCTCTGTTGACGCAGTGGCTTCGCAGTGAGGGATTAGCACCTAAGCTTCGCGTTGTGGATTCGATTCCCGAACGTAATAAATATTACACACCCTACAGATACCAGTACCGTGGTACGGGTTTGCACATGTAGAATTCTGAACGTCTGTAAAACGACCCACGAAAAATCGCTTAAGTTATTCGTGAATTAAACAGCATGCCGCCAAAAACGCACTGAGAAATACCTTACTTTGCGCAGCATTGCTACTTCGAGCTGTATTGTTTGTGAACACAGGTGTTGTGTAACAAACGAACGCGATCGCGTATCGGAACAAGCGACTTCATTTCTAGAGAAACGTTTCCTAAATATCCTATTTCTGGTCTACTGCGTGATATCGTGATCGTCATCGTCATCATTTCAGCCTAACACTAGTCCACTGCTGAACGTAGACAGTTGGTAGCACTCATTTTGGAGGGGGTTTTCCCATAGTTGCCACGCTTGGCAGGCGAGTTGCTGCTGCTCTGCCTGCATCTCCTGATTTTCAGTTTCCCTCTGTCAACTTTTACGACACCCACGGGACGAGATGGGGTGGTAGGTTATCTTAAGCCGCCACCACACGGCAGACCAGCTCTTTGTGTTTCCTAAATATCCTATTTGTGTTCAACTCCGTGATTAAGTGATGAAGTGCCGTGTGGTGGCGGCTCGTTAAAAGAATACTGCCACTCCATCTCATCCAATGGATCTCGTAAAAGGCGAGTAAGGAGTTAAACTGCACTGTGCACCCAACAGCGCATGGTGGCGATGGGCTCACCACCTATCACACCAAGTGCATTATATTGTTTTGGTGAAACGTGGATTGTGGCAGTCATCTGTTTGTTGCAGTGAGTGCCCAGTCTCTGACTACCCCTTATGGGATACAGTCGTGATCTTATGTATGTATGTATGTAAATATTAATTATGCCGAGTATTTGTGCGGATACCTACCTCTTTCCTATCGAGGTGTCGTAACAGACGACTAAGATATTGTACGGCCAGCCTTTATTAGAGCAGAATAACACAATAACATGCAATGCTGTCACTATACTGCTCGTAGGAATGCAATGAGGAGTTACGAGTTTTTGACTAGTACCAAAATGGCGACGTCGTGGTTTGAAAGAAAGAAAGAGATAATAACTATTTATAATTATTTGAAGCAGTCACAAATAATACATGTAGAATTGAAACAACGTATATACTAAATAATAATGACTGAACCACGCCAAAAAACAATAATTATATAAACACAGTGCCACAGTTTGCTAATTAATAAACATATAAAACAACAAATAAAAAAAGAGTATACTGGAAAATAAAAAAAAAAAAAAGCCATCCAATATATATCTAACTGTACATGGTGAAATGCCACTCAGGATGTTTGGATGTATTTCCACCTGTCATGTCTCGTTTCTCGAGGGGGCGAAAGTGGGCTACGTATGTGGCCTCTGCCTACCCATTATTTGGTAAAAAGGCGTAACTGTATGTTAAGCAACGGTATGAATTCAAAGTTTTTTTAGATTACTCTACTTAGATCTATTTGTTAGACTACACTAACTGTAAGATGCTACACGCTCTAATAACATCCTAATTATTTACGAGTATAACTCTTTATATCATTAATAATTGCAATTATTATAGTGGTAGCGCATCATTATATGTCATTACGGTTTAACAGCTATTCTGCCTTTTTTCCAAATCTGTTTTTCAAAATGAATTTCATCAAAATCCTGTAAAAAATTTT
The DNA here is from genome assembly GCA_019845155.1 of Luehdorfia chinensis. Taxonomy (NCBI): domain Eukaryota; kingdom Metazoa; phylum Arthropoda; class Insecta; order Lepidoptera; family Papilionidae; genus Luehdorfia; species Luehdorfia chinensis. The sequence continues at coordinate 304,296 of JAHVAK010000696.1, forward strand.
GGTTTTGACAAAAACTAGCAAGTTAGTAAGATTTCTTTTCTCCACCACAACGGAATGAACTAAATCAAATAATTAACAGTTGGCCGTGGTGGCTCAAAGGCCGGGCGCTCGCTTTAAATTTTAGAGTACGCGAGTGACCCGAGTTACCATACCCATTGCCGGCACCACTGAAATAGTTCTGCAATTTTCAAGTGCTGACTTACCACGCGCAAGGCAATCATTAATCAATTTACTGGTGGTAGGATTCCTGTGCAGGAACGAAGAATAACGGGCCCTGCGGTGGTACCTACCTAAAAGGATTCCTCAGATCAGATGTTCATGAGAGTTTCGTCAATACGGAACCCCTGCCCAATAGCAGGGTACGAAAAGTACAAAATTGACTAGTGATATAAGTAGCTAAATATTTAGGAAGATACATACAGTCACGTCTTTTTCCTATATAAGAAGAGGTAGGTAGAGGCCACTCACGTAGCCCACGTTTCGCCCGTGTGGGGAAACGTCACATGACGGGTGGCGAACCACGTCGCCGCCGTTTTGGCAAGAGTCAAAAAATTCATACTCACCATTGCGTTACCACGAGCACTATTTATTTATTGCATATGGTGTCATTCTGCACGAATATAGGATGGCCGTACAATACCTTAGTCGCCTCTTACGACACCTCGGTTGGAAAGAGGTAGGTGCTATTCTACTCTGCCGGACACCTATCGGCCTAATTTGGGACTCTCTAGTATAAATATGGGTTCAACTCCCGCATATACTGTGCGCAAGGTGCGGGCCCAATTATTGAGACGGCGCCACCGCGCTACTTACGCAAGTGTCAGCTGCGTCACTTCATCGCTTACTCACTTGATAACGTTTTAAGTGCGCCCCCATCACGTCAAAGGAAATGTATTTAATCGTAATGATTAAAAAATATGGTGTAATATTTTATCCGCCTCGAATTTGTAAGTAGTAGTAGACTGAAGTAGTAGACTGCACTGAGCGCATATTATGGTTACGAATGGGTATCGAACTATGGACTATTGGTAAGCAGCAACTCAGTCTAACTATGCGATCAAAGATTTAAAATTTAAAAAAATGCATTGAAGCTATTTGCGGGGTATTGCCATTTTTGGCAGTAAAAGAAAAAGTAAAGTTTCAGCCTATAAATGTCCCACTGCTGAGCACAGGCCTCCTCTCATTTCTGAGACGGTTTTGGAGCTAACAATAATCCGCTACGCTGCTCCAATGCGGCGGACTGTACATGTCTTCGAAATATTTTTTATTTCTCAGACATGCAGGTTCCCCTCACGATGTTTTCCTTCACCGTCGAGCACGTGGCAAATCAGTACTTAAAATTGCAATTAACAATTTTAGTGGTGCCGGCACTGAGTATCGAACCCAGGTCACTCGCGTACTATGAAAATTTAAAGCAAATTTAAAGAAAAGTTGAGTTACAACAACTTTTCAGATCAACTTTAATCAAATTCGGGAGTAACTTTCTACAACAATAATTATAATAATAATATATTTATTTCTTCCCATAATATAGTCATTACATAACTATGAACGTTTTACAAAAGTATTACACATTCCCATCCTGTGACTGGTGACTAAACTAGACCTTACGCCTGTATTTCAGGACACCAGATCTCCGCCCCTAGTGTCAATGGGAGGGAAACCAAATTGGCTAAGATTCGCTGGTGGTAGGATCCCACCCCAAGGTCAGTTATTCTGGCATGAAGCAGTAGCGTGCAAACATTACTATGTTTCGGTTTGTACAACACTGTTATTTAGTGTTTTTGCAGGGCATTATTTTTTATTTCATAGAAGTGACGGAACGAGCAAAACGTTCACCTGATTGTAAGTGTAACGTCTGCCCATAACAAATGCTGTGTCACCCAGAAAATTACTTTGTGACACCACACTGCGATCGTCACCCTGAGACATCAGTTCTTAAGTCTCATATGCCCAGTGATTACGCTAGCTCTCAGTGCCCTACCAACCGAAACACAGTAATGTTTGCACACTACTACTTCACGGCAGAATAACTGGCCCTGGTGTGGTACCTACCTAGACTGATTCCTGCATAGGAATCCTACCACCAGTAGGGCATATGAGAATCTTACCAACATAAAAAACCGAGTTTACGTATTTAAATTGATTGTCCTGCATTCATTACTAGACTCGTGGTCAAACTATTTGTACATGTTTGATATCGATACACGTTAACAGCTGTTATCGTGTAGGTACTTATGACCAATGTCACGGAAGGCATCATCAAGTCGTGAACATTATTAGTACCTTCCTACTATAGTAGTATATACTAGAGTTCTATCACTTATTCATCTTCACTTCTTTAACATACATACAGTCACGCTTTTTTCGCATATAAGGGGTAGGCAGAGACCACACACGAAATCCGCTTTTTGCCGCCGCATGAGATGAGACGTGACTGGTGGCGAACTACGTCGACGCCATTTTGGTCGTCGTCGTAGTTTCATCCTATCACAAGTCCACTGCTGAACATAGGCCTCACCCATAGATAGACACAAAAGTTAGTAGCTCTCATTTTAGAGGGATTTCGCCTTAATTGCCACGCTTGGCAGGCGGGTTGGCAACCGCAGTTTATTTATTCAGATGTTCCAGGTAGACGCTGCTGCCCATCTCCTGGTTTTATTTTCGACTTTAACGATACCCACGGGATGAGATGGGGTGGTAGATTCTCTTAAGCTGGCCTCTTACTACATCTCCGTAGGAAAGAGATAGGCGCTATTCTACTCTGCCGGCCACCTATCGGCTAGTCACGAGACTGTATTTTAAGTCTGTCGGAAGGCATGAGATTTTCCTATAATTTCCTTTAGTCGACTTTCACGACACCTACTACACGAGATGGGTTGGCAGAGTTTCTATACGTTACATCAAGCGCAAGTAGATCAGGATGAAGGACTGCCTCTGGGCTTGCGCGTACCAACAGGTACTGGCTCCTGCGTGGGTAATAGCTTTGTCGCCATCGAAAATTGGTCAGGAGGATATCATCATTTATGTCTAGTAGTATTCTCGTTTTTTATTTGATAAAGTGACGAGAGGAGGAAAACGTTCACCTGATGGTAAGTGCAACGTCTGCCCATAACATGCTGCTCAAATCACTAGCTCTCAGTGCCCTTCAGACCGAAACAGTAATGTTTACACACTACTGCTTCACGGTAGAAGTTCATTGAGCAAAGATGCACTGAGCTATGGCCTTTTTGTGTCACTGCAGCACACGCTATCTGAGATGTCTTTGTTTCTTTAAAATCACCTATTTTTTTCTTCTTGATATTGTTTATTTGTATGTGTAAATTGTATCTGTGTTGTAGTGACCAAATAAACGATTCATCTATCTATCTATCTATCTAGAATAACTGGCCCCGCCTGCCAAGCGTGGCAAATATGGAAAAATCACTCAAAAAAGTTATATATAAAATTTAACGTAAGGATTTTTTACTTTAGTGATTGCAGTTGACTATGGTAAGTCTAAATAATTTTATACAGAACTTAAAATCAATTAGTTTTGTCGTTGTTTTTTTTTTATAAAACTATAATCCAGCAACCTACCACCAGTAAAAAGTGTCATATCTAAAAAAATTTAAAGATAAACGGGCTATCTAATGCAATAACAAATGTCAGAATCGGATTTGTATTTCCTGAGATTAGCGCTTTCAAACATACAAACTCTCCTGATTTGTTATAGTAATAAGATAAAAAGAGTGGCCGCTACTCGATATTATAAGTGGAATGTAATAAAACTAATTTTACGGTTTTTAACGTGTTAAATTTTGTAAGTCTATTGTTTAAAAATTAAACGCGATAAAATCCGTAAAATTAGTTTTATGAAATGTGTAATATTCGCGTAAATATATGAAATCATAATTTGCAGTGTAAGTCAATTTCGAATAAACACAAACACATGGTGTACCTACAGCGCGTACGGTCTGTCATAACTACAATGATTGCAAACGTGTCACATGGAACATACGTCGCACGGAAAATACCAGCGCAACAGCTGTGATACTACCGCCGGTGTTAAGTTATTAAAGAAACTACCTATATACTTTATATTATAACTATATTCATTTGCACTGACCATGATCCGGTATATTCGCGACCGACAGACTACCCCCGAGCTTGAGTAGTCGTTGAACTATTTTTAAGAGAGAGAGAGAGTTAATTTTACTGGTGGTAGGATTCCTATGCAGGAATCCGTCTAGGTAGGTACCACCCCAGTGCCAGTTATTCTGCCGTGAAGCAGTGGTGTGCAAGCATTGCTGTGTTTCGGTTTGAAGGGCACTGTGAGCTAGCGTAATCACTGGGTATATGAGACTTAAGAAGTTATGTCTGAAGGTGATGGGCGCAGTGAGGTGTCACACACAAAGAAATGTTCTGGGTGACACAGCATTTGTTATGGGCGGACGTTGCACTTACCATCAGGTGAACGTTTTGCTCGTTTCATCACTTTATGCAATAAAAAAAAGTATGTAACGTTAAAATTTATTATGTATGTGCCCACGAAGAGTCACTGTTTTTTCGATATTGACATTGTATTTTAAAATTGGGAATTGCCTAACCCTATGGAAAAGGCTGTGCCTGATATATGTCTGCGAGACAGAATATGCCACAATTGTATCTAAGTTCAAACGCAAGTCACAATTGTATGTAAGTCGACATAGTGCGGAGGACCTGCAAGCTCAAGTGGCAATGGACCAGCCATATAGCTCGTAGAGCCGATCACCGTTGGGGAAGAAAGGTTCAAAATGCGGTGTAAGGCCCCACTAGATGGAGCGACAGCCTGCACGGTTCCCCGGAAGTCTATGGATGCAGTTGGCTCGGGACATTTGTGGCAGTCTATGGGGGACGCCTTTGCTCAACAGTCCTCACTACTCAACAACCCTACCTAGACGGATTCCTGAATAGGAATCCCACCACCAGTAAAACTTACCATCAGGTGAACGACACGTTCGTCTCGACACTGCGTTCCATAAAAAAACGTCACGACGCAGCCGAAGTTATGTTAACAAAGAAAGAGCGAGCGCAGTTGCGGACAATCGTCACCCGCGAACGGCTATTGCGCGATTCCTTTCGCCGGCTACCCCCCCCCCCCCCCGCTTCCGCTGTTGTTACTTTTAATTGTCCTATTTACGCCTTCATTATATAGTGCGACGAGCACTTTGGCGACGAGCGACGCGTTTGGGATTACCGGGTTTTATTTTATACTAGTTAACAGCCGCGGTTTCGCTCACGTTAAATAAGCCGACCACACGAATCCGCCGTACGGCATGGTACCTAATGACCCGAGCATTCGCAGTATGGCCCTTGTCCGGCCCAGTATGGTAACGTTCTGTTCTGATCGTGAGGCACACTTAGGGCGGATTTCATCGTTGTAAATAAACCCGATCAGTTCAAGCTAGCTAACGGAGTTTAAGCGTTTAACTGAGGTCAATGCTACAGTTTGCATTTCATCAACATCAAATGAACACAGTAAAGCTAAACGCGAATCAATATTCAGAACGCCCAATTTTCGACGTTCAACTCTTTAAACGCGTTTAGAGAGCTCTCATTATCAATTGCACAACATGATGATTATACGTATCATTACCAATATAGTAATACAGACTGCGCGTTTGTCCTTTCCGTTTGATCAAATCGATTGCACGCAAGGAGTCAAATCACAATGAACTTGAACGCGTAAGCAAATATGTATATAAGAAAATAGTTTATGACTTTTTCCATTAATAAATAAACAATAACTATCTGGTCACGATATTAATCACAATGTTGTCGTCATTGATACGTGTTGAAAAAGTCTAAATCAAATACGTGCAATATGGATCGGTATTTAAATGAATAAACTTTTTTTCATTTTATGAATTATAAAATCAATAAAATAAAACTCAAATATATCTAATACAGTTCTCTGAACTAATAACTATATGCATTAAATGACGGAATGTAACGGAAGCGGATGCCTTAATTATATACGTAGCAATAGGCAATAGGCGTGACTTACCCATTAGCTCGCATTCGGCAAATTGCAGCGGAATCTCTAGTTTACTTCTATACTTAGCCGTATAGGAAAATATGTCATACAAGCTGTATCTACATAAAAACATATTTTGCGGAGCTCCAAATGACCGTATTACGCCTTCCGAATCACATACAACTGTTTTGAATCTTTGAGGTTATAAAGCAATTAATTAATGAAAAATATTTAAATGATTGCAACACCGAAATTGCTGAGCGTATGGCCTCGTGGTCAGAGTACCTGACTTCTACGCCGCTGGTCCGGGGTTCGAATCCCAGCCGGAGCCATTTGTACAAAAACACATGTTGTTAAGTCTGGTTGTGTTGTGCATGCATTTATGTGTGTGTAAAACGCACCCACAACACAGAAGAAATCCTAATTCCTTAATGTCATTAATAAAATATCTACAAAGCTATAAGCCATATTTCTATAAGGAAATGTTGTGTCAATCGTAAACAATATTTAAGTGTCATCGGTATTGTAATCTTAGTGCCTTTTCAAAAGTTCTATATAACTATGTTTTACTACACAATATTATAGATACACATGACTGTGAACAAACAAGATAAGCAAATATGCCCATCCCTAGCAAGACACACACTATTAATGCTAGTGTGTAAAATTAAGTCAGCGTAAAGAAAACGGTTCATATCTAATAATAGTGATGCCTGAATGCTAATAGTAACAGCCAGCGAATTCCATGCACCCCGCTATCTTTGATAAGTACATTTATTTAGGTCAATATCTACTGATAACGAGTTCTTAATGTTATCAGTAGGTATAACAAACTCAAGACTATAATGCTTGTTCTGGCTGTGTAAGCAAAGCGCTAATTCTACAACATGGAAATTAACACTCCTGAGTATGACACATATTCATGTATGAGTAGTAAATTTTGTGCTGCTTATTAGAAATTATATTCTACAACATTGGAGGGAGTTGACCATGGGTGCTGTAAAGCGCCCGAAACGTCGGGTTAAAAATAGTTCAAAATCAAACGCGATAAAATCCGTAAAAAGTAGTTTTATTTAAATGTGTAATATTCGCGTAAATAAAAGAAAACATTAGATTCATTTTCATTTGATTTAGACGTATTAGGGAGATTTTTTTGGGAAAAAAACGGTGCCCCACAACAATGATTTCTCCTGTACTGTGAATGCACCACACAACTGACCACAAAAACCAACGATTTTATTTTTGAAGAAATGTTGACTAAGACTGTTTTTCGAACCCAGAACTTGAGGCGTAGAAGTCGGGACTGTGGAAATTATATGTGATTCTTTACCCTCATAAAAGTAAGGTCATTTTGTGACTGCCCTAGGACACAGAAATATTGAAGGCTAAGTAGATAATAGAATACTTATGGTCTTATTCATAAAAAAATACTATGATTTATTTATTACACAGAATAATTATAAAGCTAATTAGTCCTACTAAACATATTATAAAATTCCACTAAGGGATACTTGGACATGATTATGATGTTTTCCTAACCAAATTTCATATCTACATAGGTGGAACATCTGTGAATTTGTACATATTCGGCTGCAAACATCTGTCAGAAATGAGTAATCTCTTTGTAACAATCTACTATATTTTTTATGAATAAGTCCGTCAGTATATTAATAAAATGTACCTAGTAAATACTGCAATGGATACCATTTAATATACCTAAAATGAGGCACTTAAACATTGACAAACTGATACGATCAATTCAGTGAATTGCCAAATACTTAACTATTAAAAAAATAAAGATTGCTCTTACAATATGAGTATGCTGAGTAGGAAATCTCATTCATAGTGGGTATGCCTATTTATAAACATATTATATGCTTATAAATAGGCATACACATGGATCAATTATCTTCAAATAAATTGGTAATAATAATAGTGTATTAATGCATCAGAGCTGCTCAAATTTTTAGACATTTTTAAAGCAGAGCCCACACAGAGAGCCGGCCACATGTGTGGGTTAGAGTGATGTAAGGGATTTTACAAGTCAATTTTTTTTTATTTCTAAGACATGTTTACTGCTTCAAAGTAAATCAGCAAGTAAAACCAACCATTTTTTTGCTGATTATTATTTCTGCATTGCATAATATAAATTGAAAGGTGCTGGGTGCTGGTCATAAATTATATAATTTGCAAGTGACCTGAGTTCAACCCCAGTGCGGGGACCACTAAAATTGTTCTGCAAGTTTAAGTGCTGATTTACTACATGCTCAGCGGCTAAGGAAATGTGATGAGGAAACCTGCCTGTCTGAGGAATAAAAATATTTAGAAAATTTGTAAAGTCTGCCAACCAGCATTGGAGCAGCATGGTGGACTCTTCCCAGATCCAAAACCCTCTCAGTAACAAGAGGAAGCTTCTGCTCAGCAGTGGTACATTTATAGGCATTACTTTACTTTTTTATTGAATTTCAATGGCACTGACACCAAAGATTAGACTTGAATACTATTACATTAAAGGGGTGCCCTGGCCCTGGAGCTACACCAGTTTAAATATAATAATATATTTTTAAATTGATAATTTATTGTAGATAACTGATGGAGTAAATTCCATTTAAAAACATCACAGCTTTGCAGCAATTTGATAAGTTTTAATGACACATTGATAAAATTTCAACTTAATGTTGTAAATTATAAGTAAGCAAGAACATTAACAAAACGAAAGTAAAGTCAGCGAAATATAAGATATATAATATTCTGAACAAGATTGCTAAGTCTGTTGTGATTAACTAGCTTCCCAATATAGAACATGTAAATTATTCGTATAATCTACTGGAATCACATAAGAAAAGTACTCACCTTTGATCAGAGGCTCGGCAACCACATTTATGTCTTCCTGCGGTATCATATCCATTAGTCTTGCAATATCTGTAGCCAGCATATGGTCTACAACTTCAAGCAACTTTGGCTTCAAGGGGTGGAATTTCGTAAAATCATGATTAGCAAGGGTTTCCTGCATTTTTTTAATATCAGGGAAGTCACCGGGTGATATCTGCTGTTCTCGTTGGATGCGATCATATACCTGCCCAAGGTTCTTTATCAAGTCCTTTTTCTTGCCGTCCTTTCCAAACATTGAGGGCATTTCTTTTCTTAACTCACTAACAATATATGCATGAACTTTAGCGAGTCGTGCCCTTTTGATCAAGTCATTCAATTTACGTAATGCAGCGTTACGTGGAAGAGACTGCATATCTTTAAAGAGATCCTGCTCTTCATCTTCAAATAAACGTCTATTGACGTCATACCTAAGTGGCTGATCCCAGAAAGAGCCAATGTAGACACGTGCCACCTCTGGTGTTTGCAGCACCTTTCCTAGCGACCACATAAGTGCACCATAGACACGCATAAGCTGCTGATGATCAATCATATCAGCTTTATTTAACACAATTCGAATTTTATCATCATGACCTCTTAACGCTTCGATACTTCGCCTAAACTCGTCGGAAATGTCGAGTTTATGAGCATCAAACAATAATATAATGCGATCTACTCTCTCTGCAAACCACTCCAACACTCCTGTAAAATCGTAGCCGCGGTCAACGCGCTGCTTTTCTCCAGAGAGTATACCAGGTGTATCGACGATGGATATACCGCGTAGGACAGGAGACACGACTGTAGAACACTGGAATCGGTTTAGGAAGGCGTTGCCGAACTTACTGAGAGGGCGGAACTGTTTCTTTGGATCAACAACAAGTGCGTTACCTGGTATAACGCCTTCTTTCTCGTCATACATAACAGCGATAAAGCGATCGGTTGTAGGCTCTGGACCGATTCTGATGCCAGGAAAATCTCTCTCAAGAAGATATTTAATGAAGGTCGTTTTACCGGTAGAATATTGTCCTACCAACAGTATCATCGGTTTTGCATCAAAATCAGGCTCTTCAAGTTGCGGTGAGTGGAAATCGTGAAACTGGTAATGTAATTCGAGAGGCAAAAGCTTAGTTTTGTAAATTCTTTTGAGTCCCTCGACGACATTGTCGATACTTTCAGTTTTTTCACCTTCTTTCTTTAGCCAGCTAAACATTTTGGCGATAGTGCGTAAACTATCTAATTGTCAATAATAACGTATAGGCACTAATTCACTCACTGCACCACTATGAATACAAATTTATGAAAAATATTGCGAGATCACCACGATCATCCTCTTCAAATGAAATTTTATGAATGACGTGTGTGACGTGACTACATCGATGTTGCTAGCTCGCTTACGAAAAGCTATGTATTGCTTTTTGAAAGTTCTCCTCAGAGAAATATTTTATAGAAGACAGAAATGTTTTATGAACATTATATTATAATTATTTTATGTTGTCTCTAATATCTTCTAAGTCGCTTAGTTAGTCACCTAGCATAAAAAAGTTAAGGTCTAAGTGACTGGGTAGAGCACTTGCCAACCAAAATAGGCTCTAAGTAGCCATAATTGTTTATATGTACGTTAGTATGTTGAGGTTTTTTTTTTAATTAAGATAACTATAGCTAAAATTGGTAAAAAATTACGTAATAATAATTTTATTGTTATACTGATCCCGCATAGATGAATAATTTAAATTTTTATCTAAGAAATTACATTTATTTATAATATACAGAAATACAATTGTCATTGCAAGTAAATGGCGAAACAGTCTAAGTTGCTAGATGTCACAGACAAAAACTAACTAAGACTTTCTGAGTGTCTAACTGAGCATGCTCAGAATTTTTCTTCGCCTACAACGCGATCCTTATAGTCGAAAAAGTTTCCTAAAACGGGTGATTAGCGATGCAGAGGTGACAGAGAGGAGGTGACTTTCGAAACACAACTTCAGTAAATGTGTTTTTGAGTTAAATTTTAAGTTATAATGCTATGTTTGGTTCCAAATATATCTCATAGTACAAAACTGGTAAAGAATTCATTATAGCTGCATTTATAGAGTATGAAACCTCTAATACTAATTTCGCCAATAATGGAAAGCAATACTGTATTCTAAAATAAGTTTTGCATCGACGCTACGTCCGAAATTTAAAGTAACCGGGACGAGAAACAGTTTTCAACAGACACAATCTGCCGGTTCCGAATGAAGATATCCACTTGATATATTTGAATCGGGGTTCTGTACACCCGATATTAAATAAAAATAGTTAAATGTCCCTACATATTAAAATTACCATATACAAAGCCTGTATTCGGCCAATTATGACATACGCAAGCCCCGTATTTGCGTATGCCTTCCCGCGCCAAATTCACCGACTTCTGGTACTACAAAATCGATTCATGCGCAAAGCCACGGGAGCACCGTCGTTCGTGCGTAATGCTAATATTCACATCGATTTAGGGCATCCTATCATAGCCCAATATTTGAAGTTGGCCTCCCGCCGATTCTTCGACTCTACTGCCACGCAACCCAACCCACTGGTTGTAAGTGCCGCCACATACAACCCCCTCGCGTTATACCAAAACTCGACTCACAGGCACATCTTCGAGGACCCTGACGACGCGACCACTAGGGCCCAAGCGCTCTATTCAGCACGACATACACACACACAACATCACTATTATACCGCCCCGGCCGTCGGCGGGGCCGTATTAGACAAAGTTATTCGCGATACTGCCGCAACTCCGGCCGGTTCTCCCCTAGCAATAGTGTAACTAAAAGAAGCGTCGCTGGAGTTTCTTGCGCCATTTGTTCTCCAGCGGAAACGCATGCCGAATTGGTGGTAAACTTATTTAATAATAATCCTGATAATAGTAATAGTAACTCTCGGGGGCCCTTGCGCCAGTCATCCATAAATAAAGGTGCGGCTAAGCGCCCTCAGCGCTCTGCAACCTTTCAATCCGGCGAAGCTTTGAAAGCCATCGGGCTAACAGTGACCATCAGTCCTAAAAAAAAAGAAAAAAAATCTCGGGCTTCTGGAAAAAGGATACCTAGAATGCACAGTGGAATTGTTCAAAAATAGTGTATAAGTTTTTTAAGTAGACACAAAAATAAATATTTAACGAGAATCTGCGAAAACGTCAGAAGACAGAGTGTAGCAGCGCCACCTAAGATTATATAACCATATTTTGAAGAATTAGAAGCAATTGTAGCGAGCATGCGACTAAGAATACGTAATGATCCAAAGCATCTCCTTCTTAGGTGATTGCTGCGTCTCTAGATATGCAACATTTGTAAGACTATGCAGCTTAAATTCAACGGGACTCTATCCGCACGAATTTCGGACGGTCCTTGGTAGTTGGCATAACATTTCAAAACTCGGTTCATGGAATAAGCCAGGAATGTAATTGTAGATTTATATGGTAGGTACCTGTGGCATTTTTTTGTTCGTGACTCGATTTTTGACTTTCTCAAAACAGTGTATCTAGTAATGTAATATCTTCCTGTTTAGGTAATCACCCGGTAATATCACATCACTCGACTACTCTTCGTACAGATTGAAGCATTACATTTGCGTAAAGCGATGAAATTTATGTAATAATATACACGAAACATTATGCGATAGATATTTTATTTCGTTTCTGAAAAGCAGATGAGAAATTTTAAGTTTTGCACAAAATTAAAAGAAACTGAACTAAAATTTATTTTTAATCACCATGTGGCCCGAAACAATAGCCCTTGTTCAAGCTTGCTTTTTTTTGATTGTGTAGGTAATATTACGACAAATATAGTCTGATGCGTGGTGCATAGGGCTGTAGTGTGATGAAATGTAACGCATTACACAGTCGCACATAGAGTATAGTAATACATCAAGAACTACAAGCATTACCTATCAATTTCCACTCAATTAATAATCATCGCGATTTGAAAACGGACTTTTGGCGCCAACTCGCGGTAGTGTTTTATCGAATTTTGAAATTTCTGTGTATATTTTAGGTTTTGATGTTTAATATTGATAGTTATTTTTTTCAGCAAATGCTCGTGGAAATGTACAGTGATTGGAAAATTCAATTCAAGACCAAAAATTGTACTTTTCGTTTTGTCTCCGTCAATTCAGTTAAACTTCATCTCCATCACCAATTAGCAAATCTTCACTAAAAGTCAACTATCATTTTACTGCCGATCGAAATGAAGTCTTTGTTTTAATTAAATTATTGCTCGACATTGGCAAAAATTGATCGATTTTTGGTAGTTAATTGCCAGGATAAAAAAAAAAGTTTTTTTAGAACGTAACCCATAACCTATAATATATAAAATTGTCACTAGTATCATTGTCATATCAGTGTTGTGTCAGTACTCTGTCAATGTCATTAAGTCACCGTCACAGTTTATTTCTTAATTTTCATACATCGAAGACAGTAATAAAAAGGCGCGGAATTTATACAAGCAAAGTATATGGAATTATTGTGTATTATAACTAGGAACAATGACGATATTTCATGACGAAATAGAAATTGAAGACTTTGACTATGATGACGATGAAGAAATGTACTATTACCCTTGTCCATGTGGTGACAGATTTCAAATCAGTAAGGTTAGGTATTGTAAATATTAGATTATTAAGTAACAAGTATACAGAATCTTAACCATAGACTTTATTTCGTATGTTTTAATTGCGTTAATTTTTTAAGTGAAACTTTTTTTCCCTGGATAGCAGTGTTGAGAAATGTTATCGTCACGAATAGTGAAACGAATTTTTATTAAACAATCTTATTTCAAACCGAATTATTAATACCAAAAGTTTCTGTTCGCAAATTTCAAATAAATATTTTTATTTATGTCCAATACATTAAATCACTTTAATTAATCTAACATTCTTCTACAGTTTATATTTGACTACTGTATAATTTTGTAACTATTTGTTACTTTTTTCAGGAGGAACTCTTGGCTGGGGAGGAGGTAGCAACATGCCCAAGTTGTTCCCTTGTAGTGAAGGTTATTTATGATCTGGTAAATAATTATTTTTATATAACAGTATTGTTTTGAGAACTTACCAGGTTGACAACTGTTTAACAATTTTGGATTAATTTCTAGACTCATCAAAAATTTATTAGTCTGTATATAAATGGAGTAATAGTTGCCCGTCAAGTCACTTAATAACTAGAACTTTTACATATTGAACTTCCAACTGCTCCTACTTCAAACATTTCGCTCAAGTTAAAAAGAGACTGAAGAAGTGTACAATAAATGTACATTGATGACACACAAAATACGCGCTAGACATGGAGTTGCGGAAACCGGCCTGTTGTAATCTCCGTGTTCCAGGGTGGTTCTCACCGCCCAGAGTTACCGACACACAAGTCGACAGTCTGAATGGACGCCCACAGCCTTCCTCGGACAGTCATTAGACAACTTAAAATATTTAAGATTTTCGAAATCGTCAAAGCACGCAAAGAACGCGACACAGTCCGAATTGCGAGGTTTTTGTAGGAGTTTTTATTTATTTATTTATGTTTGGGTCAAACCAAACCTGGCACGCGGGCCCCTGGCCCACGAGCACCGTATCCGATGAAGCTGTAAAAGCTGAGAAGGCTATAAGCAATTACATCACCAAAAATATATATATGTTGTAATCTAAAATGTACATTGATGACATGCTCTCTTAGGATACTGCCAAACATTGCTTCAGTAGTTTCAATAATGAAAATTATGATCTATCTAATAAACCTGTTAAGATTCAAAAGCGTTATTGAATGGATCACAGATTAAATTTACATTAGTCTGGCAGAGCAATAACACTTCTCATACTATAGTAGAAAAACAACTCCTTGCTTTAGGGAAGTCATGAAAATATTTTTTTTTTAACCAAATTGAGCCAATACCATTTTATCTTCGTAAGATAGCCACCACATGTGTGGTGCTGCTGACTTCATTTTGTATCACTGAATGGCTGCAAGATTTAAATATATGTAAAATTTTGCATAATTTCCAATTAGAATTAGTAAAACAGCTGTAGCAATGCCAAAATTTATTATTATTTATTTTAAGTTTGTAGTGGGGAATAAATGGGTGTATTTACTGAGTCAACACTAAAATAACAACAGATATTTACATAATGATTTCTTATATTTACTCGATTCTTATATTTACTGTAAACATCTGGATAAAATAGCAGTCTGCATACTGAAAATTCAAATAATGTGTATTTTTCAATGACAATGCCTGACCACATACAGCAATGACCAATCATGAAAAAAAATCATGATTAGAAATATTTTTGTAAAAGGTTGAAACAAGTCTTAATTTGGTTTTTTTTTTTAGGAAAAATTCAAAGCAGAAGCCGAGGAACTACATAATGAGGAGGGTGATAAAGAAGTTGTAAAGGCTTAACTACATTCTGAGAGCAGAGTAAGAAATTATGTGAGAAAAATATCCCAAAAAGTGAGGTCTTGAGTCACTAAATGCAATATGCTGGGGATATGAATGATGAAACCGTTGCTGGTCAATGCAAGATCTGTGATTATACAATGTTAAATATAAATAAAAACATACTGTATGATGTATACAATTTATATTACAGTTACATAATGATTGTCAATACAACACATTGTTGTTACAATTTGTTTTATTCTGTGAAGCGCTAGTAGCATACAATTCCATAAAATAATAATTATGTAATGATTTCATACAATAAATGTTTTGCGATAACATAACATTGTACTAGTTTTAGTTATAAACAGAGTTTCACCTTAAGAACAATAATAATTTTATATTGTATTTTTGAAAAATTAAATTAAACTAATTATATAAATAAATCTACATAAATGCTGTTTGACTAGCTAATTTTTCGCACAACTACACAATACAGTCAAAGTTCCACTGTTTGATATAATATTGTCATGTTGTATTCATACATACAATATTTTACGATAAATACTACATTATAAAAAAGTCTATTTTCGTAAATATATATTTGAAACTATTGTCTATTGTCTGGATATGACATTTGCAAACAAAATGTTCTACAATAACTATGAAATTAATTTATCAGAACACTGAAACAGCATTTTATTGGAAGGATATGTTTGAGCTATAACACCATGGAGATTTATAACACGAACAAAATTGTCACAATATAATACTATTTTTTTGTAATATTTATATAAGCTATTTCATATTTTAAAGTCATTTAAATAAATAACAAGACTAGCAAAGCTTTCCAAGATTATAATGTGTTTGTCTAGAACAGGGGGTTCCCAATCTCGTCATCATCATCATTATTTCAGTTTATAGCTAGTCCACTGCTGAACATACGCCTCTCCCATAGATTGCCACACAAGTTTGTAGCTCTCATCTTGGGGGGGGATTTTGCCATAGTTGCCACGCTTGGCAGGCGGGTAAGCAACCGCAGTTTATTTAGATGTGCCAGGAAGATGCTGCTGTCCAACTGGTTTCAATTTTTCCTCTGTCGACTTTTACGGCACCCGAGGGATGAGGTGGGGGTGGTAGATTCTCTAAAGCCGCCACCACGGTAGTTCCCAATCTATGTTCCGTTAAATCTGAATAGGTGTTACGCGATAATTTGGAAAGCAAATATCCATGTACAGAATTAAACATTTAATTTATATAGAATGCTGGGTGATAACTATGGTGGTAAGATTCCTATGCAGGAACCCGTCTAGGTAGGTACCACCACAGAGCCAGTTATTCTGCCGTGAATCAGTACTGTTCAAACATTACTGTGTTTCGGTTTGAAGAGCACTGAGAGCTAGTGTAATTACTGGGCATATGAGACTTAAGAACTTATGTCTCAGGGCGCAGTGTGGTGTCACACAGATGTTCTGGGTGACGCAGCATTTGTTATGGGCAAACGTTGCACTTACCATCAGGTTAAGGGTTTTCTCGTCTTGTCACTATTTCAAATAAAATAAATAAAAAAAAAGTGTTCCACTAACATTTTTCTTTGTGAAGTGTGAAATGGTTAGAAAAGTGTTTCAATGCAGAAAAGGTTTGGGAACCAATAGCCTAGAAGTCATCTCCACTAAGGGAGAAAGGAATTTCATAGATGGATATCTTATTCTCTCTTATTTCATTTGAATGCAAATTAAAAGCCTAAATGAAACCTTAGGTTCTGAGCCGGCTAGTATCTTACCATTAGGTAAAAGTGATTACAGATACAAGGTTCGTTGTTTAGTTGAATAACTAATGAAGCGACATTGAAACATTATTTAAGATAACCAATCTGTCATTAATTAAACATTAAAAGCTAAAGTAAAGAAACAATATCACAATTGAATTTGGTCACAAATAAAATACAAGACATGTATTTTACATAAAGTAAATATTTTTAAACGCTACATTCGAAAGGCGGTGTGTTTTTTATAATAATAATTTTGTAGTATTACATACATACATAAGATCACGACTGTATCCCATAAGGGGTAGTCAGAGACTGGGCACTCACTGCAAAAGAGATGACTGCCACAATCCACGTTTCACCAAAACAATATTGATATTGATATTGATTGATCTTTCCGACCGTTTTCGGCCATGGCGACCACTTCGACTCCTAATCGGTCGGGCGCTGGTGTACCCGAAGATGGCTTATGTAGCCAATCTTCGCAGCGAACTCTCGCGCACAATGAGGGCACGTGAGTACGCCGCTTACATAATTGAATTTTATGGCCGCGGGTGGACGGGCCTTTAGCTCATCGCGCTTAGCGTCGAGGTCAGCTATACGCTGCTCCTCGAACTCGCGAACTTGCCTCTTCACAATACCACGCCATACTGGGCGCTGTGCTGCCAAACATTCCCATTGAGAGGGCTCAATGTTGCATCTTCTCATGTGTCTTTTCTGAACATCTTTGTACCGGAGGAGTTGTCCGCCATGTTTTCGCTTACCCTCCTCTAGTTCAGAATAGAAGATGCGCTTTGCCACTCTTTCCTCCGCCATACGTGATACGTGACCGCACCACCGAAGTTGCCGACGCATTAAGTAGGCTTCAATGCCACCGACATTGGCTCGTCGCAAAACTTCGGTATTTCGCACTCGGTCGGACCATCTGATCTTCATGATGGTACGAAGGCATTTAAGGTGGAAGCGATCCAAAGTGCGAATGTGGTGGCGATACACACACCACGTCTCGGAGGAGTACAAGAGGTTTGGCAGCACAGTCGCCATGTAAACAGCGATTTTAGTGGCCAGCTTTAGGTCGTGTGAGCAGAAAACCTTGGAACGCAGCTTTCCAAATGCTGCAGCTGCAGCACTGATCCTGCTGTTTACTTCAGCATCAAGGTCACACTTGGATGTTATAGTGCTCCCCAGATAACGGAAGTTATCGACCTGTTTCAGCAAATCCTCACCAAGCTTAATGACCAGTGTCTCACGACCATGTATGTCTAAAGACATCACCTCAGTCTTTTTGACACTAATCTTCAGGCCGAACTTGCAGCATGCTTGGTGTAAGCCAGACATCAGCTGTTGCAGGCCATCTGGGGAATCCGCTAAAAAGCACAAGTCATCAGCGTACATGATCTCTGTGATCAATGAGTACGAGACTTTAGTGCGCGCCTTAAGTCTGGCCAAGTTAAAAAGACTGCCCTCAGTGCGGAAGCGGATGCGGACTCCTTCTGAAACAGTTTGCAGGACTTCTTTGACTACTACCGCAAAATACAAGGCGAACAGTGTGGGCGCTAGGACACACCCTTGTTTAACCCCACAGGTAACGGGGAAAAAATGTGACTGTTCACCATCTACAGAGACGCAGCACTGCATGTCGTCATGCAGGAGTCTCAGAAGTCCTACAAACTTTTCAGTGCACCCTAGCTTTCCTAGCACCATCCAGAGAGCTTCACGAGGCACACTGTCGAATGCTTTCTCCAAGTCAACAAAGCAGAGATACAGCTGACGACCCTGTTCTCTACTCTTTTCTTGTAGTTGACGCACAGAGAAAATAGCTTCGCAGGTACCTCGGTCAGGTCGGAAGCCAAACTGGGTTTCGGGCAAGATCTTTTCGGATATATCCTTCAGGCGGTTTAAAAGAACTCTTGCGAAGGCCTTTCCAGGGGCTGTCAGAAGTGAAATACCACGGTAGAACCAAAACAATATAATGCACTTGGTGTGATAGGTGGTGATCCCATCGCCACCATGCGCTGTTGGGTGCACAGTGCAGTTTAATTCCTTACTCGCCTTTTACGAGATTCATTGGATGAGATGGAGTGGTAGTATTCTTTTAACGAGCCGCCACCACACGGTGGTTGTAGTATTATGTCAATTATATGTGCAAAAGCAAATCTTAACGTAAAAGTGCACATTATTATTTATCTACATAATGTTACTCTATAAGCTAATGTGGCAATTCCATGAGGTAAGCTGCCAAGTATACACACAATCACAATTATACCTAACTTTTGACATCATATTTTTTTTATTAAGTATTAATTTCAGTGGATATGAGATCAAACATTTTTGAATGAATTTTTCACACATTTTCTTAGTAATTAGGATGTAAATACATTCGTCTAGTATATTCTCCAACTGTAGTTTAAATTGTCTTTAAAGCTAAATTATGTCTTCAATATTTCAATAATAAGAAATAAACTGTTTATCTATTGTGCTATCAAAAGTTCTTAGATTGTAATGTAATTAGATCATGAAGGAATCCACCCTGCAATCCTTCGATAACCATCTTTAATTGTTTGCTCTTTCGAGCCACTTCTGTTCCTACAATTTGATCCATTATAAAATCATTTATTCTTAACTAAGCAAATTAATAAGCAGATAGACAAAGATATTTCAAAAAAAAAATGCTTACACTTTAATAAATAGTGAGTGCCATTTCAGTACAAAATTTGAACTTAATTTTTTTTAAATTTTTGATAGTCGGAGGGATATCGAGGGATGTAATGCAACTACTGGCATTAAATAAGGAGCTTACTTATCGGTGATTCCATATGTGGTTAGTGCCCTGTAGACGTGGAATATGGCAAGTACAGCTTGAGGGAAGCGTAGTCCTATGACGGAGGGGGCGAATGCGGGGGCGCGGCGAGCGGGGGCTGCGCTGGGGGCGCGTGGGGGGCGAGCGCGGGGGGCGCGGGGGGCAGGCCCGGCACGCTGAAGTGCCGCACGGCCGCCTCCAGCGCCACGTTGTTGCCGCTGAAGTACGCTGACACCGCATTGTGGAATAGAAGCAGTTGTTTGTTCATCACCTTTACCTGAAAAGACAAATAAGTTCATAATTCATGGGTCTAGGCGCTCGCTTTAAATTTCCCGGTTCGATTCCCGGTGCCGGCACCACTAAAATTGTTAATTGCAATTTTAAGTGCTGATTTACCACGTGCTCGGCGGTGAAGAAAAACATCGTGAGGAAACCTGCATGTCTGAGGAATAAAAAATATTTCGAAGACATGTGAAGTCCGCCAACCCGCATGGGAGCAGCGTTGCGGATTCTTTCTAGCTCCAAAACCCTCTCAGAAATGAGAGGAGGTGCTCAGTAGTGGGACATTTATAGGCCGAAACTTTACTTTTTTAACTTTTAATCATTTCAGCCTATTACTGGTCCACTGTTGAACATAGGCCACCCAAATAGATTGCCAAAAGTTTGTAGCTCTCATTTTGAGGGATTTTTCCATAGTTGCCACACTTGGCAGGCGGGATGACACCTGCAGTTTATTCAGATATTCCTGACTCACAGTGCCCTTCAAACCTAAACACAGTAATGTTTGCACACTACTGTTTCACGGCAGAATAACTGGCTCTGGGGTGGTACCTACCTAGGCGGGTTTCGCATAGGAATCCTACCACCAGTTTATGCGGTGATTAGTCTAAAGATAGAGTGGTATATGGTCGCTCACCCTGTTCTCGTGCAAGAGCTGCAGCTTGACGGCGGAGTCGTCGCGCAGGCGCTCGTACTGGCGGCGGTGCCGCTCGATGCTGGCCAGCAGCAGCTCGGGCGGGTTGCCGCCGCTGGCCTCCAACTCGCTGCGGTACGCGTCGTATTCCACCCTGCGAGGTAACAGAGCCGTTAATTATTTTTGTGGTTATTTGCTAAAGTGATTTTTTTTTATTCGATAAAGTGATGAATCGAGCAAAACAGTAAGTGCAATGTCTGCACATAACAAATGCTGTGTCACCCAGACAATTTCTGTGTGACACCACACTGCGCCTATCACCCTGAGGCATAAGTTCTTAAGTCTCATATGCCCAGTGATTACGCTAGCTCACAGTGCCCTTCAGACCGAAACACACTAATGTTTGCACACTACTGCTTCACGGTAGAATAACTGGCCCTGGGGTGGTACCTACCTAGACGAATTCCTGCAAATCCTACCACCAGTAAAATTTGTTTGTTTCCATTCATATCTCAACACAAAAAAGATGTCTTTGGACACATTTGTTTGGCTGTTAAACAGGCCGAAGATTATTGAATTTTCTCTAATCTAATTTAAAAATCTGATAAGACTGGCCCTTACTAAACACCTCGGACAGGCAAGTGAAGTCATTCTTCTCGTCATTTCTCTAAACATATTTTTAATTATTCTAACCAAATGCACCATCTTCCGTACTTTTAGATCAATATTTGGCTTTCATAGTGTCTGTAAAACCATTAAAAAATAAGAAGGAAATGACAAATAGAATTAAAAGCCAATTGTTTTTAAAGCAATCCTCAGAATTCCTGCCTATTTTGCAAGTAATAAATAATAAGTATTGCAAGTATACGGCGGACCATATATCAGTGTGGTTATCATATGCAAATAAGAAAATAAATACAATTATTTGAGCCCTTTATTAAATATGTCATAAAGTAAATGACACAGACTAGACACAGAGCTGTAAATAAGAGTAAAGGATCTTTATTATTTATAATGTGGAATGGGTATGTAATTTAAACCATTGGAAAATAGGCAGTGAGTGAGGTAGTATATATATATATATATATATAATATATATATACATTATAGCACGCCATTTTTTGATAAATAATAGCCAAAAAATATATTCACCTGGCTGCTTCATACTGACGTATGGTCAACAGCGTATCCTCGATAGTCTTGTTTGTGAGTGTGTTGAGAGAGTTATTGAAGAAATGCAATGCCGCAAGCAAAATTTCTCCATTGCGTGTCAGCGATCGTTGCGTGTCTGCGTTATATAAAAACCTGCAAACAAATACCACTATATCAAATAAATGGTATGAGTAAATAGATGAAACATGAATCTACACCGTTGCTCACCACCAGATTTTGTCATCTGCACATATATAGTCCCTTAAATATTAGTGCAAACTACGACAAATAATTGAGTATTCCCTTTGGTCTCGACCCATAACTCAGCGGGCAGGTACTTCCACCAATGAGTCCCATGATCGTCTATTGAGAGGGAGGATTGTAGGTATTATATTTAAAGCAAAATATCATTTTCTTTTTTCAAGTATTTTTATAAGCTATCATTTGATGTTTGAGTGAGTTGATAGAGTTTACGGGTGCTAGAATTCCTATGCAGGAATCCGTACCACCCCAGAGCCAGTTATTCTGCTGTGAAGCAGTACTGTGCAAACATTACTGTGTTTCGGTTTGAAGGGCACTGAGTGCTAGCGTAATCGGTGGGCATATGAGACTTAACTATAGATGTCTCAGGGGGACGGGCACAGTGCGGTGTCACACAGAAATGTTCTAGGTGACACAACATTTGTTATGGGCAAACGTTGCACTTACCATCAGGTGAAGGTTTTGCTCGTTTCATCAGTTAATCCAAAATAAAAGTAAAGGCTTGAGTGCTCACTGGTTCTGCAGCTCGGGTGACTTCTGCGCGAGGTCGGCGAAGGCGTCGCCCAGAGCGCGCTGCGTCTGCGCGGCGGCCGTGAGCTGCGCCGCCAGCGCGCTGCTCAGCCGCAAAATACCGTTGTATTTGCGCTGAGTCTCACGGAGCGCCTCTATCTTCGCTTCCAAATCTACACAGTTTCAATAATGTTTTTACGAAACTGTTGTTTTATTGATGGTAGGATTCCTGTGCGGGAATCCGGTGGTGCTACTTTCGGTAGGATTCCTATGCTGGAATCCGTCTAGGTAGGGTACCACCCCGGGGCCAGTTATTCTGCCGGGAAGCAGTAGTGTGTAAACATTAGTGTTTCGGTTCGACAAACACATTTGAGACTTAAGAACTGATGTCCCACGCTGATGGGCGCAGTATTTTCTGAGTGACACAGCATTTGCTATGGGCAGACATTACAATTACCATCGGGTGATCGTTTTGCTTGTCTCATCAATTTATCCAATAAACAAAAGGTAGTATACCATACCACTACAGTACCAGTAATTATTGTTATTACAATGGTGTGCAAACACAGCTGCGTTTCGGTTTGAAGGACATTGAAGTTGCTGCAATTAAGGGTATTGCAGATTCAAGATGTGTAAAGGTGATAAGCAACTATTATGGGCAGGTATGTTACTTACTACCAGGTGAAAAAGTTACTTCTTAATTTTCAAAACCTTCACCTGATGGTAAGTGCAACGTCTGCCCATAACGAATCCAGAACATTATTAAGCGGCACCATATTGCGGCTCTCACCCTGGGACATCAGTTCTAAGGTCTTCAACATGCAGTGATTATACTAGATCTCATTAAGACCCAGACACAGTAATGTTTGCACCTACTCGTACCTAAATGAATTCCTACATAGGAATCCTCACTCCTACTAAGTAATATAAAGCACTGACTACAATAAGAAATGTGGTTTATTGTGACCTGTAGGTACCTACATGCATTCTTAATCAAAAATGAAAGTTTTAGAGCATAGTCACCTAGACAGGATTCATAATTTGACTCATATCTACCTTGATTAATAGATGATTATATTCCAAGCAGCAAACAAGTGTTTTATAAGTGGATATATATATTGAATTACGGCTTAAGGTTCAATAACTGTATTATAAGAGTTCCTCCAACATCTATTAGCTGAATTTTAGAATTTACTAAACTTATAAACATATTTAGCTGTAAAAAACCCTCTATAAAGCTCTCTCTCAGCTTTAATGTAGTTATGTAGAAATCACTTATACAGACAACAACTTTTGACATTCCAATACACTTATAGTTCTATTGTGTAATAAAATAAGTGTCCACTGTCTTTCTTGGAATAACTCTTGATGCAAAACTTTAATGGAGCCCCTATATATCTAAACTAGCAAGTAGACTCTGCAGCTTATGCTGTAAAAAAATTAGCAACTTGACTAATTTTGAAACTGCTAGATAAGTTTATTTTAGTTATTGTCATAGCATAATGTCTTGTGGTATTTTGCTATGGGGAAATGGGACAGATATAGAAGTGATTTTCGTTTTGCAAAAGAGAACCGTAAGAGCTATTTATAATCTGGGCTCTAAAGTGTCTCTAAGAGATAAATTTAGAGAAATTAATAACTTAACTTTGGCCTCTAAGTATATGTTTGACAATGTTTTGTATGTACACAAGAACATAAAACTGTTGGTAGGATTCCTATGCAGGAGTCCGTCTAGGTCGGTACCACCCCAGGGCTAGTTATTCTGCCGTGAAGCAGTAGTGTGCAAGCATTGCTGTGTTTTGGTTTGAAGGGCACTGTGAGCTAGCATAATCACTGGGCATTTGAGACCTAAGAACTGAGGAAAACTGTCTCAGGGTAATGGGGGCAGTGTGGTGTCACACAGAAATATTCTGGGTGACACAGCATTTGTTGTAGGTGGACATGGCACTTACCATCAGGGGAATATTTTTCTTGTTTCATCACTTTAAACAATTAAAAAAAACAGTTTACTAAAAAAAAGTGATGTTCATAATGTAAATACCAGGAACAAGCATAATTAATAATGCCATTTACTTGAATTCACAGGGTCAGTAATGCTTTTATGGGGCAATGTATGTTTCTACCACAAAATACCAGAAAGTGCACAGAGTATTTCAATCAAAAAGTTCAAAAGCTTATTAATCAACCATTTTCCTGGTTTTGTACTGACTTTACTCAGACCTTCTAAAGAAAGAGGCTGTATAATTTGGGTCTAATCCATACTTATAAGAGCTGTCTAATTTTTACTGTCACTTTATGCATACTTTAACCTGTTTTTCCAGACAGCTTAAAGAATTGATGAGAACTATTCAACAGCTTTTGTATAGCATCTTTTTGCTGCTTGGGATGCCATCAAAGCTTAACAGTTTGTATCAAGTTGGACAGACAACTGATTGGCTGAATTTAGTATGACAGATTTTTATAAATTATATTTTTAATATTTAGCAAATCCTCCATAAGCAAAATATAGTGTGTGATACTTGATTAATTTTGTGTGTAAATGTTTAGTCAAATTCAGTATTTTTTTTAATTTTATTAAATTATTTTAGCCTAGTTAACATTTCTCACTTACTCTCTTTGAGGTGTCAGTGGGAAATTTATAGGCTTTTTATGAGATTCAAGTCTGGCTTTTTCATGCATGAAATACAATTACTGTTAATAATCTATCAAACTACTATCTTCAGTGAATTTGTTGAGAAAAAAATATGGTTACCTGTATCAACTGTTCTTGAGCTCTTGCCAAGCTTCTCATAGAGCAGTTGCTTTGTGCATTTATATGTTGAGACTCCCCAGTTCTTCAGGGACTCTATTTTAGTGGATCCAGCACGTAGGAGTGTGCTTGATCCTGCTGCACCATTCTGAGATACATCTGGGGGTGCTGCACCATCATGGGGTTGCATTGTATTAGTAATTTGACTCATTAATTTTCATTACCAAGCTAATCTTTTCTTTACAAACTATGTAGACACTTGCCTCTAGAAGGTATTACTTTTTAAATTATTGCAGATATTTAAAATGAATATATAGTTTGGGTATAGTTTTGCAATATTAACTTTAACAATATCTAAATGAATTAAAATGGAGAAGTTAGGCATGGTAAATTGTAATTGCAATAATATTAATCAGTAATGTTGATTATCTAAGACAATGTAACATTAAGTATTGGCTTTTTAAATATTTGTATAATAACATATATTATTTACCATATGCTGAAGGGAATGGCATAGAACGCGACGTTGGGAATTTAGCTTCTGTTCCTGATGTGATAGAGTCACTAGATTCACGCAGCGGCGGTGTATCTTTCAACATTTCATGAATGCTTCTTTCAGACTGCCTGAAAAACCATTAGAAAATCTACATTGTGTGCTTGTTTTTATTAACATATCCATTTATATATTTACATCATTTTAAGCATAATTTAAAGAGTAACTTGGAAAAATAAATTTATAATACTAGTCAGTGATTCAAACTATTAAGAATCGTTACAAACATTACATACCATTTAGACATTTTGACAGATGAAAATATTTAAGACAAGAATAACAGTATGACGTCTAAAATGATATTTTTATTTTATTGATGTAAGTATACTGACATTTTATGGTTTGAATTAAACAATTCTGGTAAAGGAATAATGAAAGGGTTCGTGAAGTAAGTTATCGAGATTATGAATCATAAGAAAGACGCCTAATGTCAAGCTGACTGATTGATGTAAAAAAATTACTTTTGATATTGACATCAGTTAAATTTGGATATTTTCTGTAACTACAAGTTCTAAAAAATGTTAAATTAACTTGTAGGTTCCTATTTTTCTTTCAGCTGTTCCATTCTGCTGCGGTGTGTATGCACAGCTAAGTCTTCGATTTATACCACATTAATTCAAATATCCATTGAATTCTTTATTTATATATTCTGTTCCATTTGTCAGATTGTAAGTATTTTATCTTATTTCCAATAAATCTCTCCATTTTTTCTTTATATATTTTAAATTTATTCAACACTACGTTTTCTTTTGGATTATGTATAATCTTGAGTATCGAGAATATTCGTCAATAAATTTGACGAAATATTTTCCTCCACTGACGGATTCTACATTCATTGGTCCACACACGTCTGAGTGAACTATTTCAAGACGTTGTGTCGCTCCCAAGTTTTGATTACGAGTATTTTTGGGAAAAGGTAGTCGCGTCATCTTTCCATTTAAGCATACTTCGCATTATTTTAATTCTTGCGTGCATGTCAAACTTGAGTCCATTAATTGCTTCATCTTTTAAAGCTTGTTTTAAACTTGTTTAATTTATATGTCCAAGTTATTTGTGCCAATCATCAATTTCAGCATTAAAAGTAGTTTCTTCTTGGCATTTAAAATCATTATCATCCTTATTTTGTAAGTAGTTAAGACCATTAATATTTTAGCTGTAAGTTCAATTTTCCTTGTTTTTGAATCTTTTACTGTCGCTGTATTTTTTTTTGAATAGTACGGTCTTTCCCTTTTTCGTTATTTTTGAAATGAAGGTTGGTTGCGAGATTTGGTACGTAGAGGGAGTCTTCTAGTTTTATGTTTTTAACATCAACTTTTATTTGCACGTTTCCTCTTCCTTCAATTTTAGCAGTGCTGTCATCGGCTGCTAATTTCAGTATGCCATCAGATTTGTTTATTTGTGAGAAACTCTTCAAGTTGTGACACATATGCGATGTGCATCCACTATCAATACACCATCTCTTTGTCTTTTTATTTCGTTCCGTAGCTAAACAAATGTTTTGTGCAGCATTAGATCGTTCTTTTTTCTTACGGTCATTACGGAATCGGCAATTTTTTGTTTTATGCCCTTGCTTCTTACAAATTTGGCAGAAATCTTGTTTATTTTTATTTTTATATGATACATAACTTTTTTTGTATACATTGCGTTGGTTTCAACTATAATGTCTTCAGTGTGTTTACGAGCTTCGGTTTCTTCTAAAATTTTTGCCTTTAGCTCCTCTGGAGAAGGCAGTTTATCACGCGATTCGATCGCTATGCGAAAATCCTCGAATTTCGATGATAAGTAGTAGAGCATTATGACGGATAAAAGATCTGCATTTATATCGACATTCATGTTGGCGAGTTTATCCACAATGTCTGTTAAATTTTCTAAGTGCTCTCTTAAATCATCACCTTCTTTATATTTTGCAACAATTAATTGTTTGAGGAGCGAAGCCTTCTTAGTAGGTCACTTACTTTCATATATATCCTCGAGTTTTTGCCATATATTTTTAGCAGTTAAACAGTTTTTTATATATTTTATTTCTTGAGATGAAATTATCAAAAGAACTTCTGACCTGGCAAGGAGTTCATTGTCTTCATACTTTGCAATAACCTCAGGATCTTTTTCAGTATTCGGCGGTTTAGGATTTAGAACATAATTCAACAAACCTGATTTTATCATAACGGCTTTTGCCTGAACCTTCCAAGTGTCATAATTGTTTCTGTTTAGTAGCTCAATACGGTACGAGGTGCTAGCCATTTTGGCTTTATATCACTTCCAGTCCCTTTTATTTACTCTGGGGAGCCCATAACCAGATATAAATGAAATGTTCTGGAAGATAATATTGCTATTTTATTAACATTCAACGATTACATTTTTATAACACATGACAGACATGTTTTATAAAAAAACGCTCATTAATGGCCAGTATGTATCATTTCGTGCAAATAGGTTACGTTAGCTCTTTAACACTATGGCTCGAGAAGGGGAAGAAAATTCCTTACGTCTTAAGAGCAACTTAAAAAGGAAAGCCGATCTAATGACACTGTAACCAGTTTTGAATGACAGGTTCGCACAAGTTAGCACGTATTGCATTACGTTTTCATTTCTTATGTTGAATATTGGTTATTTTTTAGTTAAAACTGTTGTCTTGAACAATAATCCTGATAAGTGCACATTTCACACGTAAATTCTCCGGACATCATCACTGGTATGACGCGTTTATTTTTGGTTTAATTTCTGTTAAATTCTATTTAAAATATAGAATAATATCATTAGCATTGCTAAGTTTAATATTTTACAAATAAAAGTCACGTTGTTGTTAATTTGGATAATTTTGATCAGATTTTTCATCATCATCATCATCACTTCAGCCAATAGGCCTATGATCTGCAGCGGACAATTCAACTAGTCCACTGCAGAACATAGGCGTCTCCAATAGATTGCCACAAAAGTTTATAGCTCTAATTTTAGGGGATATTGTCATAGGTTCCACGCTTGGCAGGCGGGTTGGCAACCGCAGTTTATTTTTTTAGATGTTCCAGGAAGGTGCTGCTGCCCATCTTCTGATTTAATTTTCCCTATGTGGACTTTTACGACACCCACGGGAAGAGACGGGGTGGTAGATTCTCTGGCCGCCACAACACGGCGTGACAGATTTTTCATTAATATAGTTTACATATACATTAGAGCTTCATTATATTTTAACGACTTTGTTAATTATCGATATTTATAATAAAATACATTCTAGATTTGCGTTTTTCATTTTCAATACCTGACAAAAACGTTATTAAGTTACTTTTTTATTCCCGGTGCCGACAACACTAAAATTGTGAATTGCAATTTTAATTGCTGATTTACCACGTGCTCGGCGGTGAAGGAAAACATAGTGAAGAAATCATGTCTGAGAAATACGCCCACCCGCATTGGAGCAGCGTGGCGGATTCCTCCCGGTTTAAAAACCCTCTCAGAAATGAGAGGTGGCCTGTGCTCAGCAGTAAGACACATAGGCAGTTACTTTACTTTTATATACAGCATATCAGTCAAGGGAAATACTAGAGGTTGTCAATGAATATAGTTTTAGTAGTACAACGATCTTTGTACTTGTGTATCTTTATACTGCATACCTCTTAGGGGATCCCTGCATTGGACTGCTATTGCATACCGTGGTAACATCTTCTGGTTATTAATTGCTCAGAATATAAAGTACCGAAAGCCTACAATATGTGTGTTAACTAAAAAATATAATTAATAGAATCAGGCGTTACTTTGCGGAAATCCATTACAATGAAGAAAAGTAAGTTACTTTGCTAAGATCCGCATGCAAAATAGAAAAATGGTGTATATTACCTAGTTTTTTGAAGTGAGTCACTCCGTCGCCGACTCGGCGGCCGTCTGTCGTAGAGTCTATTACGCTTGATAATGCCTCGTTTTGGGGCGGAACACGTGTCGTGTTCTCGACTTCAGTGGTGTATATTATCTAGTGGTAGTATTGTAGTGGTTGGTGGAGGGTACCTGGTGGCGGTTCCTGGTGGCGGTGTTAGTTTGCTTGTGCACGCTACTGAGGGAGGGCGGGCGGTGCACTTCAAAAAACTAGGTAATATACACCATTTTTCTATTTTGCATGCGGATCTTAGCAAAGTAACTTACTTTTCTTCATTAAAAAATATAACCCTCAGACAGACGCCTGATGCATCCATTACGCATTGGCCAGCATGCTGACCACTGACTCACGCTGTTTTCAAATGAACTGACTCTATATCATCAGATGGCACATTTGCTCATCTGCTATTTCTTTGAAATACCAAAATACAGCGCATCTACGAAAACGCCTACTTTCATTTTTGAGAGGGCTATGGAGCCTGTAAGTTCGTGTGCTGCTCCGGTGCGGATCGGCGAACTTTTTTTTCAGGTTTGCGGATTTTCTCAGGATCTTTTGCTAAAAGTGGGTAATAAGCTTTAAATTGCAGGAAACCTGTAACGTACAATAGACAAACGAGTACAGCTTAGTTAATATTGTGTACGGCAGTGGTTTGTGCCAAATAAAGTTTTTTTTTTTGAGGAATAAAATAATTAAGGTTGAGGTATCCTTTGAAATTTGTAAGACCGCCCCTCTTGGGGCCAGCAGACCGATTTCCTTTCCATAAGAAGACCAATGTTAAGCTGGTAAATACGAAAAGTTCTAAACTATCTGCAATATATTGACTTCGACATTTTGTTTTGGTTAAGAATTTGTAAATTCTTTAAAGCAATAATTAATTTTACTTAACTTTGACTAAGTTGCCAGACGAGGGCCCGACTTTTATGTACTAGAACTACGCCGCAGCAAGAGCAGCACGCAAGAGCTTGAGAATACAGTTCCAACGAAGAGTAGAATCATAAATATAAAATTCCGAATTATAACAATCGCCTCTAGCACTTTAAACTTCTCTCCCTTTCGTTCCGTAGGCAGCTGACAGACCACCTTACATTATATAAGATTGTTAATAACATTCTTATATAATGTAAGGTGACTTGCCCCGACTGCAATATTACTCTCCCAACTGCAATATTCAGCACCTAGCAAATCAATCCAAATGTCGCGTTTTGTCCCCTTTTGCAAAGAAATGTCTCGCGCTAATATTGGATTGCATGCACTTCTTAATACATATAACGAGAAAAATAAAAGGATGGATGTGGATAGATAAGGTTAGGAAATATAACGAGAAAAATAAAAAAATGGATGTGGATATATTTTGCACAAAGATTTCGGACTTCAAAACTGAAATGCAAACTTTACTTAAAAATATACGACCGGGTCGTCACTTGTCAAAGTACCTGACTTCTACGCCGCAGATCCTGGGTAAGAATATCAGCCAAGCCAAAATTTGTGCAAAAACACAAGTATATTGAATTTTCTGTGATATTTTTCACATAAACGTCACACCGGAAAAGAAAGCAAAAGGCGAGTAAATGCTTCTAGCTTTACGCAGATACTTATGTCACTATATTATATCTCGCGCAGCCAAAAAGTTCTGGCTGGATGAGGACGCCAGAGCATCTGGGAGGACAGGATAAGTCAGTTTTTACCATCTGTCAAGTGTAACATCCCTCTACATGATGCAGGATTATACAAGCTAGATTGTGAATGTGGTCTCTCTTACATAGGCCAAACAAAAAGATCGATAAAAATCCGCGTAAAAGAACACATAGCTGACGTGAAGCATCGTCGTTCTAGGAAGTCTGCAGTCTGTGACCATGTTCTGGATCATCTTAACCATTACATCAGATTTCATAAACCACAGATCCTTGCAAAAGAACACCGATTCCTGCCAAGGATGATTCGTGAGGCTATTGAAATCAAAAAACATCCTAATTTCAATAGAGAAAATGGTTGGGTATTACCACCAGCTTGGGATCCAATAATAAATAAAATTAAATCAAAAACCAAGCATACCACTGCAAGACTTCAAGACACAGCTCTTTCTGCGTAGATCGGACCAAAAATAATAATTAAAAGCTGAAGGTACCCCAGGTTAACTATGACATCAGGACATCTGTCACCTCAGCCCCCCCGTGACCATGGGTGCTGTAAAGCACTCGAAACGTCGGGTTATAAATAGTAAAAAATTAAACGCGATAAAATCCGTAAACTTAGTTTCATTTAAATGTGTAGTGTTCGCGTAAATATAAGAAATCATTATCTAGTTTAGTTTTTAAATAAGTGCTTTTTTTATTTAGTATGAGTAATGTTTTTGTTAATGATTAAATATCAATGTTAATGTAAATACATGTATACCTTACAGAATGATTATTAATACTTAATATTAATAATATAAATAATATTAAGAGGCCCCGAAACCATTCTCTAAAATGAAATTATTTTAAGTCATCCGTACTAATATTATAAATGCGAAAGTAACTCTCTCCGTCCCTGCGACTGTTTGTTACCTTTTAACGGTTTAACCGCTGAACGATCTTTTTTTTATTTTTTTTTATTGGATACGTGACGAGACGAGCAAAACGTTCACCTGATGGTAAGTGCAACGTTTGCCCATAAAAAATGGTGTGACATGTCTGTGTGACACCACACGCACAAAGCGCTCGTCACCCTGAGACATCAGTTCTTAAGTCTCTTATGCCCAATGACTACGCTAGCTCTCAGTGCCCTTCAAACCGAAATACAGTAATGTTTGCACACTCCTGCTTCACGGCCCTGGGGTGGTACCTACCTAGAAAGAAAGAAAGAAGAAGAAAGAAGAAAGAAGAAAGAAAGAAGAAATATTTATTGGCATAGCACAAAGAGACAACACACATAATATTACAAACATAATAATAAAAATAATATGAGGGAATGGTCGCCCAAGAGATAGAGCAAATGAGGAGTATACTGGAGGAGGCGATTTTGGAAACGCGTAATACACCTCTCGAAAGTCGGTCACGACTCCCCCGCATAACCCTAAGCAAGCGGAATCGGGCTGTCGTAAGGGGTCTGAACCCGATGCTGGCGACCTATTTGGAAACTAGCCGGGACCTTTGCGAGACGGACTCAATTCTCTTTGGCGCTGCAATGGCAGTGTGCCGTGTTATTGGCGCCAAACTTCGCAAGGTTGGACCCGCTACTGGTCAAAGTAGCGCTATCCCAGCATGGAGAAGGAGGATTGAGGATCGTATTGGAAAGGCAAGGGCTCTCATCGGCAGACTGATAAGCTTCAGGTCGGGCAATAATAGGCCGAAAATTGTGCGCGCCGTCAAGATGGCGTTTGCTGGGACAAATGTAAGTTTGTCCCAGCCGGATATAGCGCAAAAACTGGTGGAGCACATAGACGACCTGAAGCAAAGAATCGCTGCTCGGGGAAAGCGGATCCGGCGATATACCGAGAGGTCAAGACGGTTCAACCAGAATCGTCTCTTCCAGAGTGACCAGAAGAGGCTCTTTAAATCATTGGAGCGACCAGTGAATTGTGGAACGGGTCTAGGACCGAAGCAGACCGACACCGTCTCCTTCTGGCGCAGCCTGTGGTCAGAGCCTGTCAACCACAGCGAGGGCCCTTGGACGGAAGCCGTGGCGAATCAGTGTGCAAGCATTACATCCATGGACCCCGTCGTCATAACAACAGGTGACGTAGCTGATGCGGTCCGTAGAGCCCCGAATTGGAAAAGTCCGGGGCTTGATAGGCTGCATCATTACTGGCTAAAGGGGTTCGTGGTTTGTCACGCAATACTCGCCCGACAGTTCCAAGAGGCCCTCGATCAGAAGTCGCTCCCGAGCCTCTTCACAACTGGGGTTACCCATTTGGTTCCTAATGATCAGGTTACCGCAGACCCGAGTAAGTACCGTCCCATCACGTGTCTACCTACGATATACAAGACACTAACATCCATTCTGAGCGTGAAAATCATTCGACATCTTGACTCAAATCGGGTGGTGTCGCGGGCTCAGAGTGGATGTCGGGTCGGTGGGCGTGGGACCAAAGAACCACTCCTCATTGACGCGGTCATTGGCAAGCTTGTTAAACGCAACCGTCGGAACTTCTCTGCCGCCTGGATAGACTATAGAAAGGCATTCGATTCAGTGCCTCATTCATGGCTAAAGAGGGTCCTCGAACTGTACAAAGTTGACTGTACAGTAAGAGACTTCCTCGGGCAGTGTATGGGACAATGGAGTACGATCCTTTGTCATCTAGGCGAGCGGATGACGGCTGCGGAAGACCGGATAAGGATACGAAGGGGTATCTTCCAGGGTGATTGTTTGAGTCCGATCTGGTTTTGCCTTTCCCTGAACCCTCTCAGAACATTGCTGGAGGGATCCGGGGGGGGGGGGGGGATTTCAGCTTCGGAGAGGAGGGACAAAACTGACCCACCTTTTCTACATGGATGACCTCAAGTTATTCGCCCCGAATCGCTCTCATCTGATGGAATTGCTAAGAGTCACGTGCGATTTTAGTAAGTCCATCAGAATGGAGCTGGGGACGGATAAGTGTGCGGTCCTCCATGTTGAAAGGGGTAGGGTCGAAAACTCCGAAGGCGTAGGGTTATTGACTATGCCTGTCAACATAAGAACCCTTTCCGAGGCTGAAACATACCGATACCTGGGTATGTCACAAAACTTGGGTATTGTTGAGTCTGGCATGAAACAATCCGTTCGCGATTTGTTTTTTGCGCGCCTGACAAAAGTGTATAACAGCCTCTTGTCGGGCGTGAATAAAGCACGTGCCTATAACGGTTGGGTCATGCCTGTCCTTATGTATACCTTTGGCATACTCAGGTGGACTCAAACCGAGCTTAACGCCCTGGACAGAAAGGTCCGCACTATTATAACGTCCCACAGGATGCATCATCCGAGATCGTCAGTGATGAGGTTGTACTTGCCGCGGAAGTATGGTGGGCGTGGCTTTCTGAGCGCTCTCACCATGCACAATCGCGAAGTGTGCCGCCTCCGAAATTACTTCCTGATGAAGTCCGATGAGGCACTCTGTGCGGACGTTATTACGTGTGATAAAGGGCTTACCCCCCTATCCTTGGCCGGCGAGCAATGGCAGGATCCGGCAGTGCAGAGCATTTCCGACCGGGAGACCGTATGGAAAGAGAAAGTGCTCCACGGGAGGTTCTACAAAGCTCTACATGAACCTTTTGTAGACAAAGCCGCCTCCCTCCACTGGCTACGTTTCGGTGACCTCTTTGGGGAAACCGAGGGTTTTGTCTGTGCGATACAGGATCAGGTTATTAAGACCAACAACTATCGGAGATACATCCTAAGGGACGGTACCGTCGACATCTGTCGAGCTTGTCACCGTCCCGGTGAGTCGCTTAGACATGTTATCTCCGGTTGTTCGGCGCTTTCTAACTCTGAGTATCTGCACAGACAACCTAGTAGCCAAAATAATCCATCAAGAGCTCGCTCTGAAATACGGTCTTGTGGATCGGAAACTGCCTTACTATAAGTACTTGCCGGAGGACGTGCTTGAAAGTGACCGCGCCAAGCTCTATTGGGACCGGACCATCATTACGGATAGGACTATTCTCGCCAATAAGCCTGACATCGTGCTGATGGACCGGGCACAGTCAAGGATATTTTTGGTCGACATTACCATTCCATATGACGAGAACCTCGTGAAAGCCGAAATAGATAAGAAGACAAAATATCTGGACTATTTTATATATTTATCTATATACATATATATATTCATATTTATCTCGTAAAAGGCGAGTAAGGAATTAAACTGCACTGTGCATCCAACAGCGCATGGTGGCGATGGGTTCACCACCTATCACATCAAGTGGATTAATTGTTTTGGTGAAACGTGGATTGTGGCAGTCATCTGTTTTTGCAGTGAGTGCCCAGTCTCTGACTACCCCTTATGGGATACAGTCGTGATCTTATGTATGTATGTATGTATTTATTCCTATATATTCATATATATCCCAACCAGACGAGAAAAATATAGAAATACTCCAAAAGTAATACAAAGTGGGATAAAAGCGGCTAAGAGCTATTTGTAAAAATAACATAAAAAAACCGCATTGTGCGTGTCCCATGGCTCGACCAATGGGACTCCAGATCAGCTTACTATGAGACTCTAGAGACTGAAGCTGGTTTTCATCTGGAACCTTTGTACTACATTAAGCCCAGGAGTCGGACGTAGGCATTTTTTTATCTCGTAAAATTTTGTCTTGGAACAGCATAGGTCTACAGTGAAAATAGGGAAGAGTAAGACATTAATAGGAACATGGTAAAATAATGAAATAAAGTACGATTTAAACGAGTTTATATATTAACACCAAAGTAAATTTATATTACAAAATAATGTACATGCGGTACAATTCGTATTGCATAAATATTTAATATCATATAATAGTAAACATCATGTACTCGTGTAATTTTGTTACTACCGTAATTAACACTATTTTGTAAATTGCAGTTTAATACATTCATATCTATTTTATTACACATAGATAAGATGCTTTAAATTATTATAAAAGTGTACATAACATTAATTATACATCTATGACACAACACTTACACTACGTTAAGTACAGAATTCACTTAAGATTTAGTTACATTTAAGACTAGTTTTCACGATCGGTAGGTACTCGCGTGACTACAGCAATTTGTATATTCGTAAATTATACATGCTGATATAAGCTACTCGTTAAAATATCTCCTTATAGTAACAAAATTTCCATTAGATCGCAATCATTATGCAGCTTTCATGTTCTTGTTAAACGCAAACCCTAACCTCTAGAATCTAAACATAAAACGTCAACGGCGCCCCTATAATTTAGTGTACTGCACGCCAGCCACTCGTAGTTCTGTACCACCTACAGTTGGAAAATTCATCATCATAATCATCATTTCAGCCTATCTTAGTCCACTGTTGAACGTAGGCCTCTCCCATAGATTGCCACAAAGCGCGGTCCTGAGCCATCTGCATCCATCGACTTCCCGCAAAATGGCGCAGGTCGTCGCTCCATCTAGTGGGGGGGCGGCCTACACTGCGTTTGCCGGTACGAGGTTGCCACTCCAGAACCTTTCTTCCCCATCGGTTATCGGTTCTACGGGCTATATGGCCGGCCCATTGCCACTTCAGCTTGCTAATCCTTACGGCTATGTCGGTTACTTTAGTTCTGCTGCGGATATCATCGTTACGGATTTTATCACGCAGAGAAACTCCGAGCATAGCTCTTTCCATAGCTCGCTGAGCGACTCTGAGCTTCCTCAAGCGGCCCGCAGTGCAGGACCACGTCTCGGTTCCGTATGTCATCACTGGCAACACGCACTGGTTGTAAACTTTGCTTTTGAGACATTGAGGTATACTCGACGAGAAGATGTGACGTAGTTTCCCGAACGCTGCCCAGCCGATTTGGATCCGTCGATTGACCTCTTGGTCGAAGTTGGACTTACCTAGTCGGACAATCTGTCCTAGGTATACATATTCGTCAACAACTTCGAGCGGAGTGTTCCCAACAACAATCGGTAAAGGTGTGACATGGACATTAGACATGATCTTCGTTTTGTCCATGTTCATCTTCAGACCTACCCTTTGGGAGACACTATTGAGGTCATTGAGCATAGTGCCAAGCTCCTCCAGCGATTCTGCCAATATGACTATGTCGTCGGCAAATCGAAGGTGAGTCATGTATTCGCCATTGATGTTAATGCCGTATCCTTTCCAGTTCAGTAGCTTGAAGACATCTTCCAATGCTGCGGTGAAGAGTTTCGGGGATATTGCATCACCCTGTCTTACACCTTTCTGCAATTGGATCGGTTTCGTACTCTGGTTCTGTACTCGGATAGCCATCGTAGCCTTATTGTACAAACACTGCAGCACTGCGATATACCGACAGTCAATTCGGCACCGCTGAAGTGACTGTAGTACCGCCCAAGTTTCGACGGAATCAAAGGCTTTTTCATACTCCACATACGCCAGACATAGCGGGAGATTGTACTCTTCGGTCTTTTGTACAATCTGGCGAAGGGTATGTATGTGGTCTATGGTACTAAAGCCTTTTCGGAATCCGGCTTGTTCGGGAGGCTGGAAGTCGTCGAGTCTGCTTCCGAGACGATTCGTAATGACTCTCGAAAACAGCACATAGACGTGGTTCAGAAGCGATATCGGTCTATAGTTCTTCAAGAGGGCGTTATCGCCATTCTTTAAGAACAGGACAACCACACTTCTGCTCCACGCTTCCGGCGTAGCGCCGCCGTGGATGACGAAATTAAATAGCTTCTGAAGGACTAAAAGTACCGGTTTTCCACCCGCTTTCAGAAGCTCCGCTGTAATTCCGTCCTCACCGGGCGCTTTACCATTCTTGAGCTGTTTGAGAGCCATACTAATCTCGCTCAGACTGACGTCCGGGATATCGTCGGAATAGTGTCGGACGAGTTTGGCTCTTGGGTCGTAACTCACACTTGTATGTGGCTCCAACGACGATGTGTACAGCTGCCCATAGAATCTCTCGATCTCCCTCATAATTTCTCGGCCAGCGGAAATGACACTACCGCTATCGGTTCTCAACGCAAAGACCTTGGAGCCTTGGTTTCGCTCTATCGCTTCTTCAATACGAACTGTATTGAAGTTGCGTAGGTCTCGCCGCATACATTGGGAGATCTGTCTGTTAAGTTGCCGATATGCTGACGCGTCAGTTGAGAACTGTAGCTTCATTTCACGCCTGGCCTCCATAAGACTGAGAGTGTGATCGGAGAGCTTCTGAATCTCCTTTTTGCGGTAGGTCTTGCAAAACTTTGCCCCCACCGCCTTGATAGTTTCCACGAGCCTCTCGTTCATGTCGTCCACTGTAATGCAATCATCTAGGCACTGAAAGTGATTATGCAATTCGAGCTGGAAGCTTTCGGGGTTTTGGATAAGGGCCACGTGCCCTGGACGGAGTGTAGACTTCACCAGACGAGACCTCTCCAGCTTTACGTTCAAGTTCAATGTGCCTCTTACCATTCGGTGATCACTGTCGGTTTTTACCCTAGCGATCACAGATACATCATTGAACAGCTGTCGTTTGGTCGTCATGATGTAATCGATCTCATTTTTGATGGAACCGTCCGGGCTCATCCAGGTCCACTTTCTGTGGGGCCGCTTTTGGAAAAAGGAGTTCATCATAAAGAGTCCTTCCTTCTCCATAAAGTCGGCCAGCTGTTGGCCCCTTTGGTTCCGGCACCCCATTCCAAATTGCCCCACTACCAGCTCATCGTCTTTCTTCATGCCTAGCCTTGCGTTAAAATCTCCCATCAACACCGTGTAGTAAGTTTTGGAGGAATGTATGGCTTTTGAGATATCCTCATACATTACCTCTACCTCATCATCAGGGTGTGCCGAGGTAGGTGCGTATACCTGTATGACCTTCAGCGAATACCGTTTGGTTATTCTGAGTATAAGGTACGCAACCCTAGTCGACACACTCCCGATCTTGACAACGTTGTTAATGAGAGCCTTGTGGACGATAAACCCGACACCTCCTTGGGACAGATGGTCGCCCTCCCGGTGGTAGAACAAGTTACCGGATTTGAGGATTATCGTGTCCTCCCCCTGTCTTCGGACTTCAGATAACCCTATAACATCCCATCGTAACTTGTTCACCTCTTCTTCCAACTCCAGGATCTTTTCGTCGGTCCTCAGCGTGCGTACGTTGTATGTTGCCAGGTCCAGTCGTCGTGGGTGGTAGCAAGTTCTCCTCCTCCGGAGATTCTTCGCACCCCCTGCCCCGCCGTTACCATGACTGCTACCGCAGCCAGGACTAGCGAGGCCGCCGGAGACTAGGGGCTGTTCCTTTGTAGCTCTCATTGGTGGGGATTTTGCCATAGTTGCCACGCTTAGCAGGCGGGTTGGCAACCGCAGTTGTTTGTTTTGATGTTCCAGGAAGACGCTGCTGCCCATCTCCTGGTTTTAAATTTCTCTGTCGACTCCTCTGTCGACTTTTACGACACCCACGGGACGAGACGGGGTGGTAGATTCTCTTATGCCGCTACCACACGGCTGGAAAATTAAATTTTGTTAAATAAAAATATTACACATTTAGTATCCAATTTGTTAATGAACTCATAACAATATTTTAATCTGTAATCATTTATTGCAGCAACAATTTAAAGTTTATAATGGCTAAAATCAGATTGATTAATACAACATTTGTTGTTTATGAGTGACACTTGGGCAGAACGGGTGTCCTGTACGATTAGCTGTCTGTTAGAGTGTTCGATGGTAATGGTTTACACAATCAATTCATATCTGCCACGGCCACAGGGTACGTTACTGTTGAATCTTTTAATGTCCTTAACAGAAGTCGGTTGTGTCCCTGTCGCTCCGTTGACTTCAATATTTGGCGCGGCGCGCAGCTGTTCCCGCGGGCTCATCAAGCGGCCGCCGTCAGTCGAGGCGCACGAGCGCGGCGCAGGGCGGCGCGCGGAGCGGCTTCAGCTCGGCGCCCGAGCTGTCGCTCACCATCATCGTCTCTTGCGGACAGCACGACGTCTTCATCGACTCCGTCGAAGTCTTGTGGTTCTGTGTCCGTTAATATTGGGATTAATCTTGATCTATCCTATAAAGCGTCGCTTTGTAGCAACACCTAAATGGTAGTCATAAATTCGACCCGTGACGGGCAGCGGCTATGATGCGGGAAATTGTTATTCTGATCGCCAATTTAACTGTCAAGCGTGGCAATTTTTTTATTGGATAAACTAAAGAAACGAGCAAAACGTTCACCTGATGGTAAGTGCAACATCTGCTTATAACAAATGCTGTGTCACCCAGAACATTTCTGTGTCACACCACACTGCGTCCGCCATCCTGAGACCGCATCATAACATATATCACATAGTTACCACAACATCCCGTAGTTGCCACAACACCACCATACCCGAAAACCATAAATTTGTGGTTTTTTGCAGAAAATTTTGCTCCGGCTGGGGTTTTAACCCAGGATCCCCGGCGTAGAAGTCAGGTACTTTGGCCACTGGGCCACGCTGTCGTCAAATAGTCCATTGCTGGACATAGATATATTTTTGGGCATTTACCATAGTCGACTTATAACACCCATATAATGAGACGGGCAGTATTAGTTAGGTAAGTATTGCTGACCCGCTTAAAGCAATGCGCCAGTGAATGGCAGAAGGCGGCGGGCGAGAGGCGGCGCCGCTGGCGCATGAGCACGTACAGCACGGGGTCCAGCACGTAGTTGAGCAGCATCAGCACGTCCGACAGCGCCGCCAGCGTGCTCAGCCGCTTCCACGAGGACTCGCCCAGCGCCAGGTACAGCGCTGACGTCACCTGCAAATAACGACATGTCTTCTAATTATATATATACCAATGGGCGAAATTCGACCATAATTCATTACTTTTTTGGGTGAAGTGACGTGACGAGCAGAACGTTCACCTGATGGTAAGTGAAGCGTCTGCCTATAACTGTTACTGTATCACCCAGAACATTTCTGTGTGGCACTACACTGCGCCTTTCACCCACGCCACACCTTAGCACAGATGTTTTTGTTTTCTTTTAATTATTCGAAGCAGGCAAGTGTTGTTTTGTGTATTTGAAAATTTTATAATTTAAGTCGTTGTCTTAGTCGGTTGCAAACTGTTGCTGGATAATTCTTAACTGATTGAAATCATGAGCATTATGCCTTGTCACCAATAAGGGTTGTCAGATGTCTTCCTCAAGATGTTTTCCTTCACCGCTGAGCACGTGGTAAATCAGCGCTTAAAATTTTAGAACAATTTTAGAAGTGCTGGCACCGGGCATCGAAGCCGCGTAACATGTAATTGAAAGCGAGCACCGGCCCCTGAGCTACCGCGGTTCTAATTTTTTATATAATTTTATTTCACTTAAAAATGCAACAGAAATGCTGTCCATATATAATTTATTTTATTTTTATTTATCCAACTTCATATACACTCTAGAATATAGGCGGACTTAATGCCTGAGGCATTCTCTACCAGTCTACCAAAGGGCGATGCAGAGACAGGATATAATTCAAATTGGGATATTGTTTTTAAATGATAGAGACGAGCTTGGTTAATTTAATCCAAAATTGTACAACAAAGTTATATCTATACTATCAATAATTAAATGAAACAAGTGACAGTTAATTCTGTCTTCAGAATAAATGAAGTCACAATTAACTCAAATAACCCTACTCTAATTTGCCAAGTCTGTTGACATCGCGTTAATTGAAAACACCTAATGTACTCTCACCGTGGTAGCTCAGGGGCTAGGCGCTCGCATTAAATTTCATAGTACACGAGTGACCTGGGTTCGATCCCCTGTGCCGGCACCACTAAAATTGTTAATTGCAATTTTAAGTGCTGATTTACCACGTGCTCGGCGGTGAAGGAAAACATCGTGAGGAAACCTGCATGTCTGAGAAATATTTTTTGAAGTCCGCCAACCCGCATTGGAGCAGCGTGGCGGATTCTTCCTAGCTCCAAAACCCTCTCAGAAATGAGAGGAGGCCTGTTCTCAGTAGTGGTACATTTATAGGCTGAAACTTCACTTACTTTTACTCTCACAATTATGGTTATTGTCCGAGTGTTAATATAACAAGGTTATTGAGAGTGTAGTGACTATCCTAATATGAAATTTATTGGTCGTATTATTCCTATGCAGGAATTCGTCTTGGTACTAGCGTAGTGCCAGTTATTCTGCCGCAAAGCAATGGCGTGTAAACATTTCTGTATTTTAGTCTGAAGGACACTGTCGTCATCATCATCATTTCGTCCTATCACAAGTCCACTGCTGAACATAGACCTCCCCCATAGATTTCTGTGATAACCTTTTGATACCTTGAAAACCAATGCTGTGGCATTGGTTTTCAATCGGGTCCATTATTGACCCCACGAACGACCGGACATAAAGAAAGTGCCAAAAAAAGTTATTATTAAAAAGCAAAAGGTAACCGTGTGGTGGACTAATAATGTTTTTTTTTTATTTCATAAAAGTGACGGAACGAGCAAAACTTTCACCTGATGGTAAGTGTAACGTCTGCCAATAACAAATGCTGTCACCCAGAAAATTACTGTGTGACACCACACTGCGCCCGTCACCCTGAGACATCAGTTCTTAAGTCTCATATGCCAAGTGATTACGCTAGCTCTCAGTGCCCTTCAAACCGAAACACAGTAATGTTTGCACACTACTGCTCGGCAGAATATCTGGCCCTGGGGTGGTACCTACCTAGACGGATTCCTGCCACCAGTGTGCTGAAATGATGATGAAAGGTTCTAGAACCTCAATTATTTGAGAATTTTTAACCGCATTGTTGAAAAGTTAGAATCACACTTTTACGACTTCAGAGGCGCATATCTCACCAACTGTTGGCTTAAATAAAAACAACTATTACTATGAAACTTCTCTATCATAGTTCAAGACCTCACGCTTATGTGCACTGAATAATTTTTTCAACCCACAGTTGCATGGATTGTGTGCCACCCCTATTCATTTTTATTTTATTATAACTTGTACAGCTGTTCTTAAAAAACGCCTTTAAAAACTTCGTATACTCGTATGATGTTGTCCTAGCCGATTTCGACCACGGCGACAACTTCCGAATCCGAATGTCGAGAGCCATCAACTGCGCAGGAGATATTATAGTGCAACAAGTGTACGCGCAAACACAGAGGCACTCACCCGTCCCAACCCGCGCCCGATGTAACGCTGATGCGATAAGATAGGCTAGGATGCAGTGTCAGAAACACGGGGATAAACACAACACAACCAGACCCGAACAGCGACAATTTGTGTTTTAGCAGAAATGTTGGCTCCGGCTGGGATTCCAACCCAGGACCCGCGGCGTAGAAGTCAGGTACTCTGACCACAAGGCCACGCGGTCGTATATACAAGTGCCAATAGTTAGGAACTTACGTACAAATGGACCGGACGAAATAACAAGGGTACTGTTTTCACTACGAAAC
Source organism: Luehdorfia chinensis (assembly GCA_019845155.1). Lineage (NCBI taxonomy): Eukaryota > Metazoa > Arthropoda > Insecta > Lepidoptera > Papilionidae > Luehdorfia > Luehdorfia chinensis. Next base: position 348,145 of record JAHVAK010000696.1, read on the forward strand.
CCTAACAACGAGGGGTTACGTGCTTTTTTTATGTTAACTATAAAATGCAATACGTAGCTACAATCTTTCATATCTGTCCGAAGTGGGCCAGAGTCAGGCAATGAGCCCGCCCGGGGTAATCGACACGAAATATAACGTGGGCACTGCACGGAGACAATTAATTAGCGCCGCAGCACGCCACCAATAACACCTACCCTCTTAATGGGACATTCCAAGAACCTCCCACACGACAGGACAATATTTTTAATGGCTGGCATTCTTTCTAATGTGCCAATTATATTAATGATTTTCATTATTTGTTTGATAAGAACTTCATGTTGTAGATATAACTAGGACATACATACATACAATCACGCCTTTTTTCCATATAAGGGGTAGGCAGAGACCACATCCGTAGCCCACTTATCTCTGCCACAGGAAATGAGAAGTGACGGGTAGCGAATCACGTCGACGACATTTTGGTACGTGTTGAGCTAGCCATCGGCACGTCAATCACTGACTTGGCGGAGAAGAAGGGAATATGATTAGGTAGAAAATATACTTGAGATAGGGAATAGGGTGTTGGGAAAGAAACTTTAAGGTGTAGGATACTACAGAGCAGGAGACAGCAGTAGGTCGGAAGCCCGGGGTCGCTTACCGGTCAAGGCAACTAGGTCAAGTATTTATTTATTTTTAAATTCAATCCGGTCGTTACGTGACGATTGGGCTTTTAGGTTGATCTTAATACATAGATACATAATATACCAAAACTCAAACACTCGTTAATTATAAATTAAGACTTTATACGTACTATTTTTACTTGTGGTAGGATTCCTAAACCCTTATTAAATAACCCTTATTAAATTAAATATGCCTTTATTGTACACCATAATCAGAAATACAAAAATAAACTTATAAGGACAATGGCCGGCCTTATCGCCAAAAGCTCTTCCAGACAACCTTTGAATGGACAAAAGCTAAAATTTAACAAATTAAGACGGCGGTGCCCATAAAAATGAATAAAAAACAAATCAATAAACTACAAATTATGCTGCAGCACAGATTTTACCATTTGGTCACATTAGTTTTAATTATTTTATTTAAGGTTAGTAATAGTTTCTTTTTTTTTCTTTATATACCTTTTGTATACCGTAATTATCGTGCTGTAGTTAAACTGCCTGCGAATAAACAAGTTTATTTCAAATTAAATTAAACATACATAGATAATATACCAAACCTCGAAAATACAATATAATATTTCTATATTTAAATATATGTGCGTATAAGAGACATACGAACAAAAAGATAAATACATATGAATAAAAAAATAATAATAATTAAGACGATGTAATAAGTAAAGCAATGGCAGATAGTGTTAAGCAACTAGAGTTTTAAAAATCTTAGTATCCGATGAAGCTGTAAAAGCCGAGAAGGCTAACAGCAATTACATCACCGAAAATATATTTAAAAATCATCAGAGTTGCTCTTCCTAGCCAAATCCAATGCCGAAACGGGATGGGGTGACTTTAAACTTATTTGGTCTGTTCCTTTTTATGCATACCCAGTTTGAATTCAATAGACTATTTCTGAATAGTAGATAATGAAGGTTTTTTTTTATTGGATAAAGTGATGAAACGAGCAAAACGTTCACCTGATGGTAAGTGCAACGCCTGCCCATAACAAATGCAATATTACCCAGGAAATTTCTGTGTAACACCACACTGTGCCCATCACCCTGAGACATAAGGTCTTAAGTCTCATATGCCCAGTGATTACGCTATCTCCCAGTGCCCTTCAAACCGAAACACAGTAATGTTTGCACACTACTGCTTCACGGCAGAATAACTGGCCCTGGGGTGGTACCTACCTAGACGGATTCCTGCATAGGAATCCTACCACCAGTAAAAGGAATCATCTTGGTAAACAGCCACCATTTCTTTGTAAACAACTTTTTGAGTTTCTCCTTGTTTGTAAGGAATTTTAACATTGCTGCATTATAGTAATTAAATAAGGTAGTTATTGATATGGATTCCATCATCAGAACTTGACCAATTTTTTTTCGGACCAAAGTACCCCCTTTCTAATAAAAAGAATCATCGAAATCGGTCCACGTGTTAAAGAATTATCGCTGTACATACATAAAAAAAACATTGCGACACATCGAACACCTCATCCTTTTTTTGAAGTCGGTTAGACATAGACGTACACAATACAGAAACCACACAGAGAATGCATATAAAAAAAATTCCAGTACACTAATAAAAAGAAAGATCTGTAAAACACTGGAAACAAAAGTGACGCTGTATTGTGAAGTCGAAATGGACTCCGCTCAGCAAAGAATGCTGCGGAAAGACCGCAGCGCTGGTTTTCAGTGGAGCCACTACGTAAGTAAAGAGCGAACGCCCGTACGTCGTACGATGCGATCAGCAGCCAGCCATTGTAGTTTTTCGTGTAGGTATTTAGGTCGCTCATTTTTAATAACGCCAAAAAGCAATGTCGCCAGATGGAGTTCTCTACGAAAGGCCATCTTAAGTAAATTAGCGTCGTTTAAAAATGGGGTAATGTGTGTACGAGGTGGTATACGAGTATTAAAAAAATAGCGCGCGCAAGCATTTTGGACACGTTGGATTAAACAATCTGTCCTTGCTAATATTCGTGGGCCGTAGATGGTATCGGCGTAGTTAAGCAGAGACAGGACCAAAGCGTCACAGAGTTTTATGCGGAGGTTAGTGCTTAAGTAGTCGCGGATTCGATACAAAACTTTTAACCTATAAAAACAATTACGTACTAAATCGAGCACATGGCTCTCAAAGTGCAGTTCGGCATCCATTTTTAAACCCAGATTGCGCGCTTCTACTGAAGGTAGTAGTCCTATCGAACGGGTTACTACCCGTTCGATAGGACTACTACCTATTTTTATTTGTGATTTGTATGCGAGAATTTTTGTAATTTGTACCTTTGTGCCAAGTACCATAAATTTGGATTTGGAAGGATTCAGAACCAGCGTATTCCCAGCAGACCAGTCGACTATGCGATTGAGGTCGTCGTTTAGTTTCTGAACGGCATCATTAACGTTCTCTGCTTTTGTACAAATATAAACTTGCAGATCATCAGCGTAAATAAGCAATTTACAATTTTTAACACCATTGATTACATCTGCCACGTATAAAATAAACAGAATTGGTCCCAGGATCGAGCCCTGTGGAACACCTCTCTCTACAGGGGCATGTGAAGATCTTAAGACCGAGCCATTTGCACCACGAATTTCAACCAATTGGTAGCGACCTGTGAAGTAGCTGGCAAACCATTTTACATCCGTATTATCAAAACCGTGATAAGAGAACTTAGATAGAAGCAATGATGTATTTAAGTATCAAAAGCGTGGGAGTAGAGTGAGTATGGTACCCTCGCCTACATCACTCGATGCTAAAATATTATCGACTACGTCGGTTAATGCAGAAGCAGTGCTATGTTGCCTCCGGAAACCAGGTTGAAAAACGGGATGCAAATTATTGTTTTCTAAGAAAAAAATGTCAACTGGCTACAAACTACTCTTTCCAGAATCTTTGATAGTAATGGAAGAATGCTGATAGGTCTTAAATCTTTTAAGTCGGTGGGCTCTGTTTTTTTAGGAATAGGGCGTACGATTGCCGTTTTCCATGACTGCGGGAACGTGCTTGTTACCAAAGATTTATTGATAATCCCGGTTAAAACTCCAAGCGTACGAGGCAAGGTAAGACACACCATGTCAAGAGAGATGCCATCACATTCTATTGCGTTTGACTTAAATATTTTATTGGTTAAAAAGAAGGTTACTGGTGGGAGGATTCCTATGCAGGAATCCGTCTAGGTAGGTACCAACCCAGTGCCAGTTATTCTGCCGTGAAGCAGTAGTGTGCAAACATTGCTGTGTTTCGGTTTGAAGGGCACTGAGAGCTAGTGTAATCACTGGGCATATGAGAATTAAGAACGTATGTATCAGAGTGACGGGCGCAGTGTATCACACAGAAATATTCTGGTTGACACAGCATTTGTTGTGGGCGGACGTTGCACTTACCATCAGGTGAACTTTTTGCTAGTCCCGTCACTTTATAAAAAAAAACTATGAATTTTCTTAACCACTAAGATATTAAGAGAAAATTCAACCCGTCGTGAACTAAAATAGTAACGACCAAAATGCAAAATAAAGCCACGCGTAAATAACACGCCCATCCGCATAACCCCAATTTCTACAGGTTTTCCGATTTCATGCAGGTATCCTTAATTTTTTCTGAAATAAAAAGAAGATTAGCTTAGATTACTCTGTGAAAAGTCCTCTACCTCCTAATGAGTTCCGTTAATATCAAATGGAGATTAACCCTAACAAACATACAGACTTTTAAAAGCCCATGCTTTATATTTGGTGTTCTGTTAAATTACCATATGAGTATAAGAAAAAATCTTACTTGGGAAATCAGGGACAATTTTATGTTTTTGTATAGATGCAATACATAAACATATAGTGATAGAAATATTTAAACAGCCATAAACTAAAATAATAATGCCCAAAATGAAATTGGATCAGTGTGTAACACGTCCATCCGCATAGGTCCCTAATTTTTACACTTTCAGATTTTACGCAGGAACTCTAAATGTTTCAGATATTTTAGCTTAGATTGCTCTCTGAAAAGTCCTCTTCCTGCCTTTGAAACTCCCGCTCAAATTGATTCAGCCGTTTCGGAGATTAGCCCAGACAAACAAAACGGTAGCGCCTATTTTTAAAAACACGTGTTTGACTTTTTGTGTCTTTCAAACTACCATATGAGATTAAGAAAAACACTTTATTGCAAATCTCAGACAGACACTGCAATTATATTTGTTTTTATCATCATCGTCATCATCATTTCAGCCTATCACTGATGGTCTCCTAGCCGATTACGACCACGGCGACAACTGCCGACTACTGTCGAGAGCCATCAACTGCGCAGGAGATATTATAGTGCCACAAGTGTACGCGCAAACACAGAGGCACTCACTCGCCCCAAACCTACCCGCGCCCGATGTAACGCTGATGCGATAAGATCGGAGGTAGACTAGGATGCAGTGTCAGAAACACGGGGACAATCACAGCACAACCAGACCCTAAAACCAACAGTTTATGTTTTAGCACAAATGTTGGCTCCGGCTGGGATTCGAACCCAAGACCCGCGGCTTAGAAGTCAGGTACTCTGACCACTAGGCCACGCGGTCGTCGAAGCCTATCACTAGTCCACTGCTGAACATAGGCTTCCCCCATAGATTGCTACAATGTTTGTAGCTCTCATTTTGGGGAGAATTTTGCCATAGTTGTCACGCTTGGCAGGCGGGTTGGCAACCGCAGTTTATTTATTCTGATGTTCCAGGAAGATGCTGCTGCTCATCTCCTGGTTTTGATTTTCCCTCTGTCGACTTTTACGACACCCACGAGATGAGATGGGGTGGTAGAGATTCTTTTAAGCCGCTAAGAAAGCATTATAAGAAAAAACGAAAATATTTTAGTAAGTATGTATAAAACGGTGTGTTGGCTAAGTCCTTCCTTAGTAGCGCAACCACAGAAGACCTCTGTCTTCTTCATCTTCCCCGCATACGATGTAATGCTTATACCCAGTCCTTTAATTGAAAAGTGAATGGTTAGTGATGGCTAAATTTTCGCTTAAACATACATACATACATAAGATCACGACATTATCCCATAAGGGGTAGTCAGAGACTGGGCACTCACTGCAAAAACAGATGACTGCCATAATCCACGTTTCACCAAAACAATATAATGCACTTGGTGTGATAGGTGGTGAGCCCATCGCCACCGTGCGCTGATGGGTGCACAGTGCAGTTTAATTCCTTACTCGCCTTTTAGGAGATCTATTGGATGAGATGGTAGTATTCTTTTAACGAGCCGCCAAATTTCGCTTAAAATACATTTATAATTAAACAACTTCCATACGACGCTCAAGTGTTCGGGCCTTTGGGACGCAATCAATAACAGTAATAAAACTCGATACCCCATCCGTCCGTCACGATCCCGTTGTGCCTTATGTAAACACTGCATGTAATGAGAGAATGATGGGGATCCGTGACCCACGACAACGACGCCCAATAATTATTGTGTCGTGTCAATAATGGTTTATTAAAACTTTTTCGCAATGACGTAAGCATTTCTGGTTTCAGATAAAATTATGGTGTCACAAATGAACGCGCAACTTTAACAAATATTGGCTCAGACTTGGTTTCGAAAAAATAAAAATAAAACTCATTTTTATATAACAAAGTTATCCATACTAATATTATAAATGCGAAAGTAACTCTCTCTGTCCCTCTGTCTGTTTGTTGACTTTTCACGGACGGTCGCGGGGATCAGTCATACAATAAAAATAACCTGCAATATTTTTTCTACGTACATTTTATGAGTCAAGATGAAAATATTGTATTAAAGTTTATGTTAATACACAGATATTATATTAACATAAGCTGTTGCCACGGATTCTTCATTATAATTAATTGTTATATTCTTTATCACGAACCGAGGTAGCTCAGAGACTCACTCGTGTGATCGAGGTTCGACTCCGATGCCGGCACCACTAAAAATTGTTAACTGCAACGTTTAATTTTAATTTACTACTCGTCCGCATTGACGACCGCGTGGCCTAGTGGTCAGAGTACCTGACTAGAAGTCGCGGGTCCTGGGTTCGAATCCCAGCCGGAGCCAACATTTGTGCTAAAACATAAATAGTTGGTTTTCGGGTCTGGTTGTGTTTCTGACACTGCATCCTAGTCTACCTCCGATCTTATCGCATCAGCGTTACATCGGGCGCGGGTAGGTTGGGACGAGTGAGTGCCTCTGTGTTTGCGCGTACACTTGTGGCACTATAATATCTCCTGCGCAGTTGATGGCTCTCGACAGTAGTCGGCAGTTGTCGCCGTGGTCGAAATCGGCTAGGAGAACATCATCATCATCACTACTCGTCCGGTAGTGAGTTAGGGCATCGTGAACAGTATTTATATATGCTGATTCTTGTTACTTTATTTATATATATTATTATATTATTTTAAAGCCCTGGCAGCTCAGGCTCGCCTTAAATTTCATAGTACGCGAGTGACCTGACTTCGATCCCCGATGCCGGCTTCTCTAAAATTGTTATTTTAAGTGCTGATTTACCATGTGCTCAGCTCAGCGGTGAAGGAAAACATCGCGAAGAAAGCTGCACTTCTGAGGAATAAAAACATTTCGAAGAGCAGCGTGGCGGACTTTTCCCGAGTCCAAAACCCTATCAGAAATCCGAGGGAGCCTGTGTTCAGCGGTGGGACATTATAGGCTGTAACTTCACTTTACTACGATTATTTAGTTAAGATTACTTACATCACTTTTAAGATATTTTATTATGTAAATTATTAGTTTTATGTATAGTGACTTTACTTCTCTTGAATTTCTAAGTCGAACCAATAAATGATTAAAGTTTAAACGAGCTTTTTACTTAACATTTTATCATTGAAGTAATCACGTAATTGTGATCAAGAGGTACGCACGTACGACCTTAAATGTCTTCGAATCTCGATTAATGCGTCTGCTAATAACCTAACAAAAACCAAAAACATTTAACATACATAAGATCACGACTGTATCCCATAAGGGGTAGTACAGAGACTGGGCACTAACTGCAAAAGCAGACGACTGCCACAATCCACGTTTCACCAGAACAATATAATGCACTAGGTGTGATAGGTGGTGAGCCCATCGCCACCATGCGCTGTTGGGTGCACAGTGCAGTTTAATTCCTTACTCGCCTTTTACGAGATCCATTGGACGAGATGGAGTGGTAGTATTCTTTTAAACGAGCCGCCACCACACGGCGCAGCGCAAAAACATTTAAAAGCGTAATATATCAGATTCCGCTGGTGAAGAGTTGCAGGCAGAACACCCATCTAGCCAAGACAATGCCAGCAGTGAGCTGTTGAAAGACTAACGCTGATCGGAGTTAATACAATTATTTAATATTAAAGTGTACCATTGCTGAGCACAGGCCTCCCTCTCATTTCTGTGGGGGCTTTGGAGCCGGGAAGTGTCCGCGTCCAATGCGGGTTGGCGGACTTCACATGTCATCGAAATATTTTTTATTCCTCAGACATGCAGGTTTCCTGACGATGTATTTCTTAACCGCCGAGTACGTGGTAATTCGACACTTAAAATTGCAATTAACAATTGTTAGTGATGCCGGCACCAGAAAATCGAACCCAGGTCGCTAGAGTACTATGAAATTTAATGCGAGCGCCTAGCTCCTGAGCTACCATGGCTCTAATTATTAAATATCATCTTTACATTTTTGTAAAGTGCCCGAAACGCCGGGTTAGAAATAGTTTTAAATTAAACGGGATAAAATCCGTAAAAAGTATTTTTTTAAAGTATTACAAATAACTAGCTGCACGCTTCGGCTTCGCACAGAAGTTATTGTTACGCTTAATTCTGTATACACAGAATGAACACCAGCCCGTTTACCCATTTAGCAGTAAATGTTCGTAAAATTCGTTGGTTGGTTGTTCGTGTCTGAATAACACCATAATGATGTTCTCCTACCCGATTTCGACCACGGCGGAAACTGTCGACTACTGTCGAGAGCCATCAACTGCGCAGGAGATATTATAGTGCCACAAGTGTACGCGCAAACACAGAGGCACTCACTCGTCCCAACCTACCCGCGCCCGATGTAACGCTGATGCGATAAGATCGGAGGTAGGCTAGTAGGATGCAGTGCCAGAAACACGGGGACAATCACAACACAACCAGACCCGAAAACCAACAATTTATGTTTTAGCACAAATGTGTGCTCCGGCTGGGATTCGAACCCAAGAACCGCGGCTTAGAAGTCAGGTACTCTGACCACTAAGCCACGCGGTCGTACACCATATAATGCAATGCTTAAATAAAACTAAATTTTTACGTCACGGTCGCGGGAGGACTGTAACGTCATGGGTGCTGTAAGGTGCTCGAAACGTAGGGTTATAAATAGTTCAAAACGCTATAAAATAAAAAAAAAATAGTTCTATATAAATGTGTAGTGCTATAATATATAATGCTGCCCGTCGAAACGCAATGGGAAGTGAGATTTTTTTGTCTCGTTCCAAAATGCCAGTGACATGGTTCGCCACCCGTTTCGTCTCGTTTCCCGCGAGGGTGAAGAGTTCGCTACGTGAGTGGCCTCTGCCCACCCCTTATATGGATAAAAGACACGACTAGATGTATGTATGTAATGGGTGTCTATGTCGGGTAAGGAATAACTTGTAGTTTCGGAGATATTGTAATGAGTCAATGGTAAGTCGCTTACATAGAGAGCAAGGTGATTGAAATAAGAATTTATGTTCCGTTCAGAAACCTAACCCTACAACTCGGCCGTCCTGCTAATCAGTCTGACCTCAGACTGAGTGTAAGCCAAAGTACATCAATATTACATTTATTATAAGAAGAAGCTACTTTTAACTACTTAAATTAAGACGTTAAATAAAGAAATCTTAGCAGTTAACAAAAAAATTATTAGTTAAAGAAATCTTAGCAGTCAATAAAAGATAAACCCTTGTACCTTATTTAATGCTCCTAACCCTAACTTTAAGAGCTTAATGATTTCTTATATTTATGCGAACACTACTCATTTAAATGAAACTAATTTAAATGAAATTAATTTATAACCCGACGTTTCGAGTGCTTTACAGCACCCATGGTCACGGGAGGACTGAGGTGACAGATGTCCTGATGGCATAGTTAACCTGGGGTACGGGTAAGAGCTTATTCAAAACAATTAACTAAGTTTATACTGACTGGAAACTGAAGTCTTTGTAAACAAGGCTAACTATATATATCTTTTTCAACTTATCACAATATAAGACAGCAATATTATTAAATTATTTACATACATACATAAGATCACGACCTGTATCCCATAAGGGGTAGTCAGAGACTGGGCACTCACTGCAAAAACAGATGACTGCCACAATCCATGTTTCACCAAAACAATATAATGCACTTGATGTGATAGGTGGTGAGCCCATCGCCATCATGCACTGTTGGGTGCACAGTGCAGTTTAATTCCTTACTCGCCTTTCACGAGATCCATTGGATGAGATGGAGTGGTAGTATTCTTTTAACGACTCGCCACCACACGGCTCTAAATTATTTAACAGTAATAATCTAGCACAACAACTATATTAGAATATTTAAATACTCTTTGTAGTGACAAAAATCATTATATATAATACTATTTTAAATCTACCATATGACATCATAGGCAAAAATGAATTTTGCATACCATATCTATCAGTAGGTAAATCAATTCAGAACAAGTATTATACTTGTTCTGAATTGATTCTGATTGAACTCTGTACTATGATTAAAGTTTAACACCAAAAAAGTAACATAACATTTCATTTCCAAAGAACAGCTTATAAGAGAATATTAATTAAAATCATTAGAAAGTTTGTTGGACAAAGGATAAGTTGAATTAAGGCCACCTTTTCATACAATCTACAGCTGATGTTGTTTTTATAGGTCCCTCCTTACCTCTGTCTATCTTCTCTACCTCATATCTGTCTTTTCCTAACTCCTCAGTAACTTTATATGGTCCAAAATATTTTGGTTTCAATTTTAACATGTTTCCAAATTGAGTCCTTTGCACTGACACTAGATCCCCTTGCTTATACTTCTCACCTTCTTTCCGTTTCTTGTTGTATGTCCTTCTGTTCTCATCTTGAATCCTTAATATCTGTGCTTTAGCTTCTCTTCTTAATTCATCTCTTTTATGCAAAAATTCCATCCGCCTTTCTTCTTCTAGAAATTCCAATATCTCCATGTCTTCTTTCATTCTTAGTTAGACTCCAGTTAACAGTTCAAATGGTGTTGTGTTGATTGACCTGTTGATGTGTGCTGTTTATGACTCTTTGAAGTTTATTGACATATTTATACCAATGACCAGGTTCTTCTATAAACATCTTTGTTAAAGTGGAAATAATAACACGATTCATCCTCTCTGCTTGACCATTTCCCCGAGGAATTCCTGTAGTAATGGTGATATGTTCAATTCGTTCGCGCTGACAGTATTCTTGAAATTCATTTCCTGTGAAAGCTGTTCCTCGATCTGTTATAATTCTCTGTGGATTACCACAATCCTTTTGATGTAACTTACTAACTTAACTACAGTTTCCTTTGCTGTCACTGTCTTCACAGGATATATCCAGACAAACGTAGTACACCCATCAATTACAGTAAGAATGTAATTATACATTTTTTTAGTTGCTTCCAAAGGCCCTAAATGGTCACAATGCAGTGTATCCAAAGGTCGCACCCCTTTGTCTATTGGATTTAATAAGCCTTCCTTTTTACCATATTTTCTGCAAGGTAATAAGCATGGTACACACATTGAAATTACTTTTTCAATTTTACTGTCCAATTTAGCGATGTAGTAATCCTTTTCTATAATATCTCTAACCTTCTTTTTCCCAAAATGTCCTATTCCGTGAGCTCTTTTAATAATTTCCAAATCCATGGTTTCGGGTATCACTAACTTCTTTTTTACACCTTTGTAAATAACATCATTTTCAATAAAATAATCTTCATAGTCGCTTTCTCTTAAAATTTCTTTTATAATCCTCAATCCATAGTCTTCTTCTTGTGCTTTCCTTATTCTGGCATGTAGTTCAATATCAACCAAACATATGTTTCTGCTTAGGGCATCAACACGCTGCATCTTGTCACCAGTTCTGTGTTCTATAGAATAATCAGTCTTAATGAAGGAAAGTAAGTTAATATGCTAAGATCCGCTTGCAAAATATAAAAATGGTGTATATTACCTAGTTTTTTGAAGAGCACCACCCGCCCTCCCTCAGTAGCGTGCACAAGCAAACTAACACCGCCACCAGGTACCCTCCACCAACCACTACAATACCACCACTAGATAATATACACCACTGAAGTCGAGAACACGACACATGTTTCGCCCCAAAACGAGGCATTATCAATATTATATTTTGCATGCGGATCTTAGCATATTAACTTACTTTCCTTCATCATAATGGATTTCCGCAAAGTAACGCCTGATTCTATTAACTATAATCAAAGTCTTGTAAGTATAGTATCCATCGGGCTACTTTTGCAGGTACATCTTTTTTGTTTAGAGTTTTTTGTAAGGCTTCACAGTCTGTTACTATCTTGAAATGTATGCCAATAAGATATCTTTTGAATCTTTTGACACCTTCAATAACTGCCAAGGCTTCCAGCTCATAACTGCTGCACTTTTCTTGAAGTTCTGTAGTTTTTCTGCTCATGGAGTGAACTGGATGTAAATATCCACTGTTAGGATCTCTTTGCATTAATATAGCGGCATAGCCAAATTTGGAGGCATCTGTATGTAATTCTGTTTCCATTTCGATATCAAATATTTTCAAGACGCGTTCACAACTTAATTTTAATTTTAATTCCTCAAAAGCTTGCTGATGCTCATCTTCAAAATGAAATTCTCCATTCTTCAGTAAGTCGGTTAATGGTTTTGCAATCATTGCATAATTTTGAATAAATTTTCTGAAGTATGAGGTTAGTAGCCGTGTGGTGGCGGCTCGTTAAAAGAATACTACCACTCCATCTCATCCGTTGGATCTCGTAAAAGGCGAGTAAGGAATTAAACTGCACTGTGCACCCAACAGCGCATGGTGGCGATGGGCTCACCACCTATCACACCAAGTGCATTGTATTGTTATGGTGAAACGTGGATTGTGGCAGTCATCTGTTTTTGCAGTGAGTGTCCAGTCTCTGACTACCCCTTATGGGATACAGTTGTGATCTTATGTATGTATGTATGAGGTTAGTCCTATGAAACTATGTACTTCTTTTAAAGTCTTTGGCACTGGAAATGTCATAACGGCTTTAGTCTTCTCAGTTGATGGTTTTACTGTTCCATTGGAAATATGGTGTCCTAAATATTCAACTGATCTTTGAAGTAATTGTGACTTTTTCCAATTTATTTCAAGCCCAAAGTCTGCGGCCACCTTCAATACATCTTTAAGTCTTGATATTCCATCTTGCTCATTTTCTGAAAGTATGATTAAATTGTCTATGAATATTAAGATAACTCCTTTTCTTATTAAATCCGCAAATATGATGTTAATGTAAACGCGGGAAGTACTTAGGACAGATAGAAAGACCGAATGGTGCTCTCAAGAATTCATATTGTCCTTCAGGGTTACTTGTCACAAATGCTGTATACTTCACAGACTCTTCTTTGATAGGCAAATGAAAAAATCCATTCTTCAAATCTAAAGTACTAAAAACTTTTACCTTACTCAATTTATCTATATGATCTTCAATGACCGGTAGTGGGTATTCATCTTTCACCATTTTCTGATTAATCTTCCTATAATCCCCACATACTCTAGTACTTCCATCCTTCTTTTTCACTAGTACCAGTGGACTTGCATACTCAGATTGACTTGGATGTATAATACCTTTAGATAACCACTCATCAATCTGCTGCTTCACCACCACCTCTTCAGTTATAGCTAATCTTCTAGGTTGCTGTGTTACAGGTATGTCATCTTTTAACACAATTTTTAACTGAATTGGGGCATCCTTGATCTTCAGTGGCATGTAGTTATCTATAATTTCTTGCACAGTTACACTGTGATCATCATAATTGGAAGATAAACAAACAGAATATTGATAGGAATCATCGTAACACTGAGGCCTTATTTCAACTGAAACCTTATCAATAACAGTGATGGTGTTTACTAAAAACGGTTGACCCAAAATAACATCGTATGGTATCACGTTCGTGGGAACTATATGAAAATTAATTCTGTAACTATGATGATCAATAACTAAATCTTTATCAAACTTGCCTACTGAAAACACCCGACAAGATCCTAAACCGGTTAACAACATTTTCTCGGGTTTGTACTCACTCTTTAACTTCGAAAACAAATCAAATGTCATTAAATTTAAGTCACTACCCGTATCGATTAAACAGTTCGCAGTAAAATCACTTATTTTAACAAATTTTACGCTTTTATTCACTTTCGGATCACGGTTGTGTACGTTTAGTATTTGTTGACGTTGATGACACTGACAGTTGTCACTTTCGCAAGCGCAGAGAATGAACATCGAACGACGATCCAACTTCGCGCCATTTCCGCTGCCGCCTGCGCCGTAATCTATGTAATTGTGAGATATGACCGCCATCTTGCATTCCTTACCAATATGGCCAAACTCATTGCATTTGAAGCATTTTGTACCTCGAGAACACGAACGTGCCTTAGGACCTTGATCGCCACACTTATAAGCAACGTTGAATTGATGATTTTACTTCTGGTTCTAGGGATTTCGGCCTTAACGATTTGTTACGTTGTTTTATATCAGCCCTTTTTGATTTTTGTTTGAAGTTTTCATATAAATTTAGTTTTTCCCTCAATACTGGATATGTTGTCACTCCATAGAACAGTTGTTTATTAGATTCGTAATCATTTATGCCGTCGATAATGTATTGTATTGACAGGTAGTCTGGAAATTTCGCCCGCTTTCCTAGCTCTTTCATAATAAGCATGTATTGGTAGTATGTCTCATTAGGCAGCTTCTTACGCTTACTCATTATTTCATGCATCTGCTTGCTATTTACTGCCTCCGGAAATTCTTTAATCAAGGCCACTTTCAGCTCATCATATGTTTTAAATGCTTTCTCCGTCTTCAACCACAGTTCCGCCGTGCCGGATAAACAACTTCGGGCAATAATCAAGTTTTGTTGTTGGCTCCAAGCAAATATTTCGGCATTATCTTCTAAATCTTGAGCCCATTTTGTTGAAGAATACGTCATATCATCTCCGGTAAATTTCTGTATAGAATCAACCATGAAAAACGGATTAAACTTGCCGTCGTCATTTTTATTCTCAGCCATCGGTTTGGCAGAAATCAGCAATAGCTCGAAAAATTTTGAGGTTATGCCGGCCGGTGCACGCCACGCGATGTCTTCGTTTTTTTTTTCGAAAAATGCCGCTTATTATCGACCCCACGTTATCCCTGACGAGAATGTGTAAGGGGTCTCAATAAAAAGCAGTTTTACTTTGAAATCTTTATTATACTTCGTATTAATTACACCGTTAAAATTACACCGTTCGTCTTCGATAATGGCGTCGTTGCAAGCCCGAAGTGCAATGTGCGAGAGAGCAAGGTGATTGAAATAAAAAATCTGTTCCGTTGAGAAACCTAACCCTACATATATATATATATATATATCCTTTTTTTTGTTTAAATATACTTATTCGCTATCACAAAAATAAATAACATGTCTGTTTTTTGACGCCTCTATTAAATTAAACCATAAAACACATGGTTCAGTATTCGAATCAGGCGCGATTCTATAAATATCGCGCGATGGTTCGCTGTGTTTGCGAATGTTCCTTCAATTTTTAATTCGAATGCCATTTATTGAAACAATGAAATATCGCCGGCCAGCTCGCCGCGCGCCGCATGCTAATGGTGGATGGACGGACAGACCTGCCGATTGTTGTAGTTGTGAGTGATTGGCCGAAGTTGCCGATGATCGTCTACATCCAGGCGAGGTTGGCTGTTGCATGCTGATGAGCCGTGAATGATTCTCTGCACTATTAAAATATTCAACTGATCTTTATTAGTCACGTTCCGATGCGGTGATGTCAGATAAGCGATAACGATCATTATTCGCACAATGATTGTTAATTATAATTTTCATAACTACCGTGTGAACGTTTGCAAAAAAGGCACAGACAGAATTACAACTCGAAAATATCATACTGGTGGTAGGATTCCTATGCAAGAATCCGTCTACGGAGGTAGGACCTAGGGCCAGTTATTCTGCCGTGAAGCAGAAGTGTACAAACATTACTGTGATTCGGTTTGGAGGGCACAGAGCTAGCGTAATCACTGGGCATATGAGACTTAAGAACTGATGTCTCAGGCTGACGGGCGCAGTGTGGTGTAACACAGTAATTTTATGAGTGACACAGAATTTGATATATTTTTTTTATAGCATAAAGTGATGAAACTAGCAAAACGTTCACCTGATGGTAAGTGCAACCGTACAACGTAACAAATGCTGTTATGGGCAAACGTTACACTTACCATCAGGTGAACGTTTTGCTCGTTCCGTCACTTTCATGAAATAAAAAATTAATAAAAAAACTTCATGAAATTGTGATTCAGAAAATAAGAGGTAGTCGTGATAAGTTTCTAGAAAAAAAAGATACTCTACATTATAAATAATTCCTTTAATTTTCCTGTACGCTTACATAGAGTCACGCCTCTTTCCCATAGTAGGCAGAGATCACATCTTTCTTCTTGCTACGATCCTGACACACATGTTTCGCTTCTTCTACTTTCATTAGTGTTTTCATATAAGCTCGTCGGTTGCGGGTACTTTTGACGTGGCCTTTCCATAAAACGACTTCGTTCTGATCGTGATACGTTCGCCTACGTACCCTTTACCGGCGTGCCCATACACACTCGCCCAATAAATCTGTTTCATCAATCTTGTTTCATCCATCCTCTCTACGTGTTCAAACCATCTAAGCATCACTTTCTCTATCTTTGTCACTACGTCTTCTACCACACGGCAACGTTCCCTTACCACGCTGTTCCTCACTTTGTCAATCTAAGTCACTCCAGCTATACTTCTCAAACTTTCCATTTCTACGGCACTAATCTTATTTGTTTCAAATAAGACTATATATCATCATCATCATCATCATTTCAGCCTATCATAGTCCACTGTTGAACATAGGCCTCTCCCATAGATTGCCACAAAACTCGGTCCTGAGCCACCTGCATCCATCGACTTCCTGCAAAACCGTATAGGTCGTCGCTCCATCTAGTAGGGGGTCGCCCTACACTGCGTTTGCCGATACGAGGTTGCCACTCGAGAACCTTTCTTCCCCAACGGTTATCGGTTCTCCGAGCTATATGGCCGGCCCATTGCCACTTCAGCTTGCTAATCCTTAGGGCTATGTCGATTATTATATATATATATATATATAATATATGCTTGCGCAGGCTATCATGTTTTGATTTTAAGTAAACCATATAAAAAAATTAATAATTGGCAGTCCGCCAATAGAAGTGAAAACCAGACTAATGTTAATGATTTACAAATTATGAAATTTAAAGCATTGATACTACAATTATTTTTTTTTTTAATATCCACTGCTATTTGATAGTTTTAAGTTTATACTTTTATCGGCACAACAAACGTAACTTTCTGTTTTCAACGGACCCTCTAGTTCCGTTCTGTGTTCAAAAGTGGGCTACGTAAATGGCATCTGCTTACCCCTTATATGGGAAAAGGCGTGACTGTATGTATTTTTTTTCAGTGAGAGTGACAAACGAGTTTGTAGTTTCCCTGACTATAACTTGTGACTGTCAAAAAAGTGTTGCGAAAGAGTTGCGAATGTGTTGACTTTTTATAACAAAACATGGGCTCTTTTCAAGAAGGCACCATTGTTGTAGGTGAAGGGAACCATTGCTGTTTGAAGATGATTTTCTTTACGGAAGAAAGTGTTAATGCGCCAACCCGCATTGGAGCAGCGTGGCGGACTCTTCCTTGCTCGAAAACCTCAGAAGTGAGAGGAGGCCTGTGCTCGTTGGGACATTTATATGCTGTTACTAACTTGCATAAAACGAAATGAAGATTTCCTAAGAACTGCGGTAGATTTTGATGTTTATATTTTATTCTAGCCTGCCATAAATCTTATCACATGTGAGTTTTTTTTAATTTTTTTTACTTTTTTTATTGGATAAAATGACGAAATTACCAAAACGTTAATCTGATGGTAAGTGTAACGTCTGCCCATAGCAAATGCTGTGCCAGAACAGTGACACCACACTGCGCCCGTCGCCCTGAGACTTAAGAACTCATATGCTCAGTGATTACGCTAGCTCTCAGTGCCTTTTTACACACTACTGCTTCAGGGCAGAATAACTGGCCCCGGGTGGTACCTACTTAGACGAATTCCCGCATACAAATTCTACCACCAGTAAAGTTACTGTTTTACCCGCACACTCGTGGCACTATAATATATCTAATGTAGTTGATAGCTTCCGATAGAATCAGAAACTCGTCACAGTGGCCAACAATCTAAATCCGAGGCGTATAATTGCCATCAAATATTTTTATGTGGTCCTCCATTATTGTCAGAGGCGATCATTTCCCAAGGTCGCTGAACACGAGGAATCCTTTGTATTGCGTCCGTGCAAACATTACAGCTACATTTGCAGAATATAAATCGCGGTGTGTACTCCTTAATGGTCGATATTTATCTATGAGAGATGTGGCACGCCTTTTAATTGCACGAGGCGTTACTTCCATTATAATTGGAACTGATCATTGACGGGAAGCGATACGGTGGACTGAATGAAAAGAGAATCGATAGAATATTCCATTAAATTATTATTTTATAGACTCTACAATGACAATAAACTTAGTAATAACTTGTCTTTGTATAAGAAGGCAATACAATAGACAAAGTTAAATTAAATTAACCAGTTAAGAGCGACTTGCATGCAGCATCGTTAATTAAAGAGTAAAACTATTTCTTAAATTAACCAACAACAAATCCATCGCGTTTAAACTATTGAAATGTTTTCAATGTAGAATGAATACATTAATTAATTTAAACTCATGTACAAAATAGTACATGCATTCAGCCGTAATATTGAATATTTTTCTCTCCCAGTGAAGTTCAGCAAAAACTTAAGTAGAAAAAGTAATTTAAATCTTATTAAATAATAAATAAGACTTACATCTTATTACGTACATCTTTATTTACGCTGGACCGCAAAGACAAAGGGTCGGTTAGAAAATCTTCAATATCTCTAAAAGTGCCTGACTTAGCTTTATGAAATAAAGACTAAATTAAAGAATATTTAATGCCACATAAAATAATATAACATAAAATAAATAAAACGTTTTTATTTATTTTTAATGATTGTATAAAAAAATGAAAATGTCAAATAATGGTCGTTTTTGAATTTAGTACCAAAAAATTCAAATCAATCGTTTCGTGTTTGTTTGAGATTTGCAATAAAAACGATATAAATATGGTGGTCCCTGCCTTATAAATTTTTATTATTTTGAAGTCGTCATGTCGTTAACCCCTGACAATGCTTAAAGACAGGCACAGTCAGCGAAATACAGCTAGAACTGTTGGTGTGACTCTTTCTTCAGTTCACCGAGTACTCCAGCGTTTCCATGAAACTGGATCGAATCTTTGAAGATTAGGAGCAGGCCGAACAAGGTGCACGACGGCGCGGGAGGATCGCTATATGGTGTCAACAATTTTGAGGTATCGCTTTCTTACGGCTGTTGAAATAAAGAGTCATCATTTACGAGCTGGAGGAAACAATTTGAGTATGGATACAGTAAGGCGGCGTCTGGATGAAGCAAATTTAAAGCCATTTAGACCTGCAAATGGCCCAAAACTAGAAAGACACCACAGAAACTCAAGTTTGAGTTATGGTAGAGAACACGAGAATTGGACTCTGAATGACTGGTCAAGAGTTATATTTTCAGACGAGTCTAGATTCTGTTTATACAAGCACGGCGGGAGGAAAAGAGTATACAGAAGACCGAGAGAGCGCTATAACCACACCTGTATAGAAGAAAAAGTACCATACGGCGGAGGCTCTGTTCACGTGTGGGCTGGGATTTCTTCCGAAAGCCGAACTGAGCTAGTAGTGATAGAAAATGGAACTTTATGTGCAGAATGATATATCACTGAAATTCTGAATGCAAGACAATGCCCGCCCGCATACAGCTCCGATAGTGTTTGCCTAATTTCAAATAGTCGGTATCACAGGCATGGAGTGGCCAGCACGCAGCCCCGACTTAAACCCCTTTGAGCATGCATGGGACGAACTGGCACTACGTGTACGTCAGCGGTATCCGCCACCAATCACGCTATGTGAAATGAAAGAAGCTTTAATAGAGGAATGGCAGAATATTCTGCAGCATCGCCTCAAAAACCTTGTAGAAAGTATGCCAAATCGCAGAACAGCAGTATTGCGAGGTCGCGGAGGCGACACAAAGTACTAAGATGCGTGAAAACGGCACATGTGTAACCAATCTACATTTACGAAAACTACTGGAAAAACTATGCATTGTTAAATATTTTACATTTCTTAAAAATAAAAAGCTTATTTCATCGGATTCGATCATAAGACCTGGGAATTGTGTGAGTTGAGTAGCTGGTGGATATCTCGCACTGGGGACCAAATTTTATCATAGTAAGCGAGTAACCTGGGTTCGATCCCCGGTGCCAGCACCTCTAATATTGTTCTACAATTTTAAGTGCTGATTTACCACGTGCTTAGCGGTGAAGGAAAACATCGTGAGGAAACCTGCATGTCCGAGGAATAGAAATATTTCGAGGACATGTGAAGTCCGCCAACCCGCATTGGAGCAGCGTGGCGGATTCTTCCTAGCTCCAAAACCCTCTCAGAAATGAGAGGAGGCCTGTGCTCAGCAGTGGGACATTTATAGGCTGAAACTTTACTTTTTACTTTACTAAAAAGCTTATTTTTTTTTATTTTCATTTGAGCATATTAAAATATTCTTTAATTTAGCCTTTATTTCATAAAGCCTAGGTCAGGTATTTTTGAAGATATTAAAGATTTTATAATCGACCCTTTTTCGTTGCGGTCCAGCGTATATTATTACACTTTTAATCGTATTAATTAATAAATAGTGCCGTGTGATAGCAGCCTAAGAGAATCTACTACCCCATCTCATCCCTTGGGTGTTGTAAAAGTCGACAGAGAGATAATGAAAACCAGTACATGGGCAACAGCATCTTCCTGTAACATCCGAATACATAAACTGCGGTTACCAATCCGCATGCCAAGCGTGGCAACTATTAAGTAACTATTGCAAAATCCCTCCAAAATAAGAGCTACCAACTTTTGTGGCAATCTATGGGGGAGGCATATGTTCAGCAGTGGACTTGTAGTATGGTGAAATGATGAAATGCGTGTTTGACGTCCGCGCTTTTGAATGAACGCGTTGGTGAATACAGATGCGAGTGGTAAATGAATGTAATTTTAATTCATCATTTAACCGGTCTTGGGACTGCATTCTAAACGGTTTTCTCTAACGGTCATCACTGAAAATCAGCGTTGCGCTTGTTAGTGATGACAATTTTGGTATGACCCGCGACCTACTTACAATGGCCACACGTACTGCTCAGTAATTTGTCAACTTTTTATCGTGGTTACTTTTATGTTAATACATGTTTCGTAAGTTAGCGGATTTTTGCCAACTTTCTTTCTTTCGTCTTCTTTCTATGTATGTAGTTTTGAAGATATGGTGATCATATATAGATGTATAATATGCATAAACAAACCATTTGCGGCAGCCAACAGATCATGAAGAGCACGGAGAGCGTGGCCATGAGGCGGCTGAAGGCGACCTCCTCGGCGGTGGCGGCGTTGTGCGGCGCGGCGCCCGGCCGGGCCGCGGCCTGCACCTGCCGCCGGCAGCTGCTGCGCGACACGCGCCTCACTGCGCCGCTGCCCAGCGTGATGGCGTACAGCGCGCGAATCACCGCCAGGTTGCAGTACACCAGCACCGCGCACAGCACCGTACCTGAATACCGATCATCATTGCATCGCTCGGATCTCGAGCGGATTTCTAGCATGTTGCTTACAGCCAGCGACGCTATCAACGAATAGGATTCCTATAGTAGAATCCGTTTAGAAGTAGGTAACACCGGAGGGCCAGTTATTCTGCCGTGAAATAAAAGTGTGCAAACATTACTGTGTTTCGTTTTGAAGGGCTCTGAGAGCTAGTGTAATCTCAGGGCATATGAGACTTAAGAACTAATGTCTCAAGGGTGACTGACACAGTGTGTTGTCAAACATAAATGTTCTGGGTGTCACAGCATTTTTTATGGACAGACGTTGCACTTACCATCAGGTGAACATTTTGCTTGTTTCATAACTTAGTCCAATAAAAACAAACATTACATGCCTTATTTATGATCAAATTTTTTACACGATAAATGAATTTAAAAATAACAGCACTTTATTTATCTTTGTTAATTGGCACGATGTTGTTCTTCTAGCTGTTTTAGGACGAAGGCGTTCAATTTCCGATTAACGTCAGGAAGCTATTAACTTCGCAGGAAGATATTATAGTGCCAGAAGTTTACGCGCAAACACAGTAGCGGTAAGAGACACTCACTCGTCCTAAAGTATCCCTTACGTTAATGCAATAAAAGCAACGGTCTGCTGTTATACAGGGCTAGAAATACAGGGACAATCACGACACAACCAGACCCGAAAACCATAATTTTCTGTGGTTTACAAATGTTGGCTTCGGATGGAATTCGAAACCAGGACTCGCGGTGTGGCAGTCAGCTACTCCGACTGGTAGGCCATGCGGCCATCGTGGTCAATGGGTACGATAGGAAAGCTTCTATTACAAGTTTGCAGTTATTCTGCTAGTAGTCTGCTTGACTCACCGAAGAAGACGTAGAAGACGGCATAGGAGAAGTCGATGGTGGTGACTGCGTTACGGTATCTGGTGCAGCAGTGGTTGGCCTCGTCGTAATAAAGCCCGAGGCCGAAGACCGGCGCGCAGGTCAGCGCCGCCGCCCACAGCCACGACACGAGCAGCGCCGTGCGGATTACGTAGTATGTCACTTGCTGTTAACAAATATTGAAACTAATTACGGGCTCAATTATATAAAGGAGGCCATGGGACGCGTGCAAATAAGACGTCTAGATAGTGGACTGCCCATTCATTTATTTAATTCCACCGACTCACTTATACTGCTGTATATGCCTACAATACACATAGATACAATCACGCCGTTTCCCATATTAGGAGTAGGCAGAAGTCACACATGTAACCCTCGAAACGAGAAGTGACGGGTGGCGACCAAGTATCCGCCATTTTTGGTAAGAATCCAAAATTCTTACTCCCCGTTGCGTTCCCACGAGCAGTATAGTGGCAGCATTGCATACTGTGGTGTTATTCTGCACTAATACAATACCTTAGTCGCTTCTTAAGACACCTCGGCAGAAAACAGGTAGGTGCTATTCTATTCTGCCGGACACCTATCGGCTAAAATGGCAATAATTGTAAAGTAACCTTTAAGTGACTTGCCTCTTCTCATTTCTGAGAGGGTTTTGGAGCAAGAAATAGTCCGCAATGCGGCTCTGATACAGGTTTGTGGACTTTACATGTCCTGTACCATTTTATTCCTCGGACGTGCAGGTGCACGATGAGTTCCTGCACCGCTAAGCACGTTTAAATTTTTTTTTTTTGAATAAGTGACGCGTCGAGCAAAACTTACTGGTGGTAGGATTCCTATGCAGGAATCCGTCTAGGTAGGTACCACCCCAGGGCCAGTTATTCTGCCGTGAAGCAGTAGTGTGTAAACACTACTGTGTTTCGGTTTGAAGAGCACTGTGAGCTAGCGTAATCACTGGGCATTTGAGACTTAAGAACTGATGTCTCAGGGTGACGGGCGCAGTGCGGTGTCACACAGAAATATTCTGGGAGACACAGCATTTGTTGTGGGCGGACGTTGCACTTACCATCAGGTGAACGTTTTGCTCGTTTCGTCACTTTGTACAATAAAAAAAAAAAACGCTCACCTTATGGTAAGGGCAACGTCTGACCATAACAAATGCCATGTCACCTAATACAGTTCTGTGTGACACCACACTGCATCCGTCATGGTGGCGGCTTAAGAGAATCTTCCATCCCATCTCATCCCGATGGTGTCGTAAAAGTCGATAAAGGGAATAAAACTGAAATATGGGCAGCAGCCTGGAACATCTGAACAAAAAAACTGAGCAAAATCCCTCCAAAACGAGAGTTACAAACCTTTGTAGCAATCTATGGGGGAGGCCTATGTTCAGCAGTGGACTAGTGATAGGCTGAAATGATGATGATGTGATGATGCCCAGTTATTACACTAGCTCCCAGTGCCCTTCAAACCGAAACGCAGTAATGTTTGCACACTACTGCTTCACGGAAAAATAACTGGTCTTGTGGATTCCATTTAGACGGATTCCTACATAGGAATCCTACCACCAGTGACCACCAGTGCCGACGCCGGGAATCGAAATCAGGTCACTCGCGTATTACTAAGAGCCCAGCCATTAAGCTACTGGGTTTCTACCGCGGCCGGACTGATAATCGAACCGAAATACCGATGGCGACCGGCATCTTTGATGGGAGGCTTAATCTTCGATCATGATGGCAGGCGTGGTGATTACGGCTTCTTAGAAAAGAGCTATGTCGAGTAGTGGACCTAAGAGGCTCATTAGATGAAGAGATACGAAAAGGAAAACAAGTATCCAGACAATTTCCCTGTGATTAGGAATCGAATTCAGCGGTAATACAATGTAAATAATACGCGCAATATGTTACATTCTTCGCAAAATTTGTAAACACGACTCACGTCATAGCTGAGAGGAAGAGGAAGTACGCAGTTAATGAAACCGTAGAATATACGCCATGTGCGAAAGGAGTTTATATATTTCAAACAGCCGGAAATTGTATTGAAATATTAAATTACGTAGCACTACATAACCTGCGTGTCCGTTTGTTTGCGCAATGAATGAAATGGGGGATAATGTTACTTCATACGTTCAATTATTTTTGAAACAATTAAAATTGGTGTGGGTGGTGGGATGCGATTACGGTGACACTTTCCAGTGACTGCTGATGTGCATTATTAATTACTGATTGATGATGGCGCTTGCGCAAACACAGACGCACTCACACGCCAACTCTTTTTACGAGCTCTTATTTAACGAGAACCAGTTCTCGTAGCCCGAATAGGCTGTGAAATTTGGTATTCATACATACTTTACTGGTGGTAGGATTCCTATGCAGGAATCCGTCTACGTGGGTATGGCCAACCCCAGGGCCAGTTATTCTGCCGTGAAGCAGAACATTACTGCATGAACTTTCCTACAGAGGTGTCGTAAGGCGACTAAGGTATTGTACGGACAGCCTTTATTCGTCCAGAATAATACATAAATATGCACCGCTGCCCCATATACTGCTCGTGGGAGCGCAATGGGAAGTAAGAATTATTGGCACGTACCAAAATATCGGCGACGTCGCGAATAGTGGGTTACGGCTCTGCCAATCCCTTTTATGGAAAAAAGGAGTGACTGTTTGTTTGTATGTATGTAAAAGAAAGTAATCGTTACATTTAACGTATACGCAATTACAGCACTCGACTGTGACATTAAACTTTTTATTTTTATTTTATTTGGTAAAGTGCCGAGACGAGCAAAACGTTTACCTAATGGTTAGTGCAACGTCTGCCCATAACAAATGCTGTGTTACTCAGAATAATTTTGTGTAGCACCACACTGCGCCCGTCACCCTGAGACATAAGTTCATAAGTCTCATATGCCCAGTCATTACACTAGCTCTGTGTCAATGATTGCATACTACTGCTTCACTTCAGTTTCACCTACCTGGACAGATTCCTGCATAGGAATCCTACTACCGGATAAGGAACTGGTTCCACATGGTTACTTTGGAAGCCCTGTTGGAGACTTTCGCAATATTTGATAGATGAGCTGTTCGTACACAATCGTATCTATAGGTTTGGGCGGCGCACGTGCGGCCAGTGCGGACAAGTTCAATGTCGGCGTTGGAGTTAAGGTCGTCGGACACCTAGCCGGTCTCGTAGCGTGAGGGTCGCTTGTGACGTCGACACTATATTTCGGAAGAGTAATATCAGTCTGTATCGATATTCTTGAGTATAATAATCATAAAAAAACAAATTGTAAATTTTATATTAAGTAACTACTAAATATTAATTTATGATTACTTCTTTTAGTTCTAATAGAATTTTGTTTCTGGTTTTAATGTGCATGTGGTGTTTACCTACAATTGGTTGTGCTCTTACTTATATTTGTTTACAACAATGTTTATGTAAATTGTATCAGTGTAACAACTGTTGGTGAACCTTAAATAAATAAATAAATAAATAATCGTGTTAGCTGAGCGACTGACATGTGTCCTAGTGTGGTGTTGATTCTCGGAATTAATATTGCTATGGTCTGCAGATAGATGTTGCGGGCCCGGGTGTGTTTCTGCATGTGCACAGCGTCCAATGACTGTGTTATTGTCGCTGATTTACCCCCATCTGTCCTTAGTGAAGTATACATTTTGGGTAATTATTTTGGTGGGTTGTAACTAGGGCTGCGATCGTCATCATCATTTTTTTTATTTTTTTTATTTCATAAAAGTGACGGATCGAGCAAAACGTTCACCTGATGGTAAGAGCAACGTCTGCCCATAACAAATGCTGTGTCACCCAGAACATTTCTGTGTGACACCACACTGCGCCCGTAGCCCTGAGACTTCAGTTCTTAAGTCTCATATGCCCAGTGATTACGCTAGCTCACAGTGCCCTTCAGACCGAAACACAGTAATGCTTGCACACTACTGCTTCACGACAAAATAACTGGCCCTGGGGTGGTACCTACCTAGACGTATTCCAGCATTGGAATCCTACCACCAGTCAGGTAATCATCATTTCAGCCTATCACTAGTCCACTGCTGAACATAGGCCTCCTCCATAGATTGTAACAAACGTTTGTAGCTCCCTTCTGAGGGGAATTTGCCATAGTTGCCACGCTTAGCAGGCAACCGCAGTTATGCTGATGTTCCAGGAAGATGCTGCTGCCCATCATCTGGTTTTAATTTATTTTCCCTCTATCGACTTTTACGACACCCACGGGGTGAGAAGCGGTGGTAGATTCTCTTAAGCCGACAGTAAATATATAATCAATGTGCTACTGCTTCGCGGTAGAATAAAATGACCCTGTGTAGATACTAATCTAGACGGGTTCCTGCATAGGAACCGTACCACCCGTAAAAGAACTGGCTGTGGATTTCATTATCTTAGACAGATTATGAAATAAATGTATCTTTAGAAAAAAATAATATTGAAGTGTTTGTAATACCAAAATAACAACTTTTACTTAATGTTCATGAAAGTACTCGTATATACGGCACTTATAAGAAAAAACTATTTTAAAATTTTTTGTCTGTCTATTTGTCTGTCTGTTTCTTCCGGCTAATCTCCGAAACGGCTGGACCGATTTTGAGGAGACTTTCACAGACAGATAGCTGATATTAAAGCGGGTAACTAAGGGTACTTTGATTTTAAAAACATAGAGTTCCGCGCAAAAAAATAAAACCCCAAAATAAGGAAGTATATAGCTATTTTATCGATCGGGGTCGGCTTTTTTAAGCGGGTGAAACCGCGTGGCTTAGCTAGTTATTAATAATTTAGTGAAGTATTGTGTTATATATATTTTTTAATTATTTTCATTTACGCTAGGCAGTAATCGAATGCAGAAGCTTATACTTTGTTTTTATAACGTTGCATGTAATGATCCAGTCTTCCTCATGTAGAGAGCTCACAATGATCTCAGTCGGGAACTGGATATTTTTCCTGATTATTTATTTTGAATTACTTTATCTCTTAGCTTATTATATTTAAAACTTGTTATTCTTTGATAGTTTTTTTGTGAAAATGATGTGCGTAGTTGTTTTTGGAATTTAAATATTAACACTATATTTACCAACATTATATTTTTATTGTACTCGTATATTAACGGTTTGTATTCTGCTGCTGTGCTCGTTTAAAAAAAATTAAATAAGTTTTTCATAGTTATTTTACCAAATTCTTTTCAAATATACTCCACAGCCGTCGTATCTCAAGACACAGGGCGCACGCATTGCATTGAGACATTGCAGCGCATCAGGAATGTTCGCGAAGGCACGCACAGTTACCTTTCATGCCATCGTGCTCAAGAAAAAAGCGTCACTGATGCACCGTGTCCGACATAGCACCGGAAGCCTCCTGAACGTGTTGGTGGAACAAACAGAACACCCCTATGATGTAATGTTTTCTTTTATTTACGCGAATATTACACATTTAAATAAAACTATTTTTTTACGGATTTTATCGCGTTTAATTTTGAACTATTTTTACCCGACGTTTCGGACGCTTTACAGCACCCATGGTCACGGGGGGACTGAGGTGACAGTTGTCCCGATGTCATAGTTAACCCTATTATTAATAAAATTAAATCAAAAACCAAGCATACCACTGCAAGGCTTCAAGACACAGTAAGCTCTTTCTGCGTAGATCGGACTACAAATAATAATTAAAAGCTGAAGGTACTCCGGGTTAACTATGACATCGGGACAACTGTCACCTCAGTCCCCCCGTGACCATGGGTGCTGTAAAGCGTCCGAAACGTCGGGTAAAAATAGTTCAAAATTAAACGCGATAAAATCCGTAAAAAAGTAGTTTTACCCCTATGATGTGTCAAAAAGCTCCTAGCATATCTATACTTATATTATAAATGTGTAAGTAACTCTCTCTATCCCCCTGTTTGTTTGTTACCTTTTCCTGCTCGCATACTAGCGACGGACATAGGATACTTTTGATTCAAGAAAATCAAATAGTTCCCTGATGGTATTTAAAACATATATCCACTCGGATGACGTCGTGGGCATCAGCTAGTAGCTTATAAGTTTTTTTTTTATTGTATAAAGTGATGAAACGAGTAAAACGTTCACCTGATGGTAAGTGCAACGTCTGCCCATAACAAATGCTGTGTCACCTGACATGTCTGTGTGACATCACCCTGAGACATCAGTTCTTAAGTCTCATATGCCTTGTGATTACGCTAGCTCACAGTGCCATTCAAACCGAAACACAGTCATGATTGCACACTACTTCTTCACGGCAGAATAACTGGCCCTGGGGTGGTACTTACCTAGACGGATTCCTGCATAAGAATCCTACCACCATCGAAGTTGTTTACTAACATGGTCTTAAGTCTTTCTAACTCAATTATGGATGAAGGATCTGAATTAAACGATTATTATTATCATTGGAGTATTTTCATAGTTTTCGCGTCTAGTTGGTATAAAAGTATATAAATGCATAATTAAATATATAAAATAAGATAAAATAGATAAGTGTTATGAGGCATATACGAGTACTAAACATAATACCATACCATAAAATATATAAATAAATCCTATCTATAAATATAAGCTGAAAATTATTACAAATATGCTGCGATGAAAACTTTTCAAGGCAAAAGTGAGAAGGATGTGTAAACTTCTACAAACGAAGATTTTGATCGGATATCCTAAAAATCAAAAGACATAAACGACTAATTTAGAGCCTAATGCATATGCTAATGTAAGCCCATAGGGTGGTAAAATTTTTCAATTAATGTAACTTGATCATTTTTTTATTTATCGGAAACGGGACAAAGTCAGAGACATTTTGGGGCATTCCTATTGATGTAAACGTACATTAACGAATATATGCACTGTGATATGACGGCTAAGGCCTGTATATAATATATCAATCTAATTTTTGTATTATTTGGCACAAAATCCCTTTGGTGCTTCAACTCCAAACGCAGTTTCCATAAAATGGGACAATTTTGCTTTCCTCGGCTACGGATTACCGAAATAAGGGACGGTGCCGTTGAAATGGTAACGTTTGGTCACGTTAAATACATAATAATTCGAAATTAAAACTTGAAAACCAATTATTTAGCCATGAAACCCTCTGCGATCCGAATCTTGATCACTGTGCTATGTGTCACTTATAACCTGATGTAGTGGCCGCGCCACTGCGAGAACTTCCCATTACTTCCGGAAGCTTTCCGCCGCTACATCACAACACACAGAAATGCTTTCTTTATTGTTTCTTTTATATTTTAATTTATTTTTTTTATTTGTGAGGAAACCTGCAATCTGAGAATAAAATTTCGAAGATGTGTGAAGTCCGCTTACCCTCATTGGAGCAGCGTGGCGGACTCTTGCCGGCTCCAAAACCCTCTCAGAAATGAGAGGAGGCCTGTGGTCAGCAGTGAGACATTTAAAGGCTGTTACTTTACTATACTTTTTTTTTTGGTTATATTTTACTTGCCGTGGAAGCGGGTTAACAGAATCTATCACACCATCTCATCCCGTGGGGGTCGTAAAAGTCAGCAGAGGGAAAATTAAAACCAGAAG
Organism: Luehdorfia chinensis; assembly: GCA_019845155.1. NCBI lineage: Eukaryota > Metazoa > Arthropoda > Insecta > Lepidoptera > Papilionidae > Luehdorfia > Luehdorfia chinensis. The sequence continues at coordinate 378,228 of JAHVAK010000696.1, forward strand.
ATGTGCAGCAGCATCTTCCTCGAACATCAGAATATATAAACTGCGGTTGTCAACCCGCCTGCCAAGCGTGGCATCTATGGCAAATTCCCCTCAGATGAGAGCTACACACGTTTGTAGCAATCCATGGGGGAGGCCTATGTCCAGCAGTGGACTAGTGATAGGCTAAAATAATGATGATGATGATATAATGATTTCTTATATTTACGCGAACACTACACATTTAAATGAAACTAATTTTACGGATTTTATCGCGTTTAATTTTTGTTATTTATAACCCGACGTTTCTAGTGCTTTACAGCACCCATGGTCACGGGGGGACTGAGGTGACAGATGTCCTGATGTCATAGTTAACCCGGAGTACCTTCAGTTTTTAATTATTATTTGTGGTCCGATCTAATAATTAAAAGCTGATTTAAATGATGATGATATTTTATTTCTTCATCATTTTATTACTGTTATATTGTCATGTATCATGTGTCTAGATGTAAGTGTAGGAATAAATGTCTTTATTTCTATCAATTGCGCATGAGTTATTCTAGTGCCTCAAGTGTACGCGCTAACACAGGCACTTTCACATCGTTTCATACCCGCGCCCGGTGTAACGCGATAAGATCGAGCGTAGCGTAGGGTGTAGTGTTAAAAACATAGTCAATCACAACGTAACCACCCGGTAACCAACAATTTGTGTATTTGCCGGCTGGGATTCGAACTAAGGATCCACTCAACTAAAGCCACACACATTTATAACATTCAATAAAAACGATGTTTTATATTCTAATTAGTTTTATGATTTGCGCTAAACGTTAACATTAAGATTCGTAATTACTATCCAGTCGGACTGCCCGCGGCCCGTCCTTTGCTAACAATTTATGGTTAAGAACAAACTATTAAGAATAATTGTTTGATTTAACTAACAGCCTATTACAACTTCATGGTGGTAGGATTCCTATGCAGAAATCCGTCTAGGTAAGCACCACGAGTCGTCGTCGAGTGACGAGTTTCTGATTCTATCGGAAGCTATCAACTGCATTAGATATATAATAGTGCCACGAGGTGGTGTGGAGCGAGTAAAACAGTAACTTTACTGGTGGTAGGACTTCTATGCAGGAATCCGTCTAAGTAGGTACCACCCCAGGGTCAGTTATTCTGCTGTGAAGCAGTAGTGTGCAAACATTACTGTGTTTTGGTTTGAAGGGCACTGTGAGCTAGCGTAATCACAGGGCATATGAGACTTTAGAACTCATGTCTCAGGGTGATGGTATCACACAGAAATTTTCTGGGTGACACAACATTTGTTATGGGCAGACGTTTCACTTGCCATCAGGTGAACGTTTTGCTCGTTTCATCACTTGATACTTTTACAATTTTAAAATTAAGTTGTAAAAGGGGAGGTTTGGCCGTGTGGCGGCGGCTTGAAAGAATCTACCACCACATCTCATGCCGTGGGTGTCGTAAAAGTCGACAGAGGGAAAATATTAAAACAAGGAGATGGAACATCTCAATAAATAAACTGCGGTTGCCAACCCGCCCGTTACTTTTGTGGCAAGATTGCCATATGCCATAGATATGGGGGAGGCCTATGTTTAACAGTGGACTAGCGATAGGCTGAAATGATGATGATATGTAGGGGAGGTTATAAATTCGGTACTTAAAATAAGAGCTCACACAAAAAATGTCATTAAATTATTTCTTATATTTACGCGAATATTACACATTTAATAAAACTAATTTTATGGATTTTATCGGGTTTAATTTATAAACTATTTATAACCTCACGTTACAAGTGCTTTGCAGCACCCATGGTCACCGGTGCGGAGGGACTGAGGTGACAGATATCGTGATGTCATAGTTAATCCGGGGTACCTTCAGTCACTTAACTTAGTGTTTGTGTGATAAATTCCATCCAAGCTTAATATCATAAACGCGAAATTAATTATCTCTGCCCCTCCGTCTGTTTGTTACATTTCACGGCTCAACCGTTGAACCGATTTTGACAAAAGACTGACAAAGGATACTTTTTATTCCGGTAAATCAAAGAGTATCTACAGTATTTAAAAAAAAAAAACTAAATCCACGCGGACGTTATCGCGGGCTCCGTCGTTTCGTCGTTTCAGCCTATCACAAGTCCACTGCTGAACATAGGCCTCCCCCATAGATAGCCACTAAACTTTGTAGCTGTCATTGAGGGATTTTTCCATAGTTACCAGTTTATTTATCCAGATGTTCCAGGAAGATGCTGCTGCCCATCTCCTGGTTTCCATTTTCCCTTTGTCGACTTTTACGACACCCACGGGATGAGATGGGGTGGTAGATTCTATTAAGCCGCCACCACAAAAACGGGCTTTAGCAAGTTTAAAATAAAGAAACATTCTAGAATTCTTAAGTGTGCGACAAGCTTTAGACTAGTCAGAGCTTTTGAGGTCGGGAAGGCCTTAATGATTTGTTATGCGGTATTCGCTTAACATTGTTCTGCAATATTACGGAGAATGGGTGCAGGATATGACATAGGTGAGTCTTATTACGCAGCGGAAGCTCCGGTCGTACTCGCGACTTGTTGCGTTCTCGTGTAGAACGCTTAAGACCCGATTTCACCGATTGCTTTGGAAACCAAGTTTAATGAAACCGCGTTTTGCTTAACTGAGTTCAAATGTATCATTTGATCTCGGTTTCCGTCTAACCGATTTCACCGAGTCCATTTTGATCGCGTTTAGAAAAACGAAGTTTATATGAAATATCGTCACAATCTAAAACAAAAAGACGATTTATTTCGTATTTTGCGACATCAAACAGCCTGTTTTTACGCTTAGATTACATAGGTATGCAAACAATAAATAATACTAATTAAAAATAAATTTTGTGTTTACATAGTTGTGCAATTGACAATGACAGCTCTCTAAACGCGTTTAAAGAGCTGAACGTCGAAGATTGGGCGTTCAGAATTTGAACCGCGTTTATCATTGACTGCGTTCATTTGATGTTGATGAAATGCAAACTGTAGCATTGAACTCAGTTAAACGCTTAAACTTCGTTTTTCTTGAATTGATCGCGTTTAGTTTCAACGGTGAAATCCGCCCTAAGGAGTCGCGGGTGGCAATTATTTAGAAAAAAGTAATGGTATGTAAAATTGTCACAACGGCTTTGACATCTGTAAAAAAAATTATATGACAAAGTAACATACATATATGCAGACACGCCTTTTTCCCATAAAAGGGGTTGGCAGAGGGCACACACACGTTTCGGGTGGCGGACCACTCATATGTTGCCATCATTAGGTGGTTACATTTTTAATGTTTTATAGTGCAATTAAAAGTCTTACTTTCCGTTGGTGTAGAATTTACCACATGTTTGAAAAACAAATTTTATTCAAAATTCCCATCACTTATATCTACAGTATATTCAACAAAAAACGATACACAAGGTTTTCTCCCGAGTCGGCGGTGCGATTTGCAAAACGATTGTTTAGTGCAGTAACGAACCTGCTACCTTTATCGCGAAAGCCAATCGTTTAAGCGAGCCGTTTGCGTTCAAAATAGATAGGCGACAGCTATCAATTTAGCAAAATACATCAAACATGTGTCGCCACATGAGAGTCACCACAATCTTTATAAAGTGATCGGAATCTCTTAGAACAGGCTATTTAATCGTTGAGTACACTACGCAATCTTCAGTATTTACACAAGCGATAATTGGTCATTTATCTCTCTAGGAATTCAATTCCCATGCAGTTGTTATCACGGGTAATTGGATGTAATCGTATAATACTAGGATTTCTCGCAGCGGCCCGCCTCCGGGGCTGACATTCTTTGAGACTAGCCATTTACGGGACGACTTTAAAGCCAGGGGCATATTTGTCTACATGCATTTAAACTAATATTCTTATTGATTAGCATAGATTGATAATTTATGTTTAATTTAAAAAACGATGCCCTAAACTAGGATTTCTTTTTATCTTGGGTGAGTTTTCAATATCACCTACCTCTTTCCTACCGAGGTGTCGCAAGAGGCGACTGAGGTACTGAACGGACATCTTTACTAGTCCATGCAATGCTGTCACTGCACTGCGCAATGGGGAGTAAGATTTTTTTTAGACTACTACACTACTAAGTTTCAGCCTATAAATGAACCACAGCTGAGCACAGGCCTCTCATTTCTGAGAGGGTTTTGGAGATAGGAAGAATCCGCCACGAGGCTCCAATGCGGGTTGGCGGACTGCACATGTCTTCGTAATATTTTTTTTTATTTTTTATTTCACAGACATGCAGGTTTCCTCACTTTGTTTTCTTTCACCGCCGAGCACGTGGTAAATCAGCACTTAAATTTGCAATTAACAAATTTAATGGTGCCGGCACCGAGGATCGAACCCAGTTCACTCGCGTACTATGAAATTTAAAGCGAGATCCTAGCCGCTGAGCTACCACGGGTCATAAGGTGAACGACTTTATTCCACTCATTTCGAAAAAAAAGTAAAAATATTTTTTCTATATACTCGTAAAATACTACGGACTATAGAACACTTTGGCCTGTCGACCTCGACCCTCTTGTTTTATTTCCTCACCCACGAATTACCACGGCTCGTAACCAATAACTAGCTACACACATTTTCGCATTACATATGCAATCACGGTCATCTCTCTTTTTGTAACATCACGGTAAGGAGTAATATAACCAAAGAAACCATTGCGTACCTCAGCTATAATATATCTAACAACCACTATATCTTAGCACCGCCTACAGGCACAGCTTACGGCAGAAATACTGAGATGTAATCAATCATTGCCTACGATCGATAATAAAATTATAAGTAGAAGACAGACGATGCGGCCAGCGTGAGTCGACTCTACTATTTTCTGTACGCAATTAATATAGAAAAAAAAGAAATAACATTTTTAATTTTGTACGCGGCCAGCAAATTACCTTTGTTACTCTATACTAAAATAAATTTACGCAAACTAATGGTAGTAGGATTCCTATGCAGAAATCCGTCTAGGGATGTACCACCGCAGGGTCAGTTATTCTGCCGTGAAGCAATAGTGCATTACTGTGTTTATGTCGGAAGAGCACTGAGAGCGAGTGCAATCACTGGGCGCAGTGTGGTGCCACACAAAAATGTTCTAGGTGATACAGTATTTGTTATATGTAGACGTTGCAATTGGATCAGTAACACTTCTAATAAAGAAAAGTTATTATACTTTAAATTTAGCCGATAGGTGTCCAGCAGAGTAGAATAGCACCTACCTCTTTCGTACTGAGGTGTTGTAAGAGGCTACTATGGTATTCTATAATGGTCGTTAGAACGCAATGGGGAGTAAGAATTTTCTGACTCGTACCAATATAGCGGCGACGTGGTTCGCCACCTATCACATTTTGTTTCCCGAGGTGGCGCCAAGTGGGCTACGAGTATGGTCCCTGCCTACCCCTTATGTGGGAAAAAGGCATGACTGTATGTACGTATTTTTTTTTTATTGGATAAGGTGAGCAAAACGTTCACCTGATGGTAAGTGCAACGTCTGCCCATAACAATGCTGTGTCTCACGGAACATTTCTGTGTGACACCACAATGCGACCGTCACTCTGAGACATCAGTTCTTAAGTCTCATATGCCCAGTGATTACGCTAGCTCTCAGTGCCCTTCAAACCGAAACACAGTTATGTTTGCACACTTCTGCTTCACGGCAGAATAACTGGCCCTGGGGTGGTACCTACCTAGACGGACTCCTGCATAAGAATTCTACCATTACTTTGCGTAAATTTATTTTAGTAAAGAGAAACAAATTTAATTTGCTGACCGCTTGCAAAATTTAAAATGTTATTTCTTTTTTTTCTATATTAAACTTAAACTTTAATTATATAAATCTCCCACTCTATAATATAGTGGCTGTTGTAAGATTCGACTATGAAACATTTTATATTTTCTGGCAGTTGGCGGATTAACCATATCTCGGATCCCAAATAGGGTCTGGTGACAGGCAGCGCCTTTCATGTATTGACCAAACCGCCTGCTAAGCATTTTTTATGGATGAAAATGACAGTGCAACATTTGCCACTATACCCACAACTATGTCAGCAACAACATTTCTGTGTTGCACCACACTGCGCTCGACACTCTGAAACATCAGTTCTTAAGTCTCATTCGCCCAGTGCCAATAGCTATTAACGCCCTTCAGAATGAAACAAATTAATGATTGCAAACTACAGCTTGTTGCCAGAATTACTCGTTTTTTTTTTGTTTACTCGTACAGAATTATCGAACGAATGATCGTGGTAGTGGTGGTAAGTGAGGTGATTATGGAAAAAACTTCGTCCTTGTGATCTCATGTGCAGAAGATTTGATTATTAATAGGCCGTGGCCTTGACTATTAATAGAAAATGCCTGGTATCCATATATCCATACTAATATTATAAATGCGAAAGAAACTCTCTCTGTCCCTGTGTCTGTTTGTTACCTTTTCACGGTGAAACCGCTGAATCGATCTCGAAGAAATTTGGCACAGAGATAGTTTGCATCCTGGAGACGGACATAGGATAATTTTTATCCCGGAAAATCAAGTAATTTTCACGGGATATTTAAAAAACCTATATCCACGCGGACGAAGTCGCGGGCTGCAGCAATATTATAAATGCGCAAGTAACTCTATCCCTTGGTCTGTTTGTTAAATTTCATAGCTCAATCGTTAAAGCGATCTTGATAAAATTCGGCACAGAGGTAAATTGCATCCTGGAGACGGACATAGGATACTTTTTATTCAAAGAGACTTCACAGTATTTTTACAAAAACTAAATCCACGCAGACGTAGCCGCGGACTTTGGCTTGTCTTACATAAATGTTATACATCGTCGAAGCAATTGGGAAATAATTCGCACGGTTCTAGTAATGCGCTAACATTGCCGTCGTCAGTTATTTTGGCGGTCAGAATTCATCCAGATAACCCGGTCATACACAGCGAATACTATTTTAAACTTTCTGCAATGCAAATGGATAAAACATGATCATAAAAATATGCGAAGGATACGAGAGTGCCGCTTCTAATATTTATAAATACTTTCAATCAGAATTATAATAAAAAAATAGCTGAAAATTTCGGTTAGGACTTACTATCCATACTAATACTGTAAATGCGAAAGTAAATCTCTCAGTCCCACTGTCTGTTTGTTACCTTTTCACAGGTCAACCGTTGAACCGATCTTAACGAAATTTGGCACAGAGATGACTTGTATCCTGGAGACGGACATAGGATACTATATATTCTAGAAACTCAAAAGTTTCCGCACTATTTTAAAAAACCATAAATACGGCGGACGTAGTCGCGGGCTTTAGCTATATTCTTCTTTGTATTTGTAGTGAGCGTTTATTTTTAACTGAGATTTTGTGTTAATTTATGAAATTGCATTACTTTCTTTCTCGCTTAGAGGATAAATTAAAAAGAAAATCGCATTAGAGTACAATTTATCATACGATGTAGTCATCGTTACGATTTCTACCTCGTTTTTATTAAGATGCTTTTAAACAATTAGATAACTTTAAAACGACAGCACATAAGAAGCTTAAGAAATATCACATATGTCTTACATCGCGCTATCACAGTTTCCCAAGTTCTAAAGACTACTGGTAGGATGAGACATTTTCCCAAGACCAGACCTCCCGATCTCTCGCGGGTCTCTCTTCTTTGTATCTATATTCGCCAAATATGGAACGGTAATACATCTACAGATTACGCATTTGGAACAGCTAACGAAAAGATAATTATTTTTCCAATTTTGTTGTAATATCACAGTACCAGACGCCTTACACCTGTCGCCGCCCGTCGCTGGTCGAGATAATTAACGTCTAGTGCAGGTTATCCGTCATCTTCGGACTCGACGACATTTTTCTGTCGTTGCCCTTATTTGACTTCGTCGTCGTCGTTTCAGCCTATTACAAGTCCACTGCTGAACATAGGCCTCCCCCATAGATAGCCACAAGTTTGTAGCTTACGTATTGGAGGGATTTTGCCATAGTTGCCACGCTTGGCAGGCGGGTTGGCAACCGCAGTTTATTTATTCAGATGTTCCAGGAAGATGCTGCTGCCCATCTCCTTGTTTGAATTTCCCTCTGTCGACTTTTACGACACCCACGGGATGGGATGGGGTGGTAGATATTCTTAGGCCGCTACCACACGGCTCTTATTTGACTATTACAACAAATTACAAGAGGGGTGGTAGATTTCATTACGTTACCACCACACCTTTCCTTAAAGTAGTCGAAACAAATACTAATATACTCGTAAAAGACATACAAACAGTCACGCCATTTGCCTTTATAAGGAATAGGCAGACCCACACACGTAGCCCACTTTTCGCCCCTGCGGGATACGAGATGTGACTGGTGGCGAACCATGTCGAAGAATTTTTTGACTCGTACCAAAATGGCGGCATTTTGGTACGAGTCAAAAAATTCTTACAACCCATTGCGTTCCCACGCAGTACAGTGACAGTATTGCATATTTTGGTGTTATTCTGCACGCACAAAGGCTGTCCGTACAATACTTTAGTCGCCCCTTGCGACACTTCGGTAGGAAAGAGGTAAGTACTGGTGGTAGGATTCCTATGCAGGAATCCGTCTAGGTAGGTACCACCCCAGGGCCAGTTATTCTGCCGTGAGGCAGTAGTGTGCAAACATTGCTGTGTTTCGGTTTAAAGGGCACTGAGAGCTAGCGTAATCACTGGGCATATGAGACTTAAGAACTTGTCTCAGGGTGACGGGCACAGTGTGGTGTCACGCAGTAATTTTCTGAGTGACAACATTTGTTATGGGCAGACGTTACACTTACCATCAGGTGAACGTTTTGCGCGTTCTGTCACTTTTATGAAAAAAAAAGGTTCTATTCTACTCTGCCTATGTTTTATTTTCTCACCACAATATAGTACGACTTATATAATTAAGAAATATTACACAACACATCTCTGTGGAAGACTGGTGCCTAAACTAAGCTTTAGGCCTGTATTTCAGGACACCAGGTCTCCTCCCCTTGGGTAATAGATAGGTTTTGTATGTATTATTCGTCTGTTTATAAGTGCGTATATATAATAGAAAAAGTTGTGCTAAAAACAGGAAAAAAAAATTAAATTGATTGCCCTCGGAAATGTATTTCTCGCTCACCTATGTTATAATTGTATGTAGAGCTAACAGGCCGTTGGCCGCTACCAAACCACGTTGTGATAAACTGAATTAATGTATCTTGAGTTCAAATTCCACGTCGGTAATCTCGTAAAGCAATTGATAGGAAGAGCAGCCATTATTCAATGAGCCACACCGGGCCATTGTACTATTCATTATATTTCCTGTTTGTTGTAGCGACAATACTTTCGTCTGTCCGTCATATCCCGAAACCATCGCCCACGGCCAGAGATAGCACACACGCAATCTCTCTGGATTAATTAAAGTCAAAGTTCTATTAAGTGAAACATTTTTCCTGACAAGACTCTTTTGACAAGAATATTTTGCATTTAGCCATCCGTGGAAAAGTAGTGAATAATGAACTGTGAAGTTCCTAATTCATTACGTTTAAATGTAAATGCATTTATAAATGTTAGCTCATAGGCAGAGTCGCTATTCGACGCACCTACCTCTGTAATAGCGATGTGTGAGGTATGAGGCGACTAAGGTATTATTTGATAAGAGTGATGGAACGAGCAAAACGTTCACCTGATGGTAAGTGCAACATCTGCCCATAACAAATGCTGTGTTACCCAGAAAATTGTGACAGCACAATGCGCCCGTCACCCTGAGACAAGTTCTTAAGTCTCATATGCCCAGTGATTACACTAGCTCTCAGTGCCCTTCAAAGCGAAACACAGTAATGTTTGAACACTACTACTTCATGGCAGAATAACTGGCCCTGGGGTGGTACCTACCTAGACGGATTCCTGCATTGTACGGACAGCCTCTATTCGTGCAGAATAACACCGTAATATACAATGCCGTAACTATACTACTCGTGGTAAAGAAATAGAGAGTAAGTTTTTTTTGTCTCTTACCAAAATGAAGGCGTCGTGGTTCGCCACCCATCACGTTTTGTTTCCCGTGGTACCGTCAAAGGCGTCACTACATGTATGTATGTAAATGCACCGGATTTGACAGTAATGCGTCTGTGGTCTGTTTGTAAATATTTTCAGTCCAATAAGTAGGTACCACCCCGGGGCCAGTCATTCTGCCGTGAAGCAGTAGTGTGCAAACATTACTGTGTTACGGTTTTAAGGGCACTGTGAGCTAGCGTAATCACTGGGATTATTAGACTTAATAACTTATGTCTCAGGGTGATGGACACAGTGAGGTCACAAAAATTTTCTGGGTGACACATTGTTATGGGCAGACGTTGCACTTACCATCGGGTGAATGTTTTGCTCGTTTCATCACTTTATCCAATAAAAAAAAATAGAGGTCAACGTTGTGTCATTATTGTGCTGTATCCTCTGCAGAAGTCGGTTGGTACCACCGCAGTGCCAGTTATTCTTCCATCAAGCGGTAGTGTGCGATCACGTGTTTCGGTTTGAAGAGCACTTATATCTAGTGTAATTACTGGGCATATGAGACTTAACAAGTGGATTCACGGGGTGACGGTGCAGTGTCGTGGCATGAAGAAATGTTCTAGCTGACACAGCATTTGTTATGGGCAGACGTTGCACTTCCCATGAGGTAATCGTCGTAATGACTTTCTTCAATTAAATGTAAATAAAAGAAAACAATTATCATCACGCAAGTAACTTCCAAGTTTTTTCAACTGAACCAGAAATTTCTTAAACTTTTTGTTAAAAAGGTTTGCTTAGATTTTTATGATCTTAAGAAACTCGATGAGCAAGTCGTTTACTTAACGGTTAGTGATGAAAAGTTCGTTAATTTGCTAAGATCCGCATGCAATTTATAAAAATGGTGTATATTACCTAGTTTTTTGAAGAGCACCGCCCGCCCTGTCTCAGTAGCGTGCACAAGCAAACTAACACCGCCACAAGGAAGGTTGGTTTGGTTGGTGGAGACCAACCACTACAATACTACCACTAGATAATATACACCACTGAAGTCCAGAACACGACACGTATTTCGCCCTACTCTACGACAGACGGCCGCCGAGAGAGCGGCGCGGTCAAAGAGCTGCCTATTTATACTATAGGTGACGCAAACGGCCCCCACCAACGACATTGCGATTACAATATCGTGATAGCGACCGCTTGCTCACACAATCCACCACCCGAATTACACAAGCAGCCGTTTGCGACCGAATTGATAGCAAACTTCAAGAATATTTAAACTTTAAGTACTAGATTTATAGATATTGAAAAGTGGTGAATTCGATACGTTTGTTTGCTTATTCAGCAGTATAATGTTATTATTTATAGACTTGTTTGCGGTGAATGCAGCGCCGTTTACATGGGTCAGACTGGTCGTAATTTCGATACTCGATACAAGGAGCATTTGGCCGCGTACAGAAATTGCAATCCCGACAGATCACAATTCGCAAAACATGTTTTGGAAACTAGGCATAACCTAACTAGCGACCGCACATTTAAAGTCTTACATATTTGCGACAAGGGGCTTCGGCTGTGAGTGATGGAATAATTAGAAATGATAAAAAGTACTCGTAAAAATAGTAACATTGCACTGATGAATGAACAAACAAACGTTTCGAATTCACCACTTTTAAATATCTTTAAATCCAGTACTTAAAGTTTAAATATACTCGAAGTAGTCGTTTGCTATCAATTCGATCGCAAACGGCGGCTTATGTAATTCTGGTAGTGAATTGTGTGAGCAAGCGGTCGCTATCACGATATTGTAATCGCAATGTCGTTGGTGCGTTTGCGTCACCTATAGTATAAATAGGCAGCTCTTTGACCGCGCCGCTCACTCGGCGGCCGTCTGTCGTAGAGTCTATGACACTAGATAATGCCTCATTTTGGGGCGAAACACTTGTCGTGTTCTCGACTTCAGTGGTGTATATTATCTAGTGGTAGTATTGTAGTTATTAGTCTCCACCAACCAAACCAACCTTCCCGGTGGCGGTGTTAGTTTGCTTGTGCCCGCTACTGAGGGAGGACGGGTGGTGCTCTTCAAAAAAACTAGGTAATATACACTATTTTTATGTTTTGCATGCGGATCTTAGCAAATTATATTTCTGCAAAGTAACGCCTGATTCTATTAACAATATTAACGGTAAGTGCCACGTTTGCCCATAACATTTCTATTTCACCCAGAACTGTGATTAAAATCGACAATCGCACGACACTGCGTTTGTCACTCTTAGACAATAGTCATTTAGTTTCATTTGCCCAGAAATTTCACTAGCTTTTTGGAACACAGTGATGCTTACACACTACTGCTCGTTGGCAGAATAACTGGCACTACGATGGAACCTAGATGGACTCCTGCATACAATACCTAGCACTAGTCTTTCATCATCTGGATATATGTGATGTGATGATGATGTTCTCCTAGCCGATTTCGACCACGGCGTCAACTTCCGAATACTGTCGAGAGCCGCGCAAACACAGAGGCACTCACTCGTTCCAACCTACCCGCGCCCGATGTAACGCTGATGCGATAAGATCGTAGGTAGGCTAGGAGGCAGTGTCAGAAACACGGGGACAAACACAACACAACCAGACCCGAAAACCAATAATTTGTGTTTTGGCACAAATGTTTGCTCCGGCTGGGATTCGAACCCAGGACCCGCGGCGTAGAAGTCAGGTACTCTGACGACTAGGCAATCGGCCTATTGAGTCATAAAATAAAGCCGTGTGGCGGCGGCTCGTTAAAAGAATACTACCACTCCATCTCATCCAATGGATCTCGTAAAAGACGAGTAAGGAATTAAACTGCACTGTGCACCCAACAGCGCATGGTGGCGATGGGCTCACCACCTATCACATCAAGTGCATTATATTGTTTTGGTGAAACGTGGATTGTGGCAGTCATCTGTTTTTGCAGTGAGTGCCCAGTCTCTGACTACCCCTTTTGGGATACGGTCGTGATCTTATGTATGTATGTATGTAAAATAAAACTGGTTCGTGTAATGTGCTATCAACGGTTGGAACGTCGCAGCGGGCGGCGCGTCCTCGAGTGCCTTAACAAATAACAGTGCGTTTCAGTGTTTGCTAAAGTGAAATATCTGAACCCAAATTTGTATGGGACGAACCTAGAGTATCACCAATTTTAATGAAGCATTCTTTTCTTAGTCCTCAGGGTTAACAACGTAACAGCCTACCAGACACAACCAAAGTCTTGGGCCAAAGTGATCGATTACCATCACCGATTGAGTGCTAGTTTGTTGCCATATGCAATTTATAATCTTCACTTAATTGTAAAGTTTTTATGAAATGAAATGTTGTTATGAAAAAGATGTTGATAATATAACATACATTCATAAGATCACGACTGTATCCCATAAGGGGTAGTCAAGAGACTGGGCACTCACTGCAAAAACAGATAGGTGGTGAGCCCATCGCAATCATGCGCTGTTGGGTGCACAGTGCAGTTTAATTCCTTACTCGCCTTTTACGAGATCCATTGGAGGAGATGGAGTGGTAGTATTCTTTTATCAAGCCGCCACCACACGGTTGATAATATAATTATACACAAAATAAAAACTAACAGCCCACAGCTGCGTACAGGCCACCTCTCATTTTTGAGAGGTCGTTAGAGCTGAGAAGAGTCCGCCACGCTGCTCATATGCGGGTTGGTGGACTTCACAATGTCCTCAAAATATATTTATACCTCATGCATGCGGGTTTTCTCGCGATGTTTTTCTTCATCGCTTCGAGCACGAGGTAAATCAGTCATTGAAATTTCAGAAAGGTGCCAGCACCGGTGATCGACCACTCGCGTACTATTAAATTAAAGGCAAACGTCCGGACCCTGACTAACTACACCTAGTAACCCGGACCTACTACAGTTCTTTTACAAATGTTTTTAAAAAAGGTAACACTTAAAAATGTTTACAATACTTAAATGAGCTGAAAACATTTTTCTGTTAAAACTTTGGCTTAACAAATTAGACTGTAGTGTGATGTTTTGCGTCTTATATCTTAATTTGGATCTCGAGGAGTACCCTCGTAAGGCTCTGGTGGACAAACAATACGCAATTTGTGCCATTTCTGGTCAGTGATTATTTGATAATATGGTTGGTCGCGACAATAGTGACAACGCGTGCTATTGCGCAGTTTTGCCTTAAACGTATCGGATATAACTTCTAAATGTCTTAGTCGATAATAATTATAAAGATAATACTACTGGTAGCATTCCTACGCAGGGAATTCTTAAATGATTGTTAGGCCATATGTCGGGCTCAAATGTCATGACATTCTTCAGGCATTCCTCTCAGGCGCCTCGTTTGAAACCTCAGTGGGTTTCTGCAATTTTAAGTGCTGATTTACCACGACCTCGGCGGTCAAGGTAAACATCGTGAGGAAGCCTGCATGTCTGTGTGAAGTCTGCTAACCCGCTCGCTGCTCCACAGCGTGTTGTACCATCCCCGGCTCCTAAAACACTCTCAGAAATGAGAGGAGGCCTGTACTCAGTAGTTTTGACAACCAGTGGTAGATAGCCCGGTATATACCTTGCTTGATCAGTGGTAACATTTAGCAGAATTTTAGCTAAACGAACTCATAAAATATGAAGATATTATTTTATTTTATTTTACATTTTTTTTATAATATCTACGTGAGTGCGCTTATAGATACGGAGGCTACTTATTATTATCACATATTTGTAGCTTAATGAATAGATCTTGAAAATAGAGTAAAGTAAACGGTACCAGTGCCGCTAGTGTTATTTACAGTAATATAAGCCATTGTTTATAAAATTTAGATGTATAGAGATTTCGTATCTGCTGCTATTAAGAAATAGATCCACCTCTCGATTATGATAATGTTCGTTGAGTAAAGTGCAGGCTCGTTTTTCGCATTTTATCTGAACCGTTGGCGCGACTACGGAACCGATAGGATCGCCTTGTGGCGAGAGTACCTTTGTGGTATTTTAACCATAAGTTTGGAGAGCAGCTGAGGACAGTGTACAGTATATACTTATTCTATTAAAGGAAATAAAGTTAAGATCCCCATGCAAAATTTAAAATGTGTGTGTATTACCTAGTTTTTGAAGAGCACCGCTTGCTCTCCATCAGTAGCGTGTACAAGCAAACAATACCGTCACCGGGAGCGGCTCCCGGTGACGGTATAAATATATATATACTAGCGGATCCGACAGACGTTCTCCTGCCCGAATATTGGCTTGCCTGCTGTTAACAGATTCAGCAAATGATTTTTCGATATTCCAATTATCGATAAGCTATATACTGAGTGACTTTTGTCATTTTACTAGAACTCTATCGCAATTCTGAATCTAAACCATTTAGGGAACTACACAAACAAACACAAAAAAAATAATTAAAATCGGTCCAGCCGTTTGGGAAGAGTTCAGTGACATACAGACGCACAGAAGAATTATATATATAAAGATTATATATTTTGTTTGTTCGGGCATAACTACTTTGTTTATGAAGAATCATTAAAAGCGATATTACTTATATTATTGTGCAAATAAGTGCATTAAACATACATACAGTCACGTCTTTCTCCCATACAAGAGGTAGGTAGAGACCACACCCGAAGCCCCATTTTGCCCACGCGGGGAAACGAGTCGTGACGAGTGGCGAACCACGTCGTCGACATATTGGTACGAGTCAAAAAATTATTACTCACCATTGCGTTCCCACGAGCAGTGCAGTGACAGCATTGCTTACCGTACAAGAGCTTAATCGCCTCTTACGACGCCTCGGTAGAAAAGAGGTATGTGCTCTTCTACTCTGGAGACCTATCGGCCTAGTCGCTATATCTAAGTAGAACTATCATCATCGTCATTATCACTTCAGCCTATCACTAGTCCACTGTTGAACATAAGCCTCCCACATAGATTGCCACAAAAGTTTGTCGCTTTCATTTTGGGGGGATTTTGCCAAAGTTGCCACGCTTGGCAGGCGAGTTGGCAACCGCAGTTTATTAGTTATGTATTGAGATGTTCCAGGAGGATTCTGCTGCCCATCTCCTGGTTTCTACTTTCCCTCTGTCGACTTTTACGACACCCACGGGATGAGGTGGGATGGTAGATTCTCTTAAGCCGCTACCGCACGGCAACCGCTACCATGCAAGCTATAACTATGCAGCGTAGCAATGCACAATTTTATAAGTCTGGCACATACCTTCTGGTAGAGGAAAGGCCTGGTGAGCGCGAGGTAGCGCTCGAGGGCCATGGTGACGGCGATGCACACACTGCCGACTCCGAAGATCCGCAGGAGCACCCTGGCTACGCAGTACAGCCGAGTGTTCCGCGCGCCGGGCACCTGCTCCGACACCACCATCGCACAGACCATGCCAACCTGACAAAACAGATTTGTTGTTGATACAGTCACGTTACAACTAAATACGACGACCGTGTGGCCTAATGGTCGGGGTACCTGACTCCTACACCGCAGGTCCTGGATTCGAATCCCAGTCGAAGCCATCATTTGTGCAAATACACAAGCTGTTGGTTTTCGGGTCTGGTTCCAGATGCAGAGTGTAGAATAAGAGATGATAACAATATATTCAAACTCGATTCTGGTGGTATGGATGGATTCCTATGCAGGAATCTGTTTAGTTAGGTACCACACACAGGGCCCGTTATTCTGCCTTAAAGCAGTAGTGTGCGACCATTACTGTGTCTTCGGTCTTCAGTCTGAAGGGCACCGATAGGTGATGTAATCACTGGGCATATGAGACTTAAGAACTGACGTCTCAGGGGGACTGGCGCAGTGTGCCACACAGAAATGTTCAGAGCATTTGTTTTGGTCTGTTGCACTCACCATCGGGTGAATGTTTTGCTCATTTCGTCGCTCCAATAAAAAAAAAAAAAATTATGCGTTTTACAACTTTAGACTGATTTTTGGTGATTTACCATTTGCTTAGAGCTGATGGTGATGATGATGAAGGTATAAATCGCAATGAAACATGTCAACATCTTCTCAGAAATTAGAGAGGATATGTACTCAGCTTTAGGGCATTTATAAGCTGTTATTAAAGTAACAGTTTTTACAAAATTAGCAAGAATTCGAACCCCTTACTGGTGGTAGGCTTCATATGCAGAAATCCATCCAGGTAGTACCACCGCTGGGGTGGTACCAGTTATTATGCCGAGAAGCAGTAGGTGCAAACACTAATGTTTTGGTTCGAAGGGCACTAAGAGCTAAAGAAAGCTCGCAGAAGATTTTTTTTTGGGAGAGGGGGCAAACTAGCAAGCGGCTCACCTGATGGTATGCACGAGGGAGAAACACACGTTGTTCGTCTTTCATTTATTTAATGTTAAAATCTTAATAATTGTGTTCCAACAAAATAGAGGAAAGTGTTTTTTTTTTTATTTTGATTATTTTTAATAAAATTTCAATGAAAACTTCTTAAAGTCAATGTTAAAAGATGTTTATCAGTTTGTTACTTCATGTCCGATTATTATTTGTATTAATATACACGTTATTATTTCTGTACTCAGCCTTTTTTTAATATTTCGCTAATTGTGCCGGTGTGTATATTTTATAATACACTTTTTCTAACTTCTTGACATGTTTGCTGAATTCTATGTCAGTTTTTTTAGTAACACTTTTAGGAATTTTGTTAAACTTCATTGAGCCACGTGGTCACCATGTGTCTTTAGTAGCCGCCCATAGTCAATATCATTTGTAACTTACAAACATTACCGCCTCTGCGAGCAATAACAATTGCCTGCATCGACAAATTGACTTCAATCAATCGCTTCAATCAAAGTTCCGATGTCCCTTGCGTTGTCGGCCATATTTGTAAGAATGTATGCCGCAATGGGTAAATTTTCGTGTTAAAATCACTTAAAATTACCGTTCAGTAGTGACAGAGACAGAGACAAACACAACATAACCAGACCCGAAAACCAACAATTTATGTTTTAGCACAAATGTTGGCTCCGCTTGGGTTTCGAACCCAGAACCCGCAGCCTGGAAGTCAGGTACCACTAAGCCACACGGTTGCGTTCTCAGAGATGAGACCTTTAATCATTGGTCTTGATATGTTTAGTTCGGCTGAAACTCTTTTCTTTTTAGTCGTCGTTCGTCGTTTCAACCAATCACAAGTCCACTGCTGAACATTGGAATTAAAGCGAACGCCTAGCTCCTAAAAAAGTGACAGTTCTCATTTTCTTTAAAATAATATAGAGCCGTGGTAGCTCAGGGGCTAAGCGTTCAGAGCTTTAAATTTCATAGTACGCGAGTGACCTGCGTTCGATTCCCGGTGCCGGCACCACTAAAATTGTTAATTGCAATTTTAAGTGCTGATTTACCACGTGCTCGGCGGTGAAGGAAAACATCGTGAGGAAACCTGCATGTCTGAGAAATAAAAAAATATTTCGAAGACATGTGAAGTCCGCCAACCCGCATTGGAGCAGCGTGACGGATTCTTCCTAGCTCCAAAACCCTCTCAGAAATGAGAGGAGGCCTGTGCTCAGCAGTGGGACATTTATAGGCTGAAACTTTACTTTTTAATTATAAATAATCTTAAATATAAATTGCACCCGTGGGAAACTGGGGCGGGTCGCTAGTAGTACTACACAGAATAACTGGAACTGCGGCGGTGCCTACCTAGACCAATTCTTGCACAGGAATCCTACCACAAGTAAAAGTGTTACTTAGACTAGTGTTACTAGATGGACGTCAGTTAAACTATAGGCTTAGTAATTTTACTAGACACAGGGCTCTTCAATCCGTCATTCTTCGAAATTCATACGGACAGGTTTTTATATTATTATATACTTAATTTATATTACGGTACTGTGATTTATTGAAACTATATTATACTGTGCGAAATCTGTGCTTACCAATCACGCCTTTTTCCATATATGGGGTAGGCAGAGACTGAGATAGTTTTACAATAAAATTTCTAAAGAGTGGCGCGAAACCTGACCTACATATTTAAAAAAAACTTGTCAAGAAGATTATCTTAGAAAAAAAATCATTACTTAGAGGACAAAGATGTGGGGTAATAATTCTTACTCTGCACCTACAAACCCCTTGGTTACCAAAGAAATAAATATGTATATATAATTTAATGTCTTATAAAATGACATTATATAATATGGCATTGATAAAAAAGACCACAGAGTTTCTTGTCGGTTCTTCTCCGAGGTTTTATTTTTCTAATGGGTGCAGACAAAGAAACCAAGAACGCGCAGTTTTCCTCTCCGAATTAAAACATCTCAGTGCACTTTTTCTGGCTCCTATAATCACCAAAAAAAGACAGAAGGCGGTTTGTATTGAGCCGTAAGTACTATATATTTATTTGTGATCCGACCGACATTTGCTTCTGTTCTTTAAAATATTCAGCGGCAAAAATTAATTCCATTTTCACTTTATGCTTAGGTTTAAAAGTGAAAACAATATTTAATACTGCGTAGTGTGATTGGACCAGGCCAAAGTTGCCTCACGGTATTTGTTTACAAGAGGCGAGCCAACCGGTCTCAATATGCAGGGTTTTCCCTGTCCATTGCAACACTGTAACGAGACAAATGTGCAAATTCTATTGCCTTTGCATGTAATAAATGGCGGTAAGCTGGTCGATGTCGATCTGAGCGACGTCTTGTGTATGAAGTAGCCATCCGTGCAGAATATAATTTGATAGTGTAATTTTTTGCGCAAATTACAACGCACGTAACACCCGCATACTCAATTCACATGCGGTACATGCTAAGCCAAATATGTATCATAACGCCATAATTTGTGAGTAGTCTGATGTAGTATATTCGCGATTGTGTCTTAATTAAATATTATATTCTGTATAGTTACAAAATTGGTATAACAATATCGAATTTTTAGCAGTGACTCAAAAAATTTTGTAATGTTGTCAACGCCAGTTATATAATATTATACTATTATTATTGTTATTTTTTTATTTGATAAAGTGTTGCGACGAGCAAAACGTTCACCTGATGATAAGTGCAAAGTTTGCCCATAACAGATGCTGTGTTGCTCAGAATATTTCTGTGTAGCACCACATTGCGCCTGTCACCCTGAGACATAAGTTCTTAAGTCTCATATGCCCACTGATTACGCTAGTTCACAATGGCCTTCAGACCGAAACACAGTAATGTTTGCACACTACTGCTTCACAGCAGAATAACTGGCCCTGGGGTGGAACATACCTAGACGGATTCCTGCATAGGAATCCTACCACCAGTATTATACTATTATAAAATATAATCATAAAATCATATTGAGATATTCTAAATCGCGCAAGCATGCA
Source organism: Luehdorfia chinensis (assembly GCA_019845155.1). Taxonomy (NCBI): domain Eukaryota; kingdom Metazoa; phylum Arthropoda; class Insecta; order Lepidoptera; family Papilionidae; genus Luehdorfia; species Luehdorfia chinensis. The sequence continues at coordinate 398,544 of JAHVAK010000696.1, forward strand.
GCGAACGTGACAGTCCGAATTTCGAGGTTATGGTAGTTTATTTATGTATTTATGTTTGGGTCAAACCAAACCTGGCACGCGGGCCCCTGGCCCATGAGCACAGTATCCGATGAAAATGTAAAAGCCAAAAAAGGCTAACAGCAATTACATCACCGAAATTATATATATCTACAGGTTAAGTAATTCGAGGTTATGTTTTTAATCAAATTACATATTGTGGTGTTTATCATTTAATGATATGGTGGCTCAGTCGGCGCGGCAGTTAAGCGATTGGCTTCTGTGTTCATTTATATTTAGCCCAATTATTTAATTGACATATAAATGGCAGTCTAAATAATTATAAGTTTGATCCATATTAGACAATCAATGTTTGTTTGCTTTCGAGTCTTGTTATTATAATGACATTGCGGTCGTTGAACTGTGAAAACGATTGCAACATTGTGGACACTAATTTTTTTTATTTTTATTTATTATTGCTACTGACTATGCTACACAGTCTAATTTAATAATATAAAGTCTAGAAGTGCTACAATGCTTGTGCTACATTAATTACAAATAGCCACGGCATGCACAGTTATAATGTTATGAACATGGTTTTATAATAGTAATAATTTAGTGAACTTCCTTCATTAATGTTTTTTTTATTTGATAAAGTGGCGAGATGAGCAAAACGTTCACCTGATGGTATGTGCAACGTCTGCCCATAACAAATACTTTGTCACCCAGAACATTTCTATGTGACACTACACTACACTTGCTCTCAGTGCTTCAAACCGAAACACAGCAATGTTTGCAAACTACTGCTTCACGGAAGAATAACTTGCCCTGGGGTGGTACCAGTTCTAAGAATCATATACAGTGATTACACTAGCTCTCAGTGCCCTTCAGAGCGAAACACAGTAATTTCTTTACATTCCTGGTTCACGGTAGAATAACTGGCCCTGGGGTGGTACCTACCTACACGGATTCCTGCATTGGAATCCTCCTAGTATATATTATGCTAAAGTCTGTATAGAGAACAACAGCACCAGTCTGTTTACAATTTAAGGAGTAAACGTTCGTAAAATTCCGTTCTGAGTTAGTGCCTACGTGTAATATGTGTGACAAATTTCAAGTTATTAGGTCTTGTAGATTAGGAGATACCGTGATGAGCCAGTGGTAAATCGCTTATATGATGTTCTCCTGGCCGATTTCGACCACGGCGACAACTTCCGAATATTATTGAGAGCTATCAACTGAGCAGGAGATATTATAGTGCCACAAGTGTACGCGCAAACACAGAGGCACTCACTCGTCCTAACCTACCTGCGCCCGATGTAACGCTGATGCGATAAGATAGGTAGGCTGTCAGAAACAAGGGGACAGTCACAACACAACCAGACCCGAAAACCAACAATTTGTGGTTTAGCACAAATGTTGGCTCCGGCTGGGATTCGAACCCATCTGATATCTACTTATATATATGTACACTAGCTGAAGCCCGCGACTACGTCCACGTGGTTACGTAGATAGATAATTTAAAAAAATATGTTTCTTTGTTTGTGCCTTATACGTCGCTATGCCATTCATTCGAAAACAATAAAAAAATTATGAGTTGTTTTGCGCATGCTCGCGAAAGTTTCTGAATTAGTAGAAGCGCTAGTCGTATCGAATAATTATTGTCGTTACTAAAAAATCCCAGGAAGTGCACAAAGTCTTTCAATCAAAAAGTTCAAACTATTTATTAATAATATTTTTAAGAAGGGTTATTATAATATTAAGAAATACATGGATTATGATAGCCGCTGAGAATGAGGTGATCGCAGCCAAGCTATTTCTTCAACTTTATAATACTGCTGTAATTGTACATTAATTTTTATATGACTGAAAAAATCGCGCTGGGTTTTTTGCTGGTTCTTTTCTGGACAGAGGCATTTCTTTGCGAACCAGTGTAGCTTAATACATTACGTTCAATGAGTATTATGTAAATAATCTATATTGCATAAAAAAATATTCTTTTCTATGGTTCGTCGTCTATGCGTTCGCGCATCGGATATCCGATTGAGTTGAAACTTTGTTTATTGGCACTTGCGCGTAATTAATAAAAATCATTGTCTTTTATCTATTTTGTTAATGTCTTTTTTCATTGGATAAAGATGTTAATGTGTGTGATTTGTATCATCATTTCAGCCTATCACTAGTCCACTGCTGATCAAATAGTATCTACAGTATTTAAAAAAAATCTAAATCCACTCGGAGGTAGTCGCGGGCTTCGTCGTTTCAGCCTATCACAAGTCCACTGCTGAACATAGCCTCCCCCGTAAATTTCCATTAAAAAAAATAAACTAAAAAACTAGGGGAATTTTGCCATAGTTGCCACGCTTAGCAGGCGGTTTTGCAACCGCAGTGTATTTATTCTGTTGTTCCAGGAAGATGCTGCTGCCCATCTACTGGTTTAAATTTTCCCTCTGTCAGATTTTACGACACCCACGGGATAAGATGGGGTGGTAGATTCTCTTAAGCCGCTACCACACGGCACTGACTGGCTTTGTATATATGTGTGTATATACTACAAATTTCCAAAAATAAATAAAGAGCTAGTGCAACGCAAGCCGGGCATTAGTTAGTAAATATATTTACTAGTTATTTACGACACCTCTTGTAAAGAATACTATACAACAATATTGACTGCTTAAAATGCAATAGAATAGAATAATGCAACATTATAGAATAGAATAATAGAATAGAATAATAAACATTTAAAAAATCTATTATACTTTAGTAGGATTTAGGCCTTTAAAATATATTTAAAAAGCCCAAGGCGATAAGGACCAATAAGTAAAATTAGCTTGACCCGTGCGAATATTCCGCACAGTTTCATGATCATAAGCAGATGGCGCCATCTACCTTCTTTAAATAATGTAAACATCTCCAGCCGACGTGCAAGTTAGTTAGTTGTCCATAGATGGCGGATTCTACAATTAAATTTATAAATCCAATCTTTTTAATCAATTTATTTAACGAAAACATTAACTTTAACACATTTTCATTCGCTTTTTTTTCGTCATTAGAGTATAAAATTAACTTCAAAATGGCGTATCAAATATTAATTATAATACAGTATTAAAGGAGATATTTCATACCAACAAAAAACACCTTAGAGAACTAATATATACTACTATATACTAATAAGCGACCACTATTTTTCAACAGTAGACAATATCGATGTTTTTTTAATAAATATACTTGTATACGTCGTATTATCTAAATCACAATACTCTGTTCCGTAAATCTGTTCGCGAAATGGAAAGCTTTTTAGATGATTTATATTCGGAAGCCGTAATTGTGTTTCGTTACGCTTTACCTGATATCGCTTCTATTGCGAGCGCGTGGCCTCGGCCCACAATGGAGCAAATCCTTCGCTTCGTGGACTATTGAAGCACAGCTTTATGGTTTCCAGGCGTTTCGATTCTTTAGGACCGTCTCGTATATAATTTTTACATGCAACTCTCTTTATTAACATATTATATATTTAAGGACCGTGTGGCCTGGTGATACCTAACTTCAACGTAGTGGGTTCGGATCACACCGTACAGGATACAGGAGGTTCAGTGTACAGGAGAGGTTTTACCTCAATCGCCACGCCTTTTTTTATTTAATAGTGTCGAAACGAGCAAAACGTTCACCTGATGATAAGTGCAACGTCTGCCCCTAACAAATGCTGTGTCACCCAGACATTTCTGTGTGACACCACACTGACAAGAGTTCTTAAGTCTCATATGCCCAGTTATTACGCTAGCTCTCAGAGCCCTTCAAACCGAACCACAGTAGAGTTTGCACACTACTGCTTCACGGCAGAATAACTGGCCCTGGGGTGGTACCTACCTAGACGGATTCCTGCATAGGAATCCTACCGCCAGGCAGGCATATGGACGATTGTAATACCAAACGCCTTTTCTATGTATACGCGTCATATTTCTAGGTACTAGTATACTTGAGAGTAATGGGGACAGTATAAAAAAAATTCCGCACTTTTTCATTGATAAAAAATTTGATGCCTAAGTTATTAATTTATTTGAAGTAAAACTTCTTTTGGTGCGACGAGAGTAATTTCAAGGTCGCTTTTCAGTTAACGTTTCGGTTATTCTTAATTAATATTTATCGATTTATGATTAATTTTTAATATACTGAGCAGTTATTTTACAGTGATAGTGTTCGGTGTGATAGGTGCCGGCAGAGTAGAATAGAACAGAATAGAATAGAATATTTTTTATTCAATATAGATCATTTGCATAATACTCATTGAACGTTTTTGTTAAGCTACACTGGTTCACAAAGAAATGCCTCTGTCCTGGGAAGAACCAGTAAAAAACCCAGCGGGGTTATTTTTTTTTCAGTCATTTTAAATATACAATTACAGCAGTTTTATAAAGATGTAGAAATAGCTTGGTAGCGATATCATCATCCTTGTATTCCTTAATATTATAATAACCCTTCTTAAAAAGTCTTTGTTTAACAAATAGTTTGAACTTTTTATTGAAAGACTGCGCACTTTCTGGGATTTTGTTGTCAATAAAAATATCGTTTACTACTACAGGTATGTAGACGACATTATTATTTGGACTGGACAGGTACCAGAAGACAACTGGACGTTTTCTTTAATAAATTAAACAAAATTCACCCTAAAATAAATTTTAAGATGGAATTGGAACAAGACTGTACTCTTAACTTTCTAGATATTTCAATATCCCATAAAAACGGCACCCATGATTTTCAAATTTACCGCAAACCTACCCACACAGATTCTGTTATCCCCGCGTCTGCGTGTCACCCTTGGCAACATAAATTGGCCGCTTTCCATAGCTACGTTAATCGTCTATTGACCGTACCTCTGAATAAGGATAATTGTGCCAAAGAGCTCCAAATCATCTATCAGATTGCGGTCTCTAACGGTTATTCAAAAAATATTATTAACACCATAATAAAAAAGAAACAAATTCATATAATTCGCAAAGAAAAGTGTTCGACGATATGTGAGCTGTATCTGAGAGAATAGTAAGGACTCTTAGGCGTAACGATATTTGCGTTGCATTCAGGACAAGCAGTTCGCTGAGTGAGGTTTGTAACGTCAAAGACAAAATTGATGAACGCCAAAAATCCGGCGTTTATAGACTTGTTTGCAGTGAATGCAGCGCCGTTTACGTGGGTCAGACTGGTCGCAATTTCGATACCCGATACAAGGAGCATTTGTCCGCGTACAGAAATTGCAATCCTGACAGATCACACTTAGCAAAACATCTTTTGGAAACTAGGCATAACCTAACTAGCGACCACACATTTAAAGTCTTACATATTTGCGACAAGGGGCTTCGGCTGTGTGTGCTGAAACAATTAGAAATAATAAAAAATAAAAATAATAACATTGCACTGCTGAATGAACAAACAAACGTCTCGAATTCACCGCTTTTGAATATCTTTAAATCCAGTACTTAAAGTTTAAATATACTCGAAGTAGTCGTTTGCTATCAATTCGGTCGCAAACGGCTGCTTATGTAATTCGGTGGTGGATTGTGTGAGCAAGCGGTCGCTATCACAATATTGTAATCGCAATGTCGTTCGTGGGGGCTGTTTGCGTCACCTATAGTATAGATAGGCAGCTCTTTAACCGCGCCGCTCACTCGGCGGCCGTCTGTCGTAGAGTCTATAGTCGTGTTCTCGACTTCAGTAGTGTATATTATCTAGTGGTAGTATTGTAGTGGTTGGTGGAGAGCACTAACTGGAGAGAACTAACACCGCCACCAGGTAGGTGGCGGTGTTAGTTCGCTTGTGCACGCTACTGAGGGAGGGCGGGCGGTGCTCTTCAAAAAAAAAAACTAGGTAATATACACCATTTTTATATTTTGCATGCGGATCTTAGCAAAGTAACTTACCTTCCTTCATTATAATGGATTTCCGCAAAGTAACGCCTGATTCTATTAACTGTATGAGTTATATAATTTAGATATAAAATAATGAAGACAGTTCTAATGAAGAAATGTTATTACTTGTTATTTACGATTGCATAAAATTACAATTATTAACAAAATTAAAAAAAACGCTATACTTCTACTACACTACTACTATATTAACTAAGATATTATACCTATGATAATTTTATTTTTTTAAATAAGACAATTATCGTGAAAAATGTCAAAGTTTTTGATTTTCGCACTTAGTTTATTGTACTCAGCGCACATTCTAGATAACGGGGAACATTTAAGAAGCGTTGTTCTACTTGCAGGAATGTGGAAAGGGTTGATTATAGGATGTCTTGGATACTAATACGGGACATTGAGGTTTACGTCACCTAGTAGATCACTACACGCTATATTTCCGGATCAGAGCTTTTTAAGAAATATTACATCCAGTAACAAAGTGAACAATCGAAGTGACATCATTATTACATCCAGTAACAGACGACGATCACGAAGTGACATCATTTTAAAATGTTTTAGACGGAGGTCATAAGTAGTACGGTGGGAAATACCAGACGAATGAAATGAAAGGTGCCTAGTGAATGAACGTTGTATACTTTCAATGCGTTGTGAATAGGTGATACAATAGGGACTCCATACTACAGATGCGAACTCAAGTTGGCTTCGAACCAGTGTGTTATATAAGTGAATTTTTATTCTAGAGGCCATAAATCCTTTGATATTTCTTTTTATGAATCCAAGCATTTTCGCAGCCTTCTTCACAGTTGCATCAATGTGTGCTTTGAATTTTAGTTGAGTGTCCATTATTATTAGAGCGTCAGGTATCCTTAGCGAAGTCCTTAGGGAACACGCAGAGCGCATGCAACCGTTTGTTCGAGTAAAGGAAATGTGCGTGTGAAGATATCTTTAGTGAAAAACGATTTAAGACATTTGTTAAGTACTATTTTTAATAATTAATTACGAGTACATCTACATAACAACAGAATTGGTAAAATTAATTGATGTTACTGTAAAGTAGTACATACATACATAAGATCACGACTGTATCCCATAAGGGGTAGTCAGAGACGGGGCACTCACTGCAAAAGCAGATGACTGTCACAATCCACGTTTCACCAAAACAATATAACGCACTTGGTGTGATAGGTGGTGAGCCCATCGCCAGCGTTGTTGGGTGCACAGTGCAGTCTTAAAGTACATTGAATATAAATTTGTTATGTTAATATGGTGATATTACAAATTTACTTGAACATATTAAAGTTTACTTTTTATGAAATAACATATTTAAATGAAATATACTTTATGGCTTTTTGCGATCAATTTCATTGTTTTATTGTATTAGTTGACGAGACGAGCTAATCGTTCACCTGATGGTAAGTGCGACGTCTGCCCATAACAGATGCTGTCTCACCCGGAATACTTCTGCGTGGCACCACACTGCGCCGGTCACCCTGAGACATCAGCTCTTAAGTCCCATATGCCCAGTGATTACACTAGCTCTCAGTGCCCTTCAGACCGAAACACAGTAATGTCTGCTTCACGGCAGAATAACTGGATCCGTGGTGGTACCTTCCTAGACGGATTCCTACATAGGAATCCTACCACCAAATTGGTATTCATAAATTGGCTCTTTCGTTCCACTATTATACAATATAATGAACCCTAGCGACTGCCTCAATACGAAACAAGTCCAATATTATTAAACTATCATCATCATCATCATTTCAGCCTACCATAGTCCACTGTTGAACATAGGCTTCCCCCATAGATTGCCACAAAACACGGTCCTGAGCCACCTGCATCCATCGACCTCCCGCAAAACGGTGCAGGTCGTCGCTCCGTCCGTTACGAGGTTGCCACTCGAGAACCTTTCTTCCACAACGGTTATCGGTTCTCCGAGCTATATGGCCGGCCCATTGCCACTGCAGCTTGCTAATCCTTAGGGCTATGTCGGTTACTCTAGTTCTGCTGTGGATAACATCGTTACGGATTTTATCTCGCATAGAAACTCTATAAATAATTAAACTATATAAATAATTAATAGCCGTGTGACCAACGAATCCACTAATCTCGAATAAAGTTAACGTCAAAATTTCTTTATTGAATAAAACTACACCAGTTCCAAAAATAAGACCTTCTCTGACCGGTAACAAATTCTGGGGTCTTCTTTTCAATGCCATATGTCATTTAAAATTATATTTATTTACTAGCAGTTTTACTACTACAACGAAAAAGACACAGACCCCAGAAATACAGGCAACGCCGGGTATTTCTGGGGTATTTTTCTTTCGGATAAATTTATAGTCATTAAACATTTCTTCATAGATAATATTTCGGGAGGTATTGTTCATATAATTGACCGTGTTAATTATAAATTCATGCAAATTCATTCATCAAATCAATTCACCTACCTCTTTCCTACCGAGGTGTCGCAAGAGGCGACTAAGGTATTGTACGGCCATTCATGCAGAATAAACCCAATTCAAAGCTGTCACTATACTACTAGTGGTGATGGGAAGTAGAGCAAACCGACGGTATCGTCATGCATGACAGGGCAGGCGACTTTGCAACCGCAGAAGAACGAAATTTGCGTGAGCAAAATTTTAAAGAAATGCATTCCGCCACTTGTTATTGAAAAGACCATCAATGGGCTTTGAAAAGTACTAACCAAATCCCATCATTGAATTCCCATCAAAATCATTGAAATGTGCACTTCAAGTATAATTACTATGTTTTTGACAGCGAAGGAAAATATCGTGACGAATATCGTTTGTCTTTTTATAATTCTTACAAATGCACGTGAAGTTTTCCAAGTTTTGCTTAAGAGCAGCACGGAGCCACTAAGCCCAGCCCAATGCAACGCTCATGCTTTAAGATCGGACGTGATTAGGTTAGTGTCAGAGATACGGAGACAACAACTAGTCCCGAAAGCCAACAATTTATGTTTTCTACGAATGTTATCCGCGTCTGGGATTCGAGAACAGAACCCGCGGAATAGTAGTCAGGTCAGACTCTTACCACTAGGCCATGCGGTCGTCATCGGTCGGTACATTTTACAGAACTCACCAGAGCGACAAGATCGTTAGCTGCCAGCGACGTGAGCAGCAGCAGATGTTTCTTGTTCCTGACGCGCCTCTCCCCACGCCGCAGCGCCACGATAGCCGCGGCGTTGCCAATGATGCCAATTGCGTACACCACCTTCACGATCACCCCGAACATCTTGCCCCCGTGCCGCAGGGGACTGACGGCGACCGTTGCGTTCGTCGCGTTGTAAAGCTCCGCGGTCACCGCTGGCGCTAGAGTCGACAGCATGTTTTCCATTTTGACGGGTTTCTTATGTATTACGCTTTGGTTGTTAGTTTTAATGTATGTTCTTGTGACTCATCCGTCGCATGGTCAATTGTTTATATCTGGAAAGAAAATATTAGTTAGTAAATCTGTACATAAAAAGGAGAGACGTGGTAGCACAGGAGCTTGTGTTCGCCGGCATGTCTAAAATTGTTCAGCAATTGTAAATACTGATTTAAAGGTAGGTACCACCCCAGGGCCAGTTATTCTGCTGTGAAGCATTAGTATGCAAACATTACTGTGTTTCGGTTTGAAGGGCACTGTGGGCTAGTAATCACTGGGCATATGAGACATAAGAACTGATGTCCCAGGTGATGGACGTAGTGTGGTGTTACATAGAAATGTTTCGGGTGACACAGCATTTGCTATAGGCAGGCGTTGCACTTACCGTCAGGTGAACGTTTCGCTCATTTCATCATCATCGTCGTCGTGGGAAAGCCGGCGGACCCTCCACGAATATTTCGTCAACATGTAAAGTCATCCCGCATCGGAGCAGCGCGGCGGATTCTTTCTAGCTCCAAAACCCTCTCAGAAATGAGAGGAGGCCTATACTCATTAGTGGGACATTTATAGGCTGTCAATTTTTATCATATTTGTTACAATTAGTGATAGATAGATGACAGCATAGGGATATTTATACAGAAATGATTGCACACTACTACGTCACGGCAGAATAACTTGCCCTGAAGTGGTACCTACCTAGATAGATAAACTTACAATCGAAACAAAAAATGTAGGAAATCTTTATCATCATGATGGTAGGATTCCTACGGGGGAATCCATCTAAGTAGGTATCACCGTAGAGCCAGTTATTCTGCTGTGAAGCAGTAGTGTGCAAACATGACGATTGAATTAAGAATCAATTAGTCTGACTCACGTATGAGGATCTGATAAGCAATAACTCGTGTGTTAAACATATTTTGGGATTTTGATGTTAAAGTTGAAAGCTCACCGCTTAGTTATCTTTTTTTATAGGAGATTGTTACGAGATGATCATAACTGTCGAATCCAGAACATTTTAAGTGTCACCACACTGCGCCTGTCACCTTGAGTCACTAGTTCTTAAGCCTCATATGCCCAGTTATTACTCTCTCTCAGTGCACTTATGACCGGAACACAGTAATGTTTGAACACTGTTACTTGACGGCAGCATTACTGGCCCTGCGATGGTACCTATCTACACCGTTCCCGCACAGGAATACACCCACCATTATGAAGTAGTTTGGTAACTAGAATAGAAAAAAAAATGTCATTCGACTGATGCAGCCTATTATTATTATATAAGGAATTGGTTTCTGCGCTATGACAAGCGGGTTCGATTCCTCTTCGCATGAATATATGGTTTAGGGACTGTGCCAAACATTGATACATTTATAAGCTGTTACTTTACTGAAATGAAATGTAATGACAATTATTTATTCTTCAACGTAAGAAATATAAATTTCGTTTGCAAACGTCACTTTCTTGACCACGACTGTGAAGTTAAATAAAAATGGGGTTTTATGAAATCGTATTTAGTTTCTGTAGTGTGCAGTCGCGGTACAATCCTACGCAGTGAAGCTTTTGTCGATCAGATGCAGTATACGTTTCTTATTACTATATTTTGTAGCTTTTTATTGAAAGTATCACATTTCTTTAAAGTAATAAACGTGTCACATAACAAACCGAACTAATTGTAGTAAAATAGCGGGAGATCTCCCTACGGGACACTGTTTCGGTTTAACTTCATCGCGCGTCGCGTTTACACTGCTCCAATGCGGATTGGTGGACTGCATGTCTTCGAAATATTTTTTATTTCTCAGACATGCAGGTTTCCCCACGATGTCTTCCTTCACCACCGAGCACGTGGTAAATCACACACTTAAAATACAGCACTTAAAATTGCAATTAACAATTTTAGTGGTGCCGACACCGGGAATCGAACCCAGGTCACTCGCGTACTATGTAATTTAAAGCGAGCGTAGCCCCTGAGCTACTACGGTAAGGTATGTTAATTACTAATTGAAACTCTCTGCATTATCGTGAGAGAACGCGTAAGCGCGGCGATCTCTATTAATTGGTGGTAGAATTCCTACGAAGGAATCCGTCTAGGTAGCGCCAATTACCACCACAGTGCCGATTATTCTGGCGTCAATTCTGAAGAACAGTGATAGCTAGGGTAATTAGTGGATATGAGTCTTATGAACTGCTGTCATAGGGTGACGAATGCAGTGTGGTGCCGCACAGAAAGAATGTGCGTAGAACAGCATAGTTATGGCTAAACGTTGCACTTACCATTAGGTGACACATTTGCTCGGCTCATCATTTTTTTCTATTAAAAAATTGACCACACAATTACCACCTTGCAACGGGATATTCCATTTCTCTTGTACGGCTTCAAAAAAAAAAATACTGAAGTGAAAATCAACTTGAAGTGCCCTGTGTGTACTTTGTCACCAAAATCGGCTTTCTACGAATATTTGGCTAAGTATCCAAAAAGTCTCCCCACTTTGGATCCTCAGATTCAAAGAAGGATGAAATGAATACTACGATGTTAAGACGGCCATAACACTGGAAGTGCATATATTATTAGCAATTTTTCACATAACGCTCACTCTCCGCCCCCCTGGGAAATGAGACGTGACGGGTGGAGATCCACGTCGCCGCAATTTTGGTCAAAATCAAAAATCTTACTCCCCATTGCGTTCCCACGAGCAGTATAGTGACAGCATTGCATATTATGGTGTTGTTCTGCCTGACTAAAGGTTGTCCGTACAATACATTAATAGCCTCTTACGAAACCTCGGTAGGAAAGAAGTAGGTGCTATTCCACTCTACCGGACACCTATCGGTACCGGTATCGGTATCTATCAAGAATAAAAGGTAGGTTAAAATCTTTCTACAACTTTGTTAACCACAACGACATCTTTAAATAAAACTACTTTTTTACGGATTTTATCGCGTTTAATTTTGAACTATTTTTACCCAACGTTTCGGACGCTTTACAGCACCCATGGTACTGGCAGCAGACCATGGGTGCTGTAAAGCGTCCAAAACGTTGGGTAAAAATAGTTCAAAATTAAACGCGATAAAATCCGTAAAAAAGTAGTTTTATTTAAATGTGTAATATTCGCGTAAATAAAAGAAAACATTACACAACGACATCTATTGAAACGAAAACTTTGTACCGACAAATTACATACACTACAAAATAAATATGCAGTGGTATAATATAGAAATAGTAACACCAAAATAGTCAACAACTATGTCGCTCTACTTCCAGCTGATTCCGAGTAACACGGTAAAGTGACTGATTGTTAATTTTATCTATTTCGGTGCAGCGGAATATCACCATATATATGGAACCCGTCGTCCGCATGTCACTTGCACTTGCTACTGTTTGCGTTAAAAGCGGGGAGCAGGGTCATCACACTCGTCCGAAATCTCATAGTATCATCATCATCATTTCAGCCTATCACTAGTCCACTGCTGAACATAGGCCTCCCCCATAGATTACAACAAAAGTGTGTAGCTCTCATTTTGAGGGGAATTTTGCCATAGTCGCCACGCTTAGCAGGCGGGTTGGCGACCGCAGTTTATTTATTCAGATGTTCCAGGAAGATTCTGCTGCCCATCTTCTGGTTTCAATTTTCCCTCTGTCGACTTTTACGACACCCACGGGATGGGATGGGGTGGTAGATTCTCTAAAGCCGCCACCACGCGGCCGTATAGTACGCAAATGACCTGAATTCGATGGAAGGAGGAAACCTGCATATCTGGGGAATAAAAATATTTTGAGGACACGTGAAGTCCGCCAACCTGCACTGGCTTCAAAACCTTTTCAGAAATTAGAGGTCTGTACTAAGCAGAGGAGTGCTTATAATCTGTTACTTTATTTAATACTAGCTGATGCCCGCGACATCGTCAGCTTTGATATAGTTTTTTTTATTATTTTATTTATTTATTTATGGAAACAGTCTTCCAATTATTTTCCAGTGTCAAGTAACATCCAGGTATACAATCGTCGTGTGGTGGCGGCTTAAGAGAATCTACCACCCCATCTCATCCCGTGGGTGTCGTAAAAGTCGACAGAGGGAAAATGAAAACCAAAAGATGGGCAGCAGCATCATTCTGGAACATCTGAAAAAATAAACTGCGGTTGCCAACCCGCCTGCCAAGCGTGGCAACTATGGCAAAACCCCCCCAAAATGAGAGCTACAAACTTTTGTGGCAATCTGTGGGGGAGGCCTATGTTCAGCAGTGGACTAGTGATAGGCTGAAAAGAAGAAGAAGATACAATCGTCAAGCAGCAAGGCCTCAAAATTTCGATCGACAGTAAAATTATAGTTGACTTTTACTGAAGATTTTGCTGGACTGATGGAGACAAAAGGAAATGTACAATTTTGGTCTTGAACAGAATTTTCGAATCGCTGTACACTTTCGCGAGCGCTTGCTGTATAATAAACTATCTAGTTCAGGCGTTACTTTGCGGAAATCCATTATAGTAAAGGATCTTTCCTTTACTATAATGAGCACCGCCCGCCCTCCCACCAGACACCGTCCACCACTACAACACTACCACTAGGCAATATCACTTTATAATGCCTCGTTTTGAGGTGAAACACGTGTCGTGTTCTCGACTTCAGTGGTGTGTATTGCCTAGTGGTAGTGTTCTTGTAGTGGTGGAGGGTATCTGGTGGCGGCTCCCGGTGGCGGTATTGGTTTTCTTCTGCACGCTGTTGAGGAAGGGCGGGAGGTGCTCTTCAAAACTAGGTAAAACACACCATTTTACATTTTGCATGCGGATCTTAGCAAATTAACTTTCTTTCCTTTACTAATAAGCTATCATTATTAAACATCAAATCTCAAAATATATGCAGAAATTACAACATTCAATAATAACTCTACCACCACTTTTCGAGTTGGCGCTAAAAGTCCTGTAGGTTTTTCAATATCCCGTAGAAACTATTTGAATTTTTGGGATATAAAGGATATCGAGAAAGGCCGAATTATTAATGCTTAGATAAGCGAGGTACCATGCCATGCGCAATCGTGTGATGTTCTCCTAGCCGATTTCGACCATGGCGACAACATCCGAATACTGTCGAGAGCCATCAACTGCGTGCCACAAGTGTACGCGCAAACACAGACCTCACTCGTCCCGACCTACCTGCGCCCGATGTAACGCTGATGCGTTAAGATCGGAGATAGGCTAGGATGCAGGGTCAGAAACACGGGGACAATCACAACAAAACCAGACCCGAAAACCGACAATTTGTGTTTTAGCACAAATGTTGGCTCCGGCTGGGAATCGAACCCAGGACCCGCGGCGTAAAAGTCAGGTACTCTGACCACTAGGCCATGCGCGATCATGTGGTCGGCTTATTTTACGGGTGAAACCGCGGCGCACAGCTAGTCGTTTAATTAAAAACTTAGGGGCGTGTATTCGTGTAGACAATTGCAGGTGTTTGGAGTAATTGGTCGATATGCCACACACTATAATGTGACTACAATTCTTGTTGGAGTTGCCAACAAATATTCTCAAATATTTGAGATGAAGACAATAAATGCGGTGAACAGACGGACATCCTACATACATACATACATAAGATCACGACTGTATCCCATAAGGGGTAGTCAGAGACTGGGTACTCACTGCAAAAACAGATGACAATCCACGTTTCACCAAAACAATATAATGCACTTGATGTGATAGGTGGTGAGCCCATCGCCACCATGCGCTGTTGGATGCACAGTGCAGTTTTATTCCTTACTCGCCTTTTACGAGGTCCATTGGATGAGATGGAGTGGCAGTATTGTATTATAGGCTCCGGATATCCTAATGAACTCTGATATGTGTTCAGCTTCAACAGGGAGCGACGCCGCTACGATAACAACATTTAAGTAATTGGATCAGTGTGTAAGGCAAAAACTTATGAATTGATTGAAACACTTCTACTAGTGCAAGGATCCCTATCAAGGAAGATTCCTGATGGTAGGTACTGTCTGTAATATCAGGTAGGTCACACACTGCCACCACACCGCAGTGCAAATTATTCTGCAGTCAAGCAGTAGTGCGCAAACATTACTGTTTCGGTATGAAAGGCACTAATATTGTGTGTAATTATTACTGGGAATGTATAATTACGAGAATAGTGAGACACAAATAACTTAGTTTACACATCATTTGTTGTGGTGGTAAGACACTTTTGCTCACTTTCAGACACTCGTTTGGTGCAAACTCTTCTATAAATAAAAATCTTACGATCGGGTTAACGATTCGCTCGGCACTTTCTTCTATAAAAAAAATTAGTCTAATGATTTATCATATTTACGTGAATATTTTTTTGTTTTTTATTAGATTAAGTGATGAAACGAGCAAAACGTTCGCCTGATGGTAAGTGCAACGTCTGCCCATAACAAATGCTGTGTCACCCAGGAAATTTCTGTGTGACACCACACTGTGCCCATCACCCTGAGACATAAGTTCTTAAGTCTCATAAAATCGAGTTTTAATTATTATATTGTATTTTCTCGTTGTTTCGAGAGCTTTACAGCATTGACGGTTATGGGAGGACTGAGGTTCTAATCGCGAGGCGATGTGCCATTAAAACACTTCTACAGTCAGTACAGTCAGCCGAACCATGTCGCCGCCATTGAAGTAAGAGTCAAAAATGTTTACATCCTGTTGCGTTCCCACGGGTTTAGTGACAGTCTATACTGCTTCTGCATGTAGAAAGGCTGTCCGTACAATACCTTAGTCGCCTCTTACGACACCTCGCTAAGAAAGAGGTAGGTTTCCCTCCTCCTCCGTGACTGTTATTCTTAATTTTAAACAATAACGAGTATTTAAATGAAACTAATTTTACGGATTTTATCGCGTTTATTTTGTTATTTATAACCCAACGTTTCGAGTGCTTTACAGCACCCATGGTCACGGGGGGACTGAGGTGACAGATGTCCTGATGTCATAGTTAACCTGGGGTACCTTCAGCTTTTAATTATTATTTTTGGACCGATCTACGCAGAAAGAGCTAACTGTGTCTTGAAGTCTTGTCAGTGGTTTGCTTGGTTTTTGATTTAATTTTATTTATTATTGGATCCCAAGCTGGTGGTAATACCCAACCATCTACTCTATTGAAATTAGGATGTTTTTTGATTTCAATAGCCTCGCGAATCATGCGAATCATCACCCATGGTCACGGGGGGACTGAGGTGACAGATGTCCTGATGTCATGGTTAACCCGGAGTACCTTCAGCTTTTAATTATTATTTGTGGTCCGATCTATCGAGTATATTAAATTTCAAAGATTTTATAAACCTAATTTTAATTTATCCAAGAACAAAGTTAAATAAGAAGATACCAGTAGGTTAAATCTTTAAGGTGCTAAAAATACATGAATCCATTACAGTGCTTTTGAAGGAAAACAGAAAGAACGCGAAATATAACACCAATTTTCTTAGACAGCTGCGAATATAGTGGAGGCATGGAGGTAAACACGAATTTTTGCAAAGCAAAAGTCACATTGGTGACATTTTTTTTTATTTTTTTTTCTTACAACAAATTATAACACCATAACAGTTAAAAAACCAAATCGATGCTAAAAGACAAACTAAAGAAGCTTCAAACATAAATAGAAAAAAAAATATGTAAAATATTCAGAAAACTCCGTTTTCTACGCATTTGTATGCTGCTATTGTGAATTTCGACTGACTACAAGAAAAATATCAATATCCTGAGAAATACCCACATTACATAAGCGTTGTAAATGAAATAATGTTCATAAATGAAGAAACTTAATTATTTCAGAGCACATAAGTTATGTTCGACGATATACGGAACTGTGATGGACGGGAGCTCAAAGACGCTCAGCGAGCTGCTGAAAGAGCTATGCTCGTTGATAGAATGATGATGATGACATTAGTTTTCAGACTCTTTAGTACTAAGAAAACTTTCTCTCATTTTATTAGTAAGACAACGGACGCATAGGCAGCGTGAGAAATTACAACACTCCTTACTATTTAAAAAAAATAAGTACGCAAACTAGCGAATCATATAATATGGTTACACAAAAGTCCTTGAATTTTAGATGCTATCTGTGACAAAGAAAGCGCTTTACTAGCTCCTTACAATGGATAAAGTAAAGTTCTTGTTTTTTTTAAACATTCGGCATTTGCACACATATCATAAGTATCATGATTTTTAACGAATAAAAATTTTGGAAAAATTCGTTAGACATTGTATTATAACTAATCATTACGTTTTATTAAGTTTTACCAACTCGTATACTAGACTAGCTATCTTGAATGATTACACTTCATAAGCAGAAACAAAGAAATTAAGTGAGCCGCTTTATACTTCTTTACCGCTCGGAAAAATTGTCGGCGTCGCTGCACGCCAGCTGCTTTATAAAGGTACTTTTTTTTTTGCAAACGTTCTTTACTAGCACTAGGCTCAAGTTTTACTTTCTTTTCATAGTTTTAATCACTCCACAGTCATACATACAGTTTATAAACCCTATAGAACGGTTTTTAAATTTGTCTGAGATATATAGAAAGAAATAAAGAAACATATTTATTTGACCAACACACAACATTAATAAATAATAAAAAGTAGTATATAAAAAAATACAATATTTATAGTGCGATGTCAAAGAGGATCCCCCGCCTTAGTGATAATCTGTGGTACCCCACAGCGCTGGTTTTCAGTCGGGTCCCCATTATTGACCCCACGAACAACCATTACGAGATAATATATTTTTGACTCAAGGTTTATTGTTCTTAAAGAAAGTAGTTTCTTTACTACCGATTCGAAAAGGTGCCCGTGTTTGAAGAGCAGCAGAGCCGTGGTAGCTCAGGGACCGGGAGTTCGCCTTTTAATTTCATTGTACGCCATTGACGTTAGTTCGATCCTGATCCAAAGCTCTCTCTAAAAAATGCGGAGGCCTGTGCTGAGCAGTGGGACATTTATAGGCTGTTACTTTTTTTTACAGTAATGACCTCGGAGGGATATTATTCTGATTATTTCATTATTAATTTTTTTTATACCTTCGGTTAGGTTATCGTAGGAGCGATTTATAGATATAAATTTATTTATTTATTTATTTAATCTTTATTAACCATAAAAAAAGTAAAGGTACAATAGGCGGGCTTAATGCTATATGCATTCTATACTAGCCAACCTTTGGGATAATAGAAAAGTCCATGGCGGTACAAAAGATGACAAAGATATATAAACATATTACACTTAAGAAAAAAATGAAAAACATTATCCACATGTACATATGTACAAACATAAAATCAAAAAACATATACCTGCACAAAACACACACACACATATACGAGTACATATACCTACATATATATTCACACATGCACAAATACATACCTATGATAATACGATGTCTTAAGAGAGAGACATTGAATTCAAAATATATATATATATATATATTGAGATATAATAAATTGTGCATATATTGTGTATATATAGTGCACGGAGTCTTGGAACAACTATCTGTAAGCTTGATAAATATTTGTGCCCTGCAGCAATCGAATCTGCGATCGATAAATCGTACTGGTGGTAGGATTCCTATGCAGGAGTCCTCTAGGTAGGTACCACACCGGGGCCAGTTATTTTACCGTGAAGCAGTAGTGTGCAAACGTTACTGTGTTTCTGTTTGAAAGGCACTGTGAGCTAGCGTAATCACTGGGCATATGAGACTTAAGAACCTATGTCTCAGGGTGATGGGCATAGTGTAGTGTCACACAAAAATTTTCTGGGTGGCACAGCATTTGTTATGGGCAGATGTTGCACTTACCATCAGGTGAACATTTTGCTCGTTTCATCACTTTATGTAATAAAAAAATACACATTTTTTTATTTATTACTTCCTAAACAGGATAATTTTTATTGAACACCTACCTAAACTATTTTAACAATTGAACTCTGAGAAATCAAATTCACAATCGTTAACTATTTGTTTTAAAATACGACAGCAACCAAAGAAATCATAAAGTATCTAGAAGTGGCAGTAAACGTCACAGCGGTGGTAAAACACGTTTCATTTTATTACTCGTAGATTCAAAAGTAAGAGCGTGAATGGTTCTGTTTATATCAGAATTGGCCAAGTTCGTGTTAGGACACGCGTAAGGTAGGGTTCTGCGGTGCAGTTATAATATATGTAGATACGTATATAGCCGTGTGGTGGCGGCTCGTTAAAAGAATACTACTACTCCATCTCATCCAATGGATCTCGTAAAAGGCGAGTAAGGAATTAAAGTGCCCTGTGCACCCACATGGTGGCGATGGGCTCACCACCTATCACACCAAGTGCATTATATTGTTTTGGTGAAACGTGGATTGTGGCAGTCATCTGTATTTGCAGTGAGTGCCCAGTCTCTGACTACCCCTTATGAGATACAGTCGCGATCTTATGTATGTATGTATGTACGTACATATGCGTACGACATTTACAAGTAGAGTAAGTTATTAGTACGTAGCTGCATCTAGCATAGGGCTACCCCAGCTAGATGAAGCGACGATCTGCACGATTTTGCGGGAAGTCGTTTGGCGCATTTGAATCGGAACCGTGTTTTGTAGCAATATATAGGGGAGATCTTTGTTCACCAGTTGACTTGTGATGGTGTGTGGGAGGTAAGAGCTTTAATGAAGCCTAATTAGACAAAGAAAATTTGACTTTGCCTAAGATTCCTATGAACCTCGGTGCCCTACAAACCGAAGCAAAGCACACTTTGCACAACAGTACTTGACAGCAGAATAAGCTTCTGTTCTTGCACATAGCTTAGCTGGGATCACAACCCAGGAACCGCGGCGTAGAAGTCAGGTGCCCTGACTACTGGGCTACGCGGTCATCAAGTTTAGTTTATAGCAAGAAAATACTTTACATTCAGTATTTTTTTAAAAAGAATGAAAGTAAAGTTTAAGAAGAAAAGTGGTTCAAAGTCAAAGTCACAATTTCTTTATTCAGTTAAGGCTTGTATAAAGCTCTTATGAATGTTAAAATCTACACCAATTCAAAAAATAAGACCTCCTCAGAGAAGTACCGGCAAGAAACTCTTGGGTCTTTTTTTTCAATGCCAAATTACATTTTTTTTATTGTATAAAGTGACGAAACGAGCAAAACCTTCACCTGATGGAAAGTGCAACGTCCGCCCACAACAAATGCTGTGTCACCCAGAATATTTCTGTGTGACACCACACTGCGCCCGTCACCCTGAGACATCAGTTCTTAAGTCTCAAATGCTCAGTGATTACGCTAGCTCACAGTGCCCTTCAAACCGAAACACAGTAATCCTTGCACACTCCTGCTTCACGGCAGAATAACTGGCCCTGGGGTGGTACCTACCTAGACGGATTCCTGCATAGGAATCCTACCATAATGTTATTTATATGCATACTTCTCATTCTATCGCAGGTTAAAAGCAGAAAAAAATATATTTTGTCGTAGATAGATTCCTCTAACCTGCGACCGCTCACTGAGATGACAGATGCATTATTCAGTCATATTATGCCCCGAATTGTGTAGCGTAACAATTTGAAATTCTATCGCAGATGAACTACGACGGATTTCCACATCATCGGTACATCGATACGGATACGTTAGATAACTATTTCTACAGTATTTCGATAGTAACACATTTAAGGTCAACTTTTATTCTCGATCAAGGAAAATATTGAAATTTATAGTATAATAAAAACTCGTGAGTCTTAAACGTGAATGAATTGAAACTTATTATATTTGTTACAAATTTTATTAAAAAAGTCGCGCACGAACACTGCTGAAGTCTCAAATTCCGGCAATTCCCCTACAATAGTATTGCATTCATCAACAGCGGTAATCACTTTCCATTTTATGTGGATAATAGAATTGTTTTTTTTTTATTGCGTAAAGTGACAATCAAATATTAACAACGACCAAATCCTTCGCCTAATGGTAAGTGTCACGTCTGCCCATAACCAATGCACACAGCATTCACGCGTCACGCAAAACATTTCTGTGTGACGCCACACTGCGCCCGTCACCCTGAGACATCAGTACTTAAGTCTCATATGCCCAGTGATTACGCTAGCTCTTAGTGCCCTTCGAGCCGTAACACAGTAATGTTTACACACTACTGCTTCACGGCAGAGTACCTGGCTCTGGGTTGGTACTTACCTAGACGGATTCCTACATTGAAATCCTACCAGCAGTAGGTATTAGTAACGTTGTCAATGTGAAAGTGCAAGAAGTCTTCAAAAGAACTAAATGAACAGGAATATGTAAAGACTTGTCTTACTCAATAAGACGATGATAGCAATCAGCACCTAACATGTTTCTTACTTTTAAGTTTTTTTTATTTGTCCCAGTCAAGTTAAAACTTTTTTACTTTAAATTATGTTTTTTTTTTCGTAGTCGGGTTACAGTTTTTTAAACTATTTCTATTAAACATACTGCATAGAAGAATCTCTAAGCAACTCCTGCGTACAGTCGACTACGTCACGCGGCACAAACTCAAGTATTTCTTGTTTCTTGGTGTTGTAAAAACACGACTGTTTTCTTTTACAAAACCTAATATTAGCGACTATTATTTTGTAACAGAGGAAGACTCGTTGATGTTACAGTTTTATGATAGTCTTAGGTCTAAGGAGCGGTGCTAGGAAGCTAATAAATACAAACAAATATGTAAGAGAGTAAGATATACAAAAGTAACAGGTGTGCAATTCACACGCGGTAGAAGTAAAGCCTTCAGAAAACTAAACTTCGAGAGAATGAGAGGAATGCAGAGTTTTTTTTATGGAAGAGGGGGAAAACGAGCAAGCCGCTCACCTGATGGTAAGTGATCACCGCTGCCCATGAACATCTACAACACCAGAGGAATAGCAGATGTGTTGCCGGCCTTTGATAAAAGGAATACGCTCTTTTCTTGAAGGTCCCTAAGTCGTATCGGTCCGGAAAAACCGGTGCGGAAAGCGCGAGCATCAGGAGTAGGATAATTGTAGAGTTTATTTATTAAAATATTGTTAACAAGTTTAAACATTATTTTACATTTTATTCTATATATTACATTACATATTTAATTTCAACAAATGGCGGCTTATGGTAACTAAAGTATAAAATTAATGCTTTGGTTTGGATTTGATCAATCTTTGAAATACAGCGTCTATTACTGTTTTTGATCTTGTTGTCGAGCTAATGAGAACAAAATGTACAAAGAAATCGAACGTTTGGACAAATTCGAAAATTGAAATTACAGACAGCGTTTGGACTATTCCTTATATCAATCGAATATCAGCACTTAAAATTGTACACAACAATTTTGGTGGTATTGATGGCGTTGGTGATTGAACAAAGGTCGCTCGCGTAGTACGAAATTTAAGGCTAGCACCCGCCCCATGCTACCACGGTACGGTGGAGTAGACGGGAATGAATACAGCAGGAGACAACTGCATCCTTTAGATGCTGATGTTATTAACCTGAGTTTTTTTTTATTTAAGAAAGTGCCAAGACTAACAAATCCTTCTCGTGACTGCTTTTTTATTGGATAAAGTGATGAAACGAGCAAAACGTTCACCTGACCTGATCTGACTGTCTGTGTGACACCGCACTGTGCCCATCACTCTGAGACATAAGTTTTTAAGTCTCATATGCCCAGTGATTACACTAGCTCACAGTGCCCTTGAAACCGAAACACAGTAATGTTTGCACACTACTGCTTCACGACAGAATAACTAGCCCTGGGGTGGTACCTACCTAGATGGAGTCTTGCATAGGAATCCTACCACCATTCGTGACTGCTTATAATAAATACTGCGTCACCTAGAACATTTCCGTAGCGCCACACTGCGCTCGTCACCCAGTTAAGTCTCCAAGAATGTTTGGTAGCCGCCTAAACGGGTCCCTGCATTAGGAATCCACCAATTTAAAGTACCACCACGTAGCGGTTATAAATATAACGTTAAAAAAAAAATTAAATTACAGCACCCATTGTCACGGGGATCAGTCCCCCCTTTGACTATGGGTGGTTTGAAGCGTTCGTAACGTCGGGATTAAAATAGTAAAAAGAAACTGGATAAAATCCGTTATATTTAGTTTTATTAAATAAATATCTACCAACCCATCACATCCCGTGGGTGTCGTAAAATTCGGCAGAGGGAAAATAAAAACCAGGAGATGGGCAGCAGCATCTTCCTGGAACATGTCAATAAACTGCGGTTGCCAATCCGCCTGCCATGCGTGGCAACTATTGCAAAATTTCCCAAAATGAGAACTACAAACTTTCGTGGCAATATGGGGGAGACCTATGTTCAGCAGTGGACTAGTGATAGGCTGAAATGAAAAATAAATAATACAATTGATTTTATAATCTACGCAAGCATACAACCATAACTGGCGCACTACGAAACCGCAGCAGTATTATGAATGCGTTGTTATACTGTACGTACAAAGTTTTACAAAGTGGGATGGGAGTGGGAAAGTTTTGTTTAAAATATAGGTTAAACATACATACATACATAAGATCACGACTGTATCCCATAAGGGGTAGACAGAGACTGGGCACTCACTGCAAAAACAGATGACTGCCACAATCCACGTTTCACCAAAACAATATAATGCACTTGGTGTGATAGGTGGTGAGCCCATCGCCACCATGCGCTGTTGGATGCACAGTGCAGTTTAATTCCTTACTCGCCTTTTACGAGATCCATTGGATGAGATGGAGTGGTAGTATTCTTTTAACGAGCCGCCACCACACGTAGGTTAGAAGTCATTATAAGTGCTAACTTACCACATGCTCGACGATGAACGAAAACATCGCGACAATTATAGGCTGTTTCTAGATCTAAAATAAATCATAGAAGTAATGTTGATAACTAAATAAAACTAAATGCAATCAATCAGTATATTCTTTATATTTACCAATACAAGAATAAACAAGAGGTACTGAAACCGGAAAATGGTCAGCAAGATCTTCCTGGAACATCTGAATAAACTGCGGTTGCCAACCTGCTTGCCAATCGTGGCAACTATGGCAACAACCCCCCAATATGAGAGCTACAAACTTTCGTGGCAGGCTATGTTCCGAAGAATTGTTCGGATTAATTCCAGCAGTTGATTTTCACCATCGCACATTGCGGCATAGTGCGAAATTCCATCGTCACCACCTTGATGGTTGGCATTCCAGCACAGTGCGTTTTTCGCGCAATTTTCTGCCCCGCACAAGCACCATATGGAATCTGCTGCCGCCAGCGGTTTTTCCGGACCGATACGACTTAGGGACCTTCAAGAAAAGAGCCTATTCCCTCCTCAAAGGCCGGCAACGCATCTGCTATTCCTCTGGTATTGTAGATGTTCATGGGCGGCGGTGATCACTTACCGTCAGGTAAGCCGCTTGCTCGTTTGCCTCCTCTAACATAAAAAAAAATATGGAGTAGGCCTATATTCAGGAGTGGACTAGTGATACGATGAAATGATGATCATGGTTATGACTGTATGTAAGTTAAAAACAACTTTACTCAGACAACCGTAAAGATATGATGCTGCAAAATTATGAAGAAGGGAAAAGACCGTAATATTTTATGTGCACCGCCCGGTGCACATAAAATATTTTTTTTTTATTGTACAAAGTGACGAGACGAGCGAAACGTTCACCTGATTGAAAAGTGCAAAGTCTGCCCATAACAAATGCTGTGTCACCCAGAACACTTTTGTGTGGCACCACACTGCGCCCGTCAACCCGAGATATAACTTCTTAAGTCTCATATGCCCAGTGGTTACACTAGCTCACAGTGCCCTTCAGACCGAAACACAGTAATGGCCTGCCCCATAGATAGCCACAAAAGTTTGGAGCTCTCATATTGGAGGGACTTTGCCATAGTTGCCACGCTTGGCAGGCGGGTTGGCAACCGCAGTTTATTTATTTAGATGTTCCAGGAAGATGCTGCTGCCCATCTCCTGGTTTTAATTTCCCTCTGTCGACTTTTACGACACCCACGGGATGGGATGCAACTGAGCCTGGGGTAGTACCTACCTAGACGGATTCCCGCATAGGAATCCTACCACCAGTAGTTAGCAGCTACTAATTGAATTACTTTCGGATTTTGGCGCGTTTAATTTTAACTATTTTTTACCCTAGGCGACGACGTTTCGATCGCTTTGCTGCACCCATGGCTACGGGGGACAGCAGGTGCCACAAAGCAACAGTTTTATACAATTTATAAAAGTAAAGTCTCATTTCTGTGAGGGTTCTCGAGCCGGGAAGAGTCCGGTGCTCCAAAGCGGGTGGGCAGGTTTCCTAACGATGTTTTCCTTCACCGCTTATGACGTGGTAAATCAGCACTTACAATTGCAGAACAATAATTAGTGACGCCAGCATCAGGAATCCAACTTAGGTCACTCGCGTACTGCCCTTCAGTTAAATATAAGAAGTCGTAATAATATATTTTCGATGCCGTTCTTGTAAGAAATATTGATATTTAGACATTTTGTTTAGAATATTTCGAGAAACAGAAATTATTATTTAATACTCAAATCTAAAAATATAACAAATAACTAAGTTATTTATAGGATATAAAAGTTATTTATATCTTCTCTTCTTAACAATGAGACGAAATATTTATACAAAAAATACTTAAAAAAAATCCCGCTCATTGTTAACCTTCGCCGTTTCCTTTTGTATTTCCTATTTCATACGCAAATTATTATTTTAAAGTTTACAATTGGCATAGAAAAAAAACAGTGCAAGTTATTAAAACTTATACGAACTGAAGTTTAGAATCGCTATGTAATTATAAATAAATAATTATAATTAAATAATATAATTTAATTTTATTCATAGGCGATAAATTATTAAATACCAAAATAAACTTACGCGTATGAAAAAAACACAGAATTTATTTATAAACACTAAACCTTTTTACAGCGTTGTCCTTTCACAATTAACATACATTAAACGATATCGTATTCCGAGTCGAGATCCGCACTGCGAGAGTCCGCAACGGCTATGCGACACGTGCGATGCCGGCCGAAATCCGCGCGCACTGAGCACTGAGCGCTACTGATTGCCGCACCGCTGATACCAATACCAAAACAATATAAAGTTAGTGCACAATGGAATGCTAACTAGCATAGATACAACCAGCAAGCGATGTTATCACATCATGTATATTGTAATAAGTTGTCTTGGCTTGCGCAGTTTTTATTTACAGGATAAAGTGATAAGACGAAAAAAACGTTCACCTAATTGTAAGTTCAACGTCTGCCCAAAAAATAAGGTGCCACCCGGAACATTTCTGTGTGGCACCACACTGCGCCCATCACCCTGTGATGTCAGTTCTAAAGTATCATATTCTCAGCGATTACACTAGCTCTCAGTATCCTTCAGACCGAAACACTGTAATGTTTGCACACTATTGCTTCACGACAAAATAGCTGAACCTGGTGGTACCTACCTAGACGGATTCCTGCGTAGGAATCCTACAACCAGTGGCTAATAGCTTATGTGCTATGTATTGCGGGTTTAATTACCGCAGGGAACAAATATTTCTAAGATCTACATGTGTGCGTGTATGTGCCCAAGACCGTTATGAGTCATCGTTTCTGATGCGCACATCGAGAGAGTGGAACTTGCTGCTGGCGATCTCCCCATACCACTGTAACGTGGAACTCATCAAGGAAAGAGTAAATGCGCATCTTCTAGGGTAACAATCCATCTAGGTGGGATTGTTGTCAAACGTTACTATTAACAAAAAAATCTTGTTATTAGTTTAAGAGGACAAGGTCTGCTCGAAAGATACTAGCTGTTTTACTGGTGGAAGGATTCCTATGCAAGAATCCATCTAGGTAGGCACCACCCAGGGCCAGTTATTCTGCCGTGAAGCAGTAGTGTGCAAACATTACTGTGTTTCGGTTTGAAGGGCACTGTGAGCTAGCATAATCACAGGGCATATGAGACTTAAGAACTGATGTCTCATGGTGACGGGCGCAGTGTGGTGTCACACAGTAATTTTCTGGGTGACACAGCATTTGTTGTCGGCAGACGTTGCACTTACCATCAGGCGAACGTTTTGCTCGTTCCGTCACTTTTATGAAATAAATAAAAAGCTTCGAGTTTTTAAGACATCTAGCGCAGATGCGATTAATTTTTAAATATAGCATAGTTCGTGATGTGAAATGGAATTTAGATATTAAAATATATAGCATATACCACAGCATATAGCACAGGCTAGTATTTAGAATCTAGTAGTCGTAGTAGTAGTCTAGAGTAGGATTCAAAAAACTTTGCTGTTATGAAAATCATTTAGGAGTAATTCACGAGTCGTTCACTTTCCCACTTCTTCTTCCTTCTCCTATTCACAGTAGGACATATCTGGCAAGTAAGAGGGAAGCTCGAATTTCATAGTACGGTTACGGTAGTTACGGTTTCATAGTAATTTTATTTACGGAAGGAAAGAGCAATGCTTGCTATTTATCTGCGAGATAGAATCTATAACGATAATGTCCGCAGGAGAACTGAAGAAAATTTCTGAGTGACTGAGCATTTGTTATGGGCAGACGTTGCACTTACCATCAGGTGAACGTTTTGCTCGTTTCACACATTATCCAATAAAAAAGCCGATGGGGAAGAAATGTTCTCAAATGGCAATAAGTACCGGCAAAGGCATATATGGCTAGATGGAGTATTTCGACGAACTGCACGGTCTTGCGAGAAGTCGATGGATGCGGGACCGTTTTTTGTGATGATGATGATTATGACTAAGTTTTCCATTACAAATAATGCAAGTAACAGTCCTTAGGCATTCGCCTAGTACATGCATACATACATACAGTCACTCCTCTTTTCCATAGGGGTAGGCAGAGACCACATCTTTCCACTTGCTACAATCCTGACACACATCTTTAGCTTCTTCTACTTTCATTAGCGTTTTCACAAACGCTCGTCGGTTGCGGGTACTTTTAACGTGACCTTTCCTCAAAAGTTCTCCGATCTGATTGTGATACGTACGCCTAGGTCGACCCTTACCGGTTTTCCCATTCACACTTGCCTTATAAATCTGTTTCGTCAATCTTCTTTCATTCATCCTCTCTACGGGTCCAAACCATCTAAGCATCCCTTTCTCTATCTTTTTCACTACATCTTCAACCACACCGCAACGTTCCCATATCACGCTGTTTCTCACTTTGTCAATCAGAGTTACTCCAGCTATACTTCTCAAACTTCTCATTTCCACAGCGTTAATCTTACTTTCATGCTTCTTCTGCTAGACCCAGCATTCACTACCATACATAAGTGTGGGGATCAGAACCTTTTTAGAGTGTGCCTAGTGTGCCTAGTGCGCGCGTTTAATCTTATATTTTAATATTTGATAGTTTAGTCAAGAAGAATAAAAATATAAATAATATTATTTAATTTCCTAAATTTTAGTGTCTCATAAAGTTTGTTATTTTTGAATGTACCTATATGGATATATAAATTTAAACACTAGGCTATCACAAAATATACAATAAAAAAAACTATAGCATTATATCCAGAAATACGAACCCCAACACCCATGACTGAGTAGGCAGATACCGTGACAGCTGATCCGTGCGACTTTCATGTTAAAAATATACAAGTTAAATGGTAATTGTGAACAAATATTTTTGATTGTTGATTGGAGGTCTACCCGTTAGTGATTCATTACGGGTCCTGACAGGAAAGTGCTGCGCGGTAGCAAGAAATAGACAGGCGGACGAGTGTTTTATTTTAATTATTAACAAAGTTTACCTTCCAATCGACGCTGTCTAGTCATGTTACCGTCACAATGTTGTATTTGACACCGTTTACGTTACTGTTCATTAATTAAGAACGATAATTGAATAAAGTTTAGATAGAACCTTTTAATTAAACCAAGCGTATAAATCGCTCTTTTTTATGCTTGCAGTCTATGCAGGAATCCGTCTAGGTAGGTACCACCCCAGGGCCAGTTATTCTGCCGTGAAGCAGTAGTGTGCAAACATTACTGTGTTTCGGTTTGAAGGGCACTGTGAGCTAGCATAATCACTGGGCATATGAGACTTAAGAACGGAAGTCTCAGGGTGACGGGCGCAGTGTGGTGTCACACAGAAATTTTCTGGGTGACACAGCATTTGTTATGGGCAGACGTTGCACTTACCATCAGGTGAACGTTTTGCTCGTTCCGTCACTTTTATGAAATAAAAAAAAAATCCATTTTCAGGACTCAAGCTTTAATTGTGCCGAATCTCGTCAAGATCGGTTCAACGGTCGACCCGAGAAAAGGTAACAAACAGAAAGAGGGACAGAGAGAGTTGCTTTCGCATTTACAATATTAGTATGTATTTAATGAAGGTAAGAAAGTAAATTTGCTAATATCTGCATGCAAAATACGAGTATAAAAGGGTTTATATTACGTAGTTTTGAAGAGCACCGTCCTCAACTTTATCTGTGGTCTTAACGTCATCTTCATTCTATCACAATCTTACTACTATTTAAACCAATTTAAAAAAGAAGGAAGTTTTCAATTCATGTGCATCAGTGGTGTCGACTTGAGTGGTGTCTTGGCTAGTGGTAAGTAGTGTTGTAGTGATAGTTTGCTCGTGCACGCTGTGGGAGGGCGGGCGGTGCTCTTCAAAACTAGGTTATATATGTTATGCATACTCTTTTGATGTCAACTCTGACCTGTTTGGTTTATGTATTATGTTTGAATTGCTTTGGTTTTAGAATGATGTTTGAATTAGTTTAAATTTGGAATGTCAATTTGTTTGTTCAGATTGAATTTGTCATATTTTATTTAATTCCGTGAAAATCACTAGAAGAAGTAACATATGTATTTTCTATAAATTTTATAATGATTAGGTTTCATCAAAAGTAAATTCGAAAATGTTTCAGTTAAAATAAATAGTTTTCTTATCAGTCCATAAGTGTCTTTTTGGTTTTAAAGTGACCCCATTAGCCACATCTACCATTCAAGAATATATTCAATTTAATATATTGCATGCGGATCTTAGCAAATTAACTTTCTTTCCTTCATTATAATGGATTTCCGCATAATATACGTTTGCTTAATGATTTCTTATATTCACGCGAACACTACACATTTAAATGAAACTAATTTTACGGATTTTATCGCGTTTAATTTTTTACTATTTATAACCCGACGTTTCGAGTGTTTTACAGCACCCATGGTCACGGGAGGACTGAGGTGACAGATGTCCTGATGTCATAGTTGGTACCTGAGGTACCTTTTAATTATTATTTTTGGTCCGATCTACGTAGAAAGAGCTAACTGTGTCTTGAAGTCAAGACACAGTTCAAGACTTCAAGACACAGTTAGCTCTTTCTGCGTAGATCGGACCAAAAATAATAATTACTCGAAACGTCGGGTTATAATTAGTAAAAAATTAAACGCGATAAAATCCGTAAAATTAGTTTCATTTAAAAATATACGTTTGATTCTATTATGGAATTTGTTTTAATTATATTTAAACTTTACATATATGATTCATATATCGCAGTTTAGAATTTGTATACCATTATTGATATTGACAAACAAATGAATTGATTGATTCATTCAATAAGGAGTCACAATCATAGGTTGTCTTCTGTAAATGATTTAACACCCTAATTATCCGCGCAAACTGACGAAATCACTCTTCGTCGAGGGATGCATTCAATCTGCTGCATTTGACTTAGTCTTTAATCTTAATTAGCTTGCATTCAGTTAGCACTGAACGCACCATTCATAATGTTATCTAATTCGTGTTTTCTTATCAAAAGGAACTAGCCGCTACTTATTACTCGTCAACTCGCATTTTCATTAATGATAAATAATCATAATCACTCAATATTATACATACTAATATTATAAAGGCGAAAGTAACTCTCTCTGTCCCTCCGTCTGTTTGTTACCTTTTCACGGTTCAAACGCTGAACAGAACTTAACTAAATTCGGCACAGAGATAGCTTGCATCCAGGAGACGGACATAGGATACTTTTTATCCCAGAAAATCAAATAGATCCCACGGGATATTAAAACAACCTATATCTACGCCTACGAAGTCGCAGGCATTGGTTAGTATCCCTATTATATATTTTTATTGATATTTTAATTTATTCAAAATGTTTAAATCCCTTAATTAGGTAAATGACGGTT
This sequence comes from Luehdorfia chinensis, assembly GCA_019845155.1. Lineage (NCBI taxonomy): Eukaryota > Metazoa > Arthropoda > Insecta > Lepidoptera > Papilionidae > Luehdorfia > Luehdorfia chinensis. The sequence continues at coordinate 429,975 of JAHVAK010000696.1, forward strand.
TAGTTAGTATTTGAGCATTCCGGAAATTTTTTTGAAAATAATTATTCAACGTCTATTTTTCAATTTGAATGCACTAATAAGCTAACCTCAAAATCCATGCTAATATTATAAATGCGAAAGTAACTCTCTCTGTCCCTCTGTCTGTTTGTTACCTTTTCACAGCTCAACCGATGAACCGATCTTGACGAATTTTGGCAAAGGGATAGCTTGCACCCTGGGGACGGACATAGGATAATTTTTATCCCGGAGAATCAAAAAGTTCCGACGAGATAATAAAAAAATCTATATCCACGCGGGCAAAGTTGCTAGCATCAGCTAGTATTATTATATTTCTTTTAGTAATTTATATCACAAAAATCACAAGAGTATTTTACTTCTTATTTATATAGAAACTTATAAAATAAACAATTACGAGTAAAGTACTTATGTCTTGGCCAGTTAAAACTGTTGCTCGATAATTCAATTCTTGCATGAATTCCCGCCAAAAATGCTACTTTTTTAATTAGTAATATTTTCATTTATTTCTTTTTTTTATTTTGTTTGATAACAACCAGTCTCATGTTATATTGCTACCCTTGCTAATGACGTGAGGTTAAGCGTAGTTATGCTTTGAATTATCCAGCAACAGTTTTAACTGGCCAAGACAACTTATTTATAATGACATTATTTATTAAAAAAAAATAGTCAAAAAGGCCACCCCGAATCGTTCCCGGTTCAAACGTGTCCACAAAACTAGCTGCACTGCCACGTATGGCCAGTGACAAGCGTTGAACCAGAAAAGATATTGTATATTCTGCTTTAACATCTTAACTAATTGAGTGCAGTCATAGGTAACTAGTGAAACGATGTTTGCTCGGCACAGACTGCAGACTGGTTCTTTGGGTTATTTATTCTACAATCTAGTTGTCGCAACCACCGATGCATATGCACTTAAGGAGCTTAGATAGCTATACACACACATTACTATTTATATATAACTAGCTAATGCCCGCGACTTCGCCCGCGTGGATGTAGGTTTTTTATATATCCCGTTGGGGACCTATTTGATTTTCCAGGATAAAAAGTATCCTATGTCCGTATCGTAAGCTATCGCTGTGCCAAATCTCATCAATATCGGTTCAGTTGGATCGTGAAGAGGTAACAAACAAACAGGGATAGAGAGAGCTACTCGCGCATTTATAATATTAGTATGGATATGTGATACATGTACATTAAATTTAATAAATTAAAACATTCATTATTTACGTTCATACTGACAACTAAAAAAAATGTATTAATCAAAAACGTAAGGTTCAAATTTAAAATAATTACGGTCGAATTGTGACCACAGGGCGACCACAGGGCGACCACAGGGCGACCACAGGGCGACCACTAGTTATTTATAAACAGATTATTGTAGCAGCAAACAATACTTATATAATACAATACTCGACGTAAAAGTGTTCTACTATAGAAACGGAGACGTGTACCTCCGGTCTTGCCAAGTTTTTTCCGGGAGAATGTCATTGAAACTTTTCTTATAGATAGAATACAGTAGCGGATGTCGTACCGCTATAAGCTAACAATTAATTAACGTTACATTTAAAAAAAAGTATCGTGTCTAGGAGATAAAATATACTGGACAGCTTGTTCCTGGAACGTGGTCTGAACAAAATTAAAACGTGTCTATGAAAATGGTGATTTGTATAACTAATAAAAGAAAAAGCGTAAAAACTGTGAACCGACTACGGAAAAAAAACTAAGCATAAATAAAATAAACTAAAAAGTAAGAAACAAGCGAGGTTGTAGTTAACAACGCACGACCATAAACCATAAAAGTAAAAAGTAAAGTTACAGCCTATAAATGTCCCACTGCTGAGCACAGGCTTCCTCTCATTTCTGAGAGGGTTTTGGAGCTGGAAAGAATCTGCCGCGCTGCTCCAATGCGGGTTAGCGGACTGCACATGTCTTCGAAATAATTTTTATTTCTCAGACATGCAGGTTTCCTCACGATGTTTTCCTTCACCGCCGAGCACGTGGTAAATCAGCACTTAAAATTGCAATTAACAATGTTAGTGGTGCCGGCACCGGGAATCGAACCCAGGTCACTCGTGTACTATTACTTCAAATACTTGGTCGCGCAATGATAGCTTCATCTACTGGATGGTTCCCCCTACTCTACGTTTGCCTACGTCTACGTACGCTACTCGGAAACTTATCTTTACTGGTGGTTTCCTATGCAGGAATCCGTCTAGGTAGGTACCACTCCAGGGCCAGTTATTCTGCCGTGAAGCAGTAGTGTGCAAACATTACTGTGTTCCGGTTTGAAGGGCACTGTGAGCTCGCGTAATCACAGGGCATATGAGACTTAAGAACTGATGTCTAAAGGTGACGGGCGCAGTGTGGTGTCACAGAAATATACACACAGAAATATTCTGGGTGACACTGCATTTGTTGTGGGCGGACGTTGCACTTACCATCAGGTGAACGTGTTGCTCGTTTCGTCACTTTATACAATAAAAAAAAAGTTATTGACTCTAGGAGTTATATGGCCCGCCCAGTAGAAAGATTTAGAATAATCCATAAGAAATGAAAATTAATACAGAATTGAATTAGATACTCGGAGAAAAACGTATGAAAATAAATTATTTTTGCACTACTCATAAGCTGGATCAGTTTCATTGCAATCTTTAAGTGCCTATTTTAACACATTTCTTTGATTCTTCTATATTACATTTTACCGGTGGTAGGATTCTTATGCCGGAATCAGTCTAAGTGGGTAACAACTAGAGTTAGTTACATACCAGACATAAGTTCTATAGTCTCGTCTGGTCAGTAATTATGCTAACTCTCTATGCCCTTCAGACCGAAACAAGGTAATGTTTGCACACTGCAGAATAACTGGCTATTCCTACACAGAAATCCTACAAATAGTAAAAAACTACGTATTTTAGTGCATTGTTTTTTTTATTCTATCAAGACAAAACGCTCTTACAAACAAACAGATACATTATTGAGATCCGTGATTGGGTAGTGACATCGCCTGGCTGCAGGGTAAGGTCCACCGCAGCGATACAGCGACAAGGATGCCTATACCTACCTACACCGTTTTATCTCACAGGGACTATGTTATTTTTGTTTGTTGTTTACGTTATCGCAGCGTAATGAGAGCAGCTGATAAAAAATATTATTTGGAGCTTCCTATTTACTTGTAACTAGGTGCGGTGACCATAAATAGACTGCCGATTTTTTATTAATACCAATAAAAAACATTATCTTCTATCTGTTCGTTTCAACATTCAAACGGACAGACAGGAGACACATTTATTTACTATGTACAGTATTTTATATGTTTAAATAATATCTGTATATTTTGTTGATGAATGATGTTATCATCATTTCAGCCACCAGTCCACTGCTGAACATATGCCTAGGGGATTTTGTCATAGTTGCCAAGCAGTTATTTAATTCCTAAGCGTAATCAACAATTTGTTGACTTAAGAACTGATCTTAGGGTGAGGCCGTGTGGTGGCGGCTCGTTAAAAGAATACTGCCACTCCATCTCATCCAATGGATCTCGTAAAAGGCGAGTAAGGAATGAAACGGGACTGTGCACCCAAAAGCGCATGGTGGCGATGGGTTCACCAACTATCACACCAAGTGCATTATATTGTTTTGGTGAAACGTGGATTGTGCCAGTCATCTGTTTTTGTAGTGAGTGCCCAGTCTCTGACTACCCCTTATGGGATACAGTCGTGATCTTATGTATGTATGTATGTCTTAGGGTGACGAGCGCAGTGTGGTGTTATACTGGTGGTAGGATTCCTATGCAGGAATCCGTCTAGGTAGGTACCACCCCACGGCCAGTTATTCTGCCGTGAAGCAGTAGTGTGCAAACATTACTGGTTCGATTTAGAGGGCACTGAGAGCTAGCGTAATCACTGGGAATATGAGACTTAAGAACTTATGTCTCAGGGTGACAGGCGCAGTGTGGTGCTACATAGAAATATTCTGAGTAACACAACGTCTGTTATGGGTAGACGTTGCACTTACCATCAGGTGAACGTTTTGCTCGTTTCGTCACGCACTCAAACAAAAATCAAAAAAAATACAAGGAACTGACGAGCATATCGTTCGTTTTCTTAATTTTTTTTTTGTTTTATTGAATACAATGATGAAACGAGCAAAGTGTTCATCTGATGGTAGGTGCAACGTCTGCCCATAACAAATGCTTCATCACAGTGCATCTGAGGTTTTTCTGCACGTACACATGTAGCACTATATAGCAATATATTTACTACTGTATCTGTCGAAAGTTAATAGCTTCCGACAGGACAGTAGTTGTTGCAAGTACTCGACAGTCGTCGTCCAGGAAGACATAAACTTTGGACTTTAAGACGGACGTATTTTTATCAGTATCAAAACTTAACCAAACGATTTAAAAATAACATAAAAACTTTTACATTAAAAATATATAAATAGAGAATTATCCGTGAGGCGAAGTCCAGAATTGACATAACATCATTTAGGTCAGTTTTGGACTTCGGGTTGTCTCAGTGGGACCAGCGCAAGTGCAGCGCCACAATCAAATGTTCGGGATGACGCAGCATTTTTGGAGGGCAGACGTTACACTTACCATAAGGTGAATGGTTTTACTCGTTTCGTCACTTAATCCCATTAAAAAAAATGCTTCGGCAGGCGTACGAACGATCAGGTGAACGAGCTTTCTCGTCGTGCCACTAATATTAATAAAAAGAGTATTTTAAAAATGATGGTCTCCTAACGCCTCCTCTGATTTCTGAAAAGGTTTTAGAGCTGCAAAATTCCCCACGCTGCTCCAATGCGGGCTGGTGCACTTCACTACTTATAGGACTAGAAATATTTTTTTATTCCTCAGACATGCCGGTTTCCTCACGAAGGAAATACCTTCAGCCGAGCACTTGATAAATCAGCGCTTAAAAGTGCAATTAACTATTTCAGTGGTGCCGGTACCGAGGATCGATCCAGGTCGCGTTCCACTATGAAATGTAAAGCGGGCGCCGGTCCCTAATCTCCCACGGCTGTTTCACAACATCCATACTTCATACTAATATGTAATTGCGAAAGGAACTCTTTCTGTCCCTCTATTTTTTTGTTACATTAATGTTTGTTACATTTTCACGTCTCAACCGCTGAACCGATCTTGACGAAATTTAGCACTGAGATAGTCTGCATCCTTGGGAAGGACGTAGGACTTTTTAAACCAGAAAATCAAATATTTACCACAGGATGTTTATAAAACCTATATCCACGCGGACGAAGTCGCGGGCATCACCTAGTATTTATATAAAATCTTTAATTACAAAATATGTATTTCTTTAAAGAGGTTATGTTAAGTATTTTTTTATGTAATAGAATCAGGCGTTACTTTGCGAAAATCCATTATAATGAAGGAAAAAAGTTAATTAGCTAAGATACACCTTTTTATATTTTGCAAGCGGATCTTAGCAAATAACTTTCTTTCCTTGGCATTTGGTATGGTATTTTTTATCTTGGTATACAGTGTTTTAGTTTTTTTTATTACCTTACTATTGCGCAAATACCGAGGATAAAAATATTTTTTTTTAATTTTACGCTACAAAATAATAAATAATTAAAATAATGATATTTAAATTTATGTTTATATTAACTACCGAAAACCGTCGGAAGTTATCAACTGCGTAAGAGAATTATAGTGCCGCAGAGGCACTCATTCGTCCCAACCTACCCGTGCTCGATGTAACGCTCACATAATAAGATCGGAGGTAGACTAGGACGAAGTGTCAGAGACACAGGGACAACCACAACCAGACTCGAAAACCAACTATTTTTGTTTAACACAAATGTTGGTTTCGATAGGATTCGAACCCAAGACCCACAGCGTGGTAGTCAGGTACTCTAACTACAAGGCCACGCGGTCATCAAAAGTTGTTTGTATATTTAACAGAACATACGATGTCACGATAAGTTATTTTTGTATGCTAATTATTTATAAAAGTTGCCAAAAAGTTTTGAGTTAGGAATAATAAATAACTCATTAAAAAGTAGTTATTTAATCTTACGACCGTGACAGGACTCGAACCTGCAATCTTCGGATCCGAAGTCCGACGCCTTATCCATTAGGCCACACGGTCTTGTAAAGAAACGACAAATTATTAGTATCTAATATACACATTTAAATTTCTTGTTATCGTAAAACGGCCTGTTTCCAGGTAAACAATATTTGTCCGTTTTCATTTTACTATTTTACGTAATAATTGAATTGTACGTGTATGTCAAGTTCCATACAGAAATAGTATATAATATATTAGGCAAGTCACTATAATATACAAGGGATCAAAAAAGAAAAATCAGATATAGGTCTTGTTAGGAAGACAAAAGTAGTTTATTAAACTGTTACATGGAGCTTTCTAGAAGCACAGTATGGAATTATACGAAGGGGATTTGTTAAAAGCCACGTAGAGAGCCGTGTAGTATCACGTAAAAAACAAGCCAGGAGTAAGCCATGTTGTCGGATACATAATATATATTAAATGAGTAACATTTAATAAAACTAATTTTACGGATTTTAATAGTTTAAAAATTAAACGTGATAATACTTTTATTAAATGTGTAATATTCGCGTAAACGCGCGTACTATAAGAAATAATTAAATTAGTAAGAAATCGAAATTCTGAAAAAAAAAATATTATTTATTACTGGTGGCATGATTCCTATGCAGAATCCATCTAGGTTTTTTTTTTGTTGTTTGTACACTACTGCTTCACGGTCAGTAGTGTGCAAACATTACTGTGTTTCGGTATGAAGGGCACTGAGAGCTAGCGTAATCACTGGACATACGAGACTGAAAACAGATGATCTGAGGGTGACGGGCGCAGTGTGGTGCCACTCGTTGTTCTCGGTGACACATCACATTGAATAAAACTATACGGTTTTTATAGTTTAAATTAATTTAAATACTGACATTTCTAAGTCTTGACCTAGTTGCCGTGTTGTCGGAGTGCCGTGTGGTGGCGGCTTAAGAGAATCTACCACACCATCTCAACCCGTGGGTGTCGTTAAAGTCGACAGAGGGCAAATAAAAACCAGGAGATGGGTAGCAGCATCTTCCTGGAACATCTTAATAAATAAACTGCGGTTGCCAACCCGCCTGCCAAACGCGGCCATTATGGCGAAGTCCCTCCACAATAAAATCTACATATTTTTGTGTCAATCTATGGGGGTGGCCTATGTTCAGCAGCGGACTAGTGGTGGGCTGAAATGATGATGATGGAGTTATCTGTCCTGCTAAAGAAGAATTGGACCGATTCAAGTCGTTCAGGGCCGTGCTTTGGTGGCAATCATTGGGGGAGCCCTATGCTCAGCAGCGGACTTGCGATAAGATGTAATGATGAATTGATAATATTATTACAAAAAACTTAAATAGAAAGTCCAAGCTAAAAATAATCGTGCATGTTTAGACCTGTTTGGAATCATTCACGACTACTCTTTGTATTTGGGAGGACAGTAGCTCTCTTTCTTTTTTTTTCTTTTTGTAAAAACGAAGCCCCACAGTAGGATTTCTCCTGTGTCGTGGGTGCGTTTTACAGACATAAATTCCACATGCACGAACACCTAGACCCGGAACAACTATATGTAGGCAATACAAATATTTGTCCCATGCGGGAATCGAACCCGCGACCCGCGGCGCAGAAGCCAAGGGCTTAGCCACTGCGCCAACCGAGCCGAGCCTTGCGGGTTATAGCGGCATAGTTGTTTAGCGAGAGCGTTTCCACGTGCATGATCCTGCAAACCGACCTTACAGAACCGACCGACCGATGCTGCGTGCCGAGCGAACAGAGCCTTACACGGACACTTGACACTTGTGCTCTATTGGTGACTCGTGCGCACATGTATATGGTTTTACTTCGAATTCTGCGGTGATTAACCGCTGTTTGAGATTCCAGGTGGCTGGACATCCACTTATTCAAGTCCATTCGGGTTCTGGTTTCGCGAGTGGATTTTATCGTCTAAGGACCTAAAAACATGCATTCTTTTACGTTTCATTTTTATCTGTATATATTATATGTAGCGTGGGAGCCGTGGTAGCTCAGGGGCCTGGTGCTCGTCTTTAATGTCATAGTAAGCGAGTAACCTGGGTTCGATCCCCGGTGCAAGCACCTCTAAAATTATTCTACACTTTTAAGTGCTGATTTACTACGTGCTTAGCGGTGAAGGAAAACATCGTGAGGAAACCTGCATGTCCGAGGAATAGAAATATTTCGAGGACATGTGAAGTCCGCCAACCCTCATTGGAGCAGCGCGGCGGATTCTTCCTAGCTCCAAAAACCCTCTCAGAAATGAGAGGAGGCCTGTTCTCAGCAGTGGGACATTTATAGGCTGAAACTTTACTTTACTTTTTTATATGTAGCGACATCTATGTCGCCATATGAAAAGCTCAAGAAATATATTATATATTCCATAATCGCGCTTTTATAGTTTCTGAGATGCGAACTATATATACAACACCTAAATATTACTAATATGAGGAGACGTCCACCCCAGATCAGACCACACGATCTGGCGGACAGTTACCCTTATCCTTGACAATATCATCCGCCAAATATACATATACAAAGTGAGCCCCCTGGGGAACGTCTAACGATCTGTTCGCGCTTATTTCGAGAACCACTGAACGAATTCACTGCCATAATCTACATATCCTCCAGCAAGATTCAGGTGCATTAAAAGTTGGCGTAGCTGTTATAGAGCTTAAGCATTTTTTCTTATTTATTTGGTTTTCCAACAATGAGTACAATAAGATTTACACAAAAGAAATTAAAAGTAAGTCACAATAATTGCCTCATCACTTATAGTAAAACACAGCATTTACTAAAACATTTACGGTATTATTAATGAAACAAGTAGGAAAAAAGTTTATCGATACTATAAAATATCTCCTCCATAGATTGTCACAAAGCACGGACCTGAGCCACCACCATCCATCCACTTCCCGCAAAATGGCGCTAGTCAATATACATAGTACAATGAGTTTGCCGGTACGAGGTTGCCACTCGAGAACCTTTCTTCCGCAACGGTTATCGGTTCTACGGGCTATATAGCCGATATATTTATAAAAAGTAGTAATTAATAATAACTAGCTTATCCCACTGCTCATTAAATTAACACGTTTATTGAATTTCTGTTGCCGATGTGTCGTGATCGAAAATGTATGATAACTACCATTTGTTTGGCGCGCCAGCTTGGCAGGTTACCAGAACTATACGCATAGGATCCGACATAACATGCCAAACAATAGAGAATTGGTCGCCTTTTCGGGTGCGTTGTCCATTGCCCGCTTCCTTTCCGGTTATGGGGCGTTGTTCCGTATTTGGAGCGCGATGGTGTCACTATACTCTGTATTGCTGTTTGTTTGTTCGGCGATTATCTCGAAGCTTTATTGTGCCATTTGTAAAAAAAAAATCATTGTGATGTTCGTCGCGTGTGGCTGTATTACAGTTTCCTTTTATTATTTCGATTCATTTGCATATTCGTTAGCTTAATGCGTGGAGAAAAACTCTGTACTTCTTTTTGAAGCATATTACGCGAATGAGTATGAGATTTGGCACAGTTAAAGTTTGTATGGAGAAGAAGCGAGAAAGCTAAAATTTATCATCATTATAGCCTATCACGAGTCCACTGCTGAACATAGGCCTCCCCCATAGATTACCACAAAAGTTTGTAGCTCTCATTTTGGGTAGATTTTTTTCAAGTATCGCTTGAAGTAGGGTTTTCCTGGATCGTGGGTTTACAGACATAATTTTCATATGCCGACCGGAAAAAACTATCAATTTGTGCTTTGCAGCCGTGGTAGCTCAAGGGCCTGGTGCTCGCCTTTAATTTCATAGTAAGCGAGTAACCTGGGTTCGATCCCCGGTGCCAGCACCTCTAAATTGTTCTACAATTTTAAGTTCTGATTTACCACGTGCTTAGCGGTGAAGGAAAACATCGTGAGGAAACCTGCATGTCCGAGGAATAGAAATATTTCGAAGACATGTGAAGTCCGCCAACCCGCATTGGAGCAGCGTGGCGGATTCTTCCTAGCTCCTAAACCCTCTCAGAAATGAGAGGAGGCCTGTGCTCAGCAGTGGGACATTTATAGGCTGAAACTTTACTTTTTTTTTTACAATTGTTGGCTCCGGCTGGGAATCGAACCCAGGACCCGCGGCTGACCACTAGGCCACGCGATCTTCAAATTTTGTCATAGTTGCCACTACTATATAACTATAAAACTAGCGACCCGACTCGGCTTCGCACGAGTGCAGTTTACTAACGAAGAAAAATAGGAATTGCGCTTTCCAAAAAAAGTAAGAAAAAGTGTGACATTGACAGCAGTTTTTTTTTTGAGATTTTAATACAAAAATACGATCCAAATTTGAGACTTGTACGGTGGATTTTCCAAAAATTTTCTTCAGAACGGAATTCGAAACGAGACTCTACATTATGTTAGACAGATATGCTGATGGCTCAAGATCACCTCTCTGGTTATCTATAACGGAGCTACAAATTCATAAACGAACTTGTAATGAGCTGCAATGATGATGACAAAACATGCATCTTTCCTTCAAAGCAGAGCACGTGGTAAATCTTCACCTCCTTCATTGGTATCGATGCACAAGCATTTTCTTAGTTTTGGCATACGCCAGTGCTGCCTACCTGCTAGCCACATGAGCTTCTTGACGTACTTCCTCATAATTTACTCTACAAACTAACCACGAAGCGTATGTGATGTTCTCCTAGCCGATTTCGACCACGGCGACAACTTCCGACTACTGTCGAGAGCCATCAACTGCGCAGGAGATATTATAGTGCCACAAGTGTACGCGCAAACACAGAGGCACTCACTCATCCCAACCTACCCGCGCCCGATGTAACGCCGATGCGATGAGATCCGGAGGTAGGCTAGGATGCAGTGTCAGAAACACGGGGACAATCACAACACAACCAGACCCGAAAACCAACAATTTATGTTTTAGCACAAATGTTGGCTCCGGCTGGGATTCGAACCCAGGACCCGCGGCTCAGAAGGTATCAACTCTGACCACTGAGCCACGCGGTAAGCGTATGTATTTAAGCTGCAACTAATGAATCTAAAAATAACTAATCACTTGCGAAAAACCGTCAGCACGCGACAAAATCTCAATGAAAAACCGCAACACAAAATTTCCGCGTTCCATTTGTAAAATAACAATGCACGGAATTGTCATCGTGGATCGCAGCGAGTTGGATGTGGCAATTGTAGTGCGCGCGGCGTCGACGTGCAGGACATTTTAAAAAGTATCCATAGTCTATTGTTTGTTTCTATTAATGCTGTGTGGTGCTGCCAATGCGGTCAAGATACTTCAGGTTCTTCAACTCCGGCAGCAGTTAGTATTTAAGTTCGATGACAAATCATTGTGTCGCTCACACAGCACCGTCTTTTACGTGATCATATTCAGATGCGGAAAGGTTTAAACGAGTAATTTTTTTTTTAATTGTATAAAGTGACGAAACGAGCAAAACGTTCACCTGATGGTAAGTGCAACGTTCGCCCACAACAAATGCTGTGTCACCCAGAATATTTCTGTGTGACACCACATTGCGCCCGTCACCCTGAGACATCAGTTCTTAAGTCTCAAATGCCCAGTTACGCTAGCTCACAGTGCCCTTCAAACCGAAAAACAGTAATGGTTGCACACTACTGCTTCACGGCAGAATAACTGGCCCTCGTGTGGTACCTACCTTGACGGATTCCTGCATAGTCATCATAGACATGAAGTCCGCCAACTTACATTGGAGCAGCGTGGCGGACTCTTCCCGGCTCCAAAACTCTCTCAGAAATGAGAGAAGACCGGTGCTCAGCAGTGGGATATTAATATGCTGTTACTTTAAATTACTTTCTACGGCGGAGGCCTATGTTCAGCAGTTGACTAGTGATAGGCTGAAATGATGATGATGATGCCTATGCATGAATCCGTTTAGGTACCACAACTGGGCCAGTTATTCTGCCGTGAAGCAGTAGTGTAAAAACTGTGTTTCTGTCTGAAGGGCACTGAGAGCTAGTGTAAATTTTACTAGGAATATGGCACTGGCAATTGACAAATAAAACCGAATCTATTGACTTAAAAATAACATTCCGCATTTAACTGAGCACAGTTTATTTCATAGCAGCGCAACATTTGCCAACAGTGGCTTGTGACAGGAATATCTATGGACAGTTTAACATTGTAATGAGTGGACAATGGCGCAGCGCACTCGGCGCTTGGCGCCTGCGTATCAACACACAAAGCGCCAATTACCGACGCATGCGTGATAAACTGCGCGTGAGTCATACACACATGACATGATCATTTTCAAATTAATTTAATACATCCTGTCCGGTTTTCGTATTAGAAACGATTGTCACAGACGTTCTGCGCGTAGGAGTTTTTTTTTAATTTAATGAACGGTGGCTTACGAGCATACAGTCAACTACAGTAGCCCATAGACACCTACATTCATCCTCAATTAAGAACTATGACGAAAGTACTATTGCCATCCTTCTAGACCCTTAGTTCCCAACATGGTCCAGGTGGATCCCAGCGGTCCACGGGAGACTAGACGGGGGTCTACTTTGGCGTGACAAAAAATGGGTTAGTTGGTTATAGTTTCGGGAATATGATAAAAATGTAGCTGCAGGGGGTTCACCGGAACCAGTTAAATTTTGAAAGTGGTCTATCTGAAAAAAAGTCTGGGAACCTCTGTTCTAGACCAAGATGCCACATTGTCAGAGGTTTTCTGTTCCTCAACACTTTCAATTTTTCTATTTTTTATTTCATGAAAGTCACGGAACGAGCGAAACGTTCACTTGATGTTAAGTGCAACGTCTGATAACAAATGCTGTGTCACGCAGAGAATACTGTGTGGCACCACACTGCGCCAGTCACCCTGAGACGCTACCTCTCAGTGCCCTCAAATCGAAAAACAGTAATGTTTGCACTACACTGCTTCACGGCAGAATAACTGGCCCTGGGGTGGTACCTACCTACGGATTCCTGCATAGGAATCCTACCACCCCCAATTAAAGGAGAGCAGTGAGACATTTATCATAGAACTGGCTATGCCCCGCGGCTTGGCCCGCGTAAAAGCCGACAACATCTTTGCGCCACAAGTTCGACCCTTCTCGATAACGTTGGGTTCTCACCGTGCGGCTCCTTAAAGCCGTAGCATAAAGTTTTATAGCATATATTTCCTCAATAAATCCCATCTAACTCGAAAATATATTTTCAAATTGGATTAGAATTTCCTGAGATTAGCGCGTTTAAGCATACCAACTATCCAGCTTTATCATAGTTTTCAGACTAGCTCTGCCTCGCGGTTTCACCCGCGTAATAACATAATAGCGTAATAGCGGACCCCGATCGATGACTACTATGATACTTCCTTATTTGAATCGAATTTTGGGGTTTTCGTTTTTTTGCGCGGAACCCTAATTATTTTCGTAACATGAAAGTAGCGTAAGTTACCCGCTATAATATCAGCTATCTGCCAGTAAAGGTTCCGTCAAAATCGGTCCAGCCGTTTCGGAGGTTAACCGGAACAAACAGACTGTCTCTTCTTGGATGTTCAGAAGATCAAAAAGGAAGATAGGCGCTGGTAAATGACAGAAAGGTTCTTTCTACGAATCCTTTTACTTCGTCCGTTAAGTGTCGTCCGTTCAAATTTAAAAAAGACGTTTTCGTTGCTGACTATGCTCTACTTGCATAGATTTGTGCCAACGGTAATTTCCGGCAATCGCGTTCCGTGTTTAGATATGAACGGTTGCGTTCATAACACAGACAAAAATCTTAAAAAAAAAAAAAAATTATAAGTATAGTATATACTTTCATAAGCACTGAGTAAAAATCTGTTATTTTGTTATTACAAACAGACACTTCAATTTTATTTATTTGTATTTTGTTGAAGTATGTGACTTTGCATAGTCAAAATGGAAATTGCAGTGACGTTACTTTTATCCCTTTAATTCTACTAAAACATTCGCCATATTATTTAATTGGACCACAAAGAAGAAAACAACATATATTTTTTTTGCATATAGTGATGAAACACTGAGTTAGTGAGCTAGTGAGACTTAAGAACCTATGTCGCAGGGTGACGAGCGCGTTGTTGTGTCACACCGAAATTTTCTGAATGACACAGCATTTGTTTTCTTGGTTGGGCAGACATTGCACTTGCCATCAGATGAACATTTTGCTCGTTTCGTCACCTTAACCTATAAACAAAAATCTAAGTCTATCGCTTAAAGACACTTTTTAAATTAATTTTACATTACTCTCAACACCCTCCCAATGTAAAATTTATTAAATGTCTAATATTAATAAATTATCCTTTCACAAAATTAGAAAGAAAGAAAGAAAGAAACTTGTTTATTCGCAGGGCAACTACAGCGCGATAATTACAGTATACAAAAGGTATTAATTTTCTATATGACAATTTTACATGACACTCGTATAGGATATCATAAGGATGTTACTTATTTAAATCAAAATGGCGCCTGTGGCGGATAGGTTTTGAAGTAATGACGCCAACTGCAAGTTGTACTCGTATAAATGACTTTGAAAGTATCGTACAGTAAATCAAGTTGCCATACTCATCGTCAGTGTTATTCGCATTTACTGTTGTAGTTCCGATTACAACAATAGATACTGACGGTAGAGCTACTGGATAAATTTTATTTATTTATTTATTTATTAAAACTTTATTGAACACCTTAATTGAAAGGGTAACAATGGGCGGACTTAATGCCTATTGGCATTCTCTACCAGTCAACCCGTGGGCGTGGAGAAAGTTGTGAAGGGTGCAATAAATAAATATGTGAAAAATACGATAAATAACCAGCCGAAGGAAATAAAAAATGAAGAAAAAATAAATAAATTATAATAATATGGTATACATAAACATACAAAAACATAAATACACACATATATATACATATATATATATATATATATAAACATATATATACAAAATAAACATACACACATATTCATACATACTTAAATATACGATACATATACGAGTACTTAAAAATGCAATGATCAAGGAAGACGAATACAAATTAAGTATCAACAGAAGATGCCTTCAGGCAATATTCCCGCACGAACCTTTTAAAAGTATATTTGTTGGATACTTTTCCTGAAATAAATAAATAGATAAATGACCTGATTCGAAATACGTATTATAAATTAACTGCGCCTCGCGGTTTCACCCGCGTAAAAAAGCTGACCCCGATCGATGACTACTATGATATTTCCCTGTTTGAATCGAATTTTGGGGTTTTCGTTTTTTTGCGCGGAACCCTAATTATTTTCGTAACATGATGATATAAATATATACCCTACAAAGTAGCCTAAGTTACCCGCTATAATATCAGTTATCTGTCCGTGGAAGTCCTATCAAAATCGGTCCAGCCGTTTCGGAGATAAGCCGGAACAAACAGACTGACAGACAGATAAACAATTTTATAATAGTTCTTTTTGTTGTAAGTACCGTATCATCATCTTCATCAATTCAGTCTACCACAGTCCACTGTTGAACATATACATAAATGTTACTGTTGAATATTATATACTTTCTTAAACATTGAAAAAGAAGCTGTTATTTTGTTATTACAAACATACACTTAAATTTTATTTATTTGTATAGATATATACATTGAATCGGTGAGTCAAGACAAATGTAATGAACGTAACTATTACGTATTAGCAGTTAATTTTCCTGCTGACTACCAATTGTCGTCAGAGGTCAAAAGCTGTGACAAACCGATGTCCCTGAATGGCATTCGCTTTTACTTATTTTTCCTGCGGTTATGTGTATGATACAATATTCCGTATTAAATATAGCCTGTGTGGTAGATAAGACTGCTTCACATAATTATTCCTTATATTTACGCGAATACTACACATTTAAATAACACGTGTGGTGGCGGCTTAAGAGAATCTACCACCGCATCTCATCCCGTGGGTGTCGTAAAAGTCGACAGAGGGAAAATAAAAACCAGGTGATGGGCAGCAGCATCTTTCTGGAATATCTGAATAAATAAACTGCGGTTGCCAACCCGCCTGCCAAGCGTGGCAACTATGACAAAATCCCCCCAAAATGAGAGCTACAATTTTTTGTGACAATCTATGGGGAATGCCTACGTTCAGCAGTGGACTAGTGATAGGCTAAAATGATGATGATGATGACGAAATAAAACTAGACTTTCATCGTGTTTAATTTTACTACAACATGGTCACGGGTGCTGTAAAGAGCTCGAAATGTCGGGTTATATGTAGCAAAATTAAACGCGATAAAATCCGTAAAATCTAGTTTTATTTAAAAAATAAGACTACGATCGTATACGATCGGCCATGTAATATTCTCAGTTATACGATCACCGTAATTTTTTTCTGTTATTTTATCCACGCTGGTGGTAGCATTTCTGCGCAGGAATCCGTCTAGGTAGATGCCACCGCAGTGCCAGTTATTCTGCCGAGAAGCAGTGGTGTACAAACATTACTGTGTTGCGGTTTGAAGGATACCGATAGTTAGTGTAATTACTGGGCATTTGTGAGATATAGCACTGACGTTTGAGAGTGGCGAGTGCAATGTGGTAGCACACAGAAATGGTCTGGGTGATTTAGCACGTAAACGTTGCTTGCCTCGTCACTTTCACACACAAAAAAGTTAAATGGCTCATGGCATCTACAATCTGTGAACTCTGTGAACTCTCGCTGAAACTAAAACGTA
Source organism: Luehdorfia chinensis (assembly GCA_019845155.1). Classification (NCBI taxonomy): domain Eukaryota; kingdom Metazoa; phylum Arthropoda; class Insecta; order Lepidoptera; family Papilionidae; genus Luehdorfia; species Luehdorfia chinensis. Next base: position 446,760 of record JAHVAK010000696.1, read on the forward strand.
CTAAACCAAAGCTTCTTGGTAGGCATTCAAGTTTTGCACACACACACACACACACACGCACACTATATACTCCTTTCACATTTTGACACTTGGAAAACCATTACTAAATAAACAAAAAAATTGTATTCAAACATCAAAATCACATTATTTGTTAGTTTTTTCAATATTATAAATTTAAGAAAGATGCTATAAGTAATTTCAATACAAACGTATGAACTGGTGTCGTGGGGTCATGAACGTATTGCACGCATTTGTAGTGGTCTTAACTTTACTAACATTCGCAGTGCGATGGCATTACGTAATGGCGGGCGTATGTATCTATCAATTTTTCTAGTCATTTAAACTAGTTATACAATTAGGCCGTAATAGCTCAGAAGCCGGGCTCTCGAATTAAATTTCCTTATACGCGGGTTACCTGAGTTCGAACCCTGGTGCCGGCACCGCCTCCTCTAAAATTGCTCCGCAATTCTAACTGCCGATTTATTACGTGATCTGCGGTGAAGGAAAAAATCTGAGTAATAAAAACATTTCGAGCACATGTGAAGTCCGCCAATCAGCGTTGGAGCAACGTGACTTCCCGGCTCCAAAACCCTCACAGAAATGAGAGAAGGCCGTTGCTCAGAAGTGGGACAGTTACTGGCTGTTACTTCCTAGAAACGTTTGTCCTTAATTGTGTCTCTCTTCATCATTACCTTCAAAACAGTCTACTGCTAGGGGTTTTCAGTAGTTAGTAGGATTTGCCGTAATAAATACGCTTCTTTTTGCCATAGTGGTCGTCTGCTACCTTAGACGCTTCTGTAATCTATGTTCTAGGCATTATGTTTTCCATGGCTTACATTTACTTAAACTTCAGAGAGATAGTTCTAGAGATAGTTCGCCTCTTTCCCATAGGGGTAGGCAGTGACAACATCTTTCCACTTGCTACGATACTGACACACCTCTATATCTTCTTCTACTTTCATTAGTGCTTATTTATATATTTTATTTTTTCTTTATTTAATTTTAGTTCTTCATTTAGTATTTGGTATAAACAATGTTTAATTTTTTTTAAACGCAAATAAGGATGACGATCCATACACAATGTCCACCTGGTTGCAAGTGGTCAATGTTAATAGACATCTACAGCAATTTCGATGAAGAATCATGGTATTCATCATCGTCTGAGGAATAAATTATAAGCTCGATGAGAATAAATTTAAATCTGTTTTAAAGCTCTTGTTGGCAGACTCCTTATGTATTTAATTAGTAAGTAAACGTATAATTAATTTTTAATTTTCTACACATTATTGCAGGTTAAAACTCGTAGAAGTGGGTCGCGCCTCCTTCGCTCCTGTGGGGAATTCGGCCTGCGACCTCAACCACCCGCTGGTGATGGCATGGTATGCGCCCGGGCTAGCTACTGCACGCGCCCCAAGTACAAGCGGGACCCTGACATCTTCCTCGACAACGAAGAGATCGGCCAGCAACCTCTCTTGTAAAGAATCATGTTGACTATATTCAAAGTAATACAAACTGTACAGAATGCAAAATATTGAGTACAAGATACAAATATTGTAGAACTTTTTTTTACCCCTACACATTTTTACAGTGCTGTTTCTGATAGCAATGTTCCGCAGAAAAACTATTCACCAGCGCATATCGACACAATCTCAATCAGAAAATTAAGAAGTTACATTATTACAAGGAATAGGTATAGTTATATTCATTACAAAATGGCGAGCATATCAGCAAATCATCATGGCGTGTACAATAATTCGTGGGAAGATAAACGCTCCAGATCTCGATTATTCGTGCCAAATAATTACATCCGTAATCTTTAACACAAACTGGCGTGCCGCGGGCGCGCACCACTCAACGCTCTCCTGGACACAAGACCTGAGTGTGACCTGTTTGCGGATGAATGGCCGCTAATATTGTCAGAATTTATGAAGTTCTGTGAGCGAGGAGAATTAATGAGTTGTCTTTAATTAATGTAATTGGTTCCAACCGTTTTAAATAAAGTAAAATAAATAAAAAATAGGAATTATTAATGTGTATGCTGGAAACATCCAATGCATGTTTTGGAAATTTCGATTTCCAATCAGAAATCTATTTCTTAAGTTTGGTTATCATGTAAATGGTACAGTAGTAGCTTACCTATTTGTTTCGTTTATCATTTAGCATATTTAACTAATAAACAAAATTACACCTAGTGAGTGTGTGACCCCGCTATTCGAAGGAGGTTACTTATATACATTATTTAAACCACGATTATTTAGTTCTTTATAGAAGAAGAGGCAAACGAGCAGGTGGCACACGTGATGGAAAGTGATCACCGCCGCTCATGAACATCTACAATAGCAGAGGAATAGCAAATGCGTTGCCAGCCTGAACACATATTGGATATATGTTCAATGTATAAAATTAAGCAGTGTCGGAGAATTATACAATAAAATAATAAGACTTAATTTAAAAACTTTTCTTCGAAAATCAATTCTACAACCTAGCAGAATACAACATCTTCTAAAAATCAGAGCCACTTGTGTGCAGGTTAGTTATTTGCATATATAAAACATGCAGGCGTATAAAATCAAACACTTTAATATTATTAAGACAACAATTTTCATTAAATAGTTATTCGAAAGCCACAAAAGTACTAAGAACATGCCCGAGACGGCGAATTATATTGTCGTCGCTTTGCCGCTGGTACCATTAAATATCGTATATTCTTCTTGTAGTAGGGGCAGGCTGGCTCATCGCAGCCTAGAACCTCCGCCTCGTGAACAACATGACCACCTCTTTGCAGTAACTCATCTCCAAGTATCAATCTTCTAGCGCATGCAAGTAGACAAGGTCCACACACAGCGACAGCGCAAATAGCTGCGAAGAATTCCAATAGTAACATAATAGCTTCTTGCCACATCGTTGACTATGCATTTATTTTCGACAGTTTATTTGAAATATTGGTCATACTTATCATCTCATTTAAAAGCAACCACAAGTAAGATCTACTTTATCACAAACGTTTTGTAAAGAAAATATAATACTTGTAAAAATAAATTGTTATAAATATTTGTTATGAGTCGCGATTTCCTTGCGATACCACATAGATATTAGATAACACAAGATGTCATGATTTTTTTATCTTTTATCACTTAAACGGCTTGTCATGTAACAATAAATCAGTTCAGCCATAATCATTTATTTAATACCAACATTCAACAGATTTTATTAATAGATACACCAGAAAGATTTTTATAAGTTATATTATAATATTCATTGAACGACATTTTTTAAGCTACACTTGATACAGGACAGGCAGCGATTTCCTCATTTCCAGGGGTTATAATAACCCTAGTCTTTTGTCAGTGGCATATGCGCGAACCGCGCGACGCTAAATTAATAAAAAAAACACCCTTGTATTTTTTTGGTTAGTAACGGTAGACTTAGGGGAACTGGTAATATTTTTTTTATATTGCATAAAGTTAAGACACGAGCAAAACGTTCACCTGATGATAAGTGCAACGTCTGCCCATAATAAATGCTGTGTCACCCAGAGCATTTCTGTGTGACACCACACTGCGCCCGTCACCCTGACACATGAGTTCTTAAGTCTCATATGCCTAGTGATTACGCTAGCTCTCAGTGCCCTTCAAACCGAAACACAGTAATGTTTGCACACTGCATCTCACGGCAGAATAACTGGTACTGGGTTGGTACCTACCTAGACGGATTCCTCCACAGGAACCACCAGTTTTAACTTAGAAAATAACTTAGAAAACTCTGAATTTACCAGTCTTTATAAACAACACTTATCACCACGCCATGTTGTTACTGTAATTGGTTCTTTGAGGAAGGAATAACGGATTCAGTTTAGACTATTGACATTTTACTTTAGTATGTGTTCATTTGTTCTTTATAACTGCGTATTAAAAGGCAACCGCAACCGACGAGCGTGTGTGAAAACGCTAATGAAAGTAGAAGAAGCTAAAGATGTGTGTCAGGATCGTAGCAAGTGGAAAGATGTGGTCTCTGCCTACCCCTATGGGAAAGAGGCGTGACTGTATGTATGTATGTATGTATTAAAAGGTACTCCGTGTTAGTAACTGTGACGGTCTTTTTTTTTGACTGATGATCACAGTTATTCCGAAGGCTTTCACAGCTTCGCCGGTGGTCGAAAAAATATGACTACATACTTATAGGAACGTTACATAACATAAGACTTATTTTTTGATCCTGGCAATTAGCTACCAAATCGACCCATTTTTACAAGACTTTGTTTCGATAGACAAAAAAATGATAGTTGACTTTAACTGAAGATTAAGGTTGTATTGATGAATGGTGATAGAGATGAAGATTTGCTAGACTGATGGATACAGAATGAAAAGTACAATTTGGGTATTCAATTTAATTTTAAATCACTATACACTTTCACAAGCACTTGCTGCATAATAAACTATCAATATTAAACATCAAAACTCAAAATATACACAGAAATTACAAAATTGAATAAAAACACTACTATCACTTTTTGAAAAAATTGTCACCCAACGTGGGGCCTGACTCCGTGAAGTCCAGTAACTGGCATTATTAGTTTGAACTTGTTCCTAGCATTTACATTATATACATCACTTTTTTTTATTAAATTGTTTTAAGTTTTCGTATACATACAAAACGTCATCATTTACATATTGAGGGGCGAAGGTTAAGATATTCATTTCTTTTATGAGACGCTTTAGAGCGAAGAATATAAATAACTCTCCTAACGGCTCTCTTTTGCAAAACAAAAATTATTTCTACGTCAGTCGCATTTTCCCATAGCAAAATACCATATGACATTAAGCTATGGAAATAACTGAAATAATCCTATATAGCAGGTCAATTTTCTAATTTTTTTACAGGCACTGAGCTAAGTAATTAATTCTTAATAATTAATTACTACTTTTTACTTGTACTGGCTTTAGCTGGAGCCTCTTACGAATGGCGATAGTTTTAGCATGATTTAAAAATAAGTACGAAGACACGGGAAACAAAGACTGCCGTATCAAAGTTAATTACTATCAAATTCTGCTTTGCTTTTTTTGTTAGAACAACATATATAACCAATGTGCTACACATACTGATTTAAAATTATAGGAGTTGATTACCTCAAGGTAAATAGCAGCAACGCTTTGTTCGCCTTATATATTTAATTTTATATTTTATTAATAATCAGTATATTTTATCCACTAATGGGATTACAAATATGTTCGCAGCTAAGATCAGACTGTCTTGAAACGCATGTGATCTAACGATTATTATGAGCGAATAACGATAGCAATTGTGTCATTGTCAATTTGACTTTAATGACAGTTCAACATGTGATGCCGATGGAGTAACAATCCAAATGGGTTTTTGCGAAAAGAATTCTACTTTTTAATTAAAATTTATTAACCTTTACAAAACTACATATCAATCAGTATTTTTATTATATCTCGCTATTTATTAGAAATTAACTGTGCAAAATGCGCGCGAGAATAGTTATTGGGTGAGTGAGATTGTTTTCGTATGTTGTTTTAGAAATGCAGACGTTAACTCTACGCGGTGTAAGTTTTCAGCCTATGAAATAGTTACTTAGAAATAGAAATAGCTACTAAGTTACTATTGAATTTAATAAATCATTGTTGCCCTATGATTTAGGTACTGTCTTATTTCATTGTATTGTTTGATTTATAAGATTTTGTTATTGTTTATAAACCGATTTGCCGTTTATAAAGCATTTCTTTTTTGAAGTTATTTGAATTAAATTGGAATAAACTATTATATATTTAATTTCTTAGACATTGTAATAGATCTTGTAAAATTTCTTTAATATGCCCATACAAAATATTTATGTACTAACAATTAACTTGGCTTGAAAAAGAGAGTTAATGTTAGGATATGGTCCCTAACAATAGCTTGATAACTATGAAACAACATTTCACTCTGCTTGCCGAAGTAAAACTGTCATATGTTCAAAATATCTTAAATTATGTTTTCAAGCTAAAGATTTTAAAATAAATTGGTATATGTTTTGATTATGAACACATGGTAAAATATTGTGTATCATAATTTATAATTTAAGTTCCACAGGATCGGTTGCGTCTATCCATGACCTGAATGTGTGTTCTACATATATTATTCTTGCAACACACATTTAGAATAGGTGGCAGATGCAGTTATTCTGCCATAACACAGTAGTGTGCAGACATTGCTGTTTTGGTCTGAAGGGCACTGAGAGCTAGTGTGTACTCGCTGTAAGAAATCATTATAGTAGATTATTAATTTACTAAATTTATTAGCCAATAGGTGTCTGGAAGAGTAGATTAGCATCTACCTCTTTCCTACCGAGGTGTTGTAAGAGGCGACTAAGGTAGTGTATGGACTGCCTTTTCTCACCATACATTATACAACATTCTACCATATACTTTATTTTTTAAAGTCCATGCGCTACAGTAGGGTTCCTCCTGTGTTGTGGGTGCGCTTTACAGACATTCATTTCACATGCAGAACACAACCAGACCCGAAAATACTTCTCACAGGAATGCAATGGAGTTTCAGATTTTCTTTTTACTCATACGGAAATGTTGTTGACGTGATTCGCCACACGTCACGTCTCATGCCCGGCGGGGGCGAAAAGTGGGTTACATGTGTAGCCTCTGCCTACCCCCTATATGGGAAGAAGGCGTGACTGCATGTATACATGTATGTTTGTTTATTATTTGTTGTGCAGGTCTGTGCTAGTGTTGTGTGTAGCGGCGACTTGGCTGTGTGGTCATCTGTACCAGGAGCTGCTGAATGCGTACGAGCAGTCTGATTCACTGATAGACTCTGACTATTCATGGTAAGTGCATTCCATTGATTTAATTTTCATATTCTATTGCAGTCTATTGCAGATACTGTTAGCTGTAAAAAATAATTCAATATTGCAACTATTTGATTCCCATACAGGACAAATATTTTTATGACCTGTAGATTGTTTCAGGTTTTATATTTGCATTTGAGCAATTTATGCACAGTAAAATGCACAGATACTCAGGAGAATGATACAGAATTTTTTTTATTGTTATTTTCTTAATGTTGCCCCCAGCATTGAAATTTCACTGTGGGTGCCTATTACAAAAAAGAAATACACCTTCATGAATATACTGACCAGCAACAAGTAATAGTATTATATTATTTTCCCTCTGTCGACTTTTACGACGGCCACAGGTTGAGTTAGGGTGGTAGATTCTCTTAAGCCGCTACCACACGGCAAGCCTAATACATAATAATAAAAAAGAATACAGTACAATAAAGTTGTAATGCTTTTTGTTCCATTATGCAATCATACATGATTTATTGAGTTTTTATGAGTTTCACCAAAACAATATAATGCACTTGGTGTGATACGGTGGTGAGCCCACCGCCACCACACGGCTATATTTGCAAAACAATATTTGGTTTGCTATGCTCATGTGGTAAGAGCGAAGCTAGGATGCAGTGTCAGGGACATGGGGACGATCATAATCACACATAAATCCGAAAACCGACAATTTGTGTTTTTGCACAAATGTTGACTCTGGCTGGAGTGGAGCTGGATACGAATCCAGGATCGCAGCGTTAAAGTCATGTACGCCGACCACGCGGGCGGCGTCCGCCTACCATTGCTGGCCTACCATTTCAGCAGCGGCGAATAGGAAAAGCGACGCAACGTTATACCGTCACTCCTCTACCCCGAGGCCCTCCATCGCCGCATCGACGGTGCGGCCCAGCCAAAGTCGTGGAGGATAGAGAGAGAGAGGCAGCGCTACACCTACACTCCTCTTACCCCGCGAATCTACCTCGGCTGCAGAGGGCAGCGCACTGCTCCCCCCAAAAATCACTTTGTTCGTATCCAGAGTGGGCTTGCGCAGCCCATTTAGAGTGACCGCCTAAGGTCAGCCTGATTCCACAGGACGGCCTGGTGCCTCTTAGCTTCTCCTTGGTTGACCAATGCACGGTCACTAAGCTCCCCCGCCACGACTAGGCGGGAACCCATTGGGGTTAACATGATTCGTACGCCTAGGTTGACCCTTCCTCCCCTCAAGGGTCGACTTTGGCGTACGAATCACGATCAGATCGGAGAACGGAGGCCACGTCAAAAGTACCCGCAACGAGCTTGTATGAAAACGCGCATGAAAGTAGAAGAAGCGAAAGATTGAAGTGTGTCAGGATCGTAGAAAGTGAAAAGATGGGGTCTCTGCCTACCCGAATGTGAAAGAGGCGAGCGTATACTGTATGTGTATGCATGTATTTATTGTATGTTCATAACAATATTTTTCCTAGTTATTATAAAACTTACAATAAATTGTGTCGACGGCCACATCTAACATAGTCATTAGTTTTATCTCGGTGTTTTTACAGATTAATTACGCTTAATTCAATCTATTATTTGGTTTGTTAATTAAACGAAGTAGTTAATAATATAACTTTTTGTTCATTTAAATAAAACAATTTTTTACGGATTTTATCTCGTTTAATTTGGAACTATTTCTAACCTCGTACGTTTCGAGTGCTATACAGCACCCATGGTCACGGGAGGACTGAAGGTGACAGATGTCCTGATGTCATAGTTAATACGGGGTACCTTCAGCTTTTAATTATTATTTTTAGTCCGATCTACGCAGAAAGAGCTTACTGTGTCTTGAAGCCTTGAAGTGGTATGCTTGGTTGGTTTTTTTTGTTCATTTCATCACCTTCTGATCAGTACTCAGTAGGACTGGGCGTGTCCCAAATAAGGAAATATCAGTGGTGCTACTTGTATAAAGAAAGCCAAAAAGCAGGCACATAATACTGTTCACGTTATAGAAAAACTTAAGTTATTCAGACTAGTGACGTGCTGTAGCATCTTAATCTTAGGTGCCAGACGATACTGCGACCTGCCAATCGTGGCGATTAGGGCAAATACGGAAAATCTTGCATTTAGATTAGTTAAAGCGTAAATTTCCATACTGATCTGTTATAATACTCAAAGTCAAAGTCTATATTTCTTTACTCAGTTTAGGCTTGTAGCTCTTATGAATGTCAAAATCTACACACTTCAAAAAATAAGACCTTCTCAGAGAAGAACCGGCAAGAAACTCTGGGGTCTTTCTTTTTTTAATTTTGTCGGCTCGGTTGGCGCAGTGGCTAAGCCCTTGGCTTCTGCGCCGCGGGTCGCGGGTTCGATTGCCGCACGGGACAAATATTTGTATGGCCTACAGATAGTTGTTCCGGGTCCTGGGTGGTTTGTGCATGTGCAATTTATGTCTGTAAAACGTACCCACGACACAGGAGAAATCCTACTGAGGGGCATCGTTTTTTTTTTTTTTTAAAACGAAAATTTAATGCTATATTACATAATGTCATTTATAAGTTACATAAAAATTACATCGTACATTTAGTAGCCAGGGGGTTTGCAAGTCTATACAACGATCTATTTTATAATACGGCTTTTCTAATAATGCCTTCTTGACAAGTTTGTTGAATTCTGTCACTTTTTTGAGTCACACTTTTAGGAATTTTGTTATATTGTTGTATACTTATCCATGGGGTCGATTTAGATTGAAGGCTTAGTGCCAGCGAGAAAAAAATTGATACATACATAAGATCACGACTGTATCCCATAAGGGGTAGTCAGAGACTGGGCACTCACTGCAAAAACAGATGACTGCCACAATCCACGTTTCACCAAAACAATATAATGCACTTGGTGTGATAGGTGGTGAGCCTATCGCCACCATGCGCTGTTGAGCGCACAGTGCAGTTTAATTTCCTTACTCGCCTTTTACGAGATCCATTGGATGAGATGGACTGGTAGTATTGTTTTATCGAGCCGCCACCACAAGGTACAAAAAAATTTATACATTTTAAAATTAAATACAGTGACGAAACGAGAAAAACGTTCACCTGATGGTAAGTGCAACGTCTGCCCATAACGCATTCTGTTATGGGCACTGCGCCCGTTTACCTAAGACATCACTTCTTTAGTCTCATATGCCCAGTGATTACGCTAGCTGCACAATGCCTTCAGACAGAAACACAGTAATGTTTGCACACTACTGCTTCACGGCAGAATAACTGGCCCTGGGGTGGTACCTACCTGCCATGCAGCTTCAGTGCGAGCACACACTTGGTTACAGTGTCAAACTTAATTCCTGTACATTCCGGTCAAACAGAAATCTCTCTGTTCGTTGGTTTGCAGCAGTACGTTTTCGTTAAGTAGATGTCTCCCAGACTAGAATAGCACCTACCTCTTTCCAGCCGAGCGGTCGTAAGGTGCGACTAAGGTGTTGTATGGACAGCCATTATTTGTGCAGAATAACACCATAATAGGCAATACTGTCACTATACTTCTCGTGGGAACGCAATGGGGATTAAGAATTTTTGACTCGTACCACAATAGCGGCGTCGTTGTTCGCCACCCGTCACGGTACGGGTGTACTACCCCTTATATGAATAAAATGCGTCACTGTATGTATGTATGTAGAATTGTATGGAAACACTAATGAAAATGATAGAGCCGTGGTAGCTTAGGGGCTAGGCGCTCGCTTTAAATTTCATAGTACGCGAGTGCCCTGGGTTCGATTCCCGGTGCCGGCACCACTAAAATTGTAAGCTGCAATTTTAAGTGCTGATTTACCACGTGCTCGGCGGTGAAGGAAAACATCGTAAGGAAATCGGCATTTCTGGGAAATAAAAAATATTTCGACGACATTTGTAGTCCGCCAACCCGCATTGGAGCAGCGTGGCGGATTCTTCCTAGCTCCAAAAACCCTCTCAGAAATGAGAGGAGGCCTGTGCTCAGTGAGACATTCATAGGCTGTAATTTTACTTTTTTTTTACTAATGAATGTAGTAGAGACGAAAGATGTGTTTCAAGATCGTGGCAGGCAGCAAGGGGTAGCAAGTGGAAAGATGTGGACTCTGCCTACCCCGATGGGAAAGAGGCGTGACTTTATGTATGTATGTAGAATTTATGTGCTTTCACGATGTTCTTTGTTTCCAGGTGCTTCCGGCTGCTGCTGAATCTGGTTGGATACGCCACGATCTTGGTGCCGGGGTATATGCTGTACAAGTATTTGGAACGAACCAATTACTTCGATAAGATAAGTAAGTTTACTGATTCCTGCATAGGAATCCAACAACCAATTAACTTAAAAAATAAATAATAGTTTAAAAAAAACTAAAAAATACGCTTTATATAGAAAACCAAACTAAAAAATAGAAAATAAATTTTAATCAATTTGAATTAAGAATAGTGTAAAAAATTCTAATAAATATAAATGAATAATAGTGTAAATAAGAAAAAAATGTTTTATTATATAAAAAGCGTGTCAATAGTTATAAATATTTCATTGACAGATATGAAGAGAAGGATTATAATTTCGATGATATCTTAAAAAAGCACCCCACGCTTATTTAAAATAAAACATTTTTTTTACTACTATTTTTTAATATAAAGCGTGTAAAAATATGGCGGTATTATATTTATATGGGAAAATGAGAGCTACTAACTATTGTTGCAATGTATGGGGAAGGCTTATGTTCGGCGTGTACCAGTGATAGGCGGAAATTATAAGTGATGATATTTATATGAAGCTGGAATGAGGTCTGGTCTGGACAGTCGTTGTCATATACAAGATTTTAATTTCATTTATTATCATATACGTTGCCCCACTAGTATACTTTACTAGTGGTAGGATTCCTATGCAGGAGTCTAGGTAGGTACCACCCCAGGGCCAGTTATTCTACCGTGAAGCAGTAGTGTGCAAACATTACTGTGTTTCGGTTTGACGGGCACTGTGAGCTAGCGTAATCACTGGGCATATGAGACTTAAGAACTGATGTGTCAGGGTGACGGGCGCAGTGTGGTGTCATACAGAAATGCTCTAGGTGACACAGCATTTGTTATGGGCAGACGTTGCACTTACCATCAGGTGAACTTTTTGTTCGTTTCATCACTCTATGCTATAAATATAAAAAGGAATTTACTCTATTACTTATTACTTACAAATATTTTCACTTACGAAATCAAATCTGTGACCTATCCACCTATAAACTAATCAATGGCCGCTGCGCGAACCGAGCGTTTTCAAACATTTAGGTAGAGAATCGTGTGACGTGCGTATATAATTGTACTTTCAATTGAAGTAAATTATTAAAGTAAATTGCTTCCTAGCTGTATCCCGCGGTTTCACTCGTAAAAAACCGAATCCGATCTATGATATACATATGTACTTTCCTATTTTGGATTTTGGGTTTTTCATTTTTTTGCACGGAACCCTATTTTCTTTTCTAAAATTCAAGTAGTCTAAGTTACTCGCTATAATATCAGCTATCTGTCAGTGAAAGTTCCGTCCAAATCGGTCTAGCTGTTTCGGAGCTTAGCCGGAACAAACAGACAGATAGACAAACGATATACTAACATCAACATTGAGTAAAAAGCTGTGTATGTAATTACAAACAGACACTTCAATTTTATTTATTTGTCTAGATATTTATATGTATAACTTCTGCAATATATCGAAATGGAACATATACTAAAATTTAAGTTTTAATTCTTGTTTTAATCCCTAAAATGTTTATTGAAATCCGTTGAGCCGTTTCGGAACCTATTCGATACAATTTTTCAGACATACAGACAAAAATTCGTTTAAAGAATTTTTCTCTTTTTTTAGAATACTTAATTTTTGCATGTCGCGTAACGCGCCAGCTTCTTTCTATATACTCATTTGGTTAATGGCTCGAAGCCGTGGTAGCTCAGGGCTAGGCGCTCGCTTTAAATTTCATAGTACGCGAATGACCTGGGTTCGATTTCCGGTGCCGGCACTACTAAAATTGTTAATTGCAGTTTTAAGTGCTGATTTACCATGTGCTCGGCGGTGAAGGAAAACATCTTGAGGAAACCTGCATGTCTGAAAAATATTTCGAAGACGTTAAGTCCGCCAACCCGCATTGGAGCAGCGAGGCGGATTCTTCCCGGCTCCAGAACCCTCTTAGATGTGAGAAAAGACCGGTGCTCAGCAGTGGGATATTAATACGCTGTTAATTTACTTTACTTATTACAGATTTTGTCTCATTGATTACTGCTATAACCCGTTGTTTCGAGCACTTTACTGCAGACTTATGTATATCCATAAAAATCCCGGTAAAAGAACATTTACGAGTAGCTTATGTGAAGCATTGACGCAGTACTTAGGAAGTCGCAGAGGCCTGTGCTCAGCAGTTAAAAGAATATAATATAAAGAATACTATCACTCCATCTCATCCAATGGATCTCGTAAAAGGCGAGTAAGGAATTAAACTGCACTGTGCACCCAACAGCGCATGGTGGCGATGGGCTCACCACCTATCACACCAAGTGCATTATATTGTTTTGGTGAAACGTGGATTGTGGCAGTTATCTGTTTTTGCAGTGCGTGCCCAGTCTCTGACTACCCCTTATGGGATACAGTCGTGATCTTATGTATGTATGTATGTATGTACTTTACCTTTTTTAATGGCTCCATAATCCATAAAATAATCCACGATATTGTTTAGTAATTGGTCGCTATTGCCTTGCCGAGATGTATCGCACGATAAGCTGATCTTATCTACATGCGGTAGCCGGGAATGTTTGGTATACAGAAGTTAGAAAGTGCAATTAAGGTCATTTTGACGTATGGCTCTAATGTAAAAGCTATTGGTATTTGTGTATGCGATTGATTTTTTTCTTGTGTACCGTACGCCACGTCCGTACGGGACGTTTCGTATGTTTTCATTTAGGCAGTATCTTTTTAATTTTTAATACATGCACTTTTATTACGATGTTTTCCTTTATGTCCGAGCAAGAGGTAATTCTGCAGATATAATGTATCATTCCGCCAAATTGGCACCGCACCCAGAAATAAAATGTTACAACACTATAGGATATTTCCTGTACGTTGGCGTGTTTCATCATCATCATCATCATCATCATCATCATCATCATCATCATCATTTCAGCCTTTCTAAGTCCACTGTTAAACATAAGCCTCCCCACCCCAATAGATTGCCACAAAACACGGTCCTGAGCCATCTGCATTCACCGACTTCTCGCAAAGCCGTGCAGGTCGTCGGTACATCTAATGGGGGCGCCCTACACTGCGTTTGCCGGTACGAGGTTGCCACTCGAGAACCTTTCTTCCCAACGGGTATCGGTTTTACGAGCTATATGGCCGTCTCATTGCCACTACAGCTTGCTAGTCCTGAGGGCTATGTCAGTTACACTAGTTCTTCTGCGGGGATATCACGGGGATATCCCCGTCAAGGATTATAAATATTTTTTATTTCTCAGACATGCAGGTTTCCTCACGATTTTTTCCTTCACCGCCGAGCACGTGGTAAATCAGCACTTAAAACAATTTTACTGCTGCCGGCACCGGGAATCGAACCCAGGTCACTCGCGTACTATGAAATTTAAAGCGAGCGCCTAGCCCCTGGGCTGCCACGGCCCAAACCTAATACATAATAATGAAAAAGAATACACTACAATAAAGTTGAATATGCTCCGCCTCCGCAGCGAACAAGACGTGGGTGTCCCGCGTGCTGTTCGCGTGCTTCGCGGAGCCGGGCGAGCGGCTGCCGGAGGCCGCCAAGCCCGCCAAGGCCGAGGAGTCGCGCGAGGGCCTCGAGCTGGTCTTCTGCTTCACCGGCCTAATGGGCGCCTACCTGGTGTGGGGCCTGCTGCAGGAGAAGATTATGACACAGGTCACTTTATTGTCTTTTTCCTTTAACGGTGGTAGGATTCCTATGCTGGAATCCGTCTTAATAGCTACCACTCCAGGCCAGTAATTCTGCTGTGAAGCAGTAGTGTGCATTTCTGTTTCGGTCTGAAGGCCACTGAGAGGCAGTAGTAATCATTGGGCATATGAGACTTAAGACCTGATGTCTCATGATGACGGGTGCTGTTCTAGAGAAAAAAAAAATTATATCTCATCATCTTTACTCTCGTAACCATGAGACTATAATATTTGTCTTCATGAATAATCCCTACTAATAATCTAAATGCGAAAGTGTGTTTGCTGGTTTGTCCTTCTGTCACGCAGCAAATGATCAATGGATTGACATGATTTTTTGCACAAAGGTAGTAGTCTATGGATCGGAGGGCGCCTAGGTTTTTTATCCCGGAAAAATGTACGGGTGACGGCAGCATTTGTTGTACGGCGGATGTCGCACTTAACATCACGCAAACGTTTCGCTCGTCTTGTCGCTTTATCCAATAAAAAAAGGCGTGTTAACGTACGGTAGTGAATGTTAGATCTGGCAGAAGAAGCAAGAAAATAAGATTAATGCTGTGGAGATAAAAAGTTTTGGAAGTATAGCTGGAGTGACTGATAGACAAAGTGAGGAACAGCGTGATAAGGGAACGTTGCTGTGTGGTAGAAGATGTAGTGACAAAGATAGAGAAAGATACTTAGTTGGTTTGGTCACGCAGAGAGGATTTTTTTTATTTTTTTTTTTGATAAAAGTGACGGAAGGAGCAAAATGTTGACCTGATGGTAAGTGTAACGTCTACCCATAACAAATGCAGAACATTTATGTGTGACACCACACTGCGCCCGTCACCCTGAGACATGAGTTCTTAAGTCTCATATGTCCAGTGATTACGCTAGCTCTCAGTGCCCTTCAAACCGAAACACAGTAATGTTTGCACACTACTGCTTCACGACAGAATAATTGGCCCTGGGGTTGGTACCTACCTAGACGGATTCCTGCATAGGAATCCTACCACCAGTAAAATGGATACCAGGATGGATAAAAGAAGATTGACGGAATAGATTTATGAGGCGAGTGTGAATAGGCGAACAGGTGAGGGTAGGCGAACGTATCACGATCAGATCGGAGGATCTTTTGAGGAAAGGTCACATTAAAAACACCCGCAACTGACGAGCTTGTATGAAAACACAAACGAAAGTAGAAGAAGCGAAATAAGTGTGTCAGGATCGTAGCAAGTGGAAAGATGTGGTCTCTGCCTAGCCCAATGGGAAAGAGGCGTAACTGTATGTATGTGTGCGTCCGTTGCGCCCGCAGAACTATGTTATGCCGGACGGCAGCCTGGTGCGCTTCAACGACTCGCAGCTGCTGGTGTTCATCAACCGGCTGCTGGCCTTCGTGCTGGCGCTGGGCCGCCTGCTGTGGGCCGGCCAGCCCGTGCTGGCGGCGCCGCTCTACAAGTTCTCCTACTGCTCGCTCACCAACATCATCAGCGCCTGGTGCCAGTACGAGGCGCTCAAGTTTGTCAGCTTCCCCACTCAGGTCATGTTATACAAAATCACCATTTCTCACTCCTATGTACGTAACAAAAATTATAAGGTTAAATGTAAATGTTGTCTATCTATAATTATCATTTCAGCCTATCACTCTTCCACTGCCTCGCCAATAGATTGTCACAAAAGCTAGTAGCTCTCATTGGAGGGATATTACCGTAGCTTGCCTCACTTGGCAGGCGGAATGGCACAAGCCGGCCCTCCCTACAGGGCGGTCGGTGTTCTTCAAAAACTAGGCAATTTTATATTATCCATGCGGGTCTTAGCAAATTAACTTCGTTTTCTTCATTATAATGGATTTCTGCAAAGTAACGCCTGATTCTCTTAACTACAACCGCAGTTTATTTGTACAGATATTTCAGTAAGATGCTCCTGCCCATCTCATCTTTTACGACACCAATGAGATGAGATGCCGGACGTTGTTTCGGCAAGGGTCAGAGCGCAAAGCACTCTTCTCCTTGGACATCTTCAAGTCGAGTGATATCGATGAAATCCCCCCAATTTTGCTGAAGTTGTGTGCCCCGGAGTTGGCACCGGTTCTAACGCAATTTTTCGGTACTCCTACTTTCTAAGCGTCTTCCTCAACTCCTTGAAAGCAGCTTTAGTGCACCCGATCTCTAAAAAAGGCGACCGCTCAGATTCGTCCGACTATAGACCGATCGCCACTATCCCCTTATTACTCTGTAAGTGACTAGAGTAATTCAGAATACATGAAATTCAACCCCATTCTCGAGGGTGCGATAGTTTGTCACGAGAGTGAGTGAGCGCTATTAAGTAAGTCATCATCATCATCATTTCAGCCTATGACAGTCCACTGCTAAACAAAGCCCTCCCCCCACAGATTGCTACAAAAATATGTAGCTCTCATTTTGGAGGTATTTTACTATAGTTGCCACGCTTGGTAGGCGGGTTGGCAACCGCAGTTTATATATTCTGATGATCCAAGACGCTGCTGCCCATTTTCTAATTTAAATTTTCCCACTGTCGACTTTTACGACACCCACGGGATGAGATGGGGTGGTAGATTCTCTTACGCTTCCACCACACGGTGTATTAAGTAAAGTGCGTAAACACAGTTTCTTAAATAGGCAACTCCTTTAAGAATTTAAGAATGGCCCATTTGTCATTCATAGGTACTATCTAAATCGTGCAAAGTGATCCCAGTGATGCTGATGGGGAAGTTGATCTCGCGCAACAAGTACGAGATGTACGAGTACGTCACCGCGATACTCATCTCCGTCGGCATGGTGCTGTTCATGTTTGGCAGCCACGACGACTATGCAGGTACTTTGTTTTTCTTATTTAAAATCATTCGTATTTCAGATTCTGTCTGGTGAAAAAAAAATTACAAAGCTGCTACTGTTCCAGCCCGTCTCTAGTCCACTGCTGAACATAGCCCTTCTCCATAGATTACCACAACACGGTCCTGTTATACCTGCATCCTTCGACTTACCGCGAAACCCTGCAGGTCGTCGCTCCATCTGGTGGGGTCGCCCTACACTGCGTTTGTAGGTACGAGGTTGTCTTTCCTAACAGTCCAACGGTTATTGGTACTACGAGCTATATGGCCTGCCCTTTGTCACATCAGTTTGTCAAAACTTTATCGGTTACTTTAGTTCTGTTGCGGATATAATCGTTGCGGATTGAATCTCGCAGCGAAACGTCGAGCATCTCTTTCCATAACTCTATTTCCCAAACTCATTCCCGCGGGTGTCTTAAAATTTGACAAAGCCTTAAAGCTTGCCAATCGTGGCAACTATGGTAAAGTTCCCAAAAATGAGAGCTACTAACTTTTGTTGCAATCTATGGAGGAGGCCTGTGTTCTGTAGTGGACGAATTAGGCTGAAATGATGATTGATTATTAGCGAGTCTGAGCTTTCTCATGCGGCTTGCAGTGAAGGACCATGTCTTGGTTCCTTACATCACCACTGGCAACACGCACCAGTGGAATACTTTAGTTTTGAGACGTAGGGGTATACTAGGATGAAAAGATGTGATGCAGTTTCCCCGAACGCTGTAGTATTAAGTTCAATAAAAATTGTTCTGTACTATTCTATGTCTCCTATACTTTAGATAACTTTTAAGTCAATCGTTAGAATAGAATGAATTTTTATTCGATATGGATTATTTACATAATAATTATTGAAATGCATTTGTTTTTGTTTTTTACATAGTCTTTTTAAGGTATAAGTTTCACGTTACGTTTTAAAAGCCAGGTTATATTTTTATCTTTATGCCTTTTGGGTTATATAGGGCGCCATAGGTTAATCAAAGAGCATTAGTAATTTCTTTGGAGCGTTTGAAGGAAAGAGTACTGGTATACATTTTGTCTCATCTTTTAAAATCGAAACCCGACACAAGGATTTATCCTATATGGTAGGCGAATTAAAAAAAAAATACATGATCAAAACCCATACACTGACAGAACAGAAAGCTATCGCTTTGCGGCAATCATACATACATACAGTCACACCTCTTTCCCATTGGGGTTGTCAGAGACCACATCTTTCCACTTGCTACGATCCTGACACACATCTTTAGCTTATTCCACTTTCATTAGCATTTTCATACACGCGGGTTGCGGGTACTTTTAACGTGACCTTTCCTCAAAAGTTCACCGATCTGATTGTGATACGAGTACGTACGCCTAGGTCGACTCTTACCGTCTTTCCTATTTACACTCGCCTCATAAATCTGTTTCGTCGTATGTGACCTCTCACAGACATCTATCTGAATCATTTTTCAAAATATTTTTAAATATTATAATAACTTTTTTCTATTAGGAACGCTCTTAATTTTTTCTGAAATGTTTTGTAGCTTTTTTCGTTTTTTATTTTAATCGGTAATTTATTATATATTATTATAGACATAGAATAAGGACCAGAACTACGCAATCTCCACAATTCTCAATCTCCTTTCATTCATCTTCTCTACGTGTCCAAACCATCTAAGCATCCCTTTCTCTTTCTTTTTCACTACATCTTCAACCACACCGCAACGTTCCCTTATCACGCTGTTTCTCACTTTGCCGATCAGAGTTACTCCAGCGATACTTCTCAAACTTCTCATTTCCACAGCATTAATCTTACTTCCATGCTTCTTCTGCCAGACCCAGCAATCACTAACATACATAAGTGTGGGGACCAGCGGCAATCGAGCTGACAGAACAACTAATCTTTGTCTTCATCATAGCAATGTACGACCAAGTTTTAGATGCAGTGTTTTGTTAAAAAAAATTGTAAATTAACACTGTGACCCTAGTAACACGGTGCAGGTCTGACAATATTGACGTGTGGCAGTATCGGCGGCGACGACGGGGTCGGGACTGGCGCTGCTGGCGCTGTACATGGCGTGCGACAGCTTCACGTCGTCGTGGCAGGCGGCGCTGTTCGCACGCCACTCGCCGCGCCCGCTGCAGATGCTGGCGGCCGTCAACCTCTGCTCGCTGGCGCTCACCGCCGCCGCGCTTCCGCGACACCACGCGCCGCGCGCCCGCACGCGCCTGCGCTTGCTGCAGGCACGTACCTGCGCTCCGGCGCACTCTCCCTCTCTAGTAGCGCACTCTCCCCCTCTGCTCACCGCCGCCGCGCTTCCGCGACACCACGCGCCGCGCGCCCGCACGCGCCTGCGCCTGCTGCAGGCACGTACCTGCGCTCCGGCGCACTCTCCCTCTCTAGTAGCGCACTCTCCCCCTCTGCTCACCGCCGCCGCGCTTCCGCGACACCACGCGCCGCGCGCCCGCACGCGCCTGCGCTTGCTGCAGGCACGTACCTGCGCTCCGGCGCACTCTCCCTCTCTAGTAGCGCACTCTCCCCCTCTGCTCACCGCCGCCGCGCTTCCGCGACACCACGCGCCGCGCGCCCGCACGCGCCTGCGCCTGCTGCAGGCACGTACCTGCGCTCCGGCGCACTCTCCCTCTCTAGTAGCGCACTCTCCCCCTCTGCTCACCGCCGCCGCGCTTCCGCGACACCACGCGCCGCGCGCCCGCACGCGCCTGCGCTTGCTGCAGGCACGTACCTGCGCTCCGGCGCACTCTCCCTCTCTAGTAGCGCACTCTCCCCCTCTGCTCACCGCCGCCGCGCTTCCGCGACACCACGCGCCGCGCGCCCGCACGCGCCTGCGCCTGCTGCAGGCACGTACCTGCGCTCCGGCGCACTCTCCCTCTCTAGTAGCGCACTCTCCCCCTCTGCTCACCGCCGCCGCGCTTCCGCGACACCACGCGCCGCGCGCCCGCACGCGCCTGCGCTTGCTGCAGGCACGTACCTGCGCTCCGGCGCACTCTCCCTCTCTAGTAGCGCACTCTCCCCCTCTGCTCACCGCCGCCGCGCTTCCGCGACACCACGCGCCGCGCGCCCGCACGCGCCTGCGCCTGCTGCAGGCACGTACCTGCGCTCCGGCGCACTCTCCCTCTCTAGTAGCGCACTCTCCCCCTCTGCTCACCGCCGCCGCGCTTCCGCGACACCACGCGCCGCGCGCCCGCACGCGCCTGCGCTTGCTGCAGGCACGTACCTGCGCTCCGGCGCACTCTCCCTCTCTAGTAGCGCACTCTCCCCCTCTGCTCACCGCCGCCGCGCTTCCGCGACACCACGCGCCGCGCGCCCGCACGCGCCTGCGCTTGCTGCAGGCACGTACCTGCGCTCCGGCGCACTCTCCCTCTCTAGTAGCGCACTCTCCCCCTCTGCTCACCGCCGCCGCGCTTCCGCGACACCACGCGCCGCGCGCCCGTACGCGCCTGCTGCAGGCACGTACCTGCGCTCCGGCGCACTCTCCCTCTCTAGTAGCGCACTCTCCCCCTCTGCTCGCCGCCACCGCGCTTCCGCGACACCACGCGCCGCGCGCCCGCACGCGCCTGCGCTTGCTGCAGGCACGTACCTGCGCTCCGGCGCACTCTCCCTCTCTAGTAGCGCACTCTCCCCCTCTGCTCACCGCCACCGCGCTTCCGCGACACCACGCGCCGCGCGCCCGCACGCGCCTGAGCTTGCTGCAGGCACGTACCTGCGCTCCGGCGCACTCTCCCTCTCTAGTAGCGCACTCTCCCCCTCTGCTCACCGCCGCCGCGCTTCCGCGACACCACGCGCCGCGCGCCCGCACGCGCCTGCGCTTGCTGCAGGCACGTACCTGCGCTCCGGCGCACTCTCCCTCTCTGGTAGCGCACTCTCCCCCTCTGCTCACCGCCACCGCGCTTCCGCGACACCACGCGCCGCGCGCCCGCACGCGCCTGCGCTTGCTGCAGGCACGTACCTGCGCTCCGGCGCACTCTCCCTCTCTAGTAGCGCACTCTCCCCCTCTGCTCACCGCCGCCGCGCTTCCGCGACACCACGCGCCGCGCGCCCGCACGCGCCTGCGCTTGCTGCAGGCACGTACCTGCGCTCCGGCGCACTCTCCCTCTCTAGTAGCGCACTCTCCCCCTCTGCTCACCGCCGCCGCGCTTCCGCGACACCACGCGCCGCGCGCCCGCACGCGCCTGCGCCTGCTGCAGGCACGTACCTGCGCTCCGGCGCACTCTCCCTCTCTAGTAGCGCACTCTCCCCCTCTGCTCACCGCCGCCGCGCTACCGCGACACCACGCGCCGCGCGCCCGCACGCGCCTGCGTCTGCTGCAGGCACGTACCTGCGCTCCGGCGCACTCTCCCCCTCTAGTAGCGCACTCTACCCCTCTAGTAGCGCACTCTCCCCTTCTAGTAGCGCCCTCTACTCCTCTATTAGAGCACTCTACCCCTCTAGTAGTGCACTCTCCCCCTCTAGTAGAGCACTCTATCACTCTAGTAGCGTATTGTTGTTTTATTTACTTTATAAATAATTTGTAGTTTTTCTGATTGTTATGCAGCATCCCGTGTTCGTAATGGACTGCCTCCTCCTGTCAATGAGCTCAGCGGTGGGACAGATGTTGATCTACCGCACCATTGCGCGATTCGGTGCCGTCGTTTTTACCATCATTATGACTCTTAGACAGGTAAGGTCACATAAATCTGTTTATTATGAAATTACTATTTCATGATTTTTTTAGTTCATAAAGCTGCTAAAGTAATTTTAAAATTTATTACATTATTTTTAATTTTATAATTTATTATGATACAGGCGGTGTCCATCCTGGTCTCGTGTGCAGTGTACGGGCACTCAGTGTCGGCGGGTGGAGCGTGTGGCGTGCTGCTCGTGTTCGCAGCCGTGCTGCTGCGCATCTACTGCCGCGGCCGGCGGGCGGCTCGCCGCGCCGCGCAGCCCGTCTAGCGGCATGCGCTACTGGTACGTGCTACTGCTGCGCATCTACTGCCGCAGCCCGTCTAGCGGCATGCGCTACTGGTACGTGCTACTGCTGCGCATCTACTGCCGCAGCCCGTCTAGCGGCATGCGCTACTGGTACGTGCTACTGCTGCGCATCTACTGCCGCAGCCCGCCTAGCGGCATGCGCTACTGGTACGTGCTACTGCTGCGCATCTACTGCCGCAGCCCGTCTAGCGGCATGCGCTACTGGTACGTGCTACTGCTGCGCATCTACTGCCGCAGCCCGTCTAGCGGCATGCGCTACTGGTACGTGTTGCTGCGCATCTACTGCCGCAGCCCGTCTAGCGGCATGCGCTACTGGTACGTGCTACTGCTGCGCATCTACTGCCGCAGCCCGTCTAGCGGCATGCGCTACTGGTACGTGTTGCTGCGCATCTACTGCCGCAGCCCGTCTAGCGGCATGCGCTACTGGTACGTGTTGCTGCGCATCTACTGCCGCAGCCCGTCTAGCGGCATGCGCTACTGGTACGTGTTGCTCCGCATCTACTGCCGCAGCCCGTCTAGCGGCATGCGCTACTGGTACGTGCTACTTCTGCGCATCTACTGCCGCAGCCCGTCTAGCGGCATGCGCTACTGGTACGTGTTGCTGCGCATCTACTGCCGCAGCCCGTCTAGCGGCATGCGCTACTGGTACGTGCTACTGCTGCGCATCTACTGCCGCAGCCCGTCTAGCGGCATGCGCTACTGGTACGTGCTACTGCTGCGCATCTACTGCCGCAGCCCGTCTAGCGGCATGCGCTACTGGTACGTGTTGCTGCGCATCTACTGCCGCAGCCCGTCTAGCGGCATGCGCTACTGGTACGTGTTGCTGCGCATCTACTGCCGCAGCCCGTCTAGCGGCATGCGCTACTGGTACGTGTTGCTGCGCATCTACTGCCGCAGCCCGTCTAGCGGCATGCGCTACTGGTACGTGTTGCTACGCATCTACTGCCGCAGCAGTATCTCCATGAACTAGTATCGACTTTTGCCGTTACGTTTGTCCACCTGGAAAATATATTCCATAGTTTTGAGTACCAACTCTTATAAAAATTAAAGCTAAAGATCTTATGAAAGTAAAAACATGGTTTATAGAATCAGACGTTACTTTGCGGAAATTCATTATAGTAAAGAAGAGAAAGTTAAGTTAATTTTCGCCGGGAGCCGCCACCAGATGGCCGGTGGCGGTATTGGTTTTCTTGTGCACGCTGTTGAGGGAGGGCGGGCGGTGCTCTTCAAAACTAGGCAATACACACCATTTTACATTTTGCATGCGGATGGTAGCAAATTAACTTTCTCTCCTTTAAAGTAAAAACAGTTATGATGACGAATGATATTCCTAGGAAATTTAAATTTACTACTTTCAACTGCAATATAAACCAAAATATTATCATAATTACAACATTGAGATTCTTGAGAGATACTTTCTCATTGAGAGTGTTTGCTTGTTTCGTCTTCCGCGTCTCATTATTGTTGTTGTTAATTCATTACAATCGAAAGCGGCGCAGGACCAGCATCAATGCACTCCAAGAAGCAAACCCACAAGTAATGATGCCGATAATATATTGAACTGCACAATGCATAACAAATCGAAGGAAAAAAGTGCATTTGTATTAGCAAATTTGTATTAGCCGTGTGGTGGCGGCTCGTTAAAAGAATACTACCACTCCATCTCATCCAATGGATCTCGTAAAAGGCGAGTAAGGAATTAAACTGCACTGTGCACCCAACAGCGCATGGTGGCGATGGGCTCACCACCTATCACACCAAGTGCATTATATTGTTTTGGTGAAACGTGAATTGTGGCAGTCATCTGCTTTTGCAGTGAGTGCCCAGTCTCTGACTACCCCTTATGGGATACAGTCGTGATCTTATGTATGTATGTATGTAAATTTCCAGCAGACTGGAAGACAGCTGCTGCCGAGCCACGGGACTTTGGATCGGACTTTATTTGAGGCTCACTGTTATTTATTAAACACTGAATTTATACACAGTTCGATAATTATTTAATTAGTGAAAAGATTAAACGTGTTGACGAATAAACATTTACACATTTTTAATGAAAACACTTTTACGGATTTTATCGTGTTTCACTTTTAAACCATTTATAACCCGACGTTTCGAGTACTTTACAGCACCCATGGTCCGGAGTACTTCAGCTTTTAATTATTATTATTGGTCCGAAAAATTAAACGCGATAAAATCCGTAAAGTAGTTTCATTAAATGTGTAATATTCGCGTAAATATTAGAAATCATTATTTACCTTATTAATAAACGTTTTGTAGCGGTTGTATAGTTCGACTTCTGTTTTTGATTCTGGCTTGACTTTTACTGAACATTTGCTGGACCGATGGAGACAAAACGAAAAGTACAATTCTGGTCTTAAATTAATTTTTCTAATCACTGTACACTTTCACATGCACTTGCTGCATAATAAACTGTCAATGTTAAGAAATTTAATTGAAACACCGCCGTCGCTTTTCGAGTTGATGCCAAAAAGTCCTGGTTGTATAGTCACACAATTCTTCGTCTTCTTCTTTCGAAAGTCAAATTACTGATGACAGAAAGAGAGAGTGCGTACCTATTCACCCGCTATACAACGTTTATTAGTAAGGCCGTTAGTTGCATAGCTATTGACAGTCGACAAATTTGATGACATACTCTTGCGGTTATATAGTAGGAATATACTCATTGTAAATTCTCATTTTTGAAATCGGGGGGGGGGGGGGGGGGGGGGGTACGCGATTTGCAATCAGCAATCTTTAACTACAAAAAGACACTTGCATTCTTTGGGACTGACTTAAGCCTACGACAAGTACGGGGCGGTCTAAATAGTCTTTCGCTTTCGCATACATTTTGAACTTCTCGTGTCGGCGACGATTGTATTGTAATTGTGTTCGATGTCATCGGGACATGTCAGTTACACAACAGAGAAGTAGCAATCATATTTACATTATTTTTAACTATAATTAGATTACAACAGAGAAACATCAATTAATCATGTTTACTCTATGTATATACATCAGTCTACTGCCATCGCAGTTCCAGTTAATCTTCCGTGAAGCAGTAGTGTGCAAACATTACTGTGTTTCGGTCTGAAGGCCACTGAGAGCTAGTGTTACTGGGCACATCGGACTTAAGAATTGATGTCTCGTCACTTTCCATTAAAAAAAATTAAATCGATTTTAGTTCTCTGTGAAGACAGTGTACTGACATAGTCTCGAAAATGCTATCATGAATTTTTGTATACCTCAAGTTTTTTTAAGTATAACTCCTTTCAATACTCTGCATTATCACTATATAATAAAGTTTAAATTTACTTAGCTATGTAATAGGATAGTGAAATTAATATTGTGCTAAGTAAATAAACGCACAAGATTGGAGATTATCTTCGAGCTCCTCATTAGAAGTGAGGTAGTTCAACGAAAATTTAACTGTACTTGTATATCTGACATGTACTGTATCCATTATATGTGACTTCCATCGATATGATAATGTTGCCAAATTGAAAATATTGACCTTATGTCTGACCTTGATATCATATCGTAAGCAATAAATTTGTAATAAGCTCATATTATATCTATAGTATCGATAATAAGAAGAGAAGTAATCTATTATTTAAAAGGGGAGTGAAACAGATTTACCTCCAATAGATACCGCATGTTGAAACTTTGGTACAGTTTCGTGTTAACCTAAATTTGGGCATTGTTTACAGCGGTGATAATTGGCTATTTCAATTAATGGCGCCGAAATTAATAAAATAAATTCGCAACTGTATTTATTTATCGATAATTATTTCAAAAATAATCGGGCATTAGACTGCAATAAAAGAAACAAAATTAGAAATACTTAAAAGTGTATGGCTAGCATACAGATCTGCAAATGAACATGTATGGTACGCGTCAGTTGCCAGTAATCTGTGGGTAATCTGTGGCATGAAAGGACCTCTCCACTGCAATCTATTTTAGAAAAGAGAAAGGCATTACAAATCAGTTATTGTTTAATCTATACAAATAAATAAAATTGAAGTGTCTGTTTGTAATAACAAAATAACATCTTTTTACTCAATGCTTTGTTAATGTCTCTGAAGTCACATATCAAATTGTTCGTTCCCGAAGTATTGACGTAAACAATTCATGGAATTCTATGCAGGAATCCGTCTAGGTAGGTACCACCACAGGGCCAGTTATTCTGCCGTGAAGCTGTGTACTGTGTGCACACTATTGTATTTTTTGTGGAGACCAAGGCTGTTAATTGAAACCAAGTTTAGGTTACCTAAGGAATCTCCAAGGGACTCCTTTGCATGGTCCTTCGAGCCGGATTATGTTGCCAACATAACGTTAATACTGCTCGGTCGTTGACACGGTTCGCCCGCCCCGCGTTCTGTCCCCGCGTACGTCAGAGCAATATTAACGTTATGTTGGCAACATATGAAACTTAATAGCTGATATCTCTAGGTGACGGGCGCAGTATGATGCCTCACAAATGTTCTGTGTGACACAGCATTTGTTATGAGCAGACGTTGCACTTAACATCAAGTAAATTTTTCGCTAGTCTCGACATTGAGTCCGATAAAAAATGCAAATATATTGCATTGCATTTTGCATTCAATTTGTAATGACAATTTTTAAACAAAACATATTCTTTCTTGACAATATTTTTTTTCTTGCCATTTCCACTCTTTTTTATTTTATGTCGCGCAGATATAGCATTGTCTCTAAATATAGCTAAGATAGGGAAATAAACTAATTATTATCTAATGAAATATAATTGTTAGAAGTGTAAGATACTATATTATATGTATATAT
Source organism: Luehdorfia chinensis (assembly GCA_019845155.1). Classification (NCBI taxonomy): domain Eukaryota; kingdom Metazoa; phylum Arthropoda; class Insecta; order Lepidoptera; family Papilionidae; genus Luehdorfia; species Luehdorfia chinensis. The sequence continues at coordinate 474,111 of JAHVAK010000696.1, forward strand.
ATATATATATATATATATATATATATATATATATATATACATACAATGTGATTGATGTTTTGATGAAAAAGAAAAGGCAAAACTTAAATGCTTATTAGTTTTGCATTTTATTTCGAATAATAAAGAAGGTATATTTTTTTGACGATTCGAATATTCTAGGCTTTAAGACGAAGAATTATCTGTTATGTGTTGTCTTTAGTTTAATAAAATTGTAAGAGAAGAACTCCTGCTTTCAAATTAGGAGTCATATCATAGAGTACGAAGTACTGTTTGTAGGATTCTGTCTAGGTAGTTATCAGCGCAGTGTCGGCCGTCTCTCGTAGAGTCTATGGCGCTTGATAATGTCTCGTTTTAGGGCGAAACACGTGTCGTGTTCTCGACTTCAGTGGTGTATATTTCTAGTGGTAGTATTGTAGTGGTTGGTGGAGGGTACCTGGTGGCGGTGTTAGTTTGCTTGTGCACGCTACTGAGGGAGGGCGGGTGGTGCTCTTCAAGAAACTAGGTAGTATACACCATTATTATATTTTGCATGCGGATCTTAGCAAATTAACTTACTTTCCTTCACAACAAATAATTACTCAAAACTCGGTAACGTTCAAACTTAGAGTTTTTATGAATGACGTGCTCGGCGGTGAAGGAAAACATCGTGAGGAAACCTGCATGTCTGAGGAATAAAAAATATTTCGAAGACATGTGAAGTCCGCCAACCCGCATTGGAGCAGCGTGGCGGATTCTTCCTGGCTCCAAAACCCTCTCAGAAATGAAAGGCTGAAACTTTACTTTACTTTACTAGTAAAAAATTAAGGTCCCACTGCTGAGTACAGAACGCCTCTAATTTCTGAGAGGGTTTTGCAGACGGGAAGAGTCCGCTACGCTGGAATACGAATTAGCGGACTTCACATGCAGGTTTCCTCGCAATCTCCTTCACCGCCGAGCACGTGGTAAATCGGCACCTTCAGATTATAATCAACAATTTTAATGGCGCCGGCACATGAAATTTAAAGCGAGCGCCCCTGAGCAACCACGCCTCATTGTGATCTAGTACTAATATCTAAAATGGGTAATTTGATATCTCTATAAGAGCAATAGTGAAGATGCTTCTCAGTACAAGAATACCGCTCGGATCTATTAACCGGTTAGTTATGTCTCCTATTGGTTATTGTTGTAATTAACCGGTTAGTTATGTCTCCTATTGGTTATTGTTGTAATTAACCGGTTAGTTATGTCTCCTATTGGTTATTGTTGTAATACACCGGTTAGTTATGTCTCCTATTGGTTATTGTTGTAATCTAAATGAATTTATTACTTTCGGACTTGGATCAATTTATATGAATCATTGTAGTGTATTTGTTAATTAACACGAATCCCATTAAACGACATGCGTTTCTCACGAGTGCTGTTCAATTTAGAAGATCCACTTTCCTTAGTACTTTATTTCAAAGTAAGTATTTATTGTGGAATTTGTTCTATAAATCAAAAAGAATGTCTCTACTTATTGTACGTGCATAATTTATACTGCATTTCATTAAATCAATCTGGAATAATAATAAATGTAAAAAGACGAAAATTGCTTTTTATGGTCTTGTCATTATATTCCTCAGTGCTCTTTCAGCAGACAGCCCGTGAATTTATGAAACCAAACTAAGGGCAATGCCGGAAAAATCTTGAAGCCTCCGACAGATGGCGCAATATCGATCTCAAATATAGCCAGACCTGTATAACTCAACCAGTGCATCTAATGTGAGGTGGCTGGTACTGCGTTCGCCAATCTCCTGCGAATCGTGGCGATAGAATAGAATAGATTTTTATTCAATATAGATAAATTACATAATACTTATTGAACGACATCTTTTTTAAACTGCACTAGTTCGCAAGAAATGCCAGTCTGGTTGGGAAGAAACCGAGCGAGGAACTTTTTTCTTTTAGTCATTTTTAAATAATGTACCATCACAGCAGTATTATAAGGACGTAAATCTTGCTTGACAGCGATCACCTCTTTCCCAGAGGACTCTTTTTATAAAGTCTTTGTTTAAGATACGGCACATCGTCCTAACTTGGGCGAGGCCCTTAACGATGGTTAAGTTAAGTTACAGGTTAGATTTCTTTTCCGCAAGTCTGCATTATGTCGATCCTCCAGTGTGATGATGCATTTGATATTCACTGTCTAGGTAGGTACCATCGCAGTGCCAATTCTGCCGTGAAGCAGTAGTGTGCAAACATTTCTGAATCAGTTTGTTTGGCACTGTCAGCTAGAGTCATAACAAGGAAGACTTAAGAAGGGTGACGAGCGCAGTGTGGTGCCACACAGAAATATTCTGGGTCATTTGTTATGGAACAGACGTTACACTTACATTAGATGAACGATTTGCTTGTCACTTTTTACTATAAAAAAAGTCTAGAAGATTCCTATGATAGATTACTACACCATGATAGAAAATACACAAACCTTGGTCCCGTACGAATCTAATGAATCAAATATTACCACTAAACCTTCCGTGTCTCGAAAGGCTTATATACTAAATCTTTTAAAGTTTAAATACTAATTCTTTCGAAATTAAACGTTGGAATTTTCTACATTTTACATTCCAGGTTTTAATTTTTCTTGAACTTACTGCACGACTTTTTTTATAATATTCAGCTACATAAGTTTCGTTTAACGTCGGGTTAAAAATAGTTCTAAATAAACGCGATAAAATCCGTAAAAAGATCGTTTTATTTAAATGTGTAGTATTCGCGAAAATAAAAGAAAACATTATACAGCTACATAATTTTTCAATATTCTTGTTTAGTTTTTCCTGATTAGCCATTAGTAAAAAAATATATATATATAAAATGTCGGTAGGTTTAGTTTTAAGAATTATGAGGGATATGACGTTTGCCAGCTGACGTGGAATCTATATAATCAGGTTTGAGGTAACTGTTATTTATGTGTGTTACTTATATTTTCGATTGTTTTCAATCGGTATAAGTGAATCATTATTAAATATATAAAGAATCGCACTTGTACGAGTGTATTATAATTAATTCTATGTAATATATTTTATAGCACTGAGTGCGTAGCGTTTTAAATATAAACGTAGGGTTGTGTCTATGACGTAGATAAGGATAGTGTAAATGATGTAATGTAAATAAAATTATAAATAACGATTTGAATTTTATTTCCCCGCCAAATACTTCACCTCAACCTCGTCACTTAGTATAGGAACATAAATGTCACGTTAGATTGTCATAAATGATGTCCTGACCACTTTTCGACTATGCCAACAACTTCCGAATGCTGTCGGAAGCTATTAACTACTCAGGAGACATTAAAGCGCCACATATATAACGTATGCGAGACATTTCAGAGACATTCGTCCCAACCTCCACCCGATGTATCGTTAGTGTGATAAGATTAGAGATAGTTCAGTATGTAGTCAGTGGCAGAAGCAAAAACAACATACAGTCACCGCTTTGTCCTACGGACTACGATGGAATGTGTCATTTCTAGTAATAAGGTCTCCGGGTATCGTCACCGACCACATTAAATGCAGCGTTACGCTACTTCTACTACTTCGTACTTGGTGCCTGGTATTTTGTGAGGGAGAGTAAGGTACGTCCCCGCTGGAGACTAACCACGTGCACCGTAGCTGTACCACGTCAACGTAAAAAAGGTTTTGTATTTTCATACATTCCAAAGTAAAAGGGAATAAAGATATGAAGCGCCCGAATTAAGATATGTTGTTACTAGATTCACGCACCACTTGCGGATTTCCGCAAAACACATTGGATCGTCTCATGCGGTGAAAGACGTGTCAAGTTCGTGAATATTCGTGTAACGTTTTGTTTCTTTGTAATGTCACAGTACATGTCAGTTTTATTTAAACTAGTATGTGGTGTTGTCTGGTAGTAGCCAGACAATACCACAGACAGTCTTATAATATACTAACGTATAGACGAACAGAGAGCCCGAAAACGCGTGACAAATTTTGATTTGCTATTGTGTGCGTTAACTAGTGATGTCCATTTTACGTTCCGTTACGTTATATTCTAAGTCTATGATTAGTATCAATTGTCAAAGTTAAACTGACTTAGTTATCTTTGAAATTTTTAGTATTTTCTAAGTCTATGGGCAGTAGTAGTGTTGGGCGTCTGGTAATTACTACCTAAAACTACGTAATTACAATTTTTAATTTTGCATCTTACGAGATTAACTTTTTTTTTGTTTAACTAGAACGTTGTTCCTCTCCTTTACTCAAAGCCAATTCCATATTTATGTTTATAAATCAATAAGCAACTTTTATAGTCAACCTAGTTGTTGATCTGTTAGGTGGTAGGATTCCTATACAGGAATCCGTGTAGGTAGGTATCACCCCAGGGCCAGTTATTCTGCCGTGAAGCAGTAGTGTGCAAACATTACTGTGTTTCGGTTTGAAAGGCACTGAGAGCTAGCGTTATCACTGGGCATATGAGACTTAAGAACTGACGTCTCAGGGTGACGGGCGCATTGTGGTGTCACACTGTTCTGGGTGACACAGCATTTGTTATAGGCAGACTTTGCACTTACCATCAGGTGAACGTTTTGCCGGTTCCGTCACTTTTATCAAATAAAAAATATATAAAACTATAGAGTCTATACTTACACTTATGTTCTCTTTGGTGTCTATATTATGAAATTTAATATGTAACTTATTCATCTGTGATTATAAAATGTCAAACAGAGTTCTGGTAGGCATTTTTTTCTAAATCTTGCGTGTATCTTTTAAAATTCTCGTATTAACTTGCCTCCCGCAACGAAATTAACGAACACTATGAACTATAGTTCTGCTACATTATTTAATTTGAAAGCAAAAATTTATATATAAACCGTGAGTAATTTGAGTGGAATGTAATGCCGTGTGGTGGCAGCATAAGAAAATCTGTTCAACACCGTTAGGGGTAAGCAGCGTCAAGAAAAGCCAGTCGACCAAGTTGTCTAGTCAAATTTGGTCCCCTTCCCGATGTCCGTCAGCGATTCAACTCATACAACACAAGACACATCCGCGTTTTAAGGCGGCCCTCGCCGCCTAGACACAAGTTGACAGTCCGAACGGAGATCCGAACCTCCCTCGGATCGTCAATATGTGACTTATATTGGAAAGAATATCAAGGTGAATTCAACACACGTCTAACGAGAGAGTGGCATGAATTGAGATGGTAAAGTTGGAGTTTTTTAAGTATTTCAGTTTGGGTCAACCAATGAAGCTGTAAAATCCGACACAGCTAACAGCACATACACCGCCGAAAACATATATGTTTCCACACTGTCTCAGCGCGTGGGCGTTGTGAGAGACGTAAGAGAAAAATACCTGGAAAATATGGCTTTCGGCTTGGAGTCGAAAAGTATCTTGAAAAATATCAGGCTCAAAACAAATAGAGCGGATGTTCGCACTTGTTAAGCTTGTTATCAGAAAAATATTGTTAGCCAGAACGTGAATAGTTTTTGCTGGTTTCTTACGATTATTATCAAAATCCATCTGCTTCTACCGTACGTACCTGCAAAAGCCTCTGTATAATGCTATAGGCTCTCTATGTATAATATTAAGAATACGTAACACATCCTAAATGTAGTCTGTGGATTATTTAGTTTAGTGCTGAGAGTACCTCCTATGCCACGGCCCTGGATTCAAATCACAGCCGGTGCTGACTGTTGAACAAACATACAAATAGTTGATTATCGGGCCTGGTTGTGTTATGACTGTGCCACCGCGTCTCTGACTCTGCATCTTAGCCTACCTACAATCGTATCGCATGAGCGTTACGTGGGTCGCGGGTAGGTTAGGACATGTGAGCTTCTCTCTTGTGTGATGGCGTTGTATACCTCCTCCGCATTTGATAAGCTCCGAATGTATACATAAGTTATTTGGTCGGAAATCGATAAGGAGAACATCAGAACGTGGTCCTTACCCTGTCAAGTACACAGATGAAAGCCAGCGTCATCGTCTGTACCATTCAGGAAGAAACCACACATCACTATAGCGGTGGCGGCGAAGTGCTGGGCTATCAGCGAGCGATGCTAATGCAGGTGGTGGCTGCGGCGCTGGTGGCTCTGAGCGTGGCGCCCTGCGTGGTGCAGCGCGCCTGCCCGGCCAAGCCGCCGCGTCCGCCCTCGTCTGTCTGCATGCATCGCCTGCCCGCTGACGTCAAGTACATATAATGCTACCAGGCATTCTATCAGAGTCCTCATGGGGGACAACGCACCTTCTTTCTTCCTCTAGGATTGATGTACTCTCGTTTGTCAACCTTACATAAAAAAAGTCTACTATCTTACAAATGGGACTGCAAAATATTGTGTGTTATCCAACTGCACTCGTCACACTGAGACATTTATTTATTTAAATAGGCACACCGACAGTGAACATATCGAAAATAGACCATACAGTACATTATCTTGACATCTGCACCTATAATAGGCGTGTTCAACATTCAATAATACGCGACTAATAATACTTCAAAAATGTACAAAATTAACGACAAAAAATAGAAATGAGCGTTACAAATTATATATGTAAATAACTTAGTTTCGAGACATGTCTCTTATGCCCTGTAATAACACAAGCTTAGAAATCCCTTCAGACCGAAACACAGTAATGTTGGCACACTACTTGCTTGACGCAGAATAGCTGGCACTGCGGAGTTCTCATGGAAACTCTTGTTTATCTGGTTTGACATTATAATCTCCTTCTGGCCTGTTTTGGCCAGCGGAACATCAGCAGAGTGTTTTATAGCGCCGTAATATTCTACCACCCCATCTCGTCTCTTGGGTGACGCAGGTTTGGCGGATGATATTGCCAAGAAAAAGAGTAGCTAATCGCCAGATAGGATGGTCTGATCTAGGGAAGGACGTTTCCTCCTTGCAGCAATCTTTATATGTTGTATATATAGATCGCGTCTCAGAAACTTTCATAGCACGATAATGTATGAGATATTTCTTGGCATATATGTCGCTACTCATGTATCATCATCATCATTTCAGCCTATCACTACTCCACTGCTGAACATAGGCCTCCCCCATAGTACAAATGTTTGTAGCACTCATTTCGGGGGGATTTTGCCACAGTTGCCAAGTTTGGCGGGTTGGCAACCGCAGTTTATTTTGTTGAAGACTTTTACGACACCCACGGGATAAGATGGGGTGGTAGATTCTCTTAAGCCGCCACCATGTATCAACAAAGAGAAAACTTCCAGCCTTTTAACAAATCAAGTTAAACCATATCGTAAAATATTAGACCAAAGTTATGCAGACTGGTGACAAGCAGCGACATCTAAGATGACAAAGATCTCTTTCTTGCTAGAAAAAAGTTTGTTTCAGACTTGAACACTGTGATTGCAGTTCAAACTGAAATTCGGGACTCGCTTATAAACTACCAACTGCTGAACACATTCTCTAATTTTTGAGCAAGTAATGAAGCTAGAGACAGTTTGGCACGATGCTCCAGTGTGGATTGGAGGATATTTTTATTTTTCAGGTATCTTCACCATTAATTGAGGGTCCTAAACTACCACGCACGTCATCAATATATTAATATGAAACTTTGTATCCCTTTTTAAGTATATTACGCGAATTGAGATTGGACGTAGTTTATATATGTGTTAGAAAGAAAGAAAACATTTATTTACAAGTAAACAATGTTTTTACAGACAAACAGAAAGAAACATTAAACAACATCACAAAACTGAACATTTAACAAAACTCGTGTACAAAAATAACAAGTATTTGTAACAATTACAATTTGTATTCAATATAAATGGATATAGAATTACGGCTGAATTTCCACCATTGGGCGACCACCCATTTAAAATTAATTAATTAATATAGATATGACAAAAGATATGTTAGTTTTCAGGGAGCCTTTGCAGTGTCCGAAAAACTGTTAGACACACACCTCCTTAATTTGAAATACGAGAATTCAATCAAATCTGCAAGCACCATAAGCACATTCCGAAGATAAGGTAACTATTTTATCTGTATAAGTGCTAATATTTAGAAAAAAGTTATTTTCCTAGTATCTGCAAGCGGCAGGTTTCGCTGGTAGAATGACATTAATGCTTTGCCTATACGCTTACGACCTTTTTCGGGTTTCGTATTAAAAGCGGAACCCTTACAATTACGTCCTGTCCGTCTGTCCGATGTCCCAGCAGTTTTGCTTGGAGACTATTGGCACTCTGTAGATGACATTTTGGAGGAAGGTATTTTTTATGAGCCTTAGGTTCTTAGTTTAAATGTGAGCCTTAGGTTCGAAACCCAGCCGGTGCCAAACTTGTTTGTTTTCGGGTGAAGTTATGTCTCTGATACTGAATCCTCGTCTACCTCCGATGTGATCGCATGACCGTTAAGTCCGGGAAGGTGTGCAGGTTGTGAGTGCCCCTGTGGTACTATAATATCCACTGCATAGTTGAAAGCAAGTTAAAGTAGTTGAAGCCTTTGACAGGGAAACAACATCTGGGTTGAGACAGGTACTTAAATAATTTGGGGTGCTATGCTGGGTAACCTCCTCGTGTGCTCGGCTGCTGCTCTTCCTCTTGGGTTAGTCAAAGAGAAGAAGCAGCATGCCGGGACGGTGCACCCTGGGCGCCGGAAAGTAAGTACTCAGTTGCGTACTTGCTGGCCGGCGGCGAATAACCCGGTGAGCAGGGCTTTTCCTTTCTCTCTCTTCTGTGAGAGTTAAGGAGGAGTTCACGGCGGGCTCAGTGTTCCCTCACCCGGTCACTGGGCAGGCATGGGAAGGACTCATTCCGACTCTGCCAGCGCCGGAACCTCGTAATCCCTAGGGACCGAGGGCTGCTGGCTTAACCGCTGTAGCCGCGAGGATGAAAACCTCTATAAAAAATCACCCGAAGTTCAAGCGTTGGCACGCCGTGAGGAGCTGAATGGCTGACGGGAAATTCAGTCGCTAGTGTTGCCCCCGTCAGGGTACCGGCCGACCCCCTGACGGGTTACGCGTAGGCTTATCCGGGTACAGGGGGGACTGCTCGGACGGACCGAATATTTCCCTCATACTCGTGGGAACAACTATGAATCAAGAAAATAATCAAAAATCAAAAACAGATGAAAAGGAGATGGAACAAATGTCCGAATCGGACGCAAGTACGTGTATGGAGGTTTCAGTGGGACCGAAAAAGCCTGGTGGCAGAGTTGCTAAAACTCAATCAGGTAAAAAAAGGCGCCTGAATAAAGCGCTGTCAGCGTCATCAAGTGACAGTGAAGCGTTGAGGGATCAAGCGTCCTCCTCTAAGCCAGGAGATGAACCTCTACCTATGGATAAGGTTAGAGAATTTATTAAACCGAAGCGCACGGCTACCATTCAAGGTGCAGAGGATGAGGTCGAAGAGCTGGCACGCCTTGCCAATGAGAGCCGGGCTACATTACATTTGACAGCAACAAGTGGAAATGACGAAAGAACAGCCGCTGCCTTAAATAAACAGGTCCTCGAAGATGTAGGTATAATTTTGACCGTAGCGGCCAAATCAAGGAACCTGAAAGGCACGTTCCAACGTGCCTTAAAGGACGCTGCCGCGTCGATAAAGTTGGCCGTAGACGTATTACACCAAAGGTCTGTAAACGATGAAACGCTAAAATTACAAGAGGAGAACGTGCGCCTGCAGCGTGAGATGGAAGAGCTCCGTAAGGAGTTGGCGGAGATTCGAAAAGAGGTAGCAGAGGCAACCAAACATGCAACCTCTCCATCCTCTCAATCACCTAGGTGCGCTGAGGCGCCGGTAACTTTGCCAGTTCAGATGTTGGAAGAACTTTCCAGTCACATCATGCGTCAACTTGGCGGTATGATTAACGCACGTTTTGAGGCCCTCGAGGATAGGTTGCTCCCTGAAAAACGGATCCGACCCCCGCTGGCTGCAAATAAAAATTCAGCCTCTGTAGTAGCGACAGCACCACCAACTCCAACGCTACAAATGAAAACTGGTACTTCGAAAGAAGCGACAACCAAAGACCGAAAAGCAGGAAAGAAAGGAATCAAGGGCAAGAGCGGAAATAACGCCCGAGCACTTCTTAGGGAAACGCAATCGCGCCCTTTTCTGCCCGCAACTGAACCCACGGACGAAGGTTGGTCGTTGGTGGTGAAGCGGGGCGGAAAAAAGAGAAAAGCGGTCCCTCAAACTGCAGTAGGGAGCAAGGGTTCAGCGAAGACATCAAGCAAACAGTCTTCTGCAAACCTGCGTCCCCCCCGGTCTGCGGCGGTAGTTATTACACTACAGTCCGAAGCCGCGGACAGAGGAATATCTTACGCCAAAGTGTTGGCGGAGGCCAGGGAAAAAATTGATATCTCTAGCCTAGGCATCAACTCACTGCGGTACAGGCAGGCAGCTACCGGGGCCCGCATTTTAGAAGTTCCCGGTGTAACAAGCGGCGAAAAAGCGGACTCCTTGGCCAAAAAACTAAGAGATATCCTGCCAGAGGAAATGGTGAAGGTCTCCAGGCCGACGAAATGCGCAGATTTACGAATTTCAGGCCTGGACGACTCAGTCAGTGCGGAAGAGGTGGTTATCGCTGTTACACGACAAAGTGGTTGTTCAGCAGAGTCCGTTAAAGTGGGGGAGATCCGCCGAAATCCCACTGGTACCGGTACCGTTTGGGTGAGTTGTCCGGTGGCCGCAGCCAAAAAGGTGGTAGAGGGAGGTCGCTTCCTGGTTGGATGGGTGTCAACGAGGGTACACCTGCTGCAACCAAGAACGCTGCGATGCTTTAAGTGCCTTCAGAGCGGACACGTGCGAGCACAATGTACCGCAGAGGTAGATCGCAGCAGCGATTGCTACCGATGTGGCCAGCCCGGCCATAAAGCAGCCACGTGCTCGGCTGCTCCTAAATGTTCGCTCTGCAATGCGATGAGCAGGCCTGCCAACCACGTGTTGGGGAGCAAGAACTGCACTCCACCAAAGCCATGGAATGGTCCTAGAAATAACGCGCGGACTCCGACACTACAAACCGGAGAGCAGGAGGCGATGGTAGTCAATTGAGCTGATGGTCTATCACCGTCTCCTCCAAGCTAACATCAACCACTGTGCCAGCGCGCAGGATTTGCTTCTGCAAAGTATTGCGCAGTGGTTGATTGACGTGGCAGTGGTCGCCGAGCCATATTATATCCCTACCAGAGATAGCTGGGAAGGTGAAGTCGATGGCTTGGTTGCCATAGTATCGTCAGGAGCTGCTGGTGCCCCAGCCCTCAATGTATTTGAGAGAGGCAGGGGTTATGTGGCGATCCAGTGGGAGGAGATCATACTTATTGGGGTGTACTTCTCACCTAACAGATGTCTCGCCGATTTCGAAACTTTCCAGGGTGAATTGGGAGCCCTTATTGGTCGGGCCTTACCTCGCCAAGCGCTCGTAATGGGGGACCTTAATGCTAAATCTACAGCATGGGGTTCTCCTGCGACTGATGCGCGTGGCGAGGTACTGGAGGACTGGGTAATGATGACCGGCCTGATGGTTCTCAACCAGGGAACAGTCAATACGTGCGTGCGATTGGGTGGATCTATTGTCGACGTTTCGTTTGCATCCCTCGCCGTTGCAAGTTGCGTGCGAGGCTGGGAAGTTCTGGTGGATGTGGAGACGCTATCGGACCATCTTTACATCAGGTTCGACGTCTCCATGCCTCTGGTGACTCCGGGCGCCGATCGCCTTCAAAGAAGATGCACCCCATCGCCAACCACTAGATGGGCATTAAGAGGTCTTAACAGAGATTCCTTGATGGAGGCCTCCATCGTCTATGCGTGGTTGGCCCCTCCGACTGGGCCTGTGGATGTAGAGGAAGAAACAAATTGGTTCCGGGAAGCGATGACTCATATCTGCGACGCTAGTATGTCCCGGACCAAAACCTTACCTCCCAGGCGTCAAGTGTACTGGTGGTCTCACCATATTTCAATTTTAAGAGTCAACTGTGTGGTTGCGAGACGCCAGTACACGAGACATCGCAGAAGGCAGCTCCGAGACGATGTGGTGGAAATGCAGCTGTATGAGGAATACAGGGAGCGCCTCAAAGCCCTAAAGCTGTCAATTCGAGAGGCCAAGGCTAGCTCGAGGGAGGAGTTCCTGGGAACTCTCAGCCAAGATCCGTGGGGGCGCCCGTATAAAATGGTAAGGAATAAACTTCGTCCCTGGGCGCCTCCACTCACAGAGAGTCTTCAACCTCAGTTCCTGGAGGACGTAGTGACTGCTTTATTCCCAAACCAGGGGGAATGGCTGCCGCCTGCTATGTCACCTCTGCAAGAGCTACCAAGAGCAAGTATACTCGATACAGAAGTGCCACAAGTGACGCAGGCGGAGCTCGACGTGGCGACCCTGAAGCTCCGAGCTAAGAATAAAGCTCCAGGGCCTGACGGCATTCCTGGCCGCGCGTGGGTTCTAGCTCTGGAGTCATTAGGAGACCGACTTCGCAGGCTATTTGACGCCTGTCTGGAGACGGGTCGGTTTCCTTTACAGTGGAAGACGGGCAGGCTAGTCCTCCTGAAGAAAGATAGGCGACCCGCGGATTCTCCATCCGCCTACCGCCCAATAGTGTTGCTCGATGAGGTAGACAAGCTGTTTGAAAAAATCATTGCGAACCGCCTCATCGGGCATCTTGGAGAGGTAGGTCCTGACTTGTCGGACCAACAGTTCGGCTTCCGAGTAGGTCGTTCGACAATTGACGCTATCTTACGCGTCAAGGCCTACTCGGAAGAGACAGTTGCACGCGGCGGGATGCTGTTGGCGGTGTCATTAGACATCGCCAACGCTTTTAACACCTTACCCTGGACGTGCATCAGGGAGGCACTAAAGTTTCATAAAGTGCCTTCCTACCTGAGTCGCATTATCGGGGACTACCTCTCTGAGAGGCACATCTCGTATTGTGGGCGGGACGGCCGGAAGCTTAGTAGGAAAATGTCGTGCGGTGTTCCACAAGGATCGGTTTTAGGACCGCTCTTGTGGAACATCGGCTACGACTGGGTTTTAAGGGGCCATCTTCCCCCGGGCGCCAGTTTAATCTGCTATGCAGACGACACACTGGTCACAGCTCGGGGGGATACGTATGAGGAGGCTGCTCGTCTTGCCACTGTAGCTGTGGCAGAGGTTGTCGGCAGAATAGGGATGTTGGGACTCGAGGTCGCGCTCAACAAGTCCGAGGCTATCTCTTTCCACAAGCCTCGGAGAGCGCCGCCACAAGGGTCTCATATCGTGGTCGGTGATGTTCGAATCGAGGTGCGGCCCAGCATGAGGTATCTAGGACTTATACTCGATAGCCGCTGGAACTTCCGCGAGCATTTCGCGCGACTGGCCCCCCGTCTAATGGGAACTGCAGCTGCATTAAAGCGGTTGCTACCCAACCTCGGGGGTCCTGACGTGAGCGCCCGCCGTCTGTATTTGGGGGTGGTGCGGTCTATGGCCCTTTATGGGGCTCCGATCTGGGCGGAGGCCCTGACGGAGAGAACCATCGCCATTCTGAGAAGACCTCAGAGAGCGATGGCCGTCGGGGTCATACGAGGGTATCGCACCATCTCCTACGAGGCGGCGTGCGTACTGGCGGGGTCCCCTCCCTGGGATTTGGAAGCGGAGTTCCTAGCGTCAATGTTTCAGTGGCGAACAGAACTCCGACTCCAAGGGAACTACTCCCCGCCAAGAGTGTGGGAAATGCGGAGGTTCCACGTTCGGCAGTCTATGCTGTCTAAGTGGAAGGAGCGATTGACCCATCCTCGGGCAGGCAGCAGGACTGTCGAGGCTGTACGTCCGGTTCTGGATGACTGGATGAACAGGCGGCACGGGTCACTGACCTTTCGAATGGTACAGGTGCTCTCGGGGCATGGATGCTTTGGGAGGTACCTGTGCCGAATAGCAAGACGGGAACCGACAACCGAATGCCACCATTGTGGCAAAGATGAGGACACGGCGCAGCATACGCTGCAGGAATGCCCAGCTTGGGAGGAGCTGCGTCAAGAACTCGTCGAGGTTGTGGGGAACGACCTCTCGCTTACAGCCTTTATTAAGGCCATGGTGAGTAGCGAGAGGTCGTGGAGCGCCGGAGCTGCCTTCTGCAAAAAAGTTATGTTGCAGAAGGAGGCTGCGGAGAGGGAGAGAGAGCGGAATGCACCTGTTCCAATCCGTAGCCGAAGAGCCGGACGCCGGAGAAGGGCCTATCAAGCCCTCCTCCATCCCCCATAAAAGAGGTCTAGGCGGTGGACACGGGGGTGGTCCACTGCCACTAATGTAAAAGGCCTCGAGGAGGCGCGCGCGGTGTTCCCGCGTGCCCCTACCTAGAGAATGGGTGGAGAACTCCAGCTCTACCCCCACAAAAAGATGGGGCCCGCACAGGGCCATCGCCGTCGGGACTGCGGTAGTGTGCGAAAGCGTTCCCGTAGTCCCGACTACTGGTGACGAGAGGAACACGGTGGGGTTTTAGCCGGTAGGAGTCCGGCATAACCCCTTTGTTGCCCCCGCGACAGAGGGGTATCCATGAAGGATTTCCCCACAGAAAAAAAAAAAAAAAAAAGGTACTTAAATAATTTAATAAAAACAGAACGACCGCCGAATGATCGCAATGGATGTTGCAAGACACTCATCCGCTATATGTTTATCAAACAATCCACTTGCGTATTGTTTGAATTCATAAACAGTAATTATTCCTCTACCATGAAACATGTGTGGATTGGACGGTTAAAAAAAATGGAAAAATGATACCTTTTTTTATTACACTAAGAGACAGTCCTAAACCTAAATATTTACGGATGTGTATTTGCAGCAGCTTCTTCCTGGAACATCTGAATAAAAAAACTGCGGTTGCCAACCCGCTTGCCAAGCGTGGCAACTATGGCAAAATCTCCCTAAAATGATACAAACTTGTGTGGCAACACAGATTGCCTTGATGAGGCCTATGTTTAGCAGTGGACTACTACTGGGCTGATATGATGATGATGATGATGATGATGTGTATCGCATCCCGTGAGTGTCTTAAGCGTCGATTAGCAAATACATGGAAATCGCCGTGGCTTCCGAAAAGGAAGCACAATAACTATTTTCAAATGTGCAAGATTGAAAACGCAAAAACCGGTAATGGGCAGCTGCGTTTGAGGTGTAAGAAGTGTGGTACTGCGATCACCAATAAGCCTGGACGGGATGCCTACATCCAGCTGTGGATTGTTATCAGTGTGATGATGACGATCATCTCCCTGTAACAGGATAAATTTCAAGCGTGGATTACATTCTTAGAATAGACCAGTAGGTTCCCAGATTACTCATCAACAAAGTTACTCCCCCACTTTACAAAATTCTCGAATTTCAGAGCGCGTAACTCAACCTGCATACCGAGCCGTGAGTTCTTGGTTCCAATCTAGCCGAGACTACCACAGTCGAATTACCGGTTTTCGATTTTTGGATGATATGGTCCCGTGTCTTTCACAATGCATTCGACTCTTCCTCCAATTTCATAGGGAAAACGGCGACATTACGTATCCTGTACTAAACTACCGCTGTGGTCGACATTGGCTAGATGAAGATTCCCTTCTTCAGCATCAACCAAAATACGAAGAAATATAAGTGTACAGATAAGGGGGGCTACTGTGTAACTCTGGTTTGTTTCCTGATCGGTTTCATTTGATTCCATTAATCAATTAATGAGCTTTACTTTGGCGTTTGAAGCTCATTCATTGGTTAATGGGATCAAATGAAACAGATCACGAAACCAACCAGAGCTACACAGTAGACCCCAAGGTTCACATACTTAAGTAATTACTTCATTCATCTACTGATTAGGGTCGTTTATATCTATATTACGAGTAGCTTCATTTAGCTAGTGCTATTAATGTGCATATAACACTTCAGAGCTGATGTCTCAGGGTGACATGCGGTATTTATTTATTTATTCTTTATTATTGAAACCATAAACTAAGGGCTACAACGGGCGGACATAATGCCTTGTGGCATTCTCTGCCAGATAACATGTGATGCTACACAGAAATATTCCGGGTGTCTCAACATTTGTTATAGGCAGACGTCACACTGACCATCAGGTGAACGAATTGGTATTTTTCTTCCATAAAAAATACTTTTAGCTAATTATAAAATCGTCTACTCCGCGTTACAACTCAGCTTCATGGTACGAGGTGCCGCGGCTCGGCTATAAGTCGCAGGCCGGAGACGACACGCGCGTGTCCGCCGCTAGCTGTCGACGGTCCTCATGGCGTGGAGACTCGCACCGTCAGCCGCGCTCGCCGCTATCCTCGTACTGTTTAGTACATATAAGGTAAAACAGAGTTATTACCACAAGTTACTTTTCTTCACAAACTATCCACTCACACTCTCACACCTGGCTGTATGTGCTAACTGTGGCCCATACTCTATCTATACTTAATGAAGAATCGAGACGTAGATGTGTTGCCACCCCAGAGGATATTAAATGGAATGCGTCGTTGTCAGTAGTTGGATCACCAGTTCTATTCACACATCATATTTGTGTAGTGTACAAATGGCTGGAAATGCCTTTCGCATGTTAATTTATTTAGTAAATTAGGTTTATTAACTAAATACATAGAGCATTTGGATGACTAAATCTTTTTGTACACGTTTCGTATATGTATTTAAATTACAGGTAAACAAACTAAAAAGTAACGCAAAATATATCAAACAATAAAAGAAATTGACTACCAGCGGTGAACGTTGGTTATAAAGGACAGGCATCAAGATATAAGTTTCAGCATATCAATGTCCCACTGCTGAGAACAGGCCTCCTTTCATTTCTGAGAGGGTTTTGGAGCTAGGAAGAATCCGCCACGCTGCTCCAATGCGGGTTGGTGGACTGCACATGTCTTCGAAATATTTTTTATTTCTCAGACATGCTGGTTTCCTTACGATGATTTCCTTCACCGCCGAGCACGTGGTAAATCAGCACTTATACCTTACACTTAATTGCAATTAACAATTCTAGTGGTGCCGACACCGGGGCTCGAACCCAGGTCACTCGCATACTACGAAATCATTTAATCATTTAATTTTTAAGATAAACATACCACCAATACCAAGCAATACCACTGCAAGACTTCAAGACACAGTTAGCTCTTTCTGCGTAGATCGGACCAAAAAAAATAATTAAAAGCTGAAGGTACCCCGGGTTAACTATGACAACAGGACATCTGTCACCTCAGTCCTCCCGTGACCATGGGTGTTGTAAAGCGCTCGAAACGTCGGGCTATAAATATAACAAAATTAAACGCGATAGAATCCGTAAAAATAGTTTTATTTAAATGCGCTGTATTCGCCTAAATATAATAATTTGATTTCATTTAATTGTAATAATTAAATGACCAAAACTGGGTAATTTAACATTATAATTACACGTTGAAAAAGTAATTAAATATATTTTTCTTGAAAAACAAAATGATTATCGCAAAAAATATCAACGTCTCAGCTTAGAAATAGATCATGGAAGGTTTTCAGTGTGGCTGCTAGAAGTGTCTGCCTACCGTAATTGTTTCGACCTGCTTCAAAAAAGGTTTATAACTATGACGTCCAGAGTTAATACTAGGCACAGTAATGTTTATATCTTCCAAGAGAGATCGACAGTCATGGTTATTATTTAAAAACAGAAAAATCATGCTCATGAAGTCTTTTCGTTTTTCTAACTCCTAGTAGTACGATAAATCCCCTCGACGTCGCCAGTTTAGTTAATATTTTATTTGTATTGTCTCGATACGTTGTCTATTATTTTGATAAATGGGGATAGAGAAAGAGAGAGAGAGAGAGATAAGATAATAAGACGCGAGAGCAATAATCAATGTGTGCTCTTAAGGAGCTAAATTTTTATGTATTGCATGAAATAAATGAGATAACGTTTTCAAACATTTATTGAGGGTGATGTGAAAATGATTAGTAAAACGCATTTCCGAGTCAAAAAAAAATCCTTAGTCTTTTATTATTGTTAGTTGTTTTAAAAGTCCTTAATCTTCAGCACATTTAACTGTTTTGAATTACTTCAAGTCATCTGCATATAAAACATACTATTTTTTATAATAAGTTTAATATCGTCGATAAACATACAAAATAAAATTGGACCCAGTATGGAGCCTTGTAGGACTCCAGATGTGACTTGACATACATTGTATTTAATCCATTGACAACAACCCTGATTGTACGTTTATGAAGATATGACCTAAACCATTTTAAAAGTTGTCGTCATCGACACAATTATAAAATGAATAAATCTGTTTGAAAGTCTTAATTACGGTTCTTAGTTTGAAAGCGATTTCTTTAGTTCTTTTTTTTAATTATAGACTAATACCCTAACCCCGCATCTAATTTGTAGTATTGATTACTTACCGATACTATAGCCGTTTTATTTGTAACAAAGATGTCTTCTGGGATAAAGGCCTTACACCGTTAAAAGTTTTCAAAGTTTTGGGATTTTTTGTGTCTTTTATTTTTAATGAATTGGAATGTTTTTTAATTAAATGGAAAATAATGAATTCATAGTGGCTAATATGCAAAATGGAAACTCTATGAAGTCATAACAATTAGCGTTAACTCTGTAAATCGACTAATTTATTTTGATTATCCACAGACGAGTGCGGGATGCAAGAACTGTATCGTAAGTACTTTAATTTTCTCTACTTCATAAATTTATTTTCGCAAATATATGGCCTATAAGTTCTATCATCATCATCATTTTGGGAGGATTTTGCCATAGTTGCCACGATTGGCAGGCGAGTTGACAACCGTTTTTTATCCCACTGTCGACTTTTACGACACTTACGGGTTGAGATGGGGTGGTAGATTTTCTTAAGACGCCATCATTCGGCTAAGTTGTATTGTAGTTCTTAATACGTTGTGTTAAGTGCGTACAATACTTATTAAATTTATTTAGAATCACAAAATAATCGTAGCATATACATATATTTAGATCCAAAACCAGTAACTTGTGTGTCGAATTCCAATTAAATCCAGGGAGCTACTACGAAATTCAAATACGAAGTTTCGGGTCGATACGAAGCAACGACGGACGTTAGACAAACCCTACAAATTACTTGGGATGCAACTTCTACGGACGGCCTTCTTCCGGATGCATAGACAACCAATACAATGAATGTTTAGTTAAAGGTGATGCCGTGGTAGGAACGTGCGATCCGTCAGCCGAAACTTCGTATTTCGATTTGCGTAGTAGACCCCCTGGACTAACTGTTCAGCAGTTTAAATCTCACCCGACGCCTATACAGTATTTGTAACTTACTAACATACTTACGTAATGTTGAAGTGTTTTGTAACTAATCTCCTACTAATTTATATGGAGTATAACTAAAATTATTAATAAATCGTGATGATCTAACACTGAACACTTAATATAATTATAGAATGAATTTAAGATTTCCATGATTTTTTCATGGATTCTATCATATACTTGACCAACGTGATATGGGACAACCCTTACTGTATCCCCTCTCAAACAAAAATGATTTTTGAACACAGACTAACATAGAACAGCTTCCTGTTTTGTTTGTCAAGACGAAGAATTTGCTATAATTTTATATGAATCTATCTCTGTTTCATGGGCCACAAAATTTCATAGTGATATATTAGATAGTGACCAGGGTTTGATCCAGGCGATCAGGCGAGGCCCACTCCCTTAATTGCCACGGCTCAGAAACAAAATGTATACCTTGTATACTAAGTCAAAATTTATCGTTTATTTAAACCGTTAATGGAAGGAACTCTAAAAACAATGTTTTTTTTTAATAGTTTTTGTTTGTTTGATATGTGTTTATGTGTGATAACGTTTGATTATTATTTTATAAAATAATCTTTTGTTTACACAGATAACCTTCGAAGATAGGATACTAAATGTTAATTTTTTATGCTCTCGATCCTGATGACCTCGTGACTTAGAACTGACTTCTACGCTCCCGACTTCGAATCCCAGTCAAAGCCAACGTTTGTGCGAATTCAAATAGTTGATGTTGATAGTGTGGACAATCAAAAAAAAAACACACAACCAGACCTTTAGTCTGTTCCCTCCATGTTATGTTCATGTTATAGCATGAACGTTACATCAAGTAAGGGCACGTTAGAACGAGTGAATGTCTCTATATGTTGCGTTTTCTTTAATGGAAATGAGTGTTTAGGGAGTGACGTAACAAACAAAACGTTCACCTGATAGTAAGTGCAACATCTGCCCATAACAAATGCTGTGACACCTAGAACATTTCTGTGTGACACCACACTGCGCTAGTCACGCTGAGACATAAGTTCTTTAGTCTCATACGCCCAGTGATTACGCTAGCTCTCAGTGCCCTTCAAACCGAAACACAGTAATGTTTGCACACTACTGCTTCAAGGCAAAAGAATAACTGCCCTAGGGGTGGTACCTACCTAGACGGATTCCTGCATAGGAATCCTACCACCAGTAAAACTACTCTACTGTTAATGAGATCGATAAAAACCCGCGTAAAAGAACACATAGCTGACGTGAAGCATCGTCGTTCTAGGAAGTCTGCAGTCTGTGACCATGTTCTGGATCATCCCAACCATTACATCAGATTTGATAGACCACAAATCCTTGCAAAAGAACACCGATTCCTACCAAGGATGATTCGCGAGGCTATTGAAATTAAAAAAAAACATCCTAATTTCAATAGGGAAGATGGTTGGGTATTACCGCCGGCTTGGGATCCTATTATTAATAAAATTAAATCAAAAACCAAGCATACCACTGCAAGGCTTCAAGACACAGTAAGCTCTTTCTGCGTAGATCGGACTAAAAATAATAATTAAAAGCTGAAGGTACTCCGGGTTAACTATGACATCGGGACAACTGTCACCTCAGTCCCCCCGTGACCATGAGAGCTGTAAAGCGCCCGAAA
Source organism: Luehdorfia chinensis (assembly GCA_019845155.1). Classification (NCBI taxonomy): domain Eukaryota; kingdom Metazoa; phylum Arthropoda; class Insecta; order Lepidoptera; family Papilionidae; genus Luehdorfia; species Luehdorfia chinensis. The sequence continues at coordinate 494,958 of JAHVAK010000696.1, forward strand.
CGTCGGGTTATAAATAGTAAAACATTAAACGCGATAAAATCCGTAAAAAATTAGTTTCATTTACTCTACTGTTATTCTGCCGTGAAGCAGTAGTGTGCAAACATTACTGTGTTTCGGTTTAAAGGGCACAGAGCTAGCGTAATCACTGGGCATATGAGACTTAAGAAACTACGTCTCAGGGTGATGGGCACTGTGTAGTGTCACACAGAAATTTTATGGGTGGCACAGCATTTCTTATGGGCAGACGTTGCAATTACCATCAGGTGAACGTTTTGCTCGTTTCATCACTTTATGCAATAAAAAAATCGTCCGACAGTATTCGAAAGTTGTTGTGGTCGAAAATCGGTCAGGAACACATCATGTTTATGTTTGTCACCTCCACAAAGAGGAAAAAAACCAAAGAATGGTGCCGCACAATGGAATTCTTATTTCAAATACTACTCTTTGTCTCTGTGTAATGGCATTGCTTATGAAGGCTTCGTCTGCAGACACTGGACAAGGAGGGGCGGTCATTGCTGCGGGCGCACTGGGAGGCTTGCAGCGGCACCGACGTGCGGCGGCAGGCCTACTGTGCGCTGCAGCGCTGCAAACTGCTGAGCAAGGACGGCAAGCTGCGCAAGGCAGCGCTGGCGCACGCCACCAGGGGGCTGCCCGCTGACGTCACCAAGGTGCGCAGTTTGTTGACCCGACACTGTGCCCTGTGGCTTTTTAAGCAAACTGCATTAACTATCGCTCTGTACTAGAACTACTACACTATAATAATCGTCATTTTATTCCATAAAAAATACTTTGATTATTCTTGAGCTGTTAATTTGAAAATTAACATATTTCATTGCTATTTCAAAATATTGTGTTTAATTCATAGCCAATTTGTGAATGTATGACTGGCAACCCTTTTCGTTATTTCTCCCCCTGTGTGCCCCCCCTGTGAGGCACTCTCAGACTGACATCATAGGCGATGATTATCGAATAGTTCATTATAATTCCGTATAAGCCATTCTTTATTATTATTTGTAGGTGCTCGAGAGATGCGCCAACCAGACAGGTGACACTCCCGAGGACATGGCATGGAACATGTTCCGCTGCGCCTTTGACCCCAAGTCGCTGCTCCTCGACTTCCCAGCCACAGAAGCTAGAGACGATAAAACTAATCCCTACGCCACGCAGACAGAATATTTTTTTGTATTCTATTTCATTTATAAATCACTAACATAATGATGTCAGGAGTGAAATAAAGTATTACGGTCATCTGTTAAACAATATTTATTTCCACCTTTATTTAATTTCTTAATTTATATTGGTTGTGAAACTGCCCGGATTTTGAACCAATAATCGTGCCGCAGAAGACAGATAGGACACTAGATTACTGGGGTTATACCTAAGGTATATTACTATGTCAAAGCTTCAGGCACTGTATTTTGCTTGTAATAGTTTATATCGACGTTACAGATAGACGAATGAACGTCCGTAATACAAGCAGAACTTAGTACACTCGGAAAACGGTCATATGATTGATTCGTCATTGTTGGAAGTTATTAGCCGCAATGAAGTCATCCTGATGTTTATTTGCCTCCTATGTTTAATTTACATTATATTAAAGTAGCGGCGAATAAATTTGTGTGATGATGTTATTCCAAAAGAAATTGATTTTGAACAAAAATACTTTTGTTGTCTTATCAAACTTAAGTAATGAAATATTAGATTATGTACGCATTTACACAATTTGTATAATCAAAATGCAAATAAACGACAACTTTTTTTACGCACACGCATAAACATGAAATCATGCGCTGTAATATCTATAACCTACGGTCTATTAGCATTGTAAGGTACCTCATTGGCATGCAAAGGCTGTGTTGCACTTCGTAACGCGTAAAGTGTAAATTATGTTCGAAACACCTTTATGATCTCATTGCAGGCAGTAGGCGGTGACCCACAGCCGGAGTCTGCGACGCGGCAGTACCCAACTATACCTTTGCCTGGCGCGGACGGTGGACATCTTGTATTTTGAATTTCGCGCCTTTTAATGACAACAGATAACACTTAATGTTAGTGTTGTACTTATTAAACATCTTTGACAAAATTAATGAATAGTGAATATTATAATCAAACTATGTGTTAATTTAGTTACATTTGTTAATTTGTAGTGTGTGTGAGAGTGCGTGTGTGTTGTATTTATTTAAATTAAACTTGGCTTAAGGCTTAAGGCTTTTGGATGGATATCACAGGTGGAGATAAAGGATATCCGTTAAGCGTAAGATATTTAAATATTATAATAAGCATTTTACTCCTTTAAAAAAATATAGCATTGGATACACGTTTTTGTACGCCTATTAAGTATTCCCAAAATAACCATATAATATAGACAGAAACAAACAAAAATTTATATTATTCAAGAGAAGTTTGTGGCAACAGATTATTATTATACAAACTGAATATATTTCTTTTAAATTTGGTAAATCCCAAATATTCAGCGTTCAGGTGTGGAGCCGTAATCTTCTTGTTATCAAAGTACTTTCATGTTAATAAATGTGTAAATACGTTCATAACATTAGTACTTTCATACGTATATATATTAGTATATTATTTGGATGTTAATTTTTCAACATTATGAACGTATTTACTTATTTATTTACACAATATTATCGCAATACTTAAGTAAAAGGTTTTTTTAATTAACTAATCCTTAATATCATTATTTAATAATTTAAAAATGATATAAAGAATTTAAAAAAATCTGCCAGTCTATCTCATCCCGTGGGTGTCGCGAGAGCTAAAGGGAGTAAAACTCAGGCCTTCCGACAGGATCCCTACGGTATAACCATTTCGTGAAATGCCAAATGCAAAATTAATCGACCGGTAAAAAGCTGAAGCGTCTACGATGGGAGGTGTCGTGTACTACGATCGCCAATCCGGCTGCCAAATGTGGCGATTTTTTTTATTGCATAAAGTGATGAAACGAGCAAAACGTTCACTTTATGGTAAGTGCAACGTCTGCCCATAACAAATGCTGTGTCACCCAGAAAAATTCTGTGTGATACTACACTGGGCCCATCACCCTGAGACAGGTTTTTAAAGTCTCATATGCCCAGTGATTACGCTAGCTCACAGTGCCCTTCAAACTGAAACACAGTAATGTTCGCACACTACTGCTTCACTGTAGAATAACTGGCCCTGGGGTGGCCCTTGGACCTACTTAGACGGACTCCTGCATAGGAATCCTACCACCAGTAAAATCTAATAATAGCTAATCTTCCAAGGGGAGTCGGTAGTGGCCCATGTCCACCGGTGAACTACTAACAGGCTAATGAAAAAGAAGAACACACCGGTTACAAAATAAATAAATAAACAGTTCACTTTAATTTTATATAGTAATTAATTAAAAAAAAATATCTTTACATCACTGGTTTCATCACCGTGTGGTAGCGGCTTAAGATAATCTACCACCCCATCTCAGCCCGTGGGTGTCGTAAAAGTCGACAGAGAGAAAATGAAAACCAGGACATGGGCAGCAGCATTTTGATGGAACATGTGAATAAATAAACTGCGGTTGCCAACCCGTCTGCCAAGCGTGGCTACTATGGCAAAATCCTCCGAAAACGAGAGCTACAAACTTTTGTGGCAATCTATGGGGGAGGCCTATGTTCAGCAGTGGACTATTGATAGGCTGAAACGACGACAACATCACTTTAGTTCCTGCATTATCTCTACTCTTATTTTATGGCGGCTGACTGTAAAACATAGATTCCAACCTATAAATTTTATTCCGCCCTTTAAAAAAATAAGTAAAGAAAGCATGCTAGTGGAATTCGCGTCCCGGGTCCGCGTCCCGGATATGTCCAGGGTAGAATAGATAAAGTCTTAAGTAGAAATTTAAAATACAAAAGGGATCTGGGCTTCTTGCTGATTCTTCCGAGGTCTGAGGTGCACACTGCGACCGACACCCCGAGACACAAGTTCTTAAGTCTCATATGTCCAGTAAATAGACTAACTCTCAGTGCTCTGCAAACCGAAGCACAGTAATGTTTGCACAGTACTGCTAAGGCGCTGAATAACTGGCCCTGCGATGGTACCTACCTAGGCAGATTCAGGAATCTAGGCATAGGAATCATACCGCCAGTAAGCACATTCAATACGCAATAAGCCATGGGCGTATATACGACGGGGTTCACCGAATCGTAGAAGTGGCTAGAGGAGCAAGTCCTTCACGTGGTGGTAACTGCACACATGTAGCACCTTCTATATATGATTCCCACTGCACATAGTGGCAGAGACCACACGCGTAGTCATCTTAGTAAGTGGTCACTTATTATCAGGTGGACTGCGCGCGTTTGTCAAAATGAACCTCTATAGTCTAAAATTAGAATTATTTACTAATCTGATGCACATTGGGCAAATATTACTCATTTACCATTATGCTTATACTTGTCATACATCTATATAAAATACAAGTATTCTTTTTGTCTGTCTGTCTGTTCTAACTATTAATAAACTATCTTAGATTGTCCACATAAAGTTTTAGTGGTGGTAGGATTCCTATGCAGGAATCCGTCTAGGTAGGTACCACCCCAGGACCAGTTATTCAGCCGTGAAGCAGTAGTGTGCAAGCATTACTGTGTTTCGGTTTGAAGGGCACTGTGAGCTAGCGTAATCACTGGGCATTTGAGACTTAATAACTGATGTCTCAAGGTGACGGGCGCAGTGTGGTGTCACACAGAAATATTCTGGGTGACACAGCATTTGTTATGGGCGGACGTTGCACTTACCATCAGGTGAACGTGTTGCTCGTTTCGTCACTTTATACAAAAAAAAGTACTAATATTAAAAAGCACCGTATGGTGGCGGCTTAAGAGAATCTACCACCCCATCTCATCCCGTGGCTATCGTAAAAGTCAACAGAAGGAAAATGAAAACCAGGAGATGGGCAGCAGCATCTTCCAGGAACATCTGAATAAATAAACTGCGGTTGCCAACCCGCCTGCCAAGCGTGGCAACTATGGCAAAGCCCCCTAAAATGAGAGCTACAAGCTTTTGTGGCTATCTATGGGGGAGGCCTACGTTCAGCAGTGGACTTATGTAGGCTGAAACATCAACAACAACAATACTTTCATAAGCATTGAGTAAAAAGCTGTTATTTTGTAATTACATACAGACACTTCAATTTTATTTATTCGTATAGATTTAATTTTATTAATTATAGGTTTCCAAGCTGGTAGAAATCTTTTTTTGAAATGACAATGTTCTTTTTTAATTACATAGCTTCGCGAATCATCCTTGGTTGAAATTGGTGTTATTTTGCAAGGATTTGTGGTCGCTCTAATATAAAAATCTATGTTTGCGCGTACACTTGTGGCACTATAATATCTCCTGAGCAGTTGACAGCTTCGTAGCTAGTTCAAATATATAGTTTACTCATTGTATAATAAATTTATCGACTTGTAACAGCAACTTAGTTAGGCGAGTGCCGCGGTGCTATGCTAATTAGATATTAATGGTATGAACGCGTTATCGCATTCCAAGGTTTCCATCGAAAGCGAACTAATATCAACGTAATAAATATTTAAACAAGCTCCTGCGTGGCTTATTGAGCAGCTGGTGGTAGGATTCCTATGCAGGAATGCGACTGGTTAGGTATCCCGTGAAGCAGTACTGTGTTTTGGTCTGAAGGGCACTGAGAGCTATTGTAATCACTGGGCATATGAGACTTAAGAAAGTCTCAGAGTGTCGGGAGCAGTGTAATGCCTACACAGAAATGTTCTAGGTGACACAGCATTTGTTATGGTCTGATGCTGCACTGACCATCAGGTGAACGTTTTGCTCGTTTCATCACTTTATCTAAAAAAAATATGGGACTTGATAAGGGATGTCTCGAGGTGACGAGCACAGTGCAGCACTACACAGGACTTTGCAATGTTAAAGTCTTGGTGACTCTGCTACTGTTAGGGGCAGCCGTGGCACTTGCCATCAGGAGAACGACTTGCTCGTACCGTCACAACTGTAATAGTATTTAGTTACCTTCTCCTATTGATTAATAGGTGAAGAGAAAACACTGTACCCCGTTCTATTCATATTAGGCACATTAACTACTGTCCTTTAAACTGAGATACAGTAAAGCTTGCGAACAACGTTCGATGGCAGGGCATCTGAATCTGTTTTTTTATTATTATTTTTTTTTAGAAAACGATGCCTCTTACTAAGATTTCTCCTGTATCGCGGGTGCGTTTTACAGACATAAAATTCACATAACACAACCGGACCCGAAAAGCTACAATTTCTTTTTTTGCACAAATTTTGGCTCCGGCTTGGATTTGAACTCAGGTACTCTGATCACTAGGCCACATGGTGGTTTGTTGTACATAGATATGTTACCTTTTTTATTGTATGTATTGACGAAACGAGCAAAACGTTCACCTGATGGTAAGTGCAACGTCTGTCCATAACAAATGCTGTGTCTCACAGAACATTTCTGTGTGACACTACACTGTGCCCGTTACCCTGAGACATCAGTTCTTAAGTCTGATATGCCCAGTGATTACGCTAACTGGTTATAAGTATATACTGGTTGTAAGATACCAGTGAATCCTTTACACCACTAATCCCTTTTGATTTTTAACATGGCAGATGTTGTACATAACAACATCTGCCCATAACAAATGTGAACAATGACACAAAGTAATTTTTTTTATTTCGGCGCCACGTATAAAAGTAAACGTGTCAATAATTCCTGATTAGTGCACAGACTAATAACAGGTTAATGACAGATGATGATGCATGATTAGTGACAGGAGACAGAATATTTTTTTTCTTTTTATTTATTGTATGTGTACACTACATTTGTGTATATTATTTAATAAGTTTGTGTAGAGGTAGGTATCTCATATCTTTTTTTTTTGTAATTTTGCGCGAAACATTTTTTTATTCTATTTTATCTTATATAAATAATACAAATATGTGTGTGTTTGTATGTACATGTATGATATTCTTTGTTAAAATATACTTCTTCGTTAATAATATGTCCGGTAACTGCTCGGTAATCCTGAGGCACCGACAGAATAAAAACGTTGTGGCAACACTGCCATAGCATTATGCTGAGTCGACTTTTCGTTGCTACAGCCCAACGTACGTTTGTAAACGTATTACGTCATATCTAATTGTTTATTTATCTTTTAACTTTTAATGTATGTTGTGTTGTAGTATTGAATAAAGTTTTTTCTTTATTTCTTTCTTACCATCAGCTGAACTATTTTTTGACCTGACACTTTCTTTCATAAAAAAATATCGACCACAGTGCATAAAGCACGACGAATGTAATAGGCACAACAAAAACTGAATGTTAAAAAGTAGAGCCAAAAATAATAAATTATCATAATGGCTAATTAAACATTACGCGAGAGGGCAGGCCTACGCGATGCTTATACCGCCCTCCATCATTAGCATCGCGGCCACGTGGGTGTGGTGGGGGCTCGCGTTATGGCGACCCGCTCCCAAAGAAACCCAGGCCCGGTTACATTGAGCGTTTAATTAGGTGACAATTTGTTGACACGCAAGCGAACTAATAGGTTACCGCTCCTCGTAATGGACATCATTTTAAATGCTTATCTAAATACCAATTATGTACAACGCAGAATGATATCAATTTCTACTTTTTGGGAACAAACTACGCCCACTACTTGTTCACGAACACATAAAAATGTATTTACCTAGCTTACATTTTGTGAAAATGAAAGTGGCAGCAAAGTGGTAGGATTCCTATGCAGGAATCCGTCTAGGTAGGTCCTACCCCAGGGCCAGTTATTCGGCCGTGAAGCAGTAGTGTACAAGCATTACTGTGTTTCGCTTTGAAGAGCACTGTGAGCTAGCGTAGTCACTGGGCATTTGAGACTTAAGAACTGACGTCTCAGGATGACGGGCGCAGTGTGGTGTTACTCAGAAATATTCTGGGTGACACAGCATTTGTTGTGGGCGGACGTTGCGCTTACCATCAGGTGAACGTTTTGCTCGTTTTGTCACTTTATACAATAAAAAAAAATGTCATAAATGTCGGTAAGAGTCCGTATCGTTGCTCCTATGCAGGTTGGGGTACTTTTCATGTCTTCGATATATTTATTATTCCTCAGACAGGAAGGCTCTCGATTTTTTTTTATTTAATAAAGTGTCGAGATGAGCAAAACGTTCACCTGATGGAAAGTGCAACGTTTGCCCATAACAGATGCTGTGTAACTCAGAATATTTCTGTGTAGCACCACACGTGTAGCGCCCGTCACCCTGAGACATAAGTTCTTAAGTCTCATATGCCCAGTGATTACGCTAGCTCTCGGTGCCATCCAGACCGAAACACAGTAATGTTTGCACACTACTGCTTCACGGCAGAATAACTGGCCCTGGGGTGGTACCTACCTAGACGGATTCCTGCACAGGAATCCTACTACTACCAGTAAAGTTTCTATACCGCCGAGTACGTAAATCAGCGCTAAAAATTGCAGAACAATTTTGGTAGTGCCGACACTAGACGGTGTTGTGGATGACACAACATTTGTTATGGACAGACGTTGCACTTACCATCATTCATGTCGTCGCTATATCCAATAAAAAAAAATACCTTTGTACCATTATAATATCTCCAGTAAATTTTATAGATTCCGATAGTATTCAAAAATCGTCATCGTGGTCGTAAATCGGACAGAAGTGGGACATAATTTTTTACGTCACTATTATATTTATTAGATGTGTATATCATTCGCTTAACGGTACTATAATTGCTATTTTCGACGTTAATATGTTTTATCTAATATACGACGCTAATTGATCTCTCACATTTGCATATTCTCAGCGTAAAACATTCCATGGGCATAGAATTAAATTAGTCAGTCTCATTTAGCTAGTGGGCTCGCACCGATCAATCTGTCGTCTGGTTGTTCCGCTCTGGGCGTTATTGAAAGCTTCATCTTGATTCGTGAAAAGCCAAACATAAGTGAATCATATATAGTGATGGCGACGCACGACCGCGTTATAATTATTAACTTTAACATAGGTTTCATAAAGTTTTTTTTCGTTTGCGTGATTATGATAATATTCGTTTGGCAACTTATAGTGGACATGCTTACATTAATTAATATTTTATTTTATTTTTCTCAATTTCTTATGATGGGTTTCCGCAAAATAATGCCTTATTCTAGTAAATATTGTTTATACTGTTTTAAGCATATAGAAAGAAAGAAAGATCATTTATTCACGGCACAACATGCAGCACAGTGTTACAAAAAATATAGAAAAAGTAAAAAATTAAACTCAACTTTGCATACTAAAGAAAAAACAAATAAATAAAAAAAATTAAAATAATATAACTTACGTTAAAAAAAATTGAAACAACAACAGAATTATCAGAAAAAAAACACTGGTCTCTACTGAGGTGTTATTTTATCTGTGCTGTACAACTGCCGCGAAAATTGCTCAGCGATGGCCGCGGCTGTGGTATCACAAACTCGGCGCTGATTTTCAGCGAGACCGACATTGAGCGGTTTGGCTGCGAACATATAAAAATTAAGTAATTATTTAAAAAAAAAGACAACAATTACCTATACTATAAATGATTTTGATATCCATAAATTACAATTTCTCATACAGCCCAAAAAAACCTTTTTTATACAACAGTTTAAATTTACCATTATGCTGTATGCATTAAAGAGAGCGCTCAGTGCGTTTAGGTTATTACTGAGTTTTTTAACATAACGTGGACCATAATAATGCGACTTAATAAAATTGTTACTGGTGGTAGGATCCCTATGCAGGAATCCGTCTAGGCAGGTACCACCCCACGGCCAGTTATTCTGCCGTGAAGCAGTAGTGTGCAAACATTACTGTGTGTTCGGTGTGAAGGGCACTGTGAGCTAGCGTAATCACTGGGCATATGAGAATTAAGAACTTATGTCTCAGGGTGATGGGCACATTGTGGTGTCACACAGAAATGTTCTGGGTGATACAGCATTTGTTATGGGCAGACGTTGCACTTACCATCAGGTGAACGTTTTGCTCGTTTCATCACTTTATCAAATAAAAAAAAATTGTACTCTAATAGTTGTACTTTGTTTAAAAAAACGTTGTTATGGTGTTAAAAAAAAAGATGTGCATTTGTAATAGACAGACGTTGCAGTTGCCATGACGTGAACGTCGCCGATAGGTGTCAGGCAGAGTAGAATGTGGTAACCGTGTGGTAGCGGCCTCAGACAATCTACCAACCCATCTCATCCCGTGGGTGTTGTAAAAGTCGACAGAGGGAAAATTAAAACCAGAAGATGGGCAGCAGCATCTTCCTGGAACATCAGAATTAATAAACTGCGGTTGCCAACCCGCCCGCCAAGCGGCGCAACTGTTGCAAAATTCCCCTCAAAATGAGAGCTACAAACTTTTGTAGTACGCTATAGGGGAGGCCTATGTTCAGCAGTTGACTGGTGATAGGCTGAAATGATGATGATGAAGTACGTAAAGAAACGAACGAAGCAGGCTATGGTTAAAGAGGATACGAGGTTTTTAACGTTAACCAATGTAACGTTTCGAAAATTGCGCATTACTCACGAGTGGGAGCGACCCACGCGCACCAAATTGTTATAATCATAGTAATAAACGGGTAAAAACACCCATCTGCTGATAATAGCGTGGAGCCGCTGTAGGCCTGTAATTTAACAGGCGCCCGCGACTGCGGCTGATTGAATTGAATTAAGATAATGCCGAAAATAATACTCGGTTGGCGCAGTGGCTAAGCCCTTGACTTCCGCGCCGCGGGTAGCGGGTTCGATTCCCGCACGGGACTAATATTGTATGGCCTACAGACAGTTCCGTGGTCTGGGTTTTTGTGCATGTGGAATTTATCTCTGTATAAACGCATACACGACCAGGGGAAATCTTACTTTGGGGCATTTTTATTACTGTGCAAATGACTAATGTAATCTAAGAATTTACAAAAATGTATAGTAAAAGTCAAGAAATGTCCCACTGCTACACAGGCCTCCTCACAATTCTGCGAAAGAACCTCTCACGCTGCTCAAATGCGGGTTGGCAGACGTTACATGTCCGTCGAAATATTTGTTTATTCCTCAGACATACAGGTTTCCTCGCGACAATTCACTTTACTGCTGAGAACATGTAAAAATTAAAATAAAATTTTCTATTAACAATTTCAAACTGCCGGAACCGGGGATTGAACTTTAATATTTAGGCGAGTGTCCGGCTCCCGAGTTATTTTTTTTATAGGAGAAAGTTTTTTTCACTGTGCCCATCACCCTGAGACATCAGTTCTTAAGTCTCATATGCCAAGTGATTACGCTAGCTCACAGTGCCCTTCAAACGATAGAATAACTGGCCCCAGGGGTGGTACCTACCCAGACGGATTCCTGCATAGGAATCCTACCACTTCCATTCGCACAGATTTAATTTTGACGAAACGTATATCAGCGTTGTTATTCTTATTTTTTTTTTAATTTTTACTATAAATACTTGTCTCTTGTGCTTATACGAGCTTAATATCGTATTGGATTTAAATATAATCCGATCAAATAAATCAATTCAATAAAACTACTTTTACGGATTTTATCGCGTTTAATTTTTAAACTATTTATACCCGACGTTTCGAGTACTTTACAGCACCCATGGTCACGGGGGGAGACTGTAAAGACGAAACGTCGGGCGTTTCGAGTACTTTACAGCACCCATGGTCACGGGGGGGCTGTAAAGTACTCGAAACATACATACACATACATAAGATCACGACTGTATCCCATAAGGGGTAGTCAGAGACTGGGCACTCACTGCAAAAACAGATGACAGCCACAATCCACGTTTCACCAAAACAATATAATGCACTTGGTGTGATAGGTGGTGAGCCCATCGCCATCATGCGCCGTTGGGTGCACAGTGCAGTTTAATTCCTTACTCGCCTTTTACGAGATCCATTGGATGAGATGGAGTGGCAGTATTCTTCGATCGAGCCGCCACCCCACGGCTATCAATTCAAGTAGTACTGGAAACGTCGGGTTATAAATAGTTTAAAAATTAAACGCGATAAAATCCGTAAAAGTAGTTTTATTAAATTTGTTATATTCGCGTAAACATAAGAAATCATTAAGTAAATCAATTCAAGGTAACTAAGCAATGTTTTGATTACGGAGTCTATAAATGCATCGAATGAGAGATCTATTGCGCAGGTCAGTGTTTGGATCCGGAATGCTTTTGCATTTACGACGGAAACCAAGAATGAGTAATCGACCCTATCGCCCGTCGAAGATTACGTCAGCAAAATAGCGAGCGATTATGAAATATCTTTGCAAATAAAATCTCAAAATGGTAGCTCATAAATCGTTTACAGCTAAATGTTGTAGATATTTCTATAATCTTTATAGATTTTTATAGATTGTTTTCATAAGGTATAATAAATCCTGGTGGTGAGATTCCGTCTAGGTAGGTACTCGCCATGTGGTAGCGGCTTAAGAGAATCTACCATCCCATCTCATCCCGTGGGTGTCGTAAAAGTCGACAGAGGGAAAATTAAAACCAGAAGATGGGCAGCATCATCTTCCTGGAACATCAGACTAAATAAACTGCGATTGCCAACCCGCCTGCCAAGCGTGGCAACATGAGCGCAAATGAGCGCTTGAGGCAAAATGAGAGCTACAAACTTTTGTGGCAATCTATGGGGGAGGCCAGTGTTCAGCAGTGGACTAGTGATAGGCAGAAATGATGACGATGAGGTACCTCCCCAGGGCCAGTAATTCTGCCGTGAAGCAGTAGTGTGCAAAGATCACTGTGTTTTGATTTGAAGGGCACAGTGAGCTAGTGTAATCACTGGGCATATTAGACTTAAGAACTGATGTCTCAAGACTGACGGGCGCAGTGTGATGTCACACAGAAATGTTCTGCATTTGTTATAAGCAGACGTTGTACTTCTATCAGGTGAGCGTTTTGATCGTTTCGTCACTTTCACCAATGAAAAAAAATATGGTACGGCAACGACTACAGGCAATTCCACACTGAGATATTAGTTTTTTAATATGTCCCACACTAGGATTTCATCTGTATCGTGAGTGCGTTTCACAGATATAGATTTCGCATGAAAAAACGCGACCGGACCCGTAAAACAAACGATATGTGTTTATTCAAATTACTCCAGCTGGGATTCGAACTGGGATAGAAGTTAGATACTCTAACCACTAAGCCACGCGGTCGTCTAAAAAATTTAAGGAAAAAACCTCAAGAGCGACCGCTTTCGGGGCAGAACTAAAAGATATTTTTGGGCTCCTGACTTTGGTCGCAACGCCTTAATACGTTACAAGCGTATTTGGCGTTATTAATCATATTCCACTGATATGACAGCTGTTCCAAAGTCACTTAATAGATTTGGATTTGCCTTTTTATGGTTATGTTTGTTAAAAAAAACGAAGCCCCACATTAGGATTTCCTGTATCGTGGGTGCGTTTTACAGACATAAATTCCACATGCACAAACACCCAGACCCGGAACAACTATATGTAGGCCATACAAATATTTGTCCCGTGCGTGTGGGAATCGAACCCGCGACCCGCGGCGCAGAAGCCAGAGGGCTTAGCCACTGTATATAGTTAAATTATAGTTATTTACTGGTGGAAGGATTCCTTTGCAGGAATCCGTCTAGGTAGGTACCAACCCAGGGCCAGTTATTCTGCTGTGAAGCAGCAGTGTGGAAACGTTACCGTGTTTCAGTCTGAAGGGCACTGTGAGCTAGTGTAATCACTGGGCATATGAGACTTAAAAACTGATGTCTCAGGGTGATGGGCGCAGTGTGAATCACACAGAAATGTTCTGGGTGACACAGCATTTGATACGGGCAGACGTTGTACTTACCATCAAGTGAACCTTCTGCCCGTTTCATCACTTGATCCAATAAAAAAAATGTCAAACTCCTGTGTATTGAACTGGTCTACCTACTAAAAAAAAGCTAGACAGTTTTTAGCTTTGAATGAGTTATATACTAATGCGATTTGAAAACTTCTATATGCATTATAAATTAGCGTTTATTGAGATAGGTAATAGAAAGATAGAAGAAAGAAAGATTATTTGTTCATGGCGAATAATGCAGCTCACTTTTCGCTTCCACGGGGAAACGAGACGTGACGGGGGGCGAACCACGTCGCCTTGCTCAATTAGAATTAAACTCAATTAAATCAATCAATTAAACACCAAAACTCGAAATAGACTCGAGCTCAAGAGCGCCTGCAACTGCAAGAGCGTGATCGAAGCGAAACATACATATTAGAATTTTGGAATATTGAAATTTGATTAACATAAATAAACATGAATTAACAAAACTCACTGTAAAAGCTCACCGTGGTAGCTCAGGGACTAGGAGCTCGCTTTAAATTTCATAGCACGCGAGTGACCTGGGTTCGATTCCCGGTGCGGGCACCGCTAAAATTGTTAATTGCAATTTTAAGTGCTGATATATACCACGTGTTCGGCGGTGAAGGAAAACATCGTGAGGAAACCTGCATGTCTGAGAAATAAAAAAGTATTACGAAGACGTGTGCCAACCCGCATTGGAGCAGCGTGGCGGATTCTTCCTAGCTCCAAAACCCTCTGAGAAATGAGAGGAGGCCTGTGCCCAGCAGTGGGACATTTATAAGCTGAAACTTTAAACTTTTACTGTAAAATAACTGTTCAGTATATAAGCAATTAATGATTTCTTATATTTACGCGAACACTACACATTTAAATGAAACTAATTTAACGGATTTTATCGCATTTAATTTTACTTTTTATAACTCGACGTTTCGACTGCTTTACAGCACCCATGGTCATACCCAACCATCTCCTTTATTAAAATTAGTATGTTTTTTAATTTCAATTTCCTCGCGAATCATCCTTGGTAGGAATCGGTGTTCTTTTGTGAGGATGTGTGGTCTATCTGAAGTAATGGATGGGATGATCCAGAACATGGTTACAGACTGCAGACTTCCTGGAGCGACGATGCTTCACATCAGCTATATGTTCTTTTACGCGGGATTTTACTTATTTTTACGTTTGCCCTATGTACTCGTATAAGAGACCGCATTAACAATCCAGCTTGTATACTCCTGCATCTTGAAGACGGATGTTACACTTGACTGATGGTAAAAACTGACTTATTTTCTTTGGCGGCTTGAAAAATGTTTTTATGGAACCCCGCTTCAAGATATATCTTGGATATATAGATATATCTTAAGGCGCGTAACCACTTGCTGTCTTGCAAAACTTTTTACTGTCATGGATCTTTTGTGCTCTCTGAAACAAAGATTTACCCACGGCAGCTAACTGTGAAGGATGGTGGTGAGATTCTACGTTTAAATACCTAATACTATGGGTCTTCTTCCTATACACAGTGTGACTCAAGGTGTTATTAGGATTTCTAATTACTAAAACATCTAGAAAAGATAAAGAGTTATTTGCCTCTAAGTCCACTGTAAATTGCTATTTACAATGGACTTACTGGTGGTAGGATTCCTATGCAGGAATCCGTCTAGGTAGGTACCACCCCTGGGCCAGTTATTCTGCCGTGAAGCAGTAGTGTGCAAGTATTACTGTGTTTCGGTTTGAAGGGCACTGTGAGCTAGCGTTATCACTGGGCATTAGAGACTTAAGAACTGATACTGTCTCAGGGTGACGGGCGCAGTGTGGTATCACACACAGAAATATTCTGGGTGACACAGCATTTGTTGAGGGCGGACGTTGCACTACCATCAGGTAAACGTTTTGCTTGTTTCGTCACTTTCAACAATAAAAAAAAACTATGGAGTTAGAGGCTAATAGGTATTTTCTAGACTGCACGACTAGGCAGAGATTCCGTGACTACTAACATCGCTGCAAACGATGTCATTTTTTGCCCCTTGCTGACAGACAAAGTATTGCAGATATCTGTTATCTAATAAGTATGGCTTATAATATCTAATAGAATCTAATAGAAGATCAATTAATTGCCCAGAACTGCTTTCAAGTTTAGAATAACGTACACCCAGAAGTTTTGTTTAAAGAAGCCCTTATTACTGCACGCACAGCTAAAACCAGATACAGACAAAATATTAGGTATATTGTAGTAGTTGTAGTATATTTTAGAAAGGTATATTGTAAGGTCTATGATTGCTTTTAATAAGTTATCCATCGATGTTGACTTGTTCAATACTAAAATAATTGAAGTGAAACTGGTAACACTAGCAAATAATTTTTTCTCTGTTATTGAATAACCGCACTGCCTACATTTTTATTACTTGTTACGTAATTTAAAAAAAAAACTATACTCAATTTTATTTTAACTTTCGAAGACCATTACGCTCAAATTGTGTAATACAGTTGCAATTTGTGGGGATTCATTATCAGCATTCGTTACGTGTCTGTTCTGTCCTGCCCTGTTCCTATGTGTTCTAGTTATTAATGTAATGTAAGTCCCAAATGTCTGTAATCATTCTTTAATAAATAAATAAATAAAATAAAACAAATCGTTGCATTCGAATTCGACCCTGAAATTTTACTCTAATCGCGTCCAAGGAGGTTTTACTCCGAAAACCCAACCGCACACATGCTCACACTTTTAATAGATCCGTGGGATAAAATCCGTAAAATCTAGATTTATTTAAATGTGTAACGCATTCGCGTAAATATCAGACATCATTAGATCCAGCAAAATTCAGAACATAGGGTGTTCTTCTCGTGCCATGGGTATGGCAAGAACCCCAGGAAACAAATAAGTTAAAAGATGAGAAGTATTTTGTTGTTCCAAAAGCTGAAGCTGAAGCTGAGTATTCTCCCGTATTTGAGGATATGTAGAGCTGCGAATATTCCGCCACGCCGCTCCAATACTGGTTGATAAACTTCAATTGTCGTCTAAAAAAATTATTTACTTGACATGTAGGTTTCCTCATGTCGCTTACCTTCACCACTAAGCATTATTTGCGCTTAAAATTACGACTAAAAGTTTCATTGGTCCCAGTAGCGAGGATCGAACCCAAATCACTCGAGTACTGCGGATTTCTAAGGCGGCCGCCTGGCCCTTGAGCTACTGCAGCTCTATTTACATTAGTAGAATATAATGTTGTCCTCCTGGCTCATTATCGACATCGGCAACAACTCCCCAATACAATCGGAGGCTATCAACTGCGCAGGTGATGTTATAGTGCCAGTGTACCTACGCACAAACAGAGGCACTCACTCGTCCTTACCTTCCTGCGCCCGATGTAACGCTCATGCGATAACATTGGAAGTAGGCTGGGATTGAAACAACCACAGCACAGCTATTCGAAAACGAATAATTTGTATTTTTTTCACACAATTCGTCTTTACTAAATAATATTAAGGATACGAATCAGCACCCTCGTAATCGTAGATGTCAGTCCACCACCAATCTTTTTTTTTATTGATTAAATTGATGAAACGAGCAAAACGTTCACCTGATGGTAAGTGCAACGTCTGCCCATAACAAATGCTGTGTCACCCAGAAAATTTCTGTGTGACACCACACTGTGCCCATCACCGAGACATAAGTTCTTAAGTCTCATATGCCCAGTGATTATGCTAGATCACAGTGCCCTTCAAACCGAAACACAGTAATGTTTGCACACTACTGCTTCACGGCAGAATAACTGGCGCTGGGGTGGTACCTACCTAGACGGATTCCTGCATAGGAATCCTACCAGACACAAAAGTTAAAGAAATAAAGTTGAAGAACAAATGTAGGCCTTATTGTAAGTGAACGATAAAATGTCTAAATGACACACCGACGCCGATTTTCTCTCGTATATGTCTATCACATCCTATCTCCATATATTTAAAAAGGCTTAATTTTTGGTCGCGCGTGAACGCTATATAAATTATGATTCATATTGTTTACATTGGTACAGTCGTCCGCGTGTGCGGTGGAGTAAAATGAAACACTTTAAAATAACATACATACATACATAAGACTACGACTGTATCCCATAAGGGGCAGTCAGAGACTGGGCACTCACTGCAAAAACAGATTACTGCCACAATTCACATTTCACCAAAACAATATAATGCACTTGGTGTGATAGGTGGTGATCCCATCGCCACCATGCGCTGTTGGGTGCACAGTGCTGTTTAATTCCTTACTCGCCTTTTACGAGATCCAATGGATGAGATGGAGTGGTAGTATTCTTTTAACGAGCCGCCACCACACGGCCCCTTTAAAATTAGTTTGATTTATTTACTTTCCTTATTTAATTTTTTAGTTTCTCCTTTATTAATAAGATATATAGATGATATCAACTATATTTTGACTATATAACTATGCCTCGGAAATTCATTAGAAAGAATGAACTCGCAAGTAACGTCCGTATTATTAGTGTCCGTATGATGTGTGTGTGCGGAACATGTCTGGTTTTTAGAGTCCGGAGATTGATGAAATTGCAGCAGCCAAAATATAGTATAAGAAATGGCGTTGCATTTAAAGGCAATGTTGTAAGTTTAGGCGCTTTTAGCTACTTTAAAAATAACTATAAGACTTTGTCATATTTTTTTTTATTATATGTGTAGCACTGTACTTCGGCACGTAAAGACCCACACCGTCGCTACGTAGGAAGCGCTATCATTGCTGAGGAGACGCGCGGCCAAAACACGAACCCACGCCCCACCGCAACGCATTGCCCATCTTTGACGCTGTTGTAACATTATAACCGGCAATAAATAGCCGTTATAAGCTCGTTTATTGTCATCGTTGCGGCCCTTCCCTAATGCCCATTAGACCTTATATAGTTAACTATTATATTTCATCTAGTTTCAAACGCCTTAGCACGTTCCAAGATTAGACATTATAGTCTAAGTAGGTATGTCCTTTCTATTCCTCGACAAGATGAATTAAAAACTTATTTAATCGGATCTGATTAAGCTAAAAGGTCAAAGTTTTGTCCAGGTGGGTACCGCCGCATGACCTAACTGGTCATGCGGTGGTACCTCATGTGACGGGCGCAGTGTGGGTTTTTTAAAGGAAAAAGTGATGAAACGAAAATAACGTTAACCTGAAGTTATTTTATCATCTGTCCCCATTGCTAGCATGTTGTTTTTTCGTCGAACATATGAGGCGATTAGAAAAATAATTTTTTTCTTAATTATTGTCACGCCAAAACTTATCGTGATTTATATTCGATAATCCAAAGTATGATACGAGTATTAGTATTTATAATTGCCAAATCTCTCAGATCTTATAAAAATTAAAACTATCACCATATTGCAAGAGAAATGTAATAAATTTCGTATATGAATCTTTAATTCAAAAGTTGTGTATGAATTTTGAAAAATGGAAACGTTATTTCTTGTTATCGTAATGTCGTTTCTCCAGTGCACTGACATTAATCACATAATTACTCCATGTATTATCCGTTTGACTTATCCGTAACATTATGTTGGGTACTTCACCAGACCTGACTATATATGGCGACCCACGATGATCGATGATGTTCGAACACCGCCCACACTACGTCACTAGCTTAAAAGCGTGCAATGACAGGGTTTTCAGTTGCGTCATAGCCTATAAGACTTATGAATTAATCAAAATCAAGAAATAAATGTACTTACATACTGTTACTAAGAAGAATAACATACGTACGTATATACTCACGCCATTTTCCCATATGAGGGGTAGGCAGAGGCTACACATGTAGCCTACTTTTCGCCCCTGCGGGATTTTAATCGTGACCGGTTGTGAACCACGTCGCCGCCGTTTTGGTAAGTCAAAAAATAATTCTGACTTGCCTCATACACAACATACGTTACGGGCAGTATAGTGAAAGCATTGTATATTATGGTGTGTATCTTCATAAATAAATGCTGTCCGTACAATACCTTAGTCGCCTCTTACGATAGCTTGTTAGGAAAGAGGTAGGTGCTATTCTACTCTGCCGAACACCTATCGGCAAGAAAGAATTACCACAAATTTTTTTGTAAACGTAACCCAGGGGAAAACGTTAAGGCATGCGCCAGCGGGCAGTCTTTCCTCCAAAAATCGGTTTGTGTTGTATCAGAATCATTATCATCATTTCAGCTTAAAACAAGCCCACTGCTTAACATAGACCCATCCCATAGATTACCACAAAACACGATACTACCCCAAGAACGAAATCGAGATAGGCAGCATCGATTTGGTTGTTTTTTTTGTTATATTCGTTATTGTTAGGACTAGGTTTATATGAAAGAAAATTTTTGGAAAATCCACCGGAAAAGACGGATATTTGAATAGTATTTTTGTATTAAAGTCTTCTTCTTCTTTTAATTCTTGCCTCTCTCAATAGAATTCTGCTAACTAGTGGTAGGATTCCTATGCAGGAATCCGTCTAGGTCCACCCCAGGGCCAGTTATTCTGCCGTAAAGCAGTAGTGTGCGAACATTACTGTGGGCACTGAGAGCTAGCGTAATCACTGGGCATGCGAGACTTAAGAACTGATGTCTCTGGGTGACGGGCGCAGTGTGGTGTCACACAGGAATGTTCCACACACAGGGTGACACAGCATTTTTTATGGGCAGACGTTTGCACTTACCATCAGGTGAACGTTCTGCTCGTTTCGTCACTTCATGAAATAAAAAAAAAAAAATGTCAAGACAGTGACGGGAGTGGCAATAAATAATACAAAACGGTAAAAGGATAGTTGACTTTACTGAAGATTTTCTGGACCGATGGCGACAAAACGTATGTATGGTATACTGCAAACAAAAACTGAAGTGACGGATCATATAATTCTGACATCACTTGGCTCATACATATAATAAAAATGAATACTGTCCGTGTCTGTACATTTAAAAAAATTGTGAAATAAATGATTGAGAGGCCCTAAAAATAAGTAACAGAATACATTTCTATCATTTATAGAATTACTTGTTTTTTGTTCGTAAACTCATTACGTCTAAAGGATAAAATTGGTGAAAGGACTCAGTAAAGCTTATCTTCTGGTAACATTATGTCTTTGTTTTATTAAAATCGGTTTATTCTATAAAAAGTTATGAGTATTTGAAGTCTACAAATTTAAATGAAACTAATTTTACGGATTTTATCGCGTTTAATTTTGTTATTTATAACTCGACGTTTCGAGTGCTTTACAGCACCCATGGTCACGGGGGGACTGAGGTGACAGATGTCCTGATGTCATAGTTAACCCGGAGTACTTTCAGCTTTTAATTATTATTTGTGGTCTGATCTACGCAGAAAGAGCTAACTGTGTCTTGAAGTCTTGCAGTGGTATGCTGGGTTTTTGACTTAATTTTATTAATTATAGGATCCCAAGCTGGTGGTAATACCCAACCATCTTCTCTATTAAAATTAGGATGTTTTTTAATTTCAATAGCCTCGCGAATCATCCTTGGTAGGAATCGGTGTTCTTTTGCGAGGATTTGTGGTTTATCAAATCTGATGTAATGGTTGGGATGATCCAGAACATGGTCACAGACTGCAGACTTCCTGGAGCGGAGAATTTGTTCAATGGAGTCGATGAATCCATTAAGTTTACATTTAACTCAAATCTAAGAAATGGTAATGACATATGTAAAATGAGGTTCAATAGTATTAAACTAATACCTGAATACCTGAAACACAGCGAATGGAAAAATAATATTTTATTTTCTTCCAAAGTATATACTTTATACAGAGTACAATAGTTATAGTAATGCAATTTTCTGAATTGAGTCCTCCGCCGTCGAATGACATTGAGATTTTTAGTTTGAAATATTGGCACGCGTTGAATACTCGGATTTTTGTGGAATTCTGAATTGATTGATTGAAATGTAAGCTTAGTGCAATTTTCGCCGTATCATATTGGTTAGTCCAATTAATAATGGGCTAATTACATGTTTTTCATTCGATATTACTCAGTATAAATTTCGGTTGTCTGTAATATTATTTTTTTCTCGAACTTCGCGTCGCGGTAAATCTTTACGCATTTTCCGCTGTCAAAGTGATGATGATGATGATGTTCTCCTAACCGATCGACCACGGCGACAACTTCCGAATCCGAACGTCGAGAGCCATCAACTGCGCAGGAGATATTATAGTGCCACAAGTGTTCGCGCAAACACAGAGGCGCTCACTCGTCCCAACCTACCTGCGCCCGATGTAACGCTTATGCGATAAGATCGGAGGTAGGCTAGGATGCAGTGTCAGAAACATGGGGACAAACACAACACAACCAGACCCGAAAACCAACAATTTGTGTTTTAGCACAAATGTTGGCTCCGGCTGGGATTCGAACCCAGGACCCGCGGCGTAGAAGTCAGCTACTCTGACCACTAGGCCACGCGGTCGTCTTTTGCTGGTCGTGGTTTGCTGTCAAAGTACAACAAAACTATATCAACAGATGGCGTTGTGCAAATGACGTCCTTTTCTGAATTGCGCTTAAGCCCGCAATTCTCCGCGGTCATCATTTGTATGACTTACACGATGTTTTCAAATGTGGCCAAGTGCAAGGCCCACGAGCACAGCTATCGGATGAAGCTGTAAAAGCCTAAAAGGCTAACACCAAAAATATCATCGAAATTATGTGTATTGTAAATGGGAAAAGTAATATTCTCGGTCCCTCTCTCTTTCTCCGTCTGTTTGTTACCTTTTCACGGTTCAACCGCTGAACCGATCTTGACGATATTTAGCACAGAGCTTGTATCCTGGAGACGGACAAAGGATACCAAGGAAGGAAAATCAAATTGTATCCACAGGATATTTAAAAAAACCTTTATCCACGCGGATGAAGTCGCGGGCATCGGATAGTTATTAATATTTGTATATAATAAAACTAAATATTATAGATTTCATCGCATTTATTTCCACTGTCTCTTTCCCAAAGTTACGAGCGCTTTTCATCATGATCCACGCAAAACCAGTTATCAGAGTCCAGAACCAATGTCAAGAATACTTTTATTTATTTATTTATTTATTCTTTATTGAACCTTACTACAGGAACAAAAGGCGGACTTAATGCTAAAAGCATTCTCTGCCAGTCAACCTTTGGGCAGTGAGTAAACGACGAAGGCGGTTACAAAGGAACGATATAAGATATAATACTTATTAAATATACCTATACGTATACAAACATAAACACACACACATAATATATATATATATATATATATATATATATATATATATATATATATATATATTATAAATATTATTATAAACTAGAATAATATATACTAATGATGGGGATGATGATCATTGTTTGGTAAATTTGTACAGTTTGTAAAATGAGCTAAAACTTTCCTTTTGAATGCGTATTTGCTAGAGGGTAGTCTTAGATTATAATACTTCAAATAGACTTGCTATTTGAAGTATTCTTGACATTGGTATTATTTAAAATTAGCTGTACCCCGCGCAAAAAAGCCGACCCTGAGCGTTGATATACATATATACTTTACCATTTGAATCGGATTTTGGCGTTTTAATTTTGTTGCGTCGTCGTCGTCGTCGTTTCAGCCTATCACAAGTCCACTGCTGAACATAGGCCTCCCCCATAGATTGCCACAAAAGTTTGGAGCTCTCATATTGGGGGGATTTTGCCATAGTTGCCACGCATGGCAGGCGGGTTGGCAACCGCAGTTTATTTATTTAGATGTTCCAGAAAGATGCTGCTGCCCATCTTCTGGTTTTAATTTTCCCTCTGTCGACTTTTACGACACCCACGGGATGAGATGGGGTGGTAGATTCTCTTAAACCGCCACCACACGGTGTTTGTTTTTTGTATTTTGTTGCGCGTAACCCTAATTACTTTTCTATAATAAAAGTAGGATATATTACCCATTATAATATCAGGTATCTGTCAGTGAAAGTCCCATCAAAATCTGTTTATGTTATCTGTTACCGTTTCAAAACTTGTTTTCTTTCTTATATGTACCGTGTATACTTTCATAAGCAATGAGTAAAAAGCTGTTATTTTGTAATTACAAACAGGCACTTCAATTTTATTTATTCGTATAGATTTAATTTTATTAATTATAGGTTTCCAAGCTTGTAGAAATCTTCTTTTGAAAAGACAATGTTCTTTTTTAATTACATAGCTTCGCGAATCATCCTTGGTTGAAATTGGTGTTATTTTGCAAGGATTTGTGGTCGCAATAATATAAAAAATCTATGTTTGCGCGTACACTTGTGGCACTATAATATCTCCTGAGCAGTTGATAGCTTCCGATAGTATTTGGAAGTTGTCGCTGTGTTCGGAAATCGGGCAGTAGGACAACATCATTCCTTTCTGTTAACGACAGTGTACGTAAGTAAGTAATAAAATTATTCACGATTAAAAAACATACACCACAAAATACAAACAAGAAATAAATAAAAAAAAGAAAACAAAAATATGTCTTAGCCTCTACGAAAAAAGGAAAAAAATATATACCTATTAGCTGCAGCAAGTATATAATCGCAAAGTGATCGCTTTCATTCTTCAGGAAACCATTTTTATCCTAGGGTTTTGTATTATTTAACTTTTAATATATTTAACTTTTAATTTGAGGAAAGGTTCCGTTAAAAGTACTCGCAACCGACGAGCGTGTATGAAAACGCTAATGAAAGTAGAAGAAGCGAAAGATGTGCGTCAGAGTCGTAGCAAGTGGAGAGACGTGGTCACTGCCTACCCCTATGGGAAAGAGTCGTGAAGAGGCCAGGTGGAGCATTAAAAAAAATACCGTGCGAACTCTTAGGTTTTCCGGAATAAAAATTTTAGGAAAGTTTAACGGTTTAGCCGCGGAAAGGTAACAAAAAGACGAAGAGACATGGAGAGACTTTCGCATTTGTAATATTACTATGGATAGGTAGGATTCCTATGCAGGAATCAGTCTAGGTGGGTATCCACCCCAGGGTCAGTTATTCTACCGTGAAGCAGTAGTGTGCAAACATTACTGTGTTTCGGTTTGAAGGGCACTGAGAGCTAGCGTAATCACTGGGCATATGAGACTTAAGAACTGATGTCTCAGGGTGACAGGCGCACTGTGGTGCTACACAGAAATATTCTGAGGAACAACATCTGTTACGGACAGACGTTGCACTTACCATCAGGTGAACATTTTGCTCGTCTCGTCACTTTATGATATAAAAAAAAACATAAAACTGAAAGGTCGTGTTAATTAGCACCACATAGGTCTGCTCTTGAATGTAAATAATGAGAACGTGTACTTTAAGTACCAGTCTAGTGCAATATTTGACACTTGCTTTCAAACAAAGTTGTGGGCGCAATTGGGTTACTCGAGAGTGGTGTGGGCGATGACCGGTTGCAGCGCTTAGCTAGAGTACTTGATTTTTATATAATGGGAGCGGTATGATCGTTAATAGACTCATAACTACTATATACATTAAGCATTTTGTTCATATATTCTATTATCTAATGCACGGGATATTTGAAAAACCTTTATCCACGCGCGGCGTCTCAAGATAAAACACACACAGATCTTAAGTTAGACCTCCAGCAATACAACTGTGAAAACTGCATCCAATTTCGTGCAGTAGCTTTTGCGCGATGCACATACAAACTTACAGAGAGACAGATAAACAAAATATTGGCTTTTATTTTTCTTATAAAGCCTTTTCATATTCATTTTTCTAAAATTTCTCCCATGTTTGATAGTTTCACTAACTCCGTTTGTAACAAAATTGTTATATTTAAATTCTTATTAAATATATAATCGTATCAGCAAATCTGTAGCGGATTCTTGCATAAGAATCCTACCACCAGTGATGTGTTTCACAAATATTGAATTGGTCTGGAATCCAAACCCAGCTTCTAGGATTCTGGACAATGAGTAATGGGCCACGTGTTGGTAATAACTATCAAGTCACTACGAGTAGAATAGAATAGAATATATTACATTTTATTCAACATAGATTTTTTGCATAAGACATTTTTTTTAAAACTACGCGGGCAAAACAAAATATTTCTTCTTTTGTCATTTTAAAAATATTGTACAATTGTAGTATTATAAAGATGTAGAAATAGCTTGGCAGCGATCACCTCATTCAACCCCAGGGTTTATCATCATCCATGTATTCTTTAATATTATAATAATCCTTCTTAAAAAGTCTCACTTTTTACATCCATAGATTAGCGTGGCGTTTTAGTCCATGCATGGGCGTAGTTAGTAAGGAGCACCATACGCCCATCTCCCCATGTAGAAAACTCTATCACAATTTTTTCATAATAACCAGAAATCTAAAAGATGATTCTGTAAGATTTGACTCTCCACCCAGAACCACTACGGATAGTTATATGATTAAAATAAAACATGGCTAATAAAACTATATTTTACGGATTTTATCGCTTTTAATTTACTACTACCAAATCAAAAACCAAGCGTACCACTGCAAAACTTCAAGACACAATACGCTCACTGTGCGTAGATCGGACTAAGAATAATAATTAAAAGCTGAAGTAACCCCGGGTAAACTATGTCATCAGGTTACTGATGATGTAGTGAAAGTTAGTATTAAGTTATCATTATTATTTTTAGTTCACACACACACACACACACACACACACACACAAACATTTTATTTTATATATACCTCACATAAGTTGTTAATTAAAAATAGAACAATAGTAAATATAGATTTATATGCTTAAAAGGACTCCAGACATTAGTTAGTCATTAGTAACTCTGTTTTAAATAAAGATATTTTTATTTATTTATCTGCTATCTCAGACCTCCCATGACCATAGGTGCTGTAAAGCGCTCGAAACATCAGGTTATAAATAGTAAATTAAACGCAATAATATCCGTAAAATCTAGTTTTATTTGCGTAATTATAAAAAATCATTATAACAGTAGTTACATCGTTCTAAGTCAAAATCATTACTACTCGTAAGTATATTACGGACTATATCTCCTGATGTAATTTTAAATTAATAATTGAAACCGCTCCTACGGAGTAGTTCCTCGGTTAAAGACGGCCTGTATGCCTTTTCCGCGTTCGAATCGAGTTGCCAACCCTAGCAAAAATTTGCTAATTACGCCCAAAACGGGGCTCTTCATGCATAATTTTTGGAGACGAATCTGCTGACAAAGATAGAGAAAGAGACACTTTGGACATGTAGAGAGGATAGATGAAAGAAGATTGACGAAACAGATTTATAAGGCGTGTGTGAATAGGTAAGCCGGTAAGGGTCGACGTAGGCGAAATGGAATATATAGGCCTCCTCCATAGATTGCCACAAAAGTTTGTAGCTCTCATTTTAAGGGGTGTTTTGTCATAGTTGCCACGCTTGGCAGGCGGGTTGGCAAGCGCAGTTTATTTATACAGATGTCCCAGGAAGATGCTGCTGCCCATCTTCTGGTTTTCATTTCCCGTCTGTCGCCTTTTACGACACCCACGAGATGAGATGGGGTGGTAGATTCCATTGAAACGCTGCAATTGTTGTGGAATATTAAAAAAAAATTGTAACACAAAATTAAACATATTACATTCAACAGCTCGGTTGACAAAGTCACCAAGTAATTAGTTTCTGCACTACAGGTCATGGTTCGATTCCCGCACGGGACAAATATTTGTATGGCCCACAGATATTACATACATGCATACATAAGATCACGACTGTATCCCATAAGGGGTAGTCAGAGACTGGGCGCTCACTGCAAAAACAGATGACTGCCTCAATCCACGTTTCACCAAAACAATATAATGCACTTGGTGTGATAGGTGGTGAGCCCATCGCCACCATGCGGTGTTGGGTGCACAGTGCAGTTTAATTCCTTACTCGCCTTTTACGAGATCCATTGGATGAGATGGAGTGGTAGTATTCTTTTAACGAGCCGCCACCACACGGCTACCACAGATATTAGTCCAGGCTTTAAGTATAGACAGTTTGAAGCAACGTTTTTTCTTCCGAAAGATTTGCTTCCGAAGCAGCGCTACAATTGATGACAGTTGTTGAACAGTGCGTGCTGTATTCAGTTCAGATTTCTAAAATTCCTATTTCGTTAACCAAAACCTTGGATAAAATAATTAATGACAAAAAATCACCGGTTACTTTTAATTATATTTATTGCATTAAATGTAGGTAGGATTACTATACAGGAATCCGTCACGGTAGGTACCACCGCAGGGCCAGTTATTCTGCCGTGAAGCAGTAGTGCGCAAACATTAGTGTTAATTAAAAAAAAAAAAAATGACCTATATGCTTAATAAGAAAATCCCCGTTTTCTTTAAACATATTCAGGTATTTAGTAGGATATCTGGAATAGTTTGGAAATGGGTCAGCAATTTGTCGTGCCGTAAATTATAAGAGCACTTCCCCTACATTTAATGCCTATTCCTGTAACGGGCAAGAGGTTGCGCAAACGCAAGTGGCGTCCGTACAAGGCAGGTAACGCACCCGCGGCGGTCGGAAGGCGCCCGAATTAGCCGCACCGAAACTAAATACCCAAATGCGATTGTCCGCGCTCCCTCCTGCCAAATACGGCACGAATCTCGGGTTTCCCGCCCCCCCCGGGCCGGCAGTGCCCGCCTGATAGCCGTGGAAAACGCGTAAAAACTCACTTATTTCTGTACACGCTAAATTTAACGTATGGTAAGCGAAAGCGATCGTGATTTTGGTCGAGCGCGTTGTCTGTATTTAGATTAGAGCGGAGGGACGCGACCGGCCGCGACAGTGCACGCCGCGCCGCGAGTGCATCGCGTGGATGTCACACATGGTGCCCGAAGGAGGTGAATATCATAGTGCGTGTGTGGACAGCGCGTCTCGTGCCGACCTTATCAGTGTCCTTGTTTACAAAATGTGATCGTTATGTTTGAATTTTTTGTGAATTAATTCACTGAATGCATCTGAACGGCTTACTTTGGTGTTATTTTTCTGCTTCGGTATTTTTCGCGCCAATATTTAACGAATGGATTGCCATTTAAAGAGAACGAATATTATTTTTAAGTTTTTACTTTGTGTTTTGTATTCTTAATTTAAATAACTACGATTGTCGAACTACTTTTAGTAACATTGGATTTTCAATTTGGATATCAGTACAGTAACGGTATTGTTTTGCGTTTTCCCCGCACTAATATGTTTCTCGGAACGTTACACAAGGACATAAATGTAACTAAACTCAAATGTATGTCATGCGCGTGTTGCATCCACAGCTACATTTTGCGCCTTATAACTGATTAAATAGACTATATTTTCGATCGATACGTCAAATCAGTGTGGGATGGTGTACTTGTGAATTTGTATACAAAAGTTGTTAATGCGCGAAAGCTTTACAAAAGGGTTCCAAAAATGGATAACGTCAAATTGACACCTGCAGCGAAATGTGAATTGTTAGAACAAGGCCTCTAAAGTTATTAACAAAAAGTGTGTGTTGTATGTAGCCTCAGTTACGTTTAATTAGAGCATTTTATTTTATTTATATTTACGGTGCGTGTTATAGTGTATCGTTTTCTAAATATATCTGTCACATATAGAGATGTTTTCCGTTATCATTGGCGGGTTGAGTAACGGGGTTATATTACTTAACAACGCTTCAGATACTTGTTAAAACGTCATTACATTATCTGTGTATTCATAACAAAAACAAATTATAATATAGAATATGATATATTAGTGCGCGGGAAAAATGCCGATCGAATTTTGAATGAACAAACTAACCGAGGTTAAACACGGTGATGATTTACGTTTGCGGTTGATTTCTCCTTTTTCCAGTAATTTAACAATTAAACGAATAAATAATAAAATAAATAAATATCACTATATTGCCACAAAAATAAAACAAAAAAATATAATAATGTTTTCTAATATTTACGCGAATGCTATACATCTAAATAAAACTATTTTTTACGGATTTTATCGCGTTTAATTTTGAAATAAATAAAAATAGTAGAATGAAATAAATAAAAATTGAAATAATAAAAATAGAAGTTTACATCTTAAGATCGTTTAGAGTCTCGTTACAATGCTGAGCCCCCCGACTTGCTACCTACGCGTGAGTTTTAGAATAAATAAAACTATTGAGATGTTACTGTACTGCCAATATACAGTCTTCGCTAATTTCATGTGTGCTTAAGAAGTTTTATAAGGTAAATCGGGACGAACAGACAGATTTTTTAAATAAAGCTGGACCCGATAATATTAATAATATTAATTTCATCACTCTGGTAATCAAATGAATATTATCGGACCCAGCTGAAAATCAGCACCGCAATCCTTTCAAAAGAGCTGGCTTACCCTTTCGCCGTGTTGTATAATTCGTTTTCAATTTTATTATTCACAAATCAGACAGTATTTCTACTGACAGATCAGACAGAATCAAACGTCGAACAGGCACTTCTATTTTGTTCAGTGTATTTACGATCACAATAAAAACATTCCAGAGCATAATATCGAATCTAACAATAATTAATTTTATTACAAAAATTTTTGCAACTCCTTTGCAATAGCTTTAGTAGTAGTCGTTTTCAAGTTGTATCCGTTCGTACAGACAGACTGAGATACATACATCTAATATTTTCTAAATTTGTATCGCATCAATTCTAGTAGTTTGTTTTGTTTGAAAGAAACAAATTGAAAAGCACTGATCATCAAAAAACCCATGCAAATAAATGTCAAAAGTTTTGCCCTACTGGGCACATGCCTCTTATTAATTTGAAAAGGCTTTTAGTGGCCGGCAATAGTCAGGCCGCTCAAGTCCCGGTTGGCGGACTTCATATGTCCGAAATATAGATTCTTTTTAGGCATGCATGCGCAAATGTGTTCCTTTACGTCGAACACGTCATAAATTTTTTGTCGACCGCGTGGAGTAGTGGTTAGCGTACCTGACTTCTGCGCCACCGGTCCTGGGCTCGATTCCCAGCCGGAGGTAACATTTGTGCAAAAACACAAACTGTTGCTTTTCGGGTCTGGTTGTGTTGTGCATGTGAAATGTATTTTTGTAAAACGCACCCACGATACAGGAGAAAATCCTTCTGTGGGGTTTCGTTTTAAAAAAAAATCAGCATTTATAATTAGTTAAATGATGGTGAATGGGATTGAACCCTGGTAGCTCGCGTACTATGAGATTTGAGGCGCCTGACCCCTGTGCTATCACAAAAGATACATAAAAATTCATCTAAATATGTCATATCAATAATGAAAATTGTATGGGCGACACAGCCGAGTTAACCGCCCACGAATAGATATCGCACGTGGGCATCCGATGACATTATAAGCGATTCTAGACCCTAATGGGAGTGGTTTTAAATAGACGTATGTCATATGGTTTATGAAACAGATAAAATTGATTTTCATGCCTTCCGATTAATTGATTATAAATTTATGATTTGATCATATATTATCATTCATCTATATAAATAAATAAAATTGAAATGTCTGTCTGTGATTCCGACAAAAAGGTTTCGCTTTTTCTTAATCTAATCTTTTTCGTAATTTCCAGGATACCAAAGCCCAAACACGAGTTTTTAAAACTATTGTCTGTCTGTATGTATGAAACGGCTGAATCGAATTTGACGGGACTCTGGACGGTAGAGGACTTTTCAGAGAGTTATATAAGCTACTTTTTATTTCGGTTGTGCCGTGTGATGGCGGCTCGTTAAAAGAATACTACCACTCCATTTCATCCAATGGATCTCGTAAAAGGCGAGTAAGGAATTAAACTGCACTGTGCACCCAACAGCGCATGGTGGCGATGGGCTCACCACCTATCACACCAAGTGCATTATATTGTTTTGGTGAAACGTGGATTGTGGCAGTCATCTGTTTTTGCAGTGAGTGCCCAGTCTCTGACTACCCCATATAGGATACAGTCGTGATCTTATCTATGTATGTTTATTTCGATATAATTTTTTTACGTCCTTACATATACATACAGTCTCGCCTTTTACCCACGTAAGTGCTAGGCAGAGTACTCAAGCCGCTCACTTTTAGCCCTCGCGGGAAACGAGATGTGACGGGTGGCGAACCACGTCGTCGCCATTTTGATGCAAGTCAAAAAATACTTACTCCCCCTTGCGTTCCCACGAGCAGTATAGTGACAGCATTGCATATTATGGTGTTATTCTGCACTAACAAAGGCTGTCAGTACAATACTTAGTCGCCTCTTACGACAGACACCTCGGTAGGAAAGAGATAGGTGCTATTCTACTCTGCTGGACACCTATCGGCTACTTGATATTGTCATAGTATAACAAAGCAGAAAAGTTTACATATTTGAACTCGCCAATCAGGAAATACTATGCTAATTTAAAAAAAAATGCATTAGATATCCCGTTTATGGAGGAAGGTTCTGAGGTATAACACTTTATGGTGGTCTTAAGGAGGCTTACGGAGAAGAACCGTGGTCGGCTTACTTTACGCGATTGAAACCCCGGGCACAGGTGGTAGGATTCATATGGAGGAATCCGACTAGGTAGGTACCACCACAGGCCAGCTATTCCGCCGTGAAGCAGTAGTGCGCAAACATTACTGTTTCGGTCTGAAGGGCACTGAGAGCTTATGTAATCACTGGGCATGTGAGGTTTAAGAACTGATAGGGCGACGGGCGCAGTGTGGCGCCACACAGAAGTGTTCTATGTGACATTGCATTTGTTATGGGACGTTGCACTTATCACCAGGAGAGCGTTTTGCTCGTCTCGTCACTTTATTCAACGAAAAAGCTAGTTTTTAATATTTTGAATATGAAATCGTGTGTGAGTGTTTAAACTCTGTGTTAGAATCATTGGTAAAGTAAAAAGTAAAGTTTCTGCCTATAAATGTCCCACTGCTGAGCGCAGGCCTCCTCTCATCTCTGAGAGGGTTTAGGAGCTAGGAAGAATCCGCCACGCTGCTCCAATGCGGGTTGGCGGACTTCACATGTCTTTGAAATATTTCTATTCCTCGGACATGCAGGTTTCCTCACGATGTTTTCCTTCACCGCTTTATAGGTGCTGGCACCGGGGATCAAACGCAGGTTACTCGCTTACTATGAAATTAAAGGCGAGCACCAGACCCCTGAGCTACCACGAGCTATCATGGGTACCAAGATTTAATTGTTGAAACCAGTGTTTGTACACAACAATAATTATTGTTTTTCGGGTCTAGTTGCATTGCGTTACGTCCCGTGTCACTGACACTGCATCTGACCCTCTAAGGTTATCGCATATTGTGTTACATCGGTTACTACTTTGTTCTTTAATACATATATTTATTCATTATTACTTTATGGCTACTAACAATGTACACAGTCTAATCAAATAATACAAAGCCTAGAATTACTACATTGCTTGTGCTACATTAATTACAATTATGCGCGGCATGCACAGTTATAATTTTATGAAAACGATTTTATTCTAGGAGAAATATAATAAATTTAAAATTGAAATTAAGAGTGATAGAAATAATATTATTCTGCTGACAAAATCACTCTACTATGCCGTTCTCACGTCGGTACAACCGTTTTTTATAGCTCTCTTTAAAAGTCAAATCCGAAACTATGACGGCATAACGTTACCGGAATTTCGACGATACAATATTTGTAAAAAGAAGGTACCGATACCTCCGTTTTACAAATACCATATTTAATCTTTTAATTCGATTAATTCTTAAATACATTTAATATGCATAAGTATAATAAAATGGATAAGTTACACATTTAATATACACTAGTCTAAGAAATTAAATAATTTCTTACAAGAGTAGTCCAAACCAAAAATTATGTATTACTAGATAATGCCAGCGACTTTGTCTGCGTATATATAGGTCTTTTAAATATCTCGTGGAAACTGTTTGATATTACGGGAAAAAAAATATCTCGTAAAAACCGTTTGATTTTCCGGGATAAAAAGTATGCTATGTCCGTCCGCAGGCCATCTCTGTGCAAAATTTCGTCAAGATCGGTTCAGCGGTTGAATCGTGAAAAGGTAACAGACAGACAGAGGGATAGAGAGAGTTATTTTCGCATTTATAATATTAGTATAGATTTGATGCTAATATTTAACAATGTAAAAACAGGTAAATTAAACGATTACGTTAGTAAAATTAACAACAATAAACAGAAAAAACTAAAGGGACAAAAATTTCATAATTAATAGTAACCATAATATGATAATAATGAGTCAAATCAAACCACCATGATTTTTTTTTATTGGATTAAGTGACGAGACGAACAAAACGCTCACCTGATGGTAAGTGTAACGTCTGCCCATAACAAATGCTGTGCCGCCTAGAACATTTCTGTGTGCCACCACATTGCGCCCGTCACTTCTGGATATCAGTTCTTAAATCTTTATTCGTGATTACACTAGCTCTCAATGCCCTTTAGACCGAAACACAGTAATGTTTGCACACTACTGCTTCACGGCAGAAGAACCGTTTCTGGGGTAGTACCTACCTAGACGGATTCCTGCAGTTAATCTAAAAATATGTGGATCTGTACCTTTTTTGGAAAGAAAGATTATCGTATCGGTTAAAGAAGCAATTATGGACAAGATTCGATTAAGTTAGGTACCATCCCTGGGCCAGTTATTCTACCGTGAAGCAGTAGTGTGCAAACATTATTGTGTTTCGGTCTGAAGGGCACTGGGAGCTAGTGTAATCACTGGGCATATGAGACTTAAGAACTTATGTCTCGGGGTGACAGGCGCAGTGTGGTGCTACACAGAAATATTCTAAGTAACGCAGCATCTATTATGGGCAGACGTTGCACTTACCATCAGGTCAACGTTCTCGTCTCGTCACTTTAACAAATAAAAAAAAAAGGTTCAGAACGGGACCTATTTAGTCTTGGAAGTTTAACGGGTGCATTAAATCTTACGCTATTCACAAGTTCTGAAGTTGTGCTGTATACTGTATACTGGTGTAGTACTGTATTCTGGGGTGTACTCTGGTAGTTTTCGTGATCGGTTTCATTTGATCCCATTAATCAATGAATGAGCTTCATAAGCCTGGTCAGTCGTAGTGTCCATTCAAAATTTGATACAAAATAATTAAATCCAAAAACGCTCTACGAGATTGAAGTTATTGTATTTTAAAGTGAGATTGTCTGTCATTGTAGCTAGGGAGCGTTTCGGCTAGCGGCTTTTTAACTAACTCATTATTTAGATTACGATAACTAGGTAGCATCGCAGTGCAGTTACACTGCCAAGCCGTGTGCAAACATCACTGTGTTCCAGTTTAAAGGGCACTGACAGCTAGTGTAATTACAGGGCATATGAGACTTAAGAACTGATCTCTCTTAGACCCGATTTCACCGATCGCTTTGGAAACCAAGTTTAATAACACCTCGTTTTACTTAACTGAGTTCAAATGTATCATTTGATCTCGGTTTTCGTCTAACCGATTTCACCGGCTCCATTTTGCGTTGAGAAAAACGTAGTTTACATGAAATATCGTCGCAATCTAAAACAAAAAGACGAATTATTTCTTATTTTGCGACATCAAACAGCCTGTTTTTATGCATAGATTACATAGGTATGCAAACAATAAATAATACGAATTAAAAATAATTTTTGCGTTTACATAGTTGTGCAATCGACAATGACAGCTCTCTAAACGCGTTTTAAGAGCTGAACGTCGAAAATTGGGCGTTCAGAATTTGAACCGCGTTTAGCATTGACTGCGTTCATTTGATGTTGATGAAATGCAAACTGTAGCATTGAACTCAGTTAAACGCTTAAACTTCGTTTTTCTTGAACTGATCGCGTTTAGTTTCAACGGTGAAATCCGCCCTTAGTGTCTAGTGGAGCGGTGCTACACAAAACATAACATTGTATATGTCTGGGTGACACTTTAACTGTTATTGGCAGACGTACATACATAATATCACGACTGTATCCCATAAGAGGTAGTCAGAGACTGGGCACTCACTGCAAAAACAGATGACTGCCACAATCCACGTTTCACCAAAACAATAACAATATAATGCACTTGGTGTGATAGGTGGTGAGCCCATCGCCACCATGTGCTGTTGGGTGCACAGTGCAGTTTAATTCCTTACTCGCCTTTTACGAGATCTATTGGATGAGATGGAGTGGTAGTATTCTTTTATTGAGCCGCAGGCGTACCATCAGGTAAACGACTTTTCCAAAA
Organism: Luehdorfia chinensis; assembly: GCA_019845155.1. Lineage (NCBI taxonomy): Eukaryota > Metazoa > Arthropoda > Insecta > Lepidoptera > Papilionidae > Luehdorfia > Luehdorfia chinensis. Next base: position 530,969 of record JAHVAK010000696.1, read on the forward strand.
GAAAAAGACGAGACTAGCATGTCGGTCAGCTGATTGTAAGTGCTACGTCGGCCTATAACAAATACCGTGTCATCCAGAACATTTTCGTGTTTTTTTTTTATTAGATAGACTGTCGAAACGAGGAAAACGTTAACATGATGAAAAGTGTCTACCAATAACAAATGCTATGTCCCCCAGAACATTTCTGTGTGACACTACAGTTACAGTTACAGAGTTGCGACCGTCACCTTGAGACATCAGTTCTGAGGTCTCATATGCCCAGTGATTACGCTAGCTCACAGTGCCCTTCAAATCGAAACACAGTAATGTTTTTTCACACTACTGCTTCACGGCAGAATAACTGGCCCTGCGGTGGTTCCTACCTAGACGGATTCCTGCGTAGTAATCCTACCACCAGTTCTTAACGTATATGCCCTTCGCGTTGTCACTCAGTTCCAATAAAAACTCAAAACACTAAAGACGGACGCCATTTGTTTTTAGTATCGGTATACTAATAAAAGACATTTGTTATTTCGATAAAGGCCATATTGGTTTCGATATAGTTCGCGTAAGGCATACGGTTCGGTGGTATGCGCTGTCCTCCCACGCCTTCGTGAATCACACGTTATAATTTAATTTCGCGGAGGATAGAGTTACTAACATTGATGCTTAAATAAAAAAGTAAAGTAACAGCCTATAAATGTCACACTGCTGATAATTTTTCTGAGAAGGTTTTGGAGCCGGGAAGAGTCCGCCACGTTGCTCCAATGCGGGTCGGCGGACATCACGAGTTGTCGTGTGGTAGTGGCTTATAAGAATCTACCGCCCCACCTCATCTCGTGGGTGTCGGAAAAGTCGACAGAGCGAAAATTATAACCAGGAGATGGGTAGCATTATATTCCTGGGACACCTGAATAAACTGCGGTTGCCAACCCGCCTGCCTAAGGCAACGGGTATTGAACTCTTCGATCTAAATCATATATAATAAAATTCTCCAATAGCTTAGATATTCCATAGAAACTTCGACGATGTATAAAAATATTCAAAACGCCGTATTTTACTGTTTTTATTGACAGATATCCTTTGATCATTTACGGTTGTTTCCGAGCCTCTCATGTCGTTAGCTTATTTAATTCTTTAATAATCTTGAGTTATAATTATCATATCATGTCATAAAGTATGAGGGACCCGCTGTCGTTCCGTTTAGATATATTTTAACATGTTTTTTTAGTGCTTAATTTTTAGAGCCTTTGTTGATGGTAATAGCTTCCTCAAATCGAAAGAAACGTCTTTATAATTTATTGAAATTAGCTTTCTTTATGACTGATGGTCACTGTTACCGACAAGGCTCTCACAGCTTCGCTAGATTGAAAGGTGGCAGAGTGCTGAGGGCGCTTAGCTGAAACCTTTTTTTATGGATAACGCCAGGGCCCCCGAGAGGGGACCTCGGCTTGGACCGTCATCCTGTGCGCGAGAGTAACTGACTCGAGGGTGCCCAAGGGGGCCGGCCTCGGCTCAGTTACTTCGATCTTATATACCTGTTATAACCTCGTTTTTTCATTTAACTAAATCATCTTATTGATCCTGTAGGTCTATAGATTTAAGACAATTGTTTCATTTTTTTTTTGTTAACGACTGTTTGTTGCCAATATATTTAAAAAATGGACATTTTTGGTTCGAAAGAGCTTCATTTTGGACAGTTTTCATTTTGTCAAAGTAGATCAATGTAAAACTAAATAGACACTCAGGGATAATTAATCAGCTTGGAGAACATCGCAGGCGACCTTTTGGCGATCGTTAGTAATGATTGATATAGGTTACGCCCTCGTACGTCAAAACCGCTTACAAACAATTTCGCATTATTAATATGATACTTTCAAATCGTAATATTCTCGTCTTAAGTATTTAAATAAAACTACTTTTTTACGGATTTTATCGCGTTTAATTTTTGAACTATTTTTACCCGACGTTTCGGACGCAAGACGGAAAGAGCTTACTGTGTCTTGAAGCCTTGCACTGCAAGGCTTCAAGACACAGTAAGCTCTTTCTGCGTAGATCGGACTACAAATAATAATTAAAAGCTGAAGGTACTCCGGGTTAACTATGACATCGGGACAACTGTCACCTCAGTCCCCCCGTGACCATGGGTGCTGTAAAGCGTCCGAAACGTCGGGTAAAAATAGTTCAAAAATTAAACGCGATAAAATCCGTAAAAAAGTAGTTTTATTTAAATGTGTAATATTCGCGTAAATAAAAGAAAACATTATGTGAACTCGTCTTAAGTATTTAAAAATCATCGTGTTATCCTGAGAAGGCTTACATAATACACTACATCATTGCTCCAGCAGTATTTAACTATTGTACTGGTCCACATAATGTTTTCTTTTATTTACGCGAATATTACACATTTAAATAAAACTACTTTTTACGGATTTTACGAATTTAGACTAAATTAAACGCGATAAAATCCGTAAAAAGTAGTTTTATTTAAATGTTGTACTGGTCTTGCAAATAAGGGTTTGATTATCATCATATTATCATCGTGCCGTGTGGTAGCGGCTTAAGAGAATCTACCACTCAATCTCATCCCGTGGGTGTCGTAAAAGTCGACAGAGGGAAAATTAAAATCACAAGATGGGCAGCAGCATCTTCCTGGAACATCTGAATAAATAAACTTAGGTTCCCAACCCGCCTGCCAAGCGTGGCAAAGCGTGTCAACTATGGCAAAATTACCTTCAAAATGAGAGCAACACACTTTTGTAGTAATCTATGGGGGAGGCCTATGTTCAGCAGTGGACTAGTGATAGGTTGAAATGATGATACCATCATCATCCCTCCCCCACAGATTTCTACAAAAAACATAAGTTTATGACTGTCATTTGCAGGGATTTTTCCATAGTTGCCACGCTTGGCAAGCGAGTTGGCAACCGCAGTTTATATTATTCAGATGTTCTAGGAAGATGCTGCTGCCCTTGTCCTGGTTCATATATATAATAGAGCCGTGGTAGATCAAACCGATCGTACTCTATACAACATACATACATAAGATCACGACTGTAGCCCATGAGGGGTAGTCAGAGACTGGGCACTCACTGTAATAACAAATAACTGCAACAATCCACGTTTCACCAAAACTATATAATGCACTTGGTGTGATAGGTGGTGAGCCCATCGCCACCATGCGCTGTTGGGTGCACAGTGCAGTTTAATTCCTTACTCGCCTTTTACGAGATCCATTGGATGAGATGGAGTGGTAGTATTCTATTAACGAGCCGCCACCACACGGTCTCTATACAATTGAAGTGTCTGTTTGTAATAAATAAAAAACAGCTTTTTACTCAATGCTTATGAAAGTATATACAGCACTTAAAAGAAAAAAACAATTGTTAAAGTTTTTGTCTGTCTGTCTGTCTGTTTGTTCCGGCTAATTTCCGAAACAGCTGGACCGATTTTGGTAGGACTTTCACTGAAAGATAGCTGATATTTTAGGGGGTAACTAAGGCTACTTTAATTTTAGAAAAATAATTAGTTCCGCGCAAAAAAACCCAAAATCCGATTCAAATAGGGAAGTATATATGTATATCATCGATCGGAGTTGACATTTTACGCGGGTGATACCGCAGGGCGCAGTTACTTTTAAATATTTCGAACACGTTTAAAGTTCACCCACAAATTACCCCCTAAACCGCACTGGACAGCGCACAGTGTAGCAGAGTCTTTCCGGATTTAAAACTCCCTCAGACACTTTTCATTTTACTTTTAAAAAAAATGTAACATTAGAATATTGTTTCGTTTCCTGCGATACGGAAAAACTTCGTCAAATCATTGAATTTTTTCATCGATCGACATTGCAGACGGTTTGTCATTTATTATTACAGTAGTTATACTTACAGAATGGAATAGGACGACCGCGTGGCCTAGTGGTTAGCGTACCTGACTTCTACGCCGCGGGTCCTGGGTTCGAATCCCTTCCGGAGCCAACATTTGTACAAAACACAAATTGTTGTTTTTCGGGTCTGGCTGTGTGAAATTTATGTTTTTAAAACGCACGCACGACAGGAGAAATCCTACTGTGGGGCATCGTTTTTCGTAAAATAAAAAAAAACTTTCATCAACAGGTTTTACAGACTGTATCACATGAGACTGCAAAAAATTGCCAGATTAATTAAAAACGTTTATAAAACCGCACAGACCCTCGCCAACATTTTGAGTTCTGACTATCGCCACTGTGCTTCAGCTCGGTTTGGTGAACTACACAAGTCATCGAAGCATATAAGTCCTTACACATTCAGGGCTCAGACCGTCATCCTGTTCGCGAGAGTAACTGACTCGAGGGTGCCCAAGAGGGCCGGCCACGGCTCGGTCAGTTACTTCAATCGGGAGGGCAATATTACCACTACTATTAATATTATCGGGATTATTATTAACTAAGTTTACCACCAATTCGGAATGCGCTTCCGCTGGAGAAGAAATGGCGCAGGGAACTCCAGCGACGCTTCTGTTACTGACACTATTGCTAGGGGAAAACCGGCTTGAGATGCGGCGGCATCTCGAATAAGTTTTTTATGGTATGAATATGATTGTGTTAGTTTTCGTTCATCGCCGGGAAATGGTATATAGCAGTGGTAGCTCAGAGACCGGATTTCGACCGATTATTTAATCAAAAAACCGACAACGCAGCGGATCCAAACGGAGTTTCATGATTTTCTCGTGGATCCAATCATCAAAACTTGACCACAATTATATGGGACCCTTACGATAAGCCCTTTCTAAAAAAAAATTATTAAAATCGGTTCATAAACACAGAAGTTATGCCCGAAGATACATAGAATGGAATATATATATTTACATAATACTTATTGAAAGTCACTTTTTTTTCTTTTTTTTTTGAACTACTCTGATTCGCAAAAAGCCACTGTCCTGGTAAGAACCAGTAAGTAATCCAGAAACTAATATACAATTGTGGTATTATATAGTTGTAGAAATAGCTTGGCAGCGATGTAAAAATATACATAATGCGAACATAAAAATATATATGCGAATTGAGAACCCTCCTTTTTGAAGTCGTTTAGAAAGATTCATCGTGTACTATCTACAATGCCTCTAATCGAAGTAAAGGGAGTGTCCGGATCCAGGTTGCAATACGACGGACGAATAAGGAAATATCCTTGGTGCCGCTTAGCCCACGTAAATAATCACCTTCATTATGCCAATACAATCTAACAAGTGCATTGCAGCTGTTATTTGATTTGATTGTACTAGTCATTCTGTTAATTGCAATTACCTACGGGTCGGTAGCGTTCGCCTTTAATTTCATAGTACGCGAGTGACCTGACTTCGATCCCCGGTGCCAGCACCTCTGCTGAGCGGTCAAGGAAACATCGAGAGGAAACCTGCATGTGGGGAATAAATATATTTCGAAGGCTTGTGAAGTCCGCCAACCCGATTGGAGCAGCGTAGCGGACTCTTTCCGGAGAGGAGGCCTGTGACGTTTTTTTTTTAAATAGTAAAAGATTAAAAAGTCCTACACTTCATCAGTAAAACTACTAATGGTACGATATCACCACTAAAATTATTCATTACAATTCAAAGCGATGATTTGCCACATGCTCGTCGTTAAAGGAAAAAAAACCAAGCTGAGATTTTTTTTGGGTTTTTTTATTGGAAATAGTAACGATACTAACAAAACCTTCATCTGATGATGTTAGTGTAACGTTTGCCCATCACAAATGCTCTTTAGTCGCCCAGTGATTACACTAGTTCTCAGTGTCTTTCATACCGGCGCAGTAACGTTTGCACACTACTGCTTAATGGCAGAATAACTGCCCTGGGGTGGTACATACTTAGACGGATTCCTGCATAGGAATCCTAACACCAGATGTGTGAAGTCCGCCAACGCTCCTACAAAACCCTATAAAATGAGAAGAGGCCGGTAATGGGCCGTTAAAAAGCAGTTATAACATACTTACAATTGCTAGACTTGCCTACCGCGAATGTAGTACGTCGCCATTACATTTCACGTGCCAGTTTTTTTATTGTATAAAGTGACGAAACGAGCAAAACGTTCACCTGATGGTAAGTGCAACGTCCGCCCACAGCAAATGCTGTGTCACCCAGAATATTTCTGTGTGACACCACACTGCGCTCGTCACCCTGAGACATCAGTTCTTAAGTCTCAAATGCCCAGTGATTACGCTAGCTCACAGTGCCCTTCAAACCGAAACACAGTAATGTTTGCACACTACTGCTTCACGGCAGAATAACTGGCCCTGGGGTACCTACCTAGACGGATTCCTGCATAGGAATCCTACCACCAGTAAAACAGTAAAAGGAAGTAACTCAAACTCTGCACTTGCAAACCCCCTGGCTACTAAATTTAAGATATATTTATTTTTTGTAATCTATTATTGACATTACGTGATGTTCTCCTAGCCGATTTCGACCACGGCGACAACTTCCGTATACTGTCGAGAGCCATCAACTGCGCAGGAGATATTATAGTGCCGCAAGTGTACGCGCAAACACAGAAGCACTCACTCGTCCCAACCTACCCGCGCTCGATGTAACGCTGATGCGATAAGATCGGAGGTAGGCTAGGATGCAGTGTCAGAAATACGGGATACAATAACAACACAACCAGACCCGAAAACAAACAGTTTATGTTTTAGCACAAATGTTGGCTCCGGCTGGGATTCGAACCCAGGACCCGCGGCGTAGAAGTCAGGTACTCTGACCGCTAGGCCACGCGGTCGTTTATTATGTAATATGGCATTGAAAGAAGAAAGACCCCACAGTTTCTTACCGGTTCTTTTCTGAGAAGGTCATTTTTTGAACCGGTGTAGATTTTGATGTTCATTAGAGCTATAAGCCTAAATTTAATAAAGAAATTTTGACTTTAGGTGTCTTACGATGATATAGATATTTCCCGAGTAAATAACAAATTACGTTTGTTTCTCGGAAGATGTCACCATGCTCAAAACCGGGTAGCGCATAATAATTTATTTAGACATCTCAAGAACACGGAGCATCACATTATAAAATCGATTCCGCTACCTTTTAAAGTTTCAGTTTATTAATGTCCCACTACTGAGCAAAGGCCTTCCTCTCATTTGTGAGAGGGTTTTGGAGCTAGGAAGAATCGGCCACGCTGCTCCAATGCGGGTTGGCGGACTGCACATGTCTTCGAAATATTTTTTTATTTCTCAGTCATGCCGGTTTCCTCGCGATGTTTTCCTTCACCGCCGAGCACGTGGTAAATCAGCACCTAAAATTGCAATTACCAATTTTAGTGGTGCCGGCACCGGGAATCGGACCCAGGTCACTCGCGTACTATGTAATTCAAAGCGAGCGCCTAGTAGAATGTGGTAACCGTGTGGTGGCGGCTTCAGAGAATCTACCAACCCATCTCATCCCCTGAGTGTCGTAAAAGTCGACAAAGGGAAATGAAAACAAGGAGCTGGGCAGCGGCATCTTCCTGGAACATCTGAATAAATAAACTGCGGTTGCCAACCCGACTGCCAAGCGTGGCAACTAAGGCAAAATAAAAAAATTGAGAGCTACAAACTTCTACGTGCCCATCTATGGGGGAGGCTTATATTCCGCAGTGGACTTGTGATAGGCTTAAACAACGACGACGAGAGTAGAATATCACTTACCTCCTTCCTACCGAGGCGTCGTAAGAGGCGACTAAGGTATTGTACGGACAGCATTTATCGTGCAGAATAACATCATGTCATGCAATGCTGTCACTATACTGCTCGTGGGAACGCAATGGAGAGTGAGATTTTTTTTAAGTTGTACCTGTCACGTCTCGTTTGCCGCGGGAGCGAAAAGTGTGCTACGCTTTTAACCCCTGCTTACCCCTTATATGGGAGAAAGGCGTGATTGCATGTATGTTGTATATTTATGAATTATCGTACTCGACTTTCCATTATGAATATTTCGAAAATAGATAACATCCTTTTTAAAAATTTCCAGCGTAAAGTTGAGCGTGTTCTCTTGACACGGTGTTGCAGTTCATCGATATTCTCGGCAGCCGGGTTCGAATTTCGCATACCATATATAGAGAGCAAACACCACGCGTTGTCATCAAAGTGATTCACGACGCGGAATCTATTTACGTGCGAGCTCCGGAAACGCGGGCGCCGTTACGGTTATCTGGAACGATTGGTTATAATTGGACTTAGCGGGCCCCCGCGGCGTTAATTCATTATGCATATAATGACATTTCACTTATCCTTATCGTTGCGCCGGTAGCCCCATGTGGGTATACAGAGCTAGAGATGACGATAAACTGATTGCCTGAACAACGTCTTGCGTAAACAATTTTTAAGGGTTTCTATGCAGGAATTCGTCTAGGTAGGTATCGCAGGGCCAGTTATTCTGCCGTGAAGCAGTAGTGTGCAAACATTACTGTGTTTCGGTTTGAAGGGCACTGAGAGCTAGTGTAATCACTATGCATGTGAGACTTAAGATCTGATGTCTCAGGATGTCGGGCGCAGTGTGGCACTCAGAAATGTTCAGGATGACACAGCATTAGTTATGAGCGGACGTTGCATTTCCCAATACGTGAACGTTTTGCTCGTCACGTTACTTCATCCTGAAAAGAAAAAAATAAAGATAAGGACTGCTGCATATGGCTTATAATAAGTATCAACAAGAAAATATAGCTGACGTGAAGCATCAATGCTCTATGAAGTCTGCAGTCTGTGACCATGTTCCGGATTATCCCGACCAATATATCAGATTTGCTAGCCATAAATCCGTGCAAAAGAACATCGATTCCTACCGTGATGTTTCGCGAGGCTATTGAAATTTAAAAAAAAACTTAATTTCATAAAAGCTTATTCCTTTCTCAAAGAACGGGAACTCATTTGCCCTGTTCTATAAAAAAGAGATGTATGGGTGAACGTAGGGCTTGGGATCCTTTAATTAATAAAATTAAATCAAAAACCAAGCAAGCCACTGCAAGACTTCGGGACACCGTAAGCTTGTTTTGAGTAGAAACTAAAACATACATACAGTCACGCCTATTTCCCATTGGGGTAGGCAGAGACCACATCTTTCCACTTGCTACGATCCTGACACAAATCTTTACCTTCTTCTACTTCCATTAGCGTTATCACACACGCTCGTCGGTTGCGGGTACTTTTAACGTGACCTTTCCTCAAAAGTTCACCGATCTGATTGTGATACGTACGCCTAGGTCGACCCTTACCGGCTTTTCCATTCGGCACTTGCCTCATAAATCTGTTTCGTCAATCTCCTTTCATTCATCCTCTCTACGTGTCCAAACCATCTAAGCATGCCTTTCTCTATCCTTTTCACTACATCTTCAACCACACCGCAACGTTCCCTTATTACGCTGTTTCTCACTTTATCAATCAGAGTTACTAACTAAACTAATCAATCGGACCAAACACTTATAATTAAAAACTGATGGTAGTCGGGATTAACTGTAGGACATCTAACACCTCAGCCCTCTCGTGACCTTGTACCGAGGCGCTGTAAAGCGCTCGAAACGTCGATTTATGAACGTAGATATATAAAATAGGAAACGCGGTAAAATCCCTAAATTTAGTTTTATTAAATATAGCTATTTGTAAAGAATTCAGAATCTACTAAAAATAAGTTAAGATACAGCCTATAAATATCCCTCTGCTGAGCACAAGCTTCCTCTCACGGGAGGAGTCCGCCACGCTGCTCCAGTGCGGGTTGGCACTTAAAATTGGCGGGATAAACCCAGTAGGACACTCTCGTATTATGATTTTTTTGCCGAGGGCTTTGTCCACGTCTTTCCATAATACTTGTTTTCCACCAAAAAATGTAAATAGAACTACTTATCTTAACCTTTACTCTTTTACTATAGCATGTGAGATTTATTTTACGAGCGTGATTTTTTTTTGTATTTCTATTGATAAATAGCCGTGTGGTGGCGGCTCGTTAAAAGAATACTACCACTCCATCTCATCCAATGGATCTCGTAAAAGGCGAGTATGGAATTAAACTGCACTGTACACCCAACAGCGCATGGTGGCGATGGGCTCACCACCTATCACACTAAGTGCATTATATTGTTTTGGTGAAACGTGGATTGTGGCAGTCATCTGTTTTTGCAGTGAGTGCCCAGTCTCTGACTACCCCTTATGGGATACAGTCGTGATCTTATGTATGTATGTGTATTGATAATTAGAACTGCGGTCGGCAAATCACTTGCCGAGCGTGGCAACTATGGCAAAATCCCAACATATGAGGACCTGCACGGTTTTGCGGGAAGTCGATGAATACAGGTCGCTCAGGACCGTGTTTCGTGGCAATCTATGGGGTAGGCCTATGTTCAACAGTGGACTAAGATAAGCTGAAATGATGATGATGATGATGATTGATAATTAGTAGCCACGACTGTTAATATCCGACTACTACTCGTACACACAGTTCGAAACTCGTGCTAGAAGATAGTAAATTTTAAAATTACTCTTTTACAGTTTTACGGCCTTTCTCTGTAAATTGCTGTCCAACATACCAGCGGTTAGTTTGCTGACTATCACCTATATGTTAAATTGTGGAAATTAATACTAAGTGGGTTCTACACGAAGAATTTAAGTATATTTTTACAACGCGTTTCACTAATTTGCCTCTAATGAATGTAAAAAAAGACAAAGTTAATATTTTTAGCACATTCAAATTTGCGTGTCGCTGTTAAAAATACAGTTGTAGAAATGTCTGTGTTAAATGCATGTAAAATATGTTTAATGATCAATGTGAAATGAAAGTTTACTACCGGCATGAAGCAATGAAGGCTCTTACGACACCTCGGTAGCAAAGCGATTAAATATGTATTTCTTATCCATAACTTCTTTCTCCTACATATATACATATAAGCCGTGTGGTGGCGGCTCGTTAAAAGAAAACTACCACTCCATCTCATCCAATGGATCTCGTAAAAGGCGAGTAAGGAATTAAACTGCACTGTGCACCCAACAGCGCATGGTGGCGATGGGCTCACCACCTATCACACCAAGTGCATTATATTGTTTTGATGAAACGTGGATTGTGGCAGTCATCTGTTTTGGCAGTGAGTGCCCAGTCTCTGACTACCCCTTATGGGATACAGTCGTGATCTTATATATGTATGTATATACATATATTTCTTATCACTTACACTCAATTAAAGAAAAAAAATCATATGATTATTATTATAGTAGTATTCCTTCAGTACCGAGAATGATCATAAGTTACAAAAGGGTATAACTAACTTAACCTTTTCCTTTTTCATCCTTTTAAAAAAGCCGTTATTCAACACTAGTATTTTTCCTGTGCATTTAAAGACATTAGTTGCACAGACACAAACACCCAGACCTGCAACAACTATCTGTAGGCCATACAAATATTTGTTCTGTGCGATCTCGTGACCCGTAGCACAACATGCGATCGTTTTTTCATTATCATCTTCTAAACTGTCCAATGAAAGTATGCTGACTTATAAGCTTAAATCATCATCATCATTTTAGCCTACCACAAGTCCACTGCTGAACATAGGCCTTTTTTATTTCATAAAAGTGACGGAACGAGCAAAACGTTCACCTGATGGTAAGTGCAACGTCTGCCCATAACCAATGCTGTGTCACCCAGAAAATTACTGTGTGACACCACACTGCGCTCGTCACCCTGAGACATCAGTTCTTAAGTCTCATATGCCCAGTGATTACGCTAGCTCACAGTGCCTTTCAAACCGAAACACAGTAATGTTTGCACACTACTGCTTCACGGTAGAATAACTGGCCCTAGGGTGGTACCTTACTAGATGGATTCCTGCATAGGAATCCTACCACCAGTAGACCTGCCCCTAAGATGCCATAAAAGTTTATAGCTCTCATTTTGGAGGGATTTTGCCATAGTCGCCAGGCTTGGCAGGCGGGTTGGCAACAGCTGTTATTTTATTCAGGTGTTCAGGAAGGTTGCCGCACTTCTACTGGTTTTAATTTTCCCCTTGTCGACTTTTACGACACCCACGGGATGAGATGGGGTGGTAGATTCTCTTAGGCCGCCACAACACAGCTGGAATAAATAATAATAATACTGTTATCGATACTTTATTAGAGAACGAATTTGAAGAATGTCGCCGTTTGATCAGTGTGGGGGTGTGGAGAAAAAATCGAAAAGCGATTTTGTATCGTTGTTAAAGAATTTGTATCGAGATAAATTTCACATGCACAAACACCGAGACCCGGCCCAACTGCCTGTGGGCCGTACAAATATTTGTCCCGTGCGAGAATCGAACTCGCGACCCAGAGCGCGGAAGCCAATCGCTTATTGCGCCAATCGAGCTCACGTTAAATTTACAGAAGTGATTGCAGCTTATTTATTATGTATCAATAATGCGGCGGACTGACTCGAAGGCTTGCTCCTAGATTCGCCTCTGACGTAAGCTTATCTATGACACGTTTAACGCGTTTAGCTCCGCTCGAGTTGCACTCGCTGTTGCTCAACTATTGGTGCATTGTAGTGATGTAACTACGATCGTTACATCGATTCTGAGCATCGATCGTTTTGAAGTATGTGCTAGGTTCGTTTGTAACAAGTCGATTTTATTTCCGTTGATTTATTTCTCTATTTTTGCAAATGGTTATGTATGAAAATTTTATTAGAAATGACGATGATCTAAAATTGATACAACAATTATATTCGTACGATAAAATCATTTTAATTATTGTTTTGATTACATTGTTATGTAAAGAATTACAAAATTGTTTCTATTTAAGTGAAACTAATTTTACGGATTTGATCGCGTTTAATTTTTTACTATTTATAACCCGACGTTTCGAGTGCTTTACAGCACCCATGGTCACGGGAGGACTGAGGTGACAGATGTCCTGATGTCATAGTTAACCTGGGCTACCTTCAGCTTTTAATTATTATTTTTAGTCCGGACCACTCCACTCGAAACGTCGGGTTATAAATAGTAAAAAATGAAACGCGATAAAATCCGTAAAATTAGTTTCATTTCAATGTGTAGTGTTCGCGTAAATATAAGAAATCAAAATTGTTTCTATCTATAAGTTTGATTCTTGTACATTGTTTACGATGGCACCAATGATACTAAGCACCATGTTGATACAGTTTAAGTTGCTAGACGTCAGACGAAACTAACTTAGATATTCGGAGTGTGTAACTTAGCATACTCAGAGTTTCGCCCAGGCACACCCATGATTAATTTGGTAGCGCTGGGACCAGGCGCTCGCTTTAAATTTCATAGTACGCAAGTGACCTGGGTTCGATTCCCGGTGCCGGCACCGCTAAAATTGTTCATTGCAATTTTAAGTGCTTATATACCACGTGCTCGCGGTGAAGGAAAACGTCGCGAGGAAACCTGCAAGTCTGAGAAATAAAAATAATATTTCAAAGACGTGTGCAGTCCGCCAACCCGCATTGGAGCAGCGTGGCGGATTCTTCCAAGCTCCAAAACCCTCTCAGAAACGAGAGGAGGCCTGTGCTCAGCAGCGGGACATTTATAGGCTGAAACTTTACTTTTTTTATTACTAAAAACTTATGAATGTGATTTGTTTAAATCTATACGAGACAATATTTGATCTTTTTAATAATTAAGTCTCCATAGTATTGTCGGTAACTCAGGAAATGCATCTTCTTCGACTTTTTCAACGGCCAGTAAAAGTCCACTGCTGGACATAGGAGAAATGTTCAAAAATAGGAAGGATTAGTCTTAATCGCCTCGCTTGGCAGGCGGATTGGCGATCACAGCAGCAAACACTTCGCACTTTAGACGCTTCCGGTCAGGATTATTTAGATCTGGTATAAGCGAGATAGTTATTCCGCCATGAATCGGATGCTGTAAGGTTTTCCTGCCTTTAGTCTACGATTTCCCTTAGTCGACTTTTCCTAAATCGACAGGACTAAATGGGATGGTAGATTCTCAAATTAATTATACTACTGCTGTAGAGACCGCAATTCTCAAATCTCACTAGTTAAAAATGTTGATATATTTTTTATTTCATTGAGCGCGAGTGAACGAGGTTCGCCAGTGCCGTAACGACTAAAATTTTGAATACTAATTTTAACGAATGATTTACTACGTTCTTAGCAATGAAAAAAAAATGTCAGAAGGAAACCTGCATGTCTGTGAAATATAAAAAATATTTCAACATGTGAAATACTAACTGGTGCTATTCCCGGTACCAAAACTGTGTCAGAAATGAGAGGTCTGTCCACTGCAGTGGGACATTTATAGGCAGTTACTCTTATCAAATTAAAAGTGATAAATTCCATCGATTTATTTTCTTTTCAAATCAAACGTTCTGTAGTTAGGATATGGAATTTATTCAAGAAGCCGAGCTCTTTTTTATTGGATAAAGTGACGAGACGAGCAAAACGTGCACCAGATGGTAAGTGCAACGTCTGCTCATAACAAATGCTGTGTCAACTAGAACATTTATTTATTAATTATTTATTTATTTAAACCTTTATTGCTTCCTTTACAAAAGGATACAAAGGGCGGACTTAATGCCTATATGCATTTTCTCCCAGTCAATCCATGGAGTGGTGAGATTTTGATGAGGTGCAGCAATAAAGACAAACGCAAAGAAAGAAAAAATATAAGGATAATACATATATACTAATTATAAATATGAAATAGTAATAAACATATAGTTTTATTGTACACATATAATATAATGTGACATATAATTATGCATAAATTTACATACATACATATCTACTGAACATTTATGTTGTCATGATTCTTTACAAAATACATATTAAATACATTGCGCACGTCACCGCGAGATATAGGTCTAAAATCTCGTATGTCGAGTGATTACACTAGCTCAGTGTCAGACCGAAACATAGTAATGTTTGCACACTACTGCTTCACGGCAGAATAACTGGCCCTGGGGTGGTACCTACCTAGACGGACTCCTGCATGGGAATCCTACCACCACTCCATGTTAAGAAGGATTTATGAAAAAAATCACCAAGAAATATTTCATCAGACAATTCTGGAGTGTCGTGTGTCTGGAACCAATTATGCAATCCGTTGCGAAACGGCGCGGTCGGGCCGCGTCTCCCGGCGGTGGTATTTTAGGCCCGCTCGGGTTGCGCCCTACTACGGATCTCTACGCGTATTCCTACCACGCTATCTATGGTATTTATATACTAAGAAGTGTTGTTCCAGCTTGCGCTGGGATCATTTACAGATTGGTTCGTTTACTGGGATGGAGAATCGTCATTACAATTACTACTTAATTCAATACAATTTTACAATAAGATACCTCGGAAACATACACATAAAAATATTCAAAGTAAAATATTGTTCGCCCCGTCAATAGATAATGACTTAATGTATCTAATTATAAAAGCCGACCGATATAATTTGACGACCGCGTGGCCTAGTGGTCAGAGTACCTGACTTCTAAGCCGCGGGTCCTGGGATCGAATCCCAGCCGGAGCCACCATTTGTGCTAAAACATAAATTGTTGGTTTTCGGGTCTTGTTGTGTTGTGATTGTCCCCGTGTTTCTGACACTGCATCCTAGCCTACCTCCGATCTTATCGCATCAACGTTACATCGGGCGCGGGTAGGTTGTGACGAGTGAGTGCTTCTGTGCGCGTGTGTTGCGCGTACACTTGTGGCACTATAATATTTCCTGCGCAGTTGATGGCTCTCGACAGTAGTCGGAAGCTGTCGCCGTGGTCGAAATCGGCTAGGAGAACATCACATCATCATTATAAAAGCCGATACGTGTCCGGCAGAGTAGAATACCATCTACCTCTTTCCTACCGAGGTGTCGTAAGAGGCGACTAAGGTATTGTACTGACAGCTTTTATTAGTGCAGAATAACACCATAATATGCAATACTGTCGTTATACTGGGAACGTAATGGTAAGTAAGAATTTCTTAACTCCTACCAAAATGGCGGCGACGTGTTTCGCCAACTGTCACGCCTCGTTTCCCTCGATGGCGAAAATTAGGTTACGTGGGTGGCCTCTGCCTAGCCTTTATATAGGAAAAAGGTGTGACTGTATATATGTATTATAAAATCTTATCATATCTAAAAAGTTTTATTATAAAATACTACCTTAATTTTACATTTTGCTGCTTTATTATTAAATGACTTGTGATCCAAATTTTCTCTGAAATATTGTAATTAAATATATGATTTTTTTTTATTGTATAAAGGATGAAACGATATAACAAAAGCTGTGCCACCTAGAACATTTCTGTGTGACACGACACTGCGCCCGTCACCCTGAGACATTTGTTCTTATTCTTAAGTCTCATGTGCCCAGTGATTACACTAGCTCTCAGTGGCCTTCAATCCGAAACAGAGCAATGTTGAAATATAGTTTAATTTTTTATAATAAGTCAAAAGAATGTGATTGTTAACCCATACATGTCAATTAAGGCGAAACATATGATACCATCTAGATAACTTACCACCCCTTAATGTACTCGTATTATACATTCACGCAAATGCAAATAAATAAATAAATTGAGACCTGCGCCTGAGATACGTTATGGAGTATGTCTAAAACACTGCAAATACATAAGTGATTCAGATTTCATCCATAATTTATTTCAAGTAGGATGAGACTCGAGTACAGACTCCATCTGATAGTAAATGGCCTATTGTGATTGATGGTCCAAAGATCACTCAGTCCATTCCCGTTAAAGAATCAAGGTATACCTGCTGTCCATCCACACGGGTGATCAGCATCTTCTTACTAACACTCTGTGAAAGATACCATTAGGTATAAAATTATGTTGTAAATAAATGATGTAGTTCCTCGTAACCACAAATACACGTTTTATACTTATGAGTATGTATCACGCGCCAAATGCCCCTGCACAAAGATATAATAAATTACGTCCCGTAAATAAAAACCTCCAGTCAGAGAAAACTCGGTAACATTTCAAGTGATCCACATATATCTTGAATGCCCATTTAAACCTACAGTCGAAGTCAGGACTCGTTCATAGTGTTTCCATCACTATTAAGTCAGTCGGGTGCGATAGCGATTACAAATCCGTTTTATTAGTAGTTAGTAAGCTGATTGACCAGTTTTTCAAGAAGGGCAATACGCCCTCTTGAAGAATTATAGACCTACATCGTCATTAAGCCCCGTCTGCGTGCTGTTTTCGAGAGTCATTACGAATCGTCTTGCAAGCAGACTTGACGACTTCCAGCTTCCCTAACAAGCCGGATTCCGAAAAGGTTTTAGTACCATAGGTCACATACATACCAGATAGTATAAAAGACCGAAGAATACAATCTACCGTATATCCATGTCTGGCGTATGTGGACTGTGAGAAGGTCTTTCATTTTGTATAATTTTGGTCGGTGCTACATTCATTTCAGCGGTGCCAGACGTCGGTATATCGAAGTGCTGCAGAGCTTATACAGCAAAGCTGCGATGGCTTTCCGAGTACAGAACCGGAGTACGAAACCGATCCAATTGCAGAAAGGTGTAAGATAGGGCGATGTCTGCGGGCATTGGAAGATAAAAGGACACGGTTTTAACGTCAATGGTGAATACGTCACTAACCTTCGATTTTTCGATTTTCCGATGACATTGTCATAATGGCAGAATCGCTGGAAGACCTTAGCACTCTTCTCAATGACCTCATTAGTGTCTCTAATCGGGTAGGTCTTAAAATGAACAAGGACAAGAGGAAGATCATGTCTGACGTCCATGTCACACCTATACTGGTTGTTGTTGGGTTCGAAGTTGTCGACGAATATGTATACCTAGGCCAGATTTTCTGACTAGGTAGATCCAACTTCGATCAAGAGTTGAGGACCCTACTCGGCTGGGCAGAGTTCGGGAAACTGCGCCACATTTTCTTGTCGAGTATACCTCAATGTCTCAAAACCAATCTGCTTGTTACCAGCGATGACTTACGGAAAGGTCAGTGATCGGAGTTTCTCTGCGAGATAGAATCCGTAACGATGGTGTCCGCAGCAGAACTACAATAACCGACATAGTCTTTAAGACTAGCAAGCAGAAGTGGCAATGGGCCGGCCATGTAGCTCGTAGAATCGATAACGGTAGGGGAAGAAAAGTTCTGGAGTGGCAAGTTGCCACTGGCAAAATAACTGTAGGGTGACCCCCCACTAGATGAAGTCGATGGATGGAAGATTATGGGGGAGGCCTATGTTCAACAGTGGACTAAAACGAAAAGCGATGAACTGAGAATGTTTGCGCCCACTGGTAGAACAAAACCGAATAACAGAATTTTAGTAGCAAAAGTCAAAGTCGGCTCGATTGGCACAAAGGCTAAGCCCGGAGACGATTCATAGAACATATATTTGTTCGGCGTACAGATAGATTGTTCCGATATGTCTTCTCTTGATGATTTACTTCTTAAACTGTATCTGAAACATAATACTTAATCATCAGATTTGGATAAATAAGAAAATCAGGTATAAATAGAAGTAGAAGTAACTCTTAACCTTCTTTAGGTAAGGTCGGTGATCTTAAAGTAGGCCATTTGGATGCAACTACCATATTATTTCAATTTAAAACACTGCATTTCCAGAGTGACGAAATCTCTCTTTCACATCTCTCGATCTCCATTTCGCTTTTACCATAACGCCTTCTACAACTGTCAAATATGATTCAGTAACGCTTGTAAGCTCGGACAGGCAAGTGAATGTCATTAAAGAAGATTAGACTGTGTATAATAACGGATCGTTATTTTGTTGCAGAAGTGATGCGGCACGCGGGCAGCGGCCCAGCCAGCCCGGCGCCGCCCCCCGCGCCCCCGCTCGCGACGCAAGCGCACAGGTTCGATTCGATCTTAAGATGTCATGAAGAGATAACCATGTCACTGTCTATTGCATGTCACATAAAGCCAGATTGTTTTTCTAAAGTTTTTATTTTAAATTGTCGCGTTGTCCAAAAAAAAAAAATTAATATAATGTAGAGAAATGTAATTCAATTTCTATTATGAACTGCAAAATCAATTTACTATGCTACAATACAACACAATTGTCACGATCAACTTTTCTGTATAGAATATTCTATATTGTATAGCTCACCACAACCAATCTTTCAATCATAATGATTTCTTATATTTACGCGAACACTACACATTTAAATGAAACTAAGTTTACGGATTTTATCGCGTTTAATTTTTTACTATTTATAAACCACAGATCCTTGCAAAAGAACACCGATTCCTACCAAGGATGATTTGCGAGGCTATTGAAATCAAAAAACATCCTAATTTCAATAGAGAAGATGGTTGGGTATTACCACCAGCTTGGGATCCAATAATAAATAAAAATTAAATTAAATCAAAAACCAAGCATACCACTGCGAGACTTCAAGACACAGTTAGCTCTTTCTGCGTAGATCGGACCAAAAAAAATAATTAAAAGCTGAAGGTACCCCAGGTTAACTATGACATCAGGACTGTCACCTCAGTCCTCCCGTGACCATGGGTGCTGTAAAGCACCCGAAACGTCGGGTTATAAATAGTAAAAAATTAAACGCGATAAAATTCGTAAACTTAGTTTCATTAAAATCTATCTATAAATCGTTATACGTGTATTTAGTAAGAAATTGAAATTGTTTTTTACCATTTCTTTTTTCTATATAGATATAGATTCTATTCTAACGTATATATTAATTATTTCAGAACATCTGAAAATAAAGAGTTGCTGCGTCAGCAATTGTTATCGGCGAGCAAAGAGCGCGCTGAAAGGCAAGAACAGGCAAAGCCTAAGCACGCGCGCAACCGTCAGAAGAACCGATGGAAGCTGAAGTTCCACCATCAGGCGCTTCCTCAAGAATATTTAGACCACTACGAGCAGAGTTTGCAAAAAGCCAGCGCAAAACAACAGAAGAAAACACCGGACAAGCCGAAAGCAGAACCCAACATTGATATAAATAATTTCACAAACGAAACTTTCAAGATTTGGGCGCAGCGCCTTGCCGGGATACAGAATGAGACGGGGACACTGACCGTGCCGCAAGTGTCCTCAGTGTTGAACATGGCGGCGAAACCCAAAGCAGAAGAAAAGAAAAAGAAGAATCCAGCCATCGCCCCCAGCAAGATCATGACGTATGAAGACCTACCATATATGGGAGAGATGACACTGAACAACTCCAAGCCACGACGTGGCAGGAAGCCAAAGAAGGCGGATATATGTCACCTAATATATGAAAACTATGGAACAGTCGTTCCAGGTCAACCCCAGCCACAAGAACGGTCGAATCAACTGAGCATGTGCCCCCCGTTCCGTAACGTAGATACGCCTACAAGCACGCCGAAAACCGATCTCCAGAACAAGATAATCTCAAGTTTATTGGAACGTAAATTATCGCAAGAAAACAGACGGCGACTGGAGGCTCAGTCCCCGCCCCGGTTCTGCAGCCCCGACGAGCCCATGCCGGAGGCTCCGCAAACTGCCGCGGGGCCGCTGCATAGCGACGACGAAGCCGCTCAATCTTTGCATCAGAGATCTCCATGATTTGAAGATACAGATACAGAAGAAATTCGGCAACATTTACTCGTCACTGCCTGAAGTGAAGACGGAAGCCGACGCGGACAGCTCCGAGCAGGACAACCTCAAAAGCGAACAGCCTAATGCCATATCGGTTATTCAAAGGAATACAAACGTCGCTCCGTTGACGGCCAGTAGTTCGCCAGACCTGTCGCGACAGATCAGAACTGTTTCACCCGCACTATCTGAGCCCGCACAGTCCACGACCAGTCCCGATGGTGACGAAAAGTTTCCAGGATATGTTTACTGGCCGAACGCGGGAATTTACATGCATCCGCTGGCTCTGCAGACACAGCTCCTCTACTACCAAAGATTAGCCGCTGCTGGTCAATTGCCCATTTCCCAAGAAGATCGGGAGAAAAGACTTACCAGCAACAGTGAGAGCACCCAGACTGAACCAAATTCTCCCGATGGTAAAAAGAAACTCGTTCTTAAGCAAATATCTGAACTGCTAGATCCCAAAGTGATCAAGCAAGTAGAAGCTAAGAGCCCGGACAGCACAAAGATGAAAAGGGCCTCACCAAACCCCATACAGGGCCCAGTAAAGAGAAAGAGATCAGCAATCTTTATCCCCCCGATGCCTACAAAGACAAGCTCTGCAACTCCAACGACGGAAGGTAAGTATTTGCAAGTTTAAGTTCACTGGCGGTTCTAAACCATCTCTACAAGAAAAGAAGATGCTGTCGGTGGACTCCGGGGGAAACTTTCGATATTACAGCGGCACCGGCAACAAAGGCAATAAGAGTTATGAAAGCCTACCGAGGGAAACAAACCTCAGAAGTGAATCATCCACAGAAACATCTACTCCTGTAAAATTGGAGGGACAGAGCACTCCATCCTTGAGCAAGGAAGATCTGAATAAAAAGAAGAGAAAGTCTCGAAAGACTTTACAGAGGGAGAAGTTGGAACAGACGTTCAAAGAGAAAGGCTTTTTAATACAGACTCAGCAACTGCAGTCGGCCGAAGGGGCTACGTATTGCAAATTTAGACAACTTAGAAAATTCACCAGATATCTGTTCAGGAGTTGGAAGGATTACCTTCCCGGAGAATTGGACGAGAGACCGAGTGAGGATAATACGGTGGAAAAACCAGCTAAGACTGACGCTGCTACGGAATGGAGGTGAAATATTGTGTACGATGGACTTATACTAGCCAAGTGCAAACTATAATTTGGATTAGGTGTGATTTTTGTGCCTGTACCCACCAACCAAAGAAACATTTTTAGGTCACCGCAGTGACCATTTGATGCATTTATAGCATAATAATTAAGGTATAAATAGTGTTTTCTCGGATTCGTCGTCCGTCCATAGCGTTTTCATTTCTGTGCCATATTTCTGTGCGGCGCTGTCTCCAAATTGCAAGTGAATGGCGTTACAAGCGTACGTTCAATTAGCACGTAAGCGACGTGACCTCGCCACAGACTAAGTACAAATTGACGTTTAGTTACACAGTACACAAAACATAGTTGTTATAGCTAACACGTATTGTTTAAGTTCTATTGTTAGTCTATGATCAAATTCAGTTATTCGGTAACTTTTTCGAACGTTAGTTCTACCGGTTTTCCAAGTGCGAACTGTTTAGAAAAGTCGTTCATAAATTATAGCAACTAGAATTTATCATTGTTACTGCCACAGGCCGCTGTCAACTGCGCAGGATATATTATAGTGCCTCAAGTATACGCGCAAACAGATGTACAGACTGGACCTGCCTACTAAAGTACAGAGGGGGAGAAAAACAATAGTAATATTTTTTTTATCAGTTTTATTTAAATTTTGAAACAAAATAAACCCTGTTAATAAATATTGTTATATACGTACTTCATTTGAATAGGGTTTCTTTCTAACCTGGGCCGGGTTTACCGTAAAGCGGGAATTAGAGTCCCGCAGACACGTATTGTTTGAGCCGTGGAAACACTTGGCAACCATACCTGCATCCGATGTAACTCTCATTTTTTTTTTATTTCATAAAAGTGACGGAACGAGCAAAACTTTCACCTAATGGTAAGTGCAACGTCCGCCCATAACAAATGCTGTGTCACCCAGAACAGTGTGACACCACAATGCGCCCGTCACTTTGAGACATCAGTTCTTAAGTCTCATATGCCCAGTGATTACGCTAGCTCACAGTACCCTACAAACTGAAACACAGTAATGTTTGCACGCTACTGCTTCACGGCAGAAAAACTGGCCCTGGGGTGGTACCTACCTAGACGGATTCCTGCATAGGAATCCTACCACCAGTGTCATGTCATGTAGTGCCATGTCACAATATTTAAAATAGTTTAATATTCTGTCAAACAGAAATTTCTCTCGGGTCAACAATGTGTGTTTCAAAGTCGTTTTAACAAAATGTATGTTAAAAAATATAATGTGTTGTAACACATATGGTACTGTAATTAAGAAATATTTTATTAACTTTAACGTAGAAATAAGATATGAAAGATTTTTTTTTTTTAATATCCGATCCAAACCAAACCATTTTATACGACTTTAACAAAATATGAGTACAAATAATATTATACAGTGTGTTCTTTTTGTGTGTAAAATATTAATATAGTTAATTAATTTGGATGTTTGTCAATATAAAGCGCTGCCAATCTTTTTGGGACTTTGGTTCATAATAATTTATCTTTTCGACATACAAAAAGATAAATTAAATCTAAAATTTTTCCTCCGCCATGATAGACCAACGCTAATTTATTGTCGTCAGTAAGTGGTAACGGCTTAAGAGAATCTACCACCCCATCACATCCCGTGGATGTCGGTAAAGTCAACAGAGGGAGAATGAAAACCAGGAGATGGGCAGCAGCATCTTCCTGGAACATCTGAATAAATAAACGGCGGTTGCCAACCCGCCTGCCAAGCTTAGCAACTATGGCAAAATCCCCTTAAAATGAGAGCTACAAATTTTTGTTGCAATCTATGGAGGAGGCCTATGTTCAGCAGTGGACTAGTGATAGACTGAAATGATGATGATGATGATGAAGATACAAAAGGGCAGTAGGAAAGTAGGCACATACAATACTATATAACATTGTTGAAGGACTGTATACTTTGAATAATGGCTTGGTTGGAGCAGTGGCTAAGCGACTTCTGTCCCACGGGTTGCAGGTTCGATTCTCCATCAGAACAAATAATCGTATGTCCAACAGACAGTTGTTACTGGTCTGTGTGTTTGTGAACACAACACTGGGGTTTTTTGTTAAAGGATAAAAGTTTTTTTTTTAAATTTAATGTAGATTTCAGTGAAATCCATAACATTATAAATGCGAAAGCAACTTTCTCTGCGAGTTTGTTACCTTTTCACGGTTCAACCGCTGAACCGATCTTGATTCAATTTGGCAGACAGCTTGTACCCAGGAGACGGACATTGGATACTTTTTATCCCAGAAAATCAAATAGCTCCCACGGGATATTTATAAAATATCCACGCGGACAAAGTCGCGGGCATCGGCTAGTAGATTATAAAGTCTGATCGCGTTTAATCATTTGTTTGTTTATATTTAAAAGTGTACATACGTTTCGAGTTATTCTAGTCATTAAAACTAAGTGAACGCGTTGTTATTAACCTGTACAGATGTTTAACATGATGTTATAGTTATTTGAATAAAACGATTTTGTATAAAAAAAAAATTATTTAATAAAAAAAAAACTCAATGATTCTGTGATTTCAATGAGATAAAATGCAATTGAACAGGAATGTAATGTGCCAATAAAGATTTTAACGTATTTATATGCTTGTAATCATTTGACAACAATCAACAGATACCTCTACTGACCTCTTTTCATTAGGAGTGATTCTCAAAATCAAATAAAACGGTAAGAAACACACAGGTTACATTAAATTTGTGCATAGTGCAAAAATCTACTCTAGTGGTCTTTCTCTAAACATTATTTTAGCCACAATCATACATTTTAAATTGAAGAATGGAACCATTGCGTTGTAAAAAAAAACTAAGTTAACCAAACTTTATATCTATATAAAAAGCAAATCGTTAGTTACTTCAACAACCGACTAATCTATAATTCAAAAATATCCTTACACGCTAACATTAAAAAATCTTTCCAAACCTTGTGCGATACAAAGGCACTTAACAATCACTGTATAGACGATAGAAAAATATTGTCCACTCATATAAATGTATAAAAACAACCATTATTTTCATAGGATCGTGGTCCTCGACCCCAACGAGGACCATTTAGGAAACTTTGTGTACACTCAGCGACACAATATAGTTATTATAAGACTGCAGTTTGTATGTCAATTAGCGAATTGCTTGGAATGTGGCATGTTCAGAAAAGGGAATGTACTGCGTTACATATGTTAATTTATGATAGGAAAATATGATTTGATATGATCAACGAAAATAAATCATGCGTCTATAGACATAAGATCAAATTTATCATGTGGGTGTTGTAAAAGACTAAATGAACTCGACGAGGATTCTGACCTATTAAATATAATTAAATCGAAACAGAAACGGTTGCGAACATCAGCGTCAAAGTTGATTAGTCTGGCATTGAGATTGCCAATCCGTCTGCCAAAAGTGGCGATTACGAAAAATCCTATCAGCTCAGTAAACACTTGTGCTCAGTACTGACAGTGGACAACAGATACATATATGATAATTCAATTGTGAATATTTTATATCCATACAGTTCCGGTGTGATGAATTTGGATGTGTGAAAGTTATGGCCCACTGAGTTGCTGTTCAAAGTAAACCAAAATTAGACAATTTATATTAACATACGAATAATGGGTGAGCAGTGTCTAATAAACTTTGACATGTATAACTTTGTCTAAGTATCAATGGAATCTACCGACACACACTAAGGATAGACGACAATACAATCATTTTATGACCACGACGTAGTGTGGTCACAGTTTAAGCGTATTTTTTTTTAATTTCTTCAGGCTATGACATTATTCAGACACCAAGATAACTGAACAGCGATGTAATGAATGGAAGACATGAAATGTAATGCGACGCCACGTATGATATGTTACGGAATGGAGTGCGATGGCAGAGGTTAGGCGTCGAGCAGCTGTTTGGCAGCTGCCACGATGTGCGTGGCAGACAGGCCGTACTTGTCGAGCAGCGCGGCGGGCGAGCCGGAGCGCGGCACTTCCTTCACGTAGATGTGCTTCACTATCACGTCCCTTTCCATTGCCAGCGCGGACAGTACAGCTTCACCCAGCCCACCTGTGGGATTCAGTTATAGATAAATTGAGAAATATATATATATATATATAATATATATATATATATATATATATATATATATATATATATTAATATATATATATATATATATATATATATATATATATATATATATATATCGCGTACCTTACAACATAAAATGAAAAATATACATTTTGAGATGTGTGAGAGTGTTTGTGTGTGTGTGGGTGGAGGTTATGGGAAGGGTATGTTGTGAGTGTATGTGTGTACGCGCGTTTTACTATGTAGGTGGAAAGTTTTGAGGGCAGGGTGAATGGGTGTGCGTCACTTCAGCCCATCACTGGTCCACTGCCGATAAACAGGCCTTTCCCATAGATTGCCACAAAAGTAGTAAGATCTTATCAGGGGGGATTTTACCCTCGTTGGCACGCTTGGCAGGCGGGTTTCAGGAAGATGCCGCTGTTCATCTTCTGAGTGTGTATAGATTATGTATGCATGTGTGTGGGAGAATATGTAGGGTATGGGAAACATAGAGGGTGAAAGGTTTAAAGGGGCAGAATGTGGGCTTTTGTGGGGTCATAAGAGTTGCGTGCGTCTGAGGGGGGACGGTTTGTTGAGGTTGAGGGAATGGGAAGGATGGAGCCACTAAGGGGGAAGTGTGAAGTGTGCTGTTAAGTGTGGAATGTAGAGGGGACGTGTGAAGTAAATTGAGAAGTGAGGGGCAAGTGGGAAGTGTGAAATTTGGGGGGGGGGGTGAAGTTTAAAGGGAAGTGTTAAGTGGAGGGTGAAGTGATAGGGGCAGTGTGAGGATTGAGGGGAAGTGTTAAGTGGAGGGAAAGTGGCAAGTGTGGGGGGAAGTGTTTAGTGGAGGGAGAAGTGTTAAGTGGAGGGAGCAGAGTGAAATATGGGGTGGAGGGTGAAGTATAGGGGGGGATGTGAAGTGAAGGGGGCACTGTGAAGTGTGAGAGGAAGTGTTAAGTGGAGGGAGAAGTATCAAGTGTGGGGAGAAGTATCAAGTGTGGGGAGAAGTATCAAGTGTGGGGAGAAGTGTCAAGTGTGGGGGGAAGTGTTAAGTGGTGGGAGAAGTGTGAAGGGAAGTGTTGAGTGGCGGGAGAAGTGTGGGGGGTGAGTGTGAAATATGGGGTGGAGTGTGAAGTATGGGGTGGAGTGTGAAGTGAAGGGGGCAGTGTGAAGTGTGAGAGGAAGTGTTAAGTGGAGGGAGAAGCATCAAGTGTGGGGAGAAGTGTCAAGTGTGGGGGGAAGTTTTCAGTGGAGGGAGAAGTGTGGGGGAAGTGTTTAGTGTAGGTTTAAGTGTGAGGTTAGAGGGCAGTGAGTGTGTGTGGTGCGGGTGCGGGTGCGGGCAGTAGTGTGTGCGCGTGCGTACCGGCGCGGTAGTGGTCCTCCACGACGAGCAGGCGCCCCCCCGCGGCGCGCGCGTGCTTGCGCAGCGCCGCCTCGTCCAGCGGCTGCACTGTGAACGGGTCCAGCACACGCGCCTCGATACCTGCCCGGAACACAATTTATGTTATATTAGGTAGCCAGGTGGTAGGATTCCTACTAGAATGGCTAGCTGGGAATCCGTCTAGGCAGCTACCATACCGGGCTAATTACTCTGCCGTGAAGCGGTAGTGTGCAAACATTACTATAGTCCGTTCGCGTTAAGAAAATAGTGAGTCATCAGTGCAACTACAGGGAAAGACTGTATTCACAGTGGAGTAAAAATTCTAACAATTTTTTTCAAAAAATTTAATGGTAACAAATTGTCTTAAAATCACTGAATTCACTAATCCGTCTTCGCTAGATTCTCCAGTTTTTTTTTTAATTCATTGTATAAAGTGACGAAACGGGCAAAACGTTCACCTGATGGTAAGTGAAACGTCCGCCCACAACAAATGTTGTTTCATCCAGAATATTTCTGTGAGACACCACACTGCACCCGTCACCCTGAGACATCAGTTCTTAAGTCTCAAATGCCCAGTGATTACGCTAGCTCACAGTGCCCTTCAAACCGAAACACAGTAATGCTTGAACACTACTGCTTCACGGCAGAATAACTGGCCCTGGGGTGGTACCTACCTAGACGGATTACTGCATAGGAATCCTACCACCAGTGAATTTATTATGAAAGCATTTTGTTTTGCGAGTTCCATGACGTCATCCAAATTCCACATGGTATTTTCTTCGACTGGTACTTTCTTCCTCGTAGAGTTATTGGCACCAACATTTTTTTTTATTTAGGCCCACACCAATTCAATTAGATTGAGATTGCAATGGTAAGGCGGTTGGTTATCTATTAAATACTAGGTGGATTGAAAAATACTCGGCCTAACACAGATCCATTCAATTCTAAAAATCAAATCTACTCACATTATTTAGTTCAGTTCAGACTAGTTCATTGTGTGAAGTTCGAAACGTGTGCGATAATTAGTTGTGATTTTATAAATTTATTAACAAAGTAATCGGTCATAATTTCGCAAATCAAATTTAGCAAATCGAGCAGCGTGCCGTCATTAAGTACCTCCATAAGAAGGGGCTATCATCAAAAGCCATCCATGATGACATGGTCAGTACATTAGGCGATTGTGCTCTGTCATATTCATCCGTCAAAAAATGGATAGCAGAATTTAAGCGTGGTAGAGAGAGTGTGAAAGATGAACCCCGCTCTGGAAGGCCTTCGACGTCAACTACTGACGAAAATATTAAAAAAGTACTTGATTTAATAATGGGAGACCGCAGATTAAAAATTAGAGAGATAGCCGAGATTATAGGCATCTCTTATGAACGAACTCAAAACATCATTGTCAACGAGTTGGGTTTCCACAAGGTGTCTGCGAGGTGGGTTCCGCGACTGCTTTCAGTTGAACAAAAAAGGACGCGATTGACTATTTCACGCGACTGTTTGGAGTTATTTGAAGCCGATGCAGATGATTTTTTGAATCGTTTTGTTACTATGGACGAAACATGGATTCATTACTGTACACCGGAAACAAAACAACAATCAAAACAGTGGAGAAGACCTGGTTCACCACCCCCTAAAAAGGCTAAGTCGATTTTGTCGGCAATTAAGGTGATGGCTTCAGTATTCTGGGACTCGAAAGGTGTGATTATGATTGATTATCTTGAAAGGGGTCAGACCATAAACTCTGATTACTACTGCACCTTACTACGTCGTTTACGAGAGGAAATAAAAGAAAAACGTCGAGGAATGCTCAGAAGAAAAGTCCTGTTTCATCAAGATAACGCCCGTGTTCACACGTCAGTACAGTCAATGGCTGGAATTCACAACTGTGGCTTTGAACTGTTACCGCATCCGCCGTATTCACCTGATAAGACTTGTTCGTTCCCTAACTAAAAACTGGGAGTCAAAGATTTCGACAAACACTAAGCACTTTGAACGTGGGTATTGGAAGAACATTTTTTTTATTTGGGCACCAAGTGATTCAATTGGTGCTATGTTGAAACGTAGGGAAATTAAAATTGAATGCATTACTTTTGGCCGTACTTTTGGCAGTCTCATCCCTTCGTATTTATTATATTATAGGGCGATTACGGCAACTTTCCGTGGATAGTCGTGCTCTTATTTTCCACGGGTGATTTAAATGTGTTAATCCTTTTGTTCTTTAATAATTTTATAAACAGTATTTTCGGACACGCCGCATGCACTTGCTGTTTCATTTTTGTGCTCTCCACAGTCGCATTTAAATCACACAGTTTGAAGTTCTTATAAACATTGTAAAATATGCGTCTCTCTCCTCCATGGATTATTGATCCACTTTTATTCTTACGAAGAGGTAAGGGGGTTTTCAAAATTTAATGTTGAACGAGTAACACGCAAAATACACAAATACACAACCGTTTTGGTCGAAGGTCCGACTTCACACTGGTCACTGTGAACTCGACTTTCTTATTTCTAGCGTTCTGATTGGCTGGGGGGCGTGGCGAGGCCGGCGAACAATGACGGCTCACTATTTTCTTAACGCGAATGGACATGTTTCGGTTTGAAGGGCATTTAGAATTGGTCTAAATACTGGGCATATGAGACTTAAGAACTGATGTCTCATGGTGCTAGGCGCAATGTATTGCCACACAGGAATGTTCTAGGTGACACAGCATTTGTTATGGGCAGACGTTGCACTTTCACATCAAGTGCATGTTTTGCACGCCTCGTCACTTTATCGAACAAAAATTTGCATTTCTTTCATAATCATGAACTTTTTTTTGCAGAAATATAGCAATGAACATTGGTATTTCATAGTATCTAACACAATCTACTATAAGGAATGCAAACATTACAAAAAAATATCGGTTCAGTAAATAACAATTTCAATTATATAATTCAACTCATAATAGTCACAAAGCAGAAGTCTGTGTTAAAGAAAAGAAAAGTATTCTACTTATCTTCTCTCGATAGAATTTTGCTAATGTCAAGTGTAATGGAAATGACAATAAATAATTCAAAATTTCGATCAACAGTAAAATGATAGTTGACTTTTACTGAAGATCTGCTGGACCGATGGAGACAAAACGAAAAGTGCAGTTCTGGTCTCTAATTGAATTCTCCCAATCACTGTACACTTTTACAAACATTTGCTGCATAATAAATAATCAATATTAAAACTCAAAATAACCCTGTCAGAAATGAGAGGCCTGTGCTCAGTAGTGGGACATATGAAGGCTGAAACTTTTTAAATTCAAAATATACACGGAAATTACAAAATTTAATTAATACACTACTGTCACTTTTCCAGTTGACGCCAAAAGAGCAAGAATGTCATTATAGTGAGACTTCATGTCAATTATAAATATTCATGTAAAAAAAAACATTACAATTAAATAAGATTAAAAATATAAACATCACTATGTCAAATCGATTATATTAAGTCCAAAAGATGTCAAATACGCTAAGAAAACTGAATATTGATAATGATATTTCTGTGTCATTCAAGATAGCTGTGTGATGGCGGCTCGTTAAAAGAATACTACCACTCCATCTTATCCAATGGATTTCGTAAAAGGCGAGTAAGGAATTAAACTGCACTGTGCACCCAGCAGCGCATGGTGGCGATGGGCTCACCACCTATCACACCAAGTGCATTATATTGTTTTGGTGAAACGTGGATTGTGGCAGTCATCTGTTTTTGCAGTGAGTGCCCAGTCTCTGTCTACCCCTTATGGGATACAGACGTGATCTTATGTATGTATGTATGTCATTCAAGAATACATCCACAGAACAATAGCACTTAGTGAAAAGAATATTATATACTAATTCCTTAATTGATGATTTCACATCACTTTCGCTGAGATAACATATATTGTGTCACCACGCAATATTGCACCATATGAAGGAAAATTGAATTGTATGTGTACCTTGGTGGTGCAGGTCGGCGGCGGCGGCCAGCGCCTCGTGCAGCGTGACGCCCGCCCCCACCAGCACCACGCGGTCCTTGCTGCTCTGCCGCACCACCTTCGCCTGCCCCACCTGCACACACCACCACCTCATTGTCACTAACATTACCTATTTCACTACTCAAATCCACATCACGAAATCTCACTTCTTTTTCTAAAATCTAAGTCTTCAATATTCTAGACAGTTTTAAATATTTTCATATCATCGGCTTAAAAAAAGGAGGTGCTTAAATACTGTTACAATGTTATTGACATAAAGTTGAATAGCAAGGGTCCTAGATGTAATCCCTTAGAAACACCCTGAGGAAACCGGGATAGAGAAAACCCTCCCAATAATAACTACCTAGCTACTATTTCTTAAATATGACTACAGCCAAAATAGTAGCATGTAATTTTTGTTAAACGATTATGGGGTATTTTGTCAAAGGCTAGATCCATATAAATATCCTAGCTTTTATTCTATACATTTTTTTCTACCGATTATGTTTTGCCCCGAGGCAATATCTCACATAATAATTCCACTTATTATACAGAGAGTATGAATTGCCGTGTATTTATATACATGTTTAATTACTTATTTTCTACATCGTTCACAAATGAGAATATCTTCCAGTAGCCGGTAACCAATAAATACCAAATTTATCACGAAACTTATTTAAAAGAAAGAAGAATATATTTATTTGTGATGAAATCAGACTGAAACTATCAATAAACATGCTTTCAGAAGTGCTTTGTAATACAAGGACGGGTAGGCCCTTCGTCACCGAATATCGTTGAAAAATTGCAGTTCATGTTGCTTTTCATACAATTGGTAACATAATCGGAGATCAAACTAATTCGTAATAAGAAATCTGTCAGTACCTACCTACCTACCTAGAGCTCGATTTTTATGGAAAATGGATATGATTTCTATTATTAGGATTGGAGATGATTTCGACTCATTATCATCTTAACATACATAAACATTTGTTCGAGTGCTACTGCCCACATCAGCCGACAGCGGCTGCGTGAGTACGACAAACGGATTTAGTATCGCATCTAGGTTGTGGAATGCACTATCGTAATGCATCCTTACACAACCTGATGCTTTGAGATCTTCAGCAATGTCAATTTAGCATTGCGCTTGGTTAAGCTTAAGTAGTGCTTGTGGTAGCGGATTAAGAGAATCTACCACCCCATCTCATCCCGTGGGTGTCGTAAAAGTCGACAGAGGGAAAATGAAAACCGAGGAGATGGGCAGCAGCATCTTGCTGGAACATCTGAATAAATAAACTGCGGTTGCCAACCCGTCTGCCAAGGCGTGGCAACTATGGCAAAATCCCCCCAAAATGAGAGCTACAAACTTTTGTGGCAATCTATAGGGGAGGCCCATGTTCAGCAGTGGACTATTGATAGGCTGAAACGAAGCTTAAGTATAAGTATACTATAATTTGAAGAAAATAATGGCATTGATACAGTCTCATTCAATTCTATAACTTGCTTATGTAGTAGATGTGCCGCGTGTTGAACGGACAAAGGCTGACTGCCTTTTGTTTATTGGAAACGAGTGATGAGACGAGCAAAACGAATCTGTTGATAAGTGCAATGTCTGCCCATAACAAATGCAGTGTCACCCAGAACATTACGGAGTGGCACCACACTAAGTCCGACGCCCTGAGACATTAGTTCTTAAATCTTATATGCTCGGTGTATAACTCTCAGTGCCCTTCAGACCAAAGCGCGGTAATGTTTTACACTACTGCTTTACGAACTGGTCCAGAGGTGGTACCTACCTAGACCGATGCCTGGATAGGGATCTTTATTTATAGGAGAAGAGGGAAACGTGGAAGCGGCTCACTTTAAGGTAAGTGATCACAGCCGCTCATAAACAACCGCAAAACCACATTAATTCCAGCTGCACCGCCGCCCATGAATATCGACAATACCAGAGGAATCCCAGGTGCGGTTTCGGCCTTTGGGAAAAGGCCTTTTGAAAAAAACTCGGTCGTAGACGATTCGAGCGGCTCGGCTCTTCGTTGGATTCGGTCAAATGGAAGGAACCACACACGTTTGTTCCGGCACTCGTCGACGTGTTCCCGAGAAATATTGCCGGCGTATAAGGCATTACCAGTACTGTCATCCGTATATCAATTAATATTACTAATTTATAACATGTCATTGATATACAGAAGGAATAGAGTTGGTGATAGCACGCAACCTTGTGGAACACCAGCTTTCACAGGATTGAAGTCCGAGCATGCACCGTCGACTACGACTTGGATGCTCCGGCCTGTACGAATACGGTGACCTAATTGAATAATTTCTCGGGAAGCCCGTAGGAAGGCAGCTTTGAGAGAAGCGCTTAATGCCAGACCCGATCGAAGGCCTTCGCTATATCTAAACCAACTGCCAGGGCCTCCTTCTTGCTTTCGACTGTTACCACCCATCGATTAGATAGTAGATTCTATCGGGCCCACTTGACTTGCTGATGTCCAGGGAGAATAGTACTTTGCGCAGTGACCTCTGGCAACCGCAATTCTGGCATAGAGCAATCACACCGCGGGATGGTCGGCGGCTTACCGCTTCCTCCTGACATCAAGAGACGCAAAGATAGCTTAAAAGATAGGCCTTTTCTTTTGCGGCATGGGTCCGTGTGTAGTCCTCTCTGTGCAGAGACGGAAGCGATGGTTGACAGACGTTTCCGAGGACGGAGGTGAAATCAGAATGCACGAGTTCCTGAAAGAAGGCGAACTAGTTTCTCGCCAATTCTGCCAATGTGCTCTGACTTTAACTCTATTGAAGGACCCGAAGGCACAGGTGTACTTTTCATGATCGCTGGTTTTTTCATCGTAGCACCAGAAGTCAGTATGTCAGTCAGTGCGTCAGTCGCGAAGTGTGCGAGTCACCTTGAAGAGTTCGTCGTTGGGGTAGATGACGGCGGTGTTGGGGCGCGAGGTGCGGATGTAGCAGATGCCGCGCGTGTTGGCGGCCAGCTCCACCGCGCGCTCCGTCGACACAGCGTCCCTGGAACAAACATATCGATTGCCACTCATTTTTTCCCTTACTCCAAACTGATAGGTGTCTAGAACAACACCTAACACATTCCTACAGAGTTGTCAAAAGAGGCGACTAAGGTAATGTACGGACAGCCTTTCGTGACATGACACCATAATATGAAATGCTGTCACTTATACTGCTCGTAGGACGGCAACAGGGAGTCAGAATTTTGAATCGTACCAAAATGGCGGCGTGGTACGTCACTCGCTTCCCGCTGGGGCGAAAAGAGGGCTACGTGTGTGGTCTCTGCCTACCCGTTTACATGGGATAAAGAGACGTGACCGTATGTTATAATTAATGGTAAAACATATAAAAAAAAAACCTTTTTTTTTAAAGTTTCACTTATTTATTTTTAACGGTAAACCAATGTAACGCTTTTCACTAGTCATATGATAAAAGTTGATGTTTTGTTTTGTAAATAAATGATGCAAATAACACTACATCACGATTGTCTCGACTCGACTAGATATGGCAAGTCTTTAATGTAAATAAGAAATAGGAATGGACCAAGAAACGTACCTTGTGTGACACCTTGTGAGACCCTGCTATCCCGGAAAAACTCGTACAATTAATAATAACTTTTTGATGTTTATGCTCATATTAAGCAAGAAGTTTAAGCGTAATTATAAATGACCATAACGTTATATTTTATGCATCGAATATGTTAATTAGTTCACCACTCGCATCGGTCGTAGGCCGACCTACCTCAAACTCGAACTGGTTTTGGAGAATCAATTAAATTAAATAAAAATTCTTTAACGTTTGATCATAAATAATTTTCATTGTCTTTTAGCCACCCACTACAGAGCTCTGTAGGCCTCTCACTACAGTTAGGGTCATAATCGCCACGATTAGCAGGTGGATTGATGATCTCAGAACCAGGTTCCTGGAATCTGATGCTGCAATATCACGAGTCCAGAACCGCGTTGAGGAGTACAAGGAGATAAAATTTTACATGATACATTAATCGATATAGTCATTCTGACATGTTAATAATACTTTATTTCAAAACTAGCTGTACCTTCCGGTTTCACCCGCGTAAAAAAGCAGAGTCCGATCGATGATATACTTCCCTATTTGGGTCGGATTTGGTGCTTTAATTTTTTTTTAGGCGGAATCCTAATTATTTTTCTAAACTAAAAAAAAGCCTTAGATACCCGCTATAATATCAGCTGTCTGTCAGTGATGTTGACGACCGCGTGGCCTAGTGGTCAGAGTACCTGACTTCTGGGCCGCGGGTCCTGGGTTCGAATCCCAGCCGGAGCCAACATTTGTGCTAAAACATAAATTGTTGGTTTTCGGGTCTGGTTGTGTTGTGTTTGTCCTCGTGTTTCTGACACTGCATGCTAGCCTACCTCCGATCTTATCGCATCAGCGTTACATCGGGCGCGGGTAGGTTGGGACGAGTGAGTGCCTCTGTGTTTGCGCGTACACTTGTGGCACTATAATACCTCCTGCGCAGTTGATGGCTCTCGACAGTAGTCGGCAGTTGTCGCCGTGGTCGAAATCGGCTAGGAGAACATCATCATATCACATCAGTACTCACGACGGATAGAAGACGGTGGCAGTGGGCACGGCACGGAACAGGGCCAGGTCTTCCAGTCCCATCTGTGAGGGTCCGTCCTCCCCGATGCTCACACCGCAGTGGGAACCTACCAGGTTGATGTTGGACTGACTGATGGCTCCCATACGAATCTGTTGATAGATAAATGATTGTATGTTACAATATGGAGGTTCTAATGGTGGTAGGGTTTATATACAAGAATCTCTCTCGTTAAGTATTAGTGTGCAAACGTTACTGTGTTTCGGTTTCAAGAGCACTGATAGTTAGTGTAATTATTGGGAATGAGACTTACGAACTGATGCCCCGAGTGACGAGTGCAGTGTGGTGCTACATAGAAAGGTGCTGGGTGACACAGCAATTGTTATACGTTGCACTTTTACTGGTGGTAGGATTCCTACGCAGGAATCCATCTAGGTAGGTACCACCACATGCCTGTTATTCTGACGAAGCAGGTGTAATTACCAGGCATGCGACTTAAGAACTGTCTCAGGATGACGAGCGCAGTATGGTGTCATACAGAAATGGTCTGGGTGGCACAGAATTTGTAATGGGCAGACCGATGCGATTACCATCAGGTGAATGACAACTGATCGTATATAATAAGTGGTTCAAAGGAATCATGATGAGATAGGATGCACCAGTCCATAAGTCGATACATGTCCAGCAGAGTAGGATAGCACCTACCTCTTTCTTACCGAGGTGACAGAGAGGCGACTAAGGTATTGTACGGACAGCCTTTATTCGTGCAGAATAATACTATAATATACAATGCTGTCACTGTACTGCTCGTGAGAACGCAATGGGGAGTGAGAATTATTTGGACCCGCACCAAAATCGCGGCGACGTGGTTCGCCATCCGTCACGTCTCGTTTCCCGAGAGGGCTAAAAGTGGATGACGTGAGTGGCTCTGCTTACTCCTTATACGGGAAAAAGGTTTGAATGAATGTATGTATGTATGTGTGTATGTATGTATGTATGTAAGTAGGTATGCATGTATGTATGGCTGTTTGTATGTATGTTTGTATGCATGGTTGTATGTATGTATGTATGCATGTATGTTTGTATGTATGTATGTGTGTATGTATGTATGCATGTATGTATGGCTGTTTGTATGTATGTTTGTATGCATGGTTGTATGTATGTATGTATGCATGTATGTTTGTATGTATGTATGTGTGTATGTATGTATGCATGTATGTATGGCTGTTTGTATGTATGTTTGTATGCATGGTTGTATGTATGTATGTATGCATGTATGTTTGTATGTGTGTATGTATGTATGCATGTATGTATGGCTGTTTGTATGTATGTATGTATGCATGTATGTATGGCTGTTTGTATGTATATTTGTATGCATGTATGTTTGTATGTTTGTATTTGTGTGTATGTATGTATGTATGTATGTGTGTATGTATGTGTGTATGTATGTATGTAAGTATGTATGCATGTATGTATGTATGCATGCATGTATGTAGCAGTGCGCCGGCAGACGGCGCAGGTACCTGGTCGAAGGTGCGCGTGAAGAAGGCGGCGAATGTGGAGGCGAAGGCCACGGTTCGGTCCCGGCACGCCGCGCCCGTCGCCACGCCCACCAGCGTCTGCTCCGCGATGAAGCACTCCACGAACCTGCCGCCACACGCACACATGTACTCATTTGCGTAAATAACAGGCATCCAAAAACCCACACATATAACATTTGAGTGTAATCACACCGCCATATTAAGAGCTGTGGTACTTTCAGTAGTTGCCATTTAAAACATTAATTTATATGGTTTTCAGATCATCATCATCATTTCAGCCTATCACTAATCCACTCCTGACCAATAGTCTCCCTCATAGATGGTTTGTGGCTCTAATTTTGGGGGGGATTTTTCCATATTCGCCACGCTCGGCAAGCGGGTTGGCAACCGCAGTTTATTTATTCAGATGTTCCATTATGATGCTGCTGCCCATCTCCCGGTTTCTATTTTCCCTCTGTCGACTTTTACGACACCCACGGGTCGTTGAGGTGGAAGATTCTCTTAACACCACCGCACGGCAGGACGTCGGTTAAAGGAATATAAATACTTGGAGGCATTGACATACAAAAAAATCCAAGATACACAGTTCCATTCAAAAAGCGTCCCAGATCATTAAAAACGAAACTAAAGACCACCATATTATATCGTGGGCACCTTTTCAAATGAAATCAATTGCTTGGAGGTCAAGAAATTCCAAAGACCCTCCAAGCGGAGCGGCAAGCTCTCCACAACTCCAGTACATACAAATATATTGAATTGAGCATCGGAGCAGATATTTTAAAATGACTAGAAGATATTTCAGAGCCATTTATTTTCTTGTTGCTTCTTTTGAAGTTCAAAGAAGCTATTAACGAGCCTAAGCTGAGTAAATTTATTTTAACTTTGAATTCTGAGCATAAAAACACTATTTCTACTCTCTGCTTCTTTAGCTTGTTATAAGATCTATCGCTTATTTTATTGAAAGCGTTTGTTTTTATAATATTACACATAAAAAGAAATGTATACTAATCAATTAAAAAAGTCACCTCTCAGGGTAGGCATTGCGCAGTTTGTCGCTGAAGGTAGAGTTCTTGGTGTCGCCGTCCAGAGCAATTACTCTGCAACAAGAAATTGAATTAATAAAGTTACTTATGAACTCAGGTATTGGCGTCTTGGAATTTGGACATAATTGAAATGTAGTAGACATTAGGAGTATGCATATATTCCTAGTCACCAATCAATCTGCGAGGTCTTGAATATTTTAGATTGGATGCGATAATTAGGGCTTCGTTTTTCTTTTATTGGATAAAGTGATGAAACGAGCAAAAAGTTCACCTGATGGTAAGTGCAACGTCTGCCCATAACAAACGCTATGCCACCCAGAAAATTTCTGTGTGACACCACACTGTGCCCATCACCCTGAGACATAAGTTTTGTGATTACGCTAGCTCACAGTGCCCTTCAGACCGAAACACAGTAATGTTTGCACACTTACTGCTTCACGGCAGAATAACTGGCCCTGTGTTGGTACCTACCTAGACGGATTCCTGCATAGGAATCCTACCACCACTAACATTTTTGAATTCTATTTATGGCGGTCGCTTATATCCTATACATCACTCAACTGGGATTCATTATATAACAACTAGCTAAACATGAGACATCATACTTAAGATGAACTGACAGACGCGATAATGAATCCGGTATTTTAAGCGTTTAAAATACCACTGAGAATAGATGTAACAATGCATTATATCGATAGATGGATATAAAAAAATGTGTACAGTTCACATGTTGTAGAAGTGAATCATTCAAAAACTAAACTTCGAGGGAATGAGACAAATGCAGCGTATCAAATTAAATAATATTTTTGCTTTCAAAATGAAACTCAGTGACCTTTCTTACTGAATCCCAGAGACATCATGGCGATCACCAGGATGTTTCTTTTGTCTGACATGTCGGATTTACTGTCCTCCTTTGCCATGTTAAATACTCACGCATGCGTCGATGCTCTCTGAATGATACTTGCAATTTTATAAATATTATTATTTACTGATATTTATATAAACACCATTATTTTGTATTATACACATATATATTATTAATGAATAGAATACATTTTATAATCTTTTGTTTATACCCAAATTATCCGATTTTGTATGTTTCAAATTACATTGTATTACTTTTAAAAATGATATAATAAAAATATTTTTCAGTCCAATCTCGTCCGTTTGCCAATTCAAAGGTTTTTTGGCTGAAAATCAGCGCTGTGTGTGACCATTCTTACACAGTACATGCTGAGCCAACCCCTTTTCGACACAGAACTATTTTGTTTTGTTTTTTATTTTTTTCATATTCAACTGTATTATGTTCTTGTGCCGGATAAATGTTTTTTCTATTCTATTCTATCAGGAGTAGGATAATTGTAGGGTTTATTTATAATTATATTAATATTGTTACCAAGTTTCAACATTATTTTACATTTTATCCTACATATATTACATTACATATTATACAGATAAGAATTAGAAAATATATACACCGCATAGTGTATTCTATCTCATTCTCTCGCTGCCTTAATTCTATAGATGTATATGTTAGTCTGAGTTTCAAATCACAACAATTGTAGAGAAGTTTCAATAATTATACTGAGAATGCAGCAATCATCGCACATGAAAACCTATCATCATCATCATTTCAGTCTATCACTAGTCCACTACTGAAGATAGGCCTCACCCACCTTAGATTGACAAGCTTGGCAGATGTTCCAGGAAGATGCTGTTGCCCATTTTCCGGTTTTAATTTTTCCTCTGTCGACTTTTACCGACACCCACGGGATGCGATGAGGTGGTAGATTCTCTAAAGTCGCCACCACATGGTACATGAAAACGTATAATGTTGTATAATGAAGTAGTGTCCGAGTGTTACTGCCCGCGTCGGCCGACGTCGGCCGCGTGAGTACGACAAACGTTTGCTCTAGCACGCGGCTTCTTAAATACGCAATGTGTGCGTACTCTGAGTAAAGCTTGTGCAATGTTATTGTGTGCCATTAAAAAAAATGGTCAGTCTGTAGAAGTCTGTCCGTCCCTAAGTCAGCAAGTATAGAAAATTAATATAAGATTTAATTATTTTCCTAAAAAAGGTAAGGAGAATCTAAAGGTAATACTGGTGGTAGGATTCCTATGCAGGAATCGATCCAGGTAGATCCCCCCCCCCCCCCCCCAAGGGCAATTATTCTGCCGTGAAGCAGTAGTGTGCAAACATTACTTTGTTTCGGTCTGAAGGGTAATGAGAGCCAGTGTAATCACTGGGCAAGTGAAACTTAAAAACTGATGTCACTAGGTGATGGTCGCAATGTCGTGCCAAAGTGGTGATAAAATGACGAGACGAGCAAAACGTTCACCCAATATAAGTGCTACGTCTGTCCATAACGACATCATTTATCATCATCGGAACAGTTTTGAGTGGCGTCACGCTGCGCACGTCACCTTGAGACATTAGTGTGTTTTTATTCGATGGTATTCGGTAGCATCCCGTGGTTGAAGATCGGCCAACAGGTCATGAAATGGAATGTATTGTGTATGATTTGATTTGTAGATGTGCAGTGGAGACTGCGGTAGTGAGGTGACCCACCTCATGTTGGTGTCGGCGATCTTCTTGAGGGCGGTGCCGTATGCCAGGCGGGTGGCCACCAGCTCGGCCGGCTGGTAGGCGGGCGGCGCCGACAGCGACACGTCCGCGATGTGCACGGCCGGCGCCTCCGCCAGCGGAGCCCGGGCCTTCGGGCTCGGCGAGCTGCTCTTCATCTGGGACTGCAGGTGCTGCGACAATTCAGAAAATTGCTTGACTGTAAAGTCGGTTTACGGACGATAGTTCCGAAGAAGCATTGATGAAATTGCATACTTTTATGAATTGAATTATTGTCATGTGGTGGCGGCTCGTTAAAGAATACTTCCACTCCATCTCGTCCAATGGATCTCGTAAAAGGCGAGTAAGGAATTAAACTGCACTGTGCACCCAACAGCGCATGGTGGCGATGGGCTCACCACCTATCACACCAAGTGCATTATATGGTTTTGGTGAAGCGTGGATTGTGCCAGTCATCTGTTTTTGCAGTCAGTACGAAGTCTCTGACTACCCCTTATGGGATACAGTCATGATCTTATGTACATATGTATGTAAAAAAAAATAAGCTTCAGCCTATAAATGTCCCACTACTGAGCACAGGCCTCCTCTCATTTCTAAGAGGGTTTTGGAACTAGGAAGAATCCGCCACGCTGCTCCAATGCGGGTTGGCAGACTACACGTCTTCGAAAATATTTTTTATTCCTCAGACATGCAGGTTTCCTCACGATGTTCTCCTTCACGTGGCAAATCAGCACTTAAAATTGCAATTAACAATTTTAGTGGTGCCGGCACCGGAAATCGAAACCCAGATCACTCGCGTACTATGAAATTTAAAGCGAGCGCCTAGCCCCTGAGCTAACACGTTGTTTCGTATTCAACATTTGTTATAAATAATGGCTTCCGTCGAGGTGGGCGGGGAATTATTGTAAAAGTTCTCGAAGAAGCTCGCGTGGCGGCGTTCCAGTACCAGAACTATTCTGGTAGCTCTGACGTCACGCGAGAAGAGATATATACCACAAGCCAACGCTTGGGCTGATCGTGCCTCTCTATCACATGTTGCGCGCTCTCGCTTGCACGCACAGGCTCAAGCGGAACCAGACACTTTCATGCGCGCTGCCTTATAAGACTATATATAGACGCTTTATAAGACGTTATCTTAAGATAACAGCCTATAAATGTCCCACTGCTGAGCACAGGCCTCCTCTTATTTCCGTGAGGGTTTTTGGAGCTAGGAAGACTCCGCCACGCTGCTCCAATGCGGGTTGGCGACCTTCACATGTCTTCAAAATTTTTTTTATTTCACATGCAGGTGTTTAATGTTTCCCTTCACTACCGAGCACGTGGTAACTCAGCACTTAAAATTGCATTCAACAATTTTAGTGGTGCCGGCACCGGGAATCGAACCCAGGTCACTCGCGCCTAGCTCCAGAGCTACCACGGCTCTTAGCAATTACGATTACATCTAAATTATTTGTGTAGTGCTGTCGCCTAATGAACTGGTTGTCTACGTCTAACGTCTGCCCGTAACAGATGCTGTATCACACAGAGCTTGACACATCAGTACTTAAGTCTCATATGCCCCCCCCCCCCCCCCCCCCAGTTGCATTACACTATCTCAGTGCCTTTCAAACCGAAACACAGTAATGTTTGCACGCTACTGCTTCACGGCAGAATAACTGGCCCTATAACCTACCTAGACGGATCCCTGGATAAGAACCCTACCCGGTTCGGGTATTGGAATATTATTTTAAAAGTTTTTATCGATTTATATGAATCTAATTTTACGGATTTTATCGCGTTCAATGTTTTACTATTGATAACCCGACGTTTCGAGTGCTTTACAGCACGATGGTCTCTCTTACATTCGCCAAACAAAAAGATCGATAGAAACCCGCGTAAAAGAACACATAGCTAACGTGAAGCATAGTCGTTCTAGGAAGTCTGCAGTCTGTGACCATGTTCTGGATCATCCCAACCATTACATCAGATTTGATAAAGCACAGATCCTTGCAAAAGAACACCGATTCCTACCAAGGATGATTCGCGAGGCTATTGAAATCAAAAAACATCCTAATTTCAAAAGAGAAGATGGTTGGGTATTACCACCAGCTTGGGATCCAATAATAAATTAAATTAAATCAAAAACCAAGCATACCACTGCAAGACTTCAAGATACAGTTAGCTCTTTCTGCGTAGATCGGACTAAAAATAATTATTAAAAGCTGAAGGTACCCCGGATTAACTATGACATCAGGACATCTGTCACCTCAGTCCTCCCGTGGCCATGGGTGCTGTAAAGCACTCGAAACGTCGGGTTATAAATAGTTAAACATTAAACGCGATAAAATCCGTAAAATTAGTTTCATTTAAATGTGTAGCGTTCGCGTAAATATAAGAAATCATTAGTTTTTATCAAATTATTCAATATCCCATATAGTAAAATCATTATTGTATCAATATACATCAACTTCGTTCTACCCACATACCTTGATAATCTTCTCTCCCTCAGCGCCGAGAGCCTTCCCGTGCCAGTTTTCGGCATCCTCAATCCCAGGGAAGCCTTTGCCCTTGTAAGTCTTGGCGACGATTGCTGTGGGCCGCCCGCTCACCGCAGCCGCTTCATCGAACGCCTTCACCAGCTCCGACACGTCGTGACCGTCCACAACTATGGAGTTCAGTCCGAAGGCTTTGAGACGGGAATCATAGACATCCATCTGTTGAAAATGTAATACACTCGGCGTCAAAAAAATCGCACATCCGAAAAAAATAATTTAAATACTATTTTAACACAACAGGCCAATGGCAATGTTGTGGTTTGAGGGTATCATTCGAAAGGTGATTTCATTAGCTTTCAGGAATTTTAATTGAATTTTACTTTTATAACGAGGCGAAAGAGAAATTAAAGAAAAATTCAGGGTATGTACAAATTTGCAAATTAATAATTTAAAAAAAAACTTAATAAATACAAAAAAGTTCTTAAAACCTAGTGTTACCCCCCCTTGCCTTGATAACGGCTTCCATGCGATCTTTCATGGACCTTACAAGGATCGCAACAGTCTCTTGGGGTATTTGTTCCCACTCTTCAAGTACCGCATCTTGGAGCTCTTGAAGAGTGGCTGGAGCTGGAGCTCTTGAAGAGTGGCTGGAGCTGGATCTCGAGCTCGCATGCGCCGTTTTAGGTCATCCCAGAGATGTTCTATTGGGTTAAGGTCTGGACTTCGTGCTGGCCAATGCATAACAGGGATATCGTCCTCCTGTAAATAATCCCGTACAATAGCCGCGGTGTGGCAACGAGCATTATCATGCATTAACATGAATCCATCACCGACATAACCAGCATACGGGACCACATGTTCCTCCAGGATTT
Organism: Luehdorfia chinensis; assembly: GCA_019845155.1. Classification (NCBI taxonomy): domain Eukaryota; kingdom Metazoa; phylum Arthropoda; class Insecta; order Lepidoptera; family Papilionidae; genus Luehdorfia; species Luehdorfia chinensis. Next base: position 575,156 of record JAHVAK010000696.1, read on the forward strand.
CAGTAATGTACCGACCAGCATTTAATGACCCTTGCCCACGGCCACCCCGAGTCCGGGAAACGCACACAAGTTCCGTTTTCCCGTCGACGGAAATGCCGCTCCAAAACATACACGAGCCACCCCCGTATTCGACGGATTCTTCAAAGCAGGGTTGTGTGAACCTCTCCCCCTGTCTTCTGTAGACCCTTCTACGTCTGTCATTGCAGAAGAGACAGACCCTCGTCTCATCAGAGAAGAGTACGGTCCGATACTGTTCTAGAGTTCACTCGCAATGATTGCGAGCAAACTCAAGGCGATCTCTGCGATGCTGTGCAGTAAGTTTTGGACCTTTAGCAGGTCTATGGGCTGTTAAACTCTTTTCGTGTAACCTTCTTCTTATCGTAGAAACACTCACAGATGTTCTCCGAGTTGATCGAAGCTGTTGTTGCAACTCATTTGTAAAACGGTTTCGTAAAGATGTCGTAACGATGAAACGGTCATCTCTTTCCGATGTGCACCGTTTTCTTCCAGATCCCGGTTTTCTAACATAACCACCAGTCTGCTGAAAACGTTGGAACACCCGTCGAACTGAAAAACGGGACAGGTTCAACTGTCGAGCAACGTCACACTGCCGCATCCCCGACTGCAATAGGGCAATCACTTGAGCGGCTTCTTCAGAGCTGGTGTCCACCTTTACTTGGGTTACTTGTCATCCAGATCGACCCTTTTATACCCTTTTTAGGTGTTGTAACTAGCGTCCTTACTAACGAGCATTTGACAGTGTTTATTTTTGACGCTCTATAATGATAAATGTTTTAATGATTTCATGATTTTTTTATTAATAATGTAAAGCTATTCAAATACCCATTTCAAACATACCAATATTTATAAAAATATAATTCGTTTCTAGCCATTACAGCCATTTTTCGCGCAAACTCAGAGAGGTGCGATTTTTGTGACGCTGAGTGTATCTAATTACACGCCATTGAACACCTAAAACAGACGTGAACATGGTTGCGAAATCTTACCGATTGATATTTAGAATCTACTCGCTATTGTGTATATTTTTATTGGATAAAGTGACGAAACGTGCGAAACTTCAGCTGATGGTAAGTGCAACGAACATTTCTGTGTGACACCACACTGCGCTCGACACCTAGAGACATCAGTTCTTAAATCTCATATGCCCTTTCAGTGACAGCCTCACGGCAGAATTACTGGCCCTGTGGTACCTACCTAGACGGATTCCTGCTTAGGAATCCTTGCACCAGTAGTTATGTGTATGTATGTAATTTAATATCAAAGATGGTATGTTTGTTTGTTTGACATCCAATCACGCTCAAAAGGCATTTTGACACGGAAAGGTTATACATACATAAGATCACGACTGTATCCCATAAGAGGTAGTCAGAGACTGGGCACTCACTGCAAAAGCAGATGACTGCCACAATCCACGTTTCACCAAAACAATAGAATGCAATTGGTGTGATAGGTGGTGAGCCCATCGCCACCATGCGCTGTTGGGTGCACAGTGCAGTTTAATTCCTTACTCGCCTTTTACGAGATCCATTGGATGAGATGGATTGGTAGTATTCTTTTAACGAGCCGCCACCACACGGCTTATCGGAAAGGTTATATGATACTTTATTTAAGTTTTATTAAATCAATAATTTCTAAATTTTCATTTACGACGAACGGAGCGGTAACAGCTTGTACGAGTATTTCAGAAACACAACTTTATATTAAACATTGATATAGAATGAACGATATGAAAACTAGAAAGAAATTAACTTTTATCATTAAAAAAAAAGATCCACTGCTAGGCGACTACAATAAAAAAAAATTCAATTGCATGTCACTGACACTCGCACCTACGTGACCCTGATTCCTTTCACCGGTTTGGATTGGTTACATTCCATACTCGATTTTAACTATACCATAACGCAATGGGGGTGATAGATTACTTTGACTTTAACATTCAAGTTTTTTTTTTAATTCGATAAAGTGATGAAACGAGCAAGCACACAGAAAATGTATCACACAAAAAATCTCTGTGTGACACCACACTGCGTCCATCACGCTGAGACATAGGTTCTTAAGTCTCATATGCCCAGTGACTACGCTAGCTCACAGTGCCCTTCAGACCGAAACACAGTAATGTTTGCACACTACTACGTCACGGCAGAATAACTAGCCCTGGGGATACCTGGGGAACCTAGATGGATTTCTGCAAAGGAATCCTACCACCAGTAATAAGTATTGCTTTGTTTTTAATTTTATTCGTTTCTTACTAAACCAACACAGATTTGATTCTGCTTTTGGGGTTTGTATTTTTTTGGGCGGAACCCTAACTACTCGTATTTTTCTAAAATTATGGTGGCCAAGTTACCCGCTATAATATCAGCTAGCTGTCAGTGAACTAGTCAAAATAGGTCCGCCCGTTTCAAAGATTAGCCGGAACAAACAGACAGACAGACAGACAGACAGACAGACAAATTTTTTTTTCCTTTAAACACTGTATGTACTTTCATAAGAATTAAGTAAAATGTCTATTGCGTTACTACAAACAGACACTTAAATTTTATTTATTTGTACAGATAAGTAGTTTTCGGAAAGTGTCTAGTGCCTAGGCAACAGTACGATGATTATTGAGTCAGTTAATCAATAAATGTCAGAGGTGCCGTCTTCGGTTCCAATGGATATCTTATCGCACATTCATTAGTGCTGTGTGAGTGTCGCATAACCGATCAATGAAGAATATGTCAGTGTACCTATCTGGGCCAGGTTATCTCGAACCGATTATTTATGAACAGAAACGGCCACTATTTTGGTTTACTGCGTGAAAATATTTTCATAAAATTAGACTACAGAATCAGCAATAGCTTTGTTGAAATGGAAATAAGGAGAAACTGAAACTTTCTAAGAGTTTCGACATCACGAACACATTCGGACAATGTATACATTTCACCGCGACCGCGTGGCTCAGTGGTCAGAGTACCTGACTGCTTAGAAGTCGCGCGGGTCGTGGGTTCGAATCCCAGCCGGAGCCAACATTTGTGCTAAAACATAAATTGTTGGTTTTCGGGTCTGGTTGTGTTGTGATTGTCCCCGTGTTTCTGACACTGCATCCTAGCCTGCCTCCGATCTTATCGCATCAGCGTTACATCGGGCGCGGGTAGGTTGGGACGAGCGAGTGCCTCTGTGTTTGCGCGTACACTTGTGGCACTATAATATCTCCTGCGCAGTTGATGGCTCTAGACAGTAGTCGGAAGTTGTCGCCGTGGTCGAAATCGGCTAGGAGGACATCACTCACATTTCACCCGCCGTGTGGTAGCGGCTGAAGAGAATCTACCACCACGTCTCCACCCACCCGTAAGTGTCGTAAAAGTCGACAGAGGGCAAAATGAAAACCAGAAGATGGGCAGCAGCATCTTCCCGGAACATCTGAATAAATAAACTGCGGTCGCCACCGCGCCTGCCGAGCGTGGAAACTTTGGCAACCCCCCCCCCTCCTCCCGAAATAAACTTAAAATTTTGTGGCAATCTATTGGGGAGGCCTATGTTCAGCAGTGGACTAGTGGCTGAGAGCTGCAGAGGTTGGAGTGAGTGAATTGAATCAGAGTTCCTGAGATTAGCGCGTCAAACATACAAAGTGGTGGTAGGATTCCTATGCAGGAATCCATCTAGGTAGGTACCACCCCAGGGCCAGTTATTCTGCCGTGAAGCAGTAGTGTGCAAACATTACTGTGTTTCAGTTTGTAGGGCACTGTGAGCTAGCGTAATCACTGGGCATATGTCACTTTTATGAAATTAAAAAAAAAAACGCTTCGACGTTCAAACATACAAACTCTCCGACTTTATTATAGTAGTAAGATAACACGTGCTTGTCACAAACTCTAAATTTAATGAGATTACTTTTCGATATAAGAATTAAGCAATTTCGTTCGTCGTAGACGTGAGTTTTTCCCGTCCGATCCCACCGCATATCGGCCTATAAGCCTCCTCAAGGCCTTAGGCAAGATATACGAACGCCTACTTCTCGCCCGCTTAAGAGACTTCATGCAGTCTCGAGGGATCCCCATCCACGAGCAGTTTGGATTCCGTGCCAAACACTCATGTACCCAGCAGGTGCACCGCATAACGGAGCACATTCAATCCCGCTTCATACGCGGGCTTCATACCGGAGCGCTCTTCTTCGACGTGGCGAAAGCGTTCGACAAGGTCTGGCACAACGGGCTCATATACAAGTTATATGGACTCGGTGTGCCAGATCGCCTCGTACTCATCATACGAGATTTCTTACGCAGTCGAACCTTCCGCTACCGCGTCGAGGGGGTGCGATCCGAATCACATCCCATCCTAGCCGGCGTACCACAAGGCTCAGTCCTAGGTCCCGTGCTCTACACCCTTTTCACGAACGACATACCGCACACCAGCGGCGTCGAACTCGCCCTCTTCGCAGATGATACCTGCCTATATGTGTCTGGACGTAATCCAGACACTATCTCTAAACGCCTCCAATCCGCAGCCCGAACCCTCGGGAACTGGTTTCGGAAATGGAGGATCGAGGTCAACCCAATCAAAAGTGCAGCCATGTACTTCTCGCGGCGCATAACGCAGCATCTCCCCACAATAGAGTTATTCGATCGTCCAATCCCCTGGGAAAAGACAGTCAAATACTTAGGCGTCCTATTAGACTCGAGACTCAGATTCGGTCCACATATTAACCGAGTAAGGAACCGAGCGGCGTTCGTACTCGGTCGATTACATCCGTTACTAAATAAAAATAGCAAAATGTCCCTACGTAATAAAATTACACTTTACAAAGCCTGTATTCGGCCAATTATGACATACGCAAGCCCCGTATTTGCGCATGCCTCCCCGCGTCAAATTCACCGACTTCAGGTAATACAAAATCGATTCATGCGTAAAGCCACGGGAGCACCGTGGTTCGTGCGTAATGCTAACCTTCATATCGATTTAGGGCTTCCTACCATAGCCCAATATCTAAAGTTGGCCTCTCGCCGATACTTCGACTCTGCCGCCACGCACCCCAACCCACTGGTTGTCAGTGCCGCCACTTACAACGCCCTCGCGATACACCAAAACTCGACCCGCGGAAAAAGGAGACCGAGGCACGTCCTCGAGGACCCTGACGACGCGACCACTATTGCCCAAGCGCTCTACTCAACACTACACAAACACCCATTATCACCATCATACCGCCCCCGCCGTCGGCGTGGGCGTATCAGACAAAGTTATTCGCGATACCGCCGCATCTCAGGCCGGTTTTCCCCTAGCAGTAGTGTCATAAACAAGTCGCTGGAGTTTCTTCGCCACTTCTCTGAACCATTGAATTGGTGGAAACTTAGAATAAAATAGTTTAAAATATAGAGTAATTTGCCCTCCATTGCAGTACTGGAGCACGCCACCTTCATCGACTGTTTTGGAACGGATGACGGTCCGCCGAATGCGGGGCCCTTCGCCAGTCTCCAAAAAGTTTCCTAACTCAGGCTTCCACCTTTCATCCGGCAAGCCTTGGTAAATGACCACTTAAAATGCAAAAAAAAAAAGTGGCCGGCAAAGAGATTTTTCCTAGTCGTTTCTCTTTGATTTAAGGGAGCGGAGCCCTAAGCTAGAATAGTTTATTTGCTTAAAATCATACAAAAAAAACATAAATTGTTGCTGGGACTTCCTTTTAAGTAAATATATACTTGTGCCAGGATGCCCCGCTCTTCCACAACCAAAACGATGCCCCACAGTAGCATTTCTCCTGTGTCGTGGGTGCCGTTTTACACATATTAATTCCACATGCACAAACACCCAGACCCGGAACAACTATCTGTAGGTCATACAAATATTTGTCCCGTGCGGGAAACGAACCCGCGACCCGCGGCGCAGAAGTCAAGCGCTTAACCACTGCGCCAACCGAGCCGACAAGTGTATAGGTGTGTTTGTGTGTGTAGGTGTGTGAATGATTCGTATGATTATTTAACTACATGTAATAGTGATTCAATCTCATCATAGTTAAGTTTGAAAAGCCACTCTTACAAAATTTTTTATATATCACACGGCCAGATGGCAAATTTGCCCAGATTTGAACCCGGTTCCATTCCATGGGTAGGGATAAATGTTCAGTCGTGGACTTGCGATGTTCTACTTTGACGACTATGACGATTTTATAAATATTTTGCAAGTGTCACCTGATGCTGCAGCGAGGTGGGCTCGGACTGCCCGAGGCGGTTGACGTCGAAGATGACCACCAAGTTGTCCAGCTTGTAGTGGCTTGCGAAGTGCAGCGCCTCCCACACGCTGCCCTCTGCCGCCTCGCCGTCGCCCACCAGGCAGTACACCCTGAGGATGAACGGCATGTGTAATGAGACGCCAACTCACAGGGAATACATGCATACATACATAAGATCACGACTGTATCCCATAAGGGGTAGTCAGAGACTGAGCACTCACTGAAAAAGCAGATGACTGCCACAATCCGCGTTTCACCAAAACAATATAATGCAGGGACCCGTTTAGGCGGCTACCAAACATTCTTGGAGACTTAACTGGGTGACGAGCGCAGTGTGGCGCTACGGAAATGTTCTAGGTGACGCAGTATTTATTATATAAGTAGTATCTTACTGGTGGTAGGATTCCTATGCAGGAATCCGTCTAGGTAGGTACCACCCCAGTGCTAGTTATTCTGTCCGTGAAGCAGTAGTGTGCAAGCATTACTGTTCCGGTTTGAAGGGCACTGTAGAGCTAGCGTAATCACTGGGCATTTGAGACTTAAGAACTGATGTCTCAGGATGACGGGCGCAGTGTGGTGTCACACAGAAATATTCTGGGTGACACAGCATTTGTTGTGGGCGGACGTTGCACTTACCATCAGGTGAACGTTTTGCTCGTTAGCGTCACTATATACAATAAAAAAAGAAAAAACTAGGTGTGATAGGTGGTGAGCTCATCGCCACCATGCGCTGATGGGTGCACAGTGCAGTTTGATTCCTCACTCGCCTTTTACGAGATCCATTGGATGAGATGGAGTGGTAGTATTCTTTAATAATTAAGGAATAAATTAAATGAAAGAATTCTTCTTTAATTTTGTTTTCTCAACTGGGTATAATCCGATATATACACAAACTAGTTGATGCCCGCGAATTCGTCCGCGTGGTTATAAGTTTTTTTTTAAATATCCACTATTTGATTTTATTCTGTACTTATTTGTGCTCGCTTTTATAAGCCAATCATGAGCGCACATAAATGTGGGTCGGAGGGTTTCGAAGTAAAACAAGTTTACTGAGTCACAGCTTTAATTAAAAATCAAAGAGTATCAAAACACTAAAATCTTTTGCGATCTTCGTCGTCCGCCATTTTCTACCGAGCCATAGACAGTCTAGTCTCTATGTATGGTTGCCATACGCAAAAATAATCCTACATAAATACAAACGTACTAGGATTTTAGATTAGGATAACCAATAACGATAGCAAAGGCTGCTTTCAAGAGCCCCACTAGGTTAAACATGCATCTAAGAAAATAATATTTAAGAATACCATGTTATTCTCAAATCCTAGCTGATATCCCGTGGGAACTAATGGAATAAAAAGTATCCTATGTCCGTCTCCGGGATGTAAGCTATCTCTGTGCTAAATTTCGTCAAGATCGATTCAGCGGTTGAATCGTGAAAAGGTAACAAACAGACAGAGGGACCGAGAGAGTTACTTTCGCATTTATAATATCACTAAAAAAAAAAGGTAAATTGCAGCCTATTAATGTCCCACTGCTGAGCATAGGCCTCCTCTCATTTCTGAGAGGGTTTTGGAGCCGTAATGTCCGCCACGCTGCTCCAATGCGGGTTGGCAGACTTCACTTTCACATTTCTCAGACATGCAGGTTTCCTCACGATGCTTTCCTTCACCGCTGAGCACGTGGTAAATCAGCACTTCAAAAAACAATTTTAGAGGCACCAGGGATCGAACTCAGGTCACTCGCGTAGTGTTAACGTTAAGGGGAGCGCCAGCATCTGGATAGCATTACTTCCCCATACCTTAAACTTCAGCAGTAAGCAGCCATAGCATTCTCTGCTTCTCCTCTTGTCTGCTAAACCCAAAGGTAGACTGGTAGAGAATGCCTCTAGGCATTAAGTCCTCTCTTTGGTACACTTTTTGTAGAAATAAAGTTTAAATAAATAAATACCTTACTAGGTAAGGGGTCGGGCGTTGGCTTTAAATTTTCATAGTATGCGAGTGACCTGGGTTCGATATAGATTAATACCACGTGAAAGCTACATGTCTGAGAAATAAAGTCCGCCACGCTGCTCCAATGCGGGGCATTGGAGCAGCGTGGCGGATTCTTCCCGGCTCCAAAACCAAGAACATATTCGGTAAAACGAATATTATTCAAAAATCATTAAAATAGAATACATATTTCGTCATCATTTCAACTCGTCACAAGTCCACTGCTGAACGTAGGTTTTCCCCACATTATTATCATTAGTTATCGAACGAAACTGACCATTTCGCGAGGAACCGGCGACGAAGCCTGTGGCCCGTGATTCAATAATGAAGAAATACATTTTCAGTGATCAAATTTCGACTTTGAATCGAATGGTGGTAGGATTCCTGGTGAAGGATTCATATGCAGGAATCCGTCTAGGTTGGTACCACTGCAGTCCCGGTTATCTGCCGTGAAGTAGAAATGTTCTGACACAGCATTTATGGGCAGACGTTGTACTTACCGTCAGGTGAACGATTTGCTCGTCTCGTCACTTTCTACCTTAAAGAGATGATGTATTGAAGTAGTGTCCGAGTGTTACTGCCCGCGTCGGCCGACGTCGGCCGCGTGAGTACGACAAACGTTTGCTCTAGCACGCGGCTTCGTAAATACGCAATGTGTGCGTACTCTGAGTAAAGCTTGTGCAATGTTATGTGTCTAACAATATTAATAACAGAATCAGAAATTTAAAAATAAGGGAGAAGAAACTGTGGTAGGATTCCTATGCCCCAGGGCCAGTTATTCTGCCGTGAAGCAGTAGTGTGCAAACATTACTGTGTTTCGGTTTGAAGGGCACTGTGAGCTAGCGTAATCACTGGGCATATGAGACTGAAGAACTTATGTCTCAGGGTGACAGTGTGGAGTCACACAGAAATGTTGTGGGTGACGTAGCATTTGTTATGGGTAGACGTTGCACTTTACATCGTTTCGTCACTCTGTCCAATAAAAAAAAATATATTGATTGTATGACTCTGGTCAGAGACAGGGAGAATCACACCATTAGTGGGTAACCATTACTGTGTTTCGTTTTGAAAGGCACTGAGAGCTAATATAATCGCTGGGCATATGATACTTGAGAACTGATGTGGTGCAATGTGGTGCCACACAGACAGTTTCTAAATGACATTGCTATTATGGGCAAATGGTGCACTTACCATCAGTTGAACGTTTTGCTTGTCTCGTCCTTTACTGCTATAAAAAATAAAACCAGAACCGAAAACCAACAGTTTGTGTGTTTGCCGATATCCTGGCTCCGGTTGAGATTCGAACCCAGGGTCAGCGGTGTAGGTAGGTCCGCTAACCACTAGACGGCTGGGAGTGTCCGTTACCTGTAGGGCGCCTGGTCGAAGTACTTCCCGACGTAGGCCATCCCGGCGGCGACGGCCAGCCCCTGGCCCAGCGAGCCGGTGCCCACGTCCACGAAGTTCAGGCGCGGCGTGGGATGGCCCTCCAGGTCGGAGTCCAGCTTGCGGAGGTTCTTCAGCTCCTCCACCGGGAACAGGCCCGCCTCCGCCCACGCCGCGTACAGGATGGGAGCTGCGTGACCCTGCAAACAAGGAAGGTTTTGAAGTCTGAAGACTATACGGAATATGGAGAAAGGACATACTAATACATACATATAGTCACGCCCATTTTCCATATAAAGGGGTAGGCAGAGGCCACACAAGTAGCCCACTTTTCGCCTACGTGGGAAACGAGACGTGACGGTTGGGTAACCACTTCGCCGCCATTTTGGTATGAATCAAAAAAAATCTTACTCTCCATTTCGCGTTCCCACGAGCAGTATAGTGACAGAATTGCATATTATGGTATTGCTCTACACGAATAAAGACTGTCCTTAGTCGCCTCTTACGACACCTCGGTGGGAAAGAGGTAGGTGCTATTCTACTCTGCCGGACACCCATCGGAGGAAAAAATAACTCAATGATTTTAAAATGTTTAATAATCGAGACAATTATATAATTCAGGGCCATATGTAAGTACTAATAAGTGTCATAATTAAAAGTTTAGTAGTTGTTAGTAGTGTTGTCATATGCATTCCACTACTGACATAGACCTCCCCCATTGATAGCCACAAAAGTTTTCTTTGATAATATAGAACGTTTTATAGCTATTTGACACATTTAGACTATCTTGACTTAGATTATGTTTGACAATTTTTTTAGAATTATACACTATCGTTTCAATGGTGAACATAGACCTACACCCCCATAGATAAACACAAAAGTTTCTAGCTCTCATATTGGAATGATTTGCCATAGTTGCCACGCTTGGCAGGCGGGTTGGCAACCGCAGTTTATTTATTCAGATGTTCCAGGAGGATGCTGCTGCCCATCTCCTGGTTTTAATTTCCCTCTGTCGATTTTTACGACACCCACGGGACGGGATGGGGGTGGTAGATTCTCTTGGGCCGTTACGGCGCCCGCAGAATGTCAGCGCTACGGGAATACTGTTGAAACGGGGACGGTTGACGTGGAAACACGGTCCTGAGCCACTTACATGGACCCATGCAGTTTTACAGGGAGTCGATGGACTTCCCGTAAAACTATGCAGGTCGTCGCTCCATCCACGTCGTCCACTGGTGGTAGGATTACTATGCAGGAATCCGTCTAGGTAGGTACCACCTCAGGGCCAGTTATTCTGCCGTGAAGCAGTAGTGTGCAAGCATTACTGTGTTTCGGTTTGAAGGGCACTGTGAGCTAGCGTAATCACTGGGCATTTGAGACTTAAGAACTGATGTCTCAAGGTGACGGGCGCAGTGTGGTGTCACAGAAATATTCTGGGTGACACTGACAGGTGAACGTGTTGCTCGTTTCGTCACTTTATACAATAAAAAAAGTCTAGTGGGTTGTCGCCCTACACTGCGTCATTTTGTGACGAGACGAGCAAAATGTTCACCCGATGTTAAGTGCAACGTCCGCCCATAAGTGTTGTGTCGGATAGAATATTTTTGGCACCAAACTGCGCCCGCCCCCCTGAGAGATCAGTTCGTGAATCTCATATGCCCAGTAATAACGCTAGCTCACAGTGCCTGGATATTCCTTTCATAACTTATAGCCACATGACATATAAGTTCTGAAAGGAATATCCCTTGAATATGGTTGATGATACAATGGCTTCCACATGCGTCATACTTGTGCTGTTGGTGGAGGCTGATCTACTAAAGTTTACAATATACTTATATATTTATTGTTGATAATTATAAATATGCAATTATAAATGCATTATTGACAAGATAAAAAAAAGATACCGACGGAGTTTCTTTCATCTGTTTCTTCTCCGTCTGAGGAACCTCGTTACGAAACGGTGAGAGATTGTAAACAAAAAAAATGACGATTGACAAACGAAGTTTATATCTCTAAGTTGAAGAATAAATCATTTTCATTTCATTGTAATGTGGCAGTGGAATAAAAAAACCAAGGGTTATTCTCTGAGGTCTAGCTTTCGAACCGGTGTAGATTTGAACCAGCAACTGATTTCAATAGAACATCAGATCTGTAATCATTTAACTGGTGGTAGGATTCCTAAGCAGGAAACCGTCTAGGTAGGTACCACCCAAGGGCCAGTTATTCTGCCGTGAAGCAGTAGTGCGCAAGCATTACTGTGTTTCGGTTTGAAGGGCACTGTGAGCTAGCGTAATCACTGGGCATTTTAACATTTGAATTTGATTAAGAACTTATGTCTCAGGGTGACGGGCGCAGTGTGGCAAATTTTCTGGGTGACACAGCATTTGTTATGGGCAGACGTTGCACTTACCATCAGGTGAACGTTTTGCTAGTTTCATCACTTTATCCAATAAAAAAAAATCATGGGTTATATAGAGATGAGTGGAACAGGCCTGAATTGGATAGAAGTTTCGACTTTTAATGCGAATGATGTATTGAAGTAGTGTCCGAGTGTTACTGCCCACGTCGGCCGACGTCGGCCGCGTGAGTACGACAAACGTTTGCTCTAGCACGCGGCTCCACAAATACGCAATGTGTGCGTACTCTGAGTAAAGCTTGTGCAATGTAATGTGTCTAACAATAATCATCACATCAACTTTTATTCTTTTTGAGTTTAAATGTTGTATGTAAGAAATATTATCTATGATATTTTATTATGTGAATTTTTAAGCAAGAGATGATATCTACTGCTAGAATATACTAGAATAGTATTTATTGCAAATCGAGAAACTGATTATTTAAAAAGCTCTCTCTAAAAATACAAACTAATAAAAATAACTCTCAGCTTAAAGTATTACCGTGTGGTGAAGTCCTAAGAGAATCTACGACCCCGTCCTGTGGGTTTTTTTTTGTATAATGTGACGAAACGAGCAAAACGTTCACCTGATGGTAAGTGCAACGTCCGCCCACAAATGCTGTGTCACCCAGAACATTTCTATGTGACACCACACTGCGCCCGTCACCCTGAGACATCAGTTATTAAGTCTCAAAATGCCCAGTGATTACGCTAGCTCACAGTGCCCTTCAAACCGAAACACAGCAATGCTTGCACACTACTGCTTCGCGGCAGAATAACTGGCTCTGGGGTGGTACCTACCTAGACGGATTCCTGCATAGGAATCCTACCACCAGTGTCGTGAACGTCGGGAAAATTAAATCAAGAGATGGCAGCAGCATCCTCCTGGAACATCTGAATAAATAAACTGCGGTTGCCAACCCGCCTGCCAAGCGTGGCAACTATGGCAAATCATTCCAATATGAGAGCTACAAACTTTTGTGTTTATCTATGGGAGAGGCCTATGTTCAACATTGAAACGATAGTGTATAATTCAAAAAAAATTGTCAAACATAATCTAAGCTAAGATATAGAATGTTGAAGAAGCTATAAAATGTTCTATATTTTCATAAAAATAACAAGTTTTTTTCTAAACATCAATATAACAAAGATTCACCACAATTACTTAAGTGTATACCCCAAAGCATCCTAGATTGACTTACCTTGGACAGTATGAAGCGGTCGGCGGAGGGGTCTTTGGGCGCGGAGACCTTATAGCGCATAGTGTGGAAGAACAGCACCGACATGATCTCCGCCATCGACGCGCATGATGTGGGGTGACTGCGAAAGAGAAACTGGGCTAGAAATATTTCTATAAGGGAACACTGGAGGACAAATTAGTATTTCACACTACGGCTGATTTCAACAACTTCTTGTAGGCCAGCGTCTGATCGGCTTAAGAGACTCCACCACCCTGAAGTGGTATGAGTAGATGAATATATAAGTCAACTAGCTGATGCCCGCGACTTCGTCCGCGTGTATATAGTTTATATAAAAATCCCGTTGGAGCTACTTGATTTTCCGGGATAAAAAGTACCCTTAGTCCGTCCTCCAGGATGCAAGCTATCTCTGTGCTAAATTTCGCCAAGATCGGTTCAGCGGTTGAACCATCAAAAGGTAACAAACGGACAGAGTGACAGAGAGAGTTACTTTCGCATTTATAATATTAGTATGGATGCCCCACGGTACAATTTCTCCTGTGTCGTGGGTTCGTTTTACAAACAGACCCAGAACAATTATCTGTAGGCCTTACAAATATTTCTCCCGTGCGGGAATCGAACCCGCGACCCACGATGCAGAAGTCAAGGCCAACTGCGCCAACCGAGCCAACCATAAAATGTTTATTGCACAAGCACAGGAAGCACGCGATGTGCCGACAGTAGTGGTGCTGTGACTGCGATGGCTGCCGATGGCGTTGTTGCACTCGCATCGCAGCCAGCTTCTCCGAGCGTGGGCACGGAGAAGCTGGCTGCGATGTCCACGTCGGGCGTCACCAGTTTGGCAGTTGATATTGCCAAGGGAAGGGGTAGTTGCCCGCCAGATCGGGTAGTCTGATCTGGGGACGACGTCATCTCTTACTACTAATATTTAGATGTTGTATTTCAGGAACCTTCATGGCGCGATTATTGAATTTATGAGATATTTCTTGAGCTTCTCATGTGGCGACATAGATGTCGGTACAGCCCCAACTCATTCCGTGGGTGTCGTGAAAGTCGTCAGAGGGAATTAAAACCCTCTGACGACTTTTACGACATCCAAAAGATGGCGGAATAACCATCTCCAATATGCCAACTTTAATATTTTTGTAAATAATGATTATACTTAAAAACGAGTAGCACAGTGAAACAATCAGAGTAATAGACAGTGTGGCCTAGTGGCCAGTGTACCTGACTTTTACGCCGCGCGATCCGAATTCGAATCCCGGCCACAGCTAACATTTATGAACAAACAGAAAGTTGGATTTCAGGTTTGGTTGTGTTGTGAAAAAATTAATGTCTGAAAAACGCACCCACGATACAGAAGAAATCCTACTGTGGCCCAGCGTTTAAAAATAAATAATTATTTCAGCTTATCACTAATCCACTGCTGAACCATAGGCCTTTCCCATAGACTGCCACAAAAGGTAGTAGCTCTCAGTTTTGGGAGGATTTTGCCATAGTTGCCACGCTTCGCAGGCGGGTTGGCAACCGCAGGTTATTTATTCAGGTATTCCAGGAAGACGCTGCTGTCCATCTCCAGGTTTACATTTTCCCTCTGTCGACTTTTACGACACCCACGGGATGAGATGGGGTGGTAGATTCTCTTAAGCCGCCACCACACGGCTTAAATCGTCATTTGCTATTCCCTAGTGTATTGTATTGTTAAGTTGTAGTTGTCTTTCCTACCGAGGTGTCGTAAGAGGCGACTAAGGTATTGTACGGACAGCCTATATTAGTGCAGAATAACACGACAATATGCAATGCTGTCACTATACTGCTCGTGGGAACGCAACGGCGAGCCAGATTTTTTTTTACTCTTACCAAAATGGTTGCGACGTGGTTCGCCACCCGTCACGTCACGTGCGTCCTATGCCTACCCTTTATATAGAAAAAAGGCGTGACTATAGTTATGGATGAATGTATTGTATTGTTTGCAACTTCAAATAAAGTTTATTTTTCTCTAATAAAAGTTCAAGTCTTACGTAATCCATTCGTGACTCAAGTATAGCGTGATCAGTGTCGCAATGGCCACATTCGGTTTTTCTTTTTTACTTGATGTGTAGTCAACTGAGCAAGGCCTCACAAGCTGACATTAATGGACGAAGCAATTTTGCATGAGATGAGCGCGCGAATTTCTACACATAGATTTTATAAACATAACCAGCTGTGCTTCGCGTAAAAAAGCCGATCCTGTACTATAATACACATATATACTTCCCTATTCGATTCGGATTTTGGAGTTTTATTTTTTTGGGCGGAACCCTAAATATTTTTCTAAAATTAAAGTAGCCTAAGTTACCCGCTATAATGTCAGCTATCTGTCAGTGAAAGTCTCGTCAAAATCGCTCCAGCCGTTTTGGAGATTAGCCAGAACAGACACAAAAACTTCAAACAGCAATTACAAATTAATTATCTTATAAGTACCGTATATACTTTCATAAGCATTGAGTAAAAAGTTGTTTGTTGATGAAACTAAGTTAAAACTAGTCCCTGTATTACTATTTATAATCTGTGCTAATTTCATTCCATAGCTTATGCACTTTTAAATTAATATATTTAGACTATAGCCGTGAAGCAGTAGTGAGCAAACATTAAAATAAAAAAAAATAACTGGCCGACGTGAAGGGACTTAAGAACTGATGTCTCAGAGTGACGGGCACAGTGTGGTGCCACACAGAAATTTTCTGCGTAATACAGCATTTGTTATGGGCAGTTTCACTTACCATCAGTTGAACGATTTTCTAATCTCGTCACTTTCTTCATAAAAAAATATACTAGTACATATTCGAACCCTGGAGCCGCAGTGTACAAGTCTGGTGCTGACCACTAGTCCACTGTCCACGCGGTCATTTGTATGCATGCTCAGTGATTACATTCACATTTCCCATACACAGCCAACCCCGCGTAGCGTGTCCGTCTACGCTCTGGTACCCTAACACAATGAGGTTGGGTCTTTCAGTGGTATGTCATGGCTTATGGCCGTTCTGTAAGGAGTTTTGTATGGATGCTACTGACCGCAGACGACAAACTGGTTCGCTGCGAGTACGACAAACATATATACTGTTTGCACTTACATATATACACATTATCATGGTGAAAAAGTGTATAGAAAATGCTAGTGCATATACTAATAAATAAAGTTAAAGTGTCTGTTAGTAATATCAAAATAACAGCTTTTTACACAATGTTTATGAATATACGGTACTTACAAGAAAAAAACATTTTTTTTAAATTTTTGTCTGTCCGTCTGTTTGTTCCGGCTAATCTCCGAAACGGCTGGACCGGTTGTGATGGGACATTTATTGACAGATAGCTGATATTATAGCGGGTAACTTGGGCTACTTTAAAAAATTAAAACCTCAAAATCCAATTTAAATAGGGAAGTATATATGCATATTATCGATAGAGGTCGGCTTTTTAATGCGTCTGAAACGGCGGGGCACAGCTTGTAATTTAATAAAAATATTCTAGAAAAGCCGTGGTAGTTCAGACGCCGGGCGTTCGCCTTAAATTTGATAGTACGCGAGTGAACTGAGTTCGACCGCTGATGCTGCCACTTCTAAAGTTGTTCTGCAATTTTAAATGGTCCTTCACCACGTACTCAGCGTTGAAGGAAAACAGCGTGAGGAAACATTCATGGCTGAGGAATAAAAATATTTCGACAACACGAGAAGTCCACTAACCCGCATTGGAGCTGAAATGAGAGGTCTATGTCCAGCAGCGGGACATTTATGAGCTGTTACTTTACTTTCCAGGGTTCCGTTACCTCCGAATGAAAAAACGGAACCCTTATAGGATCACTCGTGTATTTGTCTGTCCGGCTGTGACAGCCAATTGGCTGAATCTACTCTACCGATTAAGTTTTAGTTTGGTACACACATGTATGTCTGTGTCCTAACACGGATGTGTGAGGTCAATAAATCAATTTAAATATGGGGTTACTTTTGGGGGGTACATTAGAAAATAAAAAAATCCAACTACCGTGTGACATATCAAGTGAAGTA
Source organism: Luehdorfia chinensis (assembly GCA_019845155.1). Taxonomy (NCBI): domain Eukaryota; kingdom Metazoa; phylum Arthropoda; class Insecta; order Lepidoptera; family Papilionidae; genus Luehdorfia; species Luehdorfia chinensis. The sequence continues at coordinate 592,387 of JAHVAK010000696.1, forward strand.
TAATGAGCGTCTCGAAAATATTTATTTTATAATTTTATATTAATAGTTTTAAAGTTATGTAAGATAACTTTGAATATTGACCAACCCGCGACTAAAACACCATGTAAACTCTTTGATTTTCCTCATACATTTGTGGTACTACAATATCTCCTGCGCAGTTAATAGCTCTCAACAATATTCGCCGTGTGGTAGCGGCCTAAGAGAATCTACCACCCCATCTCATCCCGTGGGTGTCGTAAAAGTCGACAGAGGGAAAATGAAAACCAGGAGATGGGCAGCAGCATCTTGTTCGAACATCTAAATAAATAAACTGCGGTTGCCAACCCGTCTGCCAAGCGTGACAACTATGGCAAAATCCCCCCAAAAAGAGAGCTACATACTTTTGTGGCAATATATGGAGGAGGCCTATGTTCAGCAGTGGACTATTGATAGGCTGAAACGACGACGACGACGATATTCGGAACTTGTCGCCGTGGTTGAGATCAGCCAGGGAAACATCATGGGATATGCTTAACTTCAGCAGCAATCCTATGTCCTATTCCACCACAAAATCTACCTTTTGTATCCAATTTCGTTACAATCCGCTCAGTTATTGATTAAGAAACATCCGAGCATCCATACTTTCACATTGGTAAAGATATACAGCAGAATGATTGACAATTAAATGGCAAAATTTTTAATACACTATTGTCTTAGCAATTGTCTTGTTGGCTCCATTGGCGCAGTGGCTAAGAGATGGTCACGAGTAATGTGAAGTTTAATTCCAGAAAATCAAAAATTTCTCATGGTATTTTTAAAAAACCTAAATCTATGCACATATAGACATATTGCGAATATTAGCTAGTTGTTCAATAAATATGTAGGTAAGTGATTTCTTTACTAAATTTTCCCTAATGTCAATGCAAATGTGTCCTTTTATAATTAATATTACATAATAGTTAACACTACTCACACACTCATGAAGTAAACATGTTGATTCATCCTCTATGTTTGCTCAAATACAAAACACACTAACAAATGCAAATGTACTTTAACACTATGGTAACAGTGATAATGATTGCTTAATAATGCAAAGTCATCATTATACTGAAGGTTAAAGCATTTTAACAAATACTATTCATTTACTTTAAGTTTTTTTATTTACAATGATTGTAAGCCGTGTGGTGGTGACTTGTTAAAAGAATACTACCACTCCGTCTCATCCAATGGATCTCGTAAAAGGCGAGTAAGGAATTAAACTGCACTGTGCACCCAACAGCGCATGGTGGCGATGGGCTCACCGACTATCACACCAAGTGCATTATATTCTTTTGGTGAAACGTGGATTGTGGCAGTCATCTGTTTTTGCAGTGAGTGCCCAGTCTCTGACTACCCCTTATGGGATACAGTCGTGATCTTATGTATGTTTGTACAATGATTGTCATGGTGTGGTGTCAAAACTGTTAATTCTGTTGTAATTGTAAATTTATGAGTCATGGCTATAATTAATTCACATATCTAAATGAGAGAATACCAACACTACAACCATAAATGATGTAGCTAAAAGTGGCTGGATAGCAAAGGGTCATAGGATAGAACAAAGAATAAGAAACAAGCATCTATTTATCACCCTTGGTGTGCCTACACCAAACCGTTAGAATAGAATATAATATTTTTTATTCAATATATAAGTTTACATAACACTCATTGAACATCAATTTTTTAAGCATTTCTGCAAAGAAATGCCTGTCTTGAACCAGTAAGAAACCCAGTAAGATTTTTTTTTCTAGTAATTTTAAAAATAATATACAATTACAGAAGTATTATAAAGATGTTGAAATATCTTGGCAGCGATCACCTCATTCCCAGAGGTTATCGTCATCCATGTATTCCTTAATATTATGATAACCCTTCTTAAGAAGTCTTTTTTGACACACATTAAGACTGTCATTGATGATGATGTCATCATGACAAATAATTACCTTGGCAACATCTCCATGATAAGTTTTATATTTTTACTGGTGGTAGGGTTCATATGCAGGAATCCATCTAGGTAGGTACCACCCCAGGGCCAGTTACTCTGCCATGAAGCAGTAGTGTGCAAGCATTACTGTGTTTCAAATTTGTAGTTCTCATTTTGGGAGGAGTTTGCCATAGTTGCCATGCTTGACAGGCTAGTTATTTATTTAGATGTTCCAGAAAGACATGGCTGCCCATCTGAATTGTATTTTTCCTGTTGACTTTTACAACACTGACAAGATAAGGTGAGGGGCTAGATTCTCTTAAGCTGCCACATGGCTAATTTTACCCCTGGAATGCTGACTCCCCACCTCACAAAAAATTATTCACTGCTGCGGACAATATAATGCGGCAATATTCATACAAATTAAATACAGCAAGTGAATGTTAAACAAAAAAGTAAATTTTTTTAATAACAATAAAAAACTTTTAATAAACATAAATTTTGCATAAAGTGGGATTTGGTGTAGGATTGCTCTGGCCCGGCAGTTAATAGCGTCAAACATTTTGATCATAGATATAGATTCCAGCATTTGAGAGGTTTTAAATATTCAGAATTTTTTTTCCATTGCTGTCTATCCTAACAGATATAACTTAATATAGCATTTTACTGATAGCCCAGTGGCTTTTACCCATGAAGAAACTGGGACCTTGTAATTGTAATATGAGATTTAAATGATATTAAACCTAAACATGAAATTTAAACAGATTTAAGATAATAAACCATGAGCCGAATTAGTGTTTGAGCCTTGATGTGTAATATTCACACTGGTAATGTTCATAATTTTTTAATTTTCTTTAGCGCCACATTTAGATTTATCATAGTCATAATTTGACCCAGAACCAAAACAACTATCTGTTGGACATGCAAAATTTTGTTTCAAACCTCAAACTCCACAATCCATACAACAGAAGCCAATTTCTCAGCAAGTGCGCCTACCAAGCTGTTAAAACATTTATTCATTGTGATACAACACAGTGATTATAAATTTTTTGTAATGGTTTGTAGTGATGAAATGAGTAAAATGTTCACCTGATGATAAGTGCAACATCTGCTCACAACAAATGCTGTGTCAGCCAAAACATTTCTGTGTGACACTACACTGCACCCGTCACCTGGATACATCAGTTCTTAACTCTCATATGCTCAGTGATTACACTAGCTCTCAGTGCCCTTCAAACCGAAACACAGTAATGTTTGCACACTACTGATTCACGGCAGAATAACTGGCCCTGGGGTGGTACCTACCTAGATGGATTCCTGCATAGGAATCCTTCCACAATGTCAATTTATGTGATATAAAGAACTTATTTTTCCTATTAGATATCTATTAAGGAATTTGGGCTGTAGATTATGGTGTAAAGACTAAATAATATTCTAAATTTGAAAAATGTTACTGGTTGAAACCATACTGTGGGTTGAGTCATAACATAGTATAATAAATAACAGAAAAAAAGATTACAAGGTCAAAGTTTATAGTTAAAAATAAATGTGTTACGGTGCGTAAAGTAATGCATTCAAATCGTTGAGTGGCTTATTATAATTTTAAAGCAGGTGACTTTTTACTTTCAGTGGTTATTCAAAAACAATTACGATTTTATTGAATGTTAAAGATATATCTAGACCTTATTTACACTGAATAAACTTAGTTAATATTATTAATTATCCAAGATGTTACAGCATAGGAAGTTTTTAAATAAAATTCACCGCCATGCATAGTAATTTTTTAATTGTTATCACGACAATGTATTTAAAAACAGAATCTACGCAATGTAGAAAACGATAATTTTGTCGGAAATATGAATCTAATGAGCAATGCTTTCAGATTTCTAACCTTCATTAGACCTTGATGGAACATAAAATAATAACCTCAAAATGAACATACCCGGATTTGGATGCATTTGTTGCGACAATGCTGTCGATTCGTAGTTTATTGGCCATATCCTTCAGGGCTTGAATGTCTACATTCTTGTCACCCTTCATTTTTGAAAAGTACTATTTAAAACTTGTAGTAAATTTGAAGGAACACGCTGACGTGCTTGTAACCGGTCACTCACACACTCACTGAAGTTTTTTACCGGCCGGCGTCGAAGCGTCGCGTCGGTTGTACTATACTCTTTGGGTTGTACGTCATCAAGACAAGATAAAGAGTAAAGTTAATTACGAGAATCGATTATAGTCGCAAAGTCTTAGTAGTTGTGCGATATAATATAATATTTTTGAATAATAACTATATTTATTTATTTTCCCACAACTAGATTGTACTTAACTTAATACACAATACAAATGTGCCAAGTAGTAACCAAAATGGGAAATAATCTGTAATATGGATCACCAGGCCTCCACATCTTCATGGATCATGGATTTTTTTTTATTGTATAAAGTGACGAAACGAGCAAAACGTTCACCTGATGGTAAGTGCAACGTCCGCCCACAACAAATGCTTTGTCACCCAGAATATTTCTGTGTGACACCACACTGCGCCCGTCACCCTGAGACATCAGTTCTTAAGTCTCAAATGCCCAGTGATCAATACAATCAATTACAATCTTTTTATATCGTAATATTAAAATATGTAAAAGTGTTTAATGGTTAGATTGTGTGTGTTTCTTTGTGTGAGTGTATATGTGCGCGTGTTGTGTGTATGTACCCATTTGCCCTAGGCGGGGCTCTTTGGGATCAATTTAGATTCAAAGGATTCTAAGAACTCAAACCGATACTATGAATTTATTTGTTTAAAATTAGTTAAGTACCTAATTATTGCTATTCATATGGAGTAATTTTTCTGTTTTACGTAATCTGACATCTCAATCATTTGGAGACATTTCTTTTACAGGATTCTTTTGTTTGTGCGAAGAGATTGAAAATTTTTTTTAGTTTGTTTTAAAGGAAACCTCCAAAGAAAGAAAAAGATTTTTGTGCAAAGCGTTAGTAGTGTTTTAATTTTATATGAAGCGTCCTGGCGTCTTTTGCCAGTTACAGAGGGATCTTAAAATAACTGACAAAATTGCCAACATACAGTGAATAAAATATATGGCTGCCGAGTTGTGTCGACAATATATTTCTTGTCTCTCTAGAGATCATATGTGAGAGTATAGATTTGGCTGTTTCTCCCCATGTGATACCATAAATTAATAATAATACAGCATCAGATACAGCAATCAAAGTAACAGCAAATCAAAGTACAGCAATCAAGTTAAAATTGAGTTTGTATTCTAATTGGATTCTTTGGACCTGTATCACTTTGAGATTTATGTAAAGTAATCGAAAAGGGTAGAATTTGTTCTTTTCCCTTCTTTTTAAATATGACATATTTAGTTTTGTTTTTTTTTATAGAATAGGGGGCAAACGAGCAGTTGGCTCACGTGATGGTAAGTGATCACCGCCGCCCATGAACACCTACAATACCAGAGGAATAGCAGATGCGTTGCCGGCCTTTGAGAAAGGAATAGGCTCTTTTCTTGAAGGTCCCTAAGTCGTATCGGTCCGGAAAATCCGCTGACGGCAGAACATTCCATAAAGTGCAAGTGCGTGGCAGAAAATTCCGCGAAAAACGCACTGTGGTGGAATGCGAACCATCAAGGAATATAGTAGTACCATTAGTTTTATCTCCGTTCATTGGGTAAGAAATTTAAGCCATTTTGCCCATGGAGGTAGATAGTAGGTAGTAGATGAGAGCAGTATCGTCTCCAAAAGATGTGATCTGACCATTTATTAGTTTCAATTGATATAAATCATTTATGTACACGAGGAATAGGGTAGGACCCAAAATACTTCCCTGCGAAACTCCATAAGTAATAGGTAAGACGTCACTTATAATACATCCCATCACAACACTGTACCCAATACAGTTCGTTAGTCAGATTTTTTTTTAATTGTATATCTCTAACCCTTACAACTTCTAGTTTTTTAACAAGAAGTGGAATAGAGACCGTGTCAAATGCTTTAACTGGATCTAGAAAAAATTGCCATAGTCTTTTTTTGTCAAAGTTTTTGAATATGTAGTCAATTAGCTCATGAACTGTGTCAGTTGTTGATAGATCACGCCGAAATCCGTACTGTGTTTTAGATATTAGAGAATAACCTACTTTCTAGAAAGTAGGTTAAGCGATTGTTCATGTTTTTTTTTCAGTAATTTGGAGATCGATGGCAGGATACATATTGGTCGAAAGTTTTTAACACGGTCTCTGGGTCCATTCTTATAGATAAGAAGAATCAAAGATTTGTTGAAAGCAGATGGAAATTCGCCGTGTGTTATAGCTAAATTACATACTTATATGTGTTAAGGCAAGGACTATAATTAGTAGTATAGTATAGTAAGTAGTATGTAGTATTATAGTTTTAATATTTTTGCACTTATATTGTCCCACCCCGCGGCATCGCTTTTTAGCGAAATAATCAATCTTTCAAATTCTGCTTCGTCTAATCATTTAACCAATTAACATTACCGGAGATTGGGAATTATTGTCATTTTGAATTACGAGTATTAACCTTTGTCGCCTGAGCGGGGCTTTGTTTTTACTATATTCTTGGCAAAACTTTTTCCCACATTTGCGAAATATTCATTTATTTGTAGAATGGCATCCTTTGGAGTTGAAGATATTAATGCAGCTGCAGGCGTTTCCACTTTTTGTCTTTTTGTAATGTTATGAATGGTTTTCCACATTAGCTTTGAATGACTTTTGGCTTTGGCTAATTCTTTTTTTTTTATATTTTACTTTTGTTTTTGTAGATTACTGCAGAAATTGCGAAAACTTTGCAAGTAAGTTTGAGAATTAAATTGTCAGTATTATTTTTTAGCTTTTTGTGTTATCTCTTTTACGAATGCTTAGTAGTAAACCAGGCGTAATCCAAGGCTTGTGAACCCGGTTTCTTTTAAAAAAGTAATATGTTTGGAATTTGCTTTTATGGCCTGAGTGATGGGTTCAATGAGATATTTTGTAGCAAAATTTACATCACTGCACTCAAATAGTGGTTTAAAGTCTCTATTACTTCAGCTTAAAGCAAGACCCTTGTGATCAATACAAGTCACTGAACTATTTGGGTTATCGGTTTTGCAATGTCAGTTAAGATAGAATATCACATTTTAATGATCCGCTATAGCTATTTGAACAACGTAAGTAAAGATTTGTAGTTTTATTTAGTCTCATTTGTCTCTAATTATACAGCCTAGCATAATTAATATTTAAATGTATGTCTCCTGTTAAATTAATATTGCTGAATGTGATTTATTTGGATAGAATTTTATTGAGTGAGTTAAAGAAAAGATAGATATTTCTATAAGAAGGAAGGCGATTGCAATAATAATAATATAATATGTATTTAGTTTTAATAGAAGGTAGTTAGCTTCAGCAAACTGTAGTTCTTACAATTCTACTGTAAGGTTTTTCTTACTAAAGACGTGTCTTCGTTTTGTGCAAAGTTAGAGGTAGTCGCAAAAGTGTGACAACTTTCCTATAGTGGTATATTAGAATTGTTTTTACACAGCATTCTGTTAAAACAATGAAATCGCAGTAAATTTTCGATCTGGCCATCAGGATTTCTAATTCAGGTATATTACGATATATTTCGTAATATATACGAATGTATGCCGTGTGGTAGCGGCTTAAAAGAATCTGCCACCCCATCCCATCCCGTGGGTGTCGTAAAAGTCGACAGAGGGAAAATAAAAACCACGAGATGGGCAGCAGCATCTCCTGGAACATCTGAATAAATAAACTGCGGTTGCCAACCCGCCTGCCAAGCGTGGCAACTATGGCAAAATCCCCCCAAAATGAGAGCTACAACTTTTGTGTCTATGGGGGAGGCCTATGTTCAGCAGCGGACTAGTGATAGGCTGAAATGATGATGATGATGATGATGATACGAATGTTTGGGCTTAAGAGTTTAAAGTAGTGTTTGGGATTATTTATTATGGGACAATATACATATATAATAGACAAAATAGATATAGAAGAGCTAGCGCTCTTCTATATCTATTTTAGCAGATTTAGATAGGTACAGAAATATCTTTTTGCAGATCCGTTATCTGTTTCACAGTGAAATGTGTTACACTTTGTGTCATCATCATAGCAAAGAGTATTAAGTTAAGTTACTGTAAATTGTAATTGTAATCTAGATGTTTTTAAATAAGTTATAAAAATTTAAATGAAACTAATTTTACGGATTTTATCGCGTAAACTGTTTTTAAAACACTGGATAAATTGTCTATGGACGTATTTATGACATGTAGATCGGTACGTTTTTGCTGAATACCCGTTCTTAACAACTTTTTACTTGCCTGTTTTAAGATCTTAGAGCTTCCTCGAATGTCCTTTTTAGCTGATATTTTGACACACGTAGGAATGAGATCATGGTCTCTGCATCTCTTCAAGAAATTCAAAGATGTTATGAATCTTGCGCGCTTGGTCTTGAGATTCTAACCGGCGTATTTTATTTGCGATTTCCAGTCCGTACTGGTTCACATAATGATTTCTTATATTTACGCGAACACTACTCATTTAAATGAAACTAATTTTACTAATTTCACGCGATAAAATCCGTAAAATTAGTTTCATTTAAATGAGTAGTGTTCGCGTAAATATAAGAAATCATTAAGTTATAAAAAGCTATATTTTTTAATCCTTCACGCTTAATCAACCGGAGGCAGATGATATATTGTATAAAGTCAAAAAGTAAAGTTTCAGCCTATAAATTTCCCACTGCTGAGCACAGGCCTCCTCTCATCCGCCACGCTGCTCCAATGCGGGCTGGCGGACTACACATGTCTTCGATTTTTTTTATTTCTCAGACATGACAGGTTAAGTCACGATGTTTTCCTTCACCGGGAATAGAATCCAGGTCATTCGCGTACTATGTTTAAAGCGAGCGCCTAGCCCCTGATATTGTATAAAAAGTATAAACTTGAGGAAGAGGCTGTATATGTGTATGGGTAATATAAGTGTTGTTTTGTATATAGTTTGTGTCAGGTGTTGTGCAAGCTTAGTAGTTTGTTAGTTAAAAGTTTGTTAAAAGTTAGTTTACAGAATTCAAATGAAGCGTAATGATATAAAAAACTAAAATAGTATAAAAAATTGTGCGGAATAATCGAAAATGGTAAGTAACAAGCGTAGAAAATGTTAAGCTTATTGTAACAGGTGTATTCTAGTCATTTACCCTTGCCAAACTGAAGTAGGTACCACCCCAGGGCCAGTTATTCTGCCGTGAAGCAGTAGTGTGCAAAACTTACTGTGTTTCGGTCTGAAGGGCACTGTGAGCTAGCGTAATCACTGGGCATATGAGACTTAAGAACTGATGTCTCAGGGTGATGGACACAGTGTGGTGTCACACAGAAATTTTCTGGGTGACATAGCATTTGTTATGGGCAGACGTTGCACTTACCATCGTATCATCACTTTATCCAATAAAAAAAAATCAATAGGTTGGTTCTAATTAAATGAAACAATCGAATGAAGGAAAAAAAGTTAGTTGATAATGCCCCGTTTGGAGGTGAAACACGTGCCGTGGTCTCGACTTTAGTGGTGTATATTGCCTAGTGTATTATAGTATTGTATAGTGTATAGTGGTAGTGTTTTAGTGGTGGAGAGTATCTGGTAGCGGTTCGCGGTGGCAGTGTTAGTTTGCTTGTGCACGGGAGGGCGGGCAATGTTCTTTAAAACTAGGTAATATACACTATTTTATATTTTGCATGCGGATCATAGCAAATTAACTTTCTTTCCTTCATTATAATGGATTTCCATAAAGTAACGCGTGATTCTATTAACTATATGAAACAATCGACTTTAATAAAGCATATGAGCATAGTAGTTTAGTTCCACTATAATGCCCCAATTATATAGATTGAGCAAAAAAGTCTTTATATTCATACATACATACATACATAAGATCACGACTGTATCCCATAAGGGGTAGTCAGAGACTGGGCACTCACTGCAAGAACAGATGATTGCCACAATCCACGTTGCACCAAAACAATATAACGCCTTCGCCTTTTACGAGATCCATTTGATGAGATGGAATGGTAGTATTCTTTTAGCGAGCCGCCACCACACGGCTCGGCTTTAAATTCACTCGACTGAATTGCGGCGATGACTGCATTCCCTACTTTCCTGACTATATCCTGACCCTTCTTTAGATTTAGATTCTTTACAAGTAATCGGTACATTTCTTATGTCTAAGCACATCTCGACCTCCTCTCCTTCGTTCGACTTTTTCTTCTAACTTTTGTGTGTTTCCGGTTATTCAATCTATCATCCTCGATTTTTTTTAATATCTCCAAAATATCGACATAAATTTGAGATACTTCAGTAATTTAGCATTTTGTGACATTAATTCCGAATTGATAGATTTCAACGACGTCGAGTGTAGGAGTTGACCCGCTTTATATCCTTTAAACATATTCGAAATTTCGCTGTTAAAATTTTCAAAACCAATGTTATTTTCGTATTCGTCTACCCGCCTTCTCTCAGTTACAAACTACATATAAATTTCAGACTGTTAAATCTGAAGATATAGTAATCGATTTCTAAAATTAGCGATGTTAATGAAAACCCATTCTATGAATAATGTTTTTTCATCTTGTTTAATTACTATTCTCACGAAAATATGGAATAAGGTTTGTTTCCTGATCTGATGAAGCAAAGTGGAGCGCTGCAACCGATTCAGGTGTAGATTTAATTCTAAGGATATCCTTCTTGATTGGGAGAGTTCACAGGATGCCTAAGAGCCGTGGTAGCTCAGGGGCTAGGCGCTCGCTTTTAATTTCATAGAACGCGAGTGACCTGGGTTCGATTCCCGGTGCCGGCACCACTAAAATTGTTAATTGCAATTTTAAGTGCTGACTTACCACGTGCTCGGCGGTGAAGGAAAACATCGTGAGGAAACCTGCAGGTCAGAGAAATTCAAAATATTTCGAAGACGCACTTGCATTGGACGCATTGGAGCAGCGTGGCGGATTCTTCCTAGCTCCATAACCCTCTCAGAAATGTGAGGAGGCTTGTGCTCAGTAGTGGGACATTTATAGGCTGAAACTTTACTTTACTTTTTACAGGATGTCTTGGGTGTTTTTATCTTATCTCTCTGAGGCTTTAGTTTCATCATCATCATCATCATTTCTGGCTATTATTAGTCCACTGCTGAACATAGGCCTCCCCCATAGTGTGCCACAAAAGTTAGTAGCTCTCATTTTGGGGGGATTTTGCCATAGTTGCCACGCTTGGCAGGCGGGTTGGCAATCGCAGTTTATTTATTCAGATGTTCCAGGAGGATGCTGCTGCCCAACTCCTCCTCCTATAATTTCATTTTCCCTGTGTCGACTTTTACGACACCCACGGGATGAGATGGGAAGCCGTGGTAGCTCAGGGGCTAGGCGGTCGCTTTAAATTTCATAGTACGCGAGTGGCCGATTCGATTCCTGGTGCCGGCACCCCTAAAATTGTTAATTGCAATTTTAAGTGTCGACTTACCACGTGCTCTTCGGTGAAGGAAAACATCGTGAGGAAACCCGCATGTCTGAGGAATACTAAATATTTCGATGACATGTGAATTCCGCAAACCCGCTAGCAGCAGCAATTCCTTTGTATATTTGGAGTTTTGATGTTCAATATTGATAGTTTATTATGCAGCAAGTGCTCCTGAAAGTGTACAGTGATTGGAAAATTCTATTCAAGAACATAATTGTACTTTTCGTTTTGTCTTTATCAATTCATAGCCGTGTGGTGTCGGCTCGTTAGAAGAATACTACCACTCCATCTCATCCAATGAATCTCGTAAAAGGCGAGTAAGGAATTAAACTGCACTGTGCTCCCAACAGCGCATGGTGGCGATGGGCTCACCACCTATCACATCAAGTACGTTATATTGTTTTGGTGAAACGTGGATTGTGGCAGTAATCTGTTTTTGCAGATAGTGCCCAGTCTCTGACTACCCCTTATGGGATACAGTCGTGATCTTATGTATGTATGTTATTAATTTAGAAAATCTTCAGTAAAAGTGAATTTTTATTTTACTGTCGATCGAAATATTTAATTTTTGCTGCTTGAAAATTGTATACCTGAATATGTTACTTGACACTATATAAATAGTTTAGGACTGTTTCCAAAAATATATAAATAAATGAAAAACTCTTAGTTTCTCTTAGGAAAAACTTATTTTCAAAATATTCCTACCGTAATTTTTTTTTCAATAACACTACGGCTTGTACAGTTACATATTTCCTTCTTAACGGTAATCATTAATATAATGCCGTGTGGTGGCGGCTTAAGAGAATCTGTCACCCCATCTCATCCCGTGGGTGTTGTAAAAGTGGACAGAGGAAAAAATAAATCCCAGGTGATGGACAGCAGCATCTTTCTGGAACATCTGTATAAATAAATAACGGTTGCCAACCCGCTTGCCACGCGTAGCAACTATGGCAAAATCACCCCAAAACTTTAACATTTGTAACTTTCTATTAAAACATGGAAAAAAAAAATACAGACGTAGTGATTGATTAGCTGGTCGGCGGACAAGACCGTTGTTGCCAGCAGGCGACCGACAGTGTCGTAGCAAAAAAGGTAATGAACGAAGTTTGCCGCGTTAATACTTGCAGGCGTCATCTTGTTTTGTCAACTAATAGAACTCTACATTTCTACGTGGATCATGTTCATTAACAAATTACGAACGTTGTCATTATTACTTAAATATATAAAAAGAACTATCACCATCATGATTTTAACCATCACTAGTCCACTGTTGAACATCGGCCTCTTCCATAGATTACCTTTAACACGGACGTAAGCCATAGCCACCTACATCCAAAGACAAAACTATCTATGTCATCGCCCCACCTACGTTGGGGCCGCCATTCCAGAACCTATTGGTCGGGCCCATTGCCACTTCGGCTTGCTGATCATTAGAGCTATATCGGTTAGCATAGTTCTGCAATGGATATCATCATGGCAGATACTATTTTGTAGAGAAACACCAAGCACAGGCCTTTTCATTTGTGAGCGACTTGAGCTTCCTGATGAGGGCTGCATTGAAGGACCACATCATGGTTCCGAGTACCTGACTTCTATGCCGCGGTTCCTGGGTTCGAATCCCAGCCGGAGCCAACATTTGTGCTAACACAAGTTGTTGGTTTTCGGGTCTGGTTGTGTTGTGTTCGTCCCCGTGTTTCTGACACTGCATCCTAGCCAACCTCCAATTTTATCGCATAAGCGTTATATCGGGCGCGGGTAGGTTGGGACGAGTGAGTGCCTCTGTGTTTGCGCGTACACTTGTGGCACTATAATATCTCCTGCGCAGTTGATGGCTCTCGACATTCGGATTCGGAAGTTGTCGCCGTGGTCGAAATCGGCTAGGAGAACATCATATTATCGAACCAAAACTTTTTTATAACGATGAAAATATAGTAAACTAGCTGATGCCAGCAACTTCGTCAGCGTGGATATAGGTTCTTTAAATATGCCGTGGGAACTATTTCATTTTCCGGGAGAAAAAGTATCCTATGTCCGTCTCGATATATTCGTTAGGGAGATAGAGTTCACCGTAAATATCAGAGAAGAGTTTAAAGATTAATCTAAGGTTAACTGAGCTTAAAAATGTAGCGTAGATTTCAAAACTGCCTCATTTCATTGAACATATTTTAAAACAAATAACGGGTACAATTTCACCTACACTGAAGACAGATTGTTGATAGTTTATTATGGAATAGAATGCATAGAAATATTCCAGAACAGTTTTTAGGTTCATAATTTAAACATTTTGGCTTATTTGTAAAATTCATCAGGGAGTATTTTATAAAGAACCAGAACACTTTTACTGGTGGTAGGATTCCTATGCAGGAATCCGTCTAGGTAGGTACCAACCCAGGGTCCATTATTCTACCATGAAGCAGTAGTGTGCAAGCATTACTGTGTTTCGGTTTGAAGGACACTGTGAGCTAGCGTAATCACTGGGCATATGAGAATTAAGAACTTATGTCTCAGGGTGATGCGCACAGTATGGTGTCACACAGAAATTATCTGGGTGACACAGCATTTGTTATGGGCAGACGTTGCACTTACCATCAGGTGAACGTTTTGCTCGTTTCAGCACTTTATCCAATAAAAAAAAAAACTAGAAACTAAGAAGAAAGAAGAATTATAAAAAATTAAGAGTTATTTCGTGTAAGTTCATATTTTATCGATTTGTGTTACTTCTTATATCCGGATATTATCCTTTTTTGACAGCCCTGGTAGCACCGGCTAAACTTTCTTGATCAATCTGTTACTTGCCACTATGATAGGTATAAGAAAGTTATGTTTGCTCCCAACTTGACACGAGTCTGCAATTTGTAATATTTCTACATAATTAAAGAACTAAAGTTAAAATAATCGTCAACCCGCACTCATTAAGAAAAGAAGTTTTTTCATTGAGGAAACTGACGAGACGAGCAAATCGGTCACCCGATGGTAAGTGCAATGTCTGCCCGTAAAATGCTGTATCAACCCAGAACGTTTCTGTGTGGCACCACACTTCGCCCGTCCCCATGAAACGTCAGTTCTTAAGTTTCATATGCTCAGTGATTACACTAGCTCTCAGTGCCCTTCAGACCAAAACACAGTAATGTTTGCACACTACTGCTTCACGGCAGAATAACTGGCCCTGCGGTGGTACCTAAACAGATTCCAGCATAGGACTTCTCTTGACAAAATTGTATTTCACTGCAACGTACGTTACGAGATAAAAAAATATTAAAACTATCTAAAGTATTGCCATTTATTAGACTCCAACAAAATAATAGTAGCGTAAACCGGGTACGTAACGGGTATAAAATTAGAAGACTCCAACAGCGTTATAATATTGGAAAATTAAGACAAGTTAGTGTATCTATCAGTATATATCAGTGGTGGTCACCAATCGAAAGAGACAGAAAGAGAAAATGTTGATGCCACCGGTTGGTAGTGGAATAACCACCTCAAAACTAGCCAAAACGAAAATACGCAGATAGTCGATGGGAAACAGCGTCTCATTCATCTGCCAAGCGTGACGATGTCCAGCATACATACATACATACATAAAATCACGACTGTATCCCATAAGGGGTAGTCAGAGACTGGGCACTCACTGCAAAAACAGATAACTGCCACAATCCACGTTTCACCAAAACAATATAATACACTTCTTGTGATAGGTGGTGAGCCCATCGCCACCATGCGCTGTTGGGTGCACAGTGCAGTTTAATTCCTTACTCGCCTTTTACGACATCCATTGGATGAGATGGAGTGGTAGTATTCTTTTATCGAGCCGCCACCACACGGATGTCCGGCAGTGGACTATAATAAGGCTGATAATGAAATTATTATATATGCCTCGCAGATAACAGCTACTGTTTGTTAATCAAAAATATCGTACTATAAATTCATGGCAAGAATTGCATAAAAAATATATAAAAGTTTTATTCACATCATAATTGTACAAATTACAAAACTGCATTGAAATCATAGCACAAAAAAGATAATCCATAAAATGTTTCTCAAACGATGTTGTTGTCACGGCTTACTAGCAACACTGTCCGAAAAGAAAATCGTAATAGCAGATATAACTCTGTTGCGAAATGTACGTAATATCAGCGAACGACGCGATCAAACGCTCCGTGATATTGAATTGATAAGCACGAGGAGCTATTGCTCCTATACGTGTCATACAGATGGACAAACTTGCGTGGATCCGCGGAACAGCCAAAAACAAGCCGTGAAACTCTATAAATATGTTTCAGTTTTACTTTTCGACGTTTGCTGTATAAGATTGCAAGGGATACGATAAAACGAGGGTGGCTATTGTAAATCGCGCTGACGAATCATAGTTGGACCTCCTTTCGCTTCACCTGACACTGACACTGTTGCCACAATGTGGACATAGCATTACGTTCTTTATTTATGTGTATTCGTATTTTTTTAGATTGCAAATGTTATTTCGTTGTTAGTTTGAAGTGTTATAATGTTACAATTAAAGTTATTGCAGTTTATATGAATATTTAACTTAAAAATGTCATGCCGGATATATGACATTTTGTGCCTAAACTTATTTAATTATAAATTTATACCAAATCGTTTGCTCATTAAATGTACATACATACATACGAGTACATACATAAGATCACGACTGTATCCCATAAGGGGTAGTCAGAGACTGGGCACTCACTGCAAAAACAGATGACTGCCACAATCCGTGTTTCACCAAAACAATATAATGCACTTGGTGTGATAGGTGGTGAGCCCATCGCCACCATGCGCTGTTAGGTGCACAGTACAGTTTAATTCCTTACTCGCCTTTTACGAGATCCAATGGATGAGATGGAGTGGTAGTATTCTTTTAACGAGCCACTACCACACGGCTTTTTTTAAATGTACATAGTTGATAATAGATTAAACATTAATATTGATACATTAAGATTGATATAGAATTCATTGCGGTTAATGAAATTAGACCAAGTTGTTCGATACTACTACTATAAATAATATATTTTCATAGAGATTTTTCTCTTGTAACAAAACTGTATGAAATGTAGGCGTTGAAAGTATAATTAAAAAAAATCCCTTATATGCAAATTGATTCAGTTTTAAAATTACTACTTTTTGGTAACCTATGTTAACAGTTTAGAAGTTAAATATCGATTAGTCGTGTCCACTAAGTGGCGTCGTTTGACCATTCGCTCCCTTTGCTACGTCATAAAGGCGCGCGCCAACGATAGGGCTGTATAACGCAAAAACAGCGCCGGATAAATAAATATAAAAACAATGAAAACTGTTGTATACGGGCGGGAAAATGGCTGCGCCGGGCAGGGGGCAGTTAGGGTTACCATTATGACGAGTCGAGTAATTCTTCTTCCACATATTTTTTAATGCGAATATTATTTATTGTAATTTTTTTTTATTGTCGAGTACTAACGATGACTTGAATTGTTAGTAATTTTCGGCATTGGAAGATAAATGTGGTAATGTTATACTCATCTTAATAATAATAATAATATTATAACAACATAAGAAATCTTTGTCTGTGTATCTTTTGGATCGTTAATTCTTCATGCAGGAGTCTGTGTGCGCAAGAAAATAGTAGGAAGTGCAAAGAGGCGATATCGTTTAAGTTAATAAAATTTAGTAAAAATCAGTATTAGGTATGTAATGAATCTACTGAAAATCGGCTAGTGGTTGTGGGGTAATTATACCATTAAACCGAAGGCTGAGTAATCCAGTAATAATTATGGTGATTATAAAAGACAAATATGCTAGTTGAATAATTATACAAACTAGAAAATTATATTTGCCAACACTACACAGTTAGTTATTCAGTCCCTAGAGTAGAGTGGAAACACACCTTTATTTCAATAGTTACTTTGCGATCCGTTACAGTAACCACCGCCACCAGATGCCATCCACCTTCTCGGCAATACACTACCACTAGGCAATATACCGTACGGTGGTGGCTTAAGAGAATCCCATCTGATCCCGTAGGTGTCGTAAAAGTCGAAAGAGCGAAAATGAAAATCAGGAGATGGGCAGCAGCATCTTCCTGGGACATCTAAACAAATAAACGGCGGTTGCCAACCTGCCTGCCAAGCGAGGCAACTATGTCTATATACCCCCAAAATGAGAGCATGCAATTTTTGTCGCAATCAATGGGAGACGCCTATGTTCAGTCCTGGACTAGTATGTTCAGACCTGGACTAGTATGTTCAGAACTGGATGACACGCTACTTACTTCTCCTCACAACGAGGTTTTAGTTTAATTGTAGGGCTGAATCAATCAAGAACTGATATCAAGTTGACAATCGCAGTGTGGTGTCATACAGTACTTTCCAATTGAAAGTTCTGTGTTACACCGAGCTTGTTATATAGCGTTGCATTCACTGTCAGGTTGTTTATGCATCTTCTCAGTTGCTTCCATAAAAAAAAAACTCATATAAAAGAGATAAACAATTAAATGTGTGTATTAACATGTTTGATGTGTCATAATTAAACTTTAGGAATGTCGAGTGTCCCGGTGAAGTAGCGATTACGTGGCGACCACCGGGGTGGGGCGGTGGGGTCGGGCGGCGGTGATGCTCTGTTTTCAAATTCAATTGGCCGCTGTCCCGGGGCGATCTTTCTCCTTGCGATTCCGAATTGAATATCAATCCGGCGATTGGACGAACGGCTCGTGTGGATGAGACATGCACTTTTAATATTTTTTTAAGTTTTCAATGGAAACCATAATAGTTGTTGTGTGTTGCCAATTAATAAGCTCGTGGACAGTAACGATTCCTAATTATACTAAGCATATTTAGATTTATTATTTACTAGATCACTGTAACCTAATAGACTTATGTACTGACAACTTAAGGATATATTTAATGTGTAAGTAAAGTATTTACTTAATTCTAATTCGATGATATAAATTAATAATTTTATAATCTACAGTTAAAACCTAAAGAAAGAGGTCAGTCGCGTGTCAGTACACGTGACAGAAGCTGAAACTTCATATATCCATTAGAAATTTGATTATAATATAAATACATGTGTGTTAATAAAAATATTACTGGTAGTAGGATTCCTATGCAGGAATCCGTCTAGGCATGGTACCACCCCAAGGCCAGTTATTCTGCCGTGAAGCAGTAGTGTGCAAACATTACTGAGTTTCGGGTTTGAAGGGCACTGTGAGCTAGCGTAATCACAGGGCATATAAGACTTAAGAACTGATGTCTCAGGGTGATGGGCACAGTGAGGTAGTCACACAGAAATGTTCTGGGTGACACAGCATTTGTTATGAGCAGACGTTGCATTTAGAAAGAAAGAAAGAAAAGTTTATTTAGCAAAGACCGCTGACGTACAAAACATACATTTACAAAACAACATTGTACATAAAAGTAACCAGAAGAAGTAGAACCTTACCACTAATCTTATATCTAAGTTGTACGTTTGGCCATTTGTATGTACGTCGCGGGTCATGCCAAAAGGGTCATCACTCAGCATATTGTTACGCTAACAAGCGCAACGCTGATTTTCAGTGATGACCGCTAGATAATACCCTGGAGCATACAGCCCCAAGACCGGTTAAATGCTGAATCAAAATATCTTATATAATAACTTACCATCAGGTGAACGTTTTGCTCGTTTCGTCACTTTATGCTAGCTATGCCCCGCGGTTTCACCCGCGTAAAAAAGACGACTTCGATCGATGATATACATTTAATAATTCCCTATTTGAATCGGATCTTGGGTTTCAATTTTTTTACGCGGAACCCTTATTATTTTTCTGAAATTAAAGTAGCCTTAGTTACCCGCTATATATAATATCAGCTATCTGTGAGTGAAAGTTCCGTCGAAATCGGTGCAGCCGTTATTGCATATACATATAAGTAATGGCAGCGTTTCAGCTATGCTTCACAAATACTCTATTGTTGTATTAAGAATAGGGTCATAAAATATTCTTGTGATTCGGAGTCATATCCACGCTATCTTCATTCGCAGACGTATTCTCATATCTCCCGCGGTCATTTCACAGAGCGTTGCGAAATTGTAAAAGGGCAAACTTCTTGAACTGTTCCTAGTTTGTTCGGGAATTGAATCTTGTTACTAGCGAAGTTACGGGAGGCTTGCCAGTGTTAAAGTCGCATCTGTGATAATAGATCTGTAAGGTGCAGACGACATGTTATTATGACTTTTAAATAAGTAAGGGCAGTAGACGTTTGTGGCTCTTACCCGGACTGTTGACGTTACCTTGGTCGACGAGTACACAGTTCATTCATTGGTCAGTCGTCAATGTGATAAAGTATATTCATGCTAAATAAAACTAATTTTACTGATTTGAACCCGTTTAATTTTTAACTATTTATAACCCGACGCTTCGGGCGATTTACAGCACCCCATGGTTACGTGAGGACTGAAGTCACAGATGTCCTGACGTCATAGTTAACCCTGGGCACCTTTAGCTGTTAATTATTATTTTTAGTCCGATCTACGCAGAAAGAGCTTACTGTGCTTTTTGAATTCATTTTATTAATAATAGGATCTCAAGCTGGTGGTAGTACCCAACCATCTACTGTTTTGAAATTAGGATGTTTTTTAATTTCAATAGCCTCGAAGAATCCTTGGTAGGAACCGGTGTTCTTTTGCGAGGATTTGTGGTTTATCAAATGTTATGTAATGGTTGGAATCCAGAACATGGTCACGGACTGCAGACTTCCTAGAGCGTTGATGCTTCACATCAGCTATATGTTCTGAGCTATTAAGCGCTCGAAAGGTCGGGTTAAAAATAGTTAAAAATCAAACGCGATAAAATCCGTAAAATAACTTTTATTTAAATGTGTAGTATTCGGGTTTTGTCCGCCAATGGTTTACCTCATGCTCAGGGGCCGGATGCCCGACTTAAGTTCTTAAGTACGCGAGTGACCTGGGTTCGATCGCCGTTGTCGGCATCACTAAAATTGCAATTTTAAAAGCTGATTTACCACGCGCTCGGCGGTGTAGTAAAGTTTCGCGTGGAAACCTGGCATGTCTGAAAAACAAAAATATTTCAACGACCTAAACAATTTGATGAGACTTCAAAAGCAATGTCTCTCTGTGACGAGCCCCGTGCGGCGCTGCACAGAACTTTCTAAGCAAATTTCAGTGTGACATCGTACCGTCGCTTATTTCCATGAAAACATAAATGTTAGCCGTGTGGTGGCGGCTCGTTAAAAGAATACTACCACTCCATCTCATCCAATGGATCTCGTAGAAGGCGAGTAAGGAGTTAAACTGCACTGTGCACCCAACAGCGCATGGTGGCGATGGGCTCACCACCTATCACACCAAGTGCATTATATTGTTTTGGTGAAACGTGGACTGAGGCAGTCATCTGTTTTTGCAGTGAGTGTCCAGTCTCTGACTACCCCTTATGGGATACAGTCGTGATCTTATGTATGTATGTACATAAATGTTAATAATCACAACATTAAAGATACATATTATAAAAACGCTTGAACAGCAATGAGCTGGTAATCTCGGCGAGAATCCGGAATAGGAGTCCGTCTAGGTACGAGTAGGTATCACCGCAGGGCCAGTTATTCAAATTCGAAGCAGTAGTGTGCAGACATTACTGTTTTTGGTTAGAAGGACACCGAGAGCCAGTGTAATCACATGGCGTGTGATACTTGAGAACTGATGTGTCAGGGTAGTGTCACACAGAAATATTCTGGGTGGCACAGCATTCGTTATGGGTGTTGCACTTAACATCAGGTGAACGCTTTGCTCGTTTCGTCACTATAGAATAACTGTATTGCCATAGGTTCTTAATACCTATGCGAAATCTCATATTATTCCGTCGTCTAAAAGTGGATGAAAATTGAATTGGAAGTTTCAATTACATTCGTACATACAGTTAAAGCTAATGACAGCGTGTTGAAACGCCATAGCTGTCATTTTCCGTAATGAGAAGAGGTAGTAAATACGATATAAATTTTGTAATAATTTTTTCTCGTCGTCTTGTTCATATTTTATTGCCTACGTCCGGGGTAAAAAATAGCTTAGTCATTTAATTAAATACTTTTCAGTAGGCCGCGGCGGTGTGCGCTAGTATTTTTTTTCGCAATTCTTAATTTGATATATTTAAATTAGCAGGCCGTGGCGGTGCGCGTTAATATATTTTGTTCTCAATAATTCAATTCAAATATTAAAATCTACAGGTCGCGGCAGTGCGCATGCATTGTTGCAGCGCACCGCCTGGCAGGTTCGTCATGTAATAATGTTGTGTTGTTAATGAGAGACGTGTTGTTTCTTTGATGACTTTAATTATACTCTTATATTATTACAGGAACAATGATATAAATATGTCGCGTGGACTACACTACAATTTGCTGTTATATTGTACTCAACGTACCACCACCACTTTGTGTAATAGGCTGCCGCCGGCAGTTTTTCCGGACCGATACGGGACCTTTTAGACAGCCTACTCCTTCTTTAAAAGCCGGCCACGCACCCGGAATTCCCCTGGTATTGCGGATGTTCATGAGCGGCGGTGATCGCTTACCATCAGGTGAGCCGCTTGCTCGTTTGCCCCTCTCCTTTAAAAAAAACGACGTGGTAGCGCAACTCGTCAGGTATTGGCTGATACGTAGTGGCCTTCGTATGGTGGATCGTATCTTAGTTAAGGACAGTGGCAACTATGAAAAATCTCCCGAAAATTAGAGATACAAGCTTTTGTGGCAATATGTATGTGGGAGGCCTATGTTCAGCAGTGGACTAGTGATAGGCTGCCATGGTGATGATGATGTAGTATAGTATTTATTCATCGTCATCGTCGTCGTCGTTTCTTGCTGGCTAGGCAGGCGGATTGATAACCGCAGTTTGTTTATTCAGATGTTCCAAGAAGATGCTGCTGCCCATCTCCTGTTCTTTTACGACATCCACGGGATGAGATGGGGTACTAGATTCTCTTAAGCCGCCACCACACACAATACTATATTAAATAAATAATTATTAAAATATGGACGTTTCGTATTTGCCAATGATATGTTACAGGGTCGTGCGTTAGGTCGAGCTCGTCTGCACCGAATTAACGATAAACTGTAATAATATCGATAACGAGACGTTAATTTGCTAGCATCGATCACTCGTGTAATCCTAACGTGATTACAACGTGTTCGTTGTCGCGTCGCGCGTCACGGCGGCCGTCACGTCGCGTGCCCGTCGCGTGGCGGCCGCGTGTCCTTTGCGGCCCAGTTGCCCGCTGTAAATAAAGCGGAAAAGGGCTTAATGTTGCTGTTCTGTTAGTGTAAACAACATGAAATAGTAATAATGTTCAAATATTAACGGTTCGTGGAATTTTATATTTTTTATCGATGTCCTACTATTGGCTCGAATACAGTATCAGATGTGGAAACATACACACATACAGTCACGTCTTTTTCCCATGTAACGGGTGAAGAACCACGTCGCCGCCATTTTGGTAAAAAAGTAAAGTAAAGTTTCAGCCTATAAACTGTCCCACTACTGAGCACAGGCCTCCTCTCATTTCTGAGAGGGTTTTGGAGCTAGGGAAGAATCCGCCACGCTGCTCCAATGCGGGTTGGCGGACTTCACATATCTTCGAAATATTTTTTATTCCTCAGACATGCAGGTTTCCTCACGATGTTCTCCTTCACCGCCGAGCACGTGGTAAATCAGCACTTAAAATTGCAATTAACAATTTTAGTGGTGCCGGCACCGGGAATCGAACCCAGGTCACTCGTGTACTATGAAATTTAAAGCGAGCGCCTAGCTCCTGAGCTACCACGGCCATTTTGGTAGGAGTCAAAAAAAATCTTACTTCCCGTTGCGTTCCCACGAGCAGTATAGTGACAGTATTGCATATTATGGTGTTATTCTGCACTAATAAAAGCTGTCCGTACAGTACCTTAGTCGCCTCTTACGACACCTGGATAGGAAAGTGGTAGGTGCTATTCTACTCTGCCGGACACCTATCGCCATAAAAATATGGCCTACCATCACCACTTGATAATTGATTATCTGAAATATCACAAACCTTAATTATCCAGGCCGGGGATAGGCAGCTAACCGTGTGGTAGCCGTGTGGTAGTGGGTGTCTTAGGGCGGATTTCACCGTTGAAACTAAACGCGATCAGTTCTAGCAAAACGAAGTTTAAGCGTTTAACTGAGTTCAATGCTACAGTTTGCATTTCATCAACATCAAATGAACGCAGTCAATGCTAAACGCGGTTCAAATTCTGGACGCCTAATTTTCGACGTTCAGCTCCTTAAACGCGTTTAGAGAGCTGTCATTGTCAATTGCATAACTATGTAAACACAAAAATTATTTTTAATTCATATAGTTTATTGTTTGCAGACCTATGTAACCTATGCGTAAAACACGCTGTTTGATGTCGCAAAATACGAAATAAATCGTCTTTTGTTTTAGATTGTGACGATATATCATGTAAACTTCGTTTTTCTAAACGCGATCAAAATGGAGTCGGTGAAATCAGTTAGACGAAAATCGAGATCATT
This sequence comes from Luehdorfia chinensis, assembly GCA_019845155.1. Taxonomy (NCBI): domain Eukaryota; kingdom Metazoa; phylum Arthropoda; class Insecta; order Lepidoptera; family Papilionidae; genus Luehdorfia; species Luehdorfia chinensis. Next base: position 616,372 of record JAHVAK010000696.1, read on the forward strand.
TAATACATATGAACTCAGTTAAGTAAAACGTGGTTTTATTGAACTTGGTTTCCAAAGCAATCGGTGAAATCGGGTGTAAGTGAAATGCCCCGAAAAGAGCGATGAAAATGCACCAGTAGTAAGACTAATATTGAAGCGTTAATAAAAATAACTTCCGCAGTGTTTAATCTGATCTTATTTAATTTTAAATGGGAACACCCAGGAGCATCGCCAGGAGCTTTCCAAATTAAGCAAAATACTCTTTCAAATCCATTTCACAACTGCCGGAGATTTTAAGTAATATATATTGTTTGTACACAAAGGACTATAAGTGTGTCTATAAGTCGGTGAAAAGTTTAACAATCTCCTTCTATCTCATTTCATCCGAAACGATACCGTAACAGCAAATTTAGTTTTGATTTCCAAAACCTCTGGATCAGTACAGCACCTGCTCAACCAATCAGGCAGTAGTGTAATGTATACCTAAAATTTGTAACAAACATACATAAGAATAGTTAAGTCCCCGCAGAAATGACAAGCCTATAAGTGAATCGAAGAGGGCTTAGCAGCAGTGGGCGATCGTCATCAATTTTATATCAGTGCCATCCGTTTCTATTTGGTACAGTCGCAGACAACACGGGAACGAGACATTTCATTTAATCTTGAATGGAATGTGTAATATCGGAAGATAGTAATTGGTCTTTATTTATTTTCTTATGTGGTTAACTGTAAAAGTTTGCTTTGGTTCTAAATATTGCATTCTAAATATTCTAAACAGAATAAAAAATAATGGAATAGTGTACATAAGTACTTAGATAAAGTCACGCCTCTTTCCCATTGGGACTAGGCAGAGACTACATCTTTCCACTTACTACGACCCTGACACACATCTTTCGCTTCTTCTACTTTCATCAGTGATTTCATACAAGCTCAAGCTCGTCGATTGCGGGTATTGTTGACGTAGACTTTCCTTGAAAACGACTTCGATCTGATCGTGATACGTTCGCCTACGTCGACCCTTACTGGCTTGCTCATTTACACTCGCCTCATAAATCTGTTTCGTCAATCTTATTTCATCCATACTCTCTTCGTGTCCAAACCATCAAAGCATCCCTTTTCTCTATCTCTGTCACTACATCTTCTACCACAATGCAATAGTGTGTGTCACCTAAATAAAAAGAACGCTTCTCATAATAAATCTACATTGTAAAAGAGACCTATAACACAGTATAAATTTCTTCATATGCCCTATAAATACACTAGCAGTAGGGCCCTTCAAACAAAAACAGCGATGTTTGCACACCGCTGCTTGACGACCGAGTAACTTTTTGACGGTGGTAGGATACCTATGCAGTAATCCGTCTAGGTGGGTACCACCCCAGGGCCAATTATTCTGCCGTGAAGCAGTAATGTGCAAACATTACTGTGTTTCGGCTCTGAAGGGCACTGAGAGCTAGCGTAATCACTGGGCATGTGAGACTTAAGAACTTGTGTCTTGTGTGGGTGACGGGCGCAGTGTGGTTCTACACACTGCAATGTTGTGAGTAACACAGCATCTGTTATGGGCAGACGTTGCACTTACCATCAGGTGAACGTTTTGCTCGTCTCGTCACTTTATCAAATAAAACAACAACAAATAATACCACGGTGCTAAAGTTTTCATGAAAGAATAGATGTTAAATATCGTTCGCGAAGCTACCTTTCGGAAGAGTGCTGGATGTTTTACTGATTTGATGAGACGTTCCTAAAATAAACAACACAGTGAAGTGGGTTCGGGTGCGTACCTTATTATTATACGAAGTACTCCATTGTGAAATAAGGAGAGATACTTAAGTTTATACATGATGATCAGTAAAGCCATTATTCATCGCTTCACTAAGCATCATACCAGAACACGTCCAAAATTCAACACATCGCGAGGATTAGAAATGGCTGGAGCTAATTTCGACTAAAAACCTAAATAGATTTCTTAGTTAAATGCAGCAATAGACAATATTAAGGTTTCAGGTCATAAAGTATCAACCTGTAGAATCTCTAAAGTCGACCGTTGGACATTGCTGTTTCTTGAATCGGGAGGATTTGAAATGTTTTTTTTTTGATAAACGTATTTGAAAATTGATTCTTTTCTAATATTCCTTCAGTTGACTTTCACGACACCGTACCTACCTAGTAGTGAGGTTGTCGTGATGGAGAGAATCTGGTGGCAGTTTCCGGCTTCGTTATAAGTTTGCTTGTGCACGCTATTGTGGGAGGGCTATTATTAATGGTGATAGGATTCCTACGTAGGAATCTGTCTAGCTATGTACCACCGCAGGGCCAGTTATTGTGCCGTGAAGCAGTAGTGTGCAAACTTCATCGTGTTATTATCTAAAGGCGCTGAGAGCTAATTTAAATAGATATGACATTTTGGAACTGATGTCTCAGGTGGACGGGCGCGGTGCAGTACCACACAGAAATGTTCTGGGTGACACAGTGTTTGTTATGGGCAGACGTTGCACCATCAGGTGAACGTTTTTTTCGTCTCGTCACTTTCTCCTATTGCATGCAGATCTTGCTTCCTCTTATTTACTGTGATAGATTTTCTCAAAGTAACGCTTTAACTATTTTACGACATATAGTTAATAGAATCAGGCGTTACTTTGCGGAAATCCATTATAGTAAAGGAGAGAAAGTTAATTTGCTAAGATCCGCATGCGAAATGTAAAATGTTGTGTATTACCTAGTTTTGAAGAGCACCGCCCGCCCTTCCTCAACAGCGTGCACAAGAAAACCAATACCGCCACCGGGAGCCGCCACCAGATACCCTCCACCACTACCACTAGGCAATATACACCACTGAAGTCGAGAACACGACACGTGTTTCACCTCAAAACGAGGCATTATCAAATGATATTGACTCTACGACTGTCAACCGCCGACTGTCTCGACTGTTGAGGGAGGGCGGGCGGTGCTCTTCAACCATTTTACATTTTGCATGCGGATCTTAGCAAATCAACTTTCTCTCCTTTACTATTTTACGATAGTCAAGGGATGAGAAGGGATGAATGTTCTTGCGGCCATCACACAAATATGTTATGGATTAGGTATCTGCAAAACTTCCAACCCTTTTTCGGTCCTTATAGTTTTCTTTTGCTGACTGTACCGAAATATTATTCAAATAAGTAGTGAAGTGGAAATAGCGGAAGGGTGTTACACTTGCAAAAACTTGTCGCAACTTACACGCCGTCTCCTTGCGCAACTTGTTACAACTTGCCAACTTACAAAGGGGTATTATGCTCCTTGCCCGGCTACGTAATTTATTACTACTATTTAAATGTTAAGTTTACTATTTACTTCACAAGTCTTTAGATAGTTGCTGAATAGTTTCAAATTAGAATGTCATTAGGGACCTGTGTGGTTGGACGTAAATACTTTACGACTTATTAAATATTAAATATTTTTGTTATATCCTTGTGGTAAGTTTTTTTTTGATTAAGTGGCGCGACGAGCAAAAAGTTCATTTGATGGTAAGTGCAACGTCCGAAGCTTGCGCGGTCCTGAACATTTTTGACTGGTTCCCCCTGCGCCCGTCACCCTTAAATTAGAAGAGAAGAGCAGTGCTAACTAAGTGACTATTATCACACAAATATTTAAAATAGAAGTCTGTCTGACTGTAGGAACGGATCTTCCTCGAGAACTACTAAAGATATTCACATGAAATTCACACAGGATAATAGTTACTGATTACAACAGCCAATAGGTGTCCGGCAGAGTACCGGACCTACCTCTTTCCTACCGAGGTGTCGTAAGAAAACTAAGGTAAAAACTAAGGTATTATACGGACCGCCTTTCTTTCGCGCAGAATAATACTATAATATGCAACGTTGTCTCTATACTGCTCTTGGGAACACAATGAGGTGTAAGAATTTCTTGACTCGTATCAAAATGACGGCGACGGGGTTCACCGCCCGTCACGTCTCGTTTCCCGCGGGGCCGAAAAGTAGGCTACGTGTGTGGCCTCTGCCTACCCCTTATGTGGGAAAAAGGCGTGACTGTATCTATGTACTGATAATATTTCTGGGACCAACTGAGAGTATGCCACATCGGGTTTGTTCCGCCGGTTCCGAAGTTATGAACATTTTTCGTTCCGACGTTCTACGTGTCTAATCAAATTCAAAAGTTCTTGAGGACGAATTTTCTAGAAACACAGTTCACAGTCAAGTCTTTAGTAAGACACCTGTATATCAAACCTCATTAGTACAAGAGAAGTATGCATTGTAACAAACATAATTGGAGGCAATGAAGTCAAATCTTATAAGTCCATTTCAACCTTTTCGAATTCCAAGTGAGATGAAATTTTGTATATAACCTATGTGGCTTCAATGACAATGCAATAATATGGTACTAAGTTTAACTTATCCATAGCTCCGCTCCGTCATTTTTGGGCTCGTTGGAATTGTGATATTTCCAGTCCACTGCTGATTATAGGCCTCACAAATAAAAGCTCGTAACAAAAATATGATTTTAGTTTAATTATTATTTCTTCTTTACATAAGGTATATTCAATATATTATCCATACTAATATTATAAATGCGAAAGTAACTCTATCTGTCCCTCTGTCCGTTTGTTACATCTTAACGGTTCAACTGCTGAACCGATCTTGACGAAATTAGGCACAGAGATAGCTTGCATCCTGGAGACGGACATAGGATACTTTATATCCCGGAAAATCAAAAAGTTCCCACGGGATATCAGCTAGGATTTGAGAATAACAAGGTATTCTTAAATATTATTTTCTTATATGCATGTTTTCAACCTAGTAGGGCTCTTGAAACCAGCCTTTGCTGTCGTTATTGGTTATCCTAATGTAAAATCCGAGTAGGTTTGTATTTATGTGCGCTCATGATGGCTTATAAAAGCGAGCACAAATAAGTACAGGTGCAAAATTAACCCCCGTCCGGTAGTTCCGCGGGTTACGGCACAACCGACCCATAACCAAGCGTTATGCCTTGTATTATTATAACTTACGGACGTGGGTTATGTATCGATGGAAGCGACAAATATAGATTTTATTACATACAAGCTGAAAAATACCATGGGAACTCTTCGATTTTTCGGGGAATAAAAAGTGTCCTGTGTCCGTCTCCAGGACGCAAGCTATCTCCGTGCCGATATCCGTGGCATCATTGCCAATGTCAGGTCACTCGAATGTGTAGCCGAATCATGATAATTTTTCTATAAAGAAAACTACTTATTAGCACCAAAATAAGCACTTAAAATTGTAATTAACAATTTGGTTGTCTTGGCACTGGGATTCAACTTTGGTTGCTCGAGTGCTATGAATTTTTAACCCAATTCAAAAATAAAAGATTCCGACGAATTGAGAACCATCTCCTGGTTCTCAATTCGTCAGAATCTTTTCTTTATGTATCCTGATCACTCCAGTCCACTGATGAATATTGACCTCTCCCATAGATTGCAACAAAAGTTAGTACTTCATATTTTGGTTGGATTTTGAAGTTTCTTTATTCAGATGTTGCCCTTATTCTGGTTTTTACTTTCCCTCTTTTGATTTTTATGACACCCACGGAATGAGATGGGGTGGTAGATTCTCTGCCGCTACCACACGGCACCATTTTTTATGTATGTTCAGGGATATTTCTTTACAACGAGGATCGATTTCAATGATTCTTTTTTCATTAGAAAGAATATGTAATATATATAATGTATAAATATGTAAATAACAATTTGATTGTCTTGTCACTGGGATTCAACTTTGGTTGCTCGAGTGCTACGAATTTTTCACACAAATCCAAAAAAAAATTTCTTTATGTATCCTGATCACTCCAGTCCACTGATGAATATTGACCTCCCCCATAGATTGCAACAAAAGTTAGTACTTCATATTTTGGTTGGATTTTGAAGTTTCTTTATTCAGATGTTGCCCATATTCTGGTTTTTACTTTCCCTCTTTTGATTTTTATGACACCCACGGAATGAGATGGGGTGGTAGATTCTCTGCCGCTACCACACGGCACCATTTTTTATGTATGTTCAGGGATATTTCTTTACAACGAGGATCGATTTCAATGATTCTTTTTTCATTAGAAAGAAGTCCCATATAAACTTGATCAAGTCCTGATGATGGGATCCATGAGAAAATCATTAAACTCCTTAATCCGCATAAGCTTGTTGGTGCTGCTGCGTGGAAGTCTTTTTTATTAAATGATTATAACGCGAAAGTCTATCCTATCAGCTACCACGGACCTAAGTTCTTTTGGGTTTGTTTGGTGAATATCACTGATAAGGATCAGGCGCAGGTCAAATATTAGCTTGTTCTGTAAAAATAATAAAATAGCACCCACCTCTTTCCTACCGAGGTGTCAGTAACTGGCGACTAAGGCAAAGCTGGCGAGTAAGGTAAGGCAGTCACTATACTGCTCGTGAGAACGCAATGGAGAGTAAGTAATTTTTGCCTCGTACCAAAATGGCACCCGTCGTGTCTCGTTTCCCACGGGGGCGAAAAGTGGGTAACAGGGGTGTACCTCTTATATGGGAAAAAGTCATGACTGTATGTGTATGTATGAATCCAATCAGCTACAGTCCTTTCCACAAATCTTAGATCGACGTACGCAAGGTTATAAGTTACAGAGGTCGGATATTTATTCGTTCGGTTGGATTGTAGTTTTATGGGTGGCCGTAAATGCTCTGTTATTGGTCCACATTTGAATAATACGAGCCGTACTGGGCGTTCGTAACGTGCAAAAATATTTACTTTAACGCGCGCCGATATCGCGACATTCGCTTGATGACTGGGGGGAGTCTTCTTTCGCCAAAATCAAACGCTGTATCCGAAGCAGGCAGCAGTTGTTACTGTCTAAATTTTCTTGAACCAGCCGGATGGCTTTCAAAGCTCCATAAGAAAATATTCTCCAGGAAGTCTGAGTATCAATGTACTCGTCTAGGTGTCGCATACGAACTCTTTAGTTGAATAATAAATGTTACCTACCATAAACAATTAATACTGGTGGTAGGATTCCTATACAGGAGTCCGTCTAGATAGGTACCACCCCAGGGCCAGTTATTCTACCGTTAAGCTGTACTGTGCAAACATTACTGTGTTTCGGTTTGAAGGGCACTGTGAGCTAGCGTAATCACTGGGCATACTGAACTTAAGAACCTATGTCTCAGGGTGATGAGGCACAGTGTATTGTCACACAGAAATTTTCTGGGTGGCACAGCATTTGTTATGAGCAGACTGTTGCACTTACCATCAGTGAACGTTTTGCTCGTTTCATCACTTTATGCAATAAAAAAAAATATATTTAACATAAATATGTGTGTAATCATAATTCCTAATTAGAAATTAAAGAAAAACATATATCTTTATGTGTATAATGTTAATACAGTTAATAGAATCAGGCGTTACTATGCGGAAATCCATTATAATTCAGGAAGGGTACTGGTGGGAGCATTCCTATACAGGAATCCGTCAACCACCCATGGGCCAGTTATTCTGCTGTGAAGCAGTAGTGTGCACATTACTGTTTTTTTTTTATGGAAGAGGGGGCAAACGAGCAAGCGGCTCACCTGATGTTAAGTGATCACCGCGGCCCATGAACATCCCGCAACACCAGGAGAGTCGCGGGTGCGTTGCCGGCTTTTGAGAAAGGAATAGGATCTTTTCTTAAAGGTCCCTAAGTCATATCGGTCCGGAAAAATCGATTGCGGCAGCAACTTCCACAAAATGGTCAGGCCTGTAAGAAAATTCCTCGAGAAGCACACAGTGGGGAGAATGCCAACAATCAGGGTGGTGTGGATGGAATTTAGTGCTTTGCCGCGATGTACGATGGTGAAACTCAGCGGCTGGTATGATTCCGAAAAAATCCTCGGAACACTCCCCAAGATAAAAAATGCAAAGGGACGCAACGTCTCTTCGCAGGGCCAGTGGATCAAGCAGATCGGAAAGAACCTGGTAGTTGACGATTCGTAGCCGTTCTTCGCTGGATGCGGTGAAATGGAAGGAGCTGGCAATGGAGTGCCCCCGCCCAGAGATGAAAACCTTTAACGATTTTTTTTTAATGTTTCGGTTTGAAAGGCACTATGAGCTAATGTAATCACTGGGCATAATACTAGACTAAATAACTGATGTCTTGTGATGATGGGCGCAGTGTAGTGTCACACAGAAATGTTCTGGGTGAGTTTGTCATGGGCTAACTTTGCACTTACCGCCAGATTAACGTTTTGCTTGTTTCGTCACTTAATCAAATGAAACAAATGAAGTTAATTTGCTAAGATCGATGAGGGCTGATGTAATTTTTACTATTATTTAGTTGTTGACGCGACACATAGACACCGACTTATTTTTCAAATGATAAACATATACAATAAGGAAAGAAAGTTAATTATACTTGACGGCTGCCTGTCGTAGAGTAAATACCACTTGATAATACCTCGTTTTGGGGTGAAACACGTGTACTACGTAGTGATATTGTTGTAGTGGTGGAGGGCATCTGGTGGCGGTTCCCGGTGGCGGTGTTAGTTTGTGCACGCTACTGTGGAATTGCGGGCGGTGCTCTTCAAAAACTAGGTAATATACACCATTTTATATTTTGCATGCGTATCTTAGCAAATTAACTTCTTTTCCTGATTGTACTTCCTTTCCTGATTGTGTAATGTTAATTATCGTGATTCGAATTATGTGCAGTGAGCCGTGGTAGCTCAGGGCCTAGACGCTCGCTTAAAATTTCGTAGTACGCGAGTGACCTGGGTTCGATTCCCGGTGCCGGCACCACTAAAATTGTTAATTGCAATTTTAATTGCTGATTTACCACGACCTCGGCGGTGAAGGAAAACATCGCGAGGAAACCTGCATGTCTGAGAAACAAAAAATATTTCGAAGACGTGTGCAGTCCGCCAACCCGCATTGGAGCAGCGTGCCGGATACTTCCTAGCTCCAAAACTCTCTCAGAAATGAGAGGAAGCCTTTGCTCAGCAGTGGGACATATAAAGGCTCAAACTTTACTTTTACTTTTAAAATTATGTCCTCAATCATAAATTCATCGATCTTAATAAAAACGATTGACATAATGCCATCCAACAGTCTCTTCCAGATAACCCAGTGCACAGTGAAATATTATAATAGGAGCTAAAATTAAAGTATATAAACAGATGACAGAAGTTGAGTACCACATCATAATTTGATTAAAGAAATAAGGAAAAAGAAAATGTCATATTATTTATTATCTTGAATTAAATGAGTCCTATTCACACTGTGGGCAAATGTAACTCTTTTGTTAAGTATTATTATTATTTATTTACTATCGGAAACAGTTATAAACTATTTTAATGTGTCAAACGACATATCCAAGTATACAATCTTCAAGCAGCAAGGCTTTGGTCGATAGTAAAATGATAGTTGACTTTTACTAAAGAATTGCTGGACTGATGGAGACAAAACGAAAAGCACAATTTTGGTCTTGAATAGAATTTTCCAATAACTGTACACTTTCAGGTGCACTTGCTGCATAATAAACTATCAATATTAAACATCAAAACTCCAAATAAACACAGAAATTACACAATGAAATAAAAATACTACTGCCAATTTTCGAGTTGGCGCCAAAAGTCTTTTGTTAATATTCTAATTAATATTTAAATTTTTTAATAAGAAAAGAAAAATAAAGGTTATTAAGAACTTAAGATAGAAATCTTTAAATTTGCTACATTTATTATAATAGTAGAAAACTGTTTTCTTATTAAAAATAAGTCAAATAACTGTGAAAATGGCAATGCATACTAAAGTATTTTCTAGTATTGGACATCAGAATATCGAGACCGCCTTCATTGCTGTATTATTTCCATTTCTTTTTATATCATTTCTTTCTTTTATAGCGGCCGCTCGTGTTGCCATATTTAAATTTTATTCGCCTTAATGTTGCCACACACGCGACTGCTTGCAATCTCATACTTATAATAACGCAACGTAAGTCTACACTCGAAACTTTCTAACTCCATTGTGATAGGGATGAAAGCAAAGAAAACCAGACGCAGTTGTAATATAGTTTCAAATACAGATGTCGGGCAAATAGAAGCGATTTGGAAGCAATGTTTTTATTTAGAACGAGCCGTTTGAGCTCGAAAGGGGACGTTTGATGTTTTACCTGTGCTTTGATTCCGGGCGCGCGGCCGCCATGATTATTTGGTTAGCCATAGACAAATATCAAACGAATGAAAACCATCGATTGCGCGTGTAAACATTAATTACAATAATATAAAAGAGCTCTGTTAAAAAAATAAACATTTGTTGTTTCTTTTTTATGAACTCAAAAAATTTAAACAATAAGTAAATGGAATGTAAAAACATTGATATAGTTTTGTTATGATTTAATATAGATTCTACTACCGTTTATAAATGAGATTTCTCTATCCGAAAGAGGAACATATCGAAAGAAATAAATCGTAAGCAATGAATGGGAAATCTCTAGTTGCCTGTAGAGTCCAGTTCTCATCACAATCCACGAAAGTGAAAAGACGAGCAAATCTTTCACCTAGGTGGCAAATGCAATGTCTGCCCATCAAATGCTGTGTCACCCAGAATAATTCTATGTGGCACCTCATTGCGCTCATCACCCTGAGACATCAGCCCAAAAGATTTACTCGTGGTAGGATTCCTACTGCTGGAAGTTGGTATTCTGTCGCAGTTATTCTGTCGTAAAGCAATGTAACAAACATTACTGGTTTTCGGTCTTAAGGGCACTGAGACCTAGAAGAAGTATATAAGTAGCAGGGTGACGAGCGCAGGTGTGGTGTCATACAAAAATGTTGTGGGTGATCTAGCAGCTTATATGGGCAGAAGTTACACTTACCATCACGAACGTGAACCATTAACAATTAGCATCGTTTCGTCACTTTCTTCCATTAAACAAAGAGTATCATATGTAATATATATCATATGTAAAGTAATTAAGAAGAGTATTTCAGTATTTAAGAGTAACATCAGTCATCAGTATCCTTCAGACAGAAATGTCGTGCTGTTTTCATATTTAACGTAGGTAATGCTTGACAGTAGAATCATTGGCACTGCTGCACCAAGACGGATTCCCGGATAGGTATCCTTTTTTTTATAGTAGAAAAAAACGAGAAGAGGAAAACGTTCACCTGATTATTAAATGAAATTTCATATGTTAATCAATAAAATCGATCTTTCCAAACACACGACGATCATGAAATCGATTATAAACGAAACTCTTCGAGAAGAAAAATTATGGCAAACGTACCCTTAATACTAGCTCAAACGAGGCTCTGTGACCAATAAGGTTATTAAACTCAAGCTTTTTTCGAATATGTGTGTGTCAAAGTATATTATAATTGTAATTAATTTACTGATAATAACATAATTTTATGGCCCCTCAAATGTGATTGTGTTCTGAGGAATATAGGCTTTTTTATTGCATGAAGAGATAAAACGCGCGAAACGTTCACCTGATGGTTAATGCATCCTCCCATAACAAATGCTGTGTTACCCAGAGAACATACGAGTATCTTTGTGGCATCGTACTGCGCTCGTCACCCTAAGACATCAGTTCTTAAGTCTCATATGCCCAGTGATTACGCTAGCTCTCAGTGAACTTCAGACCGAAACACAGTAATGTTTGCACACTACTGCTTCACGGCAGAATAACTGGCCCTGGGGTGGTACCTAGCCAGACGAATTCCCGAAAAGAAAGTTCATCGTTACGTTAAAACCTGCCAATAGAATAGAGCAAGAATAGTTTAAAATTTAACAGTAAAAGGGATAACTGCATCTCAGTCATTGCACTGTGTGCTCGCGCTAATTGTCCATGCTCTGCAACAGTCGGCATCGGGCGAAGGTGCGAAGTCTGTGAATTTTTTCGTCTCTAATTAGGGGGCGACGCCGTCTGCGCTTGGCACTGTGTAAATCATCTACACTTATTAAAAGAAATTCTAAGGAATCGAACCTTCGGAATACCTAAAACCACCTTACGGTCGTTACATTATAATTTAGACGAAGTGATTATTGTAAAAAGGTCGAAAGTCGAATGCGGGAACAGAATGAATACTGTATAGCGAAAATTATATGGTTGTTTGTATTAGTATTGAAAAAGTAATGCTTTTTAATATCGGCGGAGTGCGCGACTGTGAGTGATTTTCGCCGTATTTATGGATCGTTAGAGGCGCCGACTTTTCCTTTATTAATTTTCTTTTGAATGTGAATTTCTCGCGGCGTTATTGGTCGAGTTAGTTTTGCTTACCTGGATATATTTTTGATTCTAAAGTTCATACAACTAAGGAGAGATTTTATGTGCGTAATATGTCAACAAAAATTGATGAAATAAACCGTGCGGCGGCGAAGTAACAGAAGCGATCTTTCTTGATGGTAGGATTCCTATGCAGGAATCCGTCTAGGTAGGTTGTAGGTACCACCCCAGGGCCAGTTATTCTGCCGTGAAGCAGTAGTGTGTAAGCATTACTGTGTTTCGGTTCAAGGGGAATGTGAGCTAGCGTAATCACTGGGCAATTGAGACTTGAGAACTGATGTCTCAGGGTGACGGGCGCATTGTGGTGTCACACAGAAATATTCTGGGTGACAAAGCATTTGTTGTGGGCGGACGTTGCACTTACCATCAACACCAACAGTCATTGTTTTGTAATAACTAAATTTTGTTTGATCTATGGTTTTTCTATGTTGTTGTTAAATCTATGTTGCGTGGCTTAGTGAACAGAGTACCAGATTTCTACGCCGCGGGTATTGAGTTCGCATCCCAGTCAGAGCCAACAGTTGTGCAAAAATCACAAACCGTCGGTTTTCAGGTGTCTTGTATGAAGTCACTCACAATACAGGTGAAAACCTGGAATGGTATTGTTGTGTTTGTCTGTATGAATTATTTGTTTGTTACCTATTTTAATTTATTGGGACTTGGGTTGAAACCTCATCGCCGAGAATGTTGATGATTGGCAGTCCACCAATTGGAATTTTCTGCTACGCACTACTTAGTGGAATTTTTTGCAGACAGCGGCTTTTCCGGACCGATACGACTGAGGGACCTTCAAGAAAAGAGCCTATTTATTTTCTCTCAGGCTGGCAACGTATCCGCGATTGCTCTGGTATTGCGAATGTTCATAGGCGGTGGTGATCACTTACCATCAGTGAGTCGGTTTGCTCGTTTGCCCCCTCTTCTATAAAACAGTAATTTTTGCACACTACTGCTTCACAGCAGAATAACTGGCCCTGGGGTGGTACCTACCTAGATGGATACCTGTATATGAATGCTACCACCAGCACCTTTCCATAATTATAAAGGATTTCCGCATAGTAACGCCTGATTCTATTAACTGTATTAAAAAAAAATTAGGTACAATAATTATAAATTTCAATTATCAATATTAGGATCTCCGGCTTCGAGGATAGAGCCCAAGTTGAAATTTGAAGCGACGGCATAACATTTAAGTTATCTTGATCTCATTCTCTAAAATGTTAACTTCCATAACATATGCAGTGTAACCCAGAACATTTTCACCTGGTACAATACTGCGCTCGTCATCTTGAGAGAACTCAGTTGTAAGTCTAATATAGTAATTACGAGTATACTGGCTGACAGTGTCCTTCAGACCGAACCATCATAATGTTTCCACACTACTGCTTCACGGCAGAACAGGCCCGTGGTGGTACCTAGACGGATTCCTGCATAGGAATCTTACCACCAGCAAACATCAGGCTCATAAATATTCAGTATACCGTAATAAACGGTGCCGATCATATATTCAGCACACATTTCGTCCTTATGCCATTTGCACATAACAATTTCTGTGTGACATCACTGCGCCCGTCACCCTGAGACATCACTTCTTAAGTCACACATGTGTGTGTGTTTGATTAAACTTGCCTCCAGTGCCTTTCAAACTGAAACACAGTAATGTTTGTAAGGTACAGACAGACATGCCCACTTATAGCAATAGATGCAATAGGTGCGCGACGATTACACGGCTTAATACTCGTAAGGAATTGAGTACTGGGGGAGGGGAGGGGTGACGGAGGGGGTGACATTATTAGCCCCCTCTTGATCCGGTATAAATTATACCCCGTGATCGGAAACGATTGTTTCGCATACATGATGTTTAATTTTTTTTAAATGATTAATTTTAGGTTTAGATTTGTACTTTAGAATTTCAACTTTAGAATAGAATTTAGAAGATGTCACGTACATAGGGTTAATACTGCTGTAAGAATGATGGTAATGATGTCCTACTGGCAAGCTGTCTATGCTCTATACTGTCTAGTGCTTCTGCTACGTACAGCATTGAGATCGGGCTCAATGGCGTACAAAGCAGAGTCCTAAGTCATTAAGGTTTATGGATATTGATATGGAATTTAAATAAAATATGATGATGATAGTGGTTCAAAAACATTTAAATTATTAATTTGTAAATGTTTAACGTTAGTTTGCGCAAATCCATTATAATGAGGAAAGAAAGTTATTTTGCTAAGATGCATGCAAAATATTAAATAGTGTATAAGACCTAGTTTTTGAAGACCCGTCCTCCCTCAGTAGCATGCACGAGTAAACTACCACCGCCACCGGGAACTGCCACCAGATACCTTTCACCACTACAATACTACCTCTAGGCAATATACACAACGTAAGTCGAGACCACGACACGTGTTTCACCTTTAGGGGCGGTGGTTCACATTTACTGGTGGTAGGATTCCTATGTAGGAATCCGTCTAGGTAGGTAACACCCCAGGGCCAGTTATTCTGCCGTGAAGCAGTAGTGTGCAAACATTACTGCGTTTCGGTTTGAAGGGCACTGTGAGCTAGCGTAATCACAGGGCATATGAGACTTAAGAACTGATGTCTCAGGGTGATGGGCACAGTGAGGTGTCACACAGAAATGTTCTGGATGACACTGCATTTGTTATGGGCAGACGTTGCACTTACCATCAGGTGAACGTTTTGCTCGTTTCATCACTTTATAGAATAAAATATTATCAAGTGTTATTGATTCTGTGACAGACATACGCCAAGTATAAACTTATTGTCGTTATTGTATATGTTTATCAGTCGAAAAATAAGTCGGTATTCATCTGTCGCGTCTGGCAACGATTAAATAATAGTAAAATTTACATCAGCCTGTATCTCCACCGGTAGCCCCTTTCATTCGAGCATATTTTCATAAATGCAAACATTCAGAAAGAATTTCCTTCGAAAGCTCATAAATATTACCCACTTTTACTACTGCCATCAATCTTTGGCCAAACAATTGTGACCTCTATCTCCGAGAAGTAGAGTTGGAAATAACGCGGCGTTCGAAAGTCATAAGCGCGTTTTAAAACTGATCGGTGTGGAGGGCGAATTAAAGATTAATCCGAATCTCCAATAAATATCGGAGCGGGTTCGTTCTGAAATTGGAATCGAAGAATTGGAACTTATTTGGGATCCATTTTGTAGATGAGGTGTTTTCCCCCGTGATTCACGGGCGGCGAAAGATTTAATGTCAACTTCTGAATGGCCATCGGAGAGCGGCGATGTGCTTTTTTATAGGATTCATGGCTGGATTCTAATGAAGAGATATAACTATTTTGGTTTTAATTTCCGTAATGGATGTTATCTTAATTATTGAGATTGTTCTGTCAAATACGTTTTTCGGAAAGGATTCGTTTGAAGTTTGTTAATTGGGAACATTAGTTATTTATCACATTAAGTAAATCGTAGTTTTACGAAGAGTAATTAAAAAATCCAGTTCCTCATAAAGCTTTTATGAATTTGGCTTTTATATGTGCTTGAAAGTAAGGCCGGTATATCCTGAGTAATCTGCAGGAATCCGTCTAGGTAGGTACCACCCCAGGCCAGTTATTGTGCCGTGAAGCAGTTGTGTACGAACATTACTGTGGTTGGCTATTGTGGTTACATGGCCGTGTGGTAGCGGCTTAAGAGAATCTACCACCCCATCTCGTCCCGTGGGTGTCGTAAAAGTCGACAGAGGGAAAATTAAAAGCAGAACATGGGCAGCAGCATCTTCCTGGAACATCATAATAAATAAACTGCGGTCGCCAACCCGCCTGCCAAGCGTGGCAACTATGGGAAAATCCCCCCAAAATGAGAGCTACAAGCTTTTGTTGCACTCTGTGGGGGAGGCCTATGTTCAGCAGTGGACTAATGGTAGGCTGAAATGGTGGTGGTGGTGGATTACTGTGGTTCGGTCTGAAGGGGACTGAGAACTAGTGTAATCACTGGGCATATAAGACTTAAAAACTAATGTCTCAGGGTGCCGGTCGCTGTGCGCTGGGTGCCACAGAATTGTTTGTGGGTAAGAAAATTCAGTCTCTCATGCATTTTTCATATACAACGCCATCTGCGATACATGACAGGAGCAAAACTTATCTTGTTTGTATCGTCGTTTCAGCCTATCACAAGTCCACTGCTGAACGTAGGCCTCCCCCATAGATAGCCACAAAAGTTTGCAGCCCTTATATTGGAGGGATTTTGCCATAGTTGCCACGCTTGGCATGCGGGTTGGCAACCGCAGTTTATTTTCAGATGTTCCAGGAAGATGCTGCTGTCCATCTCCTGCCTTTAATTTCCCTCTGTCGACTTTTACGACACCCACGGGATGGGACGGGATGGGGTGGTAGATTCTCTTAGGCCACTACCACACGGCAATTTTAGGCCGCTAGCACATGGCAAAGCTTGTTTGTATGCATGACATTTTTGTCACAATAAATACTTTATCTTTCTTTCTGTCTTTTGTTATCCTCTGACAGCTGAATCAACTGTGCGGTACTTTCATTGCATACCATTGAGACGGGAGCCGCGATTTAACACAATATTTTTCGAGCTTTCACTAATTTTCATCTAATTTTCCACCATTGGATGAGATGGAGTGGTAGTATTCTTTTAACGAGCCGCCACCACACGGCTAATCATGATCTCGTAAAAGGCGAGTAAGGAATTAAACTGCACTGTGCACCTAACAGTGCATGGTGGCGATGGGCTCACCACTTATCACACCAAGTGCATTATATTGTTTTGGTGAAACGTGGATTGTGGCAGTCATCTGTTTTTGCTGTGAGTGCCCAGTCTCTGACTACCCCTTATGGGATACAGTCGTGATCTTATGTATCTATGTATTTTCCACACGGTAAGTATAATCATTAATTCCATATTATTAAACTTCTGTTATTTTTATCAAAGAAGTTTAATGATGTGGAATGATTGGCAAACTTAAGTGGCAATGAGCCGGTCATAAAGCTCATAGAACCGATAACCGTTGGGGAAGAAAGGTTCTCGAGTGGCAACCTTGTACTAGTCAGCGCAGTGTAGGGCGACCCCCCACTAGATGCAAGGTTTTGCGGGACGTCGATGAATGCATGGATGATGTGGCAATCTATAGATGGGGGGGGGGGGGGGGGGATGATGATGATTATGAATGATATAAATAGCTGAAATGGAGAAACATAAACGTTTAAAATTTCCAACATTATGTTTGGCGTTTTTCCATGGAAGTTCAAAAATCCTATTAAAGAAGCTTTTAAGGAAACGACTATAATATATGTCAGGTTTCTACAATTTTAGCAGCTTTTAACATTCATAGTCGATGTGCCAAAGTTGGCTATCAAAAAACATCAGTTCGCGTTAACCTTGTTAAGGAGGCACTTAGCTTTCCTAAGTATGGAACGCATCCAACACCGCACCGCGGCGCGCGGTAAATCACGCACTCTGCGGTACGCGGGACACGTCATAAATCGTAATTTGAAGCTAGAATTGACGCGGTGTAGATCTAAGAATATTTAGAAGAGAATTGTTATTTATCCTATTACGGCGTAGCATGATAGTAATTGGGCCGTGGTAGCTCAGGGGCTAGGCGCTCGCTTTAAATTTCATAGTATGCGAGTGACCTGGGTTCGATCCCCGGTGCCGGCACCACTAAAATTGTTAATTGCAATTTTAAGTGCTGATTTACCACGTGCTCGGCGGTGAAGGAAAACATCGTGAGGAAACCTGCATGTCTGAGGAATAAAAAATATTTCGAAGACATGTGAAGTCCGCCAACCCGCATTGGAGCAGCGTGGCGGATTCTTCCTAGCTCCAAAACCCTCTCAGAAATGAGAGGAGGCCTGTGCTCAGTAGTGGGACATTTATAGGCTGAAACTTTACTCTTTACTTGATGGTTTTCATATGATGTTTGTAGATACGTATTTGCCGTATACCAGACCGGAGTGGTGACCTAAGAAAAAGTCTCTCTTATGCCATGGGTGTTGTAAGTCGTAAGAAGAATAACCATTTCGAAATATAACATACATATAGTCACGCGTTTTTCCTATAGGGTTACGCAACGACTACATCCGTAGACGACATTTCGCCCATGCGGGAATGAGACGTGATAAATGGCGAACCACGTCGACTTCAGTCAAAAATATCTTACTCCCACTGCGTTCCCACGAATTGCTAGGGAAGATGTTGTCCACCCAAACAGAGCCCCGCTTGTTTGGGCAAGGCTAGCCTTATTCTGAAGTCGCCCGGTTCCAGAGCAAATCGGCACACAAACTACCAGGCTTGAACCTACCCTCGCAGCCATCGGTAACCACTGAATTGGCAGCGAGGAAGGAAAAAAGATTAGGTAAGAAATGGACTTGGGGTAGTGAATGGGGAGTTGGGAAAGGAACTATAAGATGTAAATAGTAGCATCATTCACCATTCAGTACCTCCCAGAAGGAGCAGGAGGAGAGAGCAGTAAATGGAAGGCCGGAGTCGTTGCAATGAAATTAAATATAAATATATTTCTCTGACGTAAGAAATACAAATATGTTTGTCGTTATATATACGTTGTATACGTTGGTCAAATGTCTTTTTTTTTACAAACTACCACCGTTTCTTAATGAGGTTCCTCTGTGCGGAGAAGAAACTCGGTACTCTACCGTATTTCCCGGACAAGGCAACTAGATCAAGTTCACCCTGGTACACTCGAAATATTAAGCTGCTAATAAGACCCGGGGTGCGCGGCGACTGGTATGCAGCGGTTGACAAATTTTAGTGCTAAGCTTGGTGATCACTCCAAACCCTGACTCACTCTACATCTTCTTTGAGTAGCTACTATTGGATGTCTAATAGAAGACTAACAGGCAAGAAAGATTAAGACGATGGATTCACCCGTTACTTCGCAGCTTCTGAACTACTTGATAAGGCTTTGCGGTGCTCTTTCATATGCAAAGAATATATATATCCACGATTTGTAGGATCTATTTATTTATACAGTCACGAATTTGTTTTTGAGCTCAAGTACAGAGACGCTCATTTTTCAGAGTGTATTGAAACTGAGAAGAGTCCGCCACGCTGCTTCAATGCGAGTTGGCAGACTTCACGTTGTTCCGAAATATTTTTATTCTCCAGATATGCAGGTTTATTCACGATATTTTCTTCACAGACGAGCACGTCATAAATCAGCACAATTTTTAGAGATGCCAGCACTGGGGATATCGGCCGGTTTACATGCAATTATGAAATTAGACGCAGGTATAGGGCTATTATATTTTTCTGGCTCGAAAATTATTAAATTTTAATCACAACTGCAAACAAATGTTGTAAATAGATCATAAGCTGTGAGCACTTCTTTTGACGAATGTGACAAAATTCTCACATTTAATTACGGCAGTCTAAAAGATTCTTTAAATGTGTCGAACAGAGCTTCCAGAATCGAACGCAACTACGTTAATAACAACTCTTTTGCAGCGTTAGTGCAGAAAGCATTCCCGTTGAGGGACAAATTGAATTTGCCCTCATCCGGCGTCGGGTAGCTGGCTAACTGTCACTTAATGGGGTCGGATTTACGCGGCGGTCGCCCGTCTAATGTGTACGCTGGTTTAGATTTATGCGCGTATCCGTTAGGCCAGGAGCTACACCATTTTAACATATATATTGTATAATTAGCCGTTAGTAGTCCGACAGAGTTGAATAGCGCCTACCTCTTTCATACCGAGGTGTCGTAAGAGGCGACTAAGGTATTGTACGGGCAGCCTATATTCTTGCAGAATAACACCAAAATATGCAATTCCGTCACTGAACTACTCGTGGGAGCGCAAAGGTGAGCCAGTCGTCTCGTCGCGTTTCCCGCGAGGGCGGAAAGTGGGCTACGTGAATGATATCCGCTTACCACTTATGTGAGAAAAAGGCGTGACTGTATATGTTTAGGTGTATATTGTATAGGTTGAGTCTTCGCTGTAAGCTTTCTTTGCTTTTACAGCTTCATCGAACAACTGAGCTCGCCGGGTAGAGGTCCTTTTAACAATTTAGTCGAGGTAGCTTCATAAAAGACTAGATCGACACAAAAACGTCTTAAAACGACGGACCAGTCCAGAGAAAATGTACAACATATTTTCAGTAATGGAGAGAAATAAACCAATCTACTGTTATCTCGTATGAGGATATGTAACGAAAGAAAATAAATATTACAGAATGTTTATTAAAATGTGTTTAGAGGTGATGGTAAAAGTTCCATCATGAGAAAAAGAGTCTTTTGAAACTAAATATTATTAAAAAAATATAATTTTACTACTTGCCGTGTGGTAGCGGCCTAAGAGAATCTACCACCCCATCTCATCCCGTGGGTGTCGTAAAAGTCGACAGAGGGAAAATGAAAACCAGGAGATGGGCAGCAGCATCTTGCTGGAACATCTGAATAAATAAATTGCGGTTGCCAACCCGTCTGCCAAGCGTGGCAACTATGGCAAAATCCCCCCAAAACGAGAGCTACAAACTTTTGTGGCAATCTATGAGGGAGGCCTATGTTCAGCAGTGGACTATTGATAGGCTGAAACGACGACGACGACGACTTGCCGTGTGGTAGCGGCTTTAGAATATCTACCACCCCATCTCATCCAATGGGTGTCGTAAAAGTCGACAGTGGGAAAATTGGGAACTAGAAAATGGGCAGCAGCATCTTCCAGGAACATCTGAATAAATAAACTGCGGTTGCCAACCCGCCTGCCAAGCGTGGCAACTATGGCAAGATCCCCACAAAATGAGAGCTTCAAACTTTTGTGGCAATCTATGGGGGAGGCCTATGTTCAGCGGTGGACTAGTGCTAGGCTGAAGTGATGATGATGATGATGATGAATTTTACTACCATGATTTAATAAACGTTGAACCAGTGTTGTAATGCATTTAACCTGGGTCTGTAGAGTGCTTGTCTCTTCGACTATTTTGGTAGGAATTATAGCCGAATTTAGTAGTTTGTTGAACTAAGTGTTGGTGAGGCGAACGAGCGGTTGGAACGTTTTACCTAATTACAGGAAATGGACGATTTATTTTGTTTTGAGATCTCGCAAACAGAACCTACAAATCTTTGAAATCAAGCGCTGCGTAGAAAAGCTTCCGATAGAGTTTACGTTTCGAAGAAAGCAAAAAAAATTGATTGGATTTTCAGGAAAAATACATTTGTATTTTTTTGGACGGTTTTGAGTTGTGTAATCAGAGTGATGGCACCACATTAAATATGCCTTTGACGTACATTCTATTCTTTACTTAGAAGAGAAGATAATAATTTTTATTGAATTATATTTACAATTATAATGGAATTAAAAAGGGTTATAAATTATCGACGATCACATGACTTAGCTATTGGCCATCTTGCAGCATAGGACTTAAGGGGTTGCTGTTAAAAAAGGCGTAAAAGTATATAACTATTTTTTTTTAAATTGTATATAGTGACGAAACGAGCAAAACGTTCACATAATGGTAAGTGCAACGTCTGTCCTTAACAAATGCTGGGTCACCCAGAATATACACTGCCATTTTTTCGTTTCCTTCTGAAAAGCAGAGAGCTAGTGTAATTACTGGGCATATGAGACTTAAGAACTGATGTGTCAGGGGGACGGGCGCAGTGTGGTACCAAAAAAGAAATATTCTGGGTGACACAGCATTTGTTATGGGCATTTATTAAGAGAATCTACCACCTGTCCAATCTGTCGTGTGGTGGCGGCTCGTTAAAAGAATACCACCACTCCATCTAATCCAATGGATCTCGTAAAAGGCGAGTAAGGAATTAAACTGCACTTTGCACCCAACAGCGCATGGTGGCGATGGGCTCACCACCTATCACACCAAGTGCATTATATTGTTTTGGTGAAACGTGGATTGTGGCAGTCATCTGTTTTTGCAGTGAGTGCCCAGTCTCTGACTACCCCTTATGGATACAGTCGTGATCTTATGTATGTACGTACTCGTATGTATGTATGTATGTATGTATCTACCACGCCATCTCATCCCATGGGTGTAGTAAAAGTCGACAAATGGAAACTGAGAACCAGGAAATAGGCAGGATCTTCCTGGAACATCCGAATAAATAAACTGCGGTTGCCAACCCACCTGCCAAGCGTGGCAACTATCGAAAAATTCCCCCAAAACGAGAGTTAGTAACTTTTGTGGCAACCTATGGAGGAGGCCTATGTTCAGCAGTGGGCTAGTGATAGGCTGAAATGATGATGACGAACGTTTTGCTCGAACTTTCTCCTTACCTTCTACTTTAAAAAATTCATATTAATTACGAAGTACCTAGTCTAGTACTTAGGGTATAGACAGCAAAACATGACGTCATATCTACAAGCTAGTCACTATTATCGCGAACCACCTAGCACAAGATTTAAAGCTTAGTTGGGTGGTTAGCAGGAATGTTAGTAATTTAATAGCAAGGATCCGTCTAGGTAGGTACCACCACAGGGCCAGTTATTCTGCCGTGAAGCAGTAGTGTGCAAACATTACTGTGTTTCGGTTTGAAGGGCACTGAGAGCTAGCGTAATCACTGGGCATAGGAGACTTAAGAACTTATGTCTCAGGGTGATGGGCACAGTGTGGTGTCACACAGAAATGTTCTGGGTGACACAGCAACTGTTATGGGTAGACGTTACACTTACCATCAGGTGAAGATTTTGCTCGTTTCATAAATTTATCTAATGTACCTAGGTAAGAGTGGCAAAATAACAGTTATCTATTTTGAGTACGAGATACTAGTATAGTTTTCATTGCAAAGTACACAAGAAAATGTAGTGAAACTATTTTTAATACACTTTTATACGCATGACAATTTGACAGAAAACGTTGTGATACCCAACGCCCACCGCACCGTCAAGTTTAGATGTTTCCCTATAGGGTTGCCAGTTCATAAACGATTTTTTTATAATAAATATTTCTTTTAAGAGTAAAATGACATATAATGATATACTTCATACATAATGAAATAACTTTTTTATTTGTCTCTGTGAGAACAGATTTAACTCGAGAATTACGAAAGCCATTGACATGAATATTAAGTGAGTAAGTAATACATTTATTTACGATTAAAAAACATAGATTACCAAAATATCAGCGCTGCAGCATATAATCGTAAAGTGGACCGAACTCAGTTAAAGCCGCCATGATAACATCAAAGCCCTGGTTTTCAGTTCGGCCCAGAATACACATATTACACATGTTAGAGATAATAATCCGCCAACTGGCATAGAAGCAGCGTGGCAGACTCTTCCCTGTGCTCCAAAACCTGCCTCCCTGTGCTCAGCAGTAAGACATAGGCTGTCACTTTACTTGTACTGGGACTAAACCGTAAAGATTTGGTTTTCATACCCTTTATATTATAGTAGCAGAACCATCGACTCTTGAAAACTTTGTCATAGGCCGCCATCTATGATGTATATTAAAAATACAACGGTTAATGGATAAGCGAACTTAGATCATCCAAGTAAAGTTGCTTTTGAATACAATTTTATCCATTCACCTGAGATGATCGTGAAAAATGACCGAAACGTGACTGGATTCTATCAATGGTGGAGAAATGACGCAATTTAGTCCTAAAACTCCTAACGCTAAAGACTAAACACCTAGACTGTCTCGCTAATTTAAGAACAGAAGTTTTTTGAACACTCACCAGCCCTGGAGCCGCGACCGCTAGTTTACGCGTTTATCCAACTCCCGAACTCTGTCTTTGCGAAACGGTTAATTAGCGGATTAGGGTCCAGACGAAATATTAGGCGATTAGCAGCGGCGGTTAGACTCGTAAACGACTGAGCCGCTCGTTAGCGACCGGCCGGACCATGTTGTGTCATTTAATGCGGCTGCCACAGTTGTATTGACAAACTTTAAGAATGGTAACAATGGTTAATTTGCAACCTTTTTTTTTTTTAAGTTTTACATACATTACAGTCACGTTTTTTTCTCATGTAAAGTGTAGGCAGAGCCCACTCACGTAGCCCGCTTCGGGTGGCGACAATCACACCGCGTACATACGATACACCCGTGTTCCAGGGCGGTTCTCACCGCCCAGAGTTACCGACACAAGTCGACAGTCCGAATGGAGGCACGCAGCCTCCCTCGGATGGTCATTAGACGACTTAAAATCATTTGAGATGTTCGAAATCGCGCAAGCATGCAGCGAACGCGACACAGTTCGAATTTCGAGGTTTTTGTAGGAGTTTATTTAAGTATTTAGATTTGGGTCAAACCAAACCTGGTACGCAGTCCCCTGGCCCGTGAGCACAGTATCCGATAAAGCTGTAAAAACCAAAAAGGCTATTAGCAATTACATCCCCGAAATTATATATCGAGACACGAACCACTACGATGCTATTTTGGTAAAAGTCAAAAAATTATTACTCACTATTGCGTTCACACGAGCAGTATAGTGACAGCAACTGGTGGAAGGACTCCTATGCAGGAATCCGTCTAGGTAGGTACCACCCCAGGGCCAGTTATTCTGCCGTGAAGCAGTAGTGTGCAAGCATTGCTGCGTTTCGGTTTGAAGGGCACTGTGAGCTAGCGTAATCACTGGGCATTCGAGACCTAAGAACTAATGTCTCAGGGTGACGGGCGCAGTGTGCACACAGAAATATTCTGGGTGACACAGCATTTGTTGAGGGCGGACGTTGCACTTACCACCAGGTGAACGTTTTGCTCGTTTCGTCACTTTATACAATAAAAAAGCAGTACATGCTATGGTGCTATTCTGCACGAATGAAGGCCGTTCGTACAATACCTTAGTCGCCTCTTACGACACCTCGATCAGAAAAATGGGGGTACTGTTCTACTCTGCTAAACTCTATACCTAAAACAACAAAAACTTTAAAGTTTCTAGTTTTAGAAAGTAACATCATTGTTTTCTTGTTCGCAATTGTTACTAGACGTGGTGGTCTTCTGTCCAGGAGTCCGTCTTCTCTCGGAGGTAGGTGCTACCCAGGCTGATTTGCATTTATTTGACTTTATTTTATTTTTATTTTATTTATTTGGAACAATGAACAGTTACAGATTATTGTGATGTTAAACAGAGTTTAAAGATATACTAATTGTGTAATTCACACCGCGTGGTGTGAGAGGTGAGAGTACCTGACTTCTACGCCGTGGGCCCTGGGTTCGAATACCAGACGTAGCCAACATTTGTGCTAAAAAACAAATTGCCGGTTTTCGGGTCAGACTGTGTTGTGATTGTCTCCGTGTCTCTGACACTGCATCGTAGCGTACTTCCGATTTTATCGCATGATACATCGGGCGGGTTGGTTGGGAGGATTGAGTGCCTCTGTGTTTGCGCGTACACTTGTGGCACTATAATATCTCCTGGGCAGTTGATGGCTCTCGACATTCGGATTCGGAAGTTGTCGTTGATTTCTCCCGACAATATTAGGAAGCTGTCGCCGTGGTCGAAATTGGCCAGGAGGACATCATCAACATCACCATATGGACGGATATCCACAGTTTGATTGACGGAATTGTGTTACTGAAATCTGCAAAAGTTTATTTACAGCTTAAATATTGGGTATCGTAAAAGTCGACAGAGGGAAAATCTAATCCAGGAGACGGGCAGCAGAATCTTCCGGGAATGACTGAACAAATAAACTGCGTTTGCCAACCCGCCTGCCAAGCGTGGCAACTATGGCAAAATCCCCCCAAAACTTTGTGGCAATCTTTGGGGGAGGCCTATGTTCAGCAGTGGACTATAGCTAGGCTGAAGTGATATCAATTATCTGTATGAATTAATAAATATATTACACGATTTCTTAAGTCAGAGGCAAAAGAGAAAAATATATCACTTAGGGAATTAACAATTGATGTGTTAGGGTAAGTACAGTACAGTGTCATACAGAGCTTTGCAGCTTAACATTTGGATGGACACCGCTGCTGTTTCGAGCGGACACTTCCCCGCTCCTCTTATAGGTGAGACGAGGCCTGTGCTCAACAGTGGGACATTTAAAGGCTGTTACTTTGCTTTTTTATGCGGGCGGCAGTAAGAACTTGTTTGGTATAGCGGCTGCAAGGAAAAAAGAATTATGTACTTTACTATTTTACTGGTGGTAGGATTCCTGCATAGGAATATAATTGGTTGGAGGATCATCCAGGCAAGGATGTCAACCGTTGAATCTCACGGCCTATTATAGATTTACGATTTAATTATCGCATCGATATCAGAGAGGGCAGCACGGTATGAATTTCGTGCGCCGACGCTGCGTGCGATCATTTTGTTCACTAGCTGCATTAACCTTAAGTGCGTTTATATTACCCTAGATGGCGTGCTTCCATAATTTAGTGTGACTATGACGGCGTAAATCCAAGGTTTCGTCTTGTTTTCACCGAATGTGTAGGCAGTTTTCTGAGGCACACGATCGTTCTGTGTTATGTATGCGCTATATGTAAAGGCGGGTAAAGTGAAACTACCGTACCATCTCATCCCGTGTTCGTCGTAAAAGTCGACATAGGGATAATGAAAACCGGGAAATGGGTAGCAGCTTGAAAATCTGAATAAATAAATTGTTGCCAACCCGTCTGCCATGCGTGGCAACATCTATGACAAAATTTCCCCAAATTTAGAGCTACAAATTTTTGTGTCAATCTGTGGTAGAAGTCTACGTTCATCAGTGGACTACTGATAGGCTGAAATGGTGATGATGATGAATCATACGTTTACTGAGTAAATATACTCAGCCTAAGAAATACTCGTAACAGCGAATGTATTCTAAGACCAAACTAAAACAGTATTTTAACTATTTTGAATAGAAATAACAATATAATAATATAACAACAATATAAGAAATAACAATTACTGGAGGTAGGATCCCTATGCAGGAATCCGTCTAGGTAGGTACCACCTCAGGGCCAGTTATTCTGCCGTGAAGCAGTAGTGTGCAAGCATTACTGTGTTTCGGTTTGAAGGGCACGGTGAGCTAGCGTAATCACTGGGCATTTGAGACTCAAGAACTGATGTCTCAGGGTGACGGGCGCAGTGTGGTGTCACACAGAAATGTTCTGGGTGACACAGCATTTGTTGTGGGCGGACGTTGCACTTACCATAAGGTGAACGTTTTGCTCGTTTCGCCACTTTATACAATAAAAAAAATGGCAATAATAATTTTTACTGGTGGTAGGATTCCTATGCAAGAGTCCGTCTAGGTAGGTACCACCCCAGGGCCAGTTATTCTGCCGTTAAGCAGTAGTGTGCAAACATTACTGTGTTTCGGTTTGAAGGGCACTGAGAGCTAGCGTAATCACTGGGCACATGAATCTTAAGAACTTATGTCTCAGAGTGATGCATTTTCTGGGTGACACAGCATTTGTTATGGGCATACGTCGCAGTTACGACCAGGTGACGTTTTTCTCGTTTTATCACTTTATCCAATAAAAAAATAATAATAACTAACCATCAAGCCTTTTCCCATAAAAGGGGTAGGCAGAGTCCACATTCTCAGCCCAATTTTCGCCCCCGTGGGAACGAGACGTGACGGGTGGCGAACCATGACATTTTGGTACGAGTCAGAAAATTCTTACTCCTCCCATTGCGTTCCCAGGAGCAATATAGCGACAGCATTGCATATGGCCATTCTGCACGACTAAAGGCTGTCCGCACTATACCTTAGTCGCCTCTTACGAATTCGTCTAGGTAGGTACCACCCCAGGGCCAGTTAGTAGCTCAGTTAGGTAGTGAGCAGTAGTGTGCAAACATTACTGCGTTTTAATAACGCTTGTTCAAAATAAAAATTATTAAGGCAACATTCACAAATGCTTATAATAAGTGTTACCAATAAATAATAAACAAGGCTAAACTTTTTTAATCGCAAAGTTTGTTACGATCTTGGGGCGACAATTTATTGTTTTTAATTCGGGTCTGTGTTACCTGCTGTAATGAGCGCGGGCTTTCGATACAATCATTGGGCTCCATGAAACAAATGTTTTAGAGGGATTGCGTTAGTTTGTTAGTGACGCGCATATATATTAGTATTTATCGACAAGCGAAACGCAATAATAATGCCGTGCCGTGTGAGGGCAGCCTAAGAGAATGTACTACCCATCTCATCCCTTGGGTGTCGTATAAGTCGACAGAGGGAAAATGAAAACCAGGAGATGGGCAGCAGCATGTTCCTGGAACATCAGAATAAATAAACTGCGGCTGGCAACCCCCCCGCCAAGCGTGGCAACTGTGGCAAAATCCCTCCAAAATTAGAGCTACAAACTTTTGTGGCTATCTATGGGGGAGGCCTATGTTCAGCAGTGGACTTGTGATAGGCTGAATCGATGACGATGATACGCAAATATAGTAAACGACTCCTGAAGGTCGCAAAGAAAACGAAAAAATGCATTTTTATTGTAAGCTAGCGATCCGCCTCGGCTTTGCACGGGTGCAATTTACTAATGGTGAAAATACGAAGTGCGCCTAGCACCAAAATTGTTGTTATGTAAACATGTGACAGCAGAACTGCCAAACTGTCATATTTTCCGACTGAGGTGGTAAGAGGCGACTATGATATTTTACGGTTAGCCTTTATTTGTGCAGAATAATACCACAATATACAAAACTGTCACTATACTGCTCGTGGTAACGATACGGGTAGTAAGAATTTTTTGACTCGTACCAAAATGGTGGCGAACCATCGCCACCCGTCATGACTCGTTTCCCACGTTGGCGAAAAGTGGGCTACGTGTGTGGTGTAAGCCTACACCTTATATGAGAAGACGGCGTGACTGTTTGTATGTATGGAAACTGAAAATGAATTTATTTGAGATTTTAATACAAAAATACTATCCAAATTTCCAACATTTCGGGAGGATTTTCTAAAAAAACATTCTTTCACACAAACCTTATGCTGAGTATTACGAACACAAAAAAAAAACATCAGAAAAATCGGTAGAGCCGTTCTCAAGTGATGATGTTTCATACATGCAGCAATAACTGACCCTGGGGTGGTACCTTCCTAGACGGATTCCTGCATAGGAATCCTGCTACCAGCCGATTTTCGCTATGAGCTATGAGCTGCGCAGGAGATATTATAGTCACACAAGTGTACGCACAAACACAGAGGTACTCACTCGTCCCAACCTACCTAACAATTTTTATTTTAGCACAAACTTCGGCTTCGGCTAGGCTTCGAGCCCAGGATTCGTAATTTTCCCTCTGTCGACGAAGTGACAAAATCTCACCCACTTAAACTCACTACTTTGTGAAGCACAGATATTCGAATTTGCTGAAATTCAAATTCAAGATCCACAATGCAGCAAGCCGGTACGGTGATCACTCAACCTCGTTACAAGTGTGTTAAATAAAATATTAAAAACATCGATATCATAGAGATCACATCACTGTGAGCGTTCGTAGTCCGCAAGCTCGGTACGCTGCAAGTTGCTTAACATTTCTCCTCTGCAGGTACTAATTATAACTCGAGAAATGAACTACTAACAGCTTCATTCATTATATTTCCTTGATCGTAATCTTTACAGATATTTCATACATACATAAGATCACAACTGTATACCATAAGGGGTAGTCAGAGACTGGGCACTCACTGCAAAAACAGACGACTGCCACAATCCACGTTTCAAAACAATATAATGCACTTGGTGTGATAGGTGGTGAGCCCATCGCCACCATGCGCTGCTGGGTGCACAGTGCAGTTTAATTCCTTACTCGCCTTTTACGAGATCCATTGGATGAGATGGAGTGGTAGTATTCTTTTAAGCCGCCACCACACGGCTAACAGATATTTTAATAAAAATTAGATTAGAACTCAGTACTGTGTATATGTTATTACGTATATGTATGTCCAAAATATGGTATATAAACGCGATGGAGTTACGCATTTGACCACACAGGGAAGATCATGTACGAAACGGTAAAAAGTAACAGCCTATAAATGTTCCACTGCTGAGCTCAGGCCTCCAGTTATTTTCGAGAAGGCTTTGGAGCCGAAAAGGGCCCGCTACGCTGCTGCGTTGTTGGCGGACTTCACGTATCCTCCACATATTACTATTCCTCAGACAAGCAAGTTTCTTTAATGTCTATCACAACTAAGCATGTGGTAAAATTACAGAACAATTTCAGAGGTGCCGGGCACCGGAAATCGAACTCAGGTCACTCGCGTAGTATGTGACTTAAGGCGAGCGCCTGACTTATGAGTTACTCGTATGAGGTACCACGGCTCCCTAGGACTGAATACTCCGTACTAGGAATCCGTCTAGGTAGGTACCACCCCAGGGCCAGTTATTCTGCCGTGAAGCAGTAGTGTGTAAACATTACTGAGTTTCGGTTTGAAGGGCACTGAGAGCTAGCGTAATCACTGGGCACATGAATCTTAAGAACTTATGTCTCAGGGTGATGCATTTTCTGGGTGACACAGCATTTGTTATGGGCATATGTCGCACTTACGACCAGGTGGTTTCGGTCTGAAGGGCACTGAGAGCTAGCGTAATCACTGGGCATATGAGACTTGAGAACTGATGTCTCAAGGTGACGGGCGCTGTGTGGTGCTAGACAGAAATATTCTGAGTAGCAAAGCATCTGTTATGGGCAGACGTTGCACTTACCATCAGGTGAACGATTAGCTCGTCTCGTCACTTTATGACATAAAAAAAAACCTAGGTAGGAAAGAGGTAGGTACTATTCTACTCTGCCGGATAGCTATCGGCTTTATATACACACTTTCCTTCTGAAGACACACTTTCAATTAAATTGCAATCCAATATTATTGCATTTTATTTGCCCACAAACAATAGCTATATTAAAAAAGCTTGTAGTACATCGTCTTTTAAAATTCCGTGTCATCGCATAAATAATTACAAAAACCCCTTTCCATTTTCTAAAATGATATCACAAAACCGTTGTTTCACTCAAATAAATTGATCAGTGCGAACAAAATTAACTTTAAATTTGATTATGTTCCTTAATGATAGACAGTTAACAAGGTTAGGAGTTTCATTGTGACGATGTTTGCAAAACTCGGGGTTAATCGAGCGGAATCGTTTCATTTCATCAAAAGATATTTTAACGCGCCGGTTTAGGGTTGCGGAACCCTAAATAATGAAATTACCGATCCCCTCGCGTTCGTTCGGTATTGAGAGCCCCTCGCTGATTTAATTTAAGTTCGTGATACTGACGCGATCTGTATAATTCAAAATTTGTTCGCTGCGATTAAAAATTAAATGCTCCATAAAATGTTTTCTTTTATTTACGCGAATATTACACATTTAAATAAAACTATTTTTACGGATTTTATCGCGTTTAATTTATAACTATTTTTAACCCGACGTTCGGGCGCTTTACAGTGACCATGGGTGCTGGGTAACGTCGGGTTAAAAATAGTTATAAATTAAACGCTATAAAATCCGTAAAAATAGTTTTATTTAAATGGTCCATAAAATCTTTCGGATCAAGCTTATATACGTGTTTTTCAATTAACACAGTTCTTGGCGAAGATTTTTTATGTTTACCCGAAAACTATTCACTAAATAAAACTAGAATTTGACGCTTTAATGAATTCTGCAGTCGGTGACCATATTTTGGATCATCCCAACCGTTATATCAGATTTGATATTAATTTTTGAAGATATAATTTACGCATGGAAAAACATTCTGTATTCTAACACTCTTCAACATGCGGAAAAACAATCAATAATACAAAAAAGCGACTGTATCCTGTAGAATGGGTCGAGGTGACACGCTAATGGTTCCTATGTTATTATGAACATTGGCGTCCCATATAGATTGCCACAAAAGTTAGTTGCTTTCATTTTGGAGCGTTTTGCCATAGTTGCCACGCTCGGCAGGCGGGTTGGCAACCGCAGTTTATTTATTCAGATGTTCCGGGAAGATGCTGCTGCTTTTACGACACTCGCTGGATGAGATGGGGTGGTAGATTCTCTTAAGCCGCCACCACAACTACAAAGTCTATTCTTAGAACATCTGTGAAATTTATTAAAAAAATCCTAAAAGTGTGACTCAAAATTCGGACATAAATTTAAAGCAACTTGTCAAGAAGACATTATAAAATAAAGTGTATTATAAAATAGATCATTATTTATGGAGGACAAAGATATGTGGAAATAATTCTTACACTGCACTTGCACCCTTTGCTTCCCAACTATGAAAAATATATGATGTTGTAATAAAATAATGACATTGTGTAATATGGCATTGAAAAAAAAGACCAGAGTTTCTTGTCGGTTCTTTTCTGAGAAGGACATATTTTTCGAACGGGTGTAGATTCTGATATTCATAAAAGCTTTAAACAAGCCTAAATTGAATGAAGTAAATTTGACTTTAACTTTGAGACCACAGATTCTTGCAAAAGAACACCGATTCCTTCCAAGGGTGATTCACCAGGCTATTGAAGTAAAAAAATGGTTGGGTACTACCACCGGCGGGATCCTATAATTAATAAAAATAAATCAAAAGCCAAACATACCACTGCAAGACTTCAAGACACCGTAAGATCTTTTAGCGGAGATCTAACCAAAACTCATAATTAAAGGCTGTAGGATTGACAGCCCTTAAGGGAACATGCGTGCTGCAAAGCGCTCGAAACGTCGGGATGGT
Organism: Luehdorfia chinensis; assembly: GCA_019845155.1. Taxonomy (NCBI): domain Eukaryota; kingdom Metazoa; phylum Arthropoda; class Insecta; order Lepidoptera; family Papilionidae; genus Luehdorfia; species Luehdorfia chinensis. The sequence continues at coordinate 649,181 of JAHVAK010000696.1, forward strand.
CGTTCGAGATTTTGTCAATTAGTGTTCGACCCGGGCACCTTATTGGTTTGCAAACAGAACCTGCCATCAGCACAGGATATATAATAGTTTTTTTTTTGGATAAAGTGACGGGACGAGCAAACCGTTTACGTGATGGTAAATGCAACGTCTGCCCATAACAAATGCTGTATCAACCAGAACACTTCTGAGTGTCACCACACTGCGACCGTCACTTTAAGACATCAGTTCTCAGCTCATTTGCACAGTAGCTCCCAGTGCTCATCAAACCGAAACACAGTAATTTTTGCACACAACTGCTTCACGGCGGAATAACTGACCCTGGGATTGTACCTACCTGGACGGATTCCTGCATTGGAGTCCTACCACCTAGAGATATGTAGATATGTATGTATCTTTGTGTGTATAAATGATTTGATGCCACAGCACCACAGACCTTGTAGGTCTGCGTACTGTCGCAAGTTATTTAATTTACAGGACATTTTTTAGTACCGCAAGTGTACCCCGAGGGGACCGATGTAACTCTCATAGCGCCTGAGGTGCGAGGCATCGCTCATCGTTATCAGATCGCCAATTTCCTCGAATATCACAGATCTTTCATGTTTGGGAAAGGCGTAGTCGTCCAGCAGTGGACTATTAACATGTTGATGATAATGAAGAGTACCAATTACGGAATTTTATTAATAAAAGGTATCAAAATTAATGTGCATTCATTTTATTTCTGATTTTTTTGTATTTTTTTGTTATTTGTATATAATAACTTTTTCAGCAAGCCAAACAGGCGAAAGAAACTCTTCTTGTTTTTTTTTTTGGTAATTTTGGCTAAAGCTAATTATCGAAATGTTACAGTGTAAAAAACTTTATTACACGAGTAAATAATATTTAGAAACAACCTGGCAGCAACCACCCTATTCCCAAGGGTTATTATGATCAATTTATTCCGTAAAATTATAATAACCATTTATAAAAGTCATTGTTTAATACATTTTTTGAACTTGTGGACAGGTGGACCTCGTGCCGTGTCAACAACAACAAATATAAAAACGTGGAACGATAGTTGATTACTACATTTAAAAAACCTCTTCAAGTCGTGGGATAGGATTAAATTTTTGTTTAATTATTTAATCGGGATTTGTGATCTTTGTCTTTATTTTGTTTTGATTGATCGAAGACGCTTTTTGTATACTCGTATCAGTGCGTAAGTATTCATTAATTTTTACGAAATCACATCATCCTTTTAACTGGTGGTAGAATTTCAATGCAGGAATCCGTCTCCTACCTAGACGGATATGAGAGTTACATCGGTCCCCTCGGGGTACACGTGTGGTACTAAAAAATGTCCTGTAAATTAAATAACTTGCGACAGTACGCAGACCTACAAGGTCTGTGGTGCTGTGGCATCAAATCATTTATACACACAAAGATACATACATATCTACATATCTCTAGGTGGTAGGATTCCTATGCCGGAATCCTTCTAGGCGGGTACCACCCCAGGGCCATTCATTCTGCCGTGAAGCAGTAGTGTGTAAGCATTACTGTGTTTCGGTTTGAAGGGCACTGTGAGCTAGCGTATTCACTGGGCATTTGAGACTTAAGAACTGATGTCTCAGGGTGACGGGCGCAGTGTGGTGTCATCCAGAAATATTCTGGGTGACACAGCATTTGTTGTGGGCGGACGTTGCACTTACCATCACGTGAACGTTTTGCTCGTTTCGTCACTTTATACAATAAAAAAAAAACATAAAATATGCTCAACATTGGGCAGAACTACCAAAATGGCGCCTACGTGATTCGCCTATCCGAAAAGTGCCCTGAGACAGATCAGTTCTTAAGTCTCATATGCCCATATGAGACTTAAGAACTGATGTCTCAGGGTGACGGGCGCAATGTGGTGTCACACAGAAATTTTCTCTGTTGAGGACAATCCTCCATTCATTTTCGAGATTTCGAGCTAAGTTAGTATTGACCTACGTTTTATATATATTAGATTGACTTACATTTCACAGTGATTTTTACAATGATTTAAACTATTGAAATAGAGAGAATAGATAGAAATATGTACATAATATTAAAATGGTGACAGCTTAAGAGAATCTACCACCCCATCTCATCCTGTGGGTTTCGCAAAAGTCGACAGATGGAATAAGGGAACCAGGAGATGGGCAGCAGCATCTTCCTGGAACACCTGCCAAGCATGGCAACTATCACAAAATCCCCCTAACAATCCGATCTAAATTGAAATCTTTGGGGGAGGCCTATGTTCAGCAGTAGACTAGTGTTAGGCTGAAATAATGATAATGATGAATATTTAAATAATTTATGAAGTATATTGAAGTTCTAGATTTATCTTCCTAATACGACATTTTGAATGTGGTATTCTAATAAACTTTGATCATTAAAACGTAAATGAGAAAGTTTAAAAGTTCTACCCGCACGTCCATGCCAGTCCGAGTCTGAAACCATCTGAATGCAACAAAAACACGTGGGAAGCTTTCAGAGGGGGGTAGGCGGAGTTTGCATGTCAATCTGACCAACGAAAGCTCTTGATCATATGCGTTCTCCTTCTCACTTCCCTTGTCTCTTTCTCACGCGTTTACAACCATAGTCGATTCTTCATATCTGATTTTTTGTAGTCGTTTTTAAGTTTGGAGTTTTCGCGAATATTGTATGGAATCGGCTTTTTATGTAACGTTGCCAATTTAAATGTATAAGAGAGATTATTTCGGAGTTGGTAAATAGATTAAATTGTATTTTAAATACGATTATCGTTCAATATGTGTAAAATTTTATAAAATATATCACATATTCTATTGTGCACGTATGTTTATTAATGCCGTGGTTCATTTATCTTGGATAAAGTGACGCAACGTGCAAAACGTTCATCATGATGGTAAGTGCCACATCTGCCCATAAAAAATGCTGTGCCGCCCAGAACATTTCTGTGTGACACCACACTGCGCCCGTCACCCTGAAACATCAGTTCTTAAGTCTCATATGCCCAGTGATAACACTGGACAGCTGCTTCAGGACAGAATAACTGGCCCTGGGATGGTACCTACATAGACGGATTCCTAATAGTATGAATATATGTGGTGGCAGCTTAAGAGAATCTACCACTCCATCGCATTCAGTGGGTGTCCTTAAAATTTCTGTGTGAAAAAAAAATTCTGAAAATTTCTGTGTGACACTACACTGTGCCCATCACCCCGAGACATAGGTTCTTAAGTCTCATATGCCCAGTGATTACGCTAGCTCTCAGTGCCCTTCAAACCGAAACACAGTAATGCTTGCACACTACTGCTTCACGAATAACTGGCCCTGGAGTGGTACCTACCTAGACGGACTCCTGCATAGAAATCCTACCATCAGTAGTGTCTCCTTTGTAATATTTTATGCCATTCATTTACTTTTTAAACAATTACACGAGCCCTTAACAAATTATACAACAAAACCATCGTCGTGTTGTTATTGAAACCAGCTCGGCAGCGCGCAGCCAGCGCCGTAAGAGAATAATGGGGTGATGATAAAAGCTGCCGGAGCAGAGGTGTAACTTTAATTGACGGCGAGATGAATGGCCGGTGCAGGGAAGTCAGCGTGCGGTCACAATGATAGCGGGCTAGAGGTGCTCTACCTTATCCGCTCTAGGTTCGAATAAATTGAGAAACAACATTGTTTTTTTAAGCATACGTATAAAAAGTTAGCTCAAGTCTTATTGAGAGCGAACTAGGCCCGGGGTTTTATTTGTGTGGATTTATAACTCTTGTAGCGTTTGATATCTTATCTGTCTATCTTCTATATAGAAAAAAGGAATTTACTTTTTTATTTTTTTATTTTTAATATTATTCATCTGTTTTTGTTTAAAGCTTTTTTCCGATCTGTATTATAGCATTGATTTGGGTTTTCTACTATAATGGTGTTATAATATGTTGTAAAAAATAAATAAATAAAAATAATAAAAATCTTATTATTATTATAATAGAAATCAATCGCCGCATGCATGAAAGATAATCACTTGAGAACGATTTGGCTGATTTGTTTTGTTGTCATAATGATTTATTATATTTACCAGAATGGACGGCACATTTAAATAAAACCAATTGTCGGCTCGGTTGGCGCAGTGGCTAAGCCCTTGGCATCGGCGCCGCGGGTCGCGGGTTCGATTCCAGCACGCGACAAATTTGTATGTTCGTATTTGTATGTTCCTACATATAGTTGTTCCGGGTCTGGGTGGTTTGTGCATGTGGAATGATATCTGTAAAACGCACTCACGACACAGGAGAAATCCTACTGTGGGGCATCGTTTATTAAATCAAAAAGTAAAAAAAAAATTACGGATTTCATAGCGTTTAATTTTAAACTATTTCTAACCCGACGTTTCGAGCGCTTTAAAGCACCCATGGTACCGGGGTAATTGTCAGGACAAGGTTCAGTTTGACAGTTCGACATGTTTTCAGTACTCCATATATTTTTGGTAAGCGCACTTCTCATTTCCTTCAATAGTAAATTGCACGCGTTCAAACAATTTTATTTTATTCCCTAAGTATGAATTAATAGATTAGTAGCAATTATAACTAATCTCTTTAAAGGTGGTGGTAGGATTCCTATGCAGGAATCCGTCTAGGTAGGTAACACCCCAAGGCCAGTTATTCTGCCGTGAAGCAGTTGTGTGCAAACATTACTGTGTTTCGGTTTGAAGGGCACTGTGAGCTAGCGTAATCACTGGGCATATGAGACTTAAGAACTGATGTCTCAGGGTGATGGACACAGCGTGGTGTCACACAGAAATTTTCTGGGCGACACAGCATTTGTTATGGGCAGACGTTGCACTTACCATCGGGTGAACGTTTGTGAAAAAAAGCTCCAATAATTTAGCCTAATTTTAAAATTGTATATTGTACATTACAATACGTTATCCTGTATTTTATAAACGCTGGCAGTAGCACCCCACCAGTCCGATTTGTGGAGTGCGCATAGTGAGCTGGGGTATTATGTGACATCCGGTCCGCCGCCACAATGCGCTCTGCTTTTTTTGACGCCCCGCAGAGCTGTTGAGATAATTAATCAGATTTCCATCAAAATATGGACGATATCATAAAATGAGGACCCGTTTTTAGGGCTCAAGGACCGGTTGAGAGGAATTGTGAATTAGAAATATTATTAACTCCAATCGTAAATGAACCGACCGCTTGGTCTAGTGGTTAGCGTACCTGACCTCTACGCCGCCGGTCCTGGGTTCGAATCCCGGCCGAAGCCGAAATTTGAGCGAAACACAATTTTTTTTCTTTTTAAGTTTTAAGTGTCGAGACGCAAAACGTTCACCTCATGGTAAGTGCAACGTTTGCCCATAACAGATGCTGTGTTACTCAGAATATTTCTGTGACACACTGCGCCCGTCACCCTGAGACATGAGTTCTTAAATCTCATATGCCCAGTGACTACGCTAGCTCTCAGTGCCCTTCAGACTGAAACACAGTAATGTTTGCACACTACTACTTCACGGCAGAATAACTGGCCCTCGGGTGGTACCTACCTAGACGGATTCCTGCATAGAAGTCCTACCACCCGTAAAGTTGGTTTTCGGGTCTGGTTGTGTTGTGCGTGTGAAACGTATGTCTGTAATACGCATCCACGATTCGGGAGAAATCCTAATTTGGGAAATCTTTTTTTTAAATAGAAATATCTTGAATTTCTTGGTGTCGGAATCCCATTCAATTTACATGTACAATCACATTGTTGTAACTTAGGAAGCTACTATTTATTAAAGTCTGTCTACACCAAATATTTCTGTGTGACAGAGCTCGTCCCCCTGATTCATTAATTCCTTAGTCTCATATGCTCAGTAATTACATTAGCACTCAGTGCCCTTTGAACCGAAACACTGTAACATTACATAAATGCACACTACTGCGTCAGAATAACAGGCAATGTAGTGGTACCTACTTATCCGGATTCCTGCAAAGGAATCCGTCTAGGTAGGTTCCACCCCAAGGCCAGTTATTCTGCCGTGAAGCGGTAGACCACGCATTACTGTGTTTCGGTTTGAAGGGCACTGTGAGCTAGCGTAATCACTGGGCATTTGATACTTAAGAACTGATGTCCCAGGCTGACGGGCGCAGTGTCACACAGAAATCTAATAATCTAATAATCTGATATACTCTTTATTGTACACCAATACAAAAATAAAGACTAAGTACTATATTCAAGTTAAGGTACAAAAGGCGGTCTTATCACTGAAAGCGATTTCTTCCAGACAACCTTAGCGCAGAGAACTAATACAGCAAAATGAAAAACCAGAAGAAGAAAAAGAGGATGGTGTACACTAAACCATATAAATCTATAAAAAAACACTAGATGATAGCATCTCATTTAAAAAGCGACAGAGTAAGGTAAAGGATTAAGAACAAACGGATAAGTGAAAACATGAGTTAAATATTCAAGTAATGAGCTCTAAGCAGGTTTTTGAAGAAAAAGAGGGACTTAGCACGTCGTATGTGCAAAGATAAGGAATTCCATAAGCGCACAGCTGTGACAGTAAAGGATTTACTAAAGAAAGAAGTGTAGTGCACAGGAGTCCGGAGGGAGAGGTTGACAAAGGAACGAAGAAATTTATAATGGGATAGGAAATATACTCAAAACGATTTTTTAAGTACAGAGGAGTAGATGGGTTGAACAGCACGCAGTACAAAGCAGAAAGTATATGAGTATTCCGGCGAAGTCGGATGGGAAGCCACTTGAGTTGCTTACGAAGTTAAGATACATGATCATATTTGCGAAGCCCAAATACGAATCGTAGACACAAATTTTGAATTCGCTCAAGTTTATTAAGCTGTACTTCTGTAATGTCAAGGTAGCAAATATCAGCATAGTCAAGTATAGGCAAGAGTAGAGACTGTGCAAGCACAACTTTAGTAGCCATAGGAAGATAATTACGTAGTCTCCGTAAGGAACTTAGAGCAGAAAACATTTTTCGACTAACCTCATTAATCTGCGGAGTCCAGGTCAGGCAGGAGTCAAAATATATGCCCAGATTCTTGACTTTTTTACTATATGGGATGTGTGTACCATTTAGCAGGATGTGTGTACCATTTAGCAGGATAGGTGGTAGGCAAGGCCAATCAATTTTTGTAATAAGTCTAGAACTTCCAATAATAATTGCCTGAGTTTTCTTAGGATTAATGTTTAAGCCATATGATTTACTCCAGTTCAAGATAGAAGTCAGATCAGTGTTGGTTGTGTCAATTGCTTTAGACAGATCTTCCAGAGAAGACTGGATATAAATTTGGAGATCGTCAGCATACAAGTGGTAAGAAGAAGATAGTTGATGACTAATGGAATTAATGAAAACTGAAAACAGGAGCGGAGACAACACGCCGCCTTGCGGAACGCCAGCGACTGTAGTAGTCCAAGTGGAAAAAACATCTTGTACCTGAATACGTTGTCGGCGACCACATAAATAACTAAGAAACCAGTCAATCACAATCGGAGATACGTTGAGAGAAAGCAGGATGCCCAACAAAATGTCAAAATCTACGGTATTAAATGCATTACTAAAGTCCAGCAAAGTAAGTACTGTAAGCTTTTGGTTCTCCATACCATAACGAATATCATCGGTAATATGTAGGAGTGATGTAGTCGTTCTGTGACCAGGCCGGAAACCGGATTGAAGCGGATTGAGAAGGTTATGATCTAGAAGGTAGGAGCTTAATTGGTTATACACAAGGCGTTCTAGAACTTTAGATAGGAATGGGAGTAAGGAAAAGAAGATGTTTGCAATGATTTATTAAGGATAGACGTGATTACAGGGGTAAGGAGGTCCAGAAGTGGGATGACCATGTTACGACTAATACAGTCACAACCGACTGAATTCGAATGGATGGATAGTATGGCTCTCTCAACGTCCCGATTATCAAATTGACTAAAATTAAAAGCGAATGTCTGGAGTGGGAACGGTAGAAAGAAAGTTCAAAGTACTATGTTTTGCATAATCATCAATGCAGGACGATGAGGAGAAATGCTTATTAAGCGTATTAAGGTCTATATTATGGTGAGATATGTACTGAATTGATTGAACACAGCATTTGTTGTGGGTGTACGTTGCACTTACCATCAGGTGAACGTTTTGCTCGTTTCGTCACTTTATATAATAAAAAAAAACAGTAGTATGCAACCACCACTGTTTCGGTATTAAAGGCATTAAAGCTAGTGTAATAATTAGAGCGCAATGCGGTGATGATTATGTCACTTATTTTCATATAAAAACCTTGAACGGGAAAGTACTACGATGTCACATAATATTAGCTTAAAGTATCACCATAAAATTATTTTCTTTCGCATAGTTTCTGAAGATCCGGAGACCCAATTACTTGTTATAAGCCGATAGGTGTCCAACAGAGTAGAAACCTCTTCCCTACCGAGGTGTTGTAAGAGGCTATTAAGGTATTGTATGGACAGCCTTTATTCGTGCAGAATAGTACGAAAAGTGGGCTTCGTGTGTGGCTTCTGTCTTCCCTTATTTGGTAAAAAAAGCGTGATTGTATGTATGTATATATAAGACATTTTATTGTATAATGTTTTCTTTTATTTACGCGAATATTACACATTTAAATAAAACTACTTTTTTACGGATTTTATCGCGTTTAATTTTGAACTATTTTTACCCGACGTTTCGGACGCTGTACAGCACCCATGGTCACGGGGGGACTGAGGTGACAGTTGTCCCGATGTCATAGTTAACCCGGAGTACCTTCAGCTTTTAATTATTATTTGTAGTCCGATCTACGCAGAAAGAGCTTACTGTGTCTTGAAGCCTTGCAGTGGTATGCTTGGTTTTTGATTTAATTTTATTAATAATAGGATCCCAAGCCGGTGGTAATACCCAACCATCTTCCCTATTGAAATAAGAATGTTTTTTAATTTCAATAGCCTCGCGAATCATCCTTGGTAGGAATCGGTGTTCTTTTGCAAGGATTTGTGGTCTATCAAATCTGATATAATGGTTGGGATGATCCAGAACATGGTCACAGACTGCAGACTTCCTAGAGCGTCGATGCTTCACATCAGCTATGTGTTCTTTAACGCGGGTTTTAATGGATCTTTTAGTTTGCCCTATGTAAGAGAGACCACATTCACAATCCAGCTTGTATACTCCTGCATCTTGTAGAGGGATGTTACACTTGACAGATGGTAAAAACTGACTTATCTTCTTCGGCGGCTTGAAAAATGTTCTTATAGAAGCTCGCTTCAAGATATAGCCAATCTTGTCTGTGACTCCTCTGACATATGGAAGAACAGCAGGTACACGCTCGACTGTGGCCGGCTTCACTCGGTCACTGCGACGAAGGCGCGGAACCCGAAGCTTGTTGTCTTGCAAAACTTGCTTGAAATGCTGAAGCTCGGCGGCCAGGTGTTTACTGTCACAGATCCCTTGTGCTCTCTGAAACAAAGATTTACCCACGGTAGCTAACCACCATCACCACCATCCTTCACAGTTAAGATGGTTGGGTATTACCACCGGCTTGGGATCCTATTATTAATAAAATTAAATCAAAAACCAAGCATACCACTGCAAGGCTTCAAGACACAGTAAGCTCTTTCTGCGTAGGTCGGACTACAAATAATAATTAAAAGCTGAAGGTACTCCGGGTTAACTATGACATCGGGACAACTGTCACCTCAGTCCCCCCGTGACCATGGGTGCTGTAAAGCGTCCGAAACGTCGGGTCAAAATAGTTCAAAATTAAACGCGATAAAATCCGTAAAAAAGTAGTTTTATTTAAACATTTTATTGTAGTTTTTTTAGTAGGGTTAGCAACTGCTCAATATAATGATTTCTTATTTTTACGCGAATACCCCACATTTTAATAAAACTCAAATCTTCGATTATAGTCTGTGGCAATGTTCTGGATCATCCCAACCATTACATTAAATTTTATAAACCAAAAATCCTTGCAAAAGAACACCGATACTTACAAAGGATGATCGCGAGGCTATTGAAATAAAAAAAACATCCGTATTTCAATTGAGAAGGGATTGTTCACCTGATTGTTAATGACTTGGGATCCTATAATTAATAAAATAACATCAAAACTACAAGACAAAGTTAGCTTTTTCTGAGTAGTTCGGACCAAAAATAATAATTAAAAGCTGAAGGTACCCCGGGTTAGCTGTGACATCTGTCACCTCGGTGTTCCCGTGACCATAGGTGCTGTAAAACGCTCGAAACGTAGGGTTATAAATAGTTCAAAATTAAACGCGATAAAATCCGTAAAAAATCAGTTTTTTTCTAACTGCTAAATATATTTATTTGGACATAAACGAACCCCACGCTAAGATTTCCCTGTATCGTGAGTGCGTTTTACAGACATACTCGTACATTTTGCAAAAGAGGGCCGTGAGAGCTATTTATAATCTTGGCTCTAAAGTGTCTCTTAGAGATAAATTTAAAGAAATTAATATCTTAACCTTGGCCGCTCAATACATATTTGAAAACGTTTTGTATGTACACAAGAACATAAATCTGTTTACTAAAAAAGTGATGTTCATAATGTATACACCAGGAACAAGCATAAATTAATAATGCCAGTTACTCGAATTCACAGGGTCAGTAACTCTTTTATGGGGCAATGCATACGTTTTTACAACAAAATCCCAGAAAGTGCACAAAGTCTTTCAATCAAAAAGTTCAAATTTTATATTAAACAAAGACTTCATAAAAAGGGTTATTAAAATAGTAAAGAATACATAGATGATGATAACCCCTGGGAATGAGGTGATCGCCGCCAAGCTATTTCTACATCTTTATAATACTGATGCTATTGTACAATTATTTTAAAAACATTACTGAAAAAATAAATCCCACTGGGTTACTTACTGGTTCTTCCCAGGACAGCGCATTTCTTGCAAACCAGTGTAGTTAAAAAAAAGAAAAAAATGACTTTCAATAAGTATTATATAAATAATCTATATTGAATAAAAAAAATCTACTTCTTTCAAATACACGGCACAACGACCTAAAAACTAACAATTTGTGTTTTAGCACAAATGGTGGCTCCAGCTCAGAGTCGAACCCAGGACCCGCGGCGTAAAAGACAGACAGTCTGACCACAAGACAACTCAGTCTTTGAAATTATTGATTCTTTTTTATGGAAGATAGCGACTAGATGAGCAAGTCGTTATCTAATAGTAAGTGGAACCATTAAAATCGTTTTGAGGTGAAACACGTGTCGTGTTCTCAACTTCAGTGGTGTGTATTGCCTAGTGGTAGTGTTGTAGTGGTGGAGGGTATACGGTGGCGGCTCCCGGTGGCGGTATTGGTTTTCTTCTGCACGCTGTTGAGGAAGGGCGGGCGGTGCTCTTCAAAACTAGGTAACACACACCATTTTACATTTTGCATGCGGATCTTAGCAAATTAACTTTCTCTCCTTTACAGTGATAGATTCTCTTACGCCGCTACCAGATCGTTGCGATGATTTACTGGGAATAGTTAAATGCCTGACTGTTATTCCTTTTATAATTGTTATAGTATATTTTTATAGAAGTGAGGGGAAAACGAGCAAGCGGCTGACTTGATAATAAGACCCATGAATTTTACTGCGAGGCTAGCCTTTGAAAAAGGTGTAGGCTCTTGAAAGTCGTTAAGTCGTATCGGTGAGCCAAAATAGCTTGTATTCACAAAAAAGTCGTGCGTGGCAGAAACTTTATGGGAGGCACAGTGGTGGAATGCCAGTCATCCAGGAGATGTTGATGAATTTTTTTGGTATTCCCCAATGGGCGATTGTGAAACTTAGCAGCAGGAATGTATCAGAACAACCCCTCGGAACACTGCGTATAGGTAAGCCCGTAGTATAGATTTAATAGTGTATATACATACATAAAGTCACGCCTCTTTCCCATTGGGGTAGGCAGAGACCACATCTTTCCACTAGCTCCGAACCTGAGAGATCTTTAACTTCTACTAATGGTCTACACTGTATTAAATAATCAGAAACTGCGATAATCCTGTTGAGTCCAGTGTTGTTAGGTCCTGGTTTCGTATCGCGTTTCAAAACACCGTCATTAATGAGATTGAAGACTCCATTACTTTATCTCAGAGCGGATAAGTGAATTTCATATGAATTCTTTGCCCGGGAAGGCATTTTCTTACGATTTTTTTCATTTATCGCTGATTTGTGTGCAATGTCTCTTGTAACATTTGATTTAACAAGCTGTAGACGTGCGATTACATATCAAAGCTTCTAGTTGTCAATCGAAAGACGTCGCTGTGATCGTAATTGGCCTGGACGACCGTGGATGTCATTAAGGCTAAGAACATTGTTCCATTTTTTTAATAATTGTACTACAATATTATTTTTAGTATAAGTAAAAAAAACCATTAAGTTTTAATATTCATAGATAAGTTACAAGCATAATAGATACAGATAAATTAATGCAAAAAATATATCATTAGATACAATCTACATTGTCAAACATTCACATCCTGTAAGGACTCCTTTTTTGTCACACATAGAGTTTTTCATCCTGAACCGTTTATTGTTATATTTATTTATGGTACCGCCATATTTATTAGGGGAAGAGGTTTTTAATTTCAGTTAATGCCCGCCATTAGGGATTAAAAAAGGGCTTATAAAATTGAATGCAGTGTTGTGGTATAATTTGTCTGCGAGTGAGCTTTTTTTTTTAAAATAAATTCTTTTTGTGCGCGTGAGAGCGAACCGGATGTGGTCATAATTTTTAATTGGACGGATCGATAAATGTAGGATTATTTAATAATTGGCTATATAATTATGATATAGAAAGGGATTATACATAGCAAGTTGTAAAATGATTTTTAATCTAAACAGGAAAGTTATTTTGAAATGGTACCTGCAATGAAATCTATTAACTTTCAGACAAAAATTACGATCAGAATAAAAAAATACTTTCGTAAAATTAATGTTCCCCATTTTGAGATTTATATTTTTGTGTTTTGTGACGAAACGATCAAAACGTTCACCTGATGTAAAGTGCAACGTCTACCCATAACAAATGTTATGTCTCCCAGAACATTTCCGTGTGACACTACACTGCGCCCGTCACCCTGTGACATCAGTTCTTAAGTCTCATATGCCCAGTGATTACGCTAGCTCACAGTGCCATTCAAACCGAAACACAGTAATGTTTGCACACTACTGCTTCACGGCAGAATAACTGGCACTGGGGTGGTACCTACCTAGACGGATTTCTGCATAGGAATCCTACCACCAGTGCAAGCTCAGCTCAGTGGTAGCTCAGGAGAGCCGTGGTAGGTGCAGGTGCTTGCTTTAAGTTTAACAGTACGCAAGCGGCAGCGGTGAAGTATAACATCGCAAGGATACCTGCATGCGCGACGAATAAAAATTTTGTTTTTTTTTTAATTAACCACTAGTTTTATTGCTAAAATCATATTAATTTCAATAGAATTTATTAACTGCAAATGCGCTAAAAAACATAAAACCTAATCGTTCGATGTGTCCACAACCCCAGCAGATGTCGAGCATACACCGTAATACCATGGGTGTTTTATTTCCGTCCGGATCGAGTGCTCTCAATTAATACAATATTTGTCACATAAATTATCTAACGACAAACGATCGGGACTCCGGATACATAGAATCAACTGTCCTATTCACGATACGACTTATTATTCCACACACAATAGGTCGCGCGGAGTGCAGGCGGCGTGCAGGGGCGGGGGAAAAGGAGATCGCAAAAACTGCACCAGACTTAATTATAAAGAGACAAGAAGCGCTATTAAATACCGATTCGTTAAATCTACGCTATCGTGTTAACACGACGGCTCTACCTTCTCTCTCGGATGCGTTTGCGTGTGAACGGGATAGGTAGAGTTCGAAAGCGCTCTCCAATCGAGGGGAGGCGTCTCGGATATAAGGTTTAGATTGACTGGGCGGTCTCTATACAGTTTTTTTCTGTTTGCGTCCGGTTTGTGAGCTTTTCATTTGGTATTGGAGCGGGCACGCGAGCAGTGCTCCCTTATCGTACTCGGAGTAGATTGTCGTGATGATTGTGTGATAACGTGTTACAGTAACAACATGCATTGATTCTCGAGACTGCAAAGTGTTTGATACAGTGAACATTTTTCTAAGCATGTCCGAACTGCGCGGCTCGTCTCCTCTTTCGAGAGGTGCTCTAGACGGTGGCTTTGGAGCTCCTTTGGCTGCGTTGAGCTCTTTAGCAGAGGCGCCTCCGCCGGCTCCCAATCCTCACGGGATCGATCACATATTATCGAGGCCAGCTGTTGGATCCAACGTTGGTGCTGGGCTGTTGACACCGAGGCTGTCTCTTGCGGCGGCGGCGGCAGGCATGGCGCACTACTTGCAACACAAGCCTCTGTATTGGCCAGGGTTCCAGGGATTGGTGTCTAATCCCATGGCGTGGAGGGATCGGCTACAATCGAGTGAGTAACTTTAAGTAATTAATAACTCGACTTTGTTATCGTATAAAAGACATCAACGCATTACGTTTTTGCGGATTTTAGGTGTATTTTTTTTGGCTAATTCATTTTATTTAAAGTACTCTTAGGTTATTTATTTTATGTTTTAATTTTTTTAATCTTGTTTATATTTAATACGTAATCCTAAATTATTCAAAATGTTCTATTTAAAAAAAACGTCTGTTAGATTAATGAAGCGTTTATAAATGATAAAAAATTATTACATACTCGTACATACATAAGGTCACGACTGTATCCCATATGGGGTAGTCAGAGACTGGGCACTCACTGCAAAAACAGATGACTGCCACAATCCACGTTTCACCAAAACAATATAATGCGATAGGTGGTGAGCCCATCGCCACCATGCGCTGTTGGGTGCACAGTGCAGTTTAATTCCTTACTCGCCTTTTACGACATCCATTGGATGAGATGGAGTGGTAGTATTCTTTTAACGAGCCGCCACCACACGCGGCATTTAAACTCCCTGAAAAGAAATGTAACAATGTTTCTATTCTTATTGTTAACAAATGATGCTCCTTTAATTTAGAGAATTATAATTATAAGAAATTATAATCACAAGGAATCGGATGAAACAGCAAATTCAATCAAATTCAAAAAGAACAATATTAAAATTTAATATTTCTTAATAATTTCTATTCATTTGAATATGTATCCGTGGTATGAATCGTTTGATTTGACATTTAGTTAACAAACTGATATATTTATGTGAATTGGAAAAGTCTAACTTTGGAAAAGTAAATACTAAAGAAAAGGTTAAGAGAATTATAAAATAATCATCTGCTAAGCTTATGCTTGTTTCAACGTTACGGGATCAATTGTTGGCTACTTTTATTAAGAGTATTTAGTACTTAGTACTTCTAGCCGTGTGGTGGCGGCTCGTTAAAAGAATACTACCACTCCATCTCATCCAATGGATCTCGTAAAAGGCGAGTAAGGAATTAAACTGCACTGTGCACCCAACAGCGCATGGTGGCGATGGGCTCATCACCTATCAAACCAAGTGCATTGTATTAATTTGGTGAAACGTGGATTGTGGCAGTCATCTGTTTTTGCAGTGAGATCCCTTATGGTATACAGTCGTGATCTTATGTATGTATTTAGTACTTAACTTGCTATTGTAGTGCTTCAGTACAATAGCAAGTTGCGTGAGTAACTATGTGCCGCGCCCGTCGGACATATTTCCGTTTCCGTCTAAGTTCCGACGGTTAGTGTTAGCGCGGCACATTTCTGCGGGTTATGGTCGTTATGTTACCGCGTAAGTTGCTCGTTTAAGGATCGGTGTTAAAAATATATTAAGTAATTATTTTAGCTTTATGTTTTGGTAATATTGTGTTCGCTCTATTTGTTATAGTTTTTAAGCATCTATTACATTTATCACGCCAATGTTTGTAAATGGTTGTAATGAAGGAAAGGAAGTTACCAAGATTTGCATTCGGATCTCAGCAAATTAACTTTCTTTCTTTCATTAAAATTGATTTCCGCAAAGTAACGCCTGATTCTATTAATTATAATGGTATAGTAGTTAGGTTAGGTTTTTGGTTAAATACGTAAGATATAAATTACGTTAGAAACGTAGTGATCTAATTTGTTTGTTAATTAAAAATTATTTAAAATTTCTATCGCGCTAATACCATAACTTGTGTTACTTACTCTTGTAACTTAAAGATACATTATTGAGTATTGAAAATGATCATGTAATAAATTATATAACTTACCCGTATAAATGATATTGTATGATAAGACAATTAAACAACAGTAATATGCAAACATTACTGTGTTTCGGTCTGAAGGGCTCTGAGAGCTAGAGTGATCATTGGGACTTAAGAGCTGATGTCTCTGGGTAGCGGGCGCGGTGTGGTGCCGCACAGAGTTGGTCTGGAGCTGCTGGAGAGGCTGCGTCACCCTGTGTTCTGGGTGACGCAGCATTTGTTATGGGTGGACGTTGCACTTATCACCAGTTGAACTTTCTGCTCGTCTCGTCACCTTATCTAAGTCACGAGTAAGAATAATAACAAAAAAATATATTTTACACGAGGAATTAGTATTTATAAAGAGCCTGGCAGCGATCACCTCATTCCCAGGCTTATTGCCATCCACGATTCTTATATATTATAACAACCTGTAGTATAAAGTCTATGTTTAATAAAACTTTTTAAATCTATGTGTAGGCAGACTTTGTCTTGTTAAGGTTAAGGATAAATGAGATGATTATTCTGCCATCAGAGGCCGTAAGATTTTCCTGGCATTTCTCTTGGTCAACTCCTGCAACACCCGCGGGACGTGGTGCACTGGTTGATTTAATTTATTCGGCACCCAACCGACAAATATTTTTTATATTTACAATAAACAATAACAACACATACACAATACAATAACAACAATACAATAAACAGTAACAATCGGTGTTTCAAATCACTCACACAACAACAGATACAAGACGAAAATGAAAATAAATCCAAATGAAAATTATTTCCGAAACTGGTGGGGGTATCCTATGCAGGAATCTGTCCAGATAGATACTCGTACCACCGCAGTGCCAGTTATTCGGCCACGAAACCAGTATGGAAACATTATTGTTTTTAGGATTAAAACAAAGTAATGTTTGGATACTAATGCTCAGACAGTTGTGGTTTAGGAACTGATATGTTAGAGTGACGTGCGCAGTGTGTCGCCGCATAGATGTGCTCTGGATGATACAGCATTTGTTGTGGGCAGATATTGCACTTATTATCAGATGAATGATTTCTTAGTGTCTCGTCTTATCTTGCCTCGTCACTTTTTCACAAAATAAACTGTTATAGTAAAAACCGACTTCACCGCAGCCGCTCCAAACATGATCATTCGAATTTAAGACTATCATGATTTTCTCACAGATCCCATCATCAAAACTCGACCAAATTTGTATGAGATTAACCTCGACCATAACCAATACAACCAAAAAAAGAATCTGTGGAATCGGTTCATCGGTTCAATTGGTTCAGACATCGCGTAACATACACATAAAAAATCAGTTAAAATGAAAACCTCATCCTTTTTTTAAGTTAGTTTAAAATATACTATGTACACGTGACATTATTAGAACGGTGTCGAGCGAATAAATCTATACAAATAAATAAAATAGCAGTGTCTGTTTGTAATAACAAAACAGCAGGTTTTTACTCAATGCTTATGATAGTATATATTGTACTTTTAATAAAAAATCTAATTTTAAAAGAAAATTCCCCGCATTGGAGCAGCGTGGCGGATTCTTCCTAGCTCCAAGAGCCTCTCGGAAATAAGAGGAGGCCTGTACTCAGCAGTGGGAAATTTATTGGCTGTAACTTTACATTACTTTTTTTTTATAACTTAAACATTATATACTGTAAATATATTATTATTTAAAATGTTAGGCCTATTTTGAACAATACAGCGAAATAAAGATTTCGTTTGTCCGTGGAAAAGCTTGTTGTTGTTTCTTTTGAAAAAAAAAAATGTCTGTTTTTAATAGTCCTTCTGTGGCATAGTGCTAAAATCGCTGGCTTCACTTCCTCTCTAGGTAGCTCAGTGGCCGGGTGCTCTCCTTTCATTTAATAGTACGCAACAGCACCTGTTGACAAGTATGACGCATGTGAATTCAAAATTTCGCCAATCTAGTTCCAATAGTCTCAAAGCTGCGACATAGACGGACAGATTGAAATTAGAAGGCTTTCGTTATTTCTACGGAACCCTAAAAAATAGGACGAAATTTCGCGGACTCAAGAGGTTCAGGTGCAAAATTGTTGTTTAAAATTTTATTGCATAAATATCACACATTAGACCATTTTTTACAAATAAAAAAAAACCTGGAGATGAGCAGCAGCATCTTCCTGGAACATCTGAATAAATAAGCTGCGGTGGCCAACTCATCTGCCAAGCGTGGCAACTATGGCAAAATCCCCTAAAATGAGAGCTACAAACTTTGTGGCAATCTATGGAGGAGGCCTATATATTCCATTTCGCCTACGTCGACTCTTACCGGCTTGCCTATTCACACACGCCTTATAAATCTGTTTCGTCAATCTTCTTTCACCCATCCTCTCTACATGTCCAAACCATATAAGCGTCTCTTTCTCTATCTTTGTCAGCAGGTTCGTCCCCAAAAATTATTTAAATTATGCATCCTATGTTAAGAGTCCTATGTTCAGCAGTGGATTAGTAATAGATTGAGTAGTAGAGTAAAACATAATAACGTGCGAGAATATTACGACAAGTTGTATAATGTAAACAATTAATACTACACTAGATTTGTTTTATCAGCTCATATTAAGCGGTGCTCTACAATCGATAACGCTGTGCTGCCCGACCGTAATCTGTTGCTTGGATAAACACTCCTATACGCTAATTACATGTAATTTCCTTAATGAAATTGATAAAGTGAAAACGTTTAATACGTTGTTATACGTACGATGCCTTGCTCCCTGTTTTATGGGTGAAAGGGACAAGACGAGTCAATCGTTCACCTGATTGTAAGCGCAACGTATTTCCATAACAAATACTGTAGCACCTAAAACATTTCTATTCGCACCCAAGACACCAGTTCTAACGCTGATGCCCTTAGTAATTAACCTAACTCACAGTGCCTGCGGTGGTACCGAATTCCTGAATAGGACCACCACCTAATCATGTTCTTGTCACTGTTTTTAGGGATAATGCCACGGATCGATCAAATTCCGAGGATAAAAGATTTCAGATGTTTGACACATCAATAATATATGGTAGAATCAAAACACCACTGTCATTGTCGGCTTGGTTGGCGCAGCGGTTAAGCCTTTGACCTCTGCGCCGCGGGTCCCGAGTTCGATTTTAGGACGGGAAAATTATTTGTATTGCTTACAGATAGTTGTTCCTGGTCTGGGTGTTTGTGCATGTCGAATTTATGTATGTAAAAAGCAACCACGACAGGAGAAATCCTATTGCGGGGCATCGTTTTAAAAAAAAAATAAGAAATTAAGAAATAAGAAGATAATGTAATGGCAGGACATGGCATATGAATGGCATACAATATTACAAAGTTGGAGATACTACTGATGGTAGGATTCCTATGCAGGAATCCGTCTAGGTAGGTACCACTCCAGGGCCAGTTATTCTGCCGTGAAGCAGTTGTGTGCAAACATTACTGTGTTTCTGTTTGAAGGGCACTGAGATCTATTTTTTTTATTGCATAAAGTGATGAAACGAGCAAAACGTTCACTTGATGGTATGTGCAACGTCTGCCCATAACAAATGCTGTGCCACCCAGGAAATTTCTGTGTGGCACCACACTAGTGCCCATCACCCTGAGACATAGGTTCTTAAGTCTCATATGCCCAGTGATTACGCTAGCTCACAGTTTTCTGGGTGACACAGCATTTGTTATGGGCAGACGTTACAGTTAAACAATCACTTAAAAAAAGTACCGATGTCTCATGGTAATGATCTCAGTGCTCCGGCAAATAGATGACTGCGCACTGTTATGGGCAGGCACGGCATTTACCATCAGGTGATAGACTGACTCGTCTCGTCACTGACTTAAAAAAAATCAAAATTAATCAATGTTATCATCATCGTTTCAGCCTATCACAAGTCCACAGCTGAACATAGACCTCCGCCATAGACAGAAACAAAAGTTCGTAGTTTTTATTTGTAGGGATTTCGCCAGAGTTGCCACGCTTGGGGTTGGCAAATGGCGGCTTCAAAATAAATAAAAAATGTGTTAAAAATGTATGTATGTATGTATGCAGGAATCCATCCAGGTAGGTACCAGCCCAAGACCAGTTATTCTGTCAGCCAGTCTGTCAGTCTGTGAAGCAGTAGTGTGCAAACATTACTGTGTTTCGGTTTGAAGGGCACTGTTAGCTAGCGTAATCACTGGGCATATGAGACTTAAGAACTGATGTCCCAGGGTGACGGGCGCAGTGTAGTGTCACACAGAAATGTTCTGGGTGACATAACATTTGTTATGGGTAGACGTTGCATTTACCATTAGGTGAACGTTTTACTCGTTTCGTCACTCTATGCAATTAAATAAAAAAAGGTAAATAGTATAGAGCATATATCTAAAGCTTTCATGGTTCGTTACAAAATTTAATTAAGCTCGTTTAATATGACCGGATCATTGTATAAGCTCAGTTATCGATACCGTGTTTGTTTAACAAACCTCTTATCTAACTGATAAGAGACTCATTTCATAATGGTTTCTGAAGAGTTACCGAGAAATTAAATTACAGGGGATCTATTTAATACAAGCCTTGTCCGCGACTTTACTTGTGTGTGTTTAATTTTGTCGGGTATCGTAAGGTATTGTATAAAAAGTAAAAAAAAGTAAAGTTTCAGCCTATAAATGTCCCACTGCTGAGCACAGGCCTCCTCTCATTTCTGAGTGGGTTTTGGAGCTAGGAAGAATCCGCCACGCTGCTCCAATGCGGGTTAGCGGACTGCACACGTCTTCGAAATATTTTTTATTTCTCAGACATGCAGGTTTCCTCGCTCGTGGTAAATCAGCACTTAAAATTGCAATTAACAATTTTAGTGGTGCTGGCACCGGGAATCGAACCCAGGCCACTCGCGTACTATGAAATTTAAAGCGAGCGCCTAGTCTTTATCCGTGCATAAAAATACCATAATATGCAATGCTGTCGCTATACTGCGCGTGGTAACGCAATGGGGAGTAAGAATTTTTTGACTAGTACCAAAATGGCGGCGTGGTGGTTCGCCAGTCGTCGCGTCGTGGTCTCTGCTTACTGCTTATATGGGAAAAAAGCGAGACTGTATATATGTTTAATATTTTTTAAACAATACATATATGTACATACAGTCACGCCTCTTTCCCATTGGGGTTGGCAGAGACCACATCTTTCCACTTGCTACGATCCTGACACACATCTTTCGCTTCTCCTTTCATTGCCGTTTTCATACACGCTCGTCGGTTGCTTTTAACGTGACCTTTCCTCAAAAGTTCTCCGATCTGATTGTGATACGTACGCCTAGGTCGACCCTTACCGGCTTTTACCATTCACACTTGCCTCATAAATCTGTTTCGTCAATCTTCTTTCATCCATCCCTGTCTGCGTGTCCAAACCATCTAAGCATCCCTTTCTCGAACTTTGTCACCACATCTTCAACCACACCGCAACGTTTCCTTATCACGCTGCTTTTCATTTTTTCGATCGAAGAATACCGCATGGCGTTTAAATTAGTAATTATCCTAAATAAGAATTTGAATTTGCCGTGTGGTGGCAGCTTAAGAGAATCTACCACCCCATCTCATCCCGTGGGTGTCGTAAAAGTCGACAGAGGGAAAATGAAAACCAAAAGATGGGCAGCAGCATCATTCTGGAACATCTGAAAAAATAAACTGCGGTTGCCAACCCGCCTGCCAAGCGTGGCAACTATGGCAAATCCCCCCCAAAATGAGAGTTACAAACTTTTGTGGCAATCTATGGGGGAGGCGTATGTTCAGCAGTGGACTAGTGACAGGCTGAAAAGAAGAAGAAGAAGAAGAAGAAGAATTTGAGTTCTCATTTTTTTTATTTTTATTTTTTTTAAAAACGATGCCCCACAGTAGCATTTCTCCTGTGTCGTGGGTACGTTTTACAGACATAAATTCCACATGCACAAACCACCCAGACCCGGAACAACTATCTGTAGGCCATACAAATGTTTGTTCCGTGCGGGAATCGAACCCGCGACCCGCGGCGCAGTAGCCAAGGGCTTAGCCACTGCGCCAACCGAGCTCTTACGGATATATTACATCGTATTTCATTGAATGTTTGACGATGAGCATTCCAGGAATCAGATTACCGGCTCCGCAATACGCAGTGTTAGATGCCGTCGTTTACCTTGCGACTTTAAAACAATTAATTAACAGATTTGCCTTATACGGCCTAAATCAGATAGCTTCTAAATCAGATGTCATACATACGCATACATCCATTTTATTATTATAATGTGGTCAGAGAGAGCAGAATAATAATCTCATTTATCCTAAACCTAACATACACAAGACAAAGTCTGCCTACACATAGATTCAAAAAGTGATGAAGGAAGGTAAGTTATTTTGCTAAGATAAGATCACGACTGTATCCCATAAGGGGTAGTCAGAGACTGGGCACTCACTGCAAAAACAGATTACTGCCACAATCCACATTTCACCAAAACAATATAATGCATTTGGTGTGATAGGTGGTGAGCCCATCGCCACCATGCGCTGTTGGGTGCACAGTGCAGTTTAATTCCTTACTCGCCTTTTACGAGATCCAATGGATGAGATGGAGTGGTAGTATTCTTTTAACGAGCCGCCACCACACGGCACATTTTTGCTAAGATCCGCATGCAAAATATAAAAATGGTGTATATTACCTAGTTTTTTGAAGAGCACCGCCCGCCCTCCCTCAGTAGCGTGCACAAGCAAACTAACACCGCCACCAGGAACCGCCACCAGGTACCCTCCACCAACCACTACAATAATTCCACCAGATAATATACACCACTGAAGTCGAGAACACGACACGTGTTTCGCCCCAAAACGAGGCATTATCAAGCGTCATAGACTCTACGACAGACGGCGGCCGTCTATTATCCGGACGGTGTATATTATCTGGTAGTAGTGTTGTAGTGGTTGGTGGAGGGTACCTGGTGGCGGTTCCAGGTGGCGGTGTTAGTTTGCTTGAGCACGCTACGGAGGGAGGGCGGGCGGTGCTCTTCAAAAAACTAGGTAATATACACCATTTTTATTTTTTGCATGCGGATTTTAGCAAAGTAACTTACCTTCCTTCATTATAATGGATTTCCGCATAGTAACGCCTGATTCTATTAACTAGATTCAAAAATTTTTTTGAAACAGAGACTATACTTCGACGACCGCGTGGCTCAGTGGTCAAAGTACCTGACTTCTAAGCCGCGGGTCCTGAGTTCGAATCCCAGCCAAAGCCAACATTTGTGCTAAAACAAAATTGTTGGTTTTCGGGTCTGGTTGTGTTGTCCCCGTGTTTCTGACACTGCATCATAGCCTACCTCCGATCTTATCGCATCAGCGTTACATCGGGCGCGGGAAGGTTGGGACGAGTGAGTGCCTCTGTGTTTGCGCGTACACTTGTGGCACTATAATATCTCCTGCGCAGTTGATGGCTCTCGACAGTAGTCGGAAGTTGTCGCCGTGGTCGAAATCGACTAGGAGAACATCAATAAAATATTTATAATATTATCATCCGTCTTCAAATAGTTTACTGAGAATAGGCTTTTTCTAAGTCATTCTTATTTACCGCAGTCGCCACGCTAAATAGGCTGATAGGCGATTACATTACAAACTTATTTAAATATTAATTTCATCGTTTACAAAGATTGCCCCTGCCTACATAGGTCTGGGTCATCTACCAGGGTTGGCTGGCAGAGAATGCCTCTAGGCATTCAGTTCGCCCATTGCATTCCTTAGAACAATAAAAATAATAAATAAGTAAGAGACAACTCGCACCTTATTCACTACTATCCGATACCGATTTTGGTTTTTTAGATCTGGTTCTAGGATTCCTATGCAGGAATCCGTCTAGGTAGGTACCACTCCAGGGACAGTTATTCTGCCGTGAAGCAGTAGTGTGCAAACATTACTGTGTTTCGGTCTGAAGGGCACTGAGAGCCAGCTCAATCACTAGACTGAGACTTAAGAACACATGTCTCAAGATGACGAGGGCAGTGTAGTGTCACACAGATATGTTCTGGGTGACACTACACTGCCCTCGTCATCTTGATGCCCCTTTCCCTTTGGGGTAGGCAGAGACCACATCTTTGCACTTCCTTCGAACCTGACACACATCTTCCGCTTCTTCTACTTTCATTCGTGTTTTCATACAAGCTCGTCGGTTGCGGGTATTTTTGACGTGGCCTTACCATAACCACAAATATCGTCTACAAAAATACTTAGGCTATATACCGGATGCAATATTCTTTACAGATGTAATGTGCTGTTTCAAAAATACAAGAGCTATAATTAAAAAGCCGAAGCGGGCGCTCCGGTGCGTCGCGCCGCCGAATTATTAATTAGCCGGGGGAGCCTGCGGTCGAACTGGCCTCGCACGAATGAAGTGGGACACATTTTTTTAATTACCTCCCCAAGTAGGGTTGACGCGAATTTTTATACTGTCAGGTTATTCTTTTTGGTGCAATAACGTTCCTTGTGTGTTTCAATGCACTGATATTAATGAAAAAAGAAATAATGCACATGTAGCACTAGCTGATCTCGCCGGATTCTCGCGTAAGTTTTTATGTTTAACGCCCGGTTCCTATGTTCACAAAACGAGACGTTTTCATGACGATCCGTTAAATAAGCTACGAATAGTCAGAACCTTTCCTGAAACTAACAGACGTCAGTAGCTCATACATGACTTGAAAAAGTTGTGAAGCGCCGCGTAACGCCTCGTTACTTGCAGTAGAGAAACGACTAGTAACTGTTACCAATAACTGTTCATTGAATATAGGAACCGGACATAAGTCTTTATAGAGAAATACAGCACTACCACGTTTACACATATATGAGAAAATGGTCGTAACATTTGTTCTCAGTGGGTGTCTTTGTCGGGAGAGGAATGTGTAAGCCAATTTTCAAGCCATTAGGTCTTGTAGTTTCAGAGATATCGCGATTAGTCTGTGGTCTGTGTAAATCACTTACATATATAGATAGATAAGCACATTATGTCGGCAATAAAACAGGGTATGAATATGATTAAAAAGGTAAAGTAAAAGCCTATAAAGGTCACACTGCTGAGCACAGTGTTCGTTTCGTCGTTTCAGCCTATCACTGCTGAACATAGGCTTCCCCCATAGATAGCCACAAAAGTTTGTAGCTCTCATTTCGGAGGGATTTTGCCATAGTTGCCACGCCTGGCTGGCGGATTGGCAACCGCAGTTTACTTATTCAGATGTTTTTATTGTAGAAAGTGACGCAACGAGCAAATCGTTCACCTGATGGTAAGTGCAACGTCCGCCCACAACAAATGCTGTGTTACTCAGAATATTTCTGTGTAACTCCACACTGTGCCCGTCACCCTGAGACATCAGTTCTTAAGTCTCAAATGCCCAGTGATTACGCTAGCTCATAGTGCCCTTCAAACCGAAACACAGTAATGCTTGCACACTACTGCTTCACGGCTCTTTTCACGGGCCCATAATAACTGGCTCTGTGGTGGTACCTACCTAGACGGATTTCTGCATAGGAATACTGCCACAAGGAGGATGCTGCTGCCCATCTCCTGGTTTTCATTTTCCCTCTGTCTCTCGGCTAAAGAGAATCTACCACCCCATCTCATCCCGTGGGTGTCGTAAAAGTCGACAGAGGGAAAACGGGCAGCAGCATCTTTCTGGAACATCTGAATAATTAAACTGTGGTTGCCAACCCGTCTGCCAGGCGTAGCAACTATGGCAAAATCCCCCAAAACGAGAGCTACAAACTTTATTAGCAATCTATGGAGGAGACCTACGTTCAGCAGTGGACTATTGATAGGCTGAAACGAAACGACGACGACTTACTTTTACAACACCCACGGGATGTGATGGCGTGGTAGATTCTCTTAGGCCGCCAACACATAGCAAGCACAAACCTCCTCTCATTCCTGAGACGATTTTGGACGTCGTCAGACTTTTTAAATACATGACTCATATAAGGAACGATCCTTGCAATGATCAAAAACTGTAAAAGACGCAGTTGTGTGTACTTTTTTAGCTCTTTGGAATCTAGAACCCCATCAATTGTGATCAGTTCGAATTTTTTCCCATTTAACTCCAAAGTACTTCATGAGAAGAGAACATCGTATTACATTGTCGTGACGCGGTCATTGTTGATAACAATAAGCTCTCTTCATCATCATCATCAAGTTGTACCTAGTATACACCATTAGGACCATGACCATAGGACATTCATATATCTTTTAAATTGGGGTGACTCAGTACCAGACATTTCGCATCTGGTCTGAGTTTTTTTAGAGTCGTGGCAGCTCAGGGGCTAGGCGCTCGCTATAAATTTCATAGTACGCGAGTGACCTGGGTTCGATTCCCGGTGCCGGCACCACTAAAATTGTTAACTGCAATTTTAAGTGCTGATTTACCACGCGCTCGGCGGTGAAGGAAAACATCGTGAGGAAACCTGCATGTCTGAGGAATAAAAAATATTTCGAAGACATGTGAAGTCCGCCAACCCGCATTGGAGCAGCGTGGCGGATTCTTCCTAGCTCTAAAACCCTCTCAGAAATGAGAGGAGGCCTGTGCTCAGTAGTGGGACATTTATAGGCTGAAACTTTACTTTTTTTTTACTGAGTTTTTTTAGTTCTGGCATATTTGTGATGGTTATTCCGCCATACGATTCTTACGGGATGAGACGAGATTTTACATTCTCTTACGCAATCGTCACTTGGCTTATATTCACAACTAGCTATGCCGCGCGGTTTCACCCGCGTAAAAAAGCCAACCCCGATCGATGACATACATACATACATACTTCTCTAATTGAATCGGATTTTGAGGTTTTAATTTTTTTGCGCGGAACCCCGAATTATTTTTCTAATATTAAAGTAATCTAAGTTACCCGCTATAATATCAGATATCTGTCAGTGAAAGTACCTCCAGAATCGGTGCAGCCGTTTCGGAGATTAGACAGAACAAACAGACAGACAACAATTTTCTTATAAGTACAGTATATACTTTCATTGAGTATATACGGTATTATGCAGTGTGTTAAAAGGCTGTTATTTTGTTATTACAAACAGACTGCAATTTTATTTATTTGTATAGATTAAGAGAATACTGGTCGAACTAAATGTGTTTAAATATGATTTGAAAGAATGCTTTACCTAAGGAGTGAGAGGCCATCTACCAAAAATAATCTATTACAATCACTTAACTATTTCGATTTCCAATAGAAAATTGTAGTTCATATTTATAAAGTCCTGTGAGGTTTAAATATTTTTAAGATTCTAAAATTGTTTTACAATTTTAAGTGCTGATTTACCACGTGCTTAGCGGTGAAGGAAAACATCGTGAGGAAACCTGTCCGAGGAATGTCCGAGGAATAGAAATATTTCGAAGACATGTTAAGTCCGCCAACCCGGATTGAAGCAGCGTGGCGGATTCTTCCTGGCTCCTAAACCCTTTCAGAAATGAGAGGAGGCCTGTGCTCAGCAGTGGGACATTTATAGGCTGAAACTTTACTTTTTTTACTTCTATAATAGGTTTGTACTGATACTCTGATTTGTACGAGTATCCAAAATATCCATATTGCATGCACAAACGCGATCGCGTGGCCAAGTGGACAGAGTACCTGATGTCTATTGCACGGGTTCGAATCCCTAGCCGAAGCCAACATTTGTTCAAGAACACACAATTGATGGTCTTCTGGTCTGGTTGTGTCGTGCTTGAGGAATTTTTGTCTGTAGGCGTTCTACAACAACACACGATGTCAGCATCGTCAATTTTCAAAGCAATCTTCTGCCTTCAGGCAAAAGGACTTAAAAAACTGTAAATACATTGAAAACATATTGTACCTATTTATTTTGTAACGAAAAATTTAAACCAATCACAGATATAAGGCCAATATAAAGTATTAAAACGCGTCAATTAGCTTGACTTGCACGTATGTAACTAACAATGTAATTAATAAAATCTTTCAATACATTTTTCAACCCCTTCCAGATCTACAAATGATTTTAAATTTAGCACACGTATTATGGACAATTATGTGTTGACTTTGACCTATATTCTCACCACGATCATGACGTTATTGCTCTACGAACGTGTTTTCAGTTATTAAGCTATTATATGATTATTTTCAATCCTTGGTACCTTTACTGCAGTTATCCGCATTCGCTCTAAAAATTTTGACACACCGTTCAAGACAACCCTGCCACCCCAGACCCCCACCCTGGGCGTCCGCCCCGCGCGGCCGGACGTAGCATATGTCGCCAGGAATTAAAATTTCACTTCTGAATGCAGTTTCGGATGGGACGCCGTTATCCTGATATGCGCCGCTCGCTCTTTTATTGTGAGCGTCCGTAGCCTAATTTCGAAGCGAGAGGCAACGGAATATGGTCCGCGTTTAGTGTATTATATAATTTAATATGTTTATCACAATTCATGTTAATAGTTGAAATACTATTTGAGATTTAGAAACCACTTTTTACTGGTTGTAGGATTCCTATGCTCATGCATGTATCACTACCGTCCGTGGCTGGCAGAGAATGCCTCTAGGCATTAAGTTGGCCCATTGCATTCCTTAGAACAATAAAAATAATAAATAAATAAAAGTCACCTTGCACCTCATACACTACTATCCGATACCGATTTTGGTATTTTAAGTTTCTGGTATTAATTTCGGAAAATCTAAGAAATGTCACGGTATTTTTTTTTTTTTGATAAAGTGACGAGTCGAGCATAACGTTCACCTTGATGGTAAGTGCAACGTCTGCCCATAACAGATGCTGTGTTACTTAGAATATTTCTGTGTAGCACCGCACTGCGCCCGTCACCCCGAGACATAAGTTCATAGGTCTCGTATGCCCAGTGATTACGCTAGCTCTCAGTTCCCTTCAAACCGAAACACAGTAATAGTTTGCACACTACTGCTTCACGGCAGAATAACGTGCTTTGGGGTGGTACCTAGACGGATTCCTGCATAGGAATCCTACTTCCAGTACCAGCTTCTGGAGCTGTGTCAGTAGGTGGCTGATTTCTTAATTTATTAATTGTACAAAGATTACTATAACCAACATACGTCTCCAGGGGTCATAGCTCTCGTTCCATACCAAAGTTTTAATCCCACCTGCAACTTTATCGTAATAATAACGAATTCACCAACAATTATTGAGCTCAGGGGGCGCACGCGAGCAATTATACTTGGGTCGCCATAAAACCGCTACAATCTCACCCAGGCCTAATGAAATTAAATTAAGAATAACGTAATTCCGCGCGGGTGTGGTCGCAGCGCTCCCGCCCTCCCCGCCGAGGGACTCCATCTTTGTTTTTCGGAATGAGGTGTACAAATGTAACAGTATTTGATATGAATTTTGTAAAGCGTTTTAATTATCCGTATTATTTTTATATCTTATGGCAGTTGCGAACTCGGTGATGGCGGTATATGACATGGTAATGAACTACCTCTTGTTCGACAAAAACGTCACCCACTAAAATATGTGTATGGTGATAGGGTTTTGACGAAATTGACGAGACGAGCAAATCGTTCACCTGATGGTAAGTGCAACGTCTGCCCAAAACCTGTGCAACGCAAAGCGTCTCTGCGTGACACCACACTGCGCTCGTCATCCTGAGACATCAGTTCTTAAGTCTCATATCCCAATATTGACTCTAGTTATCATTGCTCTTCAGGTTGAAAAAGTAATGTTTGCACACACTTCACGGCAGAATATCTGGCCCACCTAGACGGATTCCCGCATAGCAATCCTATCGACAGTAACAGTGTCTAATAGAAACTGTTTGCAATTGAAAGTCCTAAATTTTATTTAAAAAAAATATGTAGTCGTTCACAATCGGTCCCTTTTCTTGAATGTGCGCTTCAATTAAATTTAAGTTTGTCATCGTCATGATCAGTTAATATAAATTATCAGAAATGGTTATTTCGCCATTGCTAGATTTTTTTGGGAATTTTCCTTAGACGATTTTATGACAACCACCGGCGAGATGGGTGGTAGATGGCGTTACAACCACCACATTTCAATTATACCCTCCTGGTTTTAGGCCACGGCGACAACTTTATAATACTTTCGGAAATAATTAACTACGCATGGAAAACCAGTGTTGTGATATCTCGACAATAGCTCAGCTTCGATCCATTTCGTGGGCCTGATGCTGCAGCAGAGATTTTACTTGTTGGTCACATTAGTTTTATCTACTTTATTAAGGTTAGTAATAGTTTTATTTTTTTATTTTCTTTATATACCTTTTGTTATATTGTAAAGTATCGTGCTGTGGTTGCGTTTGTAGCCATACGAATGAACAAGTTTTCTTTCATATTATAGTACCACAAGTGTATGCGGATGCACTCACAAACTCACTCCTCCTCGTACCTTCCTTCCTCCTCCTTACCTTACCTCGTAACGCTCATGCGGTAAGATCGGACGTGGTTTAGGAGATGCCAGAGACACGGGGATAATCACACAGACTTGAAAACGCAAATATTGAACCCAGGAACAGCGGCGCAGATAAACGTCGCAATAATAAAAATAAAGTAACAGCCTTTAATTGTCCCACTGCTGAAGGAGGAGTCCGCCACGCTGCACCAACACGGATTGGCAGACTTCACATGTCCTTGAAATATTTCTATTCCACATAAATGCGGGTTACCTCACGATGTTCTCCTTCTTCGCTGCGGACGTGGTAAATCAGCACCTGATATTACTTGTTGTAGGATTCCTATGCGGTAATCCGCCTAGGTAGGTACCACCCCAGGGCCAGTTGTTCTGCCGTAAAGCAGTAGTGTGCAAACATTATTGTTTCTGTTTGAAGGGCACTGTGAGCTAGTGTAATCACTGGGCATTTGAGACTTGAAAACTGATGTTTCAGGGTGATGGGCGCAGAGGGTTGTCACACAGGTGTGTTTTGAGTGACACTGCATTTGCTATGGGCAGACGTTGCACTTACCATCATGTGAACGTTTTGCTCATTTCACCACTTCATCCAATAAAAAGAAAAGAATCATGATAGAGCGGCCGGCACCGGGGTTCGAAGTCAGGCACTTGCGTACTATGATATTTAAGGGGAGCGCCAGGCCCCTGAGCTACCACGGTCGCAATAAACAAATCATTAATAGTCATTACAAAGTTTTTCGTTCCTATTCAAAAAAGTCGACTAAGTCATCATTAAGCAGATAACCTATAATCCTAAACGTCGTTTGCATGCGATTTCTATTTACTCTTATTTGATGTGCGCCGCCATCGCCAATAATGATATTACAAATGCTCTGCCCTTCTCAACGAGCCAAGGCAACCGACAGACGAGGCACAACTTCTGTTATTGTTGCATTTTTTTCATTTACTGGTGGTAGGATTCCTGTGGAGGGAAGGTGACGGAGCAAAACGTTCACCTTATGGTAAGTTCTACGTCTGCTCATAACAAATGCTGCGTCGCCGAGAACATTTCTATGTGGTACTACATTGCGACCGCCCCCTGACACATCAGTTCTTCAGTGTCACATACCCTGTAACACAGTAAGCACAGTAATGTTTGGCACACTAATACTTGACGGCGGAATAACTAGCCCTGCGGTGGAACCTAGACGGATTCCTATCACCAATGACAGTGATGACCAAATAAACTGCCACTAATCATAATAGTGTGCAGGCAGCCTTATTTCATTATCTAGAGAACAGGTGTAGAGCGTGTCACCGCACACGGCGCCTCTCGCGATACCCTATCGCTTTATTAGTCCCGATCGTTTGTCGTGAGATAACGCAGCTTGTACGCGTGTTATTATTGAATTCCTTATGGCGGGCGGCGAATACAATCTGTTGATAAGGTGTGCCAACATATTATTTTGATAATTACATAGAGCGCTGTAGGGTTCAATTCTGGATTAACTTGTAGTGCCTATTTTGAATTAAAAAAAAGTAAAGTAACAACCTATAAAACTCCCACTGCCGAGCGCAGGTCTCCTCTCATTTCTGCGAGGGTTTTGGAGACGGGAAGTGTCCGCCACGCTGCTCCAATGCGGGTTGGAGGAATTCCAATGTCCGCGAAATATTTATTATCTAGTTAATAGAATCAGGCGTTACTTTGCGAAAATCCATTATAGTAAAGGAAAGAAAGTTAATTTGCTAATATCCATTGACTCTACGACTGTCAACCGCCAAGTCTCGGCGGTTGACAGTCGTAGAGTCAATATCACTTGATAATGCCTGGTAGTGTTGTAGTGGTGGAGGGTATATGGTGGCGGCTCCCGGTGGCGGTATTGGTTTTCTTGTGCACGCCGTCGAGGGAGGGCGGGCGGTGCTCTTCAAAACTAGGTAATACACACCATTTTACATTTTGCATGCGGATCTTAGCAAATTAACTTTCTTTCCTTTACTATTTATTATCTCTCAGACTTGCAGGTTTCGTCACGATGTTTTCGTTCTCCGCCTAGAATGGATTTTGAATGAAATTAGTAGTTTTAGAAGTTTGCTAGAGTTTAATATATTTGTTTTTAATGTCATCTAAATGTACCGTCCATCGGCTCCGAAATAGACAGAGTGACTACTTGCATACGTTTGTAAGCTTAGAAGTCGATACAGAAATCTACAACCTCTAGTACGTACCTAAGGCTAGTTAGTTTGCTTTTAGTATAAAACCACCGCCGTGTGGTGGCGGCTCGATAAAAGAATACCACCACTCAATCTCATCCAATGGATCTCGTAAAAGGCGAGTAAGGAATTAAACTGCACTGTGCACCCAACAGCGCATGGTGACGATGGGATCACCACCTATCACACCAAGTGCATTATATTGTTTAGGTGAAACGTGGATTGTGGCAGTCATCTGTTTTTGCAGTGAGTGCCCAGTCTCTGACTACCCCTTATGGGATACAGTCGTGATCTTATTCATGTATGCATGTATGCTTAAACCACACGACTTTCTGTCGACAGTTTAACTTCTCTTCTCATTTATGTTGTTTTTAAATGAAGGAAAGGAAATTAATTTGCTAAGATCAGCATACAAAATATAAAATAGTGTACATTACCTAGTTATATTAAAGCAGCTATATATATTAACTATTATCCTACTATGAATCCTGAAAGAATTCTTAAAGCTTAGCGTGATTATTAATACAACCTCATGTTTACTTCTCCGCAACCACCGCGCCATATTTCTTTGACACGAGTCTCGTGTATGCTGCCATGTGAAGTAGTGTAAACAATTGGTAAGTTTTCACGCGATTTTGATCTCTATATACACACACCAAGAGCAGCTCTACAGTGTATAATTTAGAAATAAGGTGTATTTTGTCGTCCACCGTATTTTACTTTTGTATAAGTTGGAGAGCTTGCTATCACGGATAGCGGAGGCTCGCGCTATGTTCCCTCCCAACTCCCTCTTATGGGATTATTTATACATGATAGAGCGCAGATTTTGCGTCTGCCGTTATGTTTACTTGTCGACAACAGAATGTATGTCTGTTGTATGTGTTTACAATAAATGTTTGCACGTGTTCGTATAACGTTGTTTTATAATGAACTAGCTGTAACCCGCGACTACGTCCGCGTGGAATTAGGTTTTTTGAAAATCGAAAGAAAAATGTTTCATTCTACGACACAACATGCAAACAGTTATTGAAAAAAAAACTTACAAATATATATAACAAGACAATACAAATCATAAGTAGATACAGAGTTTTTAAAAAAAATAGTCTTTTTTTTATTGGATAGTGTGACTGAACGGGCAAAACGTTCACCTGATGTAAAGTGCAAATTCTACCCATAACGAATGCTGTGTCACCCAGATCATTTCTCTGTGACACTCCACTACGTCCGTCACCCTGAGACATCAGTTCTTAAGTCTCATATGCCCACTGATTACGCTAGCTCACAGTGCCCTTCAAACCGAAACACAGTAGAGTTTGCACACCTGGGGTTGTACCTACCTAGACGGATTCCTGCATAGGAATCCTACCAAAAAACATACATCCTTACATACAAACATAAAACTTAGATAATGGCAGCACGAATAGAGTAATAGTAAACTATACGGAGAAAAGAAAATACGACTATACATACATAGGTGTTGTTTTTACCTGTGCTACAGCATTGCCGCGAAATACCGTAGGAACTCTTTGATTATCCAGTAATAAAAAGTATCCTATGTCCATTTCCAATATGAAAACTACGTCTGTGCCGAATTTCGTCAATCGGTTCAACGGTTCAGCTGTTAAAACGTAACAAACGGAGGGACAGACAGAGTTACTTTCGCATTTATAATACGTAAAGTATGGAGGTTACAAAATGAAACAGTTATTGCGTCTATTTATTTATTTGGTATGTTTATTTATTTTATTTATTTATTTAATCTTTATTGACCATAAAAAAGTAAAGGTACAATAGGCGGGCTTAATGCTATATGCATTCTATACTAGCCAACCTTTGGGAAAACAGAAACAGTCAATGACGGTACAAAAGATGACAAAGATATATAAACAATTTAGACTTAAGTAAAAAAAAATTAAAAACATTATCCACATGTACATATCTACAAACATGAAATCAATAAACATATACCTGCACAAAACACACACACACACACATATACGAGTACATATACATACATATATATGTTGTCTCCATTTGGCTTTTACCGAATACCTCCTCCCTTCCACCGATCAGGCGGATGAAAAGATTTCATCTCCTTTGGTTGCTATGCCTCGGGCTAAAGAGGTTAGTAACGTCGATTTTGGCACAGCAAAAGATAACTTCTATTTGCCGTTGGCCGTGTTCCGAACCAAATTTGATATAAGGGTCTAAGGGCATATTCAACCGCTGCGCCGTTTATTACCTGTCACATTTGCGATGTAACTGTGATGTAATCAATAAACAAAAAAATTTAATCAAAAAGTTGGAGTTTTAGAATTTGATTTTTAATGGTAAGTGCAACGTCTGCCCGTAACAGATGCTGTGTTACTCAGAATATTTTTGTTGCACCACACTGCGTCTGCCACCCTGAGACATAAGTTCCTAAGTCTCACATGCCCAGTGATTCCACTAGCTCTAGATTGACTGGCACTGGTGTTGTACCTACCTAGACGGATACCTGTATAGGATGACATAAGATGACTACGTTAATAATAAAATAAATAATAACAATACAGTGGCAATATTTAAAAATGTTATTTCTTATAACTTAGATGCTTAATGCTTTGTTAATTGCAATTTTAAGTGGTGATTTACTACGTGCTCGGCGGTGAAGGAAAACATCGTGAGGAAACCTGCATGTCTGAGAAATAAAAAACATTTCGAGGACATGTGCAGTTCGCCAACCCGCATTGGAGCAGCGTGGCGGATTCTTCCTAGCTCCAAAACCCTCTCAGAAATGAGAGGAGGCCTGTGCTCAGCAGTGGGACATTTACAGGCTGAAACTTTACTTTTTACTTTAAACAACATAAGTTATCTAATAATCATTTCATTAGTTATTTACGAAATATTTGTTTTTCTGTTAATATTTATTATATTTATAAAATTATTTTATTATTATTATTATATTTATAAATATTTATTTATTACCATGTCCAGATCGATGTTGGACAGCAACAAATATCCGAGGAGTCAGCTGTTGGTAATTGCCTCCTTCGAACTTTAGAGAGCTCCGGCACTAGATTGCTTGATGAAGATACTTAGAAACTTCTGATCAGCACATGCATATATACAATCCCGCCTTTTTCCCATTCAAGGGGTAGGCAGAGTAAAATTAAATCACGAAAAAAGAACTACTAAGCACAGGCATCACCTCATTTTTTAAAGGGCTTTAGAGCCAGTCAGTTCGCCACGTTGCTACAATGCGTGTTGGCGGTCTTCACATCATCATCATCAACATTTTAGCCTGTCACTAGTCCACAGCTGAACAAAGGACTCTTCCATAGATTGCCACAAAAGTTGGAGCTCTCATTTTTGGTGCGATTGAGCCATGGTTGCCACGCTTGGCAGGCGGGTGTTCCAGGAAGACGCTGCTGTCCATCTCCTGCTTTTTATTTTCCCTCTGTCGACTTTTACCACACCCACGGGATGAGATGGAGTGGTAGATTCTCTTAAGCCGCCACCACACGGCACATCTTCACCTGTCTTCGAAATATTTTTTATTCTTTGGACGTGTAGGTACGCACGCACTTAAAATAGCAGAACAATTTTAAAAGTGTTTTAGTATTTTAGAGATTCTGGCAGCGGGGAAGGAACTCAGTTCACTCGTCCCTGAGCTACCTCGGTTCATTAAAAACACGCTTTACCAATTATAATAGATAGAGAATAATTTGAGCAAATCGTAGCATAAACGTGGTTACAATTTAGTTATAAGTGCAGAAAAATGACACCGAAACACAAGTTTATATTTCTCGTTTCGCTCGAAGTTCCTCTACATACTACGTTCAGTACATAACCCTATCTCCCCTATTTTTCACTAACAAGCAAAGCAACAAGCTCACCAATATGTACACACGTTAACGTCCTCCCGGCGTTCGCTCCTCGTTAGGCCCCTACAAATTGAGCCTGGGAAGGGTGGGCTCGAGGGCCGTCCCCGGGGACGAAGGGGTTGTAAGGGGTTGTGCGGTCTACGCTGTCTGTATGTTTAAGTGCAGAGATTTTAAGCGCCAAGATAATTGTGTCAGGGTTGGGCGTGTAATTGTTATGCGCCGTTTTAGTGCTGCGAATGTTTTCAAAGTTCGTCAAGATGGAGATACGGGCCGGGGTACGCTTTTAAAACGTGCGGTGACTGCTGTGGGACGCTCTGAGTTGAGTGACAAATTTAAATTAATTGAATCGTACCTACGAGTGAGGCAACTTTGAATGATTAAAATAAACTTAAAAAATATAGAACTACCACAATTTTTTTTTTTATTGGATAAAGTGATGAAACGAGCAAAACGTTCACCAGATGGTAAGTGTAACGTCTGCCCATAACAGTTGCTGTGTCACCCAGAAAATTTCTGTGTGACACCACACTGTGTCCATCACCCTGAGACATAAGTTCTTAAGTCTCATATGCCTAGTGATTACGCTAGCTCACAGTGCCCTTCAAACCGAAACACAGTAATGTTTGCACACTACTGCTTCACGGCAGAATAACTGGCCCTGGGGTGGTACCTACCTAGACGGACTACTGAACATAGGCGTCCCCCATAAAATGCCACAAGATTTTGCCATAGTTGCCACGCTAGGCAGGCGGTTGAAGGAGCAGAAGGAGACATCAGTAGCTCGGGGGGCCTGCGGCGCTTACCAGGTACTCTACTGTATTTGCCGAAAAATGCAACTAGGTACCTGGCTAACTACTCAGTCTTTTGTTACCAGACTGGGTATTTTAAGTGTCGTAGTTGAGATGCGTTTTCGGAAAGCTGTCGTATACCTATCGGTCCTAGTGCCTAAGTTCGACCGATAGGTATCCAGCAGAGTAGAGTACCTACGTCTTTCCTATCGAGGAGTCGTAAGAGGCGACTATGGTATTGTACGGACAGCTTTTATTTGTGCAGAGTAATACCATTATACGTAATGCAGTCACTTTACCGCTCGTGAGAACGCAATGAAGAGTAATAATTTTTTTGTGTATATAATTTGGGTGATGTAATTGCTGTTAGCCTTTTTTGGCTTTTACAGCTTGGCGATTTAGAATATCTCAATATGATTTAAAGTCGTCTAATGACCGTCCGAGGGAGGCTGCGGGCCTCCATTCGGACTGTCGACTTGTGTGTCGGTAACTCTGGGCGGTGAGAACCGCCCTGGAACACGGGTGTATCGTGTGTACGCGGTGTGATTGTCGACTGCTGCGCGCCGCTCTCTACGGCGGTCGCGCGTCGTGGTGCGTGTTATATTAAAGCTATTAACTGTGTGTACAGTGTAGCCTGGATCGTGACTGACCGTATCGTGTTCAGGGAGTGCTGAGACATCCGTGTCGTCTAGCACATTTTTTTGTGTGTGGTCTTTGCCTAACCCTTATATGGGAAAAAGACGTGACTCTATGCATCGTATACTAGATTTTCTTGGCATAGCACTTAGTCGGAGCACAGGTCGAGATGAATTCCCTAAAACCGCTACAACATAACTAAAATAATTCTGCATGAGCAATTCAGTTGGTGGCAACCTCTTAGATTTATAGCCCTCGTGTGAAAATAAATATTTATGTGCCGGTCCACAAATTCAAGACAGGGTTAATGCTATGCCGCATTAATATTAATGCAACTTTTACGGGAGCTAGTTTATCTGTATTGTCCGTTATTGGTACTTTATATATTACTTCTACTTTGAGAGATGCGAACGTTATCCATCTGAATGTTATATTGTTTTGTATTGTAATATGTATACTTAGTTGATTTATTGTTTTCCGTAAGTGTATAATCAAATGTTCTCGTAAATATCTAACATTGAATCTACATAGATTTTTTTCACTGCCTTTTTTCTCGCAATTCCAGTCCGAGTCATTTATGCTAATACACAAATTGTTGGTTTTCGGGTCTGGTTGTGTTGTGTCAGAAACACGGGGACACCGTGTTTCTGACACTGCATCCTAGCCTACCTCCGATCTTATCGCATCAGCGTTACATCGGGCGCAGGTAGGTTGCGACGAGTGAGTGCCTCTGTGTTTGCGCGTACACTTGTGGCACTATAATATCTCCTGCGCAGTTGATGGCTCTCGACAGTAGTCGGAGGTTGTCGCCGTGGTCGAAATCGGCTAGGAGAACATCATCAGATGTGAACTCATATAAAATAAAGAGGAAATGAAATAATTCAGTATGAGCTCAAACATTGACTTTTAACGAGTAGGTACATGACTTCAAACTCATTAATTCGCAGGCTTCTGTTGTAAGCCTCAGAACATTGATTCGTTCCCACCTAAAGCAAGCACATTGTAGAGGACTACAGCGAAAATAGACTTAACTCCGTTAACATACAGTACCAATTTACACGACGACTAACACAAAAGAAACAATGGAATGTATTTAGTGTTTTATCTCCGCAGCAGAAGGTTTATATTTACTCGCATCTTGTTTGATGGTAGAGTAACTTTTGGTCCGCGCCGGTTTCATTTGGTGAAACTGTCAGTTTAGTCTACATGTAAGCTTTATATTTGTGACTCGGTGTATAGACGAAGCGGGCGGAAGAGGTAATGTGGAATTGCATGTGCGGTGTAACTACCTATGTAGTGGATGTTTAACGTGAAGAAAAATCGTTTCAAAACTGTCATACGTATAAAATATAATATAGGTATATATACATACATACAATCAAACCTTTTTCACGTATATGGGGTAGGTAGAGACCACACTCGCAGCACATATTTCGACCCCGAGTGGCGAACTACGTCGCCGCCATTTTGGTACGAGCTGAAATTCTTCCTCCCCATTGCGTTACCAGAAGTAGCTAGCCATTGGCACAACTACCACTGTCTTAGCGGAGAGGAAGGGAATTGAAGAAGAATTTAGTTAATAGAATCAGGCGTTACTTTGCGGAAATCCATTATAATGAAGGAAAGAAAATTAATATGCTAAGATCCGCGTGCAAAATAGAAAATGGCGTATATTACCTACTTTTAAAGAGCACCGCCCACAGTAGCGTGCACGAGCAAAAAGCCTAACCTAACACCGCCACCGGGAACCGCCACCAGATACCCTCCACCATTAAAACACTTCCACTAGGTAATATACACCACTGAAGTCGAGACCACGACACGTGTTTCACCTCAAAACTAGCCATTATCAAGTGATATTGACTCTACGACAGTCCGCCGGCGAGACGAGTCGAGTCGCGAGAGTCGAGCCGAGAAAAAAATTGTAGAAAAAAAAGCCATAAATATCCCACTGCTTTTGGTTTGAAGCCAGGCAAACTTCGCCATGCTGCTCCAATGCGCGTTTTTTTTATTTTATAGGATAAAGTGATGAAACGAGCAAAACGTTCACCTGATAGTAGTTCAGTCATTCACGGTAGATGCTGCTGCCCATCTCCTGGATTTCATTTTCCCTCTGTCGACTTTTACGACACCCACTATTTACACTTTCACTTATTTTTGCGGGCGGGTTGGGAACCGCAGTTTATTTATTCAGAATTTCCAGGAAGATGCTGCTGATCTCCTGGTTTTTAATTTCCCTCCGTCGACTTTTACGACACCCACGGGTTGATATGGGGTAGTGGATTTTCCCACAGAAGGAGCACAGAGTTCAGAGGGACCACGCGGCATTCTAGTCAAACGTAATGATAGCAAATATTTTAACTCTGTAATAACATCGCCGAGATGGCGAATACATAAGTCAATAATGCAACTTACGAAGTCCCGCGGGTTCCGCGCAATATTAACAAGAGCTCTGCATAATGCATGACGCGCTGCAATATGGCGACGCAAAAACTGCGGCGCGGCCACATGACGCGGCCCCAGTCGCCTGACCGTTGCACGTCTACCCTGTTTGTTATTTGAATATTACATATTGTTTCACGACATATTTCTCTTCTGATTTTTTTTTTCCGATAAAGTGACGAGACGAGCAAAACGTTCACCTGATGGTAAGTGCAACATAACAGATGCTGTGTTATTCAACATATTTCTGTGTAGCACCACACTGCGCCTGTCACCCTGAGACATAAGTTCTTAAGTCTCATATGCCCAGTGATTACACTAGCTCTCAGTACCTGCCTAGACGGATTCCTGCATAGAAATCCACCACTAGTCCTTCTATTTTACATATATTTTTTGGTCTGCCTGTCCTGTCCGTTTTGGTTGTCTGTACGTATGGATTTAACTCGAGAACTACTATAGCTATTGACATTAATTTTACCGAGGTTATAGATTATATATAATATATAACTCTAATACCAAACCGACGTGGTTCGCCAACCGACACGTCTCGTTTTCACGGGGGCGAAAAGTGGTTTATTATATGGGAAAAAGGCGTGGCTGTATGTATGTGCAGCAATAAAAGCAAGACTTTTGAACTTGGAAATGCGTACCTATACTCGACTGCTTAAGATGATTCAGCCGTAGTAGCTCAGGGGCTAGGCGTTCGCTTTAAATTTCATAGTACGCGAGTAACCTGCATTCAATTCCCGGTGCCGGCACCACTAAAATTGTTAATTGCAATTTTATGTGTCGATTTACCACGTGCTCTGCGGTGAAGGAAAACATCGTGAAGAAACCTGCATGTCCGAGGAATAATAAATATTTCGAAGACGTGAAGTCCGTAAACCCGCATTGGAGCAGCGTGGCGGATTCCCGGCTCCAAAACCCTCTCAGAAATGAGAGGAGGCCTGTGCTCAACAGCGTGATATTTATAGGTTGTTACTTTACTTTTTTTTATGATGATACAAATATCTCGCATTAACACCGTGAGAAAACTAACAAGATTTAACTCGAAGATCATTCGTGTGTAAGGGCTTTAAAAAGACGTCACTGTGCGTAAAAAAGAAGCAAAACAATGACCGCATTAAAATCCATCATGCTATTTTCGTCGCGTTCAAATGTTTGTGAGGCATCGCTACATTGTGCCCTCCCTGGGGAGGAGGGGAGGGGGGGCGGATGAGGATGGGAAAAAATGAAATGAAAATAATGATAAAACCGTCTCCGCCGGGGAACGTTTGCGCGGAAACTTTGTCTTTCATGGACGAGTTGGAATATACGGAGGCCCCAGTCTATTTTTTTGCAACGGGACTCAATTTTTTGGTGAAACTATCTAACAACAATTGTACAAACATAGATGTTTGTACAATTGTTGACGTATATTTTAATCATAATTGATTTTAAATTCTTATAATTATACTTCTATGAATATAAGAAGCCGTGTGGTGGCGGCTCGTTAAAAGAATACTACCACTCCATCTCATCCAATGGATCTCGTAAAAGGCGAGTAAGGAATTAAACTGCACTGTGCACCCAACAGCGCATGGTGGCGATGGGCTCACCACCTATAATCTCATATGCCCAGTGCTCATATCACACTAGCGCTCAGAGCCCTTCACACCGAAACACAACAATGGATATTACTGCTTCACGACAGAATAACTGTCCCTGCGTTGGCACCTACCTAGACGGTGGTTCCTGCATAGGAATCCTATCACCAGTAATATATTACTATGATTAGACCTGTGAGACCTCTAAAAAAGCTAAAGCTAGTCTCCCAGAGATCCTAGGATTCGTTACTTTCTGTGACATAGGATCTAGGGATGAAAAAACATAGTACACAAAGCCCGAGTATTATAGCTTAAAAGAAGTCATCGTCTACCTTACTGCGGTTTCGCATGATGCTGAATGCTTCAGTAACAATTATCATATTAATAACTTCTCGATACTTTTATGTTACAAAGTTATAGTTATATACAAAGTTACTAAGGCTAAGGAGAATCTACCACCCCATCTATCCCGTGGGTGTCGT
Organism: Luehdorfia chinensis; assembly: GCA_019845155.1. Lineage (NCBI taxonomy): Eukaryota > Metazoa > Arthropoda > Insecta > Lepidoptera > Papilionidae > Luehdorfia > Luehdorfia chinensis. Next base: position 691,738 of record JAHVAK010000696.1, read on the forward strand.
AAAAGTCGACAGAGGGAAAATTAGAACCAGAGGATGGGCAGCAGCATCTTCCTGGAACATCTGAATAAATAAACTGCGGTTGCCAACCCGCCTGCCCAGGCGTGGTATCTATGCCAAAATCCCCCCCACAATGAGAGTTACAAACTTTTGTCGCAATCTATGGGGGACGCCTATGTTCAGCAGTGGACTAGTGATGGGCTGATATGATGATGATGATAATTATAACACAACATCATCCTCCTTTCCTATACTACGAAATCCAAATCAATTGAAAATAATCAAACATGAATTTATGTTGTTGATCAAATTTGGTGTATACCCGGCGGCCATTCAAACGTCAAGCGGAGTGCATCGGCGCGAATTTCAGCCGTAATTAATGAGTACAGGCTGAGCCATTAATTGTACAAATGGATCAGAGATCCACTGCTCGTTGTAGACTGTTGTAAACTGCTAATTTGCTTTGTTTATTGCGATGGTTGTGCTTCTGTTAATTTCTTTTAATCAGTGATAATGTTGATACTTTATATATGGATCTCTTCTATATCTTGACTTCTATCTAGACTCTGACACTAAAATAGATACTGGTGGTAGGATTCCTACGCAGGAATCCGTCTAGATAGTGATAGTGATGCAGTAGTGTGCAAACATTACTGTGTTTCGGATTGAAGGGCACTGTCAGCTAGCGTAATCACTGCGCAAATGAGGCTTAAGAACTTATGTCTCAGGGTGATGGGCACAATGTGGTGTTACAGACACATTTTCTAGGTGACACAGCATTTGTTATGGGCAGACGTTACACTCACCATCAGGTGAACATTTTGTTCGTTTCATCGCTTTCTGCAATAAAAAAAAAGGAAAAAAGTAAAGATTTTTGAAGCAAGTACTTACAATAGAAATATGAGATCGATTAGTGTTAGAACGATTATTTTTAAAAGAGATCATAATGAAGAAAAGTAAGTTACTTTGCTAAGATCCGCATGCAAAATATAAAAATGGTGTATATTACCTAGTTTTTTGAAGAGCACCGCCCGCCCTCCCTCAGTAGCGTGCACAAGCAAACTAACACCGCCACCAGGAACCGCCACCAGGTAACCTCCACCAACCACTACAATACCACCACTAGATAATATACACCACTGAAGTCGAGAACACGACACGTGTTTCGCCCCAAAACGAGGCATTATCAAGCGTCATAGACTCTACGACAGACGGCCGCGTACGTTCCACGCTACTGAGGGAGGGCGGGCGGTGCACTTCAAAAAACTAGGTAATATACACCATTTTTATATTTTGCATGCGGATCTTAGCAAAGTAAACTTACTTTTCTTCATTATGATGGATTTCCGCAAAGTAACGCCTGATTCTATTAACTATAGAGATCATATTTTTTAAACTGGTGGGTAATTATGACGTTCAATAGAGCGAGAATAAACCCCAATAAACTTAATTAACATAAAATTTGTGAATTAGATTCTACTAAAACAACAAAATGTTTAACTTGTATCTTTATAAAGAATACGACGCTTAGAGTGGACACGTAGAGACAATGGATGAAAGAACATTGACGTAACAGATTTATGTGGCGAGCGTGAACGGGCAAGCCGGTAATAGTAAAACGCCAAAGAAAGTAGAAGAAGTGAAAGATGTGTTTCTGGGTACGATGTCGTCTCTGCCTACCCCAATAAAAAAGAGACTCTATGTATGTATGTCTCTTAACATACTAAAAGTGCAAGTTACTTAAGTTGTTAACAAACCAATCAATTTTAATTATAAACATCAGATGATATTGAAGTATCTATTCATGGAAGTAGAACTACCAACACGTTCAAAGAAAGATTTTTGTTTTACAGTGAGCAATGGCGCCCTCAGCGCGTGCGCCGCCCAGGCCGGCGGTATGGACAAGGATGGAAAAAAGAAGCACACGCGACCCACTTTCAGTGGTCAGCAGATATTCGCACTGGAGAAGACATTCGAGCAAACCAAATACCTCGCCGGCCCAGAGAGAGCCAAGCTAGCGTACGCGCTAGGCATGACAGAGTCGCAGGTTAAGGTAAGGTTAAATTATTTATAATAATAATAATAGCCTGTATTAACATTCTTATAAACTATTTATATATAATTTATTATTTATCAGACATTGGTAAATCTACCTTTTGCCTTCTCTAAAATACCTTTATTTTAATTAATTTTATCCATTTCTCTTTTCTACTTCTGATTAGATTTTTTTTAATGTGATACAGTGTCGAGACGAGCAAAACGTTTACCTGATTGTAAGTGGAACGTTTGCCCATAACAGATGCTGTGTTACTCAGAATATTTCTTTGTAGCACCACACTGCGCCCGTCACCCTGAGACATAAGTTCCTAAGTCTAATATGCCCAGTGATTACGCTAGCTCTCAGTGCCCTTCAGACCGAAACACAGTAATGTTGGCACACTACTGCTTCACGGCAGAATAACTGGCCCTGGGGTGGTACCTACCTAGACGAACCCCTGCACAGTTGGTTACTTCCATTTCAATGTTTTAATTATGTATACACGAGTGTATTTAGTGAAATAAATTTAACGCCAACAGCCTACGTTATTCTAGCTAACGGTTTGTTCCAAATTATCTACAAGTTCATTAAACCGGTTACTAAAAATGTGAAAAAAGAAAAAAAATTGCCATAACAAAAACATTGAAGTTAAAAAATCTAATTAACAAATAACACAAATCTATCATCAATCTTTATGAGGCCATTATCGCAAACCACTTGGGGAAAAACGGTGTGTCAATATGTGAATAATATTATTTTCTAATCAAGCGATATATTTGTAGCATTAATCGGCCATTTTGTTTTAATTGTCATAGAACTGGAGCAACGGTGAATGGACGTTAAAGATGTGGGTAATACATAACGCTTTCATATAACATATCAAGATATACGATTAATGTTAAACATATTCATGCAAAATTTGAATTTATGGCAGGTTAATCCTTAATGATGATTATCATTATTACTAGAATCTTTTTCGTCAAAAAATCTTCATCATAAATAATATTAATCGGTCGTAAAACACGCATAATATTATAATAGAATAAGTAACGCATTCTAACAATTAACTAATGACTGGCGAGTGGGGTAAAGCCGCCCGTTACCGGCACTTGCCTCGTACACTCGACTAAACAGCTACATTCACCATCTGTCACGCGGTTACGCGCCATTTTAGACGCAACGTCGCGATCATAGAAGCGTTATTACCGTGGACACTGTTGAAGGTTGCAATCAATCGTGTTGTACGCCATCAGTAATCGGATTATATAGATTGAAAAGTCAATCACTTAGTCTCGCGGCGCAGTCAAACGATTGGCTCAATAGTATGGGATTAACCGTGGGCGACATGTGGACGAATCGCCGTCGTACTTTGTTTCCATTTGAAATTTAGTTAAAATGAATGAATGTACTGACGTTTGATATTAGAGAAACGTAGCTGTTGTTAATGCCTCCAGCTTACTAATTGAAAAAGTTGTAAAAATGGAATTAATAGTGGGATAATATTAGAAAAAAAGATAACAATTTTCTTGATTTATTTTATTATTAAGATAAATACGTAGATTTTCTGATATTCTGTATTTTTTTTTATTGGATAAAGTGACAAAACGAGCAAAACGTTCACCTGATGACAAGTGCGACGTCTGCCCACAACAAATGCTATGTCACCCAAAGCATTAATTGAGACATGAGTTCTTAAGTCTCACATGCCCAGTGAGTACGCTAGCTTTCAGTGCCCTTCGAGACACAGTTAATGTTTGTACGCTACTGCTTCACGGCAGAATAACTGGCCCTGGGGTGGTACCTAGATGGATTCCTGCTAGGAATCCTACCACCATTATTAAAATGGTTTAATATTTGTTTCATAATATGTTGATATCAATTTACAAATTAAAAGTAACAAAAATGATAAACGCTTAGTTTAAAACAACCTTAAACTTGATAACTCTCGTTCAAGCCAAACAATAAACTAGGCGTAAAAAGGCCCCATTTGATTCTAAACTAATTAGGGTGTGACATGTTCTCCCCTCGACTAAACGCTCGCTAAATGTTGGAGGGGCCGAGCTCTTTAGCATCTAGGACTATTGTGCTACATCACAATGCGACTAAATACACAAATGGAAATGAACGCTGTACATTACGTGCTTCATTCGATGGTCCGTTGTGTACAACAGATTGCGTTGAGAGATGAATCCGTTTGTTAGTGTAGGATTTTGGCGCAGTGTAAGCGAGATTATAGGTAGTCGTGCAAAGTAACCCTGTGGTTGTGACGTTTACCCTACCGTTATGCGGTCACGCGTATTTAACTGCCTATTCGTTGAACTTTGTAATTGAGAGTATGATATTTTCAATAATATGAAATAGAATATAAATGCTAGTTGCTCAGTTAATGTTGATAATTTGGCATTTTATCTGTAGGAATTTATCAATGTGGTGCTCCTTTGAAAAGTTTTTAGAATATACAATATAACAAGTAGTTATTCGATTACGATAGTGAGAACTGCAATACTGGTTCGGTTCCTGTAACTCACTTATTTTCTCTGATCTTTTTATAGCGGAAGGTGACAAGATGAGCAACACGTTAATCTGATGGTAAGTGCAACGTCTGCCCATAACAAATGCTGTGTCACCCAGACAATTTCTGTATGACACGACACTGCGCCCATCACCCAGAGATCAGTTCTCAAGTCTCGTATACTAGCTCCCGGTGCACTTCAGACCGAAACACAGTAATGTTTGCTCCCTATCGCTACTTGCAGACAGACCTCGACGGATTCCTGCATGCATAGGAATCCTACCACCAGTAAAAAAATTACCCATGAGTTGCCCGCACCGAATGTTTAAGCGTAAAGCGCATAACTCGTGAACAATATTAAAAAAAAATATTATTATTGTTAGCTTATTTATCTAAAGCCGCTACATTTAAAAAGACAATTGTCCAAGTTTCAATAACTCGAGTAAAAGCGGATAACTTAAAAAATAACAATAACCAAAACAATGGTCGTGATGAAACAAAATTCACCCTCGACATCGCAAACTGTCCCGAATCGTACATCATCGCGAATATTTAGCGTTTAATGCGAGGGTTCAAATTATATTACGCTAAGTGATACCTTCCATTTGGGGAGTCGAGATTGGAACAGAATTGTGTAGAGTTGTTGACGAAAAGGATGTTAGTCTGCTGTCGATGTATGGAAATGCCAAAAGACGTGAAAATATATCTATCTACACTAATATTATAAAGAGGAAAGATTTGATTTTTTGTATGTTTGGTTGTAATGATTTAACTCTAAAACTACTGAATATGATTATGATTTAAAAAATATTTCACCTATGTACAACTACATTATCACCGAGTAACATGAGTTGTATTTAATTAAAAAAAAAAAATCTCTACGAAAATCGCTATGATGTAACTCAAGGTATCAAAAATTTATTGATAAAAGTCATTATTTGGCGCGCGCTGCAAAAACTATTAATGATAAAGAAAATAATGTACTACATTTTCATAGTACTCATCATTACTCAGAAAAAAGTCCGCGAGGCTATATGTCTAACTATTATAGTTAAATCACAATAACCGCTTTTTGTTCAAATTAGTCTATGAAAACACGGGAAGAATCGAAAGCTGATGACATCCGTATCATGATATTAATCCTTATCCCACAAAATAGTTTCATAGTCAAGGTTGATTATGTACATGTGGAGTCCTCTTTTAATTATTCAAATCGGACCAATCGACTAGAAGTTACGACAGGTGGTGTGAGCGAACTGTTTATCGAATCTATTTATTACTTACCTACTCATATTATTTTTTGTTAACTAGAAACAATTGAATAGGGGTTTGTAATTTTAATTACATATTTTCTTTTATTTAAAAATTTTAAACGCTCTTTAAAAAATACAACGGCCAAGGTGTCTCTGCATTTCATGGCTTATGTTCCAATAAATAAAACATTATTTTGTTTTAAATAACATAATCTTATCTGACCAGCTGCAGAGCTGCCGATGAGAATAGTCGCTACAAAAAATGTTAGTGTAAGGAATTGTTGTTGTTCTATTTGTCCAAATAAAGTACTCATTCAACTTTCTAATATCTATCTACCCGTGCGAAGCCCGGGCGGATCGCTAGTCCATACTAATATTATAAATGCGAAAGTAGCTCTCTCTGTCCGTTCTTTGTCTGTTTGTTACCTTTTCACAGCTTAACCACAGAACCGATCTTGACGAAATTCGACACAGAGATAGCTTGCATACTGGGGACGGATATAGGATACTTTTTATCTCGGAAAATCAAAGAGTTCCGACGGCATATTCAAAAACCCTATACCCACGCGCAATAAGTCGCGGGTTCCAGTTATTTATCTATAATTTGTTAGTTTATTATTCTAACGCTTATTAAACATTATAGAAGCGAATATTCAGTGAAGTCGGAACGCTTAGCGTTATCAAAGTCAATGTCAAAATTTCTTTATTCAGTTAAGGCTTGTATAAATTTCTATAATGTCTTCTTGACAAGTTTATTGAATTCTGTCAGTCTCTTGAGTCTCACTTTTAGGATTTTTATTATAAAATTTTATGGATCGCGGCTGTTATATCGCGGATATTGCAAAATTCAATCACTAGGCCACCGCAACCAACCAACCATCCAACCAACCAACCGACTTTGTAGGAGTTGCTGCCGCCAGCGGTTTTTCCGGAACGATATGACTTAGGGACCTTCAAGAAAAGAGCCTACTCCTTTCTCCTTTCTCTCTTCCTAAAAAGCCGGCAACGCACCCGCGACTCTCCTGGTGTTGCGGATTACAATACCTTTTAAAAATTCGTACGTTTTCACCATTTTACAGTTTTTATTGACGTTTGTAAAACGCACCTCCTGCTTGCTACTTGCAGAAAAGTAGCAGGAGTGCTTTAAAACCATAATAAAAATATCCATAAAGTCACACAACGGCGTAGCGAGCATTCTTTACTACGTAGTTATAAGCATAATGGATCAAAGTAGAGCATGGGGTTTGAAATCAAGTGTAAATAATGTGATTAATGGACGCGATGCGACGCTCCAGCTAGCTCCAGCGACGCAACGGTCACATTGCGCTAGTAACGTCATCATTGTGACGGATCTTAAGTGGGGTATAAATGACTTTGTTTATAATGCTCTTGAAGGGCTTTTAGAAACAAATATTTATATGTGAGATATTTATGATTTTCGTTAGGAATTTGTACATTGTTGAGTGCAGATTTTTTTTCTTTTATTGTATAAAGTGACGAAACGAGCAGAACGTTCAACTGATAGTAAGTGCAACGTCCGCCCACAAAAATGCTCTGTCACCTAGAATATTACTGTGTTAAACCACACTGTGCCCGTCACCCTGAGACATCAGTTCTTAAGTATCAAATGCCCAGTCATTATGCTAGTTCACAGTGCCCTTCAAACCGAAACACAGTAATGTTTGCACACTACTGCTTCACGGCAGAATAACTGGCCCTGGGGTGGTTATTCCTAGACGGATTCCTGCATAGGAATCCTACCACCAGTGAAATTAATTTCACATATAAACAGTATTCATAATATTTTAAAGTACCGTCTCTATTTACCTATTCAACAGAAAATCGTTCTATTAATATATGTTAAGGTAACAAGGAAATAAGTTAATATCAAATTTTTCCATTCTGAATCGCTCAACGTGAAGTACATATATTATAAAATTCGCTAATACACTTTACAAATTCTAGTACTTATAGTTGTCTAGGTAGCTCCAGGGTCGGGCGTGTCTTAAATTCCAATAAACGCGAGTAAAGTTGGTTTGATTCCTGGTGTCTGCCACTCAAATTGTAATGAAAACGGCAAAGGAATACATCGCAATGAAACCTATATATATGACAAAATTAAAAAAAAAAGTTCACGCGAAGTCTGTCATCCCGTATTGGAGCAATGTGGCATTTCCTCCCCGATTCTATACACCTTACAAATTACCAAATTCTGAGACTGTTACTTGCAGCAGAACAATAATGGGCTTTCATTATACTAAGTAAAAAAAATTCAAATACTAAGAATTTATCTCAGAATCAGTTGTAGTATTTCCAATTCTCTGACAGAGACTGAACAGAAAAATCTTCAGTGTCCACTCAAAATGCTCAATGATTTTTTTCCACGTGAAATAATTATGTATTATAATGGAATCCGATATTCCTGAAATCCTGAAATGAAATGAAAATGAAATGAAAATTCATTATTTTTCGACGTAAGAAATATAAATTTCGTTTGTCAATCGTCATTTCTTTACAATCTGCCGCCCTTTCGTAATGAGGTTCCTCTGACGGAGAAGAAACAGGCGAAAGAAACTCCGTAGGTATCCTCTTTTTTGTAAATCCTTTTTTATCTCAGTCAAAAACACATTATAATTAAATTTACAAAGAACAGTCTAAAGGAAAACCAAAGCACGCTCCATGTTCTAATCTTAGACAAGATTAATTCAATCAATATATAAGTAAATTGTAAGCTCGAGCAGACCAGCCTCCACCGACAGCACCTGTTCACAAGTATGACGCACGTGGCAGCCATCGCCCTCCTCAACCATTTCAAAAGGAAGTGGATAACCAGCCACACGACGCCGCCGTTGTTTAATTGTACATACATACATACATACATACATAAGATCACGACTGTATCCCATAAGGGGTAGTCAGAGAATAGGCACTCACTGCAAAAACAGATGACTGCCACAATCCACGTTTCACCAAAACAATATAATGCATTTGGTGTGATAGGTGGTGAGCCCATCCCCACCATGCGCTGTTGGGTGCACAGTGCAGTTTAGTTCCTTACTCGCCTTTTACGAGATCCATTGGATGAGATGGAGTGGTAGTATTCTTTTAACGAGCCGCCACCACACGGCTTGTTTAATTGTAAATAAATTTAAATCGATAATTCGTTGTTAACAAACCAGACTTTAGAAGTCAATAAGGCAATGCACCCACGTACACTACCGCTCTATAACACTAATAATCCCTTTAAACGCTAAATACGCGTCGCCCAACAAATGAGACCTCTCATTCACAAATTGAGCTCAAAAGCCAATGCACCAAACTGGGTGCAATTACCCTGCAAATACCTTTGTAGGCAGTCATGAGAATTAGAACTTTATTACCTTAAATTAAGTGCTTTATGGGGACAAATTCAACTTGTTTTTTCATTCAATTCCCTGCATGGGTGTCATAGCTCATTTGGCATTCGATAGAATTAATCCATGGGGTATTTTCTCCCTTGCGCGGTGCATAGGGCTGCCCCCTGTATTTACACATGTGACGCTTGGCCGCCGCTGCGCTGCAAATGCATAATGCAATTAATTGTATGCGCACTGTTTATTTTGTTAGCTTATTTTGTATTGTGATTATTAAGGCAACTTTAGAGTACATTACTCATAGAATTTATTTGCTTCAGAGATATATTAGTACAGATTTTGAATTGTATATTACGAAAGTGACTAAAATGTTGCTTTTAATAAAATATAAAAAGAATTAATTTCAAACTAGGCTATTTGCAAATGTAAAATTGAATGAAACATTTTTTCTTTAAAATATGAAATCGACAATTGTTAAATGCCATTTTTTTTAACTACTACTTGTGCCCTGCGGTATCACCCGAGGTCGACCACATCAATGCGTCGTACGGCATGGCACCTAAGGCCTAATGTAATCCAAAAATATTTTTTTAATCAGATTAGTATTTCCTGAAAGCCGTGTGGTGGCGGCTCGTTAAAAGAATACTACCACTCCATCTCATCCAATGGATCTCGTAAATGGCGAGTAAGGAATTAAACTGCACTGTGCACTCCCAACAGCGCATGGTGGCGATGGGCTCACCACCTATCACACCAAGTGCATTATATTGTTTTGGTGAAACGTGGATTGTGGCAGTCACAGCATCTGTTTTTGCAGTGAGTGCCCAGTCTCTGACTACCCCTTATGGGATACAGTCGTGATCTTATGTATGTATTTCCTGATATAAGCGCGCTGAGGCATACAAACTAACTAGCTTTATTACAATATTTTTTTATTTGGAAAAAATGACGAGGGAATCCTACCACCAGTACATTTACAGTTGTTTCTTAATAAGGTTCGGTTGTCCGAATAAAAAATACCGCTTCTTTAGTATTTCTTTTATTACTGGTACGTCCGTATATTAAAAACATTAGATGAGTAATTAACGGTTAACAAACATTACAATTATTTCGATATTTACATTTTTAGAAAGTATATTACATTGTCTTACTGATCTGTTGATAAATCAATTATGGCCAAGATTCGATTTAGACAGTTAAGTACAGAGCGGGCCGTATTTGGAGTGATTTAGATTTGGATTCAACCTCAGCTAACGACACACCCGTGCGCACACGTAGCCCGTAGCCCGTCGCCAATCCATCGCTGTTAAAACTTTACAGCCATCGCGCGTGATATACGGCGCTCATAACGCCCGCTCGCTTATTGCGCCTCATAATTCCTTCGCGCGTACTTAAAATGCAAATCCGACTGTATCCCTATCATTTCTTTAATAGGCGTTGTAAAGCGTCGTGTCTGTGCTGGGCAACGCTCCAATGCCGTATGTTAGATTGATGAAACTATGTTTTTTTATATTTAAATAGACATTCCTGTTGTAACTATCGCCATTACTTACTGCCTTCTCAAAGGGATAAATTGAATTGACAGCTGAAAATCTAGTGCTATGAGTATATTATTCTTCAAACTTTTGTTTAAATAAATCAATTTGTATATAATTAATTAAATACTTATTATATTGTAGACGCTGCTCCAATGCGGGTTGGCCGACTTCTCGACTGGAAATAGTTCTATTCCTCAAATATGCAGGTTTCCTCACGATTTCTTTCACCGCTGAGCACGTGGTAAATCAGCAATGGGGTCGAACTCCGGTTACTCGCGTACTAGGAAATTAAAGGCGAGCACCCGGCCCCTGAGCTACACCGGCTATTCCCCGCTCCAAAATCCGTTCAGAAATGAGAGGAGTCTTGTGCTCAGCAGTGGGACATTTATAGGCTGGTACTTTGCGTTACTATATTGTATACGTTAAGAAAGTATATATTATTATAAGTTATTTTTATTAGTTAAGCGGACCTACAATAAGATGCCTCATTTGATGCTACATTGGTAGAAAATAGTTTTGTACGAGTATATTTTGCTATTAACTTTAGATAGTACACGAATTCATATGCGAAGTTTTTGGTAAATAGTATAACAAGGGTGTACATTACGTGCGACATATAGGTAAATGACAATGCATTGTTGATATAGCAAACACTGAATGACTGCGCATATGAGACTGAAGAACTGATGCCACAGGGTGATGGGTGCAGTGTGATGCCATGCCACACAGAAATGTTCTGGGTGACAGCATTTGTTATGGGATGGGCAGTCGCTGCACTTACCAGCAGGTCAACGTTTTTCACTTTCTCTCTTAAAGTTCTGCTACAAGTACATGCTTTTTGGTCGAGTACTTAATTTTGTATTAAATTATTATGAAACATTATCATGAAACGCGGTATTTTATTTTGTATGAAACGGATTTTTTGCCTCCAAATTAAAAGTTACTTGTATTGATGGACACTCCCTTTTGTCTGGTTAACCTATTTACCTTATTTTCATAAATATATGGACGAATGAATGTATTTATTTATTCTTTATATAGACTTAATGCTAAATCATTCTCTGCCAGTCAACCTTAGGGCAGTGAGTAAACAGCGAAGACGGTTACTATATATACTATATACTATATACCTATATTTACTACATTATACTCTATGAATTAGTATTTTTCTTATTTGTACTAATCCTTCCCTTTCCTCAACTTAAAGGTAGAGGATATCTCTAAGCATTAACTTGAACTTTTTTGTACATCTTTTTGTGCATAGAAGTTCAAATAAGTACCTTGGGTGTATACGTATGCGTTATACATACATAATTATATTAGCGAATAGAAAAGATTATAATTATGTAATCAAAAAACTACAACGCAGTAGTAAACATGCTTATGCTATTTAAAAAGTTTCATGATTTTGTCATGTATCCCAGCATCAGAACTTGACCAAATTTATATGGGACTTTTACGGTACCCCCTTTCTAGTAAAAATAAACATTATAATTGGTTCATAAACAAATAAGTTATGCCCGAACAACCATAAAAAATATATAAACAGATGCATTGAGAAACTCCTCGTTTTTTGTCGTCGCTTAAATATTGCGATATACACACATTTGACCAACTTGTAGTAATAGAACTGCTTAGTGTTTGTGGAACGACGTACAGGCATGATTACAAAATGACACTAAAAAAACTTCGACCTAGGGTGAATTAAAGTGGCTAACAAACTGTCCCTAATGACAGCACAGATAAGATAAACTACAGTTTAAAATCATGTAGATGAGTATTGGTAGCGGAGGGGCGCCGCGGCATATTAAATTATTTTGATGGATGACACTATAATATAATTTTAATGTGTTTTGATAAAATAGAGCTTTTATGAATGCCAAATCGCGTAACAGTTTAATGTCCTTTTTATGTTGCTTCTGAATTTTTTAATCTTAATTGAAATATAATTTGCGTTCGAGCGAGACGACGCGCACTAGTGATGGGCGATGCAACATCGAGATAGCTATGTAAATTGGTACGAAGATATGAGTTGAAATTGTATCGTAACAGATAAAAGCGGATCGAAATGTTTATGGTTATAGATACTTAGATAATTAAAATTTAATTTCTAAATATATATTTTAAAACTGAGTAATTTTTGATTGTAGGTTTATAAAATATTAAAACACCATAAAGTTGTAATTTCAAATGCTGATTGTGTGATATTTTACTTTTTAACCTTTATTACTACTTGGCTCCATTTCTAAGATTAATGTTTATATCATACACAAATGCGTGTTTGTGTTTTGGGTTTAATAGTGATGAATCTTCTGAGCATATCGGACCTTTACGTTCATTCTGTCTGCTGAGTGCCCGTGACTCGGTAGACATTGATTTTCAGGTCGTTGTACTTCTTTTCTTCATGATGCCCCACAGTACCACAGTAAGATTTCTCCTGTGTCGTGCGTACATTTTATAGACATAAATTCTACACTCCAAACTCAAACTCGGAAAAATGATCTGTAAGCTAAACCAATATTTCTCCCGTTCGGGAATCGGACCCGCGAATCATAGCACAGATACGAATTGCTTAGCCATTGCGTCAGCTGGGCCAGCTCATTGCATTGTGATTGCCCTCGTGTCTCTGATAATGCATCTGGTCCTTTCTTTAATCTTATCGTATAAACGTTTTATCAGAAACGGAAAAGCGTAGGACCTGTCTCCTCTTCTGTTAGTGCTAACTTACTCCACGACAATATTTCCAGCCCAGATGACATCATCTATTAACGTGGTCGCTATTAGCTAAAAGACATCATATGTTTTAAAATCATTCTCATAAATATTAATCTAGTAATAGGGTTCGAATCTCTGCCAGAGCCGACATGCGACTGTAAAACGTAGTCAGGTTGCAGAAGAAATCATAGTAAGAGCCAACGTTTTAAAAAATAACTACGATTTTTTTTATACAGAATACTTAATTGAATGAATTTTGTTATTCTTTAATTTTTTTAGGTTTTTGCAAACGACCAAACCTAAATAAACAGTTTTAGCTACTTTTATATCGACCAGGAACATCGACCATCACTAGCGACATCGCGCTGCAGTTTTTTGTACAAAATGATATCAGTTTGATGGGATGATGGAGCTGTAAAATGTTATTACACACTCCATTAGTATTCCATTGCACAAAATTTTTAAGCTTGAATGCTGGCTAAGTAATGATAATTAGACAAGACACTTTTTTATTTTTTTTCCTTTCCTCCTGCATGTATGAAAACGCTAATGAAAGTAGAAGAAGCTAGATGTGTGTCAGGATCGCAGTGGAAAGATGTGTTCTCTGCCTACCCCAATGGGAAAGAGGCGTGACTGTATGTATGTATGTTATTTTTTTTCAAACAACATTACTTCTGCGCACTGTCTTTTGAGACATCAGCTCTTAAGTCTCATATGCCCAATAGTTATACTAGCTCTCAGTGCATTTCAAAACGAAACACAGTAATGTTTGGAGACTACTGCTTTTCGGCAGAATAACTTGGCCCTGCGGTGGTACCTACCTAGACAGATTCCTGCATAAGAATCCTACCACCAGTAGTAGTTTTTGTACATTGTTTAAGCGCGAAGTTACTAATGGAATAGAATTCTTAGAATTCAATATATTTTTCATTCGCATTTGCCATCTATTTAATAGTACACGAATGACTGATTAATTTGTATTTTTGAATGCTCTGGTACTAACTGCCGTGTGGTAGCGGCTTAAGAAAATCTACAACCCCATTACATCCCGTGGGTGTCGTAAATGCCGGAAGATGGGCAGCAGCACCTACCTGGAAGATCTATATAAATAAACTGCGGTTGCCAACCCGTCTGCCAAGCGTGGCAACTATAGCAAAATCCCCCCAAAATGAGAGGTACAAACTTTTCTGGCAATCTATAGGGGAGGCCTATGTTCACCAATGGACTAGTGATAGGCTAAAGTGATGATGATGATGATAAAAGGGAAACAGTTGTTGCTTTTCTTCCAGTGTCTAAAGAGCATAGGAACATAGGACCAAAAGAAAGCATCGTAGTTATCGAAAGTGTAAATTGCTGTATTTCAACCTCGTAGACAGAAGACGTTAAAAGAATACTACCACTCCATCTCATCCAATGGATCTCGTAAAAGGCGAGTAAGGAATTAAACTGCACTGTGCATGGTGCACCCAACAGCGCATGGTGGCGATGGGCTCACCACCTATCACACCAAGTGCATTATATTGTTTTGGTGAAACGTGGATTGTGGCAGTCATCTGTTTTTGCAGTGAGTGCCCAGTCTCTGACTACCCCTTATGGGATACAGTCGTGATCTTATGTATGTATGTAGACAGAAGGTGAAAGACATTCGATACATGTTACTTGATGCATATAAACGCCGAATAGCCCCTCCCAGCGATCCTCAACGACACGTGTCGTCCCGCGGCTCTCCTCACATAATTAAGCGATGCTCTCAGCGGGGCCCACCCCCGCCTTTGCCTATGACCCTGCAAAGTTTTAATTAATCACATCTAGTTTGGATTATCACGAGCCGTAACGAGGTTAAAGTGTATGTTGTATTTTTATGGGTTAAAATGTTAGAGTTTAGCGTAGTTTTTTAAGGACTATTCTTTTTATTAGATTATATTTCATACATTTAATCTTATTGTGCTTGCTCGAGATAATCTTGAACGTCATCATCATTATCATCGTGACTTCAGCCTATCAACAGGCCCCTGCTGAACATAGGCCTGCCCTATAGAATGCCACAAAAGTTTACATCTCCCATATTGGGGGGATTTTGATATATTCGCCACGCTTGGCAGGCGGGTTGTCAACTGCAGTTTATTTATTCAGATGTTCCAGGACGATGCTGCGTCCCATCTTCCGGTTTGAATTTTCCCAATGTCGACTTTTACGACACCCACGTCGACACCGTGACGTGAGATGGGGTGGTAGATTATCTTAAGCCGCTACCACACGACACAAAGTCATCAATATTTTGAGAAAATGTATAAATAGAGCGATCCAGTTTTTTTTTCAATGTAACACTTTTTAAAATACCAAACCATATACATAAGAATTCGATTCTATTCAATACAGAAAATCATGTATATACTATGCCAGACTGCACATTCCAGCTGGCCCATGGCAAGACCAGACCACGCTATCACAGAATACATGAACAAGCATAATGCTCCAGTATTTAGATAGTCATCATCGTCATCATCGTCATCTTCGTCTTCTTCGTCATCATCACAATTTCAGCCCATCACTAGTCGACTGCTGAACATAGGCATCCCCCATAGTTTGCCACAAAAGTTTGTAGCTCTCATTTTGGGGAAATTTTGCCTTAGTAGGCAAATTTTTCGCTTGGAAGGCGGGTTGGCAACCGCAGTTTATTTATTCCGATGTTCAAAGAAACCAAACAATACGTGTTTGAGCATAAATGTAAGTCCCCGCTGAGATTCGAACCCAGGGCCCGCGGTGTAGAAGTCAGGTACCCTGACCACTAGGCCACGGAATCGCGACCGATGCGATGTCGCCTAGAACTACACATTAGAAAGTACTATTCGGGACCGCACCATGATACATCGGTCCTTTAGTCTCCTATTACACTAGTTTTAATACCTTTCCATTACTGCAAAATTACTGGCACTGTGGTGGTACTTAGGGAGATTTCTTCCTGCATAGGAATCCTATCAACAGTAAAAATAAGTAAAGTGACTCAACGCCAATACCTGTATCCAGTTTGTGTTCGTTTGTGACCATACTTAAATAAAATGTATTACACTTATAGCTTACAGACAACGGTATTATTTTTTACGTATAAGCTAAAACAAGTAAACAAAAGTTATCACAAATCATAAATAACAAATTTAATTTCATTTACAGAACAAAAACAAGCATTATATCAATAACGACAGTCCATGACAAAGATTGAAATTCGGACCTAAATCTATCCTCCAGGCACTCTGGATAAATCTGTTGAACTTTTAACTTTAACTCTTTACACTAAGATTTAATTTTCATTGTCAAAGTTCAACTAACGCTTGATGAATCCCCATTTCATTTGGACTGTATGAGACGTGAATAGAGTTGTAAATGTAATGCTTGTGGAGTCCAGACAGGCAATCAATCGATCGCAATGATGACAGCAACACGATCGCTAATGGTCGTTCATTAGTCGGACGTACGAGATTCAGTTCGTAGCGTGAAGATATATATTTTATTGCTCGCTTCTGTTCTCGTATAATTAACGATCCGTTCGTGTATAGCCGCTGCGAATAAAACGTAATATCTGTAACGGAATAAATATTAACTAGTATTTAGTATTTACTACATATACATACTACATATACATATACTACATATACATTTAGACCGTGCCGTGCGGTAGCGGCATAAGAGGATCTACCACGCCATCTCATCCCGTGGGTGTCGTAAAAGTAGACAGGGGGACAATAAAAACCAGGAGATGGGCAGCAGAACCGTCCTGGGACATCTCAATAAATAAACTGCGGTTGCCAACCCGCCTGCCTAGCGTGGCAACAATGGCAAAATCCACCCAAAATGAGAGCGACAAACTTTTGTGGCAATCTATGGGGGAGGCCCATGTTTAACAGCGGACTAGTAATAGGCTAGTAATAGGCTGAAGTGATGATGATGATGATGAAGTTTAGACCGTAGGTCAATGATACCGCTACAACTAAACAAGCTGTGTGTGCCCATACAACAATAATTTTATGAGAGTTTGAGGATGTTTTTCATGCTGATTTCGTCGATCTACTTTACTGGTGGTAGGATTCCTATGCAGGAATCCGTCTAGGTAGGTACCACCCCAGGGCCAGTTATTCTGCCGTGAAGCAGTAGTGTGCAAACATTACAGTGTTTCGGTTTGAAGGGCACTGTGAACTAGCGTAATCACTGGGCATAAGAGACTTAAGAACCTGTCTCAGGGTGATGGGCACAGTGTGGTGTCACACAGATGTTTTCTAGGTGACACGGCATTTGTTGTGGGCGGACGTTGCACTTTCCATCAGGTGAACGTTTTGCTAGTTTCATCACTTTATGCAATAAAAAAAAAAGAATTATCTAGAATTTCTCATAGTGGAAAAGTATTCGTGCAAATATAGAGATACATACTTTCTGTTAGTGTGAAACGCCAGAGTGATACCATCAAGGGAATATTCAGACAGAGTGCCCGATTGGAGGATAGCTTTAGCTGGTTTTGACTAACCTAAATTTAGATTACGGTCCGTTTTTTTTTTTTAAAAATGCATTTGATGATTTTGTCATGGATCCCATCATCCGAGCTTGACCAAATTTATATGGAACCACCCATAACATCGAAATCGATCCACATGGTAAAAAATTATCGCTGGACATACTTAAAAAAATATTGCAACGAATTGACAACATGAACCTTTTTTTTGATGTTGAATAAAAAACAAATCCAATATTTGTCCAAGCTTAACAATTAATCGCTATAAAAACTATAAATATTTTATACATTATGTAATTTTTTTCATTAAAATCAACTAAAATGTTGTGGGAGTAATGATGTCATTACATTGATGTATTTAATATATTTCTCTACTTTACGTACTTAATACAATGATTTATGGGTTATACCCAGTTTCTAACTTTATAAATAAGTTTTGTTTTGGGCGGAAAATGTATTGCGGTCCCCCCGACTAGGATTAAAGTCATACATCCACGAGATTAAAAAATACAGTCATTGAATCATTGAAAGTGTATAAAGTTAGTGAAATTATAATACACGATACAAGATATTAATAGGATTACAAAGCACAAGCCGCAGCCTTACAAATCAATCCATCAATAGTTCCCTTTTGCCTCGTCGCGTTAATCATCGGCCGCCGCATATGTGTCGTGGGCGTATCCGACACGGATACGATGCGGATCCGATCGCGCGTGTATTAAACAACAATAACCGCGGCATTATCATCACAATGGTCGCCCTAGACATAACTAATGGCGGTTTTATTTGGCGGGTGACAGATGGCGGCGAAGCGGTTCAGCTGAAGCTCAGCCCCAAATTACCTTCTTAAACAATCCACGGATTTCAGAACAATATTTGTATTATTACGACTGATATTAATATCTTGTTTATTTTGAACGTATCGTAAGCTGATGATGTCGTGTCACACACGTCACGTCTCCTTTCCAGCGCGGCCGAAAAATTGGCTACGGTTGTGGTCTCTGCTTACCTCTTATATGGGAAAAAGGCATGACTGTATGTATGTATGTAGTATATAACAGTACCAGAAGTGTACCTGCAAACACATCGGCACTTACTCTTCTTACTACTTTTCGCCCTATTCGATAAGATCGGAGCTAAGCCAGAACGCTGTGTCAGGAACACGGGTACAATCACACCATAACCATACCCGAAAACCAACTTTTTTTTTATTGTACAAATGTAAGCTCCGGCTGGGATTCGAATCCAGGACGTCGGGTACTCTGACCAAGGCGTAAATCAGACTGTGGCCACGCAAGGTCGCATGTGAAATTTGTGTCTCTAAAACCTACCCAGGATACAATATAAATCCTAGTGCAATGAAGTTTAGTAACTATCTACTGGGGACAGGTCTCCACCAATATTAAGAGTATTTTGGAGCCTTAAAGAGTGTGGTGGCGGCTCGATAAAAGAATACTACCACTCCATCTCATCCAATGGATCTCGTAAAAGGCGAGTAAGGAATTAAACTGCACTGTGCACCCAACAGCAGAAAACCAGCGTCAGGCTTTACAGTCTGACATTAAGCTGATCTGGAGACCTATTGGTTCAGCCGTGAGACACAGACAGTTTTTTTAACTGTTTTCTTTTTTTTCATTTCTTATGTAAAAAAAAATATTGTTTTTTTTTAAGATTGTATTTTTTTAATTAGTATGTGTTTCTATTGTGTATGAGTTTTCTTGTTGCGCGTGTGCGCGTTCTTTCTTTCAACAGCGCATGGTGGCGATGGGCTCACCGCCTATCACACCAAGTGCATTATATTGTTTTGGTGAAACGTGGATTGTGGCAGTAATCTGTTTTTGCAGTGAGTGCCCAGTCTCCGACTTCCCCTTATGGAATACAATCGTGATCTTATGTATGTATGTATGTAAAGAGTGTGCTAAGCAAATCGAGTCTGGTACCTACGCTACATACGACACTCTACTTATCGTTAAATAGTACTTCTTTACTATCTCTGGCTTACATAACATCTATTTTTTTAATCTTTAACATATGACGCATCCAGACATATATTGTTCTTAGTTACAACTAAATCTATATATAAATTTTTATTGTATAAAGTGACGAAACGAGCAAGACGTTCACCTGATGGTAAGTGCAAAGTCCGCCTCCAAAAAATGCTGTGTCATCCACAATATTTTTGTGTGACACCACACTGCGCCCGCCACCCTGAGACATCAGTTCTTAAGTCTCATGCCCAGTGATTACGCTAGCTCACAGTGCCCTTCAAACCGAAACAAAGTAATGCTTGCACACTACTGCTTCACAGCAAAATAACTGGCCCTGGGTTGATACCTACCTTTTCGGATTCCTGCGTAGGAATCCTACCACTGCTGATATCACCGAATGTTTTTCTGTTTTATAATAAAAAAATCTAAGACTGACGCTCGTTAAAATATTATCGTTCACTCAATCACACCTCTCAGCCAAACAACTTAAATGCCTCTTGAAAAGCAACAATAAAAAAATGATACATTACCGGGAGAAATTCGTTTACAAACGCGCTCACCGAAGAGATTCCTCACGAAAACAATAAACGGAGAGGATCCCGGGTGAAATCCCGCAATAATAAGGAACGGGCGTGTGATTGATACAACAATGAAAATCCCCAGTCGACACCGCCATTTGCATTTTTATGGGCGACGCCCTAGCCGCCTTGGCCGCCCTAGCGCCGCCCTGCCCCACGGCAGGGGAGCCTCGCACGTTGAGTGATACTCTACGATGTGAAAAATTGACTAGATTCGTATGGGGTCTGATGTGGAATGGAAATATATGCTTACCAAATGCTTAAAGATAACAAAATGGCTGATTATGCGGAAAAGTGGTAAGGTATATGGTTAATAAAGTAAAGTAGGTCAACAGGTGAATGCAACAGATAAATATATTTTCATGTTATTAAACAAAATACGGGAACTCAAATCAATTTGCTTACATCAGTTGGTTTAGTTTGGATATTGTTAGGATAGTTTGGAGCAGACCCAAACTAGGATTACTATGTGTTAACGTATGTATTCACAAAACACACTCGGACCCAGAAAAACTATCTGTAATGTAAGTCGTAAATTGTTCCGTGCAAGAATCTAACTCGCGACTCCTAGCGACCACGACACGCGACCGCCGTAGAGAGCGCCGCGCAATAGTCAATAATCACACCGCGTACACACGATTCACCCGTGTTCCAGGGCGGTTCTCAACGCCCAGAGTTACCGACACACAAGTCGACAGTCCGACTGGACGCCTTCCTTCGGACAGTCATTAGACGACTTAAAACATTTAAGATATTCGAAATGGCGAAAGCACGCAGCGAACGCGACACAGTCGGAATTTCGAGGTTTTTGTAGGAGTTTATTTATTTATTTATGTTTGGGTCAAACCAAACCTGGCACGCGGGCCCCTGGCCCGTGAGGACAGTATCCGATGAAGCTGTAAAAGCCAAAAAGGATAACAGCAATTACATCACCGAAATTATGTATATTAGCCACTGTATACGATTGTTAACTTTATTTACTTTATAGCATTTCGTCAAATTTGATCAACAAGATCGAACCCGCATCGGATATCCGCAGCAGAACTAAAGTAACCCGTGAGTCAACACGGCTCCCATATTTGTGCGAAAACACAATTTGTTGGTTTTGCACCATTTCAAACAATGTCAGAACTGGTAAAGGACAGCATCGTCTGACGAGTGAAGATGAGTCAGTGAAGTCGGTTGCTGCGTTGTGATAACGGCATATCATGTCTTCTTGGGAGACGATGATGATTTATTTAATACGAAAAATCGATGAGACGAGCAAAACGTTGATCTGATGGTAAATGCAACGTCTGCGCTTAACAAATGCTGTGTCACCCAGAACACTTCCTGTGCGGGACCACACTTTGCAAGTCATCTTGAGACATTCAGGTCTTAAAATCATACGCCCAGTGATTAAGCTAGGTCCCGGTGCCCTAATATTTGCACACTACTGCTTAACGGTAAAATAGCTGACCCTGCGATGCCTACCTACCTAGACGGAGCATAGGTATCCTACCACCAGTAAGTGATGGAAAACATCTTACGAACAGTAGAATTAATTACTGCGGGCGGTCTATTCAATGTATCATTAATGCAAAGAAAGGGGCGATGAGTTTCATTATGCAGTCAAACAAGGGCATGGTCGCGGTACTTTCAAAGAGATTCAGAATATTTATATATATATATATATATATATATTTAAATTGGATCATCGATTAAATGCATTAAATAGTAAAGAATGGAATTGGATTACTATCAACCAATATGAAGTTACAAAACCAAAAAAGTATAAATCAGCTTTAATGGTATTTCATTATTTGATTTAAACATGTCAGCGGGGCTACAGTATTGTAATACATTTTAAAATAGAGAAGCCACTACTTTTAGAATTACGTAGACTGTCCTGAAAACTACTAACGCTAGAATTCCTATCGTATGCAGGAATCCGTCTAGGTAGGTACCATCCCAAGGCCAGTTATTCTGCGGTGAAGCAGTGGTGTGCAAACATTACTGTGTTTCGGTTTGAAGGGCACTGTGAGGTAGTGTAATCACTGGTCATATGAGACTTAAGAACTGATGTCTCAGGGTGATGGGCGCAGTTGGGTGTCACAGCAGAAATATTCTGGGTAACACAGCATTTGCTATAATAATAATAGTAATAATTTTTTATCAGGTATTAAAAACCATATTGTGTTAGTAACATCTTATATGACTATGTTAGTGATAAACAATTCATAAATAAAATAAAACAATGAAAAATGTCACTCCGAAAAAACCCTCAATGCACCAGCTCGCTACATGCTCCATGCGCCTCAGCTCCGTGAGCCTCCCAAGGACATAGCAATCGACTCTTTTACCTATCCTCCTCAGGATTTTGTTGGTGCTTCCCCGCATTCGGGAAATTAATGAGAATGATTTCTTTCGCGTCAATGCGAAAAATCGTCCACCCTCGCTTCTGCAAACATGCCAGAAGCACTACAAAAACGGGAAAGCCTCAACGACATCCTAAGTGCGTTGTTATATTGTATACGGAGGTCATTGTATGTTTTCTGTATGTGTCTGACCCATAACGCACTGGTATAAAAACTTTGACAGTAAGATTACGACGTGACATCATGCGTACGTGTTGCTCGATTGATTACTATATCCAATAATAAAAAAAAAAGTAGACCTACGTTTGCTATCAATTCGGTCGCAAACGGCTGCTTATGTAATTCGGGTGGTGGATTGTGTGAGCAAGCGGTCGCTATCACGATATTGTAATCGCAATGTCGTAGGTGGGGGCCGTTTGCGTTACCTGTAGTATAAATAGGCAGCTCTTTGACCGCGCCGCTCACTCGGCGGCCGTCTGTCGTAGAGTCTATTACGCTTGATAATGCCTCGTTTTGGGGCGAAACACGTGTCGTGTTCTCGACTTCAGTGGTGTATATTATCTAGTGGTAGTATTGTAGTGGTTGGTGGAGGGTACCTGGTGGCGGTTCCTGGTGGCGGTGTTAGTTTGCTTGTGCACGCTACTGAGGGAGGGCGGGTGGTGCACTTCAAAAAACTAGGTAATATACACCATTTTTATATTTTGCATGCGGATCTTAGCAAAGTAACTTACTTTTCTTCATTAATGTCGTGATAGGCAGGCAATGCCGTTAAACATTACTGTGTTTCGCTTTGAAGGGCACTGAAACTAGTATGAATACAGGGCATATGAAACTTAAGAACTGAAGTCTAATGGTGAAGAGCGCAGTGTGACGCCACACAGAAATGTTCTGTGTGACATTGCAATTGTTGTGGGCCGGTGTGGCATCTGCGATCAGTTGAACGATTTGCTCGTCACGCTTGTCAGACGTGAAGAATTTGGCATATCTTCCTTCAACAGCATTTCAGCCCACTGCTGAACATAGGTTTCCCCTATAGGTTACCTCAAAAGTTTGTAGCTCCCATTTTGGGGAGATTTTGTTATAGCCTGACTTGGCAGGCGGCTTGGCAACTGCAGTTCATTTATTCAGATGTTCCAGGAAGTTCCTGCTGCCCATCTTCTGGTTTCCATTTTCCATTTGTCAACTTAACGATACCTTAGCGATGAGATGGATGGAGTGGTAGATTCTCTTAAGCCGCCACCACACGGCACATGTTCCTTACTTCTAGGAGGCTGATAAAACGATGCCCCACACTAGGATTTATTCTGTAACATTGCTGCTTTTTACAGACATACATCCCACATTTATAAACACTCAATCGCGTAACAACTATCTGTAGGCCATACAAATAACTAGTCCTGCGCGGGAATCGCACCTTTGCGATCCTGAAGCCTATCCAGAAGTCTATGCCTTATCCACATCCCGCAGTAAAGTAGTTGTCAGGAAATAGTTAATTTAAATAAAACAAGATTTATGTATGACTCATACTATATTAAAATAGCTATGAGTCAAATGACATAGTTAAATTATATAATATATATACACAATATATAGTAAAATTATGTAATAACTATGACATCACAACATCTGTTACCTCAGTCCTCCCATGTCCATGGGCGCTGTAAAGCGCTCGAAACGTCGGGTTATAAATAGTAAATAAAACTCGATAAAATCCGTATAATCTTAGTTGCACTTAAATGTGTAGCATAAGCTTAAATATAAGAAATAATTACAGGAAATAGTTGAGCGTAATATTTTTAATTTCTTTACTCTAGCCTATAATACTAAAACCTGAAGACATTAAAGTGTCCGTACGACCTTTTAGCGAAGGTTCTGTTTTTTGTTTTTTGTAATTTCGATGGTTGTATTTTGATAGTAATAGCTGATTATCCTGCAATTGTCCGTGCATATGCCCAGTGATTAGAAACTTCAATTCAAAACCAAAGATTGTGGCTTCCGTTTTGTCTCCGGTAGTCCTATAAATGTAAGGTAAAAGGGAACTATCATTTTACCGCCATATTATTACAATCTCTCAAACAATCGTAATTGCTACATAGTTTTGAAAATAATATACTACCTATGTAACATGGACAGTGGCTGAAAATTTACGACTGTTACCAGAGACAGTGTCCCACGCATAGCTTCAAAAAGATGGCGGCCATAGTTTTTAATTAACTTCTGTCAGACGCCGAGTGACATTTCCGGGCGGTCAACATAGTCGTAATCGTGATTGAATCGATTCATAATCGACTTAGCATGGCCGCTCGACGGGGCTCGTTCGATTATTAATCTGCCGTTAAATTGTTTCGGTAGCCGATGGTCGCATTTGCATACATTATTTCAATAACTTCATATTAATGCACGTCGCTATGAGAAATCGTGTGACGAATCATACACTTTGAACTGTGTCATTTGGACGTAGAATTTCGTCAAAGTCGTTCAAGATCGTCCGCGTTTAGTCGATGTATGATTTCGTGTTTGGTTTTATTGCTTTCCAACAGTTGTTTTACAACCATTGCTACTGGTTTATATTTTATTACGTCAGTAACAGATAGCTTTAATTATTTGAAATCCGTTTGACCGCATTACGTGCAATATATAAAAAAAAATCTTTCGTAAAAGTCGACAGAGGGAAAATAAACTAGGAGATGGGAAGCAGCATCATACTGGAACATCTGGATAAATAAACTGCGGATGCCAACCCGCCTGCCAAGCATGGCAACTATGGCAAAATCCCTCCAAAATGAGAGCTACAAACTTTTGTGGCAAACTGTGGGGGAGGCCTATGTTCAGCAGTGGACTAGTGCTAGGCTGAAATGATGATGATGATGATGAATGGTGAAACATACCGTCATGTCTTTTTTACCATTTTTCGCCCCCGCGGGAAACGATTCGTGACGGATGGCAAACCACGATGCCACCCTTTTTAGTACCGAGTTAAAGTTCTTGTTCCCACTAGTAACTAGGAAAGATTCTGTCCACCCAAACAGATCCTCGAGTGCTTGAGTGAGGCTAGCCTTATTCTGGATCGCCCGGTTCCAAAGCCGCGGAACAGATGCCAATATGACGATGATGACACAATTAAATGACTTGGGTCAGTCGTTGAATTATGTCATCGGGTCCAGGATTCGATTCCCACGTGGAAAAAAATAAAAAGCAGTTGTTATTGTCGGGGTGTGTGCAATTTATGTTTGTAAACATACTCACAATACAAAAAAATCTTACAAGTTAACCATTTTACACCTCCTTAGGACTCGATTTTCTTCTACTTTGAACGTTTACGTTACGAAAATTTTGCACACCTGTCGAAGACCGATCACAATGCAATAATTCGACTAAAAAATAAAATATAAATAGTTTAAAAAAACTAAAAAAAAACACGCTTTTATAGAAAATCCAACTCTTGTAGGAAATAGCACACGGTTCCTGCAATGATTACGTTACTAAATAAAATTTATCTCATAAATCTACTAACATCTTCCCTATGGTTTACAAGCAAACACTATCGAGTCTGCCAAAACCATTATTTCGGCGTCTTGAGTGTTACGTGATGAAAAATTACTATACGAATGTCAACTCCAATCTATTAGCGAACTTACTGGTACTCGTGAGCCCTTCGTTAGCCAAGATTACCTCGGCTGGAGCCTCGTGGAGCCCTCGAATAAAACAATTCGACGCCAAACGACGCCACTCTAGTTTTACGCGCGCAAACAATTATTTATTGCACCGAAAACAACCAACACCCTATACTTACAATGCCTACAAACGGAATCAAACATTACCACATAAAATTTAAGGTCGAAATTCGCAAAATATTCAGTCGTCCTCTTTCGAGCAAGATTAATAGGGCATAAAACGTAAGATAATACAATATACAAGAAGACACGTTGTTAACCGTTCCGTTTGACAGGGACGTCGAGTTAAACTGTACGTCTCTTTCGCGCACATTGTAGTTGTGTACGTGTATCTCTGCTCAACAGTTTCAATTATCTGCCTAATCCCTCAATTACGGACGACAGATGTCGCTCGCGTCTTCGAGCTTACGCGCCATTTTAAAGTAGCGTCCGCAAAAGCAATTACTGTTGATCGATGAGACGTAACGGCTTGTTATTTGAGGTTAAGCGATAAAACAATCTTGTCCTTAGCTTACTTCAATAATACAAAACTTTTATTTAGATCAATCGAACTTATTACTTTATTACTGACAAGTTACAAATCATCTGACCTAATTTTTTTTAATTGACTATTGATTGTTTTTAAATTTTGTTGCCAGGTCGTGTATCGCTGTAGTGATTTGTAAATAAATAGATGCAATACTATAATTTTACATGCACAGAGCTGAATATGGGCTATTCGAATATTCTTAGTTTAAAAACCTCAGTATTAAAATATAACCAATATTAAAATTTTATATTCATATCTATTTTTCATAATAATTAAAACCGTTTATATGGTAATAAAGAAAACCAATTACTGTCTAAAAAATAAGCACTCGTGCAACTCAGTACCAGTCACTGACAGAAATAGAAATAAATAAACAAATAAAAAACTGTGTTATACAATGTATAGCTGTCCTTCTCCTTTTCTCTACGTTATATGTTTTTTCCCTCTCATGTTACGAGATGTTCCTAAGCGTGACGCGTTCTCGAAATTCTTTCTCATTTCTCGTCCAATCATCGAATTGCCGCCTAAGAAAAACCTTATAATTTCTTATAATGTGAATATCGTTAATTTTTATCAAAATCAAATCTTTAATGTTTTACCATTATACTGACAAGTAACTAAATATATGTTTTGTTATTTAAAATTTTACATTCTTGTACGAGTTTAGTTTAATTTGGTGAATTAAAAATTACTTCTACTGTTAAAGGTTCACTTATATATACTACACATATACTATAAAAATTACAAAACTTTAAATCAATCATAACATAAGTAATACCGTTTCATGATTCATATTACAATTATGTAGTAAAAATTTGGATACCGCTTAGTATGCCGTCGGTACCGCGAGGCACGTCCCGCAAGGGTAGGACTCGACACGAGTTAGCTAATAATTAATATTATAATTAATGTTGCAATAACGAAAACCACACCGCCGTTAAACCCCCAATTTGTACACATCGGCCGATCGCAACGTTTTTAGTGTTGCCAGTGCTATTAATTCATTAATCAAAGTCGATTTCCTTAATTAGCCTTGTATTTTAAGATGGCTCTCGAAGTAAGAACACGCCTATACAATATCCCACTGCTGCGGACCGCAATTTTGAGAGGATAATGATGTCCCCATTCTAATTTCGACAATAACGATACGAGTATCTTCGACATAACTATTGGCAAACACCTTCCTTTAAATGAAACTAATTTTACGGATTTTATCGCGTTTTATTTTATTATTTATAACCCGACGTTTCGAGTGCTTTACAGCACCCATGGTCACGGGCGGACTGAGGTGACAGATGTCCCAATGTCATAGTTAACCCGGAGTACCTTCAGCTTTTAATTATTATTCCTTGTCCGATCTACGCAGAAAGAGCTTACTGTGTCTTGAAGTCTTGCAGTGGTATGCTTGGTTTTTGATTTAATTTTATTAATTACAGGATCCCAAGCTGGTGGTAATACCCAACCATCTTCTCTATTAAAATTAGGATGTTTTTTAATTTCAATAGCCAAATAATAAAATAAAACGCGATAAAATCCGTAAAATTAGTTTCATTTAAATGTGTAGTGTTCGCGTAAATATAAGAAACCTTCCTTTATTTTTTTTTTGAATAATAAGAGAAAGAATAAATAGTATATACATACATATAAAAATCAATACAGCTGTGCGCTTGTGGAACTCCCTACCTTTGCACACACAGGCGTGCTAAGCCCCTATTTACCTTCAAAAAGCTGGTTAGAGCCCATTACTTGGATATTTAATTCATGTTTTAGTTTTCCAGCCGTGTGGTGGCGGCTCGATAAAAGAATACTACCACTCCATCTCATCCAATGGATCTCGTAAAAGGCGAGTAAGGAATTAAACTACACTGTGCACCCAACAGCGCATGATGGCGATGGGCTCACCACCTATCACACCGAGTGCATTATATTGTTTTGGTGAAACGTGGATTGTGGCAGTCATCTGTTTTTGCAGTGGGTGCCCAGTCTCTGACTACCCCTTATGGGATACAGGCGTGATCTTATGTATGTTTTCACTTATCCGTTTGTTCTTAACCCTTTACCTTAGTCTGTCGCTTTTTATATGAGATGCTATCATCTAGTGTTATGAATTTATATGGTTTAGTGTACACCACCCTCTTTTTCTGGTTTTCAGCGCTAAAGTTGTCTGGAAGAAATCGCTTTCAGTGATAAGACCGCCTTTTGTACCTTAACTTAAATATAGTCGTCAGTCTTTATTGTTGTATTCGTGTACAATAAAGAGTATATTGATTCATTGATCATACGATACCCAGGTCGCTCGCGTTCTATGAAATGTATGACAAGCGCCCACCTCTAAGCTATCACAGGTGCTGGTAGCGCAGAATATATTATAGTTGTAGTAGTTTTTAGTTCTGATGTTTTAATTTCACTTCTTATTTATTTAAATGAAACTAATTTTACGGATTTTATCGCGTTTAATTTTTTACTATTAACGTAACCCGACGTTTCGAGCGCTTTACAGCTCCCATGGTCACGGGAGGACTGAGGTGACAGACGTCCTGATGTCATAGTTAACCTGGGGTACCTTCAGCTTTTAATTATTATTTTTGGTCCGATCTACGCAGAAATTAAACGCGATAAAATCCGTAAAATTAGTTTCATTTAAATGAGTAGTGTTCGCGTAAATATAAGAAATCATCACTTCTTATTTGTTTATATGTATTATTTGTGTATTATATTTATTATTTGTATGATTGTATTTATCTATGTTAATTTTGTGTATATGTGTATTGGTTATTTATATTATTATATAATTATTATCTAATAGTATTTATATTTTCACACCATACTCCACATTTTCTACATATTTGCAACTGCCGTTATTTTTCTAGTTACCCAGGGTTGACGGACAGAGAATGCCTCTAGGCATTAAGTCCGCCCATTGTACTCCTTAGATTAAGGTGTTTCAAAAAAGATTAAATAAATAAATAAATAAATAGTATGAGAACAAGCACACGCACTGTCTTGCCGTTACCTTCTCGTTTCTGATGTAGCCTTGTGTGACAGAGAGGTCAGATGAGTTGTCTGTTGAGTTGTTGAGTTGTGTAGAACGCGACAATTATTATACAACTAAATTCGAAAATCAATGGTTTGATTGTTTTACATAATTTACTTCGGGATTCGAATCAAAACCCGACGACTGTGAAAACCGACACGCTGAACACTGACACTGCTTCTCTTCTTCTGCTTCTTACATTGGATACGAGAAGGTGAAAGCCACGTCAAAAGTATCCGCAGCCGACGAGCTTCTATGAAAACGTTAATGGAAGTAGAAGCGAAAGATCTGAGTCAGGATCGCAGCACATGGAAAGACGTGCTTACCCCAATGGGAAAGAGGCACTGAAAAAAGGTGCCACGTAAGCTGTACAAACGTTTGCTCTTACACTAAAATATATCTTGAACAGATTTACTGCTACTGATTTTAATCGATAGATGTCGCTGTTGTCGTTTCGGTCAGAAACACCTCAATACTGTAATTTAAAAAAAAACTAAATCATCTTACTTCTTCTGATGTGCATCGGGGCTTGATGTTTACCGTCTCGGTAGATACCACCGCAATGCCAGTTATTCTGATATTAGGCCGTAGTGTGCACATCTAATTGTTTTAATTTGAAGGCAACAACTGTTAGCTAGTGTTATTATTGGGTATATGAAAGTTGACATCTCAGAGGGACGAGCAAAGTGTGTTGGGACAGAAATGTTCTGGGTAACACAGCATTTGTTATGGGCTGACGTCCTCCAAAAATGAGAGCAATTTATGGAGCAATTTATGGGGGAGGCCTATGTTCAGCAGTGGAGTAACGATAGGCCCCTATAACGATAGGGCATATGCCCAGTGATTACGCTAGCTCACAGTGCCCTTCAAACCGAAACACAGTAATGGACCTGGGGTGGTACCTACCTAGACGAATTCCTGCATAGGAATCCTACCAAC
Organism: Luehdorfia chinensis; assembly: GCA_019845155.1. Lineage (NCBI taxonomy): Eukaryota > Metazoa > Arthropoda > Insecta > Lepidoptera > Papilionidae > Luehdorfia > Luehdorfia chinensis. The sequence goes on from JAHVAK010000696.1 coordinate 722,744, forward strand.
CTGCCTACCTGAAAAGAAGAAGAAGAAAGAAGTTGCACTTACAATCGTTGTCCGATTTGCTAATCTCGTTACATTCTTCCTTTAGATAAAAGCTCTCACACTGTATAAAACTCATTAGCCACGCTAATGACCTTAATGAAACTCGCGGCTACCGGCACAGACGCCCAATAATACCCATCATGACACATCGACCAACGACCCTACAACTTTTGACCATTTACTGCATATACGACAAGCTTAAATTTAAACTGTACTACGAGCGCATTACAGTTTATTATCGCATTAACATTGATTGCATATAAGATTATACGGAATTTACAGCAACATATATGACAGTACTATTCATTTATAGTTGAAAAGGATCGTAAACATTTCCAATATCAGACGATTTTGCGCTTTTTGCTCATGAAATACAGTTGGAAATACACCGCGCCAACTATGTAGGGTAGTCACAAATGTAGATAATTATCGATGGTTGTATTTAATTTCACCGTTGAGACGTCGGCTGACTTTCATTTGTCAAGATGGACGGACGGACGGACAGATTACCGGTGTTATGCCTACGACCGTGATATATTAAATCTCGATGGTATTAAGATAACGCCTGCCTCTATTATTAGCGGGCAGTTAATTTCTCAGTACTGATTGAGACGCGGCTTTAATTGATTTGTCGAATTTCTGTTGCGAAGCGCATGAAATTTACATTCTTATTAGATTATCTTGATTAAGAATTTTTTATGTGATAGTATCGGTCGTGTTTGGTGAAGAAGTGACTCATAGTTTCGACTAATGCATCAGCCATCGACTGACACTTCGCTTACGTCATAACTGACAGTTTTTTTTTGATGAAAGTGACGGAACGAGCAAAACGTTCACCTGATGGTAAGTACAACGTCTGCCTATAACAAATGCTGTATCACCCAGAACATTTCTGTGTGACACCACACTGCGCCCGTCACCCTGATACATAAGTTCTTAAGCCTCATATGATACCACTTTGTGCCCGTCACCCAGAGACATCAGTCATCATCAGAATAACTGGCCCCGGGTTTGGTACCTACTACTACCTTAAACGGATTCCTGCATAGGGATCCTACCACCGGTAAAACTACTCTGCACACTAACATCAAAGAAAAATCTTCATAGGTGACCGTTTTCTGATAGTATCTGGACAACATCGTGATCAGAAATTTTCCAGAAGAAAATCATTATCATAATAGATAACCATATTTTGTATTGCCTCTTCATTTTCGTGCGACACAGATTATATTAAGATTGCTATCTATTAACAATGTCAATCCAATAACGTTACGAAGGGAACAATGCGAGGAATCGAAAAAACATAATCATGTTGGAGGAATTCATTACTCGCCGCCGCTGGCGATATGTATTCATGAATCGATTCAAGTGCAAATCGAATCGAATGATATCCTAATAATAGTGTTGCCAGATCCTGAACAAAGTTTCGGACTTTAAAAAAGTAAAGTAACAGCCTATAAATGTCACACTGCTGTGCACAGGCCTCCTCTCATTTCTGAAAGGGTTTTAGAGTCGGGAAGAATCCGCCACGCTGCTCCAATGCGGGTTGGCGGACTTCAAATGTCTTTGAAATATTTTTTATTTCTCAGACATGCAGGTACTCTTGGTAAATCAGCACTTAAAATTGCAATTTACAATTTTAGTGGTGCCAGCACCGGGAATCGAACCCGGGTAATTCACGTGCTATGAAATTCAAAACGAGCGCCTAGCCTCTGAGCTACCACGGCTCGGACTATGCTGTCTCATTTTTAATTAATAATATACATACATACAGTCACGCCCTTTTTCATAAGGGGCCGCCTCCGCACAAAGCGAGACGTGATGGGTGGCGAACCACGGCACCTCCATTTTGGTACGAGTCAAGAAATTCTTACTCCCCGTAATATATTCTACAATAGCGTGTTGAAGCTGTAAGTCTCTATACAAATCGCAAAAGGGACTGTCCTGACGTGTGTTGGACGCATGGTTACATCTCATAACATCGATGTGATGGCACATCAATTTTCATGCGGGTATGTGCTGATCGCGCCGAGATTTTTTATGGACACGCTACTGTTATTATTTTATTGCCTTTATGGAGGTTTTCCTTCGTGTTATTTTGTCTATATCTTACATTTGTAATAACATCAAACAATTACTTCTTAGACATTATTACAAACTTCTTATTTTTATCGATATTTTTTTTTACTTGATAAATTGACGAGACGAGCAAAACGTTAATGTTGTGTTACTCAGAACATTTCTGTGTAGCACCACACTGCGCCCGTCACCCTGAGACATCAGTTCTTAAGTCTCATATGCTCAGTGATTACGATAGCTCTCAATTCCCTTCAAACCGAAACACATTCATGTTCGCACACTGCACTTGCTTCACTGCAGAATAACTGGCCCTGAGGTGGTACCTACCTAGACGGATTCCTGCATAGGAATCCTAAAGACAAATTATTTAGTCCAGTATTTAATCTTAATCAGTTTAGTATTTAATCTCATTGAATTAGAGAGATAAAAATATATACATGCACGCTTTTTCCGGGATAGGCCCGTACCCGTAGCCCACTTTTCGCCTCCTCGGGAGTTGAGACGTGACGGGTAGCGAACCACGTTGCCGCCATTTTGGTACGAGTCAAGAAATACTTACTCGCCATTGCCGATCCCAGGTGACCTCTAAAATAATTCTGCAATTTTGTCCACTGATTTACTACGTGCATATCTGAGGAATTTAAAATATTTCGAGGACATGTGAGGCCCGGCAACCCGCATTGGAGCAGCGAAGCGGTCTCTTCCTGGCTTTGAGTCCCGTTAGAAATGAGAGTAGGCCTGTGCTCAGCAGTAGGACATCTATAGGCTTTTACTTTAAAGCCTTTTAATACATAATGGCGACTCTCCAGCAACAAATAACATCAACTATAAATCTTACCACGTCCCTCAGAGTAAGCAATAACGTATAGAAGTTACACGACTATCGCTGCATCGAGTCGTTACCGATGTTCCGACGATAATACAACGATAATGCAACGATACGTATGCGGGACGCGAGATCCTTTATTATTATTTCCACATATTGACTTTCCGTTGTCTGCCCCCCATCCCCAACCAACGGGGGAGGGAGGGGGAGTGAAGATGTAGTCGCGAAGTACACATGTAGCGGTCGGAATCGATAGGGTAATGCGTTTAGGATTGGCTGGCGGCAGCCTGCGCCAACACTGTCGCTCTCCCAGATTATCTACGTAGCTCTCCAAGTGTTTTGTACATTATTTTACAATAACATTATTAGCATTGGTAATAGATTGTGTAAGAATTATCTGTTATATTATTATAGAGATTCCCTTTTAACTAGTGGTCGCCTTGTGGTCAAAGTTCCGAATGTAGTGTATATTTTATTTAAGTTTGAAAGTTATTGAAGTTTGAGCAATTACTTGTTGGCACCATTTTAAAAATTATAAAAATTATTAAATTTATAAATATAATTATTAAATTATAAAAATTATAAAAATATAAAAATTCTATGGCGAGATCTTTACTCTGTGCGACTGTTTGACCACAGACTATAATTTGATTGGCATTGGCGGTATGAACGTAAATAATTAATGTATTTTTTACTCAATATTATGTATTTGTAACGCATATTCTGCATACATATAATCACTACTCTTTCTCATATAAAGGGCAGAGATCACATCTGTAGCCCGCTTTGGCGTGAAAGCACGTCGCATGGTAGGGGTTGAATTTCTTGCTCCCATTGCAGGAAGGGAAAAGGATTAGGCAGGAAATGAACTTGCAGTAGGTAATGGGAAGTTGGGAAAGACACTATAAGATGAAGGATACTACGAGCAGAAGGAGACGGCAGTAACTCGGGAAGCCGGGGTCGCTTACTCGGTACTATACCACATTTCTCGAACTGGACAACTAGGTTGAGTATCCCTTACACCATATAAAAAATAAACAAGGAAAGTACATTTTTGAATTGTGCCTTATTTTTTTGTCCAACAGTGTACTTGTTTAGACCGTGTAGCATCATATTATTGAAAAAGTTGTCGACTAAGAGCGACAAAAATGTGTCCGCCATGCTCCTCCTTGTTCCTAGATGATTCAGTATTTTTATAGTGTTGAGTAATTTTTGCTTCATATTATAATCTTGCTTTTTGTAATAGTTACTTAGGATTTAAGTAAAGATTTTCCCAAGTAATAGGATCCGTTTTAGGGTGTCACTGTATTTCGGTCTAAAGTGAACTGACAGCTAGTGTATTTACTAGGCATCTGACACTTAAGAACTGATCATTTCATTTCATAATTTCAGCCTATCACTAATCTGAATATTTCGTCGTTGCTAACTGTATATACAACATCTAAAGATTACTGGTAGGGGAAGACATCCTCCCCAGTTCAGAGACCACTTACGTGGGTAGCTCCCCTTTTCTTGCACATTCGTCCACCAACTTCTTTCAAATCTTGAACTTTTCGGACAGTTTTAGAATATATAACCTAACTGCAAATGTGCCAGTACAAGTATATAGTTTGCAAAAACTTTCCCTGTAGGACACGAGAACTTTATTAATGCTATATGACTATAAGAATAGCCCTATTACCTTACTGAGCAGCGCTACTGTCTCCTTTTATTGCTCTCTTATACGACATACATAAGTGTCATGGCGCCTTTACTTTGTAATATTCCTTTACGAGCACAACAAAAAGATCGTATCGCTATGATAAATTAAAATAGGTAACAAAGCATAATAAATAACATTTTCTTAATATTTAAAATACTATATTCAGATCTTTATTTCACTTACGAGTGTACAGAAATAAAAACAATTGAAGCAAATAAAAAGCAAGAACCGGATTTTGGCGCCAACTCGAAATGTGACGTTTGTGTTTGTTATTTTGTAATTTATCAGTATTAAATTCAAGCATAGTATGGTACAGTCATTTGAACAAATTGTAACTTATTGATTAAAGAAAAAACTAAAATATAATATGACATAAAGTAATTTATTTTGTGGTAGAATTTTTATGCAGGAATCTAAGTAGAATACCACCGCAGAGCCTGTTGTTTTTCCATTTCGGTCTAAAGGGCGATGAGAGTTACTTATGAATATGAGACTTGGGAACTGATGTCTCAGGGTGACGGGCGCAGTGTGGTGCATCACAGAAATGTTCGGAGTGACACAATATTGGTTATGGCAGACGTTGTACTTATTTTTTTATTTATTTATTAATGGAAAGTCATAAACTATATTCCAGTGTCAAGTTACATATCCAAGTACACAAACTTCAAGCAGCAAGACTACACAATTTTGATTGACAGTAAATTGATAGTTGACTTTACTGAAGATTTGCTGGACTGATGGAGAGAAAACGAAAAGCACAATTTTGGGTCTTGAATTGAATTTTCCAATCACTGTACACTTTCAGGAGCACTTGCTGCATAATAAACTATCAATATTAAACATCAACTACTGCTGGTAGGATTCCAATGAAGGAATCTGTCTAGGTAGGTACCACCCCAGGGCCAGTTATTCTGTCGTGAAGCAGTAGTGTGCAAGCATTACTGTGTTTCGGTCTGAAGGGCACTGTGAGCTAGCGTAATCACTGGGCATATGAGACTTAAGAACTGAAGTCACAGGGTGACGGGCGCAGTGTGGTGTCACACAGTTATTTTCTGGGTGACACAGCATTTGTTATGTGCAGACGTTGCACTTACCATCAGGTGCACATTTTGCTCGTACCGTCATCTCATGAAAAAAATCAAAACTCCAAATATACACAGAAATTACAAAATTAAATAAAAACACTACTGCCATTTTTCGACTTGGCGCCAAAAGTCGACGTGGTACTTACCATCACGTGAACGTTTTGCTCGTCTCGTCACTTTCTCCTATAAAAAAAATACCAAATAACAATTTCATGACAACTACAATACTCTATATAAATATTTTATGGGGGTTATAAAACGTTTACAGAGTTAGAAGAAGCTGCACTAAACAACATTTTTTGAAGACGTGGAAATACACATTTTCTTGTAAATAGTGATATAGCTTCAATAATATCTAAATCTAATGATTTCTTATATTTACGCGAACACTACACATTTAAATGAAACTAATTTTACGGATTTTATCGCGTTTTATTTTATTATTTATAACCCGATACTTCCTGAAAAGTCTGCAGTCTGTGACCATGTTCTGGATCATCCCAACCATTACATCAGATTTGATAAACCACAAATCCTCGCAAAAGAACACCGATTCCTACCAAGGATGATTCGCGAGGCTATTGAAATTAAAAAACATCCTAATTTTAATAGAGAAGATGGTTGGGTATTACCACCAGCTTGGGATCCTATAATTAATAAAATTAAATCAAAAACCAAGCATACCACTGCAAGACTTTAAGACACAGTAAGCTCTTTCTGCGTAGATCGGACAAGGAATAATAATTAAAAGCTGAAGGTACTCCAGGTTAACTATGACATCGGGACATCTGTCACCTCAGTCCGCCCGTGACCATGGGTGCTGTAAAGCACTCGAAACGTCGGGTTATAAATAATAAAATAAAACGCGATAAAATCCGTAAAATTAGTTTAATTTAAAAATATCTAAATCTGTATTTTGAGTAACCAAGTCATTGTATACAGTTGTGAGATTTATAAGTGTCTAAAACTATTCGCTATACTTTACGAGTTCTGTAATTTCCGTTAAATTTTATTACAGTAATTCTTCGGAGTAAGCTACTTCACCATGCATCATTTTAATAACAGATAAAAAATCATTTTGCTGACGACGCGCTCATAAGCTTAGCATTAAAGTTTGTTTGTTATTAACTGGTAGTAAGATTCCTATGCAGGAATCCGTCTAGGTAGGTAACACCCCAGGGTCAGTTATGCCATGAAACAGTAGCGTGCAAACATTACTGTGTTTCGGTCTCAAGGGCACTGAAAGCTAGTGTAACCACTGGGCTTATGAGACTTAAGAACTGATATTTCAGGATAACAGGCGCAGTCCTACACAGAAATATTCCGAGTAACACAGTATTTGTTATCGACAGACGTTGCCCTTACCATCAGGTAAACATTTTGATCGTTTTGTTACTTTATTCAATAAAAAAAAGATCAACTGTGCCCTAAAGGGAGAGTGAACGTTATCTTACGATATTACAGAAATGTAAATTGGCTCAAATAAAATGGCGAAGGTAGTTTTAAAGAAATAGTTTTTAATATATTCGCGAGATGCACCGATTTACCACGTGCTCAGCGGTGAAGGAAAACATCGTAAGGAAACCTGGATGACTGAGGAATAAAAATATTTCGAGGACATGTGAAGTCCGCCAACACGCACTGGAGCAGCATAGCGGGCTCTATCCAGCTCCCCTTACCTCTTGAAATGAGAAGAGGCCTGTGCTCAGCTGTGGAACATGGTGACCTATTGCTTTACTTATACATTAGAAAATTTTTTTTGTCTATGGGATCATATTACAACAAAATTAAATTATAATTTACTGTACATTCAATCTACAGGTTTTAGTCGGGTTGTTACACCTGATCACACGTCCGTTCTCTTAATATTCTCTGAAAAAGCGATATTATGGTGAATAGTGTGATATATGTTAGGTACGTATATCTCAGTACTTTGTACCATTTATAACAAAAGTAATCAATTTGTATTAAATATAACGTTACAGTTAATCTAGTCGATTATTTCAAGTGCATTCATTTCACGACTTTATAAATGTGATTACCCAAAAAGTGATAGTCAAAACAATACTTAAATTATACTACCTAAAAAAAGTTTCAGAATTCATCGACCACTACGCACGCGACTGCAGTAAACCCATAAACAACAACGTAAAGACAAAAAGTTCGTACACGGGAGCACATCCATTTGTTATCCATTTTGTCGTGTGTATCTCCGGTCCATTAATAACATGGACTTATCCCGGCCTAATCTGCCGCTCATTCCTGCTTTCCGCGGCCGATTCTTTTCCGCGCGAAAAAAACGCCGCCATTTTGAATTCGCTCCTGTCCGCGCAGATTTATTGCGTCCGCGGATTAACCGCGTTTTAATACAAATAAATAAAGTCAAAATGTTTGTTTGTGGTTATTGATTACTTTTCTACGCTATTGTGGTCGGCGTAATTACGATAAAAATGTCTTGTTCATAAAATTTTGTACAATATTTTAATAAATTTCTATATGAGACTGATCGAAGACGAGCTATATGCCTAATGATTTCTTGCCTTTGTTTTAAAAAAACAATGAGATTAAGTTTATTTTAATTCGGCGCGGCTCAATTTCTAAAACACAGACTCTAAATCTAATTTAGAAAAAGTCACGATTTATTTCTATTGTTATATAAAATAGTCGAAGTGCCTTCCCGATTGTGGTGTCGCGATAGGTTTTATGGGAAATTTTCAATTTGTTTCGGCGGTGATACGCTATCGGGTGTGCACTCCTTGGGGATCGGGAGGGGATTCTATCCCGATCGAGTCCCGCCCCTCATTATTGATAGTTCCGAGTAATTGTAGTGTTTGTTCCCTGGTCGCTTGCATTTCAGTTGTTAAAATGGCACGATCTTACGACATAATACGTGAAATGAAATGTAAAAAAGATGTAGGTAAGATTTCTATTCCAATCTAATCTAATCCCAATAAAATCTTTTTAAATCCCTATGTTTTGTTAAATTTGTGATATTTTAATATATATTATGTACTACACGGAGCGAATCAATTTCATATACGGCTTATAAATATTGTCCATTACGCCCGTCATATTCAATTATCGTCATTAGTCATTCACATTATATTTATGAAAAAAAATGACGAAACGAGACAAACTGGTGGTACTGGTGGTAGATTCCGGCATAGGAATCCCTCTAGGTATTTGCCACCCGAGGCTAGTTATTCTGCCGTGAAGCAGTAGTGAGCGAATATTACCGTGTTTCGGTCGGAAGGGCACTGAGCCACTGAGAGCTAGTGTAATCACTGAGCATATGACTTAAGAACTGATGTCTCAGGGTGTCACTTTACGCTATTAAAAAAATCTTTCAGCGTAAGGTAAGTGCAACGTCTGTCCATAACAAATGCTGTTTTATCCAAATCATTTATGTGAGGCATTACACTGCGCTCGTCACATGAAGCATCAGTTCTTAAGTCTCATATGCTCAGTAATTACTAGCTAACAATGCTCTTCAGACCGAACACAACAATGGTTGCACACCCCTGCATTACAGCAGAACAACTGGCACTGTAATGGAACCTACTTAGACGAATTTCAGCATTGGAATCCTACTACCAGTAAAACTTATCGTGGTAAGCTCACACACGCAAGTTCGCTTGAGATAACGTATATAAAAAACAAAAAATTGCAAGTCGATGTCTATGGTCAATATCATTTCTGATGCCCTGCCAACCCTGTGCCCCGTTCAGGGCTGGCAGTGTGTACAAGCGTGAGATCTATAACGACAGAGGCGAACCAATCCCGCCCCATGTCCCACAAATGACAGTGCACAATTTTTAGCCCGGGCTCCCGATGCTATCGGCCGGCTTAGCTGTTATTTAAATTTAAATTAAGGCATTACCCGTTGTTTTGACTGAGCCGACACGGTTTGTGCGTTCGTCCGTCTTATCGCGTCGATCCCTACTTAATTGTATCCTCTTTATACCGTTGTAAACTTTATGCTAATGCAATGTAACAATGTCTCGTGATTACGCGTGAAACATGCGTACAGAATTTTTTAACGACAAGTTCAGCTTTAAACATTTTCTATATTTTCTTTAAACATCTATGCAAATAAATAAAATTTGTAATAACAAAATAACAGCTTTTTACTCACTCGCTTATGAATTAAAAGAAAAAAACAATTTTTACAATTTTTGTCTGTCTGTCTGTCTGTCTGTCTGTCGATTTGTTCCGGCTAATCTCCGAAACGGCTGGACCGATTTCGACGGGACTTTCACTGACATACAGCTGATATAACAGCGGGCATCTTAGGCTACTTTAGTTATGGAAAAATAAATAGGATTCCGCGCAAAAAGTTAGTGCCCCAAAATGTAAATAGATAAGTATACATGTATTTCATCGATCACGGTCGGCTTTTTGCGCGGATGAAACCGCGAGGCACAGTTAGATCACAATAAGATTAATAAGAACGGATACACCATATTCAATATATAAATATAATTAACGAGACATGTATGATTTTATGGTCATCGGCTTCAGTGTCTACAGTGATATAAGCATATATAATATGCATGATATAAGTATATATATATAGGGTCGGACTGAAAACCAGTGTCGGGTTATCTCGACAATTAGCTGAGTTCGATCCATTTCGTGGGCTGATGCTGCAGCACAGATTTTATCATTTAGTCACATTAGTTTTAATTATTTTATTTAAGGTTAGTAATAGTTTCTTTTTTTATTTTATTTTTTATTTTCTTTATATACATTTTGTATACCGAAATTATCGCGCTGTAGTTAAACTGCCTGCGAATAAACAAGTTTCTTTGTTTCTTTTTTTCTTTCTTTCTTTCATATACCTGACAGCTAAAATAGAGTATTGCGTGTTCAAAAACATTTTAATTGTGATAGAATTCCTATGCTCGAATCCGTTTAGGTAGGTACCAGAGCAGTTCCAGTGCCTACACACAGAATAAATGTTATTTACCGTCAAGCAGTAGTGCGATATCATTACTGTGTTTCAGTTTGAAAGGCACTGATAGCCAACTTTACTGGGCATATGGGACATAAAAACAGTTGTCTCAAAGTGACGAGCGAAGTGTTGGCACACAGCATTTGTCACGGGCAGACATTGCACTTCCATTAAGTAAACGATAAGCTCGTCTTACTAAAAAACTTACTTAAAAAAAAATTCTTTATTCTTTTTTTTTTCTTTTTTCAAAAAAAACAATTTATCTTTTAAAAATATTTCAATTTGTATGACGTAAAAAATAAGTTACTACGTAAGGAAAATTAAAAATCTTCTACAACACAGAAATGTGAAAATGTTTTCAAACGTTATCCTTGTACAAGATAGTCGGACCCGGTTAAATTAAAGAGAAAGGTGAGAAACCATCGATTGAACTTGTCGTTGTTGTTGAACCAGCCACAAACACATCACGGTAATGAATAAGATTGAATGTATTGTTTCGATTTAGTTGCTTTCTGGTGAACAGATTTACCCCCACAGACGGTGGCAATTCTACACCTCTGGTTTATTTTCTCTCTTATAACACCTTTGGTTTGTTTTGTGGCTGAGATGGGCATCACACATCGATCTATACAATAATCGAATTGCTTGATTTATGTTCTTGCTTTTAAAATAAAAAAAGTAAAGTAACAGCCTATAAATGTCCCACAGCTGAGCATATGCCTCCTCTCATTTCTAAGAGTGTTTTGGAGCTAGGAATTCACCACGCTGCTCCAATGCGGGTTGGTGGATTTCTAATGTCTTTGAAATATTTTCCATTTCTCAGACATACAGGTGTCCGCACGATGTTTTCCTTCACCGTCAAACTCGTTCAATTGCAATTTACAATTTTAGTGCTGCCGTCACCAGGAATCCAATACACTCGCGTACTGTGAAATTTAAAGCGAGCTATTAGCCCCTGAGCTACCACGGCTTGCTTGTAATGTGCTTCTATTATATACGTCTATGTTGTTTTAGAATGTATTTTGTGTGGGTGTTACAAATAAACATCTTCTTCTATCTATCTTACTTTCTTTCTACCTTTCATTCTTTCATATTTAAATTGGTAAGTGATCGAACTGGTATTGAAACATATAAACATGCATTAATCAATATGTTCACAACATTTCAACAAACAAGTCCATCAGGACATCATACCCCTATCTCATCGTAGATATCCCGTTGCATTACCATTAAAAAAGCCAGCGTTCGGCTAATTCCGACCTGACGAGTGGCTTACACGCCGATAGCGGCGGGATTACGCCGGAACGACGGCGGCGCCCCTCTAGAATTTTAAAGTTTTCATCCATCAGATAAGCACATATCAACATGGGGTGCCTGTACATGTTATCTATTAGGGTCTTGATAAGAAACACTGGGGAAGAAAAGTCTATTACATAATATAACGCAGCAATGTTGCCTTCACACCTACAAAGTTTTATTTTAAATAAATTCTATAATAATGTGATGATGATGTTCTCCTAGCCGATTTAGACCACGGCGACAACTTTCGAATACTGTCGAGAGCCATCAACTGCGCAGGAGATATTATAGTGCCACAAGTGTACGCGCAAACACAGAGGCACTCACTCGTCCCAACCTACCCGCGCCCGATGTAACGCTGATGCAATAAGATCGGAGGGAGGCTAGGATGCAGTTACAGAAACACGGGGACAATCACAACACAACCAGACCCGAAAACCAACAATTTGTGTTTTAGCACAAATGTTGGCTCCGGCTGGGAATACTACTCTGTACTCTGACTACTAGGCCACGCGGTCGTCAATTCGGTCAAGTCGCTTCTTCTATAATAACAGATTCCGTAGAAGTATAAGAGTAGACCAAAGAGTAGTCAGTAGTCAGGTGTGGACTGGTGCTCCGCGTGTTGGTATTTGTGTAACTGTAATTTATGCCAATAAACGCGCCTACGATAAAGGAAAGAGAAAATCTAAACTGTGTCGACTTGATGGTACGACGACCGGTATACCTTTGCTGGAATATAATAGTACCACCCCAGTTATTCTGCCGTGAAGCAGTAGTGTGCAAACATTACTGTGTTTCGGTTTGAAGGGCACTGAGAGCTAGCGTAATCACTGGGCACATGAGAGTTAAGAACTTTCACACAGAAATTTTCTGGGTGACACAGCAGTTGTTGTGGGCGGACGTTGCACTTACCATCAGGTGGACGTTTTTGTCGTTTCGTCTCTCTCTACAAGAAAAAAAAAAGTTGGCTTGTTGTGGACTGTAATTAGAATGAAGATAAATGTGAATTTATTTATTGTCATGAAATTTTTTACCATTCACTTTAATATTATGAACCTCATAACAAATATAATAAATCTGAAAGATTATTTCGGCTGTGTGGTGGCGGCTCGTTAAAAGAATACTACCACTCCATCTCATCCAATGGATCTCGTAAAAGGCGAGTAAGGAATGAAACTGCTCTGTGCACCCAACAGCGCATGGTGGCGATGGGCTCACCACCTATCACACCAAGTGCACACGATATTTGTCTTTCAATCAGTAAAAATGGCTGAATGTTTTGAAATTTTTTTCACGGTCGAATTCTAAAATCAGATACAAAATATTTTTTATTGCCAGATAAGATTTTCATATGTTCACAAAAGCGCGGTTAGTAATTGCTTTAGCATCATAACTACTTTTTATAAACGTTAATCTAAAACTGATTTTTTTTACGAAAAGTATAAATTAATTAATGAACCCTGGCTGAATATATTAATCACGAAGCTGAAATGAGAAAAATTAAAAAAAAACGTCCCGCCGCGTCACAGGCGCGCTATCAAAAATCTACGTCCTTTCATTAAGTTACCAAAAGTAAAAAAAGTAGAAGAAAAAAAAAACGGAAGAGCAGAGATTAAATTTTAAGGGACTGTTTCTCTAAATTAATTAATAAGGGCGAGGTGACGGCGAGAAAAAAATTAAATGTCAAAATTACAACAAGATTCGCCTTAATTATGTCCATGGGGGAGGATGGAGGGAAGCACTAATTACATTTTCTTAATTTGCAAAGTTTCAGACGTCCTTACAGTTGTCCGGTTTTTGTAAGCGATGTTGTGATTTGTATTGAAAAAGTTTCCTTTCCTTTTTTATTATTTACTTTTTTGATTATTATAATATGGACGTATATAGTTTAAACATTACAATGGTATTCGTAATGACTAAGAAAAAGGTTTGATTGAATAGCAGTGTCACCGTAGTTACCGTAGATAGGTACTAATAAACTCCTAAAAAAATTATCAATGAACGTTACAGTTTATGCATAAGCTTTTTATGTGTTAATATGTAAATTAAAATTAAAATAGACAATGATTGACCTCAATTCACTGGTAATAATTGTAAAAACTTCTTATAGTTATAAAAATAAATAAATAATCCGTCTCGAAGGACCAAATCGACATTTTTCTCGACTTATTTTCGGAATAGACAATTATAAAAACATTGCTATGCCTTTTGTGATATTATATTATAGAGTGTCGGCTCTGTCGGTGCAGTGGCTTAGCCCTTGGATACTGCGCCGCGGGTCGTGGGTTCGATTCCCGCACGGGACAAATATTTGTAGAGCCTACAGATAGTTGTTCCCGGTCTGGGTGGTTTGTGCATGTGGAATTTATGTCTGTAGAGCGTACCTACGACACAGGAGAAATCCTACTGTTGGGCATAGTTTATTCAAAAAATTAAATTAAATTATTACTAATTCATAGTAATTAATATTAAAACCAGATATTTTTTTGCAATAGTGAATTCCTAATTACCCTTGTTTCTCATGAAATGTTAAAAACTGCAGAGATTTTGAATATAAAAGATTACGGTTGCATTCATCACAACTAGTCTAAACTTCTAACAGTGGATGCTTCCGTAGATATCCACAGACTGTTATAAAAATGTGGCGCATTAACATTTTTATGAACACTTACAGTTAAAAAAATCCAAAGGGGTGAGCCGATGGCACACCGGGGACCGGCCATGCTGTAGATAATTAAGTTTATCGTTTGAATATCTCCTTGTCTTTCCAAATTTGCTAATGAGTTTTTTTAATAACGCCAAATTTGTAGCCTCTCTAATTCTTTTATGATTTATTACACTTCCTTGCAAATCCAGAGTAGATAACGCTGGTTTACGCCTTTGTTTATATTGTTTCCTAAGTAATTAGGTATTGTATACGCAAAATTGAAGTGCCTTTAAACTTTAAACAAACGGAAAAAAAAATTGAATTATTTTATTTTGTCTGTGGCAATATTGAACAATACATGTAGCAATCGATCAATAGCCTATTTTTTGTCTAGTGTATGAAATGTGACGCGATGCCCGTGTACTGCCATTTTTTTTATTTTCGTTCTGCATCCATTAGTACCGAAGCGGCCATCGATCAAAAGCACAATTCCAATTTACCTATTGGCCACAAATTCTTCAAAAACGACTGTGCGAGTATCCGATCTCGTACAGATACAGATAAAAAATTAATTGCCGCCACCGCTGTACGACTTTGCTGTTTTATGTTTGACATTTATGTTGTGGAATTTGAATAGATGTTATTGCAATGAAGTATATAAACATCAATAATATAATGTTATAATTTTTACATAAAATTGAGTTTGGTACTGCAGAAAGAATACGTAACGATTTCTTTACAATATATACAAATATAAATAGGTTACTGTTTTTGGATGTTATGGTAAACATCGAATTGCAATAGAATTATCGGTTTGATTATCGCTATTTATTTTCTATTCATGTCTAATAAAAGTAAATGGTATTAAAAACAATGTCAGAATAAAATATAAAAATTTTGGTTTTTTTCAATTTTTCTTTCACATACCATTCATGGGACAGTGAATCTCAACTTGGGTTTTAACGAGTGAGATTAAAGTACCCTAGTACCCGGAAGGATTTCTGGACTAACCCTTGCTTGAAGAACTGACAAACGTTCCAATCGAATGGTTTCCTGAAGTACCAACTGACACAGGGTAGGATCAATGGCAACTCGTCCAAGGTTGCCGGTATTAAAATAGGTGTTTAGGGACCGTGCCTTGTGGCGATCTGTGGAGACGCTTATGTTCAATAGGCTGCAATTATGACTATGTAGCGACATCTATGTCGCCACATGAGAAGCTTACGATGACACAATATTCGCATACGTCTATAATCGCGCTATGAAAGTTTTCTGAGATGCGAACTATATAAACAACATCTAAATATAATCTTTTCTTTTATTTACGCGAATATTACACATTTAAATAAAACTATTTTTACGGATTTTATCGCGTTTAATTTATAACTATTTTTATTTTTAACCCGACGTTTCTGGCGCTTTACAGCACCCATGGTCACGGGGGGACTGAGGTGACAGTTGTCGATGCTTCACATCAGCTATATGTTCTTTAACCCGCGTTAAGTAGTAGTTGATAGACCACAAATCCTTGCAAAAGAATATCGATTCCTACCAAGGATGATGGTTGGGTATTACCACCGGCTTGGGATCCTATTATTAATAAAATTAAATCAAAAACCAAGCATACCACTGCAAGGCTTCAAGACACAGTAAGCTCTTTCTGCGTAGATCGGACTAAAAATAATAATTAAAAGCTGAAGGTACTCCGGGTTAACTATGACATCGGGACAACTGTCACCTCAGTCCCCCCGTGACCATGGGTGCTGTAAAGCGCCCGAAACGTCGGGTTAAAAATAAAAATAGTTATAAATTAAACGCGATAAAATCCGTAAAAATAGTTTTATTTAAAAACATCTAAATATTACTAGTGGGAGGAGACGTCCTCCCCAGATCAGACAACCCGATCCGGCGGGTAGCTACCCTTTTCCTTGGCAATATCATTCGCCAAAACTATGACGATATCAATCACAATAAGTTAGTGACTCAATTATTGTGATCAAATTTTTGATTCGGTCTTGTTTACTAGGCGACTGTCTGTCGTAGAGACTATAACACTTGATAATGACTCGTTTTGGGGCGAAACACGTGTCGCGGTCTCGACTTCAGCGGTGTATACCAGTGGTAGTATTTGTAGTGGGGTATCTGTTGGCGGTTCTCGGTGGCGGTGTTAGTTTGCTTGTGCACGCTACAGAGGGAGAGCGGGCGGTGCTCTTAAAAAACTGGATAATATACACAATTTTATATTTTGCTTGCGGATCCTAGCAAATTAACTTCCTTTCCATCATTGTTTACTTTCATTAAACCTTCCTTCTTCTCAAATGTTCAACTCTTGAAAGTCAATAATTTACATTTATAACGGGTAATTAGACCAAGACTTCACTTCTCTGCCAAATATAATAATCACTTACCTATGCGTATTTACGAAGGCTATAATCCACGCTCATTACTGTGCAGATCGAACGCCTTCTTGTAACGTTAAATGAAGCGTTAAGGTAATTAGATTATTTAGTCGTTAGAGCGCCATTACTTCGCCTGATCTGCTGTAATCATTCGTTGATGAGCTGAGAATGAATATAATCTGTAGTAACTCATTACTTGTATGCCTTGTTACTTTTAACGACCATAATTTAATATTTATATACGTGAAGAGAATACTTTCCTTTTTTTTATTGGATAAAGTGACGAAACGAGCAAAACTTTCACCTGATGATAAGCGCAACGTCTGCCTTTCGATTAGTGTATTGTTTACTGAATAGTTCTGAAGAGTGCGACGTTGGTGCAGATAGCGCAGGGCATTAGCGACGACAACAAATCGCGTCGGCTATTAACCGACAAAAGGGTGGCGATAACACAAGTTGACAAATGACTTTGACTCTAATGATGCCGAAGTGTCGCTCCTGGCAGGGTTGGCAATATTACTACAAAAAAAACTTTAAATAATGTGTGTAGAATGAAACAGTAGACTAGTGGTGGTAGGATTCCTATGCAAAATTCTATCTGGGTAGGTACTACCGCAGGGCCAGTTATTCTGCCGTGAAGGAGTAGTGTGCAAACATTACTGTTTTGGTTTGAAGGGCACTGAGAGCTAGCGTAATCACGGGTCATATGAGACTTAAGAACTGATGTCTCAGGGTGACGGGCACAGTGTAGTTTCACACACGAAATGTTCTGGGTGACACAACATTTGTTATGGGCAGACGTTGCACTTACCATCAGGTGAACGTTTTTCTCCTTTCGTCACGATCTCAAATAAATAAAAACAGACAGACGTTGCACTTACTATCACGAGAATGATTTGTTCGTCTCGTCACTTTCTTCCATAAAAAATAACTTGTTAGGTTCAATTAGTTTTAATGACTGCCTGCCCCAGCGGTCAGGGTAACCGTGGTTCCTGGGTCGAAAACCCATGTACAACATCAATTTGCTGCTTTTCAGGTCTGTACCCTATCTTGCTGCTATATGTAGAACCCAACAAAATTATTGATAGAATTCATGCGATGCAAACTTACAAGCTCCAAAATATCTACATGCAGGTCACGTCAAGATTAAACTTTATTCTTTCGGTTTCGCACATGATATATCTGATTCATTTAAATATTGACAGCCCTAGAATTTATGTACAAGGGATTTTAGATGCATATACTTTCTTTAGTTTTTCTATATTATCTTTTTTACTACTGTTTTCCCGCGCGATGTTGATAAAAGCAACATCTTGTCGAAATTCGTTGTTATTATGCTGAATTATTAAAGGTTCATGAACATTCATTTATAATCTTTTGGCAATATGTATACACAAAACAGAAGTACAATAAAACAATTTTGCATTTAATATAAACAAAACTTGAAAAAAAACTATAATTTTTATCCGAATTCAGAGTAAATGATATTTACTTTTTAAATATTTTTTAAAGTGTTGTTTAATGTGTATCGAACATTATTATTGACTGCTTTGTCTATGATTGACAACGAAAAGTCTATTAATTAGATAGTTACAATAATAGACAAACATAATAACTTTTATTATTATTACAGCTTAATAAAAACATAATAAAAACGAATGTCAGCGCGCTTTTGACTTATCATTCAAATTAATAACCCAGAAAGCAAGATGGCCGTCGCGCTAAGACATTTTTATTTCCCGCCACTGAAAGCGCATTATCTCTATCAAGCCATTACAGACCTCTCTTGTGAAAAATAATAGATATTCACATAATTATCCCGACCCTCCTTAAAAGAATGAAACAGCAACATTCGACATCTTTAAACGAAGAAAGACAGACAGTATCTTCGCGTTGCGTCTTCTACCACTTAAGTAATTGAATACAGGGGTAAGTCGGAGTATAAAGGAGAACTGGAAAATAATAATATAAGTAATAATGTTCTTAGTTCGCGTGAAAGGGCCCAACTTGTTTAGTTGCGTCGTAAATAGAATAATAAACATACGTCTTTTTGTTACATATGAGGAAAGTCCTCGAGCAAACTGTGAGGCAGTTTGGCCGAGTTACGAGTAGTACCTAAGAGACGCGTTTATAGACTCGAAATCCTTATTGGGGTCTGTGGAGCACACTACAGTCTCATGTTTGTGCCACCATTTCGCTAATTTCTTGTTAGATACGACTTTTGGAAATAGCTATACTTTAACACAATAATTTAAAAATTAAAATTTGTAATTATCGGATCGCAGTGGCTAAGCGATTGGCATTGATCCTGTATGTCGCGAATTCGATGCCCGCTCACGTAAAATATTTGTACGATATGTCACATTTTTATCTGCAAAACACACTTACAGTATAGTTTAGGTGAAATCTAATTTGAGACATCATTTCCAAAAAAAAACAGTGGTTTAAATATTTTTTTGGTCATAGTCTTTTTCAGATATAGAAGTATAAAACACCTTTTTTATAGTAATAACCTGTTCTAATATTATATATATATGTATGGGAATCTATAAACCAAGTTCGCTCCGTAGGTGCCCTAAAAGTCGACATACCATAAAAATAACAGAATAGATGGCGGAACTACTATTTCAAACATGCCAGACTAATAACGGATCGGACTATACCATATAAAATGAGTATCGTCTTCGTATCATATTAATTAATAAAACATTATTTTATTCTTCATTGCATTACCTTAACAGAAAAAGTTAATTTTCTAAAACGGGTAGCAATTAATAAATTATATGATTTATAATTTATTTATTTTTATTATTATAGTCAACTAAAAATAATAATATCAACGCATAGAATAGAAAGGCTTGAATAACTTTTTTTTTACGAAAAAAAAATGGCCAAAACTCTGGCATCGAAGCTAAGAAGACGGCATAGATTCCCGCGCATCAGCCTCGGTTATAAAAACAAATGGCGCAATGATAATGCGTAGGTATATACGAGCCTTGTTTGTTCGCTTTTTTATTACGAACATTTTGTTGTGTTGCTGAGTTTATGTTCACTAAACTATGGACGTTTCAGATTGATATATGCACTGGTATATATGTTTATAAAACGGAATTGATTTAATTTTTTATGGCCTCGTGTTATCTTTGTTTTGTTGTTTTGTTACAATCGTATTGTATATAAATTGTATCGATTGAAAAATGAAATTGAATCGATTTTTTTAGGGTTTTGATATAAAAGCATAAACAGTATTAAAGTTTAAAGTACATACAAAAGTATATACATTACAACTGACTTTTGGCGCCAAGAAAAGGCGGTAGTGTTTTTATTGAATTTTGTAATTTCTGTGTATATTTTGAGTTTTAATATTTAATATTGATAGTTTATTGTGCAGAAAGTGCTCGTGAAAGTGTACAGTGATAAGAGAAAAATGTATTTAACGTAATTTTTTTTAAAAAAAAAGCCTCTGTTGTGGTAAGGACGGCAAGAAACCCAGCGGATAATTTTTTTTTAATACTACTCCTGAATGTTGAAATAAGACAATGTAATTATGTTGGTAACACTGATTTTGTTGTTTGGTTGGTATTAAAAAAATGCTCGCATTATTATCAAGATTGAGTTGTTTGTAGAACATATTGCTTTTCATTAAAATAATACGTTTTGCTATTGTAATCTGTATTTTTCATTTATCACATCAGGTTATGGGCCCAGGCACATAATACTATATAAAAATACAGAAAGTGACAATATCGGCGTCGCTCCGTTTGCTAAAAGTGAGGTTAGGTTTGCCAACCACGTGAACGCGTAACTACGTCGAGGAGAATACTTGGTCTACTGATTGAGCAAGGCAGGTTAGCAAAATGGAAGGAAATAACAACGTGATCAAGCTGGAAGGATCCAGTAACTGGAACATCTGGAAATTTCAAACAACGGTATTATTACGAGGCCAAGGTTGGCTGGACATAGTTGAAGGACGAAGCGTAAAACCCGAGGATGCTAATGGACGAGCTAGTTGGGAGTCTAAAGATGCCAAGGCTCAAACGTTATTGGTCACAAGGATGGCGGAAAATGTCATGTTGCACATTATCTCTTGTGCAACTTCTAATGACATGTGGAAGAAATTGCAAAGTGTATATGAGCAAAAGACGGAGACAAGCATTCATATAATACAGCAGCGTTTTTTTCAATATAAATTTGAAAAGGGTATCGAGATGTCAGTGTTCTTATCGAAAATCCAAGAAATGCAAAACCAGTTAAAGCAAATGGGTGAAGAAATATCCGATAAGTTTGTCATAACAAAAGTACTAATGTCGCTACCGGATGAATACAAACACTTCGTGTCGGCGTGGGAGTCAGCGTCAGACGATAAGCAAACTATAGATAATTTGGTGGCCAGATTGTTGGTGGAAGAAGAAAGGGTGAAAGAAAAAAATTATGTTATTCAGCAGACACCATCCTCATCAGCATTTGTTGTGAAGAATAAAAAGAATCTTAAGTGTTTTAAATGCAATAAAGTTGGACATTTCCAGAGCGAGTGTAAAAGTAATAATAACAGTAACAGTGAAAGAAACCTTAATAACAATAATAAGTGTTTTTATTGCGGAAAAGGTGGACATAATAAAGCGCAATGTTGGTTTAAGAAAAACAAGGAAATTAAAAAAGGTAATGCTTTTGTAGTGTCAAATTCAAAAGAAAAGTATCAAAAATCGGAATGGTTAGTGGACTCTGGAGCTAGTGAACACATGTGTTGCGATCGCACTTTATTTACATCCATAACAAGCACGATGCAAAAATCAGTTATTTTGGGTAATGGCGCAGCGATTAGTGTATTAGGTTGCGGGCAGATGGCACTGCAAGTACATAACGGGAGTGAATGGATTGATACTACTATAGCCAACGTATTGTTCGTTCCGGATCTGAAAACCAATCTTTTCTCTGTCAATTGTGCTTCTGATAAAGGTTACGTCATGTTGACTGACAATACATCGTGTAAATTTTATAAAAACGATAAAGTTTGTGCTATTGCAAAACGAATTGGTAATTCGTATTACATGAATTTTCGTTTTAAATACGAAATAGCTAGTATAGCAAAAACACTAAATAATACGCTGAAAGAGTGGCACGAAAGGTTAGCGCATCAAAACTACAATTATGTCAGAAAAGTATTATTGAAAAATAAAATTAATGTAAAGGAAACTTCTATTCCTAAATGTGAAAGTTGTTTAGAAGGAAAAATACATCGCTTATCATTTGGCAATAGTGAGAGTGTCACTACCAAGACATGTGAGTTAATCCATGCGGATACATGCGGCCCCATGGAGGAAACGTCTGTCGGCGGGTCAAGATATTTCATAGTATTGAAGGATGACTTTTCAAACTATAGACATGTTTATTTTGTCAAAAATAAATATATGGTAAAAGATTGCTTAGAAGATTTTATAAGAAAGGCGGAAAATATAACAGAAAATAAGGTAAAGTTGTTTAGAAGTGACAATGGTCTAGAATTTGTTAACAAAGAGGTAAAGGAAATATTCTCAAAGAGGGGTATAATCCATCAAACCACCGTCCCATACTCTCCAGAGCAAAATGGAAAGGCAGAAAGGGAGAATCGAACACTGGTTGAAGCGGCACGAACCATGATACATGCAAAGAATTTGCCTAAAAAGTTATGGGCAGAAGCAGTTCATACAGCTGCATTTGTTCTGAATAGAACTGGACAGAGTGGAAATGATGGAAGATCACCATATGAGGTATGGACTAAGAAAAGTTTCAATATTCACCATTTGAAAGTTTTTGGCACATCAGTTTATGTACATATACCTAAAGAAAGAAGAAGGAAATGGGACAGTAAAGGGGAAAAGGGATACATGGTTGGGTATGGAGAAGAGGTAAAAGGTTATCGAATATATTTTCCACAGAAGAATACTATAGAATTGAAAAGAGATATAGTTTTCTTAGAAGAGGAACAAAATGAGGAGAGAGGTCCGTCAATTGAATTAAATTTAGAGAATTGCTGTAAGGAAAATGAACAGACAGAAATTGATAGAGCTCAGGAATCAGAAGAAGTTTTGGAACATAACCAACATACTAAAGATGAAACTTTACTGGTGACTCCGATTGAGTCCGAAGATTCTGGAAGTGAATATGAACCATGTACTGATGAAGGTGCAAGCTCATTGGACTCCGATGATATGTTAGAGCCACATCAACAGGACCGAAGCAAGCGTGTAAGAAAGAGACCATCTTTTTACCATTGCCATAATATCTACAGTGAAAATAGTGAGCCAGTTACTTACAAAGAGGCCATGAAGAGTAAAGATGCACAGAAGTGGATGGAAGCTATAAACACAGAACTGCAGACATTAAAAGAAAATAATACTTGGGATATATGTGATGTACCTGTAGATGAGAATGTAGTTAGTAGTAAGTGGGTGTTTAAAATAAAAAGAATTAATAATGTTTCACAGTACAAAGCCAGATTAGTAGCTAGAGGGTTTGAGCAAGACAATGTTTTAGATTTAAATGATATTTATGCTCCAGTTGCAAAATTACCGACCTTTAGACTGTTCGTAGTAATTGCAACTAAATTAAATTTACCAATCTATCAAATGGATGTCACAGGGGCATTCTTGTATGGGGAAATAAATGAAAATGTGTTTATTAGACTGCCAGAAGGAGCTTACTCAGGAAGTGATAATATTGTAAAGTTGAATAAGTCATTGTATGGGCTCAACAATTCACCAAAATGTTGGAATACAAAATTTAATTCAGTTATAATGGGAGAAGGTTTTGTAAGATCATACTGTGATTCGTGTCTGTATACTAAATGTGATGGCAAAGATAAAACTTATGTATTGTTATATGTTGATGACCTGTTAATTTTTGGAACAAATGAAATGTTAATTTGTCAGCTTAAAAGTGTATTAAATAAAGAGTTTAAAATGAAAGACCTAGGATTGGTAACAGAATTTTTAGGTATAGATGTAAAACAAAATTTAGAAACACAGGTTACAGAATTAAGCCAAAGAAATTATTTAGAAAATGTTCTTAAACGATTTAAAATGGAAAACTGTAAGTCAATGTTAACCCCTTTAGATCAAAATTTTAATACTAAAGTGTTAGAAGATTATATGAATACTGCGGACAAAAATACTGAGAAGTTATGTAGACAAATTATTGGTTGTCTCATGTATTCTGTATCTGGCACTAGACCAGATTTATGTTTTGCTGTTTCTTTATTAAGTAGATATCAAAAATGTGCAAACAATATGTTACTTACTGCATTAAAACGTGTGTTGCGATATGTAAAACATACTTTGGATTATAAGTTAACTTACAATTGTAAAAATGAAGCCCTAGAGGGTTATTGTGATGCTGATTGGGGAGGTGATCTCAAAGACAGAAAATCCACTACGGGTTACTTATTTAAATTTTCAGACTGTTTAATTTCATGGTGCTCAAAGAAGCAAATATCTGTAAGCTTGTCTACAACTGAATCTGAATATGTTGCAATGAGTATGACAGCAAGTGAAGCTTGTTGGCTGATTAATCTGTTAAAAGACTTTGGTTTTAAAAATGTATGTCCAGTAAATATTTATTGTGATAATCAGTCTGCCATAGCAGTTGCATGTACAGACAGAATTAAGCGCTTAAAACACATACATATTAGATATTATTTTATAAAAGAATTGATTAATAAAAATAAGATATGTTTAAAATATATTAAAACTAGTGAACAACCAGCGGATATGTTTACTAAAGCCTTGAATAGAGAATTGTTTATAAGAAGTTTAAAGAAATGTGGTGTAGGAAATGAAGTGTCCTAATAATATGTATGAAGGTTAATGAAAGCTATATTTAATTATAATAGGTAATTACATTGAGAGGGGGTGTTGAAATAAGACAATGTAATTATGTTGGTAACACTGATTTTGTTGTTTGGTTGGTATTAAAAAAATGCTCGCATTATTATCAAGATTGAGTTGTTTGTAGAACATATTGCTTTTCATTAAAATAATACGTTTTGCTATTGTAATCTGTATTTTTCATTTATCACATCACTGAACATAGGTGTCCCTCATAGAAAATATTCATTTCCTTAGTTACCACCCAGACGTGGGTGGTGACACACAAACCTTTTGGCGCGACTTTAATGGAGAGAGAACAAAAGTATCAGCACTTCATACAAGACCGGTATAAGAGCGCGATTAAGAATTAGCGACTGTTTTCGTGACAATTACCTCCACAGATTCTAATTATATCACTCATAGCTACGTGCGTCTTATATTTATACCCGTTCGCATAAATTCAAGCCATTACGGGATATAAAAAGAGATTATTCCAATTAATTTCGGACAGAAATTGATTCTTTGACAATCTTTTGAAATAAATCACCATGCGAAATAGTAATAACTCAATATGCCGTAAACTGCGAAGCTCCTGAGGTATTTATGACATTGTACGGAACCGGGCGCTTCGTGAAGGCCTAATTAATAACATGGCAAGTTGGCAGGCGCAATCAAAATATCGTTACAGGCTTTCCTACAGCTCTAATACCTTGCTTCGTACATCGGCTATAGTGTCGAGCTGTAGCGGGCCGTGAACTTTCATTTTGCATAAAAGAAATTCAATCACAACTGTTTTCAATTTAACAACACACGTAATACGAAATTCAAAATATTTTTTTTATGGTAGTAATAGACGAGACCGGGAAACCGTTCACCTGATCGAAGTGCAAAATCTACCCGTGACGAAAGCTTTAACCAGAACATACGCCTAGCTCACAGTGCCCGTCAAACCGAAACACAGTAACTGTTTGCACACTACTGCTTCACGGCAGAATAATTGGTCCTGGGGTGGGTGGTTGTATCAAGTGACGAAACGAGCAAAACGTTCACCTGATGGTAAGTGCAACGTCTGCCCACAACAAATGCTGTGTCACCCAGAATATTTCTGTGTGACACCATACTGCGCCCGTCACCCTGAGACATCAGTTCTTAAGTCTCATATGTCCAGTGATTACGCTAGCTCACAGTGCCCTTCAAACCGAAACACGCTAATGCTTGCACAATACTGCTTCATGGCAGAATAACTGGCCCTGGGGTGGTACCTACCTAGACGGATTCCTGCATAGGAATCCTACCACCAGTAAACTTCTGTTCTGTTTGGTACCACTACCCTCTGTCTTTCGAGACATAAGTGAAGTCTTATATGCTATATATATTGATAATTACACTACTATCAGTGCCCTTCAAACCGAAACAAAGTAATGTTTGCGCACTATAACTATCTTCACGGCAGTATAACTAGCAACTAGCAACACTGCTGTGACACCTAGTTCAACGGATTCCGCTATCTGGAGGAATCCTACTATCTCGGTAGTAAATCTGCAAAGTAATCTTTTTCATCTATTCGTATCAAAATAGTCAAATTCATCTTTCACATAATATTTCCAACGCTAGAGTTGCCGCCATCTTAGATTTTGTGTTTTATTCATTTTGTTGACGACTGCGTTGCTTAGTGGTTAGAGTACCTGACTTACCACGCGGGTCCTGGGTTCAGTATGTCAACCGGAGCCAACATTTGTGCGTAAACACAAATTGTTTGTTTACGGATCTGGGGGGCTACTGTGTAACTCTGGTTGGTTTCGTGAATCGTTTCCATTTAATCCCATTAACCAATGAATGGGCTTTATTTTGTCGTATGAAGCTCATTCATTGATTAATGGGATCAAATGAAACTGATCAAGAAACCAACCAGAGTTACACGGTAGACCCCCTGGTTGTGTTGCTATTGTGTCCTTGACACTGCGTCCTACCTCCAATCTTATCGCATGAGCGTTACATCGGGCACGGGTAGGTTGGGTTGGGAGTGCCTCTGTGCTTGCGCATACGCTTGTGTCACTGTAATATCTCCTGCACAGTTGATAACTTCCGACAGTATTCG
Organism: Luehdorfia chinensis; assembly: GCA_019845155.1. Lineage (NCBI taxonomy): Eukaryota > Metazoa > Arthropoda > Insecta > Lepidoptera > Papilionidae > Luehdorfia > Luehdorfia chinensis. Next base: position 749,716 of record JAHVAK010000696.1, read on the forward strand.
GTAGATGGCGTCGTGTTAGGAAATCGGCCAAGAGCACATCAGATTTTATAACAACACCAGCACTGCACCAAGTATGATCTCGGCTTAACATTTACCTATTCACCGTTAAAAATACGTTCTATTGATCGATTCCGCTCTCGCCATCGCAGTCGCCTATCACTAAGCGAATACTGCAAATTTTAATAAAGCTGTATTAACACGGCGTCGTAAACAGGGTCGATGTAACGGCCGCAAACGGCGCGAGGAGACCGCAACAAAGCCTTACAGCCGCGTTACTACCTCCCAATAACAATTACAATCATCAAACCGCCGCCTAAACTGAGACTTACTGCATAAAGCATGTCTTAATGACATAAAACACTTAGCCTGCACACTTGGCACTGAGACACAAAACAGTGAACTAACATACTGACAGCTAATCACTGGGCATATGAGACTTAAGAACTGATGTGTCAGGGTGATGGGCGCTTTGTGGTTTATGGGCAGACGTTGCACTTACCATCAGGTGAACGTTCAGCTCGTTTCGTCACTTAATCAATTAAAAAACCATAAAATAACGCTTTTAAGTCAGTCAATTAAATATCATAAAATCATAACTAAGGAAATTCGTTGATTTCGTACAAAGTATACTGAGCTGTTAAAGACATCTCTCGGGATCAGGGTGGTTCTCACCTGAGACCTTGGCTTGCTGTGCAAAATTACAAATGTTGTGTAATTTTGCACGCGGATTTTTTTTTATTGTGTAAAGTGATGAAACGAGCAAAACGTTCACCTGATGGTAAGTGCAACGCCCATAACAAATACTGTGTCACCCAGAACATTTCTGTGTGACACCACACTGTGCTCCTCACCCGTGAGACATCTGTTCTTAAGTCTCATATACCCAGTGATTACGCTAGCTCTCAGTGCCCTTCAAACCGGAACACAGTAATGTTTTCACACTACTGCTTCACGATAGGCCTATCAGCAGGACAGTACTATATAGACGGATTCCTGCATAGGAATACTACCACCAATATAATAAGAGTTTATATACATGAAATGTATATGAACAATTATTAATTCATCATCATCATTCAGCCCACACGAGACCACTGCTGAACATAGCCTTCCCCATAGATTGCCACAAAACACGGTCCTGCATCCTCATGGTGCCACATAACACAGTCCTGGTGGCTCATCGCTTTTTCTGGCAAACTATGGGTTTGGCCAATGCTCAGCAGTGGGCCGGTAAAGTATCAGCGTATAAATATCCCACTGCTGAGCTCCGGCCTCCTCTCATTTTTGAGAGGGATTTAGAGATAGGAAGTTTCCGCCACGCCACTTTACTTCTAGGAATATTTCTATTCGTCAGGAAAGCAGGTTTCCTCACGATGTTTTCCTTCTTTGCTGAGCACGTGGTAAATCAGCATTTAAATGCAGAACAATTGTAGAAGTGCGGGCATTGTGGATTGAATTCGGGTCACTGATTTCATAGCATTCCGGCATTCATATTGTGAAATTTAATACGACCGCCCGGCCTCTGAGCTACCACGGCCCATCATCAGTCCAATGAAATTTTGATGATGATGAAATGTCGTCCATATAGCCATATTACAGAACTCTAAATTGTAGAAAGGTCTAACTTGGAAATAAATGAGAAGTTTAACTCCATTCCGCACATCTTCAGTAGTCAATAGCGCAGTTAACAAAATGACCAAACCTTAACGGGGCTTCTTAACAGCATCTGCTCTAAACGCAAATCGTCGTTACATCCTAGAGGACCGACTCTCGAGCCTCTAATCATGAAAATGTATTTATGACCTAATTAAACTTCTGTCTACCCTCCGCGCGAGGGAGACAACAATAAAGCATCCCCGCAAGACGGAATGAGACAGCGGACGACCCGGGCCGGTGATTAACGAGCGTTATATGGCTGGTTAAGTACCGTGTAATTTGCAAAACGACCCTTAATTACCTTTGAACACGGCTACCATCTCCGTCCTTATCGAACGGAGAGAGAGTACGTGTGGCGGAGAGAGATAAATAAAAGTTTGTGGGTGGCGCTTTAAAGGCGGTATTTAATGAGGCATTATTATGTCTGCCGTACAGATTAGGTTCACATGGCGCTGAAAATTGTTTGCCCGCTCTTTATATTTGGTTTTGCGCGAGACAAACAGATGTGCCGTCGCCGCCGGTGTGTTTATCTGCGCATCGCCATTTGAATACAGAATCAAAATTACTTGCGGTTGTTATGTGCTGTTTGTAATCTTGATACATAATGTTGATCTTTCGATATTTCCTCAATGTAATCACAGAAAACTATTCATGAACTAAACCTTCTCCTTTTTTATATTAACCGTCATATATCTACATAAGTCTAACAGCTAACTAAAACTGCTTATTGGCAGGGTTTTGCCAATTGATTGGCATTTCATTTGTATTTTTATTTGTTTTGTATTTTTAACACATGCCGATTTCACCTTTGAGCACGTGTTAAAACAGACCTAAAAAATCAATTAATAATTTTAGTACATTTAGTATTATATTCTTATAATAGTAAAGTTTACTACCACTTCTACGAGAATAAAAACCAATAATGTGAGCTCACGTCAATTTCTAGTATCTGTCTAGTTAGTATCTAGTATATTTCAAAATTATACATAATAACAAAATTTTATGTAAATAATTACTAATGTAATTGGTAGTATTGTAAATGTATTGGTTTGTAGAGGAATAAATTGTAGACGTAATTATGTTTTTTTTACAAATTTTAACGTTTATTTCTTTCACAGGTATGGTTTCAAAACAGAAGAACAAAATGGCGGAAAAAACATGCCGCGGAAATGGCAACGGCGAAGCGTAAGCAAGAGGAGCTAGGCGAGGAATGCGACGAGCAGGAGTCCCATGACAACGACCCCTGCAGCGACGACGACGACGCCAAGAGGCCCAGACTTGATCTCCATCTTCACCATATTCCTCATCATCGTCAGTGATTGCGTGCGCCCACCGCGGGCGAAACAGAACAAACTTTGACATGTGAACCCAGTGATGTGAAAATGTATCACCGGAACGCTTCAATCGATACGGGCGCAAAACTCGACTCTGAACTTAATCGCTACATCGATTACAATTACGATTATTCCAATTCAAGGATATCTAACTACAGTTTGACTGAAACGCCCTGCGATTTATCTAACTGGCAAGTACGAAGTATGAATAGAAGCGAGCACAACATGGCGGATGAGCGCGAAATCGCTAACGCTAGTGGCTCTCTGGATAGTGAACATGAAAATTTTAATAGTGATAATGCCGATGACAGTGAACCGATTAATTTCGCGTATTACCACTTTTAGAGGCTACAGACAGTATAAAAAATAATCGATAATAATTTAACGGAGGTTGTAAAGATAATATTTTGTTGTTGTATTTATGGCAATATGACTGTTCTTCCTTCTTTTGCCAACTTCCTTCCTGCCTTTTAAGCAGCATTTAGGTTTAAATGTCAATTTTTAATCTTCAAATAAGTAGCAAGACTTTAGTGTTTATGAGAACATGGACGCTATAAAATAGACCATTTAGTGAAGATTTTGTTGGACTGTTCTAGACAAAACGAAAAGCACAAACTCGATCTTTAAGCACATTTTACAACCACTGTACGCTTCCTTCGAGCATTTGTTTCATCACACTATGAATATTAAGCATAAAATCTAGAAACTGTCACTTTTCAAATGGTGCCGAAAATTGATAATAATATGTTTGTATTTATTATTTTCCTTTTTTTCTTTTTCTTAAAAAAAACGATGCCCCACAGTAGGATTTCTCCTGTGTCGTAGGTACGTTTTACAGGCATAAATTCCACATGCACAAACCACCCAGACCCGGAACAACTATATGTAGGCCATACAAATATTTGTACCGTGCGGGAATCAGGAGATGGGCAGCAGCATCTTCCTGGAACATCTTAATAAATAAACTGCGGTTGCCAACCCGCCTGCCAAGCGTGGCAACTATGGCAAAGTCCCCCCAAAAAGAGAGTTACTAACATTTGTAGGCATTCTATGGGGTAGGCCTATGTTCAGCAGTGGACTAGTGATAGGCTGAAATGATGACGATGATGGCGGGAATCGAACCCGCGACCCGCGGCGCAGAAGCCAAGGGCTTAGCCACTGTGCCAACCGAGCCGTCAAACAATTAGTTATTAACTACCTGATGATGCCCGCGACTAAATCATCGTGGATTTAAGTTTATTAAAATACCGTAGTATCTCTTTCCGGAATAAAAATTATCCTATGTTTGTCTTAAGGATCAAACAAGCTATCTCTGCGCCGAACTTCGTCAGGATTGGTTCAACGGTTGAGTTACTTTTCATTTATAATATTAATATGGTTAGTACGAATTTATGGAAACAGTTGTAAACTTATTTCCATTAACGTAACATTTCCAGGTATATTTTTTTTTGTAATAAGCAATTTGCAAGCAGCAAGACTTAAAAATTTCTGTCGACAGTAATGATAGTTAATTTTTACTGAAGATTTGCTGAACTGATAGAGACAAAACGAAAAACTATATCTTTTTTAAAGTGAACGCTTCACTTCCGACCACTGTAGGCTTCTCCGAGCATATTGCAATTGCTTAATACAAAGTAGACATTTACACATAAATAACGAAATTGCATAATAAATACAACCATAAGTTTTCATATTGGCGCCAAACATTAAGGCAAAGCGCCAAAAGTCCAAAGAAGATAATATTTTTAACAAGGAAACAAAGTTAGATAATGCGAAAACATTACATTTATTTAGCTCATAATAAATATTTTATGCTTGTAATTAAATACAGTTTTCAGTGTCTGACAGGCCAATTTCGCTTCATCTACTTTCATTAAACCTCTTCATTCATTCTCGTCATTTAAGGTACTCTTGCAGTGGCCTTTGCTATATACGTCCAATTTGATTTTAGTTCCTTCATCGAGCCCTTGCATCTTCCATCCACTGTCATTTTGTAGTTTTTTACAACCTCCTTTCGTCCAACATGTAATTTTGCCTTTTTTAAATATTTTCCATAATTTTTGTTATTTTTATCATTTAATTATACTGTCTGTAATCTGTATACTTTATATCTAATAGTGAAAAGCTGTGTAAAGTACATAGTGTTAATGAATTTTTATTTAGATCTGTAAATATATGGTTAAGTAGTCATCCCATATGTCTTAAGTAACTTATTATAGCTAGTTTTTACAAAATACCATAAAATAATAGTAAGTTTAATATTGTACATTTAAATTAAAAAGATTCCTGCTGCCAATTTTGCTACACTATAAAAAATATAATTGTTAAAAATCTTATGAGTTTTAAAACTAAAATCTAGTAATAATTTTCGAGCCATATGTTAAAGCAAGCAAATGTACGTATCGGTTATAATTATAACATATTTTTGTAAATATTTAGTCGTATTTGTTAAACAGCAATGTATTGTATATTGTAAGAGTTAAGGAGCATAATTGTAAATAGATATTTAAACGAATTTAATAAATACTTTATTGTAACTACTTGTAGTGATTACCACGCAAGATACTGCGTTGATTTATTCACGGTTTTTTTTTTAAGTTGTTTACTTGAATAGACGTATCACTGGCAAGTCGTGCAATTATTTAAAAATAAAAAAAAAATCTATGGTTTGTGAATTGTTGTATATATTGTCAGTCTCGGAATCCGCAAAGTAACAGATAATGATTTTGCTTGTTAATTTATCACATTACGATACCACTAACTGAAACGAATAGCCCCTCTTGATGCATATTTTGTCAAAAAATAAAAGAAATTTACGTGAATTTTTTTTGCCTATCTGTAAAATAAAAAAAGAATGGCCTGAGGTTCAAAGTTTCACGTAACACTTACGAGTAGCGATATCGTTACAAACTGCAATTCAAAGTAATTTGGCTCTTTTCTACATTCATCGCTAATTGAATTGACATATTTTTGACAAATTTCTTTACATACAAACATAAGATCACGACTGTATCCCATAAGGGGTAGTCAGAGACTGGGCACTCACTGCAAAAACAGATGACTGCCACAATCCACGTTTCACCAAAACAATATAATGCACTTGGTGTGATAGGTGGTGAGCCCATCGCCACCACGCGCTGTTGGGTGCACAGTGCAGTTTAATTCCTTACTCGTCTTTTACGAGATCCGCTGGATGAGATGGAGTGGGAGAAAAAATTCACAAATTTCTTTATGTCTAGAAAAATGCGTCGCTTCTTTTAATAATTTTAGATCAAGTGCAGATCTCGACGTAAATATTACATAGTCAGTTTCAGTACTTTAAGTCGATTGAATTGAAATCGCATCATTCTCAACATTCCATTACATCCAAGAGATAGATTCAGGCTACTTTATCATACCAACTGTATAATACATACCTTACTTGAGCGTGGGCGATCTACGTAATGTGGTTGAAATAAACGGTTAGTAAAAATATTTTATTTGTATTATTTAACACCTCATTTTCAGATAATAAAGATAAAATGAAGCGCCAATAGCGTAATGGTAAAGTAAAAGTAACAGCCCATAAATGTCCCACTGCTGAACACAGGCCTTTAATTTCTGAGAGGGTTTGGAGCGGGTAAGAGTCCGCCACGCTGCTCCAATGCGGGTTGTGCGGACTGCACATGTCCTCGAAATATTTTTTATTTCTCAGACATGCAGGTTTCATCACGATGTTTTCCTTCACCGCCGAGCTCCAATGCAGGTTGGCGATTTCACATGTCGTCGAAATCTTTTCATTCTTCAGACATGGGGGCTTCCTCGTGATGTTAACCTTTACCGCTGAACACAGTGGTGAATCGCCGGGCCTCGACATGAGGTCGGGAGATGAAGCCCGCAACTCGACTGTCGTGAGCCAACACAAGCTTTTAAGCTTAGTTGGAGTTAAATGAAATTTTAGTAATTTTAAAAGCGTTGTTAGTATCATTTAAAAAATGCTAATGCAGTCAATTTTTTACACAGTTAAATTTAAATCTTTAAATTTATATTGTACAAAATTTCATCGACATAATTTTATATCCTTACCATAATGAAGGTCGGGAGTTTGTATGTTTGAACGCGCTAATCTCAAAAAATAGTAATTCGATTTGGAAAATTGTTTTTGCATTAGATAGCACACTTATTGAGAAAGGTTTTATAATGAATTCTTATATTTACGCGAACAATGCACATTTAATGGAAACTAATTTTACGGATTTGATCGCGTTTAATTTTTACTATTTATAACCCGACGTTTCGAGTGCTTTACAGCACCCATGGTCACGGGAGGACTGAGGTGACAGATGTCCTAATATTATAGTTCACCCGAAGTACCTTCAGCTTTTAAAACTTATGCAAATGCTTTGAATACTCAGATCGGCATGGTACCAAGCCATACAGCTCAGTCATGAGGTGTATTTTACGCAGGCGAAACAGCAGGGCACAGTTACCAATATATTAGTAGACATAGAACCGCTTTCTTGTCATCAGTTTAAAGTGTCACGTCAATTATCCATTATCGGTAATTATTTCATACCAAAAGAAGTAATAAGAAACAGTTTCCGTCCGATTCTACGAGTATAACCGGAATATTCGTGTATCAACAACTCATCAACCAGCAACACGACGTAATATCCGCTCTACGCACAATAAATGCAGCCAAAACATTTATCGAATCCACGAGTCTTTACGCGTGGAGTTGTAAAGTCCAGTGCATCATTGAGTTTTTTTTATTTATTCTTATTTTTTATAATATAAATAGTTTAAATTAAACGTAATAAAATCCGCTTCATTTAAATGTGTAGCATTCGCGTAAATATCAGAAATCATTATTTAATATCCTTTTAGGTTTCTTAATAATGCAAATTTGATTACGAAATAAGAATGAAACATAATAGAAATATGTTTATTGATTGTTGATTATTGTCATAATGAAGGAAGGTAAGTTACTTTGCTAAGATCCGCATGCAAAATATAAAAATGGTGTATATTACCTAGTTTTTTGAAGAGCACCGCCCGCCCTCCCTCAGTAGCGTGCACAAGCAAACTAACACCGCCACCAGAAACCGCCACCAGGTACCCTCCACCAACCACTACAATACCACCACTAGATAATATACACCACTGAAGTCGAGAACACGACACGTGTTTCGCCCCAAAACGAGGCATTATCAAGCGTCATAGACTCTACGACAGACGGCCGCGGCCGTGCTCTTCAAAAAACTAGGTAATATACACCATTTTTATATTTTGCATGCGGATCTTAGCAAAGTAACTTACCTTCCTTGAATATAATGGATTTCCGCAAAGTAACGCCTGATTCTATTACCTATATTGTCATAATACTCTTGGAACGTAATTTTTATGTCACACAAAGTACATTTGTCATGGAGAAACCATAAATTATTTACCCATTTTAAAAACAATTTTGTATATAATATTGATTAATTAAAATAAAATTTTCATTATAGTTTCATTATCAGCAATATAATGATAATAATATGAGAAATCGACGAAAATAATGATGTTAAGGACAATATATAATAATTTATACCAGATAACATAATTATTAGTAACTATTTATACTATTAATGGTATTAGGTAATGAGACGAGCGAGTCGCACACCGATGGTAAGTGGTCACCGCCATGAACATCGCCAATACCAGAGCAGTTACAGCGTTTTTTATTGGATGAATTGAGGGAACAAGCAATACGTTCACCTGATGGTAAATGCAACGTTTGCTCATAACAAATGCTGTGTCACCCAGAACATTTCTATGTGACTCCACACTGCGCCCGTCACTCTGAGACATCAGTTCTTAAGTCTCATATGCCTAGTAATACATAAATATATGTCAGAATAACTGGTCATGGGGTGGTATCTACCTAGACGGATTCCTACATAGGAATCCTGCCACTTTGCCGTCATTGAGAAAGGAGTTGTCTGTTTTGTAAAAGCTTTTGTTTAATTTATTTAACAAATAAAAAACCTGTAATTCCTCTGATATTAGGGATGTCCACGGCGGTAATCACTTACCAGCAAATGAGCCGCTTGCTCGTTTGACCCCTTTCTATATAAAAAAATAACTTTACAGTTGCGATGAGTTTGAAATTACATTCTAAATGTGAATGCCTGTGTAGCCAGAAAAATACCGGCTGTAAACCACGCTCCCCACAAAATATCAGCATAAGCAGCAGAACACTGCTCCTTTTTGTATGGTATGTGGGGAGAACTGGAGGGTAACTGACCACCAGACTTCCTGTCGTTGTCCTCAAAGGTGGCAATGCAACAACATCGTGATATTTTTATCCAGCTTTAGCATTTAGACATCAGATGAGCTACTCGAACAGTGCAATCCATACTTACCGTGTTCCAGGGCGGTTCTCACCGCCCAGAGTTACCGACACACAAGTCGACAGTCCGAATGGAGGCCCGCAGCCACCCTCGGTCATTAGACGACTTAAAAACCTTTTAGAGATATTCTAAATCGCGCAGGCACGCAGCGAGCGCGACAGTCCGAATTTCGAGGTTATTGTAGGAGTTTATTTATGTATTTATGTTTGGGTCAAACCAAACCTGGCACGCGGGCCCCTGGCTAGTGAGCACAGTATCCGATGAAGCTGTAAAAGCCAAAAAAGGCTAACAGCAATTACATCACCGAAATTATATAATCCATACTTATATTACAAATGCGAAAGTAACTCTCTGTCCCTCTGTCTGTTTGTTACCTTTTCACGCTTCAACCGCTGAACCGATCCTGACGAAATTTGGAACTGAGATAGCTTGCATCCTGAGGACGGACATAGGATACTTTTATCACGGAAAATCAAATAGTTCCCACAGTATAAAAAAAAACCTATATCCACGCGGACGAAGTCGCGGGCATCAGCTAGTGTTTACTAAAATAGTAAAGAGTTTTACTGTGTGTGTTTGTTCAGAGTCGTGGTAGAAGAAAATCAAAATATCGTGGAAAACCTACATGTCTAGAAATAATAAACACTTCGGGGACATGTGCAGTCCGCCAACCCGTATTGGAGAACCCTCAAAACCTTCTCAGAAATGGCTCAGGCCTCTCAGGCCTGTGCTCAGTGGGACATGCACAGGCTGACACTTACTGGCTGGCAATTACTTACTTTTACTGGTGGTAGGATTCCTATTCAGAAACTCGTCCAGATGGCAGCAACGGTTATTCTGCCGTGAAGCAGTAGCGTGCAAACATGACTGTTTTTTGGTTTGAAGGGCACTGAAATCTTGAGTTATTACTGGGCATATACACAAATTACTGGTTTTCGGGTCTGGTTGTGTAAAATATATATACTGTTTTGGTGAAACGTGGATTGTGGCAGTCATCTGTTTTTGCAGTGAGTGCCCAGTCTCTGACTACCCCTTATGGGATACAGTCGTGATCTTATGTTGTGTAAAATTTATATATAAAACGCACTCACGATACAGGAGAAATCCTAGTGTGGTGGATCATTTTTGCCCGCGTAAAATAAATCGACATGATTGCACCATACTGCATGGTACCTTATGACCTGAGCATTTACAATATAGCATATACAATATAGCATTTACAAGGTAGCTCAGGGGCTAGGCGCTCGCTTTTAATTTCATAGTACGCGAGTGACCTGGGTTCGATTCCCGGTGCCGGCACCACTAAAATTGTTAATTGCAATTTTAAGTGCTGACTTACCACGCGCTCGGCGGTGAAGGAAAACATCATGAGGAAACCTGCATGTCCGAGAAATTAAAAATATTTCGAAGACATGTGAAGTCCGCCAACCCGCATCGGAGCAGCGTGGCGGATTCATCCTAGCTCCAAAACCCTCTCAGAAATGAGAGGAGGCCTGTGCTCAGTAGTGGGACATTTATAGGCTGAAACTTTACTTTTATTTACAATTTGACCCTTCTCGGTGATGTTAGGTACTCAGCGTTACCTTAAAGTTCATCATAATCATCATCATCATTTTAGCGTATCACTAGTCCACTGCTGAACATGGGAGGCCTATGACCACACATTTCCACAAAAGTTTGTAGCTCTCACTTTCGGGTGATATTGCCATAGTTGCCACGCTTGGCGGTGTCGGCCAGATGAACATAATCGTCATTTGTATAAAGGTGGCACAGGTAGGCCACGCGGTTTCTCTCGCGTGAAAGAAGCCGACCCCGATCGATGATATACATATATATTTCCCTATTTGAAACGGATTTTGGGGTTTTAAATTTTTCGCGCGGAACCCTAATTATTTTTCTAAAATTAAAGTATCCTTAGTTACCCGCTATATCAGCAATCTGTCAGATAGTGAAAGTCCCGTAAAAATCGGTCCAGCCGTTTCGGAGATTAGCCGGAACAAACACACAGACAGACAGACAACATTTTCAAAAGTTGTTTTTTTCTTATTAGTACCGTATATACTTACATCAGCATTGAGTAAAAAGCTGTAATTTTGTTATCACAAATAGACACTTCAATTTTATTTGTTTGTATAGATTAAAATGAAGATTACAAGCGTGGATGACATGGCATTGAATATAGAACAAGGACTTACTATTACAGAGTTAAAGCTTGTAAAAGAAATCAATTTCGAAGCTTGGATGGTCAACAACATAATTTATAATTGAACAAAACATCGGATATAGTGTGTCTGCTGGAAGTGTATCTTACAAAGATGAAGTCATTCTGCACGACGCCTTACTTCGCGAGCGATCGGAAAAACCTTCGGGGCAATCGAAGTGGGGCCCCGGCAAAAATCGCGACGCGCAGCCTCGTCGCCATGACAACCGTTTGCCTCCCCCTCAGGACAGCACAAAACTGAGTTTAACACGTATAAGATACAGTACAATTTTAAACGAGTTCTGTTACAGCGATCGTGAATTTCAGTTGCGAATGTTCCATGTAGTTATAAATGTAAAACAGCGTTTTACTGTTCGCGTTGAGGGCACGTGGAGGAGGAGGGGGCCTTGTAGGTGGGGTGTATCCTTAAGAGGGATGAGGGTATTCGGGGTGGTATTCTTTCATTTGTTGTGGCTCGGGTTGGAAGCGATAAGGTGCGGCGTCTAGGCACCTTTTATTTATGACTCCATTTTAAACTGGGGGCGAAGAGAGTTACGCAATTCGGTCGAGTGTGATTTCTTGGTATTGGGGGATGCTCCGGGACTTTAGCTTTAGCAATGGTGGTTAAATGTGTGCTCCCTGATTTATAACTAAAGCTCTTGTTATGTGTTACAAAGAAAGAAATAACTGGGTAGAAAGCATTAGCCTACATTGAGTATTTTTGGGTAGATATTATTTAAATAAATCTTTCGAATACAAGAGGAAATGGTTGCAAGATTTTTTGCTTCTAAATTCACTAAGCAGCAGTGTACAACAAACTGTGTTTCGGTCTGAAGGGAACTGTAAGCTACAGTAAGGACTAATGTATGAGGGGGACGGGCGTAAAGTGGTGCCACACAGAAATGTTCAAGATGACACAGCATCATGAGCACAGCAGTTATGGGCAGACGTTGCACTTACCATCAGGTAAACGTTTTGCTCGTCTCGTCATTTCCTCCTTCAAACAAATTAAATTAAAGAAAATTTATCAGGTGCTGATCATAGGACAGCCAAGACAGGATTTGCCATAATCGCAACGTTTGGCAGACGAATTGGCGAGGTTGAGCTTTCCTCTGTTGCCAGTCACAAGGCTAGATAATGAAGGTCTGGCATAATTGAGATGGTTATTCCGTCATCAATCACAAGCAGTTAGATTTTCGTGACATAACCATTAAATTATTGGTGCTCGGGTCTAGTTGTGTGTGTTCGTCCCTGTATCTCAGACACTGCGTGAAACCTACCTCTTATCTTTTCGTGTGAGAATTATCGGGCGCGTGTTGGTTGGTAAAGCGCACATTGGAGTCACTATGGCACCGTCATCGAATCAGCGACATTAACACTTGATTTTTTTTTAACGAAGAAAGTGACGAAACGTGCAAATCGTTCACCTGATGGTAAGTGCAACGTCCGCCCACGACAAATGCTGTGTCACCCAGAGTATTTCTGTGTGACGCCACACTACGCCCGTCACCCTGAGACATCAGTTCTCAAGTCTCAAATGCCCAGTGATTACGCTAGCTCACAGTGCCCTTCAAACCGAAACACAGTAATGCTTGCATACTACTGCTTCACGGCAGAATAACTGGCCCTGGTATGGTACCTACCTAGACGGATTACTGCATAGGAATCCTACCACCAATTATCAGAAATCATTGATTGACCGTTTATTGAACAATATTAATTTGTTAAGATCCGCATGCAAAATATAAAATGGAGTATATTACCTAGTTTTTGAAGAGCAAAACAGTAGCGTGCACAAGCAAACTAACACCACCACCAGGAATACTCCATCACTAAAACAATACCACTAGGTAATATACATACACCACCGAAGTCGACGCACATACACCACGACATGTGCTGCGCCCCAAAACGAAGTATTATCAAGTGTCGTAGTATCTGTGCTCTTCAAAAACTAGGTAACATACACCATTTTATGTTTTGCATGCGGATCTTAGCAAATTAACTTTCCATTCCTTCTGGATAATGGATTTCCGCAAAGTAACGTTCATTGAACGAAAACAGCGACTGATGGAAATGACAGCGATAGCTGGCACAGCAATAAACGAAAATCGAACCTATAAAAACAGAATAAAAGGCTGTAAAGCGGCCCACGTGCACCCTGGTACTACGTCCATGTTTACTGTTCTAACAACTGAGACGGCCACACAGACGCTAGCGGCGGTATTCTGGAAAGCATTGCGTCACTAATGGGGCAGAACTATCGTTCTCTTGAAATACATGGATGTATATGGCCCTCATCATCTTTAGCCTCTTTCAAACCAGCTAGTAAGAAATTGGTTTTGAAATCGCAGGTCTCCGGTTCGATTCTCGAACGAAACATGCGTCATACTTGTGAACAGGTGCTGTTGGTGGAGGCTGGTCTGCTCGAGTTTGCAATGCATTTATTCATTTGTTATTAAATGTTGCATAACATTTTGTCATGGAGCGTGCTTTGGTTTTCTATGAGAGTGTTCTTTGTAAATTTATTTGTAGTGTACTTTTGATAAAGATAACAAAATAGAGGATACCTACGGAGTTTCATTCGCCTGTGTCTTCTCCGTCAGAAGAACCTCATGACGCTAACGGCGGTGGATTCACAAACGAAATTTATATTTATTGTGTCAAAAAAAAAACTAATGTTTGTATGAGCTTCACATAGTTGTGTTTAGTCAGCACGGAAGACAGCTTAAGTTTTTAAAAAATGTTAAGAGTCAAAAAACAGTCCTCTGCCCAGCAATAGCCTTTCCCAAATAAAAGGAAGAAGAGGAAGATTTCCTCTTCTTTCTTGGTGATTGGCGATTGCAATACCAGATATTCCGCAACTCAGATACGCTACTGCTACAGATGTTCCGAAAGATGCTGCTACCCATCCTCTGGTTTTCCCTCTGTCGTTTACGACACCCACGGGGTGAGATGGGGTGGTAGATTCTCTTAAGCCGCCACCACACGGCCAATACACTTTATTATACAATAAATCACACAAAAATACTTCATTTTCATAATATTTATTTCAGTATTTAATTTTTAGTATTCTGTGAATGGTGGTGCGCGGTCATCATAACGAAGGTCCCCATCCCTTACGTGTGTTAAGAAGTTAAAATATTTCATTTTATTTATGTTGTGTCGTTGATACCGACGTTGATAAAGTACCCGCAATAGACGAGCTTGTATGAAAACACTAATGAAAGTAGAAGAAGCAAAAAAAGCAAAGAGAATAATATCAGAACATGCAATGCTGTCACTATACTGCTTGTATGCGTATGCGCAATGGGGAGTGAGATTTTCCTGACTAGTACCAAAATGGCCGCGCCGTGGCACGCCACCGGTCTCGTCTCGTTTCCGGCGGGGGCGAAAAGTGGGCTACTTGTGTTGTCTCTCCGGGGAACCCCTTATATGGGAAAACGACGTGATTGTATGTATGTTGTAAAATATGATTTTTTTATTGGATGAAGTGACAAGTCGACACAACCATTCATATCATGGTAAGTGCGAAGTCTACCGATAAAAATGCTCTGTCACCCAGTATATTTGTGTGTGACATCACACTGTGCTCGTCACACCGAGACATTAGTTCTTAAGTCTTATATGCCCAGTAATTACACAGCTCTCAGTGCCCTTAAGACCGTAACACATTAGACCAAACCTTCACTTGGATACCGCATATTCAAATGACTGCGGAGAGGAGGATTCGTAAATGTTTGCCCACTACTGCTTCACGGCAGAATAACTGGCCTGGAGTGGTACCTGTCTAGGTAGGTTAGGTGTAAGAAAATCTGCCATCCCGCTCCATCACATGACTGTCCTAAAGTGCTCTGTAAATCTGATGGCTTAAGACAAATGGCGGGATAAAATGAATAATATATAAAATGCCAGACCGGCGACAGCCAATTGTGTCTGGTGCTGCGATCGCCAATGAGCCCCCTGTGTTTTTTTTAATGAACAAAGTGACAACACGAGCATATCCTTCACGTGAACATTTCTGTGTACCACCACACTGCGCTCTTCACCCTAAGACATCTGGTAACCCCCATATGTCTTGTAATTACACTAGCTCAGTGCCCTTCAGACCGAAACACAGTGGTGTTTGTATGTTTATGCTTGACGGAAGAATAACCGGCACTACGGTGGTACCTTTTATTTTATATTTTTTTTATCGAACAGGGGGCAAACGAGGAGGTGACTCACGTGGTGGTAAGAGATCACCGCTGCCCATGAACACCTACAACCTAGACGGATCGTTGCATAGGAATTTTAACAAGTGTCTTAGGTGGTGCAAAACCGCAGAATTCTCGAAGTTTGGGACCAAAAATAACCACCTTATCAATGTTATCGTTTCTGATAAAATCCCCGCATGTTCAAAAAAAACGAAACAATAATTTATTTCCCATCGAGATCGTACCTGAGCATACCAGAATAAACTGTCAAATATTGTGAAATAAGTGTAACGTATCTACGCAGTGAGTGATTCACGTTTAAGTAGATTTACTGCGTCGGTCCGGCGGTCCGTCTATCCGTCTGTCCGTTCGTCGCTTGATTTATGCATTCACCCACATCGCCCACGGAACGCTGCGTAATTAATATCCTATACTTTATTGTCACTTGGATCAACTTGATATGAAATTGGTACATGGACGTTTATGCGTTTCAATTTGAGTATCGTTTTCTGATTAATATGAGATCTTATTGTGCAATACGACGGAACTATTTTAACCTAACCAATTAAACTTATAAATAAAAGTAATCTTTTTTCATTTTCGATCTTAATTTAATTTCTTCACCTCTTTATAAGTGAGCATCAAGTTTCACCTGAAGTTTTGGGGTAAAACATGGTGTTCTTCAAAAACTATTTATAAATTGCTTAGATCCTATGCAGGAATCCGTCTAGGTAGGTACCACCCCAGGGCCAGTTATTCTGCCGTGAAGCAGTAGTGTGCAAACATTACTGTGTTTCGGTTTGAAGGTCACTGTGAGCTAGCGTAATCACTGGACATATGAGACTTATGAAAAATGTTCTGGGTGACACAGCATTTGTTATGGGCGGACGTTGCACTTACCATCAGGTGACGTTTTGCTCGTTTCATCACTTTACACAATAAAAAAAAAATCCGCGTGCAAAATTACACAACATTTGTAATTTTGCACACGTATCTTGGCAAATTAACTTTCTTTCTCTTTATCGATTTCTGATCCTGATTGATTCTTTATCCTTTGTCCTTTATCGATTGATATTTATAACTTTTTTTAGGCCAACCATAAAAAAAATCTTGTAGGATTGTGGTCAAATATCAACATCATTATCGGCCCATTATCAGTCCATTAGACTAGTTTCTCCCTAGTTATCAGAATTTGCTGTGATTAAGATTGTTTATCCATTAAATGTCGAAGATATATATCTCTTGCATTCTTCTTAATCAAATTTTACGCCAACGACGGAAGGAAATGCATTGACGTATTTCTTATATTGCAAACTCAGTGCACAGAGCTCAATAAAATTTTCTTGAACAACATCAATCGATGTCGCATCGTCCATTTTGTCGTCATTCCAACAATCAGACAGACAGAGCAGTCACAAACGATTGGAAATCAATTCAAACATTTAACTTTATTGTACGACACTAAACAAGGTCAGTAAAACACGCCAATAATAAACAACTTTAGTGCCGGTGACGCACTATAAATTAAGACGTCCAGGTACATCAGACGCTTCTAAAACAATGGGCTCGTAAACACAAATCATGTTCAGATGAGATCCGATAAAAATAGTTTTAATTTTATATTGTTATTTACTTTTGGGCATCGTTAAATATTGACGCATATTAAAATACGATAAAATTAACCAATAAACGTCCCACCGTTGGCCATAGTTCCCATCTGATCGTACATGAGTCCAGGTACGATACTAAAAATGGAACTTGAAAGATGCTTTTCAGGCGAGTTTTCTGGTTTTTTTTTTATTTATTTATTTAGGAAACAAAAAGCTTATTTACAAATAGATATAATAATAAAAGCTAAAAACAGTTTCCAATACTAAATAACTAAATAATGTGTTGAGTAAACATCAAAATTCATTTAACAGTGTTCAACAATAACATAACATAATTTTAGTAATTTTTTTTA
This sequence comes from Luehdorfia chinensis, assembly GCA_019845155.1. Classification (NCBI taxonomy): domain Eukaryota; kingdom Metazoa; phylum Arthropoda; class Insecta; order Lepidoptera; family Papilionidae; genus Luehdorfia; species Luehdorfia chinensis. Next base: position 767,439 of record JAHVAK010000696.1, read on the forward strand.
ACAATACATATATGTCTGTTAAGATTGTAACGAAATATATCAGCATCTTTGTATTTTTCATTATACTTTTTATATGATCTTACTATAAAGCAGTTTCTTAAATAATTAGTTCGACAAAACGGAATTGCAAAAGTTTTTTTTACGGCGTCGGCTAACTCTAGAACATTGAAAAGTCACTTAACAGATAAGGAGAATCTATTAAATTGGAAACAATTTTATATAAGAATATTTGGTCTGTGCTCTCTTCGCCTTTCCAGAGCAACGATGTGGTCTGTGTTGTGATCAGGAAACTTGTAATTAAGACGTCTAACGTATTTTTTTCTGAATTCTCTCTAGAGTGCATGTATTTAGAGTATTGAGGGTTCCAGTTTCTTTACTACGGTGCAAATGACATCCCGAAGGTCGTGGATAGAGATCGCGAATCGCGATATTCGCGCATATGGCTGTGGCCATATGTTAATTGGGTACGCTTTTTCACGATGATTGCTAATCTAGTGTTAACATATATCTCAATGTCTCTTTGCTTTTTTAATATTTTTGAATAACTTAAAATTACAAAAGTTACATTTAATAGAACTACTATTCCTTTTACGAGACCACTCATCCAGTAGGCTACAATCAGACTCAACCAATAGTAATAGCGAAGCACGTTTTGCATTACAAAGGAGGCACCTGCAGGGAACTAACTTTTACTGGTGGTAGAAGTTCTATGCAGGTTTGATTAGGAGATTTGTAGCCATTACACCTTCGCCGATAAAGCATGCGTTGCATTTTTTTTAAATGACTGGCGCAACTAGGGGACCTGCTTGACGTACTCCTTTCCAGATAACAGACTTGCCAAAACGGTGTCAGACTGCAACTCAAATATTACACTAACATTAATGCAGATTTGATAAGTTTACCACAATCGATGCGTTTCCGCTGGAGAAGAAATGGCGCAAGAAACTCCAGCGACGCTTCTGTTTATGACACTACTGCTAGGGGAAAACCGGCCTGAGATGCGGCGGTATCGCGAATAACTTTGTCTGATACGCCCACGCCGACGGCGGGGGCGGTATGATGGTGATAATGGGTGTTTGTAGTGTTGAGTAGAGCGCTTGGGCAATAGTGGTCGCGTCGTCAGGTCCTCGAGGATGCCTCGGTCTCCTTTTTCCGCGGGTCGAGTTTTGGTGTATCGCGAGGGGGTTGTAAGTGGCGGCACTGACAACCAGTGGGTTGGGGTGCGTGGCGGCAGAGTCGAAGTATCGGCGAGAGGCCAACTTTAGATATTGGGCTATGGTAGGAAGCCCTAAATCGATATGAAGGTTAGCATTACGCACGAACCACGGTGCTCCCGTGGCTTTACGCATGAATCGATTTTGTATTACCTGAAGTCGGTGAATTTGACGCGGGGAGGCATGCGCAAATACGGGGCTTGCGTATGTCATAATTGGCCGAATACAGGCTTTGTAAAGTGTAATTTTATTACGTAGGGACATTTTGCTATTTTTATTTAGTAACGGATGTAATCGACCGAGGACGAACGCCGCTCGGTTCCTTACTCGGTTAATATGTGGACCGAAGCTGAGTCTCGAGTCTAATAGGACGCCTAGGTATTTGACTGTCTTTTCCCAGGGGATTGGACGATCGAATAACTCTATGGTGGGGAGATGCTGCGTTATGCGCCGCGAGAAGTACATGGCTGCACTTTTGATTGGGTTGACCTCGATCCTCCATTTCCGAAACCAGTTCCCGAGGGTTCGGGCTGCGGATTGGACGCGTTTAGAGATAGTGTCTGGATTACGTCCAGACACATATAGGCAGGTATCATCTGCGAAGAGGGCGAGTTCGACGCCGCTGGTGTGCGGTATGTCGTTCGTGAAAAGGGTGTAGAGCACGGGACCTAGGACTGAGCCTTGTGGTACGCCGGCTAGGATGGGATGTGATTCGGATCGCACCCCCTCGACGCGGTAGCGGAAGGTTCGACTGCGTAAGAAATCTCGTATGATGAGTACGAGGCGATCCGGCACACCGAGTCCATATAACTTGTATATGAGCCCGTTGTGCCAGACCTTGTCGAACGCTTTCGCCACGTCGAAGAAGAGCGCTCCGGTATGAAGCCCGCGTATGAAGCGGGATTGAATGTGCTCCGTTATGCGGTGCACCTGCTGGGTACATGTGTTTGGCACGGAATCCAAACTGCTCGTGGATGGGGATCCCTCGAGACTGCATGAAGTCTCTTAAGCGTTATCATCATTCTATGCAGGATCCTAGGTAAGTTGCATGGCCATTCCCATTCTGCCGTCAAGCAGTGCGGTGCAAACTGTTTCAGTTTAAATGACACTGTAAGCTAGTGTTATTACATACATACATACATACATAAGATAACGAGAGGCCTATGTTCAGCAGTGGACTATTGATAAGCTGCAACGACGACGATGACGACGATAGTTAACTTTTAGTTTATAACCAATAAATGCAAGGTACATAAGTGCAGAAATTCTGCCTAGACGGAAGAATTCCTAGCCTACCACAGGTAGGTATCACCCAAGGCCAGGTATTCTGCTCTCTAGCAGTAGTGTGCAAATATTACCGTGTTTCTGTTTGAGAGAAACTAAAGCTAGTGTAATCACTGGGCTTATGAGACTTAAGAACTGATGTCTCTGGGTGGCTCACATAGTTCGGTGCCACACAGAAATGCACGAATCCGTCTTGGTAGGTACCACCCCAGGGCCAGTTATTCTGCCGTGAAGCATTGATGTGAAACATTACTGTGTTTCGGTTTGAAGGGCACTGAGAGCTAGCGTAATCACTGGGCATATGAGTGTGGTGTTACACAGAAATGTCACTTTCTCCTATTAACAAAACGTGACGTGCATCTGGCCATTTTTGGGAAGGTACTGGTCAATAAATGACAACGTTGTCAAAATTAGCGAGGAAGAAATGATTATTACTTTTATTAAAAAGGTTCATTAGGCATTATATCATACTGCCCATCGTCGAAAATGGTCAGGAGGAAATTATATTTGCAGACATCATATGACACTGCCTATCAGATATTGATTCATAAGCGTGAACATATAAGCTCAGATAATATCGACTCAAGCGTGAATACGTGGGATGTGGATTTACGACTTACTTTATGACATAATATAGCAATTTGGTATAAAAAATAAGTTATAATAAACAATTTATTGTATGTTCTTTCGACAACGTGGTGACTCAAGGCACCATTATATAAATAAATGAAATGGAATTGTCCGTCTTTTTCATTTATGTATTTACAACATTGCGCCCGTCACCGTAAGACGTAAGTTCTTAAGTCTCATATGTCCTACCTACTATGTTAAGTACTATCGCAATCACGTACCAATTAAAAAAAAAAGAATTAAAATTACAGCCTATGAATGTCCCACTGAGCACAGGCCTCCTCTCATTTCTGAGAGGTTTTTGGAGCTAGGAAGAATCCGCCACGCTGCTCCAATGCGGGTTGGCGGACTGCACAGGTCTTCGAAATGTTTCCCCCAAGTCCGCCACGCGGAGACCACGGGACTAGGAGACTTGCACTCGGAAGCACTAGCCTTCCCGGCCCCGGCGCCGGATCTGGTCTGTGGCTCCGCGCCAATCACATTACGGCCGCGGAGGATAGGGAGAGAGGCAACGATACCCCAACACTCCTCTTCCCTCGCGGCCCCAACACCGCCGCATTTACGGAGCGACCCCGCCAAAGTAACAGGGGACAAGTAGAGAGGCAACGCAACACCTACACTCCACTCCCCCTGCGACTCCACCTCGGCTGCGGAGGGCAGCGTACTGCTCCCCCCCAGCAGTCCGCCTGTTCGAATCCCAAAGTGGGCTTGCGTAGCCCACTCGAAGCGACCTCCTCGCGCCAACCTGACGCCACAGGCCGACCTTGTTGTCCCCTCTTAGCTTCACCGTGGGTGACCAAGCCACGGTTACTAAGCCCCCCGCCACGTCAAGGCGAGAACACATTGAGGGGGGATCACGGAGGCTTGTCTTCACCTGACGTCACGCCAATGCGATTAGAGGGTACTACCCAATACATTTTAGGATTTCTCCTGTATTGTGAGTGCGTTTTACATACATTAATATCTTTTGCAGGAATCCGCCCAGAAAAGTACTTCCCCAGGGTCCGTTATTCTGCAGGGAAGCAGTAGTGTGCAAACATTAACGTGTTTCGGTCTGAAGGGCACTGAGAGCTAGTGTTAATTACTGAGCATCTCATACTTAGGAACTGATGATAACCGTTTTGGGTGTCACGGCGTGTGTTATGGGCAGATGCTGCACTTACCATCAGGTGAACGTTTTGCTCGTCACGTCACTTTCCACAGTGAGAGCAGTATGATGTTATTCTGCACGAATAAAGTCTGTCCGTACAATACCTTAGTCGCCTCTTACGACACCTCGGCAGGAAAGAGTTAGGCGCTATTCTACTCTGCCGGACACCTATCGGCAAAATATGAAATGGTGTATATTACCTAGTTTTTGTAGAGCACCGCCCGCCCTCCCACATTAGCTAACTAACACCGCCACGAGGAGCCGCCACCAGATACCATCTACGACTATTACACTACTAGGCAACACATCATTGAAGTCGAGACCACGACACGTGGTTCACCACAAAACAAGGCATTATCACATGATATGGTATGTAACTGGTGGCAGTTCCCAGTTGCAGATTTTGCGGATCTTAGCAATTATCTTTCATTGACTAAATTGGTACCGTGACCCAAATACAGTCACGGCCTACGTCAACAAGAGCCGCCACTTCGATCGATCAAGCGCCACCTTGTGCTCGTCTTCCACCTGAAGCTCGCGCAAGTCCGGTCCTTACCTAAGAAATAAGGACTTTTATAACTACAACACAATACATTTTACTGGTGGTAGGATTCCGATGCAGGAATCCGTCTGGGTAGATACCACCCCAGGGCCAGTTATTCTGCAGTGAAGCAGTAGTGTGCAAACGTTACTGTGTTTCGGTTTGAAGGCCACTGAGAGCTAGCGTAATCACTGGGCATATGAGACTTAAGAACTGATGATTCAGGGTGATGCGCAGTGTGGTGTCACACAGAAATGTTCTGGGTGACACAGCATTTGTTATGGGCAGACGTTGCACTTAACATCAGCTGAACGTTTTGCTCGTTACGTCACCTTATCAAATAAAAAAAAAGCATTAAAAAATTAAAAGACGTATAACAATACATTTACAAATTACGTTGGGTTGTAACAAATAAAAGGCTGTCGACTGACGAAGGTGCCGAGGCTGTTATTCTGCCAGTGCCTCAGGTTTTCCGAGCAGTTGCCGCACTGGCTTGATAATTAAAAAAAAACTATACTCATACACGTACTGCGTCATAACGAAAGAATTTTTATAACCTCATACATAAGCCTTCCAAGCTTAATCGAAATAACATTTTCAAAGTTATTACCTTTAGAAGGGTCCGCTCATCAATCTGCTCGCACCTCAGGATTGCAATCCTATAACATATATATCATCGCCAGTGTGCATTTTTATTGAAATTAATAACCGACGCAGTAAAACGCAATAAACGCCAATTAAACTCGCGCCATACATCCAGAACAATGTCCGTTTGTCTCTCGGTCATTAAAGTAACGAATAAAGTTTAATGGGAAGCTTGTGAAACGTAGTTAAAGTGATTGATATTGCGTTTATTGCTCTTAAATCAATCTTAACAACTAATCGATTCATGTATATTTTAGTTTTGAACACGATTCGTTATTGTTATTTGCAAAACCATTTAACCGTTTTTTTTAAACAGATCACAACTGCCCATGAACATCCGCAACACCAGAGGAATTGCGAAAGCATTGCCACAACAAAAATAGCTTTTTTAACTGGTAGATGGCAATCCAGGAATCCGTCTAGGTGGTACCTATCACGGTGTCAATTATTCTACCGTCAAGCAGTCGTTTCAGCCTATCACTAGTCCACTGCTGAACATAGGCCTCCCCCATAGATTGCCACAAAAGTTAGTAGCTCTCGTTTTGGGAGGATCTCGCCATAGCTGCCACGCTTGGCAGGCGCATTCATTTATTCAGATGTTCCCGGAGGATGCTGCTGCTCATCTCCTGCTTTTTATTTTCCCTCTGTCGGCTTTTACTACACCCACGGGATGAGATGGGATGGTAGATTCTCGTAAGCCGCTACCACACGGTAAAGCAGTAGTGTGCAAACATTATTATGTTTCGGTCTGAAGGAAAATAAAGGTAGTGTAATTAGTAGGTACATGGGACTTAAGAACTGATGTCTCAGGGCGACAAGCGTAGTGTGATGCCACAAAGTAATGTTCTGGGTGTTATGGGCAGCCATTGCAATTGCCATCGGGGGAACGATTAGACCGTCCAGTCACATTGTTTTCTAAGAAAAAAAACAGATGTAAAATGGTCAATGCCGTTTTCTAGTCTGCGTAAGCGTTCCCGCAGTCTACTGATGGCGACATAAGACACCGTGAGGTTTTGACCGACATAACCCCGTCATTGCTCTCGCAGCGGACTGGTGTCTGGAATAGAATCAGGCGTTACTTTGCGGAAATCCATTATAATGAAGGAAAGTTAGTTAATTTGCCAAGATCCGCATGCAAAATATAAAAATGGTGTACATTACGTCGTTTTTTGAAGATCACCGCCCGCCCTCCCTCAGTAGCGTGCACAAGCAAACTAACACCGCCACCAGGTACCCTCCACCGACCACTACAATACTACCACTAGATAATATACACCACTGAAGTCGAGAACACGACACGTGTTTCGCCCCGAAACTCATTATCAAGTGTCATGGACTCTACGACAGACGGCCGCCGAGTGAGCGGCGCGGTCAAAGAGCTGCCTATTTATACTATAGGTGACGCAAACGGCCCCCACCAACGACATTGCGATTACAATATCGTGATAGCGACCGCTTGCTCACACAATCCACCACCCGAATTACATAAGCAGCCGTTTGCGACCGAATTGATAGCAAACGACTACTTCGAGTATATTTAAACTTTAAGTACTGGATTTAAAGATGTTTAAAAGTGGTGAATTCGAGACGTTTGTTTGTTCATTCAGCAGTGCAATGTTATTTTTTTTATTATTATTTCTAATTGTTCCAGCACACACAGCCAAGGCCCCTTGTCGCAAATATGTAAGACTATAAATATGTAAGACTATAAATGAGACTATAAATGTGTGGTCGCTAGCTAGGTTATGCTCAGCTTCCAAAAGATGTTTTGCGAATTGTGATCTGTCGGGATTGCAATTTCTGTACGCGGCCAAATGCTCTTTGTATCGGGTATCGAAATTGCGACTAGTCTGACCCACGTAAACGGCGCTGCATTCACTGCAAACAAGTCTATAAACGCCGGATTTTTGGCGTTCATCAATTTTGTCTTTGACGTTACAAACCCCCCTAGTGAATTGTTCGTCTTGAACGCAACGCAAATATCGTTACGCCTAAGAGTCCTTGCTATTCTTTCAGATACAGAACCCAAGTAGGTCAAACTGCTCACATATCGTCGAACACTTCGGGATGTAGCCGCGTACAGATCTTTGCGAATTATATGAATTTGTTTCTTTCTATTATGGTGTTAATAATATTTTTTGAATAACCGTTAGAGACCGCAGTCTGATAGATGATTTGGAGCTCTTTGGCATAATCATCTAAAAAAAAAAAACTAGGTAATATACACCATTTTTATATTTTGCATGCGGATCTTAGCAAATTTACTTACTTTCCTTCCTGGTGTCTGGAAGTATTCCAGGATAAAAACGTCTTTGTCCAGTGGTTGATTTCGAAGTTTACAAGTTACTGCTAATTACATAGTAAAAATACAGCGTACGCGTGTGGCAGCGGCTTAAGAGAATCTACCCCGTCTCATCCCGTGGGTGTCGTAAAAGTCGACAGAGGCAAAATAAAAAACCGGAGATGGGCAGCAGCATCTTCCGGGTACATCTGTATAAACTGCGGTTGCCAACCCGCCTGTCAAGCGTGGCAACTATAGAAAAATCCCTCCAAAATGAGAGCTACTAACTTCTGTGACAATCTATGAGGGAGGTCTATGTTCAGCGGTGGACTAATGAAAGGCTGAAACGACGACGATACACGTCTCACTTCTGAGCACCGGTGCTGCAAAGCTGTCTTGATGAGGCCATCTGCAATGTTAAAGATGGTTATTTAAGTACGAAAGATTCCACCACGCTGTTCCGCTAAGGGACAGCGGACTCAAAAATGTTGTCATCTAGGAATTCAAGATAAATAAAGGAAAATAAAACGATCTTGAAATAACATTTTTTTTTATTGTATAAGGTGATGAAACGAGCAAAACGTTCACTTGATGGGAAGTGCAACGTCTGCCCATAACAAATACTGTGACGCCCAGAATATTTCTGTGTAACACCACAATGCGCCCGTCACCCCGAGACATCGGTTCTTAAGTCTCATATGCCCAGTGATTACGCTAGCTCTCAGTGCCCTTCAAACCGAAACACAGTAATGTTTGCACACTACTGCTTCACGGCAGAATAACTGGCCCTGGGGTGGTACCTACCTAGACAATGTTAGTAGTGTCAGCACCTCGTCTCGAACACAGCTAATTCGCATAATTTAAGGCGAGCGACCGCTCCGGTGTGGTAGCGGCCCAAGAAAATCTACCACCGCATTTCATCCCGTGGGTGTCGTAAAAGTCGACAGAGGGAAAATTAAAACCAGAAGATGGGCAGCAGCGTCTTTTTGCAATATCTGAATAAATGAACTGCGGTTGCCAAGCCGCTTGCCAAGCGTGGCAACTATGGCAAAATTCCTCCAAAATGAGAGCTACAAACTTGTGGCAATCTGTTAGGGGAGGCCTATATACAGCAGTGGACTAGTGATAGGCTGAAATGATGATGATGATGATGATGACCGCTCCCGTACTTGTACTCGTACCTTGGCTTTTTGATAGTGTTTTTATATAAAATTTTAAATTCAACGCTCGAAGTATTACTGAGCTATGTAATAATGCTATCGGTACAGACTATAATAACATGAGAGCGAAGCCGCGGGCAACAGCTAGTTCTCTATAAAGAATATCTCACAATAAATGCCCTCAAGCAAACCCTGGTGTAATAACACATAGCCTTTAATTGAATGGCAATAAATACGAAGCCTCGTAATAGCCCCATTGCAATGGACAATTAGCGGATTGAGCGCCTCTCATTACTAACACAACACCATCCATTGAAACTTGTTTTAGACTAACTGTGCCCTGCGGTTTCGCCCGCGTAAAATAAGCCGTCCACATGATTTCGCCGTACCTATATAATATACCGTACCTAACGTTCTTTTCTCAGCGTCTCAGCTATAGTACTCATAGATTGAAACACGGTCCAGAGCCACCTGCATCCATCGACTTCCCGCAAAACCGTGCAGGTCGTCGCTCCATCTAGGGAGGGCGCCCTACACTGCGTTTGCCGGTACGTGGTTGCCACTCGAGAACCTTCCTTCCCCAACGGTTATCGGTTCTACGAGCTATATGGCCGGCCCATTGCCACATCAGCTTGTTAACCCTTAGGGCAATGTCAGTTGCAGTAGTGTGCAAACATCGCTGTGTTTCGGTTTGATCGGCACTGAGAACTAGCGTAATCACTGGGCATATGAGACTTAAGAAGAGACGTCTCGGAGTGACGGGCGCAGTGTTTTCGTTTTTTTTTTTGGATAAAGTGATGAAACAAGCAAAACGTTCACCTGATGGTAAGTACAACGTCTGCCCATAACAAATGCTGTGTCACCCAGAACATTTCTGTGTGACACCACTTTGTGCCCATCACTCTGGGACATAAGTTCTTAAGTATCATATGCCCAGTGATTAAGCTAGCTCACAGTGCCCTTCAAACCGAAATACAGAAATGTTTGCACACTACTGCTTCACGGCAGAGTAACTGGCCCTTGGGTGGTATCTACCTAGACGGATTCCTGCATAGGAATCCTACCACCAGTAAAGTGTGTTGCTACACAGAAATATTCTGGGTGACACGACATTGCTATGGGCGGACATTGCACTTAGCATCAGGTGAACGTACATTGTTCTCTGAAAAGTCCTCTACCTGCCAATAAAGTCCTGTCTAATTGACAGATTCTTTTCGGAGATTTGCCCGGATAAAGAAACAGACTCCAATCCAATCTTCGATTTATACAATACTAGCTACTAGCACATGACTGCGCCGTACGGCATGGTATCACGCTGATCTGAGCGTGGACAGTTGGGTCCTCATCGGTAATGTTCACTTCTCAGCGAGTGCCTCCTTAGGGTCGTAGCATGAAGTTTAGTAGCCGTGGTAGCTCAGGGGATAGGCCCTTCTTGAATAATGTAACTACTTAATGCAAAAATATTTTTTTTAAATCGAATTCGAGTTTCTTCTTGTGGTAGTAATATTACGTTTCAATGATGACTACTTATCCGGAATACTCCGGAGACTTTACTGTGAAAAGTGTATTCATTCTTACTCTACTCCTATCGACTAGTCGTAGTTCTTCATCACATCATCACTTCAGCCCATCACGAGTCTATCGCTGAACATAGGCCTCCTCTATAGATAGCCACAATAATTTGTAGCTCTCCATTTGGTGGGATTTTGCCATAGTTGCTACGCTTGTCAGGCGGCTTGGTCTCTGAAGTTTTTTTATAAAGATTAAAATGCTGCTTCCCATCTACTAGTTTTCATTTTCCCTCTGTCGACACCCACTGGATGAGATGGGCTGGTAGATTCTCTTAGGCCGCCACAACACGGCATCATCCTTTTTCGACTGATATAAAAATAATAAAGTAATTGTTTTTCAATTCATCGGCAGTAGCCTAAGAAACTGGCTTACAATAATTTAATTTCTATTTAAAAATTGTTTCTTGTTAACCGGTGTTACTATAAAAATACTGGTTAGGGACTGTCATGTTAAAAAACATCTTGAACTTCGAGGTCCACATTTAGTTATAAACATTTTAGAGCCCCATCATGTGGAGACATAATTAAAACCTAATAGAGTGTATCGATAAGATTGTCGTAAACAAACGCATTGCAGTCGTAAACGTGACGTTTAGAAAGGTTTCGTCGTTTTCCATCGGAGTCATTTGATGAAACTAACTCAACGTGTGGAGTTCGAAAAATAATTTCACTTTTTTTTTAAATCCAGGTCCGAGCAGCAAGCGTCAATAACTTAAATGTTAAGAATACGATCTGCGAAAGTTAACAACGTAGCTTAGAATCATCCATTCGATTCATTACTGCTGAACTTATATCTCCTCCGAAGATTGCCGCTCTCCAAGTTTGTAGCTCTCATTTTGGAGGGATTTTGCCTTTGATGCCACGCTTCGCTGGCGGGTTGGATGTTCCAGGGAGATGCTGCTGCCCATCTCCTGGTTATAATTTTGTCTTCTGTCGACTTCTACGACACCCACGGGATGAGATGGAGTGGTAGATGCTTTTAATCCACTACCACACGCTACACAGTTTTTAGCGGCTTTAGAGAATCATTCGATTTAGAGAATCATGATATTCTAAACTAAAGCATAGCATAATTATAAACTGGTTAATCTTAGTTAAAGCAGCCTATTAATGGTTTTACTGCTTCGTATAGGTCTCAATATTAACAAAGTTCTCATACCTACATACTATCAGTCCTTTTTCCCATATAAGGGATAAGCAGAGACAAACCCACATTCCGATCCCGCGGCGACGTTACAAACTATTCTTACTCCCCCTTGCGTTCCCACGAGCAGTATAGTGACAGCATTGCATATGGTATTATTTTGCACGAATAAAATCTTCCCGTACAACACTTAGTCGCCTCTTACATCACCTCGGCAGGAAAGAACTAGGTGCTATTCTGTTGAGCCAGACGCCTATCGGCAAACCTATTGCCTGACATACACAATACTGGAAATATTTTTAAAACTTACAAATGCACGTTTCCCCGCGCTGCTTTTTTTTATTGTAGAAAGTGACGAAACGAGCAAAACGTTCACCTGATAGTAAGTGAAACGTCCGCCCACAACAAATGCTGTGTCACCCAGAATACTTCTGTGTGACACCAATGCGCCCGTCACCCTGAGACATCAGTTCTTAAGTCTCAAATGCCCAGTGATTACGCTAGCTCACAGTGCCCTTCAAGCCGAAACACAGTAATGCTTGCACACTACTGCTTCACGGCAGAATAACTGGCCCTGAGATGGTACCTACCTAGACGGATTCTTGCATAAGAATTCCGATAATATAGAGATTTTGACAGGTTATCGTCATTAGCGTAATTTGTAGAGTGGTTCAAATTTTCTGCCATTTCCATTAGATTTCTCTATTATAGATTAATGAAGGAAAGAAAGTCAATTACTTAGCTAAGTTCCGCATGCATAATTTAAAATGGCGTGTATTATCTAGTCGCAGAGAGCTGAGCCTGACTGCCGCAGAGTCAATATAACTAGATAATGCATCATTTTGAGGTGAAACACTTGTGTTCTCGGCTTCAGTGGTGTGTATTATTTTGTGCTGGAGGGTACCTGATGGCGATTCCCGGTGACGATATTGGTTTCCTTGTGCACGCTATTGTGTGAGGGTGCTCTTAAAAAACTAGGTACAACACACAATTTTTAATTACGCATGCGGATCTTAGCAAATTAACTTTCTTTCCTTCATTATAATGAATTTCCGCAAAGTAACGCCTGATTCTATTAACTAACCTAGTTAGTTTGTGGTTGACTATTATCAAAACGCTTCGTATGAATGACAGGTATATGTACAGCAAAAGGATGGAAACCTGCCGTGCGTCTAGTTGTCCAATGATGGGAAGTGGAAAAAAATCGCCTAGAATGGTCAGTTTATATAATGTTAACAGCTCAATTGTTACAAGACGACGCTTTGGCCTAGTGGTCAGAGTACTTTAAATTTAGTCTGCTGACCTAACAAACTTTATTTCCTTCATTATAATGGATTTCCACAAAGTAACGCCTGTTTCGATTAACTATATCGATTATTTACAATCATCTGCAAAAGATTTTTACCTTAATTGAAAACAAAAGAATGCAATCCGATGTCCACATTCCATCAACTGGCATCGTGGTCCATAATTTCCAATGCTCGGAGCCGAGCCGGAGTCGATAAAGCCGCGTACGCATTAAAACATTTTAAAATGTAATAAATAACGCCAGTTAACTGCCTTGACATGAGCCGCTATTAATCAAAAGTTGTATTTAATGCTACTTTTTATTACATGTAAATGAGCGAGGTATGCATCCAGCCTTACATGCGCTCGGAGATTGAGCTTGCGCTGTATACACATGAAGATCCTTAAATCGTTTTTAAATAGTGAATTCCTAACAGTGGATGTGTTCGAGTCCCAGTCCGGACCAACATTAGTGCGAACCCACAAATTGTTGGTTTTCGGGTCTGGTAATGTTTTGACAGGCGGGGACACTCACCACTATACTACTGAGGATTCTACGGTACCACACGGCCTAAGAGAATCTACCCCTTCTCATCCCGTGGGTGTCGTAAAAGTCGGCAGAGGGAAAAAAACCAGGAGATGGGCAGCAGCATCTTCCTGCCACATCTGAATAAGTAAACTACGGTTGCCAACCCGCCTACCAAGCGTGGCAACTATGGCAAAATTCCCCATAAATGAGAGCTACATACTTTTGTGGCAATCTATGGGGGAGGCCTATGTTCAGCAGTGGACTAGCGATAGGCTGAAATGATAATAATGATGAGGATCAATATTTTGATTTTCTCGGAACTCTGCATCCAAGCCTATCGTCGATCTTCGACAGAAGCCACTCACGTAGCCTACTTATCGCTATCGCGGGAAACGAACTGCGTCGCCACCATTTTGGTGCAAGTTAAGATTAAATGTTACTGACATAAATAAATGCACATTACAATCATTTGTGCATCATTTGTGTTTTGGCGGCTCGTTAAAAGAACACTACCCCTCCATCTCATCCAATGGATCTCGTAAAAGGCGAGTAAGGAATAAAACTGCACTGTGCACCCAATAGCGCATGGTGGCGATGGGCTCACCACCTATCACACCAAGTGCATTATATTGTTTTTGTGAAACGTGGATTGTGGCAGTCATCTGCTTTTGCAGTGAGTACCCAGTCTCTGACTACCCCTTATGGGATAAAGTCGTGATCTTATGTATGTATGTATTACAATCAGACCAAGAAACCAACAATTTATGTTAGTGTGAAAATGTTGTGTCCTGCTGAAACTCGAATCGATGGCCCGCGGCGTAGAAGTCAGGTGCCCTGACGCGCTGCGCCACGCGGTCGTCTTATCTGTTTTTGTGATATTCAGTTGCAAGTTGCAAAATTTCTAAACAGAGGAGACGTGTTGTTTCCCATCCGGATACAGAACCTCTCTCTTTACTTGCGGTGGGATTCCTACAGGAATACGTCTAGGTGGGGACCACCACAGGGTCAGTTATTCTGCCGTGAAGCAGTAGTGTGCAAACTTCAAACCGAAATACAGTAGTTTCGGTTTGAAGGGCACTGTGAGCTAGAGTAATCACTGGGCATATGAGACTTAAAAACTGTTGTTTCAGGGTGATGGGCGCATTGTGGTTTCACACAGAAATGTTGTGGATGACACCGTATTTGCTATATTCATCACTTTTTGCTCGTTTCATCACTTAATCCAATAAATAAACGGAATTCAAGACCTCTAGTACCGTTTCGGTACTAATAATCAAAATAATTAAACAACGATTCTCCACACAAGGAATGTTTCCTGTATCAAGGGTGCTTTCATATATAAATTGACGACCGCATGGCCCAGTGGTTAGAGTACCTGATTACCACGCCGCGGGTCCTGAGTTCGAATCACAGCCGGAGCCAACATTCGTGCAAAAACACTAATTGTCGGTTTTCGGGTCTGGTTGTAATGTGATTGTCATTGTGTATCTGTCACTGCATCCTAGCCTACCTCCGATCTTGTCGCATGAGCGTTACATCGAACACGGGTAGGTAGGGACGAGTGCGCCTGTGTTTGCGCGAATACTTGTGGCACTATAATATCTCCTGCGCAGTTGATAACTTGCGACAGTATTCGGTAGTTAATTTTTTCCCGGACGGGAATCGATTAACGTCCAGAAGCTGTAATATAAGATACTCATGCTTCTGAACTACCTTGCCATTACCTTCTTCGCATTAATACATACATACATACATAAGATCACGACTGTATCCCATAAGGGGTAGTCAGAGACTGGGCACTCACTGCAAAAACAGATGACTACCACAATCCACGTTTCACCAAAACAATATAATGCACTTGGTGTGATAGGTGGGGAGCCCATCGCCACCATGCGCTGTTGGGTGCACAGTGCAGTTTAATTCCTTACTCGCCTTTTACGAGATCCAATGGATGAGATGGAGTGGTAGTATTCTTTTAACGAGCCGCCACCACACGGCAGCTTCGCATTAATAACACGTCGAATACGTGTCATTAGTGCGATACGATCGGAGGAAGGTTGCCATGCAGTCTCGGTGACATGGCAAGTTATATTACATTCCGATCCATAAACTATTTCACAGTGAGAAGCAAATCTGTAGTTGTCAGTTGTCATGCACAGACAATCATTAAATATTGCCTGTATTCTTATTATAGACTAGCTGTGCGTCGCGGTTTCACCCGCGTAAAAAAACCGACCCCGATCGATGATAGGTACATACTTCCTTAGTTGAATCGGATTTTGGGGTTTTAATTTTTTTGTGCGGAACTCTAATTATTTTTTGTAAAATTTAAGTTACGCGCTATAATATCAGCTGTCTGTCAGTTGAAAGTTTCCGTCAAAATCAGTCCAGCCGTTTCGGAGATTAGCCGGATCAAACAGACAGACAGACAAAAACTTTAAAAATTTGTATTTTTTTTTTTCTTATTAGTACCGTATATACTTTCATAAGCATTGAGTAAAAGCTGTTATTTTCTTATTACAATAAGTAAGGTAATAATAATACTTCAACTTTATTTATTTATATAGATAGTTCAGTTGCAATTGTAAACTCCGTAACGATGAGACTATAATAGTATAAATAATTCTATTAAAAAAGCCAGTGTTTTACGCAAATATGTAGTAATTTTTTGTTCAGTCTTAATTCGATTTTTTTTTCATTTCATAAAAGTGACGGAACGAGCAAAACGTTCACCTGATGGTAAGTGCAACGTCTGCCCATAACAAATGCTGTGTCACACAGAAATGTTAAACATCAGTTCTTAAGTCAAACGTAAGGTAAACGTAAGTGTCTAAAACATCAGTTCTTAAGTCTCAAATGCCCAGTGATTACGCTAGCTCTCAGTGCTCTTCAAACCGAAACACAATGTTTGCACACTACTGCTTTTTTTTGGTTAAGGACACCGACAGAATTACAGCGCTGACATTGCAGCGTGATGCTCTCCTATAGTCCTATATTATGTCAATATTAAAAATATACTTTTATTGTCAAATGTTTATCCAATCTAAATTACAGCAAAATATAGATTTGATTATTTTCCTTTGTGGCGACATAGATGTCGCTACATCAAGAGATGAGACGCTCATAAAAATATCTCGTATGTCCAACATTTATTGAATTTTCTGAGATGCTTAAAGACTCTAAAATACGACAACATCTAAAGAATTTTTATGGTGTGGTGCAGGCATAAGAGAATCTACCACCCCATATCATCCCCTACGTTTGAAGTTTAGCAGTGGACCAGTGATAGGCTACGATGCGTGAACGATGACCCATCCCGTGGGTGTCGTAAAAGTCGACAGAGGGAAATTAAAAACAGGAGATGGGCAGCAGCGTCTTCCTGGAACATCTGAATAAATAAACTGCGGTTGCCAACCCGCCTGCTAAGCGTGGCAACTGTGCCAAAATCCCTCCAATTTGAGAGCTACAAACTTTTGTGGCTATCTATGGGGGAGGCCTGTGTTCAGCAGTGGACTTGCGATAGGCTGAAACGACGAAAATGATGACGATGATAATGATCTAAAGATTACCGGTTGGAGAAGAAGTCCTCTCCAGATCAGACCATCCGATCTGGCGGATAGCTAAAATGTCCTTGGCAACATTATTCTTTTAAGAAACGATTCCTCACAGCAGGATGTCTTCTGTATTTTGGGTGCGTTTTACAGACATATGAACAATTTGTATTTTTCACAAATGTTGGCTCCGGCTGGGATTCGAACCCAGGACCAGCGACATAGAAGTCAGGCACGCTAACCACTACTGCCACGCGGTCATTCAATTATCTGCCAAACTTCTTTCTTTCAAAGGTATCGACTGCGACTGGGATTTGAATCCAGTACCAACTACTGAGCAGTTAATTACTCAGCCCTGTGAGTTACTTAAAAATTGAGTTTTAGTACTATTCCCTAATTTTACTAATTACAACACAAACAGCAAAACTTCCGACGAAACCTTTAAACTTTCCACAGACGAGCTATAAATAAATGAAGCGTATAAATAAATACACTAATAAAGCGGTCGTTATTTATGTCAGCGTGACAAGCGATGGCGATTTAATGACGCTATGCGACAGACGGACGGACGGACCGACGGATTATTGTCACTGACATAGGCAATAAAGTTGGTTGCGAGGTGGTCAACGCAGTCGATGTCAAGGGCGTAAGAGATAACTTTTTTATATAGAAAATTATTTTATAGGCAAATGGGCCAGCAAAAGTTCGGTATAGATTAAGTTATCATATGGCCTGTGTGATGGCGGCTAAGGAGAATCTACCACCACTTCTCATCCCGTGGGCTGTCGTAAAAGTCGACGAAAAATAAAAACCAGCAGATGGGCAGCCGCATCTTCCTAGAACATCTGAATAAATAAACTCATGTTGCGAACCCGCCTACCAAGCTTGGCAACTATGGCAAAATCCCTCCAAAATGAAAGCAACAAACTTTTGTCGCAATCTAGGGAGGAGGCCTATGTTCGGCGGTGCACTAGTGATATGCTTAAATGATGAAAATTGATGGTAATAATAATGGATACAGCTTCAACATCACACGTACAACGTCGCGCGACCGCCGTAGAGAGCGGCGCGCAGCTATCGTTAATAACACCGCGTACACCAGATACACCCGTGTTCCAGGGCGGTTCTCACCGCCCAGAGTTACCGACACACAAGTCGACAGTCCGAACGGAGGCCCGCAGTCTCCCTCGGACCGGTCATTAGATGACTTCATATAATAAATTTATGGAGATATTCACTGTAGCGCAAGCACGCTAAGCGAACGCAACGGACCGAATTTAGATGTTTAGTAGGAGTCTATATTTATGTATCTATGTTTTGGGTCAAACCAAACCTGGCACGCGGGCCCCGGGCCCGCGAGCACAGCATCCGATGAAGCTGTAAAAGCCAAAAGGCTAACAGCGATCACATCACCGAAAATATATACATAATAATGGATAATGACGCGAGCTGTCGCTGACTATGTATTTAGATGTTTTTTGGGGTTTTTTGTACATAAAAGAGCAGCATGAAACCTTATTTGACGTTTGGTTTACAAAACCTGGCCATCAAGAATTTCTTATAGTACCTCACTAAGGTATTTGAAGTCATATAGTTTGCGATAAATTATCAAATAAGTGTATTATATAATTTCGGTGATGTAATTGCTGTTAGCCTTTTTGGCTTTTACAGCTTCATCGGACACTGTGCTCATGGGCAAGGGGCCCGCGTGCCACGTTTGGTTTATCGAAACATAAATACTTAAATAAACTCCTACAAACAAATCGAAATTCGGAGTGTGTCGCGTTCGCTGCGTGCTAGCGCGACTTCGAATATCTCAAAATGATTTTAAGTCGTCTAATGACCGTCCGAGGAATGCTCAAATAAGTGTGTCGTGCCCTTATAGCACAGGGGGCTGGCACCCAGCCTTAACAGTGGGACATTTATAGGCTGTTACTTTACTTTCTTTATAAAATAGGTATTGCTTCACTTCAGATTAAAAACTTCGCGATTTCAACATCCGCTGTATCAGAGGAATTCCGTGAGCGCGTAATGTAAGCGAAAGTCACCATCATACATCGCGGCACTGTGCAAAATTCCGTCCACATCTTCGTTTTCCGGAATTTTCTGCCACGTGCGACCACTCTGCAGAACTTGCTGCCGCCAGCGGCTTCTCGGGAACAAAACGACTTAGGGACCTTCAAAAAAAGAGCCTATTCCTTTCTCAAAGACCGACAACGTACCCGCGACTCCCCTGGTAGTGCGGATTATCATAGGCCACGGTGATCACTTAACACGAGATGAGTCGTTTGCTGGATTGCCACCTCTTCTATATATAAAAAAAAAACCCATTGAACAAACCGAAAATATTAACATACTGGTGGTAGGATTCGGCCAGTTATTCGGCTGTGAAGCAGTAGTGTGCAAGCATAACTGTGTTTCGGTTTGAAGGGCACTGTGAGCTAGCGTAATCACTCGGCATTTGAGATTTAAGAACTGATGTCTCAGGGTGACGGGCGCAGTGTGGTGTCACACAGAAATGTTCTGGGTGACATAACATTTGTTGTGGGCGGACGTTGCACTTACAATCAGGTGAACGTTTTGCTCGTTTCGTCACTCGATTATCGCTGTGGATAAGCGATCGACTTCTGCACTATACGCTGGTTAGATTCCTGGAAGTAAAATATATTTCCATGATTTCCATCATCATCACTTCAGCCCACAACAAGTCCACAGCTGAACATAGGTCTCCCCAAAATATTGATACATAAGCTTGTAGTTCTCTCTTGGTAGGATTTTGCCATAGATGCCACGCTTAGCAGGCGGGTGGGCAACCGCAGTTTAGTTATTCAGATGTTCCAGGAAAGATGCTGCTGCCCATCTCCTGGTTTTTATTATCCCTGTGTCGACTTTTAGGACACCCACGGGATGAGATGAGATGGTAGATTCTCTTAAGACCCCCACCATGATCTACGGACAGTTTTTTCGGTTCTGAGTGTTTGAGTATGTGAAATTTATGCATGGGCCTTTTTTACGGAAAGAAAGTGACGAGACAAGCAAAACGTTCACCTGATGATAAGTGCAACGTCTGCCCATAGTCAATGCTGTATCGCCCACAACAATTCTGTACGGCACAACACTCGGCTCGTCACCCTAAGACAGCAGTTCTAAAGTCTCATGTGCTCAGTAACCACTCTAGCTAATCAATGTACTTCAGACAGAAATACAGTAATGTCTGCAGACAATTTTTGCTTGACGACACAGTAACTGACACTGCGGCGGCGCTTACCTTGACGAATTCCTGCATAGTAGTCGCACCACCAGTAAACTTTTGCATTCAATGAAATATTTGACATCATTTTCCAGTGGATTCCTGTGCAGGAATCCGTCTAGGTAGATACCCCCCAGGGCCAGTTATTCTACCGTGAAGCAGTAGTGTGCAAACATTACTGTGTTTCGGTTCGAAGGGCACTGTGAGCTAGCGTGATCACTGGGCATATGAGACTTAAGAACTTATGTGATGATGCGGCAAAGTATGGTGTCACACAGAAATTTTCTGGGTGACACAAAATTTGTCATGGGCAGACGTTGCACTTACCATCAGGTGAACGTTTTGCTCGTTCCATCGTTTTATCCAATAAAAAAACAACGGGAAGAAATTTTTGGGAAAAAAAGGTCCTTTCCGATTACTATAATAATATAACGCAGTAGCGTCATCTTTTCTCACCTTCCATTTTTTACAATGCTGATCAATAAAATATGGCGCGTTATATTATTTCCTTCGTTGATAGTTTTAAAGTTAACAAAAAATCGAGAAATGGATACAGGACTGACAATAATAACACTGAATGACATCTCCGTGACGTATCCCCGACAAGTGGTTGTTGGTTTTAGTTAAAATATCCACTTTCCTACACGAGCTTGACATTAAATACACGGGACAACTGCTCACGGATAGAGAGCAGAATTCCGCATCTTAACTACATGAACAATAAATCTTTCGTATTTAAATTTGTATAGCGTAACCCAATGACAGATGTGATAGTACGAATTCTAGTTTAAGATTCTATAAGTCTGATTTACTGGTGGTAGGATTCCTATGCAGGAATCCGTTTAGGTAGGTACCACCCCAGGGCCAGTTATTCTGCCGTGAAGCAGTAGTGTGCAAACAATACTGTGTTTCGGTCTGACGGGCACTTAGAGCTAGCGTAATCACTGGGCATTTGAGACTTAAGAACTTATGTGTCAGGGTAACGGGCGCAGTGTGGTGCTACACAGAAATATTCTGAGTAACAAATAAAAAAAAAAGATCCTATCAGACTTTTTACTGGTGGTAGGATTCGGATATAGGATCGGAAAGGATTAGGAGTCCGTCTAGGTAGGTACCACCGCAGGGCCAATTATTCTGCCGTGAAGTAATAGTGTGCTAACATTACTGTGTTTCGGTCTAAAGGGCACTGATAGCTAGTGTAATTATTGAGCATACGGGACTTAAGAACTGATGTCTTAGGGTGACGGGAACAGTATGGTGCCACATGTATACTTTCTTCCAAAAAAATACGCTCGAAAATTCAGTTAATAAACCCTGGGACGAATCACTGTCGGTAGTTTCAATTGTCGATGCGATTTATCACTACCGGCGTAATTTACGTAACACATAGCAATTCTTGAATTCTTGAATTAGATATCAAGATGTTTCGAACAAAGATTACCAGAGCAGGAGTTCGCACCTTAGACGCTGAAGCACTACAATAGTATAATTTTACACTCACAAACGAGCAATGAAAAATAAAGAATCAAAGTTTTGCTATAATAATTCGAAATAACATTTAAAAATGAAAATTAGCATGTGTAATTAATTTCGGAAGATTGTAAGTTTGTGTGTGTGTGTGTGTGTGTGTGTGTGTGTGTGTGTGTGTATGTTGGTGGGTGAGTGTCAGCGCGTTCTCGCGCGTACCTTTGTCTACATTGTATGTGTGTATGTGATTACCTGTCTGTGAATAGTGTCTATCACCTAGTTTTGTAGAGCATAGCTCGCCGATACAGCAACACCAAACCAACGCCGCCACCGGGAACCGCCACCAAATGTACTGTACCACCACCACTACTTTAAGAAAGAAGAAAGAAACTGTTATGCTAGTATTTTATGCGAGCCTGACCCATTTATTTGTTACAGTAAGTAACAATGTTCTCGTGGCCGATTTGCAACCGCGGCGAGAATATCCGAATACTGTCGTAAGCTGTCAACTGCGTAAGAGATAATCACTTATTCTGAGCTACCCGCGTCCGATGTAAACGCACATGCGATAAGGTCGGCGGTAGGCTATAGGATACAGAGTCAGGGACACGGGAACAATCGCAACACGACCGATTTTAAAACCACCAATGCATATTTATTAAGTGACGAAACGAACAAAACGTTAACCTGGTGGTAAGTACAACGTCTGCTCATAAAAAATGCTGTGTCACCCAGAACATTTCTGTGTGACACCGCACTGCGTCCGTCACCCTTAGACATCAGTTCTTATTCCGCATATGCCCAGTGATTACACTAGATTTCAGTGCAGAAACACTAATGTTTGCACACTACTGCTTCACGGCAGAATAACTGGCTATGTGGTGGTACCTACCTAGACGGATACCTGCATATCAATCCTACCGGCAGTAAATCCCTGGTCTCGAGGCTTAGAAGTACAATACTCCGTCCACTAAGCTACGGGTTGTCTTAACAGTACTAATCCTATAACTTGGGAGATGCCTATGTCCAGCAGTGGACAAGGATTGATGATGATGCAACAAATAAACATAAAGCTAAATCTTAGTGACTTATTGCCCTGACTCATATTAAATAATAACTTTTAAGCCCAGCAAATCAGTTTGCTCATTAACCAAGAATATCTGCCACATCCGGTCACAATTCAGGGCCGTAAAGCCTCGCTCCCATGCCTCAGAAATCTCCAGGGCCTCATAAATCTATAAATCTTACATTAATAACTCCATTCGTCTAAATCTATTTTTAAAACCAACAACTGTGTGCCGTCATTTTAACCGTTATAATGAACAACATAAGAGCTACTTTATAAAATTATGTATACGTCAAAACGATTCAGTTACAGTATATAATAAAAAACTGAGAAAACCGGTAGCCAAAAAGGATTATCGATAAGTTTGTATGAAAAGTTCTTATAGACGCGATTAATGATGGGGATTAAAATATCGATATTAAAATATTTTTTTATAGATTTGATAAATATGATTTTTTTAAATATTGAAAGCAGTTCTGTTATGTCCCTAAACCTTCAAGAAAAGAGAAAAACCTTTATCAAAGTCCGGCAACGCACCCGAAATTCTTACGGTATTCCGGGACTGTTTGGGCGGCTCATACGTTGGTTATTTTCTAGAAGTAATCAACTTATGTAAGCTCTAGCTGTATAACACAATAAGAAACAGTATTTCTATTTGAACACTGAACAAAGTAAAAGTTAAGTAACAGCCTATAAATGTCCCACTTCTGAGCACAGGCTTCCTCTCATTTCAGAGGAGGTTTTAGAGCCGGGAATAATCCGCCACGTTGCTACAATGCGAGATTTCTTCACATGTCCTCGAAATATTTTCATTCCTCGAACATGCAGGTTTCTTCTTTACTGGTGGTAGGATTACAATGCAGGAATCCGTCTAGGTAGGTGCCACCCCAGGGCCAGTTATTCTGCCGTGAAGCAGTAGTGTGCAAACATTACTGTGTTTCGGTTTGAAGGGCACTGTGAGCTAGAGTAATCACTGGGCATATGAGACTTAAGAGCTAATGTCTCAAGGTGACGGGCGCAGTGTGGTGCTACACAGAAATATTCTGAGTAACACAGCATCTGTTATGGGCAGACGTTGCACTTACCATCAGGTGAACGTTTTGCTCGTCTCGTAACTGTATCAAAAAAAAAAGACGTTTCCTTTCACCGCTGAGCATGTGGTTTTGTTTATTTATTTAATAACAAAAAAGTCAAGTTTACAAGCTAAATATATAAAGCAAAATAGTTTGTTTGGTTAAACGTGTTAATCTCAGGAACTACTGCTTAGAATTGAAAAATTATTTTAGTGTTGGATAGTCCATTTATCGAGGAAGGCTATAGGCTATATAACATCACGCTACGGCCCTTAGACCGATCTCTTTTAAATTAAACGGGGGGGAAACCGAGGGGCGTAGCTAGTCTACAATAAGTAGACTGATTGCCATTCCAAAAGCTGTGGTGTTTAGAAGGTTTCTTTAATTTTATTTAAAATAAATGTCGGCATGTGTGTGTTTAATAGCAATAATGGCAGAAATAAACGGACTGTCTAATCAGGGGAAGCAGGCTAACATATGTTAAAGGTATATTAAGCACAGGTTTAACCCAGCACAAACTTACGTTAAACAAATTTGCGAGTAAAACTTAAGAACAGTTAATGATTACATAATTCGTTGTTACTTAAACGAGGTGACTTTATCATGTAATATGTCTAATTCTGAATATTTTATCAGCACTTCGAAATGCAGACTAATTTTAGTACTAACTACTAAGAAATTAAGACATTTAAATTAAGACATGTACTAAGAAATTTAAGGCGAGCGCCCGGCCCTTGAGCTACTACGGGTCTTCTACTACTACTACTACGGTTCTCACCGCCAAGAGTTATTAACACACAAGTCGACAGTCCGAATGGAGGCCCGCAGCCTCCCACGGACGGTCATTAGACGACTTAACCGACGACTGCAACCGCAGTTTATTTATTCAGATGTTCCAGGAGATGCTGCTGCCCATCTTCTGATTTATATTTTCCCTCTGTCGACTTTTACGACACCCACGGGATGAGAAGGGGTGGTAGATTCTCTTAAGCCGCTACCACACGGCCAACACATATAAAGCAATAATTGTGTCGATACTTCATAAACGCTCGTCCCAGCTCTTAACACAGGCCCGTCTCGAACATTAATAGTATTAATTATTAATAATACAGGCATCATTAGCGCGCCGACTGGCCGCTGTGTAAAGGTTAACCCGCTCGCTTGTTATTGGCCGTCTCTGTCGCACGAAGTATATTAAGTGTGACAACTTAAAGGGATGCAAATGGTGGTAGGATTCCTATGCAGGAGTCCGTCTAGGTAGGTACCACCCCAGGGCCAGTTTTTCTGCCCTGAAGCAGTAGTGTGCAAACATTACTGTGTTTCGGTTTGAAGGGCACTGTGAGCTAGCGTAATCACTGGGCATATGAGACTTAAGAACCTATGTCTCAGGGTGATGGACACAGTGTGGTGTCACACAGAAATTTTCTGGTTGACATGAGCATTTGTTATGGGCGGACGTTGCACTTACCATCAGGTGAACGTTTTGCTCGTTTCATCATTTTATGCAATAACCTAACCTAACTAGACGGACTCCTGCATAGGAATCCTACCACCAGATGTATGATGATGATATGATGTATTTGCTGTGAGCCTTTTTGGCTTTTACAGCTTCATCGGATACTGTTCTCACGGGCCAGGGGCCCGCGTGCCGGGTTTGGTTTGACCCAAACATAAATACTTAAATGAACTTCTACAAAAACCTCGAAATTCGGACTGTGTCGCGTTCGCTGCGTGCTTGCGCGATATCGAATATCTCAAATGATTTTAAGTCGTCTAATGACCGTCCGAGGGAGGCTGCGGGCCTCCATTCGGACAGTCGATTTGTGTTTCGGTAACTCGGTCTAAAAACGGCGAGAACCGCCCTGGAACACGGGTGAATCGTGTGTGCGCGGTGTGATTGTCGTTGGCTGTACATTGTCGACAGCTGCGTGTGTGTGTGTGTGACAGCCTATAAATGTCCCACTGCTGAACACAGACCTCCGCTCATTTCCGAGAGGGTTTTGGAGCTGGGAAGAATGCGCCACACACGTAATTTATTTAATGGTTGTCTGACTGGCGGACTGGTTCGCTCACAACGTTTTCTATTCCCACAACACATACATACATAGATAAGATCACGACTGTATCCCATAAGGGGTAGTCAGGGCACTCACTGCAAAAGCAGATGACTGCCAAAATCCACGTTTCACCAAAACAATATAATGCACTTGGTGTGATAGGTGGTGAGCCCATCGCCACCTTGCGCTATTGAGAGCACAGTGCAGTTTAATTCCTTACTCGCCTTTTATGAGACTATTGGATGAGATGGAGTGGTAGTATTCTTTTAACGAGCCGCCACCACACGGCACTTACAACACAAGCAGCATATTCGCACTAAAACTGTTATTAACAATTTCACATGTAACAGTGATGACGGCTGCGGTATCGAATCCAGGTCACTCGCGTACTATTAAAATTTAAATCGACAGCCCCATCCCTGAGGTAACACGGCTAACTATCTGTAATAAGATCAATTATACACAATAAAGCAATAAAAGACGCATATAACACGAAACCCACAAAACCCACCCCCAGTGCGTTGCGCGTTGCATTGTCCGCCGGCGCGTACCTGCGACTTCCTTCCTTAAGCGATCCATTACCTTTGAATAACATTCCTCAGCTTTTGACAGAGGATA
Organism: Luehdorfia chinensis; assembly: GCA_019845155.1. Classification (NCBI taxonomy): domain Eukaryota; kingdom Metazoa; phylum Arthropoda; class Insecta; order Lepidoptera; family Papilionidae; genus Luehdorfia; species Luehdorfia chinensis. The sequence continues at coordinate 793,957 of JAHVAK010000696.1, forward strand.
CTACGAGTATATATCTTTAAAGCAGCGAGACAAGGTCGAAAATGCCTCTGCGAGTTGAGAACAAAAACTAATGTAACCAGTTTAACTTTGCGTTCAAGAACGTGTTTATTTTTTACAACGTAAGGTTAAATTTTAGAGAAATTAGTTTAACGTTAAATTCGTGGAATATTTCGGGAGAACTTCGTAAACGATACTACGAGGCGTATTGTGAATGGTGCCACGCTGTCTACTCTTACGTCGGCGGGTTTTTGTCCCCTTTTTTTCCTACCGACTCCCAAAATAATACAGCCTTCTTAATGGTACGTGTTGATATGACCAGAGGTGATTAGTTTGGGTTTAAGATTAATAATTTATTTTTTGAGACAGTCATTTATGAAATGGGGTGTGAAAGTTTTCGATGATTGTTAAGTTGGATTTTTTTAATAATCTTAAACTAGTGGGAGCCTTGGTAGCTCAGCGGCGAGACACTCGCCTCAAAATTTCATATGACGTGAGTTACCTGAGTTCGATCCTCGGAGCCGGCACCGTCGTTCGTCGTCGTTTCAGCATATCAATAGTCCACTGCTGAACATAGGCCTCCCTCATAGATTGCCACAAAAGTTTGTAGCTCTCGTTTTGGTGGGATTTTGCCATAGTTGCCACGCTTGGCAGACGGGTTGGCAACCGCAGTTTATTTATTTAGATGTTCGAGCAAGATGCTGCTGCACATCTCCTGGTTTTCATTTTCCCTCTGTCGACTTTTACGACACCCACGGGATGAGATGGGGTGGTAGATTCTCTTAGGCCGCTACCACACGGCCAAGCACGGAGCCGGCACCATTAAATTGTTTTTTTTTTCCGCTGTACTCCGACCCCTGTAGGCGAATAAGGAATCCGACTACCATTAAATTGTCTTGCAATTATAAGTATCGATTTACCACGTGCTCAGCGGTGAAGGAAAACATGGTGAGGAAAGCTGCTTGTGTAATAAATAAACATTGAAGCAGCGCGGCGACCTCTTGCCAGCTCCGAAACCCTCTCAGAAATGAGAGGAGGCTTGTGCTCAGCAGTGGGACATTTATAGGCTGTTACTTTCATCGTCGTCGTCGTTCAGCCTATCACAAATCCACTGCTGAAAATAGGCCTCCCCCACAGAGAGCCGCAAAAGTTTTTAGCTCTTATTTAGGAGGGATTTTGCCATAGATGCCACGCTTGGCATGCGGGTTGGCAACCGCAGTTTATTTATTCAGATGTTCCAGGAAGATGCTGCTGCCCATCTCCTGGTTTTCATTTACCCTCTGTCGACTTTTACGACACCCTGGGGATGTGACGGTGTGGTAGATTCTCTTAAGCCGCCACCACAAGACTTTTACTTTACTTTACTTAAATTTGTAGATGTGTTTAGCTAGTAAAATACGAGTAGGTAAACAGTGCAAAACAGTACTGTCCGATTTTGGCTCATCCAAAGAATAATCACCATGCTTGGCAAGTGAATTGGCGATCGTAGTACCAGATGCCTGTCACCTTGGCCGTTTCTGCCGGTCACCGGTATCCATAATTTAGGTCTAACATATTTGCCACGGTAATTTCGCTCAAACACTTATTTACCCTTAATCTCTAGGTTTAAATTGCAGACGATATCAAATTTGGTGCAATACAAATAGTTTATATCTTATAGGTTGTAAAAATAGAGACAGCACCCACACTTATAAAGTTTTCACTAATATTTTGTATATACAAACTTTATCCCCACAGATTGCCACAAAACACATAATTTTGTAGCTCTCATTGTGGGAGGATTTTGCTATAGTTGCCACGCATGGAAGGCGGATTGGCAACCGCAGTTTATTTATTCAGATGTACCAGGAAGATGCTGCTGCCTATCTCCTGGTTTTCATTTTCCCTATATCGACTTTTACGACACCCACGGGACGAGATGGAGTGGTAGATTCGAAGATTCTCAAGATGCTTAAGGCACACGCAAAATTTGGAGTAATAAACATCTTCAAATAATTAATTTCTTTAAAAAATCAATGAAAACTGTCACGTAACAACAGATATTTCAAATTAACCAAAGTCCTCATGGCGCAAAAGTTAATTAATCCGACTCCATCACTTAATAGGTTTGAGAGCCAATAAAACTTGTCCAAAAAAACACTTCACGCGACATTTGAAGAAGTCACCGTGAATGGACTCCATTCATTCGCCCGAAAAGGTGGGCGAAGCCAGAAAAAAAACTCTCTTTATCCTATTTATTACGGCACATTTCCGGTTCGCTGCATTGTGTCAATAGTACGGACGTTCATTGAATTTAGGAAATAGTACATTTTGTGGAAAAAAAAATTGCTTCGAAGTGACACGGATACGTATTGACTCGCGACAGTTTTGATATTAAGTACGAGTATGTACAAAAGTTGTTTGTTATTTTGCGTCGGAATTAATTTCTTCCTTTAATAATACCGCGTGAAACTTATTTCTAATGTCGCGGACAATCGAGAATTCGGATATCGCATTACCGTTACTTTTAATTGTTTTTTTTTTAAACGTGCACTTCTTTTGTTGCATAAAGTTTGTATAAAATTGTTATACTTAATCTCTTAAAGACAAGATCTTAAGAATTTAGGAATATTGTCGGCTCGGTTGGCGCAGCGCCGCGGGTCGCGGGTTCGAATCCCGTACGGGACAAATATTTGTATAGCCTGCAGATAGTTGTACCGGGTCTGGGTGGTTTGTGCATGTGGAATTTATGTCTGTAAAACGTACCCACGACACGGGAGAAATCCTACTGTGGGACATCGTTAATCTTCTTAAAAGTCGACAAAGGGAAAATGAAAATCAGTAGATGGGCAGCAGCATCTCCCTGGATCATCTTAATAAATAAACTTAGGTTGCCTACCGTGGCAACTGTGGTAAAATACCCCCAAAAGGAGAGCTACAAACTGTGACAATCATTGGGGGAGGCCTATGTTTAGCAGTGAACTAGATAGGCTGAAGTGATGATGATGAAGAAAAGAGTTCAAAACAAAAATCATGTTTTTACTTATAAGATCTATGTCCAGCAGTGGACTTCAAATGTAAAAAATCCAACTAGCCCAAGCCCGATGGAGTTCTGTTGAGAAGTTGATGACCACCACGGGAGGCGGGCCTCTATCATGAGACCACCTCCATTATACCACATTATTACATTGTCATCGAAATTACAAGTGTTTCAAATTTTAGCGCAATCGGTTGGAGGGAACTTATCTACTTGTCTAAAATTTAGTTGTTCAAGATAAATAAAAGCTTGTAGTGTCGGTGTACTCACTTTAGATGTTTTAAAAGTGTTAATTTCAAGATTTCACCTAAAATTATAAGTTGTATCCATCACGATGTAAGAGGCTATAAAAAAAATATTCCGACTACGAGATCATTAGCTTGTGCAAACAAACCGATCGTTCGTCTGCCCGTCTGTCTGTTGTTGTGATAGGACGACGTTAATGCAGCGGAGATAGTTCGTGTGTCGTCGAGCCCATTTGTGGGACGCGACATCCGTTCTTGATACCATTATTTGTATATCGTTTAGGCTTTGTTTTCGTTTCTATGATAGACACATCTTAAATTAAACGAAATTGAAGCACAGCTTCAGCAGCAGTTTCAGGACAGCCACTACAGGACACACTATTTATTTAGAGTCACTAGTGGAACCATGGTAGCTCAGAGGCCTGGCATGGTACTCGCCTCATGACATTAATCTCACAGTAACCGAGTAACCGGGGTTCGATCCCCGGTGCCAGCACCACTTAAATTGTTCTACAATTATATGAGATGTTTTACCACGTGCTTAGCGGTGAAGGAAAACACCGTGAGGAAACCTGCATGTCCGAGGAATAGAAATATTTCGAAGACATGTGAAGTCCGCCAACCCGCATTGGAGCAGCGTGGCGGATTCTTCCTAGCTCCTAAACCCTCTCAGAAATAAGAGAAGGCCTGTGCTCAGCAGTGGGACATTTATAGGCTGAAACTTTACTTTTTACTTTTACTCGTGGAATTCATTTATTAAAAGAATACTACCACTCCATCTCATCCAATGGATCTCGTAAAAGGCGAGTAAGGAATTAAACTGCACTGTGCACCCAACAGCACATGGTGGCGATGGGCTCACCACCTATCACACCAAGTGCTTTATATTGTTTTGGTGAAACGTGGATTGTGGCAGTCATCTGCTTTTGCAGTGAGTGCCCAGTCTCTGACTACCCCTTATGGGATACAGTCGTGATCTTATGTATGTATGTATGTATAACACCAAAGGCGTACAAGGCTGAATGCATTATTACATTTAAAGGTGAATCCACATGCTCTATATATAATATTTATTTGATTGTTAATATCCTGAACCTACACTGTACATTACATTTACTGGTCAGTTCAAAATTAGGACACGTGAGCTGCTATGGCAGATTTAAAAGGCTCTTTCTCCCCCGCCAATAGTTGGACATGAGATGTAGATATGATTGTTAATATTCTATGTAGGTAACATACTATAGAAAACACTAGTGGCGTAACTATACCATTGGGGAGCGGTACTACCACCAGCTTGGACAATGACAATTAACGTCAACGCCGTGTGGTGGCTTAAGAGAATCTACCACCCCATCTCATCCCGTGGGTGTCGTAAAAGTCGACAGAGCGATATTGAAAACCAGGAGATGGGCAGCAGCATCTTCCTGGAACATCTGAATAAATAAACCGCCTGCCAAGCTTGCAACTATAGCAAAATACATATATACATAAGATCACGACTGTATCCCATAAGGGATAGTCAGAGACTGGGCACTCACTGCAAAAACAGATGACTGCCACAATCCACGTATCACCTAAACAATATAATGCACTTGGTGTGATAGGTGGTGAGCCCATCGCCACCATGTGCTGTTGGGTGCACAGCGCAGTTTAATTCCTTACTCGCCTTTTACGAGATCCATTGGATGAGATGGAGTGGTAGTATTCTTTTACCGAGCCGCCACCACACGGCTTATAGCAAAATCCCCCCAAAATGAGAGTTTCAAACTTTTGTGGCAATCTATGTTTTGCAGTAGACTAGCGATAGGCTGAACTGATGATGATGATGATGATGATGATGATAATTAACATCCATTCAATTACAAAACACTTTTAACAACACTCCGCAAACGCATAATCCTGCTCCGATCGCATTAAGGCATAACTAATGACGTCTTGAAAAAATCATAAAAGGCCATATAAAAAGGCGTACGTTTCATATCGACGCGTCAGTAAAGTAACGTCTAACTTTTAACATTTAATACACCGCCGGACAAAAGCACTGGGACCTTTTTATTTTTATAATTTTAGGGTACCGTAGTTGGGCAAATAATATTCTCGTATTTAATTGGGGTAGCTCAGGCTTGGTTTGGTGCTCGCCTTTAATTCAGACATAGCCTTTATTCGACGTCCACAATACAGAAACGACACAGAGAATGCAAATAAAAAAAATACACAGTAAAATAATAAAGAAGAATGAAACAAGATCTGTAAAACACTGAAAACAATAGTGACGCTGTAGTGTGAGGTCGAAATGGTCTCCACTTAGCAAGGAATGCTGCGGAAAGACCGCAGCGCTGGTTTTCAGTGGAGCCAGGAGTATAGTAGTAGTGGAGTCATAGTTCGCGAGTAACCTGGGTTCGATCCCCGGTGCCAGCACCTCGGTAATTGTTCTACAATTCTGTGTGCTGATTTACCACGTGCTTAGCGGTGAAGGAAAACATCGTGAGGAAACCTGCATGTCCGAGGAATAGAAATATTTCGAGGACATGTGAAGTCCGCCAACCCGCATTGGAGCAGAAGTCCGCCAACCCGCATTGGAGCAGCGTGGCGGACTATTCCCAGCTCCAAAACCATCTGAGAAACGAGAGGAGGCCTGTGCTCAGCAGTGGGACATTAATAGGCTGTTACTTTACTTTTATTTAATTGGGAGGCCCATTTATTTTTGTAATAACTCCTTATTACAAAAATAAATGCTCGCCTAATAATTCTTTTTTTGCGAGTGACCTGAATTCGGTACCCGGTATAATTATTAATTGCAATCTTAAGTGTTGCCTGGCGCTCGAATTTTCGTGCCTTAAAAATAAAAAAAACATTTTGAAGACAGCGCATTTGGCGAAGTCCGTTAACAGATTGGAGAAGCATAGCGAGCTGTTCTCTGCTCCTAATCCTTCTCAAACTTTTTTGAGTGAAACCCTAATCATTTTTCTAAAAATAAAGTAGCCAAGTTACCCTTTATAATATCAGCTATCTATCAGTGATAGTCCCGTCAAAATCGGTCTATCCGTTTTAAAGATTAGCCGGAACAAACAGACAGACAGACAGACAGAAAGACAAAACAACACCAAATCATTAACATGTAGCGACATCTATGTAACCACACGAGAAGCTCAAGAAATATTCGCATACGTCCATAATCGCGCTTTGAAAGTTTTCTGAGATGCGAACTATATATACAACATCTAAAAATTACTAGTAGGAGGAGACGTCCTCCCCAGATCAGACCACTCGATCTGGCGGGTAGCTACCCTTTTCCTTAGTAATATCATCCGCCAAAATGGTGACCCCGGTATGAACATCCCGCAGCCAGCTTCTCCGAACCACAGCAATAACGTCATCGGCAGCCATCGCAGTCACAGCAACACAGACCACTGTCGGCACAACGCGTGCTTCCTAGTCTCTCAGCCACTGAGGATCAACGGCGGCCCCTTCTCCTCAGGCTGACTCCTGCGGCATCAACACTTGTCTCCATACGTCTCGACGCACTGTAGACCTGGACACTGGTTCACAGTAATACGAGTATATAAAATTGTGAGTTGGAAGTTAAAAACGACCTGTTACACGCTAATCTCCAGTTCAGCAGCAGCTTTTAACAACTCGTAAATTATTACATCGTCTTCATAAACTAAAAGTACAATGAAATTGCTTCTTTTGGTTTGTTCATTACAAACCACGAAACTGTTGGTAGAATTCCTATGCAAGAATCCATCTAGCTAGCACCGCAGTGCCAGTTAATCTACCGTGAGGCGGTAATGTACAAACATTACAGTGTTCCGGTCTGAAGAGCACTGACGCTGGTGTAATCACTGGGCACATGTGACTTAAGAACTGGCGTCTCTGAGGGACGGGCGTTTTGTACAGCATTGGTATAGGCGGACGTCGCATTTGCCAACTGGTGTATGGTTAGCTCGTCTCGTTCCTTTCTACAATAATTAAAAAAACTTTTCTATTGCGAGCAATTGCAAAAAGCTAATTATTATGTTTATTATTACTATTTACCTTACTTTAAATCAGATGTTTTTCACATCTGTTAATCTATGATAGATATATATGTACGGAACCCTTTTCGTTGCGTCACGTTACGCGCTCGCGGTAAGACCGGTAGCCGACAATGGAGACTCATTTATCAGGCTCGGCTGAACTCGGCATGCTCTCTTTGCCACGCCGGCACCGAACTCGCTACCTGTTCGTTAGCCTCAACTAACCCGCTAAATTAATGACTGTTGGGGATATTTTTTTAATTTAATTTAACAAGTCCCTGCTGGGGTATGAGTGAAAAAATAGCTCTTCGTATAAAGTTAATTTTACTTGCTGTAATGTGAGTTAATATGCTACATAGATAGATAAATAGTTGTTTATATCTTTACAGAAAACACACAAATACTTAAAAAATGCAATAAAAGAGAGAAACATAGTCACAATTTGTGCACAGATGTGTGTGCACTGCAATGGTACAAATAGGCTATAGCTCAGTGAACGTATTACTCACAAGGATGCAAAGCACTGATTTTCAGCTACCGCCCCAGGTAATTCCGAGGACGGAACGAGCAAACGTTCACTTGATAGTAAGTGTCTGCCCATAACAAATGCTGTGTCACCACACCGCACCCGTCACCCTGAGACATCAGTTCTTAAGTATCATATGCCCAGTGACACTAGCTCACAGTGTCTTTCACATTACTGTGTTTCGGTACAGTAATGTTTGCACACTACTGCTTCACAGAAAAATAACTGGCCAGGGGTGGTACCTACCTCGACAAATTTCTGCATAGGAATCCTACCACCAGTTTAAAATAATGTTGAAAGAAAGATAGAAAACATTTTATTGGCACAGTGGTAACAGACCACAACAACTCACGCACAATACAAACACATAAGTGTCATAACAGAGAATAAAATCTATACAAATAAATAAAATTGAAGTGTCTGTTTGTAGTAACAAAATAACAGCTGTTCACTCAATCCTTATGAAAGTTTATTTTTTGTCTGTCTGTCTGTCTGTCTGTCTGTTTGTTTCGGCTAATCTCCGAAACGGCAGGACAACTTCAACGGGACTTTCTTTGATAAATAGCTGATATTATAGCCGGTAACATAGGCTATTTTTATTTTAGAAAAATAATTAGGGTTCCGCGCAAAAACTACAAGCGCCTAAAATAAAAAGTAAATGACATTCAAAAGAAATAAACATTGTCCGTGCCTCATGGCTGGGCCAAATAGGTCTCGAGATCAGTTTATTGTCAGTTTCTCCTGACGATGATTTTCATTTTGAACCTTCATGAACCACTATTGTCAAGTTGTAATATAGCAATGTGGATAAACAAGCCGATATAAAAACACAATGAAGAATGAAAAATACAAAATTAATATTTTGACATAAGACTAAATGTATGAATCCATCCTTACTAATATTATAAATGCGAAAGTAACTCTCTCTGTCCATCTGTCTCTATTTGTTACCTTTTCACGGCTCAATCGCTGAACCGATCTTGACGAAATTCGGCACAGATATAGCTTGCACTCTGGATATGGACATAGACTACTTTTAATTACGGAAAATCAGACAGCCTCCACGGTACTAAAGCCTAAATCCACGCGGACGCGCGTCATTGCGGGTGTCAGCTAGTACATCCCGTGGGAAGTATTTATTTTAGAGAAAAAGAATCCTATGTCCTTACATCCTGTCATAAGATATCTGAAATTAAATAAATAATAATGCTCATACGTTTGCCTTTTTTTTGTTTTTTATTTCATTAAAGTGACCGAACGAGCACAACGTTCACCTGATGGTAAGTGTAACGTCTGCCCATAACAAATGCTGTGTCACCCAGAAAATGACTGTGTGTCACCACACTTCGCCCGTCACACTGGGACATCAGTTCTTAAATCTCATATGCCCAGTGATTACGCTAGCTCACAGTGCCCTTCAAACCGAAACACAGTAATGTTTGCACATTATGCTTCACGGCTGAATGACTGGCCCTGGGGTGGTACCTACCTAGACGGATTCCTGCATAGGAATCCTACCACCAGTAAAATTTCCTCTTATCATTACGTAACCGCATCATCATCTTCCGTTGGCCCCAGATTATTTCAGGTTTGTCCTGCAATAAACCACAAGCTGACTTCCATTGCACAATACCTCATAATAAAATTTTGAGCTCTCATCATCATCATCACCATTTCAGCCTATCACTAGTCCACTGCTGAACAGTGGCCTCCCCTATTGATAGTCACAAAAGTTTGTTACTCTAATTTTGGAGGGATTTTGGCATAGTTGCCACCCCTGGATGGCGGGTTGGCAACTGCAGTTAATTTATTCATATGGTCCAGGAAGATGCTGCTGCCCGTCTCCTGGTTTTCATTTTCCCTCTGTCGACTTTTACGGCACCCACGGACTGAGATGTTGTGGTAGATTTTTTTTTATTCGATCAAGTGATGAAACGAGCAAAACGTTCACCTGATGGTAAACGCAACGTCTGGCCATAGCAAATGCTATGTCACCCAGAACATTTCTGTGTGACACTACACTGCGCCCATCACCCTGAGACATCAGTTCTTAAGTCTCATATGCCACTAGCTCACAGTGCCCTTCAGACCGAAACACAGTAATGTTTGCACAATACTGAATAACTGGCCCTGGGGGTGGTACCCACCTAGACAGATTCCTGCATAGGAATCCTAGTAGATTCTCTAAAGTCGCCACCACACAGTTCTACGTGTCTTGTTTTTCCCACTTACATTTAATAGAGCATCGGCTCGTCAAGTAGAAAGAAGGTAAGTAGGTTAGCAAGTTAGTAAGTAATGTTTAACCACAAATTTTGTTAAACTCATAACACAAAATACAAGCATTAAAAGTAAGTAAAGGCTTAACTACATCTTAAAAGCCATTATAGCTCAGTGGCCATTTTTTCTCATATAAGGGATAGGCAGAGGCCACTCGCGTAGCCCATATCTCGCTCTCGCGGGAAACGAGACGTGACCAGTGTCCACGTCCCTGCCATTTTAATACGATGCAAAAAAATCTTACTCCCCATTGCGCTCCCACGAGCAGTATAGTAACAGCATTGCATGTTATGGCGTTGTTCTGGACAAATAAAGGCTGCCCGTACAATACCTTAGTCGCCTCTTACGACATCTCGGTAGGAAAGAAGTAGGTTCTATTCTACTCTGGCGGACACATATCGGCAAACATGTCTATGCGAATTTAATAGTTTCAGATTTGTCTCATTGATCCTATCATTAGAACTTGACCATACTTACATAAAAGTAAAGTAAAGTTTCAGCCTATAAATGTTTCACTGCTGATCACAGGCCTTCTTTCATTTCTGAGAGGGTTTTGGAGCAAGTAATAATCCGCTACGCTGCTCCAATGAGGGTTGACGAACTGCACATCAACTGCTTCGAAATATTTTTTTAATTTTCTCAGACATGCAGGTTTCCTCACGATGTTTTCCTTCACCGCCGTCGTCGTTTCAGCCTATCAATAGTCCACTGCTGAACATAGGCCTCCCACATAGATTGCCACAAAAGTTTGTAGCTCTCGTTTTGGGGGGATTTTGCCATAGTTGCCACGCTTGGCAGACGGGTTGGCAACCGCAGTTTATTTATTCAGATGTTCCAGCAAGATGCTGCTGCCCATCTCCTGGTTTTCATTTTCCCTCTGTCGACTTTTACGACACCCACGGGATGAGATGGGGTGGTAGATTCTCTTAAGCCGCTACCACACGGCCACCACGCCACGGGTACCACGGCCTTCACCGCCGAGCACGCGGTAAATCAGCACTTAAAATTGCAATTAATAATTTTAGTGGTGCCGGCACCGGGAATCGAACCCAGGTCACTCGCGCACTATAAAATTTAAAGCGAGCTCCTAACCCATTTATACGGTTGGACCATTTCTAATTAAAAAGATTCATTAAAATCGGTTTATAAACAAATAAGATATGCCCGAACATTGAGAACGTTTAGAATACTTTTTAGGTAAAACTATTACAAAACTAGCATTGTGTCTTCGTTGATGTTAATGATGATTGAGTGGAATTCATAACCTCCGCTCGTGTCAGCTAACTTCACACCACCTCTCTAAGCCCATAAGACCTGTCACAATTACATCACATAAAACACTCATAAACTCCCAGCTATTGATACGTAAATAACGCTGAACAAACATGGCGGACTAAGAACGCTCCTGAAGCCAACTGGCTACGGAAACAAATATTTTTATTGCATTAAAATAAGCCGTTATTTTACTGAGATGAGAATAAGTTCATAATAAGACGGGACTCGTGCTCGGATAATATTCTTCGCCGTACTTAATCTTCGTGGTGAGTTTACATGGCGCATATTCAATTCATGCAGCCTGCATAAAATTAAGTTTATTATTATTGACGAAAAGATGAAGTGTAAGGGAAATATAATATATAATTACCTGTAGTAGGATGGAAATGAAATGTTTATTTTTTTTTTATAAAAGGGGGCAACCGAGCAAGCGGCTCGCCTGAAGTAAAATTCTTTATTTTTCAACGTAAGAAATGTAAATATCATTAGTCAAACGTATTTTTTTACAATTTGTATTATATAGTATCTTAATTTAATTTACCACCATTTCGTAATGAGGTTCCTTAGACGGAGAAGAAACTCAGAAGGTATCCTCTTTTTTGTATTACTTTTATTTTTATCTTGGTCATGCATATTGTACACATATTTACGAACAAAAATCTCATAGAAAATCGAAGCACGCTTCATTACAACAATTTCAAATGTTTAATCATAGATTGAAGTGGATTGCCAACCTAATTAGACCATCCTCCACCAACAGCACCTGTTCACAAGTATGAAGCATGTGGCAGCCATAGCCCACCTCAACCATATTAAAGGGAAATGGACGACCCGTCACACGCTGCTAACAAAAGAATATAAAAAAAAACATTTATTTGGTTAACACGCCACAGACTCAAATACATTACAATAAATAACAAACAAACAAACAATATACACTAAAGACAGGAAAATACATCAACATCGTCACAAAACTGAACATTTCACAAAAATTTGTTATATTAACCATACTGTCATGTGTGTCCTCGCGCATTGGGTCAATGCGTCTCACTCAGATTAATGCCGCAGTCGAGACTACAGCAACGCAAGCAGAGACATTTAAGCGAGCATAAAATACTCAAGTCTACTTTAGTCTATTATCTTACAGAAAAACAGAAATCCTATCCTTTACAGGAGTTCCTCAACAGGAATTAGTCTAGGTAAGTAGTTAGCGGTAGTTAGAGGTAGTAACCGCAGTGCCAGTTATTCTTCCGCACGGTTTCGATCTGAGGAGCACTGCTAGCTTGTGTAATATACTGGACGTATGAGACTCAAGAACCGATGTCACAGGGTGAGGAGCGCAGTGTGGTGCCACATAGAAATATTCTGGGTGACACAGCATTGGTTGTAGGCCGACATTTCACTTTTTTCCATAAAAAATACACCAGTTTTGTTTTCAAATATTCTTACGTCATTAGTACGAAGGTATCGGCACTGCTCCTGCTCAGCGTGGTGAGTGTGGGCAATATTTCCATGAAATGCTTGTGGACGTCCAGCAGTAGACTTCAAAAGGCTGGTGAGAAAAAGGGGATAAAGAATTATGTAAGATATTGCATATCGTATATGAATAATTTATTGTTATAAATGGCAATTCATACGTAGTAAAGCAACGTGGCAAGATAATGGATGACTGTAACACATAATAGGTCGCCACAAGTACCACGCTCTCACAAGTCCAAGTCCAACATAATCCGTCCTTGCTTCCTAGAGTGAGTATACGTTAGGAATTTCCCCATGAAAAAAGACTAAAGACCCATGGCATTACTTTTCCATGATGATGATGCAGAAGGGATCCAAACATCACAGCTGCATGTAACCCAAGGACACACCGCACGTAGCTGCCGCCGCGGCCCCGCGCAGCGTAAACAAATATATTTATTTAATAAGTTTTTATTGCCATAATCTGGACATAATTTACGCTGATAAGCAGATCAGCGCACCGCGATATATTATCGTTTGATAATAACCCGTCGGATGCGCGTTGTTTTGTTGTGAGGCGCTGCGGCTCGGGGACCCTTGCATTGACCTATCGAAAACTTTTTTTTAATTATAACATACATACATACATAACATCACGACTGTATCCCATAAGGGGTAGTCAGAGACTGGGCACTCACTGCAAGAACAGATGACTGCCACAATCCACGTTTCACCAAAACAATGTAATGCACTTAGTGTGATAGGTGGTGAGCCCCTCGTCACCATGCGCTGTTGAGAGCACAGTGCAGTTTAATTCCTTACTCGCCTTTTACGAGATCCATTGGATGAGATGGAGTGGTAGTATTCTTTTAACGAGCCGCCACCACATGTTTTAATTATAACGAGTCAAAGATATTTAAAAGCCATGGTACCTCAGCCCAGCCATTGACTTTGATTCCATAGGAAGCGGGGTAATTCAATAACAATTCGACAACTCGTATGTCGCAGTAGCTAAGCTATTCCTATGACGTTACAGTTAGTTTTTACTGATGGTAAGATTTCTATGCAGAAATCCGTGTGAGTAGATAACACCGTGCCAGTTATTCTGCCGTCCATAGTTTGCGAACATTCTGACTTTCGGTCTGAAGGGCACTGATATCTAGTGGAATTACTAGATATATGAGACTTAAGAAAAATAATAATTAAAAGCTGAAGGTACCCCGGGTTAACTATGACATCAGGGCATCTGTCACCTCAGTCCTCCCGTGACCAGGGGTGCTCGAAACGACGGGTTATAAATAGTAAAATTTAACGCGATAAAATCCGTAATTAGTTTCATCTAAATATGCAGTGTTCGCATAAATATAAGAAATCATTAAGAACTAATGTCTCAGGGTGATGAGCGCAGTGTGGTGCAATATAGAAATGTTCTGGGCGACACAGTATTTCTTATGTACAGACATTGCTCTTACCATCAGGTGAACAATTTTCTCGTCTCGTCACTATTTTCCAAAAAAAGTCCTTCAAATGTACACATGTTACAAAACACATTGTAATGTGTGTGTGAATTTTTAAATAAAAGTTTTAAATAAGAATTATCACATTTTTTTTATTCGATAAGGTGACGAAAACAGGCAAAACGTTCGCCTGATGGTAAGTGCAACGACTGCCCATAACAATGCTGTGTCACCTAGAATATTTCTGCACCCCACAATGCGCCCGTCACCCTGAAACATCAGTTCTTAAGTCTCATATGCCCAGTGGTTACGCTAACTCTGAGTGGCCTTCAAACCGAAACACAGTAATGTTTGCACATTACTGCTTCACGGCAGAATAACTCACGCTGGGGTGGTACCTACTTAGACGAATTCCTGCATAGAAGTTCTACCACCATTTCATGCTGGATAAGGTAGGTAATCGTTATGGGGAAAATTTATGGGCGAAATAAAAATTCTGACTCTCACACGGCAGCGTGCAGGACTTGTCCTGGCTGTTGAATGGAGCTTCTACTACATTCAATAAAATTTGAAACTGACCTACAGCTATCCGTTAGAATTTTTTTAAAAGATAATAGAGTTGTAGCGACATATACACAACATCTAAATATTACTAGTTAGAGAAGACGTCCTCCCCAGATCATACCATTCGATCTGGCGGGCCAATGAGACAGTAATCCTTAACGAAATCAGAAATGAAATGAAATGAATTCTCAGATTATAAGGCTCAAATTTCTACACCGTAGAACCGTTTCTTAATGAGGCTCCAATGTACAGAGAAGAAACAGGCGAATGAAGATCCGCTGCTATCCCCCCTTTTTCATTTTAATATGTTTGTATTAATTAGTAAGGCAATATGTGTCCAGCGGAGTAGAACTGCACCTACCTCTTTCCTACCGAGGTGTCGCAAGAGGCGACTAAGTATTGTACGGACAGCCTTTATTCGTGCAGAATAACACCATAATATGCCTACGCTGTCACTATACTGCTCGTGGGGCAATGGGGAGTAAGAATTTTTTGACTCTTACCAAAATGGCGGCGTCGTGATTCGCCACCCGTCACGTTGCCCGCGAGAGCAATTTGGCTATATTGGAGGCCTTAGCCTACCCCTTACATGGGAAAATGAGTGACTGTATGTATGTTATAATACATGTTTACAGTTTACAGTATAATGCAGGTTACAGTAAATAATTTTATTACATGTTTTCAATTACGGAAAATAGTAATAGACGGAAAGAGTTACTAGAAGCCGTCTATGTGTTTATAGGCAAGAATCATTAAAACTACGCGAGCTTTCTTTCCTATATATGTCCGTTACAGAAAGCCTTTATTAAAGATATGATATAACATAGAAAGTTTTTATATTAACATTTATATAACTAACATTACCATGATTCCTTCCCAAAACTGTCATTCGACACACGTCACAATGACGTCAATCTCACGGAATTTGTCAGAAATCGCATTATGCCTATCAATATCGATTGTGTGGATTTTACATTATACAATAGCAAACCACCCTAAATATTCGGATCGTTGAAAAATCATCTCTATCCCATTGTAATAATGTCCAGTGCGACAGAATTAGCGTGTTGGTGGTCCCCTGGATATTGAATGTTTAGGGGCAAATGGTGTGAAAAGTGGTCCGGATCTATTACAAATAATCGGATTACGGACGTGCCGCCTGAATAGGATTAACGCTATAGTTGCCGCCAAAATGGGCGAAATACGCACAAGCTCGGAGGCGAGCTGATTATTGAATGTATTAGGAATGGCGGATAATTCGCATTGACGCCATTGAAGTATCTGCACAAAAAAATATCGGCCGTGTTGTAAATGAAATGAGAAAAGACTAACAGACAGTTTTCGCCGATTAATATATTATATTTCTATTTTAATTGTGTTTCATTCTCTCTTCTTCTGATGTGGCGAGCGACCACAAGGGTAGGCTGAAAATCATCACTGTTTGATATATATATTTCCGGTGATGTAATTGCTGTTAGCCTTCTCGGCTTTTACAGCTTCATCGGATACTACTGTTTGATAACAGTAGGCGCTGAGCCTATCTCCTTTTGCTTTTTAGTTTTTATTTTTATTTCTTGTGTTGTAAATAGGTGTTAATGTTTAAAGCCTTCTGTTATTTTTATAGAGTATACCGGTTTAGTTTTATAAGAAGATTGCAATAAATGAATTATTATGGGGTATTCTATAGTTTTCTCGTCTGGTTGGGGTGTATATTATTGTTATTATTATTATTAATGCAGCGCACTTGGTGGATGAAAGATATTGACACTAAATATATTACTGTATTTTTACTGTGATAAATGTTTTATTTTAAGCAGTTGCCAAATGCCAAATCTCTCACACCTTCGTGTGCGCTACGTGCTTAAAACGGAGTAGAAAGTTTTCTCTTCGCGTATTAATATATAGAAGATATATAAAATTAAATAATTTTCATGTTTTAGCCTATAAATGTCCCACTGCTGAGAACAGGCCTCCTCTCATTTCTGAGAGGGTTTCGGAGCCGGGAAGGGTCCGCCATGCTGCTCCAATGCGGGTTGGCGGACTTCACATGTCTTCGAAATATTTATTATTTCTCAGATTTGCAGGTTTCCTCACGATGTTTTACTTCGACATTTAAAATTGCAATTAACAATTGTAGTGGTGCCGGCACCGGGAATCGAACCCAGGTCACTCGCGAGCGCCTAGCATTTGAGCTGCCACGGGGTTTAGAAGTTAATTATATTTATATAACTTCAAAAACCCTTTGAGATGTTACGACCAAAGTAAAACGATTGTAGCAACATCTATACCACCACAAGAGAAGCTACAGAAATAGATCATAGAATAGAATAGAATAGAAAAAACATTTATTCGGCACAAGAACATAATAGAGTTGAACATGAAAAAAAATAAAAAACAAACAAAATTACGTAAAACAAAATAGTTCTGTGTCGAAAGGGGTTGGCTCAGCATGTACTGTGTAAGAATGGTCACACACAGCGCTGATTTTCAGCCAAAAAACCTTTGAATTGGCAAACAGACGAGACTCTTCTGAAAAATATATTTTTTAAAAGTAATGCAATGTACTTTTAAACATACAAAATCGGATAATTTAGGTATAAACAAAAGATTATAAAATGTACGTATCATACGTACTACAGTGACGAGACGAGCAAATCGTTCACCAGATAATATTAATATGTAAATGCAGCGTCTGCCCATAACAAACGCTGTGTCACCCAGAACATTTCTGTGTTCACTGCACTGCGCCCAACACTCTTGAGACATCAGTTCTTAAAT
Source organism: Luehdorfia chinensis (assembly GCA_019845155.1). Lineage (NCBI taxonomy): Eukaryota > Metazoa > Arthropoda > Insecta > Lepidoptera > Papilionidae > Luehdorfia > Luehdorfia chinensis. Next base: position 811,569 of record JAHVAK010000696.1, read on the forward strand.
CTTATATGCTCAGTTATTAACGTTTTCACACTACTGCCGATGAGGCAGATTAACTGGCACTGCGGTGGTACTTACCTAGGCGGATTCCTACATAAAAATCCTACTTCCAGTAAACCGTTGACCAAACAATAACGTTTGACCAAGACAACTATTGCATATGGAGATTACCTCAGACCTTACTTAGACGGTTTATTGAGTCTAAAGCAAAGTTAAACTAAGAAACTTGGTATACTTGCTAAAGTGCCTCATTACTTGCCACGGGAAAAACTCCAGAATCTCTATCGAGGTCGAGATCATTGGTGTATGGAGTTCTGTAGCTGTATATGGGCCGGTGCAACTCATAGCGTGTCCAGGACCCGTACAAAGCGTTTTGCGTCTTCGTTTTTGGCGCGCACAGCTAAAGACATTATTTAGCTGTGCGCGCCAAAAACGATATTCTTTGCCAGTTTCAGTCTTCCCAGATCACTAAAACATACGACTTTTCAATGCAAGAGTGTATAGGTATCTGCCGTCTTGGCATCAGGTGCGATCTTATTCTAACGTATTATCGATGATGTTGACCGCGTGGCCTAGTGGTCGCAGTACCTGACTTCTAAGCCGCGGGTCCTGGGTTCGTATCCCAGCCGGAGCCAACATTTGTGCTAAAACATAAATTGTTGGATTTCGGGTCTGGTTGTGTTGTGATTGTCCCCGTGTTTCTGACACTGCGTCCTAGCCTACCTCCGATCTTATCGCATCAGCGTCACATCGGGCGCGGGTAGGTTGGGACGAGTGAGTGCCTCTGTGTTTGCGCGTACACTTGTGGCACTATAATATCTCCTGCGCAGTTGATGGCTCTCGACAGTAGTCGGCAGTTGGCGCCGTGGTCGATATCGGCTAGAAGAACATCATCATATAGTACATTCGGTATATAAATCCCTTGATGAGAACTTTTAACAGGATCAGTAGCTGATACTAATAAATTGCATAATGCTACTAAAGATATAAATATTAATACATTATTAAACATTACATACAGGGATATAGGTATTTTTTTTATTGCATGAAGTGATGTAACGAGCAAAACGTTCACCTGATGGTAAGTGCAACGTTGCCCATAGTACTGCTGCCCATAGCAAACTGTGTTACCCAAAACATTTCCGTGTGACACTACACTGCGCCCATCACCCTGAGACATCTGTTCTTAAATCTCATATGCCCAGTAATTACACTAGCGCACAGTGACCTTCAAACCGAAACACAGTATTTGCACACTACTGCTTCACAGCAGATTAACTGGAAACTGGAAAGCGATTTAAAAAAATACAAAAATAAACACAAACCCTTACTAAAAAAATTACGTAAATTCAAATACGTTTTTATGTAAATATATTTATTAAAAAATTTATGCACATACTAGTCTTTTTTTTTTTTTGATAAAGTGTCGAGACGAGGAAAACGTTCACCTGATGGTAAGTGCAACGTTTGCCCATGACAGATGCTGTGTTACTCAGAATATTTCTGTGTAGCACCACACTGCGCCCGTCACCGTGAGACACAAGTTCTTAAGTCTCATATGCCCAGTGATTATGCTAGCTCTCAGTGCCCTTCAAACCGAAACACAGTAATGCTTGCACAGTACTGCTTCACGGCAGAATAACTGGCCCTGGGGTGGTACCTACCTAGACGGATTCCTGCATAGGAATCCTACCACCAGTAAAACTTCACACACAGTAGTCTTCCAACCTTGTGTCGAGAACCTTCCAATACAAACGGTTACAGGTTAATTTTGCGAAAATCCTCACATAAAATATAATCTGCTATCATTAAGAAGTCTGCAATAAGACTATGTTTACGGATTTTATCGAGTTTACACGTCCTGATGTCGTAGTTAATCCCGTGTACCTCTGCTACTGCAGCTTTAAATTATTAATTTTGGTTCGATCTACGCAGAATGAGCTTACTCTGCCTTTAAGTTTTGCAGTGGTATTCATGGTTTTTCAATTAACTTTATTAATAAATAGGATCCCAAGCTAGTGGTTGTACCCGATAGTTGGTTCTCAATAGAAGTTTTTTTAACCGTGTCTTGAAGTCTTGCAGTGGTATGCTCGGTTTTTGATTTAATTTTGTTAATTATAGGATTCCAAGATGAGTGGTAATACCCAACCATCTCCTCTATTGGAATTAGGATGTTTTATTATTTCAATAGCCTCGCGGATCATCCTTGGTAGGAATCGGTGTTCTTTTGCAACGATTTGTGGTCTATCAAATCTGATGTAATGGTCGGGATGATTCAGATTACGGCACGGACTGCAGACTTCCTAGAGTGTCGATGCTTCACATCAGCTATGATATGTTTTTTTACGCGGGTTTTTATTGATCTTTTGGTTTGCCCTATGTTAGAGCGACGACATTCACCATCCAGCTTGTATACTCCTGATTCTTGTAAAGGAATGTTACACTTGACAGATGGTTAAAAACTGACTTATCTTCTTCGGCGGCTGGAAAAATGTTCATAAAGTTAAAATTAAATGCGGTAAAATCAGTAAACTTAGTTTTATTGAATGTGTAATATTCGTAATATAAGAAATCATTAAATTGGCTTAATATCTAAATGAACACTAGGTCGCGTCTGAATCCAACAAATACAATTCTAACGCATTATGAACGTTGACTTTGTAATATTTTTTTGCAACATTTATCCGACATCTGTCGTCATTGTGCGTTGCTATTTGACACAATTTGTCTAATATTAACGACGCTCAATGAAACGTGTGATTTTACGTTGGGACATCTGTGCAAAAAGGTGTTTCGCTCGTGTTTTGATTACTGGTCTGGAAGTAATTAATGCTAAACGGTTTTCATTTGACAAATTATTAACATACTTTAATAGAAGTTAGATATTTTTTTTTATTTATTCTCTTATTTACACTATGTTATTAACATTAAATCTACATACATACATACATAAGATCACGACTGTATCCCATAAGGGGTAGTCAGAGACTGGGCACTCACTGCAAAAACAGATGACTGTCACAATCCACGTTTCACCAAAACAATATAATGCACTTGGTGTGATAGGTGGTGAGCCCATCGCCACCATGCGCTGTTGGGTGCACAGTGCAGTTTAATTCCTTACTCGCCTTTTACGAGATCCATTGGATGAGATGGAGTGGTAGTATTCTTTTAACGAGCCGCCACCACACGGCTAAATACCATTAAATCTAATTATAAGTAATTAATGTACAAAGGCGAGCTTAACTCTAAAAGAGTTTTCTTCCAGCAAACCTTGGAGTGAAGATGCTGATGTGTGCGGGTAAAGTGTACGAAGATATCGGTATCGATACGAGTGATATCATTGACGCGCCTTGTTAAGGTTATGAAATTATAGATTGGTTTTCCCTTTTTATAAAATGTTAAACGTAAACAAAAATTAAGCTTATTATCATCATCATTTTAGCCTATCACTAGTCCACTGCTGAATATTGGCTTCCCCCATAGATTGCCACGAAAGTTTGTAGTCATTTTGGGCAACCGCAGCTTATTTATTCAGATGTTCCAGGAAGGTGCTACTGCCCATCTCCTGGTTTTTATTTTCCTTCTATCGACTTTTACGACACCCACGGGATGAGATAGGGTGGTAGATTCTCTTAAGCCGCCACCACACTGCGAATTTAGCTAAACGGGCTATTATATGCATATTTTTTTTTCAAATCGGATTAGTTATTACTGAGATTAGCGCGTTCAAAACACTTCAAAGACTTTCAGCTTCAATATAATGGTAATATTATTACTAATTATAATGAAGCCGTGTGGTTGAGGTATACCCATGAAGTGGTCCCATTATCACCACGTCAGGATCTGATGATGGAATCTCAGTAAAATCAAGAGAAATCCTTAAAAATTATTATTCAGGAGTTTGCGTCTGGGAGTCATCATTACATTTTGCTGCGCCGATGATAAATACCACAGCACTCCTTAACGATTATGAGGTAGAGGATTATACTCCCATTGGTCGACAGAAACTAATTAGTAGTGCCTTGGGCAGACGTGGAACGTGGACGTGGACATCAAAAAACTTCACAATATATATTTGTATACTTTTTTATGTATGTTCGGGCATAACTTCTTTGTTTATGAACCGATTTTATTATACCTTTTTATGCTTTGATTGCAATATAGCTCCAAGATTCATTCGTATTGGGCCATGATATAGAAATAGACTTCGAAGGACTTCGAAGATATAACAAGGAGCTCCTTGACCACGCCTCACTCGGCGGCCGTCTGTCGAAGAGTCTCGTTTTGGGGCGAAGCACGTGTCGTCTTCTCGACTTCAGTGGTTTATATTAGTAGTGGTAGTATTGTAGTGGTTGATGAAAGGTCTCTAGTGGCGGTGTTAGTTTGCTTGTACGATTCTGAGGGAAGGCGGGTGGTGCTCTTCAGAAACCTAGGTAATATACACCATTTTTATATTTTGCATGCGGATCTTAGCAAATTAACTTACTTTCCTTCATCAACAAGGAACTCCTCAAAACCAAATAAGATGATGATGATCAAAACTTTCACCTGATGGTCAGTGCAACGTCCGCCCACAACAAATGCTGTGCCACCCAGAACATTTCTGAGTGACCCCAAACTGCGCCCGTCACCCTGAGACATCAGTTCTTAAGTCTCATATGCCCAGTGATTACGCTAGCTCACAGTGCCCCTCAAACCGAAACACAGTTATGCTTGCACACTACTGCTTCACGGCAGAATAACTGGCTCTGGTTGGTACCTACCTAGACGGATTCCTGCATAGGAATCCTACCAGTTGGAGGACTTCATGTGTCCTCGAAAATATTGTTATTCCTCAGATGTGCCGGCTTCCTCACGATGTTTTCTTTCATCGCTGAGCGCGTGGTAAATCGGCATTTGAAAATGCAGAACAATTTTAGAGGTGTAGGCACCGAAACTCGAACTCATATCACTCGCGTACTATGAAAAATAAAGTTAATAGAATCAGGCGTTACTTTGCGGAAATCCATTATAATGAAGGAAGGTAAGTTACTTTGCTAAGATCCGCATGCAAAATATAAAAATGGTGTATATTACCTAGTTTTTTTTTTTCGGCGGCCGTCTGTCGTAGAGTCTATGACGCTTGATAATGCCTCGTTTTGGGGCGAAACACGTGTCGTGTTCTCGACTTCAGTGGTGTATATTATCTAGTGGTGGTATTGTAGTGGTTGGTGGAGGGTACCTGGTGGCGGTGTTAGTTTGCTTGTGCACGCTACTGAGGGAGGGCGGGTGGTGCTCTTCAAAAAACTAGGTAATATACACCATTTTTATATTTTGCATGCGGATCTTAGCAAAGTAACTTACCTTCCTTCATTATGAAAAATAAGGACGAGCGTCCGGCCCATGACCTACAACGGCTTTTACACAACGCTACAAAAGAAGAACTATTCATAAATTAATTATCAATTGAAACCTACAAAGGTGTCAACACACTTTTCAATATTTACCCGCAGAAATAAACCCAAACACGTCCGCACTTAGTTAAACAAGTTTACCGGAACTGCTTACACCGCACGTCCCAGGGCGCAAGATTTACCGCCGCCCGGCTACAATTAGCCGGCCCTCGCCGACCCCATTACCGCTGTGTGCCGATAGCTAATCGATGTCTAAGGGTGGACCTGTAAGAGGGGTATTTTGTTTTCCGACGCAATCGCTATAAAGAAAAACACGTCTCATCGTTAGTTGTTACTTAAATACTGGTCACGCCTGTTTCCCATATAGGGGATAGGCAGGGACCGCACCCGCAAGCCCACCTTTCCGCAACCGCGGGAAACGAGACGTGACAGGTTGCGAACCATGGTCGCCGGCAAATGGTAGAAGTCAAAAAGTTCTTACTCCCAGTTGCGTTCCCACGAGCAGGATAGCTAGACACTGAGCTAGTGTTAATTACTGAGCATGTCAGACTGAGGAACTGATGTCTCAGAAGGATGAGCGCAATGTAGCGCTTTACTCAACCGTTCTGGGTGTCACAGCGTTTGTTAATGTGCAGATGTTCCACTTACCATCAGGCGAACGTTTTTCTCGTCTCGTCACTTTCCACGAGTAGTATAGTGACAGAATTGCATATATGGTGTTATTCTGCACGAATACATGCTGTCTGTACCTAAGTCGCCTCTTACGACACCTCGATAGGAAAGACTTAAGGTGGCGGATACCTCATCATCATCATAATTTCTGCCTATCATTAGTCCACTGCTGTAGCTTTTATTTTGATGGGATTTTGACATAGTTGACCCCGCTTGGAAGGCGGGTTTGCAAGCGCAGTTTATTTATTCAGATCTTCTAGGAAGATGCTGCTGCCCATCACGGCCTTTTTTCCTACTGTCGACTTTTACGACGCCCATGGGACGAGATGGTGTGGTAGATTCTCTTAAGCCACCACAACACGGTAAAGGTTTTTATATTATATAATTAAACCACTTTACTTATATAGTAAATGTTAAAGTGACTCTCTGTCCCTCTGTCTGTTTGTTACCTTTTCACGCTTGATCTTAATCTTGACTAAATTGACATGGAATACTTTTTATCCCGAAAAATCAAATAGTTCCCACGGGATATTTGAAAAACGAAATTGGTTCTTTAAATATCTCATGTAAACTAATTTTTTATACTATAACTTTTTATATAAACTTTATTTTTTAATATCTTATATAACTATAAACTAAATTTGAGAAATTAAACCAGTTCCACAAAGCTGCATTTCGAAAGTCTCCTACACGGTGTTTGAGGCGGACCTCTCAAACGTCAAGGAACTATCCAAATTTTTGTGTTATCATTGGTTATTAATACGTCTGCAAAATTTTAAATTCTTCGGACGTCTGGATATGGGAGAATATTGAATTGGAAAAACACCGATTAAATTTATACAGATAAAGGTAATAAAAGTGTTTAAATAAAATTGAAGATGGTGTGGCTCAGTGACAACCGACGTACTTTTGCGGGGCGGGTCAGTTTTAACTTCATAGACTTATTACGAATAGAAAAATACTGTAGCGCCTAGAAGCTCAAACCCGAACTGCCTGTTTTGCGGAAAGATTTACCCTAGGCTGATATTTGAACTTAGAAGGCTTGCATTGCATTGACGTCAATGCAATGTGCAGTCAAGAATTCCATTATAACAGTACACATCCCGGTTCGAATTTATGCAGATGTGAATATTTGTACATACACTACAAATTCTATGCTTTCGGATGTCGTTACATAACAATTGTCGAGTGTCTCTGACACTGCACATTTCTGCGATCTCATTGCATTAGATATACTAGATACACGAAGATAAATTGACTAGATATTAAAAGATGAACAAGATTAGAAAAATCAGTAATCTTTAATGTACAGCAACTTCTGATACAGCTTGTAGAAATTTTAAAACATGAGGTTTGACAACTATTTAAAACTTTTCAGAACTCGAGGAAAAACATTAATTCCATTAAATTCATATCTACATCCATTTATATTTCGTTTTGAAAATATTTAAGCCGTTTTATGAATACAGATATAGTAGGATAAAAGTAATAATTCCTCTGAAAACTTGAAGAAAAATGAACGTAGATTTTTAAATTTTTAACAACCTGTCATTGGAGCGAAGATTCGCGAAGCGTTTGGCGCGGCTGCGGGGGCTAGGTGAGAAGCGGGTACAGGGGGAGGGGGGAGGTACGAAAGTAATCAACAATTTAAAATTGGGGCTAATCCGACGCCTCGGCGTAATCGCAGCGATCAGTCATCAAGTCGCAATGTTGTAGGGCGACCATGATTCTTGCATACAAGAAGACTTTCTATTTTATTTATTTATTTACTCTGTAACAATATTACAGCCTTAGATTCTAAGGTACTTACAATGGGCGGACTGAATGCCTATCGGCATACTCTGCCAGTCAACACGCAGTGTGGTGAGCTATTCCGAGAAATAATAATTTGAAACTGTATTCATTTACTCATATGCACACAAACATATGTACATGCATGTTACAACTACTTGTAGATAAGAAATTTAATATATAAATAAAGATACTTATCAATACGTATAATATGCATATTATGTAAAACCAAACTATAGGTCATAATTCATTCCTATCGTCAAACATTGGTTACTTAAAATAGTGATCACGAACTTATCTCTAATACGAGCCTTTATTTCAGGCTTTTCTTATGTCTCCAGGCAAGGAATGCCAGGTGGTAGCGGCTTAAGGGAATCTATCGCCCCATCTCATCCGGTGGGTGTCTTAAAAGTCGACAGAGGGAAAACAAAAAACCAGAAGATGGACAGCACAATCTTCCGAAAACATCTGAATAAATAAACTGCGGTTGCCAACCCGCATTCCAAGCTTGGCAACTATGGCATAATCCTCCCACCCCTCCCCATGAGAGCTACTAACTTTGGTGCTAATCTATGGGGGAGGCCTATGTTCAGCAGTGGACTAGTGATAGGCTTAAACGACGACGACGACGACGAAGGAATTACAGAGTAGTGCAGCCTGAACAGTAAAGGAATTATTTTGTACCCAGAAATAATAATGGAAACTGAGAAATGAAAATACCGTGGAAGTACCTACGTATTTAAGGACGTTTTTTACGTAAGGATGTATGCAGTCCACCTACCTACGGTCCAGCAGCACAGCAGAGCCCGTCAGTCGGACAGCTATAATCTGTCACTTTCTTTTATATTTAATTTAATCTGCATTACTTTTCGCACGTTAATTACAAAAAGGTCTCCTTACAAAATGTGTCTGCCTATGTCCGCCTATAAAACTGTCGTGCTGTAATACCAAGCATACCACTGCAAGACTTCAAGACACAGTTAGCTCTTTCTGCGTAGATCGTACCACAAATAATAATTAAAAGCTGAAGGTACTCCGGATTAACTATGACATCAGGACATCTGTCACCTCAGTCCCCCCGTGACCATGGGTGCTGTAAAGCACTCGAAACGTCGGGTTATAAATAACAAAAATTAAACGCGATAAAATCCGTAAAAAGTGGTTTTATTTAAATGTGTAGTAATGTTCGTAAATATAAGAAATCATTATCCATTGAATTAATTATACTTATACAGCATTTCGTACATAGTGTTTGACTTCAGTGTAGAAATTGTTGTTGACGTTTTATGGAATGCTTAATATGAGCACTACGAGTTCTATCTATAGTTGATGTATCCACGCTTTTGCATCGTAATCTGGTAAGAAAACAAGAAAATTAACATTATTTTCGCCCACTGATATATACAAATCTACTTTATCCTACCCTATAATTTTATTTTGTTGCATTTTCGTCGAATTTAGGTCAACTTTTAACTACTCTTTCTCCATATGTAAAACGGCGATAAAGTTGAAGAATATAGTTAATAGAATCAGGCGTTACTTTGCGGAAATCTATTATAATGAATGAAAGTAAACTACTTTGCTAAGATCCGCATGCAAAACATAAAAATGGTGCATATCACCCAGTTTTTTGAAGAGCACCGCCCGCCCTCCCTCAGTAGCGTGCACAAGCAAACTGACACCGCCACCAGGAACCGCCACCAGGTACCCTCCACCAACCACTACAATACTACCACTAGATAATATACACCACTGAAGTTGAGAACACCACACGTGTTTCGCCCCAAAACGAGACATTATCAAGCGTCATAGACTCTACGACAGACGGCCGCCGAGTGAGCGGCGCGGTCAAAGAGCTGCGTATTTATACTATAGGTGACGCAAATGGCCCCCCCAACGACATTGCGATTACAATATCGTGATAGCGACCGCTTGCTCCAGCACACAGAACCGAAGCCCCTTGTCGCAAATATGTAATAATAATATGGGCTGGAACAATTAGAAATAATAAAAAATAAAAATAATAGCATTGCACTGATGAATGAACAAACAAACGTCTCGATTTCACCACATTTTTAATATCTTTAAATCCAGTACTTAAAGTTTAAATATACTCGAAGTAGTCGTTTGCTATCAATTCGGTCGCAAACGGCTGCTTATGTAATTCCGGTGGTTGATTGTGTGAGCAAGCGGTCGCTATCACGATATTGTAATCGCAATGTCGTTGGTGGGGGCCGTTTGCCTATAGTATAAATAGGCAGCTCTTTGACTGCTCCGCTCACTCGGCGGCCGTCTGTCGTAGAGTCTATGACGCTTGATAATGCCTCGTTTTGGGGCGAAACACGTGTGGTGTTCTCGACTTCAGTGGTGTATATTATCTAGTGGTAGTATTGTAGTGGTTGGTGGAGGGTACCTGATGGCGGTTCCTGGTGGCGGTGTTAGTTTGCTTGTGCACGCTACTGAGGGAGGGCGGGCGGTGCTCTTCAAAAAACTAGGTAATATACACATTTTTATATTTTGCATTCGGATCTTAGCAAAGTAACTTACTTTCCTTCAAAGATGAAGAAGTTAAGCGGATTATATTTTTATTCTTTGGCGATCTTCATGAAATTTTCGGGTTAATGACTTTAAAAGATGTAATGCATTTACAATTAATTAACAATATAACTGTGTTTATGAGTGCAGCCCATCCATAAAGTTGCACCATCTTATCTCACAGTTTTTTTTTTTATTGCATAAAGTGATGAACATGCAACGTCTGCCCATAACAAATGCTGTGTCACCCAGAAAATTTCTTTGACACTACACGGTGCCCTGAGACATAGGTTCTTAAGTCTCATATGCCCAGTGATTACGCTAGCTCACAGACCGAAACACAGTAATGTTTGCACACTATTGCTTCACGGTAGAATAACTGGCCCTGGGGTGGTGGTACCTACCTAGACGGACTCCTGCATAGAAAAAATTAAAACCAGAAAATGGGCAGCGGCGTCTTCCTGGAACATCTAAATAAATAAACTGCGTTTGGCGAACGACCTACCAAGCGTGGCAACGATAGCAAGGAGCCCCCAAAATTAGAGCTACAAACTTTTGTTACTAGTTTTGGACTAGTGGTAGGCTGAATTGATGATAATTAAAAAAAATCCGACCACATTTAATATAGACTGGTAACCCTAGTCGGTATTTGTTGGAGCGTTTCACACGAGGTGAAAAATTTTCATAAAACCAAATTAGCCCATTCGTTTACACGGTGCTGTGAACTAGGATTTTTATTCGGCAGCCGGCTATTAACTACTCATGGAATGTAAAAGTAAAGCCGTCCTGACAAAGAAAAAGTTCAGTTTAGCTTAGACAACACGAAACGTCAGGTGTAATATATTTATCACTATTTAATTTCATCTTTACTGGTGGTAGGATTCCTATGCAGGAATCCGTCTAGCCGTCTACCACCCCAGGGCCAGTTATTCTGCCGTGAAGCAGTAGTGTGCAAACACTACTGTGTTTCGGTTTGAAGGGCACTGTGAGCTAGCGTAATCACTGGGCATTTGAGACTTAAGAACTGATGTCTCAGGGTGACGGGCGCAGTGCGGTGTCACGCAGAAATATTCTGGGAGACACAGCATTTGTTGTGGGCGGACGTTGCACTTACCATCAGGTGAACGTTTTGCTCGTTTCGTCACCTTGTACAATAAAAAAAAAATTGTTTACAGTCATATAATAAAATTTAATGGTAATGACATTAATTATGATAATTTATGACAATCCATTCACAATACTGATAAGTATAACATCACTTTTATGGCACCCGCGGGATGAGACGGGGTGGTACATTTTATTTTCAAGATGAAACGAGCAAAACGTTCACCTGATGGTAAGTTTAACGTCTGTCCATGGCAAATGCTGTGTCACCCAGAATATTCCAGTGACACTACACTGCGTCCATCACCCTGAGACATCAGTTCTTAAGTCTTATATGCCTAGTAATAACACTATCTATCAGTGCCCTTTAGATCGAAACACAGAAATGTTTGCGCACCGCTGGTTCGCAGCAGAATCACTGGCCGTGGTGGTACCTACCTAGACGGATTCCTGCACAAAAATCCTACCTACCAATAAATTAGAATATAATAGTGATGATGATGATGTGATGTTCTCCTAGCCGATTTCGACCACGGCGACAACTTCCGAATACTGTCGGGAGCCATCAACTGCGCAGGAGATATTATAGTGCCACAAGTGTACGCGCAAACACAGAGGCACTCACTCGTCCCAACCTACCCGCGCTCGATATAACGCTGATGCAATAAGATCGGAGGTAGACTAGGATGCAGTTTCAGAAACACGGCGACGAACACAACACAACCAGACCCGAAAACCAACAATTTGTGTTTTAGCACAAACGTTGGCTCCGACTGGGATTCGAACCCAGGACCCGCGGCGTAGAAGTCAGGCACTCTGACGACTAGGCCACGCGGTCGTCATAGAATATATATACGTCATAGAGAATATAATAGTAAACTAATACTGAAGACACTTAAGTATGTAACTGCATTTCATCGCTATCCGTAGAACGAAATAAGTTTTGCGGGTGTTTATTTTGACAATCTCAGCAATACTTAAAATAATCACAGAATTTTACACCTCGTAGCAGTCTCAAGAACGCTGCATTCCCTAAGTGAATGGTTATACTTATAGCGAATGTAACTATAGCGAATGGAGTTTGAACTATAGTGAATGGAGTGTGAACAATAGTGAATGGTTATCTCTGAGTGAGAAAAGAACCAGACCTTCGAGAAAGAAATTCGTTGTCTTTGAAATCATTCAAATAAGACTGAACATAAGCCCAGGATTATAGAACATTTCGAATAATAATTTTTAAAACTAATTAGTATAGTAACGAAATTGCTTAGCTTATAGAATTTGTAGTTGATGTAATAAATATTTTGGGAAACTGGTGAAGCACTGAATCCTTCTAACCGATGTGTACTGACATAGTTAGGAATAAATTGACAAGAAAACATTTATAGATAAAACGTATTATAAAATAGATCATTATGGTAGTATAAAGGACAAAAATGTGTGGAAATAAATCTTACTCTGCACTTGCAAGCCCCCAGGCTACCAAACATAATATGATGTAATAAATTAGACTAATTTATAAAGGGCATTATTCTCTGAGGTCATATTTTCCGAACAAGAAAGATTTTGTTATTCTTAAGCGCTTAAAATCAGCCATAAATTGATTAAAGAAAATATTACTTTAATTAAGATTCATCAAAAACTAATGAAAGAACGTTTAGTCCCCATTTAAATTCAAATCTCGAAAAAAATTATTGGTGAATCTACAAATCAGTTGTAAATGTAATAAATTTCAATCTGATAAATATATTAAAATATGTACTAACTGAACATTTACATTAACACAATTGTGTACAATGAACGTATTGCGTGTTTTTCTCCCAGATACAGGCCGGGACAAATGGTCGTCACTCCTCACGGGCCGGGCCTCTGCCCTCCGGCGCGGAACAAGAAATAACAAACGTAATCCCGGCTAATGCCATCCCGGCTGACATCGCGAATCGTTTGTTCAGGATGGCTTGTACACGATAATAGCGCTAATTGATGCATCTGCTATTAGTCTTGCTATTTATTTATTATACCTGACTTCTACGCTGCGAGGTCCTTGGTTCGAATCCCGATCGGAGCAAATGCAAAAACACAAATGATTGCTTTTCAGATCTGGTCGTGTTGTAATTTCCTCCGTACCTCTGAGACTGCATCCTAACCTAACTCCGATCTTATCGCAAGAGCATTACATCAAGCGCGGGTAGGTAAAGATGAGTAAACATCTAGTTTTGCGCGCACACTTATGGGACTATAATATCTCCTGCGCAATTGTCGGTAGGAAGGTTTCCCCTAAAGAGGTACACCAAAACGTAGCCAGTATGGGGAGGCGGCTATGTCTACAAAATAATCATGCAGAGCATTCTAAAACCCGCTGCGGAGCTCAGGTATACACAAGTCTATGAGTCAAGTTTATAACTGTAAACACATCATTTCTAATATAAAAATTCTTATTTTCGACATCGAACTGACGGGTGAAGGAAGCAGTGTGTGGCGTCACACAAAAATGTTCAGGGTGACACAGCATTTGTTATGGGCAGACGTTGAACTAACCGTCAGGTGTACGTTTTGCTTGTTCAGTCACGTTTATTCCCAAAAAAAATTTAAAAAATATACTTGTCAACATGTTGTAACCGCTCACTTACCCATCCCTAGTTCCTTTCTATAGATAGGCTTGCCTAAATTTGCAGAAATCTGTCTAGGCCACCCCAGGGCCAGATATTCTGCCGTGAAGCAGTAGTGTGCAAACATTACTGTGGTTCGGTCTGAGGGGCACTGTGAGCTAGTGTAATCACTGGGCATATAAGAATTAAGAACTGATGTCTTTGCAGCAACAAGCAGTGTGGTGTCATATGTATAATGTTCTGGGCGACCTATCATTGGTTATGGACAGATGATGCTGATGCTGTGTCACCCAGAAATGTTCTGGATGACACAGCATTTGTTGAAAAGGTATAATGAGTTTTTTTATCCAATACTGAACAGTTAAAACATTTTTTACAATCACTGATACGAGGAGGGATCAAAAAGTAGTAAGAACGACGTACTCCTCGGTAAGAAAAAATATAAATACTGGCAGGCATAGCTCAGATACATATTTGTAATATTAATTAAGAAAAAAATCTTCGATTATCTTTTGTTTTTTGCTGAATGTAGTCATTTGTTTGCTTCGTGTCGGAACATGTTCTCGAAAATGTAGAAAAACGAAGTGCGAGCCGCTATTAAATACCTCTGTTTAAAAAGTTAACGACGCAAGAGATTCATTGCGATTTGGAGGCAACATTAGGAGAGTCTGCTCCGCCGTATTCCACTGTCGCAAGGTGGGCTTCTAAATTTCGAGTAGGGAGAATTAGAATGTTGAAAAAGTCGAGAAAATTGTATTGAGCGATCGAAGAGTTACCATCCAATACTTAATTCAAGAAACAGGGCATTTCATATGGAAGTATTCAATCCATATTGAAACAATCTTTGAATATGAGAAAAGTCAAGATGGGTGCCGAGAATGTTAACCGACAGTCAGAAACAAAATCGACTTGACATTTCGAAGATGTTGTTGGACAAGTTTCAAGATTCTGAAAACGTTTTGTCTCGTTTCGTAACAATGGACGAAACATGGGTCCATCATTTTAATCCCGAGACAAAACAGCAATCTTCGCAATGGAAACTGCCATCATCACCGACCCCGAAGAAGTTTCGTGCCGTGGCATCGGCTGGCAAGGTTATGGCTTCAATATTTTGGGACTCAGAAGGGATATTGTTGATTGATTACCTGGAGCCTGGGAACCGCTATTACAGGCAAATATTATGCAGCTTTAATTACCAAGTTGAGGAATGCCATCAAAGAGAAAAGGAGAGGGAAACTTCGAAGGGGCGTGCTGCTTCATCACGGACAACGCACCCCGCGCACAGGTCGGCAGTTGCGATGGCTGCCATTCAGCAAGCTGGCTTCGAATAGGTTGACCACCACCCTTATTCACCAGATCTGGCGCCTAGCGATTTTTATCTGTTCCCCAAATTTAAAAGAATACTTAGGGGGAAGCAGGTACGAATACGATAACGAGGCGATGGATGCCGTGGAGAGCTTTTTGCAGGACCAAGACAAAACTATTTTTTTGAAAGGGATTGAAGTCTTGGAAAAGCGCTGGACTCGGTGTGTAGAGAGACTCGGAGACTATGTAGAAAAATAAATTATTAAGTTATCAGTAGTCATTATATTCTATCTCATTCTCACTACTCTTTGATCCCTCCTCGTAGTTTAACGGCAAATAATCATTAAGGCAATAAGGCATTGCATTATTCACCCATAAAAAATATGTTTAAATAAAAGCAGTCATGTCTTTTAGCTACATAATCTGAGACGTACCATTGCAGACTGTCGCGCCATCTCGTAGGAGTCGTTCAAACTATAAAAGTTACGAGTTTCTTCAATATTCAGTCATGTCTTTATAAAGATTCGTTTAAATGAAAACAGGTAACTAGTATTTAGTAAAAATTATATTCAATTAACGTTTATATTTAATTCCTTGCATTTACACTAAATTATAAGTTGTTAATTATACTGGATCGTTATTAATTTCTCCGATACTAGTCTATTCTACAATATTCACTCCAATAAAACTTACGTTTACTGCCATCTATCGTACTACTACTGAACTTGGAAGTGTGTTACTGTTAAAAAAGCCGGAATTTGAGAAAATAACACTTTTTATTTCAGATTACTTACGCAATCGTAACACAATATTAAGCTGTTAGAATTAAGAACATATGTTATGTAACTGGAATTTAAAAAAATAAAAGTTTGTATTACTCAAAATTTTATCGTATGATTGAAGTCACTGAAGTTCAAGAAAATACCGAC
The DNA here is from genome assembly GCA_019845155.1 of Luehdorfia chinensis. Taxonomy (NCBI): domain Eukaryota; kingdom Metazoa; phylum Arthropoda; class Insecta; order Lepidoptera; family Papilionidae; genus Luehdorfia; species Luehdorfia chinensis. The sequence continues at coordinate 827,907 of JAHVAK010000696.1, forward strand.
AGATGGCGTTATACTGACGAGGTGTAATAAATTCCTTTGCGGTGCTTATAGATGGTGCTTCTACGTATTTAATGACCGTCTGCGTTATGAGGCGTAGTTTTTGGTTTATTTCAGTTCGTCATCGTAATCGCCACATTTGTCAAGCGGATTGGTACAATATCCACAAAAGTGACATTTATTGGCACATTCCCTTAATCGACTTTAACAAAACTATGTAATTGTATAGGTACATGGGCTTCCTTATGCATCGAGCATACTGCCAGTTACTTTAATCCTTACCCTCATTGTATTGTGTTAGGCATTTGGAAATTTCCTTTCTCAAAGGCCGGCAACGCATCTGCTATTCCTCTGGTATTGTAGGTGTTCATGGGCGGCGGTGATCACTTACCATCACGTGAGCCACCTGCTCGTTTGCCTCCTATTCTATAAAAAAAAAAAGAGAAGAAAACCAGTCTTTTCTTATATTATTAGGTTCTTATTGTTAAAATGTGATTAACGTGCACCATTTCTACCTAGTGATGTACTATTTGTCGATTTTGACCACATCCTATTCACGTTAATATTCAGAAGTTGATAGAATTCCTATGCAGGAATCCGTCTAGGCAGGTACCACCGCAGGGCCAGTTATTCTGCCGTGAAGCAGTAGTGTGCAAGCATTACTGTGTTTTGGTCTGAAGAGCACTGAGAGCTAGTGTAATTACCAGGCATATGATACTAAAAAACAGAATGTTATGGATCACCCAGAACCAAAACATTGTTTTTTTTTTGGATTTGTTATGGCCATACGTTGCACTCACAATCAGGAGGAAAATGTATTGGTCTTGTTACAGTTTTTCCACAATTCCTGGAAAGGAATCCTACCACCAGAACATTAACAGTTACAGTTGAGAGGTGTCCGGCACAGTAGAAAAGCGCTTTTTTTTGTATAAAGTGCCGAAACTAGCGAAAACGTTCACCTGATGGTAAGTGCAACGTCTGCCTATAACATGCTAAATCACCCAGAACATTTCTTTGTCACACCACAGTGCGCTCGTCCCCTGAGACATCAGTTCCTGAGTCTTATACGCCCAGTGATTATATACTCTCAGTGGCCTTTGAACCGAAACACAGTAATACCTGCACACTGCCGCTTTATTTAGTAATTGTTAGGTTGCAACTGTCGTCGCGCCAAAACTTGACATGTCAAGGGAAATGTAGATTAAAAATAAAAGAAATAAAGTTATGGAAAACTATTTATTTTTCATTCCGTTTATTCTATTTATCTAATACTACGTCAGTATCAATACGCTCTTGAAAACGTCTAAAACTAATTTCGTATCTCGCTCTAATAAACAAATTTACAATTTGGACTTATGCCAATCGGAAGCAAAAAAAGGACATGAATAGATTTGCAAACAGAGCTACCTATCAAGTGTCAGTAAACGGATTTTAAGTTACTCGAGGCGATATAGCGCGACATCTTACTCTAATAAATCTTTTAAAGCCGTCTCCTAGGCTTTTGCCTGTTCACACGAGAGTCAGCAGTTTTTTTTTTATTGTATAAGTGACGAAACGAGCAAAACGTTTTCCCTGATGGTAAGTGCAACGTCCGCCCACAACAAATGCTGTGTCACCCAGAACATTTCTGTGTGACACCACACTGCGCCCGTCACCCTCAGTTTCTTATCAGTTCTTAAGTCTCAAATGCCCAGTGATTACGCTAGCTCACAGTGCCCTTCAAACCGAAACACAGTAATGCTTGCACAGTACTGCTTCACGGCAGAATAACTGGCCCTGGGGTGGTAAATACCCAGACGGATTCCTGCATTATTTACATTATATCCTCCGGACCTCGACCACGACGATAATTCCGAATACTACAGGAAGCTATCGACTGCGCAGCAGATATTATAGTGCCGCGAGTGTACGAGCAAACAGACGCTCACTCGTTCTAACCTGTGATGTTCACGTGATAAGATGGGAGGTAAGATAGGATGCAGTGTCAGGCACACGGGATTAATTTAATCCTGAAACCAACATATCGTGTTTTTGCATTAATGTTGACTCCAGGACCTCCAGTGTGAAGTAGTGTAGTTAGGAATTCTAACTACTACACCGAGCGATCGACATTTGATTGAACGAGAAATGTCTTCGTTTAGTTCTCGTGACGATGGCTGTCGCTTGTGTGAACAGATTTTAGTTGTAGAAAATTATCTATCCTTATTAATTTCACAATTATTTTGTACGAGAGGATTATTAGCTACAGTATCGCCTTATTGTTCATTATTTTATTACTTTATACATTTTCGTCGGTAACGACTAGTTCTTATTAATTAATTCGCAATTTTTCGTATACATTCATTTGAACAATCAGACTTTGTGCTGTTTATTAAGAAAATATATATTTTATATGAATTAAAAGATACCGATTGAAGATACTTTTGAAATGCTCCGTGAGTGACTTTTGCCATATTTTAGGGAAACCAAATCTTACAATTAGAGGTATAAAAACACAAATGCTTCTTTTTAAAACGAACCAATTATTAACTTTATCGTGCAATTTGTAAAATGTACAACATCTAATCGATACAATATCGACGTGTGGTGGCGGCTCGTTAAAAGAATACTACCACTCCATCTCATGCAATGGATCTCGTAAAAGGCGAGTAAGGAATTAAACTGCACTGTGCACCCAACAGCGCATGGTGGCGATGGGCTCACCACCTATCACACCAAGTGCATTATCAATATAATGCACTTGGTGTGATAGGTTTTTGGTGAAACGTGGAATTGTGGCAGCCATCCGTTTTTGCAGTGAGTGCCCAGTCTCTGACTAACCCTTATGGGATACAGTCATGATCTTATGTATGTATGTACAATATTGACTACATGCTTGCACATTTCCACACTTTTTTTGGATAGATTTGGACTTGAATGCACCTGTTACAATTTAGATAGTGGTCAGTAGAATCAGGCGTTACTTTGCGGTAATCCATTACAGTAAAGGAAAGAAACAACGCTAATTTGCTAAGATCCGCGCAAAGGTAAAAACCGTGTGGATAACTTAGCTTTTGAAGAGCGTCCCACAATGTCCAGCGCAAGCAAACGCATGCGTTGATAATGCCTCGTGAAACACGGGTCATGTGTATTGCCTAGTGGTAGTATATAATTTCGGCTCGGTTGGCGCAGCGGCTAAGCCCTTGGCTTCTGCGCGGCGGGTCGCGGGATCGATTCCCGCACGGTACAAATAATTGTAGGGCCTACATATAGTTGTTCCGGGTCTGGGTGTTTGTGCATGTGGAATTAATGTCTGCAAAACGCACCCACGACACAGGAGAAATCCTACTGCGGGGCTTCGTTTTTTTAGCAAAGAAAAAAAAAAGAATTGCTGTTAGCCTTTTTTGGCTTTTACAGCTTCATCGGATACTGTGCTAACGGGCCAGGGGCCCGCGTGCCAGGTTTGGTTTGACCCAAACATAAATACTTAAATAAACTCCTACAAAAACCTCGAAATTCGGACTGTCGAGTTCGCTGCGTGCTTGCGCGATTTAGAATATCTCAAAATGATGTTAAGTCGTCTAATGACCGTCCGAGGGAGGCTGCGGGCCTCCATTCGGACTGTCGTAGTGGTGGAGAATCTGGTGGCGGTTCCAGGTGGCGGTGTTAGTTCGCGAGTGCACGTTATTGCGGAAGTGGAGGCTCTTCAAACCTAAATACCAACCTTTCTGTTTTTGAATGCGGATCTAAGCAAAATTTGTTTCTCATCTTTATAATTTTAATGGTGCCATTTTTAAAAGAAATATGGAGAGGTAACGTGTAGGGCTGAAAATTGACTATCCTTCCTCTTTTAATCTCCTCTTGAAAGGCTAGTATTATGATATAGTACTCTATTTTGAAGACTTTTAGATTCCTAGAACATTTTTTGTAAATAAAGAAGTACTTTCAGTCACTTACTAATCTAATCATAAAGTAATTCGTATACCTGTTTGTTCTTAAGCTATTTATTTGTAACATCTATTGTTTTTGAATACATTCTCGTAAACATTGCTTAAATTAATAATGTTATTCATATATAAGAGAGAGCAAACAATAAATTCAACTATAGTATAAAGATCAAGCGAAATAAGTACTTAAAAAACTACATCAGTAGGGCGATTATTGCACAAAACAGCGTATCGTATCCCAGTATTTCCTAAATAAAACGACATAGAAACAATCGTAGGTTGTTTGTTGGAAAAAACGTTGGGCTATGTCTGTATCACTAATAATTTTGAGTTATTTTGGTAAAGTCCAAGCTTTGGAATTATAGTTAATTAATTAGTTGTACTTTTAATTGACCAAAAATGTAACATATAATCGATATAAAAAACACATCCCTACAAATTGCTCAACAATTATTGAACAATAAACAAACTTTCAAAACTTATAGAGGGGTAGGAAAAGAAGAGATGCATTTCAAACAGTCGAACTGTCCACAGATAACTAAAAATAAATTAATACAAAAAAAAATCACGCGAGGTTTAAATCATTATGCAATGATTTTTTGGGTGAATTTATACACACAATATATGAAAGTGTCAATAGATAGAATTTGTTTAAGTAATTCTTCTGCTAGTTAAAACAAAAAAAAAACAATGGAAGAAACGGCTCAAATTTGTTCTAATTAAATGAGTCGTTCAATTACGTGTGAGCTAAGTGAAATAAACAGGAAATAAAGGAAACGTTTTATTACGTACCGCGACTTCGTCCGCGTGGGATTTTTTAAATATCACGTGGGAACTGTTCGATTTTCCGGGATAAAAGTAATCCCATTTCCGCCTCCAAGATGCAAGCTATCTCTGTGCGAAATTTCGTCAAGATCGGTTCAGCGCTTAAACCGTGAATAGGTAACAAACAGACGAAGGGACGGAGAGAGTTACTTTCGCATTTATAATATTACTATGGATTATACGGCTGTGGTTAAGCGATTGACATCTGCGTTAAGGTCGCGGGTTCGGTTCCCGCAAAGAACAATTATCTATTTGCAATCTGCAAATTTGTTTCAGAGAATTTGTAAATTTGAAACGTATGACTGTATTACACAACATAGAAATACTAGCGGGACGTTTTTTTTTAAATAAAAAAAATCTTAAGAAATATGAAGATTTTGCATTTATATAAAACAAACGACATTCAACATTTTTTTTTGTTAGTAAATACCAAACGAAACATTGCTTAACACATTCTTAAACACACTTTAACTAACCTGTTAGAAAACTACACATTTTTTTCATAATACACTTTTAAATTTTTATATGTACAGAGCTGTTGAATTAAAAAATATATATTTTAACGTATAGTGGTTGGTTAAGTTGCTTAAGCCTTATACAAAGGAAAAAAAGGCGTGCTACACAGCTACAGCGATTGATTTGATGTTTGACGTCGGACGGATGTTGTAACCTGTGTTGCCTATAGTATACTCGGGTATGTCCGACTTAAATGTTTATCTATATTAAATATCGTGGGCCAGTTGTGGGATCTCTGTTAGAAGCAAAAAAAAAAGGATTGTTGCAATGTATTGAATATTTCATTTTCTTTTAAGTCGTGATAGCTCAAGAGCCGGGTGACTGCATTAAACACGAGTACACGAGTGAACTGGGTTCGATTTCCGTAGCCGGGACTAATAAAATTGTTTATTTCAATTTTATATGCTGAACTATCGCGTCTCAGGAAGGAAAACATCTCGGAGAAACCTACACAATCTCGGGTGCAAAAAAAATAGAGGTGATGTAAAGTTCGCCAGATTTGTCCAGTAGTGGGACATTAAGAGCCTTGCAGAGCGAACTTGTGTGGCAATTAATAGGGGAGGCCTACGTTCAGCGGTGGACTAGTGATAGGCTGAAATGATGATGTTTATTATTGACAGTTAATTAACAAGAATAGACATGTACGGAAAGAGAAACTTTGCGTTATCAATTTTCATCTCAGAGATCTCGCGACGGACCCACGTGTGATTATCCTAAACGTTGAATGTGCAATTTACATTTCTACGTCCCTACTTAAGCTGTCGAATTTCAAGTCTTTCACCTCTTCGGGGCTGAAGCTCTTTACCGAGACCTTCCCTGCCTCCCCTATGTCCGTGCTGGACAGTTTATTAGTTATTTTCGTTATCGAAATCCTACTTTCCACATCATTCGCATCACATATCGTCTCTAACACTACTCCTTTCTCCACCCGCCTGGGCTTCGGCACCACTGTCGCGATGCTTTGCTTTGTACTTCGAAGTTTCTCGCTTAAAATTTTGTTGCAGTTCTTTTTGGACATGTCCAACGCCAGGGGGTCTTCTTTGCCGTCTTCCGCTTTCTTCTCTTCGACGTTGGGCTTGTTCTGCTGCTTGATCTCGGCCACCTCGGCGTTGGTGATGTGGTCTTTCTTCTTCCATTTCGTTCTTCGGTTTTGAAACCAGATTTTCACCTGGAAAATAGGAGAAACTGCTGGTTAACGATTTGAAAAGAATGTGACATTTATAACGTTTTTAAATATTAAAATCTTAGAAATACGATATGAAGTGATAGCAAAGAATGGATAAGGAAATAAAATCCTATACATCATGAGATAATAGCCGTGGTAGGTCAGTGGCCGGTTGCTCGCGTATACATTACGAGTACAGTATACGAGTGACCTGAGTTCGATCCCCGGTGCTGGCACTTTTAAAATTGTTCTTCAATTTTAAGTGCCGATTTACCACGTGATCAGCGGTGAAAGATAACATCGTGAAGAAACCTGCATGTCTGAGGAATAAGAAATATTTCGATGACATGTGAAGTCCGCCAACTCGCATCGGAGCAGCGTGGCGGATTCTTCCCGGAACAAAAGCCCTCCCAGAAACGACACGAGGCCTGTGCTCAGTAGTGGGACATTTATAGGCTGTTACTTTACTACATCTTGAGATAATGAGATGTTCACAGCTGTTAACCGAGCGGCCTGGTTTGATGGCGGCTTAAGAGAATGTACCACCCCATCTCATCCCATGGGAGTCCGGTTTGAAATATTATTTAGCCATTAGATGGCCCGTTTATTAAGGAAGATTATAGGCTACAAAATGTGATACAGCAACTTTAAGGTGCCGCACGCTGAGAACAGAACGTTACAGAGTAGGACCATACTGTAATTAACACATATTGTAAACAAATTGTATTACATATTGTATTGTATAACATATTGTATTGGTATTTTAATATATAAACCCATTTTTTGTTAATATTTTTGTTTTTATAAATATATATATTTTTAGCCGTGAGCCGTGAGCCGTGTGGTGGCAGCTCGTTAAAAAAATACTACCACTCCATCTCATCCGATGGATCTCGTAAAAGGCGAGTAAGGAATTAAACTGCACTGTGCACCCAACAGCACATGGTGGCGATGGGCTCACCACCTATCACACTGTTTTGGTGAAACGTGGATTGTGACAGTCATCTGTTTTTTGTAGTGAGTGTCCAGTTTCTGACTACCCCTTATGGAATACAGTCGTGATCTTATGTGTGTATGTATATATTTTTATGATTTTATAAATAACATTCAACCGCGAACTTCCGTACGTCTCTCGCCGCTCGGGCTCACTGAGAACCAGCGCTGTAGTCTCTCGACTTCAGCATCAAGCTGAGTGAGACCCATTTGCCCAATCCGCCACGACACACATGACAGTATGGTTAATGTAACAATTTTTTGTTAAATGTTCAGTTTAATGATGTTGTTGTTGATGTATTTTCCTGTCTGTTGTGTATATTGTTTGTTTGGTATTTATTGTAATGTATTTGTGTCTGTGGCGTGTTATTGCAATAAATCTTTTCTTTCTTTTTTCTTTCTTTCTTTCTTTCTAAATGCTCAGCGTGATAAGATATCACGCCGTACGGCACAATCATGCGGTCGGCTTATTTTAGGCGGGCGAAACCGCGGGACTCAAGTTAGTTACATAACATTGTAGTGTAGAGTGCAGGAAATTCACACACATTTTTGTCTTAAATATATCGATTTATTTTCGAAATATATATCGGATTGCAGGACAATTAAAATTTTATACATAAGCTTAGAAAAGGTCTATGATCTGATGCCTAGTTGTAGCCAATCTCAACTTAGCAACATGTAACATGAAGTCAATAGAGATTCCGCGAAATAAAGTACATCAGGACATCTGTCACCTCAGTCCTCCCGTGACCATGGGTGCTGTAAAGCACTCGAAACGACGGGTTATAAATAGTAAAATTAAATGCGATAAAATCCGTAAAATAAAGTCGTGTGGTGGCTCGTTAAAACAATACTACCGCTCCATCTCATCCAATGGATCTCGTAAAAGGCGAGTGAGGAATTAAACTGCACTGTGCACCCAACCGCGCATGGTGGCGATGGGCTCACCACCTATCACACCAAGTGCATTACATTGTTTTGATGAAACGTGGATTGTAGCAGTTATCTGTTTTTGCAGTGAGTGCCCAGTCTCTGACTACCCCTTATGGGATACAGTCGTGATCTTATGTATGTATGTATAATCCGTAAAATTAGTTTCATTTAAACTTTGAATCTTACAAATTGAATTACGGTCGAATTTCAACTATAGGGCGACCACCTAGTAATGTTTTAATATCTAGCAGATATCGCCGTCTCCAACGAGGACATTATCATGTTTATTGTATTCGCACACAGCTGCAGCAAGTAGTATCAACGTTACCAAACATACTAGGTAACTTAATCTCTATTTACACATATCCTATACATATATTGTGCGTCTGTGTGCGTAGGATAACACAAATGTATCGACTAACAAACGGTTAATTACGGGGTGATCGATCCTTGCCCCGGGGAGCGGGCCTCAGCGGGATACGCGCAGGGTTGCCTCGGCCATTCGGAAATAATTAAGGCATACTTTGCAGGAATTATGTTTGGGTACAAACTTTTGCGGCTATCTATGGGGGAGGCCTATGTTTAGCAGTGGACTTGTGATAGGCTGAAAGGCGTGGAGGGCCGTAGCCAATTTCTGTGAGACCGTGATGGTCCAGAAGGAGGCTGCCGAGAGGGATCGAGAGAGGACAGATCCCTCTCGGAGACGACGCCACCGAGGCAACGGTGGGCCTCGTCAGGGCCCTCCTATAACTAACGGTGTTCCCCTACCACAAACGGGGCCTTCGGGATCGCGGGCAATCGGGGCAGGGGACCGGAACGCCCAGTAAAGCGACCCCGGGGAGGACGATGACTCGATGTGGTCTCGAGTCATCGTGATAGCACCGAGAGAGTGCTGGGGGCAGCGCGTACTGTCCCCGGGTCGGGCTATATATATAGCGATGCGTTAGAGGGGCCACGGTTGCGTTCCGAACGGAGATCCCGTGACCCCTCTTAAGCGCTGATGGAGGCCACCGTGGGGTTTTAGTAGGTAAGAGTCTGACATAACCCGGCTGCCCCCCTGGCCAGTCGGGTTATGTCAGATCCATGCAGGATTTCCCCACGTAAAAAAAAAATAAAGGCTGAAATGATATTCGGAATTGTTGACAGCCCTGCAAGCAATCGATACGTCGGCGGATGAATTAATAGGCGACACGGTTTGATTCCCTCTCGATTGATGCTGCGTTAGCGAAACGCATCGGGAATACACGATAACGTTTCGGCATCGAGACGGAATGTTTCAGCGATATATACGCAACTCCCGAGCGATTGCTTAATCAACGTGTTCGGTTTCTGAGCAGTTTACTGATGGTACTAAAAAAAAAATGGAAAATGTGACGAGACAAGCAAAACGTTCAAGTGACGGTAAGTGCAACGTATGCACATAACACATGCTGCGTCACCCAGAACATCTGTGTGACACCACAATGCACCCGTCACCCTGAGACATCAGCTCTTAAGTCTGATATACCCAGTAAGTACAGCTGTCAGAGCACTTCAAACAGAAACACTAATGTTTGCACACTACTGGCCGCAGAAAAACTGGCACTGCGGTGGTACCTAACTGGTGGTAGGATTCCTATGCAGGAACCCGTCTGGGTAGGTACCACCCGCACCGTGACGGGCGCAGTGTAGTAGTAGTGTTCTGGGTGATACTTTTGCACTTACCATCAGGTGAGTTATTTGCTCGTATCGTCATTTCATTCCATAAAAAGACCACTGTTCGATATAGGCCTCTCACGTTGGTAGGATTTGGCCCGGAAGCCATAGTTAAGACGCAACTGTCCATCGCATATCTGAATATTTTAATTTATACGGTAATAACTACTTACTGGTACTACACACTACTTCATGACCGCAGAATAACTGGCACTGCGGTGGTACCTAACTGATGGTAGGATTCCTATGCAGGAATCCGTCTAGGTAGGTAACACCCCAGGGCCAGTTATTCTTAATCACAGGGCATTTGAGAATTAAAAAACCGATGTCTCTGGGTGACGGGCGCATTGTGGTGTCACACAGAAATATTCTGGGTGGCACAGCATTTGTTATGGGCGGACGTTGCACTTACCATCAGGTGTAGGTTTTGCTCTTTTCATCACTTTATGCAATAAAAAAAAATGTTTTTCTTGTGGAGTGCAGTGTTGTTGTTCAATAATTTTCTGTATTGATTTAAGTCGTGAAGATATGTCGTATTTACAATAACTACCTTCGCAATTAGCCATTGAATAGATGACGAATGTTTAAATGCAATGCTTCATGTACCATATGAATTAAGCGGGAATTATATAGCCCTCGGACCTCCTGGGAGTCTGGATTTCGACTCCTTAATTAATGTCCCGGGACGCCGTGGGTAATATGGGGTTTTACGAGTCGTTTTTATGGTTGGCCAGCTCGTAGATTTACGGCGGCCACTTCGTTTGCCCGGCTTCAACACTCCTGTTTGCGTTTCCCGTTTTATTACGACACTTACGTTTATTTTCGAGTGTTAAGTGAATACTGTAAACGCGCAGTAGGTGTGATGTTTTGATAAGTTGTTAAATGAGAGGATATCGTCGGGTCGTGTTTAGGCATTGTTCCCGTGACCGTGTGGCTTAGTGGTCGGAGCACCTGACTTCTACCACGCCGGTCCTGGGTTCGAATTCCAACCGGATCCATGGTGGTAGGATTACTATGCAGGAATCCGTCTAGGTAGGTAACACCCCAGGGGCAGTTATTCTGCCGTGAAGCAATAGTGTTCAAACATTACTGTGTTTCGGTTTGAAGGGCACTGTGAGCTAGCGTAATCACAGGGCATTTGAGACTTAAAAACTGATGTCTCAGGGTGACGGGCGCATTGTGGTGTCAGGCAGAAATATTCTGTTGTTGTATTTTGAAAGAATCAAGTAGTATCAAGGTCATTTATCAAGGAAGGCTATAGGCTATATAACATCACGGTACAACCCTATTAAATTAAATATGTAAGTAAAATAAATACGTCAAATACAGTCGGGGCATTAGCTGGTTTACTATAAATTTGCCCTATTTGGTAAAGACTCACTTTCGTTGACGCGAATAAAAAGTTTTCGTAGAGGGAATTAAACTAAAGTTTATATGTAATAAATTAACTCAATCTCGACTTAGAGCGGATTTCACCGTTGAAACTAAACGCGATCAGTTCAAGCTGAACGAAGTTTAAGCGTTGAACTGAGTTAAAATCTACAGTTTGCATTTCATCAACATCAACTGAACGCGATTAAAGCTAAACGCGGTTCAAATTCTGAACGCCCAATTTTCGACGTTCAGCTCTCTAAACAAATTGCACAACTATGTAAACACAATAAATATTTTTAATACGTTTTGTTTATTGTTTGCATACCTATGTGTCTTATGCATACAAAAGGCTGTTTGATGTCGCAAAGTAATAAATACATCGAGTTTTTGTTTCAGATACTGACGATATTTCACGTAAACTTCGTTTTTCTGAACGCGAACAAAATGGAGCCGGTGAAATCGGTTAGACGAAAGCCGAGTTCAAATGATACATTTGAACTAAGTTCAGTAAAACGTGGTTTTATTAAACTTGGTTTCCAAAGCGATCGGTGAAATCGGGTCGTAAACTTTCACTTTCGAATGTTCTGTCGGCCGGTGCTCGCTTCCGCAGTTATCGTTGACCTCTTACGTGAATTAAATGCTTTTGTGATATTTGTAAGCTAAAGATGATGATTATGAAGATGATAATCTTCGCTTGTGTAAAGAAAACTTCACATCACCTTCCGTGATGCACACTTTCCGGGCTGATTTACCACGTGCTCAACGGCGATGGAAAACATCGTGAGGAAACCTGCATGTCTGAAGAATAAAACATACTTCTAGGACATGTGAAGTATGTCAACGCGCATTGGAGCAGCGTGGCGGACTCTTCCAAGCTCCAAAAACCCAAAAAAACATGAGAGTGGGACATTTATGGGCTGTTACTTTAATTAATATGATACTCGCTGACGCCCGCGACTACGTCCGCGTGGATTTAGTTATTTTGAAAATACCGTAGGAGCTATCCTATGTCCGTCTCCATTATGCAAGCTATCTCTGTACGAAATTTCGTTAAGATCGGTTCAGCGGTTGAGCCTTGAAAAGGTAACAAACAGACAGAGCGACAGAGAGAATTACTTTCGCATTTATAATATTACGAGTAGTATGGTTTTATAGGCTAAAAATGATGATAAGGATGATGACGATAGCCTTCGCAGGTGAAAAGAGAAAGAAAAAGAGTGGCGAACCAAGTCGCCGCCATTTTCCCAATTTAGCTAACGGCTAGGCTGGCCCCTAGCTACACAGCTATCGGTGCGGCAACCACCGGCTTGGCGGAGAGGAAGGGAAAGGGATTAAGTAGGAAATGGACTTGGAGTAGGGAACGCGGAAGTTCGGAAAGGAATGTGTAGGAGTAGTATCCTATCCTATCTGAGAAGGAGCAGGAGGTGACAGCAGTAGGGAGGCCGACGTCACTTACCCGGTACTCTACCGTATTTACCGTACAAGGGAAATAGGTCATGTAGTCCCTGGCCTAACTTCTTAAATCATTAAAATCTATACCTATACAATACTCGTCCAGACGCTAAATTTATTGATTTATGGATTTTCATCATCATTTCAGCCAATCACTAGTCCACTGCTGAACGTAGGCCTTCCCCATAGATTGCCACATCAGTTTGTAGCCCACAATAGAATGTAGCTCTCATTTTGGGGGATTTCGCCATAGTTGCCACGCTTGGCAGGCGGGTTGGCAACCGCAGTTTATTTATTCAGATGTTCCAAGATGCTGCTGCTTAGTTTTGAAGTTTACACTACATATTATGTCTTCGAAGCTCTGGCACAGCATCCTAACCTTCCATCGATACCATTTTTTTTTACTCCGAAATTCCTATAATAGGAATGTCAATGGTCGAAAACAGCCAGAAATAAGTATTATTTAAAAAAAAAACGATGCCCCACAGTAGGACTTCTCCTGTGTCGTGCGTGCATTTTAAATACATAATTTCCCGGAACAACTATCTGTAGGCCATACAAATATTTGTCCCGTGCAGGAATCGAACCCGAGACCCGCGGCGCAGTAGTCAAGGGGTTAACCACTGCGCCAACCGAGCTGACTTTAAACATTTATCGCAGATTTTTACTGGTGGTAGGATTCTTATGCACGAATCCGTCTAGGTAGGTACCACCCCAGGGCCAGTTATTCTGCCGTGAAGCAGTAGTGTGCAAACATTACTGTGTTTCGGTTTGAAGGGCACTGTGAGCTAGCGTAATCACTGGGCTTATGAGACTTAAGAACTTAGGTCTTAGGGTGATGGGCACAGTGTGGTGTCACACAGAAATTTTCTGGGTGACACAGAAATTTTCTGGGTGACACAGCATTTGTTATGGGCAGACGTTGCACTTACCATCAGGTGAACGTTTAGCTCGTTTCATCACTTTATGCAATAAAAAAAATTTTTCGAGCAAAAGACTAGAAGCACAGTAATTTTCAGTGTATCGCTGAAAACGAACGCAGCGTGCTCATTACGATAAGCTGGCTCGTTATAAGCTACGCCATGCCGGCTCGCAAGCTGCCACGCGAGCGGACACAACGAGGCACAATGGACGTCATGCCACTTCCGCCTAATTGCTTCGCAAATTAATCCGGCTAACATGCGACATTTGACTCCGACGCGCTATGACAACAAATGTGATGTGACCAAATCGTAGGGTAATACGCAGCAGTCCCAAAATAATACCACCACCAACTTTTTGTTAAACAGTCTTTGTATTCTTTTATTTACGCGAATACTACACATTCAAACCACTGCAAGACACAGTTGTTAGTTGGCCCTTTCTGCGTAGATCGGACCAAAAATAATAATTAAAAGCTGAAGATACCCCGGGTTATCCATTTTTTTTTTTTTTAAAACGAAGCCCCACAGTAGGATTTCTCCTGTGTCGTGGGTGCGTTTTACAGACATAAATTCCACATGCACAAACACCCAGACCCGGAACAACTATATGTAGGCCATACAAATATCTGTCCCGTGTGGGAATCGAACCCGCGACCCGCGGCGCAGAAGCCAAGGGCTTAGCCACTGCGCCAACCGAGCCGACAATCTATGACATCAGGACATCTGTCACCTCAGTCCCCCCGTGACCAGGGTGCTGTAAAAGCACTCGAAACGTCGGGTTATCAATAGTTAAAATTAAACGCGATAAAACCCGTAAAAATTAGTTTTATTTAAATCAGTCTTTGTATTTTAAAAATAAACTATTATATTTTTTTTTCTGTGTACATAAACCATTCATCATCATGTCAGCCTATCACCAGTCCACTGCTGTAGATAGGCCTACCCCCACAGATTGCCACGCTTGGCAGGCGGGTTGGCAACCGCAGTTTATTTATTGTTTAACTATAGTTGTTCCAGGGAGATGCTGCTGCCCATGTCTTTGTTTTTATTTTCCCACTGTCGGACTTTTACGATACCCACGAAATGAGATTGGGTGGCAGATACTCTTAAGCTACAACCTAAAGCTAAAATCTAGACACTAAAAAAGGGTACAAAGTTTTCTCTTCACGTATTAATATAAAGATGTAAGAATATGTAACATCATCATCATCACTTCAGCCTATCACTAGTCCACTGCTGAACATAGGCCTCCCCCATAGATTGCCACGAAAGTTTGTAGCTCTCATATTGAGGGTATTTTCCATAGTTGCCACGCTCGGCAGGCGGGTTGGCAACCGTAGTTTATATATTATTCAGATGTTCCGGGAAGATGCTGCCCATCTCACCCACGGGACGGGATGGGATGGTAGATTATCTTAAGCCGCCTACACACGGTTATCTGTCTGTTACACTAAAGATAACATCCTCATTACACCGTCACACGCCACTCGAGGTTTCGAAAGTCCAATATAAACAAAAATGTCCATCCCAAAACATGGTCACCACAGCCCTCCTTAACATTACAGTACAATGCAATCCACTTGCCAGCAAACACGAAGATAATTATTATTGATTGCGCATTAGTGCGTTGCCGAGAGAGGGACGAGGGGATCGAAACCACGCGGGAATGAGAGGGATGGCCGCAGGTCGGATGATACAATGCCGGGTTATGTGTAACATGTCAAAGCCGCGCTAATTGTGCGTCCATGTCTCGAGCGTCTAGGGATGCCTGTGCCTGCTAATTATCGATTTCGATTATCGAAACGCTGCGCCGCGGGTTCGATCCCGCGCGGGACATATATTCGTATGGCCTACATATAGTTGCTCCGGGTCTGGGTGTTTGTGCATGTGGAATTTATGTCTGTAAAACGCACTCGCGACACGGGAGAAATGCTACTGTGGGGCTTCGTTTTTTAAACGGAAAGGAAAAAAATAAGTATTCGGAAATTAAGTGGAATATAAATATATGGTAGGGAGACACTGCAGTTAGGTCGGATCGACTGTGTAAAGACAACTTCTCACAGAATACCGTATTTTTTATAGGAGATAGCGACGGGATGAGCTAAAAGTATGCCCATAACAAATGCTGTGTCACCCAGAACGTATGGAAACGTGGACGTGTGTGTGGCACCACACTGCGCTCGTCACCCTGAGACAACAGATCTTGAGTCTCGAAGACCACTACACTTTAGCGGTCAGTGCCCTTCAGACTGAAAAACAGAGATGTTAGCACACTACTGCTTCACGGCCGAATTACTGGCCAAGCGATTGTGCCTTCCGAGACGGATTCCTGTATGGGAATCCTGCCGCCATAAAATAGCCACATCTCACAGATATCCAATTACCGGAAGTGACGCATAATCCTAACGACCCAACTGACATGCTGTTCACCAAAACAATGATGCTAGTATCTGTTACCACTTACCATCCTATGAACTGTGAGCAATTACGACTTATTTATTTCTTAATCTTTAGTGTTTCCCTCACAAAGAAAGGATACAAAGGGCGGACTTAATCCCTTTAGGCATTCTCTCCCAGTCAACCCATGGAGTGATGAGATTTTGATGAAGGTGTAAAAGACGAAAAATATATAATATAATAGTATTATAATAATTATATATAAAAATATCTAATAACATTTACGTTTATGTAAATAAAAACACACACATATATATATATATAAAATAATGCAAAATTAATTCGGGGACAGACAATTCTATATTATTAAAGTTTTTATATACATTAAAATAAATATTACGACCGTGTGACCTAGTGACCCAAAACCTAACATAGCTTTCTACATTCATGTGCATTCTTAAAAAAATACCCGGTAGTTGTTCGGCAGAGTAGAATAGCACGTACATCTTTCCTACCGAAGTGTCGTAAGAGGCGACTAAGGTATTGTACGGGAGCGAAAAGTGGGCTACGAGTGTCTTCTGCCTACCCCTTATATGGGAAAAGGCGTATCTGTGTATATGGAGGTCTTAAAAAATATTAACTATTCAAGCAGAGCAGTGCTTTCTTGTTTTGTTGTCAAACATAAATCATAGTACATAGCATTAAACAAGGTAATTCACATAATGATTTCTTATATTTTCGCGAACATTACACATTTAATAAAACCACTTTTACGGTTTTTATCGCGTTTAATTTTTAAACTATTTATAATCCGACGTTTCGAATGGTATTACCACCGGCTTGGGATATATATATATATATATTAGATATATATATATATATATATATATATATTATTAATAAAATTAAATCAAAAACCAAGCATACCACTGCAAGACTTCAAGACACTGTAAGCTCAGCTCATTTTGCGTAGATCGGACCAAAATAGAAGGTACCCCGGATTAACTATGACATTGGGACATCTGTCACCTCAGTCCACCCGTGACCATGGATGCTGTAAAGTACTCGAAACGTCGGGTACAGTAATATAAATAGTTTAAAAATTAAGCTCGATAAAATCCGTAAAAGTAGTCTTATTAAAAGGTAATCCATAATCACAATTGCGATAGAATGAATTACATTTGCCAAATTAGGGCACAATTAATTAGTTTAGGTTAAAATGTATGTAGGCAACAGCTCCAATTACAGTGCGAGCTAAGCGCATCACATAATTGGCTTAAGTCTCATGTAATGATTATAGATTGTGCTATGTGGACCGAGAGGCTCAGTGTAGTCAAGCGTCTAGGTTTCAAATCACAGCCAAAGTCAGTACTTGTGGAAAAGACTATTGGTTCTTGGGTCTGGTTATCACTGTCCTATCCAAAAAGAGACACATCGAATTTTGATCATCCTGTCTATTGACAGTCTATGGACTATTCTTGTCTATGTACCTGTCTATGGACTATTGTCCATTACCGGACATGCCTTTTCCAATGAGGCCCTTGGCAGGATGCCGATTGCAGGGATCTGTCTAGGTAGGTACCACGGTGAAGCAGTGTGCAAACATTCCTATTTCCGTTTCCAGGATGAAAGCTATCCCTGTGCCGAATTTCTTCAAGATCGGTTTAACGGTCGAGCGGTGAGAAGGCACGTGAAAAGCCGTGAAAACAGAGGGACAGAGAGTTGCTTTCGCATTAATAATAAATATAGATTATAATTATGTCCAACGCCGGACATGGGAATCGCCAATATTGTTCTGACGTTTTATATTTTGAATTACAACGTGGAACAATATCATGCAGTAGTCCCCCGTATTATTCCCCGAGCGATGTTATGTTATTCGATCCGAATGGTACATTACTATTATTGCTGTATCGTGTTGTAAAATGATATATATGGCGGTTATAATAAAGCGGATTTTCATTTAATTGCAAGTTCATAGAGACCATTGTACAGGCCGTCTTTGTTTTTGTAGGTTACATGAGAGGATAATTTGTCGCTGCAGGCACCGACCCGTCTCTGTGGAAAATTTCCTTCGTTTTACTTTTTGCTAACCTTTTCTACATTCCTGAATTAATATTTTGGGCTCGATAATAAGGTCATTACATCACTTCGAAATAAAAAAGATGTGTTCCTTATTTAAATTTAACATTTGAAATATCTTATTTTTTATCACCATAATAAAATTGGAGAGTTTGTGTGTTTGAACACGCTAATCTCAGGAAATACTAATCCTCTCTGAATGTTAAATGATATTAGTCGAAATGAGTAACACCTCAGTCCTCCTGTGAGCGTAGCTATACGGGAATATAAACCAACGGGATAATATTTAAATGAAACTAATTTAACGGATTTTATCGCGTTTAATTTTACTATTTATAACCCGACGTCCTGATGTCATAGTTAACCCTGTCACCTCCCGTGACCATGGGTGCTGTAAAGCACTCGAAACTTCAATGGTGGTAGGATTCCTATGCAGGAATCCGTCTAGGTAGGTACCACCCCAGGGCCAGTTATTCTGCCGTGAAGCAATAGTGTGCAAACATTACTGTGTTTCGGTTTGAAGGCCATCGGCCACAAAAGTTAGTCGCTCTCATTTTGGGGGGGTTTTGCCACAGTTGCCACGCATGGCATGGGGGGTTGACAACTGCAGTTTATTTATTGAGATGTTCCAGAAAAATGCTGTTGCCCATCTTTTGGTTTTCATTGTCCCTCTGTCGACTTTTACGACACCCACGGGATGAGATGGGGTGGTGGATTCTCTTATGCCATCACACGGTTGTTTTACTCTAAGTAATTTCTAAGCGATAATATTGAAGGGAAGGTCGGACGCAGTGTCAGGGACTCATAACAAAATCACCCAAACTCAAAAATACTTTACATTAAGTACATTAAGTGTTGCCCACAAATTCACTTCTATTGTGATTCGAAGCCAAGACAACGGCTCAACGTTGAGCCGTGCAGTAATCTAATCTCAATGTTAAGTGATGTTAGTAGGCATTCTTTGTTGAAAACTTTACAGAAACTCCTTACGAAGATACGGCGTCAAAGCGCACAAAACATCTCTTAGTATTTACATCGCTCAACACGACACAATGAATGTGTGTGCAAATGTCACAGCAGAAGTCTCGATGCACACAGTTGCGCAGGCAATCAATATTAGCGCCGTGCGTCGCTTTGTTCGCGGATCAACCTACACGACCCTATTAGTGCCGGCTTTGATGGCTAGGGATGTGAAAATGCGCACTTTTAGTGTCGATGGAATGTTTCTGTTATTTTGCACTTATAATGTGTAAGTGGAGTATGAAATGAAATGAAAATTATTTATTCTTAAACCTAGGAAACATAAATTTCGTTAGTCAAACGTTATTTTTTTTACAATCTACAACCGTTTCGTGATGAGGTTCCTCTGACAGAGAAGAAACAGGCGAAAGAAACTCCGTAGGTATCTTCTTTTTTGTTATTTTTTATCTTAGTCAAAAGTTAAGTAAAAGGACAGTCTCAGAGAAAACCAAAGCACGCTCCATGACAATATGTTACACATGATTCAATAGTTTCAGCCTATAAACGTCCCACTGGTGAGCACAGGCCTCCTCTCATTTCTGAGAGGGTTTAGGAGCTAGGAAGAATCCGCCACGCTGCTCCAATTCGGGTTGGCGGACTTCACATGTCTTCGAAATATTTCTAATCCCCGGACATGCAGGTTTCCTCACGATGTTTTCCTTCACCGCTAAGCACGTGGTAAATCAGCACTTAAAATTGTAGAACAATTTTAGAGGTGCTGGCACCGGGGATCGAACCCAGGTTACTAGCTTAATATGAAATTAAAGGCGAGCACCAGGCCCCTGAGCTACCACGGCTTTAAGATTCAATAACAAATGAATAAATGCATTGCAAACTCGAGCAGACCAGCTTCCACCAACAGCACCTGTTCACAAGTATGACGCATGTGGCAGCCATCACCTATACTATTATTAAAATGAAACTTCTTAGGCGGCGTAATAGTTGGACGACAATTGACAGTGAAATTTACGTTAACGTTACGTTGAAATGACGTTACACTAGAGAGAACAAATATATATATACAAAGTATAGTTCTCTTTCTTTCTCTCTACGCTGTACCTTAATTTATGTTCTTTTATTTTATTCAAGCATCTTTTGTGGCGGCTCGTTAAAAGAATACTACCACTCCATCTTATCCAATGGATCTCGTAAAAGGCGAGTTAGGAATTAAACAGTACTGTGCACCCAACAGCGCATGGTGGCGATGGGCTCACCACCTATCACACCAAGTGCATAATATTGTTTTGGTGAAACGTGGATTGGGGCAGTCATCTGTTTTTGCAGTGAGGGCCCAGTCTCTGGCTACCCCTTATAGGATACAGTCGTGATCTTATGTATGTATGTATTTTAATCAAATTCATAATATATAAGTTTCACTTCTGTCAAATGTACTGAGTTGCATGAGTGTCTATATTTATAATTATTAATTAACTTTACTTTGATAACTAACCCTGTGAATTAGCAAAGAAGTGGCAATGGACTGACCATATAGCTCGTATAGCCGATAACTCTTTATATATGCCTATGTGCATATATGCATATGTCTAAAGTAAACATTATCATTGAGAGACATACTGCCTACAAAACACCAGCAACACCGAAGTCCAGATAGGCTCCTTTGACTCGTAAAAGAAGAAATAATATATCTTACGCCACAGCGACATTTTTTTTACAGTTAAAAATAATTTAGAGATTTAACGAGTATAGTTAATAGAATCAGGTGTTACTTTGCAGAAACCATTACAGATTACTTTTTTGCAATGAAACTAATTTTACGGATTTTATCCATGGTCACGGGGGGACTGAGGTGACCTCAGTCCCCCCGTGACCATGGGTGCTGTAAAGCACTCGAAACGTCGGGTTGTGAAATTAAACGCGATAAAATCCGTAAAATTAGTTTCATTTAAATGTGTAGTGTTCGCGTAAGTATAAGAAATCATTACTTTTTTTCATTAGAGTTAAATTGCTGGGATTTGCATCATCATCATCATCATCATCATCATTTCAGCCTTTTTTAGTCCACTGTCCACTATTGAGGAAAGGTCACGTTAAAAGTACCCGCAACCGACGAGCGTGTGTGAAAACGCTAATGAAAGTGGAAGAAGCTAAAGATGTGTGTCAGGATCGTAGCAAGTGGAAAGATGTGGTCTCTGCCTTCCCCTATGGAAAAGAGGCGTGACTGTATGTATGTATGTATGTATGTATGTTGAAAATAGGCCACCCCATATAGCTCGTAGAACCGATAACCCATGTGGAAGAAGGTTGGCGCCCTCCACTAGATGGAGCGACGACCTGCACGGTTTTGTGGGAAGTCGATGGATGCAGGTGGCTCAGGACCGTGTTTTGTGGCAATCTATGGGCGAGGCCTAAATTCGCATGTAAAATATAAAATGCTGATATGTAAGGCAATATACACCATTGAAATCGAGACCTCGTTCAGTGGTGTATATTGCGTAGTGGTAGTGTTGTAGTGGCGGACAGTTCCCAGTGGCGGTGTTAGTTTGCTTGTGCTCTTCAAAAACTGGGTAATAAACACCATAACATATTATGCATACGGATCTTCGAATTATTTAAAATTCCCTTCTATATCCATGTTGCGAAATAACACTGGAAATACTACACGTTCTGTTTATTATTAAAAGTATCGACAATCGTAGTTTATCGAATGAATGCACATTCCTAACGTTATCTCAGCGCGCTCCGCCGGCGGCGATGGCAGCCGATGACTAAGCCTCGTTAATCTAGCAATTATTCATTGAAGGCTGCCGCCCTATCAAGCCTGACTCGATCATTGCCGCTCCCTTTTCTCCGCAGCATCCATCATCCCAGCAAGAACGGGAGATATCAAAATATTTTTTTATCTCAGTGTTAAGCTTCGATTTCAAGTCTTTACGTGCGTCTGAGCTACGAGTATATTAAGCGATTTTAGTTTGATGGTGCCAAAGTAAGACAATCTGCCACACTATCTAGTCACGTAAACCTCTTAAAAGTAGACTCAGGTAAATGCTGAAATAATCTACTGACTGATAGCAAAACGTTCACCTGATGGTAAGTGCAACGTTTGCCCATAACAAATCATGTTGCGATTATCCCTATGTCTCTTACTGCATCTTAAGTGACATTTTGACCTAGTGAGCGAAGGGAACCAGAGACCCAGTTACTGACAATGAGGCAGTCCATGGTAGTTTTCAGGTAACAATGTATCTTTAGCTTGAGTTTCTCTTGAGAACGGATTAAGATATGTATAGATCATCATGATCAGTACCCTTCAGATAGACTGTAAGGTCGCACTAACGTACAACTTAAATTTACGAGCTATTGTCACGCGGGACATAACATTTTTTTTTATTGTATAAAGTGACGAAACGAGCAAAACGTTCACCTGATGGTAAGTGCAACGTCTGCCCACAACAAATGCCGTGTCACCCAGAAAATTTCTGCGTGACACAGCACTACGCTCGTCACCCTGAGACATCGATTCTTAAGACTCATATGCCCAGTGACAGGTGATGGATTAAACATTACGAAAAAGTCTAGACCTAAAATGCATAAATATGCCTGGGAACTTAGTGCAGTAATCGTCTGCAGGCATCTTCAAAATCCTTGTGATTTTAATTTTAACGATTTATCACGTGCTGCCATTACTGCAATGGCAAAACAAAGTGAGGAAACCGGCACGTCTGAAGAATAGAAATATGGTAGCGGTGGTGGAATTCCTATGCAGGAGTCCGCCTAGGTAGTTACCCAAGAGTCAGTTATTTAGATCCGTGTAGTATTAATGTGCAAATAAAGTGGAAGTGGTTATTGTTTTGTAATAGAAGGAAAAAGGGCCGTAACAGCTGTTTATAATATGTGCTCTGAAGTGTCTTGGCCTCTCACTGTATATATATATATATATATATATATATATTCTATATATATATATGGAAACGTTTTGTATGTACACAAACAGAAAGAACTGAAAACAGATGTAGATTTGTACTGGTGGTAGGATTCCTATGCAGGAATCCGTCTAGGTAGGTACCACCCCAGGGCCAGTTATTCTGCCCTGTAGCAGTAGTGTGCAAACATTACGGCGTTTCGGTCTAAAGGGCACTGAAAGCTGGTGTAATCACTGGGCATTTTAGACTTAAGAACTGATATCTCCGGGTGACTAACGCAGTGTGATGCCACACAGAAAGGTTCTGGGTGACACAGCATTTGTTATGAGCAGGGGGTGCACTTACCATCAAGTGAATGTTTTGCTAATCTCGTCACTTCATCCAATAAAAAATCGAGAACGTATGAAGAAAGCAATCCCGCACTGGACCATCGTGGCGGTCTGCTCTCGTCTCCTAAACCCTCTCAGAATGAGAATAGGACTGTGCTAAGCAGTGGGATGTTTAAAGCCTCTACTTTACTACACAAAAACTCAATCAGAAATTCAGTTCAAACAACGTAAACTCTGAATTAGTTCAAGAATGTTGACATCCATACAAACTAGAACAAATATCAACACTGCTTACACGGGTTCCGTGCCATTGCTTTTAAGGTAATTGTTTGCTAAAGCATTTGAGTCAAATTATGACGTCTATCAAACGGTTACGAAGCAGCTTGCATGAGCTATTTATACAGTGTAGTCTACAATTCAGCAATAGGATTTTAAGTATCAACATTTAATGATTTAATGAAGGAAAGTAAGTTATTTTGCTAAGATTTATCACGTGTCCCTCAGTAGTCCTCAGTAGACTCGGCGGCCGTCTGTCGTAGAGTCTATGACGCTTGATAATGCCTCGTTTTGGGGCGAAACACGTGTTGTGTTCTCGACTTCAGTGGTGTATATTATCTAGTGGTAGTATTGTAGTTGTTGGTGGAGGGTACCTGGTGGCGGTTTCTGGTAGCGGTGTTAGTTTGCTTGTGCACGCTACTGAGGGAGGGCGGGCGGTGCTCTTCAAAAAACTAGGTAATAAACACCATTTTTATATTTTGCATGCGGATCTTAGCAAAGTAACTTACTTTCCTTCATTATAATGGATTTCCGCAAAGTAACGCCTGATTCTATTAACTATATTTAAAGATTTGCAAACACTGCGGTTGTCACGCTGAGACATCAGTTCTGAAGTTTCACCTGCCCAGTGATTACACAAGCTATCAGTGTCCTACAAACAGAAACACAGTAATATATGCACACTACTGCATCACGGCAGAATAACTGCCACTGTGGTGGTACCTACATACACGGATTCCTACATAGAATTACTACCATCGGTAGAGTTTCACTTAGTTCGATTTAAAGATTGTTTATTGTTTTAAGAGATTACAAAATTTCATTTAACAGACAAGTTGTAGAGTGAGCATGCTTAAAAGTTATAAAACGTTAGGAGTTTTCAACATACTTTTTATTTTATTTTTGTATTGGAGAAAGTGACGAGACGAACAAATCGTTCACTTGATGCTAAGCGTAACGTCAGCCCATAAAACGCTGTATCACCCGGGGATATTTCTGTGCGGCACCACACTGCGCCGCTGAGACGTCAGTTCTTAAGTCTCACATTCCCAATGGTCACCCTAGCTCTCAGTGCCCTTCGAACTGAAGCACAGTAATTTTTGCACGCTACTGCTTCACGGCATAATAACTGGCCCAGTGGTGGTACCTACCTAAACGGATTTATGCATGGGAATCCTACCACCAGTGAAATAAAATATAATGAATTTAACTTACATTGATTGATATTTTAAAAGTAAACATAAAACTTTAAGAAAATATACATTAGGACTGCCAGTTAAAACTTTAAAGTATCTTAATGAAGGGTGCATAAAGCGATCTGTTTGTTAATTTTATTGCGATTTCATTATAATAGCTCCTTATCGCGCGCCTGATTGATGGAGCATACAACCTAATTAATAATTATAAAGGTAGCCAAAATTTCGGGTACCTTTAATACAAACCCAATTGGTTCGTTTTATATTTTATAATTATTAGTTTGTGTAAAATGTTTTAACATCACATCAACACAGTAAACAAATAACTGGCCCTGCGGTGGTACATTTTTTTTCTGTGGGGAAATCCTACATGGATACCCCTCTGTGGCGGGGTCAACAAAGGGGTTATGCCGGACTCTTACCGGCTAAAACCCCGCTTTCGCACACTACCGCAGTCCCAACGGCGATGGCCCTGTGCGAGCCCCTTCTTTTTGTGGGGGTAGAGCGTCGGAGCTGCCTTCTGCGAAAAAGTTATGTTGCAGAAGGAGGCTGCGGAGAGGGAGAGAGAGCGGAATGCACCTGTTCCAATCCGTAGCCGAAGAGCCGGACGCCGGAGAAGGGCCTATCAACCCCTCCTCCATCCCCTATAAAAGAGGTCTAGGCTGTGGACACGGGGGAGGTCCACTGCCACGAATGTAAAAGGCCTCGAGGAGGCGCGCGCGGTGTTCCCGCGTGCCCCTACCTAGAGAACGGGTGAAGAACTCCAGCTCTACCCCCTGCGGTGGTACCTAGACTAACCTAACCTAGACGGATTCCTGCATAGGAATCCTAACACTAGGTAAGTCAAGACGCTATCAAAAGATATCGTTACTACTGCAAACTTCAAAAGTCAAGTGTTTCTCTAGTTATTTTTTTTACATATAAATCTTCTCTTACCAAACACAACAATTTCCACTTAATACGTACTATGTAATGCTATTCGGGTGAATAACCAAATCCGCTCGAATGACGCTCCGTGTGACGGAATACGAGAGGGCAGCTTTGTTGTGGAAACAGTTATAATAAAACGCAATACGTAATCCGTGTTTAAACTCGCAACGAAATAAGCGGCGAATGTTCGATTGATCAAAAGAGCAGATATACTTCTTGCTAGATGTGGCACAGAATGAAATTGAAAAAAAAAACATACATACATAATATCACGACTGTATCCTATAAGGGGGGTAGTCAGGGACTGGGCACTCATGACTGCCACAATCCACGTTTCACCAAAACAATATAAAGCACTTGGTGTGATAGGTGGTGAGCCCATCGCCACCATGCGCTGTTGGGTGCACAGTGCAGTTTAATTCTCTAATAATTACCCGCCTTTTACGAGATCCATTGGAGGAGATGGAGTGGTAGTATTCTTTTAACTTTAGGTTGTCGCCATGGTGGCTCAGGGGCAGGACGTTCGCCTTACATTTCATAGCGCGCGAGTAACCAGGGTTTGATCCCCGGTACCTTTAAAACTGAACGCTGAAATTATTTGACGGTGAAGGAAAACATTGTGAGGAAACATGTGTATCTAAAGAATTGAAATATTTGAAAGACATGTGAAGTACGCAAATTACCACTGGAGCAGCGTGGCAGCATCTTCACTGCTCCAAAGGCCTCTCAAAATTGTGACAAGGCCCACTCCTTGGCATTTTATACTCATCTTAGACTCCTGGGGCATTTATAGGTTACTACAATTTAGTGTTAATTTATATAATATGTGTAAATTACTGAAATTAATGTGGAAGGTCAGACTCGGATACGTATATACTTGAGGTATATTTTTTTAAGAACGTATTTTATATACTACACTGGTTCGCAAAAAAAAATTCCTGGTCCTGGGAACAACCAGCATGTAACCCAGCGGGTATTTTTTTCTTTTTAGTAATTTTAAAAAGAATTTTGTATACAAAAACAAAATCATAAATATAAAGATGTAGAAATAGCTTGACAGCAACCACATCAATCTGTATTCTTTAATGTTATAATAACCCTTCTTAATAAAATTAACTTTTTAATAGAAAGGTTTTTGAAGAACTTTCTGGAATTTTGTTGTAAAACGTATACAATGCCCCATGAAAGAGTTACTGTCTCTGGGAAGGCGGATAACTGGCATACTTAGGTATAATTATACAATAAAAAAATTTTTTTTATTGGATAGAGTGACGAAACGAGCAAAATATTCACCAGATGTAAAGTCTACCCAAAACAAATGCTATGTCACCCAGAACATTTCTGTGTGACTACACTGCGCCCGTCACCCTGAGACATGAGTTCTTAAGTCTCATATGCCCAGTGATTACGCTAGCTCACAGTGCCCTTCAAACCGAAACACAGTAATGTTTGCACACTACTGCTTCACGGCAGAATAACTGGCCCTGGGGTGGTACCTACCTTGACGGATTCCTGCATAGGAATCCTACCACCAGCAAATGATTCTTAAACAAATCTCTGACACATACTGTGAAGAAAAATCCTCATGGTGAAACCGGCATTCTTGAGAATACCATTACTCACATAAGAAGTCTAACAACGCATTGGAGTAGCACAGCCGACTATGATTCCGACTATTATATAACGTCTGTGCTGTACACTGTAGGTCTGTGCAAAAGAACGCGTATAGACTAATATAATTCCAATCCTATCGTCGAGTAACCTTAAAAATATTCGACTTAGAAAATTCAATAGTTTGCTGAAAGTAAAATGCTATAATTACTTATCTATAACAGAAAACTTTGTACCCATTTTTAAGCACATTGCGCTTACGGAGGAGGGTGAGATTAGGAACAGTTAAAGCTTGTATGAAGAAGGAGTGCAGAAAGCTTAAGTTTATTATATAATCTGTGTTACAAATACATTAAATTCAATAAAAAAAAAGAATTACGGTCCAATTCCGACCGTTGGGCGACCTCTAGTTCATATTAAACGCTTCATACTTTAGTAATCTATTGTTGAATATTTTCTGTGTCATCATATAGAATTAAGACGTCAAATCTATTATGCCTTCCGCGAGGCCTAGTGATCAGAGTTCCTAACTTCTACGCCGCGGGTCCTGGGTCCGAATCCAAGCCAGAGCTTTTGTGCTAAATCACCATAAAAATTTTGATAGTCCGGTCTGATTGCGTTTGTGCACGTGAAATCGGACTTCGTTTGAGAAACTAAATCCGCTTCTGTCGAATCTATAAATCGCCGATGTCTATTTCTCGTACACGCCAACTAGCAGCGTGGCATTATATTTCATTGGAGCGCCGCATTATTTCAACTCATTAGACCGCGGCTGCCCAGCGTTTATTACGAGCGAACAATAATTGCAATTACCCTCAATGATTGTGTTATTGACTGGCAAGCTTTGTGGCATGTCGAGCGCA
Organism: Luehdorfia chinensis; assembly: GCA_019845155.1. NCBI lineage: Eukaryota > Metazoa > Arthropoda > Insecta > Lepidoptera > Papilionidae > Luehdorfia > Luehdorfia chinensis. The sequence continues at coordinate 856,291 of JAHVAK010000696.1, forward strand.
AAATAGCATAGATTGGTGAGGTGGTTAGATGAATCAGAGTTTGGTTTCAAATAGATATGTATGTGTCTGTACGTTAAATAATCAAGGATTTCCAATATTTACGCAGTCTGCAGTCTGTGACCACGTTCTGGATCACCCCAACCATTACATCATACGAGTATTTGATAAGCCACAAATCCTGGCAAAAGAACAGCGGTTCCTACCAAGGATGATTCGCGAGGCTATTGAAATTAAAAAACATCCTAATTTTAATAGAGAAGGTGGTTGGGTACCACCACCAGCTTGGGATCCTGTAATTAATAAAATTAAATCAAAAACCAAGCATACCACTGCAAGACTTCAAGAAACAGTAAGCTCTTTCTGAGTAAATCATACCAAAAAATAATAATTAAAAGCTGAAGGTACTCCAGGTTAACTTTCTCCCGTGACCATGGGTGCTGTAATAGATTTCCTCTATGCAGGAATCCGTCTAGGTAGGTACCACTCCAGAGCCAGTTATTCTGCCGTGAAGCAGTAGTGTGCAAAAATTACTATGTTTCGGTCTGAAGGGCACTGAGAGCTAGCGTAATCACTATGCATATGAGACTTAAGAACTGACGTCTCAGGAGGACGGGTGTAGTGTGCTGCAACACAGAAATATTCTGGGTGACACAGCATTGCTATGGGCGGACGTTGCACTTACCATCAAGTGAAAGTATTGTAGGTCTCATCCCTTTCTCGAATTCAAAAAAATGTTAAAATTCAGTGATTACATACGATGTCAGCTGAAACTAAATCACTGGACACTGGAGAAACAGTACTTTAAATACCATACCACGCGATTGTCATTTGCTGTCACTTATTTAATAAGCCATAGATTTCTTAGTTGTTTATTACCATTGTTGCAGTAGGTCAAACTGAAATTATGTTTACAATATTTACATGATTTATGACACCGTAAGAGTTCTGGATCAAATAGTTAATAGACTATGTGTCACATCGTTAATAGATTATATGTTTATAGTACACCGTGTAGGTGTACTATAAACATATAATCTATTATACATTTATTTATTTATTATACAATCTCTATATATACATATAATAACGCGGTAGAAGAGAAACCTACAGAAAACTAAACTTCAAGAGAATGAGACGAATGCAGAGTATCAGAAGCAGGATGATTGTAGGGTTTACTTATTGTAATATCATTACCAAGTTTAAAAATAATTTTACATTTTGCTCTTTTATTCCACCACCACCACCATTTCAGCCTACCATTAGTCCACTGCTGAACATAGGCCTCCCCCATAGAGTGCCACAAAAGTTTGTAACTCTCATTTTGGGGGGATTTTGCCATAGTTGCCACGCTTGGCAGGCGGGTTGGCAACCGCAGTTTATTTATTATGATGTTCCAGGAAGATGCTGCTACCCATCTTCTGCTTTTAATTTTCCCTCTGTCGACTTTTACGTCACCCACGGAATGAGATGGGGTGGTAGATTCTCTTAAGCCGCTACCACATGGCTCTTCTATTACTACTATTTTATTAGATTAATTAAAAAATATAAATATACTAGGAAGCACTGTATAGTGTATTCTATCTAATTCTCTCGCAGGCATGATTTATAAGTGTTGCTTTTTCGTTTCATCGATTTTCAAATTACAAAGATTCTAAAGAAGTTTTATTTAAAAATTCGAAGTCTAGGTCACAGCGTTTTTCAATCAAAACCGGCATTCTGACTAAATAGCCATATTTGTTTATATTTACAACAGTAATAAACCTCATCCTATGAAACATCTTAAAAATCATTTTATTGTTTTTTTAGTCCCCATTGTTATGTAACGAATTACAAAATTATTGTAATGTCAGTTTGTAGTCATTAGTTGCAATGGCACGAATGATAAATAATCAAAATGGCGCCGCAGTTTAAGTTGCTAGATCTCACAGATAGAAACCAAGTAAGATATTCTAAGTGTCTAAATTAGCATACTCAGAATTTTGTTTGCCCAGACACACTCAATGGTAATTAGATTCACCACTTCACACGTCAACAGATCAGCGCCTCTTTCGATGATCTGTGATATAAAATACAATACGATCGGTGATTGGTTTGTAACCACACAAAAAGCAGCGACATACAGACTGCCACTCTATAAGTCTGAAGACCAATCATTCGATTTACACAGACATTAACACTAACCATTAAGGCCGATACAACCTGGCAGGGAAACACGTACCGTATTTTTATTTTTTATTGTATTAAATGACGAAACGAGCAAAACGTTCACCTGATGGTAAGTGCAACGTCCGCCCACAACAAATGCTGTGTCACCCAGAATATTTCTGTGTGACACCACACTGCGCCCGTTACCCTGAGACATCATTTCTTAAGTCTCAAATGCCCAGTGATTACGCTAGCTCACAGTGCCCTTCAAACCGAAACACAGCAATGCTTGCACACTACTGCTTCACGGCAGAATAACTGGCCCTGGGGTGGTACCTACCTAGACGGATTCCTGCATAGGAAGATTAATAAATAATTAATAACAATTAAGATTAATCTAGGGTAAGACTGCGGAGTTTTGAATAGCAAACAACCGGACAAGCGGTCGATTAAATAGTTTTTGATGGTCGTTCCCGTTTATTAATTTCAGCATGCGTCGGTCCTGCGGTTTCAGTTATTGATTGCTATGCAGCATCAACTGTAACGGGATTTGAGCTAGCTCATAGTCGGATTTACCGAATGTTCTATGCGTGTGGAATCACAGAAACCAAATATTTGTTTTATACCAGTCTATTCCAACAATTTTCTATTTTATTTACATTGTAACTTTAAACTAAACTTGTATTTTCAAACACATGTTGTGCCTGCGATTCTGTTCGCATGGCTTTAAGAATACGCGGAAGTCTAAAATTTGTTAAGATATTACGTCTCTATTTTTGTGTTAGATAAACTGACGAAACTGATGGTAAGTAATTGCGTCTGCACATAACAAAAATTTAAAATTTCTGTGTGACATCACACTAAGCCCGTCAGCCTGAGATGTCAGCTCTTAAGTCTTATATGCTCAGTGATTACGCTAGCTCTCAGTGCCGCTCAAAGCGATCCTACCACCAGTAATTACCCTAGATTAGGATAATTAAATGCCAATGTCACTATATATAGGATATACCATATCCCTTTATAAGTAGACGAGGCGTAGAGGATGAGTGAGTTGACTTTGTGTTGGCATTTATAATTAAAACACTATAATGGAAAATTCAGGCTTCTTCTCGTTAACCAGAAGATGCCACCATGCTCAGAATAACGGAAATATCATACCGGAAGAAAAACTTTCCCCTAAACAAGCCAAGAATCCCAGGGGATATTGGAAGTAAAACAAAATCAGATGTCTGCGGTCATGATACAAATTCAGATCATAAAGAAAAGACGCCAGAATTCTTGCAGGTAATTTTCAGAGACTCTGCATTATTTTGCAACAGTAATGCAGGAAAGGAACGACGATTTAACTATCATTTAAACTATATTTTCTGTGTAATAATGAGTCGGAGGGTTTTGCCATAGTTTCAGATTAGGCAGTCGGTTGACAATCGCAGTTTATTTATTCAGATGTTCCAGGAAGATGCTGCTGCCTACCTCCTGGTTTTCAAAATCCCTCCAAAGATACAAGCTTGTGGCTATGGAGTAGGCCTATGTTCAGCGGTGGATTTGTAATAGATTTGTGGTATTTGAACGAATGGTTCTGATTTATTTCTAATGTTAGAGTATCGCAACATTTTTTGATACTGTGCCGGTCTTAATGATCTAACATAATAATTGAAATACGCAGTGATGTGTGAACAGTGATTCACGAATTCCTCAACTTGTTACAATTGATGTGTTACTGGCTACATTTATAAGTCTGTATCTGCTGATCTACACGTTATTCACGAGTACATTAACCATTTATTAAGACTTACTCTTAAATACTACTATATTGTTAATAGAATCAGGCGTTACTTTGCGGAAATCCATTATAATGAAGGAAGGTAAGTTACTTTGCTAAGATCCGCATGCAAAATATAAAAATGGTGTATATTACCTAGTTTTTTGAAGAGCACCGCACGCCCTCCCTCAGTTACGTGCACAAGCAAACCAACACCGCCTCCAGGAACCGCCACCAGGTACCCTCCACCAACCACTACAATACTACCACTAGATAACATACACCACTGAAGTCGAGAACACGACACGTGTTTCGTCCCAAAACGAGGCATTATCAAGCATCATAGACTCTACGACAGACGGCCGCCGAGTCACTCGGTCCAGGTGGCGGTGTTGGTTTGCTTGTGCACGCTACTGAGGGAGGGCGGGCTGTGCTCTTCAAAAAACTAGGTAATATACACCATTTTTATATTTTGCATGCGGATCTTAGCAAAGTAACTTACCTTCCTTCACTACTATATTTATATTTCACATGACGTAAAGTAAGCGTTGCTGTAACATTCGCGAATCTTCAGTATTGACTTATCTTGAGTAAAGTGGAGCTTCATATACCGAATGGTACACAGGTCGATAATACATCGAGTTGGTCTGGGGGCGAAGCGATAACATCAAAGAGCCCGAGTGATATGAATTCACTCCGGATGCAAGTCTCTGAACGCTGGGCGAACGACTTAAAGAATCACTGGATATGGCATGACTAACCGGACTCTCATATCTTATTGGGATATGATAGTTCTTGACTCTTTTAATAAACAATTGGTATTATTTTTAAATACTTATAAAAATTGTCATTGTCAAGCGCCTACAACAATATCTCTCTATGGGTTGGGTTGACTGAGAAAGAATGCCGAAAGGTCAATTAAGTACGCCCATAATGTAATAAATATAAGCCGTGTGGTAGCGGCTTAAGAGAATCTACCACCCCATCTCATCCCGTGGGTGTCGTAAAAGTCGACAGAGGGAAAATGAAAACCAGGAGATGGGCAGCAGCATCTTGCTGGAACATCTGAAAAATTAAACTGCGGTTGCCAACCAGTCTGCCAAGCGTGGCAACGATGGCAAAACCCCCCCAAAAACGATAGCTACAAACTTCTGTGGTAATCTATGGGGGTGGCCTATGTTCAGCAGTGGACTATTGATAGGCTGAAACGACGATAATGTAATAAATAAAATTACTAGTGAAAAGTAATTTAAAAATATTATCTTAATGAGACTTACATCATCGAAAACACGTAGTCAAACCACTTTGCGTAGTCTTACTATAATAAAAATCACGATTTTGTAAAGAAAATGTTCAACAAAGGTAATAATATATTTCGACAATCTTTAATTTTCCTCCGTCCTAATCCAAGATGAAAGGGTGTTCCTTTCATCTTGGATTTGTTTCATCATCATCATCATCGTCATCATTTCAGCGTATCACTAGTCGACTGCTGAACATAGGCCTCCTCCATAGATTGCAATAAAAGTTTGTAGCTGTCATTTAGAGGAATTTTGTCATAGTTACCACGCTTGGCAGGCGGGTTGGCAACCTCAGTTTATTTATTCAGATGTTCCAGGAAGATGCTGCTGCCCATTTCCTGGTTTTCATTTGCCCTCTGTCGACTTTTACAACAACCACGGGAGGAGATGTGGTGGTAGATTCTCTTAAGCCGCTACCACACTTTATTTACTTTACGATTATGTAAAAAATCTCTTTTGTCTTTTGTACTAGAATTAACATATTTATATACATATTTATATACATATTTATATTATATATAAGCGTATAGTAAGAAGTGAGAAATTGATTTAAATATATAATAATAGTAATTTATTTGTCTAAAATCAGGTTAACAAAAAAGTAAAATTTTAATTTTTTTTTTTGCATAAAGTGATGAAACGAGCAAAACGTTCACCTGATGGTAAGTGCAACGTCTGCCCATAACAAATGCTGTGCCACCCAGAAAATTTCTGTGTGACACTACACTGTGCCCATCACCCTGAGACATACTCGTAGGTTCTTAAGTCTCATATGCCCAGTAATTACGCTAGCTCACAGTGCCCTTCAAACCGAAACACAGTAATGTTTGCACACTTCTTCTTCACGGTAGAATAACTGGCCCTGGGGTGGTACCTACCTAGACGGACTCTTGCATAGGAATCCTACCACCAGTAAAGAATTAAAACTCGTTTTATTCAAAAGGGTCTAGGATTCAGCTTGGTCACACACACGGTGTACACTGCTGGAATTCTATCCCAGCCGGATAGCCGGATTTATATATATATATATATATATATATATATATATATATATATATATATATATATATAGATATATTAATTATTTCAGGTAATCTTCTAAATTAAGGTACACACCGGGCACTATTATTTCAAGTAACAACAGCTTTTAAACCTCCGGTCTCAGGGATTTTTAATAAAATAATAAATTGCCGTGAATCAGTAGTGTGCAAACATTACTGTGTTTCGGTTAGAAGGGCACCGTGAGCTAGCGTAATCACTGGGCATATGAGACTTAAGAACCTATGTCTCAGGGTGATGGGCACAGTCTAGTGTCACACAGTAATTTTCTAGGTGGCACAGCATTTGTTATTGGCAGACGTTGCGCTTACCGTCAGGTGAACGTTTTGCTCGTTTCATCACTTCATGCAATAAAAAAAATTACTAACACACAAGTAGACACACTGAATCGATACACCAATTAATCCAGTGATTCTTTAACAGAATTTGATATATTTTTGTATAAAAATCAGATGCAATTAAAAAAAACGGCCAGTTAGTTTCAAGAGGATGCAAACTTAAACCGCTGCCGATCTACCTCAATATTGTTAGACTACCGATCGATCGACTCTAAGAGGCTGCAGGGTGTAACGTGGCATAGATTGTACGAGTACATTTATATATATATAATCCCCATCTCCTCCCGTGGGTGTCGTAAAAGTCGACAGAAAGAAAATATAAACCAGGAGATGGGCAGCAGCATCTTCCTGGAACATCCGAATAACTAAACTGCGGTTGCCAACCCGCCTGTCAAGAGTGGCAACTATGGCAAAATCACTGCAAAATGAGAGCTACAAACTATTGTGGCAGTCTGGGGTAGGCCTATGTTCAGCAGTGGACTAGTGATCGTCTGAAATGATGATGAATATATAATACATTATCGCGATCGACATTTTGAGCACTCCTGTGTAAGCCTGGGGGAAGTAAATTAAGAAAAAACTGTCCCAAGTAACAAAATTCACTACAAACTTCACTACACAACAGAAAACAATTCAACAAGCGGGGCCTGGCATCACTAAAAAACGAAAACTTAAATAAATAATAAAGCGCGCCCACAATTTATCCAATACTACGTTCAATTCTCATGATGTGGCATATCCAGCTAAACTAATTCCACGTTACCGGGGCGTATCGTAATATTTGCAGCTGCATGCAGCGCGTTGCAGTTTTTGGCACTGCGGCGGCAGCATGAAGTGGCAGCAACTTGGCACCACACCAAATTATATATAAAACAGTCTATTAAATGAAACGTTACTTTATATTCTTGACCTGCGAGCCGGTTTATCGTTTAGCTGTTAATTGCGGGGAGTGTGCCCTAGTCATCTTTCATTGAGTTGTTTTGAAATGTAGTTTGAATTATACTAAAATGCGGCCATTTTATGTAATACAAGCCAGGCCATTGAGATAAACATACATTAAATCGTCAAGTCGGCTTCATCGTTATTATGAGAAATCTATGTAAATTTCGTTCAACCAGTGTGTTATGTTTTATCATCAAATTTGTTGACTAAAAAGTATTTAAAAACAAGCGGACATATCTATTGACGGTCTAGGTAGTTAACACTCCAGGATCAGTTATTCTGCCGTGAAGCAGTAGTGTGCAAACATTACTGTGTTTCGGTCTGAAGGGCACTGTGGGCTAGCGTAATCACTGGGCATATAAGACTTAAGAACTTATGTCTCAGGGTGATGGGCACAGTGTGGTGTTACACAGAAATTTTCTAGGTGACTCGTTTCATCACTTTATCCAATAAAAAAATGTATTTAAATGATTTCAATTTTATCATTAACTAGCGACCCGCCCTGGCTTCGCATGCGTGCATAGCAAAAAATATTAAGTGATGAAAACATGTGACAGCAGCTCTGTCAAACTGGACGTAACTTTTTAATTGAGATTACATAAGACATACATAAGATCACGACTGTATCCCATAAGGGGTAGTCAGAGACTGGGCACTCACTGCAAAAACAGATGACTGCCACAATCCACGTTTCACCAAAACAATATAATGCACTTGGTGTGATAGGTGGTGAGCCCATCGCCACCATGCGCTGTTGGGTGCACAGTGCAGTTTAATTCCTTACTCGCCTTTTACGAGATCCATTGGATGAGATGGAGTGGTAGTATTCTTTTAACGAGCCGCCACCACACGATTATTTAAATACAATCCAAATTTCCGAATTTTCCGGTGGATTTTCCATAGTTTTCTATCATCCCAACCTTATCCTGAAAATTACGAACACAAAAAATGCCAAAACGGTAGCCGTTCTTAAATAATGATCTCCGTGTGATGGCGGCTTTAGACAATCTACCACCCCATTGATTTTTATTTATATAGATATTTTATAAAAAAAAAAACTAAACCGATTTCGAAAATACACTCAATTGTCATAAGTTAACTGAAAAGCAAAAAATAAATGTTATTTATATAGTTAATAGAATCAGGCGTTACTTTGCGGAAATCCATTATAATGAAGGAAACTTACTTTCCTTCATTGTTATTTATATAACAATTTAATACTTGTTGTTCCGTTTAATGTAATTGAGCACTTATTGTTTATTGTGTAATTATAAATTATTTTATAATTTTGATGTCGGTGCCAATTGAAACATAAAAATTTTGCGTTTTGCAATATAAAACATGCAGGTTTCTTAACGATAACATAAGAAGTAAAGCGACTGCCCATAAATGTTATACTGGGTCTTTTGGCGCCAACTCCAAAAGTGACGGTAGTTTTTTGATTGAATTTTGTAATTTCTGTATAAACCTAGTCCGGCCATAAGTTCTGTTACAAATGAAAATGCATTTTTTTTAATGAAGTAATGTAATACTATTAAAATTTATACCTACATATTTATTAGTCTGAGCAAAAAATTTAAAAAACATTCTATTCGAAATGGCCACCTTTAGCTTTTATACAGGCTGACTTACGAGGCAGATCCTTTTTCACAAAAATGTAGTTGTGACTCCTTGATAAGACACGCCCCACCAAACCATCACTGACGCAGGATGATGACCACGCACGTTGTACCTTTCCGACCACTTGAGCAGCTTCTTTAGAACTGTTAGCGTACACTTTCATTTTGCTTATTGTGGTGTTCTTCAATCGTGAAATTTTTTTCATCGGTAAAGAAGATATTTCTGTGCCTTTCACCTGCGTATCGCGAAAGGAGGCGTTTTGATCGATCCACTCTCTTTAATTGTAAAGATTGATTTAGGGCATGTCCTGTATATCGACGATAAGCACCGAACTTCAGGTCTTGTTTTATAATACACGACAGAGTCCTAGCTGGAATCTTCATTTCTCGAGATAAAATTTTTTTGCTTCATAATGGGGTTTCGACAAATTCTGGCTTTAACAGCATTAAGAGCCTTTGTAGTTCTAACAGCACGCGGCCGCCCCGATCTTTTCTGGTCTTCGACAGAGGAAGTGTTGTTGTATCTGTTGATAGTACGATATTCGAACATACGGCTGATACCAAGCTTTTGAAGTGTCTGGAGTATGACCGACGGCTCCATACCCACTTTGTGCAAGATCACTGCAATTATATTTTCTTTAACACCCCATTCCATATTGTAATTTGATAATGAACCCGAAAAAATATGTGAAATGGCGCAAAATCTAAAGAAGTTTTTAAAATAATATACGTGTTCCAAATTCAAAATAATTAAAAAGTTGAAAAAAAGAAAAGTTTTTATGTAGCAGTATTTATGGCCAGACTAATTACGAGTATATTGAGTTTTGATGTTTAATGTTGATAGTTTATTATCCATCAAGTGCTAGTGAAAGTGTGCAGTGATTGGAAAATTCCATTCGAGACCAAAATTGTACTTTCCGTTTTGTCTCCATTAGTCAGCAGATCTTTAGTAAAAGACATCTATCATTTTACTGTCGATCGAAATTTAGAAGTCTCTGCTGCTTGAAGATTTTATACTTGGATAATATGTTACTTGACATTCGAAAATAGTTTACGACTGTTTCCATAAATAAATAAACAAACAGACAATCTTATACTGAGCACAGGCCTCCTTTCAATTCTGAGAAGGATTTGGGGCCGGAAAGAGCCCGCCACGCTGCTCCAATGAGAGTCAGATTTCACATGTCCTCAAAATATTTTTATTCCTCAGACATGCAGCTATCTTCACGATCTTTTCTCTTACTGCTGAGCACGTGGTAAATCAACATTTAAAATTGCAGACGAAGGTGCCGGATTGAATTCCGGTGACGCGTACTCGTACTATGAAATTTGAAGCCCCGAGCTACCACGGATCTTAATATACGTATTTGTATACATATTTTTTTATCCGTGTAATGGCGATATAAACCGTATGGTGGCGGTTTAAGAGAATCTACCACCCCATCTCATCTCGTGGCTGTCGTAAAAGTCGACAGAGGGAAAATTAAAACCAGAAGATGGGCAGCAGGATCTTCCTGGAACATCGGAATAAATAAACTGCGGTTGCTCACCTGCCTCAGAACCGTGGCAACTATGCCACAAAGCCCCAAAATGAGAGCTACAAACTTTTGTGGCAAGCAAAATGATGGCTAGTGACAGGCTAAAATGATGATGGTGACGATATTAGTTGCATTTTTTTCTCTTATAATGATTTAATTATTTATTACATTTAAAAACCGTTTAAAAAATCTATGTAGGTATACATCTCGTTTGCATTACTAACCCACACCTGATTTTAGTCGATTACATTCCCGTCCATGAAGAGGTCGTTTGGAAGGAATCGCTTTTAGAGATAAGATCGCCCGTAGTACTAACCTTAAAGTATATCTTTGTAATTTTTTTATTGTTTTTGATGTGAAATTTAGCGCAAAAAGCGTTACAAAATTCATCCTTTAAATATGATGTTCTCCTAGCCGATTTCGACCACGGCGACAACTGCCGACTACTGTCGAGAGCCATCAACTGCGCAGGAGATATAGTGCCACAAGTGTTCGCGCAAACACAGAGGCACTCACTCGTCCCAATCTACCCGCGCCCGATGTAACGCTGATGCGATAACATCGGAGGTAGGCTAGGATGCAGTGTCAGAAACACGGGGACAATCACAACACAACCAGACACGAAAACCAACAATTTATGTTTTAGCACAAATGTTGGCTCCGGCTGGGATTCGAACCCAAGACCCGCGGCTTAGAAATCAGGTACTCTGACCACTAGGTCCTGTAAATAATAAATAGTTTCAAGTAGTGTATATGGGATTGTACGACAAATTAAAAATGATTTTTCTCTCGGTGTTAAAAAAGATGTGTTAAATTTGACGTGGACAAAGAGACAAATGTGTGGTTGTCAGTTATCACAGATAATTTTAAAATAGTGTCTGTATTTTATTGTAGATAAAAGATTAACAATTTTAGTTAGATTGTATTTGCTGTAAAAATAAGATTATAATAGTATAAAACAAAACTATTTTATACGGATTTAAACTATTTATAATTCGACGTTTTTATAAATAGTTTTATTTAAATGTGTAAAGTAAAAAAAAGTAATGTAACTGCCTATAAATGTCCAGGTGGCAGGTTCACATGTCCTCGATATATTTCTATTCCTCGGACATGCAGGTTTCCACAATGTATTCCTTCACCGCTAAGCACGTGGTAAATCAGCACTTATAATTGTAGAACAATTTTAGAGATGCGGGCACGGGCGATCGAACCCAGGTTACTCGCGTACTATGAAATTAAAGGCGACCACCAGGCCCCTGAGCTACCACGGCGAAAATATAAGAAACCATTAGTATAAAATAAGTTAAATAAATTAACTTTTTCTGCTAGTTTTAGTTTATACATTGTTTATTTTAGTTTTACTCTTTGTTTGTAGTCTTAATTACAACATTTTCGTATTTGTTTTCTCTTTTTGTTAAAATGTTTGATGGCTGTTCTTGAGTTATTCTGATTGAGGGCACCGATAGAATAACAGTGCTGCAGTAAGCCACTGCAGCATTACGCTGAGTCGGATGCCTTTTTGTTGCTGTAGTCCCATACTGTCTAATTGTTCATGACCTTTATTGTCGAATGCCTGAATTACAGCAGCAAATAAATTATTTTTCTCTTTCTATCTTTCATCTATCTTTAAAAATGTCTTCATTAATCTGAACCATCACACCGCATTCATCCAGCATTACGTACTCCGTCAACGGACGCCAAACAAAACAGAAAACACACCGGATTGCAAACGAAAATTTTATGCGCGTGGGCAGACGACGGCGTTTGCCATTGGCTGAGGTATCTAGGGCGAGGTAACGCTCACTCCCATTGGCCGCTCCTCTGAAGCGATAATTTGGCAGAGGACCAAGTGGGAGGGAACTGATATGAAGTTCCGCTGCTCCGTTCTGTGCATTGCATTGATGAATGCGTAACGAGAAATTAATTATACATTTAAATGAAACTAAGTTTACGGATTTTATCGCGTTTAATTTTTTACTATTTATAACCCGACGTTTCCGAGTGCTTTACAGCACCCATGATCACGGGAGGAAATATAAGAAATATAAGAAGTCATTATTAATTATACATTTATAATGTGTTTTAGGCGCCGTCATTGAAAGCTTGGACGGAATTTAATTTGGATAAATTATACTATATTTTTTATATTTTTGTACCTAATTACCTAACATGACTTGGGGATGTTTTCTTTTATTTACGCGAATACTACACATTTAAATAAAACCACTTTTTACGGATTTTATCGCGTTTAATTTAAAACTATTTTTAACCCGACGTTGCGGGCGCTTTACAGCACCCATGGTCACGTGGGGACTGAGGCGACAGATGTCCTGATGTCATAATTAACCCGGAGTACCTTTTTTTTTATTTAATAAAAGTGACGGAAACAGGCAAAGCGTTCACCTGATGGTAAGTGCAACGTCTGTCCATAACAAATGCTATGTCACCCAGAACAGTGTGACACCACAATGCGCCCGTCACCCTGAGACATCAGTTCTTAAGTCTTATATGCCCAGTGATTACGCTTGCTCACAGTGCCCTTCAAACCGAAACACAGTAATGTTTGCACAATACTGCTTCACGGCAGAATAACTGGCACTGGGGTGGTACCTACCTAGACGGATTCCTGCATAGGAATCCTATCACCAGTAAATCCTACCACCAGTAAAGCACCTTCTGCTTTTAATTATTATTTTTAGTCCGATCGACGCAGAAACTACCACTGCAAGGCTTCAAGACACAGTAAGCTCTTTCTGCGTAGATCGGACTAAACATAATAATTAAAAGCGTTCCTCCTCCTGGGATTTGGGTTCAAATCCCAAGAGAAGATAAAAATTGGTTATCGGGTGTAAGTGTACGTTTTTTTTTATTTCTTTAAAAATAACGTGAGTGCGTTTTACAAACATAAACTTCACATGCACAACACAACCAGATCGAGCGATTTGTGTTTTTGCAGATATTATGGCTTCGTTGGGATTCGAACCCAGGACCCGCGGCGTAGAAGTCAAGTACTATAAATATTGTATAACTAGACCATACGGACTTCAAATTTATTATTAATTTAATTGACTTTTTTTTATTTTATTGAGTGCTGTGTGGTGGCGGCTCGTTAAAAGAATACTACCACTCCATCTCATCCAATGGATATCGTAAAAGGCGAGTAAGGAATTAAACTGCACTGTGCACCCAACAGAGCATGATGGCGATGGGCTCACCACCTATCACACCAAGTGCATAATATTGTTTTGGTGAAACGTGGATTGTGGCAGTCATCTGTTTTTGCAGTGAGTGCCCAGTCTCTGACTACCCCTTATGGGATACAGTCGAGATCTTATGTATGTATGTATGTATTTTATTGATAATTTCCGCCAATTATCGGATACGAGTGCCTCAGTATTCAACGTCCTTCCTCCTCCTGGGCGATAATCGTTCACGGCGACATCTTCCGAATACTATCGGAAGTTATTAACTGCCCACGAGATATTCTAGTGCCACATGTATACGCGCAAACACACAAGTAGGTACTAGGTACTTTTTCTAACCCACGCCCGATATAGTGCTCATGATGCATGATGGTGGTAGAATTTTTTTTTATTTGATAAGAGTGACGGAACGAGCAAAACGTTCACCCGATGGTAAGTGCAACGTCTGCCCATAACAAATGCTGTGTCACCCAGAACATTTCTGTGTGATACCACACTGCGCGCGTCACCCTGAGACATCAGCTCTTAAGTCTCATACACGGGGACAATCACGAGACAATGAGTCTCAAAAATCAATGTTTAGACTCCAGCTGCTATTCGAACTCAGGACTCGCGGTGTAAAAGGACAGGGACAACAACCACTAGGTCGACGGTCGGCGTGTTTAGCAGAACAAAGATAACCAAACTTTAAAGTGTGAACATACTCCGATCACAATCCACCATTAGAGAGAACAAAACGAATCGAAATCGAACGCGTTATCTTTAAATAGAATACTGTGAGATAATCGAGCGATTGGAGGCGTTAATTAGCCACAATCCGTTGGATTCCGATCGGATTTATCTGAAAATTCTCGACAGGGTTCTTGTGCTCGCGCGTAAGGCGATTGTACAGTTGCCAAAAAAATCAGCAAGATAAAAATTTTATTTTATTTACAAACTAGGTGTTACGCGCCTTTTCCTCTGAGCGACATTTAGGAGTTAATATCCGTAAAATTCGTTCATAGTGTGTGTAAAGTGGTACCTACCTAGTCGGATTCCTATGCAGGAATCTGTCTAGGTAGGTACCACCCCAGGGCCAGTTATTCTGCCGTGAAGCAGAAGCAGCAGTTTTTTGTTAAACCGACGAAACGAGCAAAACGTTCACCTGATGGTAAGTACAACGTCTGCCCATAACAAATGCTGTGTCACCCAGAACATTTCTGTGTGACACCTCATTGTGCCCATCACCCTGAGACATCAGTTCTTAAGTCTCATATGCCCTGTGATTAAGCTCGCTCACAGTGCCCTTCAAACCGAAACACAGTAATTTTTGCACACTACTGCTTCACGGTAGAATAACTGGCCCTGAGGTGGTACCTACCTTGACGGATTCCTGCATAGGAATCCTACCACAAGTAATTAGACAGATATCAGATAGAAGAAGATGTTTACTGGAGTTTAAATTATATATCCTATAATATAGATCCTATACCGCATTCCCCATGAATCTTAACACCGAAGCAGACTCAGAGTTTGACCTTTTTTAAGGAGCGAAGTGGGAGACAAGCAAATTGTTCACCTGATAGTAAGTACAACGTCTGTCTATAACAAATGCTGTGTCACACAGAACATTTCTGTGTGGCACCACACTGAAATATGCAATTTACACTGCCTACAATGCCCTTCAGACCGAAGCATGGTAATGTTAAACATTACTGATTTACAGTCACTGCGGTAGCACCCTCCATTCGTCTATCATAGCAGCGTCATTTGAAAATGTATGTTTGCAACTGAGTCGGCTCTGTGTCGTAAAGTCTATATCTATATGACTTGATATTGCGATGCGTAAAGTGAAAGTTCTCGACTTCCGTTGTAGTTCCGTGTTGTAGTGGCGAAGGCCATCTGATGTCGGTTCCCGAAGGCGGTATCAGTTTGCTTGCGAGAGCTGCTGTTCAAAAACTGCACATCGTTTTCGAAGCTGCGTGGGATAGTGCTTTATACCCGACATGTCATGGTCAAGCGATTCGGCGGTCTCCAAATGCCTCTATCACAATTATATTGCACTTTTAAGCTAATTTGAATAGACTCATATCAAGAAAACGCTTTAATTAAATCATTAAAATTATTTTGATTAATCATCAAACAGCTATATTTGAAAAAAAAAATTTAAAAAAAAGTTGTCGTGGACGTCCGGATTATTTAGGGATGTGGTCACGATAACTCCCGAAAAAATTGACGTATCGAGACCGGGTTCATTTTATCGTGTCCAGAATTTTATCTACTGGTTTCCTATTTAATATCAAGTCACACTTGTTGTTATTAAGAAAAAATTTTTTTTTTATTGTTTTCATCTGAAATGGAAATGACTCGAAATATTTGAGCCTCAATACGATTTTTTTTCTTAAGATTTAAGTTAAGTTTTATTTTGCACCCTTTACAACTTTCTCCACGCCCACGGGTTGACTGGGAGAGAATGCCAATAGGCTTTAAGTCCGCCCATTGTTACCTTCTAATTAAGGTGTAGAATAAAGTTTTAATAAATAAATAAATGAGCGTCACGAGACGTGCACTTTTACAAACTTTTTAATTTTGTAGGCGGATCTTAGCAAATTTACTTTGTTCCTTTAGTGTTTGTATTATAGTATGGGTCATAGGATATATTGTTTTAAATGAAACTTTGCCTCACACTAGGATTTCCCCTGTATCGTAATCGCAGACATAAATCTCACAAGCGACCTGATCAGAAAACCCAAAATTTTTGTTTTTGCACTAATGCTGGGTCCGGAGAGGGCCGTAGTAGCTCAATGTCTAGGCGCTCGCTTTAAATTTTATTGTACGCGAGTACACTAAAATTGTTAATTGCATTTAAGTGCTGATTTACCGCATCCTCGACAGTAAATGAAAATTTATTTCGAAGACATGTGAAGTCCGCCAACCGCATTGGAGCAGCGTGGCGGATTCTTCCCAGTTCCGAAAAACCCACTCGGAAAATGACTGTGCTCAACAGTGTGACATTTATAGGCTGTTACTTTGGGTCCGGCTGGAATTCGAATCCAGTAACTGTCGTTAAAGTGAGGAATTCTGACCACCGGGCTCCGCGGTCATGTAAGTACATAAGTGCATAAGTAAGTAATATAAGTACCCGCAACCGACGAGCTTGTATGAAAACACTAATGAAAGTAGAGGAAGCTAAAGATGTGTGTCAGGATCGTAGCAAGTGGAAAGATGTGGTCTCTGCCTACCCCTATGGGAAAGAGGCGTGACTCTATGTATGTATGTATGTACTATAATTATTCAGTGTATTTGTTAATGTACATTTGTCGATAAAGCTTGCCGTACAGAAAAACGGAACAAAAGCAACACGATGTTCCCGCGATAAAATAAAGATGGCGAGATAAAGCGGCACGTGACGCCGGCGGACGGGGACCACCGGCGTGGACATTTGCATAAAAATCCAACCACACGCGCCTTAATTGACTACACGCGTACAGTTCACAACGCAAGTGTAGACTATTACGTGTATTTAATTTTTATAGCCAACATATTCTTTTGAGAGACGATTACGCAGCACAGCAAGCTGTGTACCGCTGTGTATAGGTCCTAAATTCAAGAGTCAGACCAAATCTGATATCCGTACAACCTGATACACAGGTATGGATCTGGAATGGGCCGAGTCGACACGCAAGGTTCCTGTGTTTAGGTTGGCCAAAACTAGAAAGTCTTTTCTTAGTAAATCCATGATATTTTATAACAAAACTTATTAGAAAATACTTTTTTTTTTATTGTATAAAGTGACGAAACGAGCAAAACGTTCACATGGTAAGTACGTCTGCCCATAACAAATGCTGTGTCACGCAGTGTGACACCACACTGCGCCCGTCACCCTGAGACATCAGTTCTTATGTCTCATATGTCCAGTAATTACACTAGCTCTCAGTGCCCTTCAAACCGAAACACAGTAATGTTTGCACACAGTGGCACAGTGTGGAGTCACACAGAAATTTTCTGGGTGACACAGCATTTGCTACGGGCAGACGTTGCACTTACTAGCATGTGAATGTTTTGCTCGTTTCATCACTTTATGCAATAAAAAAAAACTAAGAGCTAGTGTAATCACTGAGCATATGAGACTTAAGAACTGATGTCTACACAGTAATATTCTGTGTAACACAGCATCTGTAATGGACAGACGTTGCACTTACCATCAGGTGAACGTTTTCCTCGTCTCGTCACTTTATCAAAAAAAATGAGCATTACATCGGGCGCCTGCAGTGTAGCTTTGTTGGAAATGCGGCCAGGAGGACATAATTGTGATTATAACATTAATACAATGTATTTAATGATAATAAAAATAATAAAGCTCTTATTCGCTGACCAAAATACAGTACAATTTTAACTTCGTTAATTAAATCTAGTTAATTAAAAGGAAAAAAAAGTCGATTGGTAAGTAAGTAAATTCTTTAGCTACCAGCTTGTTAGACAGGTTGTCCTTTGACACAGGCCTCCCCTAGTTTCTGCCACTCATTTGGTAGGCCATCTTCCCATCCCTTGATTGCACGTCCCTTTTGTCTTTCCATGCCTAGGATACCATTCGATTACGTCTTTTCTACTTTCGATTACTTTCGATTACGTCCGTTCTCATAATGTGGTTGCATTCAGTCCAGAATTTAGTTATTGTTAATGTTATAATCAGATTATAAACTAGTTTATATTTTTTTTTGTCTATATATCAAAAAAATTTAACATTATGACTGTCCTCCTTTGCACTCAGCACCCTATGTTCTCTGCTCAACCCAAAGGTTGACTGGTAGAGAAGTTCTCTAGCCATTAAGTCCGCCTTTTGTACACTACTTGTGCAAAAAAGTTTAAATAAATAAATTGTGTCGACAACTAAGAAAAAAAAAGAAAACGAAAAAATAACTTCTCAATTCATTTAATTAGTAAAAAAAATTGGTCATCGAAACGAAATCGAATCATTATTTTTAAAAATGGCGGATAAATGGGTGATAAACGATGAAAATAAAATCGAAACAGATCTCCATAAAACCTTTTTTAAATTTTGCGTTCGATTAATTCGAAAAGAAATAATATAAAATTAATTTGATAGCCTATTAAATATTTTAACTGCTTAGCGTCAACAAAAAGTTCTCCGTTGTAGATAATGTAAAACATTTTACACAAACTAATAATTATAAAATGAAAACCAACCAATTGGCTTTGTATTTAAAGGTACCCGAAATTTTGGCTACCTTTATAATTATTAATTAGGTTGTATGCTCCATCAATCAGGCGCGCGATAAGGAGCTATTACGAGTATAATGAAATCGCAATAAAATTAACAAACAGATCGCTTTATGCACCCTTCATTAAGATACTTTAAAGTTTTAACTGGCAGACTTAATGTACGAGTATATTTTCTTAAAGTTTTATGTTTACTATTAAAATATGGTGGTAGGATTCCCATGTAGGAATCCGTCTAGGTAGGTACCACCACAGGGCCAGTTATTCTGCTGTGAAGCAGTAGTGTGCATACATTACTGTGTTTCGCTTTGAAGGGCACTGAGAGCTAACGTAATCACGGGCATATGAGAGTTAAGAACTGATGTCTAAGGGTGACGGGCGCAGTAAGGCTTCACACGGAAATGTTCTGGGTGACACAGAATCTGTTATGGGCAGACGTTGCACTTATCATCAGGTGAACGTTTTGCTCGTTTCGTTACTTTATCCAATAAAAAAAATCATTTAGTTATCTTCCTCTACAAGATGCAGAAGTATACAAGTTGGATTGTGAATGTGGTCTTTCTTACATATGGCAAACAAAAAGATCAATGAAAACCCGCGTAAAAGAACATATAGCTGACGTGAACGATGCTCTAGTAATGCATGTTCTGGATCATCACAACCATACAGATATGACACATCACATTTGATAAACCACAAATAGTTGCAAAAGAACAACGATTCCTACCAAGAATGAGGCGAGAGGCTATTGAAATTGAAAAACATGCCAATTTCAATAGAGAAGATGTCCGGCAGATTAGAATAGCACCTACCTCTTTCCTACCAGGGTGTCGTAAGAGAAGACCAAAGTATTGTACGGCCCGCCTTTATTAGTGCAGAATAACACCATAACATGCAATGCTGTCACTATACTGCTCGTGGGAACGCAATGAGGAGTAAGATGTTTATATACTCCTACCAAAATGTCGACGTGGTTTTTCCACGGTTGCGAAAAGTGGGCGACAAGTGTGGCCTCTGCCTACCCATTATATAGGTGAAGGCGTGAGTTTGTGTGTATCTTTTAATTTCCTTTTTTGTATGTACGCAAACCATTAATTGAATAAATAATAAATCGCCTCAAAAACCAGATCTGGCAAACTGTCGGACCACTCTCGGCGAAATTAACGAGTCCACACTCGAGTCGCCGTCCGTACGCCGCCGTCGACAATTAGAGACCACTTCGCCTTGCCTTTTAATTGTCTGCACCTTCCAGGTTTCGCGGTCGTTGTTACACGGCGCTAAATTCGAGCGGATTTAATGGAAGCCCCTTGTAGTGGGAACACGGCAATGTAGTCGAGTTATGTGGAAATGGAAGTACCAATACAAATTACCAGTACCTCTAACTTTTACTAACAAAGGATATTGCAAATAGAAATTGTATGTGTGTGTACGTTTTATGTAGAAGAAAGGAACGAGACGAGCAAATCGTTCACCCGATTGTAAGTGCAACGTCTGCCCATAACAAATGCTGTGTCACTCAGAACATTTCTGATTGGCACCACACTCTCATCACCGTGAGAAATCAGTTCTTTATGTAAAACAATCACACTAACTCTGAGTGCCGTTCAGATCAAAACACAGTAATGTTTGTGCACTACTGCCTCACGGTAGAACTGACACTATTATCGTACCTACCCACCTGCGTAGGTATCACCGCAGTACCAGTTCAGCCGTCAAAAGGTAGTGCGCATTTACTGTGTTCCAGTTTTACGGGCACTGTGGCTAGTGAACAATATAATATTGATTACACCGCGGCGACAACTTCCGAACACTGATAGAAGCTGTCGGCTACGCAGAAGATATTATAGTGCCTCAAGTAAACGCGCAAAGATAGAGGCACACACTCATCCTAACCTACTCGCGACCGATAACCGATGCAACACTCATGCAATAATATCGGCTAGAATTGGATGCAGTGTCAGACACACACGAACCATCACAACACAACCAAACCCGAAAACCAATAATTAGTGTCTTCCATTTGACTGACTAGACACACACAAATATTTAAATAAAAAGTAACAGCCTATATGTGTCCTACTGCTGACAGGCCTCATCTCATTTCCGAGAGGGTTTTGGAGCCGGGAATAGTCCGCCACGCTGCTCCAATGCGGGTTGGCGGACTCCACATGTCCTCGAAATATTTTTATTCCTCGGATATTCAGGTTTCCTCTCGATGTTTTACTTCATCGCTGAACTTAAAATTACCAAACCCAGGTTACTCGCGTAATATGAAATATTTTTTTTTAATAAATACTATGAAATAAACTTAAACAAATCTTACTAACTTATTCGACAAATCTTTGTAAAGTTGTTGTCTGCAGCGGTGATTCCAACCCAGGCCCCGCGGTATAATAGTGAGTTAGCCAGGTCAATCGGTCGACACACGCACTACAACTACTACTAAAACACAACTATAAACACAATGACTTGCCATCTAACCGCAGGAATCACCGACACACCTACCTTAACCACTCAATCACCAACGTATTGAGTCAGTAACTAACGCTGACCGCAAACTAACAACATACAAATATACGCACATAGGTACATATGGACGTCCATATATGTCATCGTATACATAACGAACAGTTATGTAAATCAATACGAACTTGTGTTTCGTTCTATTTTATATAAAGTGACACATGGCCACGGCCGCGTGGTCAAGTTCGCCGTGTGTAGGCGGCCTAAGAGAATCTACAACCCCATCAACATCTGAATAAATAAACTGCAGTTGCTAACCCGCCTGTCTAGCGTGGCCAATATGGCAAAATCCCTCCAAAATGAGAGCTACAAACTTTTATGGCTATCCACGAGGGAGGCCTATGTTCAGCAGTGGACTTGTGATAGGCTGTAATGATGATGATAACACGCGGCTCAGTGATAAATGTAAGTATGTGTTCGTCTTTCGGATCGCTGCTGCAACCCATATTTTTTTAACATGCCGTGGATAGAAAAGATGTTCTGGTGGTAGGATTCCTATACAGGAATCCGTCTAGGTAGGTACCACCCCAGTGCCAGTTATTCTGCCGTGAAGCAGTGGTGTGCAAACATTACTGCGTTTCGGTTTGAAGGGCACTGTAAGCTAGCGTAGTCACTGGGCATATGAGACTTAAGAACTTATGTCTCAGGGTGATGGGCACGGTGTGGTATCACACAGAAATTTTCTGGGTGACACAGCATTTGTTATGGGCAGACGTTGCACTTACACCATCAGGTGAACGTTTAGCTCGTTTCATCAATTTATCGAATAAAAAAAAAAGATTGTCTCGTACCAAAATGGCGGCGACGTGGTAGTCACCCGTCCCATCTCGTTTTTCACGGTGCCTACTCCTTATATGGGAGAAAAGCGTGACTGTATTTATGTTATAGCTGTGATCGACTACACGCCCCCTTACATAACAGAACATCTATGCATGCATGACACTAATTGTTTCGGCGTCCACATCCGCGTCTCCGCGGGCAGACGTCCGATCGGATGCGTGCGGAGACCGCACGTCAATCACACAAGTGCGGTGTGGCGGCGCGCGGACAAATTGACTCGGCACATTAATCACGGCCGTACATAACAAATGCAGCAGCAATGTACAACGTACGTTATCTTATGTCAAGATCGAGATTACCTACATAATGGCAGCATTACAATGTCGAGCCGTGATAGTTAACGCGCGTACGTTTTGCAGGAACGCTGCTGCATGATTATTAAGTAATAAAACCACTTAAGATCTTGTTGAATAAAGTGACGAAACCTGCAAAACGTTCACCTGATGGTAAGTGCAACGTCCGCCCAGAATATTTCTGTGTGACACCACAATGCGCCCGTCGCCCTGGGTTCTTAAGTCTCAAATGCCCAGTGATAACGCTAGCTCACAGTGCCCTTCAAACCGAAACACAGTCATGTTTGCACACTACTGCTTCACGGCAGATTAACTGGCCCTGGGGTGATACCTACCTAGACTGATTCCTGCATAGGAATCCTACCACCACTTACGGCCATTTTTACTTTAGAGACCGCTGCTCGGAACAGTGATCTTGTACTGAGGGTGAACCACGTCCGGAGATTCTTAAGCCAAGAAGTACGCCTCCTTCCGGGCGGTCTTTTCTCTTGGATTTACCCCTGCATGATAAGTTGGAGTAAGTCGTATTTGTCATTGCGCATTTTGTGTCCAAGGTACTGCACTTTGCGTTTCTTCACAGTTTTCATCACCTCTACCTGTTTGTTCACCATTTGGAACACTCTTCCCTTTGATATTCTATCCGTCCTAGATATTTTCAAATTTGTTCTGTGCAACCACATCTCAAAGGCGGCTCGGTTGGCGCAGTGGCTAAGCCGTTAGCTTCTGCGCCGCGAGTCGCGGGTTCGATTCCCGCACGTAAAAAATATTTGTATGGCCTACAAATAGTTGTTCCGGGTCTGGGTGTTTGTGCATGTGGAATTTATGTCTGTAAAACGCACCCACGACACAGAAGAAATCCTACTGTGGGGCATTTAAAAAAAAAGAGATAAAAAAGGCTTCTAGACGGTTGCTTATATTTTGGTCAAGGTCCAAGACTCAACGCCGTACAAAAGAACCGAAATGATCGCTATGACTACGCAGTCGCAAGGAAAGAGACAACCTTACTCCGCTTACAACGAGAGTGACAAGGACAAACAGCGCGTGATTATTAATGTGTATCATGTTGTGATGCGTTCGTAACGCTTAATTTAGTTGTCTTCTGGGAATATGACGTATCTATGTGTTACAATATCATTGTGTGAAGGTAGCAAACCCGCTGTTTCGCTTCCTGCAGTGACACGTAAAAAGCGTGAAGTTGATATTGTTTTGCTTTATCTACAAACAACTGCGTTGGCTAGTGGCCAGAGTACCGGAATAACGCGCCACGGGTCCTGATTTCGAATCCCAGCCGAAGACAACATTTGTCAATGAAATACAAAGTGTTGATTTTCCGGCCTGGTTGTAAGGTGATTGTCCCCGCCTTTCTGATACGGCATCCTAGCCTCGCTACCATCTTATCGCATTAACGTTACATCCGGTAAGCTAAAACAAGTGCCTCTGACTCTTTGTGACATTATAATATCTCCTGCTCAGCTGATAGCTTCGGAAATCAGCGAGCACATTTTTGTAAAAAGTTAATTTGCTAAGATCCGCATGCAAAATGGTGTGTATAACCTAGTTCTGAAGAGAACCGCCCGCCCTCCCTCAACAGCGTGCACCAGAAAACCAATACCGCCACCGGACACTTTCCACCACTACAACACTACCACTAGGCAATACACACCACTGAAGTCGAGTACACGACACGTGTTTCACCTCAAAACGAGGCATTATCAAGTGATATAGACTCTACGACTGTCAACCGCCGTGTCTCTCGGCACACCATTTCGCATGCGGATCTTAGCATGTTAACATTCTCTCCTTTACTATAATGGATTTCCGCAAAGTAACGCCTGATACTATGTGCACATTTTTTTATTGGATAAAGTGACGAAACGAGCAAAACGTTCACTTGATGGTGAAATTAAGTGTAACATATGCCCATAACAAATGCTGTGTCACACAGAACATTTCTGTGTGACGCAGCATCTGTGTCACCCAGAGACATCAGTTCTTCCGTCTCATATGCCCAGTGATTACGCTAACTCTCGGTGCCCTTCAAATCGAAACACAGTAATGCACTTGCACACTAATGCTTCATGGAAGTACAACTGTCCCTGAGGTGGTCTATATACCTATCTTGACGGATTCCTGCATAGGAATCCTACCACCGGTAAAACACATCGTCAGATTCGACTTTAAGCCATTACATTCACACTTTATACATAACTAGCTAATGCCCGCGACTTCGTCCGCGCGTATATATGTTTTTTAAATATCCGGAAGGAACTATTTGATTTTCCGGGACAAAAAGTATCCTATGTCCGTCCCCAAGATACAAGTTATCGCTGTGTCAAATTTCGAAAAGATCGGTTCAGCGGTTGAACCGTGAAAAGGTGACATACAGACAGAGGAACAGAGAGAGTTACATCCGCATTTATGATATAATATGGATTATATAATAGATGATGATAATCCCTTGGAATGAGGTGATCGCCGCCAAGCTATTTCTACATCTTTATAATACTGCTGTTATTGTACATTATTTTAAAAATGACTGAAAAAAAAATCCCGCTGCGTTTCT
Source organism: Luehdorfia chinensis (assembly GCA_019845155.1). Lineage (NCBI taxonomy): Eukaryota > Metazoa > Arthropoda > Insecta > Lepidoptera > Papilionidae > Luehdorfia > Luehdorfia chinensis. Next base: position 881,640 of record JAHVAK010000696.1, read on the forward strand.
TACACACACACGTTACAGAGGCATTTTTTGCGAACCAGTGTAGTTTAAAAAAGAGAAAAAAAAATGATTTTCAATAAGTATTATGTAAATAATCTATATTGAATTAAAAATGTATTCTATTGTGTGTGGTGGCGGCTCGTTAAAAGAATACTACCACTCCATCTCATCCAATGGATCTCGTAAAAGGCGAGTCAGGAATTAAACTGCACTGTGCACCCAACAGCGCATAGTGGCGATGGGCTCACCACCTATCACACCAAGTGCATTATATTGTTTTGGTGAAACGTGGATTGTGGCAGTCATCTGTTTTTGCAGTGAGTGCCCAGTCTCTGACTACCCCTTATGGGATACAGTCGTGATCTTATGTATGTATGTATGTATGTCTATTTTATTCTATTCGATATCATTAGTAATAAACATGTATTCAAACATTATTATTAGCCTATAAATACATCTCTTCAGTCTAAACAATGTAAGAGTTAGACGCGGTATGTTTACAAAGAACTCGCTATTTACCATCTTGACATATCAAAGCTCATTTTGAAAGAGAGACACGAACGCTAGCTGCCTGCCGTCGTATAAATCCTGAGCGCGAGGATTCCGACGACACAAAAAACTGTTACACGACAAATCAAAACCGGCGAAAACACGGAGTAAATAATCCAAAATATCAAAGGCATCACGGCTAAAATCCAAACAACTCGGTTTCGGCGAAAGCTATGTTTATTTTTATTCCTCTCCAATGCCGACACGCGCTCCGTCGCGTCGACACACCTCGCTGAAAAATGACTTTACAAGAATTTCACGAGAGTTATTCCCGAGAGCGTTTATTTTCCTCGCACACTCTTGCGTATGCTCGCGGCACAATGAAAGCGAGAAAAATATCTTTTGTAGGTTTAAAGTTATGACGGAAAAGAAGATGTTTTTAGTATTTTGTTTCTCATATACGAGCATACGATGAGGTGAACGATTTACTCGGATTGTCATTACCTACCATAAAAAAAGCTGTCTGAAGCTATTAACTACTTAGGCGATATTATAGTTTTCGCGCAACTCGAAATAACGCTAAGCGATAATAGACTATCCCCTATGTCGAGTTAGAAACACGAGGACAAACACACGACTATACACGAAATCCAACAATTTGTTGTTTTTGCACAAAGGCTTCGCCTGGGATTTGATCCCAGGACCTGCAGTTTAGATGTTAGATATTCTGGCCAATAGTCCACGTGGTCGTTCTTTTAAAAATAATGTTGCAACAACGAAAACGGTTTATTGCAGCTTACAATATTATTGCCTAAACAAAATATTGCAAACAAATCTGTTTTGACAATGGACATAATAAATGTTTATTGATCAAAAATTTTAATAACTTTATAGCGAAACAGAACTGAAATGTTATACGTTTTAGATAAATTAACTTTAATTACCTTTTAACTAGATAACGATTGCAAAACGAATACGAAAATAAATATAACAAATGTTAAAAACATATAAATCGAAATCGCTTCGTTATCGCTTCATCGCACAGCTCTCACTGGTCGACAATCCTTCGCGGAGAGATTTCAAGCTCGATTTAATTTGACAGCCAACTGTCCACCGCTAATAGTTATTTTCCTCGTAATAGAGGTGGATACTTTTCTCCTGAAGCCTCGTGTAGACGCCGCGCAGTTTCGTCACCCTTTCATTAAATGTCGTGTTCATGGAAGGTTTATTGAAATGAGCTTTCGTCGAATACGATTAGCCGTCTGTGGTGTTATTGGATTAGTGGTGGGGATTTATTGTCATCTTCTATTTCGAAACACAGGGACTCGATCGTCTGTTTGTTTATACACAATAAGATTAGTAGCGAAGCTATGAAATATGTAGCTAATGTTCATTTTTCACCCGACACATAACTGAAATGGTAATTCATCAATTCGTCATCATTTCGGCCTATTACTAGTCCACCGCTGGACGCAGGCCTCTCCCTTAGAGTGCCACGAAAGTTTGTACCTCTCATTTTGGGTGGATTTTGCCATAGTTCCAAGAAGATGCTGCCGCTCATCTCCTGGTTTTTATTTTCCTCTGTCGACTTTTACTCCCTCGTAATGAGATGGGGCGGTAGATTCTCTTAAGCCGCCACCACACATGGCATTACATCGAAAATTGAGTATAAAATAAATATTCTGTGTTTATCAGCGAGCAAGCCGTGTGGTAGCGGCCTAAGAGAATCTACCACCCCATCACATCCCGTGGGTGTCGTAAAAGTCGACAGAGGGAAATTAAAACCAGTAGATGGGCAGCAGCATCTACCTGGAACATCTGAATAAATAAACTGCGGTTGCCAACCCGCCTGCCAAGCGTGGCAACTATGGCAAAACCCCTCCAATAAGAGAGCTACAAACTTTTGTGGCTATCTATGGGGGAGGCATATGTTCAGCAGTGGACTTGTGATAGGCTGAAACGACGACGACGAAGCCGACTCTTTATGGCTCAACAATTCTCAAATTTTAATATTGAAATTTTTTCATTCAAACTTGTCATCACTATATCAAAAGATTGACTTATGTATTTCCTAACATATTCAAGACGTAGTTTTAGGTATATTTAACTCCGTTATTGAGAGATCTTAAAAAGCTGTTTTTTTATGGAAACAAGTGACGATCAAACCGTTCACCAGATGATGAACGCAACGTTATGTCACTCAGAATATTTTACTGTGGCCCCACGCTGCGCTCGTCACCCCGAGTCTTCAGTTTTCAAGTCTCATATGATAATTACACTAGCTAACAGTACCTCACAGAACGAAACACAATAATGTTTATACACTGCCACTTGACAACTGTGCTCGTACCTAGACGGATTCCTGCATTCCAAAAGCTAAGTAATGTCAAGAAAATTATATCAAAACAATAGATTTTCCTAACCTATTCGACTATGAGTCGTTTTACGAATTGTATCTAATCCAGGTATTAATAGATTTTGAATTAACAGTAATTCGTATTTCTATAATCGAGCAGATAAGTTTGTATGTTTGAACGTGCTAATCTCGTGAAATATTAATTCTATTTCAAAAATTATTTTTGCATTAGATAGATCGTATCTTGTGGAAGGTTTTAGATTATACTAACGTATTAATTTCAGGTAACTAATTTTAGGTAACGGCTTTAAGAAGCCGCACGCTGAACAAAACATCTCCGAGGAGGGCCAAACTGTCGGCTTATTTTACGCGGGTGAAACCGCGGGCACAGCTAGTGATTTATATTACAACTCGATTATTACACGTAGAGGGACAGAACTGCCAATGTAGTTATTCTGCGATCTCTCATCCCAGCACAAAAGAAAGCCCTCCCCAATTGAAGCGGACTCCGAGCGACCCCGCAGACCTCTTCGAATTTTGTTAAGCAGGGATCTTTTGAATTTTTAAAGGCCCTTTAATTGAAGCGCCCCCAATCGTAGCGACTCAATTAATCCTGCTCACTCCCGATGGTGTACTGATAGCGCACGTCTGTGAGGGTCGCTGAGTGACGGCTGTACCACCCCGTCTACTGTTTTGATATTGATGAATCGGCATTTAGTTCCTCTCTTGTATCCAGGGAGGGCCGCTCTAATTCAGACGAGTTGTTATTTCATTTACAAAGTTTGGTTCCCGAAACAATTGTATATTGTTTTATAGTTGTACTAATATAAGAATTATACATACATTATGCATACTATACACTAGCTGACGCCCGCGATGTCGTCTGCGTGGATATAGGTTGTTTAAAAATCCCGTGCATTCTAATTGCGTTTCCGGGATAAAAAGTATCTTATGTCCGTCTCCAGGATGCAAGCTATCTCTGTACCAAATTTCGTCACGATCGGTTCAGCGATTGAACCGTGGAAAGGCGACAGACAGAGAGAGGGACAGAAAGAGTTACTTTCGGATTTACAACTATTACGCTGAGTCAGTGTTTTTACTATGAAGACTTTCAGTTTCAAAGGAAGAAAGAAAAAATCTTAAATTGCTGCCTCAAACATGCGCTGTCGTAAATTCACATTCGTGAGATGAAGACCAAGTCAAGAGAGTCAAGGTAAATGAGTAATGCAATTCTGTCTATACCGCTCGTGGGAACGCAAAGGGGAGTAAAATTTTTTGGGGAAGGGGATAAGACGGGCGGCGACGTGGTCACTTCTCATTTCCCACGGTGGTTTAAATCGGGCTACGTGTGTGGTCTCTGCCTACCACTTATATGGGAATAAGCGTGTCTATATGTGTAAGTAATAATTTTGTACGCGAAATGCGAGAAACCGTCTAGGTAGGTATCGTGCCAGTTATTCTGCCGTGAAGCAGTAGTGTGCAAACATTACTGTGTTTAGGTCTGAAGGGCACTGTGAGCTAGCGTAATCACTGGGCACAAGAGACTTAAGAACGTCTCACGGAGACGGGCGCAGTGCGGTGACATACAGAAATATCTTGGGTGATACACCATTGCCATGGGCGGACGTTGCACTTACCATCATGTGAACGTTTTGCTCATCTCGTAACTTCAATAAAAAAAAGAAGATTTTCCCGCCAATTATGTATAACAATATGTAATAATTTATTAAGTTCTTAAGTTATTCAGCAAGTAAGTGAAGCAGTAGTGTGCAAACATTCAGTGTTTCGGTCTGAAAGGCGCAGATCTAAGGTAATCACTGAGCTTATGAGACTTAAGAGCTGGTTTCTCTGGATGTAGTGTCATAACAGTGCGCATAACAGATGCTGCGTCACCCAGAACATTTCTGTGTGACACTACACTGAATGTTTGCACACTACTGCTTCACGGCTGAATAACTTAAGAACTTAATAAATTATTATATATTGTTATACATATTTGGCGGGAAAATCTTCTTTTTTTTATTGAAGTGGCGAGACGAGCAAACGAAGGTTCACCTGATGGTAAGTGCAACGTCCGCCCATAGCAATGGTGTGTCACCCAAAATATTCCTGTGTGTCACCACACTGCACCCGCCTCCCTGAGACGTTCTTAAGTCTCTTGTGCATCATCTCATCCAATGGATCTCGTAAAAGGCGAGTAAGGAATTAAACTGCACTGTGCACCCAACAGCGCATGGTAGCGATGGGCTCACCACCTATCACACCAAGTGCATTATATTGTTTTGGTGAAACGTGGATTGTGGCAGTCATCTGTTTTTGCAGTGAGTGCCCAGTCTCTGACTACCCCTTATGGGATACAGTCGTGATCTTATGTATGTACGAGTATGTATGTTAGTCAGGATTTAAGTAAAAAAAGAAGAATTTACATATCGTTCCCATCTTATTTAATTTCAAATATGAAATTTGAATTATTCGACCTCATATCGTACTGCTCATTCACTTAATCTTCTAGGTATCCCATAACTAAGAACATTCCACATTCCTCGCCGCAAAACCAATCTAGAACTGAATTCCGTATTACTAACAATGTACTCGTATCAAACATACAACGAACTTTTCTTATGAAATTCTTTCATAGATTTAAAACCAAATTACATTTAAAATGTACACTGTTACTAAATACACGTACACTGCCAAATTCAGAGGCACCGGCTTCATTTACAATCTTATTATTTGGCAGGAAATCAAATATATGGGGCCCTGCACAACTTTGTGTGGCACGACTGGCTGTAAACAGAGGATTACAAGATAGTGAAAGGAATGCTTAAATGGTTTGGACACGTAGAGAGGATGGATGAAAGAAGATTGACGAAACAGATTTATGCGGCGAGTGTGAATTGGCGAGCCGGTGAGGGTCGACGTAGGCGAACGTATCACGATCAGATCGAAGACGTTCTTAGGGAGGGTCCATCGGAAGTACCCACCCGCAACTGACGAGCGTGTATGAAAACACTAATGAAAGTAGAAGAACGAGATGTGTCAAGATCGTAGCAAGTGGAAAGATGTGATGTCTGCTTATCCCAGTGGGAAGGAGGCGTGACTCTATGTACGTATGTATTCTTAAAACAGGACAACCATGTGCTCTTGCGGCCGGAGTATCCTGCTACTACTGCGCTTCGGATCCTTGGTTCCAATCCCTACCGGAGTCAACATTTGTGCTTTTCTTTCTTTTATTTATACTAGCTGGCCCGATAGACGTTGTCCTGCCCGTTCCGGTATGTAAGGCTATGAGTCCGATTTCCGAATTACATTTAAGTATAAAACTTCACAGCCACACGATCCGACCACCTACCAGATCGGATTTTGGAATTTTCTTTTATGGTTTTCAAATTAAATTTTAGATTGATATAAACGATGTGCTACGAGTAGCGGTAATTAATTAATTAATAATTTTCATCTGCAGGATTGATTCTCAATATTGCGAGTGAGAGTGAGAGAGTGAGAGTCTTGCCGTGTGGTAGCGGCTTAAGAGAATCTACCATCCCATCTCATCCCATGGGTGTCGTAAATGTCGACAGAGTGAAAATAAAAACCAGAAGATGGGCAGCAGCATCTTACTGGAGCATCTGAATTAATAAACTGCTATTGCCAACATACATACATATCATCACGGCTGTATCCCATAACGGGTAGTCAGAGACTGAGCACTCACTGCAAAAACAGATGGCCACAATCCACGTTTCACCAAAACAATATAATGCACTTGGTGTGATAGGTGGTGAGCCCATCGCTACCACGCGCTGTTGGGTGCACAGTGCAGTTTAATTCCTTACTCGCCTTTTACGAGATCCATTGAATGAGATGGAGTAATAGTATTCTTTTAACGAGCCGCCACCACGTTTTTATGATACGAGTAACATGTGTTCGATTCCCGGTACCATATAAAATTGTTATGTAATTTTAAGTGCTGATTTACCACGTGCTCAGCGGCGAAATAAAACATGGTGAGGAAACTACTGAACTGGGGAATTAAAATATTTCAAGGATTGCCAACCCGCATCGATGCAGCAGCAGTGAAGAAATCACAGCTCCAAAACCCTCTGAGAGAGAGGAGAGCTGGCCTGCCCTCAGTAGACATTTATAACCTGTAAATTTACCTTTTTTTTCACCTATCTAGTAACCCGGTCTCAGCTAATGTAGCACGTCTACGTTGAGGAAGATAAACGTTTTAATGAACCTAGATAATCCTTATTAAATCTTACGTTTGATAAAAGTAAATTATACGGTTGTTTTCGTGTATTTTTTAAAAATTTTTAGTCACGTCGTTTTCATATCTACTCGTATGTCCAGTTGTCACAGCCTGATAACATTTGATGAAATTAAAAATGTAATGTTCGCGTAAATATAAGAAGACATTATCCTACATTAATGTCAACATCAGGAAACGATGAAACGAGATACAGCGGAGCAATTTCTCGGAATCGCATCTCTTCGTTTCCGCGGACCGCAATAAACGTCTTCGAATCCGCGACCCGGCGGCGCGCGGGCGGTTAATTGCGCGCTTCCGGCGTTCGAGTTACAGTAACGGTGTCCGGTCGGTGCCGTCACGTGTCCGTCTCTTTCCCGTACCGGACGTAGCGAGTGCAATTTAATTGTCGATGACGTTGTTCGTTGTAAAAACGTAATATGTCAAGCTATTTCAAACTATGCTCATACATACATAGAGTCACGCCTCTTTCCCATTGGGGTAGGCAGAGACCACATCTTCCATTTGCTACGATCTTGAAAAATATCCTTTGCTTATTATCCTTTTTATGTGCGCTTTCATACAGGCTCGTTGGTTGTGGGTACTTTTGACGTGGTCTTTCTTTAGTAAGTCTTCGATCTGATCGTGATATATTCGCCTGAGTCGACCCTCGCCGGTTTGCCCATTCACTCGACGCATAAATCTGTTTTTTTTTATTGTATAAAGTGACGAAACGAGTAAAACGTTCACCTGATGGTAAGTGCAATGTCCGCCCACAACAAATGCTGTGTCACCCAGAATATTTCTGTGAGACACCACACTGCGTCCGTCACCCTCAGACATCAGTTCTTAAGTCTCAAAAGTCCAGTGATTACGCTAGCTCACAGTGCCCTTCAAACCGAAACACAGTAATGTTTGCACACTACTGCTTTACGGTAAAATAACTGGCCCTGGGGTGGTACCTACCTAGACGGATTCCTGCAAAGGAATCCTACCTTCGTTAATCTTCTTTCATCCATCCTCTCTTTCTGTCCAAGCCATTTCAACATCCCTTTCTCTATCTTTGTCACTACATCTGGCAGAAGAAGCAAGCAAGTACGATTAATGGTGTGGAAATGAAAAGTTTCAGAAATATAGTTGGAGTGACTTTGATTGGACAAAGTAGGGAAGAGCGTGTATCATCATCATCATCATCATCATTTCAGCCTATCATAGTCCACTGCTGAACATAGGCCTCCCCGATAGATTGCCACAAAAGTTTGCAGCTCTCATTTCGGGGGATTTTACCATAGTTGCCACGCTTGGCAGGCGGGTTGGCAACCGCAGTTTATTTATTCAGATATTCCAAGAAGATGCTGCTGCCCAACTCCTGGTATTTATTTTCCCCCTGTCAACTTTTACGACACCCACGGGATGAGATGGGGTGGCAGATTCTCTTAAGCCGCTACCACACGTGTATAGAGATAGTCAAATTAATATTGATTAATTGAGCGACATATGCAACCGAGACGTGGTCCTCACTGCGGGCCGCATGAGAAAGCTCAGAGTCGCTCTGCGAGCTATGGAAACGTCTATGCTCAGAGTTTCTCTGCGTGATAAAATCCGTAACGATGATACGCAATAGAACGCAGCAGAACTAAAAAAAAGTTTCAGCCTATAAATGTCCCACTGCTGAGCACAGGCCTCCTCTCATTTCTGAGAGGGTTTTGGAGCTAGGAAGAAACTAAAGGCAGAACTAAACTAACCGGACATTGCCCTAAATAATCTTTAGCAAGCTGAATTGGCAATAGGCCGGTCATATAGGTCGTAGAACCGATTCCCGTTTGGGAAAGAAAGGTTCTAGAGTGGCTTAACTTCGTAGCGTAAGGGTTTTGGAACCAGCAACAATTCTCGACGCTACCGCATTTCGGAATACTAGATTTATTCAAGTCCATGAAATATGTTTCCTTTTAACGACCTCTCGATGTCCTTTTACCGTTAATCATATGATATTTCGGAATAAAAATATTTTTTTTTTATAGGAGAAAGTGACGAGACGAGATAGACCTTTACCTGATGGTATCTAGAACATTACTATGTGGCACCACACTCGCCCCCTGAGACATCAGTTCTTCAGTATCATACTCGTATACCCAGTGATTACACTCGCTGTCGGTGCCCTTCAGACCGAAACACAGTAATGTTAGCAAACTGCTGCTTCACTGCAGAATAACTGGCCTTGCGGTGGTACCTACCTAGACGGATTCCTGCGTACGAAGCCCACCATCAGTAAAGACATATGATGATGATGTCCTCCTGGCCTGATTTTGAACATGGCGACGTCTTCCGCATACCGTCGGAAGCTATCAAGTGCACAGGAAGAAATTATAGCACCACAAGTGTACGTGCAAACAACTCTTCCACCCAACCCTAACCGCGACCGATATAGCGCTCATGCGATAAGATCGGAGGTAGGCTCGAGATGCAGTGGAACAGAGAGAAGTGAACTGGAAAAGAGAGTGAAGATACACGGAAACAATCATATCCTCACCAGACCCGAAAACCAATAATTTATGTTGGTCCTGTAGACATACATACAGGAAACGAGACGGTTGGCGAAGCACATCGCGCAATTTTGGTCGGCGCGTCGCAACGCAGTCCGTTCAATACCTTAGTCACCTCTTACGACACCTCGGTAGGAAAGAGGTAGGTGCTATTCTTCTCTACCGGACAGCTGTCGGAGAATTATAATAGCATAGTAAAAGAGGGAAAAAGAATTTGCTAAGATCCGCCTGCAAAATGTAAAATGGTGTGTATTACCTAGTTTTCAAGAGCACCGCCCGCCCTCCCTCAACAGCGTGCACAATAAAACCAATACCGCCACCGGGAGCCGCCACCAGATACCCTCCACCACTACAACACTACCACTAGGCAATACACACCGCTGAAGTCGAGAACACGACACGTGTTTCACCTCAAAACGAGGTATTATCAAGTGCTATTGACTCTACGACAGTCAACCACAGGTGAATTAAAAGACGAATGCTTAAATATTGGGTTCGCTTGGAGTCGAACCATAGACTTGCTCAGCAGACAAGTGCGCTGACCACTGAACTTACGATCAACAAGTTATAAATTTATATTCACGACTTTAGGGCGTGGTAAAGGACAAATGAATAACGATCCGTACCATTTAATCTTTCGCTAATTTAGGAAGCGTAACAGTGTTCATTATTGTCGCAACGATTGCAAAATTATCACGGTTGATCCAGGGCGAGGAGGGTGGGGGGACGGGTTGCCCGGGGCTAAGCCTAATTAACCTCCAGCCGTATTGTTGCCCTTAATGCGACAGGCGGACTAATCATCTAAATAATACGTGATAAGCGCCTTTGTACAGTCGTGTACAGATACAGTTAGAGCGTAACAGGGTATAAGCCAACGTTTCTCTTCATGTTGTCATTACATCTATTTATTCTGCCTTTAAGCAGTAGTGTGCAAACATTACAGTGTTTCGGTCTGAAGGGCACTGAGTGCCAGTGTAATCACTGGGCATATGGACTGAGAACTGATGTCAGAGTTACGAGCGAGTCAGTATGGTGCCCTTAAGAAATGTTCTGGGTGACACAGAATGTGTTATGGGCAGACGTTGCACTTACCATCAGGTGAATGTATTGTTCGTCTCGTCACTTCACGATACAAAAAAAATCCAGATGTATAATGTTGTATATTGCCCAGTTTTTGAAGAGACACGGTTTTTCCACATTAATAATACCACTGATTTTGCCTAGAAGACTATTATCCTTTCGAGAAATGAAAATTATATATTTTTCGACGTAATAAACGTAAATTTTCATCATCATCGCCCTCCTCAACATTTTCAAAGGGAAGTAGACGACCCGTCACATGATGCTGCCGCAAGCAAACACACTTAAGCCAGCATGACATACTCAAATCTACCAAAACAACATTGTCATTACTAATATTCCGCTCCACCACCTGCGTAGTCCACTTTTCGCCCCCTCGGGAAACGAGACGTGACGAGTGGCGAACCATGTCGCCGCCATTTTAGTTAGAGAATAAAGAACTGTCTCTGTCATATTATTAAAATGAATGGTCATTCTCGTTTCTTATCCCGATAACAAGCACAAGCATATAACAATAAGTCGAAAAGTACTAACATGCAGGTTACCTCACGATCGCGTGATAGATCAGCACTTAAAATCGCAGAGCAATTTAGTGGTGCCGGCACCGGGGTTCGAACTCGGATCAGTTGCATACTATGAAATTTCAAGGCCAGCGCCCGGCCCCTGAGCCAGTACGGCGGTTACAACAAGTAGGCAACTACGAGTATGTTTCGTGAACTTCAAAATTAACTCTGAGAATAAGAAATGAACTTAAGAATCTATTGTATTTATTTCTTTTCCATGCCGACGCTCTCGACTTTTTCATTGTTCTTGATATCATGTCCATCTAGCGGTTGTCTGGAAGATATTGCTGTCTATAAGAGCGCCCATTGCTCACTCTTAGTGCATTTTTTTTCTTTTTACTTTTGTGTCATTTCTTTTACATATAAGGTTTGCAATAAAGAATATAAATAAATAAATAAGACACCTTCTTAATAAACTACACTCATAAACCTATTTCAATAACAACGCAATCTCATTAACGGCCTAAAGAAAGGTACGCCACTTAATATCAAAGCGAGGCATAAATTGTCGAGCGCTTGTAGCGATCCATCGCGTCTTTGATATGGAGGGAATTATCTGCATCTGACATAAATTAGGAGGTTGAAATAGATGCTTTGCGCTGACTCATTCAAGACCTGTTCCTAAGCCGAGATCGGCCGGAACCGCAGGGTTGACAACCTACAAAAATATCACAGTGATTATACAAACAATCACGTCTTTTTTTGAAATAGCACACAGCACAGCATTTGTTAAGGGCAAACGTTGCACTTAGCTTCAGGAGATCGTTTTCCTCGTTTCGTCACTTTATTCAAAAAAAAATGTGGTCACTATACTGCTCCTATATATATTTTCGATGATGTAATTGCTGTTAGCCTTCTCGGCTTTTACAGCTTCATCGGATAAATACTGCTCGTGGGAATGCCATTAAGACAAGCGCCCGGCCCCTGAGTCATCACGCTGATGGTGGCGTTTAGGCTAGTTAATATATTCAGCCGTGTGGTAGCGGCTTAAGAGAATCTACCACCCCATCTCATCCCGTGGGTGTCGTAAAAGTCGATAGAGGGAACATTAAAACCAGAATATGGGCAGCAGCATCTTCCTGGAACATCTGAATAAATAAACTGCGGTTGCCCGCCTGCCAAGCGTGGTAACTACGGTAATAACACCCCAAATTGAGAGCTACAAACTATTGTGGCAATCGACAAGGGAGGCCTATGTTCAGCAGTGGACTAGTGATAGGCTGTATTGATGATAACGATAATTAAACAAAAAGGCTGAATCAGAAATTGTAAGGTGGATCAACTGAAAATGTATATGAACATAGTTTTTTTTTGAAGTATGTAAACTTAGAAAACGAGCCAAACGTTCACTTATGGTACGTGGAACGTCTGCCCCTAACTAATGCTGTGTCACCCAGAAAATTTTTGCGTGGCACCACACTGCGCCTGTCCCTTGAGACGTCAGTTCTAAAGTCTTATATGCCCAGTTACACTAGCTCTCAGTGGCCTACAGATCGAAATACAGTAATGTTTGCACACTACTGTTTCACTTCAGAATAATAAAAAGCATGGGAATCCTACCAACAATAATAATCATCATCATCATCATTTCAGCCTTTTACTAGTCCACTACTGAACATAGGCCTCCCCAATAAAATGCCACAAAAGTTTGTACGAGTACCTCTCATTTTGGGGGATTTTGCCGTAGTCGCCACACTTTGGCAGGCGTGTTGGCAACCGCAGTTTATTTATTCAGATATGCCAGGGAGAAACTTCTGCCCATCTCTTGGTTTTCCTTTTCCCTCAGTCGACTTTTACGACACCCACAGTATGTGGTGGTAGATTCTCTAAAGCAGCTACCACACGGCAACAATAGTAATAGTAGAAAATAGAAATCGTATGAGTTTTAAGACCTAGTTTTCATGCGTATTAGAGCCCCTGAACATATTTGATAAGAAAATAATTTATTATTTAATATAAGGAAAGCAGGCAACCCTGCCCGGGAGCGAAGTTGATACTGTCGCCGGGTCGGCCGCGCCAAATTGCTCGCTCCACGACACGTTAAATGTTCGACGGCAAATCGTAACTCCTCGGAATTGCTGTTAAGGCACAGATTCCGCTTATACAACTTAATTTATTTATTATATTAATATGTATATAATGGGCATATCTTCCTTGTCTTTCTGTAGTAACATTTATTCTCACAGGTACTACGAATTGAGCTTGAAATCGTGCGAGGTGTGCGAGTCAGCGAGCGTACAGTTCACACAATATTTAAAGAAGAGAACATAGGTTCGTATGTACCAGCCTAAGCTCCAAAACTTGAGACACACCATCGTTTACATCGGTTAAACTTTGCATGCTAACATCGTTTATGGGACATCAACCGACGGGGCGGGTACTTTTCACTGATGAGTGTAGAGTGCTCTTAAACCAGTTCGATGGAAGGCAGAGAATATGGAGACGCAAAGGAGAACGATACATTCAGACTTATTTTGAAAATACGGTGGCATATAGGGGCGGCTCAGTTATGGTGTGGGGAGGGATAACTTTTGGAGCTCGTACGGTGTTAGTGATGTTAGATGGGAATATGACTGCTGATAGATACATCAGGGATAATTTAGAAGAACACGTTGTGCAGCGTTAGCGCACGCTTCCCAGCTCCAAAACCTGAAACCTGCTTTAAAACCTTCCTGCTTCCCTCTCAAAAGAACTGAGAAGAGGCCTGTGCTCAGCAGTGGGACTTATGGTTACTTATATTATACTTCAACTTTGACATAAACAGTAAAAGGTTTCCGCAAGCTAAGACCCCTTAATTTGGGCATATTACAATAGCGTCTCAAAAACAATGGATTTAAATAGTTGTTTATTTTGTGGCTTTAAAACATAGTTTACATGTACTTATGGGAGTAAGTGAAGAGACGAGAAAAAGGTTTAAATGAGGGTTAGTGCAACGTCTGCCCATGACATATGCTGTGTCACCCAGAACATTTCTGTGTGATGCCACACTGCGCCCGTGACACTGAGACATCAGTTCTTAGTCTCATATGCCCAGAAATTATACTAGCTCTCAGTGCCCTCCAGACCGAAACACAGTAATGTTTGCACACTGCTTCACGGCAGAATCAACCAGCGGTGATATCTACTCTGCATGGGAATCCTACCACAAGTAAGTCTGCTTCAAGTTAGCAGCCTATAATCCGCTTCACAATAAAGAAGTCATACTTAATTAAATTGGGAACGCGAAAAGAGATTCACGAAGCCACGATATTAATGAATACAGTTAAAAATCTCATTTCAGACATTTATTAATCGAAATCATGTCTTTGGAGACACCCGTGTTCATGTTCTTCTTTTATATAGTAAAAACTACATAAAGTTATTTATTCAAATAACTTCTCCTTAATTCACATTTTCGAACATCGCCGTGTTATTGTGGAGTACGTCATACAACGACATGATTCCGGCTCTTTGATCTATTCTCAATCTATAACCAACCTTAACAACTCGATTACAAAGCTCATTTTCAATAGATACAATAATTATTGCTCAGTTTGTATCAATTCTATTGAGCTATGAAACTCAGAGTAATATCAACCGTATGTTATGAGGAATAGAATGCAATTCGTCTTGTAGATAGTTGATCGTGTTTGCCGGGTGTATCTGACACAAGATATAATTGGCGCGAAATGGGCTAGGACTCTATTTAGGTACAGTCTGGTAGAAAATTGCTGCACAGTTGTCAAAGGATGCAAATTTCGTCCATATTTAAAGCTATCTTCCTATTTATATTTTTGAACCGGCCGAATGACGACATAAAGTCGATTTCAACATTTAAGACCGTTTGGATAAAGCGTACGGACCGATTGTTTTTCATTATTGCTTTCATTTGGTGAAATGTTAATCAAAGAATATATGCGGTTCTAAAAGGATATATTTTTTTAATTTTTTTAATGGAGAATGGGACTAGATAAGCAAAACATTCACCTAATGGTAATTGCATATATAATTTAGGTGATGTAATTGCTGTTAGCCTTTTTGGCTTTTACAGCTTCGTCGGATACTTGTGGTAATTGCTGTTAGCCTTTTTGGCTTTTACAGCTTCGTCGGATACTTGTGGTAATTGCAAAGTTCGCCCGTAACAATGCCGTGTCACGTCCCACTAAGGCGTCAGTTCTTAAATCTCATATGCCCAGTGATTACGCTAGCTCTCAGTGCCCTTCAAACCGAAACACAGCAATTTTTGCACTGGACCTGCCTATGGCTCTCTATGGCGGATGCGCTTCGTGGTGCGTGGTACATTAAAGCTATTAACTTTGTGTACAGTGTAGCCCGGATCGTGACTGACCGTATCGTCGTCGGGGAGTGCTGAGACGTCCGTGTCGTCTAGCACGTTTCGCGGGCTACGTTTGCGTACGGTCGCGTTTCTATCTGGTCGGTAATTTGCTGCTTTAACCGCCAGCGGGCTCGGATGAACCGCGGCTTTTTCGAAAAACCGCCGCGATAATGAGATTAAGGGCATTTCACAGTCGCCGTGAAGGTCTCTGTGTCACAGTAGTTCTTCCCCGGATGAGCCTTAGTATGTGTGCTTAAACCATTATACAGCGATTTTCATTTTGCGTATCTCTCTCTTCGAAATTTCTCTTTGTTGCGGATAAAGACTGTCCATTTTATAATGTTACATTATTAATGTGTCAGAGTATTATTAAATAGAAATAAAGCGATGCTTTGTCTCTAGGAGCCGTACATCATCAACAACCTTTTCAAGACCACCGCGGGACATAGGTGTTCACGATAAGGTAACAAGCCCGGAATGAATTTCTTAGATTACCCAAACTCACGCAGGACCGAAAGGTGGTGAGTTACAAGTAACTAATCTCACAGCCTATTATCGTCCGGGGTGAGTCGGCAACGCAGCGCCAATGCAGCCATCGAAAAAGTGGAAATATTTTGAGCGTATAATGTTGAGGACTCCATTTCACTGCTAGCCACTGCACTGCTACCAATGGTAATTTTGAGCAATGTTAACGTCTGTCTGTAAGATCGCTTTTGTAATTGTCCACGCTAAAAATAATGATTTGATGTACAGAAACGTGAGTAACATTAATCCTGGACATTTCAAAATGGATACCCATTAATCCGCTTGGCTCATGCAGATGAGCCATCGGTCTGGACGCTCGACGGGAATAATTGTCAGCTACCGAAGGCTACAGACATCCAATAATTAGCAGGCGTTAATTTTGCTTTGTGATAATTAGTACCATCGGTACGAAAAGTGATTTATCAGTGGGTTCGTTATATAGTGGAATAAAAGTGATAACTAAGTATCTGGTGTAAAGGTGATCGTAATTCAATGCCGTTTTCGCAAAAATAATATTTATCCATGTTATTCCATGAAGATTCTCGCGCCGCTGATAATAACCGAACTACTAGGAAAATATAAGAATTGACATTCAATAAGAAATTAAAAAAAATGGTAGGTTCCTATGCAAATCCGTCTAGGTTTGTACCACCCCAGGGCCAGTTATTCCGCCGTGAAGCAGTAGTGTGCGAACATAACTGTGTTACGGTTTGAAAGGCACTGAGAGCTAGCGTAATCACTGGGCATATGAGACTTAAGAACTCATCTCTTAGTTTGACGGGCGCAGTGTGGTGTCACACAGAAATGTTCTGGGTGACACAGAATTTGTTATGGGCAGACGTATACAACATACAGGGCAGGAATAAAAAATAAAAATAAACTCATAGCAAACTAACAATCCAAAGATATCACAGCGCTCAGCACCGACTCATCTCGTTTTTGACAGCACTTGCTTTGCCTACTACGTCACGACTGTATCCCATAAGGGGTAGTCAGAGACTGGGCACTCACTGCAAAAACAGATGACTGCCACAAACCACGTTTCACCAAAACAATATAATGCACTTGGTGTGATAGGTGGTGAGACCATCGCCACCATGCGCTGTTGGGTGCACAGTGCAGTTTAATTCCTTACTCGCCTTTTACGAGATTCATTGGAGGAGATGGAGTGGTAGTATTGTTTTAACGAGCCGCCACCACACGGCCTACTAGTGGAATACAATAAGCTGAGAATGACATGATGGTGGTGATGGTTATATTTGTCATGTTCACGTAAGACCTGAAATAGCAATCTTATAAAAGCTCACTCTAACAAGTTCTATTTTTAACTTATTTAGATTTTAAAAGAATAGTTCTAACCTGAGAGTGGGACGTTTAAAGTTGTTCTTCTTCTGTGCTTTTTCTGTACTTATTCTATACTTTTTACTTTAATAATTTCGTTGTGTAAATAAAGTAGCCGAGTGGTGGCGGCTTAAGAGGATCTATCAATAAGAGGATATATAGGTGTTATAAAGATCAACGGAGGGAAAACACACAGGAGATGGGTAGAAGAATCTTCCCAGAACATCTGTATAAATAAACTGCGGTTGCCAACCCGCCTGCCATGCGTGGCAACTATGACAAAATACCCCCAAAAACTGAGCTAAAAACTTTTCTAGCAATCTATCGAAGAGGTTGAACATATCAACAGTGGACTAATGATAGGCTGAAATTATGATGATGAAATAATGTCATTAAAAATAATGTTTTCTCGGCGTACATAGTATAAGTATGTACTGTGCAAGGATGAAATTATAATTTAAACTATATCTCGAATACTGAGCATTTATGACTTTAGTTTTTTTACGATTGTATTTTTATGATTAATAAAAAATCTTAACACTTCTGACCCCGGCTGTACTTACTCAAACAATCACCTACCCGCTTCATTGAATTTCAAATTCCACTCAAAAGCATTATTGTTTTATTGTCCCGACACGGCAAGCATAATTAGGCATTTACCTTCCATCACCATAATGGGAATATTCACTAGAAAATTTTAAAGCGAGAGCTCATCGGGGGTCACTTTAATTTGGTCCTGTGTAAATCGATATAAAATGGTTGTAAAGAATCGCGTCTCGCGCTTGACAGTTTCATTCGAGACACTTTATGACATCGACCGTTTCTTATTAAAGGACCAATTTAACCCATTACAGTGCTCATAAAAGCGTACATCATCCTGTTTTGTTTTGTCTCATTCAGATACCAAGTGCATCGTATATTTTGTCTCATTTCGCGATGAGGGAATGTTCTGAATATGGTTTACGAGGCTCCAAAGTGAAGGGCGGTATGTTTTCAAAATTAATGGAGAGGTATATCGAATAAAATTAAAGTTATATCGAAAGTTAAATAGTGTAAGATGATTGCCATATCTACGACCGATAGGTGTCCGGCAGAGTACAATAGCACCTACCTCTTTCCTACCGGGATGTCGTAAGAGGCGATAAAAGTATTACATTACATAGAGCCTTCATTCGTGCAGAAAAAAAGCATAATGATGTCACTATACTGCTCGTAAGAAAACAATGGGGGAGTAAGAACTTTATGATTTGTACCAAAATGGCGGCGACGTGGTTCGTCACCCGTTACGTCTCGTTTCCCGCGAGGGCTAAAAGTGGACTTCGCGAGTGCTCTGTCTACCCCATATATGGGAAAAAAGCGTGAATGTTGTCAGTATACAGTTAGTATGTATGTCTACGGCTATAAGTTAATAAAATTACTGACGCCGTTAACTGACTGCTAAGGTTGACCGTCAGACAATAGTTTTTCTATCAAGTCGCCATTTATTCCTTTCCATATAAAATTAAATAAATAGCACATATGCGAGGTAGTTTTTTAGGTACAGAAACGTTTAATAAATCTAATAAATAAGAACAATCAACATAACTATCTGCTCTTTTGAACAAAATCAGGCTGTCCAGCAGATGTCTCAAGTATTACATTCTAATTGTAGCACCTATCTTAAACACGAGCTGTGGTCCGCAGTTTCACCCGCGTAAACTAATCTGACCACATGACTGTCGTACGACATGGTATCTCGCAGACCATTCACTGTTCGGCCCTACTCGGTAATGTACAGTTCTCAGCTCGCTGCTCCTAAAGGCCGCAGCCTTCTTGCCTCAATAAACGGGCAAAAACCTAATGCAAAAATAGTTTTTCAAATCCTATTAATAATTCTTGAGATTAGCACGTTCAAATTTTAAAAAAAAAAAACTATTTTAACGGATTTTATCGCGTTTAATTTCGAACTACT
The DNA here is from genome assembly GCA_019845155.1 of Luehdorfia chinensis. Classification (NCBI taxonomy): domain Eukaryota; kingdom Metazoa; phylum Arthropoda; class Insecta; order Lepidoptera; family Papilionidae; genus Luehdorfia; species Luehdorfia chinensis. The sequence goes on from JAHVAK010000696.1 coordinate 901,046, forward strand.
TGTAACCCGACGTTTCGAGCGCTTTACAGCACCCGTGGTCACGGGGAGACTGAGGTGACAGATGTGCTCAGGTCATAGTTAACCAGGGGTACCTTCAGCTTTTATTTATTAATTTTTGTCCGATCTACAAAAAACCACCTCACCCACACACTGTCACCTCAGTTCTCACGTGACCATGGGTGCTGTAAAGCGCTCGAAACGTCGGGTTATTAATAGTTCATAATTATGCCGTAAATGCGGTGTGTGGTGGCGGCCCGAGAGAATCTACCACACCATCATCTCATCCCGCGGGTGTCGTAAAAGTCGACAGAGGGAAAATGAAAACCAGGAGATGGGCAGCAGCATCTTTCTGGAACATCAGAATACTACAGCCTACCCGCCTGCCAAGCGTGGCAACTATGGCAAAATCCCTCCAAAATGAGAGCTACAAACTTTTGTGGCTATGTTCAGCAGCGGACTTGTGATAGGCTGAAACGTTGACGATGACGTTTAAATGCGATAAAATCCGTAAAAATTTGTTTTATTCAAATTGATTTCTTATATTTACGTATACGCGTAAATATAAGAAAACATAGAAGTAAAGTAAGATCTGATCATACATATTTTTCTCAGCCACATCTGGGATTCGTTTACAAAGAAAACACTAACACTATTAGCTCATCTTCAAGCAGTAATTAAAGCATCAAACGGTTTCGCTGAACTTTTCAAAGCGATCTCGAACCCGGACCATTACGAAGTAATTACAAACGTAAACATCGACAAACGCTCGCCCAACACTAACAGGAATGAGTGCTTAAACGGCCATCATAGCTGTTGCGGATATCGAAATCGATTTGCATTCCATTCTGCACTTTATTACAACGAATTAAGATAAAAAAGATTGGTTGAAAGCTGAGAATCTAAGTTTGGATTCGCATAAGTAGTCGATGAGTGTTCTTCGTGATTTTATTTGATTGTTTATTTGTGTGATTTGTGCTCTCCCTCCCCGCCCCTCCAGCCAGCACCGAGTGGGGGTTCGAGAGTAGGAAATTAAAGCTTATATGACTTTATTAACTCGCAAATAAAACTCCAACGAGGTCTAAAGGTTAAGTGATGTGATGGAATCTTATTGAAAACTGTTTGAAAGAGCATCAGAATTTTACTGAGTCGAGTTAGGGAATGGCCTGGTAAATGGCTAAATAGGCCAGTCCGAAAATGCTTAGGCGAGGGTGGAGCATTGTGGACCGTCTCGATTGTGCCGATTTCGGAAATCATGTGAGAGACCTAATTCCAACACTGCATAAACTTACCCTTTACAATAGTTACATTATGTCAATAATGTACTAGTTATGAAAGTATCGGACCTAAATAACAACCTTGTGGTAATCACGTGGAATTGTTAATTAATGAACACAGACTGGCGCGACATTGGTTTCTTCTAATATTTCAGTGGGTTATTAATTGAATGATGATGATGACTTTAAGCGAATCAAATCACTTATTTAAATTATAGTAATTCGGTAGGTACAGCACAACAGTATGCAAACATTACTGTGTTTCGGTCTGAAGGGCACTGAGAGCTAGTGTAATCACTGGGCATACGAGACTTAAGAACTGATGTCTCAGGGAGACTGGCGCAGTGAGTTGTCACACAGAATTGTGCTCGGTGACACAACATTTGTTATAGGCAGACATTGCACTTACAATCAGGTCAACGATTTGCTCGTTTCGTAACTTTATTCAATGAAATGAAATTAAAAATTTCCTCTCAATACCTTGCTACCACACTACACCACATAGCATCGGATGTACAGGTCGACAGACAGTGTCGGACAGTCTGAAATTGGAACGACCATATTATTTGCAATTTTCTTTAATTTTTTCTGCCATGTCAAAAATAGATGATGGTTCTCAATTCGTCGGTTGTGAATGTTCAGCGATAATTGTTTACCGCGTGAACCGATTTCGATGATTCGTTTTTATTAGAAAAGGGATACTTTAGGCGGCCGCGTAGCCTATTGGTTAGATTACTTGTCTACCACGCCGCGGGTCCTGGGTTCGAATCCCAGCCGGAAAAACATTTGTGCAAAACTACAATTTGTTGGTTTTCGGGTCTGGTTGTGCTGTGATCTTCCTTGCGTCTCTGATAGCAAGCCAAGCCTATCTCCGATTTGTCGCATGAGCGTTACATCGAGCACTGGCAGGTTGGGACGAGTGAGTGCCTCTGTGTTTGCGCGTACACTTGTGGCACTTTGATATCGCGTGCGAAGTTTTTAACTTTCGAAAGCGTTCGGTAGTTGTCGCTGTGATCGAAAATCGGCCAGGAGAATATCATCATAACAATATCTTCATATAAATTAAGTCAAGTTCTGATGATGAGACAATCATCGACCTCTTTACTTCGCATTAGTATGTGCATGATTTGTAGTCGGTTTTTTTTTAAATTAAATTATACTAAGTTAATTAAAAAGATTTCGCATTTGTGCGGCACATAATGGCTACTGTAAATAAAGTAATTAAATCAACTTTAAACGCATTAATTAAACCTTTATAGACCTTAACTTGAAGAGTTAACGAAAATAAACGAAAGGCAGTAATGACAACGTTATCTGACTTGAAGGCCAAAGAAATGAACTGAGTCGAAATCTTCTTTCTACTCTTTCTTCTTTCTGTCTGACTGTTTAGAAAGTTAGACAGGAGCTGACGATATTTCAGTAATTGTAACATCTAACAAAAATATTGATACAAAAAATTATCATAAAACAGATGTAAATGACACAATCAATACTATAATTAATTGGGACGGCTTAAGAGAATCTACCACCCCATCTCATCTAGTGGGTGTTTTAAAAATCGACAAAGTGAAAATGAAAACCAGGAGATGGGCAACAGCATCTTCCTGGAACATCTAAATAAATAAACTGCGGTTGCCAACCCGCCTGCCTACTATACCAAATTTCCCACAAAATAAGAGCAAACACAAACAACAAACTTGTGCCAATCTAATTTAATCAGACAAAACAAACAAAAATGTAATTCAGTGTAAACATCAACAAAATTGATGAGAATGAACAAACTAAATTCCTCGGCGTGATTATTGATCAGAAATTGAATTGGAAAATTCATATAAATGACCATTGTAAGAGAATGATTTGTTTTGTTTATGCTCTACATACAGGAACAAATGTCACTAATAAAAAAACAGCCCTTATATCATATCATTCGTATATTGAATCTACACTGCGATATGGAACAATAATATAGGGAAAGAGCACAGACTGTAATATAGTATTTATTGCACAAAAAAAATGCATCGATACGGGGAATCCCATCAAATGAAATATTCAAAATTCTTTGTTTACTAACTCTGCCATCGTTATATATTTTTAAAACAGGTAATTTTGTAAAAAAGCAATCAGAGATATTTATAAAATCTTCTAATATTAACACTAGGCTTTAAAGAAATCCGAATAGGCTAGTAATTAGTAACGTTCGGATATCAGCTAAATATGGAAAAAGCTGTTCAACAATGTGCGTCTGTGTATACAACAAAATACCCGAAGAATTTAAAACATTACATATGAATTTTAAAAAAAAATAAAAAGACTATAATTGGTTAATTTCTAAAAATTTCTATTGCATTCAAGTATTTTTTGACATTATGATCTCATTAGTACTATATAAATGAGTATAAATAAGTAACGTAATTATAAATAATTCGTTAGATATTAATGTTACTTATTGAGTAAAATGTTTAATAATTATTGTAGTAATATGTTGCCCTTAATTTATAATATTTGCATGCTGTATAATAGAATAGCAAAACATTTGAGACTCATCAAGTAAAACAAGTGTATTTTTACGGTGTTTTATGCAAATAGTGATTATTATTATAATTATAACATATGAAAGTTTTCTCCGTAGTCGAATATAAACCGGGGAGCTCCAGCATCATCATGAAAAAGTCAAGAATCACGACAGATTGTTTTAACTTACAATCCATATATAAATCCTGAAAATGAAAGTTTCCATGATATTTAAAAAAAATCTAAATCCACGCGGGCGTAGTCGTGGGCATCAACTAATACAATTGCAATTGGGAATAAGAAATTAATCTAATAAATGTTTGATGCGCCATTTTGATGATGACTTTTCCCTCTAGTGACGAAAAATAAATAAATGTCTTCAAAATTAATGTTTTCCATAAAAAAAATATTTAAAAGATTGAATTAATTAATTTATTTGCAGAAAGCGCCTTCTGTTGACAGCCCGTTTAACTAACATGCACGGCAGCTGTCGTTTGGAGTTGTTAACATTATTTTAAAAGGTAGATGACACCATCGGTTTATGATCACGATACTGTGCGAAATATTTGCACGGGTTACCTAGTCCATATTTAATATTATAAATGCTAAAGTAACTCTCTCAGTCCCTCTGTCTGTTTATTACCTTTTCAGTATTCAACCGCTGAATCGATCTTGACGAAATTTGGCACAGACATAGCTTGCAAACCTATATCCACGAGCACAAAGTCACGGGCATCAGCTAGTGATATATAAAATAGAAGCACCCTTTTTGTGGTACTGGCTGCTCTTTTCGCAGATGACACGGCCTTGTACTATTCCGACAAGCACAAGGGCCGCATAACGATTCAACTCCAAGCCGCAGCCGATCGCCTAGGCGAATGGTTCCGGAAATGGAGAATAGAGGTAAACCCCGAGAAAAGTGTAGCGATATACTTCTCGAGGGGCACACTAAAGCCCGCTAGACGATGTCACCCAATCGGCAACAATCAGCTAGGCACGATCACCCTGTTCGGACGCTTTATTCCCTGGGAAAAGAGCGTCAAATACCTCGGGGTCACTTTAGACGCAGCGATGTCGTTCGCTGCACACATTAAAAACATACGCAATAGAGCGGCTTTTATCTCAAGCCGTCTATACCCATTAACTTGCTCCTCAAGCAAAATGTGCTTAAGACACAAACTTCGCCTCTATAAGACTTGCATAAGACCCGTAATGGACTATGCTTGCGTCGCTTTCGCTCACGCGACGGGCAATCAATTAAAGAAGTTACAGAGCGTTCAAAATCGATTCTTGCGAACTGCCACCGGAGCCGGTTGGTATCAACGCAATGTAGATCTTCACAGCGACTGTGAAATGCCTTTAATCTCTGAACACTTCAGAGAATTATCACGGCGGTTTTTCGAAAAAGCCGCGGTTCATTCAAACCCGCTGGTGGTTAAAGCAGCAAATTACCGACCAAACAGAAACGCGACCGAACGCAAACGTCGCCCGCGAAACGTGCTAGACGACACGGACGTCTCAGTTCTTCCTGACCACGATACTGTCAGTCACGATCCAGGCTACACTGTACACACAGTCAATAGCTTTAATATAACACGCACCACGACGCGCGACCGCCGTAGAGAGCGGCGCGCAATAGTCAATAATCACATCGCGTACACAAGATTCACCCGTGTTCCAGGGCGGTTCTCACCGCCCAGAGTTACCGACACACAAGTCGACAGTCCGAATGGACGCGCCCAGCCTCCTTCGGACGGTCAGTAGACGACTTAAAATGTTTAAGATTTTCGAAATCGCGAAAGCACGCAGCGAACGCGACACAGTCCGAACTTCGAGGGTTTTGTAGGAGTTTTTATTTATTTATTTATTTATGTTTGGGTCAAACCAAACCTGGCACACGGGCCCCAGGCCCGCGAGCACAGTATCCGATGAAGCTGTAAAAGCCGAGAAGGCTAACAGCAATTACATCACCGAAAAAATATTGTGGTACGAACACACATAACCCTAGAGCCACTAAAACTATTGACGTGAATTTCACACAGGTTATATAAAATAACTCTGGGACCAACTTAGACCATGTTTCATCGTGTTTATTTCAGCGGTTCCTAAGCTATGCACATTCTTCGATAATATTCCACACACACAACACAATCTTTACTATTAAAAACTTGGTCGAACGAACAAAGTTTGTTTTAAATTAATATGGAGACGAAACGAGCAAGGCATTCACCTGATAGTAAGTGCAACGTCTTCCCTTATCAAATGTGTCACCCAGTAAATTTCTGTGTGAGACGACACTGCGGCCCTGGCCTATACCTAGACGGATTCCTGCATAGCAATCCTTCCAAAATGATACAACAAGTTTCATACAAAACTTCGAAGTCATAAATGAGAAGTGATCATCTGAATCATCATTAATTAAAAAGCTTTAAAGCGAGATGGTCTAGAAAACCTGGCAACGCACCAAAACGCTATGGAAATGAACGCGGATAAAGACTGGAAAAATGCATTCGCGATCGGTCGAAAACACTCCAACCTTGCGAAAGATTTATTAAAGTTAAAAACGTTGCACTTGACTAATTGGTTTCGTTTGCTACCGAATTTTATCCATGTTAGTTGAATGAACTACCTGCTTTTTATCAATGATAATGAAGATGTCGAAAATGCATTAGATACCCTGGCCGATTTCGATGGTTGCCATGCCGACAAAATGTATTTTTTTTTTATAGTAAAAAGTGACGAGACGATCAAAACGTTTACCTTATAGTAAGCACAACGTCTGCCCATAACAAACGCTGTGTCAGTTAGAACTTTTCTGTATAGCGGCTCACTCCGCACGTCACAGTGATACATAAGTTCTTAAGTCTCATATGCCCAGTAGTAACACTAGCTCTCAGTGCCCTTCAGACTGAAACACAGTAATGTTTACTATACCTATCTAGCTAGACGGATTCCTGCTTGAGATACTTTTCCCCACGTGTAAGTCAATATCATGAAAACACTAAGCAATACGGCGACACAAAGCCAAAACTATAACATTAATAATTCATCTTGTTTTAAACACAAAATGACGGGACTTAAAATTTGATTTATATTTATATTAGTGTAACATATCATTAAGATCCATTAAAACGATTAACGTTATTTATATAAAGAGCCAGTTCGAAAATAAAACCGTTGGAGACGTCTTCCTTAATCCGCGCCACAACAAAATGAGGCTCTAATAAAAAAAAACCACATCCTGACTTCTCTGGAATAATACCACGGCAACAATAATAGAGAGTAAATCAAATAGGGATTTCTACAGCGACCCGGATGGCTACCTAAAATTAAAACGTCTTTTTACGTCGTCCCCGGGGGTTTTTTCGGCACTCTGTGGAGATGATAATTTAAATTAATTATGTTTGGTTAATAGCCGGTCTCGGTTCGGGCTGATGTCGTTTCGTCAATGCTCCGTTTCGGAATAAAAAAATGTGTGACAGAATTATAAAGCAACAGCTGAAGCCCGCGTAGATAAAGTTTTTTTTAATACCTTATAATATACCTTATTATGGAATTAAAAGTTAATACCTTGGGAATCTTTGATTTTCCGTAATAAAAAGTATCCTTTGTCCGTCCGTCTCCAGGATGCAAACTATCTCTGTGCCGAATTTCGTCAAGATCGGTTTAACGGTTGAGCCTTGAAAATGTAACAAAGATACAAAGAGGACAGAGAGTTACTTTCACATTTATAATATTACTATGCATTATTGTACTCAATAGAGCGAGCTTTGGTAGATCAAGGGTGGTCTATAATTTTATAGTAAGCGAGTGACTTGTGTTGCAGTGTTTGTATACCAATGCTACGATGGCTATCCGAGTACAGAACCAGAGTACGAAACCGATCCGATTGCAGAAAGGTGTAAGACAGGGTGATGTAATATCCCCGAAAATGTTCACCGCTGCATTGGAAGATGTCTTCAAGCTACTGGACTTGGAAGGATACGGCATTAACATCAATGGGGATTACATCACTCACCTTCGATTTGCCGAGGACATAGTCATAATGGCAGAATCGATGAAGGAACTTAGCACAATGCTCAATGACCTCAATAGGTCTTAAGATGAACATGGACAAGATGAAGATCATGTCTAACGTACATGTCAAACCTATACCGGTTGTTGTTGGGAACACTTCGAGTTGTCGAAGTTGTCCACAAATATGTATACCTAGGACAGATTGTTTGACTAGGTACGTTTAACTTCGACCAAGAGGTCAATCGACGGATTCAACTCGGCTGGGCAGCGTTCGGGAAACTGCGTCACACCTTGTCGTCGAGTATACCTCAATGCCCCAAAACAAAAGTATACAACCAGTGCCTGTTACCAGTGGTGGCATACGGAACCGAGACATGGTTCTTTACTACAGGCCGCATGAGAAAGCTCAGAGTCGCTTAGCGAGCTATGGACAGGGTTATACTCGGAGTTTCTCAGCAAAATTTTACTGTATAAAGTAACGAAACGAGCAAAAGGTTCACCACATCAACAAGGTGTGTCAATATTTCTGTGTGACACCACACTGCGCCCGTCACCCGGTGACATCAGTTCTTAAGTCTCAAATGCTCAGTGATTACACTAGCTCACAGTTCCCTTCAAACCGAAACACAGCAATGCTTGCACACTACTGCTTCACGGCAGAATAACTGGCCCTGGGGTGGTACCTGCATAGATGGATTCCTGCATAGGAATCCTACCACCAGTAAAAATCGATTACCGATTTTATCCGTAGCAGAACTAGAGTAACCGACATAGCCCTAACGATTTACAAGCTGAAGTGGCAATGGGCCGGCCATATAGCTCATAGAACCGACAACCGAAAAAAGAAAGGTTCTCGAGTGGCAGCCTCGTACAGGAAAACGCAGTGGTTAACCGACCTGTACGGTTTCGCGGGAAGTCGATGGATAGATTTAAGCGCAGACGCTACACTTACCATGCCAATGATTTGTTCGTTTCGTCAGTTTCATCACAAATAATTGAATGTTACCAAACGGCGCTTACCGAAGCGAGAGCTCGCCGCGCGGCTTGTTCTTCGCCTAATGAGGCGGGCGCGTTTGATGCGGGCCGCGTCATCCATCAAACATTAATGGGGCCAGTTGTTTATGGATTCGAGTAACGACGGCATAAACATCGATGAGCGGTATCGATCAGTCCGATCGGAAACTTTGATAGCTTTGACAAAATTATTTTTTTCATTACGAATTAGCATACCTTTTAATATAATTTATTCCTATAACACAGCATTTACGGCCGCCAAACGACAACCATAAATAAATATCCAATATTTGTAACACATAACCATATATGTCAGGTATGTCGACATAAAGGAATATGTAGACTTCTCTCAAGCTGGCCAGATTTGCTATGATTTGACATGAAGCATGGCGACGCTTGGTAGGCAGATCAACCAACTCAGAGCGCTACGCCTCACACCTTAATTATTCACTTTGCATCATCATCATCATCATCATCATCACTTCAGCCTTTCACTAGTCTACTGCTGAACATAGGCCTCCCCCGAAGATAGCGACAAAGGCTTGTAACTCTAATCTTGGGGGGATTTTGCCATAGTTACCACGCCTGGTAGGCGGGGTGGCAACCGCAGTTTATTTAGATGTTCCAGGAAGGTGCTGCTGCCCATCTTCTAGTTGTTATTTTCCTCTTTTGTCGACTTTTACAACACCCACGGGACATGATAGGGTTGTAGATTCTCTTAAGCCGCCACCACACGGTATTTATTTTTACGTTACTTCTATATACTCGTTTATACGATTACTTATAGAAATCTGAAAAAATATATCAAGTTAAAATCAACACAACTAGTATTGATTTCTTGAATAGTTGTAATTGACGGATTTTAGCGCTTTTTATATTGTTCTCTGCAAAAACATTTATATAACAAATCTGATAAAATTTATCCTCCATTTTAGTTTCATCTAAATACATTTTGAAGGGCAACTTGTGCCTTATATGATACGTAAGGCTTAAAAAACAATTCAAAACGATAACACAAATGAAAAAGTATTATATAAAGGCAGAACATTCATCATCATCATCATCATCATCTCGGCATATCACTAGTCCACTGCTGAACATAAGCCTACCCCATAGATTGCCACAAAAGTTAGTAGCTCTCATTTAGGGGGGATTTTGACATAGTTGCCTCGCTTGGCAGGCGGGTTGGCAACCGCAGTTTATTTATTCAGATGTTCCAGGAAGATGCTGGTGAAAGAAAGAAAGAAAGAAAGAAAGAAACCACTTTAACCAGTGTAAAAAAAATAACAAAATTTTTGATGTAATGTCAAAAAGGATCTCGCCTCAGTGATAATCTGTGGTACCCCACAGCACTGGTTTTCAGTCGGTCACTGGTGCCAATCGCCTGGTTTTTATTTTCCCACTGTCGACACCCACGGGATGATAAATCTTTTTTTTAATACGGTGCACGAGGATGTCCACTGCATCGTGCGTGCCTTTTACAGTCCCACGGACATTCACTTTCCACCAGTTGCTTATTGCAACCAGACCCTATTATGACTACCAGTTGGTATATTCGCACAAACGTTAGTTCCGGCTAAGATTCGAAACTAGAATCTGCGTCATAAAAGTTAATTTTTTTTTTTATTAGTACAAAGTGACGAAACGAGCAAAACGTTCACTTGATGGTAAGTGCAACGTCCGCCCACAACAAATGCTGTGTCTCCCAGAATATTTCTGTGTGACACCGCACTGCGCCCGTCACCCTGAGACATCAGTTCTTAAGTCTCAAATGCCCAGTGATTACGCTAGCTCACAGTGCCCTTCAAACCTAAACACAGTAATGCTTGCACACTACTGCTTCACGGCAGAATAACTGGCCCTGGGGTGGTACCTACCTAGACGGATTGCTGCACCAAAAAGTCCGAATCGAATTATCGGTTAATTTGAGAATAAGTTCAGAGTCGCTCCGTTCACGGTGCGAGACAATAAAACGTCTAGAAAACGTTTTGAAAAGAACCTCATGTCAAAATATACTATAAAATCATCCTTTAAGATAAGGGAATAGAATTCAAAATCGGTGACGTTGTTACCTCACAGCCGCACTACTATATTGGGACCAATAAATGACAGTCCACGAAATGAAAGGTTCATGACTAGTTAATTATCAAAACAGATTCTTAAGTTCTTGTAGTTAAGATGCAAAACAAAACCATACTTAATAACTCGACGGCAACGAAGCTTGCGGCCATCACATTACGGGCTCGGAAGCCAATTTTCTGTTACTTGGCAACCCTGAACAAAGTTCTGCTCACTCACTCGTGTTACAGATTCAATATTCACAATCGACCAAATAATCAAATGTAGACTTTATTCCAACCGCAAAAGGCACACAATCGGAAAACGATTACATCGTAACACGTATTATTTCCAAAAGTGAATCGTTCAAAGCGTATCTATTTGTGTTAGGTGGATTATAAACGTATATAATATGCTACACAATCATTGCGCATTGAGACAACACATTTTAGCGCTTATTGAACATAGGTAAGTGCGAATTTTGCTCGTACTGTGCAATTGTGGCGAGGCGATTCTGCTTCGGCCAGGGTACGCCATAATTTATCTATGAATTATGTTTGTTAAATAGGTTGGAAGCGAAGCTGAAGTAAATTAATTTGCGCGGTTAATTATGATAACATTTAGATATTAATATTAGAATGTAGGTACATATCTGTAGATTTATAACTGTTAATTGTTATTGGTGTGTTTGGAGTATGAATTAGAATAAGTAAAATAAATGTGGTAGGATTCCTATGCAGGAATCCGTCTAGGTAGGAACCACCCCAGGGCCAGTTATGATGCCGTGAAGCAGTTAGTGTGCAAACATTACTGTGTTTCGGTTTGAAGGGCACTGTGAGCTAGCGTAATCACTGGGCATATGAGACTTAAGAACTTATGTCTCAGGGTGATGGGCACAGTGTGGTGTATTAAATTTTAGATTAGTGCACAGACTAAAAATCTGGTTATTACGCATGATTAATTGATTAGTGACAGAGATACAGAAACTTTTTTCTTTTTATTTTTTGTTATCTGTTTACACTGCATTTGTGTTTAATATTTAATAACTTTGTTTAGATGTAAGTATTTCAGATCTTTTTTTTGTAATTTGCGCATGTGTGTGCATGTATGTGTATGTGTATGTGTATATATGTGTATGTGTATGTATATATGTATGTGTATGTGTATATATGTATATGAATGTGTATCCGTGTACATGTGCGCATATTTATTTCTTTTAAATTAAACTAAGTCGTTGAAAAATATGTCCGGAAACTGCTCGTTAAACCTGAGGCATCGGTTTGGCAACAGCGCTGTGGCAACTCTGCCATAGCATTATGCTGAGTCGGCCTTTTCGTTGCTAGAACCCAACGTTCGTCTGTAAATGTAATACGTCGTATTTTATTGTTTACTTATTTTTTTGAATTGTAAGTATGTTGTGTTGTAGTATTGAATAAAGTTTTTACTTTCTTTCTTTTCTTCTTCTTTCACACAGAAATTTTCTGGGTGATTCAGCATTTTTTATGGGCAGGACGTTGCACTTACCATCAGGTGAACGTTTTGCTCGTTTCATCACTTTATCCAATAAAAAAAATATGATCCGTGGTAGCTCAGGGGCCGGGCGCTTACCACCAAAATTGTTCTGCGATTTTAAGACCTGATTTACTACGTGCTCAATGGAAAACTTCGTGACAAACTAGACTAGCAAAACGTTCACCCGATGGCAAGTGCAACGTCCATAGCAGAAGCTGTGTCACCCAGAATACTTCTTCACATTGCGCCCGTCATCGTGAACAGTTCTTAAGTCTCATATGCCCAGTGGTTACACTAGCTCTCAGTGCCCTTCAGACCGAAACACGGGAATGTTTGCATACTACTGGATTACGGCAGGATAACTGGCTCTTCAGAATAACCCCCGTGTGGTGGCGGCTTAAGATAATCTCAAGCCGTGGGTGTCGTAAAAGTCGACAAAGGGAAAATTAAAAACCAGGAGATGGGCAGCAGGGTCTGCCTGGAACAACCGAATAAATAAACTGCGGTTGCCAACCCGCCTGCCAAGCGTGGCAACTATGGCATAATCCCCTAAAACGAGAGCTACAAATTTTTGTGACATCCTTTCGGGGAGGCCTATGTTCAGCAGTGGACTAGTGAAGCTGAAACGACGAATCGACAAACTGGCTCTGGGGGGTACCACCCTAGACGGATTCCTGCATAGAAATCACACCAGCATGTCTTAAATATATATACATGTATTTCGACAACATGTGAAGTCCGACAACCCGTATTGCAGCAGCGTGGCGAACTCTTCCCGACCCCAAAGCCCTATCAGAAATGAGAGGTCTGTGGGACATTTATAGAATATCACTAATACTTTTTTTTAATGTGCAATGTCTTGTGAAGCTTATGAGCATAGAAGTTACGAAACATCATAACCCACCTTCAGCATGCCGCAGACGGGCATAAAAAAATGTGAAATGAATTTCCGCAGGTTAAAAGCCCAACGGGTGCGCCATTTAATCTGAAATCTTTACGTAACTCTACCCGATTCACATCTCCGCGCTTTTTAATTAGATTCCAGCATGCGTAGGAGTGGCAACGCCGCGGGGGACGGCAAAAACCGACGGATGACATATGGTGCGAATACTAATATATAGGTTGATATTTTTTATAAAAATATTCGGATTTTTTTTAAAAAAATTCGAATATCGATAAGGGTTTTATTAAACCGGTATTTAGACATTAAGCAATCAAACTTTTTTATACAATGTCCCATATTAGGATTCCTTCTGCATCATGAGTGTATTACACAGAGAAACATTTCACACGCACAGCGCAACCAGACCCGAATCAACAATTTGTGTTTTTGCACGGAGTTGGAAGACTCTGTCCACTAGGCCACACGGTCGTGGGATCGATGCCATTTTTTTTTTATTTCATATTAATCATAACAAAAATTTATTTCATAAAAAAATATTTCATATAAATTATCATATATATTCAAGTGACGAAACGGACAAAAGGTTCACCTGACGGTAAGTGCTACGTCTGCCCATAGCAAAAGTTTTGTCACCTCGAACATATCCGTGTGACACCAAACTGCGCTCTTCACCCAGATACATCAGTTCTTAAGTCACAGTGGACACATTTGGACCAACGAAATAGAAAGGCTCCTGAACTACGCTGTAAAGATAATACAAATAATAAAAACTTTTTGTACTATGAACATTACTTTTGTAATGAACTATATTGGGACAAGAATCGAATCATCACTATTAATAGAGGAAGTTAATTGAGAGACGGACGAAAAAATACTAATAAGATATTATTAAAAAGTAACTCTTTCCGTCCCTCTTTTCACAGTCCAACCGTTGGTCCGATCTTGACGAAATTTGGCACAGAAATAACTTGCATTCTGGAGACGGACATTAGATACTTTTTATCCCAAAAAAGTTCTCACGGGATATTTAACAAATCTATATCCAGGAGGATGAAGTCGCGGGCATCAGCTAGTCTAGTTTATTTACAATAAGCTCCTGTATCACGTTAACTTATTTATTGTATTCATATGATTAAAAATAATTATAGTAAAGTAATCCTATGTCTCAAGAGAATCTACCACCCCATCTGATCCCGTGGTTCTCGTAAAAGTCGACAGAGGGAAAATGGAAACCAGGAGATGGGCGGCAGCATCTGCCTGGAGCATCTTAATAAATAAACTGCGGTTGTCAACCCGCCTGCCAAGCGTGGCAACTATGGTAAAATCCCCCCAAAATAAGAGCTAGAAACTTTTGTGGCAATCTATGGGGGAGGCCTATGTTCAGCAGTGGACCAGTGATAGGCTGAAATGATGGTGATTATGATGAATTATATGTCCGTTGCAAGGATGCTATCTATTTTTATCTCTGTGTGTAAGATCGTCAAGATCGGTTTAACGGTTGGGCCGTGAAAGGGTAACAAACAGACCGATTGACAGAGTTACTTTCGCATTTATTATATTAAGTATGGACATTATTATATATATGTTATTTGTGAAAAACATCTACCGTCATTAGACATTAAAATATGTAAAAGCAAACCACCTGTATATTACAAAGAATTCCCAACATGAATTTCAATCACAACAAAACGACTCGAATATGTGTCATTCACGGGAAAGAGTATTCTACCATTTTGAATAAAAAGATCAATACTGCTTGGCAATAACTTGATAGTTTGTAATGCAGAAGTGGATCGTCAATTAGTGAAGAGAGTCGGCACTTTAAACAATAATAGGGCGCGTCTACATCGATGATAAAAATTTAGTACACTATTATTAAATACTCTCTGTGCCCCGCGGTTTCATTCGCAAAAAATTGACCGACCATATGACTTGGTCCGTGCCGCGTGCCGGTTGGTAGCGGCTTCCGAAGATCTACCACCCCATCTCGTTCCGTGGGTGTCGTATAAGTCGACAGAAGGAAAAATTAAAATATTATATATTAAAAAAGAAAAAAAAAATTAACTCTGGTTGCCAACCCGCCTGCCAAGCGTCGCAACAATGGCAAAATCCCCACAAAAATCACAGAGTCACAAACTTATGTGTTTTGTGCAAATCTATGGGGGAGGCCTGTTTAGCAGTGGACTAGAGATAGGATGAAATGATGATTATGATGACGAATTGGTCGAGTCATTTAGTCGGCTCATTCGTGCTCACTGACCGGAGCATTCACAGTCCGGCCCTTTCCAGTAATCTTCGGTTCCCAACGTTCATCACCTAAAGCCATAAAGTATAAAGTTTTATAGCCTAGAACTATCTGCCTAATGCAAAAATAATTTTTCAAATCGGATTAGTATTCTTTGAGATTAGCGCGTTCAAACATAAAAACTCTCCAGATTTATTATATCGTCGTCGTCGTCGTTTCAGCCTATCATAAGTCCACTGCTGTACATAGGCCTCCCCCATAGATCGCCACAAAAGTTTGTAGCTCCCATTTTGGGGGGTTTTTGCCATAGTTGCCACGCTTGGCAGGCGGGTTGGCAACCGCAGTTTATTTATTCAGATGTTTCAGGAAAATGCTGCTGCCCATCTCCTGGTTTTCATTTTCCCTCTGTCGACTTTTACGACACCCACGGGATGAGATGGGGTGGTAGATTCTCTTAAGCCGCTACCACACGGCTTTTTTATTTTAGTATTTTATTATATAAGTAGGATGAATAGCGGCTTGCGATTCTGTTAACTGAGTCACTGGTGCTAGGTACGAAGCGATATATATATAAGAATTTATCAGATCTATTTAACTATTATCTATTTATCACAACCAAACGCAACATTAAATAGGTAAGAAAACGTCAGTGTTCATGTGTTTCCGCTAACACCTACGCCAGTATAATGTATCCTAAGTTCTAGTTAGTAGTTTGGACTAACGAAAACTGAAAATTTCGTAGCCACTGACAGATGACAGAATAGACATCTCAAATACGCTGGACCTAAAATAACCGGCAAACGGACTGCAGTGTCTAAGATACGATTCGTCTGACGTCGGTCGTTTGGTCGTAAATCGATATTTGATCGTATTAACCATCTGGAGATTTTTAAAAAATATTGTCGGCTAGAATATATTCTGGCTTGTACTTACTAAGGCCGAGGTTGCCGCATTATTATATACTGACTGTCGTTGTGTCGTCTTGTGTACCTCAAGGCTCGTTCTTCGGACCTCTTTTATTTATAATATTCTTTGCATCAACAGCGATGAAATTTAAATTTTTAAAGTCATATGTAGGTACGAGTACAATACACTGAAACATGTTCAATTCGAGTTACAGATTGCTAATATTTTTTGTTAATAATAGTGCCGACTTAGAAGGGACATAGGAGTATATCCAGTAATTTACGCTTGGCAATAAAGAAGACTGATTTTTTATTACGTAGAGGATTATGTATTTGTCTAAGCTATTAAATTTGTAAGCGGTTCTTAGAAAACTTATATTCCCATTAAGGAAGCCACGTCCGTGCGACACGACTCAGCCGAAGCCCGACACTTTTTTCGCTACTTTTTGTGCCCGCGCCGCTTCTTGTCCCCGTCTCGTTAACGAGCTCTCCCGCGGGAATATTAGGCACGAGCGCGTTGGTCTTCGAGACTTCATGCTTCGTCTATTATAAAAGTGATATCTGTTATACACTGTTCCATATTTACATTTAGTGATGTCTTTGACCACTTTTTATACCCTTTCCCAAATATTCATTAATTTTAACATGTCACCGATTTAGGCCTTTAAGGCGGCTTCAATGAGGTATTATGTTTTACTGTAAGTGGTTAATGCACCTGCCAGCCGGCTTGGCTGCGTCTTAAGTTAGAATTTAAATCTAAATGAATAATTCAGAAAGACAAACTGTTAGTTCTCGGGTCTGAATACATTGTGATTGTTCCGAATAGATAATAGATCCGTTACCTGTGATCTATTATATATCTACTTGAATGATCTAAGCAGTATACACCAGATACCGTATCGTTACGCAAAGAATGGTGTGCCGTGACAAATTAACTGGTGGTAGGTAAGTACCACCCCAGGGCCAGTTATTATGCCGTGAAGCATTAGTGTGCAAACATTACTGTGTTTCGGTTCGAAGGGCACTGACAGCAAGCGTAATCACTGGGCATATGAGACTTAAGAACTGATGTTGGGCAAAAAGGTGACGGGCGCATTGTGGTGTCACACTGTTCTGGGCGACACAGCATTTGTTATGGGCAGACGTTGCACCTACCATCAGAAGTGAATGTTTTGCTCGTTCCGTCACTTTCATCGAAAAAAAAAATCCACATTGGTACTGCTCTTCTCTTTTTGGTTTTTTTTTTAGATTGTGATGTGAGATTGATCAGGTAACTTTAAATAAATTTGTATACACTATTTCCTAGTGTTTGGTAGTGTTGTAAAATATTAAGAGCCAGTGTGCACTTGCAGTCTGCATAGGTCTTAGCAAAACTATTTGATGTATTACGATACGGTATTTGATGACATTTGAACGAATAGTTGCTGCTTTTTCTTATAGTGAGCTCTTTCAAACCGCAGATCCACAGTAAAAAAACTATAAATATAATATAAGAGGCGTACAAGTTTAAAGTCCGGTAGCTAAGAATTTTAAATAACGCAAAAGTGGAATTGTTAATTACAATTTTAATTTATACTTTACGTGTGTGAAGAAAAACACTGGAAACTTCTACCCTGTGCCCAATAGTAAGGCGTGTGTGTACTGTTACTTAACTTATGTATTACTAAATCAGAATTCTATAATAAATCTGAAAATGTTTTTATATTTGTCCAATCATCCGAAAACGGCAAGGCCGATTTCATTGAAATTTTGCGCATGGTTGGCAATGGCAAATTATGAGCCTAATACTTTTTATGCCGGCATTGGAGTTTTCGAATTTCTTTACTCGAAGATATTTTTTAGTACAAGTCGGAGGTAAGGAAGTATTCAATACCGAAATTTATGTTTTATTATGTCCCGCGTAACAATAGCTCGTAAGTTTAAACTGTACGTTAGTGCGACCTTACAGACTATCTGAAGGGTACTGATCATGACGATCTATACATATCTTAATGCGTTCTCAAGAAGAACTCAAGCTAAAGTTACATTGCTATCTGAAAACTACCCTGGACTGCCTCATTGTCAGTAACTGGGTCTCTGGTTCCCTTCGCTCACAATCCGAACTGCAACTAGGTCAAGCTGTCACTTAAGCAATTATCAATAGTGGGATTCCATGAAACGGAAAGACTGCTTTTATAACATCACTTGTAAAGAAGGCCAAGGATGTCTTGATAGCAACACTATTAAGTAGATCTTACCAATACTAGTTGATTGACACTGTTTTCTTAATAAGTGATTAACAGGTCAACATAAAGGGGTGAGCAAGTTGTAAATCGATTATAGAAAATGTTTTTATCTTAAAAATTAAAAGTAAAGTTTCAGCCTATAAATGTCCCACAGCTGAGCACAGGCCTCCTCTCATTTCTGAGAGGGTTTTGGAGCTAGGAAGAATCCGACACGCTGCTCCAATGCGGGTTGGCGAACTGCACATGTCTTCGAAATATTTTTTATTTCTCAAACATGCAGGTTTCCTCACGATGTTTTCCTTCACAGCCGAGCACGTGGTAAATCAGCACTTAAAATGTCAATTAACAATTTTTGTGGTGCCGGCACCAGGAATCCAACCCAGGTCATTCGCGTACTATGAAATTTAAAGCGAGCACCTAGCCCCTGAGCTACCACGGCTCCCCGTTTCTATCTTATTAACTACTATTAGCTATAGCGTATATTATTTCTAGAGCTATATAGCGTATATTGTTGCTAACCCCGAAGACTATATAACCTACGGTACAGGTTATATGGACTCCGGGGTTATACATCTTGCTGTTGCTTAGTCCCACATGGTGTACCCCAAGGCTCCTTGCTATGACTTACGAGTATGTTATTTATCATATCCATTACCGATATTAAATTATCTTTTAAATTCTACCACCGGGTTCGGATATAAACTCAATAATCAGTATCAGCAAACTAAATTATCATTTTATTTATTTATTTAAGGATTACCAACAAAGTTAACACATAACAAAAACACATAAACGCTTGGTACTAATAAAAAAAGGCATGTGCCACCTTACTTAAAGGCAACCACGGAAAGTCAGGTGATACAGTCTGTTACCGCTTACAGATGAATTAAAACTATAATTAAAAAAAAATTATGCTTAATTACTATTTTAAACTAACATGAGAAAAGAAAAGTTACTGCAATAGTTTAAGATAGTAAAACTATTTTAAAAATAATTTATATAATTACTATAATATTAATTTATTAATAAGCAAAAATAAAAAAACTAAAACTAAACTAAATCATATAAAAACTTACGTGAATTCTCGGAGAACAAGCTATTAAACGACAAACAAATTAACAACATTGATAACAAAGTATCTAAAGTTTTCGATTTTTATTCGTTAAGTTCTCGTATTAAGAGCACACGGAGTAAGACAGAAAATTCTGCGGTACTTGAACTCCAAAGCATATCAATTTTCAATAGAGTTTGTTCAATCGTATTGAATGTTTTATTGTATTAGCGATATTGTTTCTGTCCTTATGAGTATTGACGTAACGTCAATGATATCGGATTTTTATTAATAACATTGCAAATACGTATTATTCCTGTAGTGGTTCTTTCTGGGTATATATCAAATTGGCTTTAGGTAGCGAAGTTTCTTAACTGCAGTACTTACCTCAATAAATTATAGACAAAACTAGCTAATGCCTGCGACTTCGTCCGCGTGGATATAGGGTTTTTAAATATTACGTGGGAACTATTAGATTTTCCAGGATAAAAAGTATCCTATGTCGCTCTACAAGATGCAAGCTATAGATGTAGCGGTTGAGCCATGAAAAGATAACAAACAGACAGAGGGACCAAATTAATAACTTTCGCATTTATAATATTGGTATGGGAGTATTAATGACGTTTTCTTTAATAATTCAAAATATTTAATATGCTTTGATCGCATTAAAAAATTGACCTATTTCGTGGTTACTCCAAAGGTGTAATCAGACGGATGATTAATGAGCTTGACTAAAAAATGTGACTGTAAAAGGAAAAAATATTTTATTGCTGCATAAACTACTAATTTTAGTAATCTTAACATAGTTAATAGAATCAGGCGTTACTTTGCTGAAATACATTATATTGAAGGAAAGAAAATTAATTTACTAAGATCCGCACGCAAAATTTAAAATGGTGTGTATTACCTACTCGTAGTTCTTGAAGAGCAACGTCCACCCTCGCGGATCTTAGCAAATTAACTTTTTTTCCTTCATTGTAATCCTTACATTAAATAATTAAACTTTACATAACATGTGAAGGTTTTTATTTCGTAATGGTCATAATTATTTTACGTCTTTCTCAAATCTATATTTACAACCGGTTTGCAACTGACTCATCACGATATCTCCGAAACTACAAGACCTTTTTACCTGAAATTTGGCAAACATATTCCTTACGAAAATTTACACCTATATCGGCAACGCGATGGATACATTACACCCAGCCAAGAGGTATCAGCTAGAAAATAATAAAATTATAAAATATTACTATTTTTGTGATCTCGGTCTGACCTATTCCCATCACTAAGGTGATAATTGAGTCCGAAATTGGGGAGCATCGGAACACGTGGCATCATCGCTGAGTCATTAGGGCGCGGGATGGGGACAAATTACGAACGTTTCACTGCTTAAGTGGTTCGGATTTTTTTTTAGTTTAAAAATACAAACGTCTGGGAGAGATGAGATAAAGGCGATATTGAACGTCACTCAATTCAAAATCTATTCAAACAGTCATATGCAAATGGCTTCGGGGATTAAGAGAATCATAAGGTAAAAAAGTAACAGCCTTATTATTGGAGAAAGAGACGAGACGAGCAAACCGTTCACATAATGCCCATAACAAATGCTTTGTAACTCAGATCATTTATGTGTGGCACCACACTGTACCCGTCGCCAATTGACATTTTTTTTATGTGATAAAAGTGACGAAACGACCAAGTGCCCATAACAAATGCTGGAGAGAGATATGTTCTGGGTGATGTGTCACCCAGAACATATCTCTGTGACACCACACTGCGTCCGTCACCCTGAGCAATCAGTTCTTAAGTCTCATATGCCCAGTGATTACACTAGATCTCAGTGCCATTGAAAACGAAAATTTTAATTAACGTTCACGTGATGGTAAGTGCAACGTCTGCCCATAACAGATGCTGTGTTACTCGGAATATTTCTGTGTAGCACAACACTGGACGCTGGACACTACACACACACTTTAACACTAGATCTCAGTGCCCTTCAGACCGAAACACAGTAATGATAGCACACTACTGCTTCACGGCAGAATAACTAACCCTGGAGTGGTACCTACCTAGACGGATTCCTGCATAGGAATACTACCACCACCACCAGTAAATCAGTTCTAAGTCATCAGTGCTTAAGTCTATGTTCAGTAATTAGCTGTAAGTGCTTTTGAGACCGAAACACAAGAATGTTTTCAAACTACTGCTTCACGACAGAATAGTTGGCCCTGCATAGGAATCCTACCACCAGCGTAAAACAGCCTGTAAATGTACCACTGCTGAGCAGGCCTCCTTTTCATTTTTCTTAGAGGGTTTAGGAGTGGGAAGAGAGAGTGAGAGAAGAGAGTTGGCGGACTTGACATGCCCATGAAATTGTTTTTCTCAGACGTGGTTTCCAAAAACCACAACCTACCCCAAAAACCAACAATTAGTGTTTTTACCAAATATTGGCTCTGACGGAGATTCGAACCGGCGATTTAGCAGTCAGGTACCTAACCACTAGGCCATGCGGTCGTCACATTATGCATTTATGATAATTTCAGATTTTTAATATTTGGTTGTCGCCATAGCTGGCGCAGTAACCCCTTATCTTCTAACTAAGGAAAATAATGAACTAAATTTACAACATGCGTTCATTAATAATTAATTAATACGTGAAGTGTTGAGGAATTAGAATATTTGGACAAGAACTAAGAATAAGCTACTGTTCTTTAAAACAATTTCAAAATCTCGCTGGGACTGTACGGGACGAGTACGATACGATAATTGTGTGTATAAAGACAATTAACAGTTTTTTTTTTAATAAAAATCAATTTATTAAGTTAAACACATTAAGAGAAACTAGTATTAGATTTTTATTATTTAAAGGTAAATCCTTCTTTAAAATGCGAATTCATTTTCGTTGGAAATAGATATAATACATATAAAAGTAAAACATAATATTATAACTGTCTAACTTCATATAAATATACAAATTCTGTTCCAATGCAATACAAAATGTATCCATGATATTATATTATATTATTGACATAGCATTTGTTATGGATAGACGTTGCAATATACAATACACTTAATAAAAATGTGTATTGTATAATGAAACATTTTTAAACTTTGATATCTTTTTACTTAACCTTTTACTTTTGATTTATGAAACGTCCCACGCTGGGATTGGCCAGTTTGGTTCTGTATCATAGGTACGTTAGCAAACATAAATCTCGAACATCCAAACTTGTTACACAAATATTTGTTCTAATCAAGAATCGAACCCGCGACCCGATGCTCAGAACTCGGTCGGTTGGCCCCGGCCTTGCTGGATCTTCGCAGAACAGATTTTTTTAAACAAAGACAAAGTATGATAATAAGACTAATGTAGTTAAAATATTTTTTTATAGTCTTCAGTTTCATCAGCAGTTCAAAAAGATGTTTATATCCCTATCATATCACAATATAAGTCCTCTAAGACTATCCGGTACTAAAACGCATGGCTTATAAGTTTTGACAGGCCTATATGTCCACCTGTGCAGGCTACAGCCTCTCTCGGTTAATTACAATTTAGGCTAGAAGTAAGCGAGCTACACAGCTGTCGTGTCGCGCGGTATAAAGCGGATCTGTTTTAATTAGTGCCGCCATATGTGACGGATCACGTCACGTCGCGGGGGACGCCCTCAGTTCTCTCCCTCCCCCACCTCAGTCCCCTCCATGCCACCTTGGTGATAGTATAATTATCTCGCTTTAGGACATCGAAATAATTAGTAGAATTGAGAAGAGACAGCGTTTTGCTCGAGTAAATTTATAATGCAACAACATTACTGCTGGTAGGATTCTTTTGCAGGATTCCGTCTACGTAGGTAGCACCTCAGGGCCAGTTATTCTGCCGTGAAGCAGTAGTGTGCAAACATTAATGTGTTTCGGTCTGAAGGGTACTAAGAGCTAGTGTAATCCCGGGGCATATGAGACTTAGAACTGACGTCTCAGGGTGACCGGCGCAGTGTGGTGCCACATAGAAATATTGCTGCGTAACACGTCACGTGAACGTTGTGCTTGTGCCGTCACTTTATCCAAAAAATACTATTTTAAACTTTAAGGCTAAGTTAATTAAAGATTGTACATTGTGTGAATAACCACAACACCAAATTTAAATTCCTTAAAAGTAAGTTTGACTGGCGGTAAGATTGCTGTGCACAAATACAATCGCACTGCTAGTTATTCTGTGTGCTGTACAAGCAGTCACTGAAGATAGTGTAATTACTTGGCAAATTACACTTAATAACCATTGTCTCATTGCGACAAGCACTTTACAAGTACACACGAGAACTTTATAACTCATAGTTCCGGCTGACATCGCTACTCTTCCTGTGTTTTCGCATTATTCCACAAAAAATAGATAATCTGTAGGTAGCCAAGAGTTCTGAAGCCATAAAGGGTTTCGACGCCATTATCATAGACATTTGTCGCTTGAAAGACAACAGCCAACTACGCGCTAAGTAACCAGGAGCATTAGCTTAGGGCAAAGATAGTTATCGCTTCAAATAATTTCAAAATCACATTCTTTTGGCACCGTTTTAATTACCATTCTAAGTACGAAAGATTTTTAAATCGAAGCTTCCCGCTGCCGCTCATGGTCTACACCACGCTGAAAATAACAGGCGACGTGTGGGTTACGGCGAAAGCGTTTAATTCCGTCGAAGATTTCGAAGAACGAGCGGCTGCCTCATGAGGTGACGACCCATTAAGTAATTAGTGCTTTCGACTTCTCTAAACGCTGTATGTCTGTAAACGCTGTGAAGTATTCTTATGGAAATGACTTATATTTTTTTGTACTGAGTAATAAGTACTACTAGTGGTTATTTATTTTAAAAATACTGATGGTTAGTGGCGGTGCAGTTCTGAAAGGTAAACGCACTAGTTTAGTAAAGGCCTATGAAATGAAAATCCTTGATTTTTCGATCCGATATTTTCGATTTCCGTAAGAAATATAAATTTCGTTTGTCAAACGTCATATTTACAATCTACCACCGTTTAGTATTGAGGTTCCTTGACGGAGAAGAAACAGGCGAAAGGAACTCCGGAGGTATTCTCTCTTTTGTAATGTAATGTAATGCTTCAGCCTATAAATGTCCCACTGCTGAGCACAGGCCTCCTCTCATTTCTGAGAGGGTTTTTGGAGCTAGGAAGAATCCGCCACGCTGCTCCAATGCGGGTTGGCAGACTGCACATGTCTTATATATTTTTTATTTCTCAGACATGCTTTCCTTCACCGTCGAGCACGTGGTAAATCAGCACTCAAAATTGCAACTAACAATTTTAGTGGTGCCGGCACCGGGAATCGAACCCAGGTCACTCGCGTACTATGAAATTTAAAGCGAGCGCCTAGCCCCTGAGCTACCACTTTACTTACTACTTTTTTGTAAATCCTTTTTTTTTCATCTTAGACAAAAATACATTATATATAAATTTACAAAGAATAGCCTAGAGTAGTTCGAGAGAATATTCTCTACTATTTCTAATCCCGTTGTAATCTGTAGTAAATTATTATTCCAGTCCTTTGCCGTACGCATTGTGAATGACGAAGCAAATCGCTTAGTC
Source organism: Luehdorfia chinensis (assembly GCA_019845155.1). Taxonomy (NCBI): domain Eukaryota; kingdom Metazoa; phylum Arthropoda; class Insecta; order Lepidoptera; family Papilionidae; genus Luehdorfia; species Luehdorfia chinensis. The sequence goes on from JAHVAK010000696.1 coordinate 926,348, forward strand.
CGTAGAAATATCCACAGCGAAAGGATGGAAACCTGCCGTGCATCTAGTTGTACAATGATGGAACAGTGTCCCCCTGAATTAAATCGTGTGTTATATGTACTACGATTGTTCAGTGTAATTATTCTATAAGCAAATGCAAGTTTCGGAAACTTTTGCTGGTGAGAAACAGTTTTTATTACATTACCTATTGGAACTTTTTTAAATTACTGAGACTAATTTAAATATTTGCTCTTTGACTTTTCGACGGACTAATTAATTGAAATTCGATATGTATCTTTATTATTTAGTTTTACATTCATTGTAGCACTTATTAACATAATTATGTATTGTGTGAGTCCAAACTATTTGGAATTGTATTTGAACAAAGTGAAATTTTATGTGTGTAGAATTTGTAATTTATTTGGAGAACTGTAAGAAATTGTTTACATGCTATAATAAATTAGTTAAATAGGTTTAAGCCACGTATTATCTCATAACAATGAACATGCTTGTCACATTACCCTATTTATAGCACACGATTAATTTGATTTTGAATATGTAAAGACTTTACCTTTTTTATAGCTTCCTACTGTCTCTTTCTTTAAGTATTTTTCTACACACAAGTTTACGATGCGCCAATAGCCTAATGGCTTATTTACCTCGAAAATTTTACACTGTAGATTCTTTTCCGCACTTTTTGTACTCATGTACAATTTCTTAATTCTCTTATGCCCAGTGATTACACAAGCTCTCAGAGCCCTTCAGACCAAAACAGTAATGTTTGCACACTACTGCTTCACTACCGAATAACTAGTCCTGGGGTGGTACCTACCTGGACGTATTCCTGCATAGGAATCCTACCACCAGTCTCTTTTTTAACTGCACTGGTTCGCACAAATGGACTGGGAAGAACAAGCAAGAAACCCAGCAGGCGTTTTTTTGTTAGTCATTTAAAAATAATGTCAATGACCATACAATGTAAATATCAGCTATATGCCATGAAATGGAAACATACCTGCGTCTCCGTCACATTGAGCAGTTTGGCCATATCCGCTCTCTCCCCCGACGACAGATACTTCTTGACCTCGAAGAGCTTCTCCAGCTCGAAGATCTGCCGCCCCGTGAATGTTGTCCTGGCTTTCTTCCGTCTCCCGACACCCGGCTCTTCGCCTTCTTCGCTTGTCATAGATCCCTCGCCTCCGAGCGGTGAACGGACATCTTCTATGGACTTCTTCCTCTTTATCAATTTGGAAGCATCTGTAAAAATTACATTCTGTTACAATCGTCTCCTTTTGGTATTGATAGACTAGCGATCCGACCCGGCTTCGCGCGGGTAGAGAGACATAGAAAGATAAATTAGTACTTTATTTGGACAAACATAACGACAACAATTCCTTACACTAACATTTTTTGTAGCGACTACTCTCACCGGTGGCTCTGCAGCGGGTCAGGTAAGATAAGGTTATTTTACCAAAATAAAAATTTACGATCTCACGTGATGTCGAAAATAATATTAAATTTATAGCCAGCGTTCAGCTCCTCACCTCCTCTTACAGGCCAGAATAAACTGCTTAAAACACGTAATTATTTTAAAAACACCGATTTTTTAAAGTGACAACCCTGTCAAACTATCTGACAGATTCAGTGATAAAAAACTCGTATTAAAAAGGCTGGCAGCCCTATTCGGAAACACTTGAAAATATCTCTATTAGCCGTGATAAACGTCTGTCCGTCAATCGACGGGCTCGCCTCGCAACCGATCGCAATCAATCCACTGCGACCGATGGCAATTAAAATACTTGGCATCGGCTACAGGTTGCAATTCGTCAGGCGCGGTCAAATGTGGCAGAGGTGCAGTGTAACTCGACTTCATTCATACCGATTTTAAATGTAGTATGTAGCAATATATAGAATTAAGTACCTTGCGGGAATCCATTATAATAAGGAGACAAATTTAATTTGCTAAGATCCGCGTGCAAAACAACTAGGTAATATACTCCATTTTATATTTTGCATGGGGACCTTTGCAAGTTAACTTAAGATTTAGAATTAGAACAGATTTATTTGATAACCCGTAAACAACAATAACAGTAAGAAAACAAATGAGCACACAAAACAAACAAATTAAAAAAGTGAAATTATAAATAAAACCACGATATAACAAAACAAAACTAAAATAAAAAAGTATAATTATAAATAAAACTACGATATAATCTGAGAAACAATACCACAATTCATAGTTTTGGAATTATTAAGAATAAAAAAATATGTTTTTTCCATATTAAGATTTGAATTAATAATTTGCACTGCATTATCGCATTACGACACGAGCATAATTCACCTGATGGTAAGTGCGTCTTATGGACAGTTTCGGTGTTTCCAGACTTTTCTAACATTTCCACGTTCAGTGTAACAACGCATTGCGCTCGTTTTATTTTTTTAATTAACCTTCACCGGATGGTAATTGCAATCTGCCCATAACAGATGCTGTGTTACTCAGAATTTTTCTGTGTAGCACCACACTGCGTCCGTCACCCAACACACACACTTTTACACTAGATCAAAGTGCCCTTCAGACCGAAACACAGTAATGTTTGCACACTACTGCTTCACGGCAGAACATTTGGCCCTGGGGTGCTACCTACCTAGACGGATTCCCGCATAGGAAATTTGATATCGGTTCCTAAGCATCAAATACCCTTAACGGCAGCAGACAACAAAATAACTGGCACTGCGTCGGGTAAAGGAGGAGTTTATAGAAATTCTATCACCGACAAAACTTTTCTCTTAACCTTAAATTTAAAAGGCAATGTTGGTTTCGTAATTCAAGCAAAAGTTATCAATGACGACCGCGTGGCGTACTGGTCAGAGTACCTGTCAACAATACGGCGGGTCCAGGGTACAAATCCCAGACGGACAGTCAACATTTCTAAAGTTCTTGTGGCACTTCGCGTTAACATGGGGCATTATTTACGTAGTATCGATCAGTCGATAGCTTCTGGCAGTATTTTGAAGTCGTCGCCATTAACAAAAATCGGCCATGACAGTCTAAAATATTTAATAAATAATACTAGTGTTTCGCCGTGTGGTGGCGGCTTAAGAGAATCTACTATCCCATCTCATCCCGAGGGTGTCGTCAAAGTCGACAGTGGACAAATGATAACCAGGATCGACAGCAGCATCTTCCTGGAACATCTGAATTAACAAACTGCAGTTGCCAACCCGCTTGCCAAGCGAGGCAACTATGGCGAAATCCCCTCAAAACGAGAGTTACAAACTTTTGTAGCTCTCGTTTTGGAGGGATTCTATGGGGAGGTGTATGTTCAGCAGTGGACTAGTGATGGGCTGCTATGATGATGATTGTCGACGATCCCACCTGATGGTAAGTGACTAAGTTACATACATACATACATAGGATCACGACTGTATCCCATAAGGGGTACTCAGAGGCAGGGCACTCACTGCAAAAGCAGATGACTGCCACAATCCACGTTTCACCAAAACAATATAATGCACTTGGTGTGATAGGTGGTGAGCCCATCGCCACCATGCGCTGTTGGGTGCACAGTGAAGTTTAATTCCTTACTCGCCTTTTACGAGATCCATTAGATGAGATGGAGTGGTAGTATTCTTTTACCCGCCGCCACCACACGGCAATGACTGAGTTAACGCTTATTCATTTTCGAAGTCCACCTCATAATGATTTAGACGGAAGTTAGAATGACTCCGGTCCTTAGCTGCACGCATTATGAATGACGTTACAAAACGCTTCGTCTGAATTTCCACTCACTTTCAACTGTAGCTAGAGGAGAGTGAGAAAAGTGGGACTGATTATTACACTTTCGAGCTCGTTAACCAAGAATCGAGATGTTAATATTACCGCGATATATTTCTCTCACTAATCTACACAGTGGGTAATTAGCGCTAATTGCAGCGGCGGTAACAATACAGTGTCGTTACGTGAGAAGAGAGCGATCATTGTAATGTGTGCACTTTTATGTGTGTGTAAGGGTCAGTGCACACTGTCAATCCTCGTTAATTTAGATCTTGATTATATTTTATTGGATAAAGTAACGAGACCAGCAAAACTTTCACCTGATGGTAAGTGCAACGTCTGCCCATAACAAATGCTGTATCACCCAGGACATTTTTGTGTGGCACCACACCGCGCTCGTCAGTCTGAGGCATCAGTTTTTAAGTCTCATATGCTCATATACACTAACTGTCAGTTCCCTTCACACCTAGACAGAGAAATGTTTGCACGCTACTACTTCACGGCAGAATAACTGGCCCTGGGATGAAACATACCTAGACGGAATCTTGGATTAGGAATCCTACCACCAGTTAAATAATAAATGATTTAAATCAATCCCAAGCTAGGTTTGCTACATTATCTTTAATTCTGTGCCCGTCCGTCAATTTAACCTTCCTACAAAAAACGTTTGTCTCACAAAATACTTGACGTCAATAACGTTAAACCTGTACCTGTGATGTTTGGTACTTCGCAAACCTTACTCTGCCATTAACTGCATCTCATAGAAAGCAACTGCGTCTTTCACTATTGCCTTTCATTTAGTCGTGTATTGCACAACATTAGTGACTCTGCCGGCTTTATTTATTTATTTATTCTTTATTGAAAACACCTTAAGCTAATGGGCGGACTTAAAGCCTAGTGGCATTCTCTACCAGTCATCTTTTGTTATGGTGAAAAGCAGAAGGCAGGTGTTAACTAAATAATAAAAATAATAATAATTATCAGAGAATAGAGGTGTGTAGATTTATATTCTTGCAAAAGTAACCAAATTTTAAGTATTGAAAAATATACTTAAGTTTTTCTGTTCGAATGTCGATTTATCTTTTAAGTACTAGAGCTATTACGAGTATGATTAAATTTGCACGACTTACAGATAATAATCCTTGCGACTACATCATGATAATTTCAATTAATTCCCTCATTTCTAAGTTCACATGAATATGGTGGTAGGATTCCTATGCAGGAATCCGTCTAGGTAGATACCATCACAGGGCCAGTTATTCTGCCGTGAAGCAGTATTGTGCAAATATACTGTGTTTCGGTTTGAAGGGTACTCAGAGCTAGCGTAATCACTGTGCATATGAGACTTAAGAACTTATGTCTCAAGGTGATGGGCACAGTGTGGTGTCACATAGAAATTTTCTGGGTGACACAGCATTTGTTATGGGCAGACGTTGCACTTTCCATCAGGTGAACGTTTTGCTCGTTTCATCACTTGATACAATAAAAAAAAATATATATATAATCGAAATCTCTATCTGTTTTTTATATTATTGATTACATAGTCTTTTTTAAATATTTACCTTATGATTAACGTCATTAATATCTTTCGCAAACTTATTAAACAAATAATTATAAGATTTCTATAAGTTTTGCTTGCAGGTCGCTCCGCCTCCCGCTTCGCTCATCACACAGTCCGCTGCGTTAATGCACACAATGCCCCGCTGACGGCGACAATTTAAGTATCACACGTACCAACAGATATTAATTACAATGCGAGCGAACGTGTCGCCGTACGCGGAATTGTGTGCAACTTGCAAATTGCAATTCTCCACGCGTTGCAACACTCGCTTTTGCGTGTGACTTCGTCCACTTGGCGTTAAATTATTAAATGCTGTGCCGGCGACTCTATTCGCGTGCAACAGAGTTTAATTTCGAATGTTTTAAACATCACGATGGAGTACTTTAGTCCTAAATTAGTTGAACGATTACTTACTATCTCTAATCTATACAGGTTAAATTTTTTATGGAATTCCTCAAATCGTGCTTCTAATGGTAAGTAATGCACAGTACTGCTTTACGGTAGAATAACTGGCCCTGGACACAGTAGTACATTACAGAGATTCCCGAATTGGAATCCTACCACCAGTAAAATAAGTAAGAAAACCTGTCGAAATCAAACCCATTGGTATTACACAATCGGAAGTAAATACAACGGGAGACCTCGTGACCGCCGACCGCCAAACATTAACTGTCGATATACCTCAGTGTCAGACAAACAAACAAGACGGGGAAGAATAAATTAATGGGTTCGACGCGAGATTACGGGCGTCGGGATGTGGGACAGCTGGCGGGTCTTAGTTCGCAGCGGAAATTCGCCATTTTATTTTGTTAGTGGAATGTACACGTATTTATTTTTCTTACAGTTATTTTGATGCTCTTTGCCGGAAACCCACGTGCAAATCAGTAATAAATAAACTTTGTCGTTGTTTTTTTATTTGTGTTTACTTGTCTGCTCGGTTGGCCTCTGCGCTACGAGTCGAGGTTCAGTTCCCGTGCAGAACAACAGTACACGTACACGTACAGTCACGCCTCTTTCCCGTTGCGGTAGGCAGAGATCACATTTTTCCTCTTGTTACGATCCTGACACATCTTTCGCTTCTTCTACTTTCATTAGAGTTTTCATACAAACTCGTAAGTTTACTATTGACGTGGCCTTTCCTTAAAAGGTCTTCTATTTCGTGATATGTACGCCTACCTTCTCTACGTGTCCAAACCATCTAAGCATCCCTTTCTCCATCGTTGTCACTACATCTTCTAACGCACCGCAACGTATCACGCTGTTCCTCACTTTCACCATCAGTTACTCCAGCTATACTACTCAAGCTTCTCATTTCCAAAGCATAAATTTTATTTTCATGCTTCTTCTGCCAGACCCAACATTAACTACCGTACGTATTTGTGGAGACAAGTACTCCCCATGTACAGCCAGTTGTGCCTTTTTAGATACGTTCTGGCTACTCATAAAGTTATGCGGTATCATTAATCTCCCCTCCCCAATCACTTGACTTCCTGCCAATTCTATTTGCTCAATATCACAGTCATAATTTCCGTCTCGCGTTAACTTCAAACCCAATTACACAAACTCTTGTAGCGCACAATGACGGCGACGTGGTTCGCCACACGTCACGTCTCGTTTCCCGCGGGAGCGAAAAGTGGGCTACGTGTGGCCTCTGCCTACCCTTTACATGGGAAAAAGGCGTGACTGTATGCGTGTATGTCCATCTAGACCTGTGACTCCGTCCGGCCGCTAATCGGCACGATGGAGTCACACCAAGTTTTAAATATAATATACGTTAAATCTTATTAACTATACAGGAGACATGGAAATAAATAACGAAAGAAAAAAGAGCCCCCATAAAAACGTCCACTTTAATGTGGGCAGACACTCAAACGTACGGACAAAATATAGTACAGCGCGGACACAATCGAGCCAATAATTCTAAAATGCACTATAATTAATCGCATCTATCCAAACACCATCCACGCCAGTCCGCGGCGAACAACTGCGACTCGTGGAGGGTCACCATGATTTTCGTTAATAGCAGGACAGACTTTTGATTTATTTATTCTGTGGAAAACGCTACAGCCGTGAATAGACGATACAATATACCAAGATGAGATTTTCTGATACATATACGTCTAAGAAGCAAGTGCGCCAATCCGCCTGGCAAGAGTGGCGATCATGGTAAATCATGATGTCCAAGAGTGGACATCCGCTATGTCTGGCGTATGTGGACTATGAGAAAGCCTTTGATTCCGTCGAAATTTGGACGGTGCTACGGTCGCTTCAGCGGTGCCGAATTGACTGTCAGTACATCGATGTGCTGCAGTGCTTGTATACCAATGCTACGATGGCTATCCGAGTACAGAACCAGAGTACGAAACCGATCCAATTGCAGAAAGGTGTAAGACAGGGTGATGTTATATCCCCGAAACTCTTCACCGCTGCATTGGAAGATGTCTTCAAGCTACTGAACTGGAAAGGATACGGTATCAACGTCAATGGCGAATACATCACTCACCTTCGATTTGCCGACGACATAGTCATAATGGCAGAATCGCTGGAGGACCTCAGCGCTATGCTCAATGACCTCTATAGTGTCTCCAATCTTAAGATGAACATGGACAAGACGAAGATCATGTCTAACGTCCATGTCACACCTATACCGGTTGTTATTGGAAACACTACGATCGAAGTTGTCGACGAATATTTATACCTAGGACAGATTGTCCGACTAGGTAGGTCCAACTTCGACCAAGAGGTCAATCGACGGATCCAACTCGGCTGGGCAGCGTTCGGGAAATTGCGTCACATCTTCTCGTCGAGTATACCTCAATGCCTGAAAACAAAAGTATACAACCAGTGCGTGTTGCCAGTGATGACTTACGGAACCGAAACGTGGTCCTTCACTGCAGGCCGCATGAGGAAGCTCAGAGTCGCGCAGCGAGCTATGGAAAGGACTATGCTCGGAGTTTCTCTGCGAGATAAAATCCGCAACGATGTTATCCGCAGCAGAACTAGAATAACCGACATAGCCCAAAGGATAAGCAAGCTGAAGTGGCAATGGGCCGGCCATATAGCTCGTAGAACCGACAACCGTTGGGGAAGAAAGGTTCTCGAGTGGCAACCTCGTACCGGCAAACGCAGCGTAGGGCGACCCCCCACTAGATGGAGCGACGACCTGCACGGTTTTGCGGGAATTCGATGGATGCAGGTGGCTCAGGACCGTGTTTTGTGGCAATCTATGGGGGAGGCCTATTATTACAGGCTTATATCGACGAAGTTGGGTGATTAAGAATTATTAAGGGATAAGATACTTTAAAGATATTGAGTTGATGTATCATCATCATCATTTTTCGCCTTTGCAGCCTATCACTAGTCCACTGCTGAACATAGGCCTCACCCATATATTGCCACAAAAGTTTGAAGCTCTCATTTTGGAGGCATTTTGCCATATCATGTACATACATACATAAGATCACGACTGTATCCCATAAGTCGCATGGTAAGGTAGTCAGAGACTCACTGCAAAAACCTGCCACAATCCACGTTTCACCAAAACAATATAATGCACTTGGCGTGATAGGTGGTGAGCCCATCTCCACCATGCGCTGCTGGGTGCACAGTGCAGTTTAATTCCTTACTTTTTACGAGATCCATTGGATGAGATGGAGTGGTAGTATTCTTTGAACGAGCCATATCATGTACAGTTGAGAATCATCACATCCAGAAAAGTGGATGTCCTAGCTAACCAATACTACAAATGATTAATAAAATACTTCTGGCTGATTTTGATCACAGTGTCATGTTTCAGAAGTGATCAGTTGTCATCACAACAAAATACATTATAGAATTAATTTTTTTTTTTTGGAATAATGTGACAAGACGAGCGAAACGTTCACATGCAAGTGCAACGCCATAACAAATGCAGTGTCACCCAGAACATTTCTGTAGTGCACCATACTGCGCACGTCACCCCGAGACATACATAGAGTCACGCCTCTTTCCCATAGGGGTAGGCAGAGACCACATCTTTCCACTTGCTACGATCCTGACACACATCTTTAGCTTCCTCTACTTTCATTAGTGTTTTCATACAAGCTCGTCGGTTGCGGGTTCTTTTGACATGGCCTTTCCTAAAAACGATTTCGATCTGATCGTAATACGTTCGCCTACGTCGACCCTTACCGACTTGCCTATTCACACTCGCCTCATAAATCTGTTTCGTCAATCTTCTTTCATCCATCCTCTCTACGTGTCCAAACCGTTTAAGCATCCCTTTCTCTATCTTTGTCACTACATCTTCTATCACACCTCAACGTTCCCGTATCACGTTGTTTCTCAGTTTGTCCATCAAAGTCACCTACCCCGAGACCTCAGTTCTTAATAGCTAGAATAATTACGCATATGAAGCATACTAGATATTAGTACCCTTCAAACCAAAATACAGTAATGTTTGTACACTACGACTTCACTGCAGTATAACTGGCATTGTGGTGGTAACTACCCAGACGGACTCCTGCAAAGGAATCCTAATACCGGTAAAGTAAAAAAGAATAATTGCTGTAGTTAATAGAATCAGGCGTTACTGTACGGAGATCACCTAGTAAGCGATGGAACGCATATACGATGCTCATGAAGATTCAAGAGCAGTATTAGGAGCATGCTAACAACATGGAGGAGAGAAACACAGTTAATTTGTTAAGATCGGTACACAAAATTAAATAGTATGTATTACCTTTCACAACCACCCACCACACAACTTACACAACATCGTACATCACTATCATCATCATCAGTTCACCCTACACCAAGTCCACTGCTGGACAAACGCCTCCCCCATAGATTGCTACAAAAGTTTGTGGCTGCCATTTTGGGAGGATTTTGCAATTAGTTGTCCACGCTTGGCAGGTGGGTCGGCAGCCTCAGTTTATTTATTCAGATTGCCCAGGAAGATGCTGCTACCCATCTCCTGATTTTTATTTTCCCTCTGTCAACTTTTACGACATCCACGGGATGAGTTAGGGTGGTAGATTATCTTAAGCCGCTACCACACTACTGGTGGTAGGATTCCTATGCAGGAATCCGTCTAGGTAGGTACCACCCCTGGGCCAGTTATTCTGCCGTGAAGCAGCAGTGTGAAAACATTACTGTGTTTCGGTTTGAAGGGCACTGTGAGCTAGTATAATCACTGGGCATATGAGACTTAAGAACTTTTGCCTCAGGGTGATGGGCACAGTGTGGTGTCACACAGAAATTTTCTGGGTGACACAGCATTTGTTATGGGCAGACGTTGCACTCACAATCAGGTGAGCGTTTTACTCGTTTCATCACTTTATCTAATAAAAAAAAACAACACATCGTACACAAACTAATATTGCTAAATAAGCCAAATCATCAAAGTCGAGAAACTCACAAACTATCTAATTTCTGAGCCGTGTGACGCGTTTTTTTTATAAAAGAGGGGGCTAACGAGCAAGTGGCTCACCTGATAGTAAGTGATCACCGCCGTCCATGAACATCTACGATACCAAAGGAATAGTGGATGTGTTGCCGGCCTTTAAGAAAGGAATAGGCTCTCTTCTTGAAGGTCCCGAAGTCGTATCGGTCCCGAAAAACAGCTGGCGGCAGCAGATACCACAACGTGATCGTTCGTGGCAGAAATGCCGAGAAAAACGCATTGTGGTGGAATTGTATATGACGTATATTATGTATACACGACAGACAGCCGCCGTGTTTGTAAACAATATTACTACGATGGGGACTCGACTCAACGAGTTACTACGTTGGTACGTACGCAACGGTACCACGCGACCGAGAGACAGTTCAATAGCGCATCTGATAATCCTTACAAACATGCTTTGCTCACAATTGAAATTTGTCGAGGCCGATTAGTCTTTTTTGGGTGGACTAAGTTGACCAGACAATTACAAACGTGTCTCGACTGGCTTCTTTATGATCATTTTAAGTTTTATTATTGTAAACGCCTCGCAATAGAAGTCAGATTGATGTTATACAAATTTATTATACACCGTATCCATGGTGGCGGCTCGTTAAAAGAATACTACCACTCCATCTCATCTAATGGATCTCGTAAAAAACAGCGCATGGTGGCGATGGGCTCACCACCTATCACACCAAGTGCATTATATTGTTTTGGTGAAACGTGGATGGTGGCAGTCATCGGTTTTTGCAGTGAGTGCCCAGTCTCTGACTACCCGTTATGGGATACAGTCGTGATCTTATGCATGTATGTATGTGCGTATCCATGTTAATAATGCCGTGTGGTGGTGGCACAAGAAAATCTATCCTCAGACCACCTCATCGCTGGGGTGTCGTAAAAGTCGATAGAGAGTCGGAAATTAAAAACCAGGAGATGGTAGCAGCATCTTCCTGTAACGTCTGACTAAATAAAATGCGGTTGCCAATCCGCCTGCCAGGCGTTGCAACTATGGCAAAATCCCCCCAAAGTGACAGCCAAAAACTTACGTGTTTTGTGACAATGTTTGGGGGAGGCCTATGTCCAGCAGTGAACTAGTGATAGACTGAAATGATGATTTCAATGTGGATGTTAATAATATGTTTTTAACGATGTCTACAGACCCGAAAATCAATCAGATATTCTGATGCCCACCATTTTTTATTTAGCATCGCCATTTATCGTCATTATCTTTTAATTCGACGACCGCGCCGCCTTGTGGACGAAGTACCTGACTACTACGCGGATCCAGGGTTCGAATCCATGCCGGAGCCAACATTTGTGCAAAACACAAATTGATGGTTTCCGAATTTAGTTGTGCTTGTGATTGTCCTTGTGTCTGGTGACACTGCACCTGACCTGACAAATTCTTTCATCTGATGGTAAGTGCCCGTAACAAATGCCCAAAACATTTCTGTGTTGCATGCTGGTGGTAGGAATTTCATGCAGAGATCCGTCTAGGCAGGTACCACCCCAGGGCATGTTATATTGCCGTGGAGCAGTAGTGTGCAAACATTACTGTGTTTCGGTTTAAAGGGCACTATGAGCTAGCGTAATCACTGGGCATATGCGACTTAAGAAATGATTCTCAGAGTGTCGTGCGCAGTGTGGTGTCACACAGCATTGTTCTGTTGGCACAGCATTTGTCGTGGGCCGACGTGGCACTTACCATCAGGTGAACGTTTTGCATGTCTCGTCACGTAATACAATAAAAATAACACTGCGCTCGTCACTCTGACGCATTAGTTCTTAAGTCTCATATGCCAAATAATTACACGCCTACCGAACCAGTAAAGTTTGCACACTACTGAAAGAAAGAAGAAGAAAGAAAGAAAGAAACATTTATTTGTCACACGCACACAATTCACAGACAGATTAATAGTGTATAGAAAAAAAAACACAGAAAAAACAAAATTTAAATCCATCCGTTCATGGTGCAATACTCCAAAAAGGACGGCCACTCAGGATATGCTAGGATGCATGATCCTACCCTGATTTTCAGTGGCATCCAATAATATATAATACACGCATACATATATATATATATATATATATATATATATATATACAATACACACATAATAATATATGTTACACATATACATACTACATACACATACACATTTACAGATACATATATTAAAAAATACTTATAATATAGGTAAAGAGGGTACGGGCCAATACTGCTGAACATAATTGTAAACTCGTGCGGTACAAAATAGGTTCCGTTTGTTGTAATTACTACGAGATTAACTGTTTGACGGTACTGCGGTGGTTACCTAGGTGGATACCTGCATAGGAATCCCATAACCATTGGAGATTCATTTCAATATCATTTAAAATCGCACTGATTCAATGTTACTTCTACGTTCCTGTCAAGTCCCGCAGTCGCCTCGCGTTGTTGGTCACCATAACCCCATTCCGTCCGCTCATAAAGACGGCCACAAACGCGTGTCGGGACGCGTGAATTACGCTCGCGGCATCAAAGAGCTACTTTAGTGCTGGCTCGGTGCAATTTATTGCACTATTAACGCATCTACTTCGAAAAGAAAATATTGAGTAATTCCAGCTCCGATTGAGCGATGTTGGTCAACGCGCAGATCGTTATGTGCTATACAGTTAAATCAGTAAAGATTTAAGACATTCGCTTTTGAATTAATCGGCCTTTGTTTATTTCTTTAATTACTAGCTGCAGCCCGTGACGAAGATCGTGTGGATTTATGTTTTTTTTAGATATACCCTGGGAACTATTTCATTTTTCCGAATAAAAAGTATCCTATTTAGTCAAGAATTTAGTCAAGATCGGTCCAATGGTTGAGCCGTGTAAAAGTAACAAACAGACAGAGGGAACAGAGACAGATTAAGGTTCCTTAAAAATACAGTGAGAACTCTATGATTTTTCTAAATAAAAAGTATCCTATATCCGTCTCCAGGATGCAAGCTATATCTGTACAGAATTTCGTCACGATCGGTTCAACGGTTGAGCCTTGCAAAGGTTGGGCCGTGAACAAACAGTGGGGGCAGAGAGCGTTACTTTCGCATTTACGTAACACTACCCACTACCCAAGCCCGCAACTACATCCGCGTGGATTTAGGTTTTTTTTAAATACTGTGAGACCTGTTTGATTTTTTTTTAATAAAAAGTATACTATATCCGTCTCCAGGATGCAAGCTATCACTGTACCGAATTTCATCACTATCGGTCCAAACGTTGAGCCGTGAAAAGGTAACAAACACAGAGGAGCGGGGAGGGTTAATTTAGCTTTTATAATATTAGGAAGGACTAGTAAGTATTATCGAAACATTATAATTAGATTTATTTTCTAGCCGTGTGGTGGCGGCTCGTTAAAAGAATACTACCACTCCATCTCATCCAATGGATCTCGTAAAAGGCGAGTAAGGAATTAAACTGCACTGTGCAATAGCGCATGGTGGCGATGGGCTCACCACCTATCACACCATGTGCATTATATTGTTTTGGTGAAACGTGGATTGTGGCAGTCATCTGTTTTTGCAGTGAGTGCCCAGTCTCTGACTACCCCTTATAGGGATACAGTCGTGATCTTATGTATGTATGTATGTATTTTCTAGGACTGGTAATGGTGGACAACTGTCGAACAGTTAATAGAAGATGCTTTGATCAGCTTTACCTAGTATGTACTCGTAATCTGTAGTAACTAACAATGTAATAAATCTTTCAATACAATTTTCACCCACTTCCAGGAATTTCGCACACGTATTATGGACAGATGACAGTATAATAATTGCATAACTATGACCTTGACGACCGCGTGGCCTAGTGGTCAGAGTACCTGACTTCTAAGCCGCGGGTCCTGGGTTCGAATCCCAGCCGGACAACATTTGTGCTAAACCACAAATTGTTGTTTTTCGGGTCTGGCTGTGTTGTGATTGTCCCCGTGTTTCTGACACTGCATCCTAGCCTACCTCCGATCTTATCGCATCAGCGTTACATCGGGCGCAGGTAGGTTGGGACGAGTAAGTGCCTCTGTGTTTGCGCGTACACTTGTGGCACTATAATATCTCTTGCGCAGTTGATGGCTCTCGACTGTAGTCGGAAGTTGTCGCCGTGGTCGAAATCGGCTAGGAGAACATCATCATCATCATCAACTATGACCTTATATTTTCGACGGGACCATTACATTGGATTTCAAGCGTTTTTTTTTTCGTTTTATTGAACTACAAAATGATTAATGATGATTTCTTATATTTACTATATATATATATATATAGGTTTTAATGATTTTTAGGAGCGCTTTACAGGACACATGGTCACGGGAGGACGAGACGACTTGACTTAGGTTGTAAATTAAACGCGATAAAATCCGTCAAATCTAATTTTATTCAAATATAAAATGATTATTTTTTATCATTCCCCTACAATAAGTTTTCTCCTGTATCGTTGGTTATTGCACATTTTTTTTACTGTATAAAGTGACGAAACGAGCAAAACGTTCACCTGATGGTACTTACCAGCAACATCCGCCCACAACAAATGCTGTGTCACCCAGAATATTTCTGTGTGACACCACACTGCGTCCGTCACCCTTAGACATCAGTTCTTAAGTCTCAAATGCCCAGTGATTACGCTAGCTCACAGTGCCCTTCAAACCGAAACACAGTAATGCTTGCACACTACTGCTTCACGGCAGAATAACTGACCCTGGGGTGGTACCTACCTAGACGGATTCCCGCATAGGAATCCATACACATATACCATCTGGAACAGAAATATTCATACGAATATTTCTTCAGTGAATATTGTCCGCTACCCGTAGCAATGAAGCCTATAGTTTAGCCACTGGTTCAACTAAGCTGAACATGATCCAGTCCTAATAAATCTCCAATCATAGACAATATAGAACACCACGTAGTTCTCACCCTTTCGTTGTTAGACATATAGTTAATAGAATCAGGCGTTACTTTGCGTTATAAATAAGGAAAGAATGTTAATTTGCTAGGATCCGCATGCAAAATATTGATGTGAGTATATTACCTAGTTTTGAAGAGCACCGCCCGCTCTCCCAGGTATTTATATATATATTTATATATAGATACACAGATACTCTTCGACCCGCCGCCGACAGGCGCTAGTGTTTTAGTGGTAGCGGTTCCTGGTGGTGGTGTTAGTTTGCTTGTGCACGCTACTGAGGGAGGGCTGGCGGTGCTCTTCTAAAAACTGGATAATAAACACCATTTTATATTTTGCCTGGGGATTTTAGCAAATTAACTTACTTTCCTTCATTATAA
Organism: Luehdorfia chinensis; assembly: GCA_019845155.1. Lineage (NCBI taxonomy): Eukaryota > Metazoa > Arthropoda > Insecta > Lepidoptera > Papilionidae > Luehdorfia > Luehdorfia chinensis. Next base: position 942,392 of record JAHVAK010000696.1, read on the forward strand.
TGGATTCCCGCAAAGTAACGCATGATTCTATAAATATATAATATTATTACTTGTTTATCTCCACTTTCTTTTTATATAGTACATGTTTATGGGTAGTAAAAAAGAACCTCAAAATTATAATAAGTATTATAAACGTAACAGCCTATAAATGTTCCACGGCTGAGCTTTTTCAACCGCAAAAAGTCCGCCAAATCGCGTGAAGTCGTGTGAAGGCACAGTATGTGGGAATATTTTGATTTCTCATGCAGCCTTCCTCAAGATGTAAATGTTGTAGATACCGCGCCGGTGTAGATTTTTATATTATTAAGAACATTGAACTAGCCTCAAATTAATAAACAAAAAAACAACAATAAACCTACAATCACAACCAAAATAAAATTAGGTACCCACATCGGGGATTGAACCCAGAGCTGTCATCAACATGTTATTGTTCTGTGTACACAATAAATTTTATTATCATGGACAGCAAGATAAATATCAACTGTAACAGATTTATGTGATTTTGTTTCCGAATTCATCTGTAAAAAGCAACGTCGAAGTTTGACCCCATAAGATTAGGGTAGTCAGGCGTCGGAGTGCAGCCGGAGATAGGGAGGCCTGTGCGACCGAATTAGACCGGTTCTTTTATTTGATAAAGTGACGAAACAAGCAAAACGTTCACCTGATGGCACCTCTGCGCCCGGCACCCTCAGAAATCAGTCCTTAAATCTGTTGCTCTGCCCAGTAGTTACACTAGCTCTCAGTGTCGTTCAGACCGAAACACAATAATGTTTGCAGAGGACTGCTTCGCTGTAGAATAACTGGCCCTGGGGTGGTGGAACCTACCTAGACCAATTCCTTCATAGGGAATCCTAACCAGTAAAATTCCTATGCAGTCCATCTCAACCCGTGGGTGCCGTAAAAGTCGACAGAGGAAAAAATAAAAACCCGAAGATGGGCAGCAGCATCTTCCTCGAACATCTGAATAAATAAACTGCGGTTGCCAACCCGCCTGCCAAGCGTACTATGGCAAAATCCCCCCCAAAATGAGACCTTACAAACTTCTGTTGCAATCTATGGGGGAGGCTTATGTTCAGCAGTGGACTAGTGATAGGCTGAAATGATGATGATTATGATGATCAGATTTTACCAGGCATGCGGTCAGATGTATAATGTTTGTTTAATTTTGTTTTGAATTGTTTAATTTTGTTTTTGTGATGTTTAATTTGTTTTGAATTGCATAATAAATAAGATGTTATTTCGTTAGAAGTCGGACCATTTGATGATAAAGGATAAAAAATCCTGGAATTATATACAACTAGCTGCGGTTTCACCCGCGTAAATAAGCCCACCCCGATCGATGATATACATATATCACATAGTTCTATATTAGTGATGCCGACAGAATTACAGCGCTGCGGCAATTTTGCTGTAGCATAATGCTGAGTCGTGAGCCGTGGTAGCTCAGTGGCTAGGCGCTCGCTTTAAATTTCATAGTACGCGAGTGACCTGGGTTCGATTCCCGGTGCCGGCACCACTAAGATTGTTAATTGCAATTTTAAGTGCTGATTTACCACGTGCTCGGCGGTGAAGGAAAACATCGTGAGGAAACCTGCATGTCTGAGGAATAAAAAAATATTTCGAAGACATGTGAAGTCCGCCAACCCGCATTGGAGCAGTGTGGCGGATTCTTCCTAGCTCCAAAACCCTCACAGAAATGAGAGGAGGCATGTGCTCAGTAGTGGGACATTTATAGGCTGAAACTTTTATAATGCTGAATCGGGTTCTTTTCGTTGGTGCAATCCAATATAAATTTTAATACTTTATATTGTTAATTGTTTGTTTTTATGTTGTTGTATTGAGCGTAGCAAGGAATAAAGTTATTTTCTTTCTGTCTTCTTTATTTATTTCTTTCTATATACTTCCCCATTACAATCGGATTCTGGAGTTTTAATTTTTTTGCGCGGAACCCTAATCATTTTTCTAAAATTAAAGTAGCGTAAGTTACCCGCTATAATATCAGCTGTCTGTCAGTGAAAGTCCCGTCAAAATCGGTCCAACCGTTTCGGTGATTAGCCGGAACAAACAGAAAGACAGACAAAAAAAATTTAAATTGTTTTTCTCTTATAAGTACCGTATATACTTTCATAAGCATTGAGTGAAAAGCTTTTATTTTGTTAATTCAAACAGACACTTTTATTTATTTGTTTAGATAATGTAAAAAAATGATAACATTTTAAAACTGAGACACGAAATCTTTAATAAGTAAGAAGTGTCCAGTGTTTTTGCACAGTTTTACGCAAACTCCGGATTACAGGTTAGTCTGTTCGAATGTCTGGTTAAAGAACCTGGCAACCCTACCTACGATGATCGGCCGAACGTGACTCGGAAGCTAACCGCAGGATATTTGTTTAGCAGTGGTCGTATAGATGCACATCTGTTAATATTCTCGGGTTCGAATCATTTTGATTAACAATTGTATCTGACTAAGCATTCTGTACGCTCTACCAAAACTATCTCACATCTAGTTAATAGAATCAGGCGTTACTTTGCGGAAATCCATTATAATGAAGGAAAGTAAGTTATTTTGCTATAATCCACATGCAAAATATTAAAAAAAATGGTGTATATTACCTAGTTTTTTGAAGAGCACCGCCCGCCCTTCCTTAGTAGCGTGCACAAGCAAACTAACACCGCCACCAGATACCCTCCACCACTACAATACTACCACTAGATAATATACACCACTGAAGTAGAGAGCACGACACGTGTTTCTCCCCAAAACGAGGCATTATCAAGTGTCATAGTATTTTTTTTATATTTTGCATGCGGATCTTAGCAAATTAGCTTACTTTCCTTCATTATCTCACATCTTGTTTACGACACACAGTAATTTACAGCTCAAACAAAATATTGTTTAATAGTTTTGAGTTAATTTATTTACCCGCAACTAGAGGGCGTTAGGGCCCGTAAGCGTGTAATAAGGTCATTGACCTTTAAGTTCAAATATAGAACAATCTATAACCAGCTATAGATCAGTACAAAGTTGTATTATTTTAACAACCCTTAAAGTGAACACATTTAGTTAAGAAGAACAATAGTGCACCAATACATCTATCTATAATATAAAAAACAGAGACTAAATATAAATATCCCACTACTGGGGACAGAACACCCCCCCCCCCCCCCCCATAATCTGGAGAGGGTTTTGGAGTAAAAATTTCGGACGGATTTCACAAGTGCACAAAACATATTTTTATTTTTCAGACATGCAGGTTTCCTCCCTATATTTGAATTCACTGCCAAGTGTGTAATTCCTTTAATACCGGGCAGTGAATCCGGGTCACATGCATACTCGTATCATGAACTGTTATAAATGGCACGCTGGCCTTTACCTGGGGTACTCGGGTTCTCATTGGTTGTTTCATAGAATATAAAAAATACTACAATATAATTGGATTTATAGGTGGTAGGATTCCTATGCAGGAATCCGTCTAGAAAGAAAAGAAAGAAAGAAAGAAAAGTTTATTTAGCAAAGACCGCTGACGTACAAAACATACATTTACAAAACAACATTGTCATAAAAGTAACCAGAAGAAGTAGAACCTTACCACTAATCTTATATCTAAGTTGTCATCATCATCATCATCATCTAAGTTGTACGTTTGGCCATTTGTATGTACGTCGCGGGTCATGCCAAAAGGGTCATCACTCAGCATATTGTTACGCTAACAAGCGCAACGCTGATTTTCAGTGATGACCGCTAGATAATACCCTGGAGAATACAGCCCCAAGACCGGTTAAATGATGAGAGGTAGATTCCCATGGCCAGTTATTCTGCCGTGAAGCAGTAGTGTGCAAACATTACTGTGTTTCGGTTTGAAGGGCACTGAGAGCTAGCGTAATCACTGGGCATATGACACCGAACAACTGATGTCTCAGGGTGACGGGCACAGTGTGGTGTCACACAGAAATGTTCTGGGTGACTCAGCATTTGTTATGGGCAGACTTTACACTCACCATCAGGTGAACGCTTTGCTCGTTCCGTCACTTTTATCAAATAAATAAAAGATAGACGAAAAAAATGCCTCTAACCTCGGAAGAACCATCAAGAGACATAATGCCAATATATATATATAACATAATGTCCATGCTAATATGCAACGTTATTCATAATCGGTATAACATCCCGGCACCTACCCATGATACTTTGATCTGATAAACATAACAGTGAAGCGTTAATGACAAAATCGAATACTAAAATTGTCCATACAAAACTTTAAAATTATTTTTTTTGTAAAACTTTACAAACAACCCTAACTCAGAAAGTCGTTGCCCCGAACCAGACAAATTCAAAATACGTTTTCTTCTCCATTTAATTTATGTTACCCTACTACGGCGTCATACTAACAGATTTACTTCGCAACAGATTTCCTTAAGCTTCATGTTATCCTAGTACTTGCGAGTTCTTTCGATGGCAGTTCAAAGGATAAACGCCCAATTAAATTTATGAGCACATTGCCTCGATCAGAGCTGTATAACCTATGAGTTTTAAGCAAATTCTTTAAGTTGACATATCTACTACAGGTATCACAATACGAGGCTCATTATATTTTTTGGGGCATATACACATTGTCCCTAAGCCCTGCTTGCCGGGATGTATAGGACATTACGAATGATGCTGTATATCTATAGTAACAATAAAGCTGAAGAGTTTGTTTATTTTTTATTTGTTCGAACGCGCTAATCTCTGGAACTACCAGTCGGATTTGAAAAATTTTATTTGCATTTTATAGCCTAATTGTTGAGAAAGATTATAGCCTATGCAGGAATCCGTCTGGGTAGGTACCACCCCAGGGCCAGTTATTCTGCCGTGAATCAGTAGTGTGCAAACATTACTGTGTTTCGGTTTGAAGGGCGCTGTGAGCTAGCGTAATCACTGGGCATATGAGACTTAAGAACTTATGTCTCAAGGTGATGGGCACAGTGTGGTGACGATTCAGATAGATCTAGTAGCCTGCCTCGCACATACGAGGACGAGTACATTGTGGGAACATGAATTTCATAATTTAATTTCATGTAAAGCAATCTGTATTAAAAAAAAATATTAATCTCTATTTCAAATTAATAAAAAAACTTGCAACTTTATAACAGCAAGTTTCATATCTTCCTGCTTGTCATTACCGTCGGTGTTTAAATAACACACCGACAAACATACACACATACACTAGAACGCACCCACACACACTAACGCGTACACGCACACACACACACACCTATGGTTGTCTAATTTTTTCTACGTTCTACATCGTCGTAGAAAAATTCAATATCATTCAGTATTAGTATCACTTTCACTATTATAGAAAAAATTCAGTATCACCTGATAGTGCCTAGTTTTGAGTCAGAGAGTCAAACACGTGTATTTCATTAACTCGCTTTCTTAATGTCTATCTGTTAGTCTATCTGTATGTCTATTAGAGTCAAATTTAGTAACTGATTTTAAACTAACTTCCCGAGGAGTTTGAAACATTAAACATAACTTAGAACGGGACGACAATTCATTATTAACTCTCTTTCTTGTCTGTCTGTTTGTTTGTCTGTTGGGTAGAAATTTTTCAATTGATTTTAAACTAACTTTATACTCGTACTTTTAGTCCGTTTAAAGAACGTGGTATATAAAAGTTTTTTATACGACACTTGTTCAAGCTCAAAATCAACCCAATGACAAATTGTCTGTATGACCCAGTTCACCTACGTCCATTCTTAATGAGAGATGTCGTGTTAAATGTGTAATATATCTATGGTCGCCACTCAGCTGTAAAAGAGTGGACATTCCCCGGTCAGGCCGACTACAAATCTATACAGATAAATAAAATTGAAGTGTCTGTTTGTAATAACAAAATAACTTTTTACTCAATGCTTATGAAAGTATATATGGTACTTACAAGTATAAGAAAAAGCAATTTCAATATTTTTCTGTCTGTCTGTCTGTTTGTTCCGGCTAATCTCCGAAACGGCTGGACCGATTTTGACAGGACTTTCACTGATAAATAATTAAAAAAATATGGTTCCGCGCAAAGAAATTGAGACCCCCGAAATCTGATTCAAATAGTATATATGTACGAGTATATCATCGTGCCGTGTGGTGGCGGCTCGTTAAAAGAATACCACTCCATCTCATCCAATGGATCTCGTAAAAGGCGAGTAAGGAATAAAACTGCACTGTGCACCTAGTAGCGCATGGTGGCGATGGGTTCACCACCTATCACACCAAGTGCATTCTATTGTTTTGGTGAAACGTGGATTGTGGCAGTCATTTTCTTTTGCAGTGAGTGCCCAGTCTCTGACTACCCCTTATGAGATACAGTCGTGATCTTATGTATGTATATCATCGATCGGGGTCGGCTTTTTTACGCGGGTGAAACTGCGGGCACAGTTAGTAATATAATTTGCTGGGTCCCGATTGCATACCCGAGATTTGCAAGCCACCAATTAGCTATACATGACATAACGATCCAAATATCAGTAGACCTGGTGGTAGTTACTGGTGGTAGGATTCCTATGCAGGAATCCGTCTAGGTAGGTCACCCAGGGCCAGTTATTCTGCCGTGAAGCAGTAGTGTGCAAACATTATTGTGTTTCGGTTTGAAGGGCACTGTGAGCTAGCGTAATCACTAGGCATATGAGACTTAAGAACTTATGTCTCAGGGTGACGGGCGCAGTGCAGTGTCACACAGAAATGTTCTGGGTGGCATAGCATTTGTTATGGGTAGACGTTGAACTTTACATCAGGTGAACGCTTTGCTCGTTTGGTCACTTTACCTAATAAAAAAAACGAGCTACCTAATGCAATAATAATTTTTTTACAAAATTACACAAACCCCCCAGCTTTATAGTAGTAAGATTAATGATATAACTAAAAATTTCAAACATTAAACCAGGGGGTCTACTATGTAACTCTGGTTGGCATTCATTTTGTTGGTCTTTATTTGGGCGTATGAATCTCATTCATCGGTTAATGGGATCAAATAAAACCGATCACGAAACCGACCAGAGTTACACAGTAGACCCCCTGACACGCACTCCTCACAAAGTCCCGGGTGTTTACAAATGAAACTAAAGTTATTTTTAATTAAAAAAAAAAACATTATCGAAAAATATATTCAATGTACAGACCAGACAATAAAAATAAAACTATACAAGTAATTACTTATTAAACTTTTTGAAGAGTGCAAGTGAGCGTTTAGACCCTTAAGTTTCGAAGAGTGAATTGTAAGGTCAATAGATTAAGCTCCCCTAATTTGCTTCGAGTTAAAACATATCTATACAAAAAAATAAAATTGAAGAGTCTTCCTGGTGGTAGGATTCCTATGCAGGAATCCATCTAGGATAGGTATCACCACAGGGCCAGTTATTCTGCCGTGAAGCAGTAGTGTGCAAACATTACTGTTTCGGTCGGAAGGGCACTGAGAGCTAGCGTAATCACTGGGCATATGAGACTTAAGAACTTACGTCTCATGGTGACGGGCGCAGTGTGGTGCTACACAGAAATATTCTGAGTACCACAGCATATGTTATGGGCAAACGTTGCACTTACCATCAGGTGATCGTTTTGCTCGTCTCGACGCTTTATCAAAAAAAAAAGCCTGTTTGTAATAATAAAATAACAGCTTTTTACTCAATGCTTATGAAAGTATATACGATACCAATAAGAAAAAAACAATTTTAAAAAAATTCTGTCTGTCTGTTTGTTCCGTCTAAAGCTCCCTAAAAGGCTGAACCGATTTTGACAGGAACTCTCACTGACAGATAGCTGATATTATAGCGGGTAACTTAGGCTACTTTAATTTTCAGAAAATGGGTTATGCGCAAAAAAATCCGATTCAAATAAGGGAAGTATATATGTATATCATCGATCGGGTCGGTTTATTACGCGAGTGAAATCGCAAGGCTCAGCTAGTCAGACATATATTAAGTAGTCTACTCATAAGATAAAATTATCGGTAAAGGAGAGGAACAAAGCAAACGGCAAAGAAACGCATGCAAAATATAACTGATGTGTATTCCCTTGTTTCTGAAGACCGCCTTCCCGTGGCAGTGTGCAAACCCAACATTTCTACTAGGCAATATGCACCACCAAAGACGAGAACTCTACGACAGACGGACCGCCGAGTGAGCTCTTATTATTATTCCGTATTTCTAAGTATATCACAAAGAATTAAAAAAATATGGTTCCGCGCAAAGAAATTGTGACCCCGGAAATCTGATTCAAATAGTATATATGTACGAGTATATTATCGTGCCGTGTGGTGGCGGCTCGTTAAAAGAAAACCACTCCATATCATCCAATGGATCTCCTAAAAGGCGAGTAAGGAATTAAAGGTGAGATGTGCAGTGCATTATATTGTTTTGGTGAAACGTGGATTGTGGCAGTCATCTGTTTTTGCAGTGAGTGCCCAGTCTCTGACCCCCTGTACCCCTTATGGGATACAGTAGTGATCTTATATATGTATGTATGTACATAGTAAATCAGTCAGGAATTTATGTACAACTAGCGACTCATAAACGCGACAGCCAATAAGGCAAGGGACTGTCTAATAATGGACTCAAATGAGTGCCGATCCAGATTTAATTGCGGCACGAGTCCCCCGGGCATTAAGTGCTTTAATCTCGGTCGGAGCGGGGATCGGCGTGCACTGTAAATCAATGCGCCCGCGCAGGATTAGGACGTCTGGGCTGTGTTGTCTTTGTTCGTCTCCGTTTTATTAGGTTTGTTAGGTATACCCGATTAACGATGCCGTGTGGTGGCGGGCGAAGAGAATCTACCATCTCATCTCATCCCGTGGGTGTCGTAAAAGTCGACAGAGGGAAATGAAAACCAGAAGATGGGCAGCGGCATCTTTCTGGAAAAATCTGAATAAATAAACTGCGGTTGCCAATCCGCCTGCCGAGCGTGGGGACTATGGCAAAATCCCTCCAAAATGAGAGCTACTAACTTTTGTGGCTTTCTATGGGGGAGGCCTATGTTCAGCAGTGGACTTGTGATGGGCTGAAACGACGACGACGACGACCGCGAGACATTATTTTAGTTACATACATACATACATAAGATCACGACTGTATCCCGTATGCCGTAGTCAGAGACTGGGCACTCACTGCAACCACAGATGACTGCCACAATCCACGTTTCACCAAAACAATATAATGCACTTGGTGTGATAGGTGGTGAGCCCATCGCCATCATGTGCTGTTGGGTGCACAGTGCAGTTTAATTCCTTACTCGCCTTTTACGAGATCCATTGGATGAGATGGAGTGGTAGTATTCTTTTATCGAGCCGCCACCACATGGACAGTCTGTTATTCAAAAGTACTGCTGTAATTGTATATTATTTCTAAAATGACTGAAAGAAAAAAATCCCGCTGTATTTCTTACTGGTTCTTTCCAGGACAGAGGCATTTCTTTCCGAACCAGTGTAACTTAAAAAAGTGACGTTCAATGAGTATTATGTAAATGATATATATTGAATAAAAAATATTCTATTCTATTCTACCCGCAACCACGCCCGAGTATGAAAACGCTAATGAAAGTAGAAGCGAAAGATGTGTGTCGGGGTCGTAGCAAATAGGAAAGATGTGGTCTTTGCCTACCCAAATGGGAAGGAGGCGTGACTGTATGTGTGTATGTCTTAAAGTGTCTCTTAGTAACTGGTGATAGAAGTTCTACGCAGGCACCGTCTCCGTTGGTTTCATCGCAGTGCCAGTTATTCTGCCGCCCAGCAGTGGTGTGCGAACACCGGCGGACCTGATTTGCTTTTTTTTGGATATAGTGACGAAACGAGCAAAACTTTCACATTATGGTAAGTGCAACGCCTGCCCATAAAAAAATCTTTGTCACATAGAACATCTCCGTGTCGCAACGCACTGCGTTCGCCACCCTGAGACATCAGTTCTTAAATCTCATATAACAGTGATAGCTATTAATGCCCTTTAAACTGAAAAACACACACATGCACACTTCTGCTTCACGGCAAAGTAACTAGCCCTGGGGTGGTACCTACCTAGACGGTTTCCTGCTTAGGAAACCGTGCTAGGTTGAGTTTCATGAAACTGTTATGGGCACTTATTATCTGGTGAACAGCTCTTGCTCTACTTCCATGCAAAAATATATGATGCCGACCGCGTGGCGTAGTGGTCATGGTACCAGACTTTTTTGCCGCGGGTCCTGGGTTCGAATCCCAGCCGGCGCCAACATTTGTGATTTCGGGTCTGGTTGTGTTGTGCGTGTGAAAAGTTAATCTATAAAACGGGCTCACGATACAGGAGACAACGTAGTCTAGGGCTATTAAGAAACTATGTAATGCACATATATCAGTTATAACTTGGATTCAAACCCAACACATGTTGAAAGGTCTAGAACAAACAGAGCCTTGGTCGTCGTAACGATCAGAAAACTTACTAAGAATCCGTAGATAACTGTGTGCATCCGGCAATCGACCCCAAGGTCTAGAACTCACAGAGACATGGTCGCCATAACGATCAGAAAACTTACTAAGAATCCGTAGATAACTGTGTGCATCCTGCAATCGACCCCAAGGTCTAGAACTCACAGAGCCTTGGTCGTCGTAACGATCAGAAAACTTACTAAGAATCCGTAGATAACTGTGTGCATCCTGCAATCGACCCCAAGGTCTAGAACTCACAGAGCCTTGGTCGTCGTAACGATCAGAAAACTTACTAAGAATCCGTAGATAACTGTGCGCATCCGGCAATCGACCCCAAGGTCTAGAACTCACAGAGCCTTGGTCGTCGTTACGATCCGAAAACTTACTAAGAATCCGAAGATACTCGTAACTGTGTGCATCCTGCAATCGACCCCAAGGTCTAGAACTCACAGAGCATTGGTCGTCGTAACGATCAGAAAACTTACTAAGAATCCGTAGATAACTGTGTGCATCCGGCAATCGACCCCAAGGTCTAGAACTCACAGAGCCTTGGTCGTCGTTACGATCCGAAAACTTACTAAGAATCCGAAGATAACTGTGTGCATCCTGCAATCGACCCCAAGGTCTAGAACTCACAGAGCCTTGGTCGTCGTAACGATCAGAAAACTTACTAAGAATCCGTAGATAACTGTGTGCATCCGGCAATCGACCCCAAGGTCTAGAACTCACAGAGACGTGGTCGCCATAACGATCAAAAAACTCACCGTGTGCATCCTCCCTCAGATGTTTCCCGGGCCAATTACATTTCGATACGCCATATCGATTAGACGAAACCAGTGCATGAGTTACAAAGTAAGCTGGACAAAATTAGCTTCCGCCTGCGTGTCGCGGACAATTGTTCCCATTTGTCGATAATCCCACGGCTGGCGGGCGACAGGCGCAGGTGGGACCGATTTATAGATGGCGCATTTTGCTCGCATTACTTCATGCATAGCTAACCGCTATTAGTAGTGTACATTGGCCTTAATAGACGTACGTATCTTCACGACAGCGATATCGAGTATGGAAGGCAGTCTCAGTAGTTGCTCTATATCTATACAAATAAATAAAATTTAAGTGTCTGTTTGTAATAACAAAATAACAGCTCTTTACTCAATGCTTATGAAAGTATATACGATACTTATAAAAGAGAGGCAATTTTAATTTTTTTTTTTGTCTGTCTGTCTGTTTCTTCCGGCTATCTCCGAAGCGGATAGACCTATTTTGACGGGACTTTCACTGACAGACAGCTGATATTATAGCGAGTAACTAAGCCTTAGTTTAATTTCAAAAAATTAGTAAGACAAAAAATTAAAACTTCAAAATCCGATCATTTTCTGGTGGTAGGATTCCTATGCAGGAATCCGTCTAGGTAGGTACCACCCCAGGGCCAGTTATTCTGCCGTGAAGCAGTAGTGTGCAAGCATTACTGTGTTTCGGTTTGAAGGGCACTGAGAGCTAGCGTAATCACTGAGCATATGAGACTTAAGAACTGATGTCTCAGGGTGACGGGCGCATTGTGGTGTCATACAGAAATGTTTTGGGTGACACAGCATTTGTTATGGGCAGACGTTGCACTTACCATCATGTGAACGTTCTGCTCGTTCTGTCACTTTTATCAAAAAAAAATCCTAATAGGAAAGTATACTATGTATATCATCGATCGAGGCCGGTTTATTACGCGAGTGAATCCGCAAGGCACAGCTAGTCTTAACTAAATGATGTTAACGTCAACAGTCCTCTGCTTGGCCTTTCTCTATATAGGGTTGCCAAAATAGCCACTCTTACAGGGCTGATTGGTGGTAGCATTATCAGAATTTAATGGTAGGATTCCTATGCAGGAATCCGTCTAGGTAGCCGTAAGGTAATATGCTGTATGGCAATCACGGGGTTATTTTACACTTGAAACCGAGGAACGTAGCAGTGCAGGAACGTAGCGTTGTAGTAGCGAGGAAGAGTCCACCGCGCTGCTCCAATGCGAAATTGCGGACTTCACCTGCCCTCTAAATATTTTGATGTGAAACATGTTTTGGCGCGCCTTGGGGGAAAGATTCGGGTGCCGTGACGGAAGTGTACGACTCAAATCATAACCTTAAGTTCATAAATAACTATAGCCATTACAATTTTGAGGAAATTGCTATGATTTTAACACGTTTTATAATTAACTAGCTGATGATGATTTCTTATATTTATAATTTTACGGATTTTATCGCGTTTAATTTTTACTATTTATAACCCGACGTTTCGAGTGCTTTACAGCACCCAAGGTCACGGGAGGACTGAGGTGACAGATGTCCTGATTTCATAGTTAACCTGGGGTACCTTCAGCTTTTAATTATTATTTTTGGTCCGGTGGTACCACCGGCTTGTGATCTAATAATAAATAAAATTAAATCAAAAACCAAGCATACCACTGCAAGACTTCAAGACAAGAGTTAGCTCTTTCTGCGTAGATCATTTCATCACAAGATCATTTAAATAACTAGCTGATGCCCGCGACTTCGTCCGCATGGAAAGGTTTTTAAATATCCCGTGGGAACTTCCGGGATAAAAAGTCTCCTATGTCCGTCTCCAGGATGCATGCTGTCAGTGCTATATTTTGTCAAGATCGGTTTAGTGGTTGAACCGTGAAAAGGTAACAAACAGACAGAGGGACAGAGGGAGTTACTTTATTTTACGCATTTATAATATTAGGATGGATTTTAGATTTCTAAATTACATTTTAACAACTACAACTTTTATCTGAATTTTATTAAAGACAGTTTTAAACATATGAAAAGTTTTAACAAGCAAATTGTAATTAACATACATACATAAGATCACGACTGTATCCCATAAGGGGTAGTCAGAGACTGGGCACTCACTGCAAAAACAGATGACTGCCACAATCCACGTTTCACCAAAACAATATAATGCACTTGGTGTGATAGGTGGTGAGCCCATTGCTACCATGCGCTGTTGGGTGCACAGTGCAGTTTAATTCCTTACTCGTCTTTTACGAGATCCATTGGCTGAGATGGAGTGGTAGTATTCTTTTAACGAGCCGCTACCACACGGCTGTAATTAACATACAATTACAATATTTGATTAAAAAAATATATTTTTAATCTGCAAACGAGATTAAAACGATTCAGTGACAGTATATGACAAGTGGAATGGAGCCAAAGTAGAAATCGGAAAGTCAGACCTGAACGTCGCGCGTAGTGTGTTGTCACATCACTGGCAGGGGACAGACGATGCTAGGATAAACAATCCACAATCCGACGCTGATAGGGACGCTGTATTTAATGGTACTTTCTTTTGGATTGACAGATAATTCCGTAAAAATCCTATATCTTTTTAAATAATCCTTTAATATTTTCTTTTATCGGATAAAATAACGAAACGAGCAAAACGCTCACATGAAGGTAAGTGCAATGTCTGCCAATAACAAATGCTGTGCACCAAGAACATTTCTGTGTGATACCACAATGCAGCCATCACCCTGAGACATCAGTTCTTAAGTCTCACACGCCCAGTTATTACGCTAGATCACAGTGACCTTCAAACTGAAAAATGTTTACACTACTCCTTCGCGGCAGAATAGCTGGCTCTGGGGTGGTACCTACGCAGCCGTCTAGGTAAAGTCTCATTCAATCCTACCACCAGTAGAGCTAAATATTTACCGGATATTTTTAATTTCCCCTTCTCATCCACCAGGTTCACGAGGGGACAGAGGTATTAGACATCCTATTGTCATAATTTATCCAAGCTACCTTCATCTTTTAATTATTTTTGGTTCAATCTATGCAAAGCAAGCAAAAAGTATCTTGAAGTATTACAGGTATAAGAAGTCATTAGACAGATATTTATGCACTGAAACTATACACATCACATGACGTTCAGCATGGCCAGGAGGGCGACTGGCACCTACGCATATGATGTTCTCCTAGCCGATTTCGACCACGGCGACAACTGCCGACTACTGTCGAGAGCCATCAACTGCGCAGGAGATATTATAGTGCCACAAGTGTACGCGCAAACACAGAGGCACTCACTCGTCCCAACCTGCCCGCGCCCGACGTAACGCTTATGCGATAAGATCGGAGGTAGGCTAGGATGCAGTGTCAGAAACACGGGGACAAACACAACACAACCAGACCCGAAAACCAACAGTTTATGTTTCAGCACAAATGTTGGCTCCGGCTGGGATTCGAACCCAGGACCCGCGGCGTAGAAGTCAGGTACTCTGACCACTAGGCCACTCGGTATATATATGCGTATTAAAGTGACGCACTTATTTGCAACACAACGCCAGTCACTCGATTCTAGACTCAGTCAGTTCAGGCGCTACTTTGTGGATATATATGCTCTACAAAACTTAATACACATATTTGACTACGTAGGTTCCAAGTTGGAACTGCAGCCCGAAGCAAATTCTGTGCCCAATAAATTGTTTTGAGGTTTGAGGGCCTTGTGTTGTGATTACCCCCGTGTCTCTGACAGTGCGTCCTTCTTGTTACATCTGGCGCGGGTAAGGACGGATGAATTCCTCTATGTTTGCACTAAGACTTGAGACAGTAGTATCACGGACAAGACAGCCAACGTTAAATTTCTAAATGTAAAAAGTAAGTGCAGTAATCGGGTAATCTGGAAGAAATTTTAGCAAACTAACTTTCTTTCCCTATAACTTAGTCACGATTAAATGAAGTAATGTATAGGCAGGTGATGACTTCGCTTTGTCGTTGATGAGATGAAGGCGTTTCTTCTACGCAAATATAAGTTTCTTTTGGGATTTAAACTTAGGACTTAGGAATACGAAAACTTACTTTAGTCACATCTAAAAGGTTCCTCCATCTATATGAAATTTATATTTAAGCAACGAAAGAAATAGTGATGGAACCCTTAAATATAAAAGGTCGAAATAACAAAAAGATTGGCAGCCCTACACTTGAAACCCATCAGTAGTGTGCACGTTCAATCTATTGACGCAATAAACCCACATTAAGATTGCACTCGTATTAATCCAAATAAATTCGTCCTCTAAAAATACATCGCCAGCCCTAGCGGACATGCACAGCTGCGCCGCGAGGGTGACCGCACGTTAGGGGTTTGAGGCTTTCCTCTTTGTTTCTTAATAAGTTAACGGTTAAGATTAAGGTAATCACTGATCCGCATATTCATGATACGATTTATAGAAAAAAAAGGTTTTACATTGCTTACAGATTTTATTAGTACGTTATAAAAATCAAAATCAATTACTCGAAGGCTGTCTGTCGTAGACTCAGCTCGACTAAACAGCTCTGCTCTCGGCTTTAATGGTATGCAATGCCTAGTGATATTTTAGTTCAGGCATCTGATGGCGGATCCCGGTGACGGTATTACTTCGCTTGTCCACAATATTGTGCGTGGTGGGCTCGTCTAACCTTGGTAACCTCATCAAATTAAATTGGTTTCTTTCCTTCACCATTATGGATTCTCGCAAAGTAACACCTGATTCCAGTAACTATTTAAAAATCAGTCTTTGCATAATAGCATTGCATATTGTGGTGGTAGGATTCCTATGCAGGAATCCGTCTAGGTAGGTACCACCCCAGGGCCAGTTATTCTGCCGTGAAGCAGTAGTGTGCAAACATTACTGTGTTTCGGTTTGAAGGGCACTGAGAGCTAGCGTAATCACTGGGCATATGAGACTTTAGAACATATGTCTCAGGGTGATGGGCATAGTGTGGTGTCACATAGAAAATTTCTGGGTGATACAGCGTTTGTTATGGGCAGACGTTGCACTTACTATCAG
The DNA here is from genome assembly GCA_019845155.1 of Luehdorfia chinensis. NCBI lineage: Eukaryota > Metazoa > Arthropoda > Insecta > Lepidoptera > Papilionidae > Luehdorfia > Luehdorfia chinensis. The sequence continues at coordinate 958,628 of JAHVAK010000696.1, forward strand.
GTGAACGTTATGCTCGTTTCATCAGTTAATCCAAAAAAAAAAAGGTTGGTGCTATTCTACTCTTCCGAACACCTATCGATATTATAATAACACGTGAGAATGAGGTCATCACTGTCAAGCTATTTTTAAATCATTATATTTATCATACTATTGTAGTTTGGCAAGAAATAATTAATAATAAATAAGGAAAACTGCTCCCCTGGGCTTATGGGTGGTTCTGTCCAGGACAGAGGCATAAGTCTATTATGTTCTAAAAGAATCTCAGAAAAACATAACAAATACAACTTTATATTTAAAACAGCAGACCTCAACGATTTCACGCACATATTTTCTCTCTTTATTTTGGCAAAAAATAGTCATTTACAAAAAGAAATGAAATTAAAAACCATAAACCTACAGTGCCAATAAGATAAAAAGTTTCAGCCTATAAATGTCCCACTACTGAGCACAGGCCTCTTCTCATTTCTAAGAGGGTTTTGGAGCTAGGAAGAATCCGCCACGCTGCTCCAATGCGGGTTGGCGGACTTCACATGTCTTCGAAATATTTTTTATTCCTCAGACATGCAGGTTTCCTCACGATGTTTTCCTTCACCGCCGAGCACGTGGTAAATCAGCACTTAAAATTGCAATTAACAATTTTAGTTGTGCCGGCACCGGGAATCGAACCCAGGTCACTCGCGTACTATGAAATTTAAAGCGCCTAGCCCCTGAGCTACCACGGCTTGCCAATAGGATGATTTAGTTAAATTAAAAACAAGGTTACATGCTAAGAAGCTTATACATAATAAGAACCGATCTGTATGCCTTTTTACTAAATCGCCTAGTCACCCTACACATTACGTATAGCTTATTACTCTTCAAAGACACCGGCTCTCAATTACAACCAATTCTCCAGTATCACAAGTGGCTAAGATCGAAAATGGATCGTCACTTTGTTACACAGTGGTAAATATACATTGTGAGGTCACGATCTCTATTAGAAACACTGCAATACAATATGCAAAAGCGATTGGAGAGTGGAATGAAGATGGCTGTCATAGGAGCGGCTCGCAACTTATACTTAGAATTGTAATTATATCGATTGACTAATAGACGTAACTTGTCAATACATATAAATAAAATTGAAGTGTCTGTGTGTAATAACAAAATAACAGCTTTTTACTCAATGCTTATGAAAGTATATACGGTACTGAAAAGAATAAACAATTTTTAAAATTATTTTGTGTCTGTTTCTTCCGGCTAAACCGAAACGGCTGGACCGGTTGTGATGGGACTTTCACTGGCAGATAGCAGATATTATAGCGGGTAACTTATGCTACTTTAATTTTAGAAAAATAGTTAGGATTCCGCGGAAATAAAATTAAAACCCCAAATTCGGATTCAAATGGGGAAGTATATATGTATATCATCGATCAGGTTCGGCTTTTCTACGCGTGTGAAACCGCAGCGCACAGATAGTTTAGTGTTATATTTATATAATTTCGGTGATGTAATTGCTGTTAGCCTTTTTGGCTTTTACAGCTTCATCGGATACTAGTCTGAAGTAGTAGGAAGTCTTATGTTTGAAGCCCCTTCAAAACTGTCGTGCTCGCCTGTTTAAACCATATCGATGCCCTACATCTGTAGGAACTTTGATCAATAAAGTAAAGTAAAGTTTCAGCCTATAAATGTCCCACTGCTGAGCACAGGCCTCCTCTCATTTCTGAGAGGGTTTAGGAGCTAGGAAGAATCCGCCACGCTGCTCCAATGCGGGTTGGCGGACTTCACATGTCTTCGAAATATTTCTATTCCTCGGACATGCAGGTTTCCTCACGATGTTTTCCTTCACCGCTAAGCACGTGGTAAATCAGCACTTAAAATTGTAGAACAATTTTAGAGGTGCTGGCACCGGGGATCGAACCCAGGTTACTCGCTTACTATGAAATTAAAAGCGAGCACCAGGCCCCTGAGCTACCATCTTCTAATCCGCTTGTGAAAAGTTAGTGCATATTTATTTACTGTTTTATTTATTTACGATTAATATTTTACCTTAAAAGTATAAAATGAGCACAATTTTTTTTTTTTTTGTAGAAGTGATGAGACGGGCAACACTTTCAGTTGATGGTAAGTGTAATGTCTGCCAACACAAATGCCGTGTCCACAGACCCAGAACATTACAGGGTCCCCTGAAAGATATCAGTTCTTAAGTCTCATATGCCTAGTAATTGAACTAGCTTTAATACACTTCAGACCAAAACACAGTAATGTTTGCACACTCCTGCTTCATCATCATTTCCGCCTATCACTAGATCACTGCTGAACATAGGCCTCCGCATAAAAATTGTCACAAAAGTTTGTAGCTCACATTCAGGATAGATTTTGCCATAGTTGCCATGCCTGGCAGGCGTGTTTGCAACCGCAGTTTATTTAATCAAATGTTCCAGAAAGATGCTGCTGCCCATCTCCTGGTTTTTATTTACCCACTGCCGACTCTTACGACACCCAAAGGCGAGATGGGGTGGTAGATTCTATTCAAACGCTACTACACGGCGAACTGCTTTACGGCAGAATAACTTGGACTGCGGTGGTACCTACCTAGATGGATTCCTTCGCAGGAATTCTACCATCACTAATGCCTCTATTCCCCCATATTCTTAATTATCACCTGCGGCATTCCACATCATTAGCACGCTTTTATCAGCTTCACCTGTATGTATGAATGAAATGAAATGAACCAATTCAATATTCAACCACTTCCAGGCGTCCGAATAATTTGAAATTTAGCATACGTAGAAAGGATCATACATACATATAGTCACACCTTTTTCCCATACAAGGGGTAGACAGAGGCTTCACATGTAGCGTAGTTTTCGCTCTCGCGGGAAACGAGACGTGACGGATAGCGAGCCACGTAGCCGCCATTATGGTGTGAGTCCAAAAATATTCTGACTTTCCGCTGCGTTCCCATGAGCAGTATAGTGACAGCATTGCATTTTATGGTGTTAATCTGCTCGAACAAAGGCTGTCCGTACAATACCTTAGTTGCCTCTTACGACACCTCGGATAGAGGTACCTACTATTCTACTCCGGACACCTATCGGCTGATGACCATAATGACCATACCATAATGGCATGACCATAATATTTTCGCCATTATCATCAGGTGGTTACTATTCAATCGTGTTTTAGTTTGGGACTAGTTTCATATTTTCGTAATTAACTTTTAGTTATTTTAAGGAATATTTATAAAGGCCACGCTCTTAAAATACATAATTCTTACATAAGATTAATCATTCAAATGTCACGAACGTAAAAATGGCCGCCGTATTATTTGCATAAACGCGAGCCAATCTAACGCGCTAACTACGGCAATGTAAATGGATCTCGAAGTATAATTTACTTTACACAAGTAAGACTTCCGCCGTTCCTAAAGCCGTGTGGTAGCGGCTTAAGAGAATCTACCACCCCATCTCATCCCGTGGGTGTCGTAAAAGTCGACAGAGGGAAAATGAAAACCTAAGGATGGGCAGCAGCATCTTGCTGGAACATCTGAACAAATAAACTGCGGTTGCCAACCCGTATGCCAAGCGTGGCAACTATCGCAAAATCCCCCCAAAATTTGTGGCAATCTATGGGGGGGGCCTATGTTCAGCAGTGGACTATTGATAGGCTGAAACGACGAAGTAAGACTTCTATGCAGGAATCCTCCTAAGCATGCAATGGTGTGTTCCGGTTTTGCTTTATGATTGCCACTAGGAAGCACACCGTCCCTGGTTTTATAACAGATTAATTATATTGTTTCACAGAAAGAAATACCATCGCATCTCTGCTATTTGATAATGAGATGTTATATTGATATTCTCAGTACTTAAAGCGTCATTCTCACTTAGATTTCGCTGTCATTATCATCATCATTTCAGCCTATCACTTGTCCACTGCTCAACATAGGCCTCCCCCACAGATTGCCACATAAACTTTGAGGGGATTTCGCCTTAGTTGCCACGCTCGGCGGGCGGGTTGGCAACCGCAGTTTATTTACTAGATGGGCAGCAGAATCTTTCAGGCACTTCTAAATAAATGAACTGCGGATTTAATTTTCCCACTGCCGACTTTTACGACACCCACGGGATGAGATGGGGTGGTAGATTCTCTTAAGCCGCCACCACATGGAAAATTCAGGGATTTTATTTAAGAGAATACTACCACTCCATCTCATCCAATGGATCTCGTAAAAGGCGGGTAAGGAATTAAACTGCACTGTGCACCAAACAGCGCATGGTGGCGATGGGCTCACCACCTATCACACCAAGTGCATTATACTGTTTTGGTGAAACGTGGATTGTGGCAGTCATCTGTTTTTGCAGCGAGTGCCCAGTCTCTGACTACCCCTTATGGGATACAGTCGTGATCTTATGTATGTATGTATGTATTTATTTTACAGTTTATGTACCTACACATAAAAATCACAGTAGAAACCATTACATAGACAATTAGTACAAAATATTATGAGAAGTAAGAATTAAGTTACATATATGTATACCAAACAAAATAAAGTTTATATAGAAGAAATTATACTTAAATTTTATCTTTTTAAATCAACAATCTATTACATGGATTCAACAAAGGGAATTCATTATATCCCTAGGAGGTGAAGAAAGTAGCTCGGAAAGCAAAAGCGACGACGATAGTGACATAATGTTATTGTATTTTATATTGTCTATTACATACAATGTAAGTAATAGACAATTAAAAATACAATAAAATAAAACTTTTAATTTTAGATTATAAACACATCCACTTTCGTGAATTACCTTTATAATTGTAAAAATAATCATAGAAATCAATCCTACTTCATAATCGAAAGCAGTGAAATAATTATATTTCAGAAATAATATATCACGATATGCAATTTTATTCGCACACCGTACACAAAAGTGACGTCATCAGCGTGAGGTGTCTTGTGAGGTTGCACGTGTAGTACCTAAGTGTGTTCCGGTTAGGTCCGATGTTCGGTAGGCATTGTAGTTAGCAAAATTACTGGGCATATGATAAACCTACGACCAGGGGACTGGCGTAGTGTAGTGCACAGGACCTTGCAGCTTAATTTTTTTTAAAAAAAAAAAAACGAAGCCCCACAGTAGGATTTTCTCCTGTATCGTGGTTGCGTTTTACAAACATACATTTCACATGCACAACACAACCAGACCCGAAAAGCAACAATTTGTGTTTTTGCACAAATGATGCCTCCGGCTGGGAATCGAACCCAGGACTGGTGGCGCAGAAGTCAGGTAATCTAACCACTACGCCGCGCGGTCGACACATAATGTGTCAGATGAAACTGCAAAGGCCAGGGACATGTGATCTCGTCAACCCCCTCACAAAATTTAAGCGCCGCGCTCAGCCCTAGGTCAGATATAGGCTGTAAGACTAGAGCGAAGTATTTTAAATTAAACAAAGTGTATTATTAATCGCGAGATATTGTCAAAACAGCAAACAAGGCGGCTTTAATTCTACATTACGCCTGGGGACTAAGCCACTTTGTAACTCAAGCGACGCGCCGCGCCAAATTCTATCGCTAAGCAATGCGCACAAAATACGAAATAATATTTAGTGTATATTATTTCATTATATTCGACCTTTGCAATTTAGGGACGTCTGTCTGGTTTTATTTTTTATATATCTGAGATAAGGTGACGAGACGAGAACGTTCACCTAATGGTAAGTGCAACGTTTGCCCATAACAAATTGTGTCACCCAAAACATTTCTGTGTGGCAACGCACTGCGCCCGTCACACAGAGATATCTGTTCTTAAGTCTCGTATGCTCAGTGATTACACTAGCTCACAGATCCCTTCAGACCGAAACACAAATATGTTTGCACCGCAAAAATAATTTTCCAATTCGAATTATTATCAGTTAATAGAATCAGGCGTTACTTTGCGGAAATCCATATTAATGAAGGAAAGTAAGTTAATTTGCTAAGATCCGCATGCAAAATATAAAAATGGTGAATATCACCTAGTTTTTTGAAGAGCACCGCCCGCCCTCCCTCAGTAGCGTGCACAAGCAAACTAACACCGCCACCAGATACCCTCCACCACTACAATACTACCACTAGATAATATAAACCACTGAAGTCGAGAACACGACACGTGTTTCGCCCCAAAACGAGACATTATCAAGTATCATAAACTCTAAGACAGACGGCCTCCGAGTGATATACACCATTTTTATATTTTGCATGCGGATCTTAGCAAATTAACTTACTTTCCTTCATTAATTCGAATTAGTATTTGTGGACAATAGCGCGTTCAAACAAACTCTCCAGCTTTCTTATAGTAATAAATTATCGAAATCTATAATTATCAACCTGCTGCGGACTACACATAGTTGTTTCTGTTCTCCACAGCAATATTTGGAAAACGGTATGGACTGTACATATAGTCTTACACAATTACTCGTACCTAACCGCTTTGTAATTATCGTGTACAATGCTTTGTTTGTCCCAAAAAATAAAAAAATAAATACTATTTAAGTGACACTATTTAAGTTACAGTAAAGTGACGGAAGCGAACTTTTCACACTTAACACGCACTAAGCAAACTCAAAACCTTAAACGTTAGCAACATTGTCCACATGTATAGATAATACTAAAACATGGAATAATCTCTTGGGATAATCTCAGGGGTACAAAATTAACAATTTACACAATCGCGCATTGCGTTCAAAGACAAAATCAGCAACTGTAGTTCGTGGCCGTTCATCCATAAAACCCCAATCACGCCGCGTAAACAATTCCGAAGCATACGGACCCATCGACTTGTGTTAATATTATTACCCTGCTAAAAATAAACACGGCGCGGCCGCGAACTCTTTCGTCTAATTGACTCTGATTTACAACTTTGCCGGTTTATAGCATATGTATCTTCTCGGAACAACAACGATTAATGATTGATAATGTCAATTTGCGTATTCAACTTCAGTGTTTTGAAATAAGATATCATTTCGAATGCGTTAAGTCGTTTTTGTTTAGGGCATGTTTCGGAAACCTCCCCGTCGCAAGTTCGTGGAATCGGTTATTTAATTTTGCGCGCGTGTGGGATTTTTTATGGTTATATCGATGTTTTGAGTTCGGAAAGAGCGATTGCCGACCATATTGTTTACGTCCCCAATTGTTGATGTTCGTTTTATTCATTCAAAGTATTAGGAGTTAACTGTGCCCTGCGGATGCACCCCCGTAATGTAGTAGACATCTGTTGAAAGGTGATTTGTATACGTCTTCCTCTATCATTGCATATGTAATGTATATTCCTAAAAGTGTGACTCAAAAAACTAACATAGAATCGAATAAACTTGTCAAGAAGACATTATTAGAAAAACCGTATTATAAAATAGATCATTACATATAGGTCAGAGATGTGTGGAAATAAATCCTACTCTGCACTTGCAAACCCCCTGGCTACTAAATTTATGATGTAATTTTTATGTAACTTATAAATGACATGTAATATGGCATTGAAAAAAAAGAAAGACCTCACGAGTTTCTTGCCGGTTCTTCTCTGAGAAGGTCTTATTTTTTGAACCGGTGTAGACATTCATAAGAGCTTTATACAAGCCTAAACTGAATAAAGAAATATAGACTTTGTCTTTGATATAGAAGTATGTAAATTTATAAATGTATATTTTTTTGTATGTGGTAGCTCAGGGGCTAGGCGCTCGCAATTTTAAGTGCTGATTTACCACGTGCGCGGCGGTGAAGGAAAACATCGTGAGGAAACCTGCATGTCTGAGAAACAAAGAAAATATTTCGAAGACATGTGAAGTCCGCCAACCCGCATTGGAGCAGCGGGGCGGATTCTTCCTAGCTCCAAATCCCTCTCAGAAATGAGAAGTGGCCTGTGCTCAGCAGTGGGACATTTATAGGCTGAAACTAACTTTACTATGTTTTTGTATGTTCACGTATATTATATTATTGTAATTTTTAATTGGGTTTATGTTTTTGTTATTATTAGCTTCGACTAGTTATTTAAATTGCTATATTCTCATTTTTTTTGTATAGCTCCCTTTACAATTTTCCGCACGACCTCTGGTTGAGTGGGAGAGAATGCCAATAAGCATTAAGTCCGCCCTTTGTTACCATTTTAATTAAGGTGTTTATAATAAAGTTTTAATAAATAAAATAAACCAACCACACCCAACTGAACATTCAAAGTTCGGTATTTCTCGATAACATTTGGTACTGAACGTGCGACTATAGGGAGCCGCACGTTCAGCCGTAGCATAAAAGTTTACTAAAAACCTAGTATGTGTTAACAGTGTTTATTAATATCAGCATGGGTATAGTATGCTTAAATTTATTATTAACATAGTGGCAGAAAGTAAAAAGTAAAGTTTCAGATTATCCAAATTGCATATTACTAAAATACAATTATATAATAGTAACAAAGATCTAAGAACTTACCTTTGCCTAATTTATCTTCTTCCAGAGAGCTCCATCCCGGCGACTCCTTGGACTTTGGCACTGACAAGTTCAGGGGTTCGTCAACTTTAAAACTATACTGCACTGCACATTCACTGTCCGCAGTCCTAGCACCACGCTGCAACAACTGTTCCTGCAGCTTGTTTCTGTGCGCACTCACAAACTTTCGTTCGCACTCCCTTTGCTCTGGCGTACTCTTCTCTTGATATACTAAAAGTTTTTTTGAGTCAAAGTTTCTTTTCACCTTTATCAACTGACTGACTGTCGATTTCCTTTGTTCTTCTTTCGTATTTAAGTGTTTATTTGATAATCCTAAAATGTACTCTATCGTGTGAGGCGTAGGCTTCTTCGGCGGCTTTCCGTACACATGTGGATGCCATGACGGCTCGTAGCTCTCTTCTCTTTGGTTGCTTCTACTCTCTTCTTCAGATTCATTGTGTATTTGTTCGTTTACTTCTCTATAATCTAACTGATCGATTTCTGATTTCCCACCGTCAGTTACATCATCAGCTATTACTAATTCTTCTTCCTTGTCATCGACGTCAATATCTATCTTCTCTTCTGGGCTGTCCGATTTTCTCAGCATATTGATAGTCTAAAGAGTAATCATTGGAGTAATTAACGTCTATCAATCTGTCCGCCTGTCCAATGAGATTCGGTGCGACGTAATTAGAAACTATAGTTTGCATTTCTTCTCCCCCGTTCTCTTTCTGTCTGTCCTCTGTGGAATCTGCTTCTCTTTCCGCGCTCATGTGTGTTCTTCACCCGCGATTCGTACGGAAATAGTCGCTCATGTTTGTTTTTATGATTGAATTAGCGCTTAATAGGCCCTAGCTGATGGTGAGAGGTCGTTTGATGTAGGCGCGGCTTTGAAGTCGCGCGCCGATGTTCTCGGCTTCCTGTAACAAACAGACGGACGATTTGAGTCTTATTGAGTGAGTAAACGCGGCATAACTAGGGTTACCATCATTCCTATATGCTTATTACGGATAAATCAAAAACCAATAATTTAACATATTTACTTAAAACTTGTAGAGTATATTGGTGAGAGGATTCTTATGCAGAAATCCAGGTGGTTAGGTGGTGCCAGCTATTACTGTGTTTCGGTCTGAGGAAAATATTACTAATAGCTAATCACTGGGCATAAGAGATTTAAGAAGTAACACAGGGTGACTCAGCACTCGTTGTCGGCAGACGATGCACTTACCATCAGGTCAACGTTTTGCACGTCTCGTCACTTTATCCAATAGACAAAAGACTATAAAACAAATTAAGAGATTTAATATTTAAGATACTTTATTAAAAATACGTCGTTTTATTGTAGGAAGAGTTTCATATTTTTCATTTAAATGGTACCCTGATTTAGTATTTCCAAAATTTTAGTCTCTGTCTTAATTAAACAATATTATTTTTAAAAATATTGTATCTTAAATTAGTTTAATAATAAAACGATTTTAAAATACAAAAAAAACACTGTTTCGTCCCGTATTACTGAATCATATGCATTTAATAGAATCAGGCGTTACTTAACTATTGTAGTGGTGCCGGCACCGGGTATCGAACCCAGGTAACTCGCGTACTATGGAGTTTGAAACTAACGGCTAGCCCTGGACCTACCACGGCTCTCGATACATAGGTACGTAATTATTAATTCGTAATTATTTTCTTGTGTATATTTTATAAATACAAATTAATGCACCAGGAACTGGTGGTACCACCGCTGTGCCGGTTATTCTGGCGTAAAGCAGTAGTGTGCAAACATTACTGTATTGTGGTCCGGGCACTGGGAGCTAGTGCAATTACTGGGCATGGGACTTAAGACCTGATATATCTGGGTGACGGGAGCAGTGTAGTGCACTGAAATGTTGGAGGTGACACAGCATTTGTCGTGGGCAGACGTTGCACTTGCCATCCGGTGAAAGTTTTGTTTGTCTCGTCACTTTTATCTAATAAAAAAAATAAAATAAAAAAAGATGTCACCGTGTAGCAATCGACCAGGTAAAACAACACTTTTTACGGGACTGTCCGATTGATGCCCAAACTCATGGTGCTCCCTAGCTAGATCGGTTGAAGCTCTCTATCGGTTATTCAAAGTGCATTCAGCAATTTCGCATCATTTCCGTGTAATATCGGAATAAGTACGCCTCATATCTCTATTTTAATTTCGAACTAACGAAGTATTAGCCGCGGCTTGTTGTGGACAACATGAAAGGTTGGAAGTGATTGAGATAATTGTTTTATATCTCTCAATGTACGTTATGACGTTTCTTCTATGATGCGTTATTAAAAGAAATAATAATAGAAATGACGTTTATTTCATAAAGTGTAGAGACGAGCAAAACGTTCACCCGATGGGAAGTGCAACGTCTGCCTATAACAGATGCTGTGTTACTCAGAATATTTCTGTGTAGCATCACACTGCGCATGTCACCCTGATACATAAGTTCTTAAGTCTCATATGTCCAGTGATTACGCTAGCTCATATAGATAGATATCTTTGTACAAACGTCTCGCGTTACGTATTTTTGTTTTATTGGAGATAGTGACGAGACGAGCAAAACGTTCAGCTGATTGTAAGCGCAACGTTTGCCCATAACGAATGTCACCCAGATCAATTCTGTGTGACAGTCGTTACCAAACTGCGCCCGTCACCCTGAGACATCAGTTCTTAAGTCTCATATGCCCAGTGATTACGCTAGCTCTGTGTCCTTCAAACCGAAACACAGTTATGTTTGCACACTATTACTTCACGGCAGTATAACTGGCCCTGGGGTGGTACCTACCTAGACAAATTCCTGCATAGGAATCCTACACCACAATGAGTTATATATAAACACTTAGTGGAATCCGTCTAGTTATTCTGCTGTCAGGCAGTAGTGTTCAAGGCTTCATCATCATCATCATTTCAGCCTATCACTAGTCCAATAAAATTTTGTAGCTCTCATTTTCATCAGTTGAACATGAACATTGACATCACTTGAAAAATAATCGTCAAAACCAGTATGAAAACAATTATTTAACAGAAATTCGTTAAACACTTTTATAAGTGATCTTCATTGTGATCTTCAAGTGATTACTAAGCAAAAATACAACTTGCTGACTAAAAACCATTTTTGACAAATTAAGGAGCGTCTAAAAGGCCGAAAATCTCTTTAAATCTTTCATACGTGATGCATAAAACAAAAACAAATACATCAGCGGGGCTATTACGTATCCAAAGTGAAGATCACTTATGAAAGTGTTGAACGAATTTCTGTCAAATAATGGTTTTCATACTGGTAATGGTTAATGAAAATGACGATTATTTTTCATACGACGTCTTTTTTGTTAATCATTACCAGTATGCAGACACTTATTTAGCAGATATACGATCAACACTTTTATAAGTGATCATCACTTTGGATACGCAATAGCCCTGCTGAACGTTGTTCAAAAAGGGATTTTTTTTTATAGGAGAGGGGGCAAACGAGCAAGTGGCTCACCTGATGGTAAGTGATCACCACCGCCCATGAACAACCGCAACACCAGAGGAATCGCGGGTGCGTTGCCGGCCTTTGAGGAAGGAATAGGCTCTTTTCTTGAAGGTCCCTAAGTCGTATCGGTCCGGAAAAACCGCCGGCGGCAGCCAATTCCATAAAGTGGTAGTGCGTGGCAGAAAATTCCGGATCATTAATTACAACTCTTATTAGTCTTAAATAACATAACAAACCGACAATACGAAAGATTATGATATTAATCGATATTATAAGTCGACTGTACCGACAGACTTGCGGAAGTCCCGACAGCGACGTGTGTGGGCCCTTTGATACCACCGACAATTTTATATCTGCCTCTCACAATCCATATCACAACCCAAACTGAACCTTTCTCCTTAGAAAAGACAGTATCTTAACATCAACATCACAAACCGAACGGCAAAAGTAAAATGGTTTTATTATAATTTTAATGGAGACCGTCGGAAGTTACAAGCTAGTTGCGAATCCAACATGGCCGTTTGACAGAACGTATCTCAAAGCAAATGGCCACATTAATAGTTACATTTCCTGAATTAATTTACTTTTTTAATCCCCCTTTGATTTTGTTTAATACATTCAACAGCTAATGTTGTCACCGGGGCTCGGAATAGCCGCGATAAACAGGATACATCCCACTAGGAAAGATCACACGAACATCTAAATTGTGATGTTATTGACAAAACGAAATCTGTAAAACCACTTTACTCAACAGTGTGTTTTATTACACATCACTCAATCTTAAAATTCTATCATATCATGCCAATGCTTCAACAAAAAATGCGCGCGCGTAATTCACAGTACACGGGACAGATGTGAAACTAATTATAAAAAAACTAGCCGATGCCCGCAAGTTCATATACGAGTATTTGATTTGGTTGATAAAGGTTTTTTTAAATATCCCGTGTGGACTATTTGGTTTTCCGAGATAAAAAAGAGCCGTGGTAGCTCAGGGGCTAGGCGCTCGCTTTAAGTTTCATAGAACGCGAGTGACCTGGGTTCGAGTCCCGGTGCCGGCACCAATAAAATTGTTAATTGCAATTTTAAGTGCTGATTTACCACGTGCTCAGGCGGTGAAGGAAAACATCGTGAGGAAACCTGCATGTCTGAGAAATAAAAAAAATAATAATTCGATGACATGTGAAGTCCGCCAACTCGCATTGGAGCAGCGTGGCGGATTCTTCCTAGCTCCAAAACCCTCTCAGAAATGAGAGGAGGCCTCGTGCTCAATAGTGGGACATTTATAGGTTGAAACTTTTTTTTTTGGAGATAAAAAAACGAATATTTCGGACTTCAAAACTGAAATCCAAACTTTATTGTATATAATTTCGGTGATGTAATTGCTGTTAGCCTTTTTGACTTTTACAGCTTCATCGGATACTGTGCTCACGGGCCAGGGGCCCGCGTGCCAGGTTTGGTTTGACCTCAAACATAAATAAATAATAACCTCGTAAATTCGGCTTTATTGTACAAGAACTTGTTGTCGCAGTCATAGTTGATTCTTTTGTTGTTTGTTTCATAAGTTTTTTATTTTCAGTTTTTTTTTAATTTATGCTAATTAATATATTAATATTATAGTAATTATATAAATTCTTTTTAAAATAGTTCTTTTTTCTTAAATTATTGCAGTAAGTCTTTTTTTCTTACTCGTGTAAGTTTAAAATAGTAATTAAGCATAGAAATTGATTTTAATTATAGTTTTAATTCATCTGTAAGCGTTAACAGACTGTATCACCTGACTTTCCGTGGTTGCCTTAAATAAATAAATAAAGTATCCTATGTCCGTCCCCATGATTCAAGCTATCGATGTGCCAAATTTTGTCAAGATCGGTTCAGCGGTTGAACCGTGAAAAGGTAACAAACAGACAGAGGGACAGAGAGAGTTCGCATTTTTAATATTAGTAGATAACTGTTTCGCGCCCGATTCGCTCGGCGTAAATTAATATTTAGACATATTTGACTTTTTCATGATAACGGAATGTTATAAAGTATCCTATAACAACAAGTGTGGCGGCTTAAGAGAACCTACCACCCCATCTCGTCCCGTGGGTGTCGTAAAAGTCGACTGACTAAAATTAAAACTAGAAGATGAGCAGAAGCATCTTCGTGGACTATCTGAATAAATAAACTGCGGTTGCGAACCCGCCTGCCAAGCGTGGCAACTACAGCAAAATCTCCCCAAAATGAGATCTACCAACTTTTATGGCAATCTATGGGTGAGGCTGTTTTCGGCAGTGGACTACTGATAGGCTGAAATGATGGTAATGATAACATTTTCCATGACAAAGTGTACCCGAATTTCATTAAAATCCCTGCAGCGGTTTGAGCGCGAATGAATTACAAACCAACAAACATACATTATCACGTTTACAATATCATGAGTTGAGAACCCGCAACTACGTCCGCGTTGATTTTTTTTTTCTAAATACTGGGACTTTCTTTGATTTTCCAGAATAAAAGTAATATAGTCTCCAGGATGAAAGCTATCTCTGTCGCGTATTTTGTCAAGAGCGATTCAACAATTTAAATTTGAAAAGGTAACAAACAGACAGAGGCAACAGGGAGAGCTACTTTCGCATTAATAATATTAGTATGTATAAGGATTTTATTGTAATAAAAATAACAATATATACTTAATATAATAAAATAACCATAAAATAACTGCTCAGTATATAAACAATTATTAATTAATCAAAAATATTGATTAAGAACATAAACGAGCCCAGCAACATGCACGGCTCATAATTCTCTTTTTTTTCTCTCTGGTCAAGTACTTATCTTCCGTTCTTATGAAGGCAACGTTGAACTCAAAATCGACCTGAAAATATTTAGTCACTTTGCGCCCAGAAAAGTGTTATTTAAAAAAAAATTACACAGTCCGCTGGCTGAGAAAATCTATTACCCCATCTGATCCTGTGAGTTTCTTTAAAAGCAGACAAAAATAGTCGACAAGAAAATGGAAATGGCCGGGATACGCATACAACAGGATAACTATATGAAATGCTGGTACTGTTTATTGTACCTAAAACACACTCTAGAGCCCGGAGATGGTACGGTAGAGTCTGGACTCTACACTAAACTGCTGGCAGTTGCTTACGAGAGCCGATGACGATTTTAGTTCAGAAGTTCACTACGAAAATCGAAGACCGATCGCCTCACTATCTCACTCACTGATCATTCATTCTATTGAATGGCCTTAATATCGGAAACAAAGCCGTCCGTAGAAGTTGCGTCCGAAGTAATTTGGTTATATGATCTACGTTTCACTTCCTTCGTTGCTTCGGAATCGGTCCGAAACTTCATACTTCGATTTTCGTAGTAGCAAACGTACGCCTCAGACAACAGGGCACGCACCTTAATCGGCTTAATGGGTTCGAATGCCAGTCGGAGTCTAATTTTGTGCAAAAACATGAATTGTTGGTTTACATACTAGCATACCTCCGATGTTATCGCATCAGTGTTACATGGGGCGAGGGAAGGTCAGGACTTATTTAAAAAAACAAATCTCCACACCAATATTATATTATTATAAATTATCAGATACGTTAACAGCGTTCCGTAAGTGAAGCTAAGAATGGGCGGCAAATGTCGCCTTCCTGACGTCGCCGTGACTACGCAATTGCAAGGAAAGAGACAATCTTACTCCGTTCACAACGAGAGTGACAAGGATAATCAGCGCGTGATCATGAAAGTATATCATGTTGTCACTGCGTTCGGAACGCTTTCTTTACTTGTCTTCTGGGAATATGACGTATCTATATATTGTAATATCATTGGCCCCACACGTACACGAGTATATCGTGGGTACGTGGACTCCGACTGTACGTGGACTTCTAACACAATTTTCGATGAGTTAATTGCTGTTAGCCTTTTTTGGCTTTTACAGCTTCATCGGATACTGTGCTCACGGGCCAGGGGCCCGCGTGCCAGGTTTGGTTTGACCCAAACATAAATACATAAATAAACTCCTACAATAACCTCGACATTCGGACTGTCGCGTTTGCTGCAGTGCTTGCGCGATTTAGAATATCTCTAAAAGGTTTTTAAGACCGTCCGAGGGAGGCTGCGGGCCTCCATTCGAACTGTCGACTTGTGTGTCGGTAACTCTGGGCGGTGAGAACCGCCCTGGAACACGGGTGTACCGTGTGTACCACCCTGGAACAAGGGTGTATCGTGTGTAGCGTGTGTGGTGTATCGCTTGTAGCGTGTGTGGTGTATCGTGTGTATCGTGTGTAGCGTGTGGTGTATCGTGTGTATTTCTAACACAGGGCCCGCGACGTAGAAGTTGGGTACTCTAACGTGCCATTAACGGCCACGTGGTCGTTTGCGCGTACACTTGTGCTTCGGACAGTCGGAAGTGGTCGCCGTGGACGTAAATCGGTCAGGCAATTATAACCATAAGTTACGCAATATTTAACATAAGCCTACAATACTTTTAGAGCAGAATCAGCACTAGCGCGTGTCTCGTATGCACTTTACGTTCCCACATTAAAGTATAGAAATTTCCGCTTACGACTGCATTGACGTCATGACTTATTGTTTTAAGCGACTCAACAGATGCGACTATTTTATTGACGTACGATTGTAGACCGTATTCATAATTGTGTACTGTCTATTGTCGTGTGATAATGGAAAGGGTGTAATACCTCACATTTCGAACACAGCAATTGGCCTCCCATTCCTAACGCTTACACTGCTTATCGTTTGCATCGGCACATTCCGAAATCCTTCGAAGGAATATTCATCATTTCAGTCTATCACTAGTCCACTGCTGAACATAGGCCTCCCCCATAGATTAACTCAAAGTCGGTAGCTCTGATTTTGGGATGCTTTGCCATAGTTGCCACGCTTGGCAGACGGGTTGGCAGCCGCAGTTTTTTTTTATTGCATAAAGTGAAGAAACGAGCAAAACGTTCACGTGATGGCAAGTGCAACGTCTGCCCATAACAAATGCTGTGCTATCCAGAAAATTTCTACGTGACACTACACTGTGCCCATCACCCTGAAACATAGGTTCTTAAGTATCATATGCCCAGTGATTACGCTAGCTCACAGTGCCCTTCAAACCTTCCTTGCCCTTCAAATTTATTGAGACGTTCTAGGAAGATGCTGCTGCCCATCTCCTGGTTTTAATTTTCCCTCAGTCGACTTTTACGACACCCACGGGATGAAATGGGATGGTATATTCTCTTAAAAAACCGTCGCCACACGGCAATATATTTTGATAATGTCATACACATACGTATAAGTACCCAGAGTGTGGTAACTTTTTTTTATTAGAGAAAGCGACTCGACGAGGAAAAACGCTCACCTGATGGCAAGTGCAACGTCCGCCCACAACAAACGTTGCGTCACCCAGAGACATCAGTTCTTAAGCTTCATATTTCATTTCATACTCGTATGTCGGCTCGGTTGGCGCAGTGGCTAAGCCCTTGGCTTCTGCACCGCGGGTCGCGGGTTCGATTCCCGCACGGGACAAATATTTGTATGGCCTACATATAGTTGTTCCGGGTCTGGGTGTTTGTGCATGTGGAATTTATGTCTGTAAAACGCACCCACGACTCAGGAGAAATCCTACTGTGGGGGTTTAATTTAAAAAAAAATGCCCAGTAATTACACTAGCTAGCAGTGCCCTTCAAACCGAAACGCACTTATGTTTGCACACTACTGCTTCACGACAGAATTACTGTCACTGCGGTGATACCTACCTCGACGTACTCGTGTTTAAGAATCCTACCAGTGAAAATATGATAATTTATAAGTTTAATTAATGTTAGCAGAGATCTCCTTATCGGGACGCAATGGAGAGCAGTCCGCTCTGCCCCACTGCGGGTTCGCAGAATAATTTAGAAGCGTTTAGTTTCTAAGGACGAATCATTTATGACGACAATGAATCTTAACTAGCGCAGCGTCCATGGTACCTTAATACCGTATCACGGCTTCAGGCCTTGGATACCCGCCGTATTAAATAACTATTCCAAATAAAAAAATTGAAATGTCTGTTTGTAATAACAAAATAACAGTATACGCAATGCTTATGAAAGTATTACAAGAGAAAAAGTATTTTCAAAAATTTTGTCTGTCTCTTTGTTCTCTAATCTCCGAAACGACTGGACCGATGTTGATGGGACTTTGACAGATAGCTGATATGATAGCAGGTAACTGAGGCTTCTTTAATTTTAGAAATATAACTTCAAAAATGAAATTTTAAAAATAAAATAACCCGAATTATTATTCGGGTTATGCGCACAAAAAACCCAAAATACGATTCAAATAGGGAAGTATATATGTCATCGATCGGGGTCTGCTTTTTTACACGCGAGAAACCGCGGGCTGGTTTATCGTAAAGTTTTTTTTTTATTGCATAAAGTGATGAAACGAGCAAAACGTTCACCTGATGGTAAGTGCAACGCCTGCCCATAACAAATGCTATGCCACCCAGAAAATTTCAGTGTGACACTACACTGTGCCCATCACCCTGAGACATAGGTTCTTAAGTCTCATATGTCCAGTGATTACGCTAGCTCACAGTGCCCTTCAAACCGAAACACAGTAATGTTTGCACACTACTGCTTACCTAGACGGACTCCTGCATAGGAATCCTACCACCAGCAGTTATTAGTAATTTATGAGTAGTAGTAGTAGTAGTAGCAGTAGTAATTCATGAGAAAGCAAGGGCTTTCGAATACCTCGTGTGTTCCGAAAGGCTTCTGTAAACCACTAGTTCCTTTAGCCCAAGAGAACATGATCATCAATACATCAATTATAAATGAATTAAGAATCCAATAACGCGTGAGAGGCTGCGCGTTATTAACCAACCGTTGCGTATCTCTTAATCGTGTTCACGCAATCGGCCGATCTGTTATCTAACACGCTATCTCCGTCCGCGCATATCAAACGCCTGAGAAACATGCAATTATTATAGTAGCTTTACTCGTTTCGTTACACGGATCTTCCGTAATGTTAATTTACACTAATTATGACGTCCCACTAGTCTGTTTTAATCATAATGATGTTTTAGAACAACCGATAGCATTCAACTGTGGACATTATGAAGGTGCATAAGGTTTTCTTATGCACCTTCTTTGGCGCAATGAGAGTTTGAATACAACGTTTGAAAACGAATGGTTTCTGACGAAAAAGAGGAAAACGAGTACTTTGAAAAAAGTTGGAAAAAATAAAGAACTACGCAACATACGTTGCCGGGTTTGTTTTCGCTCATAGTAATTAATATGTTTTGAACTAGCTGTACCCCGCGGTTTCGACCGCGTGAAAAAGCCGACCCCGGTCGATGATTTGACCCAACCGACCCTATATGAATCGGATTTTAGGAATTTAAATTGTTCGCGCGGAACCCTAATTATTTTTCAAAAATTAAAGTAGCCTAAATTACCCGCTATAATATCAGCTATCTGTCAGTGAAAGTCCGGTCAAAATCTGTCCAGCCGTTTCGGAGATTACGAACAAACAGACCAAAAATTAAGTACCGTATATACTTCCATAAGCATTGAGTAACAAGCTGTTATTTTGTTATTACAAACAGACACTCTAATTTAACTTATTTGTATAGATAATTCATAATTGTTTATATACTGATCTGTTTTTATAGTGATAATATCCTCCTGATCGATTTTCGACCACAGCGACGACTTCCGAATACTCTAATATTACTGGTGGTAAGATTCCTATGCAGGAATCCGTCTAAGTAGGTACCACCCCAGGGCCAGTTATTCTCCCGTGAAGCAGTGTACAAACATTACTGTGTTTCGGTTTGAAGGGCACTGTGAGCTAGCGTAATCACTGGGCATATGAGACATAAGAACTAACGTCACAGGGTGATGGGCACAGTGTGGTGTCACGCAGAAATTTTCCGGGTGACACATAATTTGTTATGGGCAGACGTTGCACGGTTGCTCGTTTCATCACTTTATTCAATAAAAGAAGAAGCCAGCAGGAGATATTACAGTGACAATTGTACGCAGAAACTCAAACGCATTCACTCGTCCAGGGGGTCTATGGCTGAAATCGAAATACGAAGTTTCGGCTGACATATCGCACGTGTCCTGCCACGTGGTTTCACGTTTTCTTACATTCTTTCAAAATACTGCGTAGGAATCCTACCAGTGAAAATATTTTATTTTTGTTAAAAAAAAACGATGCCCACATTAGGATTTCTCGTGTGTGGTGCGTTTTACATACATATATTTCACATGCACAACAACAACCAGGCCCGAAAACCAACAAATTGTGTTTTGCACAATTTTTGGTTTCGGCTGGAATTCGAACCCAGGACCCGCGGTGTAGAAGTCAGGTACGCTAACCACTAGGCAAAGGCCTCCTCATTATAAAAAATGAAGCGCAGTCCGCTCTGCCTCACTGCGGGTTCGCAGAATTATTTATAAGCGTTTAGTTTCAAAGGACGAATCATTTAAAATTATTATCCTTACAAGGAGGTCATCCTTTAGAAATTAAAATGTTACGTCGCAGACACCCCAGTCGGCTGTCTCGTTCATTTCTCTTAATTATATAATTTCTACGCATAAAAGAACAACGAGCAGAAATGAACCTTGTTCTTTTGCTACTTACTTGCAACTTTTTAATCAACGCATGGCTCAGTAATCAACCGAAGTGAATATAAAAGTAAAGTAACAGCCTATAAACTATCCACTTAGCATCAGGTGAGCAGGGGGTCTACTGTGTAACTCTGGTTGGTTTCGTGATCGGTATCATTTGATCCCATTAACCAATGAATGAGCTTCATGCGATAAAATCATAATTTCCGCATATCAATAGTCCACTGCTGAACATAGGCCTCCCACATAGATTGCCACAAAAGTTTGTAGTTCTCATTTTAGGGAATTATGCTATAGTTGCCACGCTTTGCAGGCGGCGGCGCGCAATAGTCAATAATCACACCGCGTACACAAGATTCACCCGTGTTCCAGGGCGGTTCTCACCGCCCAGAGTTAAACGCGAGCGCGAATCCTCCTTCGGACGGTCATTAGACGACTTAAAATATTTAAGATTTTCGAAATCGCGAAAGCACGCAGCGAACGCGACACAGTCCGAACTTCGAGGTTTTTGTAGGAGTTTTTATTTATTTATTTATGTTTGGGTCAAACCAATCCTAGCACGCGGGCCCCTGGCCCGCGAGCACAATATCCGATGAAGCTGTAAAAGTCGAGAAGGCTAACAGAAATTACATCACCGAAAATATATATTTGCAGGCGGGTCGGCAACCGTAGTATATTTATTTAGATGTTCCAGGAAGATG
The DNA here is from genome assembly GCA_019845155.1 of Luehdorfia chinensis. Taxonomy (NCBI): domain Eukaryota; kingdom Metazoa; phylum Arthropoda; class Insecta; order Lepidoptera; family Papilionidae; genus Luehdorfia; species Luehdorfia chinensis. Next base: position 979,872 of record JAHVAK010000696.1, read on the forward strand.
CTGCTGCCCATCTCTTGGTTTTCATTTTCCCTCCGTCAACTTTTACAACACCCACGGGATGAGATGGGGTGGTAGGTTCTCTTAAGCCGCCTCCACACGGTTACACAGTAGCCCCCCCCCCCCCATATTGCTAGTCGCTTACTTGTAAAAAATAATTTGCCCCAGTCTGAGCAAGGAAACATCTCACGATGAAGTATTTTTAATTCTTAGACACGACGTTTTCACCGATGAGCGCGTGGTTAATGTAACAATTCTAACCCAGCTAACACACAGATTTCAGATCAGATTTGATTTTCAGGGCTGGATATGATTGACCCGTGTCTCTGACACTACCTAACGGTCCCATCGTCGGACATCAGATGTTTACTACTTTACCGCACTATAACGTGCCTTGCGGTAATGAACTTGTGATTGATAACTAAATGTCGACTTCATCTAAAACACGCATTTCCCTTTCTCGTATCGATATGCGATATTTATACCAACACTAGCTAAGCCCCGTGGTTTCGCCCGCGTTACACTCCCTAACCACGATACGGTCAGTCACGATACAGGCCACACTGTACACACAGTTAATAGTTTTAATATAACACGCACCACGACGCGCGACCGCCGTAGAGAGCGGCGCGCAGCAGTCGACATTCACACCGCGTACACACGATACACCCGTGTTCCAGGGCGGTTCTCACCGCCCAGAGTTACCGACACACAAGTCGAAAGTCCGAATGGAGGCCCGCAGCCTCCCTCGGACGGTCATTAGACGACTTAAAATCATTTGAGATATTCGTATTCGAAGTCGCGCAAGCACGCAGCGAACGCGACACAGACCGAATTTCGATTTGTTTGTAGGAGTTTATTTAAGTATTTATGTTTGGGTCAAAACAAACCTGGCACGCGGGCCCCTGGCCCGTGAGCACAGTATCCGATGAAGCTGTAAAAGCCAAAAAGGCTAACAGCAATTACATCACCTAAATTATATATCGCCCACGTTAAATAAGCCTACCTGACTGCGCCGTACTGGCATAGTACCTCTCTCTGAGCAATCACAATTCGGTTTTTCTAGGTAATGCGTCATGCTTGTGAACAGGTGCTGTTGGTGGAGGCTGGTCTACTCGAGTTTGCAATACATTATTATTATACATACATTTCTTATTGAATTTTGTCTAACATGTTGTCATGGAGTGTGCTCTGGTTTTCTTTGAGACCGTTCTTTGTAAATTTATTTATAATGTACTTTTGACTGCTATAAAAAATAACATAAATTCATGAATTTGTGCTTTCGAAAAATCGCCATGCCTTTAATTGTTAAGTTATACGTAAACTTCCCAAGTCCTGGTCGCGGCTTAGCCCGGTCTAACTTAGAGTGTCTATCGTCTCGACAGTAATGATACGGAACTACGAATTCAAATGACGCGCATTTGAATTTTAAAAGAAGATCGCAAAATAACTCTATTTATCACATTTGGAACTAACCGTGTGGTAGCAGCTGAAAAGAATCTACTATCCCATCTCATCCTGTGGATGTCGTAAGAGTCGACAGAGGGAAAAAAACAGGAGATGGACAGCAGCATCTTCTTGGAACATCTGAATAAATAAACTGCAGTTGCCAACCCGCCTGCCAAGCGTAGCAACTATGGCAAAATCCGCCCAAAACGAAAGCTACAAATTTTTGTAGCAATTTGCGGGGAGGCCTGTGTTCAGCAGTGGACTAGTGATAGGCTGAAATAATGATGAACTAAATTTTATAGAATAACGCATTAGTTTACTGGTCCTATGCAGGAATCCGTCTAGGTAGGTATCAACCAAGGCCAGTTATTCTGTCGTGAAGCAGTAGTATGCAAACATTACTGTGTTTCGGTCTTAAATGCACACAGAGCTAGTGTAATCACAGGGCATATGAGACCAAGAACTTATGTCGCAGGGTGACGAGCGCAGTGTGGCGTCACACAGAAAAGTTCTGGGTGACACAGCATTTGTTATTGCCAGACGCTGCACTTACCATCTGGTGGACGTTTTGCTCTTTTTGTCACTTTATCCTATAAAAAAATAGTCTTATTAACTCTGTTAACCTCTTTTGTAACAAAATTTGCAACCAAATTTTGTAGCGTGACTGTTTCTAGTAGTCTGACTACTGAACATTAGAAAAAATATAAAAGAACTGAAATTTCTTAGGGGCAATAACAGTATAATTAAAGATTCGAATTTGACGTTCGAATTGAACGTTTCTATATGTAACATTTTAAAATGAAACATTTCTGACGCAAGCGGGACGTAAAATAGAGAAAGAAAAGGAGCGAACTGGTGGGATTCCTATGCAGGAATCCGTCTAGGTGTTACCACCGCAGGCCAGTTACTCTGCGGTGAAGCAGTAGTGAGCGAACCAGGAACGTTCGGTTTGTAGGGCACAGGGAGCTAGCGCAATCGCTGGGCATATGAGACTTAAGAACTGATGTCTCGGGATGACAAGTAATATGGGTGACACAGCATTTGTTATAGGCAGACGTTGGACTTCATCCATCCAGACCATCAGGTGAACGGTTTGTTCTTTTCGTAGTATAGTTTATTTAATAAAAATAACCAAAGATTGGTCCCTTTCATAACATTTATATTAGATAACTCTTTTATTTTATTATCTAAAAACTATGAATATAAAATTAAATAACGTAACATAACCTAATGACTTAGCTACATCTAATACACTCTAAATGTAAACATAAATGGACGAACATTTCGCAAACTATTAATTACAAAAGGATCGCCGTCGCCGATGTTCGTAACAGAGTGCCTACACAATAAAAACAATTCAACAAATGCAATAATGCGATAATTCAATGACACGCACATATTGTGGCGCAGTCGTGACAATTTCGTAAATATCTTTACATGTTTATTCAATCACTTATTGAAATTATCGATACAATAAACAACGTAACTTAATTATAATGTTGTTATCTTGTAAAATTAATACCGTTCACAGCTCAACTGTTGAATCGATCTCGGCCAAATTCGGCACAGAGATAGCTTGCGTCCTGAAGACGGACGCAATTACGCCTTAATTCGGAAAATCAAAAAGAGTTTCCACAGTATTTTTAGAAACCTAAATCCACGCAGACGTAATCGCGTGATTCAGTAATATACAAAATAGTGTGAACACTATTACATGGCCACCCCATCTTATTTCGTTGGTGTCGTAAGGGAAATACCTGGGAAATCTGACGGTGTCAGTCTGTCAGGTGGCCAAATTGCCATCTCAAACAATGTCAGACCGAAAATACGCAGATGGTAGGATTCCTATGCAGGAGTCCGTCTAGGTAGGTCACCACCCCAGGGCTAGTTATTCTGCCGTGAAGCAGTAGTGTGCAAGCATTACTGTGTTTCGGTTTGAAGGGCACTGTGAGCTAGCGTAATCACTGGGCATATGAGACTTAAGAACTTTTGTCTCAGGGTGATGGGCACAGTGTAGTGTCACACAGAAATTTTCTGGGTGGCACAGCATTTGTTATGGGCAGACGTTGCACTTACCATCAGGTGAACGTTTTGCTCGTTTCATCACTTTATGCAATAAAAAATAAATAAAAAATCGGCACCGGATTACGGGGCAGCGACGTCTGGTACTGCCATGGCGAGGTGATTACGGCAAATTCTACCTGCTTGTGAAAGGAATGTCCAGCTGTGGGATATTAAGAGATTGATAAAGAAGTAGAGAAATACTTAATGACCCAAAGAAAACAGTTTACTAACAATATTTATTTATAACATTCTAGCAAATTGACTAACACAACGCAAGGTATATGTATATAATTAAAATCTTATTTACATAACGGAAATCTCGAACGAATTAATTAAATCTTCAATTCATTAGACAAAATTATACCAATCAGAATTTTGAAATACTCACCTGACAAGTCCAATATCCGTGACATAAATCACTTACACGGTCACGTTTAAAAAATCACTTGAACGCCACAGATTAAAAACTGAATAAAGATTAAATAGAACGAAAACAATCAGTGTTTCGGAACGATTCGTGAATGGGCCACTTCCGAGCTCGAGTGTCAATGCATTGTGGCGGGAACAATGGCGACGGAGAAACGCTTTAGAAGCGATTGTCGTGCGACGGAACGTGGGGCCGTACTGACGTTGAAACCTCTGTGTGGGTGTACGGACGTGTTTGCGTCCGTGCAGATGATGTTATCCACCCGTATGCGTGTATACACACGACTCAGTGCTCTGTGTGCGAACAGGACAGGGAGCTGTTAACGCGGCGATCCTCGCAGTTAGACTAACTCACATCCAAATCGCTTAATTTTATGAGTTGTTGCCTTCTCCACCCCCTCGTTGGGAGCTTGCGTTGTGACCTTTGCGCGACGGGCAATAACATTTTTAGTTGCATAAAACAAAATAGATGAAATCCATGCCTATTGATTTATTACTGATAATATTTCACACAGAACAGAACAGAAGATCACATAAAACGATTGGCTATGTCCAAACTTTATTTCGAATTAGGCTTAAAAACTAAGGTGCAGATGTAAAACGTTAATTTGACGGCTGATCCTGGGAAAAATCATGCCTCAACATAACAGAATATCATCTGATACTGATGAGGCGGTAATACTACTTGTATTACCGCCTATTGCATTTCATCTTATTTTTATAGGATGAAGTGAAAGGATTAACAAAACCATTCACCATAATATGTGCAACGTCTGCCCATAAGAAATGCTGTGTTACCCAGCCAATATTTCTGTGCATCAGTTCTTAAGTCTCAGATGCCCAAAAATTACACCAGCTCTCAGTTCTCTTCCGACCGAAACAGTAATATTTGCACACTACTCCTTCATGGTAGAATAACTGGTCTGAGTGGTACCTACCTAGACGGATTACCTGCATCGGAATCCTACCACGAGTATCAGGGAATTTAAAATTAAATCTCTTATCAAAACATCAAGAAACATTTCATTATAGACTACAATAATGAAAACACAGGTGCATGATTTATGCGCAACAATAACATGTGCTTTTCTTGTTTTGTAGGTAAAAAAAAACAAAATATATAAAAATCAATACTATATCCTTACTAATATTGTAAATGCGAAAGTAACTCTCTGTACCTCTGTCTGTTTGATAACTTTTCATGGCTCAACCGCTAAACCGATCTTGAAGAAATTTTACACAGTGATAGCTTGCATTCTGGAACGAACATAGGATACTTTTTGTCCCGGTAAATGAAATAGTTCCTACGGGATATTCAAAAATCTATATCCAAGCGAACGTAGTCACGACCATCAGCTAGTGTAGCTAGTGTATTACAAGGTCCCATTATACTTGACATATTTCAGTGCTAATTAAAAATAAAACCCTGATGATGTCCACTTAGCCCACTTCGATCATAACTACTAATTCTATCTATATATAATATTCTTGGTTCTGAATTTGTCTGTTTTAACTGTGCAGGATATATTATAGTGCCGCAGATGTATGCGCAAACACACTTACTCATACTCGTCATAATTGGGTATTAGTGTACCCAGTACCCACGAGGAATTGGGTAAGCTTAACACTAAGCCTGTCAGCTATCAATCCAAAACAAAATAATAAACTCTGGCAATCTTTCCACATATCACAGATTATAAAGATTAAAAATCATTCAATTATCATTTACTAAAATCTCATAATGATAAAAAATGGTTAAAGATAAAAAACAAATTAAAATTATCTATAACATTAATTGGCAAGATTACCTTCAGTATAAGAAGACATGAAAACATATTGAATATTTCATAAATGCTATAAATTTTATAGACTTTGTTTACTTTATCGAGTCATTTTTGATTGGACTATTATTAATCATATAATTTAATAAAAATATGATTTTAAGACATAACCTCGAAATAAAACAGCGCGAAAAGCACGTCTATACAAAGTCACATCGCTCAAAGCATTTAGCGCCGGCACAGTAGCAATAACTCAGCGCAGGAAATCACGTCATCGCTCTATTACAGCACGCACACACAGGGAACAGTACGCACACGTAAACACTACGCCTGTTGCACGCTACTACAGTATATTCGAAACATAAGAGTGCGGCCCTAAACAATTAATTATAAACAAACTTGATTTAATCTTATGAATGCTTACAAATTTTGGAATTGAATACCTCTTTATTACGCCTTACTCTTAAGGTTTCATTGCTGCTTTTGTGCAAAATATAAACATACCTACAATTAAAAAATATATGGAACTTGGAAGTAATATTACATAAAAGCGATTTACCACTGACTCATCACGGTTATTTCGAAATTACAAGATGTATTGAATTGAAATTTCGCATACATTTACCATTCCCAACAAAGATACCCACTAAGAACGAATTTTAAGAACATTTATCCCTAAATAAGTAAACAGGTTGAACAAATTACGCCCAGGGCGCGCTACAGCCAATCTTATTTAAATGTGTATTATTGTTTTATCACATTATACTTGAGTATTATGATGTTGTGCTATTTGTAATCGAATGAAAACAACTCAGGTATTCAACTTAAGTTTTTAACTTATGCAATATATTTATATTTACAATATATGTTGCAATTATTTTTACTAATAGAACTAGTGACTAGCCGTGATAGCTCAGGGGTTTACCTAAATTTCATTGTACGCGAGCGATCTGGGTTCGATCCCCGGTGCTAGCAGCTCTAATATTGTTCTTTAATTTTAGGTGCTGATTTACCACGTGCTCAGTGGTGAAACAGAATATCGCGAGGAAACCTCACATAATCAAATATCTGTGAAATAGAAATATTTCATGTAAATTCGATGTCTGCCAACCCACATTGGAGCGTCATTGATGGTCTCTTTTTAGCTTATAAGCCTTCTCAAAAATGAGAGGAGGCCTGTCTGAATGAGGCGTCAACAGTAGGACATTTTTAGGTTGGTAGTTACTTAACATTTCTTATAATCTTATCTATCTAGGAACACAACATCTAAGATGTGTGATATATAAAAAAAACCTATACAGATAAACTACATAAGCTCTAAATACTGTACATGTCTAGTTATGTTAGTCTAGTTATGTCATGGTAAATAACGTTTCTAATATGCTGTCTTCGCTATTTTCTTATCTAAAGCAATTACGTATCAAGTACGATAGGAATGCATGATTACTGTTGTTATAAACATATATATGTATTGTGATAAAGTTATTATAAGATGATAAATTGCGATACTGTTAATTTGGCGGATTAACATATATGTCACATTAATTTAAAAGCAATTTAGTAAATTAAATCTTGCGATAAGCTTAACGTATATTTTATAATTATAGGTAATGTTTACAATTGTTTTTCACTTTTGTTATAACATGATAGATTAAATGATTTAAAATAACGAGGAAAGTTTTTATTATTTACTGGTTGGATGCCTCGTGGTAGCGGCTTAAGAGAATCTACCACCCCATCTCATCCCGTGGGTGTCGTAAAAGTTGACAGAGGGAAATGAAAACAAGGAGACAGGCAGCGGTATCTTCCTGGAACATCTGTAGACATAAACTGCGGTCGCCAACCCGCATGCCAAGCGTGGCAACTATAACACGCTCCCACATAAATGAGAGATACAAACTTTTGTGGCAATCTATGGGAAGGCCTATGTTCAGCAATGGACTAGTGAAAGGCTAAATGAAGATGATGATGACTGGACATTATCAAATTGATTTTTGGAATAGATCTTTTTATTAAGCGCCCATACACTAGTTTTATTACTATCAGCGAGACTTAAGAAATTATGTCTCAAGGTGATGGGCGGAATATTTTTCCACACGAAAATGATCTAGGTGACACAGCATTTGTTATGGGCAGACGTTGCACTCCACTATATGAACGTTTTGCTCATCTCATCACATACTTAAGGAAACCAAATTCTCTGTTTTTTGGCACTAACCAAATGGAATAGAAAAGAATCATCATCATCATCATCATCATCACTACAGTCTATCACTAGTCCAAAGCTGAAAATAGGCCAACCCCACAGATTGCCACAATAGTTTATAGCTCTCATTTTGAGGTGATTTTGCCATAGTTGCCCAGCTTGGCAGACGGGTTGGCAACCGCAGTTTATTTAGAAAATAATAGAAATAGAAAATGTAATAGAAATCTATAGATCTCTGGCAATAAGATAGTTTATATTTTATTATAACATCTATTTAGAAACTAGATTAACAAAATGCAACACAAGCTTGTTTCTATTTAAATATGAGTATTTAATAATTGTTAAACTTTAAAAGAATTAATATTCATGAATTTTTGAAAACAAACAAACAATTCGACAATTACATATACCGTTGCGCATATTTACGAAATCAATTACATGACTTAATTCCTAAAGGCATTTATTTTTAGGTACTGAACAGGTGCTGTTCTAGAGGCTGGTATGATTGAGTATGCAAAACAATTTTGTATGTTGTGTGTTCGTGGAGTCTTTTTCGGTGGTCTAATGTGTCTTTATTTTGTATGTTAAAAAATCGACTAAAAAGAGGATTACTAGTTTCTTCTCTTTCAGAGTAATCTCATTCACATTAGACAGTCTAAATATATATTTATTACGTACAAAATATAGAGAATTTCATTTCCAGTCTACCTATGGTCATTCCTCTTGAATAAATAATACCTTCAAAGCCCACAGGGACGCATCTCAGTAAAACACATGTATATACCCTAATTGTGTGCATAACTGCAACAATCGCATCGTTACTATATATCAATTTGACATGTCAACGACGAAACTCATATCAGGCTGTATAAAGCCGATAGGTGTCCGGCAGAGTAGAACAACACCTATCTCTTTCCGATCCAGCTGTTCGACTATGGTGTTGTAACGAGACAGCCTTTATTCGTAGAGAATAATAACCATAATATGCAAAGCTCTCACTATACTGTTCGGAGGAACGCAATGGGGAGTAAGAAATTTATGAGTCATACCGAAATGGCGGCGACGTGGGCCGCCATCCGTCACGTCTCGTTTCCCGCGGGGCCGGAAAGTGGGCTGCGGGTTTGGTCTCTGCCTACCCCTTATATGGAAAAAAGGCGTGGCTGTCATTTTTCTATGTATAAACATACAGTTTGTATGACGTGCCGTTTGTATAAAAGACAAGGGAGTGCACATGTTTTGTTTGTGCGGGGTTTAATTAAGCTTTTTTGATAGTAGAGTTTACCGTCGTATTAAATCGCATAACTTGAATTGAAAGATTTAAACGTATAATTACGATTACAATTGTACTTTTAAACTAAGTGATGATGGTGATGATGTTGACGTCTTCCTAACCGATTTTAAAAAAAATGGCGATAACTTATGAATACTGTCGGAAAGCTATCAACTGTGCAGGAGATATTATAGTGCCCCAACTACTCGCGCCCATTATAACCCTCGTGAAGATTAGTTAGGCTAGAATGCAGTGTCATAAACACGGGGAGGCTAACAGCAATTACATCACCGAAATAATATATAAACACGGGATCAGTCAGGCAAATGTTGGCATTAGCTAGAATTCGAACTCGGAACCCTTCGTCTATAAAAATTTAATTCGTATAAACAACAAAACATTGTGATTTCTTTTATTGATTTTACGTTACATTACTGTAATTTTTTTTAATGAAATAATGTAATGTTGAATTTTGATATTATGGGTGAACTGCATCACCATTCTCTTGAATACGCGCTTCGATAATATGTCTATGATTTACCTAGTTTTGTTCATCATTATCATCATCATCATTTCAGTCCTAGTCCACTGCTGTACGTAGGCTTCCTTAATAGATTGCCACAAAAGTTTAAAGCTTTAATTTGGGGGAAATTTTGCCATAGTTACCACACTTGACAGGCGGATTTGCTATCGCAGTTTATTTATTCAAATGTTCCAGGAAAATCATCTCCTTGGTTTATTCCCCCTGTCGAGTTTTACAACACCTACGGGATGAGATGGGGTCGTAGATTTTCTTAAGCCGTCACCACCTAGAGCAAAATTAAAAGACGAAGAAGAGTGAACAATTATCTGTGAATGTCTGTTCCATATTGATTTATTGGAAATAACAAAAATGGTCAGCAAAAATACTAAATGTGCGACAACCTTCGGACCGACAAAACTTTGATAGGCTAGGTTAGTAGTAACTTTGCACTGAGGGCTAGCGTACTCACTGGGCATATGAGACTTAGCTACTAACTTTTGCGGCAATCTACGAGGAGGCCTATGTTCAGCAGTGGACTGGTGATAGGCTGAATGGAATGATGATGGGAAAATCTATATGAGAAATTAAATATCTGCCCCATGCACGTGAATCATGTTGGACTCCCGGATTTAAAGCTTTCGCAGTTCACTGCTGGAGGACATACAGACATGTGGAGTCAGTACCGCACAAAAATGTTTTGGGTGACAAAGACATAGGGATATTTGTTATGGGCAGAGGTCACCCTTGCCATTAGGTGATCGATTTCCTTATCTCATCACTTTCTGTCATAAAATAAATAACCTTTTACAAATGGGTACTTACTGGTGGTAGGATTCCTATGCAGGAATCCGTCTAAGTAGTATACTGCCGTGAAGCAGTAGTGTGCAAACATTACTGTGTTTCGGTCTGAAGGGCACTGAGAGCTAGTATAATCACTGGGCATATGAGACTTAAGAACTTATGTCTCGAGTGTGACGAGCACGGTGTGGTGCTGCAAAGAAATATTCTGAGTAACACAGCATCTGTTATGGGCAAACGTTGCACTTACCATCAGGTGAACGTTTTGCTCGTCTCGACACTTTATCAAAAAAAAAAAAAATACTGGACATATGAAACTTAGGGGGGCGAGCGCAATGTCATGCTACACAGAAATGTTTTGGATGACACGGCATTTGTACAGACAAATTGCACGTGTACAAACGGCCAGACCCGGCACAACTATCATACAGTTTATCCCTAGCTGGAATCGAATCCGTGACCCATTTCGCAAAAGCCATATTATTATACCCTTCGCCGAAAGAGCCGACGAATTATCAATATTGAATTTACCGCGTAAGTACACAAATAAATATTCACATGTCTTCGGAATCTATTTTGATTTCTCACAGACAGCTGCCTCACGATGTTTTTGTGATCGAGCATGTGGTAAATCAGCACTTAATATCAAGTAAACTGCAATTTGATACTTAAAGTAAACTAAAGAAACATTGTGAAGAACTGTTACAGCCGCTTCAGCTAGTATGAAAAAAGTTTTCTCATGTACAGCTGACAGCTAAAGCATCATGAGAATTTCCACGTAGATACTGTTCGCTCACTCACGCATGTTGTTACTTTTTATCACTTCTCTAATTATTTAATCTTTATTGACCATAAAAAAAGTAAAGGTACAATAGGCGGGCTTAATGCTATATGCATTCTATACTAGCCAACCTTTGGGAAAACAGAAATAGTCAATGGCGGTACAAAAGATGACAAAGATATATAAACAAATTAGACTTAAGAAAAAAAAATGAAAAACATTATCCACATGTACATATCTACAAACATGAAATCAATAAACATATACCTGCACAAAACACACACACACACACTTATACGAGTACATATACATATATATATATTCACACATGCACAAATACATACCTAAGAGAGACATTGAATTCTCGTTATACCTACGGACCCTATGTTTAAAAGAACATTTACTTGTAGGTGTCCTTATGTCGTCAGGAAGTTCGTTCCAAAGTCTAGCAGCTTGGTGAGTAAAGGAGTTGGACATAAAACCAGAATGGTGAAGGGGTATGGAAATAATAAATTTATTAGTAGAACGAAGTTGACGATCATGAAAGTCAGACAGGATATCCCGCTTACACATTTATCACTCAAACAATAAGTTCGGAATGCGTATATAGTCTAGTCGACGTTTTGGTTCGTAATTTATTAGCAGCGTAGCCAGTAGCACGTGGCGCGCGTAGCAAATGGCTACGGCGTAGTTGTTATTGTATTTTGCAATATTGTAACATCTTCCTGTATCACTTTATTAAATTAAAAATATATTTATGTAATACTCCTAAGATATTTAAATATATCTAAGGAACAGTTTCGTAGTAATTTATGAAAAAGGCATGACATTCTTGAAAAAGGTTAGAATATATAGAGACGATATGAATACCAGTAATATAAAATATTTACTGGTGGAGGTATACCTATGCAGGAATCCGTCCACTGTAATGCCAATTATTGCCTTGCAGTTGTATTGTGCAAACATGACTGCCTTTTGGATAGAAAGGTAGCGAGTGTAATGACTGGGCGTATTGTTATGGGCAGACGTTGCCCCTACCATCGGGTGAACGATTTTCTTGTCTGGTTCGTCTTATATAAATAACTGTAATAAAAAATAAAAGGAATAAAAAATCTTTCATTACCATTTCAGCCCCTAACAATTCCACAGCCGAACATAGATTTACTCCATACACCTGCATCCATCGACATCCCGCATAACCGTGCAGGTCCGAGGTTGTCAATCGAGGAAAAAAGATATTATTAGCAGTTTCTTAGTATTTTTTCTTAGTAACTAAATAAATCAAGAATAAATACTTTCATAATAACAAAAAGCAAAAGATATATATCAAATGCAAATAGGAGTTGTAGAGAGAGAGAAACGTGATTCGGCCTCTTCTAAGTTGGTAGGATCTGCCCAAATCGCTTGTAAGGGGAACTAGCGACTGCAGTACCAGATACTTCACACCTTAATAGCTGCTACTGGTCTCCAGAAGTATACAATTGTAACTCTCTATTGTGAAAATTTGATTTGCATACTGATGTGATCGTAAGAACCGGCACTTCCTGCGTAAATATTTTCGAAGACAGCTTATCTGGTACAAAATTATCTGCATAGACTGTTACGTACCTAATATAGCACATTTAAAACTTATGTCTGTCCCGTAAAATTTGTATTTTGGCGCTTAATACTGTTTACCTCTGAGATACAGAATTATTTATTTATTTATTTATTACTTATTTATAGTATTCGCCTTTAAAAAAAGCATTACAAAGGGCGGACTTCATGCCTTTTGGCATTCTCACCCAGTAATCCCAAGGCATAGAGAGATATTGTTATAGGTGCTTTACACACTAATGGACTTAAATATATCTAATTAATAATAATTATATTAAAATCATATTACACTTGCATATATACATAGATATACACTTAAATATACATACACGTAAAACTGAATGAAGGGTTTTTTATGGGGGAAAAGTGGCGAGACGAGCAAGTCAACTAATGGTAAGTGCAACGTATGTCCATTACAAATGCTGTGTCACCCAGAACATTTCTGTGTGGCACCACACTGCCCTCGTCGTCCTGAGACATCAGTTCTTAAGTTTCTAATGCCCAGTAATTACACTAGCTCTAAGTACCCTTGAGACCTAAACACAGTAATGTTTGCACACTATTGCTTCACGGCAGAATAACTGGCCCTGCGGTGGTATCTAGTCGGATTCCTGCATAAGAATCCTAACAGTAAACCAGCCACCAACCACCAGTAAGTCTGGTATAACACAGATGGTAATTCCGCCATCAATAGATGTCAAAGATAGGAGATTGTTCTGACTATTACTAGCTAAATAGGTGAATTTTACGATACCCAATGAATGAAATATCTTGGTAACGTACGACGCTTGCTCTCAACAACACGGTGTCACTCACTTTTCGATGGAAATTTTAGCGAAGGACCGCACTGCTATCATCAACACAAGTTATTTAGTCTCATATGGTCAAAAACACTTCAGTGCCGTTCAAACCGAAATGCAGGTGTTTTCAACTTCTGCTTAGCGCCAGAATTGCCAGCAGGATTCCTATGAAGAGATACGCCTAGGTAGGTACCACCGCTGTGCCAGTTATTCTGCCGTAAAGCAGTAGTATGGAAACATTACTGTGTTTCAGTTTGAAGGACAGCAAGGGGGCTAATCTTACTGAGCATACGAGACTTGAGAACAGATGTGCACCACAGAAATGTTCTGGGTACAGCATTTATTATGGGCAGTCGTTGCACTTCCCATTACGTGAACGATTTTCTCGTCTCGTCACTTCCTTCCAAATAAAATACGTAGTCAGTCATATTATTCTACCTAAATCATCAGCATCATTTCATGCTGTTGCCCATCTTCTGGTTTTATTTTCCCTCTGTCGACCTTTACGACACCCACGAGATGAGGTGGAGAGGTCGATTCTCTTAACCCGACACCACACGCAAAACTTAATTATAATTACTCTGTCTAAGCGGTGGCATATCATGTGGCATTTTTGTCATTACTGGCCCCTTTCGAATGGTTTTATAGTTATGCTTTATTGCCGGAGTATTCATACGCGAGTGCTACGGAGCTATTAACAAAGTAGGTAGGCATAAGTTTTACTGCCCGTTTTATTGCCTCGTTAGGTGACTGTTCGTTCGTTTCGTAGAAACTTTGCTTTGTGACGTGGTGCTCATAATTATTAGTTTATTTAATATGCCATTAACATGTTTGTCTGCTTACGATGTTACGTGTGTAATTCACACATTGATGTCTCTGTAGTGTAAATACTCAATTCACAAATTAATTGTTATTACCGATGGTAGGATTCCTATGAAGTAATCCGTCTAGGTAGGTACCACCTCAGGGCCAGTAATTCTGCCGTGAAACAGTAGTGTGCAAACATCGCTGTGTTTCGGTCTGAAAGGCTCTGGGAGCTAGTGTAATCACTGGGCATATGATATACTTAAAAAGTGATGTCTCTGGGTGACGGGCGCAGTGTATTGCCATACAGAAATGTTCTGGATGACACAGCATTTGTTATGGGCAGACGTTGCACTTACCATCAGGTGAACGTTTAGCTCGTCTCGAAATAAAATAGAAGACATGACGACTCTGTTGGCGCAGCGGTTCGGTTCCCGAACGGGCAAATATTTGTAGAGCGTACAGATAGTTGTCCCTGGTCCGGGTGTTTGTGCATGTGCAATTTACATACATTAAGTTAGTCACGCCTTTTTCCATAAAAGTAAAGTAAAGTAAAGTTTCAGCCTATAAATGTCCCACTGCTGAGCACAGGCCTCCTTCTCATTTCTGAGAGGGTTTTGGAGCTAGGAAGAATCCGCCACGCTGCTCCAATGCCGGTTGGCGGACTTCACATGTCTTCGAAATATTTTTTATTCCTCAGACATGCAGGTTTCCTTACGATGTTTTCCTTCACCGCCGAGCACGTGGTAAATCAGCACTTAAAATTGCAATTAACAATCTTAGTGGTGCCGACACCGGGAATCGAACCCAGGTCACTCGCGTACTATGAAATTTTAAAGCGAGCGCCTTCCATATAAAGGGTTAATCAAAAGCCACAAGTAGGAACTAGGAACCCCGCGGACTAATAGTCACCATCAGTCATAAAGAAGCAGTAGTTTCTACTGTTGGTATCCTTCTAGAAAAGTACCATCAGCGTCAGTTATTCTACCAACAAGCAATGGTCAAACACCATCGTGTTTCGATTTGAAGATCTTTAATAAATGAGGCGTGTGCTCAGCAGTGGGACATTTATAGGCTGTTACTTTACTACAGTGACGCTTTTTAAAAATAAAAATGTAAACTCTTTTCACTCCGATCCTCTCCCATCCGTTCAACGTGACCAAGCGACTGAAGGCGGCATGTTTTTATTTCTCCAAAGATATTTAGCTCGGTCTGATGATTTGGTCTTCTATTTCGGATTTTTCCGAACCCACCATCTGCCATATTCTCTCCTGAATAGACCTTAATCCGCGCCGCAAAAATTAAAACAACTTGACAGAGGAACTGAGGAAGTAAATATATTTAATGTATATAGTAGAGTATTGATTTGGCGTTCGAAATTAAAAAAAGAATATAAGCCGTCATTTAAAACGTTCTGTCAAGTTCTGAGCCACAAAAAACAGGGACGACACTAAAGTATAGCGTCCCGGGTACACTCTACCACTCTATAAAGACCTTAATATCGTTTTTCTACACGACAATTAAGAGCTAGTAATTAAAAAGACCATTCAGTCAATCGCCTCGGGTCGGTTCGAAAAATTCGGCGGAAAAAAACGGTTGTATAGACATCTCCATCACGTGTGAGTTTCGTTTTTTATTTGGGTTGAGCTCACGGGGATTTCAGGGCTATTAGGAAAGCTATTAAATGATCGGATTAGTTGCCAGATTGATTTTAAGACTTACGAACGCATTTTAAAATTCGTTTCATAATACAAATTATTTGTCCAAGTTTGGTGTCTACCGCATAAGGAATCCTTTCATTTATTATTTAGTTTACGCGGTACACAGAGGCACGAGGACAATTACTACCCGTAATGAGATGAGATGGGGAGGTAGAGTCTCTTAAGCCGCCACCACGCAGCGCAATAAATCTATACAATAAATGTATAAATCTGTAATATCGGGTCTGATTGTATGTGAGCGCATCGCGTCAAAAATACTAAATTTATTAAAAAGACTCGTATCTTCCAGTAACATTTAGTTTTTGTTTTGTTAAAATCAACGCTCAAAAAATACTCCTTTTAGAATAAGGTTCGTGAATTTTTAGTGAAGAATCATGACAACATAAATTGTCAGTAGATTGGTCAATGTTACAAGTGTGCATTTATTTTACGTGTATTTATATGTATGATATGTATATATATCGCGTGGCCTAGTGCTCAGAGTACCTGACTTCTAAGCCGCGGGTGCTGGGTTCGAATCCCAGCCGGAGCCAACTATTGTGCTAAAACATAAATTGTTGGTTTTCGGGTCTGGTTGTGTGTGATTGGCCCCGTGTTTCTGACACTGCATCCTAGCCTACCTCCGATGTTATCGCATCAGCGTTACATCGGGCGCGGGTAGGTTGGGACGAAACACAGCAGCCTCTGTGTTTGCGCGTACACTTGTGGCACTATAATATCTCCTGCGCAGTTGATGGCTCTCGACAGTAGTCGGCAGTTGTCGCCGTGGTCGAAATCGGCTAGGAGAACATATATATATATGTTATATATGTATAATAAACTACATGTTCATTATAATTTCATATTTATAATTATAATATTAAAAATACAAATATATTATTTGTATTATCCTTATTTCTGAGTTACTTCGAGGGTTGACTGGGAGAAAATGCCTAAAGGCATTAAGTCCGCCCTTTGTATCCTTTTATTTTAAAGTAATCTAATCTAAGAAATGGTAATAAAATATGTGAAATAAGGTTCCTATAGTATTAAACTAATATCTGAAACACAGTAATTGAAAAAATTATAGTATATTTCGTTACAAAAAATATAATGTATACAAAGAACGATAGTTAAACAGTATTACCACATACACAATAGTATAACAGATTGTGCAATGATGTTCAAAATTGCGTTCTCCGCCATTGAATGATGTTGAGATTTTAGCTTAAAATATTGACACGCGTTGAATATTCAGATTTTTGTGGTCGACTAACCGTCGAATTCTGAGTTGATCGATTGAAATGTAAGCTTAGAGCAATTTTTGTCGCAATAAATTGTTTGGTCAAATTACTTCATTCGTGATGAGTTTAAAATTTGATCGTTTGTAATATTCTTTCAAGCAAATGCAAAAAGTCTTAATTTTTTATTAAACAAAGACTTCATAAAAAGTGTTTATTATAATATTAAAGAATACATGGATGATGATAACCACTGAGAATGAGGTGATGGCAGCCAAGCTAATTCTAGATCTTCATAATCTTGTAATTGTACATTATTTTTAACTGACTAAAAAGAAAATAAATTGCCCGCAAGAACACCCTCTTGCTGATTCTTCCCTGCAAAAATAGGGAAAAATTTAAAATTTGGGATTTTATCGTTAAAAATTTATAAATTTGTTTGTTCATTTAATTAATTGTAGGTTAGTTAGTTTCGGTTTACATGTTCTTCATTAATAGTAAATACTTATTTTAAATTGTGTTGTAAATCTATACAAATAAATAAAGGAGTTTGTCTGTGATTTCGTAAATAAAGTTTTTTTCAAATTTTTTATTATTTCTTTTTTTTTAAAAAGAAAAATAGTTTATTTTCTTAAAATCAATCAATAATATTTCATATTTTATTAAGAAAAAAATATATTTAGGAAGATGTCAAATCACAAACAAAGGTTTTAAAAGTTTTTGTCTGTCTGTCTGTTTGTTTGTTCGAGCGAATCCCCGAAACGGCTAGATCGATTTTGACGGTACTTTCACTGGCAGTTAGGGGACTTTTCAGAGAGCAATATACTTTTCATATCGGAAATGTTCAGGTTTTTTTTATAGAAGAGGGGGCAAACAGACAAACGGCTCACCTGATGTTGAGTGATCACCGCTCCCCATACACACCCACATTACAAATCTAAAAACTGTAGAAATTAGGGGTTATGCGGATGGACGTGTTACGCGCGATTTTGGTCTTTAATTTCCATTTTAGTAATAATTTTTTTTCGTTTATAACAGTTTCAATATTTCTCTTAGTATGTGGTTTAGAATATTCATAGTTCTTTCATATGTTCTTTTACCTTATACCTTATCTATACACATGAACAAAATCTGTGATTTCACAATAAAGATTTTTAATTTTAATCTCATGCGGTAATATGCAAGACGTCAAAGCTCAAACACGCGTTTTTAAAATGTTTGACTCTCTGTCTGTTTCTTTGTCCGGGCTATTCTCCGAATATGCTGAATCGCGTTTGAGGCGATTTTCATTGACAGGTAGGGGACTTTTCAGAGAGCAATCTTAGCTATTTTTAAAAAAAGAGTTTCAGCCTATAAATGTCCCTCTGCTGAGAACAGGCCTCGTCTCATTTTTGAGAGGGTTTTGGAGCTAGGTAGAATCCGCCACGCTGCTCCTATGCGGGTTGGCGGACGGCACATGTCTCCGAAATTTTTTTTATTTCTCAGACATGCAGGTTTCCTCACGATGTTTTCCTTCACCGCCGAGCACGTGGTAAATCAGCACTTAAAATTGCAATTATCAATTTTAGCGGTACCGGCACCGGGAATCGAACCCAGGTCACTCGCGTACTATGAAATTTTAAGCGAGCGCCTAGCCCCTGAGCTACCACGGCTCGCTACTTTTTATTTCAGAAATATTTAGGGTTCCTGCGTAAAATCTGAAAAACTGTAGAAATTAAAACTTAGCTCGCGGTTTTAAATTGCATTTTGACCATCAACACTTTCGTTCGTGGCATTTTAAATATTTCTCTTAATCCATACTTAATATAATAAATGTGAAAGTAACTCTCTCTGTCACTCTGTTTGTTTGTTACCTTTTCACGGTTCAACCGCTGAACCGACCTCGACGAAATATGGCACAGAGATAGCTTGCATCCTGTAAACGGACATAGGTTTCTTTTTATCTGAGAAAATCAAATAGTTTCCACGGGATATTTAAAAAAAAACAATATCCACGCGGACGAAGTCGCGGGCATCAGCTAGTAAAGTATATGCTGACATATATTTAATGTTACTCTGTCCTGTGGGCCGCGCGGTCGTCTTCTAAGACATGAGTATATTGTGAATACAATACAAGTAGTTTCGTCATCATCGTCATTTCAGCCTATCACTAGTCCACTGCTGAACATTGACCTCCCCTATATATTGCCACATACTAAACTACTCCCCTATATGTCGCTCTTTTGGGGTGATTTTACCAACCGCAGTTTATGTATTTATAAATTCCAGGAAGATGCTGCTGCCCATCTCCTGGTTTTAATTTTCCCTCTGTCGATTTTTATGGCACCTACGGGATGAGATTTTTTTTTTATTGTATAAAGTGATGAAACGAGCAAAACGTTCACCTGATGGTAAGTGCAACATCTGCCCATAACAAATGCTGTGTCACTTAGAACATTTCTGTGTGACACCTCACTGTGCCCATCACCCTGAGACACAGGTTCTTAAGTCTCATATGCCCTGTGATTACGCTAGCTCACAGTGCCCTTCAAACCGAAACACAGTAAAACACAATAATGAAGTGGCTAATGCGTTGACTACAGATCAACGAGTTTGTAATAAAAAAAATATTATGTTATGATTTCTTATGTATACGCGAACACTACACATTTAAATTTAACTAATTTTACGGATTTTATCGCGTTTAATTTTGTTATTTATAACCCGACGTTTCGAGTGCATTACAGCACCCATGGTCACGGGGGGACTGAGGTGACAGATGTCCCAATGTCATAGTTAACCCGGAGTACCTTCAGCTTTTAATTATTATTTGTGGTTCGATCTACGCAGAAAGAGCTAACTGTGTCTTGATGTCTTGCAATGGTATGCTTTGTTTTTGACTTAATTTTATTAATTATAGGATCCCAAGCTGGTGGTAATACCCAACCATCTTCTCTATTAAAATTAGGATGTTTTTTTATTTCAATAGCCTCGCGAATTATCCTTGGTAGGAATCGGTGTTCTTTTGCAAGGATTTGTGGTTTATCAAATCTGATGTAATGGTTGGGATGATCCAGAACATGGTCACAGACTGCAGACTTCCTGGAGCGGCGGTGCTTCATATAAGATATATGTTCTTTTACGCGGGTTTTTACTGATCTTTTTGTTTGCCCTATGTAAGAGAGACCACATTCACAATCCAGCTTGTATACTCCTGCATCTTGTAGAGGGATGTTACACTTGACAGATGGTAAAAACTGACTTATCTTCTTCGGCGGCTTGAAAGCTGTTTTATGGAAGCCCGCTTCAAGATATAGCACATCTTGTCCGTGACTCTTCTGACATATGGTAGGACAGGTACACGCACGACTGTGGCCGGCTTCACTTACTACACTTACAGTCACTGCGACGAAGGCGCGGAACCCGAAGCTCGTTGTCTTGCAAAACTTGCTTGACATGCTGAAGCTCGGCGGCCAGGTGTTTACTGTCACATACTATGTGTACTGTTCTACTGTGCTCTATGAAACAAAGATTTACCCACGGCAGCTAACTGTGAAGGATGGTAGTGAGATTCTCCGTTTAAATACCTAATACTATGGGTCTTCTTCCTATACACAGTGTGACTCAAGGTGTTATTAGGATTTCTAATTACTAAAACATCTAAAAAAGCTAAAGAGTTATTTGTCTCTACTTTTGTTGTTGAGTTACTTGCCGGTAGTATTGTTCCTTCCACAATAGTTAGCCAGATGTTAGACAATGTCTAAGTAATTCTGCATGTTCTACTGGCATGTTGTTCTCTGTTAGCTTCCTAGTTACAATTGAGATGCAGTCTTCAACAGGTAGGCATCTAAATAACGACTGAACATCGAAACTAACCATAGTTTCATTGTCAGTAAGATGTGGGTCTTTTATCTCACTGACAAAATGGTAGGAATCCTTTGTATGTGTTCTTGTATGTCCTCTTAGTGGGGAGAGTATTTTAGCCACATGTTGAGCCAATCTGCAAGTTGGTGAATCGATCTGACTCACTATTGGACGTAGCGGAGCATTGAGTTTGTGTATTTTGGGTAACCCATACAACTTCGATGGTTTGGCACAGGAAGGTATTATCAAATTTACGTCTTGATTTAATTTCTCGGCTTGTTTGTTGGGTGGGTTACTTTTAATGTATTGCGAAATCCATACCTTTCGATAATACTTTTAATGTATTATCGAAAGGAATGAATTTCGCAATAACATCGCAAAGAATCCCGTACGAAGAAATTATTTGTAGTGTTGAGCATTGTCTGTATAAAAATAATATCAGTAAAGAAGATTTGGAGGCCATACGTCAAGACATTTCGTCTATGTTACTCCGCTCCAGGAAGTCTGCAGTCTGTGACCATGTTCTGGATCATCCCAACCATTACATCAGATTTGATAAGCCACAAATCCTTGCAGAAGAACATCGATTCTAATTTTAATAGAGAAGATGGTTGGGTATTACCACCAGCTTGGGATCCTATAATTAATAAAATTAAGTAAAAAATCAAGCATACCACTGCAAGACTTAAAGACACACCTCTTTCTGCGTAGATCGGACCACAAATAATAATTAAAAGCTGAAGGTACTCCGGGTTAACTATGACATCAGGACATCTGTCGCCTCAGTCCCCCCGTGACCATGGGTGCTGTAAAGCATTCGAAAAGTCGGGTTATAAATAACAAAATTAAACGCGATAAAATCCGTAAAATTAGTTTCAATTAAATAAAAGATTATGTTGCTAATTATAAACGATGTGTCGATAAGAACTACATCAGTTGATTTTAAATTTCAGCTATTCCTTCAACACTTACTGCGTACTGACTGATTAAGATCTTTTGAAGGAACGCCATTAGCGCTCGTTTCGATGAATTGATAAAAACGACAAAGTGTATTATATGTAGAAAGATTATATTAAATGGATCAAAATGAAAATGCTTTACCGGTATTCTTGTTCAAATTATACATACATACAGTCTCGCCCTTTTTCCTTTTCATATAGTTAATGGAATCAGGCGTTACTTTGCGGAAATCCATTATAATGAAGGAAAGTAAACACTCGGCGGCCGTTTGTCGTAGAGTCTATGACACTTGATAATGCCTCGTTTCACTTCAGTTCACTTCACTTCAGTGGTGTATATTTTCTAGTGGTAGTCCTGTCTGGTGGCGGTTCCTGGTGGCGGTGTTAGTTTGCTTGTGCACGCTACTGAGGGAGGGCGGACGGTGTCCTTCAAAAAACTAGGTGATATACACCATTTTTGTATTTTGCATGCGGATCTTAGCAAATTAACTTACTTTCCTTCATTTTTCCCCTTTTCGCCCTCGCGGGAAACCTGACGGGTGGCGAACCACGTCGCCTTAATTCGCGTTAATTTTCCCTCTGTAGACTTTTACGACACCCACGGGATGAGATGTAGATTCTCTTATGACACCTATGGGCTATCAATTTATTAAGAACACTATATAAAATATTCAAATTTCCAGACATTTCCGCTACCACGACTTCTGCGGAATGAGATGGGTAATAGAACTAGAATAGATACGCCGTCACCATTTTTTATTAGAATTAATCATTTTAAATTTTCTTTTATTTTTTTATCAAAGCCAAATATAGGCGAAATAGGATTTCTCCTATATCGTGGATGCGTTTTACAGACAAATTTCACATTGTATCAGACATGAAAACTAACAATTTGTGTTTTCGCAGAAATGTCGGCTCCCACTGGGTTTCGAACCCAGGAGCCGCGGCGTTGAAGTCAGGCAGTCTGACCACTAGGTCGCGCAGTCGTGATAATCATTAACTTTAAGCAGCTACAATTGATCAGGCACCATCGCAGAGATGCTTAGTTTTGTATATAATACTTTTCTAGGTAGGTACCACCCCAGGGCCAGTTATTCTGCCGTTAAGCAGTAGTGTGCAAACATGACTGTGTTTCGGTCTGAAGGGCACTGTGAGCGAGCGTTATCACTGGGCATATGAGACTTAAGAACTGATGTCTCAGGGTGACTAGTGTGTTGTCACACAAAAATGCTCTTGGTGACGCAGCATTTGTTATGGGCAGACGTTGCACTTACCATCAGGTGAACGTTTTGCTCGTTTCGTCACTTTATCAAATAAAAAAAAATAACCTGCGATGACCTTCCAAACAGCATATTTTATAATAGCAAAAACAACGATTCAATATTTTTAGAAATTACCGCCAAATAAAAGTCAACCTAAACTTTATAATTAAAAGTATAACTATTTACATTAACCTATATAAAATCCGCAAAAAGGAACACTCTCTAAATCTTCCGAAAACTAAGTATTAATTAGTTATGCAATATTCGTTAAAAACCAATCGTCGTTTTAGTAACATTAGCTTCATTATTGTACAGCGAGAAGTTCGTACATAGATCGTTTCATTTGTAAAAATGGGATGGGTTGTCACGTAATGGTGAACGCAGGTAGCCCGGCAATAAAAATTAGTTCGACCCTGGACACAAAAAGGGTTCGATATATGTATAAAAAAACCGTTGCCGCAAACAGTTTTCTTGGTTAGATTTTCATATCAAAAACAATTACTGGGAGCTCGCTAGGTGCAGTATCTGACTTACTACATGGACCTTACTACCAGGGTCGCGAGACCAATTCCCGCACATAGCGAATATGTAATAATCTTCAGATTGTTGCCGGGTTTGAGTGATTTAGGGTTGCCATCCCCAAATTTTGAAAACCAGGATTTGAAGTGGTTTTTTTTTTTATGGAAGATGGGGCAAACGAGCAAGCGGCTCACCTGATGGTAAGTGATCACCGCCGCCCATAAACATCTACAATACCAGAGGAATAGCAGATGTGCTGCCGGCCTTTGAGAAAGGAATAGGCTCTTTTCTTAAAGGTCCCTAAGTCGTGTGTAACAAAATGTGATTGTTATTTTGTAATCAGCTACGTAATATATATTTTTAGGTAAGGTTAGGTAATTTCAATATAACGTTTTTATAAACAAAATGTAAATTGTTTTATGGAATACTATAAGTGCGTTCTGTAAAGTAAAAGACAATAATTTAAGAAATGTTAGTTTCTTTTGTAGACTTACGTATGTCATGCTCGCTTTCAGGTCTCTGCTTGCGTGACGTTTGATTAACGAAATGTATATTTCTTACGTCCAAAAATAAAGAATTATCATTTCATTTCATATATATCAGTATAATTCGGTTCATAAACAGGACATTGAAGTAGTTAATGGTAATACGGACTGAATCAGAGTCAATGAAACTCTGCTTATTTTTTTTAAATAAAATAGTCTCCGTATAAATAAGAAATTAAATTATTGAATTATAAAGCACGGAGCTCGATTCCCGGTGCCGGCACCACTAAAATTGTTAATTGCAATTTTAAGTGCTGACTTACCACGTGCTCGGCGGTGAAGGAAAACATCGTGAGGAAACCTGCATGTCACCTGATGTCCTTGATAGTTTTTAAGGGACTTTTGGACATCCCCGTGCTTTAAAAAAAAAGTAAAAGTAAAGTTTCAGCCTATAAATGTCCCACTACTGAGCACATACCTCCTCTCATTTCTGAGAGGGTTTGGAGCTAGGAAGAATCCGCCACTCTGTTCCAATGCGGGTTGGCGGACTGCACATGTCTTCGAAATATTTTACATTTCTCAGACATGCAGGTTTCCTCACGATGTTTTCCTTCGCCACCGTAATAATATAAACGAAATAGTATAATCGAATCGTAACTAAAACGAATCGTATCGTTGTAATATAATAGAATGTAAATAATACCATCGAATGAACTATCTACAGAACCCACTTAATTTTGTATCGCTCGAGCATTGATGCGTTTACACTCCCAAATAAAAGTATCCTAAAAGGTATTAGGGGCGTGAGATCACTCAAAGCCGATACTTAAGTGGGAACAGCAGAGTCCGATGGATTTTATGGGTTGATTGATGGCATTATTTAGAAGCTCCGATCACGTCTACGGCCATTATAGGTTGTTGCTGCGTTGTTTAAAATCTTGATTGAGTAGTGAATAACATTAATGAGATTTTGTTTGAATATTCATGAATGATAAAAGAAACTTGTTGGGAGTGTCAATCGGTTTTAGTATTTAACTATTGTTGATAGATGTTATAACTATCGACCGTGCGCCGGCATAAGTTTCGTAAGCGATTGACCTGGGTTCGATCCCGCTGAGCAAGTAGAAAGCCCGTGAAAGAAGACATCGTGACGAAACCTGCATGTCTGAGAAATGACGCATATTTCGACTATGTGTAAATTTCACCATTCCGCACTGGAACAGCGTGGTGGAATCGTCCCGACTCCAAAGACAAAAAGTCAAAATTTAATTTATTCAATTTAGGCTTGTTATGTAGCCGTATGTGCTTAAGAGAATCTACCACCCCATCTCATCCCGTGGTCGTCGTAAAAGTCGACAAAGGGAAAATGGAAACCAGGAGATTGGCAGCAGCATCTTTCAGGAACATCTGAATAAATAAATCTAAACATATAATAAAAATTTAAACTGCACGTGTCTGTAAATGATTGAGGGGTTCTAAAAATAAGTACCTAAATATATTTCTATCACTTTAAGAATTGCCTGTCTGTCTGTCTATTTTTTTTGAAACCGCATCACATAAAAATTACCAATTTTTTTTTTATTTAATGAAAGTGACGGAACGAGCAAAGCGTACACCTGATGGTAAGTGCAACGTCTGCCCATAACAAATGCTATGTCACCCAGAACAGTGTGACACCACACTGCGCCCGTCACCCTGAGACATCAGTTCTTAAATCTCATATGCCCAGTGATTACGCTAGCTCACAGTGCCCTTCAAACCAAAACACAGTAATGTTTGCACACTTCTGCTTCACGGCAGAATAACTGGCACTGGGGTGGTACCTAGACGGATTCCTACCACCTGTAAGTTTTTCAAAAAGTTTATTCAAAAGACTCGGACAGAACATCATAAAGCGTATCTTTCAGTAACATTTAGTTATTGCAAGATCATAAAAAAAGTTTAAATATTTATTTAGTATTTAATAGCTGCTTTGACCTCGTCGTTTGTCGAAAATCTTTGACCTCCCAAGTGCTTTTTTAGGTTAGGGAATAGAAAGAAGTCTGATGGTGCCAGATCAGGTGAATACGGCGGATGCGGTAACAGTTCAAAGCCACAGTTGTGAATTCCAGCCATTGACTGTACTGACGTGTGAACACGGACGTTATCTTGATGAAACAGGACTTTTCTTCTGAGCATTCCTCGACGTTTTTCTTTTATTTCCTCTCGTAAACGACGTAGTAAGGTGCAGTAGTAATCAGAGTTTATAGTCTGACCCCTTTCAAGATAATCAATCATAATCACACCTTTCGAGTCCCAGAATACTGAAGCCATCACGTTATTTGCCGACAAAATCGACTTAGCCTTTTTAGGGGGTGGTGAACCAGGTCTTCTCCACTGTTTTGATTGTTGTTTTGTTTCCGGTGTACAGTAATGAACCCATGTTTCGTCCATAGTAACAAAACGATTCAAAAAATCATCTGCATTGGCTTCAAATAACTCAAAACAGTCGCGTGAAATAGTCAATCGCGTCCTTTTTTGTTCAACTGAAAGCAGTCGCGGAACCCACCTCGCAGACACCTTGTGGAAACCCAACTCGTTGACAATGATGTTTTGAGTTCGTTCATAAGAGATGCCTATAATCTCGGCCATCTCTCTAATTTTTAATCTGCGGTCTCCCATTATTAAATCAAGTACTTTTTTAATATTTTCGTCAGTAGTTGACGTCGAAGGCCTTCCAGAGCGGGGTTCATCTTTCACACTCTCTCTACCACGCTTAAATTCTGCTATCCATTTTTTGACGGATGAATATGACAGAGCACAATCGCCTAATGTACTGACCATGTCATCATGGATGGCTTTTGATGATAGCCCCTTCTTATGGAGGTACTTAATGACGGCACGCTGCTCGTTTGTTAATAAATTTATAAAATCACAACTAATTATCGCACACGTTTCGAACTTCACACAATGAACTAGTCTGAACTGAACTAAATAATGTGGGTAGATTTGATTTTTAGAATTGAATGGATCTGTGTTAGGTCGAGTACTTTTCAATCCACCCTCGTACATATTCATCACCATCATCAACCCCAAATTATATGTAAAAGAAATATCATGAGCAAGAGTTTTATAGACATAGATTTCTGATGCACACACAACTACGTTTAAATACCACCAAAACGTAATTTTTAACAGATAATAACTATGGCTAGGATTTAAGCTGTAGCGACATCTATGTTGGCGACATGAGAAGCTCAAGAAACATCTCATACATTCCATAATGGCGCTCTCAGCTACTGAGGATGATCTACGGTGGCCCCCCTCCTCAGGCTGACTCCTGCGGCATCAACTCGTCTCCGAACGTCTCGATGCATTGTAGACCTGGGCCCCAATCTCACCGCATCGCCAGACTGCACAATATCGCCAGACGACTCAACATCCATGTGGTAGCCGCCTAAGAGAATCTACCACCCCATCCCATCCCGTGAGTGTCGTAAAAGTCGACAGAGTTAGTTCAAGGGATTTTGCCCAATTTTGCAAAATCCCTTGAATATGAGAGCTACAAACTTTTGTGGCTATCTATGGGGGGCGTATGTTCAGCAGTGGACTTGTGATAGGCTGAAACCACGAACGATATCTGCACAATGAATTATAGAATGATACGAGTACGTCGGTAATTTTACTGCAACAATTGAGTGTTTTGGGAAATTTCTTTTGTACTCTTTCAATTCTGTTGATGTGTATGTGATAATAGGGAATCCATACAGTGCTACAGTAATCTATGATTGAACGAAGAAAACGAAAAGATAGGCTGAAACGACGAAGACGACGACTCAACATCACCGCGCTCACTACGACTACCACTCTCAGTGGGGGAGTGATGTAGCGAAATCTGTGTCGCCACATGAGTAGCTCAAGAAATATCTCATACATTCCATAATCGTGCTATGAAAGTTTCTCCCCAGATCAGACCATCCGATCTACTGTTTTCCTTGGTAATATCAATCCACCATAAAACCCAGGAACCACATAGTCGTCGTTTTGCATTTTAGTGATTTATCTGATAAAGTTATTTTCACCAAATGAAAAATTAATACAATCAAGAAGCGCCATCTACCTTCATTGAAGAATGTAAACCATTGCAACAGACAGCAGTCGTGTGTTTTAGTTGAACAGGTTGTCAACAGATGGCGATTTCCACAATTAAATTATTTAATTCTTTTTTGACGCCGTTTTCTGACGAAAACATTAATCTTAATACATTTATATATTTTTAGTCAATAGAAGGAAAAATTATCTTTAAAATGACGTAACTATCACACATCGCTTACTACCGATACAGTGTGAGAGAGAAAGAAAGTAAAAGCGTTTATTGGCACAGTACAAAAGGACAGCACACTTAGAAAAACAGATACACGTAATAATTTTATTTTAACACTTTCTCCGAAAGCACTGTACATACATAAGATCACGACTGTATCCCATAAGGGGTAGTCAGAGATTGGGCACTCACTGTAAAAACAGATGACTGCCACAATCCACGTTTCACGAAAACAATATAATGCACTTGGTGTGATAGGTGGTGAGCCCATCGCCACCATGCGCTGTTGCACATGGGTGCACAGTGCAGTTTAACTCCTTACTCGCCTTTTACGAGATCCATTGGATGAGATGGAGTGGTAGGATTCTTTTAACGAGCCGCCATCACACGGCTCAAAAGCACTGTACGATCACAATAAAAAACAATAGATTGTGTGTGTCACAAATATCGAACATAGAACCCACGACTCAGCATGCGATTATGGTGAACACTTAGCCACAGTAACTTTATAGCTAAAGCAGTGTAGAAAATAGGCCCATTAGCCTTATTGCCTATGCATCACAAGTGCTGGCTGTCCTGAGCGCAAGCAGCACTGATGAACGCAAAAAGTAACCACTCGTCTCAAGGCGTCACCAGCGACCACAGAATACATAACCCCCCCCCCCCCCCTTTGACAGCACTGCGACGTCCGCTTAGACAATTGTTGAGGCGTGCGTCTGTGTGGGTGCGTTCGTTTGGAACGTTTGTAAACGTAGTTTACGTCGTACGTCGTCGTAGTTTTCGAACTGCTTTTGCTAAAAGGGCGTCGCCAAGGGGAAGCAGGAAGGAGCAGCTCAAGCCAACTTACATCAGTATTCGGTAATTGTTGCCATGGTCGTAAATCGGCCCCCCTGACCAATTGGCTGACGACGCTCATTTTAAGCTACATATTTACTGTGACTAAGCTCTCAATAGATGTATCCGTATAAGGGGGTACAATTGTTACCTATTTTTATTCAAGCAGTTACTACTGACAAGCGACGACCGCGTGGCCTAGTGGTCAGAGTACCTGACTTCTACGCCGCGGGTCCTGGGTTCGAATCCCAACATTTGTGCTAAAACACAAATAGTTGATTTTCGGGTCTGGTTGTGTTGTGAATGTCCCCATGTTTCTGACACTGCATCCTAGCCTACCTCCGATCTTATCGCATCAGCGTTACATAGGGCGCGGGTAGGTTGGGACGAGTGAGTGCCTCTGTGTTTGCGCGTACACTTGTGGCACTATAATATCTCCTAGCGCAGTTGATGGCTATCGACAGTATTCGAAAGTTGTCGCCGTGGTCGAAATCGGCTAGGAGAACATCATCATCACTGACAAGAGAGTTAACTACTGATGTCTCAGGGTGACGATCGTAGTTTGGTACCTCACGGAAATTTGCAATTGAATTTTTCTGGGATGACGTTGCACTTTGACAATCGAAGTTATTGGTGACAGTTACTATTCGTTTCCTTGCTACGAGTAACGAAACGTTACGCAGCTCTGTACGAGTTTTTCACGTCATCTACCAACACTGGTGGTAGGATCCGTCTAGGTGGATACCTACCTCCTGAGATGGTTAGAATATTCTGCCGTAAAGCAGTAGTGTGCAAACATTACGGTGTTTCGGTCTGAAGGGTACTGTAAAAAAAAAAAGTAAAGTTTCAGCCTATAAATGTCCCACTACTGAGCACAGGCCTCCTCTCATTTCTGAGAGGGTTTTGGAGCTAGGAAGAATCCGCCACGCTGCTACAATGCTGGTTGGCGGACTTCACATGTCTTCGAAATATTTTTTATTCCTCAGACATGCAGGTTTCCTCACGATGTTTTCCTTCACCGCCGAGCACGTGGTAAATCAGCACTTAAAATTGCAATTAACAATTTTAGTGGTGCCAGGCACCGGGAATCGAACCCAGGTCACTCGCGTAATATGAAATTTAAAGCGAGCGCCTAGCTAGTACTGGTAGCTAGTGTAATCACCGGGCATATGAGACTTAAGAACTGATGTCTCAGGGAGACAAGCGCAGTATTGTTGAGTTTTACACGTCTCGTCACTTTATCTAATAAAAAACTCATATGAACGCTTTTGACTTACTAATCGTATCGCAACGGTTCGTAAGGAAAACGTCTCGTTTTTTATTGTATATAGTGACAAAACGTGCAAAACGTCCACCTGATGGTAAGTGCAACGGCTGCTCATAACGAATGCTGTGTCACCCGGAACATTACTGTGTGTTACCACACTGCGTCCGTCACCCTGAGACAAGAGTTTTTAAGTCTCATATGCCCAGTGATTACGCTTGTTCTCAGTACCCTTCAAACCGAAACACAGTAATGTTTGCACACCACTACTTCACGGCAGAATAACTGGCCCTGGGGTGGACGTAGACGGATTCCTACATATGAATCCTACCACAAGTAATACAGGAACCGGACGTAAGGTGCTCGACACGTAACCTTGCACACGTGTTACCGACTTGCTCGTAACGCTTTGTCATAACATAACCCAGTTTCGATAAATAAAAGCGAACATTGAATAACCAATAAAACTTCATCCATATTAATTCCTTTGACATTTTACTAAACCCATTAGTTTCGCTGTATACACAGATATTTGAAACGACGCATCTATATTGATTAGCGAAATTTTTAGCCGCCTCTTTTAATATTCATATTAACAAATCCTCACCTTAGAAGTTACCGGCTGTGGCCTCTGAAAAATAAATCATCTTCCAAATTTAAATCAACTTTCGTTTTTACCTTAAACGTAGTTCCTAATTTATTCCATTTAAAAAAAATCGTTGGGTATTTATTTTCTTAGTTGTTTTTTTTTGGCAGGTATAAGCAAATGTCAAGGAAAGATCAGCATGCAAAATTTAAAATTACCCAGTTTTTAAAGAGCAGCGCATACTAAGCCGCCGAGTTGACCACGACAGACAGCCGCCGAGTCATGACTGTCGTAGAGTCAATGTCACTTGATAATGCCTCGTTTTGAGGTATATAATTTCGGTGATGTAATTGCTGTTAGCCTCTTGGCTTTTACAGCTTCATCTGATGCTGTGCTCGCGGGCCCGGGCCCCAAACATAAATATTACTCCTACAAAAACATCGAAATTCGGACTGTCGCGTTCGCTGCGTGCTTGCGCTACTGTGAATATCTCCAAAAAAATATTTTAAGTCATCTAATGACCGTCCGAGGGAGGCTGCGGGCCTCATTCCGGACTGTCGACTTGTGTGTCGGTAACTCTGGGCGGTGAGAACCGCCCTGGAACACGGGTGTGTCTGGTGTACGCGGTGTGATTTTTGACAGCTGCGCGCCGCTCTCTACGGCGGTCGCGCGACGTTGTGCGTGTTATGTTAAAGCTATTAACTGTGTGTACAGTGTTGCTTGGATCATGGCTGACCGTATCGTGGTCAGGGAGTGCTGAGACGTCCGTGTCGTCTAGCATGTTTCGCGGGCGACGTTTGCGTTCCGTCGCGTTTCTGTTTGGTCGGTAATTTGCTGCTTTAACCACCAGCGGGTTTGGATGACCCGCGGCTTTTTCGAAAAACCGCCCTGATACTTCTCTGAAGTGTTCAGAGATTAAGGGCATTTCACAGTCGCTGTGAAGGGCTACGTAGCGTTGGTAACAGCCGGCTCCGGTGGCACTTCGCAAGAATCTATTTTGTGCGCTCTGTAGTTTCTTTAAACGTTTGCCCGTCGCGTGAGCGAAAGCAACGCATGCATAGGCCATTACGGGTCTAATGCAGGTCTTGTAGAGGCGAAGTTTGTGTCTAAGGCACATTGTGCTTGAGGAGTTTTATCGGAATAGTACAGGTCCGTGTCATCTACGAAAAGCGCAAGATTGAGTTTAGGGTCTTTGGGTATATCGCTAGTGTATAGCGAGAAAAGGAGTGGGGTGAGGCAGGAGCCCTGAGGTACACCCGCACGGAGAGGGCGGCTTGAGGAGCGCGTTCCCTCTACCCGGAAGCGAAATAGGCGGTTGGACAAGAAGGCTCGTATGATGTTCACGAGTCTGTCCGGCACTTTAGTGTTATACAGCTTGTAGTACTAGCCGTCGGGCCAGACTTTGTCAAATGCCTTTGCGACTTCGAAAAACAAGGCCCCTGTGCCTACTGCCTTAGGGCGGTCGTGAAAGTTCTCTAAAATGTGCTCCTTTAGGCGGTGCACTTGATGAGTACACGAGTGTTCGGGGCGAAAGCCGAACTGCTCGTCTGGCAGAATATTATTATTAAGGACATAGTCTTTTAATCGACTGAGAATTATTCGCTCATAAATCTTGGCCATCGAGTTGAGGAGACTTATTGGGCGATAATTGGCTGGAATGTTCTTGGGCTTGTTAGGCTTCGGAATACCTATACCGTCGGCTTCCTTCCAGTCGTCCGGGAAGGAGCAGCTGGAGAGGAGCGCGTTAGATATACTAACTAACAGACACAATAGCGGCGTAGTTAGACATTTCATCACCCTGTTGTTTAAGCCGTCGAGGCCGGGCGCGGATCGGTTTTTGAGGTTTTGAACTATCTTAGTGACTTCGTCGAGAGTCACTGGAGGCAGTGGTTCGCCCACTGGTGGTATGGCAGGCCTGCGTTCGAGTTATCGTTCGATATAATAAGTGGCGGCATTGGTGAGACCGGCTCTGCTTTGAGAGATCGTGCCAACTGCCAGTAGGCAGTGTGCGACGGCTCAATTTCTCCAAGCATAGTGTCCCAGCTGTCTTGATTGTACTCAGATAAGCGCTCTTTAACATCCCTTTGTACGAGGCGCAGTCTGAGTCTGTTCGCGTCTGTTCTGTATCTGTCGTCCAGTTGTCGTAACCGTCCGGGAGGATTCTCCGACGTCTGTTTTGAGATGATTTGAAAAGGATTTTATCGCTCGGCAGGCTAGCTCTGGCGAGTCGATCTGGGATTTCATCTAAGTGCTGAGAACTCGTAGCCTCGAGTTTGACTGCGAGGGTACGCCAGTCCACAATGGTTTTGGTCTGAGTGACCCCACCATTTGGTCGGCCCAGCTTAAAAATGACCGGACGGTGGTCTGACTCAAATTTGTGAAGCGTAACTATAGAGTCTATTGCTAAGTTCACGTCCTTAATAATTGCTACATCAAGAATGTCCGGCTGCTGATTTAATTGCACCGGAACTCTGGTTAGTGTTTCGGGAGCTATAACGTTTACGTTAAGGCTCTCCGCTGAGTCGTACAGTTTATTACCGTTCATGTTATTGACGTTGGAATTTCAACTGCCGTGCTTGCTGTTCAAGTCTCCGGCAAGAATAACAGAACGACCTAAATCTAGTAGAGATTTTAAATCAGATTCTAATAATTGTCTGGATGGCGAGAGGTAAACTGATGCTAGTACAAGCGGCCTGTGGCCGCCGTTTTGAGGTGAAACACGTGTCGTGTTCTCGACTTCTGTGGCGTGTATTGCCTAGTGGTAGTGTTGTAGCGGTGGAGGGTGTCTAGTGGCGGCTCCCGGTGGCAGTATTGGTTTGCTTGTGCACGCTGTTGAGGGAGGGCAGGCGATGCTCTTCAAAAACTAGGTATTACACCATTTTAACTTTTCATGCGGATCTTAGCAAATTAACTTTTTTTTCTTTATTATAATGGATTTCCATAAAGTAACGCCCGATTCCAGTAACTAACCAGTAAATGTAAAAATTGTAGAATCTAATTTAAGCATATCATGACATCGTTCACGACCGCGTCGCTTTGTGCTCAGAGTACATGTCTTTTACGTCGCCGTCTTGTCTTCGAATTCCAGACAACATTTGAGCGAAACCACAAATTGTTTGCTTTCGGGTCTGGGGGGCCAATGTGTTACTATGGTTGGTTTCGTGATCGGTTTCATTTGATCCCATTAACCAATGAATGCGGTTCATAAGCGAAAATAAAGCTCATAAAGCCAAAATAAATGTGCCCTAATAACTTACATCTTTTGCTTAATTAGAAGCAAATATCTCCCCATGTGGTGGCGGCTTAAGAGAATCTACAACCCTATCTTATCCCATTTATGTCGTAAAAGTCGACAGAGGGAAAAAGAAAACCAGGAGATGGACAGCAGCATCTTTCTGGAACATCTGAATAAATAAACTGCGGTTGCCATGACGCCTTCCAAACGTTGCAAATATGGCAAAATCCCTCCAAAACGAGAGCTACTAACTGTTGAGGTAATCTATGGAGAAGGCCTATATTCAGCAGTCGACTAGTGATAGGCTGAAACGACGAACGATATCTGCACAATGAATTATGGAATGATACGTCGGTAATTTTACTGCAACAATTGAGTGTTTTGGGAAATTTCTTTTGTACTCTTTCAATTTTGTTGATGTGTCTGTGATAGTAGGGAATCCATACAGTACTACAACAATCTATGATTGAACGTAGAAAAGGGAAATTGAGAATTTTCATCGCAATTATTGATTAAAGGGTTTGCTGATTCTTAAAATGAATCTTAGACTACGAAATGCATTGCACAGTAAATGGTCAATATGTACATTGAATGATAACTTAGAATCCGACTCTTTTAATAATAGTATTGTGGGTATATAAGACATGACGTAACAATTGACAATAGTAAGATATAACTAATTGATGGAACAATAATCACACAGGGCTAGAAGGTCTTCTTGGAAACTGTTACAATGTATAGATTCAGCTACCGTCAAAAGTATCGTATACGTATCGTCAGCATAGAGTAGGTGACGACAGTTTTTAGTACATTTTTATATCATTTATATAAAGTAAAAATAGAAATGGACCCAGGTGAAATCCCTGCAGCACCCCTGATGGTAAAGGTAGAAATTGTGAAGAAT
This sequence comes from Luehdorfia chinensis, assembly GCA_019845155.1. Classification (NCBI taxonomy): domain Eukaryota; kingdom Metazoa; phylum Arthropoda; class Insecta; order Lepidoptera; family Papilionidae; genus Luehdorfia; species Luehdorfia chinensis. The sequence continues at coordinate 1,015,502 of JAHVAK010000696.1, forward strand.
ATCCCTTATCACAAACCTATTAACTTCAGTTTTCGATATAGCATTGGATCCATCTGTGATGGATGCCTTGACCGACTAAGGTCATATTCAAACAATATATTTGTTTGACGAGATGATGGTGAAAAGCTGTGCTAGGATACGGTAGGTAGCTCTGTACTTAAATTATTAACAATTTCTATATTTATGAACCAAATTAACTCATATCCACAATATATGATTGATAAACGCCAAAAAAGAATGTCACAAAATCTGAGCCCAATAGGTGGTGCTGTGATCGACTCCGTCATTCAGTAAAAGTAAAGTAAAGTTTGAACCTATAAACCACTGCCGAGCAGAGGCCTGTGCTCTCTATTATTTCTGAGTGGGCTGTGGAGCTAGGAAGAATCCGCCACGCTGCTCCCATGCGGGTTGGCGGACTGCACACTTCTTCGAAATATTATTTTATTATTTCTCAGACAGGCAGGTTTCCTCACGATATTTTTCTTCACCGCCGAGCACGTGGTAAATCAGCACATAAAATTGCAATAAACAATTTTAGTGATGCCTGCACCGGGAATCTAACCCACGTCACTCGCGTACTATGAAATTTAAATCGAGCACCTAGCCCCTGAGCTACTACGGCATTATACTACGGCATATACTTTATAACGTACTTAAAGTTTCATACTTAAACGTATTTCAAAAATTAAACTCATCGTGTCACCTACCATAAACGGCAGGACAACGTCATCTGTGCCAGGTAATATTAACATACGCCGTTAAATAAAGTTCTTAATTTTTAATATTTAAATTAATAAATAAAACATAAACATACAGTCACGCCTTTCCCATTAAGAGGCAGAGGCCACTAATGTAGCCCACTTTTCGCACTCGCGGGGAAGGAGATGTGACGGGAGGCGAACCACCACTGATAAATAAATATTAATTATAATGGCATAACTATTTGTAGTGATAGTACCGTGACATTTTAGGCATAAAAACTTGTGGATAAAGTTCGTAATAAATTAAGTTACTTATGCGCTTTATGAATTAACTAAAGTGGCAACAAGACAAAGTGCAATTACGACGTATTTTGCATATACTGAATCGGTTATAGTCGTTCAGCACAGACATCGACAATGTTACTATTGCACAAAAAAATGTGTTGGTGCTATAAACGGTGTTGCTCTAGTTCTCTCTTGCCGACCTTTATTCAAGGCATTCAGAATTTTACCGGTGCCTTGTCTATATATACCAGAAATAGCGAAATACGCGAGACAACACGGATTTCTTTATATATGTCGTAGTCAGCGATGGCTCAGCGATAGCGCCGCCTACCTCTTGATTAGACGAATAATAACAATTTCAAATGCACCTTGTGTCATAATTTCACCTAACTACGCTTAACCACCAATTAACTAGGTAAACCGACAGTTTCGTTTCGAAGGAGTGACAAGGTCGGTGTCTCGAAAGACGAAGAAATAAGACGTCACGGTACTTACCACCTCCTCAGTACTACAATAATCAAATTAGCAACTTATTATTTAACGATATCGTTTTTCCCGACATATAGATTGAATAAAGATGTGGTATCTAGAAACTCCAGATATCCAAACAAATGATGTAATTATTAGAGACATACCAAAAGGTTTACCCATCCAGTAACAATATTGCTTTTTAGCAATATTCTTACTGGATGGGTAAAACAATATATAATAAAATACCACTAACAATAGAAAGATTTACCAATGCATGAACGTATTAAAAAAACTGTATCAGTGACTTTATTCGGTGAACGAATTTGTAAATTACAGAGGACATTCTTCTTTTTTGATCCTGGCAACATCCTGCCAAATCAAGCCATTTTCGCCAATGTCGAGTAATAATTGAATAGACAAAGACTTCATTTCGGTCGACAGTATAAATTATAGCTGAATTTTCCTAAATATTTGCTGGACCGATGGAGAAAAAAGGAAAATTACAATTTTGGCCTTAGATTGAATTTTCCAATCACTGTACACTTTGAGGAGCACTTGCTGCATGATAAACTAAAGGAGAGAAAGTTAATTTGCTAAGATTTTTGCATGCGGATCTAAGCTAATTAACTTTCTCTCCTTTACTATAATGGATTTTCTGCAAAGAAGCGCCTGATTCTATTAAGCATAATAAAGTACTGACTGGTGGTAGGATTCCTATGCAGGAATCCGTCTAGGTAGGTACCACCCCAGGGCCAATTATTCTCTTTCTGGGCCGTGAAGCAGTAGTGTGCAAGCATTACTGTGTTTCGGTTTGAAGGGCACTGTGAGCTAGCGTAATCACTGGGCATTTGAGAACTGATCAGGCGTGCATCTGCTAGAACTGTTTAACTGGTGGTAGAATTCTTATCCAGGAATCCTTCTAGGCGGGTACCACCCCAGGGCCAGTTATTCTGCCGTGAAGCAGTAGTGTGCAAACATTACTGTGTTTCGGTTTGAAGGGCACTGAGAGCTAGCGTCGTCGCGTCGCGTGTCTCAGGGTGACGGCCGCATAATGGTGTCACACTGTTCTGAGCATTTATTATGGGCAGACGTTGCACTTACCATCAGGTGAACGTTTTGCTCGTTACGTCACTTACATTTAAAAAAACACTGTATAATTTTACTTTTTTGTTAAACGTATTTTAAGTGGCTTTTAAAATACATCATTTTTGATCCCCTTTGATTTTCCGGAATAAAAAGTATCCTGTGTTTGTCTCCGGGACACAAGCTATCTCTGTGCCGAATTTCGTCTACACCGGTTCAGCGGTTAAGCCTTGAAAAGTTAACAAAGAGACAGAGACAGAGAGAGTTACTTGAGTTTATAATATTAGTATGGAGTAGTACATTTGCATGCTCTTCTAAGTGGATGACTGAGACGAACTTAACTGTATTTACCACAACTGTAATCATAATCATCATCATTTCAGTCTATCACTAGTCCACTGCTGAACATAGGCCTCCGCCACAGATTGCCACAAAAGTTTGTAGCTCCCACTTTGTGAGGATTTCGCCACAGTTGCCACGCTTGGCGCCTGCCAACCAGGCACGACGACCAGGTTGGCATTCACCGAACAGGTTGATTTATTCAGATGTTCCAGGAAGATGCTGCTGCCCATCTTCTGGTTTTTATTTTCACTCTGTCGACTTTTAAGAAAAAAAGCAATTAAAGGCTATTATTAATTAATAAAAACAATTTCATATTTCACTTAAACTCATTGAACGCATGCTACTAAAAATAATTTAACGAGTCCGCTCGATTGAGTCAAGTGAACGCTGTAAACTGTTTATTGTGGCTTGAGGCCGAGCGCCGAATAAAAATGGGCTATTAACGATTTTATGTTCGTTCGTCCCACAGAAACGTAAGCGTTGTGGTAATAAGCGAGTTATAATAAAACTTTTTTGAGGTGGTAAGACTATCCGAATTCTTTTTTTTTATATATATATAACAAATGCTGTGTCACTCAGAAAAATTCTGTGTGAAACCACACCGTGTCCATCAACCTGAGACATAAGTTCTTAAGTCTCATATGCCCAGTGATTACGCTAGCTCACAGTGCCCTTCAAACCGAAACACAGTAATGTTTGCACAGTACTGCTTCACGGCAGAATAACTGGCCCTGGGGTGGTACCTACCAAGACGGATTCCTGCAGAGGAATCCTACCACCAGTGAAAATTCGAATACACTCTTCAAGTACGCTATTAAAAATAAACAAAAAAAAATAAAAAACAGCCTATTAATGCCCCATAACACTGAGTACAGACCTCTCAACTCTCAGGACACTGTTTATTTGAGTATTTATGTTTGGGTCAAACCAAACCTGGCCCGTGAGCACAATATCCGATGAAGCTGTAAAAGCCAAAAAGGCTAACAGCAATTACATCACCGAAATTATATATCGAGAGACACTATGTACGAATGTAATGCAATCATTCAATTAAATTTTCACTCACTTCCACTTGTCCGTATATTTTGCAATTTTTAATTTTTAATTTGGATTTTGGATTGAGAACTCTCTATGACCTAATGTTCTTATCAGGATCATTAGCTCATTGAAAGAGAAAGAAATAATCTTTATTTACTGCCGCAAATTTGCGCGGGCTTTATAAATCATTCACAAGTTGGAACAATAAAAAGGAGAAGAAGAAAAATGACAGAAGTAACAAAAAAAATAAATAAAACTAAAAATTAAAAAATGTAAATGATAAATAAATACTCACTTTCATATTGCCTACACTGCAAATATGACGCAACAAAGGCTCAGCATAGCTGTTAAAGTGTTTTTTTTTTTCTTTTAATTATAACTTATTTTTTTAAAGAGCTTTGGAAAGGAGCAAAGGTCTGTTACACTGCTGCAATGTGATGGCAGACTTCATATCCTCGAAATAATTTTTATTCCTTTTATTAAATTTTAAATACGCGAGTGACCCGGGTTCGATTCCCGGTGCCGGCACCACTAAAATTATTAATTGCAATTTTGATTGCCGATATACTCGGCGGTGAAGGAAAACATCGTGAGGAAACCTGCATGTCTGAGAAATAAAAAATATTTCGAAGACGTGTGCAGTCCGCCATCCCGCATTGGAGCAGCATGGCGGATTCTTCCTAGCTGCAAAACCCTCTCAGAAATGAGAGGAGGCCTGTGCTCAGTAGTAGGACATTTATAGGCTGAAACTTTACTTTACTTTTGCGAAACAATTTCTGGGCTACCGGCACAGGTAATGTTTAATTTAAGGCTTTAAAACAGAGTGAAGACTGCTTTTCTTAACAAAGTCAAAGTCGAAGTAAAGAAAACATTATTAATTGACCGATAAACATTGCTCAATACAAACAAAACATCTAAAACTACAAACAACTTTGTCGGGCGAAATAATATCTATTAATTAAGTTCCAATTTTTGGTCACACAACAGTTTCTTTAACATCAACTTTATGCTTTACAGAACAGACCACAAATACGAAAAGCAAATTATCTATACACAGACATATTTTTCTTCCATCGTTGCAATAATCCAGTTATTTCCGAAAGTCATATAACGGACTGAAAATGTATAAATAGAAGGTTATATCTAAATTTGACGGACTTTCTGGTCCAGGTGGACTACCGGTTAAATATAAATAGACCTAAAATCAATACAATGCTTAGCAAGATATCGCTAGTGATGTAATTATACTTCTTACAAATTTATACTATCGATTTTTTTTAATTATCTTCTATATAGCTGAACTTTGTAACATTAAGTGTTACTGATTACCTTTTAACTAAAGCCGAATCTCTTACGCATTTCCGTCTTTACCCTCTTCACTACTAGTGGTAGGATTCCTATGCACGAATCCGTCTAGGTACCACCGCAGGGCCAGTCATTCATCCGTGAAGCGGTATTGTGCTTGACCATGTGTTTCGGTCTGACGGGCACTGAGAGCTAGTGTAATTACTGGGCATATGATACTTAAGAACTGATGTTTCAGGGGAACGGGCGCAGTGTTGTGCCACACAGAAATATTTAGTGTGACACAGCATTGCTATGGGCGGGACGTTGCACTTACCATCAGGCGAACGTTTTGCTCGTCTCGTCCCTTTCTCCAATAAAATAAAAAATCTTATTGTGTGTGTGGTGGCGGCTCGATAAAAGAGTACTACCACTCCATCTCATCCAATGGATCTCGTAAAAGGCGAGTAAGGAATTAAACTGCACTGTGGACCCAACAGCGCATGGTGCCGATGGGCTCACCACCTATCACACCAAGTGCATTATATTGTTTTGGTGAAACGTAGATTGTGGCAGTCATCTGTATTTACAGTGAGTGCCCAATCTCTGACTACCCCTTATGGGATACAGTCGTGATCTTATGTATGTATGTATGTGCACCCAACAGCGCATGGTGGCGATGGGCTCACCACCTATCACTCCGAGTGCATTATATTGTTTTGGTGAAACGTGGGTTGTGGCAGTCATCTGTTTTGCAGTGAGTGCCCAGTCTCTGACTACCCCTTATGGGATACAGTCGTGATCTTATGTATGTATGTATATATTTTATTATACAATGTTAATTTCCTTATAAGTAGTAGCAGTAGTAGTTTTTTTTTCTTCTGAGCGAGAGAACGACTACTAATAAATGAATGATTTTTTTTTACCAGCGGCAAAGGCAGTCGCGAAGACAGTTCATTCAGGAATTACCGCTCGGTGACCCCAGCGACCCTTCGTGTCTACAACATAGACTCACCTTTTGTAAACTCTGGTCGTCTCACACAATGGCTTCCCCTATTCCACGTCACCAGAGTCAAACCGTCGGGTTTCTTAACATCCTCTCTACAAAATATATAACTATAAAAAAGTTAGTTTTATTTATTGTCAACTCGGTTGGCGCAGTGGCTAAGCCTTTGGTTTCTGCGCGGGTCACGGGTTCGATTCCCGCACGGGACAAATATTTGTATGGCCTACAGATAGTTGTTACGGGTCTGGGTGGTTTGTGCATGTGAAATTTATGTCTGTAAAACGATCCCACGACACATGAGAAATACGACTGTGGGGCATCGTTTTAAAAAAAAGTGCTCCTCTCTAGAATTTCTTCCGTATTGTGAATTCGTATTACATGCGTACATTTCACATGCTCAATAAAACCATCGACCAGCCCCCAACCAGCTGGGATTCGTACCCCGACCACTCTAAATCACGCGGTCGTCTTGGACTTACGGTTTTTTGTTAACGCGCAGAATCTTGCGCGTGATTCTTTCTATAATTTGTAATACTGTACAATATGATAATTGTAGTAATTTTGTTAAAACGCTGACATAAGCTTACACATGTAGCAGCGATTACGAAAGTATATACTCAATGCTCATTAAAATTATTAAATTTAAAATAAAATGTCAAAACATTTACTGGTGGTAGGATTCCTTTGTAGGAATCCATCTAGGTAGGTACCACCCCAGGGCCAGTTATTCTGCCGTGAAGCAGTAGTGTGCAAACATTACTGTGTTTCGGTTTGAAGGGCACTGTGAGCTAGCGCTATCACTGGGCATATGAGACTTAAGAACTTATGTCTCAGCGTGATGGACACAGTGTGATGTAACACAGAAATTTTCTGGGTGACACAGCAACTGTTATGGGCAGACGTTGCACTTACCATCAGGTGAACGCTTTGATCGTTTCATCACTAAATCCAATAAAAAAAATAAAAAAAAAACTGACTTGATAATACTTCAAATGTTAGTTATAAACATTTTACTACACAAATGGTTGTGTAAAACACCAACTAATAATAAACAAAGACATTAATTAATTAAGAAGACCACACAGATGTTTTTTTTTACCGTCTATGAAAGATATATTTAATCATAGTGATGCCCTTGTTAGATAGACCTGTTATTTAACCTATGTACATATTATTAAAATTCTGTATCTTCTGACAATTTCCGAATACTGTAGGAACTTTATAACTGCGCAAGTGATATTATAGGACCACAAGCGTTCGCGCAAACACACAATCAGTCACTTGTCCTAACCTTCCGTCAGATACGATTTCTATGCAGGAATCCGTCTAGGTAGGTACCACCCCAGTGCCAGTTATTCTGTCGTGATGCAGTAGTGTGTAAACATTGCTGTGTTTCGGTTCGAAGGGCACTGAGTGCTAGTGTAATCACTGGGCAAATGAGACTTAAGAAATTATGTCTCTGGGCGACGAGCGCAGTGTGGGGACACAGAATTAATCTGGATGACACAGCATTTGTTATGGCTAGACGTTGCACTCACCATCAGGTGAACGTTTTGCTCGTTTCGTCACTTTATGAAAAAAAAACAAAAAAAAACAGCCAAGAAACTTACAATTTGTGTTTTTGCACAAATATTGGGTCCGGCTAGGATTCGTACCCAGCAATCTATGGCAAAATCCGCCCAAAATGAAAGCTACAAACATGTGGCAATCTATGGGGAGGTCTTTGTTCAGCTGTGGACTAGTGATAGGCGGCAATGATGATGATAATGAACATGAGCCTTCGCTAAGAATGCCACTGCTCATAAATCTGATCCACCTTCATCTATCGACTTCACGCAGACTTTTTAAGAATCCTCTTGTAGTTGAAGATCGATATGTACTCGTGGCATGTATTCCATACTTTTCTGTAAATAAAAAAACATTTGTCTTTCCTCTTATGAATGTGATAAGTAAAAATAATTACATATCGATACAAAAATCGATTTGAGTAGCATCCCTATACTCCCACAGGGCCGTCAGTTTGCTCTAAGTAATCGGCCATTATCTATATCGATTCAGCCGACCGCCCGCCACTGATTCATGACTCCGAAACCCTGTTTCCTCTCTACGACATTGTTTGCACTTCACTGTACAAAGCCGCGTAAATTGCTACCAATTTGTATCTGCGTTCATAGAATTATTAATGTACGACGAACAGGATGAATGTGCCGTTTTGTTTGTGGAAGTTATCGATATCGATTACGTCGTGTTATGTTAGATTAATAAATGGACAGATTAATTGATTCCGTTGCATATAGATTATCTAAAGCTTGGCATTCCGTTTCGACGATAATTTATTATCTACAAATACACTCGTGTATTCTATACGAGATTGACACATGCACATCATACCTTATTATTATTATTTATTTATGGAAACAGTCGTAAAGTATTTTACAGTGTCAAGTAACCGTGTGGTGGCGGCTCGTTAAAAGAATACTACCACTCCATCTCATCCAATGGATCTCGTAAAAGGCGAGTAAGGAATTAAACTGCACTGTGCAACCAACAGCGCATGGTGGCGATGGGCTCACCACTTATCACACCAAGTGCATTATATTGTTTTGGTGAAACGTGGATTGTGGCAGTCATCTGTTTTTGCAGTGAGTGCCCAGTCTCTGACTACCCCTTATGGGATACAGTCGTGTTCTTATGTATGTATGTATGTAAGTAACATATTATCTAAGTTTAAAATCTTCAAGCAGCGACACATCTAAATATCGATCGACAGAAAAATGATAGTTGTCTTTTACTGAAGATCTGCTGGACTGATGGAGACAAATCGAAAAGTACAGTTTTGATCTTGAATTTAATTTTCCAATCACTGTACACTTTCACGAGCATTTGCTACATAATGATGTTCTACTAGCCGATTTCGACCACGGCGACAACTGGCGACTACTGTCGAGAGCCATCAACTGCGCAGGAGATATTATAGTGCCACAAGTGTACGCGCAAACACAGAGGCACTCACTCGTCCCAACCTACCCGCGCCCGATGTAAACGTAAATGTAAATGTAAAACGCTGATGCGATAACATCGGAGGTAGGCTAGGAAGCAGTGTCAGAAACACGGGGACAATCACAACACAACCAAACCCGAAAACCAACAATTTATGTTTTAGCACAAATGTTGGCTCCGGCTGGGATTCGAACCCAGGACCCGCGGCTTAGAAGTCAGGTACTCTGACCACTAGGCCACGCGGTCGTCGGTGGCTGCATAGTAAACTATCAACATTAAACATCAAAACTCTATATATATACAGAAATTACAATATTCAATAAAAAAACTACCGCCACTTTTCGTGTTGGCACCAAAAGTCCATATCATACTTGCAAAATTATTATGCTAACACAAAATAATAGATAATAAAATCTTAAGTTTCTTTACGTTTAATCTCTGTCGTCGTCGTTTCAGCCTATCACATGTCCACTGCTGAACATAGGCCTCCCCCATAGATAGCCACAAAAGTTTGTAGCTCTCATATTGGAGGGATTTGCCATAGTTTAAATTACCGATCTATATGTCTACCGTCTAATGATTAAACTGTCATAGAGTCCAGTTGCGGCATTAGTTTGCTATTGCGGGTTGTGCTTTTTTTTATTTCATAAAAGTGACGGAACGAGCAAAACGTTCATCTGATGGTAAGTGCAACGTGTGCCCATAACAACAGCTGTGTCACCCAAAACAGTGTGACACCACAATGCGCACGTCACCCTGAGACATCAGCTCTTTAAGTCTCATATGCCCAGTGATTACGCTAGCTCTCAGTGCCCTTCAAACCGAAACACAGTAATGTTTGAACACTACTGCTTCACGGCAGAATAACTGGCCCTGGGGTGGTACCTACCTAGACGGATTCCTGCATAGGAATCCTACCACCAGTAAAACCAGTGCTCTTCGAAAACTAGACAATATACATTATATATATTTTACGTGCTAAAAAAAACTTTCTTTTCTTAACATAATGGTTACTAGAAGGGAGAATTCGCCATAATCACCACTCTTGGCAGGAGGATGCGTGATTGCAGTATCGAAAAGACACAGAGCGGTGACAGCAGCGTCTAAGCTGCTGTCATCGCTCTGTGTCTTTTCGATCTGTTGTTTTTGAGACATTTCTTCCACCAGTGGAAAGCTATATTATACCCACCACCTCCGGGCCAATTATTATTATTCTGTCGTGAAGCTGTATAGTAATTTTGCACACTACCGAACCACTTCGGTCTGAGGGGCACTGAGAGCTAGTGTAGTCACTGGGCATATGTGACTTAAGAACGAATGTCTTAGGGTGATGAACGCAGTGTGATGCCACACACAATTATTCTAATTGACAAAGCATCTGTTGTGGACAGACGTTGCACTTACCATCAGTGGAACGTTTTGCTCGTCTCGTCCCTTTCTCGTATATAAAAATCACTGAAATCGTATTGTGCCGTTCGCTTATAAATACATTACTAACACTGCGCTACTAACTTATAAATGACGGTTAGGTTATCTGTCATAAACTCGGCCTCATCGAACATACAGGTCACCCCCTTCGCGAGTCGACCCGTCGACGAGAGCGACTTAGGCCTAGTCTGTCGCTTCGCCGCCGTCTTTAACGGCATTTTTTTTTAGGACTGCTGGTCACTTTTAGCCCGAAGGCTTTCACAGATTCGCCGGATTGAAAGGTAGCAGAGCGCTGAGGGCGCTTAGCCGAAACCTTTATTTATGGATGACTGGCGCAGGCGCCCCGGAGACCTTCGGCTTGGACCGTCATCCTGTTCGCGTGAGTAACTGACTCGAGGGCCAACTGACCGAGCCGGCCTCGGCTCGGTCAGTTACTTCAACGGCGATGATGTTTTCGCCCTCACAAAGGCACTCAGGGATACCGACGGTAAGCCCGAGGACAGGATCGCCGCAGCTATGCGGTTTCAAAACGTAGTCTCAGCTATAGTCAACTTTCAGACATAATAGCCCTACTGGTTGCAAGTGTCGTCACTGTAACCCATCGCGATTCTTTCACACTCTAACACACACATCTACACAATCATTGTAGCATACAAAGTAATCATTCGCGATACCGCCCTTCAGGCTGGTTTTGCTTATCTACTCGTATAATTATAATTAGAAGCGTCGCTGGAGTTCCTCGCGCCATTTCTAATCCAGCTTCTGCGCATTTCGAATTCCTGGTAAATTAGATGTATAAAAACGCCCTCCCGATAGACGTAACTGATTGAGCCGTGGGTCGGACCTCTCGGGCGCCCTCGAGTCAGTTAACTTACGCACAGGGTTTTTTGTATTTGATAAAGCGACTAAAACGAGCGAACGAAGTGCAACGTCTGCCCATAACAAGTGCTGTGTTACCCAGAATATTTCTGTGTGACACCACACTGCTCCCGTCACCCTGAGACATGAGTTCTTAAGTCTCATATATCCAGTGATTACGCAAGCTCTCAGCGCCCTTCAAATCGAAACACATTATTGTTTGCACACTACTGCTTCACGGCATAATAACTGGCCTTAGGTTGCTACCTTCCTAGACGGATTCTTGCGCTAGTTACCCATTATAAAGGTCGACGTAGGCGAACGTATTACGATCAGATCGAACCTACGAGCTTGTATGAAAACACTAATGAAAGTAGAGGAAGCTAAAGATGTGTGTCAGGATCGTAGCAAGTGGAAAGATTTGGTCTCTGCCTACCCCTATGGGAAAGATGCGTGACTCTCTGTATGTATGCATAAAGGTCTCGGCTAAGTGCCCTCAGCGCTCGGCGATCTCTCAATCAAAGAAAAGGTTCGGCTACACTTATCCTTCAAATCAATACATTCTCACAAAATAAACTACACATTATCAGTTGAGTCAGAATTCTTAATTCATAAATCGGGCACAGCTCGACAGTTGCGAAACTCTTTTAAACGTAAATCATACAGAGCACAACACAGTGTTTGTCTTAACTTTAAAACAACGCAGGGCATTACGCTCCTTGTAAATAAAGCGATAAAAGCTACGAGTATTTGAGAGGACACAGAACTCGCGGTGCACTCTCTTGTGAAAGACAAAGGGAATAAAGGGTTTAAAAATACGCCGGGTCCAATTAATTTGAGACAATTAGCCGCCCTTCCGTAACAAAAGGTAGAAAAACTCAACCCATTAATTACTAGGCAAAGAGGGCTCTGCTATGTTCACCATGATTTTTGTAAAGCCCGGATATGCCGCTTTTAGTTTCATGGATATCCGAAGGATCCAAAACAGCTGTTTACCTTATCGCTATACCCTTGAATGTTGTTTTACAAAGAGTGATTATTTAAAACAATTGTAAATTTAATAATACTTTTTCTCGATATTTTTTCGATTAGACTCCACCACTCTGCTCCCGTACCATCATCATCATCATTACAGCCTCTTACTAGTCCACTGCTGAAGACCTGCTGAACAGCTTTGTTCCCGTGGTCCTATAATAGGAAAAATACTTATTCAGCATGCAAAATGTTTATACCACACTACTTATACACAGAAGGAAATCTATTTTTTTAAACTATGGGTAATACCCATCATTCCTACATCACACACTAGGATTTTTATCGTATGTTTTACAGACATAAATTTCTCATCCACAACATTATCAGAAGACCAACATTCGTGACTTTTCCCAAACGTTGACTCGAGAGGTATTCGAACCCAGTGCCCACGGTGACCCAGGTACTCTGATCATTACGCCACGCGGTCCCCTACTCGTCGATTACTAAACGTTCTCGGTCGTGTGTTTGAAAATATTTTCCGCATTTTGCTATGTTAAGTGTGGACAACGTCGTCAAGAGGGACGGTGCGCTCGCGAATTCACCCCTTTGTTTTTCAAGAGGAATCCATTTGAGTAGACCAAGTCTGGGCAGACCACAGAGTACGCAACTAAGAATCGTTCTTAAATATATATATGTCATGCTAATTAATAATTGTTTTGTCATAAAGAAATCAAACACTTACTAAAATATTGTTTCATATTATTTACTAGCGAGGCAAGTGCAAATTTACTAATGAAGAAAGTGCCATTAAAACATGTGTCTGCAGAACTTTAAAACTGAACGTCACTGTCTTATTAAGATTTGAATACAAAAATAACATCTAAATTCCCGACTTTTCTCGTTGGATTTTCCAAAAGTTTTCAAGTACAAATCTTGTCCTGTCAATTACGAACACGACCAGAAAACTCAGAAAAATCGCTGAAGCCGTTCTCAAGTGATGATCCTTGATACATGAAGATAGAAAAAGATAGAATAAGATAGAATAAGAGAGTTCTTCCAGTAAACGTAACAGCCTTTAAGTGTCCCACTGCTGAGCACATGCAACCTCTCATTTATGAGGAGGTCTTTCATAAAAGTCACCTGTAGGTATTACCCACTTCTTGTATTTCATTATGTTATTAAACGTAGTATAACTAGAGTAAGTATTTTAAAGCTGAAGTGAAAAGGGCTGGTCACATGGGTTTTAAAATCGTACCGTTTTAAAAACTTTTCTTTTTTCAATGCTAAAAGTAACAGCCTATAAATGTCCCACTGCTGAGCACAGGCCTTCTCATTTCCAAGAGGGGGCCTGTGCAAGGCAATTACTAATATCATATTATTTCAATGTTATGATATTGGTAAAAGGGTGCCTGATTTCTACGCCGAGGGGTTCAAATCCCAGCTTTGGCCAACAATGTGCAAAAATAAAAGTTGTCGGTTCGTGATTGTCCCCGTGTCTCTTACACTGTATCCTAGCCTACCTCCGATATTATCGCATGAGCGTCTGTGTTTGCAAGTACATTAATCGCACTATGATATCTCCAGCGCAGTTGATAACTTCCTACAGTGTTTGGAGCTAGTAGTCGAGTTCAAAGTCGGCAAGGAGGCTATCACTACGTCATTCATCATCATCCTCATAATTTCAGCCTACCACTAGTCCATTGCTGAACGTAGACCTCCCTAGATGGCCACAAAACCTTGTAGCTCTCTTTTTGGAGGGGTTCGCCAGTTGCCACGCTTGGCAGGCGGTTTGGCAACCGCAGTTTCTTCATTCAGACGTCCCTGGAAGATGCTGCTGCCCATCTTCCGGTTTGCATTTTCCCTCCGTCGACTTTTACGACACCTACGGGACGACATGGGGTGGTGGATTCTATTAGGCCACCACAACACGGCAAACACTACGTCGTTTACTTTTTTTTTAAAATAGCTAAAAACAGATTCGTAATTTAAGTTCTTAGTCGTAAAATTAAAATTAACACATTTGTAGGATTCCTATGCAGGAATCCGTCTAGGTAGGTACCATCCCAGGGCCAGTTATTCTGCTGTGAAACAGTAATGTACAAACATTACTGTGTTTCGGTTCGAAGGGCACTGAGAGCTAGCGTAATCACTGAGCATATGAGACTTAAGAACTGATGTCTCACGGTGACTGGCGCAGTGTGGTATCACACAGAAATATTCTGGGTGACACAGCATTTGTTATGGACAAACGTTGTACTTACCATCAGGTGAACGTTTTGCTCGCTTCGTGACTATATCAAATAAATAAAAAAATAACTTTTTAAGATGTAACACTCTGCTGGTTAATTAACCTATGCCACCGTTTTACAGGTCTACGTAGGCAAATATTTCGCTTTGATGATGATATTACTGCGCCACTGAGCAATACGTCGGACTCCTTTTTGCTTAATTTAATATCAGCCAAAACTTGATAGATGGTTTAGGAATAGCACCGCAGTTTATTTTGATTCAGTATGAAATTGCATCTAATTAAATAAATTCTTTTAATCTGTATCATCATATAAAAAAGTGACAAGAGCAAAAAGTTCACCTCTGTCTGCAACGTGGCTCTGTGTAGTTGCCGTGTGGTAGCGGCCAGGGAATCTACCACCCCATCCCATCCCGTAGGTGTCGTAAAAGTCGACAGAGGGAAATTAAAACCAGGAGATGGGCAGCAGCATCTTCCTGGAACATCTGAATAAATAAACTGCGGTAGCCAGTCCGTCTGCCAAGCGTGGCAACTATGGAAAAATCCCCCCAAAATGAGAGCTAAGCATTTGTGGCAATCAATTGGAGAGGCCTATGTTTAGCGGTTCAATCGACCGCGTGGCGTAGTGGTTAGCGTACCTGACTTCTGCGCCACCGGTCCTGGGTTCGATTCCCAGCCGGAGGTAACATTTCTGCAAAAACACAAATTGTTGCTTTTCGGGTCTGGTTGTGTTGTGCATGTGAAATGTATGTTTGTAAAACGCACCCACGATACAGGAGAAAATCCTACTGTGGGCTTCGTTTTTATATCAAAGTAAAAAAAAAAAGTAAGCAGAGGACTAGTGATAGTCTGAAGTGATGATGATGATGATGTGTACAATGTCTGCCCATAACTGATGCTGCCCATCACTCTGGCACCAGCTCTTAAGTCTCATATGCCCAGTTATCACACTAGCTAACAAAGCCCTTATGTAATATGTCGGCACCACAAGGTATTACATAGTAAACTAAATACATAAATGCTCGTCTTGACTTAGCTCTTCCAAAAAACCATACATACAGTCACGCCTCTTTCCCATTAGGGTAAGCAGAGACCACATCCGTAGCACACTTTTCGCACCCGCGAATTTTCGAAAACGACTAGTGACGGTAGGCGTATCACGTCGCCGCCATTTTGGTAGAAGTCGAAATCTAGGGAAGATGTTGTCCACCGAAATTAAGCTCCGCATGCTTGGGTACGGCTAGCCTTGTTTTGAGTCGCCCGGTCACAAGTGCAGATCGGCACGCTAACGAGTACACTCGCCCCTATCTACGCAGGCACCATCGGCACGGCAACCACTGACTTGGCGGAGAGGGACAGAAAAAGGCTTCGGGTAGGGAATGCGGGAGTTGGGGAAAGAAATTATAAGGTGTAGGATAGGTGGTGGTAGGGTTTCTATGCAGGAATCTGACTAGGTAAGTGCCACCCCAGGGTCAGTTATATTGCCGTGCAGAAGTAGTATGCAAACATTGATGTGTTTCCGTTTGAAGGGCACTGTGAGCTAGTGTGACTGGGCATATGTGACTTAAGAACTGATGTCCCAGGGATGACGGGCGCAGTGTTGTGTCACACAAAAATGTTCTGAGTGACACATTTTTTATGGGTAGACGATTTGCTCGTTTCGTCACTTTATCCAATAAAAGTTCTATCTCGGAAGGAGCAGTAGGAGAAGGCAGCAAGAGGCTGGGAGTATTTTACCGTATTTGCCAGGTAAGTACAAGTCACAGTCAAGTACTCCCTGTCTTACCCATCCAGAAATCTAATGTATATTGTATAAATCCCAGGTATTCATTACGCATAGACCATTCATCGACAAATTAATAACATTATCCAGCCTGTCCGAGCAGATTATCTGCGCTATCGGAAGCACTATCTAACCAGTGCTAATCCCGTCCCTGTCAATATGCCCTTAAAAAAAGCATGTAGCAAAGTGGTTCACTATCGCGACAATTAGGCGTGTCCGATGTACACATATCAATTACTGTGCTTGCAGCGATAACCCTGATAATAAATTCGGCAGTACCGATCAGTCCGGCGACATGTGCGCGTGCATACATAAAAAATCTTTTCTCATTGAGGATATACTTAAAGATCCCAAAATAACCCAACGCAACGAACCCAAGGAACTGTGTAGAGGAAAAACTATTGATCCAGTAGAAGAGAAAGAAAAAGAAGCGAGGTCTAACGTAACAGAAGTACAGAGAGATCTACAACTATCTAAAGTTAACATTAAACTTGAACAAAGGAGAAGTACTTATCCTTTGTATCCAATGCCAATTAAAGCGGGGCTTCCTTGGACACCGTATAGAATAAAAGGGAATTACCCGTTGGAGTCGCGTCATCCGTTCAGTTACTATAGTGAACCAATAATGAATTCAGACCAGATTCTGCGAAATCAGCTGGCCGCCAGTAGATTCGTGTCACATCCCTACTGGTATTCGACAGACGTATGGATTTGATAGAGGTAATATTAGCTTTTATATTTGTCAACTGTGGAACTGTTGTTGTGCAGAATACCCTTCAACGACAGTCTCAGCCTCTATCGTTAATTAATATGTTAAATTTTGGATAATGTTCTGGGTGACACAGCAATTGTCATGGGCAAACGTTGCACTTACCATCGGGTGAACATTCTGCTAGTTAGTAGTAGATAAATCCTTTATACATCCATTTGGTGTCGCGGGCATAGCTAGTTCTCTATAATGGAGTTCGCTGGTGGTAGGAATTCTACGCAGGAATACGTCTAGGTAAATACCACCGCAGGGACGGTTCCAGCACTCTTGATCAGACACTCGCGTCAGATCACATCTGAAATGTCGCTATGTTACCCACACTAATATTATAAATGCGAAAGTAACTCTCTCTGACCCCCTGCCTATTTGCTACCTTTTCACGGGTTAACCACGCAACCGATCTCGACAAAATTTGACCCGGAGATAGCTTGCGTACTCAAATCAAAAATTTTCAAAAAATCGTATTTTAAAAAAAAAATCCTAAATTCGAGCGGACGTGGTCGCAGCATTCGACTAGTAGTGCTTTAAAAAGCCAATGGCTCTGCCAGGCTGGTATACATTCCAGTACAAATTTTACATCACGTGATGCTCTAAGTTCCGTGCCTGGTATACATTTCAGTACATATTTTACATCAAGTGATGCTCTAAGTTCCGTGCCTGGTATACATTTCAGTACATATTTTACATCATGTGATGCTCCAAGTTCCGTGCCTGGTATACATTTCAGTACATATTTTACATCACGTGATGCTCTAAGTTCCGTGCCTGGTATACATTTCAGTACATACTCGTATTTAACATCACGTGATGCTCTAAGTTCCGTGCCTGGTATACATTTCAGTACATATTTTACATCACGTGATGCTCTAAGTTCCGTGCCTGGTATACATTTCAGTACCAATTTTACATCACGTGACGATCCAAGTTCCGAAATCCCATCCCACACATCCGATTTTACGGTGCCTTACTCTATAAATTCACCTGTATCCTGTGCGCAATTAAGAGACATACATTTCACTGCACGGTACAAACAGTTGGGACTCGAACCTAGGACCCACGGCGTAGAAGTCTGCCACCGCGCGGACGTCAAATACCTTTATTTTTATCACTCAAATTGAATTTTTCTTAGTTTAATAAACGATGCCTCACACTGGCACACTTTTTTTATTGGATTAATGGATGAAACGAGCAAAACGTTCACATGAAGGTCATAACAAATGCTGTGTCACACGGAACATTTCTGTGTGAAAGCACACTGCGACCGTCACCCTGAGACGCCGGATCTTAAATCTCATATGCTCAGTAATTACATTAGCTCTCAGTGCCTTTCAGACCGAAACACAGTAATGTTTGCACACTACTGCTTCACGGCAGAATAAATGGCCTGGGGTTGTACCTTTCCAGACAGTAGGATTCCTACAAAGGAATCCTGCTGTCTGCATATATCCTACTGTCTGTATATATTTTTTGTATGTATGTTCAAACATAGTGACGGCGCAGTGTAGTGCCACAAAGAAATGTTCTGGGTGACACAGCATTTGTTATGGGAATACGTTGCACTTACCATCAGGTGAACGTTCTTCTCGTCTCGTCACTTAATCCAATAAAAAAAATCCTTCTTTTTAGAACAACCATACATACATACATACAATCACGCCTTTGACCATAGAAAGGGTAGGCAGAGGCCACACAAGTAACCCACTTTTCGCACACGTGGGAGAGGAGACGCGACGGGCAGCGAACCAAGTCGCTGCCATTTCGGTAGATGTCAAAAAAATCTTACTCCCTATTGCGTTCCCACGAGCAGTACTAGTGACAGCATTGCATGTTATGGTGTTATTCTGCACGAATAAAGGCTGTCCCGTACAATACCTTAGTCGCCTCTTAAGACACCTTGGTAGTAAAGAGGCAAGAGCTATTCTACTCTGCCGGACACCTATCGAAGCCTTTTTTGAAGTCGAATAAAAACTTAAAATTAATCCAACTAATCAATTTATTTAAACAGTACGATAGTAATTCAAGCGTTCGAAGATATTGTTATCGTATTCGACATACAATCCTTATTCACTGTTTACTTTAAAAAAAAAGATAAAGGCATTATTAAATTCGTAACTATTTTTAAACGCTACAAGTGATGCCGGACATGCGTTGCAATTGCAATGCCGCTTTAAATTGTTTTGTAAGTTGATCGAAGTAATTACATTTGCCAAAGAATGTGCATTAATGTGTCTAAAAAAATTCAGTTGCACAAAATTCCAACTCAATCGGATGTATGATGCGCGAACGTATGGGAGACGAAAAATTAATTATCGTATACCGCAAGCGCGCCATCTATTGTAAAATAGTCGCGTTATTTCAGAAAGAAGCTGGTGGTAGGATTCCTATGCAGGAATCCGTCTAGGTAGGTATCACCCCAGGGCCAGTTTTCCTGCCGTGAAGCAGTAGTGTTCAAACATACTGTGTTTCGGTTTGAAGGGCACTGTGAGCTAGCGTAATCACTGGGCATTTGAGACTTAAGAACTGATGTCTCTGGGTGATGGGCGCAGTGTGGTGACACACAGAAATATTCTGGGTGACACAGCATTTGTTGTGGGCGGACGTTGCACTTACCATCAGGTGAACGTTTTGCTCGTTTCGTCACTTAAACCTTCGCTGGCGCAAAACAACTCACCAGTTCCATCGCAATCGGATGAATGATATGTTTATCTCTGCTTAGCCTTATGGTTGACTGAGAGAGTATGCCTTCAGGCATTAAGTCCGCCATTCACGTACAACTTAAGTGCATAGAAGTTTAAATAAATAAATCAATAAATACTCGACACTTACTATTTGCAGTCGACTGTTTCGCACAGATTTATTTTGTATTTTGATTCTATTACTTGCGAGCATACTTCTTGACTTTTATTTTTACTGTCTAGCTAGAGACTTTGTGTGTTTGAATGCTCTAATCTCACGAAATACCAATCCCATTTTAATTTTATTTATTGCTTTAGGATGGCCCGTTTATTGTGAAAGATTCTATAGTCGTCGTCGTCGTTTCAGCCTATAACAAATCCACTGCTGAACATAGGCCTCCCCCATAGACAGCCATAAAAGTTTGTAGCTCTCTTATTAGAGTGATTTTGTCATAGTTGCCACGCTTGGCAGGCGGGTTGGCAACCGCAGCTTATTTATTCAGACGTTGGCTTATTTTACTGTAGGTGATATCGCGGTACACAACGAGTATATATTATATAATAGCTAGTATATAGCTCTGGAAGATTTTTCTCGGGAGGAGTTTTTGCTTAGAAGGCAAAACTCCTAGAGCGTGCACTCTAACTTAATATTGTATATGAACATAGGAAGAAATGAATTCTAGAAAACACGGACCTGAGCCACCTGCATTCTTCTTCTTCTTCACGCAAGACCAGTGCAGTTCGTCGCTCCATCTCATGGAGGGTGCAAAGAGGGGCATCTGCACTCCCACGACATAGAAGTCAGGCCAATTCTGATTGCTGTATGCAATCGAATCTGTGTAATCAACAAGGGATTCCTTTAAGGCCGTATCAATTGCTTCATTTGTTTTGAACATCTCATACCACATGGTAGCCCCCAAAATACGAGTAAAATTTTAATGTATCTACGCAGATGCACCTCGCCGGAAATAATCCTGCCGGCGCTCATGGTTCTACGAAATATATGGCCTGCCTAATGCACATTCAGCGTGCTGGCAGTACAATAAATCAATAAAAGTATAGTTAATAGAATCGGGCGTTACTTTGCGGAAATCCATTTTAATGAAGGAAAGAAAGTTAATTTGCTTAGCGGATCTTAGCCTTCGCTTGTGCACGCTATTGAGGGAGGGCGCGCGGTGCTCTTCAAAAACTAGGTAATACACATTTTATATTTTGCATGCTTTGTATATTAACTTACCTTCCTTCACAATAAAAATATATCATGTACTACAGAAAAGTTTCATAAAAAAGTAACTTAAATGAAAATTTACTTGTGGTAGGATTCCTATGCAGGAATCCGTCTAGGTAGGTACCACCCCAGGGTCAGTTATTCTGCCGTGAAGCAGTAGCGTGCAAGCATTACTATGTTTCGGTTTGAAGGGCACTGTGAGCTAGCGTAATCACAGGGCCTATGAGACTTAAGAACTGATGTCTCAGGGTGATGGGCACAGTTTGATGTCGCACAAAAATTTTCTGGGTGACACAGCATTTGTTACGGGCAGACGTTGCACTTACCATCAGGTGAACGTTTTGCTCGTTCCGTCACTTTATCTAATAAAAATATACTTTCACTCACACGTGCATATTCCTACAACAAATCACCCACACCCACAGATAAAAATTAACGAGTAATATCGTACCTGTATTGATACATGATAAGAAGATTTGTTGTTGATTGTCCACAATCAATATCTTTAATACTGAGATAAATAAACCGAATTATTGGACATAATAAATATTAATATGTGATCATCGTTATCTTTCATTTAATCAAAATCACGCAGCTATTGAATGCAATCACCCCAAATTTTGAGTTAATTTCGTAAGCTTACGCCACAACGGTCTCCGGCATCCACTCATCTTCATCATCATTTCAGCCTATCACTAGTCCACTGCTGAATGTAGGCCTCCCCCGTAGATTACTACAAAAATTCGTAGCTCTCATTTTTTCAATTTTGCCATAGTTGTGAGACCTATACTATCAGGTAGCCGCATACTCTTCTACCCCCTCCAAATAGAGCCAAATTTCAGCAAAGATTTAGGATTGTATCGAAATACCCGTGTCGCCATAAAATCTTGTTGGTCGCTGATGATGGCGAGTCAGCTATTTCAAATTTTTCACACTTAAATTGTAGAAACTGGTAGCGGAAGCGGTGTCTTAGGTGTGAGATATCTTGTGCCCAGTAACGTCAACTTGTCGACAACGTGGCAACTTCGCCAAAGCATCTCAACTTGCCTGACAAACGTGACAACTACGCCAAAGCATGCCACTTTCCTGCCCAACGTGGCGGCCACGCCACAGCATCCCAACCTGAGAGAGTGGCTAGTTCTCCAACTTAAACCCGCAATCGACGAATTCCAAATTCTTATTGTGTAACAACATGAAAACATGAAAGTTAAGCCCGAATCTGTTTATTTAAGATTTTACTGGTAGGATCCCAATGCAGGAATCTATGAGGTACCACCGCGGTGCCAGACATAAAGTGATGAAACGAGCAAAACGTTCACCTGATAGGAAGTGCAATGTCTGCCCATAACAAATGCTGTGTCACCCAGAAAACTTCGGTGTGACACTACACTGTGCCCATCACCCTGACACATCAGTTCTTAAGTCTCATATGCCCAGTGATTACGCTAGCTCACAGTGCCCTTCAAACCGAACACAGTAATGTTTGCACACTACTGCTTCACGGCAGAATAACTTGCCCTGGGGCGGTACATACCTAGAGGGACTCCTGCATAGGAATCCTACCACCAGTAAAATCAAACACTCTGCCGTCAAACAGATGTGTGGAAACGTTACTGTGCTTCGGTCTGAATGGGACTGTAAGCCCAAGTAAGTCAGAGTCAAGAACTGTTATCTCGGGGCGATGAACGCATGGGGTGCCACTCATAAACGTTCTTTGTGATATAGACGTAGCACTTACCATTAGGAGGGTATCTGGTGGCGGTTTACGATGGTGAATAGTGTACTTGTGCACGCTATTGTGGGAGGACGGTCGGTGCTCTTCAAAACTAGATAATATACATCATATTTTGCATGTAGATCTTTGACGACCGCGTGGCCTAGTGGTCAGAGTACCTGACTTCTAAGCCGCGGGTCCTGGGTTCGATTCCCAACCGGAGCCAACGTTTGTGCTAAAATACAAATTGTTGGTTTTCGGGTCTGGTTGTGTTGTGATTGTGTGTGTTTCTGACACTGCATCCTAGCCTACCTCCGATCTTATCGCATCAGCGTTACATCGGGCGCGGGTAGGTCGGGACGAGTGAGTGCCTCTTTGTTTGCGCGTCCACATGTGGCATTATAATATCTCCTGCGCAGTTGATGGCTCTCGACAGTATTCGGAAGTTGTCGCCGTGGTCGAAATCGGCTAAGAGAACATCAACATCAGATCTTAGCAAATTAACTTCCTTTCTCTATTATAATGGATTTCCGCAAAGTGACGCCTGATTCTATTAACTATAATAAATTAATCAATTTAATAGCTATTCTATTCCATTACTCCAACAAGCAATTGTGAATTTATCAGTGATAACGAATGAAAAAACTTTTGGTCATGCATTCTTTATCGTCCGATTACTCGATAACAGCATAATATTATGTGTAATTTACAATTAGGACAGACCTATGCTCCGATAATGATAAGAAAAGATTGAAACATGCGCACCGAAGTATATCTGAACTATAGTTTTTCGTATTTATCAACACCCTGTGTCAAATTTACATACATGAGTATATTTTTTTTTATTTGATAAAAGTGACGGAACTAGCAAAATGTTCACATGATGGTAAGCGCGACTTCTGTCCCATTACAAATGCTGTGTCACCCAGAAAGGCGTGACACCACAATGCGCCCGACACCCTGAGACATCAGTTCTTAACTCTCATATGCCCAGTGATTACGCTAGCTCACAGTGCCCTTCAAACCGAAACACAGTAATGTTTGCACACTACTGCTTCACGGCAGAATAACTGGCCCTGG
This sequence comes from Luehdorfia chinensis, assembly GCA_019845155.1. Taxonomy (NCBI): domain Eukaryota; kingdom Metazoa; phylum Arthropoda; class Insecta; order Lepidoptera; family Papilionidae; genus Luehdorfia; species Luehdorfia chinensis. Next base: position 1,039,470 of record JAHVAK010000696.1, read on the forward strand.
GGTGGTACCTACCTAGACGGATTCCTGCATAGGAATCCTACGGCCGGTAGGTGTCCGGCAGAGTAGAATAGCACAAAGAAGTAGTATTTCCTACCGAGGTGTCGTAAGAGTAGATAAAGTATATATTCGTGCAGAATAATCCTATAATGCAATGCTGTCTCGCAGTAATTACTCTAGCTCTCAGTACCATTCAGACCGAAACAGAGTAATGTTTAATAGAATCAGGCGTTACTTTGCGGAAATCCATTATAATGAAGAAAAGTAAGTTACTTTGCTAAGATCCGCATGCAAAATATAAAAATGGTGTATATTACCTAGTTTTTTGAAGTGCACCACCCGCCCTCCCTCAGTAGCGTGCACAAGCAAACTAACACCGCCACCAGGAACCGCCACCAGGTACCCTCCACCAACCACTACAATACCACCACTAGATAATATACACCACTGAAGTCGAGAACACGACACGTGTTTCGCCCCAAAACGAGGCATTATCAAGCGTAATAGACTCTACGACAGACGGCCGCCGAGTGCTCTCGGTGCCCTGAGACATCAGTTCTTAAGTCTCATATGCCTTGTGATTACGCTAGCTCACAGTGCCCTTCAAACCGAAACACAGTAGTGTTTGCACACTACTGCTTCACAGCAGAATAACTTGCCCTCGGGTGGTACCTACCTGGTCTCTAGACGGATTCCCATACGAGAATGGATCCAGGTAAAGTGTGTGCTCCTTTGTTACCCTCATTGCAATAACTGGGAAATAGACTCGAGATTGATGATTTCAGTATCGGGAACATTCAGGGTTTTGAGGTTTATTTATACAGTGTTAAAAAATCTACTAAACCCACAGTATTTTTTTTATTCTGGTTACATGGACATGGCAATATTGTAGAGTGGTGTTTACACGCTACTATAAGTTATTTTTTAATCTTTTTTTTTATTTGATAAATGACTGAAACGAGCAAAACATTCACCTGATGGTAAGTGCAACGTCTGCCCATAACAAATGCTGTGTCATCCAGAACATTTCTGAGTGACACCACACTGCGCCCGTCACCCTGAGACATCAGTTCTAAAGTCTCATATGCCCAGCGATTACGCTAGCTCACAGTGCCCTTCAAACCGAAACACAGTAATGTTTGCACACTACTACTTCACGGCAGTATAATTGGCCCTGGGGTAGTACCTACCTAGACGGATTTTTGCAAAGGGATTCCTTTACCGCCAGTAAAAATAATCATAATAACCAGTAATTACATACAGAATAACTGGCCGTGCAGTAATACCTGACTAGACACGATTCCTGCATCCTGAAATCTTACCACAAGTCTCTTTAAAGGGATAACATGTACTTGTTGACTTTAATGATACCTGGAGAGACTAGAGAGGTTTACGATTCCTGTGATGGTCGCTTCATGTTACTGTTTAGTACAGACAAAGACTAGATGGATGACTGGGAAACCGAAATTTATAATGACACCGAATTGGATTTAATAACAAAATTATTTTTACATAGTGCCACCGACGTGCTGCAGTCCATGGTGGGGGGTGGGCGGACGCAGAAAAGGGGGGCAGGTGCGGTTTAGTGCTGCACAAACTGGTGCCCTGGAGCGAAGGTTCGGCGCCAGTAAATATCTCAGTCCTGATGAACGACGTTCTTTGGCAGCCTCTCTCAGACTTAGTGACAGGCAGGTAGGTTACAGACACCCAGTTAACCCAAAAATGATATTTTTACCTGACTACGGCGAAGCCAAATGAGGTTACAGTTTGCCCAAAGTTCAAGCTACGAGGAAAGTTTCAAAGCTGCTTGACCAATTTTGAATGGTCTTTATTTTATGAGTAGCCGATAGATGTCCGGCAGAGTAGAACCTACCTTTTTCCTAACGAGATGTTGTTAGAGGCGACTAAGAGATTGTACGGAGCCTAGAATAATGTCGTTATATGCAATGCCGCCACATACTACTCGTAGGAACGCAATGGGGAGTGAGAATTGGCAGCGACGAGTCACGACACGTCCGGAAACGAGATTCCCGCGGGAAGGAAAAGTGGACTACGGGAGTGGTCTCGGCCTACCGCTTATGGGGAAAAGGTGTGACTGTATGCATGTACGAGTATGTTTATTGTGTAAGTGATATGAGTTATTTAAAGTTACGTTGTATTCAATATGGTGCTTCACTGGTTGTAGGATTCCTATGCAGGAATCTGTCTAGGTAGGTACCACCCCAGGGCCAGTTATTCTGCCGTGAAGCAGTAATGTGCAAACATTACTGTGTTTCGGTTTGAAGGGCACTGTGAGCTAGCGTAATCACAAGGCATATGAGACTTAAGAACTGATGTCTCAAGGCATCGAGAGGTGTCACACAGAAATGTTGTGGGTGACACAGAATTTGTTATAGGCAGAAGTTGCACTTACCATCAGGAAAAAATAAAAAAAAAAATGGCATAACCAATTCAAGTTTTATGAAGGACTTTAGCCGATATCAGGTTTACGAATACTCGTATTATCTTTAAAATATCGTGTCGCCTATATATATATGCAACGTGCGTTTCCAATGAATTCGATAAAGAAACGAAAATCTAACCCGTGTCAAATCAATATTCTTAGTTATTGATGGCTTGTGGTAGCGACTGAAGAGAATCTACCACCAGATCTCATCTCGTAGGTGTCGTAAAAGTCGACAGAGGGAAAATTAAAACCAGAAGATGGGTAGAATCATCTTCCTGTTGCCAATCCGCCTGCAAAGCGTGGTAACTATGGCAAAATCCCCCCAAAATGAGAGCTACAAACTTTTGTAGCAATGTACTAGGCAGACCTATGTTCAGCAGTGGACTAGTGATAGGCTGAAGTGAGTGAGTGAGTTATTGATTCTTTTTAGCATTGCAAACTATTGTACTACTAATGGACAAAATCAAAGTGCTGACATCCCCAAGCAAAATCAAAAATGGTAATACACACCAAGTTTTTTAAGGATGAGTTGACACACACAATTGTTAATAAAACGTGTTAAGGTCCTTAGCGCAGTGGGTAAAAAATAAAGTAAAATAACAGCCTATAAATGTCCCACTGCTAAGCACAGGTCTCACTTTTATTTATTATTTTTAAAATGACTGAAAAAAAAATTCTGGTTCTTCCCTGGAGAGGCATTTTTGCAAACCAGTGTAGCTTAAAAATATTACGCTTCAATGAGCATTATGTAAATGATCTATATTGAATTAAAAATATTTTATTCTATTCTTGGCGGATGTCTGTCGTAGAGTCAACATACTCTTCCTTTCTTCCTAAAAGAGAAGAGTAAAGGCACAGTCCATAAATGCCCCACTGCTGATTCCACCTCGGTGCTCCAATACGAGCGGACTTCACATGCCTCACGATGTTTTCCTCCACCACTGAACACGCGGTAAAACAGCCTTAAAATAACAATTTTAGAGGTGCCGGCATAATAGATCGAACCCGACCCCTTCACTGTTTTTTTTATCGAAAAAACTGATGAGAGGAGCAAAACATTCACCTGATGGTAAGTGCAACGTTTGCCCATAACAAATGCTGCGTCATCCAGAACCTTTTCTATGCGACACCACACTGCGCCCGTCCCCCTGAGATATCAGTTCTTAAGTCTCATATGCCTTGTGATTACGCTAGCTCACAGTGCCCTTCAAACCGAAACAGTAATGTTTGCACATTACTGCTTCACGGCAGAATAACTGGCCCTGGGGTGGTACCTACCTAGACAGATTCCTGCATAGGAATCCTACCACTGTAGTGGATTTCCACAAAGTAACGCCTGATAATTTTAATCATTATACGTACTGCCTCGTTGATGGTTTCTATGTGTCTACGTTACAGTTATTTTGCTGTGAAACGAACGGCACTGTAGCTAGTGTAATTAGCTAGCGGCATTTAGTCGCCTAAAGAACAATGGTTATAATGAAGTGCGCAGTGCATATTTCTGCGCGACGTCACAATTATTATTGGCAGGCCTCTCGCCACATACTCCTATTAAAAAAGTAGCGGTGCCCCGCGATTTCACTCGCAAAAAAGCAGACGCCGATCGATGATATACACATACTTCCTATTTGAATCTAATTTTGGGGTTTCAAGTTTTTCGGGGAACCCTAATTATTTTCTAAAATTGAGTTACCCGCTTTAATGTCAGCTATCTGTCAGTGAAAGTCCCGCCAAATCGGTCCAGCCGTTCCTGCGATTAGCCGGAACAAACAGACAAACAGATAAAAATTTGAAAACTGTTTTTTTCTTATAAGTACCGCATATACTTTGAGTAAAAAGCTGTTATTTTGTTATTACAAACAGACACTGCAATTTTAAATTTATATATTGTTCAACCATTCCTGTACAGGTTAAAACATGGTTCCAAAACCGACGCGCAAAATGGCGGCGGTCAGCGCCCGACGCCGCGGACGGAGGTAGCCCGTCCTCCGCCGATGAGCCATCAGATGACGAAATCCGCATTGCGGACGAAGATTGAAACACCATGTCTTTAACAACGTTTACTCCAGTTGACACGACAGATGGAGTTCAAGAAGAAGTGAAGCAGGAACCGCGAAAGTTTATATTTCTCCTGGAAAATAATAACAGTTATTGTGGGAGAAAATTTTAATTTACTCAGCGAATAAAGTATCCATTTCGTGCCCTGGGCGTCGGAATACGACGGAAAGAATGAATGAACCAGGTATGGATAGCGCGCGCTTGGGTTTGCCCGCATTCACCTGACTGACTTCTATTACCTTCTATTACCTTCCAAATGTAGGCGACCTTTCTTTCTTTCTTCAGCAGACGGCTTACGACGAACTACGATGGCAGTGAACAAGTGGAATCATGGGGGTGTTTTAAAAGTAAGGTAAAATACAGTGTAGTTCTTCTAAATTAGAAGTACTAGACAGAACTGGAATCGTGAATCTTATCGAGATGGTCGTAGAAAAATATATATTACGTCCAATCAAAACGGTTAGTTGTTGCTGACAGCTGATAGGTTAAATTGCAAACGAGGGAATCTTTTACCAAGACCTTGACATCTCATTGAAGAAAACTAGAAAATAAACTTTACCGAATAAGATAATTTTAATATAAAGTGGATCCTATTTAGTTTATCTTACTTTATGACATAACTCTTAACTAGAATGACTATGCCTGTACATAATGCAATTAAAATCTAAGATTTGAATTAGTAATGAAACTCTTATTTGTGTACAATTCTTTTCCTAAATATTACAGTTGAGCCGACACTATCTAAAATCCCTATTCTTTACGGCATTGTGCCAAGATAGCAGGCTGAATTTTTTTCTTGTATTTTTACACTCAACCTCTAAATGAGAAAAAACATTCTGCTTAATGAGAAATGAAATTGTAGAATCGTTGTCATCGCCGGCAAAAATTGACCACGACGATTAGACTCTATCGAGTTTATAAAGTTAACTAAAGTCTTATATTGTCAAACTTTAGTTAACTTTATAAACTCAATTGGCGAACTCGTATAGCGATTATTTTCCAGGTAGGGCCTGTGGCCCCTGAAAAGCGACGGTCGATAAAGCTGAAGCCGTGTGTACGCAATAATCTTCAATGCCGTTATAATGAACCAAATGAAATTTAATATGTTAATTTCTCGAGATTAACTATTTATACAAAGTGATTTTGTGTGAATAAATGCGTACTCTAGAATTCCGAGTTGGTAGGCAAACGTCGTGGTTTATGCACGGCCAACTCGGCCCCTTAAATAAACCTTTTTTTAATTATTGTATTAGGTGGAGAGACTAGCAAAACGTTCACCTGATGGTAAGTGCATCGGCCGCCCACAACAAATGCTCGGGCACAGCATTGAAATCAGTTCTTAAGCCTCATATGATTATGCTAGCTCTCAGTACCCTTCAGACCGAAACATACTAAAGTTTGCACACTACTGCTTCGCGGCAGAATAACTGGTCCTGTGGTGGTACCTACCTAGACCAATTTCTGCATAGAAATCCTGCAACCAGTTAAACCTTTTGTTTTTTGTTAAACAAAAACAGTAAACAAAGTATAATATTAAAGAATGATCTGTGAGAATGAGGTAATCGCTGCCAAGTTATTTCTTTTTAGTCTCCATATTTATGATGATCCCGTAGCTGTATATTATATGTTTCTAATATGATAAACAAAAAAAATCTGGGAGGTTATTTTGTAACTCTGGTAGGTTTCATGATCGGTTTTATTTCGGCGTATGCAGCTCATTCATTGGTTAATGGTATTTTGGCGTATGATATTGCCAATGAAAAGGTTAGCTACCAGCCAGATCGAATGGTCTGATCCGGGGAGGACGTCTCCTCCTACTAGTAATATTTAGATGTTGTATATATAGTAAAAATCTCAGAAAATTCTCAAAGCGCGATTATGGACGTGTGCGAATATTTCTTGAGCTTCTCATGTGGCGACATAGATGTCGCTGCATTACTTCCCCGCTGAGACTGGCAGTCGTAGTTTTAGCGTGGAGAACTTCAGACGTCAGGCGATGAGGTGCAGTCTGGCGTTGCGGTGAATCTGTGTTCAGGTTTTCAGTGCGTCGAGACGGATGGAGACAAGTGTTGATGCCGCAGGAGTCAGCCTGAGGAGAAGGGGCGGCCGTTGATCCTCAGTGGCTGAGAGACTAGGAAGCACGCGTTGTGCCGACAGTAGTCTTGTGCTGTGACTGTAATTAGCCGATGAAGTTCTCGCTGTGGTTCGGAGAAGCTGGCTGCGGATGTTCATACCGGGGTCACCAGTTTGGTATATTATATTGCCAATGAAAAGGGTAGCTACCCGCCAGATCGAGTGGTCTGATCCAAATAGTAATATTTAGATGTTGTGTATATAGTAAACATCTCAGAAAACTTTCATAGCGCGCTTATGGACGTGTGTGAATATTTCTTGAGCTTCTCATGTGGCGACATAGATGTCGCTACAGTATCAAATGAAACCGATCCCGAAACCAACCAGAGTTACACAGCAGACCCCCAGCTATCTAGTAACAAGGTTTTTCTGGTCCTTCCCAGGACAGATAGTTTTTGCGAACAAATGTTATTTAAAAAAAATAACGTTAAAATACTCATTTTTTCAATAATCTGTACTGAATAAAAGTAAACACTATTCTATTCTATCTACAATAATTGTTATATCCATTAATCATATTTGTAAGGATTTATTGTATAATGGATAAGAAACGATTGAGTATCTTCTTCGAACTCCAATCTATGTATCATCATCATTTCAGCCTATCACTAGTCCACTGCTGAACATAGGCCTCCCTCATAGATTGCCACAAGTTTGTAGCTCTTTTAGGGGGGATTTTGCCATGGTGGCCACGCTTGGCAACCGCAGTTTATTTATCCAAACGTTCCAGGAAGATGCTGCTGCCCATCCCCTGGTTTTATTTTCGCACTGTCGACTTTTACGACACCCATTGGATGACATGGGGTGTAAGATTACCTTGAGCCGCTACCACACAGCATGTATGCATATTTTAGAAAAATGACAGATTCTAGCATGTGATCAAATTCTTCACTGAAATATTAAATATAATAGTAGACATAAAATCGTCCCGGAAAATGTTACAAGTTGACTTGTTTATCGCAGATTAGTTGTAAGCAATGATTGATCGCCAAAAAACGTCATCGGAGGCACTATCATTGCAATCCGCAATAATTTCATCGGGAAGATAATGATATCAAACGTTATCTGTCTCGAAGCTTTTTGGGGATGTACCTAATAACATATATATGTTACTAATATCTATGCAGTAAGTACCATGAGTTGCAGGATTGAAAGCTCTCCGTTTTAAGTGGTAACATCTCTTCAAATCAGATTTACCACACCACGCTACCCACCGCGAGCTTGTCACTCAGCCCTTGAGAGCGAAACACAATAATGTAACGGCACGACACGCCACCGTTACCACGTCCTTCAAGAAAAAAGGCTCCTTTCTAAAAGGCCGGCAACGCGTCCGTAATTACTCTGGTATTGTGGATGTTTATGGCAGCGGTGATCACTTATCAGGGGAGCCACTTGATCGTTTGCCCCCTGTTCTTTAAAAAAAATTACTGTATTAATAACGTCTGTCCGTTACAGATGCCTTGTCACCAAGAATATTTCGTGTGGCACTACACTTCGCCCGTCACCCTGAGACATTAGTTCTTAAGTCTCACATGCCCAGTTATTACACTAGCTCACAGTGCCCTTCAAACCGAAACACACTTCTGCTTTACTGCAGAATAACTGACTCTGGGGTGGTGACTACTTAGACGGATTCCTGCATAGGAATCGTACCATCAGTACAACCGGATTCCTGCATAGAAAACCTACCTCTCCGATGTATAAACATTACATAGAGATTGTAGGTCCGTCTCATGTCAACTACAGTTTTGTCAATTTTTTTTACATACATATTTAAGTATAGCCACATTGCACATAGTTACAAAAAAAGGATATAGTGATATAAGGAAATAAGGATAATGTGCTGCTATGTACTATACATTAAGCAATGTTATGTACGTATTAATATACAAAAGCATCTTGTCTCTTAAGACGTACATAACATTACATAATTACTATGTTATTCACTATTATAAATACTATAAAACTGGAAAAACCAATAAAGTTTACTCGTTTTTCGTTTTCTAACTAATTTCAAAACTAAATATATATTGTTTTTAAAAGTCGGAAGCAAAATATACATTTCATGACTTAACGTCATCAGTCTTTCCAAAGTCCACTGCTGGCACATATTTCCTAAAATAGTAAAATAAAGTTTCAACCTATAAATGTTCCACTGCTGAGCACAGGCCTCTCATTTCTGAGAGGGTTTTGGAGCTAGGAAGAATCCGCCACGCTGCTCCAATGCGGGTTGGCGGACTTCACGTCTTCGAAAAAATTTTTATTTCTCAGACATGCAGGTTTCCTCACGATGTTTTCCTTCACCGCCGAGCGCGTGGTAAAGCAGCACTTTAAATTGCATTACATTATAGTGTTTTGAATAATTACCATTATCAGTTCGTACAGTTCCTTTTTTTCTATCTTCGCATTTTATTTATGTAGTTTATTGCTTTGTTTTTATCAATTTGTACACTGCCGTCCTTATTTGTTAAATTTTAGTTTTTGCCCATCCAAAGGTTGCCTTGTAGAGATCGCTTTTAGCGATAAGGCCGCCCATTGTACCTTTTTTTTTTCCCTTTTGTATCTTCTCTTATAGTGTACAATAAAGTGATATTTAATTAATTTAATAACATTAATGATGATGACGATGATGTTCTCTTAGCCGATTTCGACCACGGCGACAACTGCCGACTACTGCCGAGAGCCATCAACTGCGCAGGAGATATTATAGTGCCACAAGTGTACGCGCAAACACAAAGGCACTCACTCGTCCCAACCTACCCGCGCTCGATGTAACGCTGATGCGATAAGATCGGAGGTAGGATGCAGTGTCAGAAACACGGGGACAATCACAACACAACCAGACCCGAAAACCAACAATTAGCCGAACCGAAATTAACCGAAACCAAACATTAATAACTTATTTTTATATTGTGTATATTTTTTAATAAAGAAAGCATACATTCTTAACCAAATGTGGTGATTTTCTTACAGCTCTAGTTTTATTTCTCTTAGTCACTTCATACGACACCCACTGGACGTGAGTGTTAAAGAAATACCTTGCACCGCTAAAACGCGGTTTCCTGGCATTTGTTGTGGTCTCGCCATTTTATTGATTACAATGTAAAACGAAAACAATTTTCTTAATAAGGTTCTTCGAAATATGACACTGCCCGTTTCGCTCACTATCAGCAAGTAAATAGTCCACTGCTGGGCGTAGGTTATTAACAATTCGAGGTGGATGTTAAAAATGTCTACGGTTACGGGAAATAGCGATCGTCGTACCAGACGCCTTTGCGAAATTAGGTTTTTTTTTTTTATTGTATAAAGTGACGAAACGAGCAAAACGTTCACCTGATGGTAAGTGCAACCTCTGTCATTCCTGTGCACCACACTGCGACCGTCACCATGAGACATCAGTTCTTAAGCTTCCCAATGACACTAAAACAATAATGAAAGTAGAAGAAGCGAAAGAGTGAAATGTTTGTTAGGATCGTAGCAAATGGAGAGATGTGGGCTCTGCCTACCCAAATGGGAAAGAGGGGTGACTCTGTGTATGTTTATATTGCTCTCAAAGGTTCTGAATGATTTCGAATTTTTGTATTTTAATTAAAAGTGGTTAGTATACGTAGTGACGAGACAAGCAAAATATTCACCTGATGGTAAGTGCAACATCTGTCCATAACAAACGCTGAACTCAGAACATTTCTGTGTGACACCACACTGCGCTCGTCACCCTGAGACATCAGTTCTTACGCCTCATATGCCCAGAGATTATGCTAGCTCTCAGTGCCCTTCAGACCGAAACACAGTAATGTTTGCACACTACTGCTTCACCGCAGAATAACTTAACACTATTATCACAATGAAACGCGTTGACAAATTAAAAATATAATTTATTAATTAAAAAAAAAACATCCTCGAGGGCCAAAACTCCGAAAACAAAACAAACTTTCAACACCGTAATATATCGGACTAAGGAAATATATTTTTTTATTTACAACTTACATTTACTAACGTGAGATACTTTAGGCCATACATTTTAATAATATAATAGAAATTTGAGTCATACTTTTGAGTAGAATATACGAGTACATAGGCCTTATACTATGCTGTGCGTGCGACTTTGTTCGTGTAGACTTCAGAATACATGTAAAACCTGTGATTTTGGGATAAAACTGCTATTCTTAAATCACAGGTTTTAAATTCGTTAAGAGTGACAATTGAAGTAACAGACCGACTGATGAGGATACTGTAGATACGAGTATTATACTGCACTGGAGATATTATAGTGCCACAAGTGTATGCAGAAACGTAGAGGCACTCACACGTCCTCACCTTCCCGCGCCCGATGTGACGCTCGCGCAATACGATCGGAGGGACGTTAGGATGCAATGACAGACACATGGACACTCACAACACAATCAAACGAGAAAATCTTCAATTTGTGTTTCTACAAATGTTTATGTGGATCGGGTTTCGTACCGTGGACGATGAAGTCAGCTATTCTGACATTATTAATATTCAGGACTATGATGGAACATTTCTAGCCGCCAATTGGGTGCCAACATTTACCATCACACGCCATTACACTGATATTTGAGTGGTACTTCTCGAGTCGACGTAAGTTTTTTACTGGTGGTAGGATTCCTATGCAAGAATTCGCTACAGCAGTGTGTTATCACATTCCATTGACATTCAGTTTTGTTATATTTTAGCGCCAAAAGAGCAAACGTTTTAATTTATTTATGGCAAGTCTTTAGCTTTTTGACAGTGTCAAAGTAATAAATTCGGGCTTCATTCTTCGACGACGAACGAATTTGCATTTCATACAAATTTGTACGTCACCTCGTCATCATCGAAATTTTGTGGGAAACCCACCAGAAAGGTCGGAAATTTGGATGGAATTTCTAAATTAAAATCTCAAAATGATTTCTTATATTTACGCGAACACTACACATTTAAATGAAACCAATTTTACGGATTTTATCGCGTTTAATTTTATTATTTATAACCCGACGTTTAAGCGAATTAAGACGAATTAAGTCAAAAAGCAAGCACCTGCAAGACTTCAAGACACAGTTAGCTCTTTCTGCGTAGATCGGACCCAAAAAATATATTAAAAGCTGAAGGTACCCCGGGTTATGACATCAGGACATCTGTCACCTCAGTCCCCCCGTGTTCATGGGTGCTGTAAAGCACTCGAAACGCGGGTTATAAATAATAAAATTAAACGCGATAAAATCCGTAAAATTAGTTTCATTTAAAATCTCAATTAAAGGAAAGTGACGTTCAGTTTTGTTTTCAGATTATTTCAGTACTCAATTTTTTTTTTTCGTTAGTAAATCGCACCCGTGCGAAGCCGATGCGCGGCGCTAGTAGTTCAATAAAAAACGCAACAGTCACAAAAACTCCCAAAGACCGAAACGTCGTTCTTTTTCTTCTTTTTTCTCCCTAACAATTAGCTACCAAATCGAGGCATTTTGACAATGTCGAGTAATAATTAAATTATAACACACACTTTATTTCGACCGACAGTAAAATTGTAGTAGACTTTTACTGAAGATTCGTTGGACTGATGAAGACAAAACGAAAAGTACAATTTTGGGCTTGAATTGAATTTTCCAATCACTGTACATCAAAACACAATATACACAGAAATTACAAAATTCAATAAAAACACTACCGTCACTTTTCGAGTTGGCGCCAAAAGTAGCAAACGTCATTCTTAACAGAGCATTGAAGCGCAGTACAGAGTAATGAAAATCCAGAACCATAACGTTTTCAATTGTTGTATTTTTTAATCCTCAAAGCTTACGCTAACGTTATGGAGTGTAGACATAAGAAGCGACGACTCACATAGAACGATTCACGAAAAAGTGTCCGACAAATGTACAGAATAAGGGTTCCAAAAACTACCTCTGGCGCTAATGTAACAAAAAGTGGGACCTGAAGTTAACGATATTAGATAAAGTGAAGAAGAAAGAAAGATAAAAATAGTTGTTTGATAATAAATTATCGAATAGAGTTGTTGATACAAGTACTCTAATGATAATGAAAAAGTCAATTGATAAGGTAGTGCAGTGAAAGTAAACGCGGTATCGCCTAAAAACTTGAGGCAACAAATATAAATAAATGTAATATTATTTCAAATTTAGCGTTTCATTTCAAATTCAGGACTTACTATGACAGACTATATTTGCCATCCTAAATTGACTCCATTTCTCGGACACTTTTAAACGTCCAATGTATGGAGTCGTTCCTCCTTATCTCTGCTCTCCATAGCTAACGTATTCTTACCATCTCAGAGCTTGTTAGTCACCTACTGACTCCTAAGATATCTACGAAATTAGACGGGGTGACCGACTTTTCTTAGTCGTGAGGAGCAAATCGTTCACCTGATGGTATGTGGAACGTCTGCCCATGACAAATGCTGTGTCAACCAGAATCACCACACTGCGCTCACCATGAAACATCAGTTCTTAGGTCGCATACTGGGCAGTCACACTAGCTCTCAGTAGTGCCCTTCAAATCGAAACACGGTAGTTTGCGAAATTTATGTTTTTTTACGTTTAAGAATAAAAAAAATTCATTTCATTTCATTTGCACACTACAGCTTGACGGCAGAATAACTGGCACTGCGGTGGTATCTACCTAAACCGACTCACGCATAGGAATCCTACCACCACTAAAATGTGTTATGTGAACAAACAAATTTTAATTAAATGATTTACTTTCAATGCAGTTCCATTGAATTTCGATTAATTTTACTTTACACAAATGAGCTAAAATTCATCATCTTATCCCCTTTATGTGCCGTGGAAGATGTAGAGCTCATGTAATATTTTCTCTCTAAAATTTAATAAAACTACTTTTACGGATTTTATCGCGTTTGATTTTTTTTTAAACTATTTATAACCCGACGTTTCGAGTGCTTTACAGCACCCATGGTCACGGGGGGACTGAGGTGACAGATGTCCCGATGTCAGTAAAAGTATAAAGTGGTAAAAGTAGTATTATTAAATGTGTAATATTCGCGTAAATATAAGAAATCATTCTTTCTAAAATTGTCAATAGATGGCGTTTTTGTCTCACAACGCCATCTATTGACTACTACTTTTACCACTTTATACTTTTACTGACATCAGGACATCTGTCACCTCAGTCCCCCCGTGACCATGGGTGCTGTAAAGCACTCGAAACGTCGGGACAAACGAGAAGATTTTGTTATGACGAGATAGAGCTCATTTTTGTAAGAACTAATCCCTATAGGAGTTCGCCGTGTGGTGGCGGCTCGTTAAAAGAATACTCTACCACTCCATCTCATCCAATGGATCTCGTAAAAGGCGAGTAAGGAATTAAACTGCACTGTGCACCCAACAGCGCATGGTGCCGATGGGCTCACCACCTATCACACCAAGTGCAATATAATGTTTTGGTGAAACGTGGATTGTGGCAGTCATCTGTTTTTGCAGTGAGGGCCCAGTCTCTGACTACCCCTTATGGGGTACAGTCGTGATCTTATGTATGTATGCATGTATGTAATCCCTATTGGGCAAAAAGATATAACAAATATAATATAACGATAATTATGACTCATTACAATAGTTCCATGTTAAAACATATACAGTTTGATTTTACAAAAAAATATTTAATATTTCACAGACCACAAAATATTTTTTTTTTACACAATTTTATTTCAAGCCCCCAAGTACCGGGGATCTGCTTACCCTTTATGTAGTGAGAAAAGTCAATTACACTTACGATTCACTTAGACACAGAATTACTTACAGCGATCATTTTAATACTATCGTTACATTTATAAGAAGAGTGTCTTTTCAAATGTGATTTGGTTGATGCTGATTTTCAGAAACATTAAAAAACATGGTGATAAAATAACTATGAAACATGATTATAACTTTCATCATTAATTTTGCAACAAAGTACAAATAGTTGATGAATACAGGATCAAAATTCTTTGTCCTACTCGCACAAATGCAACAGTGGGATAGTTAGACATAGTACTTTCATGAGTTATACATGTAAACATCTTAGAAACTTATTCAATGTTCAAAAAATCGACTTTAACATCTTTGTAACCTGCTTAAGTGTAAAAGTTCTTACTTAAAATACAATCACTCGAGTGACAAAACGGGATCACCACCATATAATTTGTGAAACAAAAATAAACACTGAAACAACTGACTTAATCGGATTTCCTGAGCGCCCCTCTAGCCCGCCATGCTTTGAGGAGATTGAAAGAGAAGTACAGCTGGAAGAAGTGAACCTGGGACGCTAGAAGTACGAATCCATACCACAGGAGGCCATATGGATATTCCTGAAAAAGAATCATATAAATAATTTATCAAATAACATTTATTAACCATGACAGCAACCAAAAGTGGCAATAGGCATTTAGCACATTGAAACGATATTTATATGATAGTGGCAACCTCATTCTGTCAACGGACAGACAACCCACACGGGTTTTCAGTCTTTTTTTACGTAATCTACAAGGGAGGTCTATATTCAACTATGAACTAGTGCTAAGATATAATGATGATGATAATGAAGTATTAACAGAACAGCCTATAATCACTGGCCTTAAGTACTGATGTCTCGGGGTGTTGACCACAGTGTGGTGCCACATGTTGTCGATGACATAGCATTTGTTATGCGCAGATGTTGGACTTACAATCGGTTGAATGTTCTGCTTGTATCGTCACTTTAAAAAAAAACACATCCCACACACAACTGCTCGGAACAGACACAGATTTTGAGATGAATATGAAAACCAAGGTATCAAAGCTGCTGGTTTTGCGGACTTCACATTTCAAAACTTCCACCGCTGGCCACAAATACTAACTAACAATCGTTATTTGTGCTCAGCAATCAAATGTTAGTCGTGTCGACATTGGGAATCGAACTTGGGCTGCTCAAGTACTGTGAAATTTAATGCGACAGTTCCATAATCCATAAACACAACATTTTTAATTTTTCTTCTTGACAATTCTCACTCTGTATGTAAGCATATTGTTATTCCCAATATGTCTGCCCAGCCTGGTTGATTATGATTAATATTCCCCTTATTGGGAGAGGCCAATGTCCAGAGAACTACTTAAGTCTGATGAAGAAGAAAGAAGAGATTACAAACCTGCCACAAATCAATATCAATTTCGGAGCTGTCTTCTTCCTCGTCTCTTGATAAGTATCTCCACACATCTCCGCAGTAATAGATCAAGCAGTAGAGGAGTGGTCCGAAGCCCAGGATTGCAATGCCATACATGTATCTTCGTAACTGTTTGATGTTATTACGCTTTATAGCAGCCAGACCAAGGAAAGAGAGCAGTAGAGATAAGCACCAGATATACTCCCACCATAATGGCTGAAAAGTAAAAATAATATTTGAAATAATTTGGCATCATTGTTTCAGCATATCACAAGTCCATTGCTAAACATAGGTCTCTCTCATAGATAACCACAAAAGTTTGTAGCTCTCATATTAGAGGGATTTTGCCTTAGTTGCCACGCTTGGCAGGCGGGTTGGCAACCGCAGTTTATTTATTCAGATGTTCCAGTAAGATGCTATTCAGTTATTCTGCCGTTAAGCAATAGTGTGCAAACGTTAATGTTTCGGTTTGAAGGGGACTGAGAGGTTTCTCTGATGGAGAAGAAACAGGCGAAAGAAACTCCGTAGGTATCCTCTTTTTTGTAAATCTTTTTTAATCTCAGTTAAAAATACATTATAATTAAATTTACAAAGAATAGTCTCAAGGAAAACCAAAGCACATTAAATCTTAGAAAAGATTAATTCAATCAATATATAAGTAAATTGCCCAGTGTGGCAAGCCATACTTGGCCAAGCAAGACTTAGGTCATGTCCTGCAGATGACTTCTTACCCAACTATGGTGAAGCAAAAAGGATGTTTAAATTTAGTGTTGTTTAATTATGATTTTGACTGGTATGTAGGTAATGTAAGGAAATTTATAACTAATAATAATATCAAATATTGATATAATGAAGAAATAAACCTGTCTTTTTTATGGAACAAAGTGAGACACGAGAAATTGTTTACCTGAATCTAAGTACAACATCTGCCAATAATAGTAATTACAGTAGCTATCAGTACCCTTCAAACTTGAAACACAGTAATGTTTGCACACTACTGCTTTGTGGCGGAATAACTAGCATTGCAGTGGTGCCAAACTGAGTTGGCATCCTACGACCAGTAAATGTAACAAAGGACTCTGAAATTATTAAAGTAACGGTAGAAACAAAATGTCAAAGATGTGTGTCAGGATCGCAGCAAGTGGAAAGATGTGGTCTCTGCCTACCCCTATGGGAAAGAGGCGTGACTGTATGTATGTATGTATGTAGAAACAAAATTGTAAAACAATTAAAAAGCATTGGTGTACTTGGGTTATGAATAGGACACTGAAACCTATGTAATTACGAGGCATTTAAATACTTAAGGTACATGCCATGCTGTCTAGGGTAGTCTAAAATGTTTTAGATACATACAACATTATACATATATAAATACATAACGCTGTTTGTATCATAATTATCATCAATTCAGCTTATCACTAGTCCACTGCTGAACATACGCCTGCCCCACAGAATGCCACAAAAAGTTTGTAGCTTCGATTTTGAGGGAATTATGCCATAGTTGCCACGCTTGGCAGGCGGGTTGGCTACCGCAGTTAAGATGTTACAGGAAGATGCTGCTGCCCATGTCCTGACTTTCATTTTCCCTCTGTCGACTTTTACGACACCTACAGGATGAGTAGGGGTGGCAGATTCTCTCGAGCCGCCACCACACAGCTCTTTTTTTATACTTTGGAGTAAAAATAATGATCACTGTGATTGGATTGTCTAACCAATGTACGAGTAGATGTAATTTGTAAGTAGTTTGAATAATTACATTCTATGAGTATGTAAATAACCTATATTAAATAAAAATTATTCTATTCTATTCTAATATATGAATGTATGAAAGATGAAAGATAGATGAAAGATAAAGATAAACATTAAAAGATATATAAAAAGATAAACATGAAAGATAATTAACATTTTTTATATAACTAAATACCTGTGGTATCTGTAATTCTTCAATTTCCAGGATGAATATGTCGAGTTTGTCTAGGATATCGGCCGAAAGCTTGGCTAGCATCACCAGGAATAGCACATGATGAAAGAACACACAATATTTGAGTCGGGACTTATTCAGTGCACTGTAAAAACAGTAAATACCTATTATAATACACTAATCAAACCTAAAGCTGAGGCTGAGTGAATGCAGCTGCAGGTTGGTGTTAGCAGGTTAATATCATCACAATTTAACAGCATCGCATGTTGGTAAGAAGACTTAAATCCTATATGTTTTCTCTTTTTATACTTTATTTCGGTAAGCATACACATTTTTTTTTATTGTATAATGTGATGAAACAAGCAAATCATTCACCTGATGGTAAGTGCAACATCTGCCCATAACAAATTCTGTATCACCCAGAAAGTTTCTGTGTGACACCACACTGTGCCCATCTCCCTGAGACATAAGTTCTTAAGTCTCATATGCCCAGTGATTACGCTAGCTCACCATGCCCTTAAAACCGAAACACAGTAATGTTTGCACACTACTGCTTCACGGCAGAATAACTGGCCCAGGGAGGTACAACACCATTTGCCACAGCTTACAATGATAATTCTGATAATACGATTGTACATTTGTTGCTTTTTACGTGTAATTTTTTAGCAAGTTTTTATAAACTACTAGCTTAAGCCGAGTGGAGCAGCCCTGCCCAAATTATTTTCTTTGAGTTTGTTGCAGGATACTTTTAATATAAAAACTTGATACTAAATATAACACCATGATTTTTTTGTTGTATAAAGTGATTAGACAAGTAATATGTTTACCTGGCGGTAAAAGCAACATCCCATAACAAATGCTGTGTCCGAAACTATTTCATTTATTCAAATTTACAACAGAAATGCCACTGCCACTACTTGAGGAGTTAATTTATCAATCTATATATCATTCACTGTAAACCAACGCTAGAGCTAAGCAAATGTACAGTATTATAATATTTTTATTTAAGCCATGTGGTGGCAGCTCGTTAAAAGAATACTACCACTCCATCTCATCCAATGGATCTCATAAAAGGCGAGTAAGGAATTAAACTGCACTGTGCACCCAACAGCGCATGGTGGCGATGGGCTCACCACCTATCACACCAAGTGCATTATATTGTTTTGGTGAAACGTGGATTGTGGCAGTCATCTGTTTTTGCAGTGAGTGCCCAGTCTCTGACTACCCCTTATGGGATACAGTCGTGATCTTATGTATGTATGTATGTATAATATTTTTAGACAACCTCTTTGGTTCCTTACAAAAGAAAGAATGGTGTATGTCAAATTATTAGAATAAATATTAAAAAGAGCCAAAGACACACATATAGAGATCACCAGATAGTACTAAATAATACTAGCTGAAGCTGAACGGATTAAGGGTTTTTATAAATACCACGGGAACTCTTTGATTTTCCAGAATTGAAAGAATCCTATGTCCATGTCCAGTATGCCAGCTATCTCTGTGCTAAATTAAGTCATTAAGTCATTCAGTGAGTCAAGATTGGTTCAGCAGTTGAACCGTGCAAAGGTAACAAACAGACAGATGAAAAGAGAGAGTTACTTTCGCATTTATAATATTAGTATGGATAAAGGAATATGACAAGAGAAAAACATTTTTGAGCATCAAAATGGAATTTATAACAACATTATTGTTACTGGTAGAATATTAAATTCAGCATTAATTGCATGCTTTGCTCAAAAGAATTATTAATTCTTAGAACAATGTAGGTGTCCTAAATAAGCTTCCTGTAATGAAACATACCACATGTGACCTAAATCATATACAATGTTATAAGTGAATAACTGAGAAATCTATGCTGGGTATATGCATACTTGAGTGCATTATGGGATAAGCAAACCAAGAACAAGGCATAATGTGATCATGACCACTCTTCAATCACTGCAACAGCTTCTAAATACCATGAACTGAATGTAATATTGCCACAATAACGGTAATGGGATAAGATCAGCCAGTAGGCTAGGATGCAAACTGATGAAACTTTGGGAGAGGTTTTTTTTCAACAAATTAGTACTATTTTACGACAAGTGGTACCAGAGGCTTTAGTTGACGGGGGGGGGGGGGGGGGTTAATCATTTCTGCAAGTAGTATTTAAAATAAAACATTATATTTGGGAAGTGTCATTTTTTTTTAAGTTATGTGTAAAAGTAAGAGTTGAGTATCTTCGGAGGGGGAGAATAACATGTGTTAATCTCTTTTTATTGGCGCCATGTCAACGAAATTTACCAATATCTTGGAGAAATTTAAAAATGATAATCTGTTTCTTAGAACCAAATCAAGTCTACTTTTCGTCACCTTTTATTGTATAGAAAGAAGTGCATGAGTCTAGAGCTTAATTAGATATTCAAAATGTTATTAGCCTTAATAATATAGACATTTTAAAAATAATTTAAAGTATACCTAATGGATTTATAATATTAAAATATGCTACACGTTTATTTCATAAATACTATGGAGAGGAATATGAAGTTAATACTATACAAATTTAAAATACTCCGATTATTTAAATTTGTGGCGCGAAATGTCTCTACCTTTTTGCTTATGTCTAAAAATACTTTGACGGAACTCTGAATGTGATGTCGTTGTCACATCATCACAGCACCGTGTATTTCTATAACAGGGCAATGTACGCAAGAATTAATTCGCTCACCTTAACTGATACTGTATCGCAATTTTTTCTCGATGCTCAAAATCTGCTCCATTTGTACCTGTCACCATAATACCTCCGCGAGATGCCATATTTTCAGCTAAACTTCTCTAATAATCAACAAAAAAATCACAAAGCTGTTTCACAAACACAAAGTAGTTCATTCATACAGTCTTGTATTTAAATTAAGTTTTCGGTCAAACCATCATGAAATAACATCTGCCAAACGAAATCGAAGTCGAACCGAGCTGGCAAAATGTAACAAGTAGTGTTGTCAACAACAATTCAAGTTTCCCCAAAAAACTAAAGGTAATAAATAAAACTAGGAATGATAATTTCTTTTCCTTTCTTCAAAAACAAGCATATTATGTCTTTTGTCATCTTGTCGACATAAACCTGTATTTTAGATTATAGTATATTTATAAGACCATTAAAATTTATTTTAAACTTTTATAGATATCGAATCAAATTATTTCACATAATATTTTTTAAATCCTTTTTAGTCACAACTAATTTAAAACAAAGTGATATTTATTTTAAAAATGGTTTTTTTATGTTATGGGCTACTTAAAAACGTAATTGTAATAACATATTAAAAATAAATCATATAAAAGGATTGTTTTCAATTTCGGACATTATAAAACTGAACGCAATGTAAAACTAAATCGATTTAAAAACTGAACCTTAATTGTTAATGCAACTTTTTAACCAATAAAAAAAACATTACAACGTATATAAAGTTACTTTTAAATCAGTCATTCTTATTTCTTTACAAAAATGTGCAATTCCCCTTAATCTTGATATTTTTTATAATTTGGTCACACTTAGAAAGCAATGCCAAAATGCCAACGTCTCATAATTGACGCGTTCAAAATTGTTCACTGTTCAGAAATCGCTCTTTTTGATCTAAATTAATGTCATCATAGCAATCTCTTCTTCAACACTCAAAATTTATTAAAAGTAACCAGTATGCCATGGTCCAAGACGATATTCTACAAAACCCTGGTTCTTTCATTACCGTGAAGCCAGTAAACTTTCCACATCAACTGTTTGCCGTCTCCGCTTTGGACATTCTTGTACACCAGTCCATCTGGCTAAACTAAGGATTAGAAATAATTCTATTTGCGAGTGTAGACTCGAGGAAGACTCTGCTAATCATTTATTCTACAGCTGCCCTAAACTTAGATACTCTTTATACGATGTTCTCCCTCATAACATTCCTCGTCCTGTTAATTTGCCTTATTTGTTGACCCTTGTGTTTACTCCATTTGTAAACAGTTTATTTTATTTTATTCACACTAATAGTATTAAATTGTAGCATGATTATTAAGTTATTCTGGTGTTGGGTTGTAAAAATATTTCGTTGTTTTGTTGTAGATTCGGAAGACTCTCACAAAACCGACATTTCGTGAAAAGTTATTTGTTGTCACTCCCATGACTGACTTGACACTGGCAGAAATCTAGAGAGACCAAAACTAAAAGAAGAAGAAGAAGTAATCGCTCTTAAAACAAACACTGTCACCAATAAGAATAACAAGCATTTAGTATTTCAAATTTCATGTATTACTTGCCCGATTACAACATTTAAAAGGCAAATAAGAACACAGTCATGTGAAATACACACATCCGTTTTATTAAAAGTTTGCTTTTACTGGTGGTAGACTTCCTATGCAGGAATCAATCTAGGTCTACGTAAGTAGGACAACTCCAGGGCCAGTTATTCTACCGTGAAGCAGTATAGGCAAACATTACTGTGTTTCGGTTTGAAGGCACTGTGAGCTAGTGTAATCACGCATATGAGACTCAAGAACTGATATCTCAGGGTGATGGACACAGTTGTCGCACTGAAATGTTCTGGGTGACACGGCATTTGCTATAGGCAGACGTTGCACTTACCATCAGGTGAACGTTTTACTCGTTTCATCACATTATCCAATAAAAAAGTATCCTCTATGGTCAATGATGGAAATAGAGGTCAATTTACAGTTTTGGTAGCACTTGATGTGTACAGTTTATTATGGTGAACCCAATAATAAGTTTATCGTAAAAACTGTTGCCATTGTTTAAAGCTAAGTTAGATAACGTAAGTGACGGACACCAATACCTCTTAATGAACAAGTTTCAAATTCTAGAAGCAGATAGGTTATATTCGCATAATGTGTTGCAAATTATAGTTTATAAAAAAAAAGGTTAAAAAGAATTATACATTAAAATAGGCTAAATACGACAAAAAATAAAATAAACTCATCACTTGCTGCTCTGTATTGGTAATTTTATAACGTTAATCATATTACTATTGTAATAAAAGTAAAGTTTTTATGTTGGAACGCTTTATTCTAATCTGCCGTGCCAGTGTGGTGGCGGCTCGTTAAAAGAATACTACCGCTCCATCTCATCCAATGGATCTCGTAAAAGGCGAGTAAGAAATAAAACTGCACTGTGCACCCAACAGCGCATGGTGGCGATGGGCTCACCACCTATCACACCAAGTGCATTATATTGTTTTGGTGGAACATGGATTGTGGCAGTCATCTGCTTTTGCAGTGAGTCCCCAGTCTCTGACTACCCCTTATGGGATGCAGTCGTGATCTTATGTATATTATAAACACTCATCTGATTTGAAAAATGCTTTTTGAATTAAATAACCCATTGGTTTAGTAATATTTATTTGATTTATTTATTTAATGTTTATTGCTAAATCTTTAAATAAATAGGTAAGAAAGGGCGAACTTAATGCCTATAGGCATTCTCTACCAGCCAACCCATGGTGTGGTGAGAACTTGTGATAGGTGCAGCATAAAAGACTAAAACTAAATGAAATTCTTAACAAGAATAAACATTACACGTACTTACCAAGATTACACATACATATATACACATATTAATACGTACAAAATATACATGTTTTTTTTTCACTCCTCAGAAAAAGTGGGGTGTGATAGGTAGGTCAAATAGAATCCCGTGGCATGTTTATTTTACTTATTTTTAAGATTTAGGTCTTAGGTTTATTTAGTTAGTTGTATGTAAGGGACTCTAGTAAAGTCAAAGATAGTCAATTAATAATACCGTGTATAGTTTATATTCCAACTAGTTTATACACCAACTTACCACACCCTAACTTTTCTGGGAAGGAGAGCACATCACACTGAATATATATATATATATATATATATAAATGATTCAGGTAGTAATAACCGAATTCATTAAATACTCACGAGTCAACCTTTTGAAGGCACATTTACTTGTAGTGTTTCTTATGTCGTCGGGCAAGGAGTTCCAAAGGCCTGTGGCCTGAACAGTAAAGGAGTTGCCATAGAACCCGGTGAAGTGCGTAGGAATCCGAATCTTATTGTTAGACGATCGAAGTTCCCTATCATGAGATAAGAAAAGATACTCAAATTTATCCTTGAGATAAGAAGATGAAGGTGGATTGTTTAAAATGGAGAAAAGAACAAGCAGTATTCTAGAATGCCGCCTCTGTCTGATAGTACGAGTATAAATAGTAAAACTTTGTCGACCTTAAGGAGCCGCACGCTAAGATCCGAATATGACGGAGAAGGGCCGATCTATGAATGCTCAAGCGACTATGCCAGGTACCATGCCGTACGGTGCAATCGTGTGGTCGACTATTTTACGCCTGTGATATACGGGGAAATTTTCCGTGTGGTAGCGGCCTAAGAGAATCTACCACCCCATTCCATCCCGTGGGTGTCGTAAAAGTCGACAGAGGGAAATTAAAACCAGGAGATAGGCCGCAGCATCTTCCTGGAACATCTGAATTAATAAACTGCGGTTGCCAACCCGCCTGCCAAGCGTGGCAACTATAGCAAAATCCCTCCAATATGAGAGATACAAACTTTTGTGGCTCTCTATGGGGGAGGCCTATGTTCAGCAGTGGACTTGTGATAGGCTGAAACGACGATACGGGGAAAGTCAACACAAATTGGGTTTTGTGATTTAGGGTTTCCTAGATCTGGTACATGTCATGTACAGATAAGTGGTGGTTTGCAAACAGGTGAAACCGCGGGGCACAGCTAGTCTAAGAATACAATCGAAAATCAAAGTGCGTCGCTATTTAAAAAAATCTGCCGCGAAACCAGAACGAGATTGGAAAAAATTTTAGGAATCATATTCTACAGATAATGTATTAAAAAACTTTATTAGCTATTACAGAGATTCCAAGTTTTCAGTTTTTTTTTTTATAGAAGACAGAGCGTTAAGCTCTCTAACCAGGATGACTTCAAATTTACAAGCTAAAAGTCAAACTAATGACCTGTAACTGATCTGATTATCTAATTTAGAAATAAAGACGGCAGAATAACTGACACTGTGGTTGTACCTACCTACGGATTCCTCCAAAGGAATGTGCCAGAGAATTATTTTTGACATAAACTTGTCGTAGGCTTAGGTCAATCATAAATTCTGAGACTTTCTGTTGTCGTTAACGACTATAGATTACAATTTGTCTAGCCCCTACTGTCTCTTATCTACTAGCGAAAACGCGAAAATTACCCAAATTAAAATAGGTGGCACATAATTTTAGGTACATATCAGAAATAGGCATCTAAAATGAAGAGACCTTTCGGACCTTCGGGACGAAATGTAGAGGGGAATTTCCGCTGGTCGTACGATTTAAAGGTGAACGCAATATTCAGTTTTATTATTTAAAGTGAATGATGCGTTTTAATGTCTTCATAAAAATCAAATTTGAACACAACAAAGATCTAATTGATGGAACAGAACAAAAAGGTTTATTCGCGCAGCGTAACAAACAAACTGACGAAATGCCGAACGGTCGATCTAAAATAGGAACCTTGCTTCGTTCTGTCAAAAAAAAATTAAAAGCGTTTTGAAATTAGTTGACATATTTATTTTGACAAACTCGATCAGTTTACAACATCTACACGTGCTGGAGATAGCATAATCATTTCCACGAAATGAGATATTCATTGTTTTCCGATTTGGAAATTAATTAGCGCCGAAGCCGGAGCAAATGTATTTAATTGTTTTTTCATTCTTTAATTAGCTGTTTTATGCAAGGCGTCATTTTAATGTTTCATTAAGTGAGTTTTATGCATCATATATCGATTTAGCATGACGATGAAACGCAATTGGTTATTTTTATGATTCATGTGGTTCAGCGTTCAGCGCAACTATCTGTTCGACGTGGGTTCTGCATTCGAATCAAAGATGAAGGTTTCTGCTATATGTTTTTTTATTGGATAAAGTTCACCAGATGGTAAGTGCAACGTTTGCCCATAACAAATGCTGCGTCGCCCAAAGGGAAACAAGAAAGGAAACATTTCATTTTAAAAAGAAAAACTCATTACACAAAAAATATAGTATTCGTAGAATCAACGTGTTGTAAAAATCCATCAGATAATTCACAGATATTAAATATGGGAAAGATATTTAAAGCTAAGTTTTAAAAACTTTTTTATGTTAAAGTTCGACATTTGCTCATTACAACTCTAGGACAAAGTAAGAATAAAATGTATTTCATTTTTATTTTACCAAAAAAGTTTCTCTAAAGTTTAGTGCAATATATTGTTACGAATGATATGTAAATATGTGAAACACAAAATACTACAAACGAGGGAATTTTACGGTTTATTTTTTTAAACTGTAAAATTTCATCGTTTTTCTTGTTTGGTAGATGCAATCGAAAGCTTAAATTATTATATACCTTTAATTATTTTTTTATTTCTGATTCAGTTTTAGAACTAACGCCAAGGCGAAGAAATAATCTGTTGCGCCGCCAACAGCGCGGCAAATCGGAAACAAGGTGAAAACGATAACGTGTTTTAATTGTTTCTCCCAGTGGCTATTGTTTTATAAACAGCTACCATTATGCAGCGCCATTCAGGCTTTATTTTGATTTGTAAGGAGTGGTTTCTTCCGGTGCTCGGTTATAAAAGACTGGTAGTTGATTGCTACGCTTTATTGTTTGTTCATTTGTGAGGTACATAGTGACAACATGAAGTTATTTATCGTAGTTGCCCTGTTGGCTTTCGTTTCTGTACAGGTAATACGTTAAACCTAAGTCGTAAAGAGGTGGCTTTTCATAATAAGTATCAAAGAAGTTTATCATATCCTAATTATATGGAAATTTACGTGGACTAGATTTTTTTTATATTAATAATATAATGTTGTAGATATTTTTGTAAGATATTATTTTTATACATACATAAAGACACGCCTTTTTCCCATGTAAGGGGTAGGCAGAGGCCACTCACGTAGCCCACTTTTCGTCCTCGCGGGCAACGAGACGTGACGGGTGGAGAACCACGTCGCCGCCATTTTGATGCGAGTCAAAAAATTCTTGCTTTCAATTGCGTTCCCACGAGCAGTATAGTGACAACATTGTATATTATGGAGTCTGTCTGGGCATATAAACACCAGCCAGCACCTAATGTGTAATTATCAAAATCCACGAGATGTATTACCTGCACTGCCGTTATTTAATCTTCACGGATTACCCTGAACACCACTCTACAGTATTGCCATGTTCATGTTACCAGAATAAAAAATTACTGTAGGTTTAGTTGATATTTTAACACTGTTTAATTCAGCCTCAAAAAATATCAATAATCCCGATACTGAAAACATAAGTCTCGCAAATATCGAAAAATCGTCGAGACTCAAAACTTCTTCGGGATTCGGGATGAAAGCCCTACTAGGTATGTACCACCACCTAGGCGAAGTTCTGCATAAGAAGCATACCACCGGTTATTGCAATTAGGGTAACAAACGAGCACACACTTTACCTGGATCGATTCTTGTGCGGGAATCCGTCTAGGTAGGTACCACTCGAGAGCCAGTTATTCTGTGAAGCAGTAGTGTGCAAACATTACTGTGTTTCGGTCTGAAGGGCACTGAGAGCTAGCGTAATCACTGGGCATATGTGACTTAAGAACTGATGTCTCAGGGTGACGGTCGCAGTGTAGTGTCAATATATTCTGGATGACACAGCACCTGTTATGGGCAGACGTTGCACTAACCTTCAGGTGAAAGTTTTGCTCGCCTCTTCAATTTATTTAATAAAAAAGCTCCGGTTTCTCTTCACAAACAGTAAGAAACAGTAGTATTATACCACTTTCGCTGGGATTCCGCGAGAGCACGGTTCCTCGGTTGGGTCGACCTGTTAACATCGTTCCAGTAGTAAGACACGGCCTGGACTACAGTAGACTTGCAGAATCGTACAATAGTTAGTGATGTTACAGTTCAGCTACTCAACGCCAATTCCCGATGACGACAAGAAAGACGTACCAGCGACGCCAGTGGTCGCTGCAGAGTCACCATCAGCGCCATCACCCGCTGTAGTGACCGAGGTATAGCTATATAAGCAGAGGTTCAGTAAATTACACTCATCCACGTTAAATTTGAATATCATACAACATAGAATTATTTTGCCGTGAAGCAGTAGTGTGCAAACATTACTGTGTTTCGGTCTAAAGGGCGCCGAGAGCTACCGTCATCACTGGGCATATGAGACTTAAGAACTTATGTCTGAGGGTGACGGGCGCAGTGTGGTGCTGCACTGAAAAATTCTAAGTAACACAGCATCTGTTATGGGCAAACGTTGCACTTACCATCAGGTGAACGTTTTGCTCGTCTCGACACTTTATCAAATAATTAAAAAAAAATAGAAGGTTGAAAGTCTAGCACTAGTCTTTACCACACCGAGAACGGCGGAACTCAGAACTCACCTTCTATGAATGGTGCTTACTTTCGCCAAACTTTTTTTTGTGATGGTGTGTTTTAACTAGTTTTAACGTCGCTGGTGGCAGTTGCAGCCATGCCAACGTGTTTCCCGGATAGCAGATAGTGATTCCCAAGAACGAGATAATACATGCCAACTTTGTTTCTTAAAAAGAAAATGTTCATTTACTAAGATTCGCATGTAAATTTTAAAATTATGTGTTTTTTTAAATTTTAAGTTTTTGCTGAGCAGCGCCTGCTCTCTTACAATAGCTGCATACGCAAACTAATGCCCTCCACCTCTACAACAGTACCTCTAGGCAAGACGCACCACCAAAGTCGAGAACACGACACGTGTTTTACCTCGAGACATTATCAATTGATATTGACTATATGACAAATGATCGCTGAGCGCGGCTCTTCAGAAACTGGATAATACACACCATTTTAAATTTTACATGGTCGATCTTAGCAAATACTTTTTCTTCTTTTATTATAATTTATTTCCCCAAGGTAACGCCTGATTCTGTTAACTTTGTTTCTCTTCCATTACTGAACTTGAATCTCCGCGGACTAAGCCTTGTTGAAATTAACAATCAGGACCGGGACATGATTGATACAGAGTCCTGTATTTCGAAGCATCATGCTGTCTGGGCATGTTGATTTATAGCATAATTGACCGGTTGCTGAGGTGGAAATTTCGCAAATCATTTTCCAGTTCCTTTGCTAGTTAGATGTGTTTTTACAGGATACGAATGAAACTTGTTTTTAGGTGAAAGCCGCTGCACCAGAACCGGCCCCGTCTGCGAGGCCTAAAGTGCCCGCGCCGGCTGAAGAGAAGAAGCCGTAATCTGCGGTTCAAGATTCGATCTAAAAAAAAACGGTCGAGTGAATCGCTTTCAAGCTCAGCGCATTTAATATGATGTCTGTATAATAAAGTCTTCACCGACCCAAATTTTTCTTAAGTTACTTTTTAACCCGTAAATAGATGAATGAGACAAATTATCCTATGTTCCTTCTTCACAATTCCTTTCTCGTCAAGTGTATTTATGGTGTGTCGTGTGGTGGCGGCTCGTTAAAAGAATACTACCACTCCATCTCATCCAATGGAACTCGTAAAAGGCGAGTAAGGAATTAAACTGCACTGTGCACCCAATAGCGCATGATGGCGATGGGCTCACCACCTATCACACCAAATGCATTATATTGTTTTGGTGAAACGTGGATTGTGGCAGTCATTTGTTTTTGCAGTGAGTGCCCAGTCTCTGACTACCCCTTATGGGATACAGTCGTGATCTTATGTATGTATGTATTTATGGAAAACTAGCTCAAGTAGCTTCTTATATACTCGTAAGTACTCAGGCGGCCCTTATCGACGGATTTCATTTCCTGGAACATCTGAATAAACTGCGTTTGCCAACCCGCCTGCCAAGCGTGGCAACTGTGGCAAAATCCCTCCAATATGAGAGCTACAAACTTTTGTGGCTTTCTATTGGGGAGGCCTATGTTCAGCAGTGGACTTATGATATGATGATGACGAACTAAACCATCTGCCGACTTTCCCACGAGATTCCTATGTAATAAATCACACATAATATTGATACCAGAATTCGAAGACATTCTGAAATTAATTAATGAAATCTTTTACAAAAAGATTACAAGGGACAGTAAGAGAGGGACTGTGACAGAAAATATGTGAAGTGAATGGGCCATAAAAGCTGCATGTAACGGTTTTTTGTTAAAAACACATTCAGCAAGTAAATCAGTGGGGCGTGAGGATTACTGGTGGTAGGATTCCTATGCAGTAATCCGTCTAGGTAGGTACCACCCCAGGGCCAGTTATTCTGCCGTGAAGCGGTAGTGTGCAAGCATTACTGTGTTTCAGTTTGAAGGGCACTGTGAGCTAGCGTAATCACTGGGCATTTGTGACTTAAGAACTGATGTCTCAGGGTGACGGGCGCAGTGTGGTGTCACTCAGAAATGTTCTGTCACTTTATACAATAAAAAAAAATATTACCGGGCCTGCCTAGGTTACAAAATAAATCGACACAAAATCGTCACTGAACTAGTGATATATATGCTATAGTTGGCTCCAAAAGAACCATAATCACATAGTAGGTATTTTTTATTTAAAAGGTTTTTTATAATTATACAATACCTTATACAAAAATATACATCTGATTGAAAAATACACTTGTATGATGTTAAGTATCAGAAAACGATACTCAACCCTAAGATTTCTCCTTTATCGCAAGCAGGGCTGGGCAAAATACATTCTTTGCTTTAATTAAAATACAAATTACATAATACTTTTTTACATGTATTTAAAATATGCTGGAATCCGTCAAGGTAGGTACCACCCCAGGACCAGTTATTCCGCCGTGAAGCAGTACAGTATAGACATTACTGTGTTTCGGTTTGAAGGGCACTGAGAGCTAGCATAATCTCTGGGCACATAAGGCTTAAGAACTGATGTCTCAGGGTAACGAGCGCAGTGTGGTGTCACACAGAAATGTTCTGAGTGACACAGCGTTTGTTATGGACAGATGTTGCACTTACCATCAGGTGAACATTTTGCTCGTCTCGTCACTACGTAAAGTAAAGTTTCAGCCTATAAATGTCCCACTACTGAGCACAGGCCTCCTCTCATTTCTAAGAGGGTTTTGGAGCTAGGAAGAAACCGCCACGCTGCTCCAATGCGGGTTGGCGGACTTCACATGTCTTCGAAATATTTTTTATTCCTCAGACATGCAGGTTTCCTCACGATGTTTTCCTTCACCGCCGAGCACGTGGTAAATCAGCACTTAAAATTGCAATTAACAATTTTAATGGTGCCGGCACCAGGAATCGAACCCAGGTCACTCGCGTACTATGAAAATTTAAAGCGAGCGCCTAGCCCCTGAGCTACCACGGCTACGTATACTAACCACTTTTAATTAAAATACAAAAATTCGAAATCATTCAGAACCTTTGAGAGCAATATAAACATACACAGAGTCACCCCTCTTTCCCATTTGGGTGGGCAGAGCCCACATCTCTCCATTTGCTACGATCCTAACAAACATTTCACTCTTTCGCTTCTTCTACTTTCATTATTGTTTTCATACAAGCTCGTCGGTCGCGGGTACTACGGGTACCTGAAATTCCTCCTCCGATGATGATAATATACCTGATCATCAGCGTATTTATTGGAGGCATTTGATGGTCAGATCATTCATTCTTTATACAAACGCACTCGCTTTTAAATCTGTTAAGAAATTGTCTATAAATAAGTTATACAGCCCCAGCCATGCTACATACATATCCCTGTCTTACTTCTTTTTAGATGTCTGACTAGTCTGTGTAAGTCCCGTTTACCCTGACATAAGCACTTCCTTAATAGTCATTTCAGTCTTTTGACTTTGAACCAAGAATTTTTTGGCTTTGCTTCGAATGGAAAAGTCTTGATCCATGAATCCCATTCCTCTCCTGAATCCCACTTGTACATCCCATAACTTCTCTTCACTTTCATTCATCACTCTCTTAATCAAGACCCTTTCATACAGTTTGCCGACGATGCTGAGCAAGCTAATGCCTCGGTAGTTTTTGCAGTATTGCTACGACCCTTTTACTATGTAAAACGGTACGATGACGGCCTGACACCAGTCTCCTGTACGTTGCCGTTCCTCCAGCAAAGATTAAAAAGGGGGTACATCTGACTAGCTACCACGCCCTGTCCAGCTTTCAGCATTTCTCCCGTAAATTTGTCATCATCATCATCATCATCATTTCAGCCTATCAATAGTCCACTGCTGAACATAGGCCTCCCCCTAAGATTGCCACAAGCATGTAGCTCTCATTTTGGGGGGATTTTGCCATAGTTGCCACGCTTGGCAGGCGGGTTGGCAACCGCAGTTTATTTATACAGATGTTCCAGGAAAATGCTGCTGCCCATCTCCTGGTTTACGTTTCCTCTCTGTCGACTTTTACGACACCCGCGGGATGAGATGGGGTGGTAGATTCTCTTTAGCCGCTACCACACGGCACAAATTTTTCATACCCTGCAGAATTTTCCAATTTTATACTATTCAGAGCTTCCACAATCTGATCCATATTTATATCACTTTTATCGCAACTTTCATTCATGTCACCGGATAGGGTCTGTAGTTGTTATACTCTTTCGCAACTAAGTTTCCGAAATACTACTTCCATCACTTTTATCTTTTTTTAAAAAAACGATGCCCCACAGTAGGATTTCTCCTGAGTCGTGGGTACGTTTTACAGACATAAATTCCACATGCACAAACCACCCAGACCCGGAACAACTATCTGTAGGCCATACAAATATTTGTCCCGTGCGGGAATCGAACCCGCGACCCGCTGCGCAGAAGCCAAGGGCTCAGCCACTGCGCCAACCGAGCCGACTTTAGAACGCATTCCTATTCTCTCACAATACTTCTATTCTGGTTTCTGATTTTGTCCAGTTGCGAGGTTCTATTTTGACCTCCGGTTGATTATGGCTCTGAAGCTTCGAGTTCCGCGCCTACGTCGCAGTGACCGAGTGAAACCGGCCACTGTCGAGCGTGTACCTGCTGTTCTACCTTATGTAAGAGGAGTCACCGACAAGATTGGCTATATCTTGAAGCGGGCTTCCATAAAAACATTCTTCAAGCCGCCGAAGAAGATAAGTCAATTTTTACCATCTGTCAAGTGTAAAATCCCTCTATAAGATGCAGGAGTATACAAGCTAGATTGTGAATGTGGTCTCTCTTACATAGGCCAAACAAAAAGATCGATAAAAACCCACGTAAAAGAACATAAAGCTGACGTAAAGCATCGTCGTTCTAGGAAGTCTGCAGTCTGTGACCATTACATCAGATTTGATAAACCACAAATCCTTGCAAAAGAACACCGATTCCTACCAAGGATGATTCGCGAGGCTATTGAAATTAAAAAACATCCCAATTTCAATAGAGAATATGGTTGGGTATTACCACCGGCTTGGGATCCAATAATTAATAAAATTAAATCAAAAACCAAGCAAACCACTGCAAGACTTCAAGACACAGTTAGCTCTTTCTGCGTAGATCGGACCAAAAATAATAATTAAAAGCTGAAGGTACTCCGGGTTAACTAAGACATCAGGGCATCTGTCACCTCAGTCCTCTCGTGACCATGGGTGCTGTAAAGCACTCGAAACGTCGGGTTATAAATAGTTAAAATTAAACGCGACAAATACGTAAAAATTACTTTAATTTAGATATTTGAAGTTTTCGATTTCTTTAACATGTACTTAATTGAAAACCATAACATTTTTGCAACAATTTTAGTTGTTAAATTATTTTGCATAAGACCGATAGGTATCCGGAAGCCGATAGGTGTCTGGCAGAACAGCACCTACCTCTTTCCTACCGAGGTGTCTGCTCTTGGTGGCGGTATTAGTTAGCCTATGTATGCTAATTAAGGGAGGGCGGGAGGTGCTCTTCAAAAACTAGGCAATACACCATTTTAAATTTTCATTCGGATCTTAACAAATTAACTTTCTTTCCATCATTACCGAGGTGTCGATAGAGGCGACCAAGCTTTCACTCGTGCAGAACCATATGTCTAATACTGTCTAATACTGTCTGTATAGTGTTCGTGGGAACGCAATGGGGATTAACGATTTTTGGGCTCGTAACCAAAATGGCGGCGAGGTGGTTCGCCACTCGTCACGTCTCTTTCTCCGCGGGGGCGTGGGCTACGGGTGTGAACTCTGTCTAGCCCTTTTATGGGAAAAGGCGTGATGCATGAAAGTGTATATGTTTATACGAGTAGGTCAAAGAACTAGTCATTACTAAGCAATGATAAATACGATTTTTTACATCACTGATAATACACTGATTTGTTTGCGAATATCGGGGCCCTGTATGCGGTTTCTATTGGAGGTGTTCTGTGGGCCTCACCAATTTTACTAGTGATAGGACTACTAGGTAGGTATCCGTCTAGGCAGGTACCACCGCAGTGCTAGTTATTCTGACGTGAATAATTAGCGTTTCGGTTTGAAGGACATTGCAAGTTAGGGCACCATAGACACTGCTGACCGGATTTTACAGCTCGGTTCGAGCAGTAACTGAGTAATAGGATTCTGTGTACCAGTTATTCCCGCAAGAATTAAGTATTTACATATCTTAACTGCCTACAGACGGTTGCCCTGCGAAGGGGTGTTTGTGCATGTGTAATTCACGTCCATAACCACAATGCGGAAGAAATCTTAGAGTTAGTCAGTTTTTAAAAAAAAAAGCTGTTGGTGGTGATGGTGGTGGTTTATGAAGTAAAGTTCTGATGGTAAGTTCAACGCCTACCCGCAACAAATGCTAAAAACTTCTCTGTGACACTACACTGTCCTCGTCACCCGCGACATCAGTTCTTAAGTCAAATTCCCAGTAATTGCACAAGCACGGTATGTGTTATAGATGGGTCGATAAATTACTAGTAATGGTTTTTTTTATTGTATCAAGTGATGAAACGAGCATAACGTTCACCTGATGGTAAGTGCAACGTCTGCCCATAACAAATGCTGTCACCCAGAACATTTTTGTGTGACACCTCACGGTGCCCATCACCCTGAGACATCAGTTCCTAAGTCTCATATGTGATTACGCTAGCTCACAGTGCCCTTCAAACCGAAACACAGTAATGTTTGCACACTACTACTTCACGGCAAAATAACTGGGTGGGGTGGTACCTACCTAGACGGATTCCTGCATCCTACCTTAATATCCATACTAATATTATAAACGTGAAAGTAACTCTGTCGCTCAGTCTATTACCTTTTCACGGTCCAACCGCTGAAGTAATCTTGACGAAATTTGCCACAGATATAATAAATATAATAGCTTTCAACCTGGAAATGGACACAGATATAAATAAAACGCAGGGTGTGTGGTGATTGTTTATTTTCTTGAAAAAGCTTCTTCAATAAAGTAAAACGTTCTGCTACTAATTGCTGGTGAAAAATAATATATCTCGAACGGTTGCGCGGGTCGCTAACTCGAGTGTTGGTTGATTAATTGGTCCCACTGTCACCTGTAACACATTATAGTATCGCTGTGGCCTAGTTGAGAGGACTTAAGGTAATTCTGCACCCCATATCGTCTTGTGGTTTTCTAAGGAGGCGACTAAGAGAATAAGCCAGGTAATATATATTATGCTATAGTTACTTATGGCTATTTGAGTTCCGTCTTATAGTTCCCCTCCGTTTGGGAGGGGCCCAAACTATAAGACGTAAGAATATTTTTAATTTAATTCATATCAAATTTTTTATGAAAACATTTTATGTAAGTATACAACTTAAACCTAATCTCGGACCTGTACTGTGGCTCCATGTCGACTCGATTCCCCAGAGAGAGGTACTGAGCGGGGCTCCCTCGTTGTGTCTCTTTTCCGCCGCTTATGCACCGGGCGCCGGCTTATCTCATGTCTCTTTCGCACGGACCCCGTCGTTGTAGTTGAATCTAGTTACAATCATTGGCGTTACTTCAATATGAAACTTAATTCTGAATAATTTTAGTTGCAAATAGATATTCTATATCTCCACGCGCTCACCGTCACGCAAGTCACAGCACACGCCCCGCCGATATTTACGGAATATTTTTTTGGATGAAATTTGGTTCAAGCGGCTTCTAGTAGGGGGTTCCTGTGACGCATGGACATTTCCTAGATATCAATATAATAATACTTTTACGTCTTCAGTTTATATTACTTACATACTACATTTTTATTTGTGTATACTGGTTTTTTAGATTAGTAAAATGTAATTAGATGAAATATTAAAAATACAGTGTTAGTATTATACGAGTATGTAGATATTCCTGTTACTTAATATAGTTACTTCGTACGTGACGTTAACGTAAAATGGAGATTAATTATGCAAATATGTGAGACGTAGTACCACAGGGAAGCATTTTATATTTCATAATATACATGCCTTTAAAAGGATGCCTGGGACCCTGCTTTGTAGGCTTGTTAAGGCCTAAGGTGGTAGTCATGTAATAATCAGAAGTTATTATCTGTGCAGGATATATTAAGTGACATAAATGTTACTGAATTTATGACACTTGTGTCATCACCTTGTATTTGTTATTACTTTTATAGAAGTAGCGATGGTACGTCACGGGCTTGCTTGCTTAAAATTTCGTGTTACTTGACCTGCGGTGCTATTGCGTATTCAAAGTGAAGATCACTTATAAAAGTGTTGAACGAATATCTGTCAAATAATTGTTTTCATATAGGTTATGTTTAACGTAAATGACGATTATTTTTCATATGACGTCTTTTTTGTTAATCATATCCAGAATGCAGACATTAATTATAGCAGAAATTCGTTCAACACTTTTATAAGTGATCATCACTTGGGATACGCAATAGCCCTGCTGGGGTCAATTTCTAGTGTGGGCACCGCCTAAAATTGCAATTTGAAATACTGATTAACCATGTGTTCAGTGGTGAAAAGAAAAAATGTTAGGAAATCTGTCTGTCAGGAAATCAGTAATATTTCAAAAATCTCTTTCACAACACAAAATCAAACGCAATAAAACCGTAAAATGCATTTTATTTAAATGTGTAGTATTCGCGTAAATATAAAAAAAATCATTATGTGAACCTGTCTTTAATTATTTTAGCAATACCAGTATAAAGAGAAATACGTTTTGAACGCCAGGAAAATCTCACGGTCACCGACAGACAGTTACGCATTTGATTAGGCTGTGAAAAAAAATATATAAAGAGTTTACCATCGTCTTCACGAGGCGGCGCTGGCAGAGCATGCGGGATGATTGCAGCGCGGGTAATGTTTAAGCGACGGTTATTTATTAAGCGAACGAGGCATTCCAACGCCGTTTGTTTATTCTGCCGATATAAGTAACAGCATATAAATATCTCAGTGATGTGCACTGACTTAGCCTCATTACAGAATAGATGAGAATAATTTTTATTCAATATAGATTATTTTCGCAAACAAATGCCTCTGTCCTGGGAAGAATCAGCAAGTAACCCCCTCTGGGGTACCTGCTGATTATTTTTCCATTCAGTAATTTTAAAAATAATGTAAAATTACAGCAGTATTATAAAAATACACATTCCGGTTCTCGAAACAATTTTTTTAGACAAGCTGGGTTCGACACCGTGTTTTCTTTTACAGTCGATAACGTGGTAAATCAAGAAAAGAGTAGACTAGCCAGCAACGGTATTGAGGCTGTCCATGGGCCCCTGCTCCCACATGTTTGCCCCTCTTCTATAAAAAAAACACAGAAATTTCAAATTTAGTGAAAGGGCTGGAAATATTATCGCTTCAAGTCTGGACCCCGCTATATATAACATTATTTATCTCATAATCATCATTTCAGCCTATCTAGATCCATTGCTGAACATAGACCTCCCCCTATGATTGCCGCAGTTTGTAGCTCTCGTATTGGAGGATTTTGCCAGTTGACACGTTAGGCAGGCGGGTTGGAAACTGCAGTTTATTTATTCAGATGTTCCAGGAAGATGCTGGTGCCCATCGTCTGGTTTTTATTTTCACTCTGTCGACTTTTACGACACGATGAGATGGGGTGGTAGATTCTCTTAAGCCGCTACCAAAGTATAAGCAAAACAGTGTATTGGCCATTTAGCTTGTAGAACCGATAACCGTTGCGGAAGAAAGGTTCTGGAGTGGACAACCTTGTACCGGAAAACGCCGGCAATGACGACCTGCACGGATTTCGCTTTCCCATATAAGGGGTAGGCAGACTCACGTAGGTCACGTATATGGAGTATGAATTATGGGATCTGTTTTCAATCGAAGTCAATATTTATGAAAACAAAAATTTAGACAACAGACATATGAAATTGGAAATCCTTCAATCATTTTGCTTAGCACTGGATGCTGGAAAGCGAGGATAGCTCTGAACTATAATACGTATATCCTTCGACTGAAAACTGATATCAGTAAACTCACCCTGATTTCATCGAGCAACGGTTCGAAGGCAGCCGGATCAGACGATTCTTTAAGCGTCTCCCAACTCCTGTACAATTTCCGATCAGACACACGCACCAGACTTTCCAGTTCACGAATCTCTGCGAACATTATTACATTATTTCATCGTAATTAGAAAAAGTCCATTCTTTTTAAATCTTTATTAACTTAACATTGGCTTTCTGGCGTCAACACGAAAAGACACGGTAGTGTTTTAATTGGATTTTGTAATTTCTGTGTATATTTTGAGTTTTTATGTCTAATATTAATAGTTTATTATTCAGTAAGACCTTCTGAAACATTAAGACCAAAATTCTACTTTTCGTTTTGTCTCCATCAGTCAAGCAAATCTTCAGTAATAGTCAACTATCATTTTACTGTTGATCGACGTTTTGAATCCACCACCTCTGCACAGGGAAGACAACTCGCTGGCCCATGACGCAAAGAAGAAGGCCGATCGTCTAGGTTTTTTTCTCTTTTTGCATCCAACTCGACTCTCGATGACAAGGGGAACTCACCGCCGACCATCCCGTGCAGTGAGTGCTCTATGCCGGACATCCCGTTTTTTCAGAGCTCAGTCCTCTCCAATCCAAAAGTCGAGTGGGCCCGATGGAATTGTGTTGAGGATGTGTGCTCCAGACAGCTTGGCACCGGTTCTAGCGCTATTTTTTCTGGTACTCCTACTCTCTTGGCGTCCTTCCGAAGGCATGGAAGACAGTCAGTCCTAATACAGACCGATCGCCATCACCTCCTTGTTCTCAAAAATAATGGAATCCTTTATAAACTGCCAGCTCTTGAGGTACATAGAGGAGCACCAGTTGATTAGTGACCGCCAGTACGGCTTCTGTCGAGGGTCGCTCAGCTGGTGATCTGTGTACATAGTGTACCTCACTCATGGATGGGCGGAGGCAGTAGAGAACAAGGGAGAGGCCCTGGCAGTTAGTTTGAACACAGCGAAAGCCTTCGATCGGGTATGGCACAAAGCGCTTCTCTCGAAGCTTCCTTCATATGGGCTTCCCGAGAAACTTTGCAATTGGGTCACTAGTTTTCTCAAAGACCAGAGCATCAAAGTCGTAGTTGACGGATGCATTCTCGGACTCCAAGTCTGTGAACGCTGGTGTCCCCCAAGGTTCCCACTTCTGCATATCAATGATATGTTACAAATTAGTAAAATTCATTGCATTCAGATGACAGCACCGGATGATGCCTTACACACCGGCCGTGCCAATATTTCTCGGGAACACGTCGACGAGTACCGGAACAAACTTGTGTCTGAAGTCAAGTTCAAGTTCATTTATTTGTAAACATGTATGTAACTACACATTATGATATTTTACTTTGAATGTTACATCCTCTATGTATTGCCAGGCAAGAAGGCGTACGAAGAAATATTTATTTTTTAGTAGCCAAGATAAAAATTAAAATATATAAATTAAAAATAAATGTAAAAAAATTAGTAAGTCAGAATCAAAATTTAGTTATTTTCATAGTAAATTAACAAAATAAAGTGAAATATTAACATCAATCGTATACAAAAAAAATGTCAAAAAATATGTCATGTCAATTTATTAAATAATTATTTTGTCCGTTAAATAATCTGTAGTTTTCTTTTAAATTTACTTAAATTGCTAATCTTTAATGTGTCAGGTAATTTATTAAATAATTTTTTGGCCATACATATAAAATTCTTATTAAACGTGCAGTTCTTGCATATGGTACATCAATCTGTAGTTAATTTTTATCACGCAATTTTCTATGCCGACTTTTAAAGGCGATTTCAAATAAATTGATATGAGTTTTTACAAATACGATTACTTCATATATATATATAGAATTTTTAAATTTATAAAACAATGTCTACAACTAGAAATTGCCGGTATATTTTCCATCGCTTAGTACACCTCTTTTGGGCTCGAAAGATAAAATGTTTGGCTATCGAATTGCCCCAATATACGATTCCATATCTAATAGGGGATGCGACAAATCCGTGATAGGCTATTAATAATACTACTTTGTTAGTAATTTTAGTAAGTCGGTACAACGCGTAAGCAGCTTTATTGAGTGTCTTACACACTTCTTCCGAGTTAGTTTTCCAGGATAAATTGTAGTCTATTAATAAACCCAGAAACTTTACAACTTTTGTTGGATTAATTTCTACTCCTTGGTATTTAATATTTAAATTTGCGTTAGCAAGTCTGAGGTAAAAATGCCTAATCTTTGTCTTTTCCAAATTAATTATTACGTTATTATAATTTAACCATTCAATTATTGTATTTAATGTCAAATTTATTTCATTTTCATAAGTAGATACATTGCTACATTTAATAATAACTGTGCTATCATCGCCAAATAGAACCATAGGATGTTTTATGAATGAGGGCAAGTCATTTATATAGAGAAGAAATAATAAAGGTCCTAGGACACTACCTTGTGAAACACCACACAGAGTTCGCCTAAAACTTGACCTACACTCGGCGTCAAAAAAATCGCACATCCGAAAAAAATAATTTAAACACTATTTTAACACAACAGGCCAATGGCAATGTTGTGGTTTGAGGGTATCATTCGAAAGGTAATTTCATTAGCTTTCAGGAATTTTAATTGAATTTTACTTTTATAACGAGACGAAAGAGAAATGAAAGAAAAAGACAGGGTATGTACAAATTTGCAAATTAATAATTTAAAAAAAAACTTAATAAATACAAAAAAAGTTCTTAAAACCTAGTGTTACCCCCCCTTGCCTTGATAACGGCTTCCATGCGATCTTTCATGGACCTTACAAGGATCGCAACAGCCTCTTGGGGTATTTGTTCCCACTCTTCAAGTACCGCATCTTGGAGCTCTTGAAGAGTGGCTGGAGCTGGATCTCGAGCTCGCACGCGCCGTTTTAGGTCATCCCAGAGATGTTCTATTGGGTTAAGGTCTGGACTTCGTGCTGGCCAATGCATAACAGGGATATCGACCTCGTGTAAATAATCCCGTACAATAGCCGCGGTGTGGCAACGAGCATTATCATGCATTAACATGAATACATCACCGACATAACCAGCATACGGGACCACGTGTTCCTCCAGGATTTCAGTTATGTACCGACCAGCATTTAATGACCCTTGCTCACGGCCACCCCGAGTCCGGGAAACGCACACAAGTTCCGTTTTCCCGTCGACGGAAATGCCGCCCCAAAACATACACGAGCCACACCCGTATTCGACGGATTCTTCGAAGCAGGGTTATGTGAACCTCTCCCCCTGTCTTCTGTAGACCCTTCTACGTCTGTCATTGCAGAAGAGACAGACCCTCGTCTCATGTAGTGTATAATCTCTGTAGTGTTACTCCATTGTAGTCGGTTACTTAAATACAATTTTAGGAGATCCAACACATTACCATGTATCTGTATGTAATACTTAGACATTTGTTTCTGCTAAAAGATCATGGTCGACGTGGTCGAAAGCTTTTATCATATCCATGTAAATGGCGCATATTGGAACTCTTCTGTCCACACTCGCTAGTATAGGTTTTAAAAGGTCAAACATAGCTAAATTAATCGATTTGTTTTTACGAAAACCTTTCTGCTCATCTATTAAAATGTTATATTTTTCGATGTATTTGTACAACGCGTCGTTTAAGCTCCTTTCTAAAATCGAGATAATTGAAATGTTTTTTATGTAGCGGTTTAACGACCGAAATTTTTAACTGTTCTGGATATGTACCATTTAGTATACATAAGTTTAAAATATGGTACAAGGTGGGGAGCGATAAGATGAGAAACATATTTAACGACTTTTGTACAGATGC
The DNA here is from genome assembly GCA_019845155.1 of Luehdorfia chinensis. NCBI lineage: Eukaryota > Metazoa > Arthropoda > Insecta > Lepidoptera > Papilionidae > Luehdorfia > Luehdorfia chinensis. The sequence continues at coordinate 1,081,352 of JAHVAK010000696.1, forward strand.
CATCAAAACCTACACTACTTGTATTTTTCATTGTTTTTATTATTTTTTCAATATCCTCAAGAATTATAGGAAGTTACATCAGTTGTTTGCATCATGTTTGTTCTTGGAAGTGGTCGTCGACCTCATTAATAAATTGTTTTATTTCATAAAATATTTGTCTCATAGCATATTTATTTATTTTAACAGTTAAAAAGAGGTCATATTGTAAGTCATTTTTCTATTCCTATCAAATACATGTGCGTAGGAATGATTACATACGTCTTAGTATATTAAATTATTAAAAGTTTCAACTTTGTAGTTGTGTATAGGAGCTCCGCATATATATGTAGGTAAACATAGTATTTTGTTGGTATGAATAATCTTTTTCAGCGACTGTCTTATTGTATCTATTAAAGGAATATATTCTTCTGTTTTAAAGTCGTTTTCTCCCATCAGAATTATGCAGTAATCATCCAGAGTAAAATCTTGTAAATTTTTATCAATATCTTTCAAAACTTCAGGTATACCACCGTTAAGAATGGCGTAATGACAGTAATCAAATTGACCGGCGAAAGAGTGTTCAATAGCCTGTAGGGTCTTATTTTTACTATTGCAACTTAAGATACTCATGTTCCTTTTCTTTTGACTTTTGCGCGAAATATGCAGGTTCTATTTTTGTGTACTTTGTTCGTCCTCAATTTTATCTGAATTTATTAAGCTTGGTTTTGGCGGCGACGTGGTTCGCCACCCGTCACGTCTCGTTTCCCGCGGGGGCAAAAACCATGTTCTATCTGATCGGCTTGATCCTCTGGCTTTGCGAAGAGATGTTGCATCTCTTTGCATTTTTTACAGGATCTACCACGGGGAGTGTTCAGAGGAATTAATTCCAGCCGCTGAATTTCACCACCACACCTTACGGCACAACTTAAACTCGTCACCACCTTGATGGTTGGAATTCCACTGTGCGTTTTTCGCGGAATTTTCTGCCACGCACTTGCACTTTATGAAAAAAAAAATTGTAAACTAGAACAGTCCAGCCGTAGACAAACAGCACCTCATAATTAGAAACAGTTCCTCATCTTGGAAACAACGATGTGCATTTTCTAATTTTTTTAGCACTACCAATAGATGATCACGTCACACATCACTAAAGTCACTGAGAACAGGTCTACGTCGTTCGCCTCACAATACGGCATTATCAATTGACTTGAAATTTTGAATTTTGCTTGCAGATCTTAGAAATGTAACTTTATTTATTTCCTCGACTTTCCGTCTGATATGTGTTCTTAGGAGAAGAGTGGATAGGCCAGTGATTAGACTGCGGTTGCCAACCCGTCTGCTAAGCGTGGCGAAATTCCCCAAAATGAGAACTACAAACTTTTGTCGCAATCTATGGGGGAGCCCTTGTTTAAGCAAGTGGACTAGTGATAGGCTGAAATGGTGGTGGTGGTGGTGGTGAAGGCCCTCGCTGCTAATGTAATGTTAACATATATATATCGATGCCTGTATGTCGGAGCGCGGCGAGCTGCGCGGCCAAGTGCGCGCGGTGCGCGTGTAGTGCGCGGCGCTGTGCGCGCGTGCGTGCCAGCGCCTCGTGCGCTGCGCGCGCCTCGCCGGCCAGCGCCGCCACCTCGCGCGCCTCCCGCTCGAGGCGCTTCTCCAGCTCGCTGAGGATATACACACAAATAAGATTTCGCTACTCTCGCTAATACTGCCAATTTTCAGTAAATTTTATGAAAAATAACAGAATTTTATTTAAAAATCGACTATTGTGAACATAACATACATAAATAGTTTTCATAATAATCTGTTGAAAATTTGAATATGCTAAGATACCCTTTTTGGCTAACGAAGTTAGCGACGAGACGAGCAAGTAGTTCATCTAATGAGCGTTTAACAGTTCCATTATGAGTCAGAACTTTTACTTGGAAAGATTTTCTCTAGACGCCACTGCACAACCCTAACGTTTCATACATATCTAAACTAATATTATGAAGAGGAAAGATTTGATTTTTTTATGTTTGGTTGTAATGATTTAACTCAAAAATTACTGAACCGATTTTAAAAATTGTTTCACCTATATACAATTAAATTTTCACCGACTAACACTGAGTTGTATTTAATTTAAAAAAAAAACGAGATTCCTACGAAAATTGCTATGATGTACTAACTGAACTAAAGGTATCAAAAATTTACTGATGAAAGTCATTATTTGGCGTGCGCTGCAAAAACTATTTTGTTCAAATTAGTCTATCAAAACACGGGTAGAATCGAATGATAATGACATTCGTATCGTGATATTATTCCTTATAGTACAAAATAATTTCATAGTCAAGGTTGTTTATGTTACATGTAAATTCATCTTTATCGCGGCTCCCTTTGCGAAGCGGTCGAGAGCGGTCGTTTTATTTTGCTAACACTACATCAAATATTGTTTACAAGGAAGCTCTGAGCCACTAAACTTTCATTGCTTATGTTCCCATAAATAAAACATTATTTTGGTAACCTTATCTTACCTGACCAGCTGCAGATTCGCATGAGCATAGTCGCTACAAAAATGTTAGTGAAGGGATTGTTGTTGTTCTATTTGTCCAAATAAAGTACTAACTTATCTTTCTTATATCTATCTACCCGTGCGAAGCCGGGGCGGATCACTAGTACATTATATATGTACTACTCTGCCGAACTTATTGTTATTTTTAATAACATAAAAATTATCTCATGCAAGTTATTTATATACCAGCAATCCGCCCCGGCTTCGTACGGGTAGATAGATATTAGAAAAATAAATTACTTTAGACTATCAGTTAGGTTAGTAGTAGGTTCAGTAGTTTTAAGTTTATTCATTACAACCACACAAACATACAAAAAATCAAATCTTTCCTCTTTATAATATTAGTTTAGTTTAGTTAGATAATATTTCGACTTACATGCTCAGAGTCTAGTTATCGTACTCCAACACAATGACTTTAATCTTTATTGATCTGATTCTAAAAAAACTGCTCGTGGGACGTAATGCCAAAAGCTTTTGGGGTTTCAAAATTTATAACAGTTGTATATATAATTTAATACACTTATATGCATTTTGATTTCTTATTAAAATCTAATAACGATATTTGATTAAATCATTTTCATTGAGAAACATGTTGAATATCATACCTTGGGTACTCTCCCGTCACCTTAGCGTACGACTGTATGTTCCTGATAACTTCCACAAGATGGTGGAGCTGTTTACAGAACTCCGGCAACTGTTCTGGTGTTAAATACTGCCCGCCGTATCTAACGCATAAAAGAAAACTTATTGATACAAATCATTCAGTCAACTGCTGGACTTTGTGAGCCATCACGTACCAAAAAGTAAATAAATTCAAGTGCCGATGAATGGTACTCGTAACAGGTCCTTGCACACAATATGGGTGTTCCACTGAATAAACTCTGAGCATATCAATCCATCCAATCCATTTTACAAGAAATATTCTATACATATTGATGAAAGTTAAATAATATTGCCATTGTAAAAATATTTGAGACTATGGTAGGGCTGGGCGCTATGCTCAGACAGCGTAACGTGATCCTTCGCTCCTAAGCCACCTGCAAACTGAGAGTATTCGTCGCTTGCATGTGGTTCTCACATTGCGTTTGTCTTTATGGAGAAACTTATTTCTTCATCTTCTGAAAGTTCTACAATCTTAAGAAGCTTGATCATTTCTTGTAAAGATTTCTTAAAAAATCTCATTGTGCGCTGTGGGGTTAACATTACAATGATTCCGTAACTTTCCTTCAGGTATTATCAGATCATATATATTCATTGCGCGCGTCGAATTCAAAAAGGGAATTTTGTTATTTTGTGAAATCACTTTCACATCTTCAAGACTAGCTCTTTTAGTTTAGGTTTAGTTAAGACATTCAAAGCTGATCTAACCTTAGATCAATGTTAACATCGAACTGGTCCTCCTCCGGGAGAGAGGTGGAAGCGGTCGGAATTGGAGCCGGCGGAGATGCTTCTGTTTCTTCTTCGTCATTCGCGCTGGCGAACGTCGCGCTCTCGCTCGTACTGCAGCTGTTTTTGTGCTTTATGATTAATTATTAAACAATTCTGCTATGCATCAAATTCGAATACAAAACTTTATTGCATTCATGAGTAAAAATATGTAGATTGTTACATCATGATACCCTCTTAAAGGGCAACGCAAAACATATTTTAGTTACTCAAACGTATAACAAAATTTACGTTATAATTAAAATGATATAAAAAAATTGAAAGTCCGATGACATTAATAATTATATATAAACAAAACATAACATTCACCACTGCATAATTATTATTAATTTTTATTAGAAAAACGGATTCGTCAATTTATGAAATAATACATTGTAGGTTAGGAAAACTGCGATTACCTACTCGTACTATTTTGTATATTATTTAGTAGACTTCTCATCGAAAAACTACTGCAGAGTATTCAAGCATTTGTCTATTAAATACTGTTTTAATTTCTAAATAAGCTTAAGCTTTTTTTCGTCTAATATAATTTTAGGGATTCTGTTATACATTCTTATTGCACTGACTTATGGTCCTGATCTATACATTTTTAAATTAGAATGTGGTAAAATCAATTTATTTTTATGTCTTAAGTTAAATGTACCCGTGTAATGGTCTTCTGCACGAGAAAAGTAGGTGTATATTTTTCTTAACAAATTTGCAGATATTTCAAATGAATTAAGAAGTGAGAGTTAATATTTTCCCCCATTGTTCAATGTAACTGATACCAGAATCGTAGGTTCGTGGGGAATTTCAATAAGCGTGAAAACTACTCACGCGGAATGTGGGAGGTGCGGAGTTTTAGTGTGCAGTAAGTCAATGGATACGGTGGCTGAGGTCTGTGCACTATGACAATCTATGCGAAATGCCTATGTTCAATGCACGTAAAACTAACAATTTTGTATATTAATCATATTCATCATCATCATTTCAGCATATTACTAGTCCAGCTGCTGAACATAGGCCTCCCCCATAGATTGCTACAAAAGTTTATAGCTCTCGATTTTAGGGGAAATTTTGCCATAGTTGCCACGCTTGGCCGGTCGGTTGGCAACCGCAGTTAATTTATTATGATGTTCCAGGAAGATGCTGCTGCCCATCTTCCGGTTTTAATTTTTCCTCTTTCGTCTTAGGACACCCACGGGATGAGATGGGATGGTAGATTCTCTTAAGCCGCTACCACACGGTATATTAATAGGGACGTTAAATTTATATCTTAACCGAATACACAGACAGAGCAGAGCAGAGAGAGCAGAAAATTCCCCGAGACATTAAATATCTACATATTAGCTCAGATATATTTGAGCTCATGGAAGAAGAAACAGATTACTGTGACCCCGAAACCTTCACAATAGGAGGCCTGTGTCACAATTATAGACTGTAACTTTTGTCATCATCATCAAAAGCCTGTAAAAAGTCTATCGTTGGAAATATCTCCTGAATTGGGTGGATTTGCCGTAATGGCCACGGTTGGCAATGACCGTACCACATACCTAATTTGCTAATGCCTGCCATCAGTCTGAGTACATTGTAACATATTCCAGAAGTATATTCTACCACCAGGCGGTAAACTTACGCGGTGGACGTCAGTGAGAAGTTCTTGTCCAACAGATGATGTTGATGATGATCCCCACGCAGCCTCCCCAGGAGGCGACTGAGTAGGCGCGACTGCCTCCCACCCTCCATGTCGCGCCGACTCTGTCCGCTGACCCGTTGAGACTGGGACCCACCAGTTTATTTCTGCAAGTGTTTCTTTATGTAATCTGTCAAGCATAGTGTCAAAAAGTAACCACGCTATACAGCAGAATTCCCAGTACCGCAGAAGTTTCAAGTTGTTCTAGTATTCAAATCTAGGTCGGGTAAACACCCCGACTTTTTCGTTTAGTGGCGGTTTTAACAAAAAATTGATTTTGAGGTTTTTTTTTTGCATAAAGTGATGAAACGATCGAAACGTTCACCTGATGGTAAGTGCAACGTGTGCCCATAACAAATGCTGTGCCACCCAGAAAATTTCTGTGTGACACCACATTGTGCCCATCACCCAGAGACGTAGATTCTTAAGTCTCATATGCCCAGTGATTACGCTAGCTCACAGTGCCCTTTAATCCGAAACACAGTAATGTTTGCACACGACTGCTTCACGGTAGACTAACATGGCCCAGGGGTGGTACCTACCTAGACGGACTCCTGCACAGGAATCCTACTCTTTTTTGTGTGCTCCTTTTGCACCTTTGTTGTGCTCGCTTTTGTGAGACATCTGCCTGTACTTTTCTAAAACCAGTTTAATTATTTTGCTTGCCGATCATCGCAAATTAACCGCCTTCCTCATTTCATGCAACAGTGTTACTGTGACAAATACACGGTCAATACGATGGTATCGTAAGTTACTGTAACTTTCATAAAAAAATGTCGGAGTAAGATGTTGCTGTGATGTCACCCCTGGGTATGACTGGAATTCTTATGAAACGTTCCTAAGCACTTACCAAATTTTACCAATTTGTATCATGCCACAAAAAAATGTTCTGGGTGATACAGCATGGGTAAACATTGCAGTTAATCATGAGGTGAACAAAAACTATTTGCTCGTCTCATCAGTTTTCCATAAAAATAAACGAAATAAGATTATGCTGCGACGATACGTGCGATCGATCGTATTACGGTTATCATCAAACATTTGATACTTACAATTATTAAATGATGGTTTGAAGTAAAGGAATGTAAAGGTGTTTGGTTTTTGTATACAGGTGCATTTTTTATTATTTTATTCTGACCGGAACGTACGATGAAATCTGTGACATTTTAACTGTCAAAACAGTGCCATAGTTTGGTCACGTAAATTATTTTTCATGTAAGTTGTTTATATTAGGCCAGTTAACAAAATGAAAGCCACAAATGTCTGGTTAAAAATCTCTTACACCAAAAAAAACCATTGATATACAAAACCCCAAGATACACAGTTCCTTTCAAAAATCGTCAAAAACCATCCTCGATCGATCAATACCTACATACAGACCTAGGTATTGATCGATCGAGGACTGTTCACGGCTTTTCCCACATAAGTTAATACCGATCGAAACTTCGGGTTATAAATAATTTAAAAACTAAACGCGATAAAATCCGTAAAAGTAGTTTTATTAAATGTGTAATATTCGCGAAAATATAAGAAATCATTATATGGATTACCTTGTTTAATGCTATGTACTATGATTTATTTTTGACAACAAAACAAGAAGAAGGCATTGCTCCGCTTGCATTTTTAATATTTTTTTAAGACATCCAAGTACATAGTCACGCCTTTTTCCCATATAAGGGGTAGGCAGAGACCACACACATAGCCCACTTTTTGCCCCCGCGGGATACGAGACGTGACGGGTGGCAAACCACGTAGCCGCCATTTTAGCAAAGTAAACAAAAAGTCTTGCGTTTACACGAACAGAATAGAAATTAGAGAAATGTATTCACCACAAATGTGCACCGCACCACTGCTGTAAATGCGATCGATCAAAACATAAAAATAAAGACAAAGATCACAAATTCCGATTAAATACAAATTTTATTTATGCCCACGGCATGAAGCAGCTTTATAAATTAAACCAACTATCGTCTCACGTTTTAAAATTGCTTGCCAATTTCAACGCTCTTTCGCAAAATTGTCTTTTTTGATTCGCTGACTGTGTATAGTTTTTTTTAATAAGTGTAAAAAAACCCGTAAAAATCTGAATCTTCGACAGAGTTCTAATATAGTTGCTAAATAAATAAATAAATCAGTTATTATTTTTATACGAGGGCAACACTGACACAGTTTTTAGAACTGGCCACTTTTAAAGAATATAAAAAAATAAGTTAAATTTTTGAAAATAGAACTCTTTGCTAATATTATTGAGTACTAATTCTAATAATTTGTCATTTGTTTTACGATTTGGCGGCAAATTGATATTTGTCTGTGTCACGCCAGGATGAATTTAACGCAAAAAAAATTTTCGTACTATGATTTTTTATGACTTTCGGTGTCATTTAAGTCAACAAGAATGTTATGACTTCTGGCCACTGTTTATAGCTGGTTTAATGAGTTCGTGGTCGGACCAATCTCAACGATGCTCTGCGTAAGGGACGGCCTTCTACAGCGACGACTGAAGATAACATCAGCGTTGTGCGGTGTATGATAGAGACTGATCCAAGAGTAACCTATCAGCAGATTCGGACAAGCTTAGGCATCGGTATGAGTCTAGTGCACAAAATCCTCCACAAACATTTAGCCGTTAGGAAGCTTTGTGCCCGGTGGATACCTCATTATTTGACCGAGGCCCAAAACTACGTTGTGTTGATTGGTGCGGTGAAATAATACAAAGATTTAACGGAGGTGACTCAAAAGCTGTGTTCGACATACTTACGGGTGACGAAAGCTGGATTTATTGCTATGATCCGGAAACCAAAAGACAATCTGCTCTGTGGGTGTTTCCTTGCGAGGAGTTGCCAAATAAATTGAAGAGAGGTCGAAGTGTAGGAAAAAAGATGGTGGCCTCATTCTTCGGAAGGACGGGTCATTATGCGACAATTGTTTTAGAAGATCAAAAGTCAGTTACTGCAGAGTGGTATACTAACAAATGTTTGCCACTTGTCTTGGAAAAAGTTCGAGAGAAACGACCTCGCAGTAGGATCCTCCTTCACCACGACAACGCCTCCTCGCACGACGTGGAATTGCTGGGTCACCCGCCATATAGCCCCGACCTCGCACCTTGCGATTTTTATTTATTTCCGAAAATAAAAGAAAAACTTCGAGGAAAACATTTTATGGACGCCAAGGAAGCAGTGGCTGCGTTCCAGAAGGCCATCGAAGAGACCCCCCGGTCGAGTGGGCAAAGTGCTTCTCTCGGTGGTTCTATCGAATGCAGCGATGTATAGATGTGAATGGAAACTATTTTGAAAAGATATAATAAAAATAATAACTCGCTAGTTTGCTCAGTTTTTTATTTACTAAGAACTTTCAGTATCACCCTCGTAATAGTGAGTTATACGCTTTTGCTTCAGTTTCTTTTTTATTTGATAAAGTGACGATACTACCAAAATCTTCACCTGATAGTAAATGCAACGTCTGCCCATAACAGATGCTTTGTTACTCAATATTTCTGTGTAGGACTACACTGCGCCCGTCACCCTGAAACATAAGTTCTTAAGTCTCATTTGCCCAGCGATTACACTAGCTCTGTGCCCTTCAGACCGGTACTGTTTAAACTACTAAACTCTGAACACGGTAATGTTTGCACACCACTGCTTCACGGCAGAATAACTGGCTCTGGGGTGGGACCTACATAGACGGATTCCTGCATAGTAACATGTTCTAGTGAATATAAATTCTGATTATGTAGACTGCTTTCGCTGTTGGTGGGATTCCTAAGCAGAAATCCGTCTAGATAAATAAGTATCCCCGGTACCGGTACATCTTGGCTGGTCCATAGGTCTTACCAAGACCGAATTTCGACCACGGCAACAACTATGCAGGATATTATGGCGCATGTGGTCATGGTCAAATTCTTTTATGAGGTTTAAATCGTGAGCGACTGCTATTTGGGTAACAACATGATTTGGCAATAGATAAATAGTCTCTGAGGAGGAGAGCAGCTGCCCCTCCCACCTCCATCTTGGCCCTTAGAAAACCCATAGATAATACACTATATACTGAGAATAGATACGCAACTGACTGATTCTGTTTTAGTGAGGACTAAAACAGAAGGTTGGAAAGAAACAGAGGGTTTACAGATGGCATTCATTTTATAGTTCCTCATGCCGATGACAGATGTCGCCTTATCTTTCTATTTGTAAATAAGGATACTTTTAAGAAATAACTAAGAGAATTATGTTTTATTCAAATCGGATCTTCTCCGTTCTATGCAAACATTTAGAATAGATAATAGAGCCATACTGAATCAAAAACCATAAATAAATGAAACTAATTTTATAGTTACAATTATCGATGCTTGCGAAGATCTCATAATAATTAGTATTTACAATTTACATTATAGTTTGAAATGTAAAAATATCCTGCGTCCAGGGATTCGAGGCCAGGACTCATTGGCAAGTCATGTAAAATAAACACTAGCGCTCACAGTCGTGGTATATTTTATCATATTATTTCATTGTAAATTTATTATCATATTTTTATCATTCTGTACCACTTTGTAGTATTTGTTACACATAGACATATACGTGCACTTTCTGTTTACTTACGTACAAGTGGTTCCACTAAAAACCAGCGTTGCGGTCTTTTCGCAGCATTCTTTGCTGAGTGGAGTCCATTTCGACCTCACAATACAGCGTCACTTTTGTTTATATTCTTTTTTTTATTGAACTGTATATTTTTATTTGAATTCTCTGTCTGGTTTTTATATTGTGTACGTCGAAAAAACACTATGTCTATATTTAGAGTTTGCTGCAGTATAACCATTGGTATTTAGGGTTATTTTCCGAGGGAGCCTGGCTCCTGAAAAGTTATGTACGATGAAGCCGAACCCGTATGCACACTTAAGCAATTTCTTGTTGAAATTTTGCGCGCCATATTGGCCATGGATTTTCCGAATGTTATCTATTTTAGATTTTTCTATCATCATTTCAGCCTATCACTAGTCCACTGCTGAACATAGGCCTCCCCTATAGATTACCACAAAAAAAATTACCTCTCATTTTGGGGGGATTTTGCCACAGTTGCCACGCTTGGCTGACGGGTTGGTTACCGAAGTTTATTTATTCAGATGTTCTAGGAAGATGCTGCACATCTCCTGGTTTTTATTTTCCCTGTCGAATTTTACGACACCCACGGGTTGAGATGGGGTGGTAGATTCTCTTAATGAAATACGGGTTGTATGAAATTATTAAATAGCCTACTCTATAATTTCGGGTTGGTAAAATTCCAAACAATTCTAAAATTCTTCTCATAGAGGTTCACAAAATGATACTAATGCCATAACATGAGATGCCACACGGCTCCTCTGAGCTACCACGGCTGCCATATAAAACATATATTTAATTAATATTTTAAAGGCTTGATGAGTAATATTTAAATTTTGTTAATCATGCCTTTTCTATCTTTTATTCCTGCATAGGTTGTTCTACCACCAGTATGACCATGTATCTCAATATCGATCTCAGCTTAACTGGCTTACTGTTCGACAAAGGCGCAAATCCAGAAGTTTGCTTGTTCTTTTTTCCATCTTAAATGATCCATTTTCGCCGTCTTATCTCAAAGATAAATTTCAGTATCTCTTCTCATCACATGATAGGGTTCTTCGTTCTTCCTCCAATAATAAGATTTGTATTCCTACACATTTCACCGGGTTCTATAGGAACTCCTTCACTGTTCAGGCTGCGCTTCTCTGGAACTCCTTGCCCGATGACATCAGGAAAGCTTCTAATAAATACTCGTTCAAAAAATTGCTTCGTGATTATTTGTTAAAGAATCATTACATGTTAAATTGTTAGTTGTCTGTCCCCGATTTAATTACGCATTGTTTTGTGTATAGTATATGTGTTTATATGTATACGTATATATATATATATATATATATATATGTATATGAATGTTTCTATTTACATATATGTAAATGTTATAAGATATGTATATATACAATTATTATAAAATTGTTTTATCTTATATTTTTCGTCTTTTATTGTTACACCTTAATCAAAATCTCACCACTCCATGGGTTGACTGGGAGAGAATGCCTACCGGCATTAAGTCCGCCCTTTGTATCATTTCTTTGTAAGGGAACTATAAAGATTAATAAATAAATAAAATAAATAAATAACAGTAGTTTCCTAGTCAGGTAAGTTTGTCATGCATCCCTCGCACCGGCAATCCAAAATAAAACGAACAATGAATTTTATTGTATTGTAATTCATATAAAAATACAATTATCATCATCATTATACATAATCGCGTCATTTGCCGGCGAAGGCATAGAAAAAATATTATTGTATAATAAAACACTAACTGCAAACCGTTGCGGTAATTTTTTTAAGTACATTCCTACCATATCCAGAGGCACTGTCAGTCTGAGGTAAATGAAGCTCGATTATAAAAAGTAGTGCGACTGAAATTTAAATTAACAACGGCATAAATTAGGCAAAATGGATGAATTGTTATCACTTTTGAATAATAAAAAAAACATCACTTCTGAAACCATTGGAATACATTTATAAACTGGAAAGGAATTAAACCGATCAAATTGAATTTAGGAGGAAAACATCATATATCACTCATTCAATCCCGTGTTACCACAAACGTGAAATTTTTGGCCTTATAGATAAAATTTTAAAAACACGTGATACATCTAATAAGTCTAATAGAGAGATTTGGCTTGCTTAACCGCCGTTTGACACAAGCTGTGTGAACGCTAACAATAAAATAGAAAATACAATTCGATAGTACCTAAATAAAAACAAGTACTGAAGACGTTGGAGTAAATAAAATGAATAACCATTGCGAGGAATAAAAGAACCATCTTTACAGTGGGCTAAAGCAAAACCACGCTAAGACAACTGCTCTGGGACCAGGGAAACTAACTCCATCAAACAAAATCGAATATACAGCCAAGTTCGTTATCAATACTTAATTTCCTACCATTACATTAGACCATAACAAATATCTCATCCAATCACATGCAACATTCCCCTTTAGTTCTTTTATACGTTTCAAAAACACATCGATATGAATTAACAAGATCCCAATACATTCCAATCTAATCATTAAACGCGACAAATTCCTTATTATTGTACACATTAATACCATCGAACAAATCAATTTGAATGCATGTATGCGATAGCTATGTAAATTGACACCTGTATGCAACTCATCATGCTGGCAACACTGGTCCTATCCAATTCCAATAACGAACCTTAATAAGAACTCGACTGCAAGCAACAGTACACACCTAGCGAAGGCACTTACTAACACAGAATTGAACCTAACAAATACTCACGACCTGGTCCCAGCAAGAATCTTAACTAAGAAACTAGCAAGCTCGATCATTTTTACCACAGTCCCGAGGAGAAACCGCCCGGTGGCACACGTACGCGCTTTGGGGCCTCGGCCCTGGGTGCTTCTGATTTCGGTGCTTCAGACTTGGGAGGTTCCATCTTGGTGGGTTCGATGGGGCTTACGGCAGGTGTTGTGGTCTGTGGCTGTGGTGCTTCCTTCGGAGACTCCTGACAGTTCCCATTCTGGCTCGGCTCGCTTGCGCCGTTAGTGGGCTTGGCTGCTGTCTCCTCTGGTTTAGGCTGAACTGGAATGGAGATAAAAATTTCAAATTAGAAGAATTTAATGGTCTGACTATATAGTTCATACATACATACATACATAAGATCACGACTGCATCCCATAAGGGGTAGTCAGAGACTGGGCACTCACTGCAAAAGCAGATTACTGCCACAATCCATGTTTCACCAAAAAAATATAATGCAGTTGGTGTGATAGGTGGTGAGCCCATTGCCACCATGCGCTATTGCACAGTGCAATTTTTTTTCCTTACTCGCCTTTTACGAGGTCCATTGGATGAGATGGAGTGGTAGTATTCTTTCAACTAGCCGCCACCACACGGCATATAGTTCAAAGAACCGATAACCATTGGGGAAGAATGGTTCTCTATTGAAAACCTCGTAGTGGCGACGACCTGCACAGTTTTGCAGGGAGATCGATGGATATAAGTGTCTAGGACGGTATTTTGTGGCAAACAATGGGGGAGGCCTGTGTTCAGTAGTGGACTCGTGATAGGCTGAAATTATGATGATGAGAATTTAATTCAACACTAATATATTCCAGATCATTAAATAGACGGCATAGCTAAATATACCACAGTGATCACGTGTGCTTGCGTGTGCCATCGGCTAAGAAAAATGAATGGAAAATGACGTGGCGTTTCAAAAGAATACCAGCAATGCCAATTACTGGTTCTCCTACCGGTCCAGCTTGGTGGTTAGCAGGAAATTCCTGTTAACCACTGCAACTTAGCTTGAGAGCTTGTAAGGAGATGGTTCACGACAATAGTCGAGTGGCCCGGCCCGGTCCTGCGACGTCACGTTTCGCAGTCCGTACCCTAAACCATTGGTACGTGGTTACATGTTAAAGATTGTCATCATGACACAAATGATTGACCATCTTCAACATATAATATATATATTCCACGCCGGAAATGCACAGACCGGTAACGCTCGAAAATGTGCCTGCCTTGCGTGATGATTAAAGGACACATTCCGTTCTTGGGACACGCTCACATCCAGCAGTGGGCTGTTAACAGTCTGATGTGTAAATTAATGCTCTGCATTTGTAAGCGTGCCGTGTGGTAGCGGCTTAAGAGAATCTACCACACCATCTCATCCCGTGGGTGTCGTAAAAGTCGACAGAGGGAAAATTAAAACCAGGACATGGGCAGCAGCATCTTCCTGCAACATCTGAATAAATAAACTGCGATTGCCAACCCGCCTGCCAAGCGTAATGATGATGATAACTTGTAAGCACCCTCATCATCATCATTATTTCAGCCTATCATTAGTCCATTGCTGAACATAGGCATCCCCCATAGATTGCCACAAAAGTTTGAAGCTCTCGTTTTGGGGGATTTTACCATAGTTGCCACGCTTGGCAGGCGGGTTGGCAACCGCAGTATGAATATGTATTCAGATGATGATGTCAGGAAGATGCTGCTGTCCATCTTCTGGTTTTAATTTTCCCTCTGTCGACTTTTACGACACCCACGGGATGAGATGGGGTGGTAGATTATCTTAAGCCGCCACCACACGGCGGCATATTAGAAAATTATATGTCCTATTGACCTGTGAGGTGTCCAATATAAAACAACAATCATACCAGCAGCATTGGGTGCAGGGCGTCTACCCACACGCAGGGGTTCCGCAGGCTCAGAGCCGAAGATGTCGGTGTGTCCACCGCCAGGCGGGCGGAGCACCCTGCTGGATAGTCGGGGTTCATCAGAGAGACCAACGCTGAATGGAGTGGAAGTCATATTTATCTGAAATTTATTTAAAAACATTACCGATTTCGTTCAAGTATCTCTTTTAGAAGGATGATGATCGTGTGCTCGTGACCGATTTTCGACCGCGACAACTTCCAAATTCTGTTGGTAGCTATCAAATGGGCAGGAAATGTTATAGTGCCGACATGTGTACACAATCACTTTTCCAAATTTACCCTGGCCCGAAGTAACTCATAACTAAGTTCATGCGATAAGATCCGAAGTAGGCTAGGATAGTGTTAGAGATATATGGAAAAACAAACCACATTCAGTCACATCAATATGCCTTCAAAAGGTTGATCCGTGAGTATTTAATGAATTCGGTTATTACTGCCTGAATCATTTATTATCATTAGCAGTTATTAGTATGTGTGTATATATATACATCTATTTATGCGTCTATATTTTTTTTTGTATATAAGTATTAATGTTTGTATCTATGTATGTGTAAGCTTGTAAGTTTTTTTTTTATTGTATAAAGTGACGAAACGAGCAAAACGTTCACCTGATGGTAAGTGCAACTGTCCGCCCACAACAAATGCTGTGTCACCCAGAATATTTCTGTGTGAGACCACACTGCGCCCGTCACCCTGAGACATCAGTTCTTAAGTCTCAAATGCCCAGTGATTACGCTAGCTCACAGTGCCCTTCAAACCGAAACACAGTAATGCTTGCACACTTCTGCTTCACGGCAGAATAATTGGCCCTGGGGTTGTACCTACCTAGACGGATTCCTGCATAGGAATCCTACCACCAGTATATGTATTGTTTGTTCTTGTTAGGAATTTCATTTGATGTCTTTTATGCTGCACCTATCACAAGTTCTCACCACACCGTCGGTTGGCTGGTAGAGAATGCCTATAGGCATTAAGTTCGCTCTTTGTTACCCTTTTTATTTAAAGGTTTAACTATAAAGTTTAAATAAAAAAAAAATGAATCAGACCAGAAAACTAACAATTTATTGCGATCACAAATGTTGGTCCCGATTGGTAATCGAAACGTTAAACAATAAAAAACATTTTCACTTGTCGTAGGATTCCTATGCAGGAATCCGTATACGTGGTTACCACGTAAGAATTTTCTAGGCGCTCTAGAATATTCGATGGCGTATATGAGCACTATCGGAGAGCGAATTGAGATGAGTCTAAGTTGAGACGAGATACATGGTAAAACAAATAAGTTTTTGGATTGTATCTTGTACATTAGTGTTAAACATGTACGTCTATCCTCGGAGTCCAAATCTTAGTTTCATTGGTCCAAATCAGAAGCAGCTCGTAACACAATTTTTGTATTTTAACAGACTAAAACGATGTCGGAAATGACAAAGTTCAACGAAATAGTGTGATATCGATGAATAACAAGTAAAATGCTCGAATCGATAAAAACATTAATCTAATCATATCTAACTAGATTGGAACATAGGGCGGAAACCCTTGTTTGTTTGACTAAAATGGCGATAATTTTTAAAATCAGGCCACTTATGTATTATTGTAAAAATTGCTACACGGTAAATTGCGGCTAATGCAAAGTATAGATAATAAAACGTAATAATCCATAAGAGCCGTGGTAGCTCAGGGGCTGAACTGGTTTCGATTCCCGGTGGCGAGACCACAAAATTGTTAATTGCAATTTTAAGTGCCGATTTAACACGCGCTCGGCGGTGAAGGAAAACGTGAGGAAACCTGCATGTCAGAGAAATAAAATTATTTCAAAGACATATGAAGTCCGCCAAACCGCATTGGAGCAGCGTGGCGGATTCTTCCCGGCTCCAAAACCCTCTCAGAAATGTAAGAAGGCCTGTGCTCAGCAGTGGGATTAATTTTAGTCTGTTACTTTACTTAATTAAACCAAAAATAATGCTGAATGGGTTAGCGAAGTGAGTAGTTCCTGCGTTAAGGAAACGGATATCCCGTAGGATATAAGGTAGAATTCCTGTGCAGGAATCCGTCTAGGTAGGTACCACAGCAGGGCCAGTTATTCTACAGTGAAGCAGTAGCGTGCAAACATTACTGTGTTTCGGTTTGGTGGGCACCGAGATCGAATGTGCATATGAGACTTAGATCCGATATATCAGGGTGACGGGCGCAGTGTAGTGCCACACTGAAGTGTTCTGGGTGACACAGCATTCGGTTATGGGCAGACGACGCAATTTTTTTTTATTGCATAAAGTGATGAATCGAGCAAAACGTTCACCTGATGGTAAGTGCAATGTCTGCCCATAACAAATGCTGTGTCACCCAGACAATTTCTGTGTAACACTACACTGTGCCCATCACCCTGAGACATGAGCTCTTAAGTCACATATGCCCAGATTACGCTAGCTCACAGTGCCCTTCAAACCGAAACACAGTAATGCTTGCACACTATTGCTTCACGGCAGGATACCTAGACGGACTCCTGCATAGGAATCCTACCACCAGTAAAAATTACTATCAGATGAACGTTTTGCTAGTCTCTAAAATTAATCCTGTAAAATAAAATAGATAGCCGAAAGATGTCTCTGTAGATATTTGATCCCAATGTGCCGTTCCCAACTAGTTATAATTAAAGTTAACTCTAACAAATTGCAATAACTAAACGATTAATCATAATTTGCACGCGAATAGTCAATGACCCTATGCTGTGTACATTCATGCTAGAACTATTAACATTGTCTAGATTATACGCTGTGGTAGCTAAGAGGTCTGGCGATCAAGTTTCACAGCAGGCGAGTGACCAGAGTTCGGTTCCCGTGCGGGTAGTTCTCTTCAATAATTATCTAAAATTAATATTACTATTTTTATTTAAAGAAAACCGATTTTACACAAATACTAGTGCCGACTGGGATTCGAACGCAAACCCGAGGCGTAGTAATAAGTTACTAATCACTAGGCCACGCGGTGGTAAAGAGAAGTAAAACATGGAGCGTCTTCAAATATTAGAAAAAAAAATCCAGAAAAGACCTAGAAAAAATGCATACTGTAGAATAAGATATTACTTGTATTGAAAAGCTGATATCACTTTAGCCGAGGTGTCGTAAGAGGCGACTAGGGTATTGTATGGACAGCCCCTATTCGCCAACCGTCTCAATTGCCGCGGGGGCGAAAAGTAAGCAACGTGTGTGAACTCTGCCTACCCCTTATAAAGCGTGACAGTGCGTGTGTTAACACTTTAGTATTTGGTACGGACAGATGGCTGAATGATCAGTACCAACGTATCAACACAGTGCTCATTGATAATAATGATTTAACGAATTTCGCGGCAAAAAGATTGTATTAAATATTTTTATATTTTAAAACCTTTGATACAATGTTAGTAATAACTGTCAGCACTTTTCCGTGGTAGCTCAGGGGCTTAGGCGCTCGCTTTAAATTTCATAGTACGCGAGCAACCTGGGTTCGATTCCCGGTGCCGGCACCACTAAAATAGGTAATTGCAATTTTAAATGCTGATTTACCACGTGCTCGGCGATGAAGGAAAACATCGTGAGGAAACGTGCATGTCTCAGAAATAAAAAATATTTCGAAGACATGTGAAGTCCGCCAACCCGCATTGGAGCAGCGTGGCGGATTCTTCCCGGCTCCAAAACCATCTCAGAAATGAGAGGAGGCCTGTGCTCAGCAGTGGGACATTTATAGGCTGAAACTTTACTTTTACTTTTCCAATATATACATATAATACATACATACATACATATAAAAAATAAAATGGAATACATCGCACGAATAACGATTTCATTATCTAGGTTCAGGCTGCAGGCGATTTACCCTCATATTAGATAGCACAAAGTCAACGACCTAAAGGTTAAATACAATACAAATACTGTTTTTAGTATAGTCGCGAGTGCGCGACGTACTACGAGTATCATCATCATAATTTCCGCCTATCAATAGGTCCACTGCTGAACATGGGCCTCCCCCATAGTTTGCCACATAACCTGGTTTAAATTATTCCTCTGTCGACTTTTACGACACCCACGGGACGAGATGGGGTGGTAGATTCTCTTGCCGGCGCCACACGGCCGAGCGCGGGGTCGTCGTCGTCGTTTCTGCCTATCAATAGTCCACTGCTGAACATAGGCCTCCCCCATAGATTGCCATAAAAGTTTGTAGCTCTCGTTTTGGAGGGATTTTGCCATAGTTGCCACGCTTGGCAGGCGGGTTGGCAACCGCAGTTTATTTATTCAGATGTTCCAGCAAGATGCTGCTGCCCATGGCCTGGTTTTAATTTTTCCTCTGTCGACTTTTACGGCACCCACGGGACGAGACGGGGTGGTAGATTCTCTTGCCGGCGCCACACGGCCGAGCGAGAGGTACTATACCAATATTGCGGGGGGTAGTTTCAAAAAACTACGGGATTGAATGAAAAATTTCATTCTCTGTGAAGAGATTTAAAAAACAACTCTGGGATGTCTCCTGTATAAGTGCGCGCTTGACAGGCACATTTCACGTAGACAGTACAAGGATCGGTTCCGGCCCGTTCAAACTCGGGACCTGCGGCGTAGATGTCAGGTACTGTGACCACTAGGTCATGGGGGAAACAATGATACTTTAAATGGCATTTAAGACCAGCCTCCCGGCCGCTAAGCAATCGTTGCTTGTAAATTATGAAAAATCCATACTAATATTATAAATGCGAAAGTAACCTCTGTCCCTCTGTCTGTTTGTTACCTTTTCACGGCTCAACCGTTGAACCGATCTTGACAAAATTTGTCACAGCGATAAGTTGCATCCAGGGGACGGACATAGGATACTTTTTATCCCGGAAAATCAAATAGTTCCCACGGGATATTTAAAAAAATTATATCGACGCGGACGAAGTCGCGGGCATCAAATATTATATAACAATTCTTTTGAAATGAAATATACTTATTCTCTGTAGTAGGAAATAAGGTTTTGTTTATCAAGTGTATTTTTTACACAATCTACCGCTGTTTACTAACGAGGTCCCTTTGTAGAAAGAATATGTTCCTCGAAGTAGAAACGGACAAAATAACTCCGTAGATATCCTCTTTTTTTTGTAATTCTTTCAGTTATTTTTTAATTGGAATGTTATAAAATGTACATACATATAGATTAGGATTCAGTAACAGCGTAGCAGCGATCATCTTATTTTATAGGGTACTGGCTGATGCCCGCGTCTTCGTCCGCTTGGATGCAGGTATTTAATATATATAGAGTTACTTGCGCATCTATATTATGCGCATATATAATATTAGTATGAATATATATTTTATCTCATCTCATATTACAACTTGATGAGTATTAAAGGAAATAAAGTTAATTTCCTAAAATTTAAATAATATAAATAATTTATTAATTAGTTGGATTGTGGCAGTCATCTGTTTTTGCAATGAGTGCCCAGTCTCTGACTACCCCTTATGGGATACAGCCGTGATCTTATGTATGTATGTATGTATTCATTAGTTTTTGAAAAGCACTTAACTAAAATTAACTATCTTACCTTTATTATAATGGATTTCCGCAAAGTAACGCCTGATTCTATTAACTATACCTGCTTAATGTTTAAACGCTTTAACAATATGATTCACCTACTATATGGAACAAGGTTATTTCGGTAATTCTTGAACGCCTACATGCCCATTATGGGCAAGCAATTACAGTGTACTTGGTGAGCGTTTTCGTTGGTATACCCGACATTTACGTCCCAACCTGACGTCTACCCACGAAAGGATACATAATTCATTTGGGTGGGGACGTATTCAGATTGTACCCAAGCTATTAGAAGACAAAACCGCCCACTTCGATCCAATTTCCTAATTATCCAGTATTGAACTTTGCTTCCATAAATGTATCTGACATAAAAACGACTTTGGATACCTTTTTTTTATTTCATAAAAGTGACGGAACGAGCAAAATTTTCACCTGATGGTAAGTGCAAAGTCTGCCCACAACAAATGCTGTGTCAATCACACTGCGCCTGTCACCCTAAGACATTAGTTCTTAAGTCTCTGGGCATATAGTGATTACGCTAGCTGTCAGTGCCCTTCAAACCGAAACACAGTAATGTTTGCACACTACTGCTTCAGGGCAGAATAACTGGGCCTGGGGTGGTACCTTCTTAGTCAGACTCCTGCATAGGAATCCTACCACCCGTAAAATATGTAATTACTAATCCATAATAAATAAGAAAGTTACTCTCTCTGTGCGTCTGTATGTTTGTTACCTCTTCACGGATCAACCGTTGAACCTAGTAAAAAGTGAAATAACAGCCTACAAAATGTCTCACTGCTGAGCACAGGCCTCTCTCTCATTTCTGAGAGGATTTTGGAGCCGGGAAGAGTCCGCCACGCTGCTCCAATGCGGGTTGGCGGACTTCACATGTCCTCGAAATGTTTATTATTCCTCAGACATGCAGGTTTCCTCACGATGTTTTCCTTCACCGCCGAGCACGTAAATCGGCACTTTAAATTGCAATTAACAATTCTAGAGGTACCGGCGCCGGGAATTGAACCCAGGTCTCTCGCGTAATATGAAGTTTAAAGCGAGGGCCTAGCCCCTGAGCTACCACGACCGTTGAACCTATCATAAGGAAATTCGACACTAGATATAGCTTATATCTTTGAGACGGACTAAGGATACTTTTTAGTCCGGAAAGAATTCTCACGGTATTTTAAAAAACCTAACTCCACGCGGAGGTGGTCGCGGTCTGCCGCTAGTATAGAATGTAATACCGCCTCCCCTAAACCCCCCAATCCAATATGAATTTTTATCGTCAATTTCATATATGCTATATTGATCAAGATAACAGAATAGGTCAGTCATTATCTTTGTTATTACACGTTCCCATTACATATGAAACTCAGTGTTTGTAATATCATATAAATAGCAGTGCAACACTTGCCACTTTCCGCTCGAAGACAAAAGTTATATATGCTTGATTAAATGAGACCATGTATGGTTGAATGATGATGATGCATGCATCGCCTTCCGAATCGCATCTGTATGGCCAGTGAACTTGTAAGGGTTCCGGCTTCACTTTAGAGGGCACAGAACCCTAAAAAAATTCAAGGATAGCCGATGAAACCAATAAGTGGTAAAATAAACAACTGACAACGTCATGCCAATGATTAATAGAATGCGTAACGAGGCATCGTGATCATATCGATCCGCCATTTGCACTACAAATGTACAATCCGTCATGCGACCATTGAAAGCAAGCCATATTTAAAGTCGATATTTAAGGGCCTTCCTATATTCAAATATCAGTGCTGTAAAGCATTCGAAACATCGGGTAATAAATAGTTAAAATTAAAAGCTATAAAATCCGTAAAATTAGTTTCATTTAAATCTTATGATTTAATTATAAGCTTTGTAAGTCATTGTTACCGCGCCGCGGGTTCTGTATATTTTCTTCAGAAACTTTAGTGTCGATTACTTTAGTCGGTAATCCGAAGTTGACGAAATGGACCACTGGAGCATCGCCATCACCGTAACCACAACATGCTCGTATACACCTGTTGCACGAACTGCAAACTTCTTTTTTATTTATTTTTTTATTGCATGAAGTGATGAAACGAACAAAACGCCCACCTGATGGTAAGTCTAACGTCCGCCCATAACAAATGCTGTGTCACCTAGAAAATTTCTGTGTGACACCACACTGTGCCCATCACCCTGAGACATAAGCTCATAATTCTCATATGCCCAGTGATTACGCTAGCTCACAGTGCCCTTCAAACCGAAACACAGTAATGTTTGCACACTACTGCTTCACGGCAGAATAACTGGCCCTAGGGGTGGTACCTACCTAGACGGATTCCTGCATAGGAATCCTACCACCAGTTAACTTTTCGTATTAAAGATATTATGCGAGCTAACTCTGATTCAAAGTTAGTTATGGATAACATTTTGTAACGAGCAAGCAGGTACTATGTAGGTATGAACTAATTGTATTTGTTAATAATAGCAGGATGTACGATGCATATACTGTGGAATTACAACGTCATTCGAAACAATAGTGCGGTTCGTGACCACCTTTCCTCTTTGAATTTACTATTACGGTATATTACAGGTGTGAGTCACATGGTCAAGTGAAACTCGAATGAATACTATGAAACATGAATCTAGCATAGATTAATGATAGTTAAACACGGACTAATTTAGTATTTATATCATCGGTATATCTCATGAAATACCTTTTGTTTATTGTATAAGTGACGAAACGAGCAAAACGTTCACCCGATGGTAAGTGCAACGTTCGCCCACAACAAATGCCGTGTCACCCGGAATATTTCTGTGTGACACCAAACTGGGATCGTCACCCTGAGACATTAGTTCTTAAGTCTCATATGCCCCGTGATAACGCTAGCTCTCAGTGTCCCTACAAACCGAAACACAGTAATGTTTGCACACTACTGCTTCACGGCAGAATAACTGGCCCTGGGGTGGTGCCTACCTAGACGGATTCCTGCATAGGAATCCTACCACCTACAGTAAGTTACTCAGGGAACTCATGTTTGTTAACAAAATCGCAGAAACTGCAGCCTTCCTATAAAAATACTTTTATAGAAAGGATAATTATAATATTTAAAAACACATAGATGTCATTTGGCACTGAGGTGATGGTGCCAAGCTATTTCAACATCTTTATTTTTATCAAACCATTTCCACCTTTTTGCCGTGTGGTGGCGGCTTAAGAGAATCTATATATCACTCCATCTCATCCCGTGGGTGTCGTAAAAGTCGACAGAGGGGAAAATGATAATCAGGAGATCGGCAGCAGCATCTTCGTGGAACATCTGAATAAATTGCGGTTGCAAAACCTCCCGCCAAGCGTGGCAACTAAGGCAAAATCCCCCATAATTATGGCTACAAACTTTTGCGGCAATCTATAGGGGGAGGCGTATGTTCAGCAGTGGACTAGTGATGGGCTGATATGTTGATTTGCACTTTGCAACGATGAACGAGAAAATGATGGTTCCATTAGACTGTAGGTATTTTTTTTAACCAAGGTACCATAAGAATGATGTTCAGTAAGTTATGTAAATAATCATTGTTTTTTAAGAATAGTTCCATTATATTCCTCAGCTATCATTATCTATATTTACCATAACAGTAAGTTATCATAGCCATATTGTATTATTTTTGTCTGGCCTCGCTGTCTTGTTTTCCGTCGCCTTACTCACAGCCTCAATTAAAAAATAAGATCGCAAACTGGAACGTAAAAGTGGAAGACAATGTCCGTGACCGGAAATAATTAAAAGGCGCCATCTTGTTGATGGTTGTTGCGAAGATGAAATATTGTAATTGAAGAAAAATCCATTAGGTTTGCTGGCTTGAGATTAATTGGCTTTGGGAAATTGCCAATTCAACAAGATGGAATCTTGAATCCCGGATATGGGGATGCTTCTGCGTGAGTTGATCCGTTTAGTGACTGAGGACCGCGTGGCCTATTGGCCAGAGTACCTGACTTCTACGCCGCGGATCCGGGGTTCGAATCGCAGCCTCAGCCAACATTTGATGCTTAAACACAAATTCTTGGTTTTCGGGTCTGGTTGTGTTGTGATTGTCCCCGTGTTTCTGACACTGCCTACCTAGCCTACCGATCCGATCTTATCACAATAGCTTATCATCGGGCGTGGGTAGGTTGGGACGAGTGAGTGCCTCTAGTGTTCGCGCGTACACTTGTGGACACTATAATATCTCCTGCGCAGTTGATGGACTCGCGACAGTATTCGGAAGTTGTCGCCGTGGTCGAAATCGGCTAGGAGAACATCATCTGCCGTGAAGCAGTAGTGTGCAAACATACTGTGTTTCGGTTTGAAGGGCACTGTGAGCTAGCGTAATCACTGGGCATTTGATACTTAAGAACTGATGTCTCAGGGTGACGGCCGCAGTGCGGTGTCACACAGAAATATTCTGGGTGACACAGCATTTGTTGTGGGCGGACGTTGCACTTACCATCAGGTGAACGTTTTGCTCGTTTCGTCACTTTGTACAATATAAAAAAAAAAAGATTGAACCAAAAATAATAATTATAAACTACCCTGTATTAACTATGACATCAGGACGTCAATCATATTTTTCACCTGATGTAAAGTGCAACGTCTTAAGTGTCCAAGTTCATGCCCAGTGATTACGATAGCTCACAGTGCCCTTCAAACCGAAACACAGTAATGCTTGCACACTTACTGCTTCACGGCAGAATAACTCGGCCCTGGGCTGGTACCTACCTAGACGGATTCCTGCATAGGAATACTCCTGTGACCATTGGGTACTGTAAAGTGCTCTATATATAACTGGTAGTTATATATAACAAGATAAAGTCCACATATCTATGTTATTAAATATGTGGTGGCGGCTCGTTAAAAGAATACTACCACTCCATCTCATCCAATGGATCTCGTAAAGGCGAGTAAGGAATAAACTGCACTGTGCACCCAACAGCGCGTGGTAGCGATGGGCTCACCACCTATCACACCAAGTGCATTATATTGTTTTGGTGAAACGTGGATTGTGGCAGTCATCTGTTTTTGCAGTAAGTGCCCAGTCCTGACTACCCCTTACGGGATAGTCGTGATCTTATGTATGTATGTATGTATGTATTAAATATTTGTATGAAGTGCAATAGTAGTTTCGTCTGAGTGCTCTGCTTTGAGCAATGTCTTATTCATAAAAAATACGCGCAACCGACGAGCGTGTATGAAAACGGTAATGAAAATAGAAGAAGCGAAAGATGTGTGTCTGGATCGTAGCAAGTGGAAAGGTGTGGTCTCTGCCTACCCCAATGGGAAAGAGGCGTGACTGTATGTATGAAGATTTATGACACTGAATAATTATAAAGCTAATTAGGCCTACTAAATGTACTTCAACATGGTTATGTTTTCCTATTCAAGTTTCATTTCTACATAGTGTCTAATCTGTGATTTTTTATATATTTGCACTGCAAACTTCTGTCAAAAATAAGTTATCTCTTTGTAACGAGGCTATAAACCTTCTACATTTTTTATGAACAAGACCGTTAGTCTGTAAAACGCACTCAAGATACAGGAAAAATCAGAGTCGTATACACACTCGCAAGTTGTTTAAAAAACAAATGTGTTTTAAGGAAACTGATGATTGAGGAATGTAAATTTGTTTGCCATTCGCAGACAGGACAAAATACACAAAAATGAATCGCGAGTTGTTGTTAAGACTTCACCGTAAATCCCGATGTCCGAGAGTCAGACGTACTCGATGTCATGGCTGCAGCGTCGAATCGAGTTTCCGGTTTAGTTAGGGCTGTCGTTTCAAACGGTTACAATATATACCTTTGTTTCCAACTGCAGGGCAATGGCACGTAATTATGAGAGGGTATTGAGTACAGTTCGCAACGGCGCACTGCTGCGGATTGACCAGCAAAACCGCAACGTACCTTGTAATTAGTAGGAAAGGGAATATTGAGCAAGGGACGGAAACGTGCGGGGGCAATACATCATATAGCGTTAGCAGCGACGCGGTTTCGGAGAAACATTACGCGCCCAACGTATTAGGGCGTTATATATTTCCGTGGTAGCTCAGGGGCTAAGCGCTTTGAATTTCATAGTACGCGAGTGAGCTGCGTTCGATTCCCGGTGCCGGCGCCACTAAAATTGTTAATTGCAATTTTAAGTGCTGATTTACCACGTGTTCACCGCCGTGAAGGAAAACATCGTGAGGAAACCTGCATGTCTGAGTAATAAAAAATATTTCGAAGACATGTGAAATCCGCCAACCCGCATTGGAGCAGCGTGGCGGATTCTTCCTAGCTACAAAACCCTCTCAGAAATGAGAAGGAGGCCTGTGCTCAGCAGTGGGACATTTATAGGCTGAAACTTTACTTTACTTTACTATATTTCAAAATAAAGAAAGTAACAAACTGATGATAGGAAGTCAATAATATATTAAACAATATCCGCGGACGAAGTGGGCCTGCGCTAGTTCTCTATACAGACTTTTAACGTAACAATAGCTTCTGTGCGACCAAGTTGTCTACATTCTAGATCTATATATATATTCTAGATTCCAGATCAAATATTACACACAAATGCCTGATAAATATAATCTTTAATGACAACTCACTCATTCGGGAACGAGGCAGTCGCATACCTGTGACTCAATGAACAATCAAATGTATTTCCGCTCCGAAGCCGCAATTTCAATTCGGTCTACACTGGCAGCCTGTCTAGTTTATCAGTTATTTGTTACTAGACACCACTTACTGTAATGGAAAAATGTCGACGAACCGCAGTTGGAATTGTTTTAATTGGTTTTTTTTTTGCACGGCATTCATGGAACGCGGTCGTTGTTTTTTTCTGGAAAAATTTTGATATTGTACAACGGGCATGACGAGTTCGTTGACATCGTATACGATCGATAATGTTTCTTTCGACATGTGTATATCCTGTTAAACTTGCCACTTTAGGTTTGAAATACAACCATCCCTAAGCAAAGACCACATCATATAAATAATCCAGTCGCAAGTACAAACGATTTTCGAAAAGATCTAAATATTTCTGGATGGAGCAGACGTCCTTCCCAGATCATATCACCAGATCTGCCGGGAACCCTTTTTGACACATTAGAAAAGCATTATTGTTTACTGGTGCTAGTATTCCTATGCAGGAATCCTGTCTAAGTAGGTACGACCCCAGGGCCAGTTATTCTGCCGTTAAGAAGTAGCGTGCAAACATTACTGTTTCGGTCTGATGGGCACTGAGTGCTAGTGTACTCACTGGGCGTATGAGACTTAAGAACTGATGTCTCAGGGTGATGAGAACAGTGTGTTGTCACACAAGAGTTTTCTGCGTGACACAGCATTTGCTATGGGCACACCACCAGGTGAACGTTTTGGTCATCTCGTCACTTTATCAAATAACTTTCCAGTAAAGATATGAATAGTGGTAGCTCAGGGGCTAGGCGCTCGCTTTAAATTTCTTAGTATGCGAGTGACCTGGGTTCGATTCCCGGTGCCGGCACCACTAAAATTGTTAATTGCAATTTTAAGTGCTGACTTACCACGCGCTCGGCGATGAAGGAAAACATCGTGAGGAAACCTGCATGTCTGAGAAAAATAAAAAATATTTCGAAGACATGTGAAGTCCGCCGACCCGCATTGGAGCAGCGTGGCGGATTTTTCCTAGCTCCAAAACCCTCTCATAAATGAGAGGAGGCCTGTGCTCAGCAGTTGGACATTTATAGGCTGAAACTTTACTTTACTTACTTTTAAAGATATATATAAATACTATGGCTCTGCTACTATACAAAGAGATTCGGAACAAAGAATGCTATCTCTTTCTACTAGATAACTGGGGTTCTACTGTGTGACTCTGGTTGGTTTCGTGATCGGTTTCATTTAATCCCATTAACCAATGAATGAACTTCATACGCCAAAATAAAACCGATTACGAAACTTACAATAGTTACAAAATAGGCCTCCTAATCTTAGGCGGTGCGATGCCGGATATCGAACAAAGTTATCTATCTATCTCGAAGGCGCACGACTGTGACATCGAATCTCGACGCTCGACGGTCAGCCGACGGAAACAGACGATCCACTTATGGGCATTGGAATGATATTGAAACGAAAGAGGAACGACCAGAGGCGCCGCTGCGACTGGCCTTGTGACCATATGCGAGATAATTGATGGCATACTTTTGCAAATAATTATGGCAGTGTGTTAGTCGAAACAAAATAAAGCTACCGTTTAACACGTTCACAAAATAACTGATCCAATTTAGATAAAGATTTCATTATAAAGAATCAATTCTCGCAATTTTGTTACACGGACTTTAGAAGGGATTTTATTTATTCATTTTTATTGCTAAGGGCTACAATGAGGGCACTTAATGCTTAGACGACCAAACAGAAACGCGACCGAACGCAAACGTCGCCCGCGAAACGTGCTAGACGACACGGACGTCTCAGCTCTTCCTGACCACGATACTGTCAGTCACGATCCAGGCCACACTGTAGACACAGTCAATAGATTTAATACGACCGCCGTAAAGAGCGGCGCGCAATAGTCAATAATCACATCGCGTACACAAGATTCACCCGTGTTCCAGGGCGGTTCTCACCGCCCAGAGTTACCGACACACAAGTCGACAGTCCGAATGGACGCGCGCAGCCTCCTTCGGACGGTCAGTAGACGACTTAAAATGTTTAAGATTTTCGAAATCGCGAAAGCACGCAGCGAACGCGACACAGTTCGAACTTCGAGGGTTTTGTAGGAGTTTTTATTTATTTATGTTTGGGTCAAACCAAACCTGGCACACGGGCCCCTGGCCCGCGAGCACAGTATCCGATGAAGCTGTAAAAGCCGAGAAGGCTAACAGCAATTACATCACCGAAAATATATATTAATGCTTAGTAGCATTCTCTACCAGTCAACCCTTGTTATGATGAAAAGTAGAAGGCAGGTCCTAACCAAAGAATAAAAAACAATAATAACAATTATAAACGATTTAATAATCCATACTAATATTATAAACGCGAAAGCAACTCTCTCCGTCCCCCTGTCTGTTTGTTGGTTTTTACGGCTGAGCCGGGAACGAAGATACAACAGCATTCTAGAGACGGACATAGGATACTTTTTTTTTCGAAAAAATAAAAGTTTCCCCGGTATTTTTAAAAACCTACCGCAGGTTTCAGCTTGTTAAAAATATTTATTAGCATCATTTCAGCCCAAAGTCCACTGCTCAACATATCACACTTGCATCCATCGACTGTCCACAAAAATAGTTCTCTATCTAACCAAAATTTGTTTGGTTTAGTAGAAAATTTGTAATCTAAAATTAAAACAACAGCCGCCATTATTTAACGCATATGACGCATTAACAAGCCGGCTTAAATATTTTCGGGGCTTTAGTGTAAACTCAAGAATGTAACTTTACACTTGGGGTGTTAGAAATACAAATAAACGAAATACCCTGTGATTTTCGTAACATTTTAAAATCCCTTTCTTCTTATGGTTTCATTTTATCACCATTACACTAGCTAATATAATAAGATAATAGTGGTAGCGGCCTGAGAGAATCTACCACCCCATCCCATTCCGTGGGTGTCGTAAAAGTCGACAGAGGGAATAAAAACCAGGAGATGGGCAGCATCATCTTCCTGGAACATCTGAATAAATAAACTGCGGTTGCCAACCCGCCTGCCAAGCGTGGCAACTATGGCAAAATCCCTCCAATATGAGAGCTACAAACTTGTGGCTATCTATGGGGCAGGCCTATGTTCAGCAGTGGACTTGTGATAGGCTGAAACGACGACGACGACGACACTAGCTAACACCAGCGTATGCAGAAATCCGTCTAGGTAGGTAACACCGCTGTGCCAGGTTATTCTGCAGTCAAATTACTGTGTTTCGTTCTGAAGTGAAGTGTAATTACCCCGTAATTACACAAGCAACACAAGAACTGATGTCACAGGTGGACGAGCGCAGAGCGCAAATGTTCTGGCAGACCATGATTTTTTTTTTTATTGGATAGAGCGACGTAACGAGCAAAACGTTCACCTGATGTAAAGTGCAACGTTTACCCATAACAAATGCTATGTCACCCATAACATATCTAGTGTGACACCTACACTGCGCCCGTCACCCTGAGACAGTCAGTTCTTAAGTCTCATATGCCCAGTGATTACGCGAGCTCACAGTGCCCTTCAAACCGAAACAGTTAGTGTTTGCACACTACTGCTTCACGGCAGAATAACTGGCCCTGGAGTGGTTCTGCATAGGCCTCCTACTACCAGTAAATGGGGCATACGACACTTAATAACTGATGTCTCAAGGTGACGGGCGCAGTGTGGTGCCACTCGTTGTTCTGGGTGACACGTCATTTGTTATGGGCAGACGTTGCACTTACCATTAGCTGAACGATTTGCTCGTGCTCGTCACTTTAAACCATAAATGTGGTGATATTTCAGGCTCCATAGTCCACTGCTAAACACAGTCCTTCCCATAGATTGCCACAAAACGTAGCTTGTCTGGTCCACCTGATTTTTAATGGTCGTGGATAGTCTGATAATTGCCATGCCACATCATATCACCCAAGTTGTGTGTCGGAAAGTACTGTATGGCAACGAACTACCCTCGATACTCTGAGGCATCAGTTCTTAAGTCCAATATGCCATGTTTAGTGTAGCTTCAGTGCCCTTCAAACAGGAACACAGTAGTGCTTGCACTCCAGAATAATCTGCACTGCGGTGGTACTTACCTAAGCGGATTTGGAATAGGAAACCTACCATTAAAAAAATAATCCATCGATTTTCCGCAAATTTAGACAGGCCGTCGCTATATATAAAGCAATATAAAGCATAAAGTAATTATAGATCATAAAGTAAATAATAACTTAAAGCATAAAGTATAAAATATAGCAGGAGTCATCCTATATCGCGAGTCCGGTGTTTTTTTTTTATAGAATAGGGGGCAAACGAGCAGGTGGCAACTTACTTACTTTTTTTACTTTGGGGCTGGGATGAGTCCACCAGTCTGCTCCAATGCGAGATGGCGGATTTCTCATGTCCTCTAAATATTTTTATTCCTCGAAAATGCCGGTTTCCTCACGATTTATTTCAAATTACACATTGGAGAACATTTTTGGGGGTGCCGGCAACGGGGATAGAACTTTGGTTACTCGCGTACTTTGAAATTTTAGCCACCACGGCTCATTTAATCTATATTTCATTGTTATATTTCAAAAAGGTTTACATAAAAAGTAAAAGTAAAGTTTCAGCCTATAAATGTCCCACTGCTGAGCACAGGCCTCCTCTCATTTCTGAGAGGGTTTTTGGAGCTAGGAAGAATCCGCCACGCTGCTCCAATGAGGGGTTGGCGGACTTCACATGTCATGTCCTCGAAATATTTATTATTCCTCAGACATGCGGGTTTCCTCACGATGTTTTCCTTCACCGCCGAGCACGTGGTAAATCACCACTTAAAATTGCAATTAAAAATTTCATTGGTGCCGGCACCGGGAATCTAACCCCGGTCACTCGCGTACTATGACATTTAAAGCGAGCGCCTAGCCCCTGAGCTACTACGGCTCTAGGTTTACATGAATCTAACTTTAAATATATTCAAGAAAGTGCAAAGTGGGGGGGGGCACGGCCCATGTTGAATACCGGAGACGGCTGTGAACTGATACCCTTTCGCTTTCCGTAATGCTGTTGCGTGTAGGTTTACAACTTGCGAAACTAGCGTCACTCGATTTCAGTAATCTTGTAAACCAATATTGAAGCAATGAAACTAATCTAATCAACTCGATATTGTCTTAGGAACGGATCCACATCTTGTGGTCGAATGTAAAAATATCCAGAAGCAAATGAATAATTGTCATTTTTAAGCTTCAAACAAATTATCAACAGCTAAATAGGCTGTATGAGGAACGAAGAAAAGTAAGTTACTTTGCTAAGATCCGCATGCAAAATATAAAAATGGTGTATATTACCTAGTTTTACCACCAGGAACCGCCACCAGGTACCCTCCACCAACCACTACAATACTACCACTAGATAATATACACCACTGAAGTCGAGAACACGACACATGTTTCGCCCCAAAACGAGGCATTATCAAGCGTAATAGATTCTACGACAGACGGCCGCCGACTGACTCGGCGGCCGTCTGTCGTAGAGTCTATTATGGTATACGTAGAGTATATAATGGATTTCCGCAAAGTAACGCCTGATTCTATTAACTGTATGAGGAACTTTTTTTAACTAAAAGACGATTATTCTGCCGTGAAGCATAGTGTGCAAACATTACTGTGTTTCGGTCTGGAGGGCACTGAGAGCTAGTGTAATCACTGGGCATATGAGACTTAAGAAATATCTCAGGGTGACAGGTGTAGTGTGGTGCTATACAGAAATATTCTGGGTAACACGGCATCTGTTATGGGCAGATGTTGCTTACCATCAGGTGAACGTTTCGCTACATATCTTTATCAAAATAATAACATCCATCACAAGCGCTATATGAGATGAGAAAACGAACCCTTTGTTTTGCAGTGTCAATTTTTTAAAAGTTCAATATGTAATCCTACCACCATCTGATCTTACTCAAATATAAACAAATTCAGACAATCTAGAATGTTAACTTTTATTTAGATAAGTTTTAAACAAAAAACATATTTTTGATACAAGCTCTTATTTGGTGACGTCTATGTCTAGTCGACTTCAAATGTGCTGAAGATATAGTACTTGTCTTTCAAAACAATCCAACACTCCCAAACATGACAGAGTTATCATTGCTAAGTTGAGGAGTTCCTGTGGCCAACTACCAGCTCCATGATACTATATTATTGTCACCAAAGATACATAGGTATGCCAAATTTTAGCTTCACTCGCACATCGGAAAGTAGGTCAAAATCTAATTACATGATTTGAACCAGAAATACAAAGAAAGCAAGTTAATAATTTCAATAATTAGACCAAAGTGTAATGGACAGAAGACAAACAAACTAAAATTTCCTTAAACGAAACTTATCTAACTGTAAAACGTTGCATTATCACTTTAATAGTGATAATAGTAGCTATTATTTCAGTGGTCAATGACCTTTAATTCTAGCAGAAAAAAACTTTCTTAACAAATAAGTATAGGCTAAAAAATCAATACTCATATTATAAGCAGGAAAGTAACTCTTTTGTCTCTCTCTGTTTTTTACCTTTTCACAGTTCAACTGTTGAACCGATCTTGACAACAAAATCAAAAAGTTCAAACTATTATAATATTAAGGAATATTATAATAATATTATAATATTATGGATGTTGATAATCCCCTGGGATTGAGGTGATCACTGCCAAGCTATTTACATCTTTATAATGCTGCTGTAATTGTATATAATTTTTAAAATTACTGAAAAAAAAATTACGTTGAGTTTCTGGTTCTTCTCAGGACAGAGGCATTTCTTTGCGACCCAGTGTAGCTCAAAAAAAATGACGTTCAATGAGTATTATGTAAATTATCTACACATAAGACGGACATAGTATACTTTTTATTTCGGAAAATCAAAGAGTTCCCACGGTATTTTTAAAAAAAAAAAAGTTTTATACGCGTACGTGTAGTCGCAGGCTTCAGCTAGTATGCAATAATAAACCTATTATTTTATTTAACTTGTTGTAATTGTACAACGGTAAGATTTCTATAGCCGGCCAATTAAAGCAAAAGTTTTGTTAATCAATAGCATTCTGTTCTGCGCTACGTATCATAAAAGATGTTAAATATGTTTTAGAAATGTGAATATGTTGTTCTTAAGAAAACCATGCTCAATGCAGACATCTCTTATATCTTGTATTTTGCAGACAATTTCACATGCACAACACAACCAGACCCGAAAACCAACTTGAGTTCTTTATCAGAATGTCTCTAGCTGGGATTCAAGCTGAGGGCCAGCATAGATATCACATACTCTGAGAACTAAAGCAAAGTGTCGTGAATTAATTCAATACAAATTAATTTAATGTATCTGAGATTTTGGCGTGTGGTGGCTGCGTAAGAGCCTCTACCTCTACATCTCACCCCAGTACTGTGAGTGTCATTGAAGTCAACAGATGGAAAATTGAAAACAGGACATGGGCAGCAGCATCTTCCTGTAACATCTGAATAAATAAACTGCGATTGCCAACCTGCCCACTGAGCGTAGCAACTTGTTTTTTTTAATTGTATAAAGTGACGAAACAGGCAAAACGTTCACCTGGTGGTAAGTGCAACATCCGCCCACAACAAATGCTGTGTCACCCAGAATATGTCTGTGTGACACCACACTGCGCCCGTCACCCTGAGACATCAGTTCTTAAGTCTCAAATGCCCAGGGGATTACACTAGCTCAGTGCCCTTCAAACCGAAACACAGTAATGCTTGCACACTACTGCTTCACGGCAGAATAACTGGCCCTGGGGAGGTACCTACCTAGACGGATTCCTTCATAGGAATCCTACCACCAACTATGGTAAAATCCACCCAAAATATGAGAGCTATTAACTTGCATGTGTTGTGGTAATCTAGGGGTTATGTCTATGTTAAGCAGTCCACTGCTGACTAGAAAGACTGACATGATTATTATATGTATTGTAGATATTAAAGTGACTGTTAGTAACAGTTACTAAACCAAATAAGTGAAAACCACTCTGAAGGTATTGACAAACTTTTCACGTATAAATAATCCGTGGACAAAATTTAAGGTTTCTGGAACTACTGCACAAGCCCTAAAGTCCATGTAAGTAAAGCTGTGTTGCAAGCCTATATACTATCATTGATTTGAACATTCAAAGTAGCTAAAATTAAACCAAACACTTCAAAAACAAAGTCAAGTGTTAACCTAAAAATAGCCATGGCAATAGATAATAGAAAATGTTACAATGCATACTATAAATGCGAAAGTAACTCTCTGTCCCTCTGTCTGTTTGTTACCGTTTCACGGCTCAATCACTGAACTGATCTTGACCAAATTCGGCATAGATATAGCTTGCGTCCTGAACACAGGACATAGGATAATTTTTAACTTGGAAAATGAAACAGTTTTCATGGGATATTAAAAATCCTATATCCATTCAGACGAAGTCACAGGCATTAGCTAGTAACTGTATATAATTCTATTTATAAGCAGATAGCTCATTGAGTTGCAGCAATACAGCCGCAAGTAAGGAATTACATTTGTATAATGCACAATCTACTTGCTAATATGGAATAGCAAAGGCAGTCAATGTAAAACGGAGGTAGCCATTTGTAATCACAAGAACAAACGGGCAACATTGAATTGTCAATTAGATTTTGCAAATTTGGAATGTAGAGTGGGCTTGTATTAGTTATGTTTATAATACATTATGTATATTTAAAATACATATTATGAAAACGGATTAAGCAGGGCCAGTAAAATTAATTTGACTTTTTGTCTTGATTTGTCTTATTGTAATGTATCTCAGTAAATAATTTATTTGTAAAATAGCATGAGGAAACATGCTCATTACTAATCCATGGCTAGAGACAGTTGTCCCTTATAGAGATGGACAATGGATGATGGAGTCACCTGTTATCCTTTAAAATTGCATAAAACCCTAACAGGTTACCATTCCTTGTATGGAATCAATCCAGCCGGAGTCAACCTTTGTGCAAAAACATAATTTGTTTGTCTTTGGGTCTGATTATTTTGTGTATGTGAAATTTGTCTGTAAAACGCAATCATGATACAGGAGAAAAGCTAGGATGTAGTGTGGTCTTTAAAATATTTGTTATAATATATAAACATATATAAACATACAATGGTTAAGTCTTCATGTTTTCTTAAGTTACTTTCTGACAACAAGAAAAAATTAATGGCAACCTCAGCTTTCCAATAAATTGAATGCAACCATCAGTGTGTTTTAAAAGCATCCATTGTTTTATAATTTAAACATAACATTATACACAGCTGTGGTGGCAGTGTATGAAAATTTACCATCACATCTCATTCTGAAGTTATAGTAATTGACTAAGAGAAATAAATTCATAGGGAAATTATTATTTTTAGGAAGAAAGTGGACGAGACAGGCAAATCCTTCCTTGGTGGAGTTCCTTATACAGAAATAGACTATCAAGAGGCAGATAATGACTCATTAGATATGAAATATAAACAAAAAGAGTGAATCAGTATGTAGTCATTTTAATTTTAAATTAAATCGATATTTAATTATGTAATCTGAAAAAACTTGACTACATAATTATTAAATGTTTCAAAGCCTAAAGTTTGTTTTATTACTCATGTGTAACTAAATCTGCTACATTGCGAACTTTTTCCCCTTTTTCTTAATGTCCATAAAAATCACTATAATATATACTAGTAAAAAGTCCTCAAAATTATATTATAATCATACAATATTAAAATGATTACAAAATACACGATGTTGTAAGATAAAACATTTTGTACGGAACACTTAAATTTGTTTTATTTATAGAAACGGTATGAGAGCGACAAAAAAAGTAAGCTCAAATCTAAACCGGCAACATAGAATAAAATAAAACAACAAAGAAGTACTGTACGGAGAAAACTTACAATTATTTGCGGTTTCAGATAACTGTAAATGTGACGATGTATCGCGCATCGTCTGGACGAGGCAATCATGCGGTAAAGTAACGGCTGCTCTTTGTTAGGATCGGAAAAACCCAGAAAAATGAATAATGTAACGGTTTCTGCGCAAATATGCAAAGGGCTCCTTTGAATATCTGCAGTAAGCCTACATTTCAAAGTTGAAGGAATTCAGGGCGCAATGACCTAAGAATCTTGAAAAGTAACGGCTCACGACGGACGACTCAGACCGGCATATGTTATTATACGTACATATTAATAGAACTAGACAAATTACAAAATGAAATTAAGCTTATTGAAATCATAAAGAAACAAATTCCATAATATTTAAATAATAAATAGACAATTATTAAATAAAGAAAAGATTACTCACCACCAAATCGTCGGCTTCTTTTTGATAGAATGAATGCGTAAAAGAGATAGAAAACAGACAGCTTCCCTGTGTTGCAATATATAAATGATGAAAAAACTACTAACAATGAATATTAAGAAGGTAAAACGTTAAAATTATCAAAAATTTTGCCTTGCAGTCTCGGAGATAATTATTATTGTAAATGAAAAAAAAATTGAACCAGTACTACCATCAAACCCTAACATAAGCTTTATTTTTAGAGCCTTGCCGAATATTTGTAAAGGGTTATAATAGCCCGACGGTATTACTTTGGGATAGGTAAGTGACGCAAAAGAGCCTCTATTTTCAAAGTGTTTGTACCATTTGCTAGAGATAATCGGTCCGCGGCGTCGTAGCGTAAAGAAATATATAAAACGAAGTGTATCCGCATCTGGCCCTTGGTCCGCGCCTGGAGTATCATATTAATTGGTTAATAGATTGTAAGTATCGTAAGTATTAAACCTGGTAATACAGGGTTAATATTTACGATACCTAAAAGTTAATTATTTATATATTTTATGATTATATACCATTTATACAAAAATGTCATTCATTTTTCGAATTATCAAAACCATACTATATAAAAAATACCAATCATGATTGAAAAATAGATGTAAGTAACATCGACTATTTATCTGCTAAAAACTAGTTTCTACTAGTTCATTCGTTTGAAAACCTATCATATTATTTGAATGGTTTTGCTATTTTCAATAAACTGCTTTAAATTTTCTTTAAAGATTATACATAATATACAACAAACACAGTATAACTGAAGAGCAGTAAATCAAAAACTTGTAATAAAACTAAATAAAGTAATATAAATTAAATTGTTAACTAATAATACTTGCTGTATTATTAGTTAACAACCATTATTTTTATAGACATTTTTTATGATTTCGTTCGTTATATATTTACTTAACAAGTTCATATTAGGTACATAATTAGGTAACTAAGTGGCATAAACACTGCGCATAAAAATCGATTTCAAAATATCAACAAAACTCGAATGATATTCCGTGTTTATCATAGTTACAGGGTAGTATTATGTAGCAACAGCTATAGATAATAGATATAGTACTTATTTGGTATAGATATCATTCGTTCGTTTGTCTAATGTCTATTTGTTACTTATTCGTTTTGTTTAACTAAATCTGCAGAAAATTCAAATCTCAGTAAAATGGAAAGTACAGCTGATGATACCCCAAAAGAGAATTCAGTAAAACCAGTTTCAGAAAATAATGTAGGAGTTAGTGTAAGTTGTTCACCTGAGTTTTATAAATAGACTGTATCATATGTCGGTGGACTTTTTAATATTGTAATTTCGCTCAAAATCCGTTTAATTGTTATTAGAATATATATTATTTATATTATAACTATATTAAAGTGATTAAAATTTAAACGTTTCCCTATTTATTAAATACTGAGGCACAATATTTAACCTAAAACGATTTTGGCTTTTGTCCAATTTTCAAATTGTTTATGATATTTCTGTTCCACAGAACATTTTTAACGTTTTGTTCTTTTATGGTTAACTATAAAATCCGATCATGCTTGCGATTTTTATACATAAAATGTATTTAAAAATCGTTAGTTTTATCAAAGAAGTCTTTTATACTATATTACTACACTTTTATAGTATATTACTACAATTTAATAAAACCACTAATCTGTAGCAAAATTAAAATAAAAGTTCCTTTAAGAACTCTCTATTTTCTATTTCATTAATTTATATTTAAACTTTGAATCAGAGAAAAATATGACAGTGTTTCATTTATTAACTATTAGCAGTTTTCATTTCAACATTTATATAACACTAGCAGTGCCCCGCCGTATCATTTAAAAATAAGCGTGATAGTAGCCTATAATCTTCCTTAAGAATTGGGCTATCAAATGCAAAAGGAATTTTTCAAATCCGACTGGTAGCTCCAGAGAGTAATGCTTTCAAACAAAACAAACCAACTCTTCAGCTTTATTATTAGTATAGATAATGTGGTGGAGGTTAATTTTGAAAACTATTAGTCCTTATTTTACTGCTTGGAATTCTTTCATATGGAATAATTTTGTCTTCCTGCCGTAAATGCTGTAGGAAGTTTGAACTGTGAGAGATATTATAGTGCCACAAGTGTATATCCAAACACTAATAGACACTCATCCTAACCTACCTGCATCTGAGGTACCGATGCAATAAAATGGAAGATGGCCTAGGATGCAGTTTTAGTAAAACCATGTTTGAAATCATAACACATCGTCAAAACACAACCACAATTGAGAACTAATTTGTGTTTTATGTCCAAAAGTTGGCTACAGCTGGGATTCAAACCCAGAACCCACAGAGCCAGGTTATCTCACCACTAGGCAACATGCCATGTATACTAGCTTAAAGTAGAAACATAATGTGCTGTGTTTTGTATAAATGTGTATACTTTGACTACTAACTACTACTAGTCTCCTCTCTCTCTCCCCCTACATACTAGCAGAATTTTGGAAGTCAAATTCTTTAATTCTGCATTCTGTAAAGCATTTGATGGTAGGATAATCTACACCCTCATTCTGTTGGTGTCATAAAAGTAGACTAAGGAAAATGCCAGGAGCTCTCATGCCAGACCTAACTTATCTAGTGTAAAATGCAAAGTGTCTGCCAGTCCGTGACTTTTAAACTTGTCTAGACAAAGAATAAGAATGAAATCATGTTGTGTTCTGCTGACAAAATATGATAAGAAATGGTTGTAATCCTTATCAGAGTTTCTATGATCATTCAGTTAGGGACTGTCGTATTTCAACCAACAACATGAAAGACAAAGGTTAGTAATCTAGAAAATCTTCTGGATCACAGTCGATTTGGTGGCTGGGATCTAGATCTGAAAAAAGCGCAAGGAAGTTAATTCTCTAATCTCTCCCAAAACAGTATGCACAAGCAAGTAATAGTAATACTGCCTCCAGGAACTGCCATTAGCTAACAAAGTCAAGAAGATGTTACACGTTTTATCTTAAAACAAGGCATTGTCAAGAGGTTTTTACTCAACAACTGATCAATAACACAGGCCGGGCAGGACCGTACATACTACATACTATAAGCAAATTTAATAACTGTAATAGAGCAGATCTCAGGTATTTTGGGGAGTCAGTAAATTTGGACTGCCATCCCTAAATGTGGTGGACTCTTTGACTCCAGACACTCCTAACAATGAGAAGAGGCCTGTGCCCAGCATGTGTCGCTTATTTACAGGCTGTAATTTTACTTATATCATAATTTAAACATTTCAGGAGAAAACACCAACACCGCCTCCTCAAGACCCACCTAAAAAGTCGAAAAAGGACGATCGCTCAAAAAAGGATGATAAAAATGTGGAACAGTTTATGAAGTCGCTTAACTCAATCCCTACGTTAGATGAAAAATTCTCCCTAGTCTGCAAGAAGTATGCGCAGACAGCCGATGATAATAAAAAGCTGCAGTTCTATATTAAACAATCTGACAAACGGTATGCATTGTTATTGAAGGAGAAGGAGCAATTGCAGCATGAGTTTAATAAAACAGTACTTGTTAAGTCGAAACTGGAAAATCTGTGCAGGGAACTTCAGAAACAGAACAAGGCTATTAAGGTATTTGCATATTTTACTTCTACTGCTAAATTTATGGATTATGCCTTCAAGAAAAAAGGCTACTACTTTCTCAAAGGCTAGCCGACCTATTAGCCATTGTTTAAGTGATTAGAAACATTAACAAAATGTATAAGTTTAAATGAAACTAATTTTACGGATTTTATTCGCGTTTATTTTTGTTATTTATAACTCAGCCTTCAGCCCCAGGAAGTCTGCAGTCTGTGACCATGTTCTGGATCATCCCAACCATTACATCAGATTTGATAAACCACAAATCCTCGCAAAAGAACACCGATTCCTACCAAGGATGATTCGCGAGGCTATTGAAATTAAAAAACATCCTAATTTTAATAGAGAAGATGGTTGGGTATTACTCGTACCACCAGCTTGAGATCCTATAATTAATAAAATTAAGACAAAAACCAAGCATACCACTGCAAGACTTCAAGACACAGTTAGCTCTTTCTGCGTAGATCGGACCACAAATTTTTTTTATTAAAAGCTGAAGGTACTCCGGGTTAACTATGACATCAGGACATCTGTCACCTCAGTCCCCCCGTGACCATGGGTGCTGTAAAGCACGTCGGGTTATAAATAACAAAAATAAACGCGATAAAATCCGTAAAATTAGTTTCATTTAAATGTGTAGTGTTCGCGTAAATATAAGAAATCATTAAAATGTATAAGTGATTTAAGTGATTGTTTGGTTGCAGTCTAAGAAAATCTGCTACCCCTTTCTCATCCTGTGGATGTCATAAGGGTTGACTATGTGTAATTCCTGGTAAATATGATGGCTTCCGACAGCAGAATAACCATCTAAAAAAATTCTACATCGAAAATAAACAGGTCACACTTATGTCATACTAGCTGATGTCTGTGACTTCATTCGCGTGGTTATAGGTTTTTAAAATATCCCGTGAGAACTATCTGGTTTTTACGGGATGAAAAGTATCCTATGTCCGTCCCCAGGATGCAAGCTATCTGTGCCGAATTTCGTCGAGATCAGTTTAGCGGTAGAACTGTGAAAAGCTAACAAACAGACATTTATAAAACTAGTATGGATTATCTCTATTTATACATACATATAGTCACACCTTTTTCTCATATAACGGGTAGACATAGGACACACGTAACTTTTCGCCCCCATGGTTCCGTTATTTTCTCTGTTTATTAATGAATATTATAATAATTTTCGATGCTCTTTGTAATTAGTTGATTATAATTTAGTTACTCTTGAAATTGTTTCACAGTTGTTAGATAATAATGTAATAGTTTATTTCAGACTAAAATTAAAAAGAACACAATGTGTTAATGATTATTAAGTATTGGTGGTAGGATTCCTATGCAGGAATCCTGTCTAGGTAGGTACCACCCCAGGACCAGTTATTCTGCCGTGAAGCAGTTGTGTGCAAACATTACTGTTTCGGTTTGAAGGGCACTGTGAGCTAGCATAATCACAGGGCATATGAGACTTAAGAACTGATGTCTCAGAGTGAAGGACACAGTGAGGTGTCACACAGAAATGTTCTGGGTGACACAGCATTTGTTATAGGCAGACATTGCACTTACCATCAGGTGAACTGTTAAGCTCGTTTCATCACTTTATACAATAAAAAAAAAACCTAAAAGAAAGTTTGTTTTCAGTAATATCAATTTTGATCTTAATTCTGTTTTGAAGGAGGAATCACTGCTAAAGATTCGTGAAGAAGAGGAGCGTCGTAAGGAAACGCAGGCTAAATTCCAGAATACACTGTCTGAAATCACCACACTTCTGCAGCAGAACAATGAGAAGAATGCCAAGCTCCGGGACGACAATATTAGTATGACAGAGAAGTTTAAGAGTGTAATGCAGCAATATCAGCTTAGGGAACAGCAGGTATGAAAACCATCTTACAATTTTTCCCTAGGATTTGCCTTAATCACCATTTTTGGCAATTGAATTAGTGATTGCAGTACATACACCTTGGACCACGGGGTCCCAAACTTTTTCTGCAAAGCACTTCACAAACCCGGTAATGTTTGAACACTTGACTGTCATCCGGAATTCTCTGCGCAACAATTAGCTATCACCCGCCATTCGATTTAAAGTAGATCTTTAAAGGTTTACCAGTGTATTTACATTCCAAATACATATAGTTTGGAATAAAGTTTAAATCAGGGTTTAACAGTCAAAAATAAATAATTTCGTGGAATCCTGGTGACTTTTACCACCCACTTTAGGATCCCTGCCTTAGACACTGCTGGTTACCGTTCTAGATCTGACAGATTTGATAGTGTTATTCCACCATGAATCGGCAGGCAATGAGATTTTAGACTAGAGATTAGTCGACAATTACGACACCCATGGTATAACATGTAAGTAAGTAAATCGTGGTAAGTAAATTAACTTTTTTTTTATGGAAAAAAGTGACCACTCTACCAAATTTATTCACCTGATGATAAGCGCAACATCTGTCCATAAAAAATGCTGTGTCACCCTTATCATTTCTGTGTGGCACCACACTGCGCTCTTAACCCCGAGACATCAGCTTTTACGTCTCATGCGCCCAGTAATTACCAGTGCCCTTTATACCAAAACT
Source organism: Luehdorfia chinensis (assembly GCA_019845155.1). NCBI lineage: Eukaryota > Metazoa > Arthropoda > Insecta > Lepidoptera > Papilionidae > Luehdorfia > Luehdorfia chinensis. Next base: position 1,124,981 of record JAHVAK010000696.1, read on the forward strand.
CAGTAATGTCTGCACACTACTGGCAGTGCTGGTATCCATCCTGCATAGGAACAACCTAACACCTACTCTGTCGACCTAAATATTTGTCTTCCATAAAAAAAATAAAAAAAATCATTCTGTGTCACACGGAAAATTAGTTAAAAGGAACGTACGAACGTAGAATAAGTTGATTTTAACATACAATTTTTAAAATTTAAATAAATGTAAACTAAGGTTTCAATCTACTAACAACTTCTATTTTTATCAGGTGGATAAAATGGCAAAACAAATGGCATTAGAATCTCAATTATCAGATGCGAAGCTACAGAAGGCATCCCTGGAGCACCAAGCAGAAAGAGAAAGACTCTTGGCCGAGATGGAGCAGGTGAAAGTAACACTAGCGCAATACAGAGCCAAAGTTATGGAAATGCAGTCCAACGAAACTTCTCTAAAGGGCCAGTTGGCAGTCTACACTGATAAATATGATGAGTTCCAAAATGCGCTGGTAAAAAGCAATCAAGTCTTTGGTGGATTCAAGGAGCAGATGGAGAAGGTAACATGTTAATACCTTTTTGTGAGGAAATTTTTGGTGAAAATTAAATGTTTTCCATGGTGAACAATTCCCACACATTGTTCTGTTTATTAGTAAAAATTATATAAAGCTATATTCAGTTAAAATATTAAATTAAATAATTTTCAAATAGAAACCGAAGAAAGGTTCTGTTGAAGCGACATAAAGAAAGCAAGTTAAATAAAAGCTTGTAAATAATATAGTGATTAATGTGATAAAATCTAAAACCGGACAGTGTCAGCATAAAATATATATTATCAAATTAAATAATTTTCCCGACTGACAATGATTGAATGACTGACGCCAAACAATCACTTGTTCGAAGTATGTTGGTTTACTACTACATTTTATATCTACTTTAGTCTCAAAAATGGCATTTATAAGTTGCATTGAATAGGAAGTATAGAATTAAAATAGTTCAGACATAGTTTCCCGATAAATCAGTTTTTTGATGTGGAAATATATTTTTCTTAACTTTTTCTTCATTTTCTGTCTGCTGGACGGCCATTCCCTTATGAGGACTCTTTTTTATTGGAAAAATTGACGAAACTAGCAATACGTGAAACTGTGAATGTTCACCTGGTGGTAAGTGCAATGCCTGCCCATAACAAATGCTGTGTCACCCAGTACATTTGTGTGACTTCACACGGCGCCTGACTGGGAAGATATATCTCCATTTTATTCAATATAATTTTTGGGTGTCATCATCATTTCAGTCTATCACTAGTCCTCTGCTGAACATAGGCCTCCCCCACAGCCTGCCACAAAGGCCTGTAGTATAGATTTTGGGGAGGGATTCTGCCATAGTTTATTTATTCAGGTCAAGGTTTCAGGAAGATGCATATGGTTTTAATTTTCCCTCTGTCAGCTTTCACGACACCCACGAGACGAAATGGGGTAGTACATTCTCTTAAGCCACTACCACATGGTACACTGAAACATTTTTATATCAAGACACTATTCCACAGAGATATCTCCTGCTCGGTTTTTCATTATTGTGTTCTTCAAAACTTGGTATTCTTTTTGTATTGTAATGTGGGTGTGAGTTTCCTTCAATGATGAAACTGTATCGTCTTTATGTCACATAAATAATTTTTATTTGAACAGCACTTATCTCTTTAGATATTTACTCTAGGAAGAATTCTGATGGGCCAGTAATATAATGCCGTGTAATATAAGCCGTGGTAGCTCAGGGGCTGGGCGCTCGCTTTAAATTTCATAGAACGCGAGTGACCTGGTTTCGATTCCCGGTGCCGGCATCACCAAAATTGTTAATTGCAATTTTAAGTGCTAATTTACCACGTGCTCGGCGGTGAAGAAAAACATCGCGAGGAAACCTGCATGTCTGAGGAATAAAAAATATTTCGAAGACATGTGAAGTCCGCCAACCCGCATTGGAGCAGCGTGGCGGATTCTTCCCAGCTCCAAAAACTCTCTCGAAAATGAAAGGAGGCCTGTGCTCAGCAGTGGGACATTTATAGGCTGAAACTTTACTTTATTTTACTTTACAGATATACATACATAGAGAATACATCTTACATTGCCAATTGAGTTCCAATATTATGTTTTAAGTTGTACAAACATTATTGCAGATGTCGAAAAAGATCCAGAAATTGGAGAAAGAATCTCTATCATGGAAAAAGCGTTGGGAGACGTCCCAGACAGCTTTGCTGGACATGTGCGGGGAGAGGCAGGCCAGTGAGGAGAGGGCCTCTGCCACTGTCCGACAGCTGCATCATATGCAGAGCCTGTGTCGCACTCTTCAGGTATGATGGCACATAAACAAGAAGAAATTCTGCTTTTGGGGGGGGGGGGGGGAAGTCAAAAACTGCCACTATGATTACGAAATAAATTTCCACAACAAGCTTATGGCATCTGATCAAGATGTTGCTACAGCTTTTGAAAAGTTTTTTACTGATATTCCATAAGCAAGCAAATTATTCTCCTACTGCTGCTGAGACATTACTCAAACAGAATGTGAGTTCTTGCACAAAAGATTTTAAATTTCATATGGTAGATTTAAATGATTTTTTAAATATAGTTATAAAAAGCACGAGTTCTAACTGGGTGTCCCGCAGGGTTCGATTCTCGGCCCATTTCTATTTCTTATTTACATTCTCATTACATATGATTTATCTTACCTAGTAGGTTACAACCATGATATAGTGTTATTTGAGCATGATACATCTTTGATTGTTAAGATAAATCGTCAACATTTATTATATGACAATGTGAATAATACTTTTTCAAAATCAGTACATTTGTTTAACGTTAACAATTTTCTTTTAAACAACAATCAAACAAAATCTATTAAATTAGCAACACCAAATGTTAAACGATTACATGTAAAAATAAAGAGCTGTGTGGTGGCGGCTCGTTAAAAGAATACTACCACTCCATCTCATCCAATGGATCTCGTAAAAGGCGAGTAAGGAATTAAACTGCACTGTGCACCCAACAGCGCATGGTGGCGATGGGCTCACCACCTATCACACCAAGTGCATTATATTGTTTTGGTGAAACGTGGATTGTGGCAGTCATCTGTTTTTGCAGTGAGTGCCCAGTCTCTGACTACCCCTAATGGGATAAAGTCGTGATCTTATGTATGTATGTAAAAATTTGTTTGTAAATGGGGAAGAGTTGAGCCTTGTGGTAACCAATCCCTTTCTTGGAATAACTCTTGACGCGAAACTAGCCCCCATATATCTAAACTAGCAAGTACACTTAGCTCTCCGGCTTATCCTGTAAAAAAAAATCGGAACTTGACCAACGTTGAAACTGCTAGATTAGTTTATTTTAGTTATTTCCATAGCATTGGTCTCATGGTATTTTGCTATGGGGAAATGCGACTGACGTAGAAGTGATTTTTGCATTGCAAAAGAGGGCCGTAAGAGCCTATGAACTATTTATAATCTTGGCTGTAAAATGTCCCTTAGAGATAAGTTTAAAGAAATTTATATCTTAACCTTAAATATGTATGTACACATAAACATAAAACAGATAATTAAAAAAAAAGTGATGTGACGTAAATACCAGGAACAAGCAAAAATTAATAATGCCAGGTACTCGACTTCACAGGGTCAGTAACTGTTTCATGGGGCATTGTATACGTTTTTACAACAAAATCCCGTTCCGAAAGTGCACAGTATTTCAATCAAAAAGTTCTAATTTTCTATTAAATATAGACTTCATAGAAAAGGGTTTTTATAATATTAAAGAACACATGGGCGGTGATAATGCTAATGCATTGATGAATATAAAGCTGTTGAAAAAACTAGTTTGTTGAATCAACGCGTACCTCTGAAGCCTTAGTTCCCAAAGTGGTCCAGGTTGGACCCCCAGAGGTTGGCGTTGGCGTGAATAATTAAGAGTGTGAAAATTACATATTCGAATAAATACAACACAAAAAAATATACTGGTGGGAATCCGTCTAGGAAGGTACCACCCCAGGGCCAGTTATTCTGCCATGAAGCAGTAGTGGTCAAACATTACTGTGTTTCGGTTTGAACGGGCACTGTGAGCTAGCGTAATCACTGGGCATATGAGACCTTAGAACTGATGTCTCAGGGTGACGGGTGCAGTGTGTTGTCACACAAAAATATTCTGGGTGACACAGCATTTGTTGTGGGCGGACGTTGCACCTACCATCAGGTGAACGTTTTGCTTGTTTCGTCACTTTAAAAATAACATTAAAAAAAAAACAATCTATTCTCACTTTTTTTTCCTAAACTTCGTGGTTGGAACACGGCTTTAACGCAAATTTCCATAGTTGATCTAATCTTCACATTTTTTGTGAATATGGCAGAAGTGTAGCTGCAGGGGGTCCACCGGCACCAGCTAAATTGAAAAATTTGAAAGTGGTCTATGTGAAAAAAAGGACTGGGAACCTCTGCTCTAGAGCAAACGGTGAAAGAGAGAAAGTGAATTTGACTCGCCTCGTCTCGTCACTCGGCGGTTGACAGTCGTAGAGTCAATATCACTTGATAATGCCTCGTTTTAAGGTGAAACACGTGTCGTGTCACTTCAGTAGTGTGTATTGCCTAGTGGTAGTGTTGTAGTGGTGGAGGGTATCTGGTGGCGGCTCCCGGTGGCGGTATTGGTTTTCTTGTGCACGCCGTTGAGGGAGAGCGGGCGGTGCTTTTCAAAACTAGGTAATACACACCATTTTACATTTTGCATGCGGATCTTAGCAAATTAACTTTCTCCCCTTTACTACATAGAGTCACGCCTCTTTCCCATAGGGGTAGGCGGAGACCACATCTTTCCACTTGCTACGATCCTGACAGACATCTTTAGCTTCCTCTACTTTCATGAGTGTTTTCATACAAGCCTTTCTTTAAAACGATTTCGATCTGATCGTAATACGTCAATTGTTTACTATAATTGATTTACGCAAAGTAACGCCTGATTCTATTAACACGTTCACGGACACAAGATCATTTTCAATAATTTGTGATACGACACACAAACTTCCCATACAAAGTGGCATCACATCTGGGGACGGATTGTCGCATTACTCCGTTTAAAAAGAATGTGTTGCGGCAGTAACGGTCAGAGACGCAACCGCCCGTAGACGGACATTTACAGCAAGTGAATTCTAACCGTGTGTTGCGGCACTAACGGCCACGGACCATTGTTGACAGTAGATGTTGGTCTGTTACCTGACGCCATCTGCAATAAGTTTACAAGATAACAATATGAAAATATAGTAGTAATAATCAGCAAAAATTTGATATGTGTGACAGACTCGATAAATTGAAAATTTAAAGACATTTCGACAGTTTTTATAAGTACCAATTTTTTTGTACACATGCACTTATCAGCAACAAATTTAAACACAAACCACTCACGATACGTTGAAAATAGCCAGTAAATACATCTATAAGTAAATATTTCGTTAAATTATGAATAGAATAATACGTACCCTTCGCCGAGAATTGCCATACCACAGCTTTTCGGGGCACGATGCATAATCTTCCTCCCGCTGTGGCACGCGGCGACTGGTCGGTGGAATGTGTATCTAAATCGTCCGGCCACAGACGTTGTGTCACAACAGGTGTTCTTTCAAGGTGTGCGTGACGGAGGTAACTTGTGTGCACGAGCGGCAGTGTTCGCTGTGGCACTAGCGGTCTGTATTACAGACTAAATGGGCACAGAGTCATATGCTTCCTATAAATGCTATGGGAGATAATCGGCCGCGGACGGAGTTCTACTTTTGGTGTATTTTAAATCGCCGCCTACAGCCGCAGTGCCATATTATGAGGGTCATAATTTTCGTCTCTCGACATACTGTCCGTGAACGTGTTAAATATACCAAAGCGAACACATTTTGTTTGCAGGCGGAGCGCACCGCGCTGCTGGGCACGCTGAAGGAGAACAACATCGAGCGGCCGCCGCTGCCCGCTCCCGCCCCCGCGCCCGCCCCCGCCCCCGCTCCCGCTCCCGCTCCCGCTTCTAACGCTAAGGTATGTATTAATAAGAAAATATTACTGTTTAATAGAATTAAGGTTGACTTTTCACTAATTGGAATTCGACCGCGTGACCTAGTGGTCAGAGTACCCGACTTCTAAGGCGCGGGTCCTGGGTTCGAATCCCAGCCGGAGCCAAAAATTGTGCTGAAACACAAATTGTTGGTTTTCGGGTCTGGATGTGTTGTGAGTGTCCCCGTTTTTCTCACACTGCATCCAAGCCTACCTCCGATCTTGCTGTTGTGGCACTATAATATTTCCTGCGCAGTACATAGCACTCGACAATATTCGAAAGTTGTCGCCGTGGTCGAAATCGGCCAGGAGAATATCAATTGGAATTCTCTAAATGAAGGATGTGTTAACTGTATGAGGTTTTAACCTGCACTGTTTTTAAATTCCTAGGGTCTTGACCTTCAATACAATCGGAATGTATTTGTACATATTATAGCTATAGTTAGTTGCAAATGTTAGATTACAGGAAGTCATTTAACAATCGGACAATTACCTTTCATCATTTTAAACCTTTTTAAGAGGTTTGGTAGCCTGTGGCAGCTCAGGGCGCTTGCCTTAATAGTATGCTGTTAAATTCGATCTCCGGTCTAGCACCTCTAATATTTTTCCGCGGTCTTACGTGCTGATTTACCACGTGTTCTGCAGAAAATAGATAAGCTGATATCTGTACGGCAGAGTAGAACAGCATCTACCTCTTTCCTACCAAGGTGTCGTAAGAGGCGGCTAAGATATTGTACGGATGGCCTTCATTCGTGCAGAATAACATCATATGCTATACTGTCACCATACTGCTCGTGGGAACGCAATGGGGAGTGAGAATTTTTGACCCGTGCCAAAATGGCGGCAACTTGATTCGACACCCGTCATGTCTCGTTTCCCGCTAGGGTGAAAAGTTTACTTTAGTGGCCTTATATAGGAAAAAGGCGTGACTTTATGTATGTCAGCAGAAAAAAGCATCGTGCATGTCGGAACGAAAATATTTCGACGATCTACCCGCAATGAGCTCCTATCAAAAATGAGAAGAGGTCTGCTTAGCAGTGGGACAGTCATGGGCTGTTAATTTCTTTTTATATTTTATTTATACATGATTTTTCGATGGCGATGATGATCGAGATCTTGACGTCCAGTATATTTACAGTATTATGAATATTCAGGAGATACAGATTCTCAGAGATAATTAACCATTACTTTGAGACTAAAACTTTATGATAATAAAATCATATCATGTTTTTGTTTTTTCTTAGGTTGACGCGATGGCTGCAAATTGTGTGCAGCTGAGGCAGAGTCTAGCTCATTTGCAGAGTCAATTAAATGTCCTAACGAACAAGAACACCGCGAAAGAGGAGCCAGCGAAGCCGGAAAAACAAAAGAAGTCGAAATCAAAAAAGAGCAAAGCTGAAAAACAAGCGCAAAAACTCGCCGCGGAAAAAAGTGACTCGCCGAAAGAACCAGAAAGCGACGCTTCCAGTGCTGCCAAGGAAAGTACGGACGAGGCTAAAACAATTGTCACTGAAGCAACAGTTCAAAACATAGATGAAGTTGAGAGCCCCGAAGATAAAATTGACGATAAAACAATGGAAAGCCTAATACAAGCCATAAACATGGCGAACGTCAACCTCTGCGACATAGAGGTAGTTAATGATGATGCAAAGGAAGAAGATGATAAATTAGTTGTAACAGAAGTATTACCAAGTATTAATGATAAACTAAGCGATTCAAATTCAACAGAAGCCATAGCCGAAATTAACTCCAAAGAGGAATCCAGCATCACTGACGTGACTACAGAGGACACAGTATCACCGAGTATACTGGAATTAAGTTCCAATGAAGAGGTTGAACATATAGAGGAAGTGAAGCCCATATCGAACGCGGAGGCCTAATTAGAATCCGTCAATTAGTGTAAATAGTTATCGAATGACTTTTCTACGTTATTTTATACATTAAAATAAACATTGAGAGGTTCATTGTGATGTTATACATGTTTTTTATGGAACTGTTTGTGTGTTCGTTCCTACTGGGCCTACGTCAGTGACTGATGTAACACGGTTGACCAGTGAAGTTAGTGTTTTTTATTGGAAATCAGACCATAGAAGATGGAGTGCGACTTGATTGTGAATTAAAGAAAAATTTAAGCTATTTGTTTTTAATTTCCTTTTCTACGTCTGCGCATTTGGCGGATTGTTTATGATGCTTTAGAGCCGTGGTAGCCCAGGGGCTAGGCGCTCGCTTTAAATTTCATAGTTCGCGAGTGAGCTGTGTTCGATCCCCGGTGTCGGCACCGCTAAAATTGTCAATCGCAATTTTAAGTGCTGATTTGCCACGTGCTCGGCGGTGAAGGAAAACATCGCGAGGAAACCTGCATGTCTGAGAAATTAAAAATATTTCGAAGACATGTGAAGTCGGCCAACCCGCATTGGAGCAGCGTGGCGGATTCTTCCTAGCTCCAAAACCCTCTCGGAAATGAGAGGAGGCCTGTGCTCAGCAGTGGGACATTTATAGGCTGTTACTTTACTTTTTTTTATGATGCTTTCGGTTTGTTGTAGCGGCGTTTCGGCGGAGGTAAATGCCTGAAAAATCTGGCTTGTGATAGGTGCTAGAATAACTATCTTAACTAAGATATAAAATACATTTTCCTAAAACCGACAGCTGCATCTGAGGTCTTCCATTTCTGACAGGGTTTTCTCTGAATATTTTTATTCCTTAGACATGCAGGTTTCCTCACGATGTTTTTTTTTGATGATAAATGAGTGAATTATGCTTTAACGTTTTTTTTTTTAATAGGATAAAGTGACGAGACGAGCAAAACGTTCACCTGATGGTAAGTGCAACGTCTGCCCATAACAGATGCTGTGTTACTCAAAATATTTCTGTGTAGCACCACACTGCGCCCGTCCCCTTGAGACATTAGTTCTGAAGTCTCATATGCCCAGTGATTACTAGCTCTCAGTGCCCTTCAGACCGAAACACAGTAATGCTTGCACACTACTGCTTCACGGCAGAATAACTGGCCCTGGTGTGGTACCTACCTAGACGGATTTCTGCATAGGAATACTACCACCAGTTAAAACGCCGTTCTGCTTGTGTCGTCACTTTATACAATAAAATAAGAAATTCAAACGCTACTTCTACAATATAGTTATGCTAGCAGCCAGTGCGAGTTGCTGTTGTTATTGTATCGGCCTGCGGAAACGAGGGTCAGAATTCAAGCATAAGTCCACCGGATACGTGGTGGCCTTATGCTTGAATTCTGACCCTGATGGATGACGAATTGGTGTGTGGCCATCCCGAATTAATGGGCTTCGAAATCGATCGCGTAACTACGCGAGTTTGACTGTTGCGAGTTCCTTTTAACGGAGTAGCGTAATGTGGTGGTTTCAACACCTGCGGAAGGAACAGCAGAATAGTGGGCTGGTATATATTGGACAGCGGTCGGTAACTACTAATGCTATCGTGCTGGCCGTTGCGAACGACCCGAGAAGTTTTCCACGCATTCCTATGAAAAACGGAGGGCATGGTGTTAGGGATTTGGAGCTTAGCTCTCTGGTTCCGGGTGAGAGAGTCCAATGGAAAACGGGAGGGCCTCTTGGCCTACAAAAAAATTGTGCCTCACTGGGCACAATTTTTGTCTGTGCAGTTCAATGATATCGCTGGGGAAAGATAAAGATTGCATCTCTACCTTTAAAAATACACAACCGGCGGACTACTCCCAGCTCCAAAATTGTCTCAGAAATGAGAGGAGTCCTGTGCTCAGTAGTGGGACATTTATAGGCTGTTACTTTACTTTTTTGTACTTTTTACAATCACGATATTCCCATATAAGGTGTAGGACCACATAGCACACTTCGCTCTCGCGTAAAACGAGACGAGGCGGGTGACGAAACACGTCGTCGATTTTCCTAATAAAAGACTAATAAATAGTATCTAGTTTGAAACACCGAAGTTTGACTGATACACTCCATTTCATTTTTATGTTCAAATGTACTAAAGTCACTTAAGATGCTTTGAAACTTAATATTTTTTATTGGTAGACCATAAAAAAAGAATTAGAGATACTTTGCAAAACCAATAATATGCGAAAGATCCTAGATAAAATAAGAAAAAAATGTACGCACACTACTGCTTCACGGCAGAATATCTGGCAATTGGGGTGGTACGAGTACCTACCTATACTACTATTACTATATGCTATATGTCCGTCTCCAGGATGGAAGGTATCACTGTGCCAAATTTCGTAGAGATCGGTTTAGCGGTTGAGCCGTGAAAAGGTAACAAACAGACAGAGGGACAGAGAGTGTTACTTTCGCGTTAATAATATTAGTATGGATTTTCTAATAGAACAAAGTATTTAAATACAACAGTCGTTTATATTTATTAGTAGACCCTATTATAAGCTATCTGAGAAAACTTAGCACTACGGATTTAAAGAAAGGTTTACTTTATAACAGTATCCATATTATGATTTATTATATTTACGCGACCACTACACATTTAAATGAAACTAATTTTACGGATGTTATCGCGTTTAATTTTATTATTTATAACCCGATGTATTACCACCAGCTTGGGATCCTGTAATTAATAAAATTGAGTCAAAAACCAAGCATACCACTGCAGGACTTCAACACACAGACACAGTAAGCTTTTTCTGATAGATCGGACCAAAAATAATAATTAAAAGCTGAAGGTACTCCGGGTTAACTATGACATCAGGGCATCTGTCACCTCAGTCCCCCCATGACCGTGGGTGCTGTAAAGTACTCGAAACGTCGAGTATCGATTGAGAAGACTTAGAAAGTATGTCGTTGAATTTTAGTAATTCATTACATTTTGCTAATATTAAATTACTTCTAATAATAAATTAATACTAATAAACTATAACTAATATTAAATTATTTACGAGTATAACCAGGGTTTAAATATTGCATAAAAACTGTAATATAGTCCGGTCAATTTAGACATAAAAATAGTGATCAAATAAAGAAAATTCCGACAGAGCCAAATCTTCGTAGAGACCTTAGGTTTACCACAAGGAATAAAGTGTCAAAAGCCCCCATCAGTCCTATGTGAGCTTAGGGACTTATTCGGGGCCCAAGATCAAAATTTTCGGTTTTTAGTAGTAGTAGTTAGGTTAGGTAGTAGTAGTGCCAAAAGTGGCTGTAAAAAAGTAGGGTTGCAGTGTTCTCCAGCGTGTACCAATTGCCAAGGTGTCTCTTGCTCAAATGTTCAATTAAATACAAGAGAGGAAGATTCATGTGATTTTGATGAAGAGACAACTGATTCATCTTCATTTGAACAATTTCTAAGCGTTCATCAACACGACGGAGAAGAAGAAGAACAAGAAGAAATTGAAGAAAACATGATTGTTGAAGTTCAATATGAAGAGTATGAGTCAGATTAAAGTAATAAAAAAAAGTTAGAACGACAGTTAAACTCAGTAACCCATATCAATAATCTTCATACTATTAAATAATAATTGTTGATGAAAATAACGTCATAAAGGTTCGTGGAATAGGCCTACCACGTTAAAAAAAACGCGCCGAGTACACTACCTCACAGGTGGTGTGGAAATGTGTGCATATTATGTAGAACATGATTCTTACAAGCGCAATATCTGGGAAATAGTGGGTCTTAGAGAAAAAATCATAAGGACCATTTTTATAGAGAATTTTAAGATCTACAACTTTGCTCTAAGGTACTTTTTCGATAAAACTTACCGTTTTCGAGAAAAATCTAAAAAACCGAAAATTTTGACCTTGGGCCCCGAATAAGTCCATAAGCTCACATAGGACTGATGGGGACTTTTGACACTTTATTCCTTGTGGTAAACCTAAGGTCTCTACGAAGATTTGGCTCTGTCGGAATTTTCTTTACTTCAATTGTCTACAATGACCGGACTAAATAGGGTGACGTGGAGTTTGCAAGAATTGCATTCTATTGTTAACTTTATTTATTTTTACACGACTAACGCAGACGCAATAAATTTCACGATGCACTTTTCATTATGGCCATGAAGCAAGCGGCATCAATGATATTATAAAATAAGAGAGGTAACTAGATTACCAACGTTCCGTAATTGAAGCTAAAAAAAAAACGAATCTAAAGGCTTTGATCTTGTATCCTATGATGTAATGTTGAATAAGCTGACAAATGTGGAATAAGGAGACAGAAATTGCGCCAGAAGTTGTTGATATTTTCTCACACTGGTATAGTAACCAAAAAATGTTGTAAAATGGGCTAATGTTCTGTCAGATGAATACGTATTTAATTCCAGAGTAAGGCAGGGCGGTTTAACATCACCTAGACTATTTAATTTGTATGTGAACAACCTGATCGGTGAGCTGGGCAGCATGCACGTCGGATGTCGTATTGATAACATTAATGCTAACAACATAAGGTATGCTGATGACATGGTGCTGCTTAGCCCATAGCGTTTGTAAAACTTACAAGAAACACTGTTTAATATATAACAAGAAGAAAAGAGATTTCATGTTTAAAGGAAATCTTAAGGAACCTCTGTCTATTCCACCCCTTTTCTTAAACGGTGTTGTTTTAAAGCGTGTTAAACAATTTAAATATCTTGGTCACGTTGTAACAGAAAAATTGAACGATGATGAGGTCATCGAAAGGGAACGCAGGGCGTTGTCGGTACGGGGACACATGTTGGACCATAGATTCAAACCGTGTTCAATGCGTGTAAAACTGACACTATTCAAATCCTATTGTCAATGTCTCTATACAAGTGCACTATGGACCAACTTTACTCAGAAGACCTATAGCGTCCTGCGTGTGCAATATAACAATATATTTAGGAAACTGTTGGGGCTCCCGCGATTTTGTAGTGCGTGGACTGTGCGTAGAATCGGGGGGAGTCACAATGGGATTCTGAGTATGATTTCAGACAGAATGGATTCGGTAGTGCATTGTCGGTACACTAGCTTGCATATCTTGGGTGTTGAGTAATGAACCAGGCACAAGGGAACATTATAAATATATTCTTAGTTGTATTGTGATACTAACATAGTTTTTAAGTAATATACTAACACATTATGGATTATATTCGTCTGATCAATAAATAAATAATAATAATAATAAGAAAAAGCGGCAATTGTCGCCTTTTTAAACGAAGACTACGCAATCGCAAAGCCGGTGTGTTTGCACACTACTACTTCACGGCAGAATGGCCCTGGTGTGGTACCTACCTACTTCGACAAAGGAAAAAAAAATAACGAAGCCGTAGACACTAACCTTATGAAACTAATTACCATATACTTAATCATTGTTATATCGTTTATTTTACAGAACACTAAAACGTAAAGAATAACTAGAAAATGAAAAGTTATTAGTAATTTAAACTAAAAATTTGTCATAATTAAAATCGCCTTTTCAATGGCCACAACTTTTGAAACAAAATCTAGTTATCTAATCTAACGAGCAATGCGCTGGCCGCTCCAAACATCCTTTTTTATCTGGACCTGAAGAAAAATAGACAAGCCTTTTTTGCGTTAGGTAATAAGCTAAGCTGGCTTTGTGGTTCATATACTTTTATAATCTCATTATTTTTGATGAGGGGATTGGATGATCATTATCTTTGATGGGGGAGGCTACAAAGATGTTAACGATTTCAAGACCTAGCGGTCGGCGTGCTTGCCTAATTTTTTTTTATTGGATAAAGTGACGAAACGACCAAAACGTTCACCGGTTGATGGTAAGTACAACGTCTGCCCGTAACAAATGCCGTGTCACCCAGAACATTTCTGTGTGACACCACACTGCGGCCAACATCCTGAGACATCATTTCTTAAGTCAAACCGAAAAACACAGTAATGTTTGCTACACTACTGCTTCGCGGCAGAATAACTGGCCCCGGGGTGGTACCTACCTAGACCCTGCATAGGAATCCTACCACCAGACTGATTTGTCCTGTATTCGAATTTCAGACAATATTTGCGTATAGGATGGATTATTTTTAATTCAATGTAGATTATCTCCATAACACTTAATTGCTGTCAATGTTTTGTAACCTATCAATGGTTCTATAGAAAAATGCCTGGGACCCTGGAAAGAAGCAGCAAGAAGCCCAGCGGACTTTTAAACAATTAATTTTACAGCTTACAGTAATAATACGCATGTTTATTAAGCGCTAACCATCCCATGAAACTCTGTGACGTTCTTGTCGTGTCTCTGCTCAACTGCGCCGATACCATCAACGTGTCCAAAACGCATGCGCGGCTACTGCTTTAAAATACCACAGTTACCTCATTTTTAGCGACGACAACTTACTCAAAATGGCCTTGACTTATGGAACTCCATCTAGCCACGTTGCTTTTTACCGTTATCAGAAATAGGCGACCTGAATAGTACGAAAAACTGGCTGTCTGCAGATCGCATGAGAACTTCAATATATTCTTCGAGTTCCATTACAAACTTCCTCCTGGTTCCGTGGGAGTTTTAGGCATGTTACCACACGGTGCTGGATCAATATTCCATCACCGCTACGGAAAAAGTTACTAAACGAGCAAAACTTACACCTGATGGTAAGAGATACGTCTGCCCATAACAAATGCTGTGTCACCCAGAACATTTCTGAGTGCTTTTCTGTGTTTACCACACTGCGCCCGTCACCCTGAGCCTCTTAACATCAAGTGAACGTTTTGCTAGTTTCGTCACTTTATCAAAAAATTACATATAAAACAAAAATATATTTACTTATTTTTATTATTTTATTTGCTACCCGCAGTTTCACCCCCGTAATTTTTTTAAAGTAATGACTTGATAGAAAAGAAAGAACATTTCAGCTTTATAATGCTTCGTCATTTTTGCGTCCAGTGTTTTACATGGATTTTTTTTTTCTTCCCTTTTTCTTGGAATTTTCTGTGTGATTTTTGTATTGTGTATGTCGAGTAAAGTCTGTCTATGTTATTATTTATACAAGGATAGAATTAGCTCGGCAGGGATCACCTCATTCCCATGGGCTATTTTGTCCATGTCTTCCATTCCATTGTTTATTTTTTGTTTATGTCATGGTTCCGGATTGTCTTGAGGGTTATCCGAAGTCTGTAAAATTTTCTCCTGTACTGGATAACACTATAGCTATCACAAAAACTTTATTTAGGTCTCATATTCTTTTGGCTTCCTCGCTAATATATGTAATAATTATCAATTTTTTCGATTATTGTCTTTTCAATATTGTAGGTACCAACCCACAGCTGTGTGGACTAAATATGCTATTTTATTGGCTTTATCCCGAAGAACTTGATCCGGTCGATCATAAGTAATGGTTTTGTCCTTACGGATGAAGGTTTTCTTACACTTGTAGTAAAACAAATGTGAGATTCGACCAATCAAAAGAAACATTTCTACATATTATTTAAATAAAGTACTAGCCGATACTCGCGACTTCTTCCGCGTGAATATATGTAAATATCCTGTGGAAACTATTCGATTTTCCGGGATAAAAAGTAACCTATGTCCGTCTCCAGGATGCACGCTATCTCTGTGCCAAATTTCGTCAAGATCGGTCGTCAGCGGTTGAACCGTGAAAAGGTAATAAACAGACAGAGAGACAGAGAGAGTTACATTCGCATTTATTATGGATAAGCTAATTTTTAAACGTCAATTTCCAAAACTGCAATTCGCCTATAAATAATCAATAAAATTCAATAAAAAAGATATCAAAGCGTTTAATTACACCCAGACTCGAAACATTATTAAATGCCTTAGAGGTTATTCCTTTCCGAACGTGCGTCGATTTGACACGATTTCATTGCAATATGAAAGATGTTGCTTTTAAATTATTCTGTAAAGTTTCGTGAATCCATTTTAACGTAATATTTACGGTTTCATTTTCCATTGTTGGACAAAGAATTGCTTCAAAAATACATTCTAAAAATTCTCTGCGCTCGCATAACAACTTGATTTTGAAGACTCCTTCCTATAAAGCTTTGTTCTATTCTAAATACGTGTGCTGGCGGCTTAAGAGAATCTATCATCCCATCTCGTCCCGTGAGTGTCTTCCTGGAACATCTGAATAAATAAACTGCGGTTGCCAACTCGCCGGCCAAGCGTGGCAACTTTGGCATAACACCCCCCCCCCCCCCCCCCCCCCAATGAAAGCTACAAACTTTTGTGGCAATCTATGGAGGAGGCCTATGTTCAGCAGTGGACTAGTGATAGGCTGAAATGATGATGATTCTAAATCCTTTTCTATAGATGCGGTTCTGCTTTGAGAGTCCTTACTGCTTCATATTAGGCGAGCGCAAAATATAACCTATTTTTCCTTGCGTCTTATGGCTTTTATTTAATTTCGTTTATTCCTTTATATTCTTTATATATTTGTATATATGTTTTTATATTATGTTTGTATGTATCAGTGTATTATGTATTTATTTATGTGACTACGTAAGAAGCTAAGAAGCCGACGAGCTTGTATGAAAACTCTAATTAAAGTAGAAGAAGCGGAAGATGTGTGTCAGGATCGCAGCAAGTTTAAAGGTATGGTTTCAGCCTACCCCAATGGGAAAGTGACGTGAATCTATGTATGTAATGTTACATTTAATGGTCCATAAACAAGTAATGAGCCGGTTGATTACAAATATCTTACACCACGCATCAACATATAAATATACGAAACTTATTATTAAAATTACTTAGTGGTTTTTTATCTTCTATAATATGGTGAAGCGCCGTACCCTTTTAAATAAATTTTTTTTTATTGTATAAAGTGACGAAACGAGCAAAACGTTCACCTGATGGTAAGTGCAACGTCCGCCCACAACAAATGCTGTGTCACCCAGAATATTTCTGTGTGACACCACACTGCGCCCGTGCAGACTGATGACTGTGCCCACCCAGAGACATCAGTTCTTAAGTCTCAAATGCCCAGTGATTACGCTATTTCACAGTGCCCTTCAAACCGAAACACAGTAATGTTTGAACACTACTGGTTCACGGCAGAATAACTGGCCCTGGGGTGGTACCTACCTAGACGGATTCCTGCATAGGAATCCTACCACCAGTGAAATCGTGCACATACGTGCATCGGGTGTCAATCATTTGTTTATGAAACAAAGTGACGTGTCGAGTATACCGTTCACCTGATAGTCAGTGCCGACGTCTGCCCATAACAAATGCTTGTGTCAAACAGGTTATTTCTTTGTTGCACCACAACGCGCTTATCACCCTGAGACGTCAGTTCTTAAACTTCATATGCCCAGTGATTACATTAGCTATAAGCGCCCTTCAGATTTCTTTTTATATTGGATAGAGCGACGAAACGAGCAAAACGTTCACCTGATGTATAGTGCGACGTCTACCCATAACAAATGCTATATCACCCAGAACATTTCTGTGTGACACTACACTGCGCCCGTCGCCCTGAGACATCAGTTCTCAAGTCTCATATGCCCAGTAATTACGCTAGCTAACAGTGCCCTTCAAACCGAAACGCAGTAATGTTTGCACACTTACTGCTTCACGGCAGAATAACTGACCCTGGGGTGGTACCTACCTAGACGGATTCTTGCATAGGAATCCTACCATCAGAAAAGTTCGATTCAGTCGTGACCCGAACCGCCAAAGCGCTACATTGACGTTCCCCGTGGGAAGTCATGCGTGACAGCAATCCGACTTCCGACAGTCATCGACAGTAGGCGACGTGGAAAATCGTGCCAAGAAGACAACATTACCCAGAAATTGTCAGTTGCGCATAATATGATATGTCTTTTGTGTTATACAATTTTGTTCAAAGTAGATACTGGACGTATCACGTGAATGGAGCAGCAGTATAAGATAGGTGTCCGGCAGAGTAGATAAGCACCTACCTCTTTCCTACCGAGGTTTCTGTCAGTTTTTATTTTTGCAGAATAACACCATAATATGCAATGCTGTCACTATACTGCTCGCACCGGAATGCATAGGGGAGTAAACATTTTTTTACTCGTTCCAAAATGGCGGCGGCTTGTTTCGTCGCCCCTCATGTCTCATTTCCCGCCGGGGCGAAAAGAGGGCTGTCGTATCTATCTACTCCCTACATATAAGAAAAAGAGAATTTTCTCATATTAAATAAACGACACCCCACAGTCAGGATGTCTCCTCGCCCCACAGTCGTGGGTACGTTTTACAGACATAAATTCCACATGCACAAACCACCCAGACCCGGAACAACCTATCTGTAGGCCATACAAATATTTGCAGAAACCAAGGTCTGAGCCACTGCGCCAAGCGACTTCAGGTCCTTAGACTTCATTCTTCATCGTTCCCAACTTGCCTTTTCAGCAAATTATCTTTTATTTTCTCTACGTAATCATGGTATACGTACCGACGCGAAGACGACCGCGTGGCCTGCTGGTCAGAGTACCTGACTTCTAAGCCGCAGGTCCTGGGTTCGAATCCCAGCCGGAGCCAACATTTGTGCTAAAACACAAGTAGTTGGTTTTCAGGACTAGTTGCGTTGTGTTTGTTGTTGTTATCGTTGCCGTTGTCCCCGTGTTTCTAACAGTGCATCCTAGCCTACTCCCGATCCTATCGCATCAACGTTACATCGGGCGCGGGTAGGTTGGGACGAGTGAGTGTCTCTGTGTTTGCGCCTACACTTGTGGCACTATAATACTATCTCCTGCGCAATTGATATGGGGGAGGCCTATGTTCAACAGTGGACTATTGTAGGCTGAAATGATGATGATGATGATGAATTGATAGCTATCGACAATATTCGAAAGTTGTCGCCGTGGTCGAAATCGGCCAGGAGAATATCATCATTATCATATCATACGCATAGTTTGGCATGTTGAATTGAGCATTTTCGGTGTTTGGGTCAAGGTTCAATTTAAAGTGTGCATTGCTCTACACTTTCCCTTCAACTGACATTTCTGTCTGTATTGTTGTGAGTTTTGTACACGCACAAACCAGCGTTTGTGCTAAAATAATAGTACCGTTTTAATAAAAATCGGGATGGCTATCCTTACTCTACCGTAGCTTTTTTATGTGAAAAGTTCTCTCGTTGACCATCAGGTATAATTTGAGAGGAATGAAATTTAACCACCAACCTTCTCATGTATGTATTCATTTATATTTTTTAGAAAACATTCATAATCCACACTATACTGGCGGGACATTTGTAATAGAAGCCTTTTTAAAAAGTTTTTACATTAAAACAATATATGTTGCCTACAAACTGAATACGTCATCGTCATAGTCAGCGCCGGCTTTATCTATCCAAGCGCCCGGGGCAAAATATATTTTAGCGCCCTTTATTTCTTCCCATTCTTTAGTTTTCTAATAAAGTTATGCAATTTTAACCCATTAATTCGTGTGTCATGGCGTCGCACTAGCGGTAAGGGGCTCCTTCGCACGGGGCGACCATCATGGTCTGGTCAAAATCATTACAGTCCGTATTAAACATATTGATAGATTGTAATGTATACTTTACTAAAGATATTAGGAATCATAAAACATATTATGTACATCGTCATTTCCTTTCTGTCTTCGTTTAGAAATTTTTAGACAATTAATAATGCAAATCTTTTTTTAATTAACGATTAGCGAAACAACATCGATTGTCCAGATATCCTAGCTGGGTTAAGTCTATGTACTCCCTCACGGCGTACAAGAATCACCCGTTTGTTTCATGTGCCCTATCATTTTACTAATTACGGTCAAAATGCTGTTCTTACACGATTACCTAACACCTATAAAAAACTTTTTAATGCCGTGGATATCTTTTTTGTCCCTAAGATCACCTTTAATAAGGAAGTCATTTCCATTTTACTTAGCGAAGGATAAGATAAGATTACTGGATTGACTTGGCTTGAGCTTAAATAAATAATTAAATTTATTATTTTTGCTATTGTTTAAAATGTATAAATGTATAAATGTTTAAAATGTATATAGCCGTGTGGTGGCGGCTCGTTAAAAGAATACTACCACTCCATCTCATCCAATGGATCTCGTAAAAGGCGAGTAAGGAATTAAACTGCACTGTGCACCCAACAGCGCATGGTGGCGAAGGGCTCACCACCTATCACACCAAGTGCATTATATTGTTTTAGTGAAATGTGGACTGTGGCAGTCATCTGTTTTGCAGTGAGTGCCCAGTCTCTGACTACCCCTTATGGGATACAGTCGTGATCTTATGTATGTTTAAAATGTTACAGTTTCTCTTTATTTATTTGAGTTGTCGGCGTTCTCTTGTGTATTACTTATGTAGAAATCTGTTGATGGCAATGTAATACTAAGCACCTTAGACTAAGACAAAATTGTAAGCTGTCGTTTTCTCGAATAAAATAAAATAAAATTAAGGAGTTTCTACTTAGAAATGTTAAGAAAACCAGAATACACGAAGTATACTTCCAATTATCAATTATAAAGTAAAAATATTAAGTAAATATAAATATACCAATTTTTAAGAAACTCCGCGTTTCGGAACGTTCGTTTGTGCAGCTCAAGAGTATTTTTTTTCCCGCTTTTTAGTCGCGGTTACCGTCCCTGTCACAGTTCTCTGAAGAAAAATGTAATAACTTATTTATCGCACGAAACGACGTCCACGATCGTCCATTTTTATTTCTTTTCAATTCATTTGCGCTTTTTCTGAATAAAACCCCGACTGCTTGACAAAGAATCCTTTCTTTCTATTTTTAGAGGTTCTTTTCATAATTAGATACGGTTGAAAAAATATTGCTTTGTACAAAATTATCTGTAACATCTCTTTTTATAATAAATGCTGTGTACATAAATTGTTTAATAACAAATATATACTTAATCGTATCTGAATATTTCAACAGATTTACTTTCTTAAATTAATGATCATACTCCCTTACTTTCTCATTTTAAAATTAATTAATAGCGACGTGGTAGCTCAGGGGCCGGGTGCTCGCCTTTAATTTCATAGTACGCGAGTAACCTGGGTTCGATTCCCGGTGCCAGCACCTCTATAATTGTTCTACAATTTTAAGTGCTGATTTACCACGTGTTCAGCGGTGAAGGAAAACATCGTGAGGAAATCTGCATGTCCGAGGAATAGAAATTTTTCAAGGACATTTGAAGTCCGCCAACCCGCATTAGAGAAGCGTGGCGGACTATTCCCAGCTCCAAAACCCTCTCAGAAATGAGAGGAGGCCTGTGAAATATTCAGCAGTGGGACATTTATGGGCTGAAACTTTACTTTACTTTTATATTCTCTTTCATGGGGCAATGTATACGTTTTTACAACAAAATTCCAGAAAGAACACAAAGTCTTTCAATAAAACAGTTAAAACTACAACTTTACTTTTTTTTAATAGCGACGTTGTCGTGTCGAACTATTATTATGAATGTTGTGTGCATTTATTATAGGAATATAAGAAATATATCGGTTAATAAATACTATTAATATTAGAAAAAGAGAAAATGAATCAATGATTTTAATATCAAAACTTAAGAATCAAGGTTTCGGGGTGACGGAGTGAACGATCTATCTCCTCGACTTGTCACATAAAGGACATTGCTCAGCTCCCATACAAAGTTCGCCGAAGGACCAACAGTCGTAAAACATTGATTATTGGGTTATAAATAACATCTACGTATCCGTGAAATTAGATTAAAACGACGGACGCTTATTTATTACCTAAAATATTTTTGGTCATAAATAAATTCTGAGAATCGAACAAAGATCGCCGAAATAACATTAAAAACAAAATTAAATCAAAATTTGCCGCTTGCATGTGATTTTGTCAATACTCTTTTATCATTTGACATTCAAAATCTCTCCCACTCGGAAGCCTAAATAAGCTATATATGTTTCTCGCTCGCAATTAGTTAACCTTAATGTGACTGCTGTGGATGCTGGCTGTCATTCATGAGTCACATCTACCGACAAAAAAACACGATCTCTAAAAATTAATGATCGTAATCGTAAATGGATCAGTAAGAGCACTGGCTGATTTTCGACTAAGAAAATACAATACACAAACATCTGTGTAAAAGATATTACAGTGTACTCTTGCGATAAGATCGAAGGTAAGCTAGGATGCCGTGTAACACTGGGATATTTACAACGAAACCAGATTTAATGAGGGAAGTAAGTTAATTTGCTAAGATCCGCGTGCAAAATATAAAAATTGTGTATATTACCTAGTTTTTTGAAGAGCACTGCCCGCCCTCCCTTAGACGGCCGTCTGTCGTAGTCTATGACACTTGATGATGCCTCGTTTTGGGTAGAAACACGTGTCGTGTTCTCGACTTCAGTGGTGTATATTACCTAGTGGTAGTATTGTAGTAGTTGGTGGCGGTTCCTGGTGGCGGTGTAAGTTTGCTTGTGCACGCACCCGAAGGAGAGCGGGCGGTGCTCTTCAAAAAACTAGGTAATATACACCATTTTATATTTGGAATGCGGACCTTAGCAAATTAACTAACTTTCCTTCATTATTAAACCAGATTTAATAAAACTAATTTTTAATAGACTTTATCGCTTTTTTTAATTGGTCCGTGTGGTGGCGGCTCGTTAAAAGAATTCTACCACTCCATCTCATCCATTGGATCTCGTAAAAGGCGAGTAAGGAATCAAACTGCACTGTGCACTGTGCGATGGGCTCACCACCTATCACACCAAGTGCATTATATTTGGTGAAATGTGGATTGTGGCAGTCATCTGTTTTTGCAGTGAGTGCCCAGTCTCTGACTACCCCTTATGGGATACAGTCGTTGATCTTATGTTATGTTATATGTTTAATTGGTCCCGTGGCATGGTCACGGGGGAAATTAGTTGTTGGATGTCCTAATGTTGTAGTTTATCTGGGTCACCTTTAGCATTTAATTATTTGTTTTGGTCCGATATACGCAAAGTGAGCTTGCAGTGTCTTGACATGCAATTTTTTTTTATTGTATTAAGTGACGAAACGAGCAAAACGTTCACCTGATGGTAAGTGCAACGTCTGCCCATAACAGATGCTGTGTTACTGCGAATATTTCTGTGTAGCACCACACTGCGCCCGTCACCTGCAGCCGGCAGTAGTGTCCAGTCATCTTTTCAATTGATATTAATATTTTTTTCTATGCCGCGAATCATCTCGATAGGAATACCTAATAGAAATAAGGATTTGTGGTTTATCATATCTGATACAATGGTTGGGACATGATCACATACTGCACATCGTTATGCTTCATATCACCTACGCGTTATTCAACGCGGATTTAATATATATTTTCTTTACCTTATACGAGTATAAGAGAGACCACATGCACAATTTAGTGAAATAATTTACGGATGGTAGTAATTGCAACAACAACCTCACCCGAAAACCAACAATTACGTTTTAGCACAAGCCCACGACTCAGACATTGGGCCACGTGGTTTTTTCCCAAAGCGCTGGCGTAAAGGAGCAGTTTGCATGCATGCAGCGTTTCCTATGGTAATTGTCCAGTTGGAAAAGAGGCATCACATTATGGTCTTCTGGTGTTATAACTCATCACTTATGGTCCTCTCTTACAACACACTATTATCTAGGTTTGACGCCAAGGATATTTGGAAGGTATCTGGCAAAGAGTATATAAGTAGTATCTGGGCCATAGTGGCCACAGTTGTATTGACATTTTAAAAAAAAATTACTTAATGTACGTGACATAGTTATAAAATATGTTTTCTTTTATCTTTTCAAAATTGTTAGCCAGTGCGCCTAAAAAATTGCCTTGACTTACTATGTGAAATTATTAACTAAAAACGGCAAATAATGTATCTATACAAATAAATAAAATTAAAGTGTCGCCTGTGATTTCGCAATAAAGACTTTTTCATAATACCATATTGTTATTTGCTAGATTACCAAGTTTTGACTGTCTGTCTGTTTGTTTGTCCTGGCTAATCCCTGAAACGGCTGAATCGATTTCGTCGAGTATTTCATTTGCCGATATTTTACATTGCGGAGAGCAATCTAAGCTACTAAATGGGACTACTAATTAAATAAAAAAATAATTTGGAAACATTTAGTGTTCTTGCGTGGTACTTAGTACTTACATTGACTGATACCTGAATAGGAATCCTACCAAAAGTAAAAAAACAACTAATACCATTAGGTATTTAAAAATTGATGACCAGCTGTCATGAATTTTGGGTATTTATGGAGAGAGGTACTTACGAGTAGTACTTAGTGTTGCGACTCGAGTAAGATTTTGTGACTCGAGTCATTTTAAAAAGTGACTATAGTAGTTTTTTAATGTCAGAGCGACGTAGACTAGCGAATTGAAATCTAGCGTTCATAGAATCTACTCGGTAAATCGAGTGCAAGGGACTCGAGTATAATTATTTTTCACACGAGTACGAGTTTGTGAAATTCATTCGAGTCACTCGAGTAAAATAAGGCTCGAGTCGCATCACTAGTAGTACTCCGATTTCTAACAAGCGTGCCCACTTACTATAAAGAATTAGTTCGATTAAGTACAATATCAATATTAATTTGTGTTTGCTTTAACAATTAGTCTGTTATACACCAAACTTCAATTGGTAAGCGTATCGTGCGGGACTCGCTTATATAAATTTAATCATAGTTTGCTATTTGTACATTCGTGTCTTTAACTTTTGAATGAATTATAGCTGATTCGAAATTATTTTGCAATTGAAAAATATTCCTAATACATTAACTTAACGATTGTTATTTTCATAAACGCAAATTTTAAGCATTCTCTTAATTATTTCAAAGAGCTTCATCTTTTTATGTATATAAGTTTCGGTTAAACCAAGCCTGGCTGGGCCCGCGAGCTGAAGCTGCGTAAGCCACAACGGCTAACGGCAAAAACATCATCGAAATTTTATCAAATATTTGTCGTTAAGTCTGTTGGTGCTGAATGCTACACTGATATATAATTACACAGTGTGATTGTGCTCTCCTTCGCAGAAAAGTTAGGGTGTGATAGGTGGGTGGAATTAAAATTATACACGGTTTTATTAATTGACTATCTTTGACTTTATTAGAGTCCCGTACATACAACAAACTACATAAACCTAAGACATATTACGGCTTCTATTTCACCTGCATACCACGCCCTACTTTTTCTGAGATATATAATTTCGGTGATGTAATTGCTGTTAGCCTTTTTGACTTTTACATCTTCATCGGATGCTGTGCTCACGGGACAGGGGCCCGCGTGCCTGGTTTGGTTTGACCCAAACATAAATACATAAACTTCTACAAAAACCTCGAAATACGGACTGTGTCGCGTTCGCTGCGTGCTTGCGCCATTTAGAATATCTCAAAATGATTTTAAGTCGTCTAATGACCGCCCGAAGAAGGCTGCAGGCCTCAATTCGGTAACTCAACTTAAACACGTGTTTTTAAAAATCATGTCTCTGTCTGTTTGTTTGTCCGGGCTAATCACCGAAACAGCTGCATCGATTTTGGCGGGAATTTCATTGACGGGGACTTTTCAGAAAACAATCTTAGCTATTTTTTATTTCAGAAATATTTAGGGTTCCTGCGTAAAATCTGAAAAACCATACAAATTAGGTATTATCCACGCGGCTTTAATTTGCATTTGGGTCATCATTATTTTCATTCATGGCTGCCAAGTATTTCTCTTATTCCATACTTAATATTATAAATGCGAAAGTAATTCTCACGGACAGACCCTCTGTCGGTTTGTTACCTTTCACGGTTCAACCACTTAACCGATCGTGACGAAATTTGGCACAGAGATAGCTTGCATCCTGGACACGGACGCAGAATATTTTTTATTCCAAAAAATCAAAGAGTTTCCACAAACCTATATCCACGCGGACGAAGTCGCGGGCATCAGCTAGTTTATATAATAAACATGATTGTATCCTGTAGAATGGGCCGTAGGTACCTGTGTTTAGGTTCGCCAAAACTAGAAATTCTTTTCTTAGTGTATCCATAAAATTTTCGAACAAAATTCCTAAGAGTGTAATGCAAATAACTGACATAGAATTCAACAAACTTGTCAAGAAGACATTAGTAGAAAAAGAGTATTTCAAAATAGATCATTAAATATAGGACAAACATGTGTGAAAATAACTCTTACTCTGCACTTGCAAACCCACTGGCAGCATCGATATTTTGTCTATCGAAATTTCGACTTCAGCAACAATATTATTGCGGCACTCGTCGACGTATCATCGTCAACGCTCTTGTCTGTACAGATATGTATGTTACTAATTCGCAACATATCATTGATATGCAGATAAACAGTTTTGCACGCCGCCTTGAGCACCACTAATATTCAACACCAGCATTCACAGGCTAGATGCTTTGGTTTGTAAAAAAACTCGTGAAAATCCATAGGATTAAAACTTCTAGAGGAACTCTTTGTGCCAAAACCTATCGAAGGCCTAACTGTTAGTGGCGTCCCTCATAGTGTCGATGGGATGGGATCGATGAGTGAAGAATACTAGAAGATTTCATTACCGGGCGATAGAAACCGTATTGGTGGTCACTAATCTGCCGGTTCTCTTATAGATATAGGTTAGGTTTATAGGTACCTGAAGAGCTGACAATTTACAATGGACTTCATTCGTAAAACTAATTTTACGGATTTTATAGCGTTTAATTTTGAACTACTTACAACCCGACGTTTGAGCGCTTTACAGCGCCGTGGTCATAGGAGGACTGAGGTGACAGTGGTCCTGTTGTCATAGGTGAGTGGTTGAGGTGTCAGTTAATCCGAGGTACCCTCCAAAAATTAGCTTACAGTGTTTTGTAGTCTTTCATTGGTATAGGGCCAGTTATTCTGCCGTGAAGCAGTATTGCAGTATTGCTTCTCCCACAACACTTTACTGGTGGTAGGATTCCAATGCAGGAATCCGTCTAGATAGCTACCACCGCATGGCCAGTTATTCTGCCGTGAAGCAGTAGTGTGCAAACATTACTGTTTTGGTTTGAAGGGTACTGTGAGCTAGCTAATGCACTGGGCATTTGAGACTTAAGAACTGATGTCTCAGGGTGATGGGCGCAGTGGGGTGTAACACAGAAATGTTCTGAGTGACACTGCATTTGCTATGGGCAGACGTTACACTTACCACCAGGTGAACGTTTTGCTCGTTTCATCACTTTATCCAATAAAAAAAAAAATAGAATCCCCAGCCGGTGGTAGTATCCAACCATCAAAACTTAATTATCCCTCGCCTTCAATTTAACGGTATGCGAGTGACCTGATACTGGTGGTAGGATTCGTATTCAGGAACCCGTCTAGGTAGGTACCACCACAGGGCCAGTTATTCTGCCGTGAATCAGTAGTGTGCACACATTACTGTGTTTCTGTTTGAAGGGCAGTGAGAGCTAGCGCAAACATATGAAACTTAAGAACTGATGTCTCAGGGTGACAGGCGCAGTGTGGACGTGATTTTCTGGGTGACGCAGCATTTGTTATGGGCACGTGGCACTTACCATCAGGAGAACGTTTAGCTGGTCTCGTCACTTTTTGATCACTTTAAAAAAATACCATAGTTCGATCCCCGGTGTCGGCAACTCTATAAATTGTTCTGCATTTTCAAATACTTAACACGTGCAAAGCGGAAAACATCGTGAGAAAACCGACATGTCTGAGGAATGAAAATATTTCGAAGACATGTGAAGTCCGCCTAACCGCACTGGAGCGGCGTGGCGGACTCTTCCCGACTCCTAAACCCTCTCAGAAATTAGAGGAGGCCTGAGCTCAGCAGTGGGACATTTATAGGCTGTTACTTAACTTTTTAACATGTTTAATTAATGTTCTTACATGTTTTCCACAGTCGATTACTGTACATGTGGATTTGTTCTGCTCTTCTTGGTAAATAAATTTATTTATCAGCGCAATTTCTATTTCTTCGGCCTCTCGTTATACATTTTCGAAAGATTTTAAATTGTGTGAGCTAGCGTAATCTCTGGGCATATTAGACTTAAGAACTTATGTCTCAGGGTGACGTGCGCAGTGTGGTGTCACACTGAAATATTCTGGGTGACACAGCATTTGTTGTGGGCGGACGTTGCACTTACCATCAGGTGAACGTTTTGCGCGTTTCGTCACCAGCAAGAAACATACAATAGGAAATAAAATAAAAAATAAAACAAAACAACACACAAACCAACAATATTTGTACAAAATTAACATTAAACAATTTAAAAACAGGAAAATAAATAAAATATAATTTAAATAAAAAATGGTACCAATAGGCCTCCGCTCAGCATAATGCCTTGTCCGATATCAGCCTCGACGCTGGTCTTCCGTAGATGCCTTATGAAACATAAGAAAAAAAAGGACATGCTGCATTTCTTTCAAGCGATGCTACAATTCTTATAAGAAAAAAAATCGTTCTTGTATTTTCTTAAAGAAGTAAAGGCATTATTTAGTATGTACAATAGTAAAAAGCCGATAAGTGTCCGGCGGAGTAGAATAGCACCTACCTCTTTTCTAGCGAGGTGTCGTAAGAGGCGACTAAAGTATTGTAAGGACAGCGTTTATTCGTGCAGAATAACACCATAATATGCAATGCAATATACTGCTCGTGGGAACGCAATGGGGAATAAGAATTTTTGACTCTTACCAAAATGGCGACGACGCGGACGTGAAATGGGCTACGTTAGTGGCCTCTGCCTACCCCTCACATGAGAAAAAGGCGTGATTGTTTGTTATGTACAATAGTATATTTCAAAAATTAACCCACACTTCCCACGACATTGTGAAAAAGACGAATGAATATACCATCGTTTTAAGTTTTCTGTATAAGAGATATTATGATTTATTTTAACGCCGCTGTGCAGATTATTAGCAGATTACCTGTCCTGTCATCCGTGAATCGTTTAATTGGTCTAGCTCTAGATCCAACCGTTTTAGTCATTCACGATGACCGCGCACGCTTTCATTTGCAATTAGAACAAAAGTTAGCAACTATAACCAGGTGCAAATAAACGAAA
Organism: Luehdorfia chinensis; assembly: GCA_019845155.1. Lineage (NCBI taxonomy): Eukaryota > Metazoa > Arthropoda > Insecta > Lepidoptera > Papilionidae > Luehdorfia > Luehdorfia chinensis. Next base: position 1,153,882 of record JAHVAK010000696.1, read on the forward strand.
TCGAACTTTATGGACAATGTTCGATTTCTGGTGATAGGATTCCTATGCAGAAATCCGTCTAGGTAGGTACCACCCCAGGGCCAGTTATTCTGCCGTGAAGCAGTAGAGTGCAAACATTACTGTGTTTCGGTTTGAAGGGCACTGTGAGCTAGCGTAATCACTGGGCATATGAGACTTAATCACTTATGTCTCAGGGTGATAGTGTGGGAGGGATACAGTGTGGGTGCAGAAATTTTCTGGGTGACACAGCAACTATTATGGGCAGACGTTACACTTACCATCAGGTGAACGTTTTGCTCGTTTAATCACTTTATCCAATAAAAAAAAATATGATTGAACTTACTATGAGACTAATGATTGTCTCGTCTCATCGAAACTAAACATTGATTATTATTAAAAAAAAAAACTTATGGCTCCGCAATTATGACTTCCTTTAGAACGAGTTATTCTCATTTGCTTCGAACAGGCGGCAGAATGTCAAAGTCAAAGTCAAAATTTCTTTATTCAGTTTAGGCTTGTATAAAGCTCATATGAATGTCAAAATCTACACTGGTCCAAAAAAAACCACAGAAAAGAACTGGCGTCCGGGTTTCTTCCTTTTATTTGTTTGTGTTTTTGGAATTAATGTACGTTCTGTTTATTTGGCGGCTCGTTAAAAGAATACTACCACTCCATCTCATCCAATGGATCTCGTATAAGGCGAGTAAGGAATAAAACTGCACTGTGCACCCAACAGCGCATGGTGGCGATGGGCTCACCACCTATCACACCAAGTGCATTATATTGTTTTGGTGAAACGTGGATTGTGGCAGTCATCTGCTTTAGCAGTGAGTGCCCAGTCTCTGACTACCCCTTAAGGGATACATTCGTGATCTTATGTATGTATGTTTGTTTACCAGTTTGGCTTCGATTATTCAGACCCTTGCTTAAATACTATTACCCATACACCTCGAAAGTCACAGGCACACAGACAGGCAACAAGACACCATCAAATTATTATTGTAATATGAAAACGTTCGTAATCATCATTTCGGCACATCTTATTTTTTTTTAGAACTGATGGTCACTGATAGCCCGTACAAGGGTCCACGAGAGGGAACATCGGCTGGGACCGTCATCCTGTTCGCGAGAGCAACTGACTCGAGGCTGCCCAAGGTGGCCGGCCTCAGATAGGTAAGTTACTTCAATCGGGACGGGAACATCTTAGTCCACTATTGGACATGGGCCTCCTCCATAGATTGCCACAAAACACGCTCCCGAGCCACCTGTATCCATGAAACTATCCGCTAAGCCTTGCAGGTCTTCGCTCCATCAGTGGTAGGGGTAAATTGTAGAAATATTAGGTGTGTAAAAAAACCTTAAATATTTCGACCTTGCAGTCTCACACTAGGAATTCTCTTGTACCTCGTGGTTGCTGTTACAGGCATCAATCCTCACCACAGACATCTAGAGATGGTGGTCTACTCGCGGGCCTCATACTTGTAGAACTGTTTCAACGGAGAGGCTAACAGCTTACTTCACATTAAAAAAAAAGACCCGGAACAACTGTCTAGCAAAGCAAAACGGTCACCTGATGGTAAGTGCGACGTTCTGTGTGACACCACACAGCGCCCGTCACCCTGAGACATGAGTTCTTAAGTCTCATATGCCCAGTGATTACGCTAGCTCTCAGTGCCCTTCGAACCGAAACACAGTAATGTTTGCACACTACCGCTTCACGGCAGAATAACTGGCCCTGGGGTGGTACCTACCTAGACAGGATTCCTGCATAGGAATCCTACTACCAGTAACTTGTTTCGTGAGGGATTCGCACCCAAGACTATAGTGTCGAAGCCAGATGCTGGGTCACTGCACCAAAAACCGTAAAAGTGTATTTTCTTGTATTGACTGTGTGGAGTTTTGGATAATATTTCTCAAAGTTTAGAATATTTTGACGACCGCGTTGCCTAGTGGTTATAGACCCTCGCTACCACGCCGCGGGTCTTGGGTTCGAATCTCAGCCGGATCCAACATTTGTGCAAAGACAAATTATTGGTTTTCGGGTCTGGTTGTATTGTGACTTGTCCTCGTGTCTCTGACACTGGGATAATCACATCTTCGGTATTATTGCACGAGCATTACTTCGGGCACGGGTAGGTAGGAACGAGGAAAGTGCCCGTATGAAATGAAATGAAAATTCTTTTTTTTTTCGACGTAAGAAATATAAATTTCGTTTGTCAAACGTCATTTTTTACAATCTACCGCCGTTTCGTTAAGAGGTTCCTCTGACGGAGAAGAAACAGGTGCATGAAACTCCGTAGGTATCCTCTTTTTTGCAAATCTTTTTTCAATCTCAGTCAAAAATACATTAAATAAATTTAAAAAGAATAGTCTCAGGGAAAACCAAAGCACGCTCAATGTTCAAATCAATGTTATTAAACAATTAATGTAAGCTCGAGCAGATCAGCCTCCACCAACACCTGTTCACAAGTATAACGCATGTGGCAGCCATCGCCCTCCTAACCATTTCAAAGAGAAGTGGACGACCCGCCACACGTTGTTGCACTATGATAGCTCCTGCGCAGTTGATGAATTCCAAAAGTATTTTTTTATAGGAAAGAGTGACGAAACGAGCAAAACGTTCACCTGATGTAAAGTGCAACGTGACCGATAACAAATGCGATGTCACCCAGAACATTATTTATATGAATACCATTATTTTATATTATACACATACATACATTATTAATAATAAGAATATATTTTATAATCTTTTGTTTATAATTATCCGATTGTGTATGTTTAAAATTACATTGCGTTACTTTTAAAAATAAAATGTTAAAACACGTATACAATAGGTAATTGATATTAAACAGTCGAGTCTCGTCCGTTTGCCAATGCAAAGGTTTTTGGCTGAAAATCAGCGCTGCGTGTGTCTATACTTACACAGTACATGCTGAACGAACACCTTTTCGACACAGAACTATTTTGTTTTGCGTAATTTTGTTTTGCTTGTTTTTTTCATGTTCAACTGTATTATGTTCTTGTGCCGAATAAATGTTTTTTCTAATCAATTCTATTCTATAACATTTCTGTGTGACACTACACTGCGCCCGTCACCCTGAGACATCAGTTCCTAAGTCATCATCATCATAACATGGTGGTAGGATTTCTATGCAGGAATCCGTCTAGGTAGGTACCACCTCAGGGACAGTTATTCTGCCGTGAAACAGTAGTGTGCAAACATTACTGTGTTCCGGTTTGAAGGGCACTGAGAGCTAGAGTAATTACTGGTCATATGAGACTTAAGAACTGATGTCTCAGGGGTAACGGGCGCAGTGTGTAGTGCAGAAATGTTCTGAAAAAAAAAGAACATTTCGACCGCAACGTTCCAGGTTTTTGTATATATATGTATTTCAGTGTGGTTTGCCTAAGCATTGTGACAGAGGAAGAAGAAAATCTTTTTTGAAGGAATCCGTCTAGGCAGGTACCACCCCAGGGCCAGTTATTCTGCCGTGAAGCAGTAGTGTGCAAACATTACTGTGTTTCGGTTTGAAGGGCACTGAGAGCTAGCGTAATCACTGGGCATCTGAGACTTAAGAACTGATGTCTCAGAGTGACGGGCGCATTGTGTTGTCACACTGTTCTGGGTGACACAGCATTTGTTATGGGCAGACGTTGCACTTACCATCAGGTGAACGTTTTGATTGTTCTGTCACTTATCTCAATAAAAAAAAATCATGAAATGAATAGAACTTGACGTCGGGCTATAAATAAAAAAAAACACGATAAAATCGATAATTAAGTTTTATTAATTGTGTGGTATTGGCGTAAATATCGAAAGAAATTATAAGAAAAACAAACATGAAAAAATAAATAATACCATAGTTTTGAGGTTTCATTTACCATTGCGGTTAACGTGTGGTAGCGGTTACCGTAGCATGTGAAGTCGCATCTACCTGGAATATCTGAATAAATAAACTGCGGTTGCCAATCCCGCCTGCCAAGCGTGTGCCAACGATAGTAAAATCCTTTAATGAGAGCTACTAACTTTTGCGGCAATCTATGGAGGAGTATACGACCAACCTCCCGTATAACCAATTCAACTAAGAAAATAATCATCAAAATCCGATCACAATTGGCGAAGATATCGTGTAACATACACACAAAAAATAATGAGTCTATTTGAAAACCTTATTTTTGAAGTCGGTAATAAATAGAATGTATTAAATATTCAAAAGAAAAGTGTTGGCCGCGGAAACTTTTCAATTTGTAAGGTTACATAATTTAAAAAAAAAATTAAATTGAAAGTCAAACTGCATTCATCCTATTCAAAGACTGGACGCAACTAAAATTCCATTGTTTTCCGTGTCCGAATATCAGCTCTGTACAATTCCTTGGCTGCGGCGCTCTCCGTGCTTGATCGGTCAACCACTATAAATATCGGAGCTGCTGGTCCATCGGTACATTGCCTCACAGACCGAGCACAGGGACACTTAGATCCCCCTAACCTAAAACTCAAAATACTAAGCAATTGTGAAAGTACTGGAAGGTTCGGAAACGTTTTTGTTTTCCCCCCTAAAAAATTTCGTTCAAAAACGTAGATAAAATAAGCTTATTATTTGTTTTGTTCTAAATAAAATTAATTTCTAGACAATTCAAGTGTTTAATGTAGATTTATCGTGATTTCAGTTCGACTGACGGAAACTATGAAGGCTTTCACGGCAGTTTTACTATGCGTGTGTGAGTATTATTGTATTATTTAATAAGAAAGTACGAGTATTATAATTTTTAAGGTAGTGAATATCAAGACGGGCAAGGCCATCGTCTTCTTCTTTCATGTAGAAGAGTAGAAGACAGTCATGTGGCACTGCACAGCGATCGTCACTCTTAAGACAACAGTTGATAAATGTCCTGTAGATAATAGATAAAGAGAGAAGATCTTAATAACACACTAGCGCCCACGACTTCGTCCGCGTGAATAAATTTAAATATCCCTTGGAAACTATTTGATTTTCCGAGATAAAAAGTATCCTGTAGCCATCTCTAGAATGATAGTTTTTTTTTATTGTATAAAGTGACGAAACGAGCAAAACGTTCACCTGATGGTAAGTGCAACGTCCGCCCACAACAAATGCTGTGTCACGCAGAATATTTCTGTGTGACACCACACTGCGCCCGTCACCCTGAGACATCAGTTCCTGAGTCTCAAATGTTCAGTGATTACGCTAGCTCACAGTGCCCTTCAATCCGAAACACAGTAATGCTTGCACACTACTGCTTCACGGCAGGATAACCCGCCCTGGGGGTACCTACCTAAACGGATTCCTGCATAGGAATCCTACCACCAGTAAAAAAAGTAGCTATCTCTATGCCAAATTGCGTCAAGATCGGTTAAGCGGTAGAACCGTGGAAAGGTAACGAACAGACAGAGGAATAGAGATAGTTACTTTCGCATTTATAATATTAGTATGGATACAGGGATGTTATCGTCATTTGACGTCATCGTCAATTGTATAAAGTTATTTATACATAAATTGTATTCTGGTACTTATATATAAAAATGAAAAACCCGCATTGGAGCAGCGTGGCGGACTATTCCCCGCTCCAAAACCCTCTCAGAAATGAGATGAGGCCTGTGCTCAGCAGTGGGACATTTATAGACTTGGTACTACAGCATAACAACGTACTTTTTTCTACGTAACAAAGCGTCGCGGGTTAAATAAACTATTTGAATATTTTAAAATATAAATGAACTAATAAAAATCATTTTCATGTTCGCCAAAACAAATCTTTATGCAAGTGCCATAGTTAGTAGAGCTAAAAAGTAATGTGAAAAGCAGTGAGACATATATATACTCAAACATCTGCTGATCATAGAGAACAGTCCGCTACATTACTCTTCCGTTTTCTCAGGTTATAATTTTTAAGACTCTTGCTTTGAGTCACATGATGATGGGGAAAATAATGGTATTTGAGTGAATTAAATAAATTTTGAGTTGATATTTTTACATTTTATAACTATCCATAAAAAATATCGTCGCAGGTCCGCCTCCATAGGACAGAAATATATGAATTTACACCTAGTGGAATTTTAATTAAATGTTAATGTTTCCTTTAAGAAAAACACGTTTAATGAAATACAGTAGTGATAAACATCATTTTCTCATTAAGTTAAACTTTTCTTTCCATCATCATCATCTTAATATCAGCCTCTAATTAGTCCACTGCTGAACATAGGCCTCCGCCATGGATTGCCACAAAAGTTTGTAGCTCTCATTTTGTGGGATTTTGCCATAGTTGTGCCCGTCTGCCAAGCGTGGCAACTATAGCAAAATCCCCCAAACAGGCGGGTTTGTAACCGCAGTTTATTTATTTGGATGTTCCAGGAAGATACAGCAGTCGATCTTCTGGTTTTTATTTCCCCTTAGTCGACTTTTACGATACCCACGGGATGAGACCACCTTCTTTGCTTAATAGTTATTAAAAATATTCCACGCTAGTTTTCTTATTAATTAAATTAAGAAATTATAGTAAGGTTTCCGAGGCTTTAAACCGGGTGAAATTGTGATTAGATGTAACATCCCTTTAAAGAACACTGTTTTTTTAACTGTAGTCGTGAAAAACCTTGCGCAGCTTTCTAGACAGTTATGTGTATATTATGTATGAAACAAAATTATTAATTGATACATAATCTACACATAATTGTCTTTATCCACATCACTGACCACATCAACATATGAACGTAAATATTACGTTGTCTAATCGGAAGTGCGAGCTTCGCAGATGCGTAATATTTTTTTAAATCGCTCGCACGAATTTGCGTGTATCGCCTTAGTTTAGTAACAGTCAATTTATATTAAGCAAAACGTAACTAATTTAGACAATGTGAAATTGTGGTGGCGGCTCGTTAAAAGAATACTACCACTCCATCTCATCCAATGGACCTCGTAAAAGGCGAGTAAGGAATTGAACTGCACTGTGCACCCAACAGCGCATGGTGGCGATGGGCTCACCACTTATCACACCAAGTGCATTATATTGTTTTGGTGAAACGTGGATTGTGGCAGTCATCTGTTTTTGCAGTGAGTGCCCAGTCTCTGACTAACCTCTTATGGGATACAGTCGTGATCTTATGTATGTATGTACTGAAATTAATTATATAAACGGTTCGAATTCCTAGCCGGCGCCAACATTGTGAAAAAACACACATTGCTGGTTTTCGGGTCTGGTTGTGCTGTGCATGCGATACAGGAGAAATCCTAGAGTGTTCATAGACTTTTTTTTAAACAAATAACAAAGAAAGAATAATAGTGTATACAATCGTCTCAACTGGTGGTAGGATTCATATGCAGGAATCCGTCTAGGTAGGTACCACCCCAGGACCAGTTATTCTGCCGTGAAGCAGTAGTGTGCAAACATAACTGTGTGTCGGTCTGAAGGGCGCTGAGAGCTAGCGTAACCACTGGGTATATGAGACTTAAGAACCCTCTCAAGAATCTCAGGGTGACGGGCACAGTGTGGTGCTACACAGAAATATTCTGAGTTACGCAGCATCTTTTATGGGCAAACATTGCACTTACCATCAGGTGAACGTTTTCGCTCGTCTCGACACTTTATCAGATTAAAAAAAAGTATGTCTCTAAAGTTTACGATATTATTATGGACGCGTGGCGATAGACCTATTTCTTATACTTCTTTATCAGCCTTTTATAAAGTGCCAGCTAAAGCTAGCATACATTTCATAGACAAAATCAAAACATGTCATGCGAGCTATCTAACAGTAATCAGTAACCATTCGATTTCCTTACATTCAATGTGTTATTAATATAATATTAACAATGCGAATGCCAACTCCCATTTATACGTAATTGTGCTGTTTGGAACATATATAACGCAACTGAAGCGACGATTTTATTTTATTATGTTTTTCTATGATGTTCTCCTAGCGGATTTCGACCACGGCGACAACTTCCGAATCCGAATGTCGAGAGCCATCAACTGCGCAGATGATATAATAGTGCCACAAGTGTACACGCAAACACAGAGGCACTCACTCGTCCAAACCTACCCGCGCCCGATGTAACGCTGATGCGATAAGATCGGAGGTAGGCTCGGTGCATTCTAGCCTACCTCCGATCCGGTGTTTCAGAAACACGGGGACAAACACAACACAACCAGACCCGAAAACCAACAATTTGTGTGTTTAGCACAAATGTTGACCCCGGCTGGGATTAGAACCCAGGTACCGCGGCGTAGAAGTCAGGGACTCTGACCACTAAGCCACGCGGTCGTCGTGTTAACGCGACTAGAAACGCGACGACGACGCAACGCGATAACGAAATCGCGTTAACGTGTATAGAAAACTATACACGTTAACTGACTGTTAAATAATTAAAATAAACTGTTACTGCGCAGGCACGCTTTCCTTAGCATCATCGGCGCCAGTCAACCGGGATTCCTCGCTACAAAAGTCTGAATACAACTATGAATACGATAACTCAGCCCAAACAGCCCAAGCACAAGAGCCCGCGGAGTCCGCGAGCCATTACGACGCTTATATCTCAGAAGTTCAAGCCGCAGCTTCCGGCGACAGTAAGAAGGGATTCAGCAGAGGTAGTGGCTTGAGGACTATCGCAGTAGGCTCGGCAAATCAAGCCAAAACTGCGCTTGGTAACCAAGCCGCGGCGGCTTACCAAGCTGCTTACGTCGCAAAGAATACACTGGCTCAGTCTGCGTCACAAGCTAGTGCGACTGCGCAAGCAGCGTTGGCTGGAAAACAGGTGATCCTGTCAGGGTTGGAACAGCAAGTAAGAGATGCTAAGGTCGGGCTTCAGGGTGAAGAAATGCAGCTGCAGCAAGCTAAGAGGGCAGCACAGTCGGCTGCACAGGCAGCGCAGCAGGCTATGCACCAGGTATGGAAGTTGATTTTTTTATCTCTGCAATTCATGTTTTCGTCAATAATAATAATGAATTTTCTTTTTATATTTTTCATGTATGATCTGATATCGTTTATTAAAGTATTGTATCAAGAACTACAATGTAACGCATTTTCTGATATAATTTTCACTACATATTGGATTTTACTTAATTGGTGTACTCATTATCAAAGTTTTTTGAGTAATAATAAAGTCAGAGCTCAAAACCTAAATGTTTTGCAGTTAATAACGCAATAAAATAATAGAAAAAGCTGGACTGAAAGAATACAGCCAAAAAATTCGCGCGTTTCCAATAACCAATGTTACGCAGAAAAAGTTGGCAGGATTGCATAAAACGGCTGGCCACAAAATGTAAAAAGGAAATAAAAATGTCATGAAAGCGAATTATTTACGTAATTTTTGCGAACGCAGCGATTTGTATTCGTTGTGTTACGAAATTAAAATTCGAATGTTATATTTAATACACAATGATACAATGAATATCAATATGGCGGTAAATTTGAATTAGGAATTCTTATCCTTAACGAATTGTTAAAGTCAAGGCACTGCCTGGATTTACTGGCAAATCAGAAAATCAAATTATTTTGTTGTGTGTTTTTTAATTTATAAATATGTAAAAGATAGTCTACTTTAAATTAACTTGACAAATTTAAATGCATTCTTTTTTTTAATTACGATCAACAGCACGGGTGTCGGTGTAAACATAGTGTTTTAAAAATAAACTTTATTTACTTTTTTGACAATGAGCGCCATCTATTTCATCTAACGCTACAAGTAGGTCAAGTGTTGTCGTAGCATGACAAATTCGAGAAAATTTAATAAGTTTTTTTAGCAGTCTATTTTTAACAATGGCTAATCAATTCGCAATATCTGAACGATTACTACACGTATTGATCAGAGCAGTGGAAAAACGACGTTGGGCGTACTTTTGCGAAATGAATTTGAGAAAGATCGTTGTTGTGATAGTGCTGTAGCTAATAAGCTGATGAAATTTAACAATGTTTCTATGAATAAATCGTTTAAGGTTGACCCGGTAAAGTCAATTTTCACTACATTATTAAGTAGAGTTTTATTTTAAAATCATTCATTAATTTTGCTTATCAGACCAGCAATTTGCTGATTATACTTAATTTAATTTGTTTTAGAAAGATTATTAATGCTGTGAAACAGTGGGACAATTTATCTTAAAACGATATGATAATATGACCGTTTTTCAACTACGGGTTCTCCTTTGACATTCTTTATTGAATCATAAAAAACGATAATTTGTAAAGTAAGAATTTTAAATGATACGCTGTTACTAATCTAGGTGTGAGTGATGTTCTCCTAGCCGATTTCGACCACGGCGACAACTTCCGTCTACTGTCGAGAGCCATCAACTGCGCAGGAGATATTATAGTGCCACAAGTGTACGCGCAAACACAGAGGCACTCACTCGTCCCAACCTACCCGCGACCGATGTAACGCTCATGCGATAAGATCGGAGGTAGGCTAGGATGCAGTGTCAGAAACACGGGGACAATCACAACACAACCAGACCCGAAAACCAACAATTTATGTTTTAGCACAAATGTTGACTCCGGCTGGGATTCGAACCCAGGACCCGGGGCTTAGAAGTCAGGTACTCTGACCACTAGGCCACGCGGTCGTTATTGCACAGATTAATCTAGGTGTACTGAAACTATAAATATAATTTTAATTTACATAACATGCAACTATACATCTTGACGTTAGAACATTAGAAGCATACGCTCAGGAGTTTCCTCACTCTGCGAGGTAAAAGAGTACAAGCGTGGTTATAAATGTGACTGGTAGAATGGCAATAATTTTTATTTATTTAAATGCACTTTTTCTTTACTACAAAGAAGCAAATTAAATTTCTGTAATACGTTGACGTAATAAATTGGTAAAAAGTCGTTAGGCTCCAATTGCTGACCGTGACACCAAGTTACAATTCAATTGTCAGCTGTTGCCCGGATAAGGGCAAGGAAGGTGAATGTATTGTTTGGTAATGTCGCTTTCTTCTGTAAAGTTGGTGTACTTAAGTCTGTGATATACAGGGTAAGAGATGTAGAAAAAAAAGTATAAAAAGTTCTAGAGAAGCTTATAAAGAAAGATTATCTTATTGAATGAATACTTAATGAAAGGGCCGTGTGGTGGCGGCTCGTTAAAAGAATACTACCACTCCATCTCATCCAATGGATCTCGTAAAAGGCGAGTAAGGAATTAAACTGCACTGTGCACCCAACAGCGCATGGTGGCGATGGGCTCACCACCTATCACACCAAGTGCATAATATTGGTTTGGTGAAACGTGGAATGTGGCAGTCATCTGTTTTTGCAGTGAGTGCCCAGTCTCTGACTACCCCTTATGGGATACAGTCGTGATCTTATGTATGTATGTATTGAATGAATAATAAATATGCACTCTACATTATTTAATTATTTTGTTTTACATCAAATTTATAAGCGAGGGTAATGTATAGATGAGGTATAATTTTAACTTTAATTTAACAATCATGGTTTAGTGACTTTAACATTTAAACTGTAAAGTTTATGAACCGCTTTATTATAAATGTTTTTTTTTATCTGTGAATTCTGAGATAATTATTGCTCATTACTCCGAAAACGAAACCATATCTTCTTGTCAAAAACAACCGCCATTATTCGAGATGGCGCCGAAAGACCCAGATTGTAATAATTTGTAGCATGTCGTAATGACTAATCCCACTGCTGAGCACAGGCCTTCTCTCATTTCTAAGAGTTTTGGAGCCGGGAAGAGCCCGCCATGGATTGACCGACTTCACACATCTTCGACATTTTTATTAAATATTGCAGTACCCAAACTAGGTTCAAGTGCCGTAAATAAGATGTTGTAAAATTACATGAAGTAATAAACGATATACGTATTACTAAGGCAAGGTGTGTTTTTCGTAGTTTCCAAATGGGTATGTTTTATCTATGATTAATATTTGAGTATAAGAACTACAGCTTGACTGATTGGCAGCCTCACATAAGAATAGTGCTGTAGTATTCACTTGACAATTTTAAAGGTGAACGTCATCCAAGCTGCTTTAAACGCCGCGCAAGCGACATCAGAAAACGCAAACGAAGCCGCTTCGCAAGCCGCTGGTGAGCTTGGTGCACAAACTGCTATGGTTGGAGCGGCAAGGCAGCGATTGCACACTTTGCAGGAGCAGCTACATGGCGTCAGAATCGACTTTGAAGCCACCCAGGCAGCCGCCAGGAAGGCCCAGGTATGTGTTAAGATAAAGATCCTGCGATGGAAGAGTTTTGCTAGGTCTTGTAAATAATGGGTTCCAAATGATAAGTGCTTTTTGGTTATTCTGCTAAACGTTTAGAAGCAGAAAATGATAGACAGATTCTGAACAAGGTGATACTTGGTTTATGCACTTGAACAAAAGTTTCAGATTGCCTAGGAACTAGTTCGAGACTTCTTTAATAAAATCATCAATGCATTGGTTAGAAAACTAAATAATAAACATATTATTTACATATATTTGGAGGTAAAAAACGCAGGTGATCTTTTTAACTGTGCAATGTTTTCATAAACAGGAAACGAAGCGAGCTATGATCTACGTATTTGAAGATATAAAAATATCTATGGTTTACTGAGGAGCAGTCATAGCTCTATCTGTCTTCTTCTGTATTCTGTCTTAGACTCACAAAGTCTGGAATAAAATTATTCTTTAAACATCTCCCCTTCTTTCTTTTTCTTCGGTGTCCAATATTAATTGACTTTGTTCAATAAACTTTCGCTCTAATATTCAAAATCAATATATCTTAGCAGCAGTTCAACCAATCTGTTCTTTTTTATTGTTTAGAATCGGCTATTCAGCAAGAAAGCGACAATGAAACCCAAGACGATGGATTTGCTTTAAATATGACTTATTCTTATATTAAATGAATAGAGAATAGTTGGGTGCAGCAAAACTGTGCAGATCACTTCTCTAGTAAAATTGCTTCACTAGGAATCAAATTGTGTGCAGTAATTTGGTTTTGATTGCTATGGATTCTTCCAGTGGGTGATAAAAACTGGAGATGGCGACCAGAATAACATTGTTTTTATATATGACATGGTTCCATTTACTTTGTGAGAGGTGCTTATTCGCGCATTGAATGAGAGTATCTAGTAAACTTGATTGGATGTTGTTCAATACGAGTTATTGTCTTCTAGGCTGCAGCCCAACAGGCCCAGGCTAATGCAGCGGCAGCGGCTGCGAAGGCAGCGGCAGCTGGCCTCGGCTCCGGCCACCACCACGATGCTTCCCACGAAGGTACGAGCTACGAAGAGTACAAGGCTTCGCCGGAGCAATCCAGCCAAGAGTATTACGTCCAGTCGGACTACCAACGCCAGTAACAATAAGGTTTTAGGTAGAACTGTCTGAGGTTCGGAGTATTGTCTTTTTTGTTTTCTTATTTAGATATTTATTGTAATTCTTGTTTTTATTATATTACCTATTCAATATTTCAACTTTTTTACCGGAGCAAAATTAAATCAGGTAAAATAAAGTATTCGAAGTTCAAGTAGCTGGTTAATAATGCCACATATAGTAAATATTAAGCTATAAATCTAATAAAAAAGACAATGCCGCTAAATGTCAGATATAAATATTATGGTCAGAATTATAATAGGACTGAAAAGCATCTTTTTGTAGTTATTTTCTAAGGTATTTTGAATGTTAAAAAACTTTACGTCCCATTGTAATACTGCCTTTAGTTATAGGTTTCTCACAAAATGTAAATAAGATTTTTAGAGTTACTAGAACCAAAAATATTTTTAGGTTCTTTTTTTACGATACAAACTAAAATATTTATTACAATCAATGTCATTTTCCATTTTTATACGTTAAATCTTGAGACAGTTATTATAAAGGTGGAAAGGAACGATCTAATAAAGTATTACTAACTCGCAACAATAGGTGTGATGTCACATAATAAAGTGCGTTCAGTTTAGTGGAAAAGCATAATGTTTGAAATAAATTGTCATGGTTTTTATTTATTACGTTTGTTTCGTTTCAATGTTGACTGATTTGACTGTACTTGACTTTATGAATGACATTTCGACGCTTGACATCCCACTTATGTAGACCGCTACTTTTGTGACTGGAATAACCCCTAACAAAACTAACAACTGGTTGGAAATATCATATTTATCTTCATAATGCAGAATTTTTATTCTGTATTTTGAAGCTAAATTATAGTTCTACATAATATTTATCAAACAAATTAAATGTGGTAAGAGTTGTGACTGCACAGGGGCTGGTTCTTTAATTGCACACGATAGAAACTCGATGCCGGCATCCTTAAAATTGATAGAAAACACGATAACATTGTGAACCTCGAAAACGTGCAACGTCTGTGAAAAAAAATATATTTTTAGATGTTTGAAACCCATAAGCCTCGGTTTCTTCATGAAGTTACTTTTAGGTCTTGCATATATTATACAAGAAAATTAGATTATTTATTAAGCTTACCAAGTGTACTAGATACATACTAAATTAATATTTGCGCCCTGCAATCTGATTGTTCAGGCATGGCTGAGAGCTATTCCGCGCAGCACTTTGTTTATTAATTTTCTGTGAATTATTGTCTATTCATCCGTAATCTAAAGTTATGACGACACTTATTTTTAGTTATATAACTAATAAAAAAAATGTTGCTAGAAACTTAGCTAAAAGTATAAACAGAAGAATAGAGAGCGGAGCAAAATAAATTAGAAAGAAAACAATTCCAATTCGGAGAATCGCTTGCTGTTACATACATTACCTAGGTGTGACCTCGCCCACAAACGAATCCATATGATTCGTAAAGCGAGTTCTTTCTATTTCAGAATCACCCGGAACAAGCCAGCTTCGATCAGCACCGGCCAGCCCAACTTTATCTCTTTTATATCAACAAAAACGGAATAGAAATGCAAAAGAAACGTCACCTGATGTATCACAAATGAAAGCATCACGAATTCTGGCGTTCGATCTCTCCTTAGACTCCACACCAAGACAATATAAGACCAACAATTCTCTAAAGATTAATTTTTTACTAACTCAGCAGACGTCTATCCGATCGTATTTAGCTCCAACAAAATTAGCCCTAAACTCGTAGACCAATTGAGTTGTTAGATACTAATTCTGTTTTACACAATTTGAGGATATAGTTACATGTATGGACTAATATGTAGAATACAACTAATGTACTAACCAAAGATGATTACTCTACAAAGCAGAGCTCTACTGCGTTATTCTTACAATATGTCTTCGTGAACTATTTTGATGGCGGTAAAATCTTTCGGTTCCTGTCAGTTGTCATTTATGCAGTACGCTTTAAGAACGAACGACGTAACTTTCGGGTTAGTATATATAAGACCAATTTAAAAAAAAAAATGTTTATTAACTGCAGTCCGAGAGGATGAATTTTTTAATATTTTCTTATGAGATAAAGTGACGTGACAAGCAAAACGTTCACCTGACGGAAAGTGCAACGTATGCCGATAAAAAGTGCTGTTTCACCCAGAACATTTCTGTGTGGCACCACGCTGCGCCCGTCACATTGAGACATCAGTTCTTGAGTCTCATACGCCCAGTAATTACGCTAGCTCTCAGTGCCCTTGAAACCGAAACACCATAACATAACTGACCCTGAGGTGATATCTACCTAGACGGATTCTTGAATAGGAATCCTACCAGTAATTACACCGGCACTATGGCAAATTCTCCCATGTTGGGAGTACTTACCATTGATTAGTATTGCTTTTGATAGTATCTTAGATCCGGCAAAGTTTATATCAGCACAAGTTATTAGTTTTCAGATTTGGAACTACTCTGTATCTGATGTCACTAACACAAGCTAAAGGTAACATGTTGTCCTAATACCGTCTCTATCTCATCTTCAGCCTTTAAGCAGTTGTAGCCGGCCTATGTGGGAAAGCTGGCGGATTGATGTAGTTTCATACCTTAGTCGATATTGCTCCTCGCCATTTTATGTCTGGCATATCCCGCCGTCGATTACTGTTTTTCCTTAGTTGATTGTTAAAGTTGATTATTGACGACCGCGTGGTCTAGTGGTCAGAGTTCGAATCCCAGCCGGAGCCAACATTTGTGCTAAAATACAAATTGTTGGTATTCAAGACTGGTTAAGTTGTGTTTGTTGTTGTTGTCGTTGTCGTTGTCCCCGTGTTTCTAACAGTGCATCCTAGCCTACTCACGATCTTATCGCATCAACCTTACATCGGGCGCGGGTATGTTGAGAGTTAGTGCCTCTGTGTTTGCGCGTACACTTGTGGCACTATAACATCTACTGCGCAGATGATAGCTCTCGACAATATTCGGAAGATGTCGCCGTGGTCGATATCGGCCATCGTCGTCCCCAATCGCCATACTTAAGAGGCAACAATGCCAATATGCGTGCTAAGCTTTGACGATTACGTATAACCCTCGCAATTTGAGAGAGGCGTATGTCCAGTAGGGGACTGTTACGTGTTGATGAATAAAATTAATAAGCAAAAAATTACATTTACTATATACGATAGCGTTGAAAAAGTAATCATTTTACATATATACAGTCATACCTTTTTCCCATATAAGGGGTAGGTAGAGGCCACTCATGTAGCCCAGTTTTCGCCCTCGCGGGAAACTAGACGGGACGGATGGCGAACGAAGCCGCCGCCATTTTGGTACGAGTCAAAAAATTCTTACTCCCCATTGCGTTCCCACGAGCAGTATAGTGACATCATTGTATGTTATGGTGTTATTCTTTGGCTTACCATACAATTAGTCCACAGTCGCCTCTTACACCTCGGTAGGAAAGAGCTACGTGCTTTTTTACTTTGCCGGACAAGTAATAATTTTATAGAGATAATATCACGCAGTGCCCAGACATTATCGATTATAGGATGCCTATTTTCCAATGTAAGAATCCATTTGGTAAGTATCACCGCAGTTTCAGTTATTCGGCCGTCAAGCAGTAATGTGCAAACATTACTGTGTTCCACTGCATAGCTAATGTTATTACTGGTCATATCAGAGTTAGAACTGATGTTTCAGGGTTGCGAGTGAAGTATGGTGCAATACAAAGCTTTCCAATTATAATAACTGCAGTGAGATCGCAGTTGTTATGGGCAGACGTTGCACTTACCATCAGGTGAACGATTTGCTCGTCCTGTAAAATACGCAAAGGGATATCTAAGCCGTCTTACACCTATACAATTTCGTTTGAAAAAAAAATTTGGATTTTAGGTAAGCCCTCGCTAGGAAGCTAGAGTAACTGAAATTAAGGTTCGCCGTGATCGGAATTTTGTAGGAGTACATCCATGCTAATATAATAAATGCGAAAGTAACTCCCTCTGTCCCTCTGTCCGTTTGTTACTGTTTCACGGCACAACCACTCAACCAATCCCGACGAAATTCGGCACAGAGATAGCTTGCGTCCTGGAAAGGACATAGGATACTTCTTATTTCCACGGTGTTTTTAAAAACATAAATCCACGCGGACGAAGTCGCGGGCTTAACCTGATTTCGAATAACATAAATACGAAAACTAATGATTGTAATGGAAGTAAATATAGAACTTCACAGTTTTTATGAGCAAAATCGTGAAACAAACAAGTATTTTATTTGAATGTAATTTATCGTCAGCTCAACTTTATATTATTTTCGATACACTTAGGTATACAACAACTAACTCTCCTAATGTTTGCATAACTCTTATTAAAATTTTATAATTGTAGCACAAGCACATAAGTAGTGTACTTCTACTAATTTAATATTAGTTAACACTGTGCAAAGCTTGTGAAGAAAGTTTTATTTCCAGACGTGGCTAAAGAAGAACCGGCAGAAGAAGAAGCAGAAGAGGAAGAAGATTGCGAAGAATAATTAAAACGTACATAGCCGCCTATACAATGCCATTTATTTTTGTTCCATAACTTTAAATATTTTTATGTATTTTTTAAGTACAATTTTTAACTAAAAGTTTTTGTTTTATTTAATTTCTATAAAATACTAGCTGTGTCCTGCGGTTTCACCTGTGTGAAATAAGTCGACCACATGACTTCTCCATACCTTCCTAACCTGTTCTCACAGTTATGGCCCGTCTCGGTAATATGCCGTTCTCAGCATGCGTCTCCATAAGGTTATAGTGTAAATTTTTATAACTAAAAACCATCCTTGATAAATGAGCTATTTAAAGAAAAAATAATTTTCAAATCGGTTTAGTATTTACCAAGTTTACTACGTCCAAACATACAAACTCACCGTTTTTATTATATTAGCGTTTTTATACATAAAAGATATATTGATAGTGGAGTTACACAGCATTTGTACTGGCTGTAGCACGTATTCTAAATCTATGGTAGCACTTTAATGGTTTGGTACAGCTGAGGGAAGATTATGTTCTTCTTTCACATAATACCAGCAACCATTGCGCAGCTTAATTCTTATACGTTTTATAGAGAACAATTATTGGCAGAAACAGTCAATTATTGGCAGAAACACATTAATGTAAAGTACACTTGCATTTTTTAAGTTTCCGAGCAGTTTTCGACGATGGCTAATCGAAGATAAATAATCGATTTTGACAACAAATTTAAGCCAAAGAACTTAGCATCGATCTTAGCATCCTTGGTACCAAAATAGTCGTCACGTTACTTTTGTACAATTGTATCAATGAAAGTCAAGCAAATACTTGCTTTAGCCGAATTGGTAACAGACGTTCTTCTAATGTTGTAAAATCCTTCCTTTGGTATTATTATACTGCTCTATGTTAGAGACTCAGACCAACGAAATAGGATGACGGAGCGCTGTCGTTATTCATTAGGAATGTTTTCCATAACGGTTCTCAATTTTCATAATAAAATGCAAGCAAAATAGAAATGTAACAAAATATATTTATTAAAACTGTTGGTGTAATTTCAAATATTGTTCCTGGCAATCCACGAGCGTTTGTCACTTCGCTTGTTGATCATTTGTGACCACAGATTATTAAGGGATCGAAACTAAGATCGACGGGAATACTTTTGATGCATGTGTGTGTGTGTAAGCGCGTGTATTTACAAAGTTTAAGCATACTTTGCCGGCATGACTACGATTTTATGCAATGATCTATTTCTTATTCGTCGGTAAATATTGTATATTTTTGAGAATATTGACAATATTCTTTTCACTGAACATACATTGTTCCTGAGATACCAAGATGTAGTAAATGTGATTTATGTGAAGTAAATCAAATAATTTTTTATTTTAAGAAAAAATCATACTACGATAAAGTTTCACAACAGTGAGCCAAATAATTTTAGCATTTCTTCATCCTCAACTTCTCATCGCTCTCCATCTTTATGCCACTGGAAGTTTTTGTAATTCTAGCAATAAATTGGGCAAACAGATTTTAGGTTTTTTAAACCGATGCATCTTATAGAATATTTGTCCTGTATAATGGGTGCGTTTCGCAGCCATATATTGCATAAGCATAAATACCAAGACCCGAAACAAGTATCTGCGGGCTTGTTTTAGATACAATTTCACATTGTTTGACATTCCTAAGAACATAAACACCTTTTGTTGCAATAGTCATAACCGGAGTTCAGCTGCTGTCTTTATTTCGTTACAACTTTGTACTCACTGTTTTGTGGAATAGTCGATAAATGTAAATTGTCAGAAATAAATTTAGGTTGTGTTTTACTTAATATTTTGTAGAATAGTCGATATATGTAAATAGTCAGAAATAAATTTAGGTCTTTGCCTATTCGTTTTAATAAAATAATTGCAAATTGACATTGACGTTTGACAATTGGTCTTTCATATTTACCTTTTGTATACGTCGAGCATGTTTTAATGTGATTTGAATTAATTTTTAAAATATGTCGTTTAT
The DNA here is from genome assembly GCA_019845155.1 of Luehdorfia chinensis. Lineage (NCBI taxonomy): Eukaryota > Metazoa > Arthropoda > Insecta > Lepidoptera > Papilionidae > Luehdorfia > Luehdorfia chinensis. The sequence continues at coordinate 1,173,677 of JAHVAK010000696.1, forward strand.
TAAAAAGAAAAAACATGTCTCTAAGAAGAATAAAAAGGCATGGCGTAAATACTGTGACATAAAGGATGTAGAAGATTTTCTCGAGGATCAGCGCTTGGAGGAACGGCTCGGGTAAGGTTATGTTGATTTGGTTTTTTTTTATATCGGTTAGTCAAACACTAAACTTCTGTATCAGCCTGTGAAAAGCCCACTGCTGGACATATCCTTCTCCCGAGTTGGGAGGATTTGTCTTGATCGCAATGCTTGCCATGCGAATTATCAAACACTTCGCAACTTAAACACTGCGACTCCTCATGTCTGAATTTTTTAAGTCTGACTTATTTGAGGTTGCATTACTCTTAGTTGACTTTTATGAAATGCGGTGGCAGATTTTCTTATGCAGTATTTATAATACTGGAGCAGTTTTCTATGCTAAACTTTCATTGCCTCCAAATCAAAATAGATTTATTTAATTAGAATCTCGGTTTAGAATGTATTTAACATTACTTAGGCAATCAACATATGGATTTTCGGAATCGCAATTTAAATATTGAATATATATTTTCTTAGTAATCTGGCAATCATTAATTAATGTTGTTTACTTGAATAATATAAAGGCAATGTGTTGTAAAATATTCAGAACCTTAATTCTAGAACTCACTTTTTTATTGGCAAAAATTATTTCAATTATATCTTCGCGTTTCAGTAAATTTGATGACAAGCCAGACGAAGAATTGTTTGTGGTGGACATAGCTGGTGATGAAAAGAAGCCTGAAGTGATAGATGTTAAACCACTGTCTTTGAAGCAGAGGAAGAGGGCAATGCTCACTCATACACCAAAGTGTTATGAAGTCTTACTGCCTACTTCTAAGGTAAGATACAAAAAACTTGTCTCTGTACAAAAAATTACAATCTCTAAAATTAAATTGCTTTGCAAATCTTTATTTTGCCAGCTGCACCTTAAACTGGTAGTACAAACTATCCATGTCATTGGCGACTAAATAACTTACTAAGTAAATGAGATAGAAATAGCAGTCTTCAATACTGTTAATATAATAATTATTATTATTTACATTAAATCATTTGATTTTTTTTGTTATTGAATAGTAAATTGAGAAGTAAAACATCCATGCTGTGCCACCCAGAAAATTTCTGTGTGACACCACACTGTGCCCATCACCTTGAGACATAAGTTCTTAAGTCTCATATGCCCAGTGATTACGCTAGCTCACAGTGCCCTTCAAACTGAAACAGTAATGTTTGCACATTACTGCTTCACAGCAGAATAACTGGCCCTGGGGTGGTACCTACCTAGACGGATTCCTGCATAGGAATCCTACCACCAGTATATATGCTATGTAAATGTGTCTATGTAAATTCACAACTTTTAAAAATATTAAGTTTACATAACAAATCCAAGGGTTATTATAGTATCAATCTTCTTCTTTATCCTCGCTGATATCCTGGCTGGAGCCTGGATCTGTAATCCTGTTCATTTTTCTCCGAATTGAACATTAAAAGTTCAATGCAAAGTTCTGGGTGACTCTGTAACTATTGTGGGCAGACATGGTAGTTATCATCAGGCTGATTTGCTTGTTTTATCACTTACTACACATACTAACAGTCAACCACACAGAGAGAGGAGAGACCACACCCATAGCTCAATTTTGCCCCTGTGGGAAAAGAGACTGCACAGCTTGCGAACCATGATACCGCCATTTTGGTACATATATTGCATTATTCTGTATGAATAATACTCGTAGCTATTGTATAATACCTTAGTCACCTCTTACTACGGTAGGGAAGAGGTAGGTGCTATTCTGCTGTACCGGGCACAACATGACAATGGGTCATCACTTACTACCACAAAATATAATCCATCTAATAGTCTAAATACATGACTTGACTCATAAATGCAACAACTGTATCTAAACATAAATTTTTGGTGCCTTAACCCAGAATACTACACTCAGCGTCACAAAAATCGCACCTCTCTGAGTTTGCGCGAAAAATGACTGTAATGGCTAGAAACGATGTGTATTTGAATATTTGAATAATTTGAATATATGTTTGAAATGGGTATTTGAATAGCTTTACATTATTAATAAAAAAATCATGAAATCATTAAAACATTTATCATTATAGAGCGTCAAAAATAAACACTGTCAAATGCTCGTTAGTAAGGACGCTAGTTACACCACCTAAAATGGGTGTAAAAGGGTCGATCTGGATGAAATATGGGCCAGTCGTAATTTAGACTTTGCAGTGAACACACGTGAACAAGTAACCCAAGTAAGAACAAGTAAAGATGGACACCAGCTCTGAAGAAGCCGCTCAAGTGATTGCCCTATTGCAGTCGGGGATGCGGCAGTGTGACGTTGCTCGACAGTTGAACCTGTCCCGTTTTTCAGTTCGACGGGTGTTCCAACGTTTTCAGCAGACAGGTGGTTATGTTAGAAAACCGGGATCTGGAAGAAAACGGTGCACATCAGAAAGAGATGTCCGTTTCATCGTTACGACATCTTTACGAAACCGTTTTACAAATGCTGTTGAGTTGCAACAACAGCTTCGATCACCTCGGAGAACATCTGTGAGTGTTTCTACGATAAGAAGAAGGTTACACGAAAAGAGTTTAACAGCCCATAGACCTGCTAAAGGTCCAAAACTTACTGCACAGCATCGCAGAGATCGCCTAGAGTTTGCTCGCAATCATTGCGAGTGGACTCTAGAACAGTGGCGGACCGTACTCTTCTCTGATGAGATGAGGGTCTGTCTCTTCTGCAATGACAGACGTAGAAGGGTCTACAGAAGACAGGGGGAGAGGTTCACACAACCCTGCTTCGAAGAATCCGTCGAATACGGGGGTGGCTCGTGTATGTTTTGGGGCGGCATTTCCGTCGACGGGAAAACGGAACTTGTGTGCGTTTCCCGGACTCGGGGTGGCCGTGGGCAAGGGTCATTAAATGCTGGTCGGTACATTACTGAAATCCTGGAGGAACATGTGGTCCCGTATGCTGGTTATGTCGGTGATGGATTCATGTTAATGCATGATAATGCTCGTTGCCACACCGCGGCTATTGTACGGGATTATTTACACGAGGTCGATATCCCTGTTATGCATTGGCCAGCACGAAGTCCAGACCTTAACCCAATAGAACGGAACGGGATGACCTAAATCGGCGCGTGCGAGCTCGAGATCCAGCTCCAGCCACTCTTCAAGAGCTCCAAGATGCGGTACTTGAAGAGTGGGAACAAATACCCCAAGAGGCTGTTGCGATCCTTGTAAGGTCCATGAAAGATCGCATGGAAGCCGTTATCAAGGCTAGGGGGGGTAACACTGGGTTTTAAGAACTTTTTTGTATTTATTAAGATTTTTTTTTAAATTATTAATTTGCAAATTTGTACATACCCTGTCTTTTTCTTTAATTTCACTTTCGTCTCGTTATAAAAGTAAAATTCAATTAAAATTCCTGAAAGCTAATGAAATTACCTTTCGAATGGTACCCTCAAACCACAACATTGCCATTGGCCTGTTGTGTTAAAATAGTATTTCAATTATTTTTTTCGGATGTGCGATTTTTTTGACGCCGAGTGTATGACTATTGGACGGTCCGATACGATGTGGTTGGTCATTTCATTGGTCTACATGCAACATATGCACAGAGAGCTGTCAGTAACACATTTAGCAATCTGTTTGCTTTTTGCACTTCTTACATATTCACTTATAGCTCTACTAAACATTCTTACAATGCAACTGAGTGTAGGCCTTTTTTTGATGAATCGGCACCAAGAATCAAAACCTGGTCACTTTAATACTGTAAAATTTAAAGCAAGTGCCTAGCCCCTGAGCTACTATGTACTCCAGGATGGAAATTATGGAATCCACAGAAGTAGGCAAAGGTTGTATGAACTTTACAATTAAAGGTCAAACAATCATAGTAACGAATTTAAGGAATATGTTAAATCTTATTTAAAATTATTTAAAAAAGTATGCTCTGCAGCCAAGTCATTACACTTAAGCAATAAAATAAAGAAAGCATCAGATAAAATAAAAATGACTTGGAGTATTATTAATACTCCAACCAATTAATAGTCAAAGTGAAGGATTGCAGCCATGATTACAAAATAAATTGTAACAACAAGCTTATGACATCTGATCAAGATGTTGCTACATCCATTGAAAAGTTTTTTAGATCTATTCCAATTTCCATAACCAAGCCATTAAATGCTTCTCCTACTGCCGCTGAGACATAACTCAAACAAAATGTAAGTTCTTGTACAAAACATTTTAAATTTCATATGGTAGATGCAAATGACATTCTAAATATTTTTAAAACTATTGATTGTAAGAGAATCGCTGATCTATGGGGTATGTCCGTTGAATTTAATGTGTCTATTATAGATATAATTGCACCTCAATTAGCCATAATTTTAAATTCCGGTATTGAATTTGGTGTGTTTCCTGATTTGATGAAACAAAGTAAAATCCTACCTTTATTTAAATCTGGTAGTACATCGGATCCTGCTAACTTTAGACCTATTTCCGTACTACCAACATTAAGTAAAACTTTTGAAAAAATTATACTTAATCAAATGTTAAAATATTTTAATTTTCATAAATTGTTTCACAAAAACCATTTGGTTTTACAAGGGGTCGTTCTACAACCGATGCAGGTGTTGAACTTATTAAGACTTGGGTGTTTTCTGTGATCTTTCTAAAGCCTTCGATTGTGTTGATCATGAAACACTTATCAGGAAACTACATCATTACTGTATAAGAAATTCTACATTTAAACTTCTAACTTCTTATTTGAGCAATAGAACGCAGAAAGTACTTATCAATAATACGAGTTCTTTCGGATCAGCAGTATCTATGGGTGTCCCGCAGGGTTCGATTCTCGGCTCATTTCTATTTCTTATTTATATTATTGACTTACCTTACCTAGTAAGGGACAACCATGATATTGTGTTATTTGCTGATGATACACCTTCGATTATTAAGATAAAACGTCAACTTTTATTATATGACGAGGAGAATAATGCTATTTCAAAATTAGTATATTGGTTTAACGTTAACAATTTGCTTTTAAACGGCAATAAAACAAAATGTATCAAATTCACAACACCAAATGTTAAACAATTAGATGTGAATGTGCTTGTGAATGGGGAAGAGTTGGACCTTGTGGATACTACTGTCTTTCTTGGAATAACTATTGACGCGAAACTTCAATGAAGCCCCCATATATCTAAACTAGCTAGAAGACTTAGCTCTGCAGCTTATGCTGTAAACAAATTAGGAATTTAACTAATGTTGAAACTGCTAGATTAGTTTATTTTAGTTATTTTCATAGCATAATGTTTTATGGTATGGGGAAATACGACTGATGTAGAAGCAATTTTTGTTTTGCAAAAGAGGGCTGTAAGAGCTATTTATAATCGAATAGAAATTAATATCTTAACCTTGGCCTCTCAATATATACTTGAAAATGTTTTGTATGTACACAAGAACATAAATAAGTTTACAAAAAAAAGTGATGTTCATAATGTAAACACCAGGAACAATCATAAATTAATAATGCCAGTTAGTCGACTTCACAGGGCCAGTAACTCTTTTATGGGGTAATGTATACGTTTTTACAACAAAATCCCAGAAAGTGCACAGTCTTTCAATCAAAAAGTTAAAATTTTATATTAAACAAAGACTTCATAAAAAGGGTTATTATAATATTGAAGAATACCATTAAAGATAAGATGATGATAACCCCTGGGAATGAGGTGATCGCCGCCGAGCTATTTCTACATCTTTGTAGTACTGATGTTATTGTACGTTATTTTAAAAAATGACTGAAATCCCGCTGTGTTTCTTACTGGTCCTTCCCAGGACAGGCTGTTTTGCGAACCAGTGTAGTTAAAAAAAAGAAAAAATAAATGACTTTCAATAAGTGAAATAATCTATATATGTAAATGATCTATATTGAATAAAAAAAAAATCTATTCTATTCTATGTTGTGTGATGGACATATATTGTCCATCACCCACCATCACTCTCTTTATCACACCCACATCTCTTAATAACTCCCCTTGCAAGTTGGCAGTTTATGTAACTTCTATATAATCATCTCTTTTATGGTCTTTAGGTCCAAGATCCAAATGCAAAGCGTAACCACGTCAACCCTGTAGGAATAAAGGCAACCGCTTTGAGCAAGTTAACTCAGAAACGACGCTTTGAAAAAGGAGCATTCGTCAAGAAAGTAGAACTTGTGCGTAAGAATAGAAAAATTGCATTGGACAAGAAAAGAAAAGCAAAGGAGCTGGAAAAATCTTTTGAAAAGAATTTATGGGGAGGAGATTGTAAGTATATAATTTAATATCTTGTAATAGTTTGAAGGAGCAATAAAATAACTTTATTAAAATAATAGAAGTTTCAGAAAATTTCAAAACTAAAGAGAGGTTTTCCTTAAACTTTGAATTTGTATTTAGAAACTTGATGAAAAGAAAAAGCGTCATTAAAAAGGAGACAAACGTATATATAGAGCATCTATAGGATTTACGCCTGCGAGGGAATGAGATAGAACACAGTATATGGTGTTTCCTGTAATATTTATATTTTCGAATTCGTCCAAATACTCGCTTTCTTCGTAGATTTTGCTCTCATTAGCTCATCAACAAGATCAAAAACAGTATTTGACGCTGCATTTGCAAGATATATTGATCAAATCCAAACCAAAGCATTTATTTCATACTGCAGTTACTACAAGCCACTTTTGTCGTTTGTTGAAATTGAAAACTTGGAGTCTGTATAATATGTATTAATAATATTCTGTAGAATAAAATATGAAATCATTTTTAAACTTGGTAACAATATTATAAATAACAAACCCTACCGTTATCCTACTCCTGATACTCTGCATTCATCTCATTCTATCGAAGTTTAGTTTTCTGAAGGTTCATTTCTACCACATGTGAACTGCACACATGTTTTTTATTTAATGGAATCTGTATGATCTAGAGTTTTTACAGTAATTATAATTTTTCTCTAAGTTCTCTAAGGTAAACAACTGACTGTTCATTAAGTACAATTTTTTTATTATATCATCTTTGTTGTGTCTTTTTTCTGAAAATGCACAGTTATTTTAGATTTGTTTTTCAATTCAGACAGAAAACAAGCAAGCCTTCCAAGCTATTTCTGACTGGGCTAGTAGCAAAATTTGGTTTTTGGCATTTTGGGGACCAGTGGATAAAACGCTTACCAAAGCACCTATACTTGGGGAGGCTGGTCTGCTTAAGTTTGCAATACACATGTCTTATTGAAGCTGTTTTGTCTAAAATTTCATGTAAAATGCTTCAAACTAGTATTTTATATTTCTAGTTATTTTGTAAAATACTTCGGAGAGTATTTTTATTAAATTGATTTATGTTTTGTCTTTTTATTTTATTTTATAAAGTGACGAAACGAGCAAAACGTTCACCTGATGGTAAGTGCAACGTCTGCCCATAACAAATGCTGTGTCACACAGAATATTTCGTTTTGACACCGCATTACATTGTGATCGCTTGCTCATAGTGCCCTTCAAATCGAATCACATTAATGTTTGCACACTACTACTCCACGGCGGAATAACTGGCCCTGGCGTGGTACCTACCTAGACGGATTCCTGCATAGGAATCTTACCACCATAATAAAAAAGATACATTCAGAGTTACGTCGCCTGTTACATCCCCATCAGGGGAACCTCATTGCGATATGGTAGTAGATTGTAAATAAATGACGTTTGACAAACGAAATTTATTTCTTACAAAGAAAAATCTGTGCTAATGTTATAAATGCCAAAGTAACTCTCTCTGTCCCTCTGTTTGTTACCTTTACACAGTTCAACCTCTGAACTAATTTGGATGAAATTTGGCACTAATGTAGCTTGCATCCTGGAGACGGACCCAGGATACTTTTTATCCCTGAAAAACAAATAGTTCCCACGGAATATTTATATAACCTATTTCCATGCGGACGAAGTCGCGGGCATCACTTAGTAATATTATATATTTGATATATCAACACAGACCCTCGCTTTTAAGTTTTTATATAGTTATATATGTGAAGATCAGTCCTATACTAAAGTATGTCAAAGCAGTATCCAAGACGTGGGACAATAACATCTAGATTCTGTTATATTGATCTAGATAGATCTAGTGTGTGTTCATCACTTCAACATTAGAAAGCAATCATTTGTGTATAGTAGAAATATTGGCCGAGTCAGGATTCAAACACAGGACTTGATAATTAACTGACTGTACCCAGAAGCTAAACCATATGAACAATATTAATAGCTATGAGAGCTGGAGTTCACAAAAAATAAAGTATTCTAAAGTTTTTCGTTTTAATTTATAGCACTAGAGGTAAAAGGCATTCCATCAAGCCTGTGTGATGATTTCGTGTCTTCCGAAGCTCAACTTCACAATGTGATGCCGGAAAAGCGGTTACGACCAAAACCTCCTCCACCCAAGACAGTGGCTACCCGTGCTGCCATTGACACACCTCATCCTGGCGTCAGTTATAATCCTTCTTATCAGGTAACCTCGCCCTTGCTTCCTTCTACGTTAACGAATCAACTATGTGAAGTTCTGATTCTTCATCGAATGCAGAAGTGATGATAGCCAGTTTGCGTTATGTAAACTGAGACATAACGTAGACCACCCACTAATGTAAGAAAGCAAGTAAAGTAACAGCCCAGCTGAAATGATGATGATGATGGTGATTAATCTACCACTGTTGAGCACAGACCTTCTTTTGGGGTCGGGAAAAGTCCGCCACGCTGCTCCATGCGGGCTGGCGGACATATGTTATCATTGCGCTGCGGCTTTTTTTATTGCATAATGTGATGAAACGAGCAAAACGTTCACCTGATGGTAAGTGGAAAGTCTGCCCATAACAAATGCTGTGTCACCCAGAAAACTTCTGTGTGACACTACACTGTGCCCATCACCCTGAGACATAGGTTCTTAAGTCTCATATGCCCAGTGATTACGCTAGCTCACAGTGCCCTTCAAACCGAAACACAGTAATGTTTGCACACTACTGCTTCACGGTAGAATAACTGGCCCTGGGGTGGTAGGATAGGAATCCCACCACCAGTAAGCTTTAATGAGCGCCGATCTTAAAAGCTAAATATTTTATATGTTACTTCGCGGGATTTAGTCTAGTGTAACGTTTTATTTTTTATTTTTTTTATTTACTGTTTAAGTACACATAAACAGTAAATAAAAAATCACAGTAGAAATTACATAGATAGACAATTAGTACAAAGGCACTGCTTATTTCATGATGAAATTTCTTCCAGCAGGCCTGATAATTGATATCCTTAAATAGAAGCAGACTCTATGTGCAGTTTTGATAAAACAAAGAGAAAAAAATATATTATAAAATCAATAAATATATATATATATATATATATACATACATACATACTTCTGTATATACATACATATATTTTTTTTATTTGATAAAGTGATGAAAAGAGCAAAACTGTGACCTGATGGTAAGTGCAACGTCTGCCCATTAAAAATGCTGTATCACCCAGAACATTTCTGTATCTCACCACCTATCACACCAAGTGTATTATATTGTTTTGGTGAAACGTGGATTGTGGCAGTCATATGTTTTTGCAGTGAGTGCCCAGTCTCTGACTACCCCTTATGGGAAACAGTCGTGATCTTATGTATCACACTGTGCCTCTGAGACATAAGTTCTTAAGTCTCACATGCCCAGTGATTACGCTAGCTCACAGTGCCCTTCATATTTTATACTAATTGTACACTGCATTACACTGGATATAAGATTAGGATTAAATATAACACTTCAACTGGCAGTGGCATCACTACAAGATAATAAATAATTCAACAATAGTCTGGGAAGATAAGCTTATAGTAACTACAATACTATCGAATCCGCCGAATACGGAAGTACGAAATCGACGACTGGAGACTGGTAGCTCAGAGGCTAGGCGCTCACTTTAAATTTCATAGTACGCGAGTGACCCGGGATCGATTCCCGGTGCCGGCACCGCTAAAATTGTTAATTGCAATTTTAAGTGCTGATTTACCTGCTCGGCGGTGAAGGAAAACATCGTGAGGGAACCTGAGAAATAAAAAATATTTCTAAGACATGTGAAGTCCGCCAACCCGCATTGGAGCAGCGTGGCGGATTCTTCCTAGCTCCAAAACCCTCTCAGAAATGAGAGGGGGCCTGTGCTCAGCAGTGGGACATTTATAGGCTGTAACTTTACTTTTTTTTAGATGATTGAAGAATATTGGTTTCCCGCGAGTGTATTGATTACTAATAATAAGAAAAACATATTGATTACTACGTATTGTATGCTATCTGATATTTTATTTTAGGCATAAATTCCTGATTATAAACATGAAGTCTTTCTATTTCTTTTTGTGCACACTATGCTTCCGCTTCCAGGAGCATCAAGATCTTCTACAGGAGGTGGTGCAGCATGAACAGAAGATGATGAAGAAAGAGGCTCACTTGAACAGAGTGACAACAAGGATGTTCAGTAGAGTGACTGCGCGGGATAAAGAGGTCTGTACTTTTTTTATTGGAGAAAGGTACGGAACCAGGGGAACATTCACCTGATGGTTAGTGCAACATATGCCCATAACAAATGCTGTATCACCCAGAACATATCTGTGTAGCACAACACTGCGCCCGTCACCTTGACACAGCGGTTCTTAAATCTTATATGCCCAGTGATTACACTAGCTCACAGCGCCCTTCAAACCGACCGAATTCCTGCATAGGAATCCTACCACCAGTGAAATACGTACGTAAACTTGTACTGGAAATTAAACTATAAAGTCTATATTAAATTTCTCTATTTTTAGAAAGGTCGGTCAGTAGTATACGGAGACACATAGGCCTCAGAGGTTGCCACAGACCAGAATCCTTAGCCACTTGCAACTATTAATATCACGGGCTTTTTCGACGTTTTGATAGGTCATCACTCCATCTAATATCTGGTTGGTCTCACCACTCATAAAGAAAGAAAGAAAGAAACAAAGAAAGATGAAGTTTATTTGAAGCAACCACACAATAAATACGGACATGATTGCAAACACGACACGGAAAAATTAAAACAATAAGTAAAATTAAACAGTCATTAAAAAGAAACAACAATGCCATTATAGAACAATAACAATAAACAGTAAAAGAAAATAAAATACAAAACTTAAATGCATTGTATAATGTCACTAGGACAACTATATGGCAAATATGTGAATCAAAAACTATTGGAAAAAATTAAACAGAAAAAGAAATACCTATATCTACATGTATATGGCGGAATGCCACAAAAAGTAATGCCACTCAGGATGTGCTGGGATGTGTTGAACTAACACAACCTCGCCCTGATTTTCAGTGACAATCCGGTTATCCGGACGGGTCTGGTTGTGTTGTGATTGTCCCCGTGTTTCTGACACTGCATCCTAGCCTACCTCCGATCTTATCGCATCAGCGTTACATCGGGCGCGGGTAGGTTGGGACGAGCGAGTGCCTCTGTGTTTGCGCGTACACTTGTGGCACTATAATATCTATCTATATCATCATTATCATCAACAACATCTTCTGATAAGGATTAAAAAATACTCTCGCAATTCGCTGATTAACCCAATATTTGACATATGTCGCACATGTTAATTTAAATGTTTGAGACAAAACAGATAAATAGACTATTTTTATTTTAAACAATAATAACTCGCTATGTTTAATTGCACTTTTTTATTTTATGCATATTATTAGCTTAAACACTTTTAAGATATAGTTAATAGAATCAGGCGTTACTTTGCGGAAATCCATTATAGTAAAGGAAAGAAAGTTAATTTGCTAAGATCCGCATGCAAAATGTAAAATGGTGCGTATTACCTAGTTTTGAAGAGCACCGTCCGCTCTCCCACAACAGCGTGCACAAGAATACCAATCCCGCCACCGGGAGCCGCCACCAGATACCCTCCACCACTACAACACTACCACTACGCAATACACACCACTGAAGTCGAGAACACGACACGTGTTTCACCTCAAAACGAGGCATTATCAAGTGATATTGACTCTACGACTGTCAACCGCCGAGTGACTTTTAAGATAGCTATCGTATGACGTACCTCAATTAAGTTTTATACACTGACAAAACTTATGGAACATTAACATTACGGTAATATTTTTTCATTTATATGCTCGTTAAAAGAATACTACCACTCCATCTCATCCAATGGATCTCGTAAAAGGCGAGTAAGGAATTAAACTGCACTGTGCACCCAACAGCGCATGGTGGCGATGGGCTCACCACCTATCACACCAAGTGCATTATATTGTTTTGGTGAAACGTGGATTGTGGCAGTCATCTGTTTTTGCAGTGAGTGCCCAGTCTCTGACTACCCCTTATGGGATACAGTCGTGATCTTATGTATGTATGTATGTATGTTATATGTTCAGTGAATGCATGACAAGTTGGGACGACGCTTTTGGCGTTTCTTTAAAAGTGTACATCATGTGGTAACAACTGGTAAAACTAAGTCTGAAAAATAGCTTAGTCTAAAACAGTTGTGAAGCAAAACCACTTGGCAAATGATATTGCCAAGGAACGGGGAAGCTACCCGCCAGATCGAGTGGTCTGATCTGGGGAGGACAGTCTCCCCTCTCTAATAGTTTAGATGTTGTATATATAGTTCATATATTCATATATAGAGTTAAGTTTTAGAATGTATGAGATTATTCTTGAGCTTCTCATGTTGGGACATAGATGTCGCTCGTTATTACATCATCATCATCATTTCAGCCAATCATTAGTCCACTGCTGTAACCGACTGCTGAACTTGTCGGCTCGGTTGGCGCAGTGGCTAAGCCCTTGGCTTCTGCGCAGGCGGGTCGCGGGTATGATTCACGCACGGGACAAATATTTGTATGGTCCTACAGATAGTTGTTCCGGGATCTGGGTGGTTTGTGCATGTGGAATTTATGTCTGTAAAACGTACCCACGACACAGGAGAAATCCTACTGTAGGGCATCGTTTTATTTTAAAAAATAAAGAAAAAGAAAGAAAAGTGAAGATGATCAGCGGTTGATGTGGTAAATTGAGTCTTTAAGGCCTCCCCCATAGATTGCCACAAAAGACACTATTACTTAAAAATACCAAATTATCGTGATGTCGTTTGATTTACAGAATCAGTGGCGTGAGGAGATGAGTGCTGGCTTACCGCAGCCCCACAACCCAGCTCACGCACCATCAGATGAGGAAACCGACAATGAATATAAAGCTATCAACCCGCCCGTTAAGAATAAGAAGAAAGACCACAAAGCGAGGAGGAAACAGAAGGAGAGGATAGTAGAGAAGGAGAGATTGAAGCGTGAGAAGATTGACAAGAAAAAAATCACTGATATATATAAGTTAGTTTCTTTGTAATATATTTAAAAATTTCTGATTAAATGAAACTGGGCATAGTGAAACTAAAGCATTCAGTTACAATGTTACATAAACCATGATGCTTGCAATTTGTATATAAAGTAAGCAGAGTTTTTACCGGTTGTAGAAGTCTTCTAGCAGGTCTACCACTGCAGTGCCCGTTTTTCTGTCGTCAAGCAGTAGTGTGCAAACATTACTAGCTGGTATAATTAGCTGGTGTGGTAGTACTCATAAATGTATATAGCTTATAATTCAACATTATAGCAGGACATTAGCTTGTCTCTTCTCTTTCTTCCATACAAAAAGAGTTGTGGTAAACTATCGGGTGCTTGCCTTATAATTTCATAGTTATTACATTTATAGGACTATTATTCTGCCGTGAAGCAGTAGTGTGCAAACATTACTGTGTTTCGATCTGAAGGGCACTGAGGGCTAGCGTAATCACTGGGCATATGAGACTTAAGAACTGATTTGTCAGGGTGACGGGCGCAGTGTGGTGTCCTACAGAAATGTTCTGGATGACACGGCATTTGTAAAAAGTATACTATTGAGAGAGATACTTTTTTATGCTGATTCACCACGTATATTGTTTTGGTGAAACGTGGATTGTGGCAGTCATCTGTTTTTGCATTGAGTGCCCAGTCTCTGACTACCCCTTATGGTATACAATCGTGATCTTATGTATGTATGTATGTATTCACCACGTGCTCGGCGAGATAACGTTGTGAGAAAAGTTACATATCTGAGAAATTAGAAATGTGAAGTCGACTTGCATCGAGCCGGCGCTCCAAAAACACCTTCAAAAATGAAAGGACGCCTGTGCTCAGCAGTGGGACTTCCATAGGCTGTTACTTTGCTTTTACATGAAAAACTTTAACTTTTTAAATGCATCAATATTTACAGTCCCACTTACATTGACCCACAGGCTCCGTAAATTCCAATCGGCGATATCGGCTAAAGAGAAGCGTGAAAAGGAACTCCAAGCCAAGCGTACAGCCAAGCGCGAGCTGCTTTCAGCCACGGCTGTACCGGCGCTGAACGCCCGCAAGCCGCCCGCCAGGGAACCCGACCTGGTGGAGCCTTCGCAGCTGACGGGAGATTTGAGGAGTATCAGCTCCAACTGTGAGTTGTTCTGTGTGATCATTTTAATAATACCACATCAGTATTTTAACAGTCTGCCGTGTGGTGGCTTAAGAGAATCTACCGCCCCATCTCATCCCGTGGGTGTCGTGAAAATCGACAGAGGGATAATAAAACCAGGAGATGAGAGGCAGCGTCTTCCTTGAACATTTGAATAAATAAACTACGGTTGCCAACCCGCCTGCCAAGCGTGGCAACTATTGCGAACTCCCCCCAAATTCAGAACTTCAAACTTTTGTGGCAATCTATTGGAGGGGCCCATGTTCAGCAGTGGACCAGGTGTGGGCTGAAATCTGATGATCTTAACAGTCCACTGGTTGACGAAGGCCTCTATCACATTGGTGGAATGTGCTGTGCAATTTTCAGGCGGATTGCACACAGTACTACTTGACTACAGACACTGCTGCTGTTGCCCATCGCTGGGCCGTATAATTTAGGTCTGACACATTCGAGATGATTATACAGCCATTATAGCTAAGAGCCGTGGTAGGGGGCCAGGTGTTCGCCTTCAATATCGTAGTACGCGAGTAACTTGAGTTCGATCTCCAGCGCCGGCACAAACAAAATGTTTCTGAGATTTTAAATGTTGATTTTAAGTGCTGATTTTAAGTTCTGATTTTAAGTGCTGATTTTAAGTGCTGATTTACCACGTGCAAAGCGGTGAAGGAAAACATCGTGGGGAAACCTTGAAGGTTTTATTATTGTATAAAGTGACGAAACGAACAAAACGTTCACCTGATGATAAGTGCAACGTCCGCCCACAACAAATGCTGACTCACCCAGAATATTTCTGTGTGACACCACACTGCGCCCGTCACGCTGTGACGTCAGTTCTTAAGTCTCAAATGCCCAGTGATTACGCTAGCTCTCAGTGCCCTTCAAACCGAAACACAGTAATGTTCGCACACTACTGCTTCAGGGCAGAATAACTGGCCCTGGGGTGGTACCTACCTAGACGGATTCCTGCATAGGAATCCTACCACCAGTCCGAGAAATAAAAAAAATCGAGGGCATGTGAAGTCCGTTAACCCGCATGGGGGGCGGACTTTTCCCGACTCCAAAACCCTCTCAAAAATAAGAGATGGCCTGTGCTCAGCATGGGACATTTCTAGGCTGTTACTTTTTAGACCGCCATTTATTGAAGGCTGGTTCTCAGGTGTTGTCCGATGTAGACTTTGAAATTAAAAATAGCTTTAACCACGCCTTCAGTGGAATGAAGTTGCCAAGGAAAAGGGAAAAGAAAAATAAACCCGAAAGATGGAGTGGTCAATCTGGACGTCTCCAACCAGTAATCCTTAGATCTTGTAAATATAGTTCGCGTCGATGGTAGATGTCCTGCAGAGTAGAATAGCACCTACCTCCTTCTTACCAAAGTGTCGTAATAGGTGACCAAGGTATTGTACGGCAGCCTTCACTCCGGCAAAATAATACTATATGCAATGCTGTCACTATACTGCTCGTGGGATCGCAATGGGGAGTAAGAATTTTTTCGGCTCGTGCCAAACTGAAAACCCGTCACGTCTCGTTTCACGCTGGTGAGAAAAGTGGACTACAGTTGTGGTCACTGCCTACCTGATGAAAATTTTATAGCTCAATGTAGAACGTACAATCTATTTCTTAAGCTTTTAATGTGCTGACACGTAAGATGATGTTATTCCAAAACTATATACTCGTATATATATATATATATATATATATATATATATATATATATATATATATATATTTATTTATGGGTTAAAGTTATGAAACGAGCAAAACGTTCACCTGATGGCTCAGAAATAAAAAATATTTTGAAGACATGTGCAGTCCGCCAGCCCGCATTGGAGCAGCGTGGCGGATTCTTCCTAGCTCCAAAATCGTCTCAGAAATGAGAGGAGGCCTGTGCTCAGCAGTGGGACATTTATAGGCTGAAACTTTACTTTAAACTTTACAGTGCCATTCAAACCGAAACACAGCAATGTTTGCACACTACTGCTTCACGGCAGAATAACTGGCCCGGGGGTGGTACCTTCCTAGACGGATTCCTGCATAGGAATCCTTCCACCAGTAATATAATAAACAAATTTTGTCATTCACTTTGACTTTGATTATTATACTTCCAGCTAACCTTCTCCGAGATCGCTTCGAGTCACTCCAACGTCGAGGAGCCCTCGCCGCCTCCAAGTTGATGATGAAGAAGAAGAAACGCCTCAAGAGCTACTTCAAACCCGGACACAAAGTCACCGAGCAGGACATAGAGAAGTACATACAGAAGACCAAGGAAAGGAGGAAACCGAAGAAGGCTGCTGTCAAGAAGTGACGTCTCTGTTCAAGGAGAAGATGGATATAGCAAAGTAAATAAAGATATTTGATGATATTTGTTGTTCTTTATTTTTATCTTTTTTTATTTAGGAAAGTAACGAGACGAGCAAAACGTCCACCTGATGGTAAGTGCAACGTCTGCCCATAACAGATGCTGTGTTACTCATAATATTTCTGTGTAGCACCACACTGCGCCCGACACCTTGAGACATCAGTTCTTAAGTCTCATATGCCCAGTTATTACGCTAGCTCTCAGTGCCATTGAAACCAAAACGCAATATTGTTTTTACACTATTGCTTCACGGCCAAATAACTGGCCCCGGGATGGTACCTACCTAGACGGATTCTTGCATAGGAATCCTACCACCTACATTATCATATTATGTTCAAAACCTATGCTATTTTTAATAAATAAACCCTTTTGGTATGGCATCTTCTCTATCGTATATTTGTAGGGTCGTTTCTCACACAAGAAATTTACATGTACACACACATCGTGTGGTAGCGGCTTAAGAGAATCTACCACCCCATCTCATCTCGTGGGTGTCGTAAAAGTCGACAGAGGGAAATTTAAAACCAGCCGATGGGCAGCAGCATCTGCTACGGAAAAATCCCACCAGAACGAGAGGTGCAAACATTTGTAGCAATCATTTCAGCCTATCACTAGTCCACTGCTGAACATAGGCCTCCCCCATAGATTGCCACAAAAGTTGGTAGCTCTCATTTTGGGGGGAATTTTGCCATAGTTGCCACGCTTGGCTCGTGGGTTGCAACCGCAGTTTATGTATTCTGATGTTCCATGATGTTCTTTTTTTTTAATTGATAAAAGTGATGGAACGTGCAATACGTTCACCTGATGGTAAGTGCAACGTCTGCCCGTAACAAATGCTGTGTCACCCAGAACATTTCTGAGTGACACCACACTGCGCCCATCACCCTGTGACATCAGTTCTCAGTTCAGTTCAGTTCATCTCTTCAGTTCAAGTCTCATATGCCCAGTGATTACTTATTTGCATTAATGTTTGCACACTACTACTTCACGGCAGAGTATATAGCCCTAGGGTGGTGGCTACCTAGACGGATTCCTGCATAGGAATCCTACCACCAGTAAAAACTGCTTACTTTATACTACAGACTTCGACTTATACACTACGTGAGGCTTATATGGGAAATAAAACTTGACGGTTGTATACATATGTGTAAAAAACCCAAAACAAAGCCGACTTTACTGGTGGTAGGATTCCTATGAAGGAATCCGTCTAGGTAGGTACCGCCTCAGGGCCGGTTATTCTGCCGTGAAGCAGTAGTGTGCAAGCATTACTGTGTTTCGGTTTGAAGGGCACTGAGAGCTAGCGTAATCACTGGGCATTTGAGGCTTAAGAACTGATGTCTCAGGGTGACGAGCGCAGTGTGATGTCACACAGAATATTTCTTTCACAGCATTTGTTGTGTGTGGGGACCTTGCACTTACCATCAGGTGAACGTTTTGCTCTTTTCGTCACTTTATACAATTAAAAAAAAAAACGAAAATTATTAATTTTATCACTTGAATTATAAATGCTACATGCTACTGGTATCCCATATTACGATACACGAGCTTTCTGTTCGTAGTATAAGTTTTGTTTTTCTTTTCTATCCAAGTCCGGGAGTCCAGGATACAAACTGTCTCTTAATTAAATTGTTCTTGTATCCGTTTATTCAGTTTCAGTGATGGTGGGTTTTCTATGTACGAATCCGTCTAAGTAGGTACCATCGCAGGGCCAGTTATTTTGCAGTGAAGGAACAGTGTGTAAACATTACCGTGTTTCAGTCCGAAGGGCACTGAGAGCTAGTATAATTACTGCAGATTAGACTTACGAACTGATGTCTGAGGGTGAAGGGCTATATTTCAGTGTGTTGCCACACTGAAATATAGTTGGTGACAAATTATTTGTTGAAACGTTGCACTTATCATCAGGTAATCGTTTAGCTCGGCTTGTCACTTTCTTCTAGAAAAAAATCTAGCTGGCCTGGTCTTGTTAGGCTCAAGTCACTTGCATTTAGCGTTTTCATACATTAATATTTACCTAATTATTTAAACCATTAGTCAATTTGACAAAATCACGTTGGAAAAAAAAATTCAAACAATTTATAAAAAAGTTTATTGTAAAAAATTACCTAAATATTATAATTACAACTAAATAGTCTTAAGGTTATATTACAATGTAAAGTAATTGGCAGTGTAACAATTCTATTTAAAACAGAATCATAGACTATAGTAGGTAACTCGGCTGTTCTTGGAGTATTTTTCTAATTAATAGGTATGCTAGCAGTAAATCTTTAAAATTACATAATAGTTATAACAAGTTATAATAAATTAACTTTAATATATACTAAGAAAGAGTTACACATCCAAAAAAATAACGGAAAATTTTCAACATTCATTTTAACTTACTTTCCTACCATGTATTTTGCCTTACCTAAACAGATTCTTGCTTATTTTTAACCTTCTGTTTAGCTTTCGAATACTGTTTTTGTCTATACCAAAATCACATTGACCTATCAATTATATTTAGTTTTCTATTTTTAACCCTAAAAATATAAATATTAATTCATATACAATGTAAATAATAAAATGCGATGTATACTAAAATGAGCAAAGATGGGCTCAGTGTCACAACATAACAATGCAGGAAAAGTTTGTATAGAGTATTCACATGAGCCGTAGGCAAGAAAACGTAAGAAACTTATTGTATTTAAAAATAATTCAAGCTTTCCTGCTCAACCCCACCTCGCGGCAATTGTGTAAAGTGACCTTAAAAGCTCCAAAGCTCTAGTATCTGACGACGCTTTAAAGTTTGTAGCTTGAGTAGCCGTTCTAGCTTGTGCCAAAGGCCAGTTGACAGCTGTTAGTTTAGAATCTTCATCAGAAAACGATGCTTCTGTCGCGACCTTTTCCACACCTGTATGACTGCTCGGGGTTGTTGTTGGACTTAACGTTGTTGGCACTTCAGTTTCGTCAGCTGTAATACTTTCTGTGGTCGCGGATTGCGATAAAGAGTTAATAGCGCTCGCGTCGAAAATCAAGCTTTTACCCCGTCTACTGCTTTCTAGTCTTTCCGGATGGCTATCCATTCTTCTACTAAATATAGTTGTTTTGATGTATTCGTCATCCGAAGTTGTAGTAGGATACTCGGTTGCTGCATTTTCTTCAGCCACTTCTTCCACATCCTTTTGAGAAACAGCCATTAAAGCTTGCAGCAAAGCCTTTTTGGATGCTTCAGCAGTTGCATTATGATCGTCATCACATGTTTGGATAAGTAGTAAAATTAGTCTTTTAACAGTTTTTGATTTTGTCCTCATCATTACATTCATAAGTTTTTCTGTAGTCGTCGAGTTCATACCCCCCATGATTTCTTTTGCCTTTTCTACAACCTTGTCAGTAATCGTCGTTAACTCTTGCGATGTTTCTGTGGATGTGTCTTTTAACAATCTCCCAAATCTTTCTTGGGTCTTCCCACTGAGTGTGGCTAATTCAATGGCTACCGTAGATGATACCGGTTGCTCGCTTGCTTCTGTATATTCAGGAGTCGGCTGGGTAATAGTCGTTAATGTCCACGAGTTAGTCTGCTGCACTGGAACGGGTCCACTTTGATCAGTACCTGTCGAACTGAGTCCGTCATTTAAAGTAATTGGATCGATGACGACGGTACTTTGCCAGTTCTCGAACGTAGTAGGTAATTGGTACGTAGTCTTGTCGTTATCAGGGGAAGTAAATGTATTGCTGGAAATAGGTGATGAGGTGGTAAGTGATTCCGTCGGATCTTTAACAGATGTGGTAGGTTGATAAGTTGTTGTTGGTGCCGTAGTGGTATCTATATTTGACGGCGTGGGAGCTTCTAAATTTTCTGAAGGCTTCTTAATGTTGTTTTTCGTGTCATCTAAACTGAGTTGTTTTCCTTGTCTTACACTATTACTTTGTGGTGTAATGAACGATTGGCTGTGAGCTCTTTGCAGTTCTTCTTCATTTTCTAATTCAAAACTTTCAGTTTCTGTAAAGTATACAGGCGTGGTCACCGGTATTGTAGTAGAAGATTTAATTCGTTTGCTTTCAAAAATATTACCATTAGTTACAGGTGTTAGTGTAGCATCAACTCCCCAAGCGGAAGGTAGATTTGTTTTTTCACTGTACTCATTCAAAGGCTTAAAGTTTTCATAATTTCCATTTTTTCCGTACTGCGGACTGTTTGGTAAGTAAACATTGTTTTGGAATCCCCCGAATCTCTGAACGCCAAAATTGTTTTCAGTAGTAGAAACCACATTTTCATTAAATTTATTTGATAAGGTGTTTCTTTGATCTGGCACAGTATTTGTAAATGGAACTATCTTGACAGAAATTTCCTTAGGAGGGGCAGCAGAAGTATACGAAGCTGATATTTTACCACAACACCTGAAGGGAGCCCTAATTGACGATGATGATGGTGTTACGATTTCTGTAGTACTTGGAATTGGAGTTGTGGTTGATTCACTAATTGTAGTGTATTCTGTATTAATTTTTACAGACTTTCCTTCCCTTAATGAAGCTAAGGGAACTCTCATTTTCTGATCATCAGAGAATCCAAGAATTTCTTGATCTTCTTCATTGGTAGTAGTTGTAGGCTCAGTATTGTATAATAATTCATCTGTTGTTAACATATCACCAAAACTCGGTGGTGTAGGTCTAATATCTGAAAGAACTTTTCTAAATTGTACAGGGTCTTGTAGATATGCAGAAAGGGCATGTGTAAATACTTGAGCCAATTCTCTTATTTGTGGAGACGTGGCCAACGGATGCTGACTCATCTGTGTTGATAGGTCTTGAGCTAATTCATTGTAAGTTCTATTAGGATCAAATTTCATTTCCTCTAACAGTTCGGCATTAGTGCCGCTATGACCAAACAGGTTACTGTATTTATTAACAGTTTGTCGACTAAATAGAGGTGGTAAACCATCCTCCACGACTTCATATTCGTCGAATGATGAAGTGGTGCTTTCCACGTCTTCAGGCGGTGCTGTGGTTGCAAAATTATCCAATCCGGTAGCATAGTAAATAGCAAGAGAATGGAGAGTTTTCGGCGTTAAAGATGGTGGAACTATAAGACCTGGTCTGTTTGGTAGATTGCCGTAGTACTTCTCAGTCAACGTTGCCGTAAATGTTGGTTCTGTTGGTCCAAATGACTCCGAGTTAAGATTATTTAGCAAACGTTCCTTATATGACGTTTCAGTCGTTTCTGAAAGACGGTTTGTTGTATAGGAGTCTGTTTTATCTGATGAAGAAGTTTCAATGTAGTCGTTTTCTTCGCGTGTTATGTCTGGTACCATGGTGACGGATTCAAAACTGCTTTTAGTTTCAATTGTAAGAGTTTTTTCTTCAGTGTTATTGTCCCGTTTGCTGGTTTTAGCAGCAGCCTCAGCAATTTTTGATGATTGGGTTGGCGTATTTAAAGTTTTATTTTTTTCTTTCTCGATGAAGTCCTTTAGTGAAGACACTCCAGGTCTTGTATATGGTTCCTGTTTGTCATTAACTTCTGTATACCCTTTGTTATGATATGGTATTAAAGTGGCTCGTTTTGTTGTCGCTTCCTCTGAAGATTGTGGCAAATATTTATCTCTGAAGTCATACAGCGTAGTCAATGTAGGGTTAGTTTTGGTTTTATCAGACCCAGATGTAAGATTTGGAGTATAAACTGGATATGGGCGATAGGTTTTACTATATTCTTGTAAAAATTGTCTATTTTGATTGTGAGCGAATGCGGCTGTTTCTGCAGCTACTTGCATTTCCCTGAAGCCAATGTAATCACCTGCTGTTGTTGATCGTCGCGTAGAATAGTCGAATGCTGGTAAAGTGGTTCGTTTTGGAAGATTATCAAAGTTGTTTGCTATTAATTGAACTAAATTTCTTCGCCTCTTTTCAAACGCTGTAGTGGCTTGAGTTTTCTGAGTAGGATTAGTATTTATTTCGGGAACAAAAGTTTGGAAACCTCTAGATGCCTTCGCAGTGTTAACAGGGGCTTCATTTTGAAACCTTCGCTGGTGTCTTACTAATCTTTCAGTGGTACTGGGAATATTGATAGTTGTACGTCTAGAATCAGCCCTAATGTTGGTGTCGCCTAACTGTTGTAAGTCAGGGCTTGTGGTGGGGCTCGGGGTGACCCTATGAGTCTTTTTCTGCTCGTTAGAGTAATATTCGGCACTAGATTCGTAGAGAGCGGGAGAGGAAGCGCAATCCACCTTGAACCACCAGTCACAGATTAAGTGCGACTGGCTGAAGATGGTTCCATTTGGACACAGGAACGAGATCTTGCGAGATGTGTCGCAGATGTGGAAAACCTGGAAAACGATATATTCGTTTATTTAGTAAATTATATTATTTTATTTGCATAGGTTCAATCAACAGACCACAGACTAGGATAAACACATTACATCATAAGTTTACATTGGTGAATCTGAGGCCCTATTACAAGTTATACACGACGCTCACAATATTGAAAAGATAAATACAACACATATACTATTATATTATTTAAAACTTATAAGTACTCCTTAAAAATAACGAATGAAATCATTGTTTTTCAACAAACTGTTTCCGTGTTTGTTTTTCAAACTGTAAATTTTATTATAGACACCGAACATTCACCATAATTATTTTCACAAAATTTAAAGATAAAAGTTATATAGGTAAATCTTCTTATGGTTTACGGTATGGACTGCGCAACATCGCAATTTCTAAATGTATTTGTGTCTGTGGCGTATTTGTAAATGTTGTCTTTATTTATTTCAATTTCAAGCCCGCCATTCGCCTGTTGTCGTGTATCTTCTAGCACAAGTTTTAAAGCTTATTTGGGATAATGAACATGAATCTAAGTAATGTTAATAGCATTGTTAATATCATTTTTATTAAGTAATAAAGGTTAGAATCGTATGAGTTGAGTCGCTGACTTACGACATAAGAGAATCTACCCCGTGGGTGTCGTAAAAGTAGACACAGGGAAAATTAAAACCAAAATATGGGCAGCAGTATCTTTTTGGAATATCTGAATAAATAAACTGCGGTTGCCAACCCGCCTGCCAAGCTTGGCAGCTATGGTGAAATTACCCCAAAATGAGATCTACAAACTTTTATGGCAATCTGTGGGGAAGGCCTATGTTCAGCAGTGGACTAGTGATGGGCTGAAATGATGATGACGATGGTAAAGGTTAGATGAGCCATATAAAGTGAATTGAATGTAAATTTTTAGGTAATTAAAATATTTTTTACCTGGCAGTCAGTTTCCAGGTCAGCATAGTATCCGGTAAGCACATTTTTGCAGTTGAATCCTGTTGTTGGAATGCTTGGAAACGCTGGGAAGTCGACTCCTGCTCTACCGATGACACCTGCAAATTTAAGGTTTTTTTAAGCTCACAGTATGTGGTAGTGTTACAGCCAGTATTTAGATGTACGGCATATAAATGAGTAGTAATTAGTGTGAGTAGTAGCCGTGTGGTGGCGGCTCGTTAAAATAATACTACCACTCCATCTCATCCAATGGATCTCGAAAAAGGCGAGTAAGGAATTAAACTGCACTGTGCACCCAGCAGCGCATGGTGGCGATGGGCTCACCACCTATCACACCAAGTGCATTATATTGTTTTGGTGAAACGTGGATTGTGGCAATCATCTGTTTTTGCAGTGAGTGCCTAGTCTCTGACTACCCCTTATGGGATAAAGTCGTGACTTTAGGTATGTATGTATGTAATTAGTGGTAGTCTCGAACGTGAACTACACCAAATTGTACGACTATTTTCTTAAGCTATTTTTTTAATCTGTTCAAATAAAAATTAAATACAGTTCGTCGGTAAGCGCACTTGAGAACGGCAGCTCCGATTTGGGCAATTTTTTTAAAAGTTCGTAATAGTCCGATGAAGGTTTTGGGAACATTTTTCGTGAACAATGAACTGGAATGGAAACGGATTTTTTTAACGACAGAGTTCGGGAAAATAAATAAAGGAAGTCGGGAAATTCGGACAAACTGCATAAATATTAAACCACGACACGTGTTTCGCCCCAAAACGAGGCATTCATCATCATCATCATCATTTCAGCTCATATTACAGTCCACTGTTGAACATAGGCCTCCCCCATAGATTGCCACAAAATACGGTCCTGAGCCACCTGCATCCATCGACTTCCCGCAAAACCGTGCAGGTCGTCGCTCCATCTAGTGGGGGGTCGCCCTTATTCTAGTTCTGCTGCGGATAACATCGTTGCGGATTTTATCTCGCAGAGAAACTCCGAGCATAGCCCTTTCCATAGCTCGCTGCGCGACTCTGAGCTTCCTCATGCGGCCTGCAGTGAAGGACCACGTTTCGGTTCCGTAAGTCATCACTGGCAACACGCACTGGTTATATACTTTTGTTTTCAGGCATTGAGGTATACTCGACGAGAAGATGTGACGCAATTTCCCGAACGCTGCCCAGCCGAGTTGGATCCGTCGATTGACCTCTTGGTCGAAGTTGGACCTACCTAGTCGGACAATCTGTCCTAGGTATAAATATTCGTCGACAACTTCGATCGTAGTGTTCCCAATAACAACCGGTATAGGTGTGACATGGACGTTAGACATGATCTTCGTCTTGTCCATGTTTATCTTAAGACCTACCTGTTGGGAGACACTATTGAGGTCATTGAGCATAGCGCTGAGGTCCTCCAGCGATTCTGCCATTATGACTATGTCGTCGGCAAATCGAAGGTGAGTGATGTATTCGCCATTGACGTTGATACCGTATCCTTTCCAGTTCAGTAGCTTGAAGACATCTTCCAATGCAGCGGTGAAGAGTTTCGGGGATATAACATCACCCTGTCTTACACCTTTCTGCAATTGGATCGGTTTCGTACTCTGGTTCTGTACTCGGATAGCCATCGTAGCATTGGTATACAAGCACTGCAGCACATCGATATACCGACAGTCAATTCGGCACCGCTGAAGCGACCGTAGCACCGCCCAAATTTCGACGGAATCAAAGGCTTTCTCATAGTCCACATACGCCAGACATAGCGGAAGATTGTACTCCTCGGTCTTTTGTACAATCTGGCGAAGGGTATATATGTGGTCTATGGTACTAAAGCCTTTTCGGAATCCGGCTTGTTCGGGAGGCTGGAAGTCGTCAAGTCTACTTGCGAGACGATTCGTTATGACTCTCGAAAACAGCACGTAGACGCGGCTCAGAAGCGATATCGGTCTATAGTTCTTCAAGAGGGCATTATCGAGTCGAACGAGGCATTATCAAGTGTCATAGCAGACTTTCACCAGATGGTAAGTGTGACGTCTGCCACAAATGCCATGTGTCACCCAGAACATTTCTATGTGACGCCACACTGCGCCCGTCACCCTGAGACATGAGTTCTTAGGTCTCATATGCCCAGTGATTACGCTAGCTCTCAGTGCCCTTCAAACTGAAACACAGTGATTTTTGCACACTACTCATTCACGGCAGAATAACTGGCCCCGGGGTGGTACCTACCTAGACGGATTCCTGCATAGAAATCCTACTACCAGTAAGACTAGTTAGTACAGTTAGTTAACTGTACTAACTGTACAAACGGTATATATAATACTTATATATTACGAGCTAATGCCTGCGACTACGTCATTTTGGATATAGGTATCTGAAATATCCTGTGGAAACTATTAAATTTTCCGGAATAATAGGTATCCTATGTCCGTCTCCAGGATGCAACTGGTGGTAGGATTCCTATGCAGAAGTCCGTCTAGGTAGGTACCACCCAAGGGCCAGTTATTCTGCCGTGAAGCAGTAGTGTGCAAACATTACTGTGTTTCGGTTTGAAGGGCACTGTGAGGTAGCGTAATCACTGGGCATATGAGACTTAAGAACCTATGTCTCAGGGTGATGGGTACAGTGTAGTGTCACACAGAAATTACTGGAATTAACTCCAGAAGGCAAACAAGTTTTCAACGTGAAAACGGTTTGCGGCCTCTCAGGCCTTTCTATAGAGGCACCCCGTAACAGGGGCATCATTGGCCAGTGCCACCGATGCCAACTGTACGGACACTCTGCCCGTAATTGTTTCGCCCGCCCTCGTTGCGTCAAATGCCTCGGGGATCACGGCACTCAGGAATGCGCTCGTACACCCGAAGCGCAAGAACCCCCAAGCTGCATACTCTGCGGCGAGCTGGGACACCCTGCGAATTACCGCGGGTGTGACAGAGCGCCGAAGAGTAAGAAGCGCAGGGGAGGTAAAAATAATGGCCGTAGGAAGGGCCCCGGGGCCCCACAGCCTCAGACTCCCGCTCCTAAACCGGCAACTAAACCCGCGCCAAAAACAACGCCCGCGCCGGCCGCAGCGAAACCCGGTCCCTCTGACGGGACTACCGGGCCGAGCCAAAGCCAGAGCGCCGCATCGGCGCCTAACGCCTGGACGAAACCTCTGCCCATGACGCAGAAGAGCGCAGCCGCTTCACGGCCCGCTCCTCAAATCACAACGCCCAAAATTCAGGGCTCATCAAACTTCGCCGCAGATTTCTCGCTAATTTGCGGCTTCATGCGCAGCATAAATGTTGCGGAGTTATCAAGCTTAGCGCGCAAAATCCGCGAAGCAAAGTCTCCTCAAGACCGACTCATGGCGACCGTAGAGCACATGAGCGTAATCGACGCGATTTGGACGTTTCAATGCGCCTAAAACATCACGCGCCGCGTTGAAAATAAATCACTAATTGTTACCAATGGCGTCCCATATAGGTAGAATTAAACCTCGCTCTCTGACTGTCTCGTATTTTAACGCAAACGGTCTTAAGACGCAGTTAGTTGAAGTCGCGAATTTCCTTCGTGATCATGACATCGACGTTATGCTAGTGCAAGAGACTTTCTTAAAACCTAGTATGCGCGATCCTAAGATAGCCAATTACAAATGCATCCGTAATGACAGAGCGACCGCGAAAGGTGGCACTCTGATTTACTATAAAAAGTCCTTGCACTGTATCGCGCTCGATACTCCAGACTTAATTAATATAGAAACTTCTGCGTGTAGGTTAGCAATGACCGGCCACAGGCCGATTGTACTAGCATCAGTTTACCTCTCGCCATCCAGACAAATATTAGAATCAGATTTAAAATCTCTACTAGATTTAGGTCGTTCTGTTATACTTGCCGGAGACTTGAACAGCAAGCACGGCAGTTGGAATTCCAACGTTAATAACACGAACGGTAATAAACTGTACGATATAGCGGAGAGACTTAACGTAAACGTTATAGCCCCCGAAACACCAACTAGAGTACCGACGCAATTACATCAGCAGCCGGATATTCTAGACGTAGCTATAATTAAGGACGTGAACTTAGCAATAGACTCTATAGTTACGCTTCACGAACTTGAGTCGGACCACCGTCCGGTCATTTTTAAGCTGGGCCAGCCAAATGGTGAGGTCACTCAGACCAAAACCATTGTGAACTGGCGTACCCTTGCAGTCAAACTCGAGGCTACGAGCTCTCAGCACTTAGACGAAATTCCTAATACTATCGACTCGCCAGAGGTAGCCTGCCGAGCGATAAAATCCTTTTCGAATCATCTCAAA
The DNA here is from genome assembly GCA_019845155.1 of Luehdorfia chinensis. Lineage (NCBI taxonomy): Eukaryota > Metazoa > Arthropoda > Insecta > Lepidoptera > Papilionidae > Luehdorfia > Luehdorfia chinensis. The sequence goes on from JAHVAK010000696.1 coordinate 1,202,145, forward strand.
ATAGCCGTCGGAGAATCCTCCCGGAGGGTTACGGTGTCGAGCGATCGACGCTGTAACCTACCGGCGGACCTCCGACGCCTGATTAGAGAAAAGAACCGTGCGACTAAAGCGCACGATAGATATAGAACAGACGAAAATAGACTCAGACTGCGCCTCCTACAAAGGGATGTTAAAGAGCGCTTATCTGAGTACAATCAAGACAGCTGGGACACTATGCTTGGAGAAATCGAGCCGTCGCACACTGCCTACTGGCAGCTGGCACGATCTCTCAAAGCAGAGCCGGTCTCACCCATGCCGCCACTCAGTAGATCTAACGATAACTCGCTCGCCTTCGACGACAGCGAAAAAGCCGAATGCCTCGCAGACAGTTTAGAGAGCCAATGCACTCCGTCTCTCGCGCCTGCGGATCCCGACCACCTGCAGCAGGTAGCCGCGGAACTCGAACGCAGGGCTGCAATACCACCAGTGGGCGAACCACTGCCTCCAGTGACTCTCGACGAAGTCACTAAGATAGTCCAAAATCTTAAAAACCGATCCGCGCCTGGCCTCGACGGCATAAACAACAGGGTGATGAAATGTCTAACTACGCCGTTATTATGTCTGTTAGTCAGTATTTTTAACGCGCTCCTCTCCAGCTGCTCCTTCCCGGACGACTGGAAAGAAGCCGACGTTATAGGCATTCCGAAGCCTAATAAGCCTAGGAACATTCCGTCTAATTATCGCCCAATAAGTCTCCTCAACTCGATGGCTAAGATTTATGAGCGAATTATACTCAGTCGATTAAAAGACTATGTCCTTACAAATAATATTCTTCCAGACGAGCAGTTCGGCTTTCGCCCCGAACACTCGTGCACTCATCAAGTGCACCGCTTAACGGAGCACATCTTAGAGAATTTAAACGACCGCCCTAAGCCTGTAGGCACAGGGGCCTTATTTTTCGATGTCGCAAAGGCATTTGACAAAGTCTGGCACGACGGCTTGTATTACAAGTTGTATCACACTAATGTGCCAGACAGACTCGTGAACATCATACGAGCCTTCTTGTCTAACCGCCTATTTCGCTTTCGGGTAGAGGGAACGCGCTCCTCAAGCCGCCCTCTCCGAGCGGGGGTCCCTCAGGGCTCCTGCCTCTCCCCACTCCTTTTCTCGCTATACACTAGCGATATTCCTAAAGACCCGAAAGTCAATCTTGCGCTTTTCGCAGATGACACGGCCTTGTACTATTCCGACAAGCACAAGGGCCGCATAACGATTCAACTCCAAGCCGCAGCCGATCGCCTAGGCGAATGGTTCCGGAAATGGAGAATAGAGGTAAACCCCGAGAAAAGTGTAGCGATATACTTCTCGAGGGGCACACCAAAGCCCGCTAGACGATGTCACCCAATCGGCAACAATCAGCTAGGCACGATCACCCTGTTCGGACGCCCTATTCCCTGGGAAAAGAGCGTCAAATACCTCGGGGTCACTTTAGACGCAGCGATGTCGTTCGCTGCACACATTAAAAACATACGCAATAGAGCGGCTTTTATCTCAAGCCGTCTATACCCATTAACTTGCTCCTCAAGCAAAATGTGCTTAAGACACAAACTTCGCCTCTATAAGACTTGCATAAGGCCCGTAATGGACTATGCTTGCGTCGCTTTCGCTCACGCGACGGGCAATCAATTAAAGCAGTTACAGAGCGTTCAAAATCGATTCTTGCGAACTGCCACCGGAGCCGGTTGGTATCAACGCAATGTAGATCTTCACAGCGACTGTGAAATGCCTTTAATCTCTGAACACTTTAGAGAATTATCACGGCGGTTTTTCGAAAAAGCCGCGGTTCATTCAAACCCGCTGGTGGTTAAAGCAGCAAATTACCGACCAAACAGAAACGCGACCGAACGCAAACGTCGCCCGCGAAACGTGCTAGACGACACGGACGTCTCAGCTCTTCCTGACCACGATACTGTCAGTCACGATCCAAGCCACACTGTACACACAGTCAATAGCTTTAATATAACACACACCACGACGCGCGACCGCCGTAGAGAGCGGCGCGCAATAGTCAATAATCACATCGCGTACACAAGATTCACCCGTGTTCCAGGGCGGTTCTCACCGCCCAGAGTTACCGACACACAAGTCGACAGTCCGAATGGACGCGCGCAGCCTCCTTCGGACGGTCAGTAGACGACTTAAAATGTTTAAGATTTTCGAAATCGCGAAAGCACGCAGCGAACGCGACACAGTCCGAACTTCGAGGGTTTTGTAGGAGTTTTTATTTATTTATTTATTTATGTTTGGGTCAAACCAAACCTGGCACACGGGCCCCTGGCCCGCGAGCACAGTATCCGATGAAGCTGTAAAAGCCGAGACGGCTAACAGCAATTACATCACCGAAAATATATACACAGAAATTTTCTGGGTGGCACAGCATTTGTTATAGGCAGACGTTGCACTTACCATCAGGTGAACGTTTTGCTCGTTTCATCACTTTATGAAATAAAAAAAAAATGCAAGCCATCTCTATGCCGAACTTTGTCAAGATCGATTCAGCAGTTGAGCTGTGAAAATCTAACAAACAGACAGCGAGACAGAGAGAGTTACTTTCGCATTTATAATATTAGATGGATTTGTTCCTCATTTCTTACCTTGATGCTCCACAACGTCCAAATCTGGTTGGCTGTTAGCGGGTATCAAACGCTTCACAAGAGCCTTGCCTTCGGTATAAGCTTCGAACCCTGCGGCACCCATCACCTGTGCGATTGCCTGCAAGCTCTCCGCACTAGGGGCCGCCGCATTCAGTTCTTGGTTGTAGGTCGAGTCCTAGGAGAATTACAATATTATTAATTTTCATAGCATTATGTTAAACACGCTTTAAAATTTAGCGAGCGACCGGATTTCGGTTCCTTGGACCGACACTACTAAAATTTTGGTTCGTTACAACCTAAAATTGTAAAATTCTGCGCTGAATGAAAGCATCGTGAGCAAACACGCATGAGATTTTAAAATATTTCGAATATATGTCAAGTCCACTCACTGTTTTAGATATATTTTAGTCCCATTAGTGTTTGTGTTAGTAATGTTTTTATTAGTAAGTATTTAAAATTATGAATTTGCACATTGTAAAGCATCTATAACAATGTGTCTCCATGCCTTGGCTTGACTGGGAGAGAATACCGAAAGGCATTAAGTCCGCCCTTTATATCCGTTATTTTAAAGAAGGTGAATACAATAAATAATAATAAATAAATAAACTGTGAGGCATCACAGCAAGCTCTTCCTGGCTTATAAGCTCTTACAAAAATAGGAGGAGGCTTAGCAGTGGGATATTTTTGGATAGTTTCATTGTTCCTTTTTGTTTGGTAAGAGATCTAGCTACGAGTATTATTATATCTAACTATAAACCACTTTTGCATACGTTAATATATACGTACGTACACTAAACGGGTAGGATTTAACAAATTGGCTGATTTTGCAACTTTCGGTTACTACAAGAAACTTTTGTTTTCTTTGAATTATCCATAAGTCGATATAACAGAAAAATGTTTGTTTTTTAAAAAATGACGAAACGAGTAAGACGTTTACCTGATGGTAACTTCAACGTCTGTCCATAACAAATGCTGTGCCATCCAGAATTTTTCTGTGTGAAACTACACTGCACTCGTCACCCTGAGACATAATTTCGTAAGTCTCATATGCCCAGTGATTACACTAGCTCTCAGTGCCCTTCAAACCGTACCACAGTAATGTTTTCACACTACTGCGTCACGGTAGAATTACTGGTCCAGTGGTGGTACCTACCTAGACCGATTTCTGCATAAGAATTCTACCGCCAGTTAAATCTACTGTTGAATAAAAGGGTCTCACTATCATCCCAAATTCGTTACCCTTGGCAGACCGATTGACGTCCAGTACCAGATAACTCGTACCTTAGACGCTGCGCCCGTCGACGGTCTTGATAATTTAGGCATAATTATGTGTGGGATGGACCATACGCAGGAGGCAATGCGATTTTTTGTATTGTGACTTTTACTACAATGCAGTTGTCTAACGAATATGTATAAATAAAATAGCACCACCAAAAACCATCCTCCTGTGAAAGCATTTACGGGGTCGTAGATTCTCTAATGCCGTAACCACACAGCGTACCGATGTCCTCTTGGTCGACCTGTGAGCTATCAACTGCGCAGCAGATATTATAGTGCCACAAGTATCCATGTAGTACTGACTGAAGTGGCAATGGGCTGGACACATCTGTCGCATAAGCGACAACCGTTGAAGTAGGCGAATCCTGGAGTAGAGACCACGTTTAGGCAAACGTAGTGTGGGGCGTCCCCTGGCTAGATGGTGCGACGATCTGCGCAAGGCTGCTGGCAGAAACTGGATGCGTGAAGCCGAAGATCGGGCTAAATGGACTGTCGCAGGCTGATGATGATGACGTATCAAAGTTAACACAGAGCATTTCGTTTTTTTTAATTGGAAAGAGTGACGAAACGATCAAAACGTTCACTTGATGGTGAGTGGAACGTTATGTCACCCCACAAATGCTACGTCACACAGAACATTTCTGTGTGACACCACTGCGCCCGTCACCACAACAGTCCTTAAGTCTCACATGCCCTGCGATTACGCTAGCTCTCAGTGCCCTTCAAATCGAAACACTGTAAAGTGTGCACACTACTGCTTCACGGCAGAATAACTGGCTTGTGATGCTACCTACCCAGACGGATTCCTGTAGAGGAATCCTACCACCAGTAACAGTAAGTACTTACTCGTCCCAACCTACCCTTGACAGATGTAACGCTCATGCGATAAGGTTGGCTCATGCTGGCTGAGCTTTAAGGCTAGGATTCGAGTCAGGTACTCTTACCACTAGGTAATGTGATCACACCGGACTCAACTACATCTATTTACTAGCCTTAAATGAAATACGCTTTTAAGTAGAAAAGGTTGCTGTATCTACTGGTGGGTAAATCGTATGGCAAGGCCAAGAGGTTCAGATTGACAATGTATCAGGAATCACTCACCCTCCTCCTCTGAGCTGTTCTTCGAGCACTGTCGCATGATTGTAAGGAACCTGAAATTATAAAAAAGTCGCATGAATATTACTGTTGCAAGAACAGCGTAAAACAGATGTCTTCCGAATTTTTTACCACGGCGACAACTTCCGAATACTGTCGGAAGATATCGATTGCGCAGGAGATATTATAGTGCTACAAGTGGACGCCTAAAGGCACTCACTCGTCCATAACTACCCGCGCCCTGAAACGCTCATGCCTTTAGGATAGGCTAGGATGCAGTGTCAGAAATACGGGAACAATCCCAACACAATCAGAACCGAAAATCAATTTATGCTTAAGCACAAATGTTAGTTTCAGTGTGGATTCGAACGCTGTACCACTAGGCCATGCGAAATGGTAAGTGGTGAGTGTGTCTTGTCAAGGTGTCGTAAGAGGCGAACAGCCTTTATTCGGGCAGATCAACACCATAATATGCGATGCTGAGAGTCAGATTTTTTTTGACTCGTACCAAAATATCGGTGACGTGGTTCGTCACCCGTCACGTCTCACTACTCGAAAAAGTGAGCTAAATGTGTAAACTCTGCCGACCCTTATATGGGAATAAGGCGTGACTACTTTCAGCATGTATAATTTAAGCAAAAATGATATTTTTTTGCAAGCTTTCATTTGTGAGAGCTAAGTCCAGTCTTCAAATATTGCTAAGGTACTTGTGAAAATAAGTCTATAGAGCCCAAAGCTGACGGAGGTATCCTTTTTAGTTTAGGAGTTATTGCATTATCACCGAAGCCAAATTTTAGCTCAATCAGACATTTGAAATGGAAAGATATACGAAGAAAGCAAGTTGAATAAAGGCTTGTAATACAGTCGCGAATGTTCTTTGTCAATGCAAATAAGTTTTATTTTAATCCGATCTGAAGGACCATACTTTCTTTAAATCTCTAACCGGAACAAAATGACAATCAAGTTCACTATAACGATATGCGGTTTCAAACAATGCGATCGGTAATGCTAAGTGACTCAGCATATTGTTCGGAGGCTATTTTGTGTACCTGTCTGTGTGTGTGTTACTATGTAACCTGTCATCGAACTTTCCTCGCCGATGCCGGCCTTTTGTAGTTATCGAAACTGATATGAAGTGTGTTTTATAAAAACTTGCACTTTTTTTGTAATTTGTTTGAAGTAGGTACATATACAATGCAGACACATTTACACGTACAAAACAAATAAAAGACAATGATTTAATGATGGTAGGATTACTATGCAGGAATGAACGTAAATAATGTAAGTTTTATTTAGTTTAATTTAATGTATTTGTAACACATATTATATAAATACATTTTAGGTCTCTGCACTTCATATAAACTTTATTTATGCCAAGTCTCACACTCCGTGGGCGCAATATGCTTAAAAAGGGTACAAAGTTTCTCTTCTCGTTTTAAAATTTAAATCAAATTTCTAATAATGTTGAGTCATCTAACTCAACAGCACAGGTGAGGCGGGGGACGTGAGGAGCGGGGGACATACGTCGCATCTACCGGCTGATCCAAGCGGCGTCGCGGCGGGCGAGTCCGCTGTTACGCCTCACAATCCATTGGTCCTTCGAGCCGGATCAATGAAACGACGATGGCTCAGTGGCGAGATAGTAAAAGAGTGGACTGTATAAATAAATTTATAATTTTAAACTGCACCACGGTTGTCGTTAAACTACGGTACAAAGGTTAATATGCGTGTGAGTGCTTCTTGTGACGTGTAACAGCTGACTCGCCCGCCGCGACGTCGCTTGGATCAGCCGGTAGAAGCGACGCGTGTCCCCCGCTCCTCACGTCCCTCGCTTCGCATATACTCGTATATAATTTCGATGATGTAATTGCTGTTAGCCTTTAAGGCTTTTAAAGCTTCATCGGATACTGTGCTCACGGGCCAGAGGCACGCGTGCCAGGTTTGGTTTGAACCAAACATAAATACATAAATAATACTCCTACAAAAACCTCGAAATTCGGACTGTCGCGTTCACTGCGTCCTTGCGCGATTTCAGATACCTCAAAAGCGCCTCGCCTGTGCTGTTGAGTAAGATGACTCAACAAATAACTATATATAAGTATCACTTCTGTCACCTGATGTCCTTAACAGCAGCGCTGCACTAAAATTGTGTATTGGAAAACTCTGTGTTCTATTTTTTTTTTCTTTGGTTACACTCTACAGACTTGTGGTCCGTACTCTTTTTAATTTTGACTTCTATTGTTTTTCCCTTTGTTTTATTGCATCTGTTCACTCTGCAGTACAATGTATGACACATCTATATATAATTTCTCAAAAGTATTTTTCATGTGTGAAATATCTCCCTCAATACTGTATCAAAATTAATGTTTGTACACCATTATGAAGATGATTTTCCCCTTTAATGACCAAAAATAAGAGAATGTTTTAAAATTAATGCTTTTGTTAAAAGAAAAGATTGAAAGGATTTAATTAATGAAATTAATTGTAGAAGGCGACATCTCTTGACAATCTGTTCAATTAACATGCACGTTGTTTACATGCTTTAAAAAAGGCAGAGGGCGCCATCTGTATATGATCACGTTACCTTGTGAAATATTCGCAAGGGTTAGCTAATATTTGTAATGTTAACTGGAAATTTATAATTTTCACTCTGCTGACCAGCTTATGCTTTTGTTATTTTAACATATTTTTACTTATTATGTCAGAATATTATTATTTTATACTCGGAATTGGTTCATAAGACTTATATGCCTCGTAATTACATCGGTTTCAGTGTCCTATTCACAATTAATGCACACCATTGCTTTTTAATCGTTTAACAATTATGTTTCTACCGACACTTTAATAATACAGTGTTCTGTATTATATTTACTGGTGGTACGATCGCGTGGCTTAGTGGTCAGAGTACCTGACTTCTAAGCCGAAGGTCCTGGGTTCGGATTCCAGCTGGAGCAAACATTTGTGCTAAAACACCAATGATTGGTTTCCGGGTCTGGTTGTGTTGCGATTGTCCCCGTGTTTCCGATACTGCATCCTAGCCCGCCTCCGATCTTATTGCATTGGGCGCGAGTAGGTTCGGACGAGTGAGTGCTTCTGTGTTTGCGCGGACACTTGGGGCACTATAATATCCTGCGCAGTTGATAGCTCTCGACGGTATTCGGAAGTTATCGCCGTGGTCGAAATCGGCAAGGAGAATATCATCGTCACTAGCGGTAGAATGCCGACTCGGTTAGTATCACCGCAGTGCCGCCTTGAAGGAGAACGGTGCAAACATTACTCTGTTTCGGTCTGAAGCAGCTTTTTAGTAAACCCCCACTCTTGTACGTCGACTAATTATGTACATTGTTAATACTTTTCTAATGTGTAGCAGTGAATCATCATCATCATCATTTCAGCCTGACTAGTCCACTGCTGAACATAGAACTCCCCCATAGACAGCCACAAAAGTTTCTAGCTCTCATTTTGGGGGGATTTTTTCATAGTTACCACGCTTGGCGGATAAGCAGCCGCAGTTTATTTAATCAGACTTTAATTTTCTCTTTGTCGACTTTTACGATACACACGGGATGAGATAGGATGGAAGATTCCATACGGCTTTCACCATAATAGTGGCTTTAATTGTAAAGATTAAAGTTGTATTTTTAAAACCTTTTACCACCAACCTAACTACTGTAGTGTCGAAATTATAACAGTCTCGGAGTTATTTCGTTGCTCAAAATGTTCTTAGGTAATTTTGGAGCGTATTACAGTAAAGTATATACAAATAACGTGTGAATAACTCTTTGTGTAAAGTATTGCCTTTGCTTAACCGATGTAGAGGTAATTATTAATGGGTTATTTACCAACACACCAAATTCATTTGAACGTAAGAGTAGCACTGTTTTTTTTATTGTATAAAGTGACGAAACGAGCAAAACGTTCACCTGATGGTAAGTGCAACGTCCGCCTACAACAAATGCTGTGTCACCCAGAACATTTCTGTGTGACACCACACTGAGCCCGTCACCCTGAGACATTAGTTCTTAAGTCTCAAATGCCCAGTGATTACGCTAGCTCTCAGTGCCCTTCAAACCGAAACACAGTAATGCTTGCACACGACTGCTTCACGGCAGAATAACTGGCCCTGGGGTGGTACCTACCTAGACGGATTCCTGCATAGGAATCCTACCACCAGTAAATAATAAATATAATTGCGAGTGTTTTTTATATAACAGTGTCTATTAGCATTCGAAACATAATCGTACAGATGAATTCAACAGCCTTTATGATGTCATATTCTCCATATACTGGCATATAATACGTACCAATAACCGTAAGCCGCGTGAAATGTCTTTCCTCTATTAAGAGTTATGAAGCTAGAAATTATATAACAACATAGTGTTATGTTGGTAGTAAATCAGTATGAACGCAAAATATGTTTTGCGTTTGTCTGTATGTCGTCTGCATTCGTTTGTGGTTTTGCTTACTAATTTGTTCGACTTTAACGAACTTAGGAATTTGTTATTATTGGTATATTACCGCCTCATTTTCTGTGTGTCGTTCTTCAAAGATGTGTACAGCAATGATTGAAAAAAAAGACCCACAATGGGATTTCTCACCTATCGTATCGTATTACGAGTGGTAATACGATACGATAGGTGAGAAATCATCTCATCTCATCCAATGGATCTCGTAAAAGGCGAGTAAGGAATTAAGCATGGTGGCGATGGGCTCACCACCTGTCACACCAAGTGCATTATATTGTTTTGGTGAAACTTGGATTGTGGCAGTCATCTGCTTTTGCAGTGAGTGCCCAGTCTCTGACTACCCCTTATGGGATACAGTCGTGATCTTATGTATGTATGTATGTTTTTACAGACGTAAAAGTGTGTGTTATTGTTCTGTTTTCCATTTGGGGCTGGGACAGAATACCAGTAGTGTACACCATGTGTGTGACAAGACCCTTTTGTCTAAAACAAGTTTTATATTCAATATTATTAAAATTAAACTTTTTGTAAACCTTTTTTGTATTATTATTATTAAATAAATTGAAATAACAGTAACAGCCTATAAATGTCCCCCTGCTGAGTACAGGCCTCCTTTTTATTATGAGAGGGTTTGGGAGTCACATGTTCTGGAAATATTTATCTCAGACAAATATTTACAGAGAAATATTTTTATTTCCTCACGATGTTTTCCTTCACCGTTGAACACGTGGTAAATCAGCACTTGATATTGCAGAACAATTTTAGAGGTGCCGGCACCGGGGATCGAACTTAGATCACTCGCGTGTTATGAAATTTAAGGCGAGCGTCTGCCACCCGTAACCCAAGATTTGTGTTTTTTTCGAAAGCGTTAGTTCCGGCTGGTACTCGAATCCAGGACTCGAGGCCTAGATGTGTATACTCCGTTACCGGAGTATATTGCCGTGGTCGAGACTAATAAGAGAACCTTATCGTAAGGTTATGATTCCTCTGATTGTCAGTTAATCTAGAAAAGTGGATGAACATTTGACATTCTTATATACAATTGTATTAAGATAAACGTTACAAAAGCCAATTGAACGAATAACTATAAGATAATCTAAGATCTTGCGATAAGACAAAATGTTAGTAAGATGCTGCATGTTCAAATTTTTAAGAATCATCAGGACGCGAATAATGGTAAGGTACTAATGATGTTTTGAAAGCATTCGCTGAGGCAATCTCTGTGGATCATCATGAAATCACCGAAGATGCAAATTGATTATTTGCGGCATTCTGATATTTCTCTATTGGTATATCTTATTGCATTTTAATGATCATTAGCGATATACTTTTGCCGCATAAGGATTTAATGGTATGGTTATTGAAATTTATCTTGTTTAATTCATGATTACGAATCATTGGACTGTGTAATTTATTTTATTAACAGTGAGAATTTGGACAGACGCAAAAGAGAGAGAAAAAGAAAAAGAAAAAACTGAAATAATCAGTGTTTTAGAAATATCATGTATTGACCATAGACGGTGAATGGAGTTATGTGGGCAACTGTACAGCTGAAATGACTGAGATATTAAAGTGAATATTATACATAAAATAATACTGAATCCGTCTAGGTTGGTACAATTGTGTTATAATAAACTTTTCATACGAATTGAGTTTTTTTTCGGAATACTATTCTATATAGCATTAGTCCGCGTCGTCAACAAAAGGGCTTACGAATATCAGACTTAAGAACTAATGTCTCAGGGTGATGAGAGCTGTGTAGTGCCACAATAAAATGTTCCGAGTGACACAGGATTTTTATGGGCAGACGTTGCACATAACACCGGGTGAACGAATTATGTGTCTCGTCACTATCTTCTATTGAAAATACCTTCTTCTCGACTTCAACTCTAATCTCGTTTTATAGGGAACCGACCAACATTAATCATTATGTTCCCGAAGATGCCCCGGATTAACTATGACATCATGAAGTCTAACACGCCCGAATTATCAGGTAGTAAATAGTAAAAGTTAAGCCCGATAAAATACGTTAGTTAATTTATGTTCAATGTAGTAAAGTAGAAAAAGATGAATTAGAAAAGTAAAATTGTGATGAAATTTGAACTGAAGATTCTGGAGGTGAGCATGTTGCGCGACATAAAATAAAAAAAATCATTTTTTTTTATTGTATAAAGTGACGGAACGAGCATAACGTTCACCTGATGGTAAGTGCAACGTCCGCCCACAACAAAATCTGCGTTACCCAGAATATTTCTGTATGACACCACACTGCGCCCGTCACCCTGATCCGTCAGTTCTTAAGTCTCAAATGCCCAGTGATTACGCTAGCTCACAGTGCCCTTCAAACCGAAACACAGTAATGCACACTACTGCTTCACTGCAGTATAACTGGCCTGGGGTGGTACCTACCTAGACGGATTCTTGCATAGGAATCCAACCACCAGTATATAGACAAAATGAAAGAGCCATAACGGAATCGTTCGTCACATTATTTTCAGATAGTAGGTACATATGTAAATAAATAATATATACTCACTTAATGTTAGTAGTGTTAAGAATATCATGGTGCTGGTGTCCATTTTCTTCCACAAGTTCTCACACCGCCACCGCATCACTGACCTGAAAAAACACAAGTTTTAGTAAACAAATTGTCACTAATATTATTACGAATATTCCAGAACATTGTATCTTCCCATAAATCTTAACTTGTGATAGCTAAGTTTCTAGATTTAAGTACGAAGATTGTGTATCACCGTCAATGGTAATTTAATAATATACTTTAATACTTTCTAGGCGCTCTAGAATATTCGACGGCCTATTTGAGCGTGACTTGAGTGCGATCTGGATAAGCCTCCTCCTCCGGGCCTCTGGCCCGCGAGTCTCTTCCGACCAAGCTGTAAAAGTCGCCGGGCTAACAGCGTATTTCAAATTAATAAGTTGTAAACAAAAGTCATACTTTTTTATGAGGCCTATGTTCAGCAGTGGGTTTCAAATGTCGCTAGGGCTATGGCACTTGACAAAACAAATCCAACGAGCCCAAATATGATGAAGCCATCTTGCTTAATTGAGGAGTTCCTATGACCGACTTCCGGCTTTCACATCATACCAGCTCCATTCTCCAGAAGACGATGGCGTGGGGAGTCCACCATACTGCTTCAGTGCGGATTGGATTTTCGGGATTTCGGGGCATTACTTAATGACATATTACGTTGTAATAATAAGTTGTAATTATATAGTTTCGCGTCCAAAAAATGGCAAAAAATGTCGATCGTTTACCTGATGGTAAGTGGAACATCTGCCATAGCAAATGCTGTGTTACGAAGAAGCAAAAGACAAAGTCACTGAGTCAGTTATTAAGCCTCATACGGATGTCTCAGTGACGAGTAATTACACTAGCTCTCAGTGCCCTTCAGACCGAAACAGTAATGTTTGCACAGTACTGTTTGGCGGCAGAATAACTGGCACAGCGATGAATACCTAGACGCATTCCCCCATTCGAATCCTACCGCCAGTAAGCACATATTATTAAAATTAGCGGGATTGAAAGGCGTGCACAAATATAAACGCATTTGTCACACGAACCATCAGCACGAACTTAGCACACGTAACTTGTTTATCAAGATCTGCCGCGCCTCTTTTGTGCAGCGTGGGATTATAAATTCGCAAACTTCGATGAAATCTACTCATCATTGCAAAGAACAGGCTTTCGTTTTGGATCTATCTCACGGATCAAGACTAATATAATAATAATACTAATACATTAAATAATTATTTTAAAATAATTTATTTTAAAATAAAAATTCATCGGTTTAAATTTTTACTCATAGCTCACATTGGTCTTCAGACTTTAACCCTGGTGGTAGGATTCTATGCAGTTATGCAAGTTATTCTGTATTGAAGCAGTAGTGTGAAAAATTACTGTTTACGTTTGAAGGGCACTGTGAACTTGTGTAATCACTGGGCATATGAGACTTATGAACTGATGTCTCAGGGTGATGGACGCAGTGTGGTGTCGCACAGATATGTTCTGGGTGGCACAGCATTTGCTATGGGCATACGTTGCACTTACCATCAGGTGAACGTTTTGCTCGTTTCATCACTTTATCCAATTAAAAAGAAACCACAATAATTAACGTATAAGTTAGCACACCATTGCTTTACGGCAGATTAACTTGCCTTGCGGTGGTACCTATCTAGACGGATTACTGCAAATGAATCCTACCATCAGTAGTTATTTACATTGAATGTATATTTTTTTTAAATTCACTGGATCGCAAAACATTTCTCCCTCTTGAGAAGAACCAGGAAGGATCCCAGCGGGCAGACAGTCATGATCGTTGAAGATGATAATCATGAATCCACACTAATATATAAATGCGAAAGTAACTCTCTCTGTCCCTCTGTTTGTTTGTTACCTTTTAACGGTTCAACCGCTGAACCGATCTTGATGAAATTTCGCACAGAGATAGCTTGCATACTGAGAACGGACATAGGATAGTTTTTATCCCGGAAAATGAAATAGTTCCCACGGGATATTTAAAATACCTTTTTCCACGCGGACGAATTCGCGGTTGCCAACTAGTTAGTAATAAATAAAGACAAGAAAGATTTCTGAGCGCGACTCGCTAATCGTGCTGTCTCATACAGCTTTATTCGCCCACAATTAATACATTCGCGTTGTCGTGGGCGACTTTCACTGACCTCTGAACTTAGTACTGCAACATTGTTACTTTCTATAAACATATTCGACATGTTAGTATTTACAGTATTAGTGTATATTATAAGCTGGTTTTTGATTTAATTATATTTTATCAAAAAAACCGACTTCCATGCAGCAGCTCCTATCGCGCTTATGCGAATTAAGAGTTTCATGTTTTCCTCATGGATCTCATAATCAAAAATTGATCAAAATTATATGGGACCACCTCTATATAACCAGACGAACTGAGAGCCAACTGCCTGCATAATTGAAATTTCAACGCTTGCAATGAACTTGTCTTATTATTGACTGAGAAGTTATCTAACAACGAAAGGCACCAAATGATTATAAGATCGCTTACGTCTTCAATCATAAAAGTCAGAGTTCAACAGTCGAAATCGGGTAACCTGCAGTTACAAAACTGAGTATAAAAAGCTTCTGAACTAATTACATGCAAATAGGAAGGATTGTCTGATGGCACAAATTATAAGCTGTCCGCGGGAAGTCGAAGATACTTTATTGCAGTGGTTCTTGAACTTTTCCTGCAATAGAAAAGTTCTCAAACATTTTCGCAACTCTTTTCTTTATTGGAGAAGTGACAAAACGAGCAATATGTTCACCTGATGGTAAGTGCAACGTCTAAAGTAAAGTAAAGTTTCAGCCTATAAATGTCCCACTACTGAGCAAAGGCCTCCTCACATTTTTGAGAGGGTTTTGGAGCTAGGAAGAATCCGCCACGCTGCTCCAATGCACCCGCATACACATGTCTTCGAAATATTTTTAATTTCTCAGACATGCAGGTTTCCTCACGATGTTTTCCTTCACCGCCGAGCACGTGGTAAGTCAGCACTTAAAATTGCAATTAACAATTTTAGTGGTGCCAGCACCGGGAATCGAACCCAGGACACTCGCGTACTATGAAATTAAAAGCGAGCGCCTAGCCCCTGAGCTACCACGTCTGCCCATAACAAATGCTGTGTCACCCAGCACATTTCTGTGTGACACCAAACTGCGCCCGTCACCTTGAGTCATCAGTTCTCAAGTCCCATATGCCTATTAATTACGCTAGATCTCAGTGCCCTTCAAACCGAAACACGGCAGTATTTGCACAACACTGCTTTACGGCTGAATAACAGGTCCTGGGGTGGTACCTACCTAGACGGATTACTGCATAGGAATCCTACCACCTTTAACCTTTATAATCATCCGGATTTTTTTGTGGAAGCTGTCATCCGCCATTCGTTATAAAGTAGAAGATCTGTAAATGTTTAACAGTGCATTTACTTTCCAAATTGTCGCGGAACAACTATTCAGAATCAACGGAACACTTGTGTTTGGGAATCTATGCGTTATTGCATTCCATCAACTATATACACAATAGTTATAATCCCAGCCGAAGCCAAAAATTGTGCAAAAACACAAATTGTTGGTTTTCGGGTCTGGTTGTGTTGTGATTGTCCTCGTGTTTCTGACACTGCATCTTAGCCTACCTCCAATCTTATCGCATCAAGACGAGTGAGTGCCTCTGTGTTTGCGCGTACACTTGTGGCACTATAATATTTCCTGCGCAGTTGACAGCTCTCGACAATATTCGAAAGTTGTCGCCGTGGTCGAAATCGGCCAGGAGAATATCATAATATATCACCAGTTATAATATGGATAGATAAACTATGGACTTCTTGGGCAGAGATTAGTATGTACGTAGATTCTTACTATGTACGATTTACATCAGTATCGATAGCAATGTCATCTAAAAAACCGCTATCTCTCATCACTTACACTACAGGCGGGTTCCTATCAGGCGGGCGGTAGCGACTATCGGCGCGATCTTTGATGTTACGACATGTCGCGTTTTCGACGAGTTTCCCATGTATTTACCTGCTCGTCACGAGTCCGATCCGAAGTCCGATTGCTATACGATGCGATAGTGCTGACGTTTGTTGTGGGAAAATTTTATTTATAAAGAAATTGTAACGTAACAGAATACAATACGTTTTTTTTCATTTAATATTAATACTACAACCTATTAGACGCTATCTGCTTGGCTCAGGCCGGGGAGAGTCCTCCACACTGCTTCTCTACAGGTTGCCGAACTACTGTGGTGTGCAATATTTTTATATAGATTTCAATATTAATTTAATGCCAGTTTCCACATAATGTTTTTAGTCAATAAGTTACTGTGATCGTGAGTGAATTATGAAGACCGCGTAGCCTAATGGTCGAAGCACCTAAGGAAGTTCCTGGCGGTCCTGGGTTCTAACTCAATCCGGAGATATAATTGGTTCAAATCACACAAATTGGCCGTGGTAGCTCAGGGGCTAGGCGCTCGCTTTAAATTTCATAGTAGGCGAGTGACCTGGGTTCGATTCACCACTAAAATTGTTAATTGCAATTTTAAGTGCCGATTTACCACGTGCTCGGCGGTGAAAGAAAACATCGTGAGGAAACCTGCATGTCTGAGAAATAAAAAAATATTTCGAAGACATGTGGACTGCACATGATGCCAACCCGCCAAAAGAAAACAATGGGGAGTGGGTGATTGAGTGATTGAATGCTAGCTATGTGCGTTTATGTACATGTTTCTTTATTACCTTATTTATCACCAGTGATTATTTTTCAAGTCTTCGTAAGTTCAATTTAACATTACATTTTCATATAATATTTTCCAAATTTTTTTCGATGTACAGAATTGGCTTTCCAACAGTTTTATTATATGGTAAGATCTAATTTGCTAATGTACCAGCCTACCGCTACGTTGGAGTCGCGAGCCGCGTTTTCTAATTTAATGTAACCTGTCTTTGTTTAATTTAAAAACCCAGTTTGGGATTTTCTAGAACTGTATTACTTGGCATATCGATGGTGATCAATCAATTCTCTTTATTGTAAACAATTACAAAAATAAAGACGAAGTACTATATAGCTAGAGCCGTGGTAGCTCAGGGACCTGGTGCTCGCCTTTAATTTCATAGTAAGCGAGTAACCTGAGTTCGATCCCCGGTGCCAGCATCTCTAATATTGTTCTACAATTTTAAGTGCTGATTTACCACGTGCTTAGCGGTGAAGGAAAACACCGTGAGGAAACCTGCATGTCCGAGGAATAGAAATATCTCGAGGACATGTGAAGTCCGCCAACCCGCATTGAAGCAGCGTGGCGGATTCTTCCTAGCTCCAAAACCCTCTTAGAAATGAGAGGAGGCCTGTGCTCAGCAGTGGGACATTTATAGGCTGAAACTTTTACTACATAAGTTAAGGTACAAAAGGCGGTCCTATCACTGAAAGCGATTTCTTCCAGACAACATTAGCGCAGAGAACTGAAACAGAGGATGGTGTACTAAACAATATAAATTTATAAAACCACTAGATGATAGTATCTCATGTTAAACGCGACAGACTTAAGGTAAACGATTAACAACGACAGAGTAGTGAAAGCACGGGTTAAATTACCTGGTAATGAGCTTTGACAAGGTTTTTGAAGGAAAAGGTGAATCAGCACGTCGTATCTATTTAAGCAGTTAAGACTAAATAGTCTTTAACTGGGATTACAATGATAACTAACGATTCAGCTCCCTGGTACAACGATCGTTGTGCCAAGGGTTATTTTTTTTACCAAGTTTATTTCAGTCGCATATATCGCATATGCGTTTACAGGTTGATTTTTTTAAACGATGTTTTACACTTAGTTTTCCACTTTAATGTCTATAGAAGGCATGTAACTAGTCTATACAAACCAACTTGTTTTTTAAAGACTTATTAAAAATTAACATATGTATATAAAAAAAAAACAATTTTTGTGTTAGTAATTTGTATTAATATGATGATGATGTTCTCCTAGCCGATTTCGACCACGGCGACGACTTCCGTCTACTGTCGAGAGCCATCAACTGCGCAGGAGATACGAGTATTATAGTGCCACAAGTGTACGCGCAAACACAGAGGCACACCCTCGTCCCAACCTATTCGCGCCCAATGTAACGCTGATGCGATAAGATCGGAGGTAGGCTAGGATGCAGTGTCAGAAACACGGGGACAATCACAACACAACCAGACCCGAAAACCAACAATTTATGTTTTAGCACAAATGTTGGCTCCGGCTGGGATTCGAACCCAGGACCCGCGGCTTAGAAGTCAGGTACTCTGACCACTAGGTGTGGATGATATATAAACCCCTAGATGATATATAGACCGCGTGCGGTCTATATATCATCTAGGGGTTTATATATTATATATCATCATCATCGTGATATGAAATCATTGTCCCCTGTTGAACATAGGCCTCCATAGATTGTCACAAAAGGCCGTCCTGAGCCACCTGCATGCATCGACTACCCGCAAAAACGTGCAGGTCGTCGCAACACTGCGTTTGCCGGTACGAAGTTGCCACTCTAGAACCTTTCTTCCCCAACGGTTATCGGTTCTGCGAGCTATATGGCCGGCCCATTGCCACTTCAGCTTGCTAATCCTTGGGACTATGTTGGTTACTCTAGTTCTGTTCTATATTATACTAACTGACGCGTTAGTGTAAAAACACAAAAATCTAAATCTTCCGATGTTATCACGGTCGTTCAGCACAGGTAGGTCACTACGAGTGTGTCTCTCGTGTATATATAATAGTTGATAATATTTGGAGTATCGCTACTTTATGTTTCATTGTGTGAGAGTACTTTAGTCCCGATTAAGGCCACCTAGTTAGTTTTAGCGTTGCATTATCATGAGAAATGAAAAATCACCCCAATTATAGACTTGACTGACGATATCTTGGTGTCTTATGAGTGGTTTTGTGAGACCACAGGGCAAGTTTTGGTCTACTTTGATAATTGGCAACTCGTCTACTGTGATTGTTTCCGGGAGCGAAAGGTCGCCGCCGTTCTCCAACGAAAGGCAACGATTGATTTATGCTACAGAATGTATGCTGATACAGACGTACGGTGCTACAATACAATGATTGAAATGAACTTTTTTTTTATTGGACGAAGTGATGACACGAGCAAAACGTTCACCTCATAGTAAGTGCCCATAGCCAATGCTGTGTCATCCAGAACATTTCTGTGTGACACCACACTGCGCCCATTACCTTGAGACATCAGTTCTTAAGTCTCATACGCCCAGTTATTACACTAGCTTAGTTATAAATGCGCATTATAGCTTATTATAAATGCGAAAGTGCCCTTCAAACCGAAACACAGTAATGTTTGCACACTACTGCTTCACGGCAGAATAACTGGTCCTGCGGTAGTACCTACCTAGACGGACATACATATTTATGATGTAAATATTTTTTTATAATGCGAACTCACTATTATGATGTACTTTATTAATCCATACTAATATTATAAATGCTAAAGTAGCTCTCTCTCTCCCTCTGTCTGTTTGTTTCCTTTTCACGGTTCAACCGCTGAACCGATCTTGACAAAGTTTGGCACAGCGAGAGCTTGCATCCTGGAGACGGAAAGACCCGAGACGGAACTCTGAAGACTTTTATCCCGGAAAATAAAAGAATTCCCACGGGATATTTAAAATAAAACTTTATCCACGCGGGCAAAGGGCGCGAGAATCAGGTTGTTATGAACAAATTTACAAGCAACAGTCGAATAGAAAACCAAAGCACGCTCCATGACAAATTGTTAGACAATATTCAATAATAATTGTTTAGTATGCATTGCAAACTCAAGCAGACCAGCTGAATAAATAGAAATAGATTAGAAATATTATTTTTTTCGCGGTACGATGGCGGCTTAACAGAATCTACCACTCCATCTTATCCCGTGGGTGACGTAAAAGTCGACAGAGGGAAAATCAAAACCAGAAGATCCAGCAGCAGCATCTTCCATCAGAATGAATAAACTGCGGTTGTCAACCTGCCTGCCAAGCGTGGCAACAATGGCAAAATCGCCCTCTTTAATGAGAGCTACAAACTTTTGTGGCAATTTATGGGGTTGGTCTATGTTCAGCAGTGGACTAGTGATAGGTTGAAATGATGATGATGATGAGAAATATTTTAAGCCAATGTATTTTTTTAATGTGATAATTTACATACATACATACATATCACGACTGTATCCCATAAGGGGTAGTCAGAGACTGGGCACTCACTGCAAAAACAGATGACTGCCACAATCCACACAATAGTTTCACTGGTGGTAGGATTCCTATGCAGGAATCCGTCTAGGTAGGTACCACCCCAGGGCCAGTTATTCTGCCGTGAAGCAGTAGTGTGCAAGCATTACTGTGTTTCGGTTTGAAGGGCACTGTGAGCTAGCGTAATCACTGGGCATTTGAGACTTAAGAACTGATGTCTCAGGGTGACGGGCGCAGTGTGGTGTTACACAGAAATATTCTGGGTGACACAGCATTTGTCGTGGGCGGACGTTGCACTTACTATCAGGTGAACGTTTTGCTCGTTTCGTCACTTATTACAATAAAAAAAAAATCCGCGTTTCACCAAAACAATATAATGCACTTGTGTAAATGCGTAAACGTCGACAGCGGGAACATCTGAATAAATAAACTGCGGTTACCAACCCGTCTGCCAAGCGTGGCAACTATGGCAAAATCCCCCCAAAACAAGAGCTACAAACTTTTGTAGCAATCTATGGGGAGGCCTATGTTCAGCAGTGACTATTGATACATACATATATTTATATATGTATGTATCAATAGTCACTGCTGTATCCCATTAGGGGGAGTCAGAGACTGGGCACTCACTGCAAAAACAGATGACTGCCACAATCCACGTTTCACCAAAACAATATAATGCACTTGGTGTGATAGGTGGTGAGCCCATCGCCACCATGCGCTGTTGGGTGCACAGTGCAGTTTAATTCCTTACTCGCCTTTTACGAGATCCATTGGATGAGATGGAGTGGGACTATTCTTTTAACGAGCCGCCACCACACGGAAACTTCTCATACATTCCATAATCGCGCTATGAAAGTGTCTTAGACGCGAACTATATACAACATCCAAATATTACTAGGAGACGCCCCCCCTAGATCAGACCACCCGTTCCGGCGGGTAGCGCTACCGTTTTCCTTGGCAATATCATCCGCCAAAATAGTATAAGGGTAACATTGTGCCCTCCCGATTGAAGTTACCTAATAAATAGCATATTGAAGTAAAAAAAAAATAGTTTATATACTGAGTAGTAATTTTACTGTGAGTAACATTTTATTTAATTCATGTTTATTTACGAGTATTGTTATTTTTGTCACATTTTCTTGTAGGTATATTTCTGTCACATGTACAGAGTTGCACGCACTCTTTGTTTAATTGTCAGTAATTTAAAAATTACCGTAGTAAAAAAAATATGTAGAAATAGCTCGGCAGCGATCACTTCATTCCTAAGGGTATCAACATAAGTATTCTCATATATTTAAATATACGAAACACATTCTCAGTTTCAAAAGACGTGCGATATTATTTCGAATATTTTACATACATACATTTGCCTTAACCACATCCGTAGCCCACTTTTCGAAACGCTAAGTGACGGTTGGCGAACCACGTCGCCGCCATTTTGGTATGAATCAAAAAATTCTTTCCCCAAAATGCATTACCACGAGCAGTATAGTGACAGCATTGAATATTATCGTATTATTCTGCACGTATAAAGGCTGTCCGTACAATACCTAAGTCGTAAGAGTACGACACTACAAGGAGAAGGAAGGAAAAACGTAGGTGCGTGTAGGTAAGAGGTAGGTGTAGATACCTTAATTGGTCAAAGTGGTCATTAATTCTACAATGTGCGTCATTTTACAACGAGCTTCCGCTGGCCAGAAAAGATAGAAATTTACAATAAACTCTTAAATGCAAAGGGAGCATGGTAAACCATAAAATCTTCCTTATACATAGCACACTGGATTAGAAAAGGCCTCAAAAGTAGCAATAGCTCTGATTGCAGCAGTGGCGGACTCTCCCAGACCTGAAACTCTCTATACAATTAGTATGAGTTTACTGATTATGTTTGAAAAACGAACCCTCGCTGTCGGAGAAATACTAGTTAAGAGCTTGTTATTTAAAAAAAAATGTGTTCCAATAGTAAACATTAATTACTAAACATCTCTGTGGCGGCTCGTTAAAGGAATACTACCACTCCATCTCATCCAATGGATCTCGTAAAAGGCGAGTAAGGAATTAAACTGCACTGTGCACCCAACAGCGCATGGTGGCGATGGGCTCACCAGGAAGTCACACCAAGTGCATTATATTGTTTTGGTGAAACGTGGATTGTGGCAGTCATCTGTTTTGCAGTGAGTGCCCAGTCTCTGACCACCCCTTATTAGATACAGTCGTGATCTTATGTATGTATGTATCTCTGAAAACGTTATATTTACCAATTATTCATTACTAAACATTCTGGAACTTTCCATTCGTTCGACTACTGACAGGAAGATAGAGCAAACAACCTCAGTATAAGTAGAGGAAACAGCGTACTAGTCTAGTTAACAATAATGGAGAACCATTTTAACACGTCGTGAGCACGCGGGCCATTTTGATATAACTTTCTCAGCGAGGTAAGATAATCGGAGGCGTGCTCTCTTTTACACGACCCGGCGGATATGTAATAGTGCGTGATATTTTTAAAAAACGCCTAAAATCACTGGAATGATTTTTTTTATTGGATGAGAGTGAAAGTGATGAAACGAGCAAAGCGTTCACCTGATGGTAAGTGCAACGTCTGCCCATAACAAATGCCCCAACTGTGCCCATCACCCTGAGACATAAGCTCTTAAGTCTCATATGCCCAGTGATTACGCTAGCTCACAGTGCCCTTCAAACCGAAACACAGTAATGTTTGCACACTACTGCTTCACGGCAGAATAATCTAGGCCCTGGTACATGAATTCAAGTACCCATAAAAGTCGCCGGACTTATTAGACGAGCCCATAGCCCAACGGTTAGAGTACGGACTGGGAAACATGATTAATCGATTCATGCGCAAAGCCACTGGAGCACCGAGGTTCGTGCGTAATGCTAATCTTCACATCGATTTAGGGCTTCTTACCATAGCCCAAAATCTAAAGTTGGCCTCCCGCCTATCGCCACGCACCCCAACCCACTGGTTGCAAGTGCCACATACAACCCCCTCGCGTTACACCAAAACTTGACTCGCGGAAAAAGAGATCGAGGCACGTCCTCGAGGACTCTGACGATGCGACCACTAGGGACCAAGCGCTCTTATCAGCACGACACACACACACTATCACCATCATACCGCCCCCGCCAACGAGGGCGTATCAGATAAAGTTATTCGCGATGCCGCCCCATCTCAGGCCGGTTCTCGTCTAGCAATAGTGTCATTAATAGAAACGTCGCTGGAGTTTCTTGCGCCATTTCTTCTCCAGCGGAAACGCATTCCGAATTGGTGGAGACTTAGTTAATAATAATCCTGATAATATTAATAGTAGAGGTAATATTGCCCTCCCGATTGAAGTAACTGACCGAGCCGAGATCGGCCCCCTTGGCACCCTCGAGTCAGTTACTCTCGCGAACTGGATGACGGTCCAAGCCGAGGTCCCCTCTCGGGGGCCCTTGCGCAAGTCATTCATAAATAAAGGTATCAGCTAGGCGCCCTCAGCGCTCTTTCTCCTTTCAATCCGGCGAAGCTGCGAAAGCCTTCGGGCAAAAAAATGGAAAACATGACTTTTTTTTATTGCATAAAGTGATGAAACGAGCAAAACGTTCACCTGATGGTAAGTGCAACGTCTGCCCATAACAAATGCTGTGCCACCCATAAACTCTGTGTGACACCACACTGTGCCCATCACCCTGAGATATAGGTTCTTAGGTGTCATATGCCTAGTGATTACGCTAGCACACAGTGCCTTTCAAACCGAAACACAGCAATGTTTGCACACCACCGCTTCACGGTAGAATAACTGGCCCTGGGGTGGTACCTACCTAGACGGCCCTGCCATTCGACTTTTGTCGTGAACCATCTCCTAGCAGAAAATTAAGCAATGATAATGGCATTGCTAATATTTTTTCTAGTATTTTATGGAAGAAAGCGATGAGACGTCTGCCTATAACAAATGCTGTGTCACCCAGAACATTTTATGTGGCATCACATTGCGCTAGTTACCATAAGACATCAGTTCTTAAGTCTCTAAGCCCAAGTACACTAGCTGTCAGTTACCTTCAGACGAAAACAGAGTAAAATGTTCGCACACTACCGTTTAAGAGGCATACTAACTGGCACTGCAGTGGTAACCATTTAGGCGTAATCCTACACAATAATTCTACCATCAATAAAAAAAATATTTCGTCACATCTTACAACGTTTCGGAATTTTAAATATCACAGAAACAAAGTTGCGCGCATTACTTGTTGAGAAACTTGTATATTAGTTGGTCAATGATATGATATCTCTGACCGCTTGATGAAGTATTGGTAACAACAAATTACATGTGGTAAATTACGTGGCGTAGGCGCTCTGCTTTAAATGTGGCTCGGTTGACGCGGGATCAGTGAATAGCTCCTGCGCTGTGAGTCACGAGTTCTATTCCCGTTGGAAAACATGACTGGTGGCCAGTTGGAAAGAACTATTTCTATGGCCTATAGATAGTTACGGGTCGGGGTAATTTATTCCTAAAAAACTCATACACAATACAGGAGAAATCCTAATGTGATGCTCTACACAAGGGCAAAGATCACTACCATAATAAAGCTAGAGAGTATGTATGTTTGAACCCGCTAATCTTAAGAAATACTAATCCGATTAGAAAAAATGTTTTTGAACTAGAAGGTTCTGAACAATAAAACTTCTTGCTACGAGAGTGCTTAAGGAGACGCGCGTTGAGAGCTGAACATACCCGAGAAGGGTTGAACTGTAATTACTCAGGAAAACGAGATACCATGCCGCCATGTTGTCGGTATTGTAATAGATAACTCGTGCGAATATTACGCACAGTATCATGATCATGAACCGATGGCGCTATCTAAAAGTAAAAAGTAAAGTTTCAGCCTATAAATGTCCCACTGCTGAGCACAGGCCTCCTCTCATTTCTGATAGGGTTTTGGAGCTAGGAAGATTCCGCCACGCTGCTCCAATGCACCCGCATTGGAGCAGCGTGGACTTCACATGTCTTCGAAATATTTTTTATTTCTCAGCCATGCAGGTTTTCTCACGACGCTTTCCTTCACCGCCGAGCAAAAAAGTTAACATGCTGGTAAGTGCAACAGCTGCCCATAACAGATGCCGTGTCACAGAATATTGTTGTGTGAAACCACACTGCATCCGTCATCCTGAGACATCAGCATTAATTCACATATGCCCAGTGATCACACTAGCTGTCAGTGCTCTTCAGACCGAAACACAGTAATGTTTGCACACTACTGCTTCACGGCAGAATAACTGGCCCTGGGGTACCTACTTAGACGGATTCCTGCTTATTATTCTTTTTTATTTTAATCAAACTTCTAAGTATACAAGTTTGTTTTTGTCACGTGTACAGAGTTGTACGCACTCTATTTTTAAAATAAAATGCATAACCAAATCAATCAGATAACTCACCAAGCAATAAGCAAAAATATTTAACCTACTGAACTAACTGTAAAATTTGCATAGAACTTTCGTTTTTGTTACAACACTTGCATTATTACGTAATTCAAAATCGACGAAGATTCAGATGAATAGAAGTCAAATGGTTTGAAACCAAAAAAGCGGAATATGGACGATTATCTGCTCTATTTTTTTAATAAAAAAACAATACTCCTCTCTATGCTTCAATCTCTTTCAACGTAACATTCCTTCGTCTAAATATAATTCACTCAGAGGCACTTATTTTTCCTAACCTTCGCGTCATAACGCTCACGCGATAAGATCGGGGGTAAGTTAGGATGCAGTGTCAGAGAAACGGGGATAACCACAACACAATTAGACCAAAAAATAAACAATTGGTAAAACAAAATATGAATTTTCCATTGCTGTGCACAGGCGTCCTGGCATTACTGAGAAGTTTTTGAAGCCGGGAAGAGTCCACCATGCTGCTCCAATGCGGATTGGCGGACTTCACATGTCCTCGGTATATTAGTTAGACATGCAGGTTTCCTCACGATGTTTACTTAGAGGTAATTTTACACAAACGTTGACTCCAACTGGTATTTGAGCCCTGGGACTCGCAGCGCAGTAATCAGTGGGTCTACTGCGTAACTCTGGTTGGTTTCGTGATCGGTTTCATTTGACCCCGTTAACCAATGAATGAGCCTCATACGCCAAAATAAAGTTGATTCATTGGATAATGGGATCAAAGGAAACCGATCACGAAAACATCCAGATTTTTTTTTATTGGATAAAGTGATGAAACGAGCAAAACGTTCACCTGATGGTAAGTGCAACGTCTGCCCATAACAAATGCTGTGTCACCCAGAACATTTCTGTGTGACACCTCATTGTGCCCATCACCCTAAAATATCAGTTCTTAAGTCTCATATGCCCAGTGATTACGCTAGCTCACAGTGCCCTTCAAACCGAAACACAGGAATGTTTGCACACTACTGCTTCACGGCAGAATAACTGGCCCTGGGGTGGTCACTAAGCCATGCAGTCGTAAATGCCAGAACTAAATATACATACAATTTAAGCTCGATTAAATGAACATATTGGGCGCGAGTCTATTTTGCCGCTAACTCTAACGACTACCATTAAGTTACGCATAATTACTCTTCACTATCCATTGCCCATTCTCTTGACCTTGGCATGATAGCTCGAGATGGCTGTACGCAATGTATGCTATGTTATTTTAATTATGGGAAGCTGACATTTTTGTTGAAATACAAACGACTTCTTTGTTCTTTAACATTGAACGGTTATTGGATAGCGAAGCAGTTTTATCGTTTATACGTGACTGAATTTTTTTCATCATTGCGAGGGGAATGAGCATTTAATGATAGTGGATCTAGAATATCTTATTTAAATCCGTTAAATGTATAATGTAACTATAAGAATACAATCGCAAAATTGTGATATTTGTTTTTTATAGGATCCACAGGTTAAATATAAAAATACTTTTTTTTAGCTGTACGGAATTCAGATTTCGCAAATATTTAATTTCGACTTCAATTTTTTTATTAATTTTTGGGAAGAAAAGTGCTGATTCGTGGAGAAAGAGTGGAACAAGTGAAAGAGTTTATATGATTGGGTTCAAAGTTGACGAGAGGCGGAAAGTACGGTGATATTGAGCGAAGAGTATTGGCAGTATCAAGTACATGGAAGGGTACTGGTCCTAACATATATAAGATAAGGTAATGAATGTTGGTTCGGGCAGGCAGGTATAAAGTGAGGAACAGCGCGATTAAGGAATGTTGTAGTGTGGTAGAAGATGTAGTGACAAAGATAGAGAAAGGGATGCTTAGATGGTTTAGAAGTAGTAGTATGAAAAGAGATTTGTGAGATGAGTGTGTATGGGCAAGCCGGTATCTGATCGTGATATCGCCTACGTTGAAATAATTTCAAAGAAGGCCACAGTCGAAAGTATCCGCTTCCGACGAGCGTGCATGAAAACGCTAATGAAAGAAGAAGAAGCGAAAGACGTGTGTCAGGTTCGTAGCAAGTGGAAAGATGTGGTCTCTGGATACCCCAATAAGGAGAAGGCGTGACTGTATGTCGTACTGTATCTCGGAACTAATTTTTTAAACACTCTATTGCGTAGTATTTTGCTGACTGCATCGTTGTAATGTTTTTAACGAACTAAACATTCACAAAAAAAAAATATTTGTATCGAATGACGGGTGATAGATAAATCTTCCATAAATAATTCCAGATGATAGTCAAGTGTTCCGCAAAAAATCCTGTGTTTGCGAAGTAGTTCCATCGTGGAAAAAGTTTGGGAACCCCTGGGTCAGAGTACTGGAGTCTCCTTTTACTTCAGTCTGTCCACTGCTGTCCGGGGACTGTGAGCTAATTAACTATGTGAGCTATTTACTACAACGAACATATAATTTAGAATTTTTTAAAACAATGCCCTTCACTAACCTTCACTAACCTTCACCAAATCAGTGCTGTGACGGAATTCGCTTCCGCCGCAGTGTATGCTGAGTTGTCAACTTCGTTTGCTAGGAGTACGGCGTACAATTTCCATACCATTTATTTTTAGTATTATTTGTGTTTTAAGTTCTCTCTCTCTTTTTTCTATTTTTTGTACTGCTATTTTAATTTTTTTATTATGTATTACTTTTGTGTACGTCTGCTTCAAGCAAATAAATGATTTTTCTTTCTTTCTTTCTTTCTTTCACTAAGATTTCTTCATCATCGTATGTGCGTTTCACATACACAACACAATCAGACCCTAAGACAAAAACTATTTGTTTTCTTGCATAAGTGTTGTGTCCGGCTTCGAAGAAAGGACCTGGAGTGTAAAAGCTAGGTAATCGGATCACTGCGCCATGCGGTCGTCAAATTAAAAATGCCGCTTAACATTTTTGACCCCGACTGTAGCGCCAGCGGAGCGCGAAGCTTGCGCAAGGCAGATTAGCGTCAGTTTGACTGAACAACGGACCGATGAGCCGATGCCCGGCGACCGACCAAACACTAGGCCTTGCAAGGCCGTTGGGTGCTGGCTTCACGGGCTATTTGTATCCGTGGGTAATTGGTATTGAACAATTCGGTTCGCGAACGCTATTTAGTATATATCAAGTGCAGTGTTATGAAGAAACTATGACAGAATAGAATTTGACTAAGGAATGCAGTCGTAGCCACATTAAGGCAGAAAGATGATTTTTTTAAGTTATTCATACAGGCAGGCAGAGGCCACTCACGTAGACCATTTTTCGCCCTCGCGGGAGACAAGACGTGACGGTTAGCGAACCACTTCGCCGCCATTTTGGTATGGGTCAATAAATTCTTGATCCACATCGCATTCCCACGAGCAGTGTAGTGACAGCATTGTTTGTTCTGGTATTATTCTGCACGAATAAAAGGTGTCCGTACAATACCTTAATATAATTTGTTGGTGGTAGGATTCGTATGCAGGAATCCGTCTAGGTAGGTACCACCCCAGGGCCAGTTATTCTGCCGTGAAGCAGTAGTGTGCAAGCATTACTGTGTTTCGGTTTGAAGGGCACTGTGAGCTAGCGTTATCACTGGGCATTTGAGACTTAAGAACTGATGTTTCAGGGTGACGGGCGCAGTATGGTGTCACACAGAAATGTTCTGGGTGACACAGCATTTGTTGTGGGCAGACGTTGCACTTACCATCAGGTGAACGTTTCGTCACTTGATACAATAAAAAAAAATACCTTAGTCGCCTTTTACGACACCTCGGTAGGAAAGAGGTAGGTGCTATGGTACTCTGCCGCACACGTATCACCTATTTTTAAATTAGATTAGTTTTATTGGTGACGATCGTGTGGCCTAGTGGTTTGCTGATAAAAGGAGCGGATGAGAGGATGTTGTAAATTTTACGAAACATAACAAACCGATAAAAAAGAATGTTATGTTAGACGTAATCAAACCGATACAACAAATTTAAGCCCGACTTGTGAACATGCGATACTAACACATTAATGTTAATTTTCTACTTTTATTCAAACTCAAACGTTTCACTTAACTTTACTACGTTTCAGTAAGTTAACAGTAAACTTAAAAGTAATCATTTTTTTAAATATTTTGATGTTTGATAAAAGTTTTAAAAATTGATCATTTGGGAGAAGGGAGTGGGGGAGAGGTTACACAATTTTTATATGTCCTCTTATATAGGTGGTCTAAAAACAATTGAGTTTTTTTTATTGCGTATAAAAAAACTTCTTCCAGAAGTGACGAAACGAGAATAACGTTCACGTGATGGTAAGTGCAACGTCTGCCCACAACAAATCATGTTGTGATTATCCCTATGTCTCTTACTGCATCTTTTGTCACACATTTGCTGATGGTGCAGGTAGGTTAGGATGAAATAAATGTCTGCACACCACTGCTTAAAGGTAGAATAACAGGCACTGCGGTGGTACCCACCTAGACGGATTCCTGCATAGGAATCCTACCTCTTCCTAAACTATTTTGTTTTTTTTAGCCGTACATGGCGGAGTAAGTCCCTAGCCTTAATTTAAATATAATTAATAATGTAAACTAAGCTTATTTATCCCCGTGAGATGTCTATATTTGAAGGAACCGGTTTTTTTCTAGTTTTAGCTGCTAGCTTCTAATTTTATTTCGTGTGAATCAAAAAGAATTTCATCATCATCATCATCATTTCAGCCTTTCACTAGTCCACTGCTACACATAGGCCTCCCCCATACATGTCCTTAAAAATTCTTAGCTTTCAATTTTGGGGTGATTGTGCCATTGTTGCCACGCTTGGTAGGCGGGTTGGCAACCGCAGTTTATTTATTCAGATGTTCCAGGAAGGCGCTATAGACTATTACGACACCCACGGGAAGTGATGGGTCGGTAGATTCTCTATCAAACGGTTAAAAAATAATTTAAAACTATTGATTGATTATCGTAATGGATTTCCGCATTATCTGATTTTATTAACTAAGAGTATATTACCTGTCTTACCAGTGTGAAACAAAGTTTACCTAACTTGTTTAATAAGCGACATTATTTAGCTTGCTTTGTTTGGCTTGTGTGAGTGAAATTTATTCATTGAAATTTTACCCCTGTTTATTCATTTATACACAGCCAACATATCTTCATCATCATCATCATTTCACTGGTCCACTGCTGAACATACGCCTCCCTATGGGGGAGGCGTATTGGATTAAGAGCGAGACTTAATACTTTAATACTTTGTTCGAAAATCCCCGTTAGAATCAAGACTCCTAACACTCTGTTTTAATTTTATTTCATTAAAAATAATATACACTGCGATTGTGTATAATGTGTATTATACACTAGGATTTAACCGTGTGGTGGCGGCTTAAGAATCTCCATCCCATCTCATCCCGTGGGTGTGGTAAAAGTTGGACAGCAGCATATTCCTGAAACATCGGAATAAATAAACTGCGGTTGCCAAGCGTTCCGATTCACTACGATTTATTTTAGTCTGATCAATGCACTAGATTGATGAGGAGAGTGATGTGATGACTGATACATGGTACCTTCCTAATTATTTTTTAACGTTTAGTACAATAAAACTGTTTAGCTTAAAACACTTTTTTAACGTTTAGTACAATAAAACCGTTTAGCTTAAAACACTTTTTTAACGTTTAGTACAATAAAACCGTTGAAGTTAAAAACACTTTTTAGTTATTTTATTTTAAATCTTTTCTCTGTGGTCCGAAACGACAGAATTCATAAAAAATCGCTACCAAGAATTTATCAGCTTTAAGAGGGAGTATTCTGGCCACAGTATTCATAAATGTGATTTTTTAAACGCAACGTAACCCAGTGGTTACCAGTAATGTCGGCTCGGTTGGCGCAGTGGCTAAGCCCTTGGCTTCTGCGCCGCGGGTCGCGGGTTCGATTCCCGCACGGTACAAATATTTGTATGGCCTACATATAGTTGTTCCGGGTCTGGGGGTGTTTGGGTCCGGGCCGTGCTGGTTTTGCATGTGGAATTTATAGTCTGTAAAACGCACCCACGACACAGGAGAAATCCTACTGTGGGGCTTCATTATTAAAAAAAAAAACAAAAAAAAATTAGTGTCATGCAGAATTCTAGGCACTTTTAATTGTAGTAAATCGGCATTCAGAAACAATTTGTCAGACAAATGGAACAATAAATCGAGGTGTCTGTTTGATAGGGACGCTGATCGCGCTCTTCAGGGCGTGAAATAACCAGTCACAATGGTGGGCGCGAGATGCTGCGGAGCATCAAACAATGAATAATGGAATACGGACAGTCAGATGAGATTAAACAAATTGCTACGGAATTCAATATAAGTAATTGGCAGAGTTCGTTAAAACACTCTCAGTTATAGACCGGAAGTTAGAGCAGATCAAAAAATATAGACTGGCGACAGACCAACAAACACATGGTAACTGGTTGCCAGAATGCAAATATTCGCCTAGTTAGGGACCGCTCCAGTGTCAGTTATTATGCTGCCAAGCAGTGTTGCGCAAACTCTATTTTTCGGTTTGCAAACTGGTGGCTAGTCAAATTACTGGGCACACAATAATGGTCCTTCGAGTCCGGATCGTTTAGACCATTTTTCGGTACGGTAAGGTCTGAATTAAATTACAATTAAGTCATCCGGAGATAATGAATATGCCCTTATGAAAACAGCACTTAAATATATAATACACAAACTTATTATTTATTTATTATAAAAAAACGATGCCCCCACAGTAGGATTTCTCCTGTTTCGTGGGTACGTCATACAGACATAAATTCCACATGCGCAAACCACCCAGACCCGCAACAACTATCTGTAGGCCATACAAATATTTGTACCGTGCGGGAATCGAACCCGCGACCCGCGGCGCAGAAGCCAAGCTAAGCCACTGCGCCAACCGAGCCAATAAATAACAACTCCAGATTTTTTTACCGGCATAGATGGGACATCGAGAGATCGATAAAGATCGGCCAGTGGTCATCACTAATAAATTATCATAAAGTATGTTACGAACATTTTATTGTCTAGCATTATACATGACCCAAGTCATGTTAGAAGGTTATAAAACAGTGTACAGTGTACACTCTACACAATCTAGATAAATTACCTACAATTCCCCAGACGACAGGGAAAAGCTTTCCGAGTAAAAGCTACCTCGTGACCTAAGTTCAGGCTTTCGACGACCGTCGGCGCTTTGCTTGACTGTACATAGCTCAGCTTGACCTGTAGAAAGCTGTTCAAATTTCATTGTATAGTAGCTTTGACCCGCGGCGGTAATGCGGAATATATTTCGTATAACATAAGGTAGACTTAAGGCGTTGTGTTGATACAGCGATATCTGCTGTTTAATTTACATACATACATACGATCCCATAAGGGGTAGTCAGAGACTGGGCGCTCACTGCAAAAACAGATGACTGCCTCAATCCACGTTTCACCAAAACAATATAATGCACTTGGTGTGATAGGTGGTGAGCCCATCGCCACCATGCGCTGTTGGGTGCACAGTGCAGTTTAATTCCTTACTCGCCTTTTACGAGATCCATTGGATGAGATGGAGTGGTAGTATTCTTTTAACGAGCCGCCACCACACGGCACACGGCTTTACCCACAAGTACCTTAATTGCAGAATATTTTAAAGCCAAAGGCATTATCACAAATGCAAAGGCACACTTCACTTTTCTGCTTAATGTGTGGCGCGAAAGTAACAGAATTTATTGGTTGTAAGTATTGAATAGATTTTCACTTAAAGACGACTACTAACTACTAATAAGTTAGTAGTAAAATATGTTTAATATTTTAGTTTATATATTTTAGTATATTCTTCTTTGTCAAAACAAAGAAGAAAGAACGTGGCAGTCACGGGTCCGTCATCTCGACGGAAACATCGAGATTGATGGTTATTGTAAGGAAAACCAATAAATAAATATGGAGAAAAATAAACATATTTCTCATCTCGCGTCGTTCAATAAAATTCACCAATTGTGTTGCCAAATTATAGCACAAAATCATTATTTTAAACAATGAGAAAAAAGGCGCGGAATTTGTCTTCGGTTATTAATGAGCACGAAACAGTGACATCGATCTATCACGCAATGAATTATATAATCACTTTGTTAATCATGTAAAATGCTAGGTTGTTGAACAGTTGCTTTTTTGGTACTGGAATGCGATTTAAAAATGTAATGTTAATTAAAAATACGTTACAATTATACACCTTTTATTTCCTCCAAATTATAATGGCTAAAATTATTTATGAATTTATCGTTAATTTGAGCTGTTAATTTCGGCACACGGCACACGGCACCCTTACCCCCAAGTCGCGTCAAGAGATGTTTGATATCAAAAAGTGCACGTGCAAGTAGCATATATCAGCATGTTACTTCCACAACTAAAACGAATCTAAAGACACCGAGTATTTTAAATGTATCAAGCGGTCTGGGCTACAGACCGCGCCAAAGAAATAGACATACTTACATACACTCGTAAAACATTACCATTCGGGGGGGGGGGGGGGGGGGAGGGAAAAAAATAGAACATTTTACTATTGTTGATTTATGAGTCATCAGAACATGACAATTTCACAAAAGTGACAACCAACCAACGTAGTGTCGGGCACCCTCTGGTTAGATGGAGTAAAGATCCGTACAAAGCGTTGTCTTATTGTCTTTATAGGGCGAGATTATTCTCCAGCAGCAAACTACTGCAGGCTCACGATCATAGACATTAATAAATATTTTGAGGTGAAATTTTAGGGTAGACTTTGAGCGTTACTCTTCTTATAATATGTAACGTTACGAAATGAAACGTTCTGATGCAAAAAAGACAGTAAATGTTTTCATGGTTAGAGCGAGAATAATAGAATAAGTATTTAATCAGAGAACCGACTTAAACGTAACGGCATAGATCGAACGAACGAGAAAAAAACCGGTTTCTGAACAAAGAAGTTATGCCCGAACACATAAAACATATACAGACGAATTCAGAACCTCCTTCTTTTTTTGAGTCGGTAAAAAAGAGAGAACTATGCGATGTTTATGTCGCTGGGATCCATATCGTTCTTAATATAATAATTAAAAATGAAAACGATCCCTTACGTATGGCTTAATTAACAATTGTTTACTGTATACTTATTTTACTATGAGTAATATTTTAAAGTACCCGCAACCGACGAGCGTGTGTGAAAACGCTAATGAAAGTAGAAGAGGCTAAAGATCTGTGTCAGGATCGTAGGAAGTGGAAAGATGTGGTCTCTGCCTACCCTATGTGGTGCCTATATGGGAAAGAGGCGTGACTAATTATTCAAGTCACGTAATTTATTCAAGTTTATTATTTATTTTTGACGACCGCGTGGCATCGTGATCAGAGTACCTGACTTCTAAGCCTCGGGTCCTTGTTTTGGAATCCCAGCCGGATTCTAAGCCACGGGTCTTGGGTTCGAATCCC
This sequence comes from Luehdorfia chinensis, assembly GCA_019845155.1. Taxonomy (NCBI): domain Eukaryota; kingdom Metazoa; phylum Arthropoda; class Insecta; order Lepidoptera; family Papilionidae; genus Luehdorfia; species Luehdorfia chinensis. The sequence continues at coordinate 1,237,250 of JAHVAK010000696.1, forward strand.
AGCCGGATCCCAAAATTGTGCTTAAACACAATTTATTGGTTTTCGGGTCTGGTTGTGTTGTGATTGTCCCCGTGTTTCTGACACTGCGTCCTAGCGTACCTCCGATCTTATTGCATCAGCGTTTCACCAGGCGCGGGTAGGTTGGGACGAGTGAGTGCCTCTGTTTCCGCGTACACTTGTGGCACTATAATATCTCCTGCGCTGTTGATAGCTCTCGACAATATTCGAAAGATCATCATACGAATTCATACAAAACAAAGTTGAACTTCATCATGATCATCATCATCATTTCAGCCTATCACTAGTCGACTGCTGAACATAGGCTTCCTCCATAGATTGCCACAAAAGTTTGTAGCTCTAATTTTGAGAGGATTTGAGGCGGGTTGGCAACCGAGGTTTATTTATTTAGATGTTCCAGAAAGCCCGTCCAATCTCCTGGTTGAACTTGGACGTGCCCATATCTAACATGTTGATAAATGTAATAACTTTTTTGTTATTGTATAAAGTGACGAAACGAGCAAAAAGTTAACCTGATGGTAAGTGCAACGTCCGCCTGCAACAAATGCTGTGTCACCCAGAATATTTCTGTGTGACATCACACTGCGCCCGTCACCCTGAGACATCAGTTCTTAAGTCTCAAATGTCCAGTGATTGCGCTAGCTCACAGTGTCCTTCAACCGAAACATAGTAATGTATGCACACTACTGCTTCACGGCAGAATAACTGGCCCTGGTTGTACCTACCTAGACGGATATAATAGTTATAATTATCCAACACGGATAGAATTTACGATCGTAGTCATTAGACAGGTGTTATGTCGGATTAGCAGAAGTTATGTGAGACGATGTAATTAAACGATTTCTGAATCGATTTCTCGGTCGGACGGCTCCCGCGCATCGCAACTGCTAACTGCCATTGCAGCGAAAGTGAGTGCGTGGTGTAAGTAATCCGCTAAGAGCGATAGTTTTATTACCTTGGTTACATAATCTTAAATTGTACTTGGCGCCGTGGCATCTCAGGGGCCGTGCGCTCGCCTTTTCATAGCGACCTGAGTTCGAACCCCAGAACCTCTGAAACCTCTAAAATTGTTCTGGAATTTTTAGTGCTCAAACCCGCATTGGAGCAGCGTGGCGGTTTCTTCCCGAATCTAAAACCCTCTCAGAAATTAGAGAAGGCAGTGTTCAGCAGTGGGACATATAGAGGCTGTTACTTTTACTTGCTGTCAGGTTTTAAGTGAAAGACCTTGGGTTTAGCTTGTTACCGAGGAAACACTGTTATTTGTATCTCTCAGTCGTCGAACGCTTTGTTTAACCTGGGTTCGAATCTCAGTTAGAGTCAACCTTTCTGCAGAAACACAAACTGCAGGTTTTGCGGATCTAGTTGTGTTGTGAGTGCCATGTGTGTATCTGCATTGAATCCTAGCAAACATCCGATCTTATTGCTAGAGTTAGAGCATCAGGGACGTTAATCATCGCAAGTGGTGGTAGGATTCCTATGCAGGAATCCGTCTAGGTTGGTACCACCCCAGGGCCAGTTATTCTGCCGTATAGCAGTAGTGTGCAAACATTACTGTGTTTCGGTTTGAAGGGCACTGTGAGTGTGACTGTTCGAAAGCGTTCCTGTAGCCCTACCAACATGTGGCGAGGGCCGAAACCCATGGGGTTTTAATTTGCGCGAGTCCGACATAACCCGTCCTTGCGTCTTTGCTGCCTTAGACATTTCCCCATTAAAAAAAAGCCTCTGTGTTTGTGAACACTGTCGGCACTATTATATCTCCTGCGCGATTATAGCTTCTGTCAATATTTGAAAGTAGTCGCCGTGTTCGAAATTCCGCCAAGAGGATATCACGTGTATTCAAATTTCGACTTTAAAACTACGTCAATAAATTTTTAAAACCAAATGCGAAACTAACAATCTAGACAAATCTTGCAGACCATAAACATGGCGAGAGAGTGCCTTGTGAACGCTGATAGCGTCTCTATGGTTACAGAAATGAAACTTACAATTGAGTGCCTATAGTTTCTTAGATTTTGAATCACTGGCTTTGTATACAAATAAGGGATTCAGTTTCGCGAAATTTCTCACGGACTTTCTCCGGGTTTAGACAATAACTTGTTCCTAATATGTAAATTACTTCAAGTAACAGCCGATAGGTGTCCGTAAGAGTAGACCCTAACTCTTTCCTACCGAGGTGTCGTAAGAGGCGACTAAGCTATTGTAGGGAGTCTTTATTAGTGCAGAATAATACCATAACATGCAATGCTGTCACGATACTGCTTGTGGGAACGCAATGGGGAGTGAGAATTTATTGAATGGTATCAAAATGACGGCGACGCCCACGGAGGCAAAAAGTGGGCTACGGGTGTAGTCAGGGATACGCATCACAACCAGACGCGAAAACTAATGATTATTGTTTTTTCACAAAAATTGACTCCGGTTGGGATTTAAACCCAAGGTCCGTAGAAGTCAGGTCTCACTATGCTGAGTCATCAATATGCATACTGTATTGTTATTTCCTCGGAATTTATTCTTATAGAAAAAACAATGATAGACAAGTGCTAGTAAGCCAGTAGCTCAGGGGCTGGGTGCTCGCCTTTAATTTCATTATACGCGAGTAACCTGGGTTCGGTCCCCGGTGCCAACACCGCTAAAATTGTTCTACAATTTCAAGTGCTGATTTACCACGTGCTCAGCGGTGAAGGATAACACCGTGAGGAAACCTGCATGTCTGAGGAATAATAAATATTTCGAAGACATGTGAAGTCCGCCAACCCACATTGGAGAATCGTGGCGGACTCTTCCCAACCGGGAAGAGTCCGCCACGGACGTTTGTAACCCCAAAACCCTCTCAGAAGGAGGCCTATGCTCAGCAGTAGGACATTTATAGTCTGTTACTTTACTTTTACTTTACTTTACTAAGCCAGCCTGATAACTCTTGAGTCCAAAGTTCATATTCAAGGACGACAAAGCGTCTACCGATATAGTTGTAATTGGGCACATAGGTTAAATATGAGCTAATATGACACTTAGAGCGGTGGTCGCTCATGGACATGTTTGCCTATGACCTGGGTTCGTCTCCCAGTACAAAATGTTTTATATATTAAAATAGTATATGCCAGTCGATAAACGATGTTGCACAAAAACGGTGTTTGAGGTTCCAAAAATGAGAGGAGGCCTGTGCTCAGGGTCATTTATTTGCTGTTATTTTTATAACACAATTTTATCCTAAAGTCAATGAGCCGTGGTAGCTCAGGGGCCTGGTGCTCGCCTTTAATTTCATAGTAAGCGAGTAACCTGGGTTCGATCCCCGGTGCCAGCACCTCTAAAATTGTTCTACAATTTTAAGTGCTGATTTACCACGTGCTTAGCGGTGAAGGAAAACATCGTGAGGAAACCTGCATGTCCGAGGAATAGAAATATTTCGAAGACATGTGAAGTCCGCCAACCCGCATTGGAGCAGCGTGGCGGATTCTTCCTAGCTCTTAAACATTCTCAGAAATGAGAGGAGGCCTGTGCTCAGCAGTGGGACATTTATAGGCTGAAACTTTTTATCCTAAAGTAGTTGTACCTTTCATTCCGAACTAGTTGCGCCGTTCGGTTTCTGCCGCGTAAAATAAGCCGTGTGGTGGCGGCTCGTTAAAGAATACTACCACTCCATCTCATTCAATGGATCTCGTAAAAGGCGAGTAAGGAATTAAGCTGCACTGTGCACCCAACAGCGCATGGTGGCGATGGTGGCTGACTACCCCTTATGGGATACAGTCGTGATCTTATGTATGTATGTAAAATAATTCGACCACATTACAGCGTCGCACGTTGGGCTCTTCTCGGTAAGCCTTAAGACATTAGCATAAAGTTTTATAATTTAAAACTTTTTTCAATAAGCGGGCTATGTAGTAAAAAAACTATTTTTTAAATCAAATTAGTATTTGCAGAGATTAGCGCGTTCAAACATACCAACTCTTCAGTTTTTTATTGTAATAAGATTTACGTTTTTTTTAAAAATTTCTACGCAAGAGATAAGCCAGTAGACACTAAGGGCGGATTTCACCATTAAAAACAAACCCAATCAGTTCTAGCTAAACGAAGTTTAAGCGTTTAACTGAGTTCAATGCTATTGTTTGCATTTCATCAACATCAAATGAACGCAGTTGAAGCTAAACGCGACTTCATTCAGAACGGCCAATTTTCGACGTACAACGCTCTTTAAACGCGTAGTTATGTAAACACAAAAATTATGTTAAATTCGTCTTATTTATTGTTTGCATACCTATTTAACCAACGCATAAAAACAGACTGAGTTTTTGTTGTAGATTGTGACGATATTTCATGTAAACTTCGTTTTCCTAAGCGCGATCAAAATGAAGCTGGTGAAATCGGTTAGATGAAAACCGAGATCAAATTAAACATTTGAAGTCAGTTAAGTAAAACGTGGTTTTATTAAATTTGGTTTCCAAAGCGATCGGTGAAATCGGATCTAAATTTTGAGTTAAGGCGATATTGCGTTATCAGAATTGAATATTGTGTTAGTCATTCAACATTGCACTTACATAATGGCGGCCTCCGTTTCGAATCTATTACATATTTACAAATGCAAATTTATAACAATATATTATGTTAATCTATAGTTTACGGCAACTCAGTAATAATTACATACTTTCTTTCGCTCATGCGAAATTGTTCCACATCGCATATGGAGTATTTAAGCACTCGTTTAAAATTTTAATGTTCGTATTTACCGTCTTAATCAAGTTAATTATTTTATTTACATAATTTTGTTGTACATTTTAAATTCTGTTGACTGCATCCATAATTCACAACCCTAAGTGAAAGATTCGTATCTGAAAATTTACGTTCTATTATGTTTCTGTTTTAGTGAATTAGAAATGATTTCATTTGAATGTTTTGTAGAGGAATCTATACGAGGAATATATAAAGTGCCCAACTATTTTTAAAAAAATGCGTGTTTTATTCAGACGGTTGTACCTATGTGGACGGTTTCCTGCATAATAATCCTATTACCAATACATATGACGATAATATGAGATTATGCTGATTACTTGTAAGAGCGTGTAATTCATCAGTTCAGCCGACCCATGCTAACGATTAGCTTCAGCTTGGTTATACCACGCGATCACTAGCTTGGGCGCCTTTGCCATTTCTTACTCGTAGACCCCTGGCCCTCGCGGTCCCCTGACCTGCGAGCTCCGTTGTCCGATAAAGCTGTAAAAGCCGAAAAGGCTTACAGCGAACTCAATCTATACAATAAATTGCCATTTTACATGAAAAATACCATAAGTATGCTAATGGTAGCATGTGGTAGTGGCTTAAGAGAATCTACCACCCCATGTCATCCCGTGGGTGTCGTAAAAGTTGAAGTGGGTGTGGAAAATTAAAACCAGAAGATAGGAAGAAGCATCTTCCCGGAACATCAGAATAAAAAAACTGCGGTTTCCAACCCGCCTTTCAAGCGTGGCAACTATGGCGAAATTCCCACCAAAATGAGAGCTACATATTTTTGTAGCAATCTATGGGGGAGGCCAATGATTAACAGTGGACTAGTGATGGACTGAAATGATGATGATGATGCTAATGAAAAAACTTTTTGACGGTACGTTACCAGAAACGCATCACTGCAATAAATGTTTTCTTTCTTTCTTTCATTAACCGACTTTCGTATAGGAAGACTTCGAGATGACTGTAAAAATTATCTCATTGTGAGAACGGCATTAATCGTAGAATTATCGTTTTTTTAAATTAATTAAAAAAAGTGCAGTTTATTAACTTTCAACTGCTGTGCACAAGCCTTCTACAATTTTTGAGAGGTAGTCACTAGAAGAGTAAATCGTTCACCCGATGGCTAGTTCAACATCTGCCCATAACACATGCATTCGACACCATGAGCCATCAGTTCTTGAGTGTCATGTATACTGTAATTACACTAGCAATCAACCTTCAAACTGAAGCACAGTAATGTTTGCACTCTACTGCTCACGGCAGAATAACTGGCACTGCGGTGATACCTACGTAGATGGATAACTGGGTAACCCTACCACTAGTTTTTTGAGTCGTAGAGTCTACCGCATTCTTCCGGTGCGCTTTAACCTTTTCCGACTGTGTATGTACGAACGGATTTTACGCGGAGCAGTCTGGCGGACACTTCCCGACTCAGAAAACCTGTTAATACGTATAGAGGTCTTCTGACGGAGAAGAAATCGGCGAAGGAAACTCCGCAGGTGTTCTTACTTTTGTAATTCTTAGAATAGTATTCTTTCTTCTTTATTCTTAGAATAGTGTCATAGACAATCGAAGCTCTCTACATTACATAAATTTCAAACAGATTCTATCATAGATTTATGAGCACCTGTTCACAAGTTGACGTATGTGGCGCCGAGCGATGATAGCGTCTAAGCTAGTACTGCGATCGCCAAGAGTGAGTGCCAAATCATGAGTGGTGATTATGGCAAGTCCTTTCAACTCTGGAGAGGTATTTGTTGCTCAGTTTATTGTTCAGAGGGTGATGTGATGATGAACCGATTTTTTCAAACTAGGATTATTTTCTGAAATTATAATTGCGCCCATAGCCTAAAAGTTTAGAGTACGTACTCGTTCGACTATTGTCGTCTACTATCTCTTAGTATTGTAACATGACTAGCTTATAGTAAACTCCTGTGAAATCTGAACCGTGGTTTCTTATATGCTCTAATCTAAACATTTCACCTAGCAAAAGCTTTTAAGTTTAGTTAGAGTAATGATTTCTTATATTTACGCGAATATTACATATTTAATAAAACTCATTTTTACGGATTTATCGCGTTTAATTTTTAAACTATTTATAACCCGACGTTTCGTGTACTTTACAGCACCCATGGTCATGGGAGGACTGAGTGAAGCAGTAGTGTGCAAGCATTACTGTGTTTCGGTTTGAAGGGCACTGTGAGCCAGCGTAATCACTGGGCATTTTAGACTTGAGAACTGATGTCTCAGGGTGACGGGCGCAGTGTGGTGTCACACAGAAATATTCTGAGTGACACAGCATTTATTGTGGGCGGACGTTGCACTTACCATCGGGTGGACGTTTTGCTCGTTTCGTCAGTTTATATATTAAAAAAAAAGTCCCAATGTCATAATTCATCCGCGGTATCTTCAGCTTTTAATTATTATTTTTGGTCCGATCTACGCAAAATGAGGTTACAGTGTCTTGAAATCTTGCAATGGTATGCTCGGTTTTCGATTTAATTTTGTTAATTTTAGTATAGGTGGTGATACCCAATCATCTTCCCTATTGGAATTAGGATGTTTATTAATTTAATAGCCTCGCGAATCATCCTTGGTAGAAATCGGTGTTCTTTTGCAAGGATTTGTGGCTATTTGCTATCAAATCTGATATAATGGTTGGGGACTCTAGACCATGGTCACATACTGCAGACTTTCTAGAGCGTCGATGCTTCACGTAAGATAAAAACCCGCGTTAAATTACATTTAGTTAGGAGTAGTTAACAGGAGTATTCATTTGTTTTAAAAGTCAGAATGTTTGCTTTTAAATACAGCTTACAGACACAAAAATTACATTAGTAAATCAGTAATAGCATGTTGAATTTTTTTATCGTGACCGAAGCATCAATTTTAACGAATACATTTCGTTTTCATTAACTACAACCTTCGCTTTGCGAACACTTGTGGCACCGAAGTTGGCGCAACCCGTGATTGTAAATAAACAATGAAAGGCCGTATTCTCGAATTCATCTCGTTTCACGCTCGCTTGTGTCCGATAAGCGATCTCCGTGTATCCTTCTCAGGTGTTCTCAGTTGGAAATAGTGCGTGACTGCTTATTTTTCAATTAAGTGTACTTTATTTTGATTAGGTGCTAACGAGCCGCTTGCGAAAGGGCAATGTTGCACGCCTTTAGTCCGTTACTATTGACTGGCTTAGTGGTCAGGGTTTCTACTTTTCTCATCGAAGACAGTGATGAGACGAGCGACGTCTGCTCTTAATAAATGCAGTGTTATTAAGAAAATAGCTCTAATGAAATGAAATGTAAATTCTTTATTTTTATTTATTAATTTATATTAAACTTTATTGTTTCCCCTTAAAGGATACAATGGGGGGACTTAATGCCAGTTGGCATACTCTGCCAGTCAACCCAAAGCGCAGCGAAACAATGTGGTAGGTGTTACTTAAAAAAAAACTAAATATTTGAACCTAAAAGCTCTTCATTTTTATTAAATTCTTTATTTTTCGACGTAAGAAATACAAATTTCATTTTTCAAATATAATTTTTTACAATCTACCACAGTTCTGCAATGAGGTTACAATGTCGGAGAAGAAACAAGCAATACAAACTCGACAGGTATCCTCTCTTTTGAAAATCCTTTACTTTATCTTAGTCCAAAATACATTATAAATAAATTTAAAAAGAATAGAAATAGTATTTAGTAAAGCAATTAAAGATCGCTGTCTTGGAACTCCGTTGCGGGCACCATCATCGATGGTAGGATTCCTGTGCAGGAATCCGTCTAGGTAGGTACCACCCCAGGGCCAGTTATTCTGCCGTGAAGCAGTAGTGTGTAAACATTACTGTGTTTCGGTTGAAGGGCACTGTGAGCTAGCGTAATCACTGGGCATATGAGACTTAAGAACCTATGTCTCAGGGTGATGGGCACAGTGAGGTGTCACACAGAAATGTTCTGGGTGTGTGTGTGTTCTGGTCTGGGTGTGGGAATGTCTTTTGTATTCTTTTTTGTTCTCAGTCAAAAGTACATTATGAATAAATTTACAAAGAACAGTCTCATAGAAAACCAAATCACGCTCGATGACAAAATGTTAGACAAGATTCAATAAAAGTAAAAAAGTAAAGTAACAGCCGATTAATGTCCCACTGCGGAGCACAGGCCTCCTCTCATTTCTTTTGGAGCCGGGAATAGTCCGCCGCGCTGCTCCAATGCGGGTTGGCGGACTTCACATGTCCTCGAAATATTTTTAATTTCTCGGACATGCAGGTTTCCTCACGATGTTTTCCTTCACCCCCGAGCACGTGGTAAATTAGCACTTAAAGTTGTAGAACAATTTTAGAGGTGCTGGCGGCACCGTGGATCGAACCCAGGTTACTCGCGTACCATGAAATCAGAGGCGAGCACCAGGCCCCTGAGCTACCACGGCTTTAGATTCAATAACAAATGAATAAATGCTTTACAAACTCTGGCAGACCAGCTTCCACCAACAGCACCTGTTTATAGGTACAGGACTCATGTATCTAATTCTTTATCAAATAGGTAAAAAAAATTTTTTTATTCAGCAAACATATGCTGTGTTTTTTTTAATATTCTCTCAATTATAATCTTGCATATGATTCGATATTCGTTTGAAAATTTTACCTAGTACCTCTTGGAGAGGCCCCGGGGTTGCAGACCCGCTTACTAACCCCTAAATCCGGCCCTGCGGTTGAGGTAGGCGTGACGCTTACCATCAATTGCATGACTTGCTTGATTCGTCACTTCTTTTAAAAAAAAACTCGATCGTCTCATTTTTTTCCTATAATGACTATGTTAGGGTATGATGCACTCTGAAGAAAGAAAGAGTTATAAATACATCGGGAGTATGTATATTAGTATATTAGTATAATTTTTGTTCCTAAGGAAGCTCAATCGGTTTTATAGTTGATTATGTATTGGTATGTTAAAACATGTGTCTTTTTCTTATGGGGGTGACATAGTCACTGTGTGACAAAACTCCGATATTAAAAATAAAGAGAAAAAAAAATTGTGGCTTTCGTATTCTAATCCAGGACACCGTTACTGAACCAGACGGTAACGTGTCGGACATTCTCTCAGTTTTCCTCATCCAAATACGTTTCATTGACCTTTCGTCTATCAAAAAGTGTGAAGTGGGCTCAGACATATATATTATACCTTCACGACCCTTGCGGCCTTGCTTTCGACTATTGTTACGAAACGGTAATGTGAATCTCATTAATAATAAATTTAGATGTTCTGATTGCTGTCAGCGGTACGAATCTGGCTCAGGAAATAACCGAGTTCAGGCACTGTTTTATGATTAACTTTTTAAGATGACTATGTATAATTCTACCTATATCTTTCGTCTTTTTATTTTATATTTAACAAAGACTTCATAAAAAGGGTTAATATAATATTAAATAATACACAGATGATGATAACCCCTGGGGATAAGGTGATTGCTGCCAAGCTATTTCTACATCTTTATAATACTGATATTATTGTACATTATTTTACCTACCTAGACTGATTCCTGCATAGGAGTCCTACTACCAGGAAAATAAATCTAACTATAAAACAAATCTAATTATACCAATCAGTTCTAATCTGAAGTGTTAGTTAAAATTTGGTTATTAGTTTTAGTAAAGTGCAACTTTAGTACACGAGAAACGTGTTGATTTACAACGATTGGTTTACTACAGCAGAAATGGGGTCAGAGAGTCAAATAATATAAATTATGTTCCGCGGGACATCGGACTTAGATCACGATGTTACGTTTTGTCTGCGGTGTGAGTTATAAGCGATTTTCTATTGCGAAAACCTTAAAACCTCCTAAAATTCAGATGGCCGGTTATTATTTGTAAGGATTACAAAGCTTCAAAGCCGTCTTCTACTGGACAAAGGTCAGTTTAAAGTTAGAAGGATAAGCCATTATCGCTACGTTAGGCTAGAATCTGCGATGAAATAAAATGAAATGAAAATTCTTTATTTTTCGTCGTAAGAAATATAACATTCGTTTGTCAAAAGTCATTTCTTTACAATCTACCGCCATTTCGTAATGAGGTTCCTCTGACGGAGAAGAAACAAGCGAAAGAAACTGCGTAAGTGTCCTCTTTTTTGTAAATCATTTTTTATGTCAGTCAAAAATACATTATAATTAAATTTACAAATAATAGTCTCAAGGAAAACAAAAGCACGCTCCATGTTCAAATCTTAGACAAGATTAATTTAACCATATATAAGTAAATTGTAAGCTCGAGCAGACCAGCCTCCACCTGTTCACAAGTATGACGCATGATGGCTGACCGACACCGGTCTTTGTAATTCTTAGTTCGATATTCTGCCATGTGGCCACGGGATATTTCTTTCATAAAATATATACATCTACCGATAGGTGTCCGGCAGAGTAGAATAGCACCTACCTGTTTCCTACCGAGGTGTCGTGAGAGGCCACTAAGGTGTTGCACGGAGAGTGTTTTTCCGTGCTGTATAATATATAATATGCAATGTTATTACTTTACTGCTCATTGAAATAGGGGGTAAGAATTACTTGACTCGTACCAAAGAGGCGGCGACGTCACGTCTCGTTTCCCGCAGTGGCGAAAAGTGGGCTACGGCTGCGGTCTCTGCCTACCCCTTATGGGACAAATGCATGACTGTTTGTATGTATGTAAAATTTATATTCTATGTAAGTGTAGCGCCTGTCCATATCAGTTATAATGTTATCTCGAACTTTTTGAATTGGAAAGCTATGTATTGCTCATACTGTAATTATATTAAATTAATTATTAGCCGTGTGGTGGCGGCTCGTTAAAAGAATACTACCACTCCATCTCATCCAATGGATCTCGTAAAAGGCGAGTAAGGAATTAAACTGCACTGTTAACCCAACAGCGCATGGTGGCGATGGGCTCACCGCCTATCACACCAAGTGCATTATATTGTTTTGGTGAAACGTGGATTGTTGCAGTCATCTGTTTTTGCAGTGAGTGCCCAGTCTCTGACTACCCCTTATGGGATACAGTCGTGATGTATGTGTGTATGTATGTAATTATATCTATAGATTCGGGCAGCTTGATTACATATATGTTTATTTATTCGATAATGTAATTTTCTTTTTTCAACCGCTTTCGCCGTCGTTTACTCGCTGCTAAGGTTGACTGAAGAACTGAAGAAGAATGCTTTTAGGATTAAGTCCGCCTTTTTCATTTTTAATAATTCCTTATAATTTGCATAATTTGCATCTTTTACTATTATTTGCAAGGTTCAATAAAGTATAAATAAATGAACAAGAAGTAGCAAAATTTAACGTAAGCAAAAATAAAACATCGTGTTCGCGCATCACTTACACCAATCACCGGTATTGATGAGTCGGTGCATTATTATATCTGCTACGATTGCGAAAGTACATTCTTTATGTAACAAGACGGACTGCGCCTGTCAAAAAGACGTATCTAGTTATAAAAATTATGTTCGACAAATGGGTCTGGCCGCAATATACTTTATGCTTTGTTCTACACTAGATTTCTTTTTGTTTCATTTGCAAGATGATTCGGCTACGCACTAGCAATGTAGCGTGCTTATTCTGTCTCACTCTCGTCGTCGTCGTTTCAGCCTATCACAAGTCCACTGCTGAACATAAGCCTACTCCGTAGATAGCCACATAAGTTTGTAGCTCTCATTTCGGAGGGATTTTGCTATAGATGCCACACTTGGCATGCGAGTTGGCAACCGTAGTTTATATATTCAGATGTTGCAGGAAGATGCTGCTTCTTAAATTTAAATTAAATAACGAATTATAAGAGATAGTGACGAAACGAGCAAATCGTTCACCCGATGGTAAGTGCAACGTCCTCCCACAACAAATGCTGTGTCACCCAGAATATTTCTGTGTGACATCACACTGCGCCCGTCACCTTGAGACATAAGTTCTTAATTCTCAAATGCCCAGTGATTACGCCAGCTCACAGTGCCTTTCAAACCGAAACACAGTAATGCTTGCACACTACTGCTTCACGGCAGAATAACTGGCCCTGGGGTGGGTACCTACCTAAACGGATTCCAGCATAGGAATCCTACCACCAGTTGTTCAACTCTTAAATTTTTTCCTCTGTCGACTTTTACGATAGTAAACTCTGTTAGGCCACCACTACACGGCTCACTCTCATTATTGTGATATAGTCTTTTGACAGTGTCTTTTTGAAAACTCTGCAAGAGCTACACAGAGGGTTAAAATGCCTGCATGAAATATTGCTATTATACCGCGAGTATAAGCAACACGCCATGTCAACGTAAATTATCAAAGAATAGGTTTTACTGCCCGTTTTATTGCCTCGGTAGGTCACTGTTCGTTCGTTTCGTAGAACTTTTGCTTTCTGACGTATTGCTCATAATTATTAGTTTTTTTAATAATAGCGACCCGCCCCGGCTTCGCACGAGTACATTTATAGAAAGATAAACTAGTACTTTATTTGGATAAATATATCAACGGCAATTCCTTACATAATTTTTGTTGTAGCGACTATTCTCATCGGCGGCTCTGCGGCTGATCAGGTAAGATTAGGTTATTTTACCAAAATAATGTTTATATGGGAACATAAGCTACTAAAGTTTAGCTTCCCTTTAAACAATTTTTTGATGTCGTGAATTAGTAGCTCAAAAGTAAAGTTTCATGAATCTTACTTTTAAAATGACGGACTTTCATACAAACTTTCAACCCATATTTCATATTCATATTCTACCCCTAAGGGGGTGACCCTTAGGGGTAGAATTTCCACAAACAATCAAACAGGTATTTAATTATTTTGAATCAGTAGTCTAAAAATAATGGTTTATGTATCTATCTTCAAAATGTCGGATTTACAAATAACACATACAAAATGCCGCCCCATGTTTCATCACCATAGGAAAAAAATGCCCAAAATGCTGAAATACGTATTTATGTATTTGTAATCAAAAGCCTAAGGATAAAGTTTTATTCTTCTAACTTCAAAATTGACGGACTTTCAGTCTAACCTACATACATACTGTTATCCTCTATTTCACCCCATGTTAACCAATAACTAGTTCACTGCTGAACATAGGACTCCTTAAAAAATTGTAGCATTCGTTTGGGGGAATTTTGTCATAGTTGCCACGCTTAGCAGGCGGGTTGGCAACCGCAGTTTATTTATTCAGATGTTCCACAAAGATACCTGGTTTTAAGTTCCCTCTGTCGACTTTTACGACAACCACGGGATGTCTCAAAATGATGATGTTCTCCTAGCCGATTTCGACTACGGCGACAACTTCCGAATATTGTCGAGAGCCATCAACTGCGCAGGAGACATTATAGTGCCACAAGTATATGCGCAAACACAGAGGCACTCACTCGTCCCAACCTACCCGCGCCCGATGTAACGCGGATGCGATAAGATCGGAGGTAGGCTAGGATGCAGTGTCAGAAACACGGGGACAATCACAACACAACCAGACCCGAAACCCAACAATTTGTGTTTTAGCACAAATGTTGGCTCTGGCTGAGATTCCCAGGACTCGCGGCGTAGAAGTCAGGTACTCTGACCACTAGGCCACGCGATCCTCAATGAAGTCGTCATCACACGGGATGAGATGAGGTGGTAGATACTGTTAATAAGCCACCGCACGGACTTAAAGTTTTGTACCTAAATGTTATCCAGAAATCAAACTCATCGCGTCACAGAACAACGTCAGTCGGGCCAGCTGGTCTGTCAATCATATAAGATGTATAAGGATAAGCCACTGATGAATACAATTTAATATGCATGAATCGTGCAAAACTTTTTAAATATCACCATCTGCATTTAAATGTCGAATTCGTGTGACTCAGATCTAGAGACGCAGATGTAATCGTTCCACCGGATCCGATGTCAAGGACGCTATATTGTTTTTAATTGATGCAGGATGAAAATGGAGGTATTAAATTCGTTAAGTACTTATATTAACATATTTTTTTATTTGAGATAGCAACAAGACGAACAAACCGTTCACCTGATGGTAAGTGCAACGTTTGCCCATAACAAATGCTGTGTCACCTAGAATATCACTATGTGGCACCACAATGCGCCCGTCACCCTGCGACATCAGATCTCAAGTCTCATATGCCCAGTGATTATGGACAGACTTTGCACTTACTATAAGGTGAACTTTTTGCTTGATTCATCACTTTATCAAATAAAAAAATACATACCTGCATTATAATACATACAGAATCTAAAACTAATGAGATATGAAGAAATGCTATGTTCGATGCTTCTCTGCTAGAAAGAATCTCTAACGACGATATCCTAAGCGGAACTGGAGATAACGAAAAAGGCCTTGAAGATGACTGGACCACAGTGGAGCGATGACCTCCACGTTTTTCCAATTCGGTTCGGGTCGATGGATGCAAGCGATTGTGTAAGGTATACGCCCACCGTCGAATCTAGGTTAAGAGGTGGAAGTCCACTTCTTAACCAAGTGATGGGCTGAAGCAGACTCAGTAGTCAGTTGTGTGTTGTTGTGTGAATGTGAGATCTGTCTTTCAGAAGTAAAACAATCCTGACCGATACTTCATCATTATCATCATTTCAGCCTATAACTAGTCCACTGCTGAACATAGGCCTCCCCCATAGAGTGCCACTTTACGTATACACGTATTTTACATATACACGTTTTGCCATTGTTGCCACGCTTGGCCGGCGCGTCGGCAACCGCAGTTTATTTATTTAGTTGTTTTACGAAGATGATGTTGCCCATCTCCTGGTTTTCATTTTCCCTCTATCGACTTTTACGCCCACGGGACGCTCTTTAGCCGCCACCACAACGACGCACCACCTATACTTACTGTAAGCTATTAAGCTTTTAATATCGATCACAAAACGTACAATTCTATAACAATGGGTTTATTTTGAAATTTTTCTCAGGCCTCATGGACCTTTGACATGACAGGACGACAGACAATGGCTTACATTCGAGACTGATTGTTTTAATTACTGTGCTGTACCAAATTTTCGGTCAAGTACGAACTTTAATACAAATATGACATTGTTTGCTTCGTTTTACATTCATTAATGTCAACGTTCATTCACAATTTAATTGTGAGGTTTTGATTGAGTAGATTTTTCAATAATTATTTAACTGATATTCGTTCAACACTTTTATAGATGATCTTCACTTTGGATACATAATAGCCCCGCTGGTGGTGTTGTGTGTATGTAAAATGTACAATACAAGTGAAATCCTAGTGTGGGCTTTTTTTTTAAAGAATAAGAAACATATTAGATGGTATATGCAAATGCACCGGGATCTCTATTTATTTCATCATCATTTCAACCCGTCACAAGTCCACTGCTGAACATCGGCCTTCCCCATAGATTGTCACAAAACCCGGTGCAGAGCCACCTGCATCCGTCGATTTGCAGCCAAACCATGCTCCATCTAGTGGGTTGCACAGCGTATGCCGGTACTCTATTTATTAAATATTTATAAATGTTTCTCTTGATGTTACCAAACTTTAAGAGTACAAATCTGTAAGAGTAAAGTGATCCAATTGTAGCGACATCTATGTTGTCACATGAGAAGCTCAATCAAATATACCATATGTTCATAATCGCGCTATGAAAGTTTCTGTGACTCGAACTATATATACAACATCTACAGATTAATGGTTGGAGGAGACGTCCTCCCGCATTATACCCCTCGGCACCTTTATTTGCCTATTTCGTGCTATGAAATTTCAATATACACTTTAACATTTACAGGTAGTAGGATTCCAATGCAGGAATCCGTCTAGGTAAGTATCACCGCAGTGCCAGTTATTGTGCCGTGAAGCAGTAGTGTGCAAACATTACCGTGTTGAAAGGCACTGATAGCTAGTGTAATCATTGGGCATATGAGACTTAAGAACTGATGTCTCAGTGTGATGAGATCAGTGTGGTGCCGCACAGAAATGTTATGGGTGACACAGCATTTGTTATGGGCATTGCACTTACCGTCGGTTGAGCGATTGGATCGTTTAGTCACTTTCTTAAAAAAAAAACAACACATTTCTCCACGTCCATTTTCAAATACAGACAAATTATAACAAATGCTACTTCATTAGTAATAGCTTTATTCTGGACAGACTTTGCGTGTTGATCATACGATAAATTAGATCTCGCCTTCGCTTTTACTCGCTAATTGTTGTGGAATCGCTCGCTTTTCATGCAACTCATTTATATGAGTGATTAAATCTCGTGCCTAATAAGACATTTGAAATACTCAGGCACAATCATAGCTACGATTTGTCGATGTTTCTTTTAGTGGAAGAAAGTGACAATATGAACGAATCATTCATCTGATGGTGAGCACATCGTCCGATCATAATAAGTGCTATGTCACAGAACATGTCTGTCTGTCCACACTGTCTGTTTACTGGTGGTTGGATTCCTATGCAGGAATCCGTCTAGGTAGGTACCACCCCAGTGCTTTGTATTCTGTCGTGAAGCAGTAGTGTGCAAACATTACCGTGTTTCGGTTTGAAGGGTACTGAGAGCTAGCGTAATCACTGAGCAAATGAGACTTAAGAACTTGTCTCTGGGTGACGAGCGCAGTGTGGTGACACAGAAATAATCTGGATGACACAGCATTTGTTATGGGTAGTTGTTGCACTCACCGTCAGGTGTACGTTTTGCTCGTTTCGTCACTATAAAAAATAAAAAAAAAACTGATCCCGTCACCCTGTTACGTCGGATCTTAAGACTAATATGCCCAGTAATTACGCTAACTATCAGTGCCTTTCAGACTGAAACAATGATATTTACACACGACTGCTTGACGGAAGAATAAATGGCACTGCGGTTGTGCCTACCCATACGGATTACTGCATAGGAATCCTACCACCAGTAAATAAATAATGATTGAACTACGCGTTTGCGCTTATTGCGTGAATCATGTGAAAACGGATTATATCTTTTTATTATTAGATAAATCTTATTTAACAAGGCTGCAGTGTGTTAGGGAGTTATGTCGGTTATACAAGCAACACAATTGGACGCGAATCCGTGAGAAGTGATCGTTTCTCCATAGGTTCTTTGATATTAATTGTAAGCGGCAAAATTATTTTAGGACAAGCCGCGCCCCGCGGTTTCGCCCGCTTAGAAAGCCGACCCCGATCGATGATATACATATATACTTCCCTATTTGAATCTTGATTTTTAGGTTCTAAATTTGCGCCTGGTTACCGGCTATGTTATCAGGTATCTGTCAGTGAAAGTCCCCTCGAAATCGGTCCTGCCGTTTTGGAGATTAGCCGGAACTAACCGACAGACAGACAGACAACATTTGTATAAATTGTTTCTTTCTTATAAGTTCCGTATATACTTTCATAAGAATTGAGTAAAAAATGTGTTATTTTGTTATTACAAACATACACTTCAATTTTATTTTTTTTGTATAGATTTTTCAAGCAATTGGGTCTTGAATAGAATAGAATAAATTTTATTCGATATGGATTATTTTCGTAATACTTATTGAAAGACATTTTTTTTCTTTTTTTAACTAGTCACCATTTATCGTAAACACAAGAGTGTTTTACTGCTTCTTTATGTTCAAATATGTTTGTTACAATGTTGTTTATCTATATAATAATACGCGACGAGACAACTTTGTTCCCCTTTTTAAGCATGTTGCGCGCACGAAGAAGTGTGAGATTTGGCATTGTTAAGGTTTACATGGAGAAGGAAGGAAGCCAAATTTTATTTATATAATATGTTACAAGTACATGAAATTCATTAAAAAAAGTTTAGGACTTACGTTCGAATTTTGACCATTGGGCCACCACTAGTTTTAGTATAAACAGAAACTTAAGTCCACTGCTGGGCATAGACCTCTCTCAAAAATGGGCGATTTGCCATAACCACTATGTTAAGAAGCCGTGTGGTGGCGGCTCGTTAAAAGAATACTACCACTCCATCTCATCCAATGGATCTCGTAAAAGGCGAGTAAGGAATTAAACTGCACTGTGCACCCAACAGCGCATGGTGGCGATGGGCTCACCACCTATCACACCAAGTGCATTATATTGTTTTGGTGAAACGTAGATTGTGGCAGTCATCTGTTTTTGCAGTGAGTGCCCAGTCTCTGACTACCCCGTATGGGATACAGTCGTGATCTTATGTATATATGTATGTACTATGTTTGGCAGGCGGATTGGCAACCGCAGTAACAGATGCCCGTCACGGGTGTTTGCCATAGTTGTCCCGTCTAGTAAGGGGATACTGTCTCTATTACTTTGTTTACAGTTTTCCCGAAGACGATGGATACAAGTGACTCCAGTGATTTGTATCAGTTATGGCGGCTTATAATCACCAGTGACCTAATCAGAAGAATTACAAATACACCAAACCAGTAACAAATTATATGAATCTGTCATATTTTATATGACTCGATGAGAACCCAAAGGAGCGGCAAAGGTTAGTTACACCGTGCTCCCCTTCTTTTTCTTTTTATTGGGGAAAGCATTCACGGATTCCCCTACGCCGCGCGGGCAGCGAAGGGGTAATGCTCGACTCCTATCAAATAAAACTCTACGGTGTTTCCCTCGTCGCCATTGTCGGGACCACGGGAACGCTTTCACTACCGCAGTCCCGACGGCGATGACCCTTCCCGTGCCCAACCTATTTGTGTGGGCTGAGCTGGACCTCTCCGCTCTTACATCACGTGCGAGCAGTCAACACTGCTCGAATTTCCTTCAGGCCATAACACAGTGCAATGAATTAACATTAATATTGGATAAAGTGATGAAACGAGCAAAACGTTCACCTGATGGTAATTGTCTGCCCATAACAAATGCTGTATCACCCAGAAAATTTAGGTGTGACACCACACTGTACCTATCACTCTGAGACATATGTTATTAAGTCTCATATGCCCAGTGATTCCGCTAGCTCACAGTGCCCTTCAAACCGAAACACAGTAATGTTTGCACACTACTGTTTCACAGCAGAATAACTGGCCATGGGGTGGTACCTACCTAGACGGATTCCTGCATAGGAATCCTACCACACCGAATACACCCCTTCATATTTCACATGTTAAACTGCTGCTTGCTTCAGACGTGTTTCGGACACGGTTTCAACATGTTCACAGAGTGTATTACCTAACATGAAGATGCTTCACGACTTGAACCAAATACGAGTGACAATAACTGCCAGAACCGTCAGTCATGTCTTCATTGACACGTCAGATAATCAAAGGTCAAAGAATAGATTCCGAGGATGTTGAAACTGTGCGGTGCGTTATTTCGTTGTTTCTATACGTTGTCACGTTTTTAGATTCGTGCTGATATGACGAATAATGATTAGTTAGCGATATACAGGTTTGGTTCTCACCAATTATTTTTATGCTTATAACATATATGATAGTTAAAATGCAATATTACAAAAAATATCTCAAAATTTTAGATAAGATTCGATAATAAATATATAATTGCAAACTTTTTTCTCTCCGATCTTATCCCATGAGCGTTACTTCGGGCACGTGTAGGTTGGGGCGAGTAAGTGCCCCTGTGTTTGCGTGTGCAGCTGTGGCACTATAATATCTCCCGCGCAGTTGATAGCTTCAAACAGTATTCAGAAGTTGTCACTGTAGTAGAAAATCGGCCGGGAGGACATTTTTTTTTATTTGATAAAGCGACGAGACGAGCAAAACGTTCACCTGATGGTAAGTGCAACGTCTGCCCATAACAGATGCGTGTTACTCAGAATACTTCTGTGTAGCACCGCACTTCGCCTGTCACCCTGAGACATCAGTTCTAAAGTCTCATATGCCCAGTGATTACACTAGCTCTTAATGCCGAAAGCCGAAACTTCGCAGCAATGTTTGCATACTACTACTTCATGGCAGAATAACTGGCCCAGGGTTGTACCTACCCAGACGAATTCCTGCATAGGAATCCTACCACCAGTATCATTTTGAAAGTTTAGTCGAGTCGGCCCCTATGCTATCGCGGTTCATTTTTAATTGTGTTATCAGACATCACATATCAAAAAAAACATCGCATTCATGTCTGTAGATAAGGAAAACAATACACAAAGATAAGATAAAACATTTTGAATTTTAGAGGCTAATTTCGTTGATTTAATTTCGAACGTATTTCCGGAGTGAAATACCAAAAGTCGAAAATGTTACCATTTAGAAATATGTTATTGTTTAATTTCGAAAATGGGGTTAATTACATCTCGCATTATAATATAATATTTGTACTAGCCGTCTCATATACGAAATCCGTCCGACGCGACATTGCAAAGGCGTGGTAATTAAAATTTGTAGTAAATCTACTTTTGCCGCTCAGTCAACTAAACGTTCCCATGGTCCCATTGTCTGTGCACTTATATAAATGCTAACGATTAACGATGTTGTACTTTAATGAGGCGCCGTTATGTAATCGTTATTTTGTTGCAATAATTCAGTCGCAACGAGAGGGTGCAACGTTGTGGTTTCCGAGCGACATAAATTTGTAGCGGCGGCAATTAAAATTTTGGATGCATTTTTGACGACATAATGTTATTTCATAAATATTAAGTAATATAGTTTTTTTTTATTACACAAATATGTAGTCATACATATTGTTCGTTACAAGTATGTTCTTTTTTTGGATTTGATGAGAACTTAATTTAGAAATTATTTGTGAATTTAGGTTTTTTTTAGAATACTTTGCAAATTCTTTGATTTTCCGGAATCCTCCTAGATCCGTCTCCAGGGTGCGAGCTATCTCTGTGCCAAATTTCGTCAAGATCGGTTTACTGGATGGGACGTGAAAACGTAACGAAAACACAGAAAGACACAGAGTTACACATTATGATATTAGTATAGAAGTATGGTAGCTCAGGGGCTAGGCCCTCGCTTTAAATTTCATAGTAGGAGAGTGAACAGCGTTCGTAGGACAAAGAATTACACATTATAATATAAGTATAGAAGTATGGCAGCTCAGGGGCTAGGCGCTCGCTTTAAATTTCATAGTAGGCGAGTGACCAGCGTTCGATTTCCGGTGCCGGCACCACTAACATTGTTTATTGCAATTTTAAGTGCTGATTTATCACTTGATCGGTGATGAAGCAAAGCATCGTGAGGAAACCTGCGTGCGCGTCTGAGATATGTGAAATCCGCCAACCCGCAGCGTGGCGGATTCTTCCCAGCTCCTAGGGAGGGAGGCCCGTGCCCAGCAGTGCGACATTAATAGTTACTTTTATGGATATATAGCTTATGTTGCGTAACAGGATTATTGACTGGCTTTGGTAACTTTGCTAAGATGCTCAGTAAACAGAGTGCAGTAGTGAGTCTTGGATTCGATCTTCAAACCTCAAACAATACACGAAGTTTTCTGTTCTGGATGTGTTGCGAGTCTTCGTGTCTTTGACACCGAATGAAAATGTGAATGTTCTATCAATGCTGTGTGGTGGCTACCTAGGAGAATCTACGAGCCCTTCTCGTCCTGTGGGTGTAGTAAATGAAAACCAGGAGATTGGAAGCAGCATCTTACTGGAGCAGCTAAAAAATAAACTACAATTGGTAATGTATTCACGAACTCATCTCTAGATGACGTCAATTTCGAAATTGGTTAGGAGAACAAAACTTTCAAGTATATAATGTGGTCTGTAGATACGAGTACGATGTTTCCCTTATATTGGAAATAATTCATGCGACTGAATTGGTTAAACGATTGGCTTCAGCGTTATGGGGTATGGGACAAATATTCGTATAGACTCCAGATATAATACATACACACCATCATACAGTCACGCCCTTTTCCCATAAAAGGGGTTGGCAGAGACCACACCCGTAACCCAGTGATCGACCCCGCGAGAAACGAGACGTTAAAGGCTGCGAACAACATCGCCACTATTTTAGTACAAGTCATACAATTCTTATTCCCTATTGCGTTCCCACGAGCTGTATAGTGACAGCAATTATCGTTTACATAAATATTTTTATTGCACTCCTGTAATTAATTGACTTGGTGGTAGGATTCCTATGCAGGAATCCGTCTGGGTAGGTACCACCGCAGAACCAGTTATTCTGCCGTGAAGCAGTAGTGTGCCAATATTACTGTGTTTCGGTCTGAAGGGCACTGTGAGCTAGCGTAATCACTGGGAATAAGAGACTTAACAACCGATGTCTCAGGGTGATGGGGGCAGTGTAGTGTCACACAGAAATGTTCTGTGAGAAACAGCATTTGCTATGGGCAGACGTTGCACTTACCATCAGGTGAACGTTTTGCTCGTTTCATCACTTGATACATAAAAAAAAATTACAATTAGTGGAATGTTCAAAATTGCAGCTACTGTAACCGGTTGGTAATTGATCTAGTTAGAAATGTCATCAAGTCTGGACAAGGCAATCATTTGGACAAACAGCATACTAACATTTAAAGTAACATTTGGTCTTTTTATTAATGATTACTTTCAAATTATGTTTTATTGCAACGCGACATTTTTTTATTTTCAAGGCTCCAGGGGATCTACTGCGAAATCGAAATAGGAAGTTTCGTCTGACACATAGCACGTTTCCTAAGACGACATCACCCTTCACTTGGCGTTCATTCTATTGGTTGCCTATGGATCCGAAAGAAGGCCGTCCGTAGGTGTTGGCGTTTTTCTCAGAAGTTCTTTATTCAATTTAGGCTTGTTTAAAGCTCTTATGAAAGTCAAAATCTACGCCCTTTTAAGGCATATGGTACGTACGAAGGAGTCTGAGATTTGGCATAGCCAAAGTTTGTATGGAGAAGAAGCGAGAAAGCTAAAATGTATGTATAATATGTGTTACAAATACATTAACATGACTATAATAAAACATTCATTTTTTACGGTCATACTGCCATTATCAAACACATAATAGTCTGCGGTCTAGTCGCAAAGAGTAGAGATTGTCGCCATAGAATTTTAAAATGTTGCCACAATAACGTTCAAACTTAAAAAAATAGAGCAGTGGTAGCTCAGGGCCTAAGCGCTCGCTTTAAATTTCATAGTACACGAGTGACCAGGGTTCGATTCTCGGTGATGGCACCACTAAAATTGTTAATTGCAGTTTTAAGTGTTGATTAACCACGTGCTCGGCGGTGAGGGAAATCATCGTGAGGAAACCTGCATGTCTGAGAAATAAAAATTTTGTCGGCTCGGTTGGCGCAGTGGTTAAGCGCTTGACTTCTGCGCCGCGGGTCGCGGGTTCGATTCCCGCACGGGACAAATATTTGTATGAGCTACAGATAGTTGTTCCGGGTCTAGGTGTTTGTGCAAGTGGAATTTGTGTATGTAAAACACACCCACGACACAGGAGAAATCCTACTGTGAGGCATCGTTTATTTTAAATAAAAAAAAAATATGTCGAAGACATGTGAAGTCCGCCAACCCGCAGCTCCAAAACCCTCCCCGAAATGAGAGGAGGTCTCTGCCCAGCAGTGGGGCATTTATATGCTGTTACTGTAAAAAAATATGAGCAGCATTTTATATTATGGTGTTAATCTGAACGAATAAAGGCTGTCCCTATAACACTTTAGTCGCCTCTTTTTTTTTAATTTAATAAAGTGACGAAACGAGCGACACAACACTGCGCCCGTCACCCTGAGACATCAGTTCTTAAGTCTCAAATGCCCCGTGATTACGCTAGCTCACAGTGCCCTTCAAACGGAAACAGTAATGCTTGCACACAACTGCTTCACGGCAGAATAACTGTCCCTGGGGTGGTACCTACCTCTTATGTCAGCTCGGTAGAAAAGAGGTAGGTGTTATTCTACTCGGCCGGACACCTGTCAGCTGTCCGGCATAGACACTTGATTAGACTAAAATACTACTATAAACTTCTGGGGCACGGAAGGCCTCATCGTATATATAACAAACGTATGGGTGTGATGGAATTGCCATAAACATAAATTGGTCGTGTACAAATGTGGACAGTTTTAAATAAACATTTCTTTCATTGCAAATCGTTATCCAACCGCTACCAATATGAACTAGCATTTATTACGCTAAAATGTTATGACAACAGCGTAGTCGAATGCTTTGTTAGGTTTTACTGTTATGACCCTTTGTGTAAGACTGGCGCTGTCATAATTCTGTTCATAAAAGCTTCTGTAATTTTGAAGGATGGGTAATGTACGAGTGTAAGGAAATAGGTTTGAAGTTATTTATACG
This sequence comes from Luehdorfia chinensis, assembly GCA_019845155.1. Taxonomy (NCBI): domain Eukaryota; kingdom Metazoa; phylum Arthropoda; class Insecta; order Lepidoptera; family Papilionidae; genus Luehdorfia; species Luehdorfia chinensis. The sequence goes on from JAHVAK010000696.1 coordinate 1,262,149, forward strand.
TAGAAAGACTGAGAACACACACACGTACATATCTTTACCTATTAGTAAGTGGTTTTCTTCTTCATCAGCCTGTTAAAAGTCCACTGCTGGACAGGTCTCGCCCACAGTAAGTGGAATTGCCACTGGTACGGTGGCCGTACTACGGTAGTGGATTCCTGTGCCAGCGGCTCGTTTGGCGCAGTGGCTAACCCCTTGGCTGTTGTGGTGTCGCGGGTCGCGGGTTCGTTTCCCGTACGGGACAAATATTTGTATGGCCTACAGATAATTGTTCCGGGTCTGGGTGGTTTGTGCATGTGGAATTTATGTCTGTAAAAACGTACCCACGGCACAGAAGAAATCCTACTGTGGGGCATCGTTTTTTAAATTAAAAAAAATCCGTCTAAGTAAGTACCACCCCAGGGCCAGTTATTCGGCCGTGAAGCAGTAGTGCGCAAACATAACTGAGTTTCGGTCTGAAGGGCACCGAGAGCTGATGTGATTAATGAGCGTTCAGAATATGAGACTTCAGAACTGATCTCTCAGGGGGATGGGCGCAGTGTGTTGGCACACAGAAATGTTCTGGGTGACACTGCATTTGTTATGGGCATTGTCTTGAACCAAAGCCGTTCAGGTTTCGCTACCAATTAAGAGACTACCACTAATTTGACTTTACTTTTAGGGTTCGATTACTGTTCAGGAACAATGCAAACAAACAGTGGGGTGCTAACCACAGTTTAAAAGGAACTGAAGATAATGAAATAAGAAACTAAAGAACTGGTGACGAGTGCAGTGCAGGTGCTATAGAGATATTTTTAATGCAATGTTCTTGCAGTTACTTTTAATACTATAGACACTATAGTATTAGTAGAAAAATCTTCTTCTTCTATATAACTAAAATAAATTTTTAAGAAAGAAAGGAGCAAAACGTTCACCTGATGTTAAGTGCAACGACTGCCCATAACAAATGGTGTGCCATCCAGAATATTTCTGTGTGACGCCACACTATGCCCGTCACCCTGAGACATCAGTTATAATTATAGAATATAATTGGCCTTGGAGTGGTGCCTACCTAGACTGATTCCTGCATAGGAAGCCTACCAAATGTGGAACCAATTTTATAAAACTACTATACGGATAAAAACTGGTGCAAGGATTCCTACGCAGGAGTCTGTCTAGGTAGGTACCACCCCAGGGCCAGTTATTCTGCTGTGAAGCAGTAGTGTGCAAGCATTACTGTGTTTCGGTTTGAAGGGCACTGTGAGCTAGCGTAATCACTGGGCATATGAGACTTAAGAACCTATGTCACAGTGTAGTGTCACACAGAAATTTTCTGGCTGGCTCAGCATTTGTTACGGGCAGACGTTGCACTTACCATCAGGTGAATGTTTTGCTCGTTTCATCACTTTATGCAATAAAAAAAAGTATTTTATTTCCGTCTCCAGGACAGAAGCATTCTCAATGCCGAATTTCGTCAACTTCGGATCAGCGGTTGAGCCCTGACAACTGTTCCTTTCGCATTTAAATTATTAGTTTTGGTAAAAAATAATCAAATAGTCTTTCTTATTCTTTGTCAAATCATCACCAACTAATGACATCATAATATTACAATTGTTACCACACTTTCGTGCACGCGTGTGTCGCGAGCATGCGCAGTAACCGTAACCACACGCTACGGCTACGGCTTTCTACATTTGCACCTCAACGATCGCGTGCTAATGTAGCCACACCTTTAAAATTTCCGGATACTCCTTGCCTAAAAAGTTACTAGAATCATGTGTAACTTGCGGAAATCCAAGTCACGGCTGAATAACTGGCACTGGGGTGGTACCTACCTATTCCCTGATTGACGAACCGGATTCCTGCATAGGAATCCTGCCACTAGTAAAAGTATTTTTATTATATATATTATATAACTGACTCGCCTCGGTTTCGCATGGAAGTAATTGTTTTATTATGTCATTTCCATTAAGAAGTAAATGTACGTAAAATCTGTTCTTAGTAGTTGTCTTTTACTGAAAAGGAATATGTGAGCCCACTTCCAAGTCAATAAGTCTTATAGCTTCTGAGATCTTTTATATGTATAAATTATATGTATATATAATAGATAGAAGTGTCCGGCAGAGTAGAATAGCACCTACCTCTATCCTATTGAAGTGACGTGTAAGGCGACTAAGGTATTGCACGGACAGCCTATATTCGTGTAGAATAAAGCCGCTATACGTTATGATGTCTTTATACTGCTCGTGGGAACGCAATGGGGAATATTTTTTTTGACTTTACCAAAATGGCAGTGACGCGGTTCGCCACTCGTCACGTCTCGTTTCCCGCGAAGGCGAAAGGTTGGCTACGTAAGCCTCCGCCTACATACATACATAAGATCACGACTGTATCCCATAAGGAGTAGTCAGAGACTGGGCACTCACTGCAAAAACAGATGACTGCCACAATCCACGTTTCACCAAAACAATATAATGCACTTGCCGTGATAGGTGGTGAGCCCATCGCCACCATGCGCTGTTGGGAGCACAGTTTTTTTTTTTTATTTTAAAAAAAAAAAACTAAGCCCCACAGTAGGATTTTCTCCTGTATCGTGGGTGCGTTTTACAAACATACATTTCACATGCACAACACAACCAGACCCGAAAAGCAACAATTTGTGTTTTTGCACAAATGTTGCCTCCGGCTGACCGGTGGCGCAGAAGTCAGTTTAATTCCTTACTCGCCTTTAACGAGATCCATTGGATGAGATGGAGTGGTAGTATTCTTTTAACGAGCCGCCACCACCTACCTCTTATATTTGCAAAAAAATCTGAGATTTAAGATTGATATTTTAACTGTTAATAATCACATGGCTTTTAGAAATTGCACTGAGGGTACCGCAACTATACTTCTTAATGATGGTTACTCTAAGCAAAGTCGACGCGCCTGATCGTATCGCCTGGGAACGCCAACTTAGTATCGTCTCTATGCGAAAGCATCACAGATTACAATCGCATGATTTTAAATAATATCAGGGGCATGATGCAACGCACCGTGGAAGACGTTTGTTAATTTTTTCATGGGAATTGTTTGATTTGTGTGATACGATGAGCCTCTTAATGCGATGTCACAATCATCATCATCATCATCATCATTTCAGTCTATCACTAGTCCACTGCTGAACATAGGCCTCCCCCATAGATTGCCACAAAAGTTGTGGCTCTCATTTTGGAGGGATTTTGCCATAGTTGCCACGCTTGGCAGGCGGGTTGGCAACCGCAGTTTATTTATTCAGATGTTCCAGGAGATGCTGCTGCCCATCTTCTGATTTATATTTTCCCTCTGTCGACTTTTACGACACCCACGGGATGAGATGGGGTGGTAGATTCTCTTAAGCCACCACCACACGGCACAATATTGAGAAGCATTTGACTTAACGTAAGGAAATAAATACATACATACCGTCACACCTTTTTCCCAAGAGGTAGGCAGAGGCCACACCAGTAGCCCACTTTTCACACTCGCGGGAAACGGGACGTGATGGGTGGCGAATCACGTCGCAGCCATTTTGGTTCGAGTCAAAAAATTCTTGCTCCCCCCATTGCGCTCCCACGAGCAGTATAGTGACAGCATCGCATATATTCCGCACGAATGAAGACTGTCTGTATGATACTTTACCTCTTACGACACCTGAGTATTAAAGAGGTAGGTACTATTCTACTCTACCGGATACTGGTGGCAGGATTCCTATGCAGGAGTCCGTCTAGGTAGGTACCACCCCAGGGCCAGTTATTCTACCGTGAAGCAGTACTGTGCAAACATTACTGTGTTTCGGTTAGAAGGGCACTGTGAGCTAGCGTAATCACTGGGCATATGCGACTTAAGAACCTATGTCTCAGGGTGATAGGCACAGTGTAGTGTCACACAGAAATTTTCCGAGTGGCACACCGCTGAGTTACTTTTTTATTGGATAAGGTGTCGAGGTGAGCAAAACGTTCACGTGATGGCAAGCGAAACGTCTGCTCATAACAAATGTAGTGTCACCGAGTACACTTCCGTGTGGCACCACACTGCGCCTGTCACCTTGAGACGTCAGTTCTCAAATCTCATGTGCACCGCGATTACACTAGGTCTCAGTGCCATTCAGACCGAAAAACAGCCACGTTTGCATACTACTGCTTCACGACAACCTGGCATACTACGGCTATCGATATAAAGTCTTAATAACATATACCTTTGACGCTGCTCAGTTAGGGAACTGTTAAAAAAAAACAAAACTTAAGACAAAGTGCATTTGCCTTGGACGATTTAATGACGCAAAAAGGTAACATTAACAGTGTCATTGGTGGCTAACAACGACAACCTGGCATACTAGGGCTATTGATATATAGTCTTAATGCTTAAAAATGAAAAAAAAAGAAAAATTAAAAAATAAATAAAAAAATGACTAAAAAAAAGCCCGCTGGGTTTCTTACTGGTTCTTCCCAGGACAGAGGCATTTTTTGCGAACCAGTGTAGTTTAAAAATAGAAAAAAAAATACTTTCAATAAGTATTATGTAAATCATCTATTCTAATTACATATACCTTAGCTGCTCAGTTAAGAAACTTTTTTTAAAAAAAAAATCAAAACCTAAGACAGAGTGCATTTGCCTTGGACGATTTAATGACGCAAAAAACGAGTACAGTGACATTAAAAGTGTCAAATATTGGTGGCTAACAACTTAATATGGCGCCCGACGAACCTTCGAAACTATTAAGTAAATATCATGGCCGGAGCAAGGATGTGCGTACTTTCGAAATGTTTGCTTTTGCGGAATGCATAGAGACCACCTTGATTCTCATTTATTTCATTGAGATCGACTAAAAATAAATGAGTTCATGTATTTTATTGTATATTTATGTGGGTGTAACGAGACGAGCGACCTTCGTGAATCAATGATTCTTCAGTCTCATCATCATCATTTCAGCGTATCACTAGTCAACTGTTGAACGTTGGCCTCCCCGTATTTTTTTAATTAAAAAGTGATAAAACGAGCTAAACGTTCACCGGATGGCAAGTGTAACGTCTGCCCATAGCAATTGCTGTGTCAGGCAGAAAATTTCTGTGTGACACCCCACTGCGCCCATCACCCTGAGACATAAGTTCTTAAGTCTCATATGCCCAGTGATTACGCTAGCTCACAGTGCCCTTCAAACCGAAACACAGTAATGTTTGCACACTACTATACACTTACACTACACGTACTCTTGTGGCACTAAAATATCTCCTGCGCAGTTGATGGCTCTCGACAGTAGTCAGCGGTTGTCGCCGTGGTCGAAATCGGCTAGGAGAACATACATACATACATAAGATCACGACTGTATCCCATAAGGGTAGTCAGAGACTGTGCACTCACTGCAAAAGCAGATGATTGCCACAATCCATGTTTCACCAAAACAATATAATTCACTTGGTGTGATAGGTGGTGAACCCATCGCCACCATGCGCTGTTGGGTGCACAGTGCAGTTTTATTCCTTACTCGCCTTTTACGAGATTCATTGGATGAGATGGAGTGGTTGTATTCTCTTATCGAGCCGCCACCACACGGCACGGCTAGGAGAACATCATGCGATAAGATTGGAACACAACAAACACACAACACAACAAAACAACATGTACACACACAACCATAACTGAAAACCATATTTTTTTTTCATTTGCACAATTGTTGACTCCCGCTTATGACGTGGCAAATATAGATGCTGTACGAATAACACTTGTAGTTGTAATTCCACTGGTGGTAAGATTCCTGGTAATCCGTCTAGGTCTAGAACCACCCCAGGACCAATTGTACTAACGTGAAGCAGTAGTGTGCAAACATTGCTGTGTTTCGGTCTTATGGACACTCAGCGCTACTGTAATCTAATGTCTCAGCGTGACGGGCGCAGTGTGGTGCCACAGACATTTTCTGGGTGATACAGCATCTGTTATGGGCAGACGTTGCACTTACCATCAGGTGAACGTTTTGCTCTTTTCGTCATATAATCCAATAAAAAAAAAATGTTATATTTTCTTACATCGCATTGGAGCAGCGTGGCAGATTCTTCCTAGCTCCAAAACCCTTTCAGAAATGAGAGGAGGCCTGTGCTCAGCAGTGGGACATTTATAGGCTGAAACTTTACTTTCTTTTTTACTTTTTTACCCTATAACATCAGATTCATTGGTGGTAGGATTTCTATGCAGGAATCCATCTAGCTAAGTACCACCGCAGAACCAGTTATTCTGCCGTGAAGAAGTAGTGGGCATATGAAACTTAAGAACTGAGTCATGAGTGTAGCATGTTCAGAGCAACACAGCACTTGTCATGGGCAGATGTTGCACTTACCATCAGGTGAATGTATTGCTTGTCTCGTTGCTTTTTGTAATAAAAAAATCAGAGGTAGGTTAGGATGCTGTGTCAGAGACAACCAAAACACTAACGTACTCTAAAAACCAGCAACTTATGTTCAGAAATGTCGACTCCGGCTGGTACTCGAGCGCAGAACCCACTGCAAAGAAATTACGTACTCTAACCACGCGGTCATCACTGGAGTACATCATAACTGGCCGTTTTATATTTGTAATGTGTAATAAATTAACATAAATAAGACAATGTTGCCAGTATTTACTAAAAAATAAAGCTAATTCTGTGCTAATGTTGCTAATTTATGTTTTAAAAAAGGAAAGACATAGACAATAGACAACAAGAAAGACATTCAGCTGCATTATAAAACATTAATAATACAATTTTTAAGTAATACTAACTACATGAATATTTTGAGCGTGAATATTACGCGAAACAACCAAATAAGCTTCATGATTATAGACATGAGACTTGTTCCAGCGATTTAATATAAATAAATTATTGTAATTTTATGGCAATTTTCGCTCACCTTTCGCAAATTCCATCGCACGCTTTCTAATAAAATTTCCAAGTTAGCGGCAACGTTCGTATGCAGTTTTGACATTGTCATTAGGTTGTTAATGTCCAGTGCTGGTCTTAGGCGTCTCATAAGAAGGCGTAATTTTATTTATTTATTATTACTTTAGGGCAACTAACAACACAGTCTAAACAAACAAAGCCTAGAATTACTACATTGCTGCATTTCAGTCTATCACTAGTCCACAGATGAACATAGGCCTCCCCCATAAAAGCTGCCACAAAAGTTTGTTGCTCTCATTTAGGGGAGAATTTGCTATAGTTGCCTCGCTTGGCAGGCGAGTTGGCAACCGCAGTTTATTTAATCAGATGTTCCAGGAAGCTGCCCATCTCCTGGTTTTTATTTTCCCACTGTCGACTTCAAATGAACAATTTGGTCGTCTCGTCACTTTCCTAATAAAAAAAACCTCTGAATGTAGTTAGTCTGTGTTTTATATATGTCTGTTAAGTAAGGTCAGTCCATAAAGTGAACCAGTGGAAATATCTCGATCCATCGTTTAATGACCTACAATCGAATATATAAACAATTATTTTTCGACATTGTCTATTTAGATATGTTTTTTTTAAATACAGTGTGAACTCTTTGATTTTCCGGAATAGAAAGTATCTTATGTCAGTCTCCAGGATGCAAGCCGCCAGGCTGCAGGTGCCGAATTTCGTCAAGATCGGTTCATCAATTGAGTCGTGATAAGATAACAAATATATGAAGGGATAGAAAAAGGTACTTTCGCACTTATTAGTATGGACGTAAGCTTTAAAATCAAACTAAACTCCACTAAATGTTTACTTGGGAGATTTAGAGCACAGCGAAATCTTGATGTTGCAATTCATCATCGTCATCATAACTTAAGCCCATCATAAGTCCACTTCTGAACATAGGCTTCTTCCATATATTGCCACAAAACACGAGCCCCAGCTACCTGCATTCATCTCCCTCCTGCGAACCATGCTGGCCGTAGCTCCATCTAGTGGAAGGTCTCCCTACGCTAGTACGAGGTTGAGGTCGAGACGAGGTTCATCGAGCATATGGCCTGCCCATAATCCCTTCAGCTTGCTGGAACAGCACTTTGGAACAAAATCGGTTACTCCGGTTCTCCTGCGTATAGTATCGTTACGGATTCTATCTCGCAGATTAATACTAAGCATTTCTACTTCCTTATGCTTCCTGCAGTGAAGGACCGCGTCTCGGTGTCATCACTGGCAACATGCACTGGTAACCAATAACAGCAACACAGGGGTAGTTACGGCTAATTTTCCTTTCTGGGAAGAGACCGATGTTCAACAGTGGGCTATTAACAGGCTGCTCAAGAAGACGAAGAGGAAAAAGATGTGTGAAAATAACTCTTTCCAAGCACTCGCAAGATGATTCTAGGGTGTAAAATCACCAAAAACATACAAGTAGGTATATCACGTATTTTTGATTGATCTCTGCCGGACACCTATCGGCTATAGGTGTTCGGCAGGGAGAGTAGAATAGCACCTACCTCTTTCCTACCGAGGTGTTGTAAGAGGCGACTTAGGTATTGTAAGGAGAGCCTTAATTATGTTTGCAGAATAAGACCAAAATTATGCAATGCTGTCACTACACTGCTCGTATAAACGCAATAGGGAATAAGAATTTTCTGAGTCTTCTGGTACTGTGGATGTTCATTGCTGGCGGTAATCGCTTAGTACCAGATGAGCTGTTTGCTCGTTTGCCCCCTCTTCTCCTACCAGCAGCATTGGATGCACAGCGCGAGAGAGCAGGACCTGCGGCGTTAAATTCAGTTACTCTGACCCGTTGGCAGCACGGTCGTTAAAAACCAAATTGTAACAATTGTTTCCAATTAGTTGACCTTGATGGTCAAGCAGGTCGAACGAGCCTCTCTAAGCTTCCTCATCTGGCTGCCGCTAATGGATTTTAAATAACACTGCATTCTCCTACAGTCTACAATTATGCAACGCTTCCTGCAACAGTGAACTATGATTCGTTCGCCCCTACGCTGCGTGCTTACGAGTATAATTGCATTAGCATCTGTTTTTCGATTACTTTTTTTTTGCGACACGTTATTTTACAAATTGTATCTTGTGTAAGGCGTATGTAGTGAAACGATTATGTAGCACGCTTGTTCAATTATTGCATTAAGTAGCCTATTGTGTTTTGATAAGATTGATATTTCATTGTAAAATACTCGAAGCAAGACAATTTAAAGATTATTAAGTGTGAAAATACTGCTAATGTATGTGAATTGTTGTTACGGTTGTATTAAAGTATGCGTTGAAAGGAAAAGTGAACGATGTATGAGCAAATAAACTAGAACCACACATATAGTATTCCCGACACTTCTAAAGTATGTAAAAAATACTATGTCGAATTGCGCAATAAATTATTTAATTAGGATTCGAACGCTATACTGGAATCTTAACATTAACCACAATGCTATCTGCTTAACAACTGCATTCGTCAAATACATACATACATACATAAGATCACGACTGTATCCCATAAGGGGTAGTCAGAGACTGGGCACTCACTGCAAAAACAGATGACTGCCACAATCCACGTTTCACCAAAACAATATAATGCACTTGGTGTGATAGGTGGTGAGCCCATCGCCACCATGCGCTGTTGGGTGCACAGTTCAGTTTAATTCCTGACTCGCCTTTTACGAGATCCATTGGATGAGATGGAGTGGTAGTATACTTTTAACGAGCCGCCACCACACGGCCATACAACCAGTCAAATACAACAAAATATATTAAAAAAACTTTTAAAAAAATAGCACATCCTGTATACGAATAGCGTATAATGTGCTCGTAATAAAATGAGCACAACCGCATTACCATTGCCGTGTACTGTAACTTACACTTTATTATTAATCTAGTCTTTGTTCATAATTTCGCTTTACAGAATCTCCGATTGCTTACAGTATCGCTATAGAGCACAATTTCCTATCGCTTTTTTATTGGAAGATACTAGATCGAAGAGAAAGGCACAACGTTACTGGTGGTAGGATTCCTATGCAGGAATCCGTCTAAATAGGTACCACCCCAGGGCCATTTTTTCTGCCGTGAAGCAGTAGTGTGCAAGCATTACTGTGTTTCGGTGTGAAGGGCACTGTGAGCTAGCGTAATCACTGGGCATTTGAGATTTAAGAACTGATGTCTCAGGGTGACGGGCGCAGTGTGGTGTCATACAGAAATATTCTAGGTGACACAGCATTTGTTGTGGGCGGACGTTGCACTTACCATCAGGTGAACGTTTTGCCCGTTTCGTCACTTTATACAATAAAAAAAACCTGTTGGTAAGTGCAACGTCTGCCCATAAACAAAAATGCCATGTCACCCAAAACCACCACTGCACCACACTGCGCTCGTCACCCTGAGACCTCAGTTCTTGAGTCTGACATGCCCAGTAATTACGCTAGCTATTATTACCACCAAAATGAGCCCTGGTAGCACAGGGGCTAGGCGCTTGCTTTAAATTTCATAGTACGCAAGTAACTTGGGTTCGATTAACGGTGCCGGCACCACTAAAATTGTTAATTTAAATTTTAAGTGCTGATTTACCACGTGCTTTGCGGTGAAGCAAACATCGTGAGGAAACCTGCATGTCTGAGAAATAAAAAATATTTCGAAGACGCGTTAAGTCCATCAATCCGCATTGCAGCAGTGTGGCGGATTCTTCCCAGCTCCAAATCCCTCTCGGAAATGAGAGGAGACCTGTGCTCGGCAGTGGGACTTTTATAGGTTGTTATATTACTTGTTTATTTTCCAAAATGTATATAAAGTTAAATAAATAAATAAATTAAGTACTGTGTAACGCTGCACTGTACTCTTCACACTGAGACATCAGTTATTTCGTCCCATATTCTCAGTAATTTCACTAGCCACAGTGTCGTTCAAACCAGATCACACTAATGCTAGCATAGTGTTGCATGCGCGGTGTATGAGATAAGTGTGACAATGACAACACAGCTACGACCGAAAACCAATGAAAAACCAAATAATGTTCGCTTCGACTGGGATTTAAACCAGGAACGCGGTTTAGAAGTAGAGGTACTTCGACCACTTGGCTACAAAGTAGTTAAACTCTCTGAGCCTTGCCAGTCGGCACCAGCTGCGTGAGCGCAAAATTTCAGAGATAATAAAAAAAACTCCGTCTAGGATTCGAACAGAACCTGCGATTTAAAAGTTAGTTACTCTGTCCGCTAGGCCACACGGTCATCAACACTGAAGCAGTGGGAAACTCCAGGAAATATTTTCAACATTTGAACAAGTCCGCCAACTTCGCATTGGAGCAGCGTGCCGGACTCTTCCCGGTTCTAAAACCCTAACAGAAATGTGAGGAGGCCTGTGTTCAGCAGTGGGACATTTATAAGCTCTTACTTTAGTTTTTTTTTACTTTGATGTCTCTGAACGCTGATGCGATAAGATCGGAGGTAGGCTAGGATACAGTGTCAGAAACACGGGGACAATCACAACACAACCAGACCCGAAAACCAACAATTTATGTTTTAGCACAAATGTTGGCTCCGGCTGGGATTCGAACCCAGGACCCGCGGCCTAGAAGTCAGTATAGATTTTAGAATAGAATAGAATAGAATAAATTTTTATTCAATATAGATTATTTACATAATACTTATTGAAAGTAATTTTTTTTCTTTTTTTTAAACTACACTGGTTCGCAAAAATGCCTCTGTTTCATTTTAATGCGAATGCTCTTGGTCTTGGAATAGTCTCTTCAACCTTCACATCTTAAAGCTGATGTGAACATCGTTAAGCCAGATGGGGTTATAGATGATATTAACAAACATACAAAATAAATTGCTCAAATTCAATTATATTGTACAAAGTTTAAAGAGGTACTTCAATAAACTCCCAGCGAGGTTGAAAATAAAATCAATTTTTGCAATCTTCATTAAATAATATAGTAAATGATGACATCATTTCCTCGCAAACAACAATGTAAATTTACTGCTGGTAGGATTCCTATGCGGGAATCCTTCTTGGTAGGTACCACCGCAGTGTCAGCTATGCTGCCGTGAAGCAGGAAACGCATAGGAATCCCATCACCAGTAAAGATCAATTAGTCGTAACTATTCTATAAGAACATCATATATTCGATTGAGCTATAGTAAATAGAACACAATACAATAGCCTAATGATCATTATCGTCGAATGCCGCCGTTGGCCGGGCAATCCGGGCAATTTCGCTAAAGGTCAACGCTACTGCATAATGGAACTAAATAAACACAATTATTGCAAAACGTCTTCGCAGTGTAGCATTTAAGTTATAAGTGGAGAGCGGGAAAATTGTTTTATTGTAATGAATGATAAAATAATATTCACTGTTACTATTTTATTTTTTATTTTTATTTTATGAAGTGACGAAACGAGCAAAACGTTCACCTGATGGTAAGTGCAACGTCTACCCATAACAAATGATGTGTCAACCAGAACATTTCTGTGTGGACCACACTGCGCTCGTCCCCCTGAGACATTACTTCTTAAGTCTCATATGCCCAGTGATTACGAACCGAAACACAGTAATGTTTGCACTCTACTGCTTCACGACAGAATAACTGGCACTGGGGTGGTACCTACCTAGACGGATTCCTGCATAGGAATCCTACTACTAACTACTAATAACATCTGTCGTGTGGTTGCAGCGTAAAAAACTTATGTACTGTCTCGTACGGTTTTTTTTATAACGAGCAACGACTCACCTGATGGTAAGTGATCACCGCCGCCCATGAACATCCGCAATACCAGAGTAAGTGTGCAACAACATTGCACTAACCATGAGGTGTTTAACGTTTTGCTCATCCAAATCGAATATGCCAGACCGGTGTCGGGTAGCAAGCTCTAAGGTTTGTTAGGTACTACGATGCAAGTCGGCCCACTAAGCGTGGCGTGATGGTAGGGATCCTACCTCGTCGTAATCGCCACCCGGGAATCACTTTTAGGTACGTACCACCGCAGGGCCAGTTATTATGCCGTAAAGCAGTATGCAAACATTACAGTGTTTCATTCTGAATGGCACTGAGAGCTAGCGTAATCACTGGGCATATGAGACTTAAGAATTGATGTCTCAGGGTGGCGGGCGCAGTGTGGTGTCAAACAAAAATGTTCTGGGTGAAACAGCATTTGTCTTGGACAGACGTTTCATGGAATACGATATATAGCAGTAGTAACATATAATAGTACCATCAGGTGAACGTATTGCTCCGTTTCGTCACTTTATCCAATAAAAAAAGTCTACTCAACTTTGAGATTATGTGGTAGTGATGATGATAATTATTGACTGGATGATGACTTGATCTGCTGTGAATTATTTCGCTATGTTTTTGTTTATCTTACGAGTAAGATCAATAAACCTTTGAAGCAGTCCTTCTGGCTGAGCTATGGCCGGTTTCTGAAGTTCCCAGTTACGAGTATGTTCTCATTAGTTATTGATTCAATAAAGTTATGCATAGGATGAACGTCGGATAACTGTCGCTGCGTTTCTGAACCTAACAAACAATTAAATAACTATGAAACCGATAATCGGTTAGTCTGCTAGATGGTTCTATTCAAGAGATCAAATCTAAAATTGATATTATTCTCTTATTTCGTCATTATTACTCGTTTTATGGATAATAATACTTTTAATAGAGTAAATATAAGGGTTTAAGTTAATAAGATATTATAATTCATTGTAATTGTGTATATTTATCAGAGAAAGTTTGACATACAAATTCTCAAACGTTAAACTATTAAACTATTGTTGTGAAATTACGGCTGCAGTTCCGAAAAATAGGAAGCTATCAACTGGCAGGAGATATATGCCCCTGGTGTACGCGCAAATATAGAGGCACTCTCTCGGCATAACCTTCCCGCGCTCTATGTAATCGATCTTAGATCGGAGGTAGAGATATATTATAGTTTTTCTGATTATTCTTAATGCCACGTGCGACAATTTTTTAAAATCCTTCTTAGATAGTATACAAGTCCTAGCAAATCGCTTAGAACATTACTACAATAGCTCCAGAGCTCTTGATAACCTTAACCTTCTTCCGACAGATTTTTCATTATATTTAAGAAAACAACCGAATGTAAGTATGTACATACCAACCGGCTATGACTTTTAAAAATAAACAAGTAAAGTAACAGCCTATAAATGTCACACTGCAGAGTACAGGCCTTTTAGAGCCGGGAAGAGTCCGCCACGCTGCTCCAATCCGGTTTGGCGGACTTTACATTACGTCGCAATATTTTTATTCCTCCGATATGTAGGTTTCCCCACGGTGTTTTCATTGTAGTGATTCATCGTGGTAAAACATCAGTTATGCAGAACAATTTTAGTGTTGTCGGCACTGGGGATCGAACTCAGATAACTCGCTTACTATTAAATTTAAAGCGAGCGCCTGGCTGAGCTACCGCGAATCATGCTATGACTTGTACCACGCGTAAATTGGAATGAACCGTACGCAATGCACTCAGTGTTGCGTTCAGGCGTGTATATCGAATTCTATTCAATATACCGTATGCCGATTTATAGTTGCGTACTTGATGCATGCTGTTAGTCACGCTGTTAATGGTTGCAATTTTATCGTAAATATCTACGTACGATTGTGCTGACTTCGATTAACATTAAATATATTGGTAAGTTTAAACAGTAACGTATGTTATAGTAGCGAGGGTTTACTCATATCGTCACAAGGCCGCCTATTGTAATCGATTTTTTTTCTTTACAGTTGACGGAGACCAGGAAGACGTCGTCCAAGCACACCCACGCGACATTCATACATACAGTCAAGCCTTTTTCCAATATAAGGGGTAGGCAGAGACCACACCCATAGCAACCTCATTTTTTTTATTTTGCCGCACTTGTCTCCTGCGGGAGACGAGACTCGAACCTAGGCATTTCGGTACGACTCAAAAAATTATTACTCCCCATTTCGTTCCCACGAGCAGTACAGTGGCAGCATTACATGTAATGGTATTACTCTGCACGATTATAGGCTGTCCGTACAACACCTTAGTCGACATCTCGGTAGGAAAGTGGTAGGTTCTCTTCTACTCCGCCGGACACCTATCCGCCTTCAATAACACCTACGCGACAAGATTGTTAAATAAAAGATTATAAATAAAAAAAACGCTGCCCTACAGACGGATTAGCTCCTGTATCGTGGGTGCGCTTAACACTTTGAACGTCAAACGATTTTTTTTGCACATACGGTGGCTTCCAACTGGGATATGAACCTAGTGCTCGCGGTGTAGAAGTCGAAGAAGATACTCTGGCCACTTTACCATGCTGTCGTGACTATGAACCCACTCTGAGAAGTAACACACAAAATAATATTCTCCAATACATTTTATATTTTTATTCCTCAGACATGCAGGTTTCCTCACGATGTTCATTACTGATCATTGAGGCGAGTGTTTTTGTTTATATATAAAAAAAATATTAATTCTTCATCGCATGCTGTAACTATCCTTTATTGACGAGCAATTACTACCTTTACTTTGTTTCTTTAACGTTCGTAACGGTAGAGTAACGTAGTGTAACCAACACAAATTGCTACCACAATGAAAAACGAACCAACAAAAATATTATTGGCTTCGACTGGTATTTGAGGAATGGACTCTCGACCCAACGGCCAGGGACTGTGATCGCTAAGCTACACTGCCGTAGAAAATAATAAAAGAAAAATTTTTTTTTTCAAACTCACAAAAAAAGAACAGTGGAAAATACTAGCAACACTTGAACTATTTACGTAATATAAATTAGGAAACAATTTTTTTTATTCATTTCAACTTGATTACGATATTGACTTTCATTGCATGTATTTTAATCGAAAGATTACTCATAGTTGCTTTATTTATTAAAACTTATTTGCACACTAAAAATATATGTATTACACTCAATTATTCCGACGTGTAATTTTAATATTAGGAAACAACATATTGCTCGTTCACGAGCTAACTCAGGTTATAATTAGTCATAGCATACATAGCCTATGTCCGAGAGAAAGAAATAAGTTTATTTGGTATACACACAATTACACAAACTACCGCGTGGTAGCGGCTTAAGAGAATCTACCACCGCATCTGATGCCGAGAGTTTAGTAATAGTCAACAGAGGGACAGTGAGACCTACAAACTTCTGTGGCAATCTATAGGGGAGGCCAATTTCCAGCAGCGGACTAGTTATAAGCTGAAATGATGATGATGATGAAGCGAACTTCTCATTTTCTTCATTAGTAAATGGCACCCGTTCGAAGCCGTGGCGGGTCGCTAGTTTATAATAAAAGTAAATGAACAAATTTTATAGCAGACAGCTTTATGTCACAAATTGGAGTGTGTTTTACTCCATATTCGTGAATAGAATATTTTTAATATGAATAGAATAGAATAGAATATTTTTTATTCAATATAAATCATTCACATAATACTTATTGAACGTATTTTTTTTAAACTACACTGGTTGAAATGCCTCTGTCCCGGGAAGAACCAGTAAGAAACCCAGCGGGATAATTTTTTTTTAGTCATTTTATATATATACTTGATAAGAGTTGAAAAGGTTCGCTGCTGGGCTTAGCGGCATAGTCATCTCCCAAGTAGGGAGGATTTTAAATATTACGCTAGTGCTTGACAATGATCTCCTCTGATCTTCTTTTTTTAGGAGAAAGTGAGAAGGTAGTAAAACATTCACCTGGTGGTAAATGCAACGTCTGCCTATAACAAATGCCGTATCACCCAGAACATATCTGCGCGTTATTTCTGTTCTTCTGAGCAGTTGATAATTTCCGACAGTATTCGGTAGTAGTCGCTCTAGTCGAAGATCGGCTAGGAGGACATCATCATATACATATTATGTATGCGATGCTAGCGAGTGTTCTAAGTTCGTTCCCTGGTGCCGGGAACTCTAAAATTGTTCTGCAATTTTAAGTGCTGACTTATCACCTGCCCAGCGGTGAAGGAAGACAACGTGAAGAAACCTGCATGACTGAGAAATAAATTTTTCGAGGATATGTGAAATCCGCATTGGAGCGGCCTATTGAACCCTTTCAGAAATGCGAGGAGGCTTGTGCTCGGTAATTGAATATTTATAGGCTGTTACTTTACTTAATATAGATTTTCACTCTCTTTGTATTGTCACTTTCTATTATTCTATTATTAATCGTTTTAAGGAAATGCCACGTCATAAGGACCCGCAACCGACGAGCTTGTATGAAAACACTAATGAAAGTAGAGGAAGCTAAAGATGTGTGTCAGGATCGTAGCAAGTGGAGAGATGTGGTATCTGCCTACCCCTATGGGAAAGAGGCGTGACTCTATGTATGTATGTATGTATTATGAACATTTTACTGGTGGTAGGATGCCTATGCAGAACTCCATCTAGATACCACCAGCGGGGCGCAGTTTGGTGTCACACAGCTATATTCTGGGCGACACAGCATTTGTTATTGGCAGACGTTGCATTTAGCATCATATGAACGTTTGGCCGTGTGGTAGCGGCTTAAGAGAACCTACCACCCCATCTCATCCCGTGAGTGTCTGAGCCTTTTGTGGCAATCTATGGGGAGGCCTATGTTCAGCAGTGACTATTGATACATACATTATATATATATATATATATATATATATATATATATATATATATATATATATAAGATCACGACTGTATCCCATTAGGGGGAGTCAGAGACTGGGCACTCACTGCAAAAACAGATAACTGCCACAATCCACAGTTTCACCAAAACAATATAATGCACTTGGTGTGATAGGTGGTGAGCCCATCGCCACCATGCGCTGTTGGGTGCACAGTGCAGTTTAATTCCTTACTCGCCTTTTACGTGATCCATTGGATGAGATGGAGTGGCAGTATTCTTTTAAAGAGCCGCCACCACACAGCTTTCCACACGGACTATTGATAGGCTGAAACGACGACGAACGACGAACGTTTTGCTAGTGTCGTCGCTTCCAATTAAAATAAAAACATCCTACGACCTAGATAGCCTAGTCGTAAGTTCGTTTACCGATCTGAGTGTGGGAGATTTTATCTCCCCGTCGTACGATAATTTATATGACCTACAGTTGTTTTTTTTTAATGTGGACGTGTGCATGACATTGGGCTTTAGGCCTTCTGCGGCACATAATATATGGAAGGTTGAGAGTGATGTTAAAAAAAATACAAAAAAAATTACTTTTAGTTTATTTACCCTTTCGCTGTCGCGGATTTCCTGAATTATTTATAAACATGTTTACGCATTTATAAATAAAGAACGATCACTTTTATACTTTGACGTCAGCCTTTCCTTGTTTTTATGTAGGAATTGCTAGATATTATTCGCTAAATAAGAACATTGTAAGCAGTGTGGTGGCGGCACCTTCTTGAAACATCTGAAAAAAAGTCAAGCGTGAACTATTGCAAAATCCCTCAAAATGAGAGCTACAAACTTTTGTGTCACTCTATGGGGGAGGCTTATGTGCAGCAGTGGACTAGTGATAGCCTGAAGTGATCATGATAATTATGAAGATTATTGTTTGAATTTTAATAACATAACTAATATTTTAAATAAGCTTGAAAGCTTTTACCAGAAGATTGTTGACCTCAACCATGCAGAATAGGATAATTAAATTATATTTCGTACTATACATCACCATACTAGATCCCCAGTACATATATATTTAAGAAAAGGAAAAGAATTTTCTATAACTAATGCTTAAAGTTATTTTACCATAATCTTTTGCCATATATTATATGGCAAAAGTGAAGAGAATGCTTTGTACCCCTTTTTAAGCATATTGCGAGTGTGAGATTTTGCTATAGTTAAAGTTACTTTGGAGAAGGATCGAGAAAGCTAAATTGTATGTATAATATTTGTTACAAATACATTAAACAAAATAAAATAAAACCTTCATTAATTACGTTCATGCTGACAATGTCAATCACATAATAGTCTGTTGTTTGTATAAACATAAGTTTATACTATCAATGTCAAATACTTAATAGTCCTGTGACCAAACAGTAAAATGTTGCCAACAAATAATTACTGAAACTTAAATATCAGCGAAAAATTTACTAATTAAGGTTGTACGGACAGCCTTTATTCGTGCAGAATAATACCATATGCAATACTGTCACTATACTGCTCGTGGGAACGCAATGGGGGAGTAAGAATTTTTTGACTTGCATCAAATTGGCGGCGCCGGGTTCACAACGTCTCGTTTACCGCAGGGGCGAAAAGTTGGCCTACGGGTGTGGGTACTTCTTATATGGATAAAAGAGGTAACTATATGTGTAAAAATAAATAAAGCCTTAATTCGACGGACTGTCAATTTCTTTAACTAGATTACAAAATTCAAAGATGTATTCTAATGATGATCTAATGATGTATGATTGAAGTCACGTAGTCCAGTCAGCTAAATTAATTTATTTCATCGGGAATCGACTGGTGGTAGGATTCCTAGGCAGGAATCCGTCTAGGTAGGTACCACCTCAGGGCCAGTTATTCTGTCGTGAAACGGTAGTGTGCCAACATTACTGTGTTTCGGCTTGAAGGGCACTGAGAGCTAGCGTAATCTTACTACGTACTTAAGAACTCATTTCTCGGGGTTACGCGTGACGGGCGGTGTCACACAGAAATGTTCTGGGTGACACAGCATTTGTTATGGGCAGACGTCGCACTTACCATCAGGTGTTGTTGATGTTTTGCTCGATTCGTCACTTTATCCAATAATAAAAAAAACACAGATGTGACGTGGATAATGTGACATTTGCGAGTCGCGTGTAATTACAAGTTATTTATAAATCGCTAGCTATTGTCGTCTTACGCAATGTCATACGTACCTTTCGTTTTTTGTCAAGTTATCCCATTGTCAGTTAGTTAATATTTATGCATAATTTTTAACATTCAAACCTTGAATAAGGAAAGTAAACGGGCATTAATTTTTTCTTAGAAATTAGATACATAGACACAGTCATGCCTTTTTCTCATATAATCTACCACTCAATCTCATCCGGTAGGTGTCGTAAAAGTGGGAGATGGGCAGCAGCATCTTCTTAACATCTGAATAAATGAACAGCGGTTGCCAACCCGCCTGCCTAGCGTGGCAACTATGGTAAATCCCCCCAAAATGAAAGCTACAAACTTATGTGGCAATCTATGGGGGAGGCCTATGTTCAGCAGTGGACTTGTGATAGACTGAAACGACGACGACAAGAGGCCACAAACGCAGCCCACTTTTCGCATCCACAAGAAAGGCAACGTGACGGATAGAAGTCAAAGAATTGTTTTTACCATCAGGTAAAGGATTTCCTCGTCTTATAATTTTCTCCCATAAAAAAATAATTATGGCGATATTACTGAACGACCCTAGATGTATGGCCAATAACTTAAATAATATCTCCCAGATCCCAAAAAGGTGATAACAATTATGTAGGGAATTACGTACCACCCCAGGGCAGGGAAACACACACAACAGTCACATCTACTCTCATATGCCTCAACATCTGAAGACTAAAGTCTTTAATAAGTGCATGTTGCCGACGATAACATTTTGAAACTGAGATGGGGTTTTTCACTGCTATGCTTAATATTAAGCTCAGAGTCGCTCAGCAAGCTATCGCTCTCTATGGCTTGCTAAAGAAAGAAACATCGATTAAGCAATTGCAAATGTGTCGATCACATAGCTCGCAGAACCGCAATCGGATAGAGAGTTTGAAGCGAAAACGGAAAAAAAAATGGAGACTTGAATAAATAATAGTTTTATTTGGGATTAGAACTCATGATCCGTAACTGACACTACACCACTTTTACTGCGTTAATTAGCCTCTAGATAAATGACAGCTTACATAGTAGTATACAAAATAACAAATACGCGATGATGTACATTCTAAAATACTTTCTATGTTTTACAAATGTTACGAGTAGATGACACGAGAATTAACATTATTCGCTCGATGGACCACTGACCGGGGAGCCACGCATTGTCTTACAGAATTTCAGTAATTTTACGCTCATATGAAACGCTTTTTTTTTGTTTGAACACGAGAGTAAAAGCGATGCGACGTATGAGCGCACGCGACGGCGCGTTGAACTCTTTCGATTCGTTGGATCATTACGCGCATAATTACACCGTTTTTATACGGTCGTGATGAGTGAATGTTTGCATCTCTGACGTTAGAAATGTTTGTATTTTAATTATTATTTTACGCATACTTGTTAAACAAATATCTAACTAAATTTTGTAATAAATTTGTCTTAAGTTTAGTTAAAAAAAATACGTAGATTTGTTTCAAAATAAAAACTATTGCGATAAAAGCATACCAACCAACCAAACTAAAAAATATAACAATGCGATCTCAGTTTATAGAACATGACAAGTATTATTTATCGTCATTTCAGCTTGTCATTAGTCCACTGCAGAACATAGGCCTCCCCCATAGAGTGACACAAAAGTTCGTAGCTCTTATTTTGGAAAGATTTTGCCATAGTTGCCACGCTTGGGAGGCGGATTGGTAATCGCAGTTTGTTTATTCAGATATGCCAGGAAGATGCTGCTGCCCATTTCCTGATTTTTATTTCCCGTCTGAGATGGGGTGGTAGATTCTCCTAAGCAGGATTTTTTATGCCTAGATCAATTGGATTCTTATGTTTATTACAGTGTCCCTGAATTATCTAATTTAAAACTGCTTTGCCACGTGCTAAGTTATTGACAAAAACATCTTGAGAAAATCTGCATGTCTCAGAAAAAAAATTATTACAAAAAAAAACTATTTTCACAACTTTAAAAGTTCGCCAAACTGCACTGGTGTAGCATGGCGAAGTTTCCCCTACAACCTTCGCAATAAATGATAGGAGATCTGTGCCCAGCAGAGGGACACTTTTATGCAGTTACTTAATTTTAAACGCAGTCCACATCCCTTTGGGTTTATATTAAATAAATAATAAGCATTTAGATGTTATACGTTCCAATACTCCTTAAGAAAGTTCATTAACGTTTAAATTATTGCTAATTACACACATATTAAATATGCCTTTTTGTTCATAGGACGAACTCACACAACTTCCTGCTTAAGTGAACGTTACGTGCGTGCGTACTTACGGCTAAGTAAACGACATGTCAAGGACGATAAGCCAACTTTGTAATGCCTAAAGCTCACTGAAAGTCGCGACATTACTCTATGTAGAGTCTATGTAGCGAGTTCTTGGCTCGTCAAAAAGTAGTATACATAAATATAAATAAAAAAATTCTAACAATAATCAATATTGAGAAAATTGTTTAACAGAGTATTAAAAAAAATAGAATTAAAACTTAATCTAATCGTATTCGGGGTGGTATTTTTTTATTATAATTCAACTATATCATTAATTAAGCTTCTATGGTATTCAAGTTCATTATTGTACAGTGGAATCTTTGACAAATTGATGTATTATCAAGTATCCTTCCAAAAAAAATGTTTTATTATTATAGCCTGAAATTAACAATTTTTTCCGTTTCAATGTTCATAAAAAGCTCAAAATAAAGCACACTTACCGAATGAAATTCGCCGGCACCGGTTCACTTTCTCAAAAGTTTTGTGTGTGAACACTTATCACTAGAGTCTAAACCACTTAAAAAATAAATACTTCCGAACTGAATTTTCTGTAAAGTTACGTTGTTATCAGCTGAAATATAAATTGTAATTTTAACTTAAGAACATTTTATCGTAACGTCTTCTAAGATGGTATGCGACAAATTGCACGCGTCTGAAGCTCCTAGTTATATAACCGGCGCATAACGATAATCAGTAAAAAAGGTATCTGGATCTATCCAGCTGAGCACAGTAACAATGCCTTCTCACGTAGAGGCAGTTCTGTGTTACGCAAAAATTGCACACAATTAGGTGCGGATTTTTCGTTCGAACATTGTTTAGAATATTTGACAAAGCATTGTTTGGGATGTTTGCCCAAACGTGAGATGTGAAAAACCGCAATTAGACAATACAGTTTAAATTTTAATAACTGATCGAATTCTGAGATAGCACTGAAGCCTTTGCATTTCATGAAACTTTATTTCTATGCTTATTTAGCATACAAATAAAATTTAATGAAATCCTTAGAGAAAAAAAAACTTTGTTATTGAGGTTAAGGTAGTTAACGTATTAATTGAAAATTAAAAAATTACAAATTACAATACTGAGAACCAACAAAAAAAAACTAAAAAAGTTTTAAAGAACGTAAAAAGTTCAAAACTGGAAAACAATAATTACTCTCTTAAAAACTCGACAAAAATATTCAAAATAAAAACTAAACTATTTGAAACGTACAGTGCTACGTATAAAAATTCCCGTTTTGTAATGTATTTGTAATTAATACCGGGAGGATTTACGAACGCAACACGAAGATGTACGCGACGGTCGGATGCCGCAGAGCACTGATCAAAGTTTCTGCGGTGCAGCACTATGTGTCGGTGGGGAGTATGGGAAAGGATGAGGCCCGAGTGTTGGGCAAACTCGAGTGTCGCATCGCGGGCCATCGCGGCCGAATGCGTGCGAACTTAGAAAGCAATTGAAAGGGGTGATTGTGTCAAGGTCGTAGGTATTTTTCAACGTCCTTTATACCATTAAATGTAAAACCGGCAATTGGCATTTTGCTCTATATTTGTTGCAAGCGCCCTAGCAACTACCCTGTCGGTATATTTTAAGACACAATAAAAATAAAACAAAAAAGACAACAAAACGTTTATTCTCTTTAGAGAAAAAAACTTGGCCTTTATTAAAGAAGGAATGTCTTATTTATGTATGTCTACATGATAAATGAATAAAAATTAAATAAATATACAGTTAAAATTAAAAATATATGCAAAAACATTAAAAAAGTTAATCTATAATAAAATTGAAAACAAAACAATATGTATAAAATACAAATATTTGGTCGATGATGCAAATACGGACTTAATGCCAGTTCGCATTCTCAGCCAGTCAAGCCAGGGCGTAGTGAAACATTGTGGTAGGGGTAAAATCAAAAAGGAACTAATTAGTAGAACCTTAAAAGCAAACATACATACATACATACATAAGATCACGACTGTATCCCATAAGGGGTAGTCAGAGACTGGGCGCTCACTGCAAAAACAGATGACTGCCACAATCCACGTTTCACCAAAACAATATGATGCACTTGGTGTAATAGGTGGTGAGCCCATCACCACCATGCGCTGTTGGGTGCACAGTGCAGTTTAATTCCTTACTCGCCTTTTACGAGATCCATTGGCTGAGATGGAGTGGTAGTATTCTTTTTAAGAACCGCCACCACACGGCTTTTAAAAAGCAAAATATATATTAAATAAACAAATAGTCATGATTTATATAGTTTATATAGATATTTATATAGATTTATATATGATTTATGAGAAATAATCATGATAAATATAGAATGACGCACAATATGCACATACATATAAACTAAAACATTCACACATACATATACAGAAATACATGTGATGGTAATCGGTAATGGTCCGATTTTTTTTTTTTAAATAATCCACAATCAATCTTATCCGTAAACTTTAAAATAATGATCCTACATGACTACTACGATACTATAATTACTTCTTTTTCTTCTTTTTTTAAAACGAAGCTCACAGTAGGATTTCTCCTGTATCGTAGGTGCGTTTTACAGACATACATTTTACATGCGCAACACAACCAGACCCGAAAACGAACAATTTGTTGGCTCCGCCTTTGATCCGAACCCAGGACCCGCGACGTAGAAGTCAGGTACGCTAACCACTAGGCCACGCCGTCGTCAACTACCACCGTGCTACATATTTTGAGCTTTTCTAATGCCATCAGGCAAGAAGTTCGCTTACAATGCTCCCAACTCCAAAAATGTTCATTTGCATATTTTAATATTTCTTAGTAAGACATCTATGTCGCCACATGATAAGCTCAAGAAATATTGCCATACGTCCATAATCGCGCTATGAAAGTTTTCTGAGATACGAACTATATATACAACATCTAAATATTACTAGTCGGAGGAGACGTCCTTCCCAGATACCCTTTCCCTTGACAATACCAACCGACAAACAATCATGAACAAATTTTCCCTCCCTTTATAATTTAGTCTCCATATCTCAATACTCATTGATGTTTATGCAAAATTGATGTAAATGTGAACACATTGAGCCACACTAACGAACACGTTCACTTTCGAAATAATGAATTCGGCTACGAAAATGATTCACCAGTTGTATCCAGTAAGTAGCTTGCACAGTAATGCGTAATGCTTGCACAGTACTGCTTCACGGCAGAATAACTGGCCCTGGGGTAGTACCTACCTAGACGATTCCTGCATAGGAATCCTACCAGCAGTAAAGATGAAATTAAATAGTGATAAATATATTACACCTGACGTTTCGTGTTGTCTAAGCTAAACTGAACTTTTTCTTTGTCAGGACGGCTTTACTTTTACATTTATGTTTTCATTTACTTATGTTCATAATCACTATACTGTGCGAAATATTTAAGTGCGTTAGCTTGTATGTTTGTGAGAATAGAACCTTATATTGACAGCATGGATCTTGTGTATAGTTGTAATCATGTATATTATTATTATATAGGGTGTTACATGTGTCTAATCGATTGGCTTATGCGCTATAGAGTTCGATTTCCGCAGGAGACATACTTTTATGACACAGATATGGCATCGTTATGTTAAAAAGAGAGCACATTAACTTCAGTACACACGACGGCAGTATAATTTCTAGCGACCCGCTCCGGCTTCGCACGGGTGCAGTTTTTGAGAAAGATCGAGACATGCAAAACGTTCACCTGATGGTAAGTTTAACGTCCGCTCGTAGCAATCTTGTGTCAACCAGAATATTTATATGTGGCACCACACTGCGCTCGTCTCCCCGAGATGTCAGTTCTTATGCCTCATATCCCGAGTGATTACAATAGCTCTCAGTGCCGTTCACACCGTAACCCAGTAACGTTTTCACACTACTGCTTCACGGCAGAATAACTGGCTTTGCGGTGGTATCTATCTTGACGGATTCCTGCATATACATTCTACCACCAGTAAAACAAATAAACACGAATTAGCAAATACATTATTCGCTGAAGAATTATTGTTCAGCATATAAGCAATTTTTAATTAATCAATAAATATTTTAAGAATT
The DNA here is from genome assembly GCA_019845155.1 of Luehdorfia chinensis. Taxonomy (NCBI): domain Eukaryota; kingdom Metazoa; phylum Arthropoda; class Insecta; order Lepidoptera; family Papilionidae; genus Luehdorfia; species Luehdorfia chinensis. The sequence continues at coordinate 1,288,208 of JAHVAK010000696.1, forward strand.
AATAAAGCCCAGCTAAGTGTAATACTTTCTCTCTAGCATAGTTCTATCTTCTTGCCTCTCCGACCTATTTTCCGTTCTATTTTGCGTCAGAAACCTTTAATTTTCAAACGTTAGGTATAAATAAAAATGTTCCACTCAAATTGTAACTTGAATTTTTTTTTTTTTTTTTTTTTAATTATTTTCTTTTTCTTAAATTTCACTACAAACATATTTTTTATTTATTCTAGCTATATGCTTTATATACTCGTGAGCGCTTATATGGAAGTGAATTTACTGTAAAGTTTACATACATATAGTCACGCCTTTTTCCCATGTAAGGGAAGGCAAAGTCCGCTCACGTACCCCACTTTTTGCTGGAGACGCAGACGGGTGTCGTCGCTATCTTGGTCAAAATAATTCATAATCATATCATGTCAGCCTATCACTAGTCCACTGCCTCACCAATAAATTGCCACAAAAGTTTGTAGCTCACATTTTGGGGGGATTTTGCCATAGTTGCCACGCTTGGCAGGCGCTTATTTATTCGCTTTATTTATTCAGATGTTCCAGGAAGATGCTGCTGCTCATCTTCTGGTTTTTATTTTCCCTCTGTCGACTTTTACGACACCCGACGAGATGAGGTGAGGTGGTAGGTTCTCTTAAGGCCGCCACCACACGCTCAAAAAATTCTTACTCCCATTGCGTTCCCACAAGCAACACAAAAATATAAATAAACTGCGGTTGCCAACCCGTCCGCCAAACGTGGCAACTATGGCAAATTCCCTCCAATATGAGAGCTACAAACTTATGTTCAGCAGTGAACTTGTGATAGGCTGAAACGACGAAGCAATACAGAGACAGCATTGCATATTATGGTGTTATTATGCACAAATATAGGTTGTCTGTACCTAAGCCGCCTCTTACCGAGGTGGTAGGAAAGAGATAGGTGCCATTCTACTCTGCCGGACATCTATCGACCATCTATTACAACAATACGAATTTAGATAGCAGAAAATTAACAAAACAATACAGAAGCTTAAAATAGTTTTTCACCGGGCAATATTATCGCACAACGTTATTATATAACTTTTCCCTTCATTGAGTAAATCTATGACATAGATAAACCTCTTGACACAATTGCATCTTTACAATCCTTTGTTCGCGAGCCTTGTGTACAGACAAACCGACGGGCAGACAACAAAAGAGACGTGGTTCACAGATGGTAGTGATAAAATAAAGGCTGATGTATATTTATTTCAAATAGTTTCGCTTTTATTATTTTCTATCGCCCCATTACATCCCGTAGTTGTCGTAAAAGTCGACAGAGGGTTAATAAAAATCAGGAGATACGCAGCAGGATCTTCCTGGAACATCTGAATATATAAACTGCGGTTGCCAACCCGCCTGCAAACCGTGGCAACTTTGGCAAAATCCTTGAAGTGATGATTTTCTACCGGTACTTGGCATAGGCCCACAGATAACACAGCCCTATGTAATATAAGCAAAAATGGCTGATGAAGTTCTCCTGGCAATAATTTACGAATTCTATCGAGACTATCAAGTGCGCAGTAGACATTATAGTGAGACAAGTGTAATATAATTTCGGTGATGTAATTGCTGTTAACCTTTTTGACTTTTACAGCTTCATCGGATACTGTGCTCACGGGCCAGGGGCCCGCGTGCCAGGTTTAGTTTGACCCCAAACATAAATACATAAATAAACTCCTACAAAAATCTCGAAATTCGGACTGTCGCGTTCGCTGCGTGCTTGCGCGATTTAGAATATCTCAAAATGATTTTAAGTCGTCTAATGACCGTCCGAGAGAAGCTGCGGGCCTCCATTAGGACTGTCGAACAAGTGTAAGCGACCAGAGTGTAGACGATTAGGACCCGCGGCATTCTACTCGTATTAAGGTACTCTTACCGCCAGGCGAAATAGAACAGTTATTGTTATCTCATCTTAATCTAAATGTTTATTACGTGGTAAACGTGCCGCCATGGCTTCCGTCAACTGTTGTCAAGATTTCAAAGTCATTGATTACTCTATTCAAAGCGGCACACAATAGCAGTGTAATGTAATCGACGACAGCGATGGCGCGTGGCCTAGTAGTTACAGTATCTGACTTCTACGCCGCGATTCCTGGGTTTGAATCCCAGTCGAGGCTAACATTTGTGCGAAAACACAAATTGTTGGATTTCGAGTCTGGTTGTTTTGTGCACGTGATATGTAACACAACCACGACACAAAATATCCAACTGTTTGGCTTTTTTTTTAAATGTAACACGACAGAGGAAACTTTTGAAAAAGGAAAAAGTGACGAGAAGTGCAAAACGTTCACCTGATGGTAAGTGTAACGTCTGCACAATAACAAATGCTGTGTCACTCAGAATATCTCTGTGTGGCTGCGCATCACTGCGCCCGTCACCCTGAGACATCAGTTCTTAAGTCTCATATGCCCAGTGATTACACTAGCTCTCAGTGCCCTTTCAGACCGAAATACAGTAATGTTTGCACACTACTGCTTCACGGCAGAGTAACTTGCCCTAGGATGGTACATACCTAGACGGATTCCTGCATAGGAATCCTACCACCAACGACTTGTTATGTTGTGATTGTTCCGTGTCTCTGACACTGGAACCTAGTCTATCACCTTATTGAATAAAGATAATACAAAGCGCTAGCCTACCCATTAGGACGAGTGCGTGTGACTCGGGTATGCATATATGAAAATACAGAGGCAAAAAATGTTTATCAGACGTATTTTTTTATATTTTACCACCGTTACGAAATAAGGTTTCTCTGACGTGGAAGAAATAGGCGAAAAAACTCCGCAGGTATCATGGTTTTTGTCATTCTCTTTCGATCTTGGTACAAAAATATCTATACAAATAAATAAAATTGAAGTGTCTGTTTGTAATAACAAAACAACAGATTTTTACTCAATGCTTGTGAAAGAAAGTATATACGGTACTTATAAGAAAAAAACAATTTTTAAACTTTTGTCTCTCTGTCTGTCTGAGGCCCCCAGGCACAGTTATTCCGCCGTGAAGCAGTAGTTTACTTACACTAGCGTGTTTCGTTTTAAGGGCCGCTGAGAGCTAGCGTAATCACTGGGCATATGAGACTTAAGAACTGATGTCTAAGGGTGACGGGCGCATTGTGGTGTCACATAGAAATTTTCTGGGTGACACAGCATTTGTTATGGGCGACGTTGCACTTACCATCAGGTGAACGTACTGCTCGTTTCGTCACCTTATACATTAAAAAAATGTGCTCCTGAATCGCTATGAAGTAATCGCCCAACCACTCGGCGTATCAAATGTCTCCACGATCTTGCCAGTCTTTTGATATTGCTGCTACATTACCAATCTTCTGAAATCGCTGCCGGGTCGTCTGGGCATTTTGACATACTAAGCATCTGAAATAGCTTTCAATTTAAAGATGTTTATTTTACGTTTTGGTTCATCACCACTCAACGGGCCAATAGAGTATTACAACGTCTATAATTTAACCGCAACAAAAGCGTCATCACGGTGATAACCTAGATCTGGTCGACAGATAACGCGCGGAAATCACAGGGCTCTGAGGTTACGTACAACTGATGTGGCCATGCTATACCTAATTAAAAAGGGATATCTTTTTTTTATTGGATAATGGGATGAAACGAGCAAAACGTTCAACTGATGGTAGGTGCAACGTCTGCCCATAACAAATGCTGTGTCACCCAGAAAATTTCTGTGTAACACCGCACTGTGTCCATCACCCTGAGACCATACGTTCTAGAGTCTCATATGACCAGTTATTACGCTAGCTCACAGTGCCCTTCAAACCGAAATACAGTAATGTTTGCACACTACTGCTTCACGGAAGAATAACTGGACATGGGGTGGTACCTACCTAATCCTACCACCAGTTAGTTTTAGATTAAATATTAGTTTAAATTTTTATTTTTGATGTAGAATTTATTATTATATTTTAGAATGGAATTAGTGGTATACGAGTCATACATAATCCTTTCCTACCTCCTGCTTGAGAGTAACTCCTGCCACATTTGGCTAGTTTATCATTTATTTATTTATTTTATAGGAGAAAGTGTCCAGACTAGGAAAACGTTCACCAATATAACCATAACAAATGCAATGTTTCAGTAATTTTCAAAACCTTTACTCTATGCATTTTGTCGGACATTTTTGTCCTGAATCTTTCTATTTCAGTCGTCGCTTTTTACCTCTACATTTCATAGATCTGTCTATCATATTTTTGAGAAAGTACTTTAATTCATTGTTGTATTTTTAGTTAGGTATTTTGTTTTTTCTCTTTTTATAATTCTCGTTAAAAGAATACTACCACTCCATCTCATCCAATGGATCTCGTAAAAGGCGAGTAAGGAATTAAACTGCACTGTGCACCCAACAGCGCATGGTGGCGATGGGCTCACCACCTATCACACCAAGTGCATTATATTGTTTTCGTGAAACGTGGATTGTGGCAGTTTTTGCAGTGAGTGCCCAGTCTCTGACTACCCCTTATGGGATAAAGTCGTGATCTTATGTATGTATGTATAATTCTCGTTATAAGCTTGCGCGTGTTTGACGTCCGCACAGTCTTTGGCGAATGAAATTCCGTGTGTAAATGAATGATAATTTACATCATCATTTCTCCATCTGTATTCTCCAGCAGTCTTCACCGAAAATCAGGGTTGCGGTTGTAACCACAACAATATTACTGACTGATCATTTTATCATGAAGCGCGACGTAAAAAGTAAAGTTTCAGCCTATAAATGTCCCACTACTGAGCACAGGCCTCCTCTCATTTCTGAGAGGGTTTTTGGAGCTAGGTAGAATCCGCCACGCTGCTCCAATGCGGGTTGGCGGACTTCACATGTCCTCGAATTATTTCTATTCCTCGGACATGCAGGTTTCCTCCACCGCCAAGCACGTTGTAAATCAACACTTAAAATTGTAGAACAATATTAGAGGTGCTGGCACCGGGGATCGAACCGAACTATGAAATTAAAGGCGAGCACCAGGCCCCTGAGCTACCACGGCTAACTAACCACGACGTACGATAGCCAAATTTGCAGGTTAGTTATAAGATTAGTAGTAAGGATCTAAGTTTTATGGTTATTTTTAGTTCAATGTTTTGTACGTCACCGGTTTTAGACGAATAAACTTTTTCTTTCTTTCTCTTTTTCTTAAATGCTGTTTCACCCAAATAATTTCTGTATGACGTCCACATAACACATCAGTTCTTAATTCTCATATGCCCAGTGACACAACATACCCACACTTTCTGTCAGTGCTCTCCAGACCGAAACTCAGTAATGTTTGCACGCTACTGCTTCACGGCAGAATAACTGGCCATGCGGTGGTTCCTACATGAATTCCTGCACAAGAAAATCTAGCACCAGTATCTGCAGCAGGGGAAAATTTAATTGATGATTATGGTATCATTACTAATTGCCACGAATAAAGGACACGAGATAAATATTTTATTATTATGAAGAATCATGAGATGTCAAAGTGGGAATAAATACATTGAGTTCAAAGACAAAGTGATAGAGTCTTAGCTTATTATTATTTTTGTGGTGGTAAGTAACTAGATTATGAGATTATGCGATTATTAATAAAAAATCATGATATTTTGATAGTCTGGAAGTCACCGCCTTTTACAACAGCTGATCTCGTTGTAACAAATCAAGTAGTTTAATGAGTCCACTCATACAAGTACAATACTTAGGCTGCATCGTAAACGATCAAAGCGATCAGTTAGAACAAGCACGGAACGCGTCCCTCAAGCTACTGGGCCGTAAAATTCGCAACGAGAAAAACGATCTGCTCGAACTGCTTATACAAGGGAAAATTCAAGGCTAAGAGCTAGCGGTATCACTGGGCATATGAAAAGTAAGATCTGACGTCACAGAGTGACGAGCACAGTGTGTTGTCACACAATAATGTTCTGGGTGACACAGCATTTGTTATGGGCAGACGTTGCACTTACCATCAAGTGAACAGTTTTGTTCGTTTGGTCACTTTATCCAATAAAAAAGACAGAAGGCCACCCGGGAGGCGTATCTCGTGGCTGAAGAATCTCCGGACGTAGTTCAACCTGAGCACGAGATTTGTTCCGAGCAGCAGTGTTCAGAATCAAAATACTCGTAGCTATGATGATAGCCGATAACTACAGTGCCTACACGCTAACTAAAAGCCACTCTCCCGTCTTCATCTATCCGTGTCCGACAGAATACTGTAATGCCACAATATAACATGATTAGAAGCCACCACATGGCGCCGGACGCCATGGATGGGCTCAAGGAATCTAACACACTTCATCCGTGGGTGCGAAAGTCGACAGTGGGAAACTTAAACTGGAGGGCAGCAGCATCGTCTGAAACATCTGTAAGTAACGCGGTTGCCCCCGCCCTTAAATGAGAGACACTTTTGGGAATAGGAGGCCAGTTCAGCAGGGACTGTGAAGTGAATATGTGATGAAAGGATGGGAAGGATCTAACAGTGTTCAGGAAGATCGGGAGCACGTAAAGTTTAACACAAAATTTTGTGTAGCCGATTCACTTCACTGAGATCGAATGGGGGACTGTGACCCAAACACACAAAATGTTCCGCTACTGAGCACAGATCTCGACTCATTTTTCAAGTGCCCGGCTCGTAATGTAAATTAGACATTACGTGTAATGCTCATCGAGACTACTCGGCAAAAGTCGTGATAGTTGGTATCTCTAATATACGAATCTACTTGCGCACTTGCAAATGTGAGATACGGCCGCGATAGTCTTGTTTTATTGCGACCAACTAACAATAGGTCAGTTTGTTTGGCCTGAAAGAAAGTGTGGCGGCGACTGTAATGAAGTCAATTAATGCCTTAACAATAGAGAATGCAGATACATTGAAATAGTATTAAAATATGTATAGATTTTTTTAAGAAGAGTCGTGGTAGGTCTTGGGCCGGGCGATCGCTTTAAATTTCATAGTATGCGGGTGACCTGAATACGATCGCCGGTCGAATCCCCGATAAGAGGTGCCGGCAACACCTCTAAATTTGTTCTGCAATTTTAAGTGCTGACATGATGATGTTCTCCTAGCCGATTTCGACCACGGCGACAACTGCCGACTACTGTCGAGAGCCATTAACTGCGCAGGAGATATTATAGTGCCACAAGTGTACGCGCAAACACAGATGCACTTGTCCCAACCTACCCGCGCCCGATGTAACGCTGATGCGATAAGATCGGAGGTACGCTAGGATGCAGTGTCAGAAACACGGGGACAATCACAACACAACCAAACCCGAAAACCAACAATTTATGTTTTAGCACAAATGTTGGCTCCGGCTGGGATTCGAACCCAGGACCCGCGGCTTAGAAGTCAGGTACTCTGACCAAATGCTCGTATATGGAGACATCGTGATGAAACTATGCATGTCTGAGGAATAAAAATATTTCGACGACTTGAGAAGTCCATCGAAAATCCCCGTATTACGACATTTTACAGTAATTTATATTTGGGAAGGATGAGAAATCATCAAAACATTTTAAGGCATCGGGAGTCGCAACCAGGTCATTAGCGTAATCTAAAGCGATCTGAGGTACCGTGGCTTTTGTTAAAATAATTAGAAATAAAGGAACAACATCCTAATATTAAAGCACAAACCATTTTGTTTCTCTGTCCGGTGAAAAATGAAAAACACCTGAACTTTTTAAAAGATACATTTGCACCCTAGTGGTGCTGGCACTGGGAATTGAACCTAGGTCACTCGCGCACTATTAAATTTTTAAAGCAAGCTCCTAGCCCCTGAGCTACCACGGCTCATATATCGTCGTTTCAGCCTATCACAAGTCCACTGCCGAACATAGCCCTCCCCCATAGATAGACACAAAAGTTTGTAGCTCTCATATTGGAGGGATTTAGCGATAGTTGCCACGTTTGGCAGGCGGGTTGGCAATCGCAGTTTATTTATTCAGATGTTCCAGGAAGATGCTGCTGCCCATCTTCTGGTTTGAATTTCCCTCTGTCGACTTTAACGACACCCACGGGATAGGATGGGGTGGTAGATTCTCTAAGGCCGCTACCACACTGCGGCTCATATATATGTAGACCAAAATATATATAATAAAACCTCATCGATAATTCAGGCCAGGCCTTTTCAACCGACTTCAAAATAAGGATAAGGTTCTGAAATGGCCGTGGTAGCTCAGGAAGAGCCGTGGTAGTTCAGGGGCTAGGCGCTCGCTTTAAATTTCATAGTACGCGAGTGACCTGGGTTCGATTCCCGGTGCCTGGCACCACTAAAATTGTTAATTGCAATTTTAAGTGCTGATTTACCACGTGCTCGGCGGTGAAGGAAAACATCGTGAGGAAACTTGCATGTCTGAGGAATAAAAAATATTTCGAAGACATGTGAAGTCCGCCAACCCGCATTGGAGCAGCGTGGCGGATTCTTCCTAGCTCCAAAACCCTCTCAGAAATGAGAGGAAGGCCTGTACTCAGTAGTGGGACATTTATAGGCTGAAACTTTACTTTTTACTTTTTCTGAAATGGTCTGAATATACTTTTTGTTTTTTTAAGTATGTTCGGCATAACCTCTTTGATTATGAACCGATTTTAATGAAATTAAGTTACCAGAGGGGGATCCTTCATACATTCGGTCAAGTTCTGATGATGGGATCCATGAAAGAATCATGAAAACCAGTCGGTTTTTTGATTAAATAATTATTGTCATTACTTCACAACTGTACGGTTTACTGGTATCAGAATACCCCTTGAAAGTGTTTTAGGAACTTTTCTTCAACTTCTCTGATTGTTTGTAAACCTTCGTATACTTGCAATTCACGACCGCGTGGCCTAGTGGTCAGAGTACCTGTCGTCTACGCCACAGATCCTTAGATTCGAATCCCAGCCGGAGCCAACATTTGTGCTTAACCACAAATTGTTGGTTTTCGGGTCTGGTTGTGTTGTGATTGTCCCTGTGTTCCTGACACTGCACCGTAACCTACCTCCGATCTTATCGCATCAGCGTGACATCGGGCGTGGGTAGGTTGGGACGAGTGAGCGCCTCTGTGTTTGCGCGTACACTTGTGGCACTATAATAGACAGTTGATGAATCTCGACAGTATTCGGATGTTGTCGCCACTTGCAATTTTTCTTTATTTAAAGACACTTTAAAAATAATATACAAGTGCCGTATTACATTGATGTAGAAATAGCTTGGCAGCGATCACTACATTCCCAGGGGTTGTTATCATCTAGCTGTGTGGTGGCGGCTTGTTAAAAGAATACTACCACTCCATCTTATCCAATGGATCTCGTAAAAGGCGAGTAAGGAATTAAACTGCACTGTGCACCCAACAGCGCATGGTGGCGATGGGCTCACCACCTATCACACCAAGTGCATTATATTGTTTTGGTGAAACGTGGATTGTGGCAGTCATCTGTTTTTGCAGTGAGTGCCCAGTCTCTGACTACCCCTTATGAGATACAGTCGTGATCTTATGTATGTATGTATGTTATCATCTATGTATTCTTTAATATAAAATAACTATATGTATATAGCTCTTTTTATGAATCTTTGTTTAATAAAAAAAATTAACTTTAGTGATCGTGGGAACGCAATGGGAAAACCACCCGACACGTCTCGATTCCCGCGAGGGCGAAAGGTGGGCTACGTGAGTGGCCTCTGCCTCCCACTTATATGGGAAAAAGACGTCACCGTATGTATATGTGGGTATAAGGTACAATGACTCCTAGTAAACTTTTCAGAACAACGTTATCCGAGAAATAAACTTAATTTGAATTAATTGTAGGCAATATTTATTTACTTTTAACATCTTAAAAGATAATATCGGTATGTTATTTTTTTGTCATCAAGTTAAAGTTTCATCACCGGTCGCTAGTCACAACATGGCGTCAATTCAAGGATGGCTTACAAAATATGAAGCCAATCAGTGCCTCGGCGACAGCCGTCTGTCGATTGTCCGTCTGTCGATTGTGCGTCTGTCCATCCATCGGTCACGCTAGTTTTCGTAATTCTATAATAATTCGAATCATTATTATTCGTAGATAATAAGCTTTATATCTAGACGTCAAATGTATACATGTCTATAAATGGCTTAATAATGAATTGACCTATACAATGAGTAATCTTTTTACGAGTAAATCAATGTTAATATTTAACGAATAAAAATTTATGTAATAATTGCTTTTTATCTAAAATGTTTGTCCATTTTGCATTTTATAAATTGTATAAGTGATTATGTGGATATGTTACTGTAAAAGCCCGAACTACGGTAAATTCTAAGATGTCTCCATTAAAACCTAAGATTTAAGAGTTATTAACTCTAAAAGTCCGAACAGATATATGATCATCTTTTATTACGAACTTTTACCACCATCCACTTGGTAAATCTAATGATTTACCTCAAAGACACGGTAAATGTTGGAAAAAATATATATCGTAACGTGGATGGAAACCAACAGTCATCAAAGAATGGCCTGGATGAATTTCAGAAGGCTAGAAATTTATCCAGGCCCATCGCAAAAGCCCGAAAAAATCGTCCCTTTTTATCGATTCTTATATTTGCCAATTCATGTCGGTAAATCCTAAGATTAACCAACACTCACGGGATGAGATGGGATGGTGATTCCCTTAAGCCAAGTATATAGTATTGCCGTGTGGTGTCGTAAAGTCGAAAGAGGGAAAATTAAAACCAGAAGATGGCAGCAGCATCTTCCTGGAACGTCTGAATAAATAAACTGCGGTTGCCAAACCGCCCGCAAGGCGTGGGAACTATGGCAAAATCCCCCCAGAATGAGAGCTACAAACTTTTGTGGCAATCTATGGGGGAGGCCTATGTTCTGCAATGGACTAGTGATAGGCTGAAATGATGATGATTAATCGGGTTTTTAGAGGCACATACTGCAGTAATAAAGCCAGAGAGTTTGTATGTTTGAATGTGGTAATCTCAGGAAATACTGTTCTGATTAAAAAGGAGTTATACCCACACTTTATGATACGGTCTTAAGGAGCCACACCCTGAGAACATTACCGAGAAGGGCCGAGCTGTGAATGCTGTGTCAGGGAGATACGCCGTACGCGCAGTCACGAGGTCAGCTTATTTAATGTCGGCGAAACAGCGGGGCGCAGCTATTTATTAATAAAACTAATGCTGCTCTTGTTTACTCTTGGTTCCCGACTATTTTCAGAGTCATGCTAAACAAGTTAAGTGATTGTGGGCTTCTACGAGTACCACCAGTATGGTGGGTTCCTATGCAGGAATCCGTCTGGGTTGGTACCACCCCAGGGCAGAGTAATGCTAAACAAGCTGATTGTGGGCTCCTACCACCAGTATTTTGTGATCCTATGCAGGAATCCGTCTAGGTAGGTACCACCCCAGGGCCTGTTATTCTGCCGTGAAGCAGTAGTGTACAAACATTACTGTGTTTCGGTCTGAATGGGCACTGAAGGCAAGGGTAATCACTAGGCATAGCGCAGTGTGGTGCTGCACAGAAACTTTTTGAGTAACACAGCTTCTGTTATGTGGGCTGAAAGTTTTGCTAGTATCGTCACTTTATCAAATAAAATAAAATAGAAGTCAAGTAATATGTATTGTGTTTTGCTGTACTTCATTTATCTAATCTTCTATATATCTATATCTATATATAAAGATATATATATATATATATATATATATATATAAATAAAAAAATCATTGCCGCATGTATGAAAGATCATCACGTGAGAACGGCTCGACCGATTGGGCTGATTTGTTATTGTGTTCGTAATTGTCAGTTCGAACATTTCTAAAATTTGGATGGTACTTTTGTATTAAAATCTAAATAAAAAGGTGACGTTCAGTTTGATAGTTATGCCGATACATGTTTTCAGTACTTCATATTTTTTTTGCTAAGCGCATTTCTCATTTTCTCCATTAGTAAATTGCATAATTTAACAGAATAAATCGCGTTTAATTTTAACTATTTCTAACCAGACCCAAGCGCTTTACAGCACCTCCGTCCTCCCGTGACGAGGCTGTAAAGCGCTGGATATGACGTGTTATAAAAATTAAAAATTTAGTAAAATTCGGTTGATTACATACATATATACATACATATAGTTACGCCTTTTTTCCAAGAGCTAGGCAGAGACCACACATGCAGCCCACTTTTCGCCCCAGCGGGAAACGGGACGTGATGGGCGGCATTTTCGTACGGGCCAAAAAAAAATCTGAGTCTCTGTTGAGTTCCGACGAGCAGTATTGCATATTATGGTGTTATTCAGCACGAATAAAAACTTTCCGTACAATACCTTAGTCGCCTCTTATGACACCTCGGTAGAGAAGAGGTAGATGGTATTCTGCTCTGCCGGATACCTATCGGCGGTGTACTACTATTATCGACTTCTTTTTTTTGTTGGATGACGTGAAGAAGCGAGCAAAACATTCACCTTGTGGTAAATGCAACGTCTGGTCATACCAAATTCTGTGTTACCCAGAACATTTCTGTGTGACACCACACTGCGCTCGTTACCCTGAGACATTAATTCTTAATTTCATATGCCCAGTGATTACGGTATCTCACAGTGCCATTTCAGAAACACAGTAATGTTTGCACCCTATAGCAGAATACCTGGCCCTGGGGTGATACCTGCCTAGACGGATTCCTGCATAGCAATGCTATCACCAGTAAAACATAGCTAACGTGTTCACAACAATGGCCCGCAGCGCCGCTATTATTAGAAGAGTTTCTGGATTCTGTCAACAGTTTATCATAACTGAGGGCTGAGGCGACCCGCTGGAGGTTCCCATGTTGGTGTTTAAATTCCTAAAAGTTTGACATAAAAAACTGACAGAATTCAATATAAAATAGATCATTACACAGATGACTGTGGATGCATGGACCTAACTCTTTCTCTGCACTTGCAATTCCCCTGACTACCAAATATGTGATATTGTAATTAAAATTATATATTTTATACATGACATTATGTAATATGGCATTGAAAAAATTAAAGACCCCAGAGTTTCTTGCCGGTTCTTCTCTGAGGTCTTATTTTTGAACCGATGTAGATATTGACATTCATAAAGAGCTATAAACAAGCCTAAATTGAATACAACTTTGACTATGACTTACGTTAGAAGCCCATAAGTAGCAGTGTTGCTTTATATAAGTCTAAATAAATAAATTTTGACATTGGCTTTGATATATAAATCTTTTTTGGTACATCATCATGGTAAGTAGGAGGTGTAGTGCCACAAGTGTACGTTCAAACCCAGAGGCACTCACTCGTCCTAACCTACCTGCGCTCGATGTCGCTCATGCGAAAAAATCGGAAATAGACCAGGATGCAGCGTCAGAGATACGAGCACTATCAAAAAACTAACTCGAGAACAACCCTTATGAGCTTCAAAACCCAGGATACAGGATTCAGGTACTCTGACCATTCGTCCACGAGGTCTAGAACCTGCATTCGTTATCGACGAAGTTAGGTGAATTTTCTGGAATAGCCACACTGGAGAGTACCGATCCCTTTCCACCCAATATACCTACTCTGAATGGTTGAGATGGTTATTCAGCCATCAGTGGTAAGTCGTGATAATTTTGCTGTTAATTTTGCTTCCTTAAGTCTTTTACAACACCCATAAGGTAAGTTTCCTTTTTTCTTTTTTTATATAACCCATACATCCAATCCATCCAAAGCAGGATTTCTCCAATTTTACAAAAAACGCGTAAAACTGCTTGTGAAATGTCTGTACATAAATTTAACACGCACAACACAACCAGACCCGAAAACCAACAATTTGTCTTTTTGTTTGTCCCGGCCGGGAATCGTACCCAGGGCCCGCGGTGTAGAGGTCAGATACCCTGACCACTGCGCAACGCTGTTACTGGGCACCGAACAGCATTTAGATGTAGAATTTATATATAAGAAAATAAATGGTATCCTAACACGTCAAAAACACGCCCATACGTTTATAAAGGGAAAGACATGTTACTATGTATGTATGTACGTTTATAAATTGGATCAACTTCGTGGAAAGTAATTTTCCTCTTTCTCAAGATTGAAACATTGAGACATATCACGTACGAAGGTAATGGAATCTATTCCCAGAGTCATTCAATCTTCAGCGAACACAAGGATTACGTGCAGATTTGCTATCACCTTCATAAAACGGTTTTTCTGACAGGATATTCGTTGGTTTTTTTTTTAAACCTACCTTCAGTAAGCCAGCGCTTGGATACTTAGAAAGAATGGGCACAACTTACTTACTGGTGGTAGGATTCCTATACAGGAATCCGTCTAGGTAGGTACCACCCCAGGGCCAGCTATTCTGCCGTGAAGCAGTAGTGTGCAAACTTTACTGTGTTTTGGTTTGAAGGGCACTGTGAGCTAGCGTAATTACTGGGCATATGAGACTTAAGAACTGATGTCTCAGGGCGACGGGCGCAGTGTGGTGTCACACAGTAATTTTCTGGGTGATACAGCATTTGTTATGGGCAGACGTTACACTTACAATCAGGTGAACGTTTTGCTCGTTCCGTCACTTTAATGAAATAAAAAAAAAACATAACCAGACCAGAAAAAAAATTTGTGTTTAGCACAAAGTTCCCCGATCGATGACCGCGGCGTAGAAGTCGTCTCTCACTAGCCCGGTCGCAACTCAGTGACCTGGTTCGTAGGACCGATATTTCCGCAATCGAATACTTTTTATGAACGAAATGACGAGAGGTAAAATCGTTCACTGATGTAGTGCACGCTGCATACAACGCTTGGTGACTTTCTGAGGACACCACATTGCGCCGTCCCTGGAAATAACTAGCTCAAGCCCTTACACTGGAGTGCCCTAAGACCGAACACAGAATTTGATCAGCTGCTCATAGCAGATAACTGCCTGGATGTACCATGACATAGGTATTCTGATGAGATATCACCAGTACGTCTGCATTTTGCACTCAGGTATTCTAGGTGAAATCTTAGTGTCCCCACGTCATTTAATAGAAAAGAAAATAAAACGTTGTAAATAAGCAGTACACGCACTAACCAAACAGTATAGGTCTTATAAATATTTGGTCCGGGCTGGCATCGAATCTGCGACCCCGACCAAATGGCTTAGCCACTACGCTAAACCAGCCATGACCCTGGTACTCCGTGAGAGCGTGGTACTATCCCGATCGTGTCAATCTAATATATCTATATATCTAATATATCTCATATAATATAATCTAATAAATAAAGTAGAAAAATCTGATATCTTCATTAATTATATATTATATAATATTATAAATGCAAAAGTAACTCAAACTGTCCATCTGTCCATGTGTTACCTTTTTACAGCTCAATCGTTGCATTGATCTTGACGGCACAGAGATAGCTTGCATTCTAGAGAGAGACACAGACTACTTTTAATTCCAGAAAAGAAAGAAGTCGCTGGTTTCAGCCAGTCTTCTATAAAAAAATTAAAGTGGTAGCTTATAAATCCTCAGCAGCGGGCGCACAGATCCTTCTTCTATTGTTGCTTTTTAGGGTTCCCTTTAGGGTTTCGGAGCCGAGAATAGTCCGCCGCACAGCGCCAATGCGGGTTCGCGGACTTCATATATCGATGTTTTTGAAAAGACGTGGTACACGTCACGTGTAAGTGACACAACAAAATTGTAATAAAAACGTACATACATACATAATATCACGACTGTATCCCATAAGGGGTAGTCAGAGACCAGGCACTCACTGCAAAAACAGATGACTGCCACAATCCACGTTTCACCAAAACAATATAATGCACTTGGTGTGATAGGTGGTGAGCCCATCGCCACCATGCGCTGTTGGTTGCACAGTGCAGTTTACTTCCTTACTCGACTTTTACAAGATCGATTGGATGAGATGGAGTGGTAGTAATTTTTTATTGAGCCGCCACCACACGGCCTTGTACGTACGTTGTTGTAATAAAAACTACCACAAAAATGTACCATCATCACCATTTCAGCCTAGCACTAGTCCACTGCTGAACATAGGCCTCCCTCGTAGATTACCACAAACGTTTGTAGCTCTCATTTTGGCGGGATTTTGTCATAGTGGCCACGCATGGCAGGCGAGTTGGCGATCGCAGTATATTTATTCAGATGTTCCAGGAAGACGCTACTGCCAATCTCCTGGTTTTCATTTTGGGTTTCGACTTTTATCACACCCACGGGATGGGATGGGGTGGTAGATTCTCTTAAGAAAACGCGGTTCGCCACCATTCACGTCTCGTTTCCCGCGGGGGCGAAAAGTGGGCTACGGGTGTGATTTCTGCATACCCCTTGTATAGGGAAAGGGCATTACTGTATGTATGTATGTACTTACATATTAGTTGGAAAGACGATAACGTAATTCGGGAGGAAATATAGATTTAGATATTAGCTAGTTCCTTTTCGTCAATTAAAGTTTTGTATGTTGGTAATACAAAATGGGATGCTCAGACTGTCATAATAAGTTAAAACGTAAGTAGAACCGGGTGAACATCATAGTAAATTATATAATTTGCGATGACACGTGAGATTGTTTCGCTCTTGTTTCGAGGTTGCGACGGTTCATATCCGTATCGAGGGTAGACCGTAAGTGATAAGCGGAAGCGACTTGATGCAGATAAAGGAATAAATTTGTAATGTTTTATTGGTAACTGGTGGTAGGATTCCGATAGAAATCCCAAATATAGGTACCACCGCGATGCCAGGTTTAAAGTTGTAAACCAGTGGTAAGTTGGTGTAATTACAGGACATATTCATATAAATTTGATGTCGCATGGTGACCAACGCAGTGTGTTGTAATGCAAGACTTTTTAACGCAAAGTTGTAGGTGACACCGCAACTTTATGGGCAGTCGTGGCATTCAACATTAGGTGAAAGACATGCTCGTCACTTAATTCCATTAAAATAAACCGAACAAGTGCGTCTCTGACTCGATCACCGTGGTTTCCGTACAAACAGGCAAAAATCTCCCGAAAGTTCCCTACAAACTTGTATGTAGATAGTTCGCCCCTTACGTGAATGGAGTCCCGAAGAATTTTTTTGAGTTTTAAAATTTTCCTGAAAATCATTCCTCGACGTATAACTACAACATTGGAATCCTTGTGAATGACAAACTTAACTTTGTAGTTGAACATTGTTGGAAATGTAAGTTTGTAACCGCAAAAATATGTTTTTTAAGTCATAAAACTTTAAATTAAAGTCTTTTGGATTGTGTCCCCTACTTGTGCTGTGAGACCTAGCTTCCTGCAAAATTTCATGATTCTAGGCGAGTATCAACATATGCAGCATAAATGGCCGTAATTTTTGATTCTGTTTACTTTGTGGCTTGATTTTGTACAGCTCTAAAGCATCGTAGACATAAGTATTTGATATTAAATTCAACTTGATAGCTCCTCACGTTACTGAGAAAAAGGGTCTTAACAGACACAGACAGAGGGACGGACAACTAAGTGATCCTATAAGAGTTTATTTTTGCTTAGGAACGGAACCCTAAAAAATTAAGTGAACGACCACGACACAAGAACTAGTTAGCGAAATGTCTACCTGATTGTAAGTGATGATATCATCATTATCTTTAACTGATAAAGTACTGCTGGATCTATCGATTAGTTAAAAAATTGAAACACGTTCACACCGCTTCCGCTATCGCTTATGCATTGAGATTTAAAATGAAATTTCAACTCAGACTGTTCTAATGAGGAACTTTTACTCTTTCATAACTTCACTTTTCAGAAAAGCTCTCTCTCTGTGTGCTTTCTTTAGGCATCACGTAGACGACGCACGGGGAAGTCTGTTCCGTTAAACGCTACAGAAAGTTTTAAAAGTGTAAAGACCACGTCTTCAAAGACAGTAGTTGTAAATCTTACATTAAGTCACTTTAACTTCAGGCCGCAAATATAACTTTATGTATGTACTATCTGTCTGGTTACGGCCTAAGAAAATCTTCTTCTTCTTCTTCTTAGCTATTATCCCGGCTATAGCCAGGGTCAGCTATCCTGCATAATCTGGTCCATTTTGCCCGGTCTTGAGCATACTCCTCAGTCATTTTGTTGGAAGTCATGTCGTTTTTTACGACATCTAACCAACGCAGTTTAGGCCTACCACGCGGCCGCGAACCCGGAACTTTAAAGGCCAGACACATATCCCCTACGTACTCCTGTGATCTGCGGAGTACGTGCCCGTACCACCTTAAACGGCTTTCCTGCAGCTTATCAGAAATGTCACGTACACCAAGGCTGCCGCGGATGTAGGTGTTACGTATTCTATCGTAACGAGTTGCTCCACACATCCAACGGAGCATCTTCATTTCGGTGCCGTGTAGCTGCTGGACATGCCGCTTCCGGACGGCCTAATGAAATATGCCACCCAATCCTATCCCATGGGTGTTGTACGGCTCGACTGAGGGATCATCATCATCATTTCAGTCCATAACTAGTACATTGCTGTACATAGGCCTTCCCCATAGAACGCCACAATAGTTGTCGATCTCAATTTGGGGGGATTCTCCTATAGTTGCGTGGCGTTTTGGCAACCGCAGTTTATTTATTCAGATATTCCAGGAAGATACTGCTGCCCATCTTCTGGTTTTTTTATCCATCTGTCGACTTTTATACCCACGGGATGAGATGGGGTGGTAGATTCTCTTAAGTCGCCACCACACAGCTGACTAAGGGGTAAAATGTTAGACCGAAAATTTACAGAACGATGACAGTCTGGAGAGTTAACTCAGATCACGACCCTGACTGCCCAGCGTTTTTTTATGGTTAAATGTGAGGTAACAAATCGCTCACCTGATGATCGCCCACAGAACTCTCAGAACTCTTACCAAAGGTTTGAACGTTTTGCTCGTCTCATTCCTTACTCCAATAAAAAATAGGTATCAGCACATACAGTAACGTTTGCACATTACTTCTTGACGGTATAATAACTGGCCTTGCGCTGATAAACACCTAGGCGAATTCCTGGTAAATCCTCCTTCTGCAAGGCTTCAAGACACAGTCAGCTCTTTCTGCATAGCTGAAGGTACTCCGGGTTAACACCAGCACATCTGTCACCTCAGTCCCCCCGTGATTATGGCCCGAAACGACGGGTTATAAGTAGCTTTAAGTAGTTTTGCTTCGTCGTTCATAATGCGTACAGCAAAGGACTGGAATAATTTGCCTGCATCAGTCTTTCCGTCCGATTATAATGTGGGTGTCTTCAAGAGAAGAGTGAATAGGCTTTTTCTAAGCTAGTGTGCCTACCAACAAAAACTACATCGCCACTTACCATCAGGTGGGATTGTAGTTAAACGCTAGCTTATATTGTTTTAAAAAAAAAAAAGTTTAAACGAAACGCAATATAGTTTGATTTAAATGTGTAGTATTCGCGTAAATACAAGAAATCATTAAATCCTCTTTTCTTGGGAGGGGCGTATGTCTAGCGTATGACTTCTAACAGGCTAACTAAGTTATTACAGTAACAGAATAAAAAATATATTAAAAGAATACCTGCCTAAGTGTCTTTGAACTGATTTATGACTACTGGTTTGTCCATACATGTAAAACGACCGCGTGGCGTAGTAGTTGGAGTACCTGACTTTTACGCCGTGGGTCTTAGGTTCGCATCCCAGCCGAAATCAACATTAGTGCAAAACACAAATTGTTGCTTTTCCGAACTGGTTGTGTTGTGATTGTTGCCGAGTTTCTGGCACTGCATCCTAGACTACCTCCGATCTTATCGCATGAACGTTACATCGGGCATGGGTAGGTTGGAACGAGTTAGTGCCGCTCAGTTTGCGCTATAATATCTCCTGCGTATAGTGATTTCTTGTATTTACGGGAAAATTACACATTTAATAAAATAATTATTAAATTAAAAGTTAAAGCTGAAGGTATCCTGTGCCAGAGTAAACATCAGAAACGTCGCTCGAAACGGCGGCTTATAAAACGGTAAATCCAGTTTAACTAAATCCCCTGCGCAGTTGATAACTGCCGACGGTATTCGGAAGTTGAAGTTTTCCCATATCACAGGTACGATTTATAAACTTAACCTTCCAAATCAACACACAAACAGACCAGGAAACGATTTTTGTTTTTGCAAAAATGTGGGGTCCGGCTGGGATTCGAAGACAGCACCGGCGGCATAGAAGTCAGGCACTCTGACCACTAACCCAGTTGCAAGTGTTACTAGATAGTCCATTACAATCATTTATATTTTAGAATGGATTATGAAATGCTGTTATGTGTACGAGATAATTTATAACAATACTTTTATAACACCAAAACAAATGGAGAAATTTTGTAACATGCCGACGTATCGGTAACGTCGTTTCGATTAGATTGATTGAAACTCTATTGTAGCATTAGACAAAACTTTGTGAGGCGGCCTCTTTTGATATAAAAGACATTGCGTGATTTATTTTCAATTCCTCATTGTAATCTTGTAAATTATTGTTACATGAACTCGTTCATTTGTTAGAGTACACGATCCTGAACCGTAGCTCCGGCGGGCACTCTAATGTCATACTTGTACCAGCAATTTGAGCTGATTGCTTGTTAAAGGCGCCATAAAAATGTAACATGCAATTTGAAACCGTCATTAAACTGGTTATCGGCGGCGACGAACAATATATACTTCAAATTCTAGACACCAGATAAGATGATGTTCTCCTAGCCGATTTCGACCACGGCGACAACTTCCGACTACTGTCGAGAGCCATCAACTGCGCAGGAGATATTATAGTGCCACAATTGTACGCGCAAACACAGAGGCACTCGGTCGTCCCAACCTACCCGCGCCCGATGTAACACTGATGCGATAAGATCGGAGGTAGGCTAGGATGCAGTGTCAGAAACACGGGGACAATCACAACACAACCAGACCCGAAAACCAACAATTTATGTTTTCAGCACAAATGTTGGCTCCGGCTGGGATTCGAACCCAGGACCCGCGGCTTAGAAGTCAGGTACTCTGACCACTAGGCCACGCGGTCGTCAAACAGACACCAGATAATAGCACTTATAAAAGGGCAAAATAGGTCGTGGTAATAAAATTAAATAAAAATTCTTTATTCTTCGACGTAAGAAATATAAATTTAGTGTCAAACGTCATTTATTTACGATCTACCGCCAGTTTCGTGATGTGGTTCCTCTGACGGAGAAGAAACAGGCGAAAAGAAACTCCGTAGGTATCCTCTTTTTTGAAAATCCTTATTTTGTCTCAGTCAAAAATACATTATAATTAAATTTACAAAGAATAGTCTCAAGGGAAACCAAAGCACGCTCCATGTTCAAATCTTAGACAAGATCAATTTGAGCTGGGTCCTCGGTACAGACGCCACAACAATGTAACATGCAATTGGAAATCGTAATACTCGTACCAGTCTTAAAATTCTAGACACCAGATCGCTATATTAGCGCTGTTTATAAAACGGCCGAACAGGTCGTGGTAGGATTCCTGTGCAGAAATCCATTTATGTGCGGTTCGCCGCAGGGCCAGTTATTCTGCCGTGGAGCAGTAGTAGTGCAAACAATTCTGTGTTTCGATCTGAATGGCATTGAGAGGTAGTGTAATTACTGGGCATATGAGGGCATATGATTAATTATCCCGTGGGTGTTCCAAACGTCGGCAGAGGGAATATAAAAAAAGGAGATGGGCAATTATGATATTATAATTCCGATAGGACCTATGACCTTAGAGTACGCTGACCTACCGACCACGATCACCAAGCACAGGGGTTAGGCGCTCGCTTTAAATTTTACTCGAGTGACCTTCACCTTCGCGGGTTCGATCCCACCTAAATGTTGATTTACCATGTGCTCGGCGGTGAGGTCAAAAATCGTGAGGGAACCTGCATGTCTTACTGGTGGTAGGATTCCTATGCAGGAATCCGTCTAGGATAGGTACCACCCCAGGGCCAATTATTCTGCCGTGAAGCAGTAGTGTACAAACATTACTGTGTTCCGGTTTGAAGGGCACTGTGAGCTAGCGTAATCACTGGGCATATGAGACTTAAGAACTTATGTCTCAGGGTGATGGGCACAGTGTGGTGTCACACAGAAATTTTCTGGGTGACACAGCATTTGTTATGGGCAGACGTTGCATTTACCATCAGGTGAACGTTTTGCTCGTTTCATCACTTTATCCAATCAAAAAAAATAATGTCTGAGAAACAAATATATCCAAGATGCTATTACGCACTGGAGCAGCGTGGCGAATTCTTCCCGTCTCCAAACCCCTCTCAAAATGAGTGAAGACTGATGTGCAGCGGTGGTACATTTATAGACTTTACCTTATTTTACTACGATGACTGGTATTGCTCACCCGCAGGCACTCAAGACTTATTCATGCATTTTATCTGATAACGAAAGGTGATAAATCTTTATATCTCAATTAGTTTCTTCTATCTGCTGTTAGTTAATTTTTTACTGTCCTATTATTTACGTTTCTAATGTCACATGCTTACGTTTACTTCGTGAGTCATATCTAAGCAAAAGTGAAACTCCAACTTCTCGCCTATCTCTGCACCTAAATCTCGAACGTCGTCGATTCGCGTGCATCCAGTAAACAATAACTAAACTGAAGAACTGGTCTTGTTTCGTCGGAGTAAAACCATGCTTAATATAATTTCGCTCGCCTTTAATATGTGGGAATTGCGACGTAGTGGTGTGAAACGTAGGAGCATGGACATCGATAAAAGGATTTTTTTTTTATTGATCTTTTCATATTAATTATATTTCATTCAGTTTCATATATTTTTTATACCTTTAAATAATGACTTCTGATGTGGCGAAAGATCATAAGAGTAGGCTGAAAATCAGCACTGTTTGATGACAGTACGCGCTGAGCCTATCTCCCTTTATAGCAAAGGGTTTTTTTATTTCTTGTTTTGAATTTCTTCTTTTATTGTAAATAGGTGTTAATCTTAAACCTTCTGTTATTTTATACTCGTATATTTTTATGTGTAATTTTTAATCGCACACTCTTATCTTTATAATGATCATCATCATCATCATTAGTATATAGTGTCCTTGTTTATAATAATATGCATTATTTATATTGTATTAGTATAAAAAGCTCTCTCTGCTTTCTTTGGGCATCACGTAGACGCAAAAAGTGTAAAGAGCACGTCTTCGAAGTTATATCGTATTCGTATATTATATCATATAGTATTTAGGTATGTGTATGTTGCGGCCTTAAGGAGCCAATCCCTGAGAACCGAACATTAAAGAGAAAGGCCGAACGTCAACTTACTTACAGTTTCAAAAACATGAAATAACACTAACCATGTTATTCTGCCGTGAAGCAGTAATGTTCAAACATTACTGTGCTTCGGTTTGAAGGGCACTGAGAGATACTAGGTGGATTGAAAAGTACTCGGCCTAACACAGATCCATTCAATTCTAAAAATCAAATCTACCCACATTATTTAGTTCAGTTCAGACTAGTTCCTTGTGTGAAGTTCGAAACGTGTGCGATAATTAGTTGTGATTTTATAAATTTATTAACAAAGTAATCGGTCATAATTTCCGCGAATGGAGCAAATCGAGCAGCGTGCCGTCATTAAGTACCTCCATAAGAAGGGGCTATCATCAAAAGCCATCCATGATGACATGGTCAGTACATTAGGCGATTGTGCTCTGTCATATTCATCCGTCAAAAAATGGATAGCAGAATTTAAGCGTGGTAGAGAGAGTGTGAAAGATGAACCCCACTCTGGAAGTCCTTCGACGTCAACTACTGACGAAAATATTAAAAAAGTACTTGATTTAATAATGGGAGACCGCAGATTAAAAATTAGAGAGATAGCCGAGATTATAGGCATCTCTTATGAACGGACTCAAAACATCATTGTCAACGAGTTGGGTTTCCACAAGGTGTCTGCGAGGTGGGTTCCGCGACTGCTTTCAGTTGAACAAAAAAGGACGCGATTGACTATTTCACGCGACTGTTTGGAGTTCTTTGAAGTCGATGCAGATGATTTTTTGAATCCTTTTGTTACTATGGACGAAACATGGATTCATTACTGTACACCGGAAACAAAACAACAATCAAAACAGTGGAGAAGACCTCGTTCACCACCCCCTAAAAAGGCTAAGTCGATTTTGTCGGCAAATAAGGTGATGGCTTCAGTATTCTGGGACTCGAAAGGTGTGATTATGATCGATTATCTTGAAAGGGGTCAGATCTCATCCCGTGGGTGTCGTAAAAGTCGACAGAGGGAAAATGAAAACCAGGAGATGGGCAGCAGCATCTTGCTGGAACATCTGAATAAATAAACTGCGGTTGCCAACCCGTCTGCCAAGCGTGGCAACTATGGCAAAATCCCCCCAAAACGAGAGCTACAAACTTTTGTGGCAATCTATGAGGGAGGCCTATGTTCAGCAGTGGACTATTGATAGGCTGAAACGACGACGACGACGACGACTACTGCACCTTACTACGTCGTTTACGAGAGGAAATAAAAGAAAAACGTCGAGGAATGCTCAGAAGAAAAGTCCTGTTTCATCAAGATAACGCCCGTGTTCACACGTCAGTACAGTCAATGGCTGGAATTCACAACTGTGGCTTTGAACTGTTACCGCATCCGCCGTATTCACCTGATCTGGCACCATCAGACTTCTTTCTGATCCCTAACCTAAAAAAGCACTTGGGAGGTCAAAGATTTTCGACAAACGACGAGGTCAAAGCAGCTGTAGACGCATATTTTGACTCTAAGGAAGAATCATTTTTTTTTAACGGTCTAAATGCTTGGAAGGGGAGGTGGCAAAAGTGTATTGAACTTGATGGTGATTATGTAGAAAAATAAAAATATAACTGATTTAGTATGTGTTTATTTTCTTGGTTAGGCCGAGTACTTTTCAATCCACCATCGTAGTGTAATCACGGGGCATATGTGACTTAAGAACTGATGTCTCAGGGTGACGGGCGCAGTGTGGTGTCACACAGAAATGTTCTGGGTGACGCAGCATTTGTTATAGGTAAACGTTGCACTTACCATCAGGTGAACGTTTTGCACTTCTCGTCACTTTTTCCAATAAAAAAAGATTCCACAGATTATTGAATTAAAATGTCTGCAAGTGCGAAAAAAGTAAGTATTCTGCCTATAATTCTTACGCACCAATGGCTCGGACAACCTAAGCTTGTGTGGTCGACTGCTTGTTAATAAAATTAAATCTATTTTATAAATATTAATTCAACTTCATTCACCTACTTAATTTTGTCTCTGCATGATCTTTAGGTTGACTGGTAGAGAATGCGTTATAAGTCCGCTATATATACGAGAATTCTTTGTATGTATATGCAGCTGAACAAATAAAACATAATTAAGTATAAGAACATTGTATTAAACATAAAGTTTCAGCCTATAAATGTCCCACTACTGAGCACAGGCCTCTTCTCATTTCTGAGAGGGTTTTGGAGCTAGGAAGATCCAATGTGGGTTGGCGGACTTCACATGTCCTCGAAATATTTCTATTCCTCGGACATGCAGGTTTCCTCACGATGTTTTCCTTCACCGCTAAGCACGTGGTAAATCATCACTTAAAATTGTATATCAATATTAGAGGTGCTGGCACCGGGGATCGAACCCAGGTTACTCGCTTACTATGAAACTAAAGGCGAGCACCAGGCCCCTGAGCTACCACGGCTTAGTATTAAACATGTAAACACGGTTTTTACAAGAGAATGCCTGTGACATGTATTAAAATAATTTAGCAATTTAAAATTCATTTACCTATACCTAATTTCAGTTCTAGTTCCATAATAAGAGAGGTAATGCACCTTAACCTCCTTTGTGTATTATGCACAACAGATTAAATAACAATGAGCTATTTAAAGCCATGTACTTTATGGTATATTAATCGACAACACAACTACAGACATCACTACACGCCGAATCCATTCACAGCGTTGACACGGATCTCGTGCAGAGGAGGTGCTCGTAATCATTGTTGTAATGACATTTTTATTGTTATGAAACTGACTGCTTGGAGGCAACGTGTCTTGTTAAGCGGCGTAATTGTAACGAAAGTGCTTTTTTAGGCGAGTGCATGGTATGCGATGGTGGAACTAATTATCTCGACCAGTTGTACGCCTTCCGTTCACTGGGTAACGTCAGAGATTTTATCTCAATGTCAGGACTACAGGCTTCCCCTTCTTGCTGTCTATAATCAGCCCGTCAATAATGCAATGCGAGATCGATGCCTCTTCCAAGAGTAGGTTTACCGTTGTCGCCAGGCGCAGGTGCATTGGCGATCGCATTGAGTATTTTCAGGAGTAGCATTTTTTGTAGTTGTCATATTGTCACATATCTGAAGATAAGACTGTCGAGTCATTTCCCTTAGTCGACTCTTAGGACATTAAGGGATGCGACTATATGACCACTTATCCTTTTAGCCATTATAAGCCAACTACTGAACATAGTCGTCCCCCGTAGATTCTGGGAGGAATTTGCCTTAGTTCCCATGCTTGGCCGACGGGTTGGCGACCGCAGTTCATTTGTTTGGATATTCTAGAAAGATTTAGTTGCCCATCTCCTGGTTTTAATTTTCTCTCTGTCGACTTTAACGACACGGACCGCACGAGGTGGGGTAGTAGATTTCACCAGCACACGGCAATAATAACCTTTTTCCCTTATAAATAATTGAACTGCTAATTCAAAATTGCTTTAAAACTCTAGCGATCCAAAAATTATGAAAAAGTAAACCAACCATAATCAAAATTTCAATGTAAATTTAAATTTAAATTTTGATTACGGTTGGTATGCCTGCCAACCGCGGTGATTATTGCCAATACCAAAGAGGCAAGTCTTGGCAGTGGACTATTAATAGAATGATAAAGAAGAAGAAAAAGACCTGGAAATGAGATATTTCTTCATAGCCCTCAGAGGTTATAAGAACCATGTTTTCATTCCATAACTCTCTCTAATGTGATAAGGAAGTCTATTGTCTCAGGGTTGAACTGTGTGCTCGTTTCCTAACAAAGGTTTTGGCAAATGATGGAGCCTAAGGTAATGCTACTCGCCAGATCGGGTGATCTGATCTTGTAATTCTAATCTTGTCTTGTCTTCTCTTATGTTTTAAAGAATTTGTATATGCAGTCGCCAACGGTCTTCATACAGAAGACCGCGGTAGGCCCTACCTGCCGGCAGCCTCTAAAATTAATCTGAATAATAGACCTTATAGTTTCGAAGATTATCGTGATGAGTCAGTGGTAAATAATAATAATGATAATATTAGAAGATAGATAATAGTCGAAATTCCTTCAATATATTCAAACTTTGAACACAGAAATGTATTTACGGTTCACATATTGTTGAGTCGTCTAACTCAACAGCACAGGCGAGGCGAGGGACGTGAGGAGCGGGGGACACACGGCGCATCTACATCTATTGATCAATCAATGTAACGCCGATGGCTCAGTGGTGAGATAATAAAATAGCGGACTGTTATAAATTATGTTCATATTTTTAAACTGCACAACGGTTGTCGTTAGGCTACGGTACAAAGTTAATATGAGGCGTAACAGCTGACTCGCCCGCCGCGACGCCGCTCGGATCAGTCGGTAGATGCGCCGTGTGTCCCCCGCTCCTCACGTCCCTCGCCTCGCCTGTGCTGTTGAGTTAGACGACTCAACACATATTAACTCATTAAGCAGCAAATTATGTCAGCTAACACGTCACATGTGATCGATGTATGGTTGGTTTATAAGGCAGATCATCGCCAGTAAAGATGTGATACAGCTTTATTAGATTCGTTTCATCAATCTTTAGTAATAAGACTTATCTAATTCGGAGGCTGACAACGTAACCGGAAAGTAATTAATCTTAAATGTTTCTCAAATTACCGACATACTTATGCGTGTCGAAAACCTTTGGTAGGTCAAGGGCCAAGGTCTGTTAAGCTTAGTTCGCGCAACTAAATAATTTAATTGCAATGTTTCGCCAATTCTCCATGTCTGAGGAATAAAAAATATTGCAGAGATACCTGTATAGTATTCCAGTTAATATCGAAAAGTATAATTCAAGTGGTGGCGGATTTCTACATCTACCACCGCATCATGACCATCGGGTATCGTTGACAGAGGGAAAATTAAAACCAGGAGATGGGCAGCAGCGTCTTCCCGGAACAACAAAATAAATGTTCAGCAGTGGACTAGTGATAGGCTGAATGATGATGATGATAATTCAATTAAGGTAAAGGCTGCAAAGAATCCACGGTGCCGGTACAGCAAATTGTTAGCAGCAAAATACTGAAGGATAATCATCTCACCTACATGTTCTAGATATGATGATGATGTGATGATGATGTTCTCCTAGCCGATTTCGACCACGGCGACAACTGCCGACTACTGTCGAGAGCCATCAACTGCGCAGGAGATATTATAGTGCCACAAGTGTACGCGCAAACACAGAGGCACTCACTCGTCCCAACCTACCCGCGCCCGATGTAACGTTGATGCGATAAGATCGGAGGTAGGCTAGGACGCAGTGTCAGAAACACGGGGACAATCACAACACAACCAGACCCGAAAACCAACAATTTATGTCTTAGCACAAATGTTGGCTCCGGCTGGGATTCGAACCCAGGACCCGCGGCTTAGAAGTCAGGTACTCTGACCACTAGGCCACGCGGTCGTTCTAGATAACATAATGAAATAATCAAAAAATCATCCGAATTTAACTAAAATTAAATCGGAACACCCTTACAGTACCCTCTTTCTTTAAAAAAAAAAAGAATTATTAAAATCGGTTTAAAAAGAAGTTATGCCTCGAACATACATAAAAAATATACAGACATATTCGAAGCACAACATGCGATCGCAGGTAGCTCCATTTTGCCACTTCGCGCTGGTATTTTGTTAATCGATGCCCCTACTAAGATTTCTCTTGCATCGTGGATGAGTTTTACAGACATAAATTTAACATGCACAACACAATCAGACCCAAAAACTGTGCGTTTGCACAAATGTTGACATCAGTAAGGATTCGAACCTTGGACTTACGGCGTAGAAGTCAGATATGACGACTAGGCCACGCGGTCGTCTAATTCTATGAAAGCATAGGTTTTTACCAATCAAAGTGACTCCTTTATATGCTCCAGTCAGTTGCCATTACAGACTCGTCAGATATCAAACTAAGGACTGCAATGCACCCATCTTACCATCAGGTGACACCGTTACTCGTTTGCCGCCTCTTCTATTAAAAAAAACCACGAGGTACCACTTTACTAGATGCAATCTTGATTAATATAACGTAAATAATTTTAAGTATGACGCCGTGGTTGCAAAGCTCAAGGGCCGGACGTTCGTCTTCAATCTCACTGTATGTATCTAGGATCCACGATCCCTGGTGCTGGCACCACTAATTTAAGTGTTGATTTTAAGTGCTGATAAATCATTGATCCCACGTGCACGGTGGTTAAGAAGGCACCCTTTGGAAACCTTAATGTTTTGAGAAATATAATATTTGGCGACATGAGAAGTTTCTTTAGAGTCGAGTGGCGGAATCCTTCCAGTCAAAACCATCTTTAAAAATGAGAGGTGGACATGTGATTTGCGGTTATATGATTATATAATATCATTATACGCTACTAGCTGATGCAAGCGACTTCGTCCGCGTGGATATCGGTTTTTTTAATATCTCGTGGGAACTATGTATTTGATGTTTCTGAATAAAAAGTAACCTATTTCCGTCTCCAGGATGCAAGCTATCTCTGTGTCACATTTCATCAAGATCGGTTCAGCGATTGAGCGGTTAAAATGTAAAAGACTAGAAGGACAGATAGGAGTTACCTCCGCATTTATAATGTTGGTATAGATTACTCCTTTTTTACTCTAACTATGAAGCTAATTGGATATGTTCGTGTTAACTTTTGTGGATGAGTAATAAGTTTTACTTTCAAAAAGTTAACAAAATATCGTACTTGAAGACTGGGCGTAACTCTTGATTTATGTTCTACTAATTGCAGGTCATAAATACTGAAGGAAGATCTCTACTGCATCATTATTTAATAAAGAGACCAGAGAAGACTGGTGTTATTAATTTATTGCGATCTATTGAAGCAAATGCCTCGAGGCTTTGTCCCGCCAAAGGTCAATCAATGTGGTATAGAGATATTTGCAACATACATATTGCAAAAAAAAATGTTAGAAACTTACGAGTACTTACGTGTACAGTCTTGCTTAGATCTAAACACCGAGTCGATTGGCATTTATCTCTGAACCTATACATCACGAGGGCATTGAGCATTTTTTTTTATTGGATAAAGTGATGAGATTAGCAAAACGTTCACCTGATGGTAAGTGCAACGTCTGCCCATAACAAATGCAATATTACCCAGGAAATTTCTGTGTAACACCACACTGTGCCCATCACCCTGAGACATAAGGTCTTAAGTCTCATACGCCCAGTGATTACGCTAGCTCACAGTGCCCTTCAAACCGAAACACAGTAATGTTTGCACACTACTGCTTCACGGCAGAATAACTGGCCCTGGGGTGGTACCTACCTAGACGGATTCCTGCATAGGAATCCTACCACCAGTAAAATAGTAGAATAGTGCTAAGGACTAATTATGACAAGGCGAAAACTATGTTTAATGTCAGGTCACACCTATACCGGTTGTTGTTGGGAACTGCGCTTGAAGTTGTTGATGAATATGTATACCTGGAACAGATTGTTCGACTAGGTAGGTCCAACTTCGACCAAGAGGTCAATCGACGGAATCCAACTCAGCTGGGCGGCGTACGGCAAACTGCGCCACATCTTCCCGTCGAGTTTACCTCAATATTTCAAAACCATAGTTTTCAAACTGTGCCTATTGCCAGTGATGACATACGCATCCGAAACTCACAAAAATATTTTCTTTAATCGTATTAGTATTAAAGTTAATCATATAGTAGTAATAAGTAAGATAAAGACGTAAAAAAAGGAACCAAGAATTTTCTAAATTACTTATTAAGATAAAGAGAAATATTTAAAATAACATCAACTAAAATAATAATGACCAAAATCAAATTAAGTCCGCGCGTTTCTACAGTATTTCAGATTTTAAGCAAAACCTGAAATACTGTAGAATCTGTCTAGGTACATACCACCGCGGGACCAGGTATTCTGCCGTGAAGCAGTAGTGTGAAAACATTACAGTTTTTCGGTTTGAAGGGCATTGAGAGCTAGTGTAATCACTGGGCATATGAAGCTTAAGAACTGATATCTTACGGTGACGGGCGCAGTGTGGTGCCACACAGAAATATTCTGGATGACACAGCATTTCTTATGGGCAAACGTTGCACTTAACACAAGGTCAACGTTTTGCTCGTCTCGTCCCTTTCTCCACTAAAAAGACTCTCTCTGAAAAGTCTTTTTCCTGCAAATGAAAGCCGTCAAAATCGATTCAGCAATTTCGTAGATTAACCCGGACAAACAAACAGACAGAAGAAAATTATAAAAACGGGTGTTTTTAAAATTTTAAGAAAATTTCTTAATTGCACGCTCGCAAACAGACACTTCAATTTTATGTATTTGTATGATGTGAGAAATCGCTTTTTAATCCCTTTTTAGCAACAAAATATTATTCTCATACTACTACAAAGAACTGCCCCTAAGTTACTAGCAATAATTAGCCGACTTCAAAAAATAAGGAGGTTCTATGTTCGTCTGCATGTATTTTTTTATCAATCATTGTTCGGAAAATAAAATATATAATATAATTTTAGTTAAGTTACAGCCAGCTATTTATAGTTAATAATCTTGTAATATGACTAGCCCAAGACCACATCACCATTGCAACAGCTCATTCAGAAATCGTGACTTTTTTCTATAGAATTAAGTAACGAGATCAAATCTTTCACCTAGCGGCAAAGCTGCCATTTTCCAGGCATTTCCCTTAGTCCACTTTCACGACATCCGTGGGTTGAAATGGGGTGGCAGACTATCTAACTCCTGCCACCACAGGGCAAGCTGGACGTTGTTACAATACCTTAATTATGTAACCTTTGTTGTCCTCTTAAGATACCCACGGGACGAGGTCTGCCACTAGACTGCATACGCAGTGTAAAAGACAACTAATTTTTAAAAAGGCGTGTGAACAATGAACACTTTAAAGAAAGCATTGCAAACTGTGAGGAGCCCACGCGTGCTCAGACGATTACCCAACTCACAAGAGGGGTCTAATGAACGCATTTCGTCGCGATTGCGGCCAGTACAGAAATATTAGCGACTATTGTGTGAATTATTCAGCACGACCATGTGGGTCACACAAGTGGGCGATGTGACGCTAACTTGATTTAATTATGGAGTTCGTTAGTTAGTACGCAGTGAGGTAATTTATGGTTTGTAGATCCGTTAGTACGCAGTGAGGTAATTTATGGTTTGTAGATCCGGTCATTGGACTGGCAGGTTGTTTTTTAGATTCATAATAGCAATGCTGTTAGCATTAGTCATATTCCTGTTAACCACTAAGCTTTTAATCTTGTGCTAGGGGATGGTTGACGACAATAGTCCAATGGCTGACTCAATCGCAGTTTGTGCTCAAAGTCATTAGGCTATATGCGACTTTTTTTTTATAGGAGCGGGGGCAAACGATCAAGCGGCTCACATGATGGTAAGTGATCACCGCCGCCCATGAACATCCGCAATAACAGGGGAAATGCGAATGCGTTGCCGGCTTTTGAGGAAGGAGTAGGCACTTTTCTTGAAGGTCCCTAAGTCGTATCGGTCCGGAAAAACTGCTGGCGGCAGCCTATTCCACAGAGTGGTTGTGCGTGGCAGAAAATGTTTGGCAAAGCGCACGGTGGTGGAATTCCAGTCATCCAGGTGGTGTCGATGAAATATTATTGCCGGAGGTAGCATTTCTATCCAGGAATCTGTGTAGGTAGGTATCACCGTAGTGCCAGTTATTCTGCCGTAAAGCAGTAGTGTGCTAACATTACTGTGTTTCGGTCTGAAGGGCACTGATGGCTAATGTAATAACTGGCCTTATAAAACTTAAGAAATATGTCCCGGGGTAACGGTCACAGTGTGGTGCTGTACAAAAATGTTCTGGGTGACACAGTATTGTTATGGGCAAACGTTGCACTTACCATCTGGTGAACGTTTTGTTCGTCTCATCATATTCTCCTATAAAAAAGAAAACCGATGTGTTATGTACTGTTATTGTCAGATACACAGTGTACTTCTTTCCACGCAGATTCTATGGTCGGCCATATTTTTAACATTATTTTTAACGGCTGCCATATTTAAAACTTTATTCCGTAATCTGACTCAAGCCACTAAGAATCTTCTGGCATTTAAATAATTTAAATAAAACTATTTTTACGGATTTTATCGCGTTTAATTTAAACTATTTATTACTCGGCGTTTTGAGCACCCATGGTCACGGAAGGATTGAGGTGAAAGATTCAGCTTTTAATTATAATTTTTTAGTCCGAACTACGCAGAAAGAGCTTACTGTGTCTTAAAGTCTTCTTTGTTTTTGATTTAATTTTATTAATAATAGGTCTCAAGCCGGTGGTATTACTCAAGCATCTTCCCTATTAGAAATTAGGATGTTTTTTAATTTCAATAGCCTAGCGGATCATCCTTGGTAGGAATCGGTATTCTTTTGCAAGGATTTGTGGTCTATCAAATCTGATGTTATGGTTGGGGTGATCGAGAACATGTGTTTTAGTGTGAAATATAAGTCTGTTAATCGCACCCAAGATAGAGAAACCCTGCAGACTTCTTAGGGCATCGCACCACATCAGCTATATGTTCATTGACGTGGGTTTTTATGGATCTTTCCCCTTCGTAAGAGTTAGAGTGTTATTCTGGCAATTCATTTACTCGACTTTTACGACACCCACGGGATGAAATGGATGATGATGGGGCTACAGACTACTATACTTAAAGAACTTCATTATCATCCGCCTTTATTAGCCCACTGCTGGACATAGGCTTCTCCTAAGCAATGAGAATCTGACGTAATCAGCACAATGTTCGGCGAATTTCTGATCGCAATACCCAGATCCCTCGCAGCTTAGACGCGGCTGTCTTAACACCGATTTATATATTTTTGGTATATTTCTAGATAGTTATTGCGCCCTTCGTCGGAAGGCAAGAGATTTTCCAGGTTTTTCCCTCTGTCGACTCTTAAGACAGCCACAGGATGAGATGGAGTAGCAGAATTTCTTACGCCGTCACAACACTGAACGCACTTTACTTACGGCAGAGCATTACAGCATTACAAAAGAGTGGTAGGATTTCATGCAGGAATCCGTCTAGGTAGGTACCACCCCAGGGCCAGTTATTCTGCCGTGAAGCAGTAGTGTGCAAACATTACTGTGTTACGGTCTGAAGGGCACTGAGAGTTAGCGTAATCACTGGGCACATGAGACTTAAGAACTAATGTCTCAGGGGGACGAGCGCAGTGTGGTCCACACAGAAATGTTCTGGTTGACACAGCATTTGTAATGGGCAGACGTTGCACTTACAATCAGGTGAACGTTTTGCATGTTTCGTCACTTTATCAAATAAAAGAAACAGATTTAAAGTTACAACGACATGACTTACTATAGACAATGGTTGCAAATTTTCTATAATTTCCATTCATTAAGAATTCGTTAGACATATAATTAACAATGACAGCGAAACAGCGTGTAAGGAAGTTTAAAAAAGCGAAGCACAATACAATAAGCGAATCAATAAGTCGCTGTAAATCTGTTAGGTAATAGTCACATAACAGAATTTGTTTCGGGCTCTTTGCAAAGATAATTATAATTAACAAATCTGTATCAATAGACAATAGACCGATAGACAAAACGACGTGGGAAGCGTTCAGTTTCTCATCATTAATCGACAATATGATATCATCCTGGCCGATTTCCGACCACGGCGACATCTACCGAATACTGCCGGAGGCTAACCTGCGCGAGATAAATAGTAAAGTGATAGTATATAACAGTGGTAAGTGTACGCGCAAACACTGAAACACCCACTCGTCCTAACCTGGCCTGGCCTGTTAGAACGTTCACGCGACAAGTATAGATACAAAGTTTAGTTTTTTGGCACGAACGTTTCCGGGATTGGAGCCCAGGACCACAGAAGTCAGGTACTACCTAAGACACGCGGTCGTCGATATAATCGACAATATAGTCATAACTTGACCTAAGTTGGAAATTTAAAAAAAAAAGCGCGGAAAAAGTAAGGTACGTTGCATCTTAGACTTTACCTTTCTCCAGATGTACATTATATGTACGGTGTACAATGCTCAGGAGTTGACTGTTCGACGAAAATGTCACTGTTCACGAACAACCTAGGTTCAATTTGCAATGCAGTCGTAATTTTTAATAGTAAAGTAAAGTTTCAGTCTATAAATGTCCCACTACTGAGCACAGGCCTCCTCTCATTTCTGAGAGGGTTTTGGAGCTAGGAAGAATCCGCCACGCTGCTCCAATGCGGGTTGGCGGACTTCACATGTCTTCGAAATATTTTTTATTCCTCAGACATGCAGGTTTCCTTACGATGTTTTCCTTCACCGCCGAGCACGTGGTAAATCAGCACTTAAAATGGCAATTAACAATTTTAGTGGTGCCGGCACCGGGAATCGAACCCAGGTCACATCGCGTACTATGAAATTTAAAGCGAGCGCCTAGCCCCTGAGCTACCACCTTCAAATTGTAATATTTATTACAATTTGAAGTGATGATTTATCTTATCTGCTTGACCTCATTGATTTACAAATATGGTTTCTTTTTAATATTTTAACCTTGAATAATATATATATCTATTATGTACATATGATAGGTATCATCATTAAAAAGTTTGGAAAAGCAACGTCAATCAAGTTCTCCAGTCTAAAAATATGACTGCAAATCGAAAGATTAAACATCTATCAATAAACTAGCCAGGAGTAATCAATTACACACATTCTTACGTAGTGGTATGTGTTCAAACAATACGATGTCACACTTAGACGGGGAATGTTGACATTTTTGTGAAAGTCTAAATTGTTTTGGAAATATAAGCATTATGTGTGTTATTTTTTTACCGGAACCACGAATATAATGTTTAGCCTGATATGAAAAGTTCTTACAAAGCCACGATCAGGCAGCGCGGTCGACCGATCAAGCCACAGAGCTACGAAAATATTTGTTTTCATTCATCGAAACAGAAATGTTTGCACACTTTGATTCGGTAGAATTGTCATTCCATTCAGCCATTAAGGACCGTTACCGCTTGTGATACGTTGTTAACTAATTTGTTTTATTACTCTAAAACTTAAACTCCTTAATAATGTTGAATTATTCTGATTATTACGTAAATAATGTAATATGTATATAGACATTATAATATGTATGCGAGTGTATGATATATATTATTAATTATAATTATAATAGTATTTGTATTTATTCGTGTGTAGGTATATTTATATGCATTGATGTTATTAATGTGTTCCGTTTTACACTTAAGTATTAATAATTTAATTAAAATTTTCTATTTTACTACAACCATTGCACTACGCCATTGGTTAACTGGCAGTGAATGCCGATAGGCATTAAGTCCGCCCTTTGTTGCCTTAATATTAAGGTGAACCATAGTTTTAAATGCATTAATTAATCTTACATACATACATACATAAGATCACGACTGTATCCCATAAGGGGTAGTCAGAGACTGGACACTCACTGCAAAAACAGATGACTGCCACAATCCACGTTTCACCAAAACAATATAATGCACTTGGTGTGATAGGTGGTGAGCCCATCGCCACCATGCGCTGTTGGGTGCACATTGCAGTTTAATTCCTTACTCGCCTTTTACGAGATCTTCTTTTAACGAGCCGCCACCACACGGATTATTAATCTTACCGCAGTGACATATTTTATAAAGAGAGACAAAGATCCCATCTGGTGTTAAGTATTATAGTAATAAAGTTCAAGATACTTAGACAGACACGTTAGAATAGAAGATGCCTATTCACGCTTGCCTTGAAAAGATCCGCCATCTTTTTTGGTGTGCAATAGAATCCCGCCGACGTATTTGAATTTGACCGCTAAGTTGTTCGACGGTGATATGTGATTTTGCTTTGCAATTTTTAAGCAGGTTTGGTTCAACGTCAGTCTTTGAAAAAGTGTACACACTGTTATATATGTTATAAACAAATGGTTTGTGATTTAAAGCCGATTATTAATAAATGACTGCCTGAAAAACCTCTGCAAAGGTCGGTAGTTAGATTTCATAAATCAAGCTAATTTAATTATTTTGTCTTCATTATCATTACAGTTGGTATTACCGTTACCTTTTTCCGGTAAGGTGTAGTCAGAGGCGACTAAGCTACTGTACGGACAGCCTTAATTCGTGCAGAAGAAAGAAAATATGCAATGCTGCCACTATCTTGCTCGTGGGAACGCAATGAGGAGTAAGAATTTTTTGTCGCGTACCAAAATTTCGGCGACGTGGTTCACCACCCGTTACGTCTAGTTTCTCGCGAGGGCGGAAATTGGGCTCCGAGTGTGGTCCCTATCTATATGGATGGCTATATGTATACCTTTGATTGAAATTGAATTACAGAAACATAGGTTAGGCGGTCCTGGTTAATACGAAATGTAAAAAAATTCTATTTTATTTTATTGGATATATTAAAGAGTGACGAAACGAGTAAAACTTCACCTGATGTAAAGTGCAACGTCTACCCATAACAAATGCCGTGTCACCCAGAACATTTCCGTGTGACGCCACACTGCGCCCGTCACCCTGAGACATCAGTTCTTAAGTCTCATTAATCTAACAGTAATCAGTTAATCTACAGTCTCAGTGATTACGCTAGCTCACAGTGCCCTTCAGACCGAAACACAGTAATGTTTGCAGACTTCTGTTTCACGACAGAATAACTGGACCCGGGGTGGTACCTACCTAGACGGATACCTGCTTAGGAATCCTACAAACAGTAAGAGATTTTTGCAACGCTGCGCTACACGGCCTCTTGTGGGCGAGACTTGAAATGTCTGAATTTGCTCTTTACCGGCAACATGAGCACTGGCTGCGTGGCCACATAACACAGCTCGGTAATTATCGAGACTTACGAGTATCTCACGGATCTGATGCGTGGTGGCATCGCGGGTATTTCAATTAAATACGTTCATCATTTATGCGATAAAATATGTAATCGAGATACACGATCTTAGATTGTCTGTTGCTGGAAGATTGACAGGTACTCCTTTGCCAAGATGTCTGGTCTAAATAATATCTAGCATATGTAACAGATATATGTAGAGCCTTACTAGCTCAGAGGCCGAACGCCTTAAATTTCATATTAGTATGTATTAAATATATTTTATAATAGTTAAAAAAAAAACTAGTTAAGTTAGTAGCCGTGTGGTGGCGGCTCGTTAAAAGAATACAACCACTCCATCTCATCCAATGAATCTTGTAAAAGACGAGTAAGGAATTAAACTGCACTAGTGCACCCAACAGCGCATGGTGGCGATGGGCTCACCACCTATCACACCAAGTGCATTATATTGTTTTGGTGAAACGTGGATTGATGGCAGTCATCTGTTTTTGCAGTGAGTGTCCCAGTCTCTGACTACCCCTTATGGGATACAGTCGTGATCTTATATTATGTAGTTAAGTTAGGGTACACTCGAACGGCACCTGTCATATCTACCTACTTTCAATAAATCATCAGTCTCGTATTGAGTGATTTCATTCTAACATAGTATAATATGTACTAAAATATTAGTATACACCACATAGTATGCCGTGGTAGCTCAGGGGCTAGGTGCTCGCTTTAAATTTCATAGTACGCGAGTGACCTGCGTTCGATTCCCGGTGCCGGCACCACTAAAACTCTTAATTGAAACTTTAAGTGCATATTTACCACGTG
Source organism: Luehdorfia chinensis (assembly GCA_019845155.1). Taxonomy (NCBI): domain Eukaryota; kingdom Metazoa; phylum Arthropoda; class Insecta; order Lepidoptera; family Papilionidae; genus Luehdorfia; species Luehdorfia chinensis. The sequence continues at coordinate 1,327,049 of JAHVAK010000696.1, forward strand.
CTCGGCGGTGAAGCAAAATATCGTGAGGAAACCTGCATGTCTGAGAAATAAAAAATATTTTGAAGACATGTGCAGTCCGCCAACCTGCATTGGAGCAGCGTGGCGGATCTTCCCAGCTCCGATATGAGAGGAGGCCTGTGCTCAGCAGTGAGACATTTATATGCTGAAAATTTCCTTTTTTTTAAGTGAGTTTCGAATGGGTTCCGTGTGTTTCGGGGGTTCAAGGGTTTCGAGTGTACCCTACACTCGAACGGCACCTGTCGTATCTAACTACTTTTAATAAGTCATCAGTCCCGTATTACGTGGTTTCATTCTAACATCATATTATACTAAAATATTAGTATGCGAGTAAACCACATAGTATGCGAGTGATCTGAATTCGATCCCCGGTATCGACACCTCCAAAATGGTTCTGCAATTTTAAGAGATAATAGAGCAATTTAAGTCTCTGTATCTCGATTTTTACTGAGTCCTGTCCATTTCACGGTATTATGCCGCTACACAGACTCAATTTATATTATTTTTTCACATTTGTAAGTTTGGGCAATATTATTTTATGTTCTGTGTAATTCCATTTTTTTTTTATTGTATAAAGTGACGAAACGAGCAAAACGTTCAACTGATGTTAAGTGCAACGTCCGCCCACAACAAATGCTGTGCCACCCAAAATATTTCTGTGTGACACCACACTGCGCCCGTCACCCTGAGACATCAGTTCTTAAGTCACATATGCCCAGTGATTACGCTAGCTCTCAGTGCCCTTCAAACCGAAACACAGTAATGCTTGCACACTACTGTTTTTCCGCAGAATAACTGACCCTGGGCTGGTACCTATCTAGACGGATTCCTGCATAGGAATCCTACCACCAGTGAACCAGTTTTGTTTTGTCTCTATTGTGATTAGACCGGTGAATAAATGAGTTTCTTTCTTTCTTTGTTTCTTTCTAATTGATCACGTGCTCAGCGGTGTAGGGAAACATCGTGAGGAAACCTCGTCATGAAGGTCCTTTAATCATTGGAGCAGCGTGGCGAACTCTTGCCGGCTCCAAAACCCTCTCAGAAATGAGAGGCTGTACTCAGCAGTTACATTCATAGGCTGTTACTATAATTTTTACTTTAACATTTTTTTTTATATTAAATTACGGCTTTATTGATTATATAGTTAATAGAATCAGGCGTTACTTTGCGGAAATCCATTATAATGAAGGAAGGTAAGTTACTTTGCTAAGATCCGCATGCAAAATAGACAAATGGTGTATATTACCTAGTTTTTTGAAGAGCACCGCCCGCCCTCCCTCAGTAGCGTGCACAAGCAAACTAACACCGCCACCAGGAACCGCCAGGTACCCTCCACCAACCAATACAATGATGTACTCCTAGCCGATTTAGACCACGGCGAAAACTTCCGAATACTGTCGAGAGCCATCAACTGCGCAGGAGATATTATAGTGCCACAAGTGTACACAGAGGCACTCACCCGTCCCAACCTACCCGCGCCCGATGTAACGCTGATGCGATAAAATCGGAGGTAGGCTAGGATGCAGTGTACAGAAACACAGGGACAGTCACGACACAACCACACACGAAAACCAACAATTTGTGTTTTAGCACAAATGTTGGCTCCGGCTGGGATTCGAACGCAGGACCCGCGGCGTAGAAGTCAGGTACTCTGACCACTAGGCCACACGACAACACGTGTTGACTCGGCGGCCGTCTGTCGCAGAGTCTATGCCACTTGATAATGCCTCGTTTTGGGGCGAAACACGAGTCGTGTTCTCGACTTCAGTGGTGTATATTATCTAGTGGTAGTATTGTAGTGGTTGGTGGAGGGTGCCTGGTGGTATAAAATAAAAAACCATGTTAACAAATTACATTTATTTATTCAGTATCTTTTCCTAAATAAAACTACAGTCGACTAAAATAGAATTACGACACAGAATTTGGCATACAAAACAATTATAAATAGCGTGTATATATGTGGTGGTTGACGCAGTGTGGTGTTTCTCTGCGATGCGATAAGATCGGAGGTAGGCTAGGATGCAGTGTCAGAAACATGCGTTCGGCGAGTGGCGACGTGGTTCGCCACCCTTCACGTCTCATTTCTCGCGGGGGTGAAAAATAGTCTACGGGTGTGGTATCTGCCTACCCTTATATGAGAAAAAGTGTGATTGAAAGTGTGTAAGTAAAATAATTAAAAAAAATTCTTAAATAAATAAGATTTTTTTTCAATAACTTGATGTGATGTGGCAAATGCAGAAGAGAACGCGAACCAAAATGGCGGGCACCGTCAGTGATTATATAAAATAGAAGGAGTGCGGCTGCAGCTCCAGCTGCGCCATCTTGGCCATGAGGCGGTGCAGGCGGCGGTGCGAGCGCGCCTCCGCCACCGCGCCGCCGGAGCCCCCGCCGGAGCCCCCGCCGGAGCCCCCGCCGGAGCCCCCGCCCAGACCCGCGGAGCCCCCGCCCGCAGCGGAGCCCCCGCACGAGTGGGCCCGCACCGGCTCGGGCTTCGAGTCCCTGCACGCGTCAACACGTTGCGCCACGTGACGCGGCATCTATAACATGTTCCCGCCTGTGGATTTTGCTATAAAGGAAGGGAACGTCCCTCCCAGAAAGTCCCGTAGAACAACCCCTGGTCTGGCAAATCAAACTATATATGTATGTATACAACCTATAGCCGACATGTGTCCGACAGAGTATAATAGCAGCTACCTCTTTCTTAAGTGTCGTAAGAGGCGGCTAAGGTATTGTACGGACAGCCTGCAGGAATCCGTCTAGGTAGGTACCACCCCAGGGCCAGTTATTCTGCCGTGAAGCAATAGTGTGCAAACATTACTGTGTTTCGGTTTGAAGGGCACCGAGAGCTAGCGTAATCACTGGACATATGATACTTAAGAACTGATGTCTCAAGGTGACGGGCGCAGTGTGGTGACACTCGTTGTTCTGGGTGACACAGCATTTGTTTTGAGCGGACGTTGCACTTACCATCAGGTGAACGTTTTGCTCGTCTCGTCACTTTGTGTGGGAACGAATATGGACAATTGTAAATGCTCAATGCTGAACCCATGATCTCCCGAAAACTTTCCACTTTTCAAATGTTTTAATAACGAGTGCCACTTCCTTACTGGTTATACGTATCGGTTTGTCAACATAATCTAGCTCAGCAGTGGGCACCGTACATGTTAGAGGAGTTGGAGAGTAGGAGACATTAAAATGAACCTTAAAAATATTAACAATTGATTTAGCTTCGCTTATAACATTCCGTGTGGAAGCGGCTTAAGAGAATAGAGGGGTGGTAACCCCATCCCATCCCGTGAGTGTCGTGAAAGTAGACAGAGGGAAAATAAAAACCAGGAGACGGGCAGCAGCATCTTCCTGGAACATCTGAACAAATAAACTGCGGTTTCCAACCCGCCTGCCAAGCGTGGCAACTATGGCAAAATCCCCCCTAATTATGAGAGCTACAAACTTTTGTGGCAATCTATGGGGGAACCCATTTTTCGTCTACATTCACTGGAAGTGTTAGTTTTCTAGTGCTTTTTCAAAATTTGTTGAATTGTATTTTACTGTGTTGCATTGCAATAATGTCATCAATAATGGCAATATTTTAATTTAGTGTTGGTGTCTTTTATTTCTCAGACACACAGGTTTCCTCACGATGTTTTCCTTCACCGCCGTGCCGGCAACGGGAATCGAACCCAGGTCACTCGCGTACTATGAAATTTAAAGCGAGCGCCTAGCCCCTAAGCTACCACGGCGCTCCTGAGCTACCACGGCTCTTCGCTTCAAATGAAATGAAATGAAATGAAAATTATTTATTCTTATTCGTAAGAAATATAAATTTCGTTTGTCAAACGTCATTTTTTTACAATCTACCGCCGTTTCATTATGAGGTACCTCTGAGGGAAAAGAAAAATTGACCCTTTACCATGTATTATACAGACATACTTTAGAAGAAACTCACCGTGAACGTTGGAGAGTGCAGTATCGGCATCCAGAGCGGCAGCAGTTTGTTGAGCACCGTGGAGTTACATTCTAACAGAGACTCCAGAAGGCTCAGGAAATGAAGGTTCACCGTTTCTGCCAGCTGCGAAGGCAACAGTTATTGTTCAAAAATGAAACAGCTTGTAAATGTCCCACTGCTGGACAGGAGCCTTGTACTTTGAGTTCAGACGCTAAGAACATTTCACCACGCTACTAAAGTGCGCTATGCCGAACTTCAAACTTCTTTCTGACTCGGCAGCTGACTTTTTTTTATGTTAGAGGAGGCAAACGAGCAAGCGGCTCACCTGATGGTAAGTGATCACCGCCACCCATGAACATCTACAATACCAGAGGAATAGCAGATGCGTTGCCGGCCTTTGAGGAAGGAATAGGCTCTTTTCTTGAAGGTCCCTAAGTCGTATCGGTCCGGAAAAACCGCTGGCGGCAGCAGATTCCAGTAAGGTGCTTGTGCGTGGCAGAAAATTGCGCGAAAAACGCACTGTGCTGGAATGCCAACCATCAAGGTGGTGACGATGGAACTTCGCGCTGTGCCGCAATGTGTGATGGTGAAAATCAGCGGCTGGAATTAATCCGAACAATTCTTCGGAACACTCCCCATGGTAGATCTTATAAAAAAATGCAAAGGGATGCAACATCTCTTCGCAAAGCCAGTGGATCAAGCCGATCAGATAGAAGAATGGTCGTCGACGATTCGAGCCGCTCTCCGTTGAATGCGGTCAAATGGAAGTAGCTGACACTGGGGCGCCCCCGCCCAGAGATGAGAACAGTACTCCATGTGCGGCCGAACCTGCGCCTTATAAAGTTGCAAGCGTTGGGCCGGCATGAAGTACTGTCGCGCTCTACTGAGGACGCCAAGCTTTTTGGAAGCCAATTTGGCCTTCCCTTCCAGGTGACCGCGAAACTGAACGTCACTGATATGTCGACGCCAAGAATACGGATACTGGCTGAGGCAACGAGAAGAGTGCTCTCAAAATTAGGTGATACGACGAAGGGTTTCTTTTTAGCGGTAAACGCGCAAACTTGTGTCTTCTTGGGGTTGAACTGGACTAGATTTAGTCGGCCCCAATTCGAGATTTTGTCTAACAAAAACTCGACTACAGACACAAGTTTGTTCCGGTACTCGTCAACGTGTTCCCGAGAAATATTAGCACGGCCGGTGTATACGGCATCACCAGTGCTGTCATCTGCATAGCAATGAATGTTACTAATTTGCAACATATCATTGATTGACTGTCGTGGAGTCAATATCACTTGATAATGCCCCATTTTGAGGTGAAACACGTGTCGACTTTGTGGTGTGTATTGTCTAGTGGTAGTGGTTTAGTGGTGGAGGGTATCTGGTGGCGGTTCCCGGTAGCGGGAGATGCTCTTTTAAACTAGGTAATATACACCATTTTATATTTTGCAAGCGGATCTTAGCAAATTAACTTTCTTTTCATCATTATAATGGATTTTCGCTTTACCTATAGTGTTAGTAGTGGCAGCATCGAGGTCAATACTAAACCTCACCTGGTAGTAGGGTTCTGTGCTCTGGCACAGGTGTTTTTCTATTGAAAAAGTAATGAAACGAGCAAAACGTTCACCTGATGGTTAGTGCAACGTCTGCCCATATTATATTTTCGGTGATGTAATTGCTGTTAGCCTTCTCGGCTTTTACAGCTTCATCGGATCCTGTGCTCGCGGGCCAGGCGCCCGCGTGCCAGGTTTGGTTTGACCCAAACATAAATAAATAAATAAATAAAAACTCCTACAAAAACCTCGAAATTCGGACTGTGTCGCGTTCGCTGCGTGCTTTCGCGATTTCGAAAATCTTAAATATTTTAAGTCATCTAATGACCGTCCGAGGGAGGCTGCGGGCGTCCATTCGGACTGTCGACTTGTGTGTCGGTAACTCTGGGCGGTGAGAACCGCCCTGGATCTGCCCATAACAAATGCTGTGTAACCAAGAACATTTCTCTGTGACACCTCATTGCGGCCGTCACCCTGAGACATCAGTTCTTAAGTCTAATATGCGCAGTGATTACACTGTTCTCGGTGCCCTTCAAACCGAAACACAGTAATGTTTGCACACGACTGCTTCGTGGCAGAATAACTGGCCCCGGGGTGGTACCTACCTAGACGGATTCCTGCATAGGAATCCTACCGCCGAAATGCCAGTCATTCTACCGTCAAGCAGTGGTGTGCGAACATTATTATGTTTTGGTTTATAGAACTGTTAGCTAGATAAATTACTAGGCATATGATAACTTTTTTTTATAGGAGCCTGCCCCCTAAACGAGATAAAAGATAGAAAAAAAAATTAAACATATGATAACTTAAGAACTGTTGGCAGACGTTGCGCTATACCAGCAGGTGAAAAATTTGTTCGTCTCGTCACAGTCTTAATTTACAAAAAAGGTCATTTTAATTCTTGAAATTTAACACCAGCGCTCGGCTCCTGGCCCTCGGCTGTTAGTTAGTTTTTCTCTCCCCGTGGTTAACGTGGTAACATACATAAGATCACGACTGTATCCCATAAGGGGTAGTCAGAGACTGGGCACTCACTGCAAAAGCACATGACTGCCACAATCCATGTTTCACCAAAACAATATAATGCACTTGGTGTGATAGGTGGTGAGCCCATCGCCACCATGCGCTGTTGGGTGCACAGTGCAGTTTAATTCCTTACTCGCCTTTTACGAGATTCATTGGATGAGATGGAGTGGTAGTACTCTTTTATCGAGCCGCGACCACACGACTCAAGGTATTATTGAGAGAGACTAACATTATTGTCACATAAATTTTAACCAAAGAAGAAACTTGTTATTATTGAACACTTGTTAATTAGATCTGGATCTGTCCTACAGAAATACAAAACTATCAACACATAAACAAAGGAAAATAGACGACCAATCTAGTCCCACTCACCACTTTGGACTGCACGGTGACCTGCAGTATGCTGGGCACCAGCTTGCACCAGAAGTCCAGCAGCACGCAGACGGTGGTGTTGTGCGGCTCGCTGCTGGGCGCCGCGCTGCCCGCCAGCTCCTCCAGGTACAGCGTCCACAGCTGGCACAGGATGAAGGCGTGGAACAACGCGTTCATTCGCTGCGCCGCCGGCTTCGTTTGTTCCACGTAAGAGGACATTATTGTCTGGAAGAAAAAACTTGTGCAAACATTGCAACATCTCTTCTCCTGTCCTCGTCTGCAACGAGAAATGTCGTTCCTCCCGAGGGCCCACTGAGGCTGCGGGAAGTGGAGTGAGGAACTAGGAGATACTAGATGGCGGAGTGGAACCTAGTAGAGGTTCTACACAGCACGAGGCCTTGGCGGCCAGTCCCGGGGGTGATTTGTCACCTGTTACCACGTCAGCTGCTGTACCTGTATGTGGTCGGTGATGTGGCAGGTGGCGTCCTGTGGCACGGGCTGCTGCAGTGGCTGCGCGCCGCGCGCGTTGCACAGCGCGCCCATCACCAGCCATGAAAGCTGTCGGACGCGTCCGACGCATTCGCATACCTCACGGGATCTGAAGATGTCATTTTTAAAATACTCATAACTTTACATTTCTACACAATAACACGATTCTTAATTAATTTAAAAATAAAAGGACCAGAATGGATCCTAAATAAAACCCTTGTGGTACACCTGAAGAAACTTTGAATTATTTTATTCTTATCTTGCAACTGATACCTTTGTAGTAGATCAGACAGATAGCCACGAGTAGAACAAGTCACCGTAAATGTCAAAAGTATGGTACTTATTGATTGACAACCGCGTGGCGCAGTGGTTAGCGTACCTGACTTCTGCGCCACCGGTCCTGTGTTCGATTCCCAGCCGGAGGTAACATTTGTGCAAAAACACAAATTGTTGCTTTTCGGGTCTGGTTGTGTTGTGCATGTGAAATGTATGTTTGTAAAACGCACCCACGATACAGGAGAAAATCCTACTGTGGGGCTTCGCTTTTAAAAAAAAAATCCCAAAAATTAATGTATAGTTATTAACTCTATCAAGGCTTTCCTTATGTATGTATTGCGTCTATTAGTTCGGAAATGCCTAAAGCGTTACTTAAGTCTTCGAGATAAGTTATATAGCTCGAGAAGGTTAACTTCATCGTTTTAAAAGCATATTGGTATTCGCTCAATAAGTAGGTACATAATAAGGTCGTCAGTTGACGATAAGACTGGACATAAGTATTGATACAGATCGCGGCGTGTAAAAACTAAGTCTTTGAATACTCAGCACCACATATTCAAAATTGAAAACAGAATAATCATAATTTCCGTAGAAACTAAGCGATAAGAATTTATCCACCGATAAGGCAACATAAGGAAGTAAACCACTTGTCTTCTTCCTTACAAATCAAGCCCGACTCATAGAAGTAAAGTCACGAATCATTATTTTGTTTAAACTTTAGTGCAATCATCCATATCATCACCCCATACTAATGAATGACACGAGACGGAAGGCTGACTCAAATCTTGGAATCTGAAAGATGATGTTGTGGCTCATTCCGCGCCAAACAGGTAGGCTAAATGACAAAATCAAGGCGACTCTTCATGCGCTGTTGTATTTTAAGCCCTGAACAACGTAATGGCAAAATAATCAGTGATGAAGAAATTGATGAAACGCCAAGTATGTTATAATACAAAAATAATAAACAACGTAAAGGTAATAATGGAAACCACGAATGTTCACTGTTTACTTTATGGCAGGCGTAAACAAATTACACTGATGAAAGAATCTAAGTATATTGTTAAATAAGATTTTTCATTCAAACTGGTTTCTAACCCTTCATAACTTCACACTAGTAATCCCATGTAAAGTGGACACACATTTCAATTTTGTAATCATGTGCCGTGTGGTGGCGGCTCGTTAAAAGAATACTACCACTCCATCTCATCCAATGGATCTTGTAAAAGGCGAGTAAGGAATTAAACTGCACTGTGCACCCAACAGCGCATGGTGGCGATGGGCTCACCACCTATCACACCAAGTGCATTATATAGTTTTGGTGAAACGTGGATTGTGGCAGTCATCTGTTTTTGCAGTGAGTGTCCAGTCTCTGACTACCCCTTATGGGAAACAGTCGTGATCTTATGTATGTATGTATGTGTTTTTATAGACAGGGCTTTTACACTAATTGCATAAATAATGGTCGTCACTTACCTAATGTAAGTAATATAAAAAACATCATCATCATCATCATTTCACCCTATCACGAGTCCACTGCTGACCGTAGGCTTCCTCCTTACCACAAAAGCTCGCATTATGGGAGATCTTTGCCATACTTGCCACGCTTGGTAGGCGGATTGGCAACCGCAGTTTATTTATTCAGATATTCCCAGGAGATGCTGCTGCTCATCTTTCACTTTCATTTTCCCTTTCCCTCATTTTGTCTCGGTCGACTTTTACGACACCCACGGGATGAGAGGGGTGGTATTTTTGTATTGGTTAAAGTGATAAAACGAGTAAAACGTTCACCTGATGGTAAGTGTAACGTCTTCCTATAGCAAATGCTGTATCACCCTACTGCGCCCATCATCCTGAAACATCAGTTCGTAAGTCTCATATGCCCAGTGATTACGCTAGCTCTATTTGCACACTGCTGCTTCACGGCAAAATAACTGGCCCTGGGCTGGTACCAAACTAGACGGATTTCTGCATAGAAATCTTACCACCAGTAAACTTAGATAGATTCTCTTAAGCCACCACAACACGGTACGCAAAAGAATCATTCAATATAAATTAGAATGCATTTTTTATTCACCATTTTATTTTAATTTATGAGACTCACCCAGGTAAAGATGATGTCAGCCAAGGTAGCATATGTCTGCTCGCCTGGACACGGTCCTGCTTGCCACGGTTTTGCTCCATCGCCAGTTCCATGGCCACATACTGGGCTATGCCGCCTTTCACTATTGCACCCAGAGTATCCTCGTTCAGGCAAATCAAATTACGATTCACTATTGATTTTGATACTGATCCCTGGAAATACAAATTTGTGGAATTCAAGCTTTCCATTCATATAGTAAAATGAACTGCATAGCTTGTCCAACCGTGGTGCACATTTGTTTCAAATGGGAATCAGAGTCAAGTTCTAGAAGCGGTAAGTGCAACGTCCGCCCATAACAAATGCTGTGTCACATTTCTGCGTGGCACCACACTGCGCCCGTCCCCCTGAGACATTCGTTCTTATCATACGTATGCCCAGTGATTACACTAGGTCTCAGTGCCCTTCAGATCGAAACACAGAAATGTTTACACACTACTACTTCACGGCCGAATAACTGACCCTGGGGTGGTACCTACTTAGACGGATTCTTCGCATATCAATCCTACCACCAGTGTTTTTTAACTATTATGTTTTGACTGCATGTGGTAGAGGCTTAAGAGAATCTACCACCCCATATCATACCGAGGGTGTCGTAAAAGTCGACAGAGGGAAGATGAAAACCAGGAGATAGGCCGCAGCATCTTCCTGGAATATCTGAATAAATAAACTGCGGTTGCCAACCCGCCTGCCAAGCGTGGCAACTACGTCAAAATCCCTCCCAAAACTAGAGCTACAAATGTTTGTGACAATCTGTAGGGGAGGCCTATGTTCAGCAGTGGACAAGTGAGAGGCTGAAACGATGACGATGATTATGTTTGTATGTATTGTGTGTGTTGGTGTGGGATTGCGTGCTTGCGTAGGTTCGTGTGTGTGTGCGTGCATGCTTGCGTGAGTTCGTGTGTGTGTTTTTTTCTTGGCGCCAATAAAGGTTTTTTCTTATGTTCTTATGAGCATGCTGTATAACATTTTTACGCATTCCTTTCCTTACAAATAAATTTTATTTTGATTATTCTGAAACCTTTTGTGCACGGCCCATAATAGTTTTTTTTATATTACAGTGTCAACAGAACTTTTAATTAAATAGTGGTATTGCAATGAGGTCGTCCTGAATGGTCAACTGTCAATCATAGTCATAATACCCTCGTCAATTTCACCTGATTAGAATAGTGCTCTTCAAATAAGAAACCACTACCGGAACCAGACTGGCAGTGTTATGGTATCCACCTAAGTGTACTGCTGCACAGAAGTCACCCAGACAATATGTAACAATGCTAAAATAAAGTTATTGTGTTGATGTACCTTGATCTTGTTGAGCAGGTGCGGGTCGTGCAGCAGCTCCAGCAGGTCGGGCAGGTGCGGCCGCATGCAGTCCACGTACCTTGATCTTGTTGAGCAGGTGCGGGTCGTGCAGCAGCTCCAGCAGGTCGGGCAGGTGCGGCCGCATGCAGTCCACGTACCTTGATCTTGTTGAGCAGGTGCGGGTCGTGCAGCAGCTCCAGCAGGTCGGGCAGGTGCGGCCGCATGCAGTCCACGTACCTTGATCTTGTTGAGCAGGTGCGGGTCGTGCAGCAGCTCCAGCAGGTCGGGCAGGTGCGGCCGCATGCAGTCCACGTACCTTGATCTTGTTGAGCAGGTGCGGGTCGTGCAGCAGCTCCAGCAGGTCGGGCAGGTGCGGCCGCATGCAGTCCACGTACCTTGATCTTGTTGAGCAGGTGCGGGTCGTGCAGCAGCTCCAGCAGGTCGGGCAGGTGCGGCCGCATGCAGTCCACGTACCTTGATCTTGTTGAGCAGGTGCGGGTCGTGCAGCAGCTCCAGCAGGTCGGGCAGGTGCGGCCGCATGCAGTCCACGTACCTTGATCTTGTTGAGCAGGTGCGGGTCGTGCAGCAGCTCCAGCAGGTCGGGCAGGTGCGGTGCGGCCGCATGCAGTCCACGTACCTTGATCTTGTTGAGCAGGTGCGGGTCGTGCAGCAGCTCCAGCAGGTCGGGCAGGTGCGGCCGCATGCAGTCCACGTACCTTGATCTTGTTGAGCAGGTGCGGGTCGTGCAGCAGCTCCAGCAGGTCGGGCAGGTGCGGCCGCATGCAGTCCACGTACCTTGATCTTGTTGAGCAGGTGCGGGTCGTGCAGCAGCTCCAGCAGGTCGGGCAGGTGCGGCCGCATGCAGTCCACGTACCTTGATCTTGTTGAGCAGGTGCGGGTCGTGCAGCAGCTCCAGCAGGTCGGGCAGGTGCGGCCGCATGCAGTCCACGTACCTTGATCTTGTTGAGCAGGTGCGGGTCGTGCAGCAGCTCCAGCAGGTCGGGCAGGTGCGGCCGCATGCAGTCCACGTACCTTGATCTTGTTGAGCAGGTGCGGGTCGTGCAGCAGCTCCAGCAGGTCGGGCAGGTGCGGCCGCATGCAGTCCACGTACCTTGATCTTGTTGAGCAGGTGCGGGTCGTGCAGCAGCTCAGCAGGTCGGGCAGGTGCGGCCGCATGCAGTCCACGTACCTTGATCTTGTTGAGCAGGTGCGGGTCGTGCAGCAGCTCCAGCAGGTCGGGCAGGTGCGGCCGCATGCAGTCCACGTACCTTGATCTTGTTGAGCAGGTGCGGGTCGTGCAGCAGCCTCCAGCAGGTCGGGCAGGTGCGGCCGCATGCAGTCCACGTACCTTGATCTTGTTGAGGCAGGTGCGGGTCGTGCAGCAGCTCCAGCAGGTCGGGCAGGTGCGGCCGCATGCAGTCCACGTACCTTGATCTTGTTGAGGCAAGGTGCGGGTCGTGCAGCAGCTCCAGCAGGTCGGGCAGGTGCGGCCGCATGCAGTCCACGTACCTTGATCTTGTTGAGCAGGTGCGGGTCGTGCAGCAGCTCCAGCAGGTCGGGCAGGTGCGACCGCATGCAGTCCACGTACCTTGATCTTGTTGAGCAGGTGCGGGTCGTGCAGCAGCTCCAGCAGGTCGGGCAGGTGCGACCGCATGCAGTCCACGTACCTTGATCTTGTTGAGCAGGTGCGGGTCGTGCAGCAGCTCCAGCAGGTCGGGCAGGTGCGGCCGCATGCAGTCCACGGCGCCCGCCGCCAGCTCGCGCGCCTCCGCCGACACGCCCCCCGACAGCGAGCCGCCGCCCCCCGCGCCCCCCGCCCCCGCGCCCCCCAGCGCCGGCGGCAGCAGCAGCGTGCAGCCGCGCCCTTCAACAGCATACGAATATCAACCCTGTTATTGTAACGTGTAATCTGAGGTCTATGGCCCGCAATCCATATTCTCACATAATGTGATAAATGTGAAAGCTCGTATGTTTGTTTGACGTTTAATATCGCTCAAATGGCTGTAGAGAATCTAATGAAATTTGACGTAGACGTACATTTTGTCATGGAGAATGTTTTAGGTTACTTTTTTTACCAAATATAAAATCAACGTCCACCCATAGCGATGCTGTGCCAACCAGAAAATTTATGTGTGCCACCACAGTTCGTCTGTCCCCTGAGACGTCAGTTCTCAAGTCTCATATGCCCAGTGATTACACTAGATCTCAGTGCCCTTCAGACCGAAACGAAGTAATGTTTGCATAATACTGCTTCACGGCAGACTAATTGACCCTAGGGTGGTAACTAGTGACACTGATTAGGTAATAAATTAAATTAATTTAATATCATTCTACGTGTGGTGGCGACCAAGAGAATCTGCAAAGTCATCTCATTCCGTGGGTGTCGTAAAAATCGACAAAAGAATAATTAAAAAAGATAGGCAGCAGCATCTTCCTGGGACATCTACTCGTAATTGAATAAAATGGGATTGCCGACCCGCCTGCTAAGCGTGGCAACTATGGCGAAATCCCCCAAAATGGGTGAGAGCTACACACTTTTGTGGCAATCTATTAGGCCTATGTTTAGCAGTGTACTAGTGATAGGCTGATGATGCTGAAGGTGATGATGAATATAAATCAGTAAAGTCCACTGCCTCTTTTCCTACAAGCGGTACTTACCCGTCCAATCGCCGATAGGTGTCCGGCAGTGTAGAATAGCACCTACCTCTTTCCTATCGAGGTGTCGTAAGAGGCGACTAAGATATTGTACGGGCAGCCTTTATTCGTGCAGAATAACACAATAATATACAATGCTGTCACTATAATCCTCGTGGGAACGCAAAAATCAAAGTCAAAATTTCTTCATTCAGTTAAGGCTTAAATCAAACCGGTTAAAAAAACCAAGCAAGAAACTCTGGGGTCTTTCTTTCATTTCAATATCATATCACTTAATGTCTTGTAATATTGTAATAAAATAATGTATTTTAACATTATTTTATTACAATATTACCACATACTTGGTAGCCAGGGGATTGGCAAGTGCAGAGTAAGAGTTATTTCCAAACATCTTTGTTCTCTATGTAATGATCTATTTTATAATACGCTTTTTCTTATAATGTTTTTTTAAAAAATTTATTGAATTTGTTGTCAGTTTTTTGCACCACACATTTTGATTTTTTTTTTTCAAAAATTTAAGAAGACTTTCTACTTTTCACAACCTAAACACTGGAAACTCTAGTGTGCCGCTGTTTTGCTTTAAGTTTAAAGCAAAATGAAATATTCCCGACCGGCTGCGGATCCCCACACTAAAAACCTTAGGACATAATACCGTGGAAGTATACAAAATAGAGTAATTTAGTTGTAGCCTCATCAGTCAGTTGTCTGATCCTTCTATTATCAAAAATAGCAGAACTTAATTTCGAAACCATTTTTTCAATATGTGCTTCCCAATGTAGCTTGGAATCATTATCGATTCCAAGAAATACAGTTGAATTTTCAAACGAAGGGTTAGAATTCTCTAAATTGATATTAATATTATGCGCCGACTTGGACCTTCTAACGTGTAAATATTTTGTTTTACTCGCATTTAAAAGTAAATTATTTGCAGGAAAACTTTTGAAAAACAATATCTAGAACTTTATTTGGCTGTTTCAGTGGCAAGCCATATCTGTTAACTTTGTGTATATACTATAACTATGAGGTTTCATCAGCAAACAGAATTATCTCAGACATTTTTTGTACCAAATAAGGAAGATCATTATTGTAAACCAAGAACAGAAATGGACCTGGGTCAATCCCTGAGGAACACTCATTTTTACTGAACAACCTGATAATATAACACCGTTAATCGTTGGTTTTGGCTGTTGAATTCTTAGGTACGATGATAACAGATTCAGTGAGTAGTATTTAAGTTTACAAATTAAATTATTATGCTCTACACAGCCAAATTGCCTTTGAGAGATCACAAAAATGGATCACCAAAATGGAATACTCCACACCAAAACGCCGCACCAGACACACACCTTTGTTATACGTCCCCAGGCACGGTACAAACTACGCACGCAATAGCACCACAACACGTCTTGCGCACACATATAACACTTTCTTAAAAATATTGACATCTTTGGTCTTCCAAAAAATCAATTTAAAAGGCACAAATTTATAAAGCTATTCTCTCTGTAGACAGTTTTAAGTGAACCATTATTTATTTATAAATAATACAAAAGAAAATCATTAAAATAGAGAATGTGTTTAAATGTTTTTTCCATCTTATAATATTGTGTGTATACAAAATATACACACAATATTATAACATGTAAACAATATATATTTATATATATATATATATATATATATATATATGTATATATATTTATGTGTAATTGTTATAATATTGTACGAGTATGTATTTATTTATTTCTCGGAAACTACTACAATTTGAATATACACGTGCATTTATATTACTAGGGTAAGTATGGATTGATCTTAAACTATAGTCCAATTTGGTAATGACTATGAAATGTACTGTTATTGTATTTAAAAAATAATGTTTTTGTTATGTATCTGGTTGCTTGATATTGAGTAATAATAATAGTATATGTCGCCGTGAGAGCACTCTCAACCGACGTGGTCAATTCCTTCATCACCATTTAAATATTTCTATCACATAAGAATTCCTTTGTAATTAAATCATTTAACAGTTTACAATAACCGCCTTGTATTGGCCACTTTTGTTAAGAGGTGTCGCTGAGAAAGCGCACCTTACCAACGTAATCTTAACTACTTCGTCGCCTTTTAAATTATTTTATCACACGAGTATTATTTATTTGTAAATCTTTCATTTTGTTAAAAGTTAAAAGTTTTGTTTAAAGGGGCTTGTATCGGCCACTTGAGGTTTCGCTGTGAAAGCGCCCAGTGAACAACGTAATCTTAATTCCTCCGTCACCTTGTCAAATTATTTGTCACACCAGCATTTGGTTATCGAAATTATGGGGTGCCCTATATCGCTAACTTTTATAAATCTATCGTCAGACACACTTCATTCTATGCGTTACCAGTGAACTGTTGTGAATTATGTTAAGATTGATATTGAGTGGTGGGGAGGATTTTTGGCTGCTTGGCCTGTACAATAGTAATATAAAAAAGGGTGTTAACGACAACCTGGTGAACTTGTATTTTTAGCGCTTGCCGGTGAAGGTTGTGTATTTGGCAAGCGTTTGTTAAGCTACTACGCTAACTACTTTAAATTAATTGTAAATATTGTGAATAAAATAAATCATTTGTAAGTGATTACTCGTATCAAGGCGTTTCCTTTTCTTGCAATGGATCAAAAGAAGGGCAGTACAACTGAACCCTTGTCTAATGGGGACAGTAGTACTGCTCCCCCAAAAATAACCCTGGGTCTTCTGCTTCGACATATATAATTTTTTAAGTATAATAGGATACTTATGTATAAATAGAAACCTTTAATTGGCCTTACTGTTAGTTTCAATTTGTTTTATATAACCATATGTTACGCTGTTGGTTTTGTTAAATAAAATAAAAAAAAAAAAAAATCTCATATATATCATCTCATAAAAATCTTCCCAGCCCAGTAGGGTCGATATTAATTAAATAAATTACCGACTGTAATTATTTATCGATTATTATTGAAATAATAATCGGGGAAGAAAATTACAATCCCTTTACATACTGACCGATACAAAATACAAAACAATACAATATGCTTCACAAAATTATAAGAAAAAACAAACTCTTATTTGTGTAAGGGCCAATACCAAATAGGGTAATTATTAAGTTGGTTCTGCTGAATCAAACAAAAAGCGAAAAATTGTATCGCTAAAATATTTCGGGCAAATGGCGCTGTTTTTCGTGGGATGCCAATTCTCTTCACAACGATTTGCACCGATCTAATTTTTTTTTACCACAAGACATTTAGGGCATATTAAACATGTTTTCATTTTAATACGAATGAGTTTCTGAGGAAATAAAGTACGTATTTCATGAATATTTTGATTACTATTTTTCAGAAGTACATGACAAGTTTTCAAAATCATACGCAATATATTTACAAAATGATTACATAAAATATCGACACCGACTTGAGCGTATGCAGCCATAGCACAACGTGCTTTTGTGCAGAAAGAGACAACTTAATACATTAACCGAAATGACAGAAAGGGACTTTGTAAAAAGACATCAACGGGCACTGAAATTTTGTCGCTTTGTTTGCGTTAATGACCTGAACTCTATTCGACTAGAAAATTACAAACCCTATTTACTTACCAATGAGATGTAATGTCATTCTTTTTGGAGATTAATGTTTTTTGGAACACGTAGTCATATTAATTAATTTTATATGGTATCTAAAGGTAAGAACGAGAATTTAATTTAGCATAGTTTTTTCGATTATTTTACTTAAAGCAGGCAACACAGAAATGGGACGGTAATTTGTAGGAATTTCTCTACTTATTTCATAACTGGTACAACTTTACTATGTTTCATCAGATCAGGAAAGACTCCAAAGTCAACACGGAGATTAAAAATCATCGCCAATATTGTGGCTGTATCGATAATAACTATATCTATTACCCAGACCGAAAGCCAACAAAATTCAAAGAAAACAGAATTTTCTTTTTAATTAGTTTCCCAAATGATTTTACAATATCTGTTTAGCTAATGTGATTCAATTGAAAGTTAGAAATGTGAATGTTAATATTCTCTTAGGAATGACTCTGCAACTACATAACTTGACTGCAAATGTTTAGTATTTTCAGTAGGTTTAATAAAAAAAAATAAGAAACTTATTTGCAATTTTATATCGCAATAAGGAGTAAGAATTTTTTCTCTCGTACTAAAATGGCCTCTACGAAAAAGGTTTACAAATGGCGGACCTAATGCCTTTTGGAAATAATGTGATAGGTGCTTTAGAAATACTGGATTAGATAACATTTTGACAACACAGCTAAAACATCATAAACATATTACTTATAGTTATATATCCAGATACTTATACACACGCTTAAATATACACACTTATACATACATATACAATTAAACAAATATACAAACGATCAATGATGTAATTTTGTCGTTCCGTCTCGTTTTCCACTGGACGAAAAGTAGGCTACATGTGCCTACCCCTGGCACTCACCCTGCAGCACGAACTGTATGAGCATGAAGAGGTTGTCGTCGGGCACCGTGGTCTTGGTGCGCAGCGCCTGCAGCAGCTCGAACACGAGCACGCGGCACAGCAGCAGCTTGTCGCGGTCGCGGCCGAACGCGCGCACGCAGGCCGCGCTCAGCTCCGTCACCAGCGCCAGCCGCACCGCGAAGTTCTGCACCGCGTAGCTCAGCACCTTCGACATCGGCTCCAGCAGGCTCTGCGCAGAACCACCACTATTTATTGTATATAGTGACGGAACGAGCAAAACGTTCACCTGATGCTAAGTGCAACGTCTGCCCATAATAAATATCTGTGTTACACCATACTGCGCCCGTCATCCTGGTACATCAGTTCTTAAGTCTGATATGCCCATTGATTACACTAGCTCTTAGTGCTCTTCAAACCGAAACACAGTAATGCTTGCACACTACTGCTTCACGGCAGAATAACTGGCCCTGAGGTGGTACCTACATAGACGGATTCCTGCATAGGATTCCTACCACAAGTGCTGGGACCCCTTCCTCACCAACCGATTGTGTGTGGACGAAATCCGATCCGAGAAAGCGCAGGTGTCGGCGGTCTTAACCTAACCGTAACGCTTATGCGATAAGATTCACTTCAACAGCAATGAGCTAATGATCTATATTAAAAAAATATAGTTTGCATATTAGGTATAGGTTTTGTATTGTCGTCATTCCTAAATAAGTGTGTAAAAATTTTACTTATTCGAACCACTGAAAGTGGGTAAAAACTTACTAGAAAAATAGTATTATTTTCAAACATACAGTTTAACTAATTGATTTCTGAGTAAAATATTTTTCAGTAGAACTAACGCTTATCTAACCTTATGTAAACTTAAGCCAGAGGTCGTAAAGTTCGCGCGAAAGCATGCGCAGTTACAAAAACTTAGTGTTCACAATGGGGAGAAAACAAGTGAGAGGAGCGCTACTACGCATTCTCGAACGAACCTACCAAGTCCGCGTAGGATCGTTCGACGTTCCTGAAGACAAATTCACTCTTCCTCTTCTTCTTTTTGATCTTTGCAATCAACTTCCAAATCGAGCCAAATGAAAAATGATGCTGAATTTTACTGAAGATTTGCTGAACCGATGGAGACAAAGCAAAAAGTACAATTTTGGTCCTCATTTGAATTTTCTCATCACTTTACACACTTTCACGAGCACATGCTGCATAATAAACTATCAATTTCAAACATCAAAATTCAAAATATAAACAGAAATTATTAAATTCATTGTAAACACTACCGCCACTTTTCGTGTTGGCGCCAAAAGTCTACAAATTAAGTCAGTAGCTTACTATGACAGTTGTACAATATACCCAATGTACCATCACATCTAAATCTATATAAAGATGTAGAGATAAAACCACCATTTAAGTATATGACGGAAGACCTCATAACCAGTAATCGAGTTTCCGGTATTCACTTACTTATTATAATTGTACTGTATAATGTGATTTTTAGACATCTAAATCTCAATCAAGTGTAGGAGGTAGATCATACATCTGAGGACTATGACATACCTCATTACCAGTAATTGGTTACCCGGTCTTTACTTACTATAGGTAGACTGTTTAAATGAAAGGAGTGCGGGACAAAGAGGATCCAAGAAGGAGCTGGCGGCAGACGCATTCTTGCCGCTCATTTCAGTAGCCCCGCGGTTAGTGATCAGAAGTGTTACTACTTTGTTGTACACACGAGATTACAATTTCAATATGAGTCGCATTATCTTCGAACACAATAGTCAAACCAAGCAAATGGCTTTAACGATTACGAATATTTAAGAAAAAGAAAACTAGATCCAGATTTAGCTGATTATCATCAAGATATTCTTTTAAAGAAAACCATAGCAGAAGTTACTGGACTATCGGAAAAGTCGTTATCTAGAATTGTAAAACAAGATTTTTCAAAAATGATTATAAAAACACCACTTGTTAACCGCAATGACGTCAAATATCTCAAAAACTGTCTAGTGGGCATTTTACCTCGTGTATACTACGCGAGCCTGCCGCCCGCTCCTCTTTCGAGCCGCTTTGTCGTCTTAACCCGTACCATGCGGGCGAAAACTAATTTAAGCGGTCTGCCTATATCTTCTTTATATTATCATAAATTACCGTGTGGTGGCGGCTCGTTAAAAGAATGCTACCACTCCATCTCATCCAATGGATCTCGTAAAAGGCGAGTAAGGAATTAAACTGCACTGTACACCCAACAGCGCATGGTTGCGATGGGTTCACCACCTATCACACCAAGTGTATATTGTTTTGGTGAAACGTGGATTGTGGCCGTCGTGGATCTGTTTTTGCAGTGAGTGCCCAGTCTCTGACTACCCCTTATGGGATACAGTCGTGATCTTATGTATGTATGTATGTATTATTCAAATAACGAGCACATTCGTTCCCCAGTAAGGACAGGTTATCATGTTGCAGTATGTCGGTGCTGGTCTGTTTTACCTTGTGTTGCTGCGCCTGCGGCACGCGCAGCGCGGCGGCGGCGGCGCGCAGCAGCGGGATGACGTCATCGAGCTGCGGCAGCTGCAGCGCCACGGCGCGCAGCAGCTGCTCGAAGTCTTACCTTGTGTTGCTGCGCCTGCGGCACGCGCAGCGCGGCGGCGGCGGCGCGCAGCAGCGGGATGACGTCATCGAGCTGCGGCAGCTGCAGCGCCACGGCGCGCAGCAGCTGCTCGAAGTCTTACCTTGTGTTGCTGCGCCTGCGGCACGCGCAGCGCGGCGGCGGCGGCGCGCAGCAGCGGGATGACGTCATCGAGCTGCGGCAGCTGCAGCGCCACGGCGCGCAGCAGCTGCTCGAAGTCTTACCTTGTGTTGCTGCGCCTGCGGCACGCGCAGCGCGGCGGCGGCGGCGCGCAGCAGCGGGATGACGTCATCGAGCTGCGGCAGCTGCAGCGCCACGGCGCGCAGCAGCTGCTCGAAGTCTTACCTTGTGTTGCTGCGCCTGCGGCACGCGCAGCGCGGCGGCGGCGGCGCGCAGCAGCGGGATGACGTCATCGAGCTGCGGCAGCTGCAGCGCCACGGCGCGCAGCAGCTGCTCGAAGTCTTACCTTGTGTTGCTGCGCCTGCGGCACGCGCAGCGCGGCGGCGGCGGCGCGCAGCAGCGGGATGACGTCATCGAGCTGCGGCAGCTGCAGCGCCACGGCGCGCAGCAGCTGCTCGAAGTCTTACCTTGTGTTGCTGCGCCTGCGGCACGCGCAGCGCGGCGGCGGCGGCGCGCAGCAGCGGGATGACGTCATCGAGCTGCGGCAGCTGCAGCGCCACGGCGCGCAGCAGCTGCTCGAAGTCTTACCTTGTGTTGCTGCGCCTGCGGCACGCGCAGCGCGGCGGCGGCGGCGCGCAGCAGCGGGATGACGTCATCGAGCTGCGGCAGCTGCAGCGCCACGGCGCGCAGCAGCTGCTCGAAGTCTTACCTTGTGTTGCTGCGCCTGCGGCACGCGCAGCGCGGCGGCGGCGGCGCGCAGCAGCGGGATGACGTCATCGAGCTGCGGCAGCTGCAGCGCCACGGCGCGCAGCAGCTGCTCGAAGTCTTACCTTGTGTTGCTGCGCCTGCGGCACGCGCAGCGCGGCGGCGGCGGCGCGCAGCAGCGGGATGACGTCATCGAGCTGCGGCAGCTGCAGCGCCACGGCGCGCAGCAGCTGCTCGAAGTCTTACCTTGTGTTGCTGCGCCTGCGGCACGCGCAGCGCGGCGGCGGCGGCGCGCAGCAGCGGGATGACGTCATCGAGCTGCGGCAGCTGCAGCGCCACGGCGCGCAGCAGCTGCTCGAAGTCTTACCTTGTGTTGCTGCGCCTGCGGCACGCGCAGCGCGGCGGCGGCGGCGCGCAGCAGCGGGATGACGTCATCGAGCTGCGGCAGCTGCAGCGCCACGGCGCGCAGCAGCTGCTCGAAGTCTTACCTTGTGTTGCTGCGCCTGCGGCACGCGCAGCGCGGCGGCGGCGGCGCGCAGCAGCGGGATGACGTCATCGAGCTGCGGCAGCTGCAGCGCCACGGCGCGCAGCAGCTGCTCGAAGTCTTACCTTGTGTTGCTGCGCCTGCGGCACGCGCAGCGCGGCGGCGGCGGCGCGCAGCAGCGGGATGACGTCATCGAGCTGCGGCAGCTGCAGCGCCACGGCGCGCAGCAGCTGCTCGAAGTCTTACCTTGTGTTGCTGCGCCTGCGGCACGCGCAGCGCGGCGGCGGCGGCGCGCAGCAGCGGGATGACGTCATCGAGCTGCGGCAGCTGCAGCGCCACGGCGCGCAGCAGCTGCTCGAAGTCTTACCTTGTGTTGCTGCGCCTGCGGCACGCGCAGCGCGGCGGCGGCGGCGCGCAGCAGCGGGATGACGTCATCGAGCTGCGGCAGCTGCAGCGCCACGGCGCGCAGCAGCTGCTCGAAGTCTTACCTTGTGTTGCTGCGCCTGCGGCACGCGCAGCGCGGCGGCGGCGGCGCGCAGCAGCGGGATGACGTCATCGAGCTGCGGCAGCTGCAGCGCCACGGCGCGCAGCAGCTGCTCGAAGTCTTACCTTGTGTTGCTGCGCCTGCGGCACGCGCAGCGCGGCGGCGGCGGCGCGCAGCAGCGGGATGACGTCATCGAGCTGCGGCAGCTGCAGCGCCACGGCGCGCAGCAGCTGCTCGAAGGCGGCCAGCAGCGCGCCGCACGCGCTCGGCGGGCCCAGCGCTTCCGGGGCCAAGCACTCCAGGTACATGGCGATGTTGCCCGCTATCGTTGGGATTTGCTGAAATGATAGTCAACGACAAATTACACTACCGTATTTATGTACCGTAGGGTCCGTTTAGTTTACTGAAGTTGCTAAGAAATAATAAAACTGAAAGCAAAAGAGTTTTACTTATTTTCAAATATCAATATCAAACTAAATTTCTGACTATATTAGTAGTTTTCTACAGATCAAGTTATAATTTTTTTAGTTTAGCAACAACATTGATTTTACTTAAATTATCATATATATTATTTAATATTGTTCTTAACATGGCAAAATAGGATAACAGTATTTAAATTGTAATTCTCGAAAATTAAAAGATTGTTAGTAATAATGTTGTTCAGTTATTAACAGTTATCACTTATTGGATTGTGGTTTGCACCTCTAATTGTGGTGACACTAATCTTGTTTTTAGTGTAACTGTTTTATTGATTGTGATGGTGTTCACACTGTTGGTGCAATAAATATAAATAAATAAATAAACAAACTTTTTATTACTATTTAAAATTATGTTCATTTAATTTGCATGAAAAACTTCTTACTTGCTCCCTGAAAAATTGATCATGCATTTACGAATCCAAAAGGCGAGTATTTAATAAAAGTATGACATTAACAAGTTCAATTATGTTAATGTGATATTATAATATCATATAATATTGTTAATTTAGTAACGTAGTAGTAATGTAGTCATTTATAAGTATTTTATCTGATAGCGCATGGACTTAACATCGGAAGGAATACAATACTCTATACAGATTTTTCATGTATTGACGCTAGTAATGATTATAATAATGATGCGCAATCAATGTCGCTTGTTTAAAATTACTTAATGGTCATTAGTATGCCTCAGAAAAGTTTTTTTTGGACACAAGAAGGTGACGGGATAAGCAAATCGTTCAACTAGTAAGTTTTGGCTGTAGGTCTTAAAAAGGTCCCCATGATTTTCGTCTGTGCGTCTAGGAGATCTGTGAACCAACATATTGCACCACACAGTCAATAAAGTCGGCTTTAGATAATAACTTCGCGAGCAGCGCGATTGTCTATACAAATAAATAAAATAAAGTGTCTGTTTGTAATAACAAAATAAGCTTAAGCATATGCAGTGCAAAAAAAAATATGTTTTGTCTGTCTGTCTGTATGTCTGTTTGTTACGACTAATATCTGAAACGGCTGGACCGATTTTGACGTGATTTTCATTGACAGATAGCTAATATTTTAGCGGGTAACTTAAGCTACTACAATTTTACAATAAACTCGGGTGAAACCGCGCGGCACTGCTAGTCCAATATAAGTATAGGAGAATCACGTTGCTCGCTTGTTACATTTTGACCTTAACCTCTTTTTAGGTGACTTCCCAATCGTGTATTGTCACTGGTTACGATGACACTAGCTGTTAGCCAAATCATATAACTTTTGAAATACTACGCTACGACGCCTGGATACATTTTCCGAAGAATTTTCTGTACAATTTCTAATTCAATCTCAATAATTGCTTCTTGGAGGCTATTGTGTTCACCATTTTTAATTTTGTCTCAACTTTACATCAGATGGAATTGCGGAAAAACATTATCTTTTCAAGCATTCTTTGTCATCATTGTCATTTCAGCCTATTACTAGTACTCTGCTGAACATCCCCCATAGATTGTCACAAAAGTTTGTAGCTGTCATTTTGGGAGGATTTCGCCCTATAGTTGAGCTTGGCAGGCAGTTTGGCAACCGCAGTTTATTTATTCAGATGTTCCGGGAAGAAGCTGCTGCCCATCTCCTAGTTTTTATTTCCTTTCTGTCGACTTTTACGACACACTTCAATGAGATAAAATAAAGTAAAGTAAAGTTTCAGCCTATAAATGTCCCACTACTGAGCACAGGCCTCCTCTCATTTCTGAGAGGGTTTTGGAGCTAGGAAGAATCCGCCACGCTGCTCCAATGCGGGTTGGCGGACTTCACATGTCCTCGAAATATTTCTATTCCTCGGACATGCAGGTTTCCTCACGATGTTTTCCTTCACCGCTAAGCACGTGGTAAATCAGCACTTAAACTTGTAGAACAATATTAGAGGTGCTGGCACCGGGGATCGAACCCAGGTTACTCGCTTACTATGAAATTAAAGGCGAGCACCAGGCCCCTGAGCTACCACGGGTACCACTTCAATGAGATGGGGTGTTATATTCTCTTAAGCCGCCACCACATGGCTTATAACAAGCCTTATAGTACAAACTGTTTAGCCAAGTGCATTATATTGTTTTGGTGAAACGTGGATTGTGGCAGTCATCTGTTTTTGCAGTGAGTGCCCAGTCTCTGACTACCCCTTATGGGATACAGTCGTGATCTTATGTATGTATGTATGTATTATTATATCAACTAGAGAAGAAAATTTACATCGATTGGCAGAGTCTTCTTGGAATTCAAGTGCTCGATGACTAACTGCAGCGGGCCGCACGGATACAGTTCATTGAAATCCACAAATGCTTGAGCTATGCTCTTGAAGAACATGAGGCGTTGTTTTTCTGAAAGAAATGCAGATATATGAGTTTTTGGCGGATGATATTACCAGGGAAAAAGCTACCTGCCAGATAGGGTGGTCTGATCTGGGGAGGACGTCTCCTCCATCTGGTAATATTTAGATGTTGTGTATATAGTTCGAATCTAAGAAACTTTCATAGCGCGATTATGGAGTTGTATGAGATATTTCTTGAGCTTCTCATGTGGCGAGATAGATGTCGCTACAAGTTAATGTACTCGTTACTATTCACCTTTTATATATTTTAAAAAAATATTTTCAGATATACGTTTAATTTATATCAATGAAACGATAAGTGTCCGGTGGAGTAGAATACCCACCTCTTTCCTACCGAGATGTCGTTAGAGGACAAAGGTATTGTACGGGAAGCCTTTATTCGTGCAGAATAACAACAGAATACGCAATCCTGTCGCTATAGCTCGTGGGAACGCAACTTACTCTTACATACTTTTTTTACTTACTTTACTCTTTGTCACTCCCCAAGTAAAATTTTTTTGACTCGTACCAAAATGACGCAGATGTGGTTCGCCACCTGTCACGACTGGGTGTGGTCTGTTTACCTCTTATATGGGAAAAAGGCGTCACTGTATGAAAATCTTTGAAAGAAATCATTTGTAGTAATCAATGACGTGAGTGCATTGAAGTGGCAATGGGCCGGACCGAAAGCCGTTGGATAAGTTCTGGAGTAGTAACCTCGTAAGGGAAAAGTTAGGCGCCCCTAAACAGGTGGAAGGACAACCTGTGCGGTTTTGCGGGAAGTCGATCGATGCAGGTATCTTAGGACCGTGTTTTTATGAGACAGTCTATGACGGCCTATCTTTAGAACTGAACTTGGGACTAAAGTGATCACGGTGATAATCTTTTCACTTTAGAGTCCAATAGCAGCAGTAGTGAGTTCTCACCCGGTGTCCGCTGCAGGAAGATCTGCAGGAAGACGTTGTTGGGTGCGAGCTGGTGCAGCACGCAGCGCAGGAACTGGTGCGCCACGAACACGGCGCTGCCCGGCAGCCGCGTGTTGGTCTCCGCCTGCCACGAGTAGTTGCCCAGCTGCACCACTCTGCAGCGACGTACTCGTGATTAGTCACGGGGCTTATGCTATTCACTAGCATCATACATATATACTCGTATATATATATTCGGTGATGTAATTGCTGTTAGCCTTCTCGGCTTTTTCAGCTTCATCGGATAAAAACATACATATAAAATACCAACCATACCGAGACCAACTGTCATTGTCATCGAGTTAGCTCAGGGGCTAGGCGCTCGCTTTAAATTTCATAGTACGCGAGTGACTTGGGTTCGATTCCCGGTGCCGGCACCACTAAAATTGTTAATTGCTTTTAAGTGCTGATTTACCACGTCCTCGGCGGTGAAGAAAAACATCGCGAGGAAACCTGCATGTCTGAGAAATAAAAAATTAAATATTCCGAAGACATCATCCGCCAACCCGCATTGGAGCAGCGTGGCGGATTCTTCCTAGCTCCAAAAAACCCTGTCAGAAATGAGACCTGTGCTCAGCAGGGAGTCATTTATAGGCTGAAACTTTACTTTTACTTTTTTTTTCTTTCACAGGTTCTGACGCCATCTATGTCGCAGAACCCTTAGAAAATAATACAACCCTTACCCGTACTTTACCGTTTTTACCCTTTCTTCAGTTACAATATTCTAAGGGTCTTTGGGCGCTATTATAATAAATTTATTGATTATAATCAAAGTCGAATTTCAGTGCATCGTTTTCGTGCAACGGTTTCTGTTATTCTTTAATAGTATTTATACAAAAAAAATTGTTAGATCGTCGTCATCGTTTCAGCCTATCACATGTCCACTGCTGAACATAGGCCTCCCCCCATAGATAGCTTCAAAAGCTTGTAGCTCTCAATTTGGAGGGATTTTGCCATAGTTGCCACGCTTGGCAGATGGACAATGACAGTTTATTTATTCAGATGTTCCAGGAAGTTGCTGCTGCCCATCTACTGGTATTAGATTTGTCGCCCTCTGTCGACTTTTACGACACCTTACGTGATGAGATGGGTTGGTAGGTTCTCTTAAGCCGCCACCAACCTGTTAATTAGTTCATGTTTATTTATTTTTATTATAGTTAAATTATCAATATATAAGTTTCACATTTGACACGGTTACGTTGTTAATTTTAACTACGTGTCTAAGCAAATTCAAAAAATTGATATATTCGAAAAATATTCAGGGAACGTACTGAAAAAATAAAATCAAAACCCAAATAAAATAAATTAAAAATGATTTATTCTTAAACGTAATAAATATAAATCCGTTTGTCAAAAGTAATTTTTTTTTGCAATCTACCACCGTTTCTATATTATCAGGTTACTCTAGCGGAGAAGAAAGAGGTGAAATAAACTTCGTAGGTGTCCTATTTTTTTTTTGTTTATCTTAATCAAAAGTATATTACAGATAAATTTACAAAGAATAGTCTCACAGCAAACTCGAGCAGAGCAGCCTCCACCAACAGCGCCTGTTCACAAGTATGACGCATGTGGCAGCCATCGTCCTCCTCAACCATTTCAAAGGGAAGTGAAGCCGCCTCAAGCGGAGACATTAAAGCGAGCATGACATACTCAAGCCTACTCTTCGGAACTAATAAGACTGCACCTACGACTCCAAGATGACTCTTCTAATGAATAGTACTGCATGCAAAGCTCTTTCGCTTAAACTTATGAGTCGCAGATTAGCAACAGTTACCAACCTGCTGACGCTGTGCAGCAGAGCTGGCAACATGCCGGCGGCAGCAGCCGGCTCGCGGTGCACGAACGTTGCCAACACTATCACGCACAGGCCCAACTCCTCGTCGCTGTATTGTTCAACAGCAGTACCGCATTCTGCACCTAAGACACACTTGTCATATCACAGTGTTATCCTAACATGGGCCTAACTTCTCTTCTTAATATAGTTTTTTTATTTGATAAAGTAACGAAACGAGCAAAACGTTCACCTGATGGTAAGTGCAACGTTCTTAAGTCTCATATGGCCAGTGATTACGCTAAACCTCAGTGGCCTTCAGCAGCAACAACAAGCAATAACCCAACAGAAACACAGTAATGTTCGCACACTACTGCTTCACGGCAGAATAACTGGCTCTGGGGTGGTACCTACCTTGATGAATTCCCGCATGGGAATCCTACCTAGACGGATTCCTGCATAGGAATCGTACCAAAAGTATGTGAGGCCTTGCATAACTTTGTCTGTAGCCGAAACGTATCGAAAAAGGCACGACTGGCTGTACATAGGAGGGTTTTGGTCCCCGCACTTATAAAGCAAGAATTTCTTCGAGCTCGAGTTCTAATTTCGAGCTTTCTTAACATCATCGAGAAGAACGTTTGGAATGAGCATAGTAACAATATTATCCGTTTCTTAACTTTGCAATGAAGTTGTGCAAAGTGACACCTAATTATATTAGTTGGGTACGTTGAGCACCGAGAGGCATGAACGTAGACACGGACACTCACAGCGATAGCAGAGCGTGGCGTCTGGGCGCGGCGCTGCGCTGCGCGCTCCGTGCGCTCCGTGCGCAGTGTGCGCAGCGTGGGTGCCGTGCGGCGCAGCGTGCGCAGCGCGCCGCCCCGCGCGGCTCTCGTCGCCCCACCACGCGCCCGCTGCGCGCCCGCACTCTGCAACCACCCAATACCATTTTACTGTTAATAGGATTTCATTAGATCTCTTAGATCCTCACATCCGCCAAAGTTCCACAGCAGTGTCAGTTATTCTGCCGTCAAGCAATGTGCAAACAGCATATGAGAATTAAGGACCGATGTCACGTGGTGACGAAAGCAGTGCAAGCTACACAACACTTTCCAACAGATTGTTCCACATATATATGATACCGCTATTATAGACAGTCCTGACACATACCACTAGGTGAATGATTCGTCGCTTAATTCGGATTAGTCATGATGTTTCCCTTCACCGCCAAGCATGAGATAAATCAGCTATTGCAGAACAATTTCAGAGATGCCGGCAGCGGGTATTAAGCTCAGGTAACTCGCATACTTGCCGTGTGGTAGCGGCTTTGCCGTGTGGTAGCGGCTTAAGAGAATCTACCATCCCATCTCGTCCCGTGGGTGTCGTAAAAGTCGACAGAGGGAAAATTAAAAGCAGAAGATGGGCAGCAGCATCTTTTTGGAACATCATAATAAATAAACTGCGGTTGCCAACCCGCCTACCAAGCGTGGCAACTATGGCAAAATCCCCCCAAAATTAGAGCTGCAAACTTTTGTTGCACTCTATGGGGGAGGTCTATGTTCAGCAGTGGACTAACGGTAGGCTGAAATGGAACTCGCATACTATAAAATTTAAAGCGACCGGCCCCACCACGGCTATTTTATGCAAAAGTGATGGGAAATGACATGTAGGTAAGTTTTTTTTTGAAGATTGAAGACATCACGTTTGGCAGGTGGGTTGGAAACCGCGCATTATTCATTCATGTTTCAGGAAGCTGCTGCTGCCTATTTTCTGGTTTTCTTCCTCCCTGTCGACTTTTACTACACCCACGGGATAAGATGGGGTGGCAGACCACGAAAACCCCCAAAATCAAAGCCGCAAACTTTCGTGGCACTCTGGGGGAGGCCTATGTTCAGCAGTGGACTAGTGAAAGGCTGAATTGATGATTATAATGATGAATAAGGAAAATTAATGAGCAATTAAAACCTGTTTCGTATGTCATCACTGGCAACACGCACTGGTTGTATACTTTTGTTTTCAGGCATTGAGGTATACTCGACGAGAAGATGTGACGCAATTTCCCGAACGCTGCTCAGCCGAGTTGGATCCGTCGATTGACCTCTTGGTCGAAGTTGGACCTACCTAGTCGGACAATCTGTCCTAGTTATAAATATTCATCGATAACTTCGATCGTAGTGTTCCCAACAACAACCGGTATAGGTGTGACAAGGACGTTAGACATGATCTTCGTCTTGTCCATGTTCATTTTAAGACCTACCTGTTGGGAGACACTATTGAGGTCATTGAGCATAGCGCTAAGGTCCTCCGGCGATTCTGCCATTATGACCATGTCGTCGGCAAATCGAAGATGAGTGATGTATTCGCTATTGATGTTGATACCGTATCCTTTCTAGTCCAGTAGCTTGAAGACATATTCCAATGCAGCGGAGAAGAGTTTCGGGGAAATAACATCACCCTGTCTTACACCTTTCTGCAATTGGATCGGTTTCGTACTCTGGTTCTGTACTCGGATAGCCATCATAGCATTAGTATACAAGCACTGCAACACATCGATATACCGACAGTCAATTCGGCACCGCTGAAGCGACTGTAGCACCGCCCAAATTTCGACAGAATCGAAGGCTTTCTCATAGTCCACATACGCCAAACATAGCGGAAAATTGTACTCTTCGGTCTTTTGTACAATCTGGCGAAGGGTATGCATGTGGTCTATGGTACTAAAGCCTTTTCGGAATCCGGCTTGTTCGGGAGGCTGGAAGTCGTCAAGTCTGCTAGCGAGACGATTCGTAATGACTCTCAAAAACAGCACATAGACACGGCTCAGAAGCGATATCGGTCTATAGTTCTTCAAGAGGGCATTATCGCCCTTCTTGAAGAACAAGACAACCACGCTTCTGCTCCACGCTTCCGGCGTAGCGCCGCCGTGGATGACGGAATTAAATAGCTTCTGAAGGACTAAAAGTACCGGTTTTCCACCCGCTTTCAGAAGCTCCGCTGTAATTCCGTCCTCACCGGGCGCTTTGCCATTCTTGAGCTGTTTGAGAGCCATACTAATCTCGCTCAGACTGACGTCAGGGATATCGTCGGAATAGTGTCGGACGAGATTTGCTCTTGGATAATTACTCACACTAGTGTGTGGCTCCAACGACGATGTGTACAGCTGTCCATAGAATCTCTCGATCTCACTCAAAATCTCTGGTCCAGCGGAAATGACGCCACCGCTATCGGTCCTCCACTTAGTCAGTTGGCTTTTTCCGGCAGACAGATCCCTGGCAAAGACCTTGGAGCCTTGGTTTCGCTCTATCGCTTCCTCAATACGAGCAGTATTGAAGAAGAGTAGGTCATCGCCGCATACATTTGAAGATCTGTCTGTTCAGTTGCCGATATGCTGACGCATCAGTTAAGGACTGCAGCCTCATTTCACGCCTAGCCTCCATGAGATTGAGAATGTGGTCGGAAAGTTTCTGGATCTTTTTTGTGCGGTGAGTCTTGCAAATCTTTGCTCCCACCGCAAGGACAGTTTCCACGAGCCTCCCGTTCAAATCGTCCACTGTAACGCAATCATCCAGTCACTTAAAGCGATTTCGCAATTCGATCAGGAAGCTTTCGGGGTTTTGGATAAGGGCAAGAGATGGACGGAGCGTGGACTTCACCAGGCGCGACCTCTCCAGCTTCACGTTCAGGTTCAATGTGCCTCTTACCATATGGTGATCACTGCCGGTTTTCACCCTAGCGATCACAGAGACATCATTGAACAGCTGTCGTTTGGTCGTCATGATGAAATCGATCTCATTTTTGGTGGAACTTATCCAGGTCCACTTTCTGTGGGGCCGCTTTTGGAAGAAGGAGTTAATCATAAAGAGTTCTTCCTTCTCCATAAAGTCGGCCAGCTGTTGGCCCCTCTGGTTCCGTTGCCCTATTCCAAAATGCCCTACCACCAGCTCATCGTCTTTTTTCATGCCCAGCTTTGCGTTAAAATCTCCCATCAACACCGTGTAGTGAGTTTTAGAGGAATGTATGGCTCTTGAAATATCTTCATACATTACCTCCACCTCATGATCAGGATGTGGCGAGGTCGGTGCGTATACCTGTATGACCTTCAGCGAATACCATTTGGTTATTCTGAGTATAAGGTACTCAACCCTAGTCGACACACTCCCGATCTTGACAACGTTGTTAATGAGAGACCTGTGGACGAAAACTCGGACAGCTCTTTGGGACAGATGTTCGCCCTCCCGGTGGAAGAACAAGTTACCGGATTCAAGGATTACCGTGTCCTCCCACTGTCTTCGTACTTCAGATAATCCTATAATATCCCAGCGTAACTTGCTCACCTCCTCTTCCTAGCTCCAAGATCCAAGAGAAATCAACATATTTACTTATTTATATTCTCTTTTCAACGAGTCATCATCCAAGATTGACATTCACTGTTGACCTCTGAACAGCAGTGTTAAATCTAGTGGTCAACAATGAACGATGTAAAAGTACCTACCAGTGGAGTGCGGGCGGGCGGCAGCGCGCGGGGTGTGCGGGAGCGTTTGTTGTTGGTACTGTGGTTGTTGGTGCTGCTGTTGTTGGTGCTGCTGTTGTTGGTGCTGCTGTTGTTGGTGCTGCTGCTGTTGTTGGTGCTGCTGTTGCGGCTGCGGCGACAGCTGCGCGGGCTGCGGGGACGCGTGCGGCGGGGAGCCCAGCTGCGCCGCCTGCCGCGCTAGGCGACGGGGTGACCTACTGGAATTATTGGATGGATAGGCTACACGTGCAGCCGACATTTCGTCGCCACGAGAAACGAGTCCTGACGAATGGCAATCTACGTCGCCGGCATTTTCTTTCGATTCAAAAATTTCTTACGAGACATTGCGTTCCCTTTACTGGTGGCGGCTTAAGACAATCTACCACCCCAGGGCCAGTTATTCTGCCGTGAAGCAGTAGTGTGCAAACATTACTGTGTTTCGGTTTGAAGGGCACTGAGAGCTAGCGTAATCACAGGGCATAGGAGACTTAAGAACTGATGTCTCAGGGTGATGGGCACAGTGAGGTATCACACAGAAATGTTCTGGGTGACACAGCATTTGTTATGGGCAGACGTTGCAGTTCGTGGCGGCTCGTTAAAAGAATACTACCACTCCATCTCATCCAATGGATCTCGTAAAAGGCGAGTAAGGAATTAAACTGCACTGTGCACCCAACAGCGCATGGTGGCGATGGGCTCACCACCTATCACAACAAGTTCATTATATTTCTTTGGTGAAACGTGGATTGTGGCAGTCATCTGTTTGCAGTGAGTGTCCAGTCTCTGACTACCCCTTATGGGATACAGGCGTGATCTTATGTATATATGTGTGTATGAACGTTATGCTCGTTTCATCACTTTTTACAAAAAAAAAAACAAAAAAACATCAGACCCCTTAAACCAATACCGTTCCACAGATTGTGATGGAGAATTCCAAGTCAAGCCACAGTAAGTGTCTATTATTCATTTAAATGAGCCTAAATAAATGAATAATTAATTAAAAATTCAAAATATTTTTTGAAACAGATTATATCAAGACGAGCTGAATGTTCACTTGTTGGTAAATGAACATTTCTGTGTGGCACCACACTGAGCAAGTCACCCTGATACATTCGTTTAAGTCTCATATGCTCTGTAATAACGGTAGTTCTCAGTATCCTTCAGACCTAAAGAATAATTTTTGCACACTACTACCTACCACCTGTTAAATGAAGTGTAACTGAAAAACCAATTCATTAATTCTGCGAAGGACTATAAGCCTCCAAAATGTACCTTGTGCTTTCAGTAGACAGCTTCTTGGTGAGATCATGAGGCCGACCGGTGGGAGTGGGGGTGGGGTCGTTCTCGGACTTGCTTGAGTCTGTCCTGTCCGTTGAGTCGTCTACATCACAGCGTTATAAAATAAAACAAGATCGTGTTACATGGCTTATTTTAGAAAAATGAATACAAATCATCATTGAAATGTGCAAAAATAGAGTGGAAAATGAACGGCGAGTCTCGTAATTTTTAAGATAAATATTCTACTCAGCTACTAGCAAATACTCTCGAATGTCTATGGTGGGACACAATTACACCATTACATTTATCTTACGATAAACAACCACATTTTTTTTAATTGGATAAAGTGACAAAACGAGCAACGTCTGCCCATAACAAATGATGTGTCACGCAGAACATATCTGTGTGACACCACACTGCGCCCGTCACTCTGAGACATAAGTTCTTAAGTCTAATATGCCCAGTGATTACGCTAGCTCACAGTGCCCTTCAAACCGAAACACAGTAATGCTTGCACACTACTGCTTCACGGCAGAATAACTGGCCCTGGGGTGGTACCTACCCAGAGGATTCCTGCATAGGAATCCTACCGCCAGAAAACTTACCATCAGGTGAACTTTTTGTTCGTCTCGCCACTTAATCCAATAGAAAAAAATTCACTAGCTCTCCGTGCCCTTCGGACCGAAACTGACTAACTACTGCTTCACGGCAGAGTAACTGGCCCTGCGGTGGTACCGATCTTAGCACCAGTAATAGTTTCTGTTTTGCACAAATATTGGATTCAGCTGGAATTTGAACCTCGTGATACCTCATACGACTCCACAGGCAGGTACGTTGAACACTGGTCATGATCATTAACCATCAGGTTAACGTGTCCCGCCTTCTATTGGTATTAAAAAATTAAAATTTACCTGGTGGCAAACTCAATGCCTCTCGCACCCTGTCTACTAATGCGTTGAAAACTGGATACTGCTCCTTGTTGGGTTTAGGTCCGATGGGTAGTAGTCTATGAAAACAACATTATTAATGTAACGCGTCTACTGTATCATCATCATTATCATCACTTCAGCCTATCACTAGTCCAATGCTGAATAAAGGGCCCCTTCATAGATTCCAACAAAAGTTTGTAGCTCTCATTTTGGGGGGATTTTGCTATAGTAGCCACGCTTGGCAGGCGGGTTGGCAACCGCAGTTTATTTATTCAGGTGGTCCAGAAAGATGCTGCTGCCCATCTCCTGATTTTTATTTTCCTTCTGTCGACTTTTATGACAGACATGATGGGATGGCTTGGTAGATTCTTCTAAGCCGCCACCACACGGCGTTCTACTGTATGGTAGGTGTTAATATACTTGTCGAAGCATCAGATATAGGGAAGCGACGTGAAAAAAATTTTAGTCGAAAAATTAATTCAACCTTGGTCGATATGCTAGTAAAAACGTATGGCCATCAATTTATTTGTATAGGAGATAATGACGAGACGTCCATTTGATGGTAAGTGCAACGTCTGCCCATAACAAATTCTATGTTATACAGAACGTTTGTGTGTGTCACCACAGTGCGCCCGTCACCATAAGTTATCAGCTTTTAAGTCTGATATGTCTAGTTTAGTCTAGTCTAATTACACTATGTCTCAGTGCTATAGATTGAAACGCAGTAATATTTGCACACTGCTGCTGCTGCTACTGCTTCACTGCAGAATAACTGGCCATCAGTGAAAATTACCACTTATCGAAGCTTTAAATATATGGTGGCGTCGTAAGAGGAACTGCCATTCTATTTTATCCATCATCCCGTAAAAGTCGACTAAGGGAAAAGACCATTAAAACCTATAGCCTCCGGTTAACGGCGATATAACTTAATAACGTCAGTTCTATTTTTTGGTTTTAAATGCGAGCAATCTGGTTCTACGATTGCTAATATGTCTGCCGAACGTGGCGATTATAGCAAATTCTCTTAAATGTCGATGCTACCGTCAGCGCTTTAGCAGCAAGATTAGCTGTGAGGCTATCCATAGATCGCTGGCTCAATCCGGCTTTAAGGACCAAATTGGATTCGGTGCTGGATGAATGTTAAAAAAATATGTAAAAATTTATATTTAAAACCTTTATTAAAAGTACTACAAAATGAAAATGAATTAAGATTAATGCCTTTTTATTTAATGATAATTTGTGCTTTGCACAAATGTTGGCTAAGGCTGGGATTCGAACCTAAGACTCTACGGCGTGGTAGTCAGGTACTCTAATCACTTGGCCACGCGATCGTCAGGAAATACGGTTGAACCATAGAAGTACCTCTCGGGCGGCGGGATGTGGAAGGGCTGGTGGGGCGCGTGGGGCGCGTGGGGCGCGTGGGGCGGCGGCGCGCTCCACGCCAGCTCCATCTTCGAGAGTGGCGATTCGGGCGAAGCGTACGCCAACCCTGCACCGCGGACGATTCCCAAATCTTATTTATTAAATAAGAGTAAAACACAGTTTGCACACGGATGTAAAGCGGCAGAGTAGAATAACACCTACCTTATTACTACCGAGGTGTCGTTAGAGGCGACTAAGATATTTATTTATTTATTTATTTATTTAAGGTTCACCAACAGTTGTTACACTGATACAATTTACATAAACATTGTTGTAAACAAATATAAGTAAGAGCACAACCAATTGTAGGTAAACACCACATGCACATTAAAACCAGAAACAAAATTCTATTACAACTAAAAGAAGGAATCATAAATTAATATTTAGTAGTTACTTAATATAAAATTTACAATTTGTTTTTTAAACTTAGCCAGTGAGTCAAAATATATGTCTATGCCAGCGGAAGCACTGCAGCTATTATATAGCCGGCTCAAACGCGTTACAGGAGACATTGAGCCGAGAACAGTTCTGCGAAGGGGAGGGGAAAAAGTTGCTAATCTATTTCGAGGGTATCTAGCTGGAGCTCTAATGCGAAACCTGCCAAGTAATTGCGGGCAATCAATTTGGTTTCTGAGTAATTTAAACAAAAAAGTCAGATCTAAAAGGTCCCTGAGCTTATTTAAAGTGAGCATGTTAAAATAGACTAGCCTTGCAGGATATGAAGGAATCTTTTTTGCTATACCAACAGAGTAGGCCAAGTGCCAGAGGAACCTTTTTTGTACTCTTTCGAGCATCAGAGAGTGAGCCGCGAAGTGTGGCCGCCATACCGTAGTACAGTACTCAAGAATACTTCGCACTAGGCTATTAAAAAGAAGTATCTTAGTTTTCTCGTCTCTGAAAACTTTGCAATTTCTTATGACGAAGCCTAACATCTTTGAGACTTTTTTAGTTATTTTTTCCAGGTGAGGCAAAAACGTGAGTCTGTTGTCCAGTATCACGCCAAGATCTCTGATACAACTGACCTCTTGCAAGGGTTTCTTATCAACATTGTAGCTAGATGGAAATGAATTAATTTTGCGAGTAAATTTTATATAAACACATTTTTTTAAATTAAGGTCCATGTCATTATCTTTGCACCAGTTGTTTAGCCTGTCCAAATCACTCTGAAGTAACTCAACATCCTCTTCACTATCAACAACCCTTGCCATTTTCAGGTCATCTGCAAACAAAAAATGCGTAGAAAAATGGAAGCAATCAGGGATATCATTAATAAATATGTTAAACAGGATTGGTCCCAGGTGTGAGCCCTGAGGAACGCCTGAACCAATACTGTGTGTAAATGAGCTGTATCCATTGACGACAACATAAAATAAGCGATCTGTTAAATAAGACTTAAGCCAGTCAAGCATTGATCCAGAAAAACCATAAATCGCCAGCTTCTCAGCGAGGATTAAATGAGAAATACGATCGAAAGCTTGGCTGAAATCTGTATATATAACATCGGTTTGTTTATTACTATCCACAGATTCTATAAGAGTCTCGGTGAATTCAACTAAGTTCGAATTTGTGGATCTAAAACGGACAAATCCGTGTTGATGATTAGTGAGGAACTTTTTGAAATAGTTTTGTATAACAGGACAAACTAAAGATTCCAGTATTTTGGCTAGCGCGGATAAAATCGATATTGGTCTGTAATTACGCACGCAGGTATCATCATTGGATTTGTGAACAGGTACAACCTTGGCAAGCTTCCACCTATCAGGAAACACCCCAGACTGCAATGATTTATTAAAGATGATGTGAAGAGGCGGAACTAGAGAAGATGCACATTCTGCGATGAAAAAATTGAGAATGCCATCAGAACCGGCACCTTTATTACCGTCAAGACTTTTTAGTTTTTTGTAAATAGTTGCAGGATCAAGAATAAGTAATGAAAAGCATTCACTATCATTACCGAGGTACTTCAAATTCTGTGAAATGTGATTGCTCGATGGAAACGTTTGTGGATCGTTTCTATGGTAGATTGAGGAGAAGTGTTCGGCAAATAGATTACAGATGTCTGTGCCATCCGATGAGGTTTTGCAGCCATTTGTTAGCGTTGCCGGGTATTTGCTGGCACCACCACGCTTATTCTTAATAAAGGACCAGAAATGTTTTGGATTTACTGCAATATTTTTCTCAATATTCTTTAAATACGAATTATAACAACAAACAGATAATTTTTCACACCTCTTACCTAAAAGCTTATACGATAATTTGTCTAAGGGGTTGCCATATGTCTTAAATCGACTTCTGAACTTATTTTTTTCATGTAGAAGTTTAATTAATTTTTTTGAAAACCAGGGTGGATATTTATTATTATTCCTTACTTTAGAGAGTGGTACAATTTTTTTTATCAGTTCCATTAATTCGTCGTAAAATTTTTGAACCATATCTTTTACATTATCAAGATTGCACAGTAACCGTTGCCAATCAATTTTTTTTAAGTGTTCGTTTATTGCTATGTAGTCAGCTCTACGAAAGCTGTATTTCCCAATGTTATTATACGGTAGTTTATTTATGTCCCTACTGATAGGAATGTGCACCACTAACAATTGTACTGATAGCCTTTATTGATACAGATTTTTTTTTTATTGGATAAAGTGATGAATCAAGCAAAACGTTCACGTGATGGTAAGTGTAACGTCTACTCATAGCAAATGCGGTGTCACTGACCATAACTCAACATTTCTGTGTGACACCCCACTACGCCTATCACCCTGAAACACCAGTTCTTAAGTCTCAAATCCCCAGTGATTACGCTAGCTCACAGTGTCCTTCAAACCGAAACACAGAAATATTTGAACACTACTGCATCACGGCAGAATAACTGGCCCTGGGGTGGTATCTACCTAGACGGATTATATGTATAGGAATCCTACCACCAGTATACAATACAAAATGGCGGCGACCACTTGTCACGTCTTGTTTCCCGCGGGGGTAAAACACTTACTCGGCCGAGACAGGCGGGTTGTTGAGGACGGAGCCTCAGTATACCCCCTGGCTAGTTTTCCATCACCAGCCTGTTCTAACGTTTAAGATTAGTGAAGACAGATTTTCATCATCATTTCGTTAAATAATCGAAGCCAGCAATGTGCACCAGGCACGGGTGATGTTGAGATTGAAAGAAACAATTGCGGTAAAAATAAAAATTGTTGTGGCGGCTTATGAGAATCTACCACCCCATATCCACCCATCCTGTGGGTGTCGTAAAAATCGACAGATGGAACATTGAAAACCAGGTGGTGGGCAGCAGCATCTTCCTGGAACATCTGAATTAATAAACTGCGGTTGCTAATCCGCTTGCCAAGCGTGGCAACTATGGCAAAATCCCTCTAAATGAGAGCTACTAACTTTTATAGGATTCTATAGGGGAGGCCTATGTTTATCATTATTTACAGGCTGAAATGATGATGATGATGATGAAACAATTACTTTTTTCCATTACAGCTTACTTTCAATATTGTAGTAAAGTAAAGTAAAGTTTCAGCCTATAAATGTCCCACTACTGAGCACAGGCCTCCTCTCATTTCTGAGAGGGTTTTGGAGCTAGGAAGAATCCCGCCACGCTGCTCCAATGCGGGTTGGCGGACTTCACATGTCTTCGAAATATTTTTAATTCCTCAGACATGCAGGTTTCCTCACGATGTTTTCCTTCACCGCCGAGCACGTGGTAAGTCAGCACTTAAAATAGCAATTAACAATTTTAGTGGAGCCGTGGTAGCTCAGGGGCTAGGCGCTCGCTTTTAATTTCATAATACGCGAGTGACCTGGGTTCAATTCAATGATGTATTGAAAATAAATGGTTAACTTTTTTAAAACTAATATTTCTGTCCGTTAGTGATTACAGGGCTTCCTCAGGTCAGGTCATTATGCCTCCATACCTAAGCATTGCTCGTTTCGCCAATGTTTACGATCGTTATTGTATTTTTGAATCGTTGTCCGCAGACTTTTGTCCTCTGGGCATTTATTCCCCACCAAGTAATTCCCCGATTAAATGTATTACTTAAAAATAGCAGAATAAGCAGTGGGAAGCCATACCTGGGCTGCGCAGATGATGCAGCGGCGGGCAGGGCCCGAGCGCGTCGCCGTTGGACGACGGCGCCGTGTCCGGAGACGTGCTGCTGCCTGCTGAAGGGAGACTTATGTCTAACTACAAGATCTTCCATTCATTGTAATAATTCTATTGGGATGAAGGAAAGAAAGTTAATTTTCTGAGATCCGCATCATCATCATTATCATTTCAGCCTATCACTAGTCCACTGCTGGAAACATGTCTTCCCCATAGATTGCCGCAAAAGCTGTTGTTGGCAAACGCAGTTTATTTATCCAGACGTTCGAGGAAGTTGCTGCTTCTCCGGGTTTTAACATTCCCTCAGTCGACTTTTATGACACCCATGGGATGAATTTGGTGATAGATTCTCTCAAGCCGCCACCACACCGAATGCCATATTTAAAATGGTGTATATTACCTAGTTTTTGAAGTGCACCGCCCGCCCTCTTAAGAATGGCGTGAATTAGAAAACCTCCTACACGGAACCGTCACCAGACTCATCCACGACTAAAACACTACCACTAAGCGATACACACCGTCTATCTGTCATAGAGTTTCGGCGGTTCTCTATGAAAAGTAGTTAATACACACCATTTTTTATTTTGAATGCGGATCTTAGCAAATTCACGTTCTTTCCTGATTATTATTGATTAGATATATTTTAGTCCCATTAGTATATTGTTTTTATTAGTAAGTTAAAATTATGTGTTATATATTCAATGTGCAAATTCATAGTTAAAATTATGAAACTAATATTTCGACACTTGCGTCGTTGTTTATTTTTGAAAATATTATGTACGTACGGAAAAACATTAATTTATTTACCAAAAAATTTACTGTATCCTGTAGAATGGGTCGAGGTGACACGCTAGAGGTTCCTATGTTTAGGTTGGCTAAAACTAGAAAGTCTTTTCTCAGTAGATGTATAAAGTTTTATAATAAAATTCCTAAAAGTGTAACACAAAAATCAAACATGGATTTTAAAAAACTTATCAAGAAGACATTATTAGATAAAGCGTGTTATAAAATAGATCATTATATAGACGACAAAGATGTGTGGAAACAACTCATACACTTGCACCCCCCTGGCTACTAAATTTATGATGTAATTTATAAATGACATTATATAACATGGCATTGAAAAAAGAAAGACCCCAGAGTTTCTTGCCGTTTCTTCTCTGAGAAGTTAATTTTTGGAACCGGTGTAGATTTTGACGTTCATGGGAGCTTTAAACAAGCCTAAATTGAATAAAGAAATATTGACTTTGACTTTGACTTATGAATTTGCACATTGTAAAGCACCTATAACAATATCTCTCTATGCCTTGGGTTGACTGGGAGAGAATGCGAAAAGGCATTAAGTCCGCTCTTTGTAATCCTTTTTTTTTAAATAAGGTGAATATAATAAAGAAAGAATGAATAAATAAATTATTGGCACTAATTGTAAATAACACTTGTAATAACGAATACTTCGCGGAAATCCGATATAAATTGGGCTCGTCAGCTGTTTTTGAGGTGAAAGATGTGTCGTGTTTTCGACCCCAGTGGTGTGTATTGCCTAGTGGTAATGTTGTAGCTACCACCCCATCTCATCCCGTGGGTGTCGTAAAAGTCGACAGAGGGAAAATGAAAACCAAAAGATGGGCAGCAGCATCATTCTGATACATCTGAAAAAAAATAAACTGCGGTTGCCAACCCGCCTGCCAACCCGCCTGCCAAGCGTGGCAACTATGGCAAATCCCCCCCAAAATGAGAGCTACAAACTTTTGTGGCAATCTATGGGGGAGGCCTATGTTCAGCAGTGGACTAGTGATAGGCTGAAAAGAAGAAGAAGAAGAAGAAGAAGAATGTTGTAGTGGTGGAGGGTATTTGGTAACGGTTCCCGGTTGTGGTATTAGTTTGCCTGTGCACGCTACTGTGGGAGATAGAGTGGTGTTCTTCAAAAAGTAGGTTATACACAATTTCAAATTTTGTTTGCGGATCTTAACAAATTTTCATTCATTGTAATGGTTTCCGCAAAGTAACACCTGATTCTATAATCTAAATTAATGACTTAAAATAACTAAGTTCATTTAAACTAAATTCTATTGTATGATATCTAAGTAAGGATTATTTAGATTCCGCCTAGGTAGGTATCTCCGCAGTGCCAGTTACTCTGCCGTCAAGCAGTGGTGTGTCATTGCTATGTCTCGATGGGCACACGCACACACACAAGGCGTTGAAACTAGCGTACAGGGCATATGAAAATAAGGGACCTGCGGCTCCTGGTGAAGAGCGCCGTCACGGAACTCAGCGATGCAAGGTTCCGGGTGACATCGTAACTGCTGTGGATCGCGAACATTACAAACATTTTAAGGTTTATCTACAACTTACCAACAATTTTCTTCTGCTTGCCCAGTATCTTAGTCCGCGGCGAGGTCTGGTTGTACTGGTCGGGCCAGATCTCCACTGACTGGCCGCTCATTGGGGTCGATTTCCTAACATTACACATATTTAGTTTCATACTAGAAATACGTTTGGTGGTGGTAGGATTCCTATGCAAGAGTCCATCTAGATAGGTACTACCCCAGGGTCTGTTGTTCTGCCGAGAAGCAGTAGCGAGCAAACATTACTGTGTTTCGGTTTGAAGGGCACTGAAAGCTACCGTAATCACTGGACATATGAGACTTAAGTAATGGCGTCTCAGGGTGACAGGCGCAGTGTGGTGCTACACAGAAATTTTCTAAGTATCACAACATCTGTTATGGGCAAAGTATTTGACACAGTGTCTGTCTCCATACTTTTGAATAAGATGGAAAATATCGGGGTGAGAGACACGGCCCTAAATATTTTTAAAGATTACCTAACAAATAGAAGTCAGAGTGTGATGGTTAATTCTTTTATAAGTGAAGAAGAGAGCCTTACTTTCGGTGTACCTCAAGGAAGTGTCTTAGGACCTTCTCTTTTTCTCATATATGTAAATAATCTCTGTTTACTAACTATTGGAAACAGCAAAATTTTTTCATATGCAGATGGTAAAGCTCTTATCATCCATGGAAGAACATGGGAGGCTGTGCGACAGAATGCTGAAGTCGCCCTTACAACTGTGATAAATTGGCTTTCTTCGAATTTCCTCACTCTAAATTTATATAAAGCAAAGTCTGACGTTTTCCCCTCGACTCTCGTTTCAGCCCCTCGAAGATTCTTTTACCTAAATAGCTCATTCTTGTTTGTCTTCTGAGCGAGATACTTGTGACTGTGAGCCCATACAACGTGCTCCTGATATAAAGTATCTGGGTGTTCAGATCGACAGCACATTAAGGTGGCACAATCAATGGCATATATCAATGGTTGTTTGTCGTGTCAGAAAACTAATGCTCCCGTTCAAAAAATTAAGATATTCAGTAGACCTGCCTAACTTAAAAACTATATACTTTGCATTAGTTCAGTCGCTTTTAACTTATGGCATCTCAGTATGGAGCGGCACGTCTAAAACGAATCTACTTCACCTGTGCACAAACCAACCAAGCACAAAGAGCTTATAATATGAAAGTAATGTTATGAAAGTAATGCTTAGAAAATCATACCGCTATTCTACCTCACTTTTGTACAGTAACTGTGGAGCATTAACCGTAAGACAGCTATTTGTGTTTCAAGTAATAATTCGGATGCATGGTGCCCTCTCATGCGCGGATGCTTTCATTTTAAGTAAACGCTGTAAAGATAGAGTCTGCAGTTCTCAAGCCCATCGAACTGGCTTAGCCGGACGTCAGTTTGCAGTTTTGGGTCCTCGTCACTTTAATAAAATAAATAAAATTTGTAATATCTATTCATAAGAGACTTAAGAACTGATGTCTCAGGGTGACGGGTGCAGTGTAGTGTCACACAGAAATGTTCTGGGTGACATTGCATATGTTATGGGTAGACGTTGCACTTTACCATCGGGTGAACGTTTTGCTCGTTTCGTCACTCTACCAATTTAAAAAAAAAACTGTATTGTAATTGAACAAATAAACAGTTTATCTATGTATGTAATATGTATGTATCACTTACAAGTTGGAGGAGTCGCTGCCGATGGAGACGGAAGAGCTTGTAGACAGCTGATGCGC
This sequence comes from Luehdorfia chinensis, assembly GCA_019845155.1. Classification (NCBI taxonomy): domain Eukaryota; kingdom Metazoa; phylum Arthropoda; class Insecta; order Lepidoptera; family Papilionidae; genus Luehdorfia; species Luehdorfia chinensis. The sequence continues at coordinate 1,371,586 of JAHVAK010000696.1, forward strand.
CGAGCGCGACGCCACAGCCGCCTGCAAATACGACGACAATCATCAAAACATAATAACGATTTCACAAATTATTTGATCAAAAATGAAAATGAAAAATATTTTATTTCACAACAGTAAATTTTCATAATACATACATGGCGTTGGCGCCATCATATTATTATTTTTTATTGTAGTAAGTGACGAAACGAGCAAAACGTTCACCTGATGGTAAGTGCAACGTCCGCCCATAACAAATGCTGTGTCACCCAGAACATTTCTGTGTGACGACACCACACTGCGCCCATCACCCTGAGACATCAGCGAATATTCATTGACATCAGTATTACATTTAGAATAGTTCATGCTGTTTGGTAGGGTATTATTTTACATATTTATGAAGTTCAGAACTTGAGGCAAAACTTAAAAAACATTGAGGTATGCAGGAGCAGGATTCCGTCTAGGTAGGTCCCATACCATCACAGGACCAGTTATTCTACCGTGGAACAGTATAAACATTACTGTGTTTCGCTCTGAAGGGAACTAAGAGCTTGTGCAATTACTGGGCATATGGGACTTAAGAACTGATGTCTCAGGGTGAGGGGCGCAGTGTGCTGCCACACAGAAATATTCTGGGTGATACAGCATCTGTTATGGGCAGACGTCATCAGGTGAACGCTTTGACCGTCTCGTTGCCATGTACAAGAAAATAATTAAATAAATTGTGCGGTCGGGGGACACCGCTGCTGTTGCATTGTTGCATTTTATCAACTAAACATGATTTAATATGTAGATTACTATTGATCGTATCAGTGTATTTTTGTCATGCCAAAAAACGCAGTCCTCTTTTATTCAACTCTGTCTCTCTAATTTGTATATTTTTTATATACTATCTTATTTTCAAAGCAAAAAAGTAAAGTTAGGATTTAAATCAATAAATTTCATTTAATATTTAAGGAAAAATAGTTATTTATTAATAATTTAATATTAAATAGTGAATTATAAAATATATAGAAATAATATTTACACGTGTTTAGAATTGATGTTACACAGCTGACCGCGCACAATGCTTACTGCTGAAATCTCAATACTCGCACATACAACCGTATATAATAAAACGAGACAGAGAGAAAGAGAGGGAAACGTCGCCTGGAGGAGACATAACGCTTTTTCATTACGTGACGATTTCTGCCAGTTCACTCTACTGTCTGTAGGCCGCGTAAAAGAAGTTCGTTCCAAAAAATTTAGGTCAAATTTAGGAAAGAATGAGACAAAGCTAATCGTCGCCACTCACAATTTTGCAATGTGGCGGATGCACAAACACCGCCTGCATGTCCACCTTTGGAGGATCTTCGTAGTGCGACGGCTCGTCGAATGACCCCTGCAAATATAATTTATTTTCAAAAGAAAAATTATGGTAAAAGCTTAATGTACTGAAAAGTAATGGTAAATTGTCTCTGGTATATTCATAGTCAAAGTCCAAGTTTCTTTATTTAATTTAGACTTGTTTGAAGCTCTCAAAGTCAAAATCGGCGAATCAAGAACCGGCGACAAAACTGGAGAAATTGTCTATTTTATAACACACCTTATATATATAAAGTCGTGAGTTCGAAATTTATGTCAGCGCTTTGCGTCACAAGTTCAGAAATTTTACGACACTTTGATCTTAGTCAAAAGGCCGAGTAGCGTGGTAGCCGAGAGCCTTGGCGCCCGCTTCAAATTTCGTAAGCGAGTGGCCTGAGTACGATTCCCGGCGCTGGCACCACACAACACAAATTGTTAATTTCAGTTATGAGGAGTTGATTTATCACGTCCTCGGCGGCGAAGGAAGACCGCGAGGAAACCTGCCTGAGAATTAATACATATTTCGAGGATATGTGTATTCCGCCGACTCGCATTGGAGCAGCGCGGCGGATTCTTCCAGACTCCAAAACCCTCTCAGAAATGGGAGGAGGCCTGTGCAGCAGTGCAACATTTATAGACTAGACTAGAGTTACTTTACTTTTCAGAAAGTTGATTTTTTTTTATTTGATAAGTGTCGAGGCGAGCAAAACGTTCACCTGATGGTGAGTGCAACGTTTGTCCATAACAGATGCTGTGTTACTTAGAATATTTCTGTGTAGCACCACACTGTCACATATGCCCAGTGATTACGCTAGCTCACAGTGCCCTTCAGACCGAAACACAGTAATGCTTGCACACTACTGCTTCACGGCAGAATAACTGGCCCTGGGGTGGTGCCTACCTAGACGGATTCATGCATAGGAATCCTACCACCAGTTTTAATATTTTATAGATCTGCTAAGAAATAATCATGCTGCGACCAATCCAAACACAGGAAAATCTACCGAATACATATAGAACTAATATCAGCCAAGATGACGGTGCGTCACCTGTAGCATGACGATGTGCACTTGTAGTACTATAATATCCTCTGCGTACTACAACATCCGAATAAGCAGTATTTGCCGACGTCGAAATACATTAGTGTAAATACACACACTCACGCCTTTTCCCTTACAAGGTGTAGGCAGAGACCACACCCGTAGCCCACCTTTCGCCCCCGCCGAAAACGAGACGGGTGGCGAAACACCTCGCCGCCTTTGCGTTCCCACGAGCAGGACATTGACAGCATAGCATATTATGTGTTACTCTGCACGAATTAAATCTGCCCGTACAATACTTTAGTCGCCTCTTACGACACCTCGGTAGTTAGAGGTAGGTGCTGTTGTACTCTGCCGTACACCTATCGGTTCATCAATATCATTATCATCGTTGTGATGAAAACAAATTCTACTATAAAGAATTCTACTAACCAGACAAAACACACTCTCGAAAACCTATGAACTGATAACAAATACATGTGTGCAGTTTAGACGCGCTATAAGTAAATCCTTCAGAAAACTTCCAGGGCGGTTCTCACCGCCCAGAGTTACCGACATACGAGTCGACAGTCCGAAAGAAGGCCCGCAGCCTCCCTCGGACGGTCATTAGACGACTTAACATCATTTAAGATATTCAATATCGCGAAAGCACGCAGCGAACGCAACACACTCCAAATTTCGAGGTTTTTGTAGGAGTTTATTTAAGTATTTATGTTTGGGTCAAACCAAACCTGGCACGCGGGCCCCTGGCCGGTGAGCACAGTATCCGATGAAGCTGTAAAAGCCGAGAAGGCTAACAGCAATTACATCACCGGGACCGTCAGGAGTAGGATAATTGTAGGTTTTATTTATTATAATTTTATTACCAAGCTTAAAAGTTATTTAACATATTATTCTACAGATTACATTACATATTATACAGACTCCAAGTTTTCAATTTCAACAAATGACAAGAGTGGATAATGGTAACTAAAGTATGAAATTAATGCTTTGGTTTGGATCAAAATATCTTTGAAAAACAGCGTCAATTAATGTTTCATGAACTTGTTGACGAACTAATGAGAGCAAAATCTACGAAGGATGCGAAAATTTGGACGAAATAGCTTTTAACACTGTGTTCTGTATTCTATCTCATTCTCTCGCGGCTAAATCCTGTAGATGTATATGTTTGTCTCTTTTTAGTGTCGCTTTTTCGTTTCATCGAGTTTGAAATCGCAACGATTCTAAAGAACTTTTCACATAAATAATAAAGAGTGACGTAAGAGAATCTACCACCCCACCCCATCTCATCCCGTGGGTGTCGTAAAAGTCGACAGAGGGAAAATGAAAGGCAGGAGATGGGCAGCAGCATCTTCCTGGAACATCTAAATAAATAAACTGCGGTTGCCAACCCGCATGCCAAGCGTGGCAACTATGGCGAAATCCCCCCAAAATGAGAGCTACTAACTTTTGGGGCGATCTATCGAGGAGGCCTTTGTTCAGCAGCGGACTGATACGCTGAGATGATGATGATGATGATGATGATGACGTAGCTGAAATTGAAACGCTTACCGGTGCAGTGCTGCCATGCACGGTGGTGTCAGATTTGTCGCTGGTCTCCGGTATGGCGATTAGCTCACTTTCGGACGACTCTTGCTCTAAACTCCACTGTTGGTACCTGGGAATCAATAAGCTTTTAAAACTAACGCTTCAGATGGCACCAAAAGTTAATAGCTCTCATTTGAAGGGGTTTTTGCTATAGTTGCCACGCTTGGCAGGCGATTTGGTAACCGCAGTTCATTTATTCAGATGTTCAAGGAAGATGCTGCTGCCCATCTCTAGTTTTTTTTTGATAAAGTGACGAAACGAGCAAAACGTTCACCTGACGGTAAGTGCAACGTCTGCCTATAACAAATGCTGTGTCACCCAGAACATTTCTGTGTGTCACCACAATGCGCTAGTCACCCTGAGACACGAGTTCTTAAGTCTCATATGCCCAGTGATTATGCTAGGTCTCAGTGCCCTTCAAACCGAAACACAGTAATGTTTGCACACAACTGCTTCACGGCAGAATAACTGGCCCTGGGGTGGTACCTACCTAAACGGAGTCCTGCACACCAGCCTAGATTAAGGTTACCAAATTCTTCGTCATTATATTCAAATCAAACGCCTATTCTTTACAACAGAAACATTTTATGCTCTCCTTATTGCCACATTGAAAAATATTTTAAATTTCATGTCTGTAGCGACATCTATGTCGCCACATGAGAAGCTCAAGTAATATTTTCATACATTCCATAATCGCGCTATGAAAGTTTTCTGAGATGCGAACTATACATACAACATCTAAATGCTATTAGTAGGAGACATCCTCCCCAGATCAGACCACCCGATTTGGCGGGTAGCTACCCTCTTCCTTGGCAATATCATCCGCCAAAGGTCTATATCCTATTTGCGCAGTTGTAACAACTTTCAGTATTCACATCTCTTATGGTTTTAGTAAGAAAATTGTCTGTTTTTTATATATATATTTTTTTAAAACGATGCCCCACAGTTGGATTTCTTCTGTGTCGTTGGTGCGTTTTGCAGACATAAATTCCATGTGGAATTTATGTCTGCACAAACACCCAGACCCGGAACAACTATCTGTAGGCCATACAGATATTTGTCCCGTGCGGGAATCGAACCCGCGACCCGCGGCGCAGAAGCCAAGAGCTTATCTCCCACTGTGCCAATCGAGCCGTCAGATAAAAAAAATTGAAAATATTAAAAAAAAAACATTGAACAATATGTAAATGAAACTAATTTTACGGATTTTAAGTCGTTTAATTTTATTATTTATAATCCGACGTTTCTTGTGTTTTACAGCACCCATGGTCATAAATAATAAAGTTAAACGCGATAAAATCCGTAAAATTTGTTTCATTTAAATGTGTAGTGTTCGCGTAAACAATACAATAATTTGTAATACTTGGCAGGTTCAGGCGGATCGGGCCAGTGAGCAGGGGACTTGTGGGTGACGGTGCTCTCCTCCGTTTTTAACGATGGCTGGCTAGTTTCTGTAAACAAATTGTAAAATACCGAATATTTGAAGGAGTGGAAAATATCCTACGATTTATAATTGCTATGGTCTGTTAACTATGCAAGATCTCAAACTCGTCCGTGCTCGTAATATGCTTAAAATAGGCTACAAAGTTTAAATGAAACTAACTTTACGGATTTTATCGCGTTTAATTTTTATTATTTATAACCCGACGTTTCGAGTGCTTTACAGCACCCATGGTCACGGGAGGACTGAGGTGACAGATGTCCTGATGTCATAGTTAACCCGGAGTACCTTCAGCTTTTAATTATTAGTTTTGGTCCGATCTACGCAGAAAGAGCTAACTGTGTCTTGAAGTCTTGCAGTGGTATGCTTGGTTTTTGATTTAATTTTAATTTTATTTATTATTGGATCCCAAGCTGGTGGTAATACCCAACCATCTTCTCTATTGAAATTAGGATGTTTTTTGATTTCAATAGCCTCGCGAATCATCCTTGGTAGGAATCGGTCTTCTTTTGCAAGGATCTGTGGTTTATCAAATCTGATGTAATGGTTGGGATGATCCAGAACATGATCACAGACTGCAGACTTCCTGGGGCGGCGATGCTTCACGTCAGCTATGTGTTCTTTTACGCGGGTTTTTATCGAAATATGTGCAAGCGGTATTCTACAAGCGGTATGTAGATGATACTTTCACAATTTTACCATCAGATAAAGTAACTGCATTTCTAGACCACCTTAACTCCCTAAACTCTAAAATTCAATTCACAATGGAGTTAGAAGCAAATACGCCTTGTGTCACACTGTGTATAGAAAAAAGACCCATACTAACAGATATTTAAACGGTGAATCTCACCATCATCCTTCACAGTTAGCTACCGTGGGTAAATCCTTGTTTCAGAGAGCACGAGGAATCTGTGACCGGAAACACCTGGCCGCCGAGCTTCAACATGTCAAGCAAGTTTTGCACGACAACAAGCTTCGGGTTCCGCGCCTACGTCGCAGTGACCGAGTGAAACCGGCCACAGTCGAGCGTGTACCTGCTGTTCTACCTTATGTCAGAGGAGTCACGGACAAGATTGGCTATATCTCGAAGCGGGTTTCCATAAAAACATTCTTCAAGCCGCCGAAGAAGATAAGTCAGTTTTTACCATCTGTCAAGTGTAACATCCCTCTACAGGAGGCAGGAGTATACAAGCTAGATTGTGAATGTGGTCTCTCTTACATAGGCCAAACAAAAAGATCGATAAAAACCCGCGTAAAAGAACACATAGCTGACGTGAAGCATCGTCGTTCTAGGAAGTCTGCAGTCTGTGACCATGTTCTGGATCATCTCAACCATTACATCAGATTTGATAAACCACAGATCCTTGCAAAAGAACACCGATTCCTACCAAGGATGATCCGCGAGGCTATTGAAATCAAAAAACATCCTAATTTCAATAGAGAAGATGGTTGGGTATTATCACCAGCTTGGGATCCAATAATAAATAAAATTAAAATTAAATCAAAAACCAAGCATACCACTGCAAGACTTCAAGACACAGTTAGCTCTTTCTGCGTAGATCGGACCAAAACTAATAATTAAAAGCTGAAGGTACTCCGGGTTAACTATGACATCAGGACATCTGTCACCTCAGTCCTCCCGTGACCATGGGTGCTGTAAAGCACTCGAAACGTCGGGTTATAAATAATAAAAAATTAAACGCGATAAAATCCGTAAAGTTAGTTTCATTTAAATGTGTAGTGTTCGCGTAAATATAAGAAATCATTAGGCTACAAAGTTTTCTACATGTATTAACATATATTAGCGCCTAGGTAGTCCACTTCTAGATGACCTAATCCAAATGTAACTAACCAGGCTTCCCCAATTTTGGAGAATAGGGCGTCATCGCCTAGCTTGAGTTACGGATTGGCGATCACAGTATCAGATGCCTTGCATATTATACGCTTCTTTCCAACAATGGTTGCAATATTCTGCAATCTATCAGAGGCACGACATTTTCAATGGGATTTCCCATCCCCATCTCTCTCTATGTCTGTTAGAATATTTCTCCTAATTCTTTATCATCATGTTAACTGTCCTTGCCTGGGCATAGGCTTCCGTCCAAGTTATGATTGCCTGCTAACGATCCCGCATACAATGAAATTTAAAGCGAGCCTAGCCCCTGAGCTTATCATACTTTATATTGGCTAGACCTTATGGTGCTGAGACGACAGCAACGTCTGTCTAAGCTAAAATAGGATAAGTGTATGCGAGAAAGATTAATAAGGATTAGTATGAAGTAAACCGTCTTAACATAAACATGTTGTTTAAATAGTTCAAATTACGACTTTAGTGTAAGACTTTAGTTTATGAAGTCAAGTACTGCGATCGCGAGCCCGTGTCAGGCGATTAAGGAAAATAATTGCACCTGGAGCTAGATTTGGATAAAACGATTTATTAAAATGAAACCTCGAGTTCTGGGCGGCTGCTGCGATTGCGTCGGCTGCGTCTGCGGCTGCACCTGAGGCATCACTATCATGGGGGGGATGCGTTTGCACTGGTGGTACTGAGCCTCCACCGAGTTCAGTACGATGCGAACCAGTCCTACGGTGAGATTGCATAGCACACCAGTCCCATAATGATACTGAAACAGAAACAATGTTTTGGTGGTTACTTATTGCAGTTATTTTCTTTTATTTGATAAAGTGACGAGATGATCAAAACGTTCTCGTGGTGGTAAGTGCAACGTCTGCCCATAACAGATGCTGTGTTACTCAGAATAAGTCTGTGTAGCACCACACTGCGCTCGTCACCCTGCGACATCAGTTCTTAAGACTTGTAGAGCACGACGAGCAGCGCCACGAGCCAGTGGCGGCGCACGTGTGGCTCCAGCGCGCCCAGCGAGTGTGCGGGCGCGCCGGCCGCCCCCGCCGCCCCACCTGCTCTAGAGCTCGCACCTTGTAGAGCACGACGAGCAGCGCCACGAGCCAGTGGCGACGCACGTGTGGCTCCAGCGCGCCCAGCGAGTGTGCGGGCGCGCCGGCCGCCCCCGCCGCCCCACCTGCTCTAGAGCTCGCACCTTGTAGAGCACGACGAGCAGCGCCACGAGCCAGTGGCGGCGCACGTGTGGCTCCAGCGCGCCCAGCGAGTGTGCGGGCGCGCCGGCCGCCCCCGCCGCCCCACCTGCTCTAGAGCTCGCACCTTGTAGAGCACGACGAGCAGCGCCACGAGCCAGTGGCGACGCACGTGTGGCTCCAGCGCGCCCAGCGAGTGTGCGGGCGCGCCGGCCGCCCCCGCCGCCCCACCTGCTCTAGAGCTCGCACCTTGTAGAGCACGACGAGCAGCGCCACGAGCCAGTGGCGGCGCACGTGTGGCTCCAGCGCGCCCAGCGAGTGTGTGGGCGCGCCGGCCGCCCCCGCCGCTCCCGCCCCGCTCCCCAGCGCGCTCCCCGCGACGCCCGCGCCGGGCCCCGAGCCCGACCCTGGCCCGCTGCAATACTGAACCAACGAAAGAATGTCATTTTATTCTACCGGTGCTAGAATTCCTGTGAGGGAATCTTGAGACATCAGTTCTTAAGTTTTACATACTCATTAATTACGCTAACAGTGCCCCTCAGACCGAAACATAGTAAGTGTGTGTTAGCAAACTGCTTCACAGCAGAATAACTGGCTCTGCGGTGGTTTGCTCCCACATGCTGAACGTGTACTGCTACACTCCAGCCTAGATAATAGTCCTGGTGATGGAGTAAGCACAGCGCCCTATCCATCTATCGATTATGTATTTTTGAAATTCAATGAAAGAAAGAAAGAAAGAAAAATTCAATGCGCGAAATAATAATTATGTAATCTGCGGATTGTATATTCCACCTAATCAAAACCTGTCTACTTATTCATCTTTTTTCAACGCACTCATGCATCAGTTAAATGGCAATAACTTAGATATTTTCTATATAGCTGGCAACTTTAATGTACCACATATTAACTGGCATCAATTTGAATCCTATCCTATAAATACATCTGCCGTTCTACCTGACAGCAGTTATTATATTAAGTGCTGTGTCTTTTTGCCCCTAGATATTATTTTTTGGAGGGAAAATACTCGGCCATAAACGAAAGTATTAAAAGTATCGACTGGTCAGAAATCTTAAACAGTGTACCGTTGGAAAAATCATCACATATTTTTTATGAAAAGATTTATGACATAGTTAGAATAAATAAACCTTTACGTCCTGTTAAATCTATCAATTTCCCATCTTGGTTTACTCGTCCCCTTATTCACATATTTAAAGATAAAGAAAAGGCTTGGATTAATTGGAAGAAATTTAACACTAAACAATATTACGAAGAATTCTCAATGTTTCGACATAGATTTAAAATACTTAGTAAAAAATGTTTTGACAAATATATAGAATCTGTTGAAGATGGACTTAAAAAAGACGCTACAAAATTTTGGTCGTTTGTTAAAAACAATAAAAAGAAATCTGGTATCCCATCAACCATGAGATATAATTACGTTAAATCTGATAAGCCGGAACAAATATCTGAGCTATTTTCAACCTTTTTTGGATCTGTGTTCGAACCGGGAGGGGATGTAAATGTCGATCTGGAGACCTTACCGATCAACAATAATTGTGACTTCATACTATCTAAATTACATCTGTCAATAGACTTGATCATTAAAGAACTTAAATCGTTGGCTATCACTAAGGGGCCTGGGCCTGATGGTTTACCACCATTCTTCATAAAACATACGGCTGACTCCATTGCCATTCCGTTGGTTATATTGTATAATAGAAGCCTACGTGAGGGCATAGTTCCTGATATATGGAAAATTGCTAATATAGTCCCAGTCTATAAAAGTGGCTGTAAGAATGACGTCACCAACTATCGACCTATATCGCTGTTGTCTACCTTAGCGAAAGTGTTTGAACGATTGTTACACAACTACATATACCCCCACCTGCATAAAATTATAATTGAAGAGCAACACGGGTTTATTAAAAAACGTTCAACTGTCAGTAATCTTATCTTATACACTAATTACTTATTTGAATCTATCGACAAACGTGTTCAAGTAGACTCTGTTTATACTGATTTCTACAAAGCTTTCGACAAGGTGGACCATGAACTGCTTCTACAAAAGGTTGCGTTTAATGGTATCCGTGGTAACTTACTTAGATGGTTTTCCTCCTACGTTAAGAACAGAACGCAAAGAGTAAATGTTAACGGCTTCACATCTGGCATACTTAAAGTTACATCCGGTCTAGCTCAAGGTTCGATTTTGGGCCCCTTGGTCTTTGTTTTATTTATTAACGATATTAATCTATGTTTTCACGACACAAATTTTTTGCTATACGCTGATGATCTCAAAGTCTACAGCAAAATAACAAACATTCATGATTGCTACAAACTACAAGATGACTTAAATCGCCTTAGAAATTATTGCAAGAAAAACAAATTGTTTCTTAACTTATCCAAATGCAAATCTATTACCTTCTCGAAGAAGTTACGTAATATTAACTTTACTTATTCTTTATATGATACTCCTCTAGAAAAAGTATCTGTTATAAAAGACTTAAGAATACTCATAGATTCGAAACTTCACTTTGATGCCCATATAAACAATATCATTGATAAAGCTCAGTAGAGCGCGACAGTACTTCATGCCGGCCCAACGCTTGCAACTTTATAAGGCGCAGGTTCGGCCGCACATGGAGTACTGTTCTCATCTCTGGGCGGGGGCGCCCCAGTGTCAGCTACTTCCATTTGACCGCATTCAACGGAGAGCGGCTCGAATCGTCGACGACCATGTTCTATCTGATCGGCTTGATCCACTGGCTTTGCGAAGAGATGTTGCATCCCTTTGCATTTTTTATAAGATCTACCATGGGGAGTGTTCCGAAAAATTGTTCGGTTTAATTCTAGCCGCTGATTTTCACCATCGCACATTGCGGCACAGCGCGAAATATCATCGTCACCACCTTGATGGTTGGCATTCCAGCAAAGTGCGTTTTTCGCGCAATTTTCTGCCCCGCACAAGCACCTTATGGAATCTGCTGCCGCCAGCGGTTTTTCCGGACCGATACGACTTAGGGACCTTCAAGAAAAGAGCCTATTCCTTCCTCAAAGGCCGGCAACGCATCTGCTATTCCTCTGGTATTGTAGATGTTCATGGGCGGCGGTGATCACTTACCATCAGGTGAGCCGCTTGCTCGTTTGCCTCCTCTAACATCTTTTCGGGTTTACGGTATTGTACTCCGAACCTGCGTCCACTTCAAAAAACCCTCTTCATATGTTGCTTTCATTCTAAGTCATCATACGAGGTACTCTTAAGGAAATATTCATTGCCAAAATTAAAAATGAGAAGATTGATCATCGATCAAATGCTATTATACAATATATGTAATAATAAATTTGACTGTAATAACCTTGTCAGCCAAATATATATCCATATACCTTATCGAAGCCACACTATTCGCAAGACTCGCAAACTGTATTTATTTGAAATTCCTAATTGTAAGACCAATGCCGGAGGGCGTGCGCCCATTAATCGAATCATGAATCTATTTAACACACTTTTCAGACATTGACTTGTTCGCATGCTCTCCTGCATCGTTCCGAAAAAACATATGTGAACTGCTCTATTAATCTTAATTTCAACTCCTCTAAAATGTGTATTTCTTTATTATTGTAATATTTCTTTATCAATTGTATTGTAAATTCGTGTAACCGTATCTAACACATTGCCCCAAATGCATTTAAATAATATTTTTAGCAATCTGTGGACAACGGGGCTGGTTAAGCTTCAATAACCATTTGTATTGATATACCTTATTGAATTTAATTATGTAGTGTAATTGTTTGTTGTCCCTAATAATTGAAAAAAAAAGATCGAAATCGTTTTAAGGAAAGGCCACGTCAAAAGTACCCGCAACCGACGAGCTTGTATGAGAACACTAATGAAAGTAGAGGAAGCTAAAGATGTGTGTCAGGATCGTAGCAAGTGGAAAGATGTGGTCTCTGTCTACCCCTATGGGAAAGATGCGTGACTCTATAAATCTGACTCACAAACTTCAGTCATCATCACGTGTCGCTGCTCCACGTCAGCTATATATACTTTTACGCGTGTTTTGATACGAGTAGATCTTTTTGTTTAAATGAAAATAATTTTACGGATTTTATCGCGTTTAATTTTACTATTTATAACCCGACGTTTCGAGTGCTTTACGGCACCCTTCCCTTTGAGCTTCACTTTCACTTCCCTTTGAAATGGTCGAGGAGGGCGATGGAGATGCGTCATACTTGTGAACAGGTGCTGTTGGTGGAGGCTGGTCTGCTCGAGTTTACAATGTACTTATATATTGATTGAATTAATCTTGTCTAAGATTGGAACATGGAGCGTGCTTTGGTTTTTCCTTGACACTATCTTCGTCATTTTAAATATAATGTATTTTTGGGATAAAAAAGTAGTTTCTTTCGGCTCGTTAAAAGAATACTACCACTCCATCTCATCCAATGGATCTCGTAAAAGGCGAGTAAGGGATTAAACTGCACTGTGCACCCAACAGCGCATGGTGGCGATGGGCTCACCACCTATCACACCAAGTGCATTATATTGTTTTGGTGAAACGTGGATTCTGGCAGTCATCTGTTTTTGCACTGAGTGCCCAGTCTCTAACTACCCCTTATGGGATACAGTCGTGATCTTATGTATGTATGTATGTTCTTTCGCCTGTTTCTTCTCCGTCAGAGGAACCTTATTACGAAACGGCGGTAGATTGTAAAGAAATGACCTTTGCAAACGAAATTTATATTTCTTAGATCAAAAACAATAAAGAATTTTCTTTTCATTTTATTTCACCAATGGTCGTGTCTCCCATGGCCGTGACAATGGGTGCTGTAAAGCTTTTAAGCGATATTTTTATTCGTCTATTCCGTCTTGCCGTGTGGTGGCGGCTTAAGAGAATCTACCACCCCATTTCAACCCGTGGGTGTCGTAAAAGTCGACAGAGGGAAAATGAAAACCAGGAGATGGGCAGCAGCATCTTCCTGGAACATCTGAATAAATAAACTGCGGTTGCCAACCCGCCTGCCAAGCGTGGCAACCGTGGCAAAATCCCCCCAAAATGAGAGCTACAAACTTTTGTGGCAATGGGGAGGCCTATGTTCAGCAGTGGACTTGTGATAGGCTGAAATGATGATGATGATGATCCGTCTATTCTGTAAAGTAAAGTTCAGAAAATAAATGTCCCATTGCCGAGCACAGGCCTCCTCTCATTTCTGAGAGGGTTTTGGAGCTAGGAAGAATCCGCCACGCTGCTCTAATGCGCGTTGGCGGACTTCACATGACTTCGAAATATATTTCATTTCTCAGACACGCAGGTTTCCTCACGATGTTTTCCTTCACCGCCGAGCACGCGGTAAATCGGCACTTAAGATTTTAATCAACAATTTTAGTGGTGCCGGCACCGGGAATCCAGCCCAGGTCACTCGCGTACTATGCAATTTAAAGCGAGCGCCTAGCCCGCTGTAAGAGAATTCAGACTTCAGATTTTCAAAAAGTATAAAGCTTCGTTACCTGCAACACAAGTAAAGTAGGCTCAGCGATGCTCGCTCCCATCACGTGATTCTGGTCCAACACCTGGGGCAAGTTGGCCATGAAGGCATTAAAGATCGAAGATTGTCTGTAAAGAATTGAAAAATCAACAACCGATTTAAAGGAACAATTTAATTCTAAAACCCATATAAATGAATTAACTTATTACCTCATGTTATGTGGTGCTGCATGGAAATATTTCTCCACGCTGTTATAACCCAGTAACAAGAACAGATGCTTCAGCACCAGCTCTTGCGTCCTCAGACATGATTTGTCGTCTGTCGGATGAGCTTGATCTGATCTAAACAGATATGTACTAATTTAAATGAAACTAATTTTACGGATTTTATCGCGTTTAATTTTATACTATTTATAACCCGACGTTTCGAGTGCTTTACAGCACCCATGGTCACGGGGGGACTGAGGTTACGGTGGTAATGGATACGTCGGATTATAATTTTAAAATTCAAGAACTTTTGTCGGACGTTAACACCTATAAAAAGGTCAAAACAGACCCAACTACAAACACGCTCAAAACAACTAGCGATCTAATAAAGAAACACGCCGAGAAATTAAATCTAGACGTAAATTCGATAATACCTTCCTGTGCCAAACCACCAAAGTTGTATGGGTTACCCAAAATACACAAACTCAATGCTCCGCTACGTCCAATAGTGAGTCAGATCGATTCACCAACTTACAGATTGGCTCAACATGTGGCTAAAATACTCTTCCCACTAAGAGGACATACAAGAGCACATACAAAGGATTCCTACCATTTTGTCAGTGAGATAAAAGACCTACATCTTACTGACAATGAAACTATGGTCAGTTTTGATGTTCAGTCGTTATTTACATGTCTACCTGTTGAAGACGGCATCTCAATTGTAACTAGGAAGCTAACAGAGAACAAGATGCCATTAGAACATGCAGAATTACTGAGACATTGCCTAACATCGGGCTATCTATTGTGGAAGGAACAATACTACCGGCAAGTAGATGGTGTGGCGATGGGCTCCCCGGTATCTCCCATTGTTGCTGACATTTTCATGGAAGACTTTGAGGAGAAAGCCCTCCGTACTTCTCCAGTAAAACCAAGGTTCTACAAGCGGTATGTAGATGATACTTTCACAATTCTACCTTCTAATAAAGTCACTGCATTTTTAGACCACCTTAACTCCATTAATTCTAAAATACAATTTACAATGGAGTTAGAGACAAATAACTCTTTAGCTTTTCTAGATGTTTTAGTAATTAGAAATCCTAATAACACCTTGAGTCACACTGTGTATAGGAAAAATACCCATACCAACAGGTATTTAAACGGTGAATCTCACCACCATCCTTCACAGTTAGCTACCGTGGGCAAATCTTTGTTTCAGAGAGCACAAGGGATCTGTGACAGTAAACACCTGGCCGCCGAGCTTCAGCTTGTCAAGCAAGTTTTGCAAGACAACAAGCTTCGGGTTCCGCGCCTTCGTCGCAGTGACCGAGTGAAGCCGGCCACAGTCGAGCGTGTACCTGCAGTCCTACCATATGTCAGAGGAGTCACGGACAAGATTGGCTATATCTTGAAGCGGGCTTCCATAAAAACATTTTTCAAGCCGCCGAAGAAGATAAGTCAATTTTTACCATCTGTCAAGTGTAACATCCCTCTACAAGATGCAGGAGTATACAAGCTGGATTGTGAATGTGGTCTCTCTCACATAGGGCAAACAAAAAGATCAGTAAAAACCCGCGTAAAAGAACATATAGCTGATGTGAAGCATCGCCGCCCCAGGAAGTCTGCAGTCTGTGACCATGTTCTGGATCATCCCAACCATTACATCAGATTTGATAAACCACAAATCCTCGCAAAAGAACACCGATTCCTACCAAGGATGATTCGCGAGGCTATTGAAATTAAAAAACATCCTAATTTTAATAGAGAAGATGGTTGGGTATTACCACCAGCTTGGGATCCTATAATTAATAAAATTAAGTCAAAAACCAAGCATACCACTGCAAGACTTCAAGACACAGTTAGCTCTTTCTGCGTAGATCGGACCACAAAAAAAAATAATTAAAAGCTGAAGGTACTCCGGGTTAACTATGACATCAGGACATCTGTCACCTCAGTCCCCCCGTGACCATGGGTGCTGTAAAGCACTCGAAACGTCGGGTTATAAATAGTATAAAATTAAACGCGATAAAATCCGTAAAATTAGTTTCATTTAAATGTGTAGTGTTCGCGTAAATATAAGAAATCATTAGATATGTACTAATGTGTATAAGTTTAGCCTTTACTAGCCGTCAAGTTAATACATACATACATACATACAGTCACGCCTCTTTCCCATAGGGGTAGGCAGAGACCACACCTTTCCACTTGCTACGATCCTGACACACATCTTTAACTTCTTCTACTTTCATTAGCGTTTTCACACACGCTCGTCGGTTGCGGGTACTTTTAACGTGACCTTTTCCCAAAAGTTACCGACCCTTACCGGCTTTTCCATTCACACTTGCCTCATGAATCTGTTTCGTCAATCTCCTTTCATTCATCCTCTCTACGTGTCCAAACCATCTAAGCATGCCTTTCTCTATCTTTTTCATTACAAGTTAATATTGTTCGCAAAAACAAGATTTTATATAATTATAAGAAGGATATGCAATGACGATATTTGAGCAGTTTTGGCGAATGATATTGCCAAGGAAAAGGGTACCTACCCGCCAGATCGGATGGTCTGGTCTAGGGAGGACGTCTCCTCCTACTAGTAATATTTAGATGTTAAATATATAGTTCGCATCTCAGAAACTTTCATGGCGCGATTATGGACGTATGGAAATTTTCTTGAGCTTCTCATGTGGCGACACAGATGTCGCTTCACAGTTAAAGCGATCACACACACACAGATACAAACACACACAGACACACACAGAAGCAACTCCTGCACTCGGTACCACGTGACATCGATTTTTTTATGGAATAGGGACGCGACGACATGATTCACCTAGTGGTAAGTGTAACGTCCGCCCATAACGAATGCTGTGTCACTCAGAACATTTCTCCGTGGCTCCACACTACGTCCGTCACCCTGAGACGTCGGTTCTTAGGTCTCGTATGCCCAGTGATTACACTAGCTCTCAGTGCCTTCAGAGCGAAATACTATGTAGTGTTTGCACACTACCATTTGAGGGCAACACTGCGGTGGTTATTAATCTAAATCCTACCTTGGTGGATTTTCGAAATTATTCTGACATATTTGATAATTATTATTAAAAAATCGAAAAAATAGAAAAAAAGCAATTGATATAAAAACAATTCATTAAGACTAAATATTTTATCACAAACAGCCTTGTGCGCTTAAAAATTTTTAGGAATCCGTCTAGGTAGGTACCACCCCGGTGCCAGTTATTCTGTCGTGAAGCAGCGGTGTGCGAACGTTACTGTGTTTCGGTTTGAAGGGCACTGAGAGCTAGCGTAATCACTGGGAATATGAGACTTAAGAACTTATGTCTCAGGGTGACGGGTGCATTGTGGAGTCACTCTGTTCTGGGTGACATAGCATTTGTTATGGGCAGACGTTGCGTTTACCATCAGGTGAACGTTATGCTCGTCTCGACACTTTATCGAATAAAAAAAAACATACTTTACCTAGACAAGAATTGCATGAGTAAGAAAACCAGGAGGTTCGTGGTCTCGCGATCAGCCTCTTCAAGATCTACTTTTGGCAGAACTGTTGTTAACGTATCTTCTGTAGATCTCCCTGACAGGGAATGAAATCCTTCTGGAAATACAAAAATTCTTTATATAATAAAATGTCAGTTTAATGTCATTCTGAATTAACTAGTCAAGGTATTTTTCAGAAAAGATGTGACGAGATGCCCATTTCGAAACAAGGGACCATCTTCTGAACAACGTTGCGTGGTCTCGAATGCGTCTCGATCTCTACTCTGTGCAACTGCGTGACCATAGACTATTTTGTGTTTGACATTGGCAGTATGAACAGACTTTTTTTTCATTTGATCAAAGTGACGGAACGAGCGAAACGTTCACCTGATAGTAAGTGCAACGTCTACTATCTGTTTGACACACTGCGCCCGTCACCCTGAGACATCAGTTCTTTAGTCTCATATGCCCCGTGATTACGCTAGCTATCAGTGCCCTTCAAACCGAAACACAGTAATGTTTGCACACTACTGCTTCACGGCAGAATAACTGGCGCTGGGATGGTGCCTACCTAGACGGATTCTTGCATAGAATCATGTGATTGACATTGTCAGTATGAGCGTAATTAAGGAATGTTTTATTTTATTCTTCCTCCCTCACTTTCCTCACTTATTCTCCATTGGCAGTTTTCTACAGAAGATTTAACATACGAAGTGAGGAGGAAAAATGCACCACAGAGAAACTTTTTTATTAAACACTACAGTTAAGCAAAGTATAAAT
This sequence comes from Luehdorfia chinensis, assembly GCA_019845155.1. Classification (NCBI taxonomy): domain Eukaryota; kingdom Metazoa; phylum Arthropoda; class Insecta; order Lepidoptera; family Papilionidae; genus Luehdorfia; species Luehdorfia chinensis. The sequence goes on from JAHVAK010000696.1 coordinate 1,389,981, forward strand.
GTAAGCCTATAAATGTCTTACTGCTGAGCACGGCCGCCTTACATTTTTTAAGACAGCTTTGGAGTAAGGGAGAGTTTCTCCAATGCGTGTTCGCGAATACTATATCTGTATAACTATTGACATATATACGTCGGTACATACACGTGGACGAGGTGGCTGCGACCACAGACCAATGATATTTTAAATCAGCGAACGAATCAAATTGTCGTTTCACTAGTTTCTATCCTTATACGCGACAGCGAACTTCACACACCTCCTGCTTAGCACTGGCCTCCTCTGATTTCTGAGAGGGTTCTGGACCCGGAACGAGTCCAATGCAAGTTGACAGACTTCACAAGTCTTCGAAATATTATTCCTCAGACTTCGCGATGTTTTCCTTCACCGCTGAGCAAGTGGTAAATCAGCACAACAATTTTAGAGGTGCATCAAACTCACCATGAAATAGAAGCGCTCCCCGCGGTTTGACCCGCGTAAAACATGCCGACCACGTCACTGAGCCGTATAGCATGGTACCTCCCACATCATGAGCATACACAGTTCGGCCATTACCAGCGTAATTTTCGGTTTTAGAACCTTTCACAATTTTTATTTTAGAAAGAAAGAAAGAGAAGTTTATTTGAAGCACCCACACAATAAATACAGACATGATTGCAAACACGACACGCAAAAATTAAAACAATAAGTAAAATTAAACAGACATTAAAAAAAACAACAATGCCATTATAGAACAATAACAATCAACAGTAAAAAAGAAAAAAAAAATACAAAACTTAAACGATGCACTGTATAATGTCACTAGGACAACTATATGGCAAATATCTGAATTAAACACTATTGGAAAAAATGAAACAAACAGAAAAAAAGACTACCTACCTATCTATGTACATGGTGGAATGCTTCAAAAAGTAATGCCACTCAGGATGTGCTGGGATGTGTTGAACTAACACAACCTCGCCCTGATTTTCAGTGACATCCTAATACGGAGAATTATATATCATAAATAATATAGCTAGTTCAAATGAACAAACTCACCAGCTTCATTAAGCACTGTATATGTAAAAAAAAACACTCACCATTGTTGGACCTCTGAGATGACCCCAAAGGTTGTGGAGCGGCAAGTAGCTGTCCCAGTCCGAATCGCGAAGTTTTACGCTTTAGTAGTGGGGCGGAGTACTGGCGCGAGTACACTTTTTCGCGTTCTGCGTGAACAGAAACGGTGGTTTCGTTACTTACAGCCAGTATGCTAGGCGCTGATGATATGTATCAAGCCAATTTTCAACCACCGTGACATCTTTAGAATTCTGCCGTAAGCTATCATCTGCGCAGGAGATTATATAGTGGCACAAGTTTGGTAGCGGCTTAAGATAATCCACCACACCATCTCATCCCGTGGGTGTCGTAAAAGTCGACAAAGGGTACATTAAAACCAGAAAATGGGCAGCAGCATCTACCTGGAACATCTGAATAAAAAAACTGTGGTTTCCAACCCGCCTGTCAAGCGTGGCAACTATGTCAAAATCCCCCAAAATCAACAAACTTTTGTGGCAATCTATGGGGGAGGCCTATGTACAGCAGTGGACTAGTGAAAGGCTGAAATGGTGATGATGATGATGACAAGTGTACGCACAATCATTGAGTAACTCGCTCGTCCTAACCTTTCCACGCCCGATGTAATGTTGATGCGATAAGATCGGTGGGTAGCCAGGATGCAGTCAGTGTCTGGCACACTTAGACAATCACAACATAGCCAGACCGAAAAACCAACAACTTTTGATTGTGCACAAAGGTTGGCTAAGACTTGGATGGGAACCCAGGACCCGCTGATCAGAAGTCATTGGAGCTCAGATGGGTTTTTACATTACGTAGGTAGCTCCGTCGGTGCGAACCACTTCTGTGCATCGGTCATATATACGCTGCATCAGTAAACATCAACTAGTTGGCGTAAGTTAGGCAGCGTGTCGGTGTAACCACATGGTTTGTGTGTGTCTGTCTGTTAGACGTCGAGCGTTTGAATGGCAGCAATAGGGCAGCAATCGGAATGTTGGTGTCGAAATGTCGATGCATGTTTGTCGATGTCGAGGTCACCTCTTAGAACGTCGGTGTGTTTGTGTCGAAGAATACTTCATCAATACATGACCAGAAACATTGTGGGAGGGGCAGGAAGAGATGGGGTGACCATACAGGAGCTGAAACGAGCCATTAGCCGCTTGAGAGCCCGGAACTAAAGACCCGAAAAAATACCGGGTCGGCTCTGGGTGTTGAGTCTGGCTGTTTTTGGGTACAGGCTGAGATAGCTGTTTACCAGCTGCCTTCGTAGTGCCACAGGAGGCGCTGAGCGTGTTGACGTGCGCATATGTCGGTGTGTCGGTGTGTAGGTGTGTCGGTGAGTCGGTGTGTCGGTGTGTGGGTGTGTCGGTGTGTCGGTGTGTCGGTGTGTCGGTGTGTGGGTGAGTGGGTGTGTCGGTGTGTCGGTGTGTCGGTGTGTCGGTGTGTCGGTGTGTCGGTGTGTCGGTGTGTCGGTGTGTCGGTGTGTCGGTGTGTCGGTGTGTCGGTGTGTCGGTGTGTCGGTGTGTCGGTGTGTCGGTGTGTCGGTGTCGGTGTCGGTGTCTGTGTCGGTGTTGCGCACGGACAGAGGCGCGCGTCGGGCCACTTGGCGCCGAAGGAGGCGCTGAGCGTGTTGACGTGCGCGTATGTCGGTGTAAGTGTGTCGGTGTGTCGGTGTCGGTGTCGGTGTCGGTGTCGGTGTCGGTGTCTGTGTCGATGTTGCGCACGGACCGAGGCGCGCGTCGGGCGGCGGCACGGCGGCGGGCGCGGAGACGGTGCGCTTGTAGGGCCACTTGGCGCCGAAGGAGGCGCTGAGCGTGTTGACGTGCGCGTATGTCGGTGTAAGTGTGTCGGTGTGTCGGTGTCGGTGTCGGTGTCGGTGTCGGTGTCGGTGTCGGTGTCGGTGTCGGTGTCGGTGTCGGTGTCGGTGTCGGTGTCGGTGTCTGTGTCGGTGTTGCACACGGACCGAGGCGCGCGTCGGGCGGCGGCACGGCGGCGGGCGCGGAGACAGTGCGCTTGTAGGGCCACTTGGCGCCGAAGGAGGCGCTGAGCGTGTTGACGTGCGCGTCGCGCGCCGACACGCTGAGCGCCTCGTGCGCGCGGCGCACCTTGTACACGAACCACTCGGAGCTGGTGTCGCCGCCCACCAGCTCTGCAACCACCACGACAGTGTGATTAAAACAACTTCTCGCCGCTTCGTTTGTCTGTCGTACATAAGGGTTAATTCACTTTACTTTCATCATCATCATCTTCATCATTTAACCCTATCACAAGTCCACTACTGGACATAGGTTCTTTATTAGATTTAGCCCACCTAAAATAATCCGACCACAGGCACTGTACGGCGTGGTAACGAACCTAAGATTTGACAGTTCGGTCCTTCTCGGTAATATTCGGTTCCCAGTGTGCGGCTCCTTAAGGCCATACCTTAAAGTTTTAACCTCAACTTCTTTACTAAGCGGACTCTCAAAAGCAAAATTATGTGTTAAATCGGACTATTTCTTAACATCAAACGTAATTTTTTTTCATTGTACAAAGTGACGAAACGAGCCGAACGTTTACCTAATGGTAAGTGCAACGTCCGCCCACAACAAGTGTTGTGTCACCCAAAACATTTCTGTGTGACACCACACTGCGCCCGTCACCTTGAGACATCAGTTCTTAAGTCTCAAATGCCCAGTGATTACGCTAGCTCACAGTGCCTTTCAAACCGAAACACAGTAATTCTTACACACTACTGCTTCACGGCAGACTAACTGGCCCTGGGGTGGTACATTGGAATCCTACCACCATTACAAGTTCAAAGACTCTCAAGGTTTTTGAGGTGAAAACTTCTTTAGAATCTTTGTGATTTGAAACCCAATGAAACGACACATAAATCTTTAGAATTTAGATTGCGAGAGAATGAGATACAATACAGTATACTCGGTACAGTGTTTCCTATTATATTTATACTCTCTAGTTTTTTTTTATTGCATAAAGTGATGAAACGAGCAAAACGTTCCCCTGATGGTAAGTGCAACGTCTGCCCATAACAAATGCTGTGCTACCCAGAAAATTTCTGTGTGACACTACACTGTGCCCATCACCCTGAGACACAGGTTCTTAAGTCTCATATGCCCAGTGATTACGCTAGCTCAATCTCAATCTCTAGTTCGTTAAAATCGTCGGATTCTTCGTAGATTTGGCTCTCATTAGCTCGACAACGAGATCAGAAACAATAATCGACGCTGTATTTCAAATATCACTATGATCAAATCGAGACCAACACATTTATTTCGTACTTTAGTTACCATACGTAGAAAAGTAAAAAAAATTTAAAAGTTGTTTATAATATTATAAGAAATACACACTACAATTATCCTACTCCTGATTTAGTTTTCTGAAGTTTTCACTTCTATCGCGTGTTTAAACTGCACACATACTTTTAACGAAAATGGACATAAGATAAGAACAGTTGTATAAAAAAAACTATGAATATTCTAAACCACCTAGGGCGGATTTCACCGTTGAAACTAAACGCGATCAGTTCATGCAAAACGAAGTTTAAGCGTTTAACTGAGTTCAATGCTACAGTTTGCATTTCATCAAGATCAAATGAACGCAGTCAATGATAAACGCGGTTCAAATTCTGAACGCCCAATTTTCGACGTTCAGCTCTTTAAACGCGTTTAGAGAGTCATTGCCAATTGCACAACTATTTAAACACAAAAATTATTTTTAAAACGTATTATTTCTTGTTTGCATACCTATGTAACCTATGCATAAAACAGGCTGTTTGATGTCGCAACATACGAAATAAATCGTCTTTTTGTTTTAGAATGTGACGATATTTCATGTAAAGTTCGTTTTTCTTAACGCGATCAAAATGGTGTCGGTGAAATCGGTTAGACGAAAACCGAGATCAAATGATACATATGAACGCAGTTAAGTAAAACGTGGTTTTATTAAACTTGGTTTCCAAAGCAATCGGTGAAATCGGGTCTAAGATATTAAGAGAAATATTTAAACTGCCGTGGTAGCTCAGGGGCCTGGTGCTCGTCTTTAATTTCATAGTATGCGAGTAACCTGGGTTCGATCCCCGGTGCCAGCACCTCTAAAATTGTTCTACAATTTTAAGTGCTGATTTACCACGTGCTTAGCGATGAAGGAAAACATCGTGAGGAAACCTGCATATCCGAGGAATAGAAATATTTCGGGGACATGTGAAGTCCGCCAACCCGCATTGGAGCAGCGTGGCGGATTCTTCCTAGCTCCTAAACCCTCTCAGAAATGAGAGGCCTGTGCTCAGCAGTGGGACATTTATAGGCTGAAACTTTACTTTTTTTACTTTTATTTAAACTGCCATGAACTAAAATAATGATGACCAAAATGCAAATTAAAGCCGCGCGTAACACGCCCATTCACATAGCCCTATTAAAAAAATCAGATTTTACTCAGTAACCCTAAATATATACGAAATGAAAGTAAAGTCCTCTACCTGCCAATGAAAAACCCGTCCAAATCGATTCAGTCGTTTCGGAGATTAACCCGAACAAATAAACAGACAGAACAAACATTTTAAAAACGCGTGGTTAAGTTTGTGTATCCTGCTAATTACCATATGAGATTAAGAAAAAGTCTTTATTGTGAAATCATAGACAGACACATTATATTTATTTGTATGTAGATATGGTATAAGGCAAAGGTTTAAAAAAATTCTGAAGGAGACTTACCTCTTAAGTTTGAGAAGTCTAGGGTCTTATTGGAGTTAATCTGCGCTTCCAGTAGAAGAGTCTCGAAGCGATTGAGGAAGAACTCCCAGGTGAGGATACGTCGGTCACTCAGTGTGTTGTGCAGCTGGTAGATGGACTGGAGCACCATGGGTCTATCCACTATGACCAGGTCGAACTGCGTCTCCAGGCAGTAGAGCAATAACTGGATAATGGAAAATGATATCATTCTAGTGAGCAAGTAACAAAATAATTTATGGAATATAAGATTAAAAAGAGGATAGCGAATGTGCCCTGCACTGTGACCTGTATATTGATGATGTCCTCAGAGTACTGTCGGATTCTATCAACTGCGAAAGAGATATTATAGTGCCACAAGGGCTGAGTGCCCTCACTCACTCACTCAACTCACTCACTAACCTACCAGCGTCCGATATAGCGCTCATGCAATAAGATTGGATTGAGGCTAGAATGCAGGGGCAGAGATACGAGAACGATCAAATCTTAACTAGACCAGAAAATCAACAATCTATTTTTTTTTGATCTAGGTTAGTACCACCCCAGAGCCATATGTGTTACTGTGTTTACTGGTGGTAGGCCAGTTATTCTGCCGTGAACCAGTAGTGTCCAAACATTAGTGTTCCGGTCTGAAGGGCACTGAGAGCTAGTGTAATCACTGAAAATATCCTCCATCCTCCTGGAACATCTAAATAAATAAACTGTGGATGCCAACCCTCTAAAATGAGAGCTATAAACTTTTGTGGCTATCGATGGAGGAGGCCTATGTTCAGCAGTGGATTTTTGATAGGCTGAATGATGTTAATGATGAATGCTGCTGTAAACTTTTTTGGTGCTGCAATCCTACACTGCGTTATAATTTTAAAAATATACTCTTAATGTCAAATGTTCATCCACCCAGCAAACAAATAAAATGTGTCTCTTTCTCTTTCCTTCCTATTATATACCTCAATAGCGGTGTCGTGTATGGTGCCGATGTACAGCGTCGCCCTCTGCGCGACATACACATTGATGTCGTCCATGCTGGATATCAGATAGCAGAAGGCGGTGGCCAAAGCGGTTTGTAGCGGGAGGCTCGTCTTTACGGGCGATCCGTCCATGAATCTGGAACGTGCACCAATCATTACCAGACTGTTCACACGATCGTACATACAATAGGTAGGCAGATACCACCTCCGTAGCCCACGTATTGCTCACGCAGGAAACGAGACGTGACGGGTGGTGCACCACGTCGCCGTCATTTTAGTACAAATCGAAATTCTTGCTCCCCGGTGCATCACGACAACCACTGGCTTGGCGGAGAGGAAGGGAAAGGGATTATTATTATATATGGATCCATGGCCAAAAATAAAATTCCGCCAGCCCGCATTGGAGCAGCATGGCGGACACTTGGCTCCAAAACCCTCTCAGAAATGAGAGAGGGCCTGTCCTTAGCCGTGGGACCATTGTGGGCTACTACATCACGTTTTACATCAGAATAAGGGTTATTATAATATAAAGAATACATAGATGATAATAACCACTGGGAACGAGGTGACAAGCTTTTTCTAGATAAGAATTTCTCGTGTAATATATTTAAAAAAGAGAATACTGCGGAGTTTCTTCGCCTGTCTCGTCTCCGTACAGAGGAGCCTCGTTAAGAAACGGTGATGGATTGTGAAAAAGGACATTCGACAAACGAAATCTGAAATTCTTACGTCAGACCGTGTGGTGGCGCCTTAAGAGAATCTGTCACCCCATCTCATCCCGTGGGTGTTGTAAAAGTCGACAGAGGGAAAATGATAACCAGAATATGGGCAGAAGCATCTTCCTGGAACATCTGAATAATAAACAAAAATAAATAACGGTTGCCAACCCGCCCGCCAAGAGTTGCAACTATGGCAAAATCCCCCAAAATACTACAAACTTCAAAGGCAGTCAATTGACTCCCCAATTGGGGAGGCCTATGTTCTGCAGTGGAGTAGTGATAGGCTGATATGACGATGATGAGGTGATGGATGGATACGGCAAGGCTCGTCACGCACCTGATGATGAGCGTGACGCGCTCGACTGCAGTGAAGCGGCGGCGCGCGTCGGGGTGGTGGAAGTTCTCCCGCAGCAGCGCGCACAGCACGTCAGCGCCGCCCGCCAGCGTCACGCAGTGCAGCAGCACCGGCACCGCCACCGAGCTGATGTGCGACTGCGACGCGTCGCACACGCTCCACAGGCTACGCAGTTGGACGGTCTGGCTGTGCTGTGCTCGTCCCCGTGCCACTCACTGCGGCCTAACCTACCTGCGATCTTGTCGCACGAGCGTTACATAAGGCGTGGGTAGGTTAGGACGGGAAAGTGCCTGTGTGTTTGCGCGTACATTGTGTTACTACGAGTATAATATCACTTGCACGGTAGACAGCTTTCGATAATGTTCGATGGCTGTCGCCGTGGACAAAAGCCGGCCAAGAAACATCACAGGGGACGCCAAAACAACTTTATAAAAACTGGCAGACTAGAAGAAATATTTCAAATTTGTTTTTGTAAAATTAAAATAGTTTTTTTTTTATTGGATAAAGTGATGAAACGAGCAAAACGTTCACCTGATGGTAAGTGCAACGTCTGCCCATAACAAATGCAATATTACCCAGGAAATTTCTGTGTAACACCACACTGTGCCCATCACCCTGAGACATAAGGTCTTAAGTCTCATATGCCCAGTGATTACGCTAGCTCACAGTGCCCTTCAAACCGAAACACAGTAATGTTTGCACACTACTGCTTCACGGCAGAATAACTGGCCCTGGGGTTGGTACCTACCTAGACGGATTCCTGCATAGGAATCCTACCAGCAGTACAAGTGGGCAAGCAAATGAACACAAGACTAAACCTATCCACGCTGTGCATATCATATGCAAGAAAATGCTTATGAAATACACATTTTTTTTTATTTATTGGATAAAGTGACGGGGCGAGCAAAACGTACCTGATGTTAAGTGCAACGCCCGCCCATAACAAATGCTGTGTCACCCAGAATACTTCTGTGTCGCACCACACTACGCCCGTCACCCTGATACATCATTTTTTTAGTCTCATATAGCCAGTGATTACACTAGCTCTCACTGCCCTTCGGAAGGAAACACGGTAATGTTTGCACACTACTGCTCCACGGCAGAATTGGCATGCAGTGTCGACGTCGACGAATTCCTGCATAGGAATCCAACCACCATTAGTAATTTACACGTTTTCATAGATTTATTACCTTAAATATGACACAACGTTAAGTAGATATTTTAGTTTTAGCTAACGATGACTCTGTTGACTAAGAGATTGGCTTCTGCGTTATGGACGTGGCTTCGATTTCTTATTAAGCATGTGCTATTTATGTCATTAAACGCATGCATGGCACAAGAGAAATCTTAGTGTGTGCCTTTTTTATAGATAAAAGCTGATAGATAGACTAAAGTACCATTGGTCAAACAAGTTTTACAGCATCTATCTTCTGATCGACGTCTTTGATTTGCAAAACATATTGTCAGGTTAACTAAGAAAGCAGAAAATATATTGCAGTTAATTAATAGAATCCGACGTTACTTTGCGAAAATCCATTATAATGAAGAAAAGGAAGTTTACTTGCTAAATATAAAATGATGTAAATGACTTAGTTTTTGAAGAGTACCGCCCGCCCTCATACAGTACCGTGCACATGCAAACTAACACCGCTACGTTAGGTCAGCAAATAAATTTCCTTTTCTTCATTAATACTAAAAAAAATGTCCCCACCGAAATGGATGATTCAAGAATTCTGGGAAATATCACTTATATTAAAACTTAACTTCTCTTATAACAACGTACTTGTCAATAAGCAGGTTCTCCTGACACCATATGAGGAAGCCACGGTGCTCTGCCAGGGCGTCGGTGTTTAACACAAGCACTTGCAAACACTGCAGCAAGTGGTACAAGACGTCCGGCCGGCTCGTGTTCTTCAATTCCTTCAAAAAATTCACATAGTTTCAAAGAAGTTTATATCTTAATTAAAAGATTAAACGTTACTAGTTATTTTTCGTAAAAAGAACATGTAAATAATATTGGTTCTGATAGACAATTTTCCGAAGTCCATTACTAGGTGTACATGGTCTTCTTTTCGCTTCCGGTTGACAGATAGTGTTGATTTCCGTCAACTATCTACAGATGTACAGTCAAACTGAACTAACTTACACAAACCGCAAGCCAGCGTCGTTCTTCAATCCATTGACATTGACATTTATAAAAAAAATAAAGGAACGGGCTTTAAAAAAGTCAAAACTCTAGTTTAACTTCTAAATGTAATTTCGAAAAATACAGTTTATTCATAACTTCCTTTACGTATAGTAATAATAGCGGCTGAAGAGAATCCACCACCCCATCTCAACCCGTGGGTGTCGTAAAAGTCGACAGAGGGAAAAAGAAAAACAGGAGATGGGCAGCAGCATCTTCCTGTAACATCCGAATAAATAACTGCGGTTGCCAACCCGCCTGCCAAGCATGGCAACTATGGCAAAATCCCCCCAAAATTGGAGCTACAAATTTTGTGGCAATCTGTGCGGGAGGCCTATGTTCAGCAGTGAAATAGTGATAATGTGAAATGATGATGTTGAATAGGTTAACAACGTAACAGTATATATTAGTTACATCGTTCTGTTCAAGAAATCAGAAGCAGCCACCAAAAGAGCTTTCCGATCATCTCCAGAAACCAGTAGCTCTTAAAAGAACTATCCTATTATCTTCAGAAACATGAAAGAGTTCGCCGTCTTCAATCATTCCGAGCTACAAACTTTTGTGGCAATCTATTGGGGAGGCCTATGTTTAGCAGTGGACTTGTGATAGACTGAAATGATGATGATGAAATAATAAAGTAACTACGAGTATGATTACTTTTTTTTATGATGATTCACAGCGTCAAAGGCATTTGCGCCATAGGTTGTACAGGGTGAGCAAACAAATTAACGAAAGAGCAATACCTGTAACAACTGATGAATATACTGAAGCTCTTGTGGTAGCTCGTCTATGCAGAAGTGAAACTTGCCAGCGGATGTCGGCCAGAAGTTCGTCATGTCCTCTTCCACCGATTCGGCCAACGCCTCGTGGTCGCCTAGCAGATTTGGCGTCGAAATCTACATGCGACAAATGCCGTTGAAAATCACTGCTGAGTACAAAAGTAATCCCATTTTGGAGACGGTACTGGGACATTTTTTTTATAGAAGAAAGTGACGAGACGAGCTAATCGTTCATACGATGGTAAGTGTCTTTGTCACCCGGAACACACTGTGCCCGTCACCCTGAAACATGAGTTTTTAAGTCTCACATACCCAGCAATTACACTAGCTATCAATAGCCTGCAGGCGGAAACACAGTAATGTCTGCACACTACTGCTTCTCGGCTGAATAACTGGCCATGCAGTGGTACCTACCTGCAGACGGATTCCTGCATAGAATTCCATCCATCATTGTACTTGATTAAAGTTCATATCACCTTATAACATCGACGCCATGAATAACTCTCTTAAATCTAATTAAGGTAAAGGCACTCTATTCCGAGGGGTTCTAAAAATGGCACCATATTCCGATTTATTTAGAATAACAGCGATCTTAAGAAATTTCCTAGTTATTTTTGTCTGCAAGATACATTATTCGATTAATAATTTATCTGATCATGTTTACATGAGCAAAGGTGTGCTTTAGGGAGTGTACGTTTTAAAATAATCGGTCAGTTTGAGGTTAGTAGCTGACTCAAACGGGCTCTTCATACATTTCGGACATTATGCACGTTAGTACTATGATTTGCGTTTTAGCGTTTTAGATGATAGTTTTATACTGCGGGAGTTTTTGTTTAAGTTGGAATATTGGAAGTGTTATATTTTTAATCGAAAACACTTAACATTTGAGTATTTTCCTCACAAATTGAGGAGAAAATAGGTTCGTAAAATACAGCGGCATTAGGTGCCAAAAATTTTAGATGGTTCCTAAATGCCGATGTGTACCACGGTAATGCAATTTCATAGACGTTATCTTTTTTTTAAATTTTGAAGGCAGTTTGATGATTACGAACTTACTGTTTTAGTTCTAATTACTTAAATAACCCATAAATATAAAAATCTATTTCCGAGGTACAATGTGGCGTCGCGTTTACTAATTATAGAAGGTCAAATATTGTTGATTTAGGTATTATATTAATTCGTTGTATGGAAAAGCTAACTACAGAAAATTAAGTTATTAATGTATTTTGATATAATTCTGAGTGCGTTTTATATATTGTTTCAAAGATATCGCAATTAAACTTTAATTTATTTATATAATATTAAAAAATCTTTCACTTTTTATTACTCGGAATTAGAAAACTTGATTTAGTATTGTAAACCGCTATACCGATGTATTTAAGTCGGAATAAGGTTATATGAGTACCTTATTCCGTGGTATTGACACACGTTAAATACAGAGTGTTCATTATCTTACGCAGCTTGTTAAGAACTTTTGTACGGTTTTAGTATCTGAAAGAATATATTTGCCCTTTACAACAACTTTCATAATCCGATATACTGAGATATACTTATACTTATTCGTATATACTTATACATGTTTATTAATAAAAATCTTACACTTACTTAACTTCATACGTTTAACAAATCAGTTAACTCAAATCAGTTTAACAATATCAGTTTTGATTAATTAATTGATTGATTGATACCTACAAACAAAATACCTCATAGGAATATTCATACTTTTATAATTGTTTTGTATTTTTGATAATGAAGCCAAGAAAAAAGTACACGGAAGAGGATCTCCAAAACGCTATTACAGCTATTAATAAAGGCAGAGTAGCCTTTATAAAGTTTCTCGAAGTTACAACATTCCAGAAAATATGCGAGACAAACGTGATAAAAATAAGAGTAAGGGGTAAAAAAGAGTAGCAAGCGCGTGTAAAACAGAGTTGCTAACGATAACAAAGAATGTTTAACTGTCTTAGTCAACGTTTCTGCTGGTGACAAAACGTCCATTAGCGCAATTTATTTAATTTTCCATCTATATTTAAAATAATGATGTTTACTAATTAAATTACATATTGTGCTGCCATTTTATGAATCATATAAGACTATCTGTCTTGACTATCTATCTGTCTAAGACTGATTTAAAATCCAAATACAATAAATAGACTGGATTTTCGAACATCATGTATCAATGTGCCCACCTCCTTTCCTTTCTATTTTGTACACTTGGAATTAAGAACCAAATGCAACCGAATTAGGATTTTTAAATCGGAATAAGGTGCCTCGGTCTTCATCATATTTTTAAATAATTTAACGTTTTTATCAAACATTTATTGTTAAACTGTGAGTATATTTCAAAAATAAGATAATTTACACCTCCGATAAAAATAGTCACTTCTACAGAAAGGTATAATAAATACTTAATTTTTAATGTTCTTTTGAGTTATGGTAAAAACACCGCGGAATTAGGTGCCTTTACCTTAGCGATAGCTTTTGTAACGTCATTAATGAATCAAAAAAGTAAGAAGAGACATAATAATGCCGACTTTTGGCGCCAACTCGAAAAGTGGCAGTAGTGTTTTTATTACATTTTTTAAATTCTGTTTATATTTGAAAGAAAGAAAGAAAGAAAGAAACACATTTATTCACGGTCTAATTACAAAAGATTCAAAAAGAAAACAAGAAAAAAAATGGAATTACACAGAACATAAAATAGTATTGCCCAAAATTAACAAAAGTTAAAAAATTATATAAAATGTGTCTGTGTAGCAGCATAATACCGTGAAATGGACAGGACTCAGTAAAAATCGAGATACAGAGACTTAAATTGCTCTGATACCGACACTGGTTTTCAGTCCGGCCCGCACTCCGAGGCAACTCGGACGGCTGCATCAGTGCACTTACAATAATACGATGCAATAACGGAACTTAAATAATTTATGTTTTAACTTTTATTTAAATAAGCAGTGGATATCAATAGTCTAATGAAGGTAAGTAAAATTTAAAATTAATGTTTTCTATCTAAATATTGATGTCAGTTTTTACAATCCCGTTTCTGTTTTAGGTTACCAATAGTTATAGCTACTCTGTAGTAGTGAGATGTGTGGAAATCTTTAAAATTTGGAGTTTTGATATTTCATATTGATAGTTTATTATGCAGCAAGTGCTCCTGACAACGTACAGTGATTGGAAAATTCAATTCAAGACCAAAATTGTGCTTTTCGTTTAGTCTCCAACAGTCCAGCAAATCTTCAGTAAAAGTTAACTATCAATTTACTGTCGATCAAAATTTTGAAGTCTTGCTGCTTGAAGATTGTATACTTGGATATGTTACTTGACACTGGAAAATAGTTTATGACTGTTTCCGTTAATAAATAAATAATAATAATAATGCCACTTACATCAGCGGTAGCGGTTGCAACGTCCGTGTCAGTGAGGGTGATGGTGTGAGCAGTGACAAGAGGAGGCTGTTCTGCTGGAGGCAAGCTCACTGCCATATCCAGCTGCTCCGTGATCGTCTCCACCGTTGCAGTCATTATCTATACAATATGCGTATTTGACAGTACGTAGAAAATAAGATTGATTAAATTAAAATAAACTAAGATTATAATGATTTCTTATATTTACGCGAACACTACACATTTAAATGAAACTAATTTTACGGATTTTATCGCGTTTATTTATAACCCGACGTTTCGAGTGCTTTACAGCACCTAAACTAAACTAAGATTAAACTAAACCTAAACTAAGATTATCTTTGAACGATCTCACCTTATTGGGACACAATGTTGTTTATTAAGGTCACGTCCCGTAAAAAATAAATTTTATAAAGATACCATTAGGAATTTTTTTAAATTTGATTTCATTTACAGCATATTTATCTTATTCCAACTGCCTAACAAATGCCTTCATTCAAAAAAGCGAGTCATTTTCGTCAAACGTTGCATTATTTGAATTATCCAATCACAGGGCAAATATCAAAGCGCCGGTTGCAACGTGATTGGTTAATTTTAAAATCGACGCGTTCGACAGAGATGAGTCACATTTTTATAATATTGACCATTCAAATATTTTATTATTTCTATTCGAGAATCACGATTAAGTCGTGTATTAATCAGGTTTATAAATAATTATAACTATTCTAATATTAAGTCTGTTTAAAATATTAGAAAGTAGTTAGACTATTATTCTATATATGACTCAAAATTAATTAATATATTAAAGAAATCTGAAACAAATGTATGAATGTCGAATCTACTTGTACTTGATTTAGTTTCTCGAGCTAAAGTTGAATTTATTAAATCGATTTTTTAACTATTCATTTCCTTAGAGCATTTTAATATTCTTATATGGGTTTTGGAAAATTATTTGAAATAGTAATTAATTGTAGAATGACAATATAAGTTGAGAAACTAGCAGAGAGATAGTATACTGTCATGTACTTAAAAATAGCGGAATAGGAATTCAATAATACATCCTCAGATGTGTTATTATTATTTCAGATTTCTTCAATAACTTTTAGTAATGATTTCTCGAGCTAAACTTGATTTTATTTTATATATTTATTTACTCTTTAATGTATTCACCTTTATGAAAAAGTATTACAAATGGCGGACCTAATGCCTTTTGGCATCCTCTTCCAGTCAACCACGGGCATGGAGAAATAATGTGATAGGTGCTTGAGAAATACTGGATTAGATAAAATTTTAAATACCTACGTACTAATAAATATTGAATAAAACTATATAGATCTAACACAGACAAACACGCAACAGATAAAACAGAAGACACACATGAAATAAGCAAGGGTAAGGTAAGAAAGATAGACAAACATACTTGCGTATCGCCTGACGATTTAGTCAGAGTGGCGTCCGAACCGACGTCGCTTATGAGAGAGAGTTGCATGAAATGAACAAACTATACATCTATTATATAAGGTCATGCCTACTGTGGATATAAACTTCAGGAATTATTAGATCATTTAATAAGAAAACTAGGTAGGAATCAATGTTGGAATTTGTAATGGATATACCTAGGGGATTCATTCTAAAAGCAAAAAAAAATAGTCGAATTCATTATTTTAATTCCAACTATGTTAAAAATTGCTTGAAAGAACTTTACAACAAACAATCGCGATGGTTAGATGCTTAATCAATTATAATAATGACTAAACTAACTATTCGACAATGCTACCTATCCTGAAGCCATATCATTTTATAAGTCATGACCTTATAATACAAAAAACACTAAAGAAAACAAAAGACACGTGCTCGTATGATTTGGCGGGAAAAATAAAGCCGCAAACTACATAAAATATAGTAAAGATTGTAAATCTAATAAATTGGATTATCTTTAAATATTTTTTTTTACTGCTTACTGGCAATATTATGTACGTTCATGTAACTTTTAACAAAATAAACGGTAAACTGTAAATTCCTGGATTCAGTGACAGCCAATGAAAACCTACAACTGTTGTTAAAATAATAATGTCAGAATGCATGTTAATACTAAAATTTAGTAGTTTTTTTTATGTAGAAGAAAGGGCAAACGGGCATGCAGCTCACCTGATGGTAAATAATCACCGCAGCCCATGTATGTGAATGTCGTGCCCATGTACATCTTTACACAAAGGGGTGGTAGGATTAATATCCAGGAGCCATTCTAGGTAGGTGCAGCATTGGCATGGCATTTTCTATAGTTGCGACTTTTGGCAGGCGGTTGACAACCGCAGTTTGTTTATTTTGATGTCCCAGGAAGATGCTGTTGCCCATCTCCTGGGTTTTATCTCCCTCCGTTGACTTTTACGACACCCACGGGACGAGATGTGGTGGTAGATTCTATTACGCCGCTACACACGGCACTCACTTCCAAAAAAGGCTTCACTTTCACTTAAAAAACATCACCTATATCAGTGATGGGGAGCCTATGACCCACGGTTTAGACATTGACCCACGCAGGCTTTTTTAATGACCCACGCGTTTATTTATATAAACTTATTTTTTATCACATACATTACAACTGGCATTACATTTTACAATAAAATGAATGTCAGGGCCGACTGGGTACAGTGTCAACAGGTGCGGTATTTAATTGTATTACTCCATTTACATACATTTTTGACGACGTCCTTCAGTTTTTTTGGTTACATAATAAGTAAAAGTTTTAAAATAAAGGAAACTAACAGTTTAAAGTACTTTAAAAGTAAGAAACAAAAGAAGTTGTTTTTTAACCATCCCCCCCTCCCCCTTTCAAGTAATGCCACTAACTTAATGACCCACTAGCTAATACTAAAAAAATATGATCAAAATTTGACCGACTTCCCAAAAAGGTTCGCCATCGTTAGAATAGAATAGAATAGATTTTTTTTTTTATTCAATATAGATTATTTACATAATACTTATTGAAAGTCATTTTTTCCTTTATTTAACTACACTACTATCTTACTAACCTTTAGTAACTAAACTTTTACTAACTTTACTAACTACTTGCTGACCTTTAGAATAGAAGTTAAATCGCTATGCAAATTAAACTTCGGCAATGCTTCGCGAGGTATTTACAAGCGGTCATTTTTTATTTCCTTCTTGCTGTATTCTTCCTTTTCTTCACCGTTTATACCTAAGTAGAACATGAGTTTCTCCCAAGTTTAACGTAATCGCCACGCTCGGCAGTAAGGATCCACCACATTGGACACTGCGGCCGGTCACCATTTTTTTTTATTGTATATCGTGATGAAACTAGCTAAACCTGATGGTAAGTGCAACGTCTGCCCATAACAAATGCTGTGTCACCCAGAACATTTCTGTGTGACACCACACTGTGTCCATCACCGCGAGACATCAGTTCTTAAGCCTCATATGCCCAGTGATTACGCTAGCTCACAGTGCCCTTCAAACCGAAACACAGTAATGTTTGCACACTACTGCTTCACGGCAGAATAACTGGCCCTGGGGTGGCACCTACCTAGACGGATTCCTGAATGGTTATGCCGCCAATCGGCAAATTAGATTTTCCGAGTGTTTCCCTTAGTCGACCTTCATAACATCCACGGGATGAAACGTGTTGGTAGGTCTATTACAGCATTTTTCTCTTTAACTTACATTTAAAGACAGACATTTAACATTTAACATTAGGTTCTCAAAAAAAAAAATGAGGCCGATTAAAAAGTTCATCGTCGTCATTTCAGCCTATCACTAGTCCACTGCTGAAAATAGGCCTCCTCCATAGATTGCCACAAAAGTTTGTAGCAGTCAAAGTTTTGGTGGGGTTTGCCGAGTGGTAACGGCTTAAGAGAATCTACCACCCCATCTCATCACGTGGGTGTCGTAAAAGTCGATAGAGGGTAATTTACAACCAGGAGATGGGCAGCAGCATCTCCCAGGAACATCTCAATAAAAAAACTGCGGTTGCTGAACCACTGCTGAACATAGGCCTCCCCATAGATTGCCACAAAAGTTTGTAGCTCTCGTTTTGGGGGGATTTTTCGCATAGTTGCCACGCTTGGCAGACGGGTTGGCAACCGCAGTTTATTTATTCGGATGTTCCAGCAAGATGCTGCTGCCCATCTCCTGGTTTTCATTTTCCCATCTGTCGACTTTTACGACACCCACGGGATGAGATGGAATTAGATTTCTATAATAACAAGTCTTCATCAGCTGTCATTGGTTCTACCGAGCTCATTACAATTCGTCATATTACCAGAAAGCAAGCGTTTAATAAAACATTATATACTGTGATTAATACTTTAAGACTCGTAAACGCTGACGCATTTACATCAAAATGATTGAAAATATGCCGATTCAACAGGGCTGTCAATTGCTATAATTAATAATGATAAATATACTGATATAGGACGTTTACGAGTCTCATCACTAATGTCTATGTTATTAATATCTAGGTTATTTAACATCTATGTTGTTTAATTGATATCGTTTAGTAATATTTTAATAATTGGAACAGACCAAAAGCGCTCGCTATGAGATTGTTCCCATACTAATTTCTATTGCAGTTTAAAATTAAATATCACGATGTAAACAAGACAATAATGGAAACAATCATTTTACAACATGCAGACCTTGAAGGTTAACAATACGCAAGTTCAATTCGAAACGCATATTTACACGCAAATTGTAATTGGAATCTATTTACATTTACACCTTTCAGAGGAATTTATATATACAATTTAAACTCGTATCAAATGTCAACAGTACGAAAAAAATCAGATCTTGACAGATTAAAAACGACTCCGACTTTTTGGCGCCAAGTCGAAAAACGGCGGTAGTGTTTTTATTAAATTTGTGTATATTTTAAGTGAAGTGCTCGAGAAAGTGTACAGTGATTGGAAAATTCAGTTCGAGACCAAAATTGTACTTTTCGTTTCGTCTCCATCAGTTTAGCAAATCTTCAGTGAAAGTCAACTATCATTTTACTGTCGATCGAAATGATGTCTACAACAAAGATTGAATTATTACTCGACATTGGCAAAAACGGCACGATTTGGTAGCCAATTGCCAGGATCAAAAAAGAACAAGAAAAGTGACTCCCGCCAAATCAAACGAACGTCGAGCACACAGAGTTGGTATCTCAGCGGACATACATGCGGCATGTGCACCAACACTCCGCCCACCGAGCTCTTGTCGCCGAGCGGATGCGCGATCGACATTAGGGCGTCCACGGACGCAGCGGGCGTGCCGCCGGACTTGCTCCTCTCATCTTCCGATTGATTTTTCTTCATTTGTGTCTCGCACCAAGTCTCCTCTATCGATGGCTGCGAGAAAGATGCACACTTAATTATAAACATAAAAAAAGTAAAGTAAAGTTTCAGCCTATAAATGTCCCACTGCTGAGCACAGGCCTTCTCTCATTTCTGAGAGGGTTTTGGAGCTAGGCAGAATCCGTCACGCTGCTCCAATGCGGGTTGGCGGACTGCACATGTCTTCGAAATATTTTTTTTATTTCTCAGACGTGCAAAATTCCTCACGATGTTTTCCTTCACCGCCGAGCACGTGGTAAATCAGCACTCAAAATTGCAATTAACAATTTTAGTGGTGCCGGCACCGGGAATCGAACCCAGGTCACTCGCGTACTATGAAATTTAAAGCAAGCGCCTAGCCCCTGAGCTACCACGGCTCTATACAAAAATAAACATAATTACGAATTAAACGGTATACACTCAAAGACCAAAGTGTCAAAAGTAGTCAACAAGAGTCAGTGTTGACAATGGTAACTGTTGGTATGTTTTTTTTCTTTTAGGAGAGGGGGCAAACGAGCAAGTGGCTCACCTGATGGTAAGTGATCACCACCGCCCATAAACATCCGCAATAACAGAGGAATCGCGAGTGCGTTGCCGGCCTTTGAGGAAAGAATAGGCTCTTTTCTGGAAGGTCCCTAAGTCGTATCGTTCCGGAGAAACCGCCGGCGGCAGCCGATTCCATAAAGTGGTCGTGCGTGGCAGAAAATTCTGCGAAAAACGCACTGTGGTGGAATGCAAACCATCCGGGTGGCGACGATGGAATTTTGTGATGCCCACTGCAATTTTGTTTTGTATTTATACCACCACCACTACCATCAACCTTAATATAGTTAACTGCTGAACATATGCTTCTCCGGAGACCACTCTTACTTGCTGGAGAGATTGGCGAACTCTGTACCAGACATCTAGGACCCTGCAGCCTGTTACTGGTTTACATACTTAAGTCTTGTGTACTGAGAAACATTCCTCTATATTTGGAGACCAACCGTATGGTCACGGATTCTCCTACAATGCTAGTTTTTAGTGGTGGTGCGGTGGTATGCAGGAAACCGTCTAGTTAGGCTCCACTCGTAGGGTCAGTTATTTTTCCGTGAAGCAATACGGTATACACATTAATGTTTCCTTCTGAAGGGCAATGAGAGCTGGTGCAATCACTGGGCATATGAGACTTGAGAACCGATGTCTCAGGGTGAAGGGCGCAGTGTGATGCCACACGGAAATTTTCTGGGTGACACAGCATTTGTTATCGGCGTTCTTTGTCTATGAGAATCTACCGCCCCATCTCATCATGTGGGTGTTGTAAAAGTCAAACCAGAACATGGGCAGCAGCATCTGCTTGGAACATCTGGACAAATAAACCGAGCTCGTCAAACCGCCTGCAGAGTAGACAACTATGGCAGGATCCGTCGAAAACGAGCGACAAACTTTTGTACCAATCTGTTGGGGTAGCCTTTCAGCAGTGGACTAGTGATAGGCTGAAATGATGAATGAAATGATGTTGCACTTACCATCGGGTGAACCGTCATCGCTCGTCTCGACACTTTCTCCTATAGAATAAGGCACACAGGCAGCCGTGAGACAAGCGCACTCACCTCGTGCAGCGCGCGCGGCGACACGAGCGCGCGCACGAGGCGCACGCCCAGCTGCTGGCACAGCGCCGCCGCCGAGCAGTACGAGCACGCGCCGCCCGCCAGGCACGTCGCTGCAGCCGCCCGTTCGTTAATACAACCACAACCTCACTGACGGCTCAATAATCTAGTGCTGAACACTAACTCCTGCCGTGTGGTAGCGGCTTAAGAGAATCTACCCCCCATATCATCCCGTGGGTGTCGTAAAAGTCGACAGAGGGGAAAATAAAACCCGAAGATGGGCAGCAGCATCTTCCAGGAACATCTCAATAAATAAACTGCGGTGGCCAACCCGCTTGCCAAGCGTGGCAACTATGGCAAAATCGCCCCAAAATGAGAACTACAAACTGTTGTGGCCATCTATGGGGGAGGCCTATGTTCAGCAGTGGACTAGTGATAGGCTGAAACGATGACGATGTCGAACGCTAGCTACCCTTTTAGACTGTCACCAATACGTCCCAATACAGTAGCAGATCAGCATCTACTATCATCATCATTTCACCCTTTAACTTAATTCTTACGTTCCATTTCCAATACATGTGAAGCATACACTATCGTCATTGATGCTAACGATACATAGAAGATCTAAAGACTATAAAGACGAGCAGTCCTACCCAGATCTGGTGGGTAGCTACCCTTTTCCCTCTGGCACCTTCGCCTGCCATACGCTCAAGCATTAATGATGTAACATTTGAAACAAAATTACTCACCATGCTCTATTGTATTCATCTGATTGGATTTGAGCATAAGACGGAGCAGCTTGGTGGCTTCGCTGCTCACGTTCTGGATGTTGATGCGGCTGTGTTGCAGCTCCAGCTGGAAACCAATACGGTACACATTAATTTATCATCAGCCGCCCCTGACGATGACCTCTTACTAGCATATTTGAATTACGGCTACCTCTTTCGGCGCATCTCTTCTCCTACTTTTTTTATTGGAGAAAGTGACGAAACGAGCAAAACGTTCACCTGGTGATAAGTGCAACGTCTACCGATAACAAATACTGTGTGAGCCAGAACATTTCTGTGTTACACCACACTGCGCCCGTCATCTTGTTCTTAAGACATCAGTTCTTAAGTCTCATATGCCCAGTGATTACACTAGCTCTCAGTGCCCTTCATACCGAAACACAGTAATGTTCGCACACTACTGCTTCACGGCAGAATAACTGGCCCTGGGGTAGGGCTAGACGGATTCCTGCATAGTAATACTACCATCAGCGTTAATCCTTGTCGATTTCAACCACGGCGACAACTTCCGAATACTGTCGGAAGCTATTAACTGCGTAGGAGGTATTATAATGCCACAAGAGTACGAGCAAATACAGAGGCACTCATTTGCATACACGCCTGATGTCTGAATGAACTCTGATGCGATCACATAACAGGTAGGCTGGGATGCAACATCAGAAGACACGTGGACAGTAACAGAGAACCAGACCCTAAAACCAACAGTTTGTATTTTTGAACAAGTGTGGGCTCCGGCTGGGATTCAAACCCAGGTCCCGCGGCGTAGAAGTTAGGCACTCAGAGCTCTAGGCTACGTTGTTGTCAGGAATAAAATAACCAGACGCTGTCACCTGTGCTCTACCTCTCCCAACGGTCATTACCCTGGCGACTAAGTGACATGGCCGCCCATATTTCGCAGTCATCAGATGTTAACGGAAACTCGTTAATTGCTATTCTATATCCTGGACAGATGTCACAGAAAATTAATAAAACGAATCTTTAAATTTATACCAGCCCCGGCTTCGCACGGGTGCATTTTATGAAAAAAATGAGAAGGGCGCTTAAATAATATTAAGTACTGAATACATGACAGTAGAACTGTCGAGCTGAACGTCGCTTTCTTTATTGAGATTTTGATAAAAAATTACTATCCAAATTTCGGACTCTACCGGAGGATATTGCTAAAAATCAGCCAAATTGGTCGAGCCGTTCTCAAGAGAGGATCTTTCATGCATGCGGCAATTGATTTTTATTTTTAAATAGAAGAAGACAGACGAAGATATTAGAAGAAGAGAGAAGAAAAATATGGAAGAAGAAAGAGATTACCTGTTTCAATAAGATATCCAGCATCAATATGCAGCACGTCAAGTTTTGAGGTTTCATTTCATCGTCCTTCTGCTTCTCTTTATCCGTCTCTTCCGGGGAACCATTTGTCTCGGTGTCTTTAGACTTGGTGCTTTCTGAGAAATTAGAATAATAACATATCATATCTTAGAAAGAAAAAAAAAGCACAAGCTAGTGAATATCTCGAGATTAAGTCCAAATTTATTGATATAGTAAACGAAAAGCAATTCTTAGTTTCATGCGTACATTTACTGGTGGAAGGATTTCCATTCAGGAATCCGCCTAGGTAGGTACCACCGTAGTGCCTGTTATTCTGTCGTCAAGCAGTGGAGTCCCAACACCACTGTTCGGTTTAAGGGCACAGAAACTAGCATTATTATTTCCTCATTTAAGACTCGGACCAAAACGAATTTTTCAACTACCAAAATGGCGGCGACGTGGTTTGCCACCAGTCACCGCTCGTTTCCCGCGAAGGGGATAAAAGCGGGTTTCGATTGTGGTCTCTGCCTACACCTTATATGGGAAAAAGGCGTGACTGTATGTACTAATATAAATTAAAAAATCTATTAAGTCGACGTGATTATTGTCTTGGGCCCATATAACGTTTTCATGGGGTAATTGTTTTCAAAAATACTTACATATATACAGACACGCCTTTTTCCCATAAGGGGTGGGCAGAGACCGCACACGTAAACCACTTTTCGCCCCCGCGAGAAACGAGACGTGGCGTTCGGTAAACCACATCTCCGCCATTTTGATACGAGTCAAAAATTCTTACTCCCCATTGTGTTTCCACGAACAGTATAGCGACAGTATTGGATACGATAGTAGTAGATGTAACGCTCACGTGATAAAATCGGAGATAGGCTAGAACGCAGAGTCAGAGACACAGGGACAATCACGACACAACCAGACCCGAAAACCAACAACAAATTTTTAACCAACAATTTGTGTTTTTGCTCAATGGTTGCCTCCGGCTGGACTGAACCCAGGAGTTGGCTCTGGCTGGCAACACGCAGCGTGGTAGTCAGGTACTCAAATATCGCCACCGGGAACTGCCTCCAGATACCCTCCATCACTACAACAAAACCACTAGGTACACAACAACGAAGTCGAGGACACGCCACGTTAATATAATTAATTTTGGTGCAAAGTTACCAGGTACCGTGGCAGCTCAGGGGCCGGAAGCTCGCTTTAAAATTCATAGTACGCGAGGGACCTGAGTTCGATCCCAGGTGCCGGCACCTCTACAATTGTTCTTCCATTTTAAATGCCGATTTACCAAGTCCCCAGCGGTGAAGGAAAACATCGTGATAAAAACTGCATGTTCGATTAAAAATATTTCGAAGTGGCGGACTCTTTCCAGCTTCAAAACCCTCTCAGAAATGTAAGGAGGCTTGTGTTCAGCAGTGGGACATTTATGGGCTTATTCTTTTACTAATTACCTGGCGCCTTAACGATGTTCTCGGGCATGTTGACCACACAGCTACTGAACAGGTCAAACAGCTGCGACAGAGGTATTTTCACTTCCAGTAAAGAAATCGTCTGCAACAATTTTAGCATATGCTGTGACATTTACGTTAGATATTAGCGTTGGATCTACTGGTGGGAGGATTCCTGTCCAGGACTCCATCTGACGTACACTGGTGGTAGGATTCCTATGCAGGAATCCGTCTAGGTAAGTACCACTCCAGCGCCAGTTATTCTGCCGTGAAACAGTAGTGTGCAAGCATTACTGCGTTTCGGTTTGAAGGGCACTGAGAGAGCTAGCGTAATCACTGGGCATTTGAGGCTTAAGAACTGTCTCAGGGTGGCGGGCGCATTGTGGTGTCACACAGAAATATTCTGAGTGACACAGTATTTGTTGTGGGCGGACGTTGCACTTACCATCAGGTGAACGTTTTTGGTAGTTTCGTCAATTTCTACAATAAAAAAAAACATTATATTTTCATAAATATCCAACGACGGAGGTGTCAAAATATTAGTATCCTTGAATAGTTTTCGTAGCGACTCGCGAGGATCCAAGTTAAAGATTGCCCAAAATGCCCGTTTTTGCAAAATGAATATTGTTTCCAATCCACACAGTAATATGCCATAGGACATAATACTGCGGAAGTATGTAAAATAGACTAATTTAGCTGTAGCCGGATGAGTCAGCTTTCTGATCCTTCTGATAGCAAAGTGGCAGAACTTAATTTCGAAGCCATTTTTTCAAAATATACTCCTCAATCTTTTGCTTGGAATCAATGGCGGTTCCAAGAAATACAGTTCATTTCCAAAAGAAATGTTACCAACACAGTGCCAGTTCTGCCGTAATGTTGTAGTGTGCGAACACTACTGTGTTTCGGTTTGAAGGGCACTGAGAGCTACTGTAATTACTGGGCATATGAGACTTATGAATTGATGTCTCACGGTGACAGGCGTAGTGTGATAACACAGAAATCTTCTGAGAACCACAGCACTTGTTTTGGCAGGCATTGCACTTGCCATCAGGTGAACGATTTGCTCGTCTCGTCAATTTATTCCAATAAAACAAATACCACCACCAGCAATGGATTGATGATCATAAAAATTATGAAGAGGTATCCACACGACCGCAGGGGCTCGTGATTGTAAATCTTTAGTGACTGTGATGATAAAGTGCTTGATGATAACGTGACTGCAACATGACTGCTACGTGACTGCCACGTGACTTTCACGTGACGGTAACGTGACGGCAACGTGACGGCAACGTGACGGTAATGCGACGGCAACGTGACGGTAATGTGACGGCAACGTGACGACACCGTGACTGCGGCAGTCTAACTGTGTAAATGATAATCTTAGTAATGTCAATTTTGTTTGGCAGATTTGAGTACATCATGCGGCTTCCGGCGGCGTCGTGTGACGGTTCGTCCACTTCCGTTTAACATGGTTGTAACGCCGGTAGCTCAGTGGTGAGATAATAAAATAGCGGACTGTATAAATGACATTATATTTTAAGCTGCACAACGGTTGTCAGTTAGGCTAACTGTAACAACAAGTAATTATGCGTGTGAATGCGAGTGGCTTATTATTAGGCGTAAACAGCTGACTGGCCCGCCGCGACGACCCGCTCGGATCAAAGCCGGTGGATGCGCCGCGTGTGCCCCGCACCTCACGTCCCTCGCCTCGCCTGTGCTGTTGAGTTAGACGACTCAACAATGGTTGACGAGGGCGAATATAACAAACAAATAATGATTAGGAGAGTAACATTTATTACGTAATTAGTATTAATTTAATTATCTAAATGAAAATCAAATCTAAAACAAATTAATTTTGGAGGCTAGAATGCGTGAAATTATACTCTCCATATTTTTGTCTATGTTGCCTATTCACAGTACTGCCAATGTTGCCTTTGCTTTTTTTATCACAGCTAATAGTCACTCACCGATCACTGTTTCTGTAACTAAATTTTGTAATAAAACATAAGTATGTGCTTTTGTGGAACAGTTAAAACAGTTCGCAGCTAAACCGAAGTACGCGGTCAGTGTCTGTCTTGCTGAAAATCAGTGCCGGGGTTTCTTATAAAACAGCCGCGGCCATCGTTGAGCGAGAACTTATTTTTTTATTTATTTATTAATGGAAAGAGTCATAAACTATTTTCCAGTGTCAAGTAACATATTCAAGTATACAATCTTCTAGCATCAACACTTCAAAATTTTGATCGACAGTAAAATGATAGTTGACTTCTACTGAAGATTTGTTGGTTGTGGACTAATGGAGACAAAACAAAAAGAACTATTTTGGTCTTGAATTGAATTTTCCAACCACTGTACACTTTCAGGACAACTTGCTGCATAATAAACTATCAATATTAAACATCAAAACTCCAAATATACACAGAAATTACAAAATGAAATAAAAACACTACTGCTTCTTTTCGAGTTGGCGCCAAAAGTCCGAGCGAGAACTTTTTCGCGGCAATTTTACATACAGCACAGATAAAACAACACCTCAGTATAGTCCTTCGTTGTTTTTTTTCTGGTATGTTGTTGATGTTTAAATTATTGTTTAAGTTTTCAGGTCAATAGTTATTTATTCTGAAAATTGTATGTTTATTATTATTATGTAAAGTTTAAATTTATATATTTTAGATGAAAGCAGTTTGTAGAGCTAGGGTTGGCCTAGTTCTACAAACTGTTTTTGGAATTGATATATTTTTTTAAACGCGACGCGCGGCGCAGAATTCAGGAGCTTAACCACTGCCCCAACCGAGCCGACTGTTGCGTATAGTGTCGCGCTGTAACTACAAGCGTAATGTTAACGAACAACTTACCTGGAACCATTCGAGCACAGGCAGCACAGTTTCAGGGCGCGGCTTGTCCGTCACCTTGAGCACTGCAAAGTTATACAGGTTGCGCTCGTCCACACCCACCATGCTGCCGTCCGGTTCCAGGATTTTACCCAAAGGAACCTTCAGTTCCATGAGCTCCTAAAAAAGAAACGATTAAATCACCCTGTAAAGCAAACACAGAAGAATCTTAGGTACAGTGTCTTATATACATAAATACAGTCACGCCTTTTTCCAATAAAAGGGGAGAGGCAACGGCCACTTACGTAGCCAATTTTTCGCCCTCGCGGGAAACGTGACGGGTGCCTAAAGACGTCGCCACCTTTTTGGTATGGGTCAAACATTTACTTGAAATAATTTATTCTTCAGACATGTAGATTTCCTCACGATTGTTTCTATCACTGCTGAGGACGTGATAAATTAGCACTTAAAAATTGCAGAACAATTTTAAAGGTCCTTCCAAGCAACGCCGTAGTCGCCACTATTGACAGGCGGATTGGCGGTCGCAGCGCGAGATACTTGGCAATTTAGACACTGCTGCCCGTCACCAGCCTGGCATGTTCCGAAGGTGCATCATAAGTCGGAGGTCATGAGGTTTCCCTGGCATTTATTAATCTACTAAGTCGACTCTTACGACATCAATAGGATGAAATATGGTGGTAGATACTCTAACAACGCCTGGTCTGGCCGGTCTTTTTATTTATAAATGATAGTACATTAAAAATTTTAATGATTTACTAGTTTACTGGTGGTAGGATTCCTATGCAGTAATCCATTATTCTGCCGTGAAGCAGTAGTGTGCAAGCATTACTGTGTTTCGGTTTGAAGGGCACTGTGAGCTAGCGTAATCACTGGGCATTTAAGACTTAAGAACTGATGTCTCAGAGTGACGGGCGCAGTGTGGTGTCACACAGAAATATTCTAGGTGACACAGTTGTTGTGGGCGGACGTTGCACTTACCATCAGGTGAACGTTTTGCTCGTTTCGTCGCGTTAATAATCAGTAAAACAGCAAAATCGCTGGTGGAGGCAAAATAAGAGTGATTTTTTATGTCCTCCCCTTAAGTAGCGGCGTCCCATGAAACTAACTACAACACCAGATAGCAAATTCGAGGAATCTAAAAGTTTTTCCTGGCTTATCTTTGCTTTGTTATTTATATATTGTTACGGACATTATAGAACGTTATATATTTCTCTTAACGAAGTTTGTGAAGTTTCTAGTGTGTTGTATCTCCGTTTTAACCGATAGAGCGGTTTGTGGCAGTGAAGTTTGAATGTACTAGATGTGTCCTCGGAGTTGCAGTGTTTTTAATCCAAATCTTAACCGACGCGTAACAATAACGTAATCGCCGCGCGGGCCCTGAATTCGAATCTCAGCCGGAGCCACAATTCGTGCAAAAAAAACATATTTTTACTTCCTAGACGGATTCCCATGCAGGAATCCGTCTAGGAAGGTTATTCTACCGTGAAGCAGTAATTACAGTGTTTCGGTCTGAAGGGCACTGAGAGCTAGTGTTATCACTGGGCATATGAGACTTAAGAACTTATGTTTTAGGGTGACAGGCGTTGTGTGGTGCTACACAGAAATATTCTCAGTAACACAGCATCTGTTATGGGCAGACGTTGCACTTACCATCAGGTGAACGTTTTGCTCGTGTCGTCACTTCATTGTGTCGCGATTGTCGGCGTGTCTCTGATGACATCGTAGTATCATCATCATCTTATCGCATGAGTGTTATATCGGACGCGAGTACTTTAGGACGAGTGAGAACTTTTTGGTCAGAGCTCATACACTTATGGCACATAGAATCTCCAGCGCAATCGGCCATGAGGTCATCATCATGAAGACAATCCAAAGCTACTTACTTTTTCCGGTACGTCTGTGCAGATGGCCTCCATCCAGGCAGGCATAATATAGTCCCAGATAGACTGAGTGATGATACCATATGGTATTAAGCAGTATAATCTGGAAACAAATATTATTGAT
Source organism: Luehdorfia chinensis (assembly GCA_019845155.1). Classification (NCBI taxonomy): domain Eukaryota; kingdom Metazoa; phylum Arthropoda; class Insecta; order Lepidoptera; family Papilionidae; genus Luehdorfia; species Luehdorfia chinensis. The sequence goes on from JAHVAK010000696.1 coordinate 1,419,496, forward strand.
TTTTTTTTTTGGATAAAGTGACGAAAGGTATTCTTGAAAATTAGTGTCTTCCTATTTACACACTATAACCATGGGTGACTTTAATACCTGCCTCCTTAAACAAGACCCTAGATCTCATAATCTTCAAAACATTCTAAAATCCAGTAACATATCTATTCTTCCACTTAATGTCACACATCATTTTCCAAATTCTATTCCCTCTCTACTTGACCTTATTATTGTTTCCTCTCTTGATTTTGTAATAAAGCACGGCCAATATTCAGCCGATGCCTTCTCATACCATGGCTTTATTAACGTTTCTTGGCGTGGCGCGCGTGTGGCGGCGGGTGTGGCAGCAGGCACGCAGCAGCACGCAGCAGCACGTAGCAGCACACAGCGCGCTAAGTCTCACCTGTTGAGTCCATCCTTGAGGTGCTGCCGTCTTGGAGGCGAGCGAGTCCCAGTGGCCGGCGTGGCGCGCGTGTGGCGGCGGGTGCGGCAGCAGGCACGCAGCAGCACGCAGCAGCACGCAGCAGCACGCAGCAGCACGCAGCAGCACACAGCGCGCTAAGTCTCACCTGTTGAGCCCATCTTTGAGGTGCTGCGTCTTGGAGGCGAGCGAGTCCCAGTGGCCGGCGTGGCGCGCGTGTGGCGGCGGGTGCGGCAGCAGGCACGCAGCAGCACGCAGCAGCACGCAGCAGCACACAGCGCGCTAAGTCTCACCTGTTGAGCCCATCTTTGAGGTGCTGCGTCTTGGAGGCGAGCGAGTCCCAGTGGCCGGCGTGGCGCGCGTGTGGCGGCGGGTGCGGCAGCAGGCACGCCAGCAGCACGCAGCAGCACGCAGCAGCATGCAGCGCGCTAAGTCTCACCTGTTGAGCCCGTCTTTGAGGTGCTGCGTCTTGGAGGCGAGCGAGTCCCAGTGGCCGGCGTGGCGCGCGTGTGGCGGCGGGTGCGGCAGCAGGCACGCCAGCAGCACGCAGCAGCATGCAGCGCGCTAAGTCTCACCTGTTGAGCCCGTCTTTGAGGTGCTGCGTCTTGGAGGCGAGCGAGTCCCAGTGGCCGGCGTGGCGCGCGTGTGGCGGCGGGTGCGGCAGCAGGCACGCCAGCAGCACGCAGCAGCACGCAGCAGCATGCAGCGCGCTAAGTCTCACCTGTTGAGCCCGTCTTTGAGGTGCTGCGTCTTGGAGGCGAGCGAGTCCCAGTGGCCGGCGTGGCGCGCGTGTGGCGGCGGGTGCGGCAGCAGGCACGCCAGCAGCACGCAGCAGCATGCAGCGCGCTAAGTCTCACCTGTTGAGCCCGTCTTTGAGGTGCTGCGTCTTGGAGGCGAGCGAGTCCCAGTGGCCGGCGTGGCGCGCGTGTGGCGGCGGGTGCGGCAGCAGGCACGCAGCAGCACGCAGCAGCACGCAGCAGCACGCAGCAGCACGCAGCAGCACACAGCGCGCTAAGTCTCACCTGTTGAGCCCATCTTTGAGGTGCTGCGTCTTGGAGGCGAGCGAGTCCCAGTGGCCGGCGTGGCGCGCGTGTGGCGGCGGGTGCGGCAGCAGGCACGCAGCAGCACGCAGCAGCACGCAGCAGCACACAGCGCGCCAAGTCTCACCTGTTGAGCCCATCTTTGAGGTGCTGCGTCTTGGAGGCGAGCGAGTCCCAGTGGCCGGCGTGGCGCGCGTGTGGCGGCGGGTGCGGCAGCAGGCACGCCAGCAGCACGCAGCAGCACGCAGCAGCATGCAGCGCGCTAAGTCTCACCTGTTGAGCCCGTCTTTGAGGTGCTGCGTCTTGGAGGCGAGCGAGTCCCAGTGGCCGGCGTGGCGCGCGTGTGGCGGCGGGTGCGGCAGCAGGCACGCCAGCAGCACGCAGCAGCATGCAGCGCGCTAAGTCTCACCTGTTGAGCCCGTCTTTGAGGTGCTGCGTCTTGGAGGCGAGCGAGTCCCAGTGGCCGGCGTGGCGCGCGTGTGGCGGCGGGTGCGGCAGCAGGCACGCCAGCAGCACGCAGCAGCATGCAGCGCGCTAAGTCTCACCTGTTGAGCCCGTCTTTGAGGTGCTGCGTCTTGGAGGCGAGCGAGTCCCAGTGGCCGGCGTGGCGCGCGTGTGGCGGCGGGTGCGGCAGCAGGCACGCAGCAGCACGCAGCAGCATGCAGCGCGCTAAGTCTCACCTGTTGAGCCCGTCTTTGAGGTGCTGCGTCTTGGAGGCGAGCGAGTCCCAGTGGCCGGCGTGGCGCGCGTGTGGCGGCGGGTGCGGCAGCAGGCACGCCAGCAGCACGCAGCAGCATGCAGCGCGCTAAGTCTCACCTGTTGAGCCCGTCTTTGAGGTGCTGCGTCTTGGAGGCGAGCGAGTCCCAGTGGCCGGCGTGGCGCGCGTGTGGCGGCGGGTGCGGCAGCAGGCACGCCAGCAGCACGCAGCAGCATGCAGCGCGCTAAGTCTCACCTGTTGAGCCCGTCTTTGAGGTGCTGCGTCTTGGAGGCGAGCGAGTCCCAGTGGCCGGCGTGGCGCGCGTGTGGCGGCGGGTGCGGCAGCAGGCACGCCAGCAGCACGCAGCAGCATGCAGCGCGCTAAGTCTCACCTGTTGAGCCCGTCTTTGAGGTGCTGCGTCTTGGAGGCGAGCGAGTCCCAGTGGCCGGCGTGGCGCGCGTGTGGCGGCGGGTGCGGCAGCAGGCACGCCAGCAGCACGCAGCAGCATGCAGCGCGCTAAGTCTCACCTGTTGAGCCCGTCTTTGAGGTGCTGCGTCTTGGAGGCGAGCGAGTCCCAGTGGCCGGCGTGGCGCGCGTGTGGCGGCGGGTGCGGCAGCAGGCACGCCAGCAGCACGCAGCAGCACGCAGCAGCATGCAGCGCGCTAAGTCTCACCTGTTGAGCCCGTCTTTGAGGTGCTGCGTCTTGGAGGCGAGCGAGTCCCAGTGGCCGGCGTGGCGCGCGTGTGGCGGCGGGTGCGGCAGCAGGCACGCCAGCAGCACGCAGCAGCATGCAGCGCGCTAAGTCTCACCTGTTGAGCCCGTCTTTGAGGTGCTGCGTCTTGGAGGCGAGCGAGTCCCAGTGGCCGGCGTGGCGCGCGTGTGGCGGCGGGTGCGGCAGCAGGCACGCCAGCAGCACGCAGCAGCATGCAGCGCGCTAAGTCTCACCTGTTGAGCCCGTCTTTGAGGTGCTGCGTCTTGGAGGCGAGCGAGTCCCAGTGGCCGGCGTGGCGCGCGTGTGGCGGCGGGTGCGGCAGCAGGCACGCCAGCAGCACGCAGCAGCATGCAGCGCGCTAAGTCTCACCTGTTGAGCCCGTCTTTGAGGTGCTGCGTCTTGGAGGCGAGCGAGTCCCAGTGGCCGGCGTGGCGCGCGTGTGGCGGCGGGTGCGGCAGCAGGCACGCCAGCAGCACGCAGCAGCACGCAGCAGCATGCAGCGCGCTAAGTCTCACCTGTTGAGCCCGTCTTTGAGGTGCTGCGTCTTGGAGGCGAGCGAGTCCCAGTGGCCGGCGTGGCGCGCGTGTGGCGGCGGGTGCGGCAGCAGGCACGCAGCAGCACGCAGCAGCACGCAGCAGCACACAGCGCGCCAAGTCTCACCTGTTGAGCCCATCTTTGAGGTGCTGCGTCTTGGAGGCGAGCGAGTCCCAGTGGCCGGCGTGGCGCGCGTGTGGCGGCGGGTGCGGCAGCAGGCACGCCAGCAGCACGCAGCAGCATGCAGCGCGCTAAGTCTCACCTGTTGAGCCCGTCTTTGAGGTGCTGCGTCTTGGAGGCGAGCGAGTCCCAGTGGCCGGCGTGGCGCGCGTGTGGCGGCGGGTGCGGCAGCAGGCACGCAGCAGCACGCAGCAGCATGCAGCGCGCTAAGTCTCACCTGTTGAGCCCGTCTTTGAGGTGCTGCGTCTTGGAGGCGAGCGAGTCCCAGTGGCCGGCGTGGCGCGCGTGTGGCGGCGGGTGCGGCAGCAGGCACGCCAGCAGCACGCAGCAGCATGCAGCGCGCTAAGTCTCACCTGTTGAGCCCGTCTTTGAGGTGCTGCGTCTTGGAGGCGAGCGAGTCCCAGTGGCCGGCGTGGCGCGCGTGTGGCGGCGGGTGCGGCAGCAGGCACGCCAGCAGCACGCAGCAGCATGCAGCGCGCTAAGTCTCACCTGTTGAGCCCGTCTTTGAGGTGCTGCGTCTTGGAGGCGAGCGAGTCCCAGTGGCCGGCGTGGCGCGCGTGTGGCGGCGGGTGCGGCAGCAGGCACGCCAGCAGCACGCAGCAGCATGCAGCGCGCTAAGTCTCACCTGTTGAGCCCGTCTTTGAGGTGCTGCGTCTTGGAGGCGAGCGAGTCCCAGTGGCCGGCGTGGCGCGCGTGTGGCGGCGGGTGCGGCAGCAGGCACGCCAGCAGCACGCAGCAGCACGCAGCAGCATGCAGCGCGCTAAGTCTCACCTGTTGAGCCCGTCTTTGAGGTGCTGCGTCTTGGAGGCGAGCGAGTCCCAGTGGCCGGCGTGGCGCGCGTGTGGCGGCGGGTGCGGCAGCAGGCACGCCAGCAGCACGCAGCAGCATGCAGCGCGCTAAGTCTCACCTGTTGAGCCCGTCTTTGAGGTGCTGCGTCTTGGAGGCGAGCGAGTCCCAGTGGCCGGCGTGGCGCGCGTGTGGCGGCGGGTGCGGCAGCAGGCACGCCAGCAGCACGCAGCAGCATGCAGCGCGCTAAGTCTCACCTGTTGAGCCCGTCTTTGAGGTGCTGCGTCTTGGAGGCGAGCGAGTCCCAGTGGCCGGCGTGGCGCGCGTGTGGCGGCGGGTGCGGCAGCAGGCACGCCAGCAGCACGCAGCAGCATGCAGCGCGCTAAGTCTCACCTGTTGAGCCCGTCTTTGAGGTGCTGCGTCTTGGAGGCGAGCGAGTCCCAGTGGCCGGCGTGGCGCGCGTGTGGCGGCGGGTGCGGCAGCAGGCACGCCAGCAGCACGCAGCAGCACGCAGCAGCATGCAGCGCGCTAAGTCTCACCTGTTGAGCCCGTCTTTGAGGTGCTGCGTCTTGGAGGCGAGCGAGTCCCAGTGGCCGGCGTGGCGCGCGTGTGGCGGCGGGTGCGGCAGCAGGCACGCAGCAGCACGCAGCAGCACGCAGCAGCACACAGCGCGCCAAGTCTCACCTGTTGAGCCCATCTTTGAGGTGCTGCGTCTTGGAGGCGAGCGAGTCCCAGTGGCCGGCGTGGCGCGCGTGTGGCGGCGGGTGCGGCAGCAGGCACGCCAGCAGCACGCAGCAGCATGCAGCGCGCTAAGTCTCACCTGTTGAGCCCGTCTTTGAGGTGCTGCGTCTTGGAGGCGAGCGAGTCCCAGTGGCCGGCGTGGCGCGCGTGTGGCGGCGGGTGCGGCAGCAGGCACGCCAGCAGCACGCAGCAGCATGCAGCGCGCTAAGTCTCACCTGTTGAGCCCGTCTTTGAGGTGCTGCGTCTTGGAGGCGAGCGAGTCCCAGTGGCCGGCGTGGCGCGCGTGTGGCGGCGGGTGCGGCAGCAGGCACGCCAGCAGCACGCAGCAGCACGCAGCAGCATGCAGCGCGCTAAGTCTCACCTGTTGAGCCCGTCTTTGAGGTGCTGCGTCTTGGAGGCGAGCGAGTCCCAGTGGCCGGCGTGGCGCGCGTGTGGCGGCGGGTGCGGCAGCAGGCACGCAGCAGCACGCAGCAGCACGCAGCAGCACACAGCGCGCCAAGTCTCACCTGTTGAGCCCATCTTTGAGGTGCTGCGTCTTGGAGGCGAGCGAGTCCCAGTGGCCGGCGTGGCGCGCGTGTGGCGGCGGGTGCGGCAGCAGGCACGCCAGCAGCACGCAGCAGCATGCAGCGCGCTAAGTCTCACCTGTTGAGCCCGTCTTTGAGGTGCTGCGTCTTGGAGGCGAGCGAGTCCCAGTGGCCGGCGTGGCGCGCGTGTGGCGGCGGGTGCGGCAGCAGGCACGCAGCAGCACGCAGCAGCATGCAGCGCGCTAAGTCTCACCTGTTGAGCCCGTCTTTGAGGTGCTGCGTCTTGGAGGCGAGCGAGTCCCAGTGGCCGGCGTGGCGCGCGTGTGGCGGCGGGTGCGGCAGCAGGCACGCCAGCAGCACGCAGCAGCATGCAGCGCGCTAAGTCTCACCTGTTGAGCCCGTCTTTGAGGTGCTGCGTCTTGGAGGCGAGCGAGTCCCAGTGGCCGGCGTGGCGCGCGTGTGGCGGCGGGTGCGGCAGCAGGCACGCCAGCAGCACGCAGCAGCATGCAGCGCGCTAAGTCTCACCTGTTGAGCCCGTCTTTGAGGTGCTGCGTCTTGGAGGCGAGCGAGTCCCAGTGGCCGGCGTGGCGCGCGTGTGGCGGCGGGTGCGGCAGCAGGCACGCCAGCAGCACGCAGCAGCATGCAGCGCGCTAAGTCTCACCTGTTGAGCCCGTCTTTGAGGTGCTGCGTCTTGGAGGCGAGCGAGTCCCAGTGGCCGGCGTGGCGCGCGTGTGGCGGCGGGTGCGGCAGCAGGCACGCCAGCAGCACGCAGCAGCACGCAGCAGCATGCAGCGCGCTAAGTCTCACCTGTTGAGCCCGTCTTTGAGGTGCTGCGTCTTGGAGGCGAGCGAGTCCCAGTGGCCGGCGTGGCGCGCGTGTGGCGGCGGGTGCGGCAGCAGGCACGCCAGCAGCACGCAGCAGCATGCAGCGCGCTAAGTCTCACCTGTTGAGCCCGTCTTTGAGGTGCTGCGTCTTGGAGGCGAGCGAGTCCCAGTGGCCGGCGTGGCGCGCGTGTGGCGGCGGGTGCGGCAGCAGGCACGCCAGCAGCACGCAGCAGCATGCAGCGCGCTAAGTCTCACCTGTTGAGCCCGTCTTTGAGGTGCTGCGTCTTGGAGGCGAGCGAGTCCCAGTGGCCGGCGTGGCGCGCGTGTGGCGGCGGGTGCGGCAGCAGGCACGCCAGCAGCACGCAGCAGCATGCAGCGCGCTAAGTCTCACCTGTTGAGCCCGTCTTTGAGGTGCTGCGTCTTGGAGGCGAGCGAGTCCCAGTGGCCGGCGTGGCGCGCGTGTGGCGGCGGGTGCGGCAGCAGGCACGCCAGCAGCACGCAGCAGCACGCAGCAGCATGCAGCGCGCTAAGTCTCACCTGTTGAGCCCGTCTTTGAGGTGCTGCGTCTTGGAGGCGAGCGAGTCCCAGTGGCCGGCGTGGCGCGCGTGTGGCGGCGGGTGCGGCAGCAGGCACGCAGCAGCACGCAGCAGCACGCAGCAGCACACAGCGCGCCAAGTCTCACCTGTTGAGCCCATCTTTGAGGTGCTGCGTCTTGGAGGCGAGCGAGTCCCAGTGGCCGGCGTGGCGCGCGTGTGGCGGCGGGTGCGGCAGCAGGCACGCCAGCAGCACGCAGCAGCATGCAGCGCGCTAAGTCTCACCTGTTGAGCCCGTCTTTGAGGTGCTGCGTCTTGGAGGCGAGCGAGTCCCAGTGGCCGGCGTGGCGCGCGTGTGGCGGCGGGTGCGGCAGCAGGCACGCAGCAGCACGCAGCAGCATGCAGCGCGCTAAGTCTCACCTGTTGAGCCCGTCTTTGAGGTGCTGCGTCTTGGAGGCGAGCGAGTCCCAGTGGCCGGCGTGGCGCGCGTGTGGCGGCGGGTGCGGCAGCAGGCACGCAGCAGCACGCAGCAGCATGCAGCGCGCTAAGTCTCACCTGTTGAGCCCGTCTTTGAGGTGCTGCGTCTTGGAGGCGAGCGAGTCCCAGTGGCCGGCGTGGCGCGCGTGTGGCGGCGGGTGCGGCAGCAGGCACGCCAGCAGCACGCGTGCGTGCGCCGCGCCCACGCCGCGCACCCACGGGCACACGTGCTCCGCCTTCAGCCGCTCCACCGTGCTCGCAGTCTCACCTGCCGGCAAACACCCCATGTTAACGGAAATGCGGCACAAGGCGACATCTGATGTAGTGTGGTGTACTATCCAGAGTGGCACAAGACCCGGTGGTGTGTGCTCGCTATACCCCACATAGTTCTCACTAGTGCGACACAAGACCATGGCATCACGTGCTTGCTGTACACTCCACATAGTAATTATCCTAGTTTCATTGCTATTCTAACGAAAATACATCGATGTTTAAACACTACTACTTGGCGAAAGAATAGCCAGGCAGATTATTGTATAGAAATCTTTCCAGTCACTAAGCTTAACCATGCCGCACCCCCCGTGACTTCTTTTGTATTCCGTTATGAAGCTGACTAGTAATTTTTTTTTTTTTAAAAAAACGAAGCCCCACACACTAGGCTTTTCTCCTGTATCGTGGGTGCGTTTTACAAACATACATTTCACATGCACAAAACAACCATACCCGAAAAGCAACAATTTGTGTTTTTGCACAAATGTTACCTCCGGCTGGGAATCGAACCCAGGACCGGTGGCGCAGAAGTCAGGTACGCTAACCACTACGCCACGCGGTCGACAAGTTTTCTGATGAATCTATGGAAGAAGTTCCGTAATGGCACCTTTCATCATATTAATTTTTTCTACCTCTTTTGTCTAATTAGTGTATAATTTATGTATATGTATTTAAGTGACGAGACGAGACTTCTATAAAAAGATAAAGTAAGATCCGTATATTGCGGCCCACTCGTGTAAGCACAAGAATTCGCGTGGCAGCGAAAGGGCTAAACATAACTATGTGACTTACCAGTGTAAGAGAAAGACGTGACGTGGAACCAATGAAAGAGCACGGAGAGCAGTCTGCCTAGGATCTCATCGGGAGTATCAGGGTTCGGAGTGCACAGCCCAACCATCAACCAAACACCGTACCTTCGAAAGGAAATGTAAATTAGTTATCTTAACAAATGTTCACAAAACAGTACAGAAAAAACAATTGCTTCAGGATTTGCAGCAGAATCAACTCTGCCGCCTAAGGGACAATTGGTACTGCGATTTCGCCTGCCAAGCGTGGCGACTATAGCAGGTCCTCCCAACTTGGGACAGGCCTATTCGGCGGACTTTTTACAGGCTGATGATGAAACTATTTTCAAATAATTATTTAGCAGAAATCCACCAGGTCGCAAACGCGGGTCGAATCTGAACTGGACAAATATTTGTATCGACTACAGATAATTGTTCCGGGTCTTGGTTTTTGTGCAGTTGCAATTTTTATCTGCAAAACGCACCCAAGATACAGGAGAAGTGGTAGTGTAGGGCACACTAGGATTTCTCCTCGCTCATGGATTTCTGAGGACATAGAAAAAAATTACTCGTCCACTAAAGAACCTCCTTCTTTTTACGTTGGTTAAAAAGAACTAACACATCTACCGAAGATAATCTGCTAGGGCGGGATTTCAGAATCATCAGATAATGATTAAATTCTGTGCCCGTGGCCCGTATACAAGTTCTTTTCAGTTCTCCGATCATTTATGAATTTAAGCGTATAGCGACACTGGCTCGCTCGCTGTACCAATGAGTGTTCAGCGAAATGAGGCGCGAAATCCGGTAACACTACCTATACCAGAGTTAGCTCGTAACAGCGGGAAAAAATATACTACAAAAAATTATATTTCTATTATTATTTTATTCTGCCTGTTCTCAATGGTTTGGCACTGGGTACTGTGTACTACCTTTTGTACACATCTTCGTGAAGTTTCCGTGAAACATACAAGAATGCATCCGTCAGAAATTCTGGAGAAAATATAAATGAGTTTCGTGTTAATTTCCCTTGGATGTTGGATCATAGGGTGTCGGAGATTCCCCGCAAGCTATAATTGAATAAAAACTGATAATGAAGGAAAGTAAGTTTATTTGCTAAGATCCGCATGAAATATATAAAGCAAACTAACACCGCCACCAGGAACCGCCACCAAGAATCGCCACCGGATACCCTCCACCAACCACTACAATACTACCACTAGGTAGTATACACCAGTGAAGTAGAGAACACGACACGAGCTTCGCCCCAAAACGAGGCATTATCAAGTGTCATAGACTCTACGAAAGACGGCTACTCAGCGGCCGTCTGTCCTTCATTATAATTGATTTCCGCAAAGTAACGCCTGATTCTATTAACTATAAGTTAAGTCTACCTTGTGCTCGTAGCACTAGTCTTTGAACAACAACAAATACTGTATTTAACACTAGCGACCCGAACCGACAAAATTTCGTTGTTACAGCAACATACCTAATAAATTAATTAGAAAAGGAAAATAACAATATTTGATAGCATCGGCAAACCGTTCCCGTCTTGATTTAATATAATACCATTATGGCTCCGCTCCTGTAACAGCTAGCACAATTTTTAATACACACACACTTTCCTGGAGAAATGGTCTGCATAGGAATCAATACCGCATGCAAATTCGTTCAGTAATTCTCGAGATTAGCGCGGTCATACAGAAAGACAGACGCTCGCCAGAGACTTCCTTTCATACTATGCAGGGCTGGGCAAAATACATGCCTTGCTTTAATTAAAATACAAATTACAAAATACTTTGTCGCATGTATTTAAAATACGAAACACAAAATATTTTCAAGTCGTGTATTTGAAATATAAAATACAAAATACAGTATTTTAACCATTTTTATTTAAATTACAAAATACATTTAGAACCTATGATTGCGAAAAATCATCGTAAGATTTTAACTTACACGCTTGAAAGTATTATATAACTCACAGAGCCCTACTTATATCAGAAAACTTTTACGCATGTAGCGTACTACTTAACAAAATTGACGACTTTGTCAATGGAAAATTTTATATTCTAAGTGTATAATTCACCCTAAATGTATTTTTATAAAAATACATTACCATAAGGATTTGAAATACTAATTACAAAATACATCAGCGGCAGGTATTTGAAATACCAATAACATTTTTAGGAAGCAATTGAAATACGTATTTCAATTACAAATAATTCAAATACTGCCCAGCCCTGATACTTTGTATCGATGTAGATTTAGATTTATATTCACCTGCCCAACAACTGACGATCCTCAACGGAAATGGGATCAGGCAGATTAACAGAGAGTGGTGGCTTCAGTTGCTCAGCGGAACTATCAGGGTCCTCCATGTTGATAGGTTTCGCTTCCTTCAGAAGACTGAAAAATACGAGTATAATAATCAATACTAAGAGATCCGCAGTCATAGTATATTCTTCTATGACCCCGTAGCCTAGTGGTCAGAGTACCTAACTTCTCCTACGCGGGTCCTGGGTTCGAATCCCAGTTGAAGCCAACATTATTGCTAAAACACAAATTGTTGGGTTTCGGGTGTGGTTGTGTTGTAATTTTCCCCGTGTTTGCGTGACTGCATCCTAGCCTACCTCTGATCTTATCGCAACAGCGTTACATCGATCTCGGGTAGGTTGGGAAGAGTGAGTGCCTTTGTGTTTGCGCTTACACTTGTGGCACTATAATATATCCTGCGCAGTTGATAGGTCCCGACAATATTCGCAATTATCGCCGTGTTCGAAATCGGCCACGAGGACATCATATTTTTATACATAGGAGTCCGTCTAGACAAACTCCTACACTCAAGGTCATCAAGCAGTAGTGTGTAAATATCATTGTGTTCCGGTTTGAAGGACACTGTAGCTAGTGAAATTAGTGGTTAAATTAAATATCTGTATCATGGTGAGTTACAGGACCTGGGTTCAATTCTCGTACAAAAAGATTCTGTGTGACAGACACTACACTGCGCTCATCCCCCTGAGACATCAGTTCTTATTATGCCCAGTTATTACACTAGCCCTCAGTACCCATCAGAATCGGAACATAGAAATGTTTGCAAACTACTGCCTCACGGCAGAATAACCTGCCTGAGGGCCTGGGGTGGTATCTACCTAGACGGATTCGGGTCTGACGGTGTTTGCATGTGCAATTTATGTCTCTAAAGATCTTACAATGTTTTGCAGCATAAAAAATTGTTAAATTAATCGCGATGAAATCCTGTAAAAAAGTTTCATTGAACAACGAACACGTAGCAGTGAGCTGACACTGACCTGATGACGGCCTCCACGAGGTTGGTCTGCATATCGCTGTCCATGTGCCAGGCGGGCGGCAGGCGCGAGTGGATCACATGGTCGCCGCCGCGCCGGCTGTTGTGCCGGTTGCCGTGGCACTGCTGGCAATACCTGTGCCACGACCACACATGATGTATTTTTGCATATGGTGGCATGGAGAAGAGAAGCTAACCGCCAGATTGGGTGATCTGATCTGAGAAGAACGCCTCCTCCAACCTTTTTTGACTCATACCAAAAAACTGTTCGCCACTTGTCACCTCTCGTTTTCCACTACAAGCAAGCTTAATGCCATACCCTATATAATTAGGCCATTTCAGGGTATGATCTTAAACTTCAACTTGATTGCCATATCTCTGAAACAAGCATTACCTGATCGGATGATTTCCATTGTAGCTAGCGCACTCGTTAGAAAAGCAGATGGAGTAAGCCGATTTGTCCGTGGAGCGGCAATTCTAGAAATAAGAAAGATATTTTTTTTTTAAACAATATAAGCTAGCTTTTAACTACAATCCCACCTGATGGTAAGTGGCGATGTAGTTTTTGTTGGTAGGCACACTAGCTTAGAGAAAGCCTATTCACTCTTCTCTTGAAGACACCCACATTGTAATCGGACGGAAAGACTGATGCAGGCAAATTATTCCAGTCCTTTGCTGTACGCATTATGAACGACGAAGCAAAACGCTTCGTCCGAATGCGGGGTATATCCACAACAAAAGGATGGAAACCCGCCGTGCGTCTTGTTGTCCGATGATGGAAAGGGGAAGGGGGAATTAACTCGTGTAATTCCTTCGCACACTCTCCAAAATGTAACCTGTAGAACACCGAGAGACTGGCCACCCGACGTCTATGTTCGAGACTGGACAAATTGGTAGTAACCAAGTCAGGATCACCGATTAGCCGCTTGGCCCGTCCCTCCACCGAGTCCAAGGCTGCCAGTTGATATTTAGAAGCTCCAGCCCATATGTGGCAGCAGTACTCTACAGCCGATTATATAAACAGAAGAATATAAGAAGAAAAGGATAAAAAGAAGAATAGAGATCGTAAATATAGCATCGTAAATATAAAAAGGTAGGTAATTCACTTTGCTGACTAACCTTGTTCTCGCAAACCATCGACACCTGCTGCTGAGGATGAAGGATATCGAAGAATCGTTGATTTGGATGTTCTCTGAAAGCAGAATATCGGCCAATCAGGAATTTATTATTTCGTTAAACTGCAGGACTCGTCAAATTAATTGTCTTACCCTTATTTAAAGAAATTAGATTTCTTTAAAGAAATTAGATTTCTTTAAATAGCTGTGAACTATAATAGACTGTAATTAAAAATAGATTGTATGCGATTTCATGTGAAAACCAATAGTTATGTCATTCTATTTCTAATTTTATCTTGGATTCAAATTTAAAACCTACAAAGTAAGCTGACTGCTGAATCATCTAGTCAAGTGCATTTCGATGTGCTATGATTGTTAAGTCATCTTATTCAACGGCACTAGCGAGGCGGATCCGAGCGACGTCACGGCGGCCAGTCAGACGTTACGCCATATTAAGAGCTCATATTATCATTTTGTACCGTAGTTTAACGACAACCGTTGCTTTTCAAATTATAAAACCTTAAGATATCCACTCTTTCGTTATCGCACCACCACTGAGCCATCAGGGACTACATCGATCCGGCTCGAAGGACCAATGTAGCCCGATGGCTCAGTGAGACGTAAGTGAATCTTTCACAGTACAACACGCAACCAGTGGACACCCACATAAAACAGACCCACGTAATAGAATTGGAGCTTCACGGGTAGTTGGGGGATGTGCGAAAGGTGAACGATCAAAATCAATACAAGTTCATCCACTGCCATACATATCACGCATATACGTATAATCGCCGACCTGTGTATCTCGTTGGCGCACTCGATGCAAAGGTAGAGCGGCGGCGGCGTGTCGGACGCGAAAGTAACGCTGATGCAATGGTCGTAGCACACTTTGGCCGCCTCCGCGCTGCCCGCGTTGGGGCACATGTCGCGCTGGCACAGGAACGGCACCAGGTCATCTGCATACGAACTCTTAAACCTTAACTCTAAAAACCTACTGGAATTTCAAGGAAGGCAAGCAAGTGCTATCAGCTACATTCATACTGAAAATACAACAAAATCCTATTCAGTCTAGAGGTTTCACTGTGATAAATTCTATTTCCTAAGATAGATAAGAAAATTCGAGACCTAGGACAAAATCTCTAAAGAGGAAATATACATATATACATACAGTAACGCCTTTTTACAATATAAGGGGTAGGCAGAGGCCACACGGGTAGCCCATATTTCGCCCCCGTGGGAAACGAGACGTGACGGGTGGCGAACCACATCGCCGCCATTTTGGTAAGAATCAAAAAAATCTTACTTTCCATTGCGTTCCCATGAGCAGTATAGTGACAACATTCCATTTAAAGTATAGTATTATTCTGAACGAATGAATGCTGAAGAAGAAAGATAGTCATTTCCCTTTAAATGTATAATTTTTTTTTAAATAAATTTTAGTACACGCAAACCAATTTACATACATCAATCAATCCTAAAAATCTTTGATATATAGTCTTTTTAGAAGTTTCAGTGTAAGGTATTTTTGAATAAAGTCAAATTCAAAATTTCTTAATTCAATTTACGCTTGTTTAAAGCTCTTATGGACGTCAATATCTACACCGGTTCGAAAAATAAGACCTTCTCAGAGAAGATCCAGCAAGAGACTGGTCTGGTCTAGATCTTTACGCTAATTCAAATCAAAATATGAATTAAACATAACTTGATAATAAGACGAAAGTGGAAAGTGCTAGAACGACCAAGCTAGCTGGTTTTCTAACATGTAGCAATATGTACTGGTTAGCGATACGATTTACTTTAAAATCTGATAAAGAATCCTCTATATCTTAATATTTTGGCTGGACAGTTCTTTGAAAAAGGGCAGGTAAATTTACTGGTGGTGGTAGGATTCCTATTCAGGAGTCCGTTTAGGTAGGTACCACCCCAGGGTGAGTTATTCTGCCGTGAAGCAGTAGTGTGCAAACATTACTGTGTTCCGGTTTGAAGGGTACTGTGAGCTAGCGTAATCACTGGGCATATGAGACTTAAGAACCTGTCTCAGGGTGATGGGCGCAGTGTGGTGTCACACAGAAATTCTCTAGGTGCCACAGCATTTGTTAAGGGCAGACGTTGCACTGACCATCAGGTGAACGTTTTGGACGTTTCGGAACGGCGCGGTAGAGGCTAGCATCGGGGACTGGTATAGATCACTGACTGGAGAACTTGCAGAGCAGGCCCTTGCGGTCGAAGAGCTTGGCGTCGAAGGGCGGCCAGTAGTAGAAGAGCAGCTTGGCGGCGGACAGGCGCGCGCCCCACGTGCCGTGCGCCACCACGCACAGCACGTCGCGCACCGCCTGCTGCTTCATCGACATCAGGCACTCCAGCAGCTGGCAGTGGTGCGCTGTGCCATATATACATACATGTCATGTCGGTGATGCAATTGTTAGACTTTTTGGCTTTTACAGCTTCATCGGATACTGTGCTCACGGGCCAGGCGCCCGCGTGCCAGGTTCTGTTTGACCCCAAACATAAATACTTAAATACAAAAACCTCGAAATACGGAGTGTGTCGCGTTCGCTGCGTGCTTGCGCGATTTCGAATATCTCAAATGATTTTAAGTCGTCTAATCACCGTCCGAAGGGGGGTCCGAAGGGGCTGCGCGCCTCCATTGTCGACTGTCGACTTGTGTGTCGGTAACTCAGGGCGGTGAGAACCGCCCTTGAACACGGGTGTATCGTGAGTTACATACGTGCAATCCACACCCGTAGCTCACTTTACGCCCACGCGGTAAACGAGACGTAAAGGGTGGCGTCCGCGTTGCCGCCATTTTGGTACGAATTATAAAAAAAATCTGACTCTCCGTTTCGCTCCCTCGAGCAGTATAGTAACAGCATTGCATGTCATTGTGTTAATCTACACGAATAAAGGCTGTCCGTACAATACCTTACTCGCCTCTTACGACACCTCGGTAGGAAAGGGGTAAGTGCTATTTCTATTCTGTCGCACAAAATGATGTGCAAAAAAATAACTATTCGAGAATATTACCTAAATGTTCAGTAGCGTTATTCGGCTTAACTCGTTTTCGGTTTTTATTATTTTATATTTATGTATTTATATATGTGTATATATATATATATATATATATATATATTCCTATTTGTGTACGTAATGTTATAATTATTGGTTTATTAGTTGTTCTATATGTGTTTATATATGTACAGCTTATTTATTATATATCTAAATTATATATTACATATAAAAATATCATAAATTTATTTTCTTCCTATTTATTATTATTATTTTTGTTCTTTAGTTAACACCTGCCTTCTGCTTTTCACCATAACAAATGTTGACTGGTAGAGAATGCCACTAGGCATTAAGTCCGCCCATTGTAGCCCTTAGCTTAAGGTGTTTTCAATAAAGGATAAATAAATAAAAATAAATAAATAAACTATCCCACTGCTGACCACATGCCTCCTCTCATCCCTGAGAGGGTTTTGGTGCCGGGGTGAGTCCGCCTCGCTACTCCTATGCAGGTTGGCAGACTACACTCGACCTCGAATCATTTTTATTCCCTAAACATTCAGATTTTCCCACGCCGCTAAGCACGTGCTAAATCGGCACACTGAAAAAATGTTCTAAGAGGTGCCGGTGCCAGGGGTCCGAACTCAGGTCTCTAGCGTTTATTTAAGGCGAGCGTCCGGCTCCTGCGCCACTACGGCGAGGCAGTACTTGGATGAAATCTATTCTTCTTCAAGGGCCTGCAAAAAATTGAGGTTTGACTAATTATTACTCCTCTACTCTGTGCGTCTGGTTTGTTTGTAGTATAAAATGACGAAACGAGCAAAACGTTCACCTGATGGTAAGTGCAACATCTGCCCATAACAAATGCTGTGTCACGCAGAACATTTCTGTGTGACACCACACTGCGCCCGTCATATATGCCCAGTGATTATGCTAGCTGTCAGTGCCCTTCAAACCGAAACACAGTAATGTTTGCACACTACTGCTTCACGGAATTCTTCAAACTTCAGAATAACTGGCCCTGGGCTGGTACATCATCATCATCATCATCATTTCAGCCTATCTTAGTCCACTGTTGAACATATCCCCTCCCCCATAGATTGCCACAAAGCACAGTCCTGAGCCACCTGCATCCATCGATTTCAGATGACTTCGACGGCTGGTACATACCTAGACGGATTCCTGCATAGAAATCCTTCCACCAGTAATAGACTGTGTTTGACATTGTCAGTATAAGGATATTTTATATCATAAATATTAATGTATTTCTAACATACATTAGAACATAAATTTTAGATTCCTCGCTTCTTCTCCATACAAACTTAAACTACGCCGAATCTCACGTGAGCGTAACACAATTAAAAGTGGGGTACAACGTTTTCTCTTCACATATTAACATATAGAAGTTTTATTCTCTTTTAATTTACGTCATTTTGTCAACATTGACAACCAGATGTATTCAGCACTATATCTTGGACACCAGTCCCTTCCAAGTTTGATTGATTGGCTATCGCGATGCTTGGCAGGTGGATTGGCGAACACCGTTCCAGATGTCTCATAACTTAGACGCAAAGTTCTGACTTTTCCCTTAGTCGACTTATATTTGTTGTAAGTTTCAATACCTAGGAGACTCTCATGACTGTTCACTCCGTTCCTCGGCTAATCTCAAGTTGCTCACGCCTTTACACCGTTCCGGATACATATCTTACTCTTTCGCCCTAACGGCTATAAGGCTCTGGAACGATATACCTCTTGACATTAAAAAAGCTCCCAATAGGTTTGCCTTCAAAAATAAAGTCAGGGAATACTTCAAAAATTCGCTGCAAGTATGAGTTAATTTCATTGCATATGAATCGATGTTTTAAGGACGTAATAAAATGTTCCTATTTGATAATAATTGTGTAGTAGTATATTTATATCTATATTTATGTAGTAGTTTTATGTATATGTAGATATGTATGTATATATATATATATATATATATATATGTATGTATATTTGAATGTGAATGTATTGATATAATTACGTATATTGTATTGCTACGAGTATCTATGTATATATGTTTTTTTCTCATGTTGTTTTTTTTTTCTTTTTAATATTTGCTGCACCGCCTATCATATATTTATCTCTGCTTAGCCTTATGGTTGACTGGGAGAGAATGCCTTCAGGCATTAAGTCCGCCATATGTACAACTTAAGTGCATAAAAGTTTAAATAAATAAATATTTGTGAGTCACAAGATGATATGGCGAAAATATAAATTACCATTTTTTATGGATATTTACTGGTGGTAGGATTCCTATGCAGGAAGCCACCTGTATTATTCTGCCGCAAAACAGTAACAAAACATAATGTTTCGTTCTGAAGGACATTGAGAGCTAGCCTAATCCAGTGATCCTGACACATCTGTTCTTAAGTCTCATGTACCCAGTGATATATGAGACTTAAGAACAGATGTGTCAGGACGATGGATGACACAGCATCTGTTATGGGCAGACGTTGCACTTACCATCAGGTGAATGTTTTGCTCGTTTCGTCACTTTATCCCATAAATAATGCCTCATTGCTCTATATCATGCTACGCTTGGCAGGCGGATTGGCTGCCGCCGTACCAGACACTTCGCTGCTTAGATGCGGATGTCCGTCAGTAATAAAGCATGGAATGTTTAAAACGGTCATTGCGACTGAATATATATATTTTTTTACTGATTTTTTTAAAAAAACGAAGCCGAATATATATTAAATAAATAAATAGCAACATATAATCATGATAAATGTAGAATGACGCACAATATGCACATACATATAAACTAACATACATTCACATATACAAATACAGAAATACATGTGATGGTAACAGGTAATGGTCCGATATAATTTTTTAAAAAAAATCCACAACCAATTTTATCCGCAAACTTTAAAATAATGATCCTACATGACTACTACGATACTATAATTACTTCTTTTTCTTCTTTTTTTAAAACGAAGCCCCACAGTAGGATTTCCTCCTGTATCGTGGGTGCGTTTTACAAACATACATTTCACATGCACAATACAACCAGTCCCGAAAAGCAACAATTCGTGTTTTTGCACAAATGTTGCCTCCGGCTGGGAATCGAACCCAGGACCAGTGGCGCAGAAGTCAGGTGCACTAACCACTACGCCACGCGGTCGACTTCGATCGATATGAACGATACGAACATCTATTTCTATGCGATAAAGTTGTTTAATTATACCTGGATTGTTAGAGTGCTGGAACACCATCATGAGAATGGCACCGACGGACTGCGACGCTTGGCTTTCTTCCTCGAGTCCTGAATATCTTCGCGCTAAAACGAAAATATTGAGCACGGTTTATTAGGTTTTAAGCACATGAAATGAATCATGAGAACTTATATTCTTATATATATACACAGTTTGTTATACCTTATGAGCCGTGTGGTGGCGGCTCGTTATAAGAATCCTACCACTCCATCTCATCCAATGGATCTCGTAAAAGGCGAGTAAGGAATTAAACTGCACTGTGCACCCAACAGCGCATGGTGGGGATGGGCTCACCACCTATCACACCAAGTGCATTATATTGTTTTGGTGAAACGTAGATTGTGGCAGTCATCTGTTTTTGCAGTGAGTGCCCAGTTTCTAACTACCCCTTATGGGATACAGTCGTGATCTTATGTATGTATGTATGTATACACAGTTTGTTATATTTATATATATAACTAGTATATTTATATTATACTCATTTATGAATTTCTTAGGTTTTTTTCTTACGCTTGTCTTTATTGCCACACCTCATCATAATCTCACCACTCCATGAGTTGACTGGGAGAGCGCCCTTTGTATCCTTCTATTGTAAAGGAAGCAATAAATATTTAAAATAAATAAATAAGAGGACAAGACAAATTGAATAAATATAGTTAATAGAATCAGGCGTTACTTTGCGGATATCCATTATAATGAAGTAAAGTAAGTTAATTTGCTAAGATCCGCAACTTGCAAAATGTAAGATATAAGATCTTGAGCCAATAAAAAACACATTTATTTAAAATTGGAATTATGAAACGATCAAAACGTTTACCTGATGGTAAGTGCAACGTCCGCCCAAAACAAATGCTGTGGCACCCAGAAAGTTTCTGTGTGACACCACACTGTGCCCATCACCCGCAGACATAAGTTCTTAAGTCTCATATGCCCAGTGATTACGTTAGCTCTCAGTGCCCTTCAAACCGAAACACAGTAATGTTTGCACACTACTGCTTCACGGCAGAATAACTGGCCCTGCGGTGGTACCTACCTAGACGGACACTTACATAGGAATCCTACCACCAGTTTCGGTGTTTCGGTTTGAAGGACACTGTGAGGTAGCGTAATCACTGGGCATATGAGACTTAAGAACTTATGTCTGAGGGTGATGGGCACAGTTTGGTGTCACACAGAAACTTTCTGGGTGCCACAGCATTTGTTTTGGGCATACGTTGCACTTACCATCAAGCGAACATAATGATCGTTTCATAATTCCAATAACAAAACGTGTTTTTTGATGGCTTCGGCAGGGGTTCGAAGCCGGGACCTGCGGCAAAATCACATACTCTAAGCACTAGGCCCAGCGATCGTCGATACTTACTGATAGTAAACGGTAAGATGTAGTAACATAGCAGGTGCAGTATTTCCTGGTGCAAGGAGGCAGGGAACACAGCCACGCAGTATGCGACGAGGTAGGGCAGGTTGTCGATCATGTCGTACTCCAGGAACGGCAGCAGGCAGCCCAGGCATTGTAAGACGGCTTGCCCAAATGCTTAAATGGAAATGAAATATTATTTACGTTTGATCATGATCGCACATGAAGATTTGTGAAATGGTGATGGTGTTAAGTGAAGCGCACTTTTGACCTGAAAGCATTGTTGTTTTAAACAGCCTGTTCTTAATGACTACTAAACCCTTAATATTAATTCAAACGCCAATGTAGATAGTCCTATGTTTAAATTGACAAAAACTAGAACTTTTTTTCGTGGAAGATCTATCAAATTTTATAAAAAGAAATCCTAAAAGCGTGTCACAAGAATCGGACATCTTACTCCGCTCTTGCAAACCCCCTGGCTACTAAATTTCTTTAAAATGTCTTTAAAAAAAGAAAGACCCCAGAGTTTCTTGCCGGTTCTTCTCCGAGAAGGTTTAATTTTTCAAACCGGTGTACATTTTGACCTTTGTAAGAGCTTTAAACAAGCCTAAATTGAATGAATAAATTTTGACCATGACTTTATTCAAAAAGACCTTACACTGAAATTTTGACGACCGCGTGGCCTAGTGGTCGGAGTACCTGACTTCTAAGCCGCGGGTCCTGAGTTCGAATCACAGCCGGAGCCAACATTTGTGCTAAAACATGAATTGTTGGTTTTCGGGTCTGGTTGTGTTTTGATTGTCCCCGTGTTTCTGACACTGCATCCTAGCCTACCTCCGATCTTATCGCATCAGCGTTACATCGGGCGCGGGTAGGTTGGGACGAGTGAGTGCCTCTGTGTTTGCGGGTACACCTTTAGCACTATAATATCTCCTGCGCAGTTGATGGCTCTCGACAGTAGTCGGCAGTTGTCGCCGTGGTCGAATTCGGCTAGGAGAACATCATCACACTGAAATTTCTAAAAAGACCACATTTCAAAGTTGCTGCTTACATTACATTGCTTACTAATTTGCCCCCTTTCTTATAAAAAAACATTCACAAAAATTCTTCCTGGTAATATTCCTATGTAGGATTCCGTCTAGGTGGGTAGCACCACAGTGACAGTTATTCTGCCGTGAAGAGATAGTGTGCGAACATTACTGTGTTCCGATCTGAAGGGCTCTGTGAACTAGTGTAATCACTAAGCATACGAGACTTAAGAACTGATGTCTCAGGGTGACGGTTTCGGTCTTACGAGCTATGATAGCTAGTGTACATTTGCTACGGACAGATGTTGCACTTAACATCAGATGAACGATTTTGTCTATTCTCTTTCTTCCGAAAAAAAAACTTTAATTACTGGTAAGAGGTATCTAACTTTCTATTATCCAACCTTACGTACCCTGTGGTATACATATATGTGGCGAGTCGTGTGGTGGCGGCTCGTTAAAAGAATACTACCACTCCATCTCATCCAATGGATCTCGTAAAAGGCGAGTAAGGAGTTAAACTGCACTGTGCACCCAACAGCGCATGGTGGCGATGGGCTCACCACCTGTCACACCAAGTGCATTATATTGTTTTGGTGAAACGTGGATTGAGGCAGTCATCTGTTTTTGCAGTGAGTGCCCAGTCTCTGACTACCCCTTATGGGATACAGTCGTGATCTTATGTATGTATGTACGTACCCTGAATACCATACTGTATATGAGGAGCGGAGTCGACCAGCTGCGAGATGGCGTTGAAGAGCCCCTTGTAGTCTAAATTGGGGTAGAGAGCCATGCGCTCTGCGTCGCTGTCGGCGTCCCTAATCATTTCAAGTGGCGAGCGAGGGACATCCTTAAGAACGCCTGCACAATTAAAAAACAGTATTACTTGTAATACTGTTTTTTTTCCATTATTTTTTCTTTGTTTGAAGCTTCGATGGAATATCAGCCCTACGGTATATTGTTGCGTAATCTAACTCAACAGCACAGGCGAGGCGGGCGACATGAGGAGCGGGGGGACACGGCGCATCTACCGGCTGATGGAAAGTGAATAAATTCATGTGATTCCTTCGCACACTCTCCAAAATGTAACCTGTAGAACACCGAGGGACTGGCCACCCTACGCCTGTGATTATCATTTATTTCTTATGTATGTATGTTTGTATGTATATGTGTATCAGTGTATATCAGAGTTCCCCAAACTTTTTTGTGTCGTAGACCCCTTGCCATGTTTTTCCGTGTTGGGTAGACCCCCTACTTACCTGATATTGATTTCCTGTAAATTTCTAACTGTAGTGAAGTTTAGTGTTAAAAACTTAAAGTAAAAACACATGTTAATTTATACATTTATTAATTGTATATATAAAATAAAATTTTGTATCTTCATATGTACTTTTATAAATAATGTAAATGTTTTGATATTATAAGATAGTATGATCTAAGTAAATAGGTACTATCAGTGAATGTGTTGAGATCCACTATCGTGGACCCCCATTTTCATTTCATGGACCCCCAAATTTTTTTTCGCTGACGTAGACCCCTTGCCGGTTGTCATAGACCCCCTAGGGGTCGATATAGACCACTTTGGGAATCACTGGTGTAAATGAATGTTTCGGTATAATTATGTTTGTACATTTATGTATTTATATTTATATATTTTTCTTTAATCTCTTACTGTTCGTTGCACCGCCTATCATATTATCACTATTGACGACCCCGTGGCCTAGTGGTCAGAGTACCTGACTTCTACGCCGCGGGTCCTGGGTTCGAATCCCAGCCAGGGCCAACATTTGTGCTAAAACACAAATTGTTGGGTTTCGGGTCTATCTGACACTGCGTCCTAGCCTACCTCCGATCTTATCGCATCGGCGTTACATCGGGCGCGGGTAGGTTAGGACGAGTGAGTGCCTCTGTGTTTGCGCGTATACTCGTAGCCCTATAATATCTCCTGCGCAGATTGATGTTTCTCGACAGAATTCGGAAGTTGTCGCCGTGGTCGAAATCGGCTAGGAGAACATCATCATCATCATATTACTCGTATGTTGATCTCTGTTTGCCTAATGGCTGACCTTGTAAGAATGCCTTTAGGCATTAAGTCTGCCATATGTACCACTAGTGCATAAAAGCTTAAATAAATAAATAGTAATAAAGTGACAAAATAATCTTACTGAGAAGAGTCTGCGAGAAATATTTGACGGTGTTAGCGATGTCGACGCCGGACGGCAGCGGCGGGATGTTGTGCATCAGGCGCAGCTGGAAGTCATACAGACTCCGGATTTTCGCCGTAACTGTCGGAACACATTATAATTAACATCTAAGTTTAAATAAAGGATTACACTCCCAAATCTATACTTAATTTTTTCCTTTTGAAAAAAATTCTATAATATGCTTTGCGCAATGTCAAGGAACGATTTATTTATATTGGTCGCCATCTCATAAGGGTCGCTGTGGTCTCAGACATATAATGAAACATGAATATACTGGTGGAAGGATTCCTATGCAGACTGTTTCGGTTTGAAGGGCACTGAGAGCTAGCGTAATCATGAGACTTAAGAACTGACTGAGACCTGAGAAAGACTGAGCCGGGCCCAGTGTGGTGCCACACAGAAACATTCTGGGTGACACAGCATTGCCATGGGCGGACGTTGCACTTACCATCAGGTGAACGTTCTGCTCGTTCCGTACCTTTCTTCAATAAAAAAAAGATAAGTTAGTGGGGATAGATTAGGCACTTATGGACTGCCACGATGCAAGTTATTGTTCGGTTCTTATAACTTACGACATCAACGCAGCATTATGCCCCAACCTAAGACATTATTGATATCTCAAATTGACGAGCGAAATGTCCCGTCACACAGAATGTTCAGGGTGACATAGCATTTGTTATGGGCTGATGTCGCACTTACTATCAGGTGAACGTCTTATCACCTTCTTCCATAAAAAAAATGTAATCCCCCCCCCCCCCCATTTCATCCCGTGTTGTCGTGAAAGTCAACAGACGTCACATCGACAGACGAAACATTTAAATAACCTAACAACCAAACTCAAAAACCTCGAAATTCGGACTGTGTCGCGTTCGCTGCGTGCTTTTGCGATTTCGAATATCTATTGCGGTTGAAAGCCGCCTGCTAAGCGCGGCAACTATGGCAAAAACCCCCCAAAATGAGAGCTACAAACTTTTGTGGCAATCTATGGGAGGCCTTTGTTCAGCAAAGAACTAGTGATAGGCTGAAACCTTGGCTGCCCTAGGCCTACGGGACATTGCCCCTACTCCCTGCAAAGCACGAAAAATGGAATGACGTAAGAGCGTTAAAGAAAAAATCAACGAAAGTCTGTAAACCACAACACTATCTCAATCAGTGCGTTTATTTACTCTACAGATATTATGTGGCGCAGGCGTCCTTTCATTTCTGAGACGGTTTTGAAGCCGGGAAGTGTCCGCCACGCTGCTCCAATGCGGGTTGGCGGACTTCACATGTATTTGACAATTTTAGTGGTGCCTGCGCCGGAAATCGAACCCAGGTCACTGGCGTACTATGAAATTTAAAGCGAGCGCCTAGCCCCTGAGCTACCACGCCAAAGAAACCTGCAAACATAAACCCAATTGTTATTCCGCCGTACCGCCGAATGCCACAAGGTGTTTGTTACTTCTCTTCATCGACCTTTACGGCGCCTTAAATTTTATAGTAGACGAGTGGCCTGAGTTCGATCCCCGGTACCGGCACCTCTAAGATTGTTCTGCAATTTAAAGTGCTGCTCCACGTGCTCAGCGGTAAAAGAAAACATCGCATGGTGAGGAAACCTGCATGTCTGAGAAATAAAAATATTTCGACTGTATTCAGCTTCAAAGCCCTCTCAAAACGGAGGAGGAGAAGGCCTGTGCTCAGCAGAGGGACAATTATAGAGTGTCACTTTAATAACAAATTTATGTAGCAAACGTGTAGTTACTCAATTATTAGCTTCAGCTATGAAACAAACCTAAGACAGTCTATATGCACGTAGACGCTTACCCGAACTACGGTGAGAAACTTAGATATGTACTGAATATAATATCATGCCTAAAAGTACGTTTGCCCATAATAAAGGCTGTGTCACCCAGTAAATTTCTGTGTGGAACCACATTGCGCCCGTCACCATGAGACATCAGTTCTTAAATCTCATATGCCGTGACTACATTAGCTCTCAGTGCTCTTCATACCGAAACACAGTAATGTTTGCACATTACTGCTTCACGGCAGAATAACTGGCCCTCGGGTGGTACCTACCTAGAGAAATGCTACTATGTAGGATTCCTCTGGGTAGGTAGGTAGGTAGGATTCCTAATCTATGGAATAGCTTTTATTTGCTAGAATGTGGTTTAGTACTAAACTTAAGATTACTTGAAAAAAAACATTTTACTAAACACAGCATGCAAGTGTGTCAGAAGTGAATTATTTTTTAAATTACACTACATCATGCTACTAGAAAAGTTACGTTACATTAGTTAAAAAGAACGCGAAAACTGATCTTACCTTTTAAACATATATATTCCAAAATTTGGTATACTAAGGTCAATCATATTGTCGTAATGTTCAGATTCTGGTTCGAAAGTAAAAGAAGACTTCACAAAAAGCAGGGACCGAAAGCAGGTGCGATATTGCAGCAATAATTTTCAAAAATGGAACTCTGCAGCACTTCGACAAGCTGTTACAGACTAATAGTGACATCTCAGTGTCTGAATATTTTACTGGTGGTAGGGATCCTAAGCAGGAATCCGTCTGGGTAGGTACCACCACAGAGCCCGTTATTCTGCAAACATTACTATATTTCGACCTTGACAGGGCACTGAGTTAACGTAATCACCGGGCATATGTGACTTAAGAACTGATGTATCAGGGGACGGGCGCGGTGTGGTGCCACACAGAAATGTTCTGAGTGACACTACACTTATTATGGGCAGACGTTGCACCTTCGGGTGAACTGTTGTACGGGGCTCGGATTTAAAAAAGGTTTTTTAAAGGATCTAGAAATAATACGAGTACATTGAGTTTTAAATTGGAAATTGCGTCCTTTGGCATCCTCGTCTGCGCGCATTAGACGTTGGAACCGGACTGACTGCACAGATGGACTGACTGCAACCTGGCGATAGTCAGAGTTGCACTTTTTAATGTTTTTTTTTATTTAATTTAGTGACGAAACGAGCAAAACGTTTACCTGATAGTAAGTGCAACGTCTGCCCATAACATGTCATCTCACCCAGAACATTTCTGTGTGACACCACACCGCGCCCGTCACCCTGAGACATGAGTTCTTAAGTGTCATATGCTCAGTGATTACGCTGGCTCTCAGTGCCCTTCAAACACAGTAAATCTCTGTGCCATCAATAGCCGGTCAAGGGGTGAGCCGCGAGAGACAGCCAGAGTCACTTTCGCATTTAAAATATTAGTATGGATGCCCTTGGTATTAAGATCTACAAAAAACCATTAAGATGTTGCCATTTAATATCAAGTTATAATTACTAAAGTTTTTAATACGTGTACTATTGTTTTTCTATTGAGAAAAGGGGAGAGTTAATTGAGTAAACCATGCGGACGAAGCCGGAAGCAAGAGCTAGTACTATATGAATTTAAAAATATAATGCCAGTCAATAATATCTATTTTATTTATTTTACTGATCTATTGATAAATTCTATCTTTGATCTTTATTTCCTATACAAAAACACTATAGTGAATAAAGTAAGGTAAAGTACTTTATGATATACAGTACATATACATACATACAGTCATGCCTTTTTTCCATATAAGGGATAGGCAGAGGCCACTCACGTAGATCACTTTTCGCCCTCACGGGAAACGAGACGTGACGGGTGGCGAAACATGTCGCCGCTATTTTAGGTCAAGTAAAAAATTTCTTACTCCCCATTGCGTCCCCGCGAGCAGTAAAGTGACACCATTTGCATTATCATCATCAGTTCAGCCCATCACTAGTCCACTGCTGACTGATAAAGGCCTCCCCCACAGATTAACACCATAGTTTGTAGCTCTCATTTTCGGGTTCTTTTTCCATATTTGCCACGCTAGGCCGGCGGGTTGGCAAACGCAGTTCATTATTCAGATGTTCCAGGATGATGCTGCTCCCATATCCTGGTTTTTAATTTCCCTCTGTCCACTTTTGCGACACCCACGGGGTGAGATGGGGTGGCAGATTCTCTTAAGCCGCCACCACACGGCATGCATATTATGACCTTTATTCTGCACGAATAAAGGCGGCGTCCGTACAATACCTCAGTCGCCTCTTACGACACCTCGGTAGGATAAAAATAGTTGCAATTCTACTACGTTACTCTAAGGTCCCACTTCTAACTAGTATTGTATCTATTACTTTAAATTAAATTTATTAGCATACAATAAGCACACAATGACAAATTAAAGAAGTAAATAATCAATTCTTATTAAACACAATTAATGTATCTAATAGTGTAATGCATATAATGGAATAATAACATAATGTTGCCATAACAAACAAATAAAAGTCCTTAAAAATTATTGTTTTTATTTAATATTTACATTTTACATCTCCCAAAATGTTCATACAAACATGCAGCACTAACTAAAAATAAAATTGTTCATTACTTTTTATGAATAATTATTATAATAAAAAGTTAATCTACTGTTCTAATTTCTGTGAATACATTGTTATAAAATAATGTATAGGTAAAGAAAATAAAACACTAGTCTATATTTAAATACAGGAATATTTCTGTGAAGTAAGAAAATGTGCAGATATATACAAAGACAGCAAACAACTAATATAAAGCCTAAGTCCTGAAAGAAAGGTGAGCCAAGGAAGGCGATACACAGTAAGTTGAATATTTAGGTTCTCAATAATCAGTTTCAGTCATTGTGTTCAGTTTATATGGCTGTATGAAGCAATTCTTAATTGTAAGTGTTGGTGTTAACAAACAAGCACAAAATGTACCTAAAGGTGTTTTTTTTAATTTTATTTTTTTATTCGATAAAGTGACGAGACAAGCAAAACGTTCACCTGATGGTAAGTGCAACGTCTGCCCAAAACAGATGCTGTGTTACTCCGAATATTTCTGTGTTGTACCTTGAGACATTAGTTCTGAAGTCTCATATGCCCAGTGATTATGCTAGCTCTCAGCGCCCTTCAGACCGCAACAGTAATGTGTAAACACAGGTGTACTAGTAAGTGGTCGCCCCTGTGATGTAATATGTTGCCAGTAATTCAATATTCAGTTACCGTAATTCACCATATAATACAGCATCGTCGGATATAAGGATAATGGCATTCTTGCCATTTTTTGACCATGGTGACAACTTCGAATACTCTTGGAACTAATTGAATACTCTATTATGTGAATGCGCAAACTGAGGCACTCACTCGACCTGACTTATCCGGGCCCAATATAACAATCACACAATGTCATCGGAAGTAGGTTAAGGACAATTGTTGTGATTGACAACAAGACCAGAACACCAGCTATTTGTTTTTTACCACATGTTGGGGAAATGCGAATTCGACCCCTGGACCCGAGGCATAGAAGTCATTACACTGACTGCTAGGCCATCGGTCGTCAGCGCTATGCTGCTACTTTACAATGGTATTGCGTGTTAATGGTTCTTCCCGAGATGAGGAACACTCCCACTGTTATTTACACACAGATTAACATGCGACAAGAGGTGGGTCCTCTTACTCTGAAGACCAGTTTGTCATGAACTAGGGCCATTTTTTTATATTTTAGTTCCTGGTAAAAAGTTATGTTCTCGTTAGTAAAATTAGATGTTTACAATTTTTGCAAACATTTAAGTTTTTTATTAAGATAAAATGCAATTTCGCAAATGAAAAAACTTAATATGGTACTTTGAAATATTGTTGTAAAAGTGTTAGAAGCTGCAGGTGGATACGTTAACTGAATTTATTAGTAGAAAGAACCTCAAAATATAGATTTTTCTCCATTTACTCATCTTGTTTTATTTTACATATATGAAATATATTATTTCTTGCTAATAGTTTAATATTAACACTGCATTCAATGCTAATATTTACATGTGTGATAATGAGTAAAATAAATTTTTAAAAATCATTACAAAAAATGACAGGAACATTAATTCAATTACACTTATTAATTTCTTTTACATTACATTTAAAGACTATATTTGTTTAAAAAAATAAGTAAAACAAAGAGGGGTCAGATATTCGCTATAAAAAAACAATATGACATTTATGGCAAAACACACATTGGGGAATCACAAAAACTTGGGTAACCGTGCAGTAGTACCACAACACAAGGAGAAAAAAAAAGTATAAAAAAGACTAAGAACAAACTAAACAGTATTAACAAAATGTAATTATATATCAAATATTGTGTATATTCATTTAGTAAAATAAATTGTTTAATATTTATGCCTTTGTGATGTAAAAATGTTCATATACACATTTTAAATTTTAGTTCAAAGTAAAAACATTGCAAGCATAAGAGCATATAAATGTCTGTCTAGTGAACTTTTATAAGAGGAGTTAATATGGCATAATAATGTTATGTTATAGATAAATACAAAAGGGGAAAAGCTTTTAACACAAACCAGTGTTATTGAAGGATGTATGAAGCACAGGGCTAGATGAGACATAGCTATGTATACACCAGACACAAATCAATAGTTTTAAGGCACATATACACTAGACACAACAGAGTGGAGGTAACAGCAGTCTGATGCTCAGACAAAGCATTTGTGGAGGTAACAGAGAGGTCTGTGCAACAGAGACAACAAACACGGCCCGTCACAACGAGCTCACCTTTCTGACTCAGCGGCTCCATAAGAAGCTGCATTTCGCACTGCGTGGACTGCATTACACACACAAAAAGCTTTCACTAAGAATGAGGCCGGATCAGAAACAGGCCCTTACGATCCTCTGAAAAAGAAATGTGTTAAATGGGCATGCAAGCATGCCTTAGTAACAGAAAGGTAGATACCATAAAATACCTTTAATAAACATATTTTTCTGGTAAAAATTGATGAAGTATCATTTATATAAACACATAAAAGTAATACCATAACATAAACTGATAAGTAATGTTTAAGTTTCAGTTTAAGTTTGTGTCAGACTAATATTGTTTAAGGAAATCTGCGCGCGCATGTTTTTTGGTGGATTATTTGTCCATCAATAAATTCTTTTTTAATAGTTGAATATAAAAGACGACCTCATGGTTAAATTATTCAAATATATATTTAAAAACAGATTTCACAATAATTCTACGGAATAAAATTCACGTACACTTGAACACAAAAATTATTTTCAATCGTTATGTTGAAGAGATACAAGTTAAACATTTCATAATTTTTACACGAATTTAAGTATCTAACTTTCCTGTATACTACGGCAGCGGCGTAATAAAGACATTATGGCAATAAAGCGATGCCTAAACGGTGTTCTGCTTACATGCCGCGGCCCGAGTACCCATATTTATCAGCTGTATCCTGAAACTGCCCTGCATTTGAAAGTCCGTCGCTCGCACTTACTAAAACGGACAGAAACTCAATCGATAACATCAATATAGGTACAAGATAGAGCTAAAATCCCACACTTCAACCGCCTGGGTGAAAGAGATGAGACCTAAATCTAGATTTCTCGTCTCTTCGTTCTATCGATTGTGTTTATTTTGATTTCAGCGCGCGCAGAATTGGGCAATTGTTATTTTGACACTTGACATTGACAATAGTCTTGTGTAGTTCTAGAGAGACTATTGGCGCCAACTCGAAAAGTGGTGCTAGTGTTTTTATTTAATTTTGTAATTTCTGTGTATATTTGGAGTTTTGATGTTTAATATTGGTAGTTTATTATCCAGCAAGTGCTCTTGAAAGTGTACAGTCATAGTAAAATTCAATTCAAAACCAATATTGTGCTTGTCGTTTTGTCGCCATCTGGACTGATGCAAATCTTCAGTAAAAGTCAACTATCCTTTTACCATGACCATGGGTGCTGTATACCGTTCGAAACGCAGGGTTATAAATAGTTAAAATTATAAGATCTATAAACTTAGTTTTATTAACTGTATAATATTCTCGCAAATATAAGAAAGCATTATATAAAATTGTTGTGTTTTGATTAACGGTAATAATCATTTTCGAGTTATTAGTTAAATAATTGACTAAATAATAATAAAAATATAACTAAATAATCAATATTTTATGGATTAGAAATAAATACTTAAATATTTTTTATTTGTTTCAATTAATTTAAGAAATAATGTTTGTATGTAATTCTTTTCTTTGCCATTATAATTGCAAAATTAGTGCTACATTTATAATGAAAGAAGTAACGAACTAAAAGAGCGAACTAATTCGCCATAGGACTGAGAACTAAAAATATCTGGTCCCAATAGAGACATAATGTGCTCGAGACTATTTGACACTGGCAGCAAGCAAACGATTGTTAGTGTTGCCATGTCATGAAATAAAAACGATTTTAAAAACGAATCTCAACCAAAGGATTAGCTTAACCACAATTTAAAGGGACTTTTGGCACCAACTCTTAAAGTGTTGGTAATGTTGAATGAACAAAATCCATAACATAAATAATATTATAAAAGACAGTATAAGAAGTAGAACATGCTAATTCGTCTGAAATCACGAGTACGTATTTGCTTGACTTTCGCGAAAAATAATTCAAAAGTTATGATTATTTTTTATTTAACAGTGAAACTTAAATACACAGAACACATCATAAACCATAAGTTTTCCTTCTTTTGATCCTGGCAATTAGCACCAAATCAAGCCTTTTTTGCCAATGTCGAGTAATTATTTAACTATGACAAATAATTTATTTCGATCGACAGTAAAATTTCACAGAAATTACACCATTCAATACAAACACCACCGCCACATTTAGAATTGGCGCTAAAAGTCGACATTGATATGCTCTTGCTAGACTGTGCGAAAACCATGGTTCAGTAACCATTATCTAATGTAATGTGTGATAAGTTATGGGTGAGATCTTTGGCTAAGACAAGTCAATAATTTCCAAAGAAAAACTTCCATTTCATGCTTATAATCGGTTATTTAATAGTTAGTCTAATATAAAAAAGCAATTTTAGGTTTTTTTTAATCGTAAAGGGTTATAGGCAGGCATTTTCAAAAAAAAAATCTCTCTCAAAAATAGTTTATTTTTTTTACCCGCATCTTGGAGAATTTTTGTCTTTAGCATAAAATCATATTCTTTCATTTTTATGATTTGTAGTTATTTGCAAAAAATTTAAATAGATTTTCGAGGCTGGACTTGCAGTAAATTGTTGTCAGTTTCGCGATATTTTTAAAACATACATACTGTGCAAACTATTAAAGACTTATTTGATTAAAGCTATTTTGAAATAGTTTAAACAAAAAGTAACTTAAAATTATAGACATCAAATTTGTTACAACAAACAGAAGGTTTAAGATGAAGAAGGTTTAACTTCGGTTTTGTGACAGGTGATGTCAATTTATGATTTTCTCTTTTTTTTTGCTTAAATATGCAAGAAGATAGCAAAAATGCAAGAATATTCTTAATTTCCGCAGCATAAATTACTAAATATATTATAAAAATAACTGTCTAAAGCATTGACCTATTTAAAATGATATTCTTCTATTATTGTGGGACATTACAAAATTGACGGACAAAATATGGTTGCGTGTGGTTCACATACATGCAATACATACAGTCACGCCTTTTTACATATAAGGGATAGACAGATGCCCCCGCAGGAAACGAGTCGTGATGGGGGGCGAAACACGTCGCCGTCTGGTTCAAATAGTGATAAAAAGCTTAACCAATATAAAACAATAATTTAAACACTCTTTTTTCGCAATAAATCTATCAATCACGTATATTTGTTATTCTTAGAAATACCTAGTATATATTTAATATTTTAAATTTAATAAGTAATCTATTTAAATACTAAATGTTTCCATTTATCTACATAAACCAATGGCAGGATATGCCATTATATTGTGATAAAAAAATATATAAACTAACTCTCCTAATTAATATAAGTACAATTTTTAAGTAAAAAAATGATTAGTATTATAAATTCAAAAACTCCAGGGAAACGGGTCATCATCATATTCGGTGAAATAAAATTTCACACCATTAAAAATTGTACCATGTAAGGTCACCTTTTTAGTGACATTTTTGTGACATTAGCAGTGAGCATATACGTGACAGGGTCGAAAGTCACAAAACTGACATCACGTTCAGCTATCAATTTTATTTGATATATTATTTTCGTACACGCCAGTGCAACATTTGTTGAATTTTGAACGAGTAACAGACTATTAGTGTTACCCATTTCATTAATAAAGAACTAAAACTATTACTTTACAATAACAGTGTTACAATACTGGTCACAAAACTGACTCTGGAAATTTCTAAGACTGTAGTTTTTTAAGATGACGGTCAGAGACCTAAATGGTATGGATTATCAAATTTGCTATTTAAAAAAAGTATCACAATATTTGAAATATTTAACTTTGCAAGATAAAGATTAAGATATCACATGATGATGAGATGAGTATTATTTTTCTCCAACATATTTTTGTTATTTTAAGTCCAATCTACCTCAATGAATGATAGACTTTTGATACATACCAAATTAGTTAAGTTTTATCATTGTCAAACATTCAGAACTGCGGCTTAATTACAGCAGTTTTTGGGTGGGACATGCCAAAAATCGTTAACTTTTGTGTTAAAAATAAATAAATATTAGTTACCGAACATAATTTTAATGAAACTTTAATAAAAATCGATAGTTTAAAGTTTGAATATTTGTAAAAATATTAAAATTTGATCGAACGGGGCCGTTGTCTAGATACAACAGTTTAAAGCTGAGGGACAGCCTGAAAATGGAGGGTACAATTTTATTTTAAATGCTTAGGTAACTCAACAATTCTGCTCAGGCCTAATTAGCACAGTAATATAAATATTACTTTACCTGGTTATAGTCTCTTTGTTCTTTACTTAATTATAAGAGTTTCAGTTTTGGGGAGTAATCTCAAAAACTTATTATATTACAGTATAAAAAGGTTGTCATGTGAATTTATAATTATTTGAAACTTCTTCCAATAAGTACTCACTATCACTGTTGTTGGATATATGTGATTAATAAAAAAAAACTTCAAAAATTACTTTTATTTGCATGATAAGCAATTATCACAAATCTTGACAGCTACCATTTACAACCACAGTGCCATACCATAATCGCCTTGGTCGATGAAAAAGTAACGACGTCATCATTTTATCCGCGCATATATAACAAGCAAATAATAAATTGGGAGCTAACATAAATTTATTGCTTATACACACTTTGCTTTTCTATGTACAAGAATACAAAAGTAAAACAATATCACTTCATAAAGTTTTAAGTTCGCGACCATCGTCAATAGCATCTAAACGATTGTAAATTTACTACAATATTCGCCCGCCATAGTTTATTGACTCATGTACCGTTGGCATTGAAAATAAATGGTCCTGGACCATTATGTCATCAACGGTTGTCCATCGCGCCGGCGAGCGCTTGCTGTATTACGAGCTGCTGGGCACTAATCAACTTTTTCAATTCCCTGACTTCCTGTGTTAACTGTTTAACATTTTCAGAGGTCTCATCTAGCCTCGCTTGAAGAGTACCCAAGCCGGAATAACCGTATTCTCTATAACTAGAGTCATTATTGTTTTCATATTTTTTGAAGCAAGAATACGCGCCTGTAGTGGATCCATTAGATGATATGGTATGACCATACTGCTTTCGCATTTTTGCTATGTCATAAGCAGCCATCATTATGTCTCTCGGTAACCTTTTTTCGCTTGGGTTTAGAGGTTTAACGCTAAGAACTACTCTATAAGCTTGCGGAGAAACTAAAGCTGAAGAATGTAAGATTTTTAGAAGACATTTAGGCAAATATCCATTAAATAATGCCAATTCCATGTACGAAATCAATTTTGTTTGTCTAACGAGTTTAGATAGTCCAGCAGTTTTCCTTAATCCTTGAATGTCATGAACTGCTATACCAACAAGCAAGTTCATCAACACAACAGTAACAAACATAAGGAACAAAACGTATGTAATTTGTGCCGAAAACTCTAATAATACTGGTGGATCATTGCCATCGGGTTCGTTCAATAGCAAATCCAAATTAAGTTCACCTATCATCATAGTTAAAACGGTAATAAAGCCCATAAATGGATTTGCAAACGATGACGAGTCCGGAAATATGACACAAAAGCTTATTGTAAAGCCGATTAAGATGCAGGAGTAGGCCATGAGAAGTTTCGCGAATTCTTTTTGCACCTTTTGATACATAGCCACGTAGGTTCCGAAGACCGGCAGCTGTCCTATCATCATCATTAGATTTGTCCATCCTGCAAGCACGGCAAATGCTCCGACGTGATTTTGCCAAGTGTACGTTATGTTTGTATAAATGTAGGAAATGAGGAACACGCTCACAATAACAAACCATTCTATTATGTTCTCAGATTGCATCAGGTATTGTTTCACGGTTGAATACCCAGCTATACCGTAAACTTTTCTGAATATTTCGAATATTGTTATTCCCGCCAACACCCACCACTGCATTTCTATCACGAACGGATTTTTTCTCAATAAATCACCGAGAATTGATTGTTTTTGACATAGCTCCTGTTCTTGGATTGTTTCCTCCATATCCTTACTACCATTATAACAGTTGTGTGCCAGCGCGGTTAGTACGTAGAGAGTGAGACACAAAACAAATATGAAACTCAAAAACAACCGTGCTACGTAGTATTTGCGGATTTTCTCCCATTTAATGTAAAGGAATGCCGAGCACAACGGATGGAGTAACACTTCTTTTTGACCTTCATCTACGAATGTGTTAAGGTAACTTATCTCCCGTGGATAGCAATGCTGAAGGATGCTGCGAAAATCAAGTTCAAGTTCAACTTCTCTGTTACTTGTTTGTGAGTGGTGTAACGTTATAGCACAATCTAATTTTCTTGTTACCATAGCAAGAGACGCGGGTGTTTTCCGTGCAATTACGTTGAGGGCAGAGTTGCCTTTTTTCGATCTTGTTGTTACATCGGCCCCATGATAAATAAGGGTCTCCACACATGCGGAGAGTCCATCCAGCGCAGCTAGGTGAAGAGGAGTGAAACCGTATTCGTCTTTCTGGTTAACATTCGCACCCCAACTTATTAAGGTTTCGATAATGTCACATGCGCTATCAGATTTGCCTATAGCAGCATGGAGAGGACTCCTCATATCAAAATCCATAGCGTTCGGTTCAGCGTTGCCTTTTCGCAGTAATGACTCCACACACTCCAAGCAAGCAGATCGAGCAGCTAAATGCAAAGCTGTAAAGCCACGATGGTTTTTCAAACTGGCATCAGCACCTTTAGACAGAAGTAAATCGACACAATCTACAAAACCACCATCGGCAGCTAAATGTAACGCAGTTGATTCCCGATCACCAACCCTTGTTCTTACATTCGGATCAGCACCGGGCGTCTCCAAGAGTATAGCGAGACATTGTATCATCCCCAAGTCAGCCGCAAGATGGATGGCGTTGGTGCCGCCCGGTTCTATCAAATTGACGTCTACTCCATGCGATATGAACAGCCTCAGGCACTCCACAGAATTGGCACGCACAGCGCAATGTAGCAAGCCACCTTCACAATTGACGTACTTGACAGACGCATGGACAGACGCACCTCGACTAATTAGTAAATTAGCCACTTGCACTGAATTCCCGAACGCGGCACAATGGAGCGGTACGAAGCAACGCGGCATATAATTGGGGTCCGCCCCGCACGAGAGCAGATAGTTGGCGCATTCCGTGGAGCCACTAAACGCTGCGGCGTGAAGCGGTGACAGCCCTAACGCGTCGAAGTACAGCGGGTCCGCACCCGTTTCAATCAACGCTGGAAGCAATTGATCTAACTTGAGGAAAGCCGCCCAAAATAAACAGACGTTTCTTTCAGCTTCCGTGGAGGTTTTGAAGGTGTTCATGGCGGTTTCCGTAGTAATGACCCCCGATTCCAGTTCGTCTAAAAGTCGTAATCTGCCGCCGACTGCTCTCATTTGTTCGTGCGTGCTCTGACGTAATGAATCGCCGCAGATGTGCGCAGTTAAGTCCAAGGGTGGTTCTTCGAAGCTGTCGTACATGTTGGGGGCGCTTTCCGCTGGAGGGGATGATCCGGCGAGGACGTATTCGAGATGCCCTGTAGAAGGGTACGCCCTTTCAAGGGATTCTTCATCGGTGGTTTGTTGGGTGCGCGCTGGGGAGCTAAGGGCTCGTGCGATGCGCTGTCTGCGATCCATGTTCCCGGGCGGTGCGTCATCTGGTTCCTCAGGGTTTGGAGCGCGGCGGGAACAGAGCCAGCGCCGGGACAAGAGGCTGCGCGCTGTGGGCATGCGGGCGGTCGACGCGTCACTGAGCAGTGCCGCTATTGTCCGTCAATTGCGACAGGAAGAATGAATCGCGCGCGCCTTTTGCATGTTAAGGCATATTCACACGGAAAGACATCTATCATTATTGAACACATTTTATGTTACTTATTGTCTTCCATTAATTTTCGCATACTGAATCAAAAGAAAAAAACAGCACAAAAGTGTAAAAGAAAATATCCGGAATAATTGAAATTCTACACATGTTCAATTTTGAAAACAGAGTTTAAAGTTAAAAAAAGGAAGCATAACTTCGTTTCAAAATAAGCTGTTTTTAATTTCAAGATTCTTTTGTATTTTTTTCTCTGGTTTAGATGCGATTTTAAAAAAGTTTTTTAGTTTCGTCTGACACAAACCTTAGCGAATTAACAATACTCTGGCTTCACCCATGTCTCGGGGCTTGCATTTGTTTACAAAGGTTTTTTTTGCGATGATAACATTTTATCCTTATTTTAAGCAGTGCAGGCACTATAGTTTAATTTTCGTGTAATTATGAATCCGTCCAAAAAAACACGAATGAAGACATTAGTTACAAGATAATTACGCTCTAACAATTGTATTGTAATCACCAGAAGTGCAGAAATAATCGGCAGTTCAACCAACAGTCCAGTTTTTGTTATGAGATAAAACGCCAAGACCCCCGAGAATATTTAAAACAAAGAGGCTAAGAAAAGATTAAAATCTTTATACCTGCTATGTGAACATCCATTATAATGTAAATGTACGTGCCAGCAACTAAAAATTTATAATTTTTAGTTGCTGGCACGTATTTTTTTTTTTATTTGATAAAGTGAGACGAGCAAAAAGTTAACCTGGTAAGTGCAACGTCTGCCCATAACAGATGCTGTGTTACTAAGAATATTTCTATATAGCACCACACTGCGGCCGTCGCCCTGAGACATAAGTTCTTGAGTCTCATATGCCCAGTGATTACGCTAGATCTCAGTGCCCTTCAGACCGGAACACAGTTATGTTTGCACACTACTGCTTCACGACAGAACAACTGGCCCTGGGGTGGTACTTATCTAGACGGATTCCTGTACAGGAATCCTACCACAAATATATTATTTAAAAATAAAACATTTCGTTAATTAGTTCTTCTTACAGATTGCCATATATCTGGTAAGGCAAAGTTCCTGAGCATAGTGGTAGTTCGAATACCAAAGGTAAAATTAACAAAAGTCGTCAAATAGCGTAGTCGCCTCTTAAGACACCGCGGTGGGAAAGAGGTAGGTGTATCTGCCGCACACCTATCCGCACAACATAAAAATCGTTTAAAATAAAATTTTAACTTATTTTTACATTAATTAAACCTCCCCCACAGAATGTGGCGAACTTTATAAGTAATGATTTTTTTTCTATGACAATTTAGAAGTTATTTCTTGACAATTATTTCAGATAATTTGAGAAAGTCCTACCACGGCCCTTGAAGATATCGGTAAAACAGAATTCCGACAAGAACTACTTCGAAGAGTCTAAGAAGGAAGACTTCTGGTACTATTGACTTTCAAACGTTCCTATTATTACAAATCCTCTCAGCATCACTAAGCAAAAAGCGCTAATGTTGTATGATTTATAAATTATGAACATGTCTGTAGATTTTTCGCAATGTAAATGATGTAATAATCATCATCATCATCATTTCAGCCTATCACTAGTCCACTGCTGAAGAAAGGCCTCCCCCATTGATAGCCACAAGTTTGGAGCTTTCATTTTGGTATGGGGTGTTGTGTAGTAGTTGCCAAGCTTGGCAGGCGGGTTGGTAACCGCACTTTATTTATTTAAATGTTCCAGGAAAATGCTGCTGCCCGTATCCTGATTTTCATTTTCCCTCTGTCGACTTTACGACACCCACGGAAAGAGATGGGGTGGTAGATTCTCTTAAGCCGCCACACGGCCATGATTTAATAACTCGTGGGTATTACATTAAGCCACGAATTATTTTAACAACGTATATTTTCTGTGTGATTTGAACCGAAATATCGAAAAAATAATAATAACAAAGAGCTGTGCATTGTGTAGTAAAACGTGTTCCTTGTATACTGTTTTGCTTTTTAATTCTATTTCTGATTTCGATCCGGTGTAATAATAATTATCGCGGCCGTCGCTGCTCACGGGGCCCGAGGAAAATTGCTGCGACGGGGAGAATTACAACATCGCCCCTTTAAGAAAAAAAAAATCGTCCAAAGTTAGTCTTGAAGCCATCTAAAGCAGGTTACGTAAGTCAGAGGTACCAGTTTCAATGTGTACCATACTAAAATTGTAATATCCGTATACCATTGAACAGTGGGACAATCGAATGCAAAATGGTCGACTCAAGGCCGTGGGACTTATTTCGCACAATGGGATGCATCGCATAGAATTAGCCATGGCTCCACTGATTTTAGGCCATTGCTGGTTTGTTAGAATATGTACTCGTACATACATATGGTACAAATAATGTACCTATTGTAAAAAAATTGCCGTATGGTAGAGGTTTAAAAGAACCCCATCTCATCTCGTGGGTGTCGTAAAAGTCAACACAGGGAAAATATAAAACAGTAGAAGGGCAGCAACTTCTTCCTTGAACATTTGAATAAATAAACTACGGTTGCCAACACGCCCGCCAAGCGTGGCAACTATGGCAAAATTCCTCTAATACGAGAGCTACAAACTTTTGTGGCTAACTATGGGGGAGGTCTATGTTCATCAGTGGACTAGTGATAGGCTGAAGTGATGATGATGATGATGAATATCGACCGCGTGGCCTCCTGTGTAATTGTACGAGACAAACAAATGACATCCGTCGCTAAAGAGCGGTTATTACGAACTACGACCAATCTTACCACTACTTTATTCTATTTCAATATTTATTCAACATACATTACATCCTGACTTTTACGCCACAGGTTCGA
Source organism: Luehdorfia chinensis (assembly GCA_019845155.1). Lineage (NCBI taxonomy): Eukaryota > Metazoa > Arthropoda > Insecta > Lepidoptera > Papilionidae > Luehdorfia > Luehdorfia chinensis. The sequence goes on from JAHVAK010000696.1 coordinate 1,460,420, forward strand.
ATCACACCCGAACAACGCGACATTTGTGTAAAACTTCAAATTGTTGGTTTTCGGAGTCTGGTTTTACTATGCATGTGAATGGACATTGCCCAAATTCGCCTAAGAATCAACATACATTTGACATTTGCCAACCATATTTCTTAGCTTATTTTTTGCTCTTTATTCCAAATACTAGAATTCGACGGATCCTTAGATTAATAAAAGAAAATTAAATAGGCATTTCATTAATTAATACACTTTTCCTTTCCCCGAATAACGTAAAATATAAAATCGTCGTTTCAGCGCTTAATCCGTAAGTCTAGAGACAGGAACCTGTTGCTGCGTAAAGCGTTATGTGCCACACAAAAAGGAGCAGCTAAAAACCATAGTGAAATGGCAGTGTTAACAGCGCAAGTGAGAAACAAATATAGCCTATCTAAGCGTGCGAGTGAGATATTTTTAATGTCAATGTCAAAAGACGAGATTTTTGACAAAATCGCACGTAGGCGGCAATATTTGATTTGATTTTGGTTTTTAAATGTAATTTTTGCGATCTTTGTGTTTTTTTTTGTTAGGTGTTCAGTGTTTTTTTTTCGATTTACGTTTCTACAACCGAATTATAACAACTGATATTTGAAAATAAACCTAACATCGGACAGCAAGGCTATTGAGGATAACCTCAAAGTCGAAAATATTTTCGGTCATAAATAAATTCTGAGAAGTGTCTTTCGTTTTAATCTGCTTTTACGGATACTTAGGTGTTATTTAACCCAACAAATGATGTTTTATGAATGTTGGTTCTTGGGCGAACTTTGTATGGGAGATGAGCAAGATCCTTTATATCTTAAAAGCACTTACGATACATGAGAAATCCTAGTGTGAGACGTATTTTTTTTAGTCAGTCAAGCATGGCTTTTGCAGCCTACACGTTTTATGAGTACTAAATGAGGTTTTAGACTGACAAAAATGAAAGTATGATGTAAGTTTTTTAATTGAATTTATATTTATTTGAATTTTAGTAAGTACACTAACGGCCCACCCCTTCATTTCCCGGGTACATTTAACCATAATATATGCATTTGGAGTAAGGAACCGTTCAAAGCGAAAAAAAAACGAGCCGAGGGCTAGGCGCTCGCTTTATATTTCATAGTACGCAAGTGACCTGGGTTGGATTCTCGGTGCCGGCACCACTAAAATTGTTAATTGCAGTTTTAAGTGCTTATTTACCACGTGCTCGGCGGTGAAGGAAAACATCGTGAGGAAACCTGCATGTCTGAGAAATAAAAAATATTTCGAAGACATTTGTAGTCCGCCAACCCGCATTGGAGCAGCGTGACGGATTGTTCCTAGCTTCAAAACCCTCTCAGAAATGAGAGAAGGCCTGTACTCAGCAGTGGGACATTTATAGGCTGAAACTTTACTTCACTTTTTTAACCTTCCAAATAGTGAAATAATTTTTACCAATAGGTGCAGTGGTTCGTCCACATACAAAAACTCACAAAATTCGCACTCTCTCTTTATAATATTACTATAAATTGTAAGACTATTATTTTTTTGTTGAATGAAACAAAGACAGAATTTATCGAGGTTGTTTTGCTTTCTTGACTTTAAGCGCTTTGCAGCGACTATGGTCATAGTTAATCGGGACTACCTTCAGCTTTCAACTTTTAATTTTGGTTCAATCTTGCTTGGATTTGGATTTAATTTTATTAAGTATAAATCTTTCATTTTATTAATTATGAAATCTCAAGCCATGTCTTAGTGGTTAGAGTACTTGACTACCACGCCGCGGGTCCTGGTGTCGAAACCCAGCTGCGGCCAAAATTGGTGCAAAACACTAATTGTTGGTTTTCGGGTCTGGTTGTGCTGTGATTGTCCGTGTCTCTGACACTGCGTCCAAGCCTACCTCCGATCTTAGCGCATGAGGGTTACATCGGGCACGGGTAAAGTGGAACGAGTGAGTGCCCCTGTGTTTGCGTATACACTTGCGGTTCTATAATATCGCCTGAGCAGTTGATAATTTCCAGCATAATTCGCTAGTTGTCGCCATGGTCGAAAATCGGGCAGGAGAACGTCAGTACCCAGCCATCTCGTTTATTGAAATTAGGAACTTGACACTATCATTTTGACTACATTAGAATAGACGGTATTACCATTGTTAAAGATGTGTCATATAGTTCAAGGCATACAATTCCCGTTCAAGGACGCATGACCGGTGACATGGTCGTAATGGAAACAAGTCGTTCGAAGTAAACGAACTAGGAAGTTTCCAATTGCGACCATAATAACGATTCCTCTTAATCACTGCCAGGTTATTTTGCTTTAGAATGTCGTGCCGTTATTCTCTAAATTCGTTGGCTATTTGCGTCGAATCTGTTTAAATTGATTAGAAACAAGTGAGTTACCAAATTCGGTAGGATTCGAGATATTGCATCATTCAAGCACACACATACATACAAAAACCTTGGGCTGGAATAGTGTTACTTCCTTTTCTTCAGCTCCGCCGGATTGAAAGGGGGAACAGCGCTGTGGGCTTAGCCGAAACCTTTGTTTGTGGATGACTGGCGCAAGGGCCTCCGAAAGAGGATCTCGGCTTGGACCGTCATCCCGTGCGCGACTAACTGACTCGAGGGTGCCCAAGGGGCCGGCGTCGGAAGGGCAATAAATTATTTAAATAATACTACTAATATTATCGGAACTAACTAAAATTACCACCAATAAACTGGTGGTAGGATTCCTATACAGGAATCCGTCTAGTACCTACCATCCCAGGGCCAGTTATTCTGCCGTGAAGCAGTAATGTGCAAACATTACTGTGTTTCGGTTTGAAGGGCACTGAGAGCTAGCGTAATCACAGGGCATATGAGACTTAAGAACTGACGTCTCAGGGTGATGGGCACAGTGAGGTGTCACACAGAAATGTTCTTGGAGACGCAGCATTTGTTATGGGCAGACGTTGCACTTACCATCAGGTGAACGTTTTGCTCGTTTCATCACTTTATACAATAAAAAAAAAATCGGAATGCATTTCCGCTAGAGAAGAACTGGCGCAAGAAAGTCCAGCGACGCTTCTGTTTATAATACTATTGCTAGGTAGGTATCGCGAATAAGTTTGTCTGATATGCCCTCGCCGACCTCACTATCTCTTCAGTCAGTGTAGTATCACTTCCCTCATTCCTATTTTTATATTGGATTAGTGATCTAAATGTTACGCAAGTACTAATGTAAGCGCGACAGAATTTTAATACAGGCAGCCCTCGTACTTACGGCGAATGATATTATAAAATAAAAGAGTATCTACACTGTTTAATAAAATTTATTTCAAACCGCCAGCCGATCACTAGTGCAAAAAAAGTATTGAGTTTTTTATGGACTGATGGTCACTGTTAGCCCGGAGGCTTTCACAGCTTTGCCGGATTGAAAGGTGGACAAGCGCTGAGGGCGCTTAGCCGAAACTTTTATTTATGGGTAACCGGCAAGGACCCGGTGCGAGAGAGTACCTGAGTGGAGGGGCCAGAGAGCCGGACCACGTTTCGGTCAGTACAACAATCGGAGGAAAATTTGTTATATGTATAGCTAGTTTTTCATTTAAATTAGCTTAAAAATGTTATAAATTTTCCCTTCTTACTAAAGCTGAAGCAAAAAGTTACGGTTGTGGATTTTATTAAATTTTGTTTAAGCAGTGAATAATTAATGTTTTAAAGATTGGTAAATTCCATTTAAAACCGAGATGTTTGTTTTTCTCTGTCGTTTGTGGAAATTCTCAAACGTGAAGAGTCTTTTTAGAGTATCGTGAATGTTCTTGCAAACATTTTAAATACAAACTTACTGGGAATAATAAGCTATTCCCAAAAATGTACAAATTACACCTGATTATGCAATTTTTGCCATAATGAGGTACTTTGCTCTAATGGGAAGAAACAGGTAAAAAAAATTTAGCTTGGAAAGTTGCCAGTGAAAATAAAACATAAATTTGTAATATTTATTTATTGATATACAGGTTGTAGCTTTTACCATAGACAATGTACAAGTTGTTCAAAATTAACATAATTACAATGTTGATATAACGTGTATCAAAGAATACGAACACTATCGTTACGATATTATTATTTGAGAACACTAGTAAAATACGTTACAAAAATACCATATTAGAGTGATGTTAGACAAAATATTTATACATAATAACCAACAGAAAATATTTGGATTAATGTTCCGCCATTTAAACTAATGTACTAACTATTAAAGCTAAAAATAACACACACTAGGGCATAAATTAAAAACTATTTACAAAATTATACAAAAAATACTAACTTACAGTACAATTTAACAATGCGTCTCACAAACACATTGTTATGATACCTAAATGTATCTAATAATCGTTAAAATTATTGTTAAAATGTGTTAAGTAAATTGCAATAAGGGAACTACGGCATGGCACAATATAAGTAGAATTTGATGGAAATATTACAGGATAAAAAGAAAACTTACAAATTACATTTAGCAGAGGAAAAATTGCGATCGTGTTTTAGAAACAAAAGCGTGCAGTAATGGACTCAGAACTAGCTGAGTCGCACAGACGTTTTGGTGGCATACGAACTGACAGACAGAGCGGTAGAGCACTATCGCGCTGTTGTCAGTGGATCATCCAGGATCTAAGGTTCCAATTACATCTATACAGAATCTTAAATACTTTGGCTCTTTATACCTTGAAATGTTAAGTGTAACGTATACAGGGTGTTTCAACAACTTACCTTTCATTTCAAAAACAATACAATTAACAGATTGTTTGGTCGGCTCCACACTTCAGCAATATCTTAAATTTTTTGTTAAATTGTAACATACATATATTGTATGTACGAATAAATATAATAATATCATTGATATACAAAAACCCAAGTTACACGTTTCCATAAAAAAAATCATGCAAAAAGTGGCCTCGATAGATCAAAACATAAAAGCAAAGACTAAGATCTCAAATTCCGATTAAATAAACACAATTTAATCTTAGGCCCACGATTTAAGGTAGCTTTTTAAACTAAATCAATTGTCGTTCCACGAATTCACGGCTGACGTGACGCCAATCGAAATAAGCGCATTGTGGGACATTTTTGAGTCGCTGACTGTATATTTTTTGTATATCAATGAATAATATGCAATACGTGCAAGTGTGTGCTGTATAATCAGAATAGATTTTATAATAAATCACATTTATAAAGTTTATATAATCATATTATATTTGAATATAAAATAGTGAAGCCTTATTATCATTAGTAAATTCAGAATCAATTTCAGATAGTTGAAATGTTCACAACTACGACAGTTGTAATGTAAATGTATAAATGTAACAGTGTTGGCTTATTGAGATGTATACAATATTTGTAAATGATTATTAAAAATATAAATAACACGTGAATATGTCTAACGGATGACATCATTATCAATATCAGCCTTAACATTAAACTCTCATATATCATTGATAATAATGTCTATAACTTGTATATTGAAAATATGAACAGATGTTAATTATATTTTATATTAGTCCCATATGAAGAGGAAGTCTGTACTTCTTGTACAGACTTCCTCTTCATTTCACTGTAATGGGCAACAGTGGGTTTAGTAAATTATTAATTGAAATATTTTAAAGATTTTACAAGTCCATTAACCCTACACAAGTAAGTAACACACCGTTGTCTATACTTTATTCGCATAAACAGGTTAGCACTGAGAAAACGTTCTTTCATTTTAAATTTCAAAAATATAGTTATATTTTTCTCTTTCTTTCATATGCAACGTGTGGCAAAGAAAGCGCTTTGCTAGATCCTCTTAAAGGACAGAGAATAGTGTAATAAAGCAAGTGATAGTCAATACCGGATATAATTTCAGTGGTGCCAAGGGTATCGCCGAGGGGGAGCAGGGAGACCAGCTCGATAGCCAAGTCATTCTTGCGGTATCACCGCGTAAAATAAGTCTACCACATGACCACATTTTCCGTAATATTCTGCGCGGTCGGTAACTTACAACAGTATTCGGTCATTGTTGCCACGGTCGAAAATCTTCTTTGGCTGGCGTCGCTCTTGAGTGTTGGATTAAATAAAATAGTCTCTCTCCTCTATGGTGGATGGCAGTCAGCGGTGGCGTTATGCTGCAGTAATAGGAGCTGTTTTTAGCCAAGTAGCAGTGGCGGTTATGTGGTGGTCGCGCTACACGCTGGAGAAGTTGTAGCCATCAACGGGCGAGAAGCAGAGGTGGCGGCGCTAGACGCAGATGTACTTGGAGCTGTCGTCGAGCGGGTAGCAGTGGTAGCGCCGCTAGACGCAGAAGTTGTAGCCATCAACGGGCGAGAAGCAGAGGTGGCGGCGCTAGACGCAGATGTACTTGGAGCTGTCGTCGAGCGGGTAGCAGTGGTGGCGCCGCTAGATGCAGAAGTTTTAGCCATCAACGGGCGAGAAGCAGAGGTGGCGGCGTTAGACGCAGGAGTAGTTAGAGCTGTCGTCGGGCGAGTAGCAGCGGTGGTGGCGCTAGACGCAGGAGTACTTGGAGCCGTCGTCGGCCGAGTAGCAGTGGTGGCAGTGCAGGCGCGCGGCGCGCACGCGCACGTCGGCGCCGGCGCGGCCGTCGCCCAGGCGCGCGCCGCACACCGCGCACGAGAAGCACCACACGTGGTAGCACAGCGACAGCGACTCGATGATCATCGCCGCGCCGCGACCTGCCGCCGCCCGCCGGGAGACACACGTTATTTCATCGGCAGCTTCATTTGTGAAGTAAGAGAGACATTCCCGTCTCTCTTACCTCACATATCATGCTGCCGATTTGACCGGCGATAAGATTCCTGTGCAGGAATCCGTCTAGGTAGGTACAGCCCAGGGACAGTTCATTCTGCCGTGAAGCAGTAGTGTGCAAACATTACTGTGTTTCGGTCTGAAGGACACTGAAAGCTAGCGAATTCACTGGGCATATGAGATTTAAGAACTGATGTCTCGGGATAACAGACGCAGAGACGTGTTCTGGGTGACAAAGCATTTGTTATGGGCAGACGTTGCACTTACCATCAGGTGAACGTTTTGCTCGTTTCGACACTTTATCTAATAAAAAAAACGAGCTAAACGTTCACCGGATCATTTACCATCAAACACCAATTCTTTAGTCTCATATGCCCAGTGATTACGCAAGCTCTCGATGCCCTTCAGACACTTGTTTATGACAGAGGTTTGAAGGACACTGATAAATACTTACTGAGCATATGAGACTTAAGAAGTAATGACTCAAGGTGAACAGTGCAATGTGGTGCCACACAGAAATGTTCTAGATGACACAGCATTTGTTATGAGCAGACGTTGCTTTTATCTTTGAATAAACAACTTGCTCGTCATGTCACTTCTGCCATAAAAAATTATATGATTACCATCATACAATTTTTTACGCAAATATCTATTCAACATCACCATTGATATCTGCGACAAATTATAAATAATCAACTGCATATAAAATGTTGAATATCTATATAAATTGTTTCACCTACTACATATTAGCGTAATGCTTATGGTACTACCGACACGGCTGTTTGCGTTTACAAACTCACATGCCAATGGTTTTCACCGATGGAGTAGGCGAATCAAAGAGAAACGGCGTTGAGGCACACATGGTGTGGACGTTACTTAGCAAGACCGGAGAGGAAAGTACGAGTAAACCAGCTCACAGCGATAGCATGTGGCTAAATGGCGCTTCATAGGGAGAGCAGTATATCCAACAGTGAATTGCTGCAAGTTGTTGATGATAATGGTACTGGTAACCTTTGATTTTTTTTACTACTCTTCTAGCTAACGCTCTCTTACTCTGCACCATTTCGGCTCGAAGGACCATCACTTGTTAATTTATCTATTAATATGATTATAATAATACGTTATAGTAGTAAAAAATTTAATCAAGTAACTTTTTGAACCTAAACTGTAGTCGATGTTATGCTGTTATGATTGATTGAACTTTCATATTCGTAACTTCAACTAACCAGTGGTTTAGGTGTCGAAAATTTTACTGGTGGTAGAATAATGTGTTATTTAGCAAGATAATGGATAAGAAATTATTTGGTTCTCATTTAATTGTATATGTGTTCATATGTGTATAATTTATTTATTATATATCTTATAAAATCATAAATTACTTTTCCTCTAATTTCTTTTTTTTATTTTATTCTTTGATTAGCACCTGCCTTCTACTTTTCACCATAACAAGGGTTGACTGGTAGTGAATGCCACTAGGCATTAAGTCCGCCCATTGTAGCCCTTAGCTTAAGGTGTCAGCAATAAAGGATATATAAATAAATAATGCTTTGTATGAAGCTCTAAACTAATATTACATTTTCAGTTATTAAATATGCTAAACATGAATAATTTAAAATTGAGGTTAAAATATTTTTTTTAAAAGATGTAAAGTTAACTACTTAAAACTTTCTTCAATTTACATTAACACGTTCAAGTTTTATTCGTTGCAATAGATATTATTTTAAAATATCAATTATTTCTTACCCAATTCCTCCCCACAGTGTGAGCACTTCCTCTTTCCGCTCACGCTCAGCACTTGCTTTTCTTCTCGGCCGTCAGTTCGCGACGCTTCTCGTATGGGACGTTTGTAGTCTTGCGGCAACTGTTGTTGTCTGAATGTATCAATATAATTAATAATTTAGAACGTATTGATCAATTTACGGTCTAAAAACACTACTGGCGCAGAGCATAATCCAAGTGCAGAACGAAGGCAATCAAGAATTACTTTCACGTCTTACAATTAGTAATAATTTGAAATACTCAAGGTCGCTAAACAAATAAATAATAGTTTGAAAAAACTAAAAAACACGCTTTATATAGAAAACCAAACTAAAAAATAGAAAATAAATTTTAATAAATTTGAATTAAGAATAGTGTAATAAATTCTAATAAATATAAATGGATAATGGTGTTAATAAGAAAAAAAATGTTTTATTTAAAAAAAAACGTGGGGTGCATGGTGACAATAGTAATAAATATTTCATTGACAGATATGAGAAGAAGGATTATAATTTGGATGATATCTTTAAAAGCACCCCACGCTTTTTTTAAATAAAACGTTTTGTTATAGAGGTATAACAGGAATATATTAGCGCCATCTATTGAGTAATTTAGTTGGATCTTCTATAAAAGCGTTTTTTTTAAACTATTATTTTTTTTTTTCATTGTCATCGGTCTTTGACAGGTGTGCAAAATTTGAATTAAATCGGATAGTTCAAAGTAGGAGAAAATCGAGCCTTAAAGAGTCGGTTACAAACATACAAACATACAAGCATACAAGTGAAGCTAATATAAAGCGTGTAAAAAGGAGATTATTTATATATTTTTATGCGAGCCCGTTGTGTTCAGTAGTATGGTTAGTTTACTATACTGCTAAACGATGGTCTATTCGGTAAAGCGTCTAGGCAGGCGGGAGGATTTTAGTATTAGATACTACTGCCAACACACGAATGTACTTATTTTTTTATTGACTTTTACAACGACCACGCGACGACACATCATAAAGTCGTTGTAACATGCTTACAAGAAGATAACTCTTCATTCATTTATTAAAAACCAAAAAAATATGAAAGAAACAGCAATTAAAATATAACTCCTATTTAATAAATAATTATAATATAACGCAACATATATGAATTGGGCTATCGACTACACTAAATTCTACAGATGGATATGTCAAAAGACTACTATAGTATAATGGAGATATGTTTTTACGTTAGTGACTGTAACTATTATCAACTGTTTCAATCGTTTTCATCAGATCTCTCACTCGTACAGAGACGCCATAAGTAGTGGCACTAGTGTTGTGTGTCACTGTAGTAGATTTAATTATCGATAAAATTTTACATTACGTGATAGAACTAAGTATTGAAAAATTTAAACGAATTTGCAAATCTTATAAATATTGATATTTTTTTGAGGACGTTTTTGAGTAGCCACTAGGTGATATCTAACTAGATAGTTTTACCACCAGTAGTAATTGTAACCCTACACTATTCTATACAAATAAATAAAATTGTAGTGTTTGTGTGTCATTTCGCAATAAAGACTTTTCTTAATCTCATATGGTGTTTGAGTTTTGGTATCCTGAAAATAACACGCGTTTTTAAAATTTTTGCCTGTCTGTCTGTTTCTTTGACCGGACTAATCTCCGCAGCGGTTTAATTCATTTTAAAGGGAATTTCATTGGCAGATAGAGGACTTTTCAAAGTGTAATTAAGGTACTTGTGGCGACATCTATGTCGCCACATGAGAAGCTCAAGAAATATTCGCATACGTTCATAATCGCGCTATGAAAGTTTTCTGAGATGCGAACTATACATACAATATCTAAATATTACTAGTAGGAGGAGACGTCCTCCCCAGACCTGGCGGGTAGCTACCCTTTTCATTGGCAATATCATCCGCCAAAATGGTGACCCCGGCATGAACATCCCGCAGCCAGCTTCTCCGAACCACTAGTCGGAGGAGACGTCCTCCCCGATCTGGCGGGTAGCTACCCTTTTCCTTGGCAATATCAATCGCCACATACTTTTTGTTTCTTATATATAGGGTAAATATATATAGGGTTGCAGTAGTTACGGCGCTGAATGTATAAAATTTCGGTGTTGAAATTGCTGTTAGCCTTTTTGGCTTTTACAGCTTCATCGGATACGATGGGGCTGTGATAGGTGGTGAGCCCATCGCCACCATGCGCTGTTGGGTGCACAGCGCAGTTTAATTCCTTACTCGCCTTTTACGAGATCCACTGGATGAGATGGAGTGTTGGTATTCTTTTAACGAGCCGCCACCACACGGCACAGACAATTCATCGTTCTTTTTTTAACCATATGTTACTACTACGAGTATAATAAAGTTGAAGAGTTTGTATCGCGCTAAACTCGGGAGATACTAATCGTTTTAAGAATTAATTTAGCGATAGATATTTTGTTTATTGTGGAAAGATTGTGGCTATAAAACTTTATTTCATTACTGAGTAAGTTCGAACCGATAAGATCGAAATGATAAGATCAGCGAGATACGTTGACTTAATTTACGCAGCTGAAACCCGGCGGGCACACCCAGTGCACGTACAAATAAGGACGTGGAAGTAGTTAAATAATAAGCTGGAATATCAAGCGATATTATTATCACGTTTGTGAGAGTAATTATAGGATCGAGTACAATGGATAATGAGACGTATCTTCTACTACTTAAAGCTGAATATGCTCACGCTCAGGTTTTGCCGAAAAATCTTCGATGCCGTTATGACTTTTATGCCCTTTACGCGGCACTGGTGTTCTATGAAGAATAAAAAAAAACTTAACATGTAGTATTGACAGATTTACGAACAAACATCTGCGTTACAAGCTTTACATTAATAGTATTATTTTTTTTAAAAAAAACGATGTCCCACAGTAGGATTTCTCCTGTGTCGTGGGTGCGTTTTACAGGCATAAATTCCACGTGCACATACACCCAGACCCGGAACAACTATTTGTAGGCCATACAAATATTTGTCCCGTGCGGGAATCGAACCCGCGATCAGCGGCGCAGAAGCCATTTTCGATTTAATATAAATTATTTTCATAACACTTATTGAATGTAATTTTTTTTACTCATATCTGGGAAGAACCCGCCAGAATCCCAGCGCGCTTTTTTTTCTTCAATTCACTACAAAACTTATCATCAAAATACAAGCGTTAGTATTATATACATTTATACTCGTAGCAATAGTTAGGTTTAACTTTAAAATTAATTTAAATTCACTCTTAATTTTAGGCGATCCTTAAACGATTTAAGACTTACTTAAATTTCGTTTAGACCAACCACAAAAAGATATAGTTTAATAAATCCATAATAATATTATACGACCGCGTGGCTGACTTCTATGCCGCGGGACCTGGGTTCGAATCCCAACCGGAGCCAACATTTGTGCTGAAAACATATTTGTTGGTTTTCGGGTCTGATTGTGTTGTGATTCTCCCCGTGTTTCCGTCACTACATCCTATTCTATCTCCGATCTTATCGCATCAGCGTTACATCGGGCGCGGGTAGATTGTGACGAGTGAGTGCCTCTGTGTTTGCGCGTACACTTGTGGCACTATAATATCTCCTGCGCAGTTGATGGCTCTCGAAAGTAGTCGGCAGTTGTCGCCGTGGTCGAAATCGGCTAGGAGAACATCATCATCATTTATTAAAGCAAAACGTAAAGTAACTCTCTCTATCTTTCTGTTTGTTTCGCGGCTAAACCGCTGAACCGATCTTGACGAAATTTAGCACAGAGATAGCTTGCATCCTGTAGATGAATATTATATATCTGTATATATATTTGTATCCCGAAAGATGAATTAGTTCCTACGGGATGTTTAAAAACCTATATCCACGTGGACGTTTCATTGTCTTGTTTATTTGCGTGGTATTTTTAAAAATAAAACGTTAATAGCGCCATCTATGAAAGCACAACAAATTTTCATCAAAATGCAAAACCTTACAGTTTCTAAAAATTATCGAGAGATGCCGCCGTTCAAAGATTGAAAAGATTTTTTTTTTTGATGTGGTAACACTTACCCGGCGGTGATCTGCTGCATGTGGTGCAGTGGCAGCGCGGGCGCCGCGTCGTGGTACGAATGCCTCTGGTTCGCGCGCATTTTGTTCTTTTGCTCCTCTATTCGACGGTGTTCTGCTTCCTGGAATTTTTTAATTCTGCATTTTAGAAAATTATTAAAAATATAAAAAAGTTTCAGCCTATAAATGTCCCACTACTGAGCACAGGCCTCCTCACATTTCTGAGAGGGTTTTGGAGCTAGGAAGAATCCGCCACGCTACTCCAATGCGGGTTGGCGGACTTCACATGTCTTCGAAATATTTTTAATTTCTCAGACATGCAGGTTTCCTCACGATGTTTTCCTTCACCGCCGAGCACGTGGTAAGTCAGCACTTAAAATTGCAATTAACAATTTTAGTGGTGCCGGCACCGGGAATCGAACCCAGGACACTCGCGTACTATGAAATTAAAAGCGAGCGCCTAGCCCCTGAGCTACCACGGCTCTAAAAATATAAAAATATTTAATATCTTAAAACTCCAAAAAGTCTATTTATCTATCTTCCTAATATACATTTTTCAAAGGTGTTTTTTGTTGGTATATAATATCTCCCTGAATACTGTTTCAAAATATGTTGGATACGCCATTTCGAAGATTTTTGTTTCGTCTAACGACGAAAATTAAATAATGTCTTAAGATTAATGTTTGCGTTCAAAAATTATTAAACATTCAAAGCGCCATCTAGTAACCATCTGTATAATTAACATGCACGACTGCTGTCGGTTGGAATTGTTTACATTATTATATATAGGATATAAGTGATGGCGCCATCTGTTGATGATAACGATACCGTTCGAAATATTCATATATAATTTCGGTGATGTAATTGCTGTTAGCCTTTTTGGCTTTTACAGCTTCATCGGATACTGTGCTCACGGGTCAGGGGCCCGCGTGCCAGGTTTGGTTTGACCCCAAAACATAATTGCGCGATTTAGAATATCTCAAAATGATTTTAAGTCGTCTAATGACCATCCGAGGGAGGCTGCGGGCCCCCATTCGGGCTGTCGACTTGTGTGTCGGTAACTCTGCTGGAACACGCGTGTATCGTGTGTACACGGTGTGATTATTGACTATTGCGCGCCGCTCTCTACGGCGGTCGCGCGTCGTGGTGCGTGTTATATTAAAGCCAAAAAGGCTAACAGCAATTACATCACCGAAATTATATCACCCGCGTAAAATAAGACTGCCACATGACTGCGCCGTACATTCGGCATCTCGGTAATGTTTCGTTCTCGGCGTGCAGCTTCTTAAGGCCGTAGCGCTTCCTTAATAAATGGGCTAACCAATGAAAAAAATATTTTTCTAATCGGTTTTTTTTTCCTGATATTAGCGCGTTTAATTCGTTAAAATACATACAAAGTATTTATATATTTGCACAGATCAAAAATACTTTAATAGCAAATTACCTGTACAAGCCAATGTTGGTGGTAGTTATAGTTAGTAGGTTTTCTGTTACGAGTCTGCATCCAATCAGTATTGGAGATCAGTTTTGGCGTTGGGGCTGCACTCAGTGCCTGAAAATGGCGTGACATTAAATATTTATATAAAATTATTTAGTTGTTTGCATTTGTTGTATATTAATATCCTGAAAGAAAAAAAAATTAAGATGAAAGAAGTTTACGGATTATGTTAAGTTCTTTCTGCAATATTCTGGCAATGCTAAATTTTACTAATACTGTGTGTGTGTATAAATAGAAGCATTTTTCTAATAATACTAAAACGCCTGTTAAAGTTTTACCGTATGCTGTAATTGCTAAAAAAAATTACAGGCGCTTAAATTAGCAAAATAAATGAGTACCACCGTCTTCCCATATAAGGGTTAGTCAGAGCTCTATCACGTAGCACACTTTTCGCTCTCGCGAGAAACGAGACATGACGGGTGGCGAACTACGTCACCGCCATTTTGGTACGAGTCAAAAAAATTCTTACTCCCCATTGCGTTCCCACGAGCAGTACAGTGACAGCATTGCATATTATAGTGTTATTCTGCACGAATAAAGACTGTCTGTACAGTGCCTTAGTCGCATCTTACGACACCTCGGTAGGAAAGAGAGAGACTATTGTACTCTGCCGGACACCTGTCGTAATTAATCTGATAAATGTAAGTGAAAAGTAACATACCTAATTTGAAGTTTTCGATCATGTTACTTGTGGTCCTTTCGAAACAGATAAAGTAAAGTAAAGTAAAGTTTCAGCCTATAAATGTCCCACTGCTGAGCACAGGCCTCCTCTCATTTCTGAGAGGGTTAAGGAGCTAGGAAGAATCCGCCACGCTGCTCCAATGCGGGTTGGCGGACTTCACATGTCTTCGAAATATTTCTATTCCTCGGGCACGCAGGTTTCCTCCCGATTTTGTCCTTCACCGCTAAGCACGTGGTAAATCAGCACTTAAAATTGTAGAACAATTTCAGAGGTGCTGGCACCGGGGATCGAACCCAGGTTACTCGCTTACTATGAAATTAAAAGCGAGCACCAGGCCCCTGAGCTACCACGGCTTCGAAACAGATAATGCTATTTATTTGCTTACAAATGTTGTAGAATTTACCTGTAACGTGTGTCGTGTCATAGGATGGTACTGCCCGTTGCCGTTGGCCATCTGCTTCTGCCGCAACTGTACCGGCGTCCGCTCTACGTTCGCGTACTCCACCGCTGACGGCACGCGGCTGCTCCTGGTATGTCAAAGCATATATTTATTAAAAAAAAATATGTTTCGTGCTTACTGTCATTATAGTGATTTGTTAAAATAGCCACTATGCAATATAAGACGCTGCAAATTTAAGACACTGCTTCCCTTCACAGGTCTGAATTTTGTCGGTATAGTATGTGTATTTTATGTATCTGGTATATGATACGGCGGCTCGTTAAAAGAATACTACCACTACATCTCATCCAATGGATCTCGTACAAGGCGAGTAAGGAATTAAACTGCACTGTGCACCCAACAGCGCATGGTGGCGATGGGCTCACCACCTATCACACCAAGTGCATTATATTGTTTTGGTGAAACGTGGATTGTGGCAGTCATCTGCTTTTGCAGTGAGTGCCCAGTCTCTGAGTACCCCTTATGGGATACAGTCGTGACCTCATGTATGTATGTATGTATATGACATAGATTGTGCTATATATATAAAACTTTTCTCTTAGTCTATTTGTACGATAGACAGGAGGCGATATGTCGAGTGTTGGATTCGTTGGCTCCCATTCTGATACTCCATTTATAAGGCCATGTATATCAATCGACTATAATAAGTTTTTAGTATATAATGGAACTAAATCATCGATATACGTCCTACTGTTCCAGGAAACAGATGAGATATATAATAATAATTTAATTTTCGAAGTTTCTTTCCTTGTACAGTTTTCCTTTAGTTTTCATTTTTTCTAATCTAAATTTTTTAGAGTTCAATTTATAATTTTACATTTATTTTTTTATTTTTTATTGGATAAAGTGATGAAACCAGCAAAACGTGCACCTGATGGTAAGTGCAACGTCTGCCCATAACAAATGCTGTGTCACCCAGAAAATATCTGTGTGACACCACAATGCGCCCATCACCCTGAGACATCAGTTCTTAAGTCTCATATGCCCAGTGATTACGCTAGCTCACAGTGCCCTTCAAACCGAAACACAGTAATGTTTGCACACTACTGCTTCACGGCAGAATAACTGGCCCTGGGGTGGTTCCTACCTAAACGGATTCCTGCATAGGAATCCTACCCCCATTCATTTTTATTATTTGAGTGAACGCGGCCGTGATTAATTTTTCACGCCTCCGCCATTAATGTTTACCGCCTTTTTGTCAGTACACGAGATCAAATGACGTAAACGACTGACGTAATTTGGATTTTGATCGTTAGTTTAGAAGATAAGCAATTTACCATGAACAAGCATGATATACGCACACGTTGTTACTGTTTCACATTCAATACTTTGTTTTTAATCTGTACCGATGTTGTTAAACAGCCGTCGATCGAATTTCTTATTTTTTAAATAATTAATTTCGTTTGTCGTCAAATATCTCGCCTTGGGGAGGCATATGTACATCAGTTGATCTTTACTATGCTGATTTTTTTTTTTATATAATGTGACGAAACGAGCAAAACGTTCACCTGATGGTAAGTGCAACGTCCGCCCACAACAAATGCTGTGTCACCCAGAATATTTCTGTGTGACAACACACTGCGCACGCCACCGTGATCGTCATCGCACCAGTGATTATTGTTTATGATTGTTTGTCAGTAATAGCGTTATTGAAGTACATTTTATTTTTCAAAAATTTCCAAAAATAAATTAGTCTTTTTTTTTTGTTTGCGATGCCTCACTCTTTACACACTTTAGTCAGTTCTTTAGAAGTGAGCGTCTAGCAATTTTAGAACAGAAGTTGAATAAGTAAGCTGATGTGTCTTACTGGAGGTAGGGTTACTATGCAGGGATCTGTCTAGGTAGGTACCACCCCAGGGCCAGTTATTCTGCCGTGAAGCAGTAGTGTGCAAACATTACTGTGTTTCGGTTTGAAGGGCACTATGAGCTAGCGTAATCACTGGGCATATGAGACTTAAAAACTGATGTCTCAGGGTGACGGGCGCAGTGTGGTGTACACAGTAATTTTCTGGGTGACACAGCATTTGTTATGGGTGAACGTTACACTTACCATCAGGTGAACGCTTTGCTCGTTCCGTCACGTCGTCGTAAAATGTGTAAGTACGTTACAAACCTCATAGTGATTTCCCTTTCTATAGACTCCCTACTCCTTGGTTTCGGTGGCAAGAAGGGTTGTGCAGTCCTCATTACGTTTGGCACGACCCTCCTCTCCGAAAATTTGGCTTTATCTTCATACAAAACTTTTCTGCTTTCCTCCACACCAAAGTGACTTTGAATGTGCTCTTCGGACACAAAAGGTTTCCTTTTCATGTTCTCGTCGAAAACTGGCCGTTCGGGCACTTTCGGGGGCATCGGAGTAAAAGTTTCACTGACCAATAGATTAGGCATTGAGTGTCTATAGTTTTGGTTTGTCTTTTTCACCCTACTTGTTGGTATCTTCTCAGCAATGTGCGCTACACTCGACACGTCTTGGACCGACTTTTGCATAATTCTATTCTGGTCTCGGAGCAGATTCTCTCTCTGCCTCCTCAACTCCTCTTGTTCCAGTTGGAGTAGTTCTCTTTCGAATCGAAGCACTTCCTATTGGTAGGGTTGCATTAGTATGTTATTTCATTAAAGTTTCAATGATTATGTTAGAAAGTTTAGTAGCAACAGAATTGTGCAACGTAAGCCAGCGTTGTAATTTAATGTTTGATGAGCGTAAGGAAATTACAGTTTTCGATTTAATTATATAGGGTGATCATGAATTTAGTCGATAGTTCAAGTTGTTTAGTTACCATATAAATTTTTTAATTACTGTTTATTCTAATTCTAGAAATTAAACCGAAAATTGTTTCCTTTCTAGCTTTTAAGTTTAGTGTAAAATATGACAATCACCTTTGTATGAGCATCGTCAAAGTGACCATCAGGCCAATCCTCGTTAGTGCGAACGGTCTGTAAAGTTACGCCACGGCGGCCATCTTGTTTAATGTTATTTACACACACAAAATGATAGATGATGACAGAGCATTAGGTACTTTTTGTATACGTGCAATAAAAATTAATACAAATAATTATAACTGAATCGTAAAAAAAGTAAAAGTAGGTATGTTTATGAAAATTATATAAAAAAACAAATCATGAAGATGTCAAAACAAGTCTTAGCCATGCAGAAATAGTGCATAATAAATAAAAAGTGCAAATAATAGGAGTAAATAAAAGGCAAAAAAATATTGTGATTAAAATAATATTTATTAGGGTAAGGTAAATCAAAAAATACAATAAAATACAACACTAACCAAAACTACTTCTCAATATTAAAAATAAATCCAAGCTCAAAAGACAAATAATTAAGAAATATGTTATTTAAATTACACGCTATATTTATATAGGCTATAAAGATATTATATATAGGCATTAGAAAGCGGTGTTGTGTTATTTTAGCAATATAACAATATTAATAATACAGATTACTGACGAATTCACCAGAACCGTTCAAGTGATTTTGGAAATAGCAATTGCCCCCACCGAGTTATTTCCAACAGATAATGTTACAGACCCAACGACGAGTTTTAGGAAATAATCGTTGTCTAAAAAATCATTGATAGAAATCATAGACGCGGAATTAAATTCTCGACTCAAATAACCAATATTTACAGTTTGCCTATATTAAAATACAATATCTTTTTCCTTATATTAAAAATTAAAGTATTGTAGATTTAACTTTACTAGATTTAGCTTTAATAGATAACATGAACGAGCCGAGTAATTTCTAATAACACTTATATTTCTACAACACTCTCTAATCAAAATAAAATAAGAAAGAATGGATAAGGTTACCCTATTATATACAAATTACCACCTAAAATTAACAAATAATATAAAAGGACTCACTAAACTAATTACATTATAAATTTTGAAATCAGCATAACATTTTTATATTACTTCTTAAAAATGGATTCAACCATCTATAATCTTCAAATAATGAACAAAGATGACACAAGACTTGAAACCTTGCCAAAATGCCAATACAATGTACTGTACTGAAAACATTTTCACCGGTGAAATAAACTGAGAATGAAAAGTCGCAATACGATTTCACTAGTTATTTATATCTACTCCGTATGTACTGAAGGAAAGGGACCTTAAATGTGTACCTTGTGGCATTACAATGAAGCGTACTTTAACGGTAGGTGTGTTATTAATTTTGCTAAATAATGTGCAATTAGAAGCCTTAATTTACTTTAGTTAGGTCTCACCTGCTGCTGTTGTATTTTTTTATCCAAACTATCGATTTTTGTTTGGTCGTTTTCAGTGGTAGTTGTTAGGGAAGTGAGTTTTGTGGTTAGGTCTTCTGTAAAGTGTTGTTCGTTTTTCTTCTTAGTAGACTCTTCCTCATCCGAGGTTACTGTTACATGGGTATAAGGCTGTAAATTAAATTTGATTTTAAAAAATAGAACCGAAATATATAAAAAAGAATAACGAACAATTATATAAATTTTTATAGTATAAAGTGACGAAATGAGCAAAACGTTCACCTGATGGTCAGTTCTTAAGACTCAAATGCCCAGTGATTACGATAGCTCACAGTGCCATTCAAACCAAAACACAGTAATGCTTGCACACTACTGCTTCACGGCCAAAAACCTACCTAGACGGATTCCTGCATAGGAATCCTACCTCCAGTAAAAAGATTAAAAATTTATATGGTTACGCATAACCAGGAAAGCACACTTATAGAAACTAGTAAAAAAAAACTGCTGAAGGAGCAATGTATAAGTTTACAAATAACATCATCATCACCATCATCATCATCATCATCATCAACATCATCATCATCATTTCAGCCCCTCATTAGTCCTCTGCTAAACATAGGCCTTCCCCAGTGATTGCCACAAAAGCTCATAGCTCTCACGTTGGGGGATTTTGCCATAGTTGCCACACTTGGCAGGCGGATTGGCAACCGCAGTTTATTTATTTAGATGCTCCAGGAAGATGCTGCTGCTCATTTCCCGGTTTTTATTTTCCCTCTGTCGACTTTTACCACATCCACGGGATGAAATGGGCTGGTAGATTCTCTTAGGTCGCTACCACACTGCACATATATGACCATTAAAGTCCATTGTTGAACATAGGCTACCCATGCCAATATAACGATTTAGTCATTTGAGAGTATCTTTTTTTATTGGATAGAGCGACGAAATGAGCTAAACGTTCACCTGATGTAAAGTGCAACGTCTACCCATAACAAATGCTATGTCACCCAGAACAATTCTGTGTGACACTACACTGCGTCCGTCACCCTGAGTCATCAGTTCTTAAGTCTCATATGCCCAGTGATTACGCTAGATCACAGTGCCCTTCAAACCGAAACACAGTAATGTTTGTACACCACTGCTTCACGGCAGAATAACTGGCCCTGGGGTGGTACCTACCTAGACGGATTCCTGCATAGGAACCTACGAGTACCATCAGTTATACCACTATTATAGTTATAATGTTTGCTTGAATGATTAGTCGCAGTATATTTAGAGCTCAAGAAAATGTTGCTGTCTATCCTGTTTGTTTATTGAATTTTTCGCCACTGTACCTACGAGACGGAGATAATGGAGTGTAGTATACTAACATAGAAAAATGTTGTACTGTTAAAACCTTTAATAACATACTCTAATATTATAACATATACAGTACCTCGCTATTTTGTCTGCTATGAGGGTTGGAGATTTCGGGTGATGATTGTCCCTTATACCAAGCTTCTGCTGATGGTCCCCTGTCAATATCAACACCAGAATCTCTACTATCTCTTAGTTTTGCGTCCATATCATGAGACAGCGTCTTCTTGTAAAGAAGTTTTTCAATCTTTGTTTCTTCTTGAAGAAAGGAGGTGATATCAGGACGTGGTGTTAAAGTAAGCTCTGCGTCTAAATAGCTGTCATCCACTTGTCCTTCAATGCCCAGGAAAGAAGTGCGTTTGTTACGTATTTCTTTCTTAATTCGACGAGCGGAGCTTGTGTGTTTAAAATTACCCTGAAATTGTTTAAAATTTAAATTGCCGGAAATTATGATAGTAGCTGCCGAGTTGAGGGCAAGTCATTCAGCTGATGGTAAATCCGAGACATGCCCTTCACAGATTGCAATTTCATCCAGAACTTTAAGCGGCAAAGTGCTGTGTGACACTGCACTGCGCTCATCACCATGAGAAATTTAGTTAGAAGAGTTTAAATTTTTAATGTGTAATTAAATTGAGTTTAGTAGAGTTTTTTAGTTGCATATGCAGTCACTAGGCACAGTGCTTGTTAAACCGGAACACAGTGATGCTTGCGCACTTCTACTTAATAGAATAACTTTGGTGGATCGGCGGGCTCCACCATATGAGTCCTACCATCAGTAGTAGTGAAGTGAACCGAGTAGTAAATTAAGATGTAACATTTTAATTTCTTTATGTAATTGTATTTATCTTTATAATCAATCTTTTTATTCGACATTAAAAAAATGTTATTACATTAATCTTATAATTCATATGTAATCACTGCGTAATCGGTGAAAATATACAATCAACTTTTTTATTTTTAAACGTCGTGCAAAATAATTAGTGGCTTATATGCAAGTTGTTTGCAACATACGTATAGATTATAAAAAGAAAAACAAATGCAAGTTTTCGCAAAATTAAAGTAATGGAATGTTGGTCAAATCATTTATCGATGCGTCGTCTAAAAAAACGTCAGAATCGCTCTATATTAGTACTACATGCTCTCCAGTGTTCATATATTTACTTACATTTCCAAGAAGTTCATCTTCAGTCGGGTCTTCAGTTGGCGGAGGTGGTGGTTTCTCTTTAGGAGGTTCTAGAACATTTGTAGGGAGATCCAGTGGGAAAGCTCCTGCATCATCTACCGCATTTTGATAAAATAGATCAATGTTCTCGTATAACGGTGTAACTGACACTTTATCATTCATATCGAAATCAAAAGTAGCTGCTTTATCAGCAGCAATTTTCAAATCAATTTTATTATCTTTTTTTCTGAATTCCTCTTCCATTTTACTGCTTTCTTCTGTGCTATCTTCGGAATCGAGTTCTTTGAATGCCAGCTCTAGAGCATCGATTACCTGAAGAGTTTTTAATTATCTATTAAAATGTATAATAATTTTAATGTAACCCAAATTAATGTTAAAGCAAACAAAACAAAACATTTTGTAATTAAAATCTTAATCCCTTCAATTTAGTTAAAACAACTGCATTGTATAAATACTTCTTTACTCAGAAATTGTCGCAACAAGAAACACAAATAATAAACTAAACAGTACTAATAAATCGAAACAGTCATATAACAAGTAAGTAGACAACATAAGAAAAGAATGCATGCTGAATTCATAAGCAGAAAATTAATATTAGCACATAAAGCGGCGAAAATGAAACGTTAGAACAAATATCGCACAACAAAACAAGTCTTACCTTGCATTAACCCATCACCAAAAGCTGATATAACAAATTTGTATGGAAAAACCTTCACATGAAAATAATTACATTTTTAAGAACATTGTTGTAAGGGGCGTTTGTAACAGATTCACAGAGTCTACTAAGTCACAATCACAAGATATGGCCTTGTTTGATTAAGATATGCGCCTCATAGATAACATTATATTTATCACTACTCATAAAATAGTGTACCCCGATTCTTCTTCTACAATAATTGGAATGTTTCGCTTCGTTGTACAAATATATCGAAATGAGAGGAGAATGAACAAATACATAAATAAAACCCAAACGTAACAGTGCAACATATATTTTCGATAATATGAATTTACAAATATCACGTTTAGAACATTTCTAATAGATGCAAAATGCGACTACGTCTAAAATTTTTACGAGATTTATACGCTGGTATAAATGCTACATTGAAAACCCTGTTTTTGAATTACGTGTGATTGATTTTTTTAATGTGATCAACTTCTTAACGATCCATGATTAATTAGTTTTAGCACAAAAAAATTACAATGTGTGAAATGGTAAACTAGACGACAACTACGAATGAAATAAATTATATATTGTTACATGGTGTAAACGAATAAATTAGTATTACTAAAGTGAATTTAAACGTGTTTTCCTAAAACGGTCGATGGTCGGGGGACTCGAAAATTCAAGACGAAATTAAGAGATCATAAAAATTCTAGAAAATTTATATCCTATATCTTTTTTCCTCATCTCTCTTGCAAAAAGCAATTATGAGAAATAGAATAGGAAAATTCTCATGTGAAACATAAGGCCTCATTTAAGTACTGTCTTTGGCACTCGTTATACATGTATTGGTTGTGGTTGTTACTGTGGTTTTGTTATTGATAAACAAAATAGTTTTTCTTCGATTAGGTTCTAGGCAACGTTTTGTTCGCTTTTGCCAGAACGGATTAGAATCTTGCGAACTGCTTACCGTCAAATTGGCGTCAAGGTTAGTACTGCTGTTTTGACTTTGCGTTTTAACAGCATCGATTTCATTATGAAAATTAACAGGTGGAATAGGTTTACAAATATCAACGTGATCTGCATTTTGATGATTGGGTGATGTTATATCGGCTACATGATCAATAAGCGATTTATGGCTATTGTTTAGTAATTTAAGCGTTTTAATGGAATTCTTTGGCGAAATGTTAGTAGTAGTTGTTATATTAGAAACAGTTACCATAGGCATGCTTTTGCAGTTAGTAGAATCGTTAGTAGGACTAGTTTCATTAATATTATCATTGTTCCCGGCACCAGTATTTAGATTGTTGCAGATTTCATTCAAGTTTAGGTGTATAGTCATCTTCCCCTGAAATACCACAGTATCGCCCTCTGATGCAGTAGACACAGGATCATTTAAACTTACACTGGAATCCTGATTGTCCAAACTTTTAAGAGTGTCTTCATCTTCTTTATCCATTTGAATTTCTGTTACATCTTCAGTGACACTTAATTCTTCTTGTTGTGATACTGCTTGAATATAATTGCTTTCACTGTCGGTATTCTCAGTTTTATTGTCTTGTTCCTCTACTTCTTCTATTATAATGTCACCTAATATAGTCTTAACGTGCTCGGTATTGCTATCAATCGCTTCTTCGATTTTTATTACTTCTGAAGCAATCATATTATCTTCATTAGAGGATTCATATTCGGAAACTTCGGTCATAGGTTCTCCAATCGGAGAAGCTACTTGAGTTAAATCCGCAATATCATCTGGTGGTGCACAAGAGTCCCTAGCAGTGTGTATTCCACTGTCTTCTGTTTCAATATCACTTTGGGCAGTGTTATTTTGCATTTCAGCACAATCGAAGTCCTCCAAACTTTGCACCCTGTCAAACGAATTAGGCGAAGACTGTCCATTAATATCCAAACTGTCAAGCGAGCGACAAAAGCTTTGCATTTGATTCTCTATGCCAGACAGAGTTGACTTTAAAGAACAGTCTAACGTATTGTCGTTCGAATCTTCACGAATTTTGGTTTCACATTTATCATTACTAATGATTTCTTCTTCAATAGATATTTTAGGAATTTCTTTATTTTTTGCAGCATCTAGATGCGAAAGCCGTTCTTTGAGGCTCATAGAAACTTCTTTAACATCCGTTTTTGTTACCTTCACCTCTTCTTCTGAAGTTTGAGACTTAATGCTTGATAGACGATCTTTAAGGGATCTTGTGTTATTCAAGTCTCCATTGGAAGACCTTTTAAATTTCTCTGGTTCTGTAAATTTATTTTTTTCTAACGACGATAACCGTTCTTTTAATGGCTTCACTTCAGTAGGTAATTTTGTCAAGTCATTCGTTGATTTTTGCACATGCATATCTTCTGTAAACTTTTCTAAGCATGTCAACCTATCTTTAATAGATTTTTTGTTAGCAATGTCAGGTAATCTTGGCTTACTCAACTGTAATTCTTGAGAATTCTCTCTTTCAAATTTCTCTCTTCGTTTATGTATATCCACTTTTGGTAAATTTTTGTTTTCATTATTATTTTTTAAGTCGACAGTCCGTTCCTGTTGTAAGGACGAGACTTTTTCTTCGATTTTGTTACTAACAGACGTTCTAATTCTGTTAATGTCACCGTTCGATTTTTCTAACGATTTGTCTTTAAAGTTATTGTTAACGACTGTCTTAACAATGTTGCTGTTTGTTTGTGAAATTATTCTCGATTTGTAACCCTCAATGGCACCCTCGTATGTGTATTCCTCAGGCTCAGGAGAGCTAATCGTTGTAGTCGTGCAAGTGTCGTATTCGTTAGCACTCGAGCCGAGCTTGCGATTATTCCCGCAATTAGACATATTATCAACATCTGAGTGATTTTTATCGAGATCCATGCCATCGCTCTGAAAAAAAAAGCATTTATTTAAAAAGATAAAAAAGGCAGAACATCCACTTCCTTTATGATAAAAATATCTTTATCCTTATTATTTTTAATATAACAAACTGGTGGCATATGTTTTAGTATTTCTGTTCCATAGTATATTTAAAAAGAAAAACTGGAAAAAAAATTAAACATTTCCGATTCAATTTGACGACCGCGTGGCTCAGTGGTCAGAGTACCTGACTTCTAAGCAGCAGGTCCTGGGTCCAAACCCAGCCGAAGTCAACATTTGTGCTAAAACACAAATTGTTGGTTTTCGGGTCTGGTTGTGTTGGGATTGTCCCCGTGTTTATGACACTGCACCGTAGCCTACCTCCGATCTTATCGCATCAGCGTTACATCGGGCGGTAGGGACGAGTGAGTGCCTCTGTGTTTGCGCGTACACTTGCGGCACTATAATATCTCCTGCGGAGTTGATGGCTCTCGACAGTAGTTGGAAGTTGTCGCCGTGGTCGAAATCGGCTAGGAGAACATCACATCCGATTCATTGGTTTTAACAATCTCTAGCGTATTTAGTAATTTACCTACTACTTTGTCCAATCGCCGCTGGTATAAAGCGTTAAAAACTTACGGCGAGACTGTGCGTGTCGCAGTCTTCGCTGAGGCTGCTCTTGGTGCTAGAGGTGCCGATACCCAGGTCACTCAGGTCGTGCCCATCGTCTTCTGTATAGAGGGCCAATGGATTCCGCCGTCTACGCCCGGCTCTGAAGAGAGAAAACATAATTAATTTAATTTTATATAAACTATACCTGGGATGGCGAACCTCATTGATGACTATGTCAAATTTTGTTCATATTTTTTTTAGCATTAGCATGTGGGTCACTTCCGGGATGGACTGGTGGGATGGAAGGGTTAAAAAACAACTATTGTTCGTTCGCACTAATGAAATCCTCCAAAAAGTTTTCGTTTCCTTTTTATTTTACTTTTGCTAAAGAAATATAATTTAGTCTTATACCTTCTATAAATAGTAAAAAAGTAAAGTAACAGCCTATAAATGTCCCACTGCTGAGCACAGGCCTCCACTCATTTCTGAGAGGGCTTTTGGAGCGGGAAATAATCCGCCACGCTGCTCCAATGCGGGTTGGCGGACTTCACATGTCCTCGAAATATTTCTATTCCTCGGATATGCAGGTTTCCTCGCGATGTTTTCCTTCACCGCTGAGCACGTGGTAAATCAGCACTTAAAATTTTAGAACAATTTTAGAGATGTTGGTACCGGGGATGGCGAGCACCCGGCCCCTGAGTTATAAGGTGTTTTTAGGTATAGTTTTTTGGCGGTTGAAGGTGCCAAGGGAAAGGATATCTACTCAGCCAAATCAGGTGGTCCTATCTGGTGAGGATGTTTCCTCCGACCAATAATCTTTAGGTGTTGTTTTTTTTTATTGGATAAAGTGACAAGACTACCAAAACGTTCACCTGATGATAAGTGCAATGTCTGCCCATAACAAATGCTGTGTCACACAGAACATTTCTGTGTGGCACCACATTACGCCCGTCACCTCGAGACATCAGTTCTTAAACGTTTGCCCAGTGATTACACTAGCTCAGAGTGCCCTTCAGACCTAAACACAATAATGTTTGCACACTACTGCTTCTAGACCGATTTCTGCGTAAGAATCCTACCACCAGTATTATAGTTAGATATAGTAGTATACATTGTCCGCATCTTAGAACGTATGTTTCACAATAACTTTGATTTTTTTTTTGTAATTTTGAATCAAACCTTGCAACTGTTTCTATTTTCGTTCAATCCGTGTTTGAAATGGTTAAATTACCAAGGAATTGTAGAATATGCATTGCTTATTTTGACAGAGCGAATGCCCATTGAGTCACTATACCTAAAGAGCGTTGGTATATTTAGCAGCAGATAGTAATGTCACCGTTGCGTCATCCCGCACGCCTGGACTTGACTCAGCGTCGTCGACCGTTTATCTAGCTATGTCCACGGAAGCTCGCCAGATATCATTCGTTTGCTTTACGACACGGAACTGTGAGAAGGGTTTGCAACAGCCCTTCCCAGATTTCATAGGAAATGCGATATCGATAGACGTTCAAGGCGAACTGAGTGCAAAACAATGGTGACAAATCAGGCCTGATACGTATACCTGGCTGAGTCCCAGGGATTCGAATCTCAGTCACTCGAACTCAAGATGAATTATGAGTTTTTGACATTGCATCTACGCTCTCCTATTTTACGCTTGAATAAAGGAGGCGTTGAACGAATACGATATATTTTTTTAATTAAAGGCGGGATTTTCCAGAAAACATTATTTTTAGGGTACATGACATAATAATGGAAAATAAAGAAACTAGTTAATAGGCCTTTTACTTTCTGTTCTTTTTTTTTAATTTACGAGACTTGCAAAACGTTCACCTGATGGTAAGTGCAACGTCTGCCCATAACAGATGCATGTGTTACTCAGAATATTTCTTTGTAGCATCACAATGCGCCCGTCACCTTGTAGACATTAGCTCTTAAGTCTCATATGCCCAGTGATTACGCTAGCTCACAGTGCCCTTCAGACCGAAACATAGTAATGTTTGCACAATACTACTTCACGGCAGAATAACTGGTCCTGGGGTGGTACCTACCTAGATGGACTCCTGCATAGGAATCCTACCACCAGGGACTTCATAAGGCACATGTTTGCAGTTAGAGTGACTAGCGATTTAAAGTCATGGTAAGTGGTCAATACAAGCCTGCATCTAGTCTCAACGAAGGATCGAGGAGTGGGTAAAGGAAGGTGGATCTGTTACATTCGACGCTGATTTTTTTATCTATACAATACAAAGAAAAAAAATGAAAGTCCTGTTTGTAATTAAAAAATAACAGTTTTTTACTCAATGCTTATCTTCCATAAGGCCTTCTATACGGTACTTCTAAGAAAAAAACTATTTTTAAATTAATGATTTCTTATATTTACGCGAACACTACAGATTTAAATAAAATTAATTTACGGATTTTATCGCGTTTAATTTTATTATTTATAACCATGGGTGCTGTAAAGCACTCGAAACGTCGGATTATAAATAATAAAACTAAACGCGATAAAATCCGTAAAATTAATATCATTTAAATATTTTTAATTTTTTTGTCTGTCTGTCTGTTTGTTCCAGCTAATCTCCGAAACGGCTGGACCGATTTTGACGGGACCTTCACCGACTGATAGCTGATATTATAGCGGGTAACTTAGGCTACTTTAACAAAGGCTTTTTTACAAAAACATTAGAACTCCAAAATCCGATTCAAATGGGGAAGTATATATGTATATCATCGATCGAGGTCGGCTTTTCTGCGGGCGAAACCGACGGGCACTGCTGGTTTTACTATGAAACAGCTCCGTTCGCTTCTTATGAGCGCGGCGACAGGTCGCGTCACCGCTCGCGGAGCGTCCACAAGAGTCGCGCAACCGGTATTCAAGGCGAATGTCAATCATACAACAAACGCGTGTGCTAATAAAAATATAACACGCGAAATTTCCGAACCGATTACGTACGGCCAGGGTTGTTACTTGCGCGAAAATGCTTTTTCGATTATTACACAATTTCCAACTTGGAATTGGCAATCTTTGTCGGCTCGGTTCGAACATTTCTGTGTGACATCAGTTCTTAAGTCTCATATGCCCAGTGATTACGCTAGCTCACAGTGCCCATCAAACCGAAACAGTAACACAGGAATCCACCAGTAAAAATATATGGTATAGGTATAATTTTCATAATTTAAAAATTTTTAACTTTTTGTAAGTTTTGGTATTTAAAAATTACTTTTATCAGTGTCAGTCCACATGAACCACAGCCTGTAATAGAAATAACATTTTGGCCTTGTTACGAGAATCTTAAATTGTAAGCCTCTGGATTTTACTGGTGGTAGGATTCCTATGCAGTAATCCGTCTAGGTAGGTACCACCCCAGGCCAGTTATTCTGCCGTGAAGCAATAGTGTGCAAATATGACTGTGCAAATATTACTGTGTTACGGTCTAAAGGGCATTGAGACCTAGCGTAATCACTGTGCATATGAGACTTAAAAACTGATGTCTCAGGGTGACGGGTGCAGTGTGGTGTCACACATTTTACAGATATACATTGTACATACATGCACAAGCACAATCTGACTCGAATAATTACGATTTCTGGTTGTGTATAAATTACCGCAACATTTTACAAATTATCGACGAGTCTATGTTGAACACGGTTTAGTACGTACTGTCAACATGTTGGATGTGTTCACTTTGTTTAGATATAACATAACAATGGATGTGTAATATGTAAATATATAAATATAATTTAAAATATATAAAAAAATATATAATAAAGAAAATAATAAATATAATATATAAAAGGATAACAATCCCCAGTGCGTTCTGCTTCGTTTTAGATGTTTTGGCAACCCTATAAAGGCGTAAGAAAAGTGAAAACAAGTGGAGTCACAACACTAAACACACGGACGGTAACGACGCACGCGCTCGCACTTTCGCCGTGACACTTTTAAACATTTGAATAGAAAGCCCGAGACGTTGTTATACCATACAGGTAACCATTTAATATAATATTTTTTTTGAACCTTCATATAAATATATTTAGGGCGGATTTCACCGTTGATAATAAACGCGATCAGTTCAAGCTAAACAATTTGTATTTCATCAAAATCAAATGAACGCAATAATAAAATGAATGCTTTGAAATTATAAGCTAAGCTTATAATTGCAAAGTAGATTTATCATTTTACTCTACATTTGTCCATTTATTTCCTATGTTGAAAATCGAAGCTTACAAAATTATAAATTATTTTGTGCCAAATGATCATGGCGGTGCACATACAGTCGTCCGAGTTTCCTCCTGTTCTGGGCCGAACTGAAAACCAGTGCTGTGATGTTATCATGGCGGCTTTAACTGAGTTCGGTCCACTTTGCGATTATATGCTGCAGCGCAGATATTTTGGTAACAGGTATATTTTTTTTATTTTTTGTAGTGGCTAAGATATTTTTTTGTTTTCTTTTTTTATTTATTTCTTGTTTGTATTTTGTGCTCTATGTTTTTTCATCATCATTCTTTCAGTTCATTACTAGCCCACTGCTATACATAGGCTTCCCCCATAGATTGCCACAAAAATTTGTAGCTCTCGTTTTGGGGGGATTTTGCCATAGTTGCCACCCTTGGCAGGCGGGTTTGCAACCGCTGTTTATTTGTTGACATGTTCCAGGAAGACGCTGCTGCACATCCCCTGGTTTTCATTTTCCCTCTGTCGACTTTCACGACTCCCACGGGATGGCGTGGCAGATTCTCTTAAGCCGCCACCACACGGCTAACAATATATACAAGCATTGTATTACATAGAGATGAATACCGTACTAAGCATTTTTGTACCGTGGCAAAACGCACAAAACTACACGAGAAACATTCGGTTTTATATATTAAAACAATAAGGCGATTTATATCCATGGACAGCGGCAAGCAATAAAAACCCAGGAAGAAAACAGGATAAACAAATCCGCGGGCTACAAACGAAAATCCGTCAGAGCATGGCAACCAAGTGAACACGCGTGCAGTTTCCTGGGGAGTCAAAGCCGGGACCTCACGCGCGCTCGTGCCTCAGGTTCACGAATCTATTTATTTCGAGCCCCGTTCAACGGGCCTTGAAGATTGATATGTGATTTTTTTTATGGACTAGTTTTCAATCGTGACGTCATTAATGACCGAAGCATGTTTGTGACGTCACGATTCACTAATTTAAAAAACATAGACATAGAAGTTGCAGGATGTAATTGTAGAAGTTTAAGGTAAGAATATCAAGACACGCCTAAAGGAAATGCCTAAAAACGCAGAATAACCATTGGCGAAATTTCAATGGTGTTGGGATTCCTATGCAGGAATCCGTCTAGGTAGGTACCACCGCAGGGCCAGTTATTTTGCCGTGAAGCAGTAGTGTGCAAACATTTCAGCGTTTCGATTAGAAGGGCACTGATACCCATTATAATTACTTGGCACATGAGACTTAACTGATGTCTCAGGGGGACGGCCGCAGTGTGGTGCCGCACTCAAAAGTAATATCTTAAATCGTAATTAAGTTCATGCGAACAAATTCGTAAGCGTAAAAGTACTTGATCATAAGAGACTTGGATTTGAGGCTAACTCTAAAGTGGAGGTTGTACTTTTTCTTCGTCGTCGTCGTTTCAGCCTATCACAAGTCCACTACTGAACATAGGCCTCCTCCATAGAGCCACTAAAGTTTGTAGCTCTCATATTGGAGGGATTTTGCCGTAGTTGCCACGCTTGGCAGGCGGGTTGCCAACCGCAGTTTATTTATTATGATGTTCCAGGAAGATGCTGCTGCCCATCCCCAGGTTGTTTATTTCCCTCTGTCGACTTTTACGACACCCACGGGATGGGATGGGGTGGTAGATTCTCTGAGGCCGCTACCACACGGCGGGTATTTTTTCTTAAATTTTATTAATTCTGAGTGTTTTTCGAGTTTTGACGTTTAATATTGATAGTGTTTGAGGCAGCGAGTGCTCGTGAAAGTGTACAGTGATTGGAAATACAAGTTCCGGAATCGTGGTTTCCGTTTTGTCACCATTCAAACGAATCTATATAAATAAAATGACAGGTCTGCCGTTGTGCGGGCGCCACGTTAATTAGATCACAATATATTTTATCCATACTAATATTGTAATGCGAAAGTAAGTCTCTCTGTCTCTTTGTTACCTTTTCACAGCTCGACCATTGAACCGAACTTAGCGAAATTCGGCACAGAGATAGCTTGCGTCCTGGAGACGGACATAGTATACTTATAAATAAAGTATATATATATATATATATACACACACCAGAATGCAGGAGTCCGTCTAGGCAGGTACCACACCAGGGCCAGTTAGCAGTAGTTTGCAAACATTACTGTGTTTCGGTTTGAAGGGCAGTGAGAGCTAGCGTAATCACTGGGCATATGAGACTTAATAACCTATGCCTCAGAATGATGGGCACAGTGTAGTGTCACACTTCTGTGTTTTGGGCAGACACACAGCATTTGTTATGGGAAGACGTTGCACTTACCATAAGGTGAACGTGTTGCTCGTTTCATCACTTTATGCAATAAAAAAAATTAAAAAAAATTTCGACATTGGCAGAAACATTGAGATTGTTACCATAAATACGAAAAGAAAGAAATCAGACTTTACCATTCCAATCATTTGTCATATATGCTAAAATAATCAAATACATGTTAGAGCCGCTCACACTACAGCCACGTACGTCCACGTGACTGCGTGTCGCTCCACCGCACGATCTTGTAGTGAGCGCTGACGATTCGTGGATTTTTGCACGAAACGCCGTTTTAGCGCATTCTTTACATTCGTTAGGGAGAGTGAAATTGATAAGCTGAAGCGAGCGGACGCTTATACAGGGTCTGTCGTAAATAATGGATAACCCGTAAACTGGAGTTGGTCCGGATGTGAAACTGTAAGAAAATCGTATCTTCTTGCCAGGCTTTCTAACCATATCAAAATGGCGTAGCCTTTCATACTTTTTTATAAATTTCGCTACTTTTTTCATTCATTCCGTTGCCATTTCATCAAATTTAGGTATTTCAGTGTGATTTTTTTAGTATTATACTCCTGAAGACGTGTATTATTTAATTTTAGTACAGCTTTAGGTGTTTTTAACGTTAAACATTTTCAAAATCGTCATTTTAAGTTCTTTTTTAAACAATTTTTTTCTTAATGTCAACTTTTGATAATTTACTGTGAAAAAAAAAAGTACTGCGCTATAGCTGCCCATGATCTTAATAAATTGTCTAGTATGTCTAGATTCTAAAAAGATATTACAATGTGTACTTTACAAGCAATATTAAGTTACAGGAGCGAGATCAATATTAAGGTCAGAATTTTGATGTTCCAAGTATTTTTATAAATGGTTATAAAACTTTGTCATAATGATTTTATTCTACCAAGATTCTTTACACAAACAATATCGGGCCACTATTAAGGATATTCAGAAGAAAACCAGGTTAATTTTAGTAAAAAAATATTTATCAATAACTTAAACTAAATGCTCGAAGTGCCCTCCGCCGGCAGCAATACATGCTCTACATCGCCTAATAAAAGATCTTTTAATCCGACGCGCATAACCGGCTTCTTCAATTTTACTTGCTGCTACTTGAATGCGCGCACGCAACTCTTCCACAGAACTTATTGCTTCGCTGTACACTTTTTCCTTAATACAGCCCCAGTAAAAAAAGTCCAACGGGTTAAGGTCTGGCGAACGTGGAGGCCATAAAATTGGACCCAATCGCCCAATCCATCTATCTGGATATGTGGTATTTAAATGTTTCCTTACACGAACAGCGAAATAGTCGCAGAAGACCCTGGTACGTCCATAAGTGTTATTTCACGGCGTACCGGTATACCTCAAAAATCCGTTCACAGAATTTTAAAAAGACATGAATTATATCCCTATCATTATCAAAGAGTTCAGACATTAATGCTAAGGGACGCTGCTGCGAGAGTAACATTTTGTCGCACAATGCTGCGAAAGATGAGGGAAGACCAAACTTATTTTGATAAAATTTTATGGAGCGACGAGTCAACGTGTCGAAAAGATGGTTTTTTGAACCTCCACAATTTACACAGCTGGCAACTTGAAAACCCAAGATTGATACGCGAAGACCGATCGCAGTATCAGTTAAAAATAAATTTGTGGACTGGAATTAGTAACGGACAAATCATTGGTCCATTTGAGTTGCCGGCAATATTAAATGCGGATATTTATTTGGATTTTTTAGTAAATACTTTACCTGGATTACTGGAAGATGTTCCACAGGAGATAAGAAACGAGATGTGGCTACAAAATGATGGGTGTCCAGCACATTACGCTGTTCGTGTAAGGGAACATTTAAATACCACATATCCAGATAGATGGATTGGGCGATTGGGTCCAATTTTATGGCCTCCACGTTCGCCAGACCTTAACCCGTTGGACTTTTTTTACTGGGGATGTATTAAGGAAAAAGTGTACAGCGAAGCAATAAGTTCTGTGGAAGAGTTGCGTGCGCGCATTCAAGTAGCAGCAAGTAAAATTGAAGAAGCCGGTTATGCGCGTCGGATTAAAAGATCTTTTATTAGGCGATGTAGAGCATGTATTGCTGCCGGCGGAGGGCACTTCGAGCATTTAGTTTAAGTTATTGATAAATATTTTTTTACTAAAATTAACCTGGTTTTCTTCTGAATATCCTTAATAGTGGCCCGATATTGTTTGTGTAAAGAATCTTGGTAGAATAAAATCATTATGACAAAGTTTTATAACCATTTATAAAAATACTTGGAACATCAAAATTCTGACCTTAATATTGATCTCGCTCCTGTAACTTAATATTGCTTGTAAAGTACACATTGTAATATCTTTTTAGAATCTAGACATACTAGACAATTTATTAAGATCATGGGCAGCTATAGCGCAGTACTTTTTTTTTTCACAGTAAATTATCAAAAGTTGACATTAAGAAAAAAATTGTTTAAAAAAGAACTTAAAATGACGATTTTGAAAATGTTTAACGTTAAAAACACCTAAAGTTGTACTAAAATTAAATAATACACGTCTTCAGGAGTATAATACTAAAAAAATCACACTGAAATACCTAAATTTGATGAAATGGCAACGGAATGAATGAAAAAAGTAGCGAAATTTATAAAAAAGTATGAAAGGCTACGCCATTTTGATATGGTTAGAAAGCCTGGCAAGAAGATACGATTTTCTTACAGTTTCACATCCGGACCAACTCCAGTTTACGGGTTATCCATTATTTACGACAGACCCTGTATATTAAGTTATTTTTAGTTATTAATTAGTGGTAAGTTTAATATTTTTTATACTCGTTGTTTACTTATAAGTTTTTATTTACTTTTTTTTTAATTATTGTGCTGCATTTTGTGTCTTGAAAATAACATTTTTTTTCCTTAGTAGTATTTTAATATCGTTCTGGCCAGGTTCAATCATTGTTACATCTCATATTAACTGTGCAGAGTGAGTGATTGTATGTTGTCAAAGTTGACTACATACAATCACTCACTTGTCAACACCTTACTGTTACTGACTGCGTCAGACATAGTGCCAGAATATGGAGATACCGACAGTAACTTCAAACATGAGGCCAATTGATAGAATTTCAACAGAATTTAATTTCACCATTTTCTCGTTTGTTTTCTCTTTTTGTTAATATGTTTGATGCTCGTGAGTTTTTCTGGATGAGGCCATCAATAGAAAAACAACGTCCCAGTTAGGCCACTGCAGCATAATGCTGAGTCGGATGCCTTATTGTTGCTGTAGTCCTATATGTTAATGTTTACTGTCGTATGTCTGAATTACAGCAGCAGCGAATAAATTTATTTTTCATTCTTTAAAAATAATCCGACGAATTGAGAACATCCACCTCCTTTTTTTTAAGTCGCTTAAAACGGTTCCGTAAAGCTTCCCGTTTATAACATCATCATCATCATCGCTTCAGCCTGTCACTAGTCCACTGCTGAACATAGGCCTCCATAGATTGCCACAATAGTTTGTAGCACCCACGGGATGAGATGGGGTGGTAGATACTCTCAAGCCGCTATCACACGGCACTCCGTTTATAACTTGTACGTTGATCTCAAAAACCGCGACATTTATTCGTTCGCACGTAAATACGTGATTATGTCTCAACTTGTCCGCGCCGGGGCAGCCCGACCCGGTGAAACCCATTGTCATCGTCTTGCGTGTCCGTTACACACGCTCCTGTTTTAAAATTGCACGCTTATTATTTTTTGTTAACGGTTTCTTACGTACCTGTCCAATTGTCCCCGTTTGGAATGTTATTATAGCTGTTTGGTGTAAGTAAATCGGATTTTATTTCCATTTTTTAATAATAATTTGCATAATGTCTTCCTACTTGACCAAGTTGCTTGTCCGACACGGTAGAGTACCGGGTAAGGAAAACATCGCGAGGAAACCTGCATGTCTAAGAAATAAAAATATTTCGAAGACATGTGCAGTCCGCCAACCCGCATTGGAGCAGTGTGGCGAATTCTTTCTCGCTCCAAAACCGTCTCAGAAATGAGAAGAGGCCTGTGCTCAACAGTGGGACATTTATAGGCTGAAACTTTACTTTACTTTTTACTTTAAGTATGTCCATTACCATCCAAACTTGGTATCCCGGTGAGTTTAATCTTAACCAGAGCGGGACTACCTTCCCAACTGAACTAAAATTAGATGAAATTAGCAACGCATAGAGAAACGTGAATGAAAAGGGATTTCCCGAGATTAGTATAAAATATCTCAAAGTAATATAAGAAAAAACGCAAACAAAATTTGACGTTAAGCTACTTCTAGCAAGGAATCACTATCACATATCATCACCATATATATCTACTTCTCTTTTCTTTTCATTCATTTTCTTTCTTTCGTTCTTTCTTTCTTTTTTTCTAGAGTGTATGATTTTTTTTATTGTATAAAATGACGAAACGAGCAAAAAGTTCACCTGATGGTAAGTGCAACGTCCGCCCACAACAAATGCTGTGCCACCCAGAATATCTCTGTGTGACACCACACTGCGCCCGTCACCTTGAGACATCAGTTATTATGTCTCAAATGCCCAGTGATTACGCTAGGTCACAGTGCCCTTCAATCCAAAACACAGTAATGTTTGCACACTACTGCTTCCTGCATAGGAATCATACAACCAGAAATATGTGATAGTGTCTACCGCGAAGCAGTAGTGTGCTAACATTACTGTGTTTCGTCTGTACTGATAGCTTGTGTAATTTTACTGGGCAAATGGCACCTCAGCCCAGAAGTTTCCATTTTTTTTTCTTAGAAATGTTTTCTTTACTTAGTAATTACGCAAAAATTCGTCCCGCCCCTTAACTACGTAAGCAATAGAGACCAAAGTAGCGTCCGAAATCAGGCCAAGCTCAACACTAAACACGATGAAGAAGCCGTAAGTCACCAGGGGCGGTAACAGCTTTCCAACTGTTTCCGACATGGCGTTGGAAACCGCATCGACTGGTCGGGCAGGAAACTATGGGAAGACACCGAGTTTTTTTTGTTCTCACCGCTCGTTCCGATTAGGGATTATGTGACACTTCGTAGCTCAAGGTTTTTGTTGTTACTATTTTGAAGTCCAACCACTTGGCATTGAAACAGAGGAACGTTTAATATGGAAGGTTATATTATAATTTTATTTATTTGTTTTTCATTTCTAATAAATATTATATATTAGAAATGAAAAACAAATTAATGAGGTCAAAATAATAATAGCCGAAGACAAGAGATCATTAGTTAAAAAACTACTATGGCATTGGATCGGTTTATAATCGTTGCCATCATAGAGATTTGATAGGCATTGATTCGGTCTTTTGAGACATTGATTGGTCTGCTCGAGTTTGCAACGCATTTATTCATTTTTTATTAATTCTTGTGTAACATTTTATCATGGAGCGTGCTTTGATTGTCTATGAGACTGTTCTGTGTAAATTTATTTATAAGCAGCTGTGCCATGCGGCTTCACCACCGATCGATGATATACGTACATATATACTTTCCTATTTGAATCGGATTTTTGGGTTCTGATTTTTTTTTTTCGCGGAACCCTTAATCTTTTTCTATAATCTAAGTTACCCGTACAATATCAGCTGTCAATGAAAGTCCCGTCGAAATCTGTCCAGCCGTTTCACAGATTAGCCGGAACAAACCGACAGACAGACAGACAGACAGACAAACAAAAATTTTAAAAATTGTATTTTTCTTATTTTGTTTAATGATTTCTTATATTTACGCGAACACTACACATTTAAATGAAACTAATTTTACGGATTTTATCGGGTTATAAATAACAAAAATAAACGCGATAAAATCCGTAAAATTAGTTTCATTTAAATGTTATTTTGTTATTACAAACAGACACTTCAATTTTATTCATTCTTTTAATTCTTCAGATACGCAGGTTTACGTCTTACTTCACCGTTAAAACGAGATAAACCAGCACATAAAACTGCAGAACACCAGGGATCGAATTCAAGTTACTAGCGTAGTATGAAATTTAAAGCGAGCGCCCGGCCCTGACCTACCACGGCTATGCTTACTATGACTAGTAAAAGAAATTATTACGTATTATTATTTTTTACATCTTGTGCTTCTAGCCGATTTCGACAACGGCGACATCTTTCGAATCTTGTAGAGAGTTATCAACTGCGTAGGAGATATTATAGTGCCACAAGTGAACGCGCAAACACAGAGGCACTCCTCGTCGCACTGATGCGATAATATCGGAGGTGGGCAAGGATGCAGTCAGAAAAACGGAGAAAATCAAAACACAAGTGTTTCAGCACAAATGCTGCCTCCGGCTGGGACTCGAAACCCAGAACCCGTGGTGTCGAAGTCAGATACTCCGACCACGAGGCGACGCGGTCGTATTTTATATATGCACCTAACAAGGCTCATACACGGGCCCAGACTAATCGCTGTAATAATTATTAAGTTGGTTTTATGACTATTAATAGTACTGATACATTAACCATTTATATATGATTATTAACTGTTACTTTGCGGAAATACGTACTGATTAATTCGAACAAGTCGAGTTGCATTTCTTCCGCGTTGGCAACACATACCAGTCTACTGCGAACCCGTTCC
Source organism: Luehdorfia chinensis (assembly GCA_019845155.1). NCBI lineage: Eukaryota > Metazoa > Arthropoda > Insecta > Lepidoptera > Papilionidae > Luehdorfia > Luehdorfia chinensis. The sequence goes on from JAHVAK010000696.1 coordinate 1,499,625, forward strand.
ACTTTCAAGGTAATGACAACTGGAGTTGAGTTTATAAAAACATTGTTGCTCTTAAGTCATGGTTCTAAAAGGACCGCGATCTGATTTATTATGAAAATTGTAATCACCTAATGGACAAGGTTTTTATGGAAGCGGGGACAGACCACCAAGCGGCTCACCTGATGGTGCAAGTAAGTGATCACCGCCGGCCATGAACAGAGGAATTATGGGTGCGTTGCCAGTCTTTTAGAAGGAAAAAAATTAAAATTAAAAATTCTGCCATTAAGCAATTGCACACTGCAAACATTACTGTGCTTCGGTTGAAGGGCACTGTAAAGTAACAGCTTATAAATGTCCCACTGCTGAGCACAGGCCTCCTCTCATTTCTGAGAGGGTTTTGGAGCTGAGAATAGTCCGCCACGCTGCTCCAATGCGGGTTGGTGGACTTCACATATCCTCGAAATATTTCTATTCCTCGGACATGCAGGTTTCTTCACGATGTTTTCCTTCATCGCAGAGCACTTGGTAAATCAGCACTTAAAATTGTAGAACTAATTTAGAGGTGTTGGCGCCGGGGATCGAACCCAGGTTACTCGCGTACTATGAAATTAAAGGCGAGCACCAGGCCCCTGAGCTACCACGGCACTGAGGGGTAGTGTAATCACTGAGCATATGATACTTAAGAACTGAATTCTCAGGGTGACGCGCAGCGCATTTGTTATTTGCAGAAGTTGCACTTCTCAAAAGGTGAACGTTGCCATCATCACTTTATTCAATAAAAAAAACTGTGATTGTAATTACATTTATAGATTTCGGCGTTACACCAGTAAATCTATTAAAGTTCGTGATTTTATATCACTTTTAAAGTGCCGTGAACGTATTGCGTTGAGCAACGTAGTAATAACATTATATTAGTGTTGTAGTCGACTTCGCAATACTTCGCTCAGTCAGGAACATTTCATTCGACACGATACGGGTTATATTTATACTCGTACATACATAAAGACACGTCTCTTTCCCATTGGGGTATGCAGAGACCACATCTTTCCATTTGCTACGATCGAGGCAGATCGTTCGCTTCTTCTACTTTTGACGGCCATAAAACGACTTCGATCTGATCGTGATACGTTCGCCTACGTCGACCGGTTTTCCTATTCTCACTCGCCGCATAAATCTGTTTCGTCAATCTTCTTTCATCCATCCTCTCTACGTGTATAAAACCATCTAAGCGTCCCGTTCTCCATCTTTGTCTATTTATAGTTCTTAGTAAAATAAATTTTGATCTGGTAGGTCGTCCCCATGTAAGGACCTCTTCACCGCCTCCAATTTTCTCCACAACGTTTTTGATTAATCATAAATTATTTTAATATTGTTCTTATTAAATTGCTTCTACACAAAGAATTCCAGGGATTCAAATCCGATATTAAACTTTACTAACACCTACTATTTGAACGCATACAAACCATTTCTTACATAATTCTGTTTAACACCGAGTTTTAGATGGAAACTTAATGGATCGAAAGTTTTGATAAAAGATACTAGTCACTTTTACTCGCGAATTAACGTTAATCTTACCTTACTACTATAATAAACTTATCTTTAAAAGCGCTAATCCCAGTCATTTCAAAAAATATTGGTGTATTTACTTAGCCGTGTGGTGGCGGCTTGTTAAAAGAATACTACCACTCCATCTCATCCAATGGATCTCGTAAGAGGCGAGTAAGGAATTAAACTGCACTGTGCACCCAATAGCGCATGGTGGCGATGGGCTCACCACCTATCACCAAGTGCATTATATTGTTTTGGTGAAACGTGGATTGCGGCAGTCATCTGTTTTTGCAGTGAGTGCCCAGTCTCTGACTACCCCTTATGGGATACAGTGGTGATCTTATGTATGTATGTATGTATTTATTTACTTAGCCCGTTTATTGGGGAAGGTTCTAGATTATAAAACCTCATGCTGGGGCTATAAGGAGCCGCACGTTGACAACCGAATATTAGCCGATTTCCCTTTCTTACCTTGCCTTTACTTTCGTTTTAGGCACCTCATCCTGTCAAACATATAGGTGTGAATCAAACACAGTGACCATCAGATCCTCTGAATTTGTAATCTTTCATTATATATATAAAAACTTTGTAATAAATAATGATTTCGACGAATATTACACATTTAATAATACTAGATTTTAGCGTTAAATTTTTAACATTTTTTTATTGGATAAGGTGACGAAACGAGCAAAACGTTCACCTGATGGTAAGTGCGACGTCTGCCCATAATTTCTGTGTGACACCACAATGCGCCCGTCACACTGAGACATCAGTTCTTAAGTCTCATATGCCCAGTTACGCTAGCACTCAGTGCCCTTCAAACCGAAACACAGTAATGTTTGCACACTACTGCTTCACGGCAGAATAACTGGCCCTGTGATGGTACCTACCTAGACGGATTCCTGCATAGGAATCCTTCACCAGTAAAGTTTTTAACTATTTATAACCCGACGTTTCGAGTGCTTTACGACACCCATGGTCCCGGGGGACTGAGGTGACAGATGTCCTGATATCATAGTTAATCTGGAGTAGAGAGAGCTTATAATTATTTATTTTTTTATTTACTTAACATCCGTAAATTTTTTATTAAATTTGTAGCACATGTTACATAGAGAGGTCGCAGGATAGATTCAATTGTATTGCGTAAGCCGGTGTCGAGTGTAATCAGGTCGGCTGGCCCGGCCGCCAGCTGTCGCCGAAGACAGGTTGTCATGCGATACCACCACCGTCTACTGTTACACGAGACGCACAGTGATTTTGAACATTTGCTGCATACAGCGAAGAATGGGGAAGTGGCAGATGGCTTTTGTAATGAATACGATGAAGCAAAAGGACTCCACAGAATTATAATTAATTAGTGAAAGGTAATCACTTTTTAATTTAATAATTTATTTATTTTTCGTTAATACAGTTATACGTTAAGCAAAGGCTCGGTGGTGTGTGGTGGCGGATTAAGAGAATCTGCCACCCCATCTCTTCCCGTTGGTGTTGTAAAAGTCGACAGAATGAAAATTAAAACCAGGAGATAGGCAGCAGCATCTTACTGGAACATCTGAATAAATAAACTGCGGTTGCCAACACGCCTGCCAAGCGCGGCAAATATGGCAAAAGCCCCCCAAAACGAGAGCTACTAACTTTATAGGGAAGGGCAGTCTATACAGGAGGCCTATCTTCAGCAGTTCAGATGATGATACTACAATGTACGAAACCTTATTTGACGTTTGGACTCATTTTCTACGAGTATGAATATGTCAGGCCACGTCAAAAGTACGAAAGTAAAGTTGAAAAAGCGAAATGTGTATCAGGATCATAGCATGTGGAAAGATGCGGTCTCTGCTTAGCTTAACAGAAAAAAGGCGCGACTGTATGTATACATACATACATACATGAGATCACGACTGTATCCCATAAGGGGTAGTCAGAGACTGGGCACTCACTGCAAAAACAGATGACTGCCACAATACACGTTTCACCAAAACAATATAATGCACTTGGTGTGATAGGTGGTGAGCCCTTCGCCACCATGCGCTATTGGGTGCACAGTGCAGTTTAATTCCTTACTCGACTTTTACGAGATCCATTGGATGAGATGGAGTGGTAGTATTCTTTTAACGAGCCGCACCCACACGGCTGTATGTATGTACGGTTAAAACCTGGATATCGAGAATTTCTTATAGTAACTCACTGATGTTTTTAAAGTGTCAGAGTTTACTTCATTTCCGATTCAAAAAGTTCGTGCTCGACCTGCAAAGTAAGTAAAGTAACAGCATATGAATGTCCCACTGCTGAGCACAGGCCTCCTCTCATTTCTGAGAGGGTTTTGGAGCCGGGAAGCGTAGGCCACGATGCTCCAATGCGGGTTGGCGTACTTCACATGACATATACATGCAGGCGGACACGATGTTTTCCTTCATAGCTGAGCACGTGGTAAAGCTTTTCAAATCGCAGAGCAATCTTAGTGGTGCCGGCACCGGGATCGACACTCGCGAAGACCCTCGCGCAAGTTCTACGTTTGCAGAATGTGTTATAATTACGTCATAAGTCTTCAAGTAAACATTTATATTATTGTCCAAAACAGTTTCAAAGTGTTTCTAATAATAATAATGTTCGTATCGCCTTAATGATGACCAATCTACCAACCAACATCCAGCCGAACTGAACGTACGATGTGCATTCATAAAACCCCACGTAGTTCCCATTTCAACGATAAAAACCGTGACCTTGTAAACAAAAGCCGACTTTCGTCATCGTAAAACAAAGTAAGATAGTGTGGTCGGACGCCCACACACTGCGCACTTTAATGATAAAATCCTACGCAGAAACATGTGCAACTATTTTGTTTTGTGTAATTTATGAGACATTTTAAAACATACCTCAAACTACGATTTCTAAAGTGGCGAAAGACTTCATCATCATTTCAGACGATCACCAGTCCACTGCTAAACATAGGGGAGGCCTATGTTTAGCCGTGGACCATAGTTTGCCAAAAAACACGGTCCTGAGTGGTGTTGCCAGGTCCAGTGTAAAAAATTTCGGGACGGAATGTAAAATTAATCGGGAATTTGATTTTCAAATCGGGACGAGTGGCTACATCATAACAAGGTTTTTGTGAATCATCATTTATTTTTATTGGACGGTTAGTTTGTTTTAAAATGGTGTTACCATCGGTTAGTACAAGAAATAAAACAAATAAAATTAAACGAACTTTTGTTGAAAATCGATACATTGGCGTCCCGATCAAGGATGAGTCGGGACGTGTCACCAGACCCCCGAAAATCTGGACGTCCCGCGTAAATCGCTTACATCTGGCAACGCTAGGCCTGAGCCACCTTCATCCATCGACTTCCCAGGAAACCGTACAGGTCGTCGCTTCATCCAATGGGGGTTTCTCTACACTGCGTTTGCCGGTACGATGTTGCCACTTGTGTACCTTCATTCCCCAATGGTTATCGGTAACTGTGGTCCATGGCCACTTCAGTTAGCTTAGGGCGGTTACTTTAGTTCTGCTGCGGATATCATCGTATCATTCTTACGGATTCTGTCTCGTCGAAACTCCGAGCATAGCGCATTCAGTTATTTATGAATTACAATTTACTTAATGTTAGTTTGATTTACATTTAAGAAGTCGTAACAAATAGCGGGACGTCATTAATTTGTTATCGTTTTACAAATGAAACACATCTATATATTTTCTTTACTGGTGGTAGAATCCCTATGCAGCAATCTGTTTAGGTAGGCACCATCCCAGGGCCAGTTACTCTGCCGTGAAGCAGTAGTACATACATACATAAGATCACGACTGTATCCCAAAAGGGGTAGTCAGAGACTGGGCACTCACTGCAAAAACAGATGACTGCCACAATCCACGTTTCACCAAAACAATATAATGCACTTGGTGTGATAGGTGGTGAGCCCATCGCCACCATGCGCTGTTGGTTGCGCAGTGCAGTTCAATTCCTTACTCGCCTTTTACGAGATCCATTGAATGAGATGGAGTGGTAGTATTCTTTTAACGAGCCGCCAAAGTAGTGTGCAAACATTAGTGTGTTTCGGTTTGAAGGGCACTGAGAGCTAGCGTGATCACTGGCCATATGAGACTTAAGAACTGATGCCTCAGGGTGTGTGTACACAGTGTGGTGTCACATACAAATGTTCAGGATGACTTTTGTTATTTCACAGCTGAATTTTCTGCCACGCAAGTCCACTTTATGGAATCTGCTGCCACTGGCGGTTTTTCCGAACCGATGCGACTTAGGGACCTTCAAGAAAACAGCCTATTAATTTCTCCGGGCCGGCACCGCACCCGCGATTCCTTTGGTGTTGCGGATGTTTATGGGCGGCGGTGATCACTTACCATCAGGTGAGCCACTTGCTCGTTTACTCCCTCGCCTATAAAAAAAAACGGGACTATCCCGCTCCAAGTGTGACGTAAGGGTACATTAGTCATCACAGACAAAGTAAACATAAAGCAGGACACTTAGCAATATTAAAACGAACAAGTCAAGTCAAGTTTCATCCTATAAATATCCCACTACTGAGCACAGGCCTTCTCTCATTTCTGAGAGGGTTTTGGAGTAGGAAGAATGTCTGAAACTTCACATGTCTTCGAAATATTTTTAATTTCTCAGACATGCAGGTTTCCTCACGATATTTTCCTTTACCGCCGAGCACGTGGTAAGTCAGCACTTAAAATTGCAATTAACAATTTTAGTGGTGTCGGCACCGGGAATCGAACCCAGGTCACTCGCGCACTATGAAATGAAAAGCGAGCGCCTAGCCCCTGAGCTACCACGGCTCTTAACTAACGAACGATATGTTGTAATCAAAGAAATAGAAACCTACTTAAGTCTGGTCTGTTTGTATATACATTATACAACCAATTTTCTATACGTCCCCTTACTTTCATGCAATTATAATAATGACAAGGAAACGTAGTTTAGTTTTGTTGATAAATACATTTATTAAACGAATCAATAAACGTGAAGTCTGTGATTCAGTTATATATACGGTTATGGTATATTCGCCAATTAGTTTTTCTAAAACTGCAGCACACTAGGATTTTTCTTGCATCGCGGGCCTGGATCCTAAAAAATATTGTCCCGTTCGGGAACCGAACTGTAGCTCTGAATCCAACTGCTTAGCCATTGCACCGATCGAGCCGAGATTCGATCTAGAATTCTAAAGTCGTCAAACTCTCAAGCAAACTGAGTTTCTCAAGACCGCAATGAGAGTGTCCCTAGATAGTCGCGCACTGCGTTACGTAGTAAATAGGTACAAACACTGGTCGGCGCGGCGGTTGCGTTCCAAGAAAACGAGCGCGCGTGAGTGTAGGACATAAACGCAACCCGCAACGGGCCAGTGATGTGCTGTATCGACGGAAGAGACACGAAATATCTAATAAAATAATTAGTAACGCAGCGATGTGACGAAATGTTTAACCAACTGGTAGCATTGTAAACTTTTACCTCGCAACATGAGAATTGACACAACAATTTACAATGTTGATGTATGATCGGAAGTTACATATTGTTTATTTAATAAAACAAAGTATGGGCAATAAATAAATTCTAGCAAATAACCAAACAACAACTCGCCGAGGTAAGTAGCGGATCATAATACGTTTCGGTTCGAACGGCACTTTATTATTTTATGTATTAATTTATGTAGGTACAAACGGACAACAGTTCAAAAGACACAAGATGGAAGAAATTTTGTACAAAGGCACAGCTTTAATTTAGACATATCTTCCTAGTTATAAAATAACGTTTAAGGGTGACGAGCTCCCTGTCATGCCACGCAGGATTCTGCTCAAAGCAACTACGACACTGCATCTACGGACAGACGTGTCATTTACCACACCTGGTAGGATTTTTATGCAGGAACCTGTCTCGGCGAGTAGTAGTGGTGAAGCAGTAGTGTACAAACATTACTGTGTTTCGGTCTGAAAGGCACTGTGAGCTAATGTGATTACTGGGCATAAGAGACTTTATAATTGATGTCTCAGGATGAAGAGCGCAGTGTGGTGCTAACTAGAAATATTTTGGGTCACTTAGAATTTCCTATTATCGATTTATAAAACAACTACGAGAAGAATTGGGGTTTTTTTTAAACCGATTTCAGAAAAGAAGGAGGTTCTCAGATCGTATATGTATCGTGTATATATATTTATGTCTGTTCGAGCGTAACTTCTTGGTTTGTGAACCGATTTTAATGATTCCTTCTTCTGTCTTCTTCTATTCTAATAGTGGGTTCCATGAGAAAATCATAAATCTCTTAAATTCACTTAAGCATTTTTGAAGCCGCTGCGTGGAAGTAAGTATTTTGATTAAATAATAATCTCCAATTCAATACCATGTCAAAAAAATTAAATCCCAACTCTACCTTCCAGTCGTATCTTAGCGAAGGGCTAAACAATTTCATTTAAAAGTATAAGGACTGCGTGCTGTTAGCGAAACGGCAGCGACGGACGCAATCGTAATAATTATGAGATAAATCCCTGCTCCACGCCATATTGTCTGATACACTGTAATCCAACCGACTACCAATCCACTGCACTTATATGGAGCCAATCGAGTTTTGGTGCAAGTCATGAGATCGTAGATCTATCCAAACCAACAGTCTGTTTATGAGAACGGATATCATTTATTAAAGGTTCTAGCTAACATGAAATTGCACGGATCACTACTCAGTAGATCCAGGGTTTGAGCAACGTGGTGGCCAGTTAGGCATGAAGTACTGATGGTTGGTACCACCCCAGGGCCAGTTATTCTGCCGTGAAGCAGTAGTGTGCAAACATTGCCGTGTTACGGTTTGAAGGGCACTGTGAGCTAGCGTAATCACTGTGCATATGAGACTTAAGAACTTATGTCTCAGAGTGATGGGCACAGTGTGGTGTCACACAGAAATTTTCTGGGTGACACAGCATTTGTTACGGGCACTTACCATAAGGTGAACGTTTTGCTCGTTTCATCACTTTATCCAATTAAAAAAAATCGTGTAATGTCTGCGAAATAAAAATATTTCCAGGACATCCTATTCACCCTACCAATTGAGTAACGTGACGTGACGTACTCTTCCCGGCTTCTAAACCCTCTCAGAAATGAGACGAGGCCTGTGCTCAGCAGTGGGACATTAAAAGGCTGTTACTTTTTTATTAATTTTGCAATATGGCAACTAACTGCTATTTGTACCTAATTTATCTATTCATTTATTTATTAATAATCATGAAAAAAAATACAGACAATAGACAGCAGCATCTCCCTAGAACATCTAAATAAATAAACTGCGGTTGCCAACCCGCCTGCCAAGCGTGACAACTATGGCAAACTCCCCCAAAATGAGAGCTATAAACAATCTATTTGGGAGACCTCCCACTGTGTTCTGCAGTGGACTAGTGATAGGCTGAAGTGACGATGATGAATCATGAAGTAGAATGGAAGGGATACTATACCGTAGGGAATCTATGACTCTACCATAATTGAGATAGTTATTCCGCGAATAGCATGCCCATGAGATTTTTCAAGCATTTTTCTTAGTGGACTTTTACGACAACCTCGAGGTGAAACATCAAATTTTATACGACGTGTATTTTAAAAAGTCATTCTCTTAACGCCAAAATACATATTTAGACCGATCAGATCAATCGCGCGGCATGTAATGGCTATTCTACGATTCACGCGTCCGCTTGTGCTTTACTGCCCTCACAAACAACAAATGTGTAACCATTACGGTTCAAAGTGTAGCCTTTTACGGTCAACTATCATAACGTTATGATTGTAGGACCATGCCAGCAGGATGTCGCAATAGTTTATGGTAGATTGGACTACAAGAAGTTATGTTATCCCCGTATAAAATCAAGCGATCAATTTTCTTGCGGCCATTCAGTTTACATTTGTTGATTTGAACATGTCGGCATTTGTTGTTCTTATGTTTTACCTCGTTAGTTGTTGTCAATGCCACGCATTTTTCAGCTTTTATAATGCTTTTATGAAGTCAAACTTGGCCTAAAAAACTCAGTTTTGTAACTCTATTCTTGTTTCGTCTTAGCAGGCTCTATAAGTTCTTACACACTAAGCTTTGTGGTGGCGGCTTAAGAGAATCTACCACCCAATCTCATCCCGTGGATGACGTAGAAGTCGCCTGACGGAAAATTAGAATCATGGGCCGCAGCATCTTTCTATTCAGCATTATAAAATTTGGATGGTAGTATTAAAATCTCAATAAAAAAGTGACGTACAGTTTATTGCTTCCTTTACAATAAAAGGATACAAAGGTTGCCCTTAATGCTTTAAGTATTTTCTCCCAATCAAGTTACGGAGTGGTGAGATTTTGATGAGGTGTAGCAATAAAGACAAGCAGAGAAAGAAAGAAAAAAGGGCCTACGTAACTCGTAAATAAGTACAATATAGATATAGTTACATATATATATATATATACAACAAACATATGTATCAAGCCTAAATAAATATAAATTAAACGTATACATATGTATAGTATACATTTTATACATATAAATACAAGTAAAATAAAATAAATGCACACTTGTAAATGTGACCAACTACTAGGTATTTATGTTCTCATGATTCTCTGCTTAATGATCACGGACCAACTTCTTAAAGGAGTATTTATTGGGCGCTTTTCTGATGCACTACTCATTTTCTTCATTAGTAAATTGCTCCCGGACCGGGGAGGGTCGCTAGTAATTGATAAAGAAAACGTCTTTAACATTGTCCGACTTGTCAGACGGCGGTGGTGGACGATTTGAATAGATTCCGTAGTACCTAAAAGGGCGTTACTGGGTGAAAGTGGGCACCGCGTCGCCGGAGCTGACAATTACCGCCCTGCTCACCCCCGGGCGATCGGCGTAATGATAGTGCCCTGTAGAAAGTGCGGTCGTAAGGCGTTTCATGAGGGAAATGAAATCGCAAGTATGGTTTATCTCGTCAATTTGACGGTATTGAAACGTTACGATAAATGGGAGTGGGAAATGGAATTTCAATTATAATTTCCGGAATTAATGACAGTATGATTATAATATAGACATGATCGATAACGTTGAAGAGCTAAACGCAGAGCCGCATCCTTACATATCCGCGCCCGATGTAATGCTCATGCGTAAGATTGAAGGTGGACTTGGGTTCAGTGTCAGGGCAATCACAACATAACCACGCCTAAAAACCAACACTGTTTAAAATGTTGGCCTCGGCTGGGTAACGATCCCAAAATCCGAATTTTAAAAGTTAGGTACTCTGGTCACTAGGTAATGTGGTGGTTAAACATTTTATTAACCCTTCGCTTAAACCTATGATTGAACTAACATTGAGTTTAAGGAGATACAAATCGGCTATACGGTATATTATGCTAGAAACAGAGAATATAATTAGTTTTTAGTAAGTATAATTTACATAATACTCGTTAAAAGTATTTCTGGGAACTGTTCTGGGAAGAACAAGCAAAACCCCAGCAGTTTTTCCTTCCTTAATTCCTTATTACTAATATTATAAATGCGAAAGCAACGTGCGGCCCAAACGTTGAACCGAACGTGACGAAATTTGGCACAGTGATAGCTTGCGTCCTGGAGACGGAGATGGGATTTTTTTTGCACTTGCCAACAGGCAAACGATTTGTAACCATGACTTTTTTTGAAAGCCCCGGCCCCCGGACCGGCCCTCTAAAACAGGACTAATTCGGGGATACCTGGACAGATGGCAGCCCTAATTATGAGGAACTGCTTCATTGCCAATCGATTCCTAAGTTCTGTACAATTACCGAATGAAATAAAGCACCGTTATGATGTCACTTTATGCTGGTGTTTGGTTAAGGCGCGATTTTCCTCGCTCGAGTCAAGCCAATACTCATTAGCAGCTTTATTATGGAATTAAATTATATTATATTGAAGCCGTGGTAGCTCAGGGGCCTGGTGCTCGCCTTTAATTTCATAATACGCAAGTAACCTGGGCTCGATCCCCGGTGCCAGCACCTCTAATTTGTTCTACCATTTTAAGTGCTGATTTAACACGTGCTTAGCGGTGAAGGAAAACATCGTGAGGAAACCTGCATCTCCGAGGAATAGAAATATTTCGAAGATATGTGAAGTCCGCAAAACCGCATTGGAGCAGGTAGGCGGACTATTCTCAGCTCCAAAACCCTCTCAGAAATGAGAGGAGGCCTGTGCTCAGCAGTGTCAGCAACATTTATAGCTGTTACTTTACTTTTTTTTTTACTTGACTATGGACGCATCTTTCCACGACTTACCATTCTGTTAAGGTGCACTAAACCGACTCGATTAACTTCAAAAGCACCAAGTTCAGTAAAGATCACGTCAATCGCGGAGACCCCGGCATTAGCCCGTCCGATGTGATTCCAGTTGACCGCGGTATCGCTTTCCACGACTGCAATTATTCTATTGTGTGCTCGGTAACGATTCTTGCCCCGAGAAAGTTCAACGGTACGAGGTTAAAAGCGATTTACATAATTTAGTTACCTAGAATAAGTCGTTGTAGCTCAGGGGCGGGGCGCTCGTCTTACAGTACGTGGGCTACTTAAATTCTTTTACTGGTGGTATCCGTCTCAATGGTATCGTCACCGAGTGGTGATGAAAAGTAGACATAGGGTAGGATTCCTATGCAGGAATCCGTTTATCAAATCTGATGTTAATGGTTGGGATGATCCAGAACATGGTCACAGATCAGGTTTATTTAACTGTCTCTGTCTTTTAGTTGCCTTTCACTGTTTAACCAATGAACCGATACAGTGATAGCTTGGATCTTTGAGACGGATCATCAGCATTTCAGTCTATCACCATCATTATTACAGTCTATCACTAGTCCACTGCCGAACATACTGGTGGCAGGATTCCTATGCAGGAATCCGTCTAGGTAGGTACCACCCCAGGGCCAGTTATTCTGCTGAAGCCTACTGCTTCTGCTGCTGTGCAAGCATTACTGTGTTTCGGTTTGAAGGGCACTGTGAGCTAGCGTAATCACTGGGCATATGAGACTTAAGAACTGATGTCTCAGGGTGACGGGCATTGTGGTGTCACATTATTTTCATCACTTTATCCAATAATAAAAAAATAAAAGTACAGTTTGTATTGTACCTTACATACTGTTATTTATATATTTTTTTTGTAACTTTGTGAAAGAGTTATAATTTATTATTAAGAGTTATTATTTATTCATATGCAACGCTGCCATATGCTCGTGGAAACGGAATAGGGAGTGAGAATTTGTTTGACCCTTACGAAAATGGCGGCGATTTGGATCGCCACCCGACACGTATCACTTCCGGTGAAAAGTGGGCTACATGCGTGGCCTCTGCCTACCCGTTTATATGGGAAAAGGGCGGGACTATATGTATTTATGTCCTCTCATAATGGACGGTCTCCTTTGCGTTATTTTCCAAAATTTCCCTTTTGGTTTTGAAAGCATGACGAAGCAAAAGCACGTACCGTTTCGCGGTGCGTTGCTGCCCATCTTGCATGAAACCGACGAGTATAATCTCCTCTACGTGAAACAAAGTGAACGGGTCTTGTAATTAAAAACTTTATGAACATTGTTATAGAATATCCAATTATGTTGTATTACCTCAATAGGATCACGTAATCCGAACGGACGTGACGCGTTAGAATGTGTGAATCATTCTCTTGACGGGAGATTGATTAAAATATTGTAACAGATACACTGGATGTAGAGCGTAACCAACGCTTTTTTAAAAACTAGAATAATGCTATAAGAGAATTATTACGAATTATATTCGCTTATTTAATAGTTCTAGACCGACCGGGCTTCGTTTGGAAATCTTTTGTTTATGCAATTAAATGACGAGGCGCAATTCCTTTACCTGATGGTAAGTGCAACGTCCCATAACAAATGCTTTGTCACCCACAATATTTCTGTATGGCATCACAATGCAGTGGTCATCCTAAGACATCATTGCTTTGCTTAAGTCTTATATGCCCTCTACGGCTACACGATATAAGGATACACGAGCTTACTATGCCCTTCAAATATATATTTTTTTATTGGATAAAGTGACGAGACGAGAAAAATGTTCACCTGATGGTAAGTGCAACGTCTGCCCAAACCAAATGCTATGTGGCCCAGAACAACGAGTGGCACCACACTGCGCCCGTCACTTTGACACATCAGTTCATAAGTCTTATATGCCCAGTGATTACACTAGCTCTCAGTGCCCTTCAGACCGTAACACAGTAATGCCTACACACTACTGCTTCACGGCAGAATAACTGGCCCTGGGGTGGCACCTACCTACCGAATTCCTGACGGATTCCTGCATAGGGTAGGATTTTTAACCTATGGAGGAATACACTAGCACTAGTTATTTTTTTTTCCGTAATATTCCGCCAACTAACGTGAGATGTCGTAACGCTCCTTAACCGTAAATTTAAAACTGTTGAAACAGTTTTTGAAGAACCAATTACAAATTTACAATGAATACAGACCGATAACAAACATATTTAACCAATGGTCGGATGCTGTATCTATGTCTTTTGTGTTTTATAAACATCGGTTTCGGATGGGATTCAAGAATAGAATAGAATATTTTTTATTCAAGATTCAGATAGAGAGATTCAGATTATTTACATAATACTTATGGAAAGCCGTTTTTTTTTCTTTTTTTTATCTAAGCCGTGTGGTGGCGGCTCGTTAAAAGAATACTGCCACTCCACCTCATCCAATGGATCTCGTAAAAGGCGAGTAAGGAATTAAACTGCAATGTGCACCCAACAGCGATGTGGTGGCGATGGGCTCACCGCCTATCACACCAAGTGCATTATATTGTTTTGGTGAAACGTGGATTGTGGCAGTCATATGTTTTTGCAGTGAGTGCCCAGTCTCTGACTACCCCTTATGGGATACAGACGTGATCTTATGTATGTAATGTATGTTTTTTTATCTACACTGATTCGCAAAAAATGCCTCTGCCCTGGGAAGAACCAGCAAGAAACCCAGCGGGCATTTTCTTTTCGAACGAATGACCCGTACCTCGGCAAGCAAACGTTGATCACAGATCCGCGCATTAAATGACTAAATGACCACTGATCCGGGCGCATTACACCCGTAATTGATACTGTGAGCTCATTGCGGCTGTCAGACGAGACGTTAGGGTGCCCGCCCGCTCGGAACCGACGCTCCCGCTTGACGAAATTGTTAAAGGATGTCACGCTCTCGAATAGGACAAATGCAACGGATTGTATTGCTTAGCTGAATGACACTTTATTTATTTTAATCTTCGAAACTGTCTGTTTGCAGGTGGTAGGATTCATATGCAGTTATTCGATCTAAATAGCAGTGTGAAAGTAAAGTAAAGTTTCAGCCTATAAATGTCCCACTGCTGAGCACAGGCCTCCTCACATTTCTGAGAGGGTTTTGGAGCTAGGAAGAATCCGCCACGCTGCTCCAATGCGGGTTGGCGGACTTCACATGTCTTTGAAATATTTTTTAAGTTCTCAGACATGCAGGTTTCCTCGCGATGTTTTCCTTCACCGCCGAGCACGTGGTAAGTCAGCACTTAAAATTGCAATTAACAATTTTAGTGGTGCCGGCACCGGGAATCGAACCCAGGACACTCGCGTACTATGAAATTAAAAGCGAGCGCCTAGCCCCTGAGCTACCACGGCTCTGTAATCTGTAATAGCATTGTGTTTTTTTTTAATTGGATGATGTGATGAAACGAGCGAAACCTTCACCTGACGGTCAATGCAACGTCTGCATAAACAAATGCTGTGTCACCCGGAAAATTTCTGTGTGACTGTGTCCATCACCCTGAGACATCAGTTCTTAAGTCTTATATGCCCAGTGATTACGCTAGCTCACAGTGCCCTTCAAACCGAAACGCAGCTTCACGGCAGAATAACTGGCCCTGGGGTGGCACCTACCTACCGTATTCCTGACGGATTCCTGCATAGGGTAGAATTCTTTACCTATGGAGGAATACACTAGCACTAGTTATTTTTTATTCCAGTAATATTCCGCCAACTAACGTGAGATGTCGTAACACTATAAATTAAATTTTCTAAAAATTATCGATGCTTGCACACTACTGCTTCACGGCAGAATAACTGGCCCCGGGGTGGTACCTACCACAGATAAGTGCAACGTCTGTCAAAGTCACTCAGACAGGTCTCAGTGCGTTTTAGACCGAAACAATACTACCAACAAAAATGTTTGCACACCAGACATAAGAAATGTTAATGCAGGTCTTATTTAATAACATAACATTCTTATCAAGCTGTTGCAATGCGGCACTAATGTAACTTGTGGCAACATTACGCCGCGCTGTTGAAAACGGGTAATGAACGTTAATGTCGTCTATAATTGTGTCAATTGAGATTTATTGCAAATTAAGCTTGATAGAGCAAGGGACATGATGTGTTTTCACATATTTTATAATTATAATGGTATTATAATGATTTATATCCCTTTTAAAATGCTGCTGATAAATCGTGACGAGACGTGCAGAACGTTCGCCAGGTGGTAAGTGCAACGTCCACAACAAATGCTGTGTCACCCAGAATATTTCTGTGTGACACCACACTGCGCCCGTCACCCTGAGACATCAGTTCTTAAGTCTCGTATGCCCTGTGATTACACTAGCTCTCAGAGCCCTACAGACCAAAACACAGTAATGTTTTCACACTGCAGCTTCACGGCACAATAACTGGCCTGCGGTGGTACCTACCTAGTCGGATTCAAGCAAAGGAATTCCACCACCAGTAAACTTGTGTTTTTGCATAATTGTTGGCTTCGGTTGTAATTAGAACCACTTAAAAGAATCTATCACCCCATCTCATCTCGTGGGTTTCGTAAAAGTCGACAGAGGGAAAATAAATCCAGAAGATGGGCAGCAGCATCTTCTTGAAACATCTGAGTAAATAAATTGCGGTGCCAACCCGCCTGTCAAGCGTGGCAACTATGGCAAAATCCCTCCAAAATGAGAAATACTAACTTTTGTGGCAATCTATGGGGGAGACCTATGTTCAGCAGTGGACTAATGATAGACTGCAAATTAAATGATGATGATGGCTTCAATGCAAAAAGCCGCCTAATAGATGACACCACAGTTCCCGCTGTTCTGCCATCAAACAGTAAAAAAATGACGACACCCGTCGCTTTTCGAGAAACGCTCTCCGGGGGCTATGTGAGTGGTCTCTGTCTACCTCTTATATGGGAAAAGGCGTAACTGTATGTATGTATGTAGAAACAGAATTGACATTATATCAAATCGAGTCGGTCCATTCACAACGACCGGAACCCTTTTTAGAACGACGCGTCGCCGGCGCCGCTGCAACGCAACTTCCTTCACGCAAAATTCCGTCTAAAAGAACAGCTTTTGCAGTCGTTCGGCGAACTATTGGATAAACATCCACAATCGTTTTATAAACGTCGTAATAAAACGCCTGTAGCGAGAAATCGACAAAATAACATGAGATTCGACATACATACAGTCACGCCTTTTTCCCATATAAAGGGGCAGGCAGAGCACTCACGTAGCCCATTTTTCGGAAACGAAACCTGAACGGTGGTGAACCACGTCACCGCCATTTTGTTACGAGTCTAACAATTCTTACTCCCAATTGCGTTTTCACGAGCAGTATAGCGACAGCATTGTATATTATGGTGTTATGAATGATTTTTATTTACGGGATAAAGTGACGAGACAAGCAAAACGTTCACCTGATGGTAAGCGCAACGTGTGCCCATAACAAATGCTGTATCACCCAGAGACGTCATTTCCATAGACAGTATGTGTTATTTCATATTCCCCGTGATGCCACTAGCTCTCAGTGCTCGCCACACAGCAATGTTTGCGCAATAACTAGCCCAGCGGTGGTGCCAACCTAGACGGATTCTTAGACTATCACCCGTAAAGCTGATTTACCTTTATATTAAATTAAGTCTTAAAGAAAAGTTTTATGTATGTGTTTTGTCCAACTGTAGATTATTCGTAATGAATAAACTTATTACCTTTTTTCTAATTTCCGAATATTTTTTTATGTTTAGCCGATTTCGAACACGGCGACAACTTCCGTCTACTGTCGAGAGCCATCAACTGCGCAGGAGATATTATAGTGCCACAAGTGTACGCGCAAACACAGAGGCACTCACTCGCCCCAACCTACCCGCGCCCGATGTAACGCTGATGCGATAAGATCGGAGGTAGGCTAGGATGCAGTGTCAGAAACACGGGGACAATCACAACACAACCAGACCCGAAAACCAACAATTTGTGTTTTAGCACAAATGTTGGCTCCGGCTGGGATTCGAACCCGGGATCCGCGGCTTAGAAGTCAGGTACTCTGACCACTAGGCTACGCGGTCGTCATATTATCACTTGTTTAACTCGCACCAAATATGCTGCAATGTCGTTGTTGAAATCTAACACTAAACAAGCGGATAGTGTGTCCGACTTTTTCCTAAAACATAAAGATGAAACAAATTTCACAACGAACATGAGACCAATCACGAAACACGCTCCGGGTTACATTAAATCGCCATTAACCTCTATAAATTCATCCTTCCGATGACAAGCACTATAATTAATGCCGGCATAAATCTGTCCATGTGTCCGTGTAGCGGACGGTCTTTGAATTTGAAACCGAAGATCGGGCTGAAGCTTAAAGTATTAGCATCTATTCCTAATAGCAAAGAAATGCGTTCGGCCGTGTGATTACATTTTTAATCTATATCTGAACTGGATTGATCTTTTTCCTACTCTTTTTATATGGTAGAAAGTAACGAGATGTGCAAATTGTTCGCCTCGTGGTAAGTGCAACGTGTGCCCATAACAAATGCTGTGTCATACAAAACATTTCCGCCACCTTGAAACATCAGTTTTTAAATCGAATTTTTAAGTCGCCTTTTTCCCATATAAGGGACATATATACTTTCGGTGATGTAATTGCTGTTAGCCTTCTCGGCTTTTACAGCTTCATCGGATACTGTGCTCGCGGGCCAGGCGCCCGCGTCCCAGGTTTGGTTTAAACCATACATAAATACATAAATAATACTCCTACTAAAACCTCGAGTTCGCTGCGTGCTTTCGCGATTTCGAAATTCTTAAATAGTTTTAAGTCATCTAATGACAGTCCGAGGGAGGCTGCGGGCGTCCATTCGGACTGTCGACTTGTGTGTCGGTAACTCTGGGCGGTGAGAACCGCCCTGGAACACGGGTGAATCGTGTGTACACGGTGTGATTATTGACTATTGCGCGCCGCTCTCTACCGCGGTCGCGTGTCGTGGTGCGTGTTATATTAAAGCTATTGACTGTGTGTACAGTGTGGCCTGGATCGTGACTGACAGTATCGTGGTCAGGAAGAGCTGAGACGTCCGTATCGTCTAGCACGTTTCGCGGGCGACGTTTGCGTTCGGTCGCGTTTCTGTTTGGTCGGCAATTTGCTGCTTTAACCACCAGCGGGTTTGAATGAACCGCGGCTTTTTCGAAAAACCGCCGTGATAATTCTCTGAAGTGTTCAGAGATTAAGGGCATTTCACAGTCGCTGTGAAGATCTACATTGCGTTGATACCAACCGGCTCCGGTGGCAGTTCGCAAGAATCGATTTTGAACGCTCTGTAACTTCTTTAATTGATTGCCCGTCGCGTGAGCGAAAGCGACGCAAGCATAGTCCATTACGGGGCGTATGCAAGTCTTATAGAGGCGAAGTTTGTGTCTTAAGCACATTTTGCTTGAGGAGCAAATTAATGGGTATAGACGGCTTGAGATAAAAGCCGCTCTATTGCGTATATTTTTAATGTGTGTAGCGAACGACATCGCTGCGTCTAAAGTGATATAAGGGACAGTGCCACTCACGTAGCCCACTTTTCGCCCTCGCGGGAAACGAAGCGTGAATAAAAAACACCAAATCTCATACGCCCCTCATACGCCCAGTAATAATACTAGCTACCTTCAGGCCTAAACACAGTAATATTTGCACTCTACTGCTTGACAGCAGAATAACAGGCACTGTGATACAGACAGACACCTAGAAAGATTTTTGCATACGTGTCCTACCACCAGAATATCCTAAACTCCGCCTTTATGATTTGATGTCAACAGGCTTCTGTAATTTCGTAACTAAACGCCATATTGGATTTGTCCCAATCGGATTAACTGCACTACTGTACTAGTATTTGTATTTACGAGGGCAGCGTCATCGCAGCATTTAATTTTAGCTTGAATGCAGAAAAATAACGGCAAGGAATGATTGCTGAGCAACGATGATCCCCTCGAATGAACCATACCATTGTCATATCAATGATCGCCATCGCGATGGTAAACGATGTGTCAGTAGAATACTGAAATAGTCATTCTGCGACGACGTCATTGTCATTTTGAAGCGATTGGATTAGTAGAATTGGAGCCCAGGACGCCATCATCATCATTATTTTCGTCAAATTATAAGATATCCATGCAAACCTGGCCCGTTGGGATTGGAAATGCTACTTTGTATAGCAAGTTTCGATACCTGTAATCCGATAGTAGCGTCGTGGCCACCGAGCGCGACGGATGTGTAACCGACACCGTACGGCGAGGAAAGTTGCTTCCCTTAACGGGGAAATTCGAGTTAAGCTCCATTTATGTAACTTTCCAGGCGTGGAGTGGTTACATGTAATGGATACGCTGGAGGATTTTAACTTGAGTATAATATGGACAGACGGTCACGGATGGTAGGCAGGAGAAATTTCGGCCTAATTTACTGTACAATCTTAAACGACGTCTTCAGTTGTTTCGATGTTAAAATGATCATCATACGCCAGGCTGAAAAGGTCTGAAGGTTTATTGTGGTAAAGTAAAACTAAAGTTTCAGCCTATAAATGTCTCACTGCTGAGCACAGACCTCTAATTTCTGAGAGGGTTTTGGAACTAGGAAGAATCCGCCACGCTCCTCCAATGCGGGTTGGCGGAATGAAACGAGCAAAACGTTCACCTAATGGTAAGTGCAACGTCTGCCCACAACAAATGCTGTGTCACCCAGTACACTTCTGTGTGACACCACAATGCGCCCGTCACCTAGAGACATTAGTTCTAAAGTCTCAAATGCCCAGTGATTACGCTAGCTCAAGTGCCCTTCAAACCGAAACATACCAATGCTTGGACACTACTGCTTCACGGCAGAATAACTGGCCCTGGGGTGGTACCTACCTAGACGGATTCCTACATACGAATCCTACCAACAGTAAAGTTGCTGTTAACCGAGTACAAAGTAACTGCTACGGAAAATCGGTGTAAAACTATATTCTGTTCCCTATGGACAGTATCCATTTCATATTAGATTTAAGGACACGTCTGGCCATTGAGAGTTCAATTGTAGCGCTCAAGTACACTGGTACTACACAAGGAAGACACCAGTCTAACCCGCCTCTATTGACCTCTCTTAAGGCGAATATCAAAATACAAAAACCAGGATTATAGAAGTCAGCCACATACCTTTCTTCCAGCATCTCGTTGAAGGTCTTCGACTTGGAGCGTGGCTGGCAGGGCTCGCACTCCATACGGCGCACCTCCACGCACCGCTCGATGATGTGTTCCACGCGCTTTCGCCTTGAAGACTTCCAGGTGTCCAGGTTCTGGAATTGATGCGGTCGTGTCACTTATGTCGCATATAGATGAGATATCTTAGTATAGTAGATGCTTTCAATCGGAAACGGCCTAATTAGGGCAGTGGTTTCCAAACTATGTTCCGCACAACACAAGAATTCCGTTGAATCCCAATAGGTGTTCCGCGACAATATGCTAAGTAACTACAATGGTACACATAGAATAGAAAAAAATCATTTTTCACCACAAGAACGTAAGACAGTTGAATAAAAAAAAATAACAAAACAAAATTACGTGAAACAAAACAGTTTTGTGTCGAAAAGGGGTTGGCTCAGCATGTGCTGTGTGGGTTCTCCATACTCACACAGCAAATGCTGAGACACACAGCGCCGATTTTCAGCCAATAACCTTTGTAGTAGTGAACGGAAGAGACTGTAAAATAATAATTACCTATTTAATACGTGTTTATTTTTAGAAGTATTAAAATGTACGAGATATTACTGTAATGGTACGAAGTTGCCACTAGAGAGCCTTTTTTCCTCTATTCTGTTAGTTAATAATATGTCTGTGTATAATATAAAAGAATTGTATTAATATATATATCTATATAAAAGTACAACAAGTACAAGGACAAATGCAGGAATCCGTCTAGGTAGGTATCAGCCCAGGGCCAGTTATTCTGTCACACTATTCTGGGTGACATAGCATTTGTTATGGGCAGACGTTGCACTTACCATCTGGTGAACGCTTTGCTCGTTCCGTCACTTTTATTAAATAAAAATAATTAAATAAAATAGACACAAAATTCGTTTGTTCTCCCGGCCGATCTCGACTTTAAATGCCAACTAGGAGCTGTCAGTTGCGCAGTGTATGTTGTAGTGACGCTATTGATTATATATACAAACCGCTCCCTCGTCCTAACCTTCATTCGCTTGAATGCCTCAACGCTAGTCGTTGGAAGCTTCGAATGTATGACTTGAGAGTCACCGATTGAAGTCGGAAGTTACACAATGGTGGCTGGTGGTAGGATTCCTATGCAGGAATCCGTCTAAGGTAGGTACCACCCCAGGGCCAGTTATTCCGCCGCGAAACAGTAGTGTGCAAACATTACTGTATTTCGGTTTGAAGGGCACTGAGAGCGATCGTAATCACTGGGCATATGAGACTTAAGAACTGATGTCTCAAGGTGACACAGAAACATTCATTGTTGTGGGCGGACGTTGCACTTACCATCAGGTGAACGTGTTGCTCGTTTCGTCACTTTATACAATAAAAATTAAATCTTAGTTCATAAGTTTCTACGGTTTTCAAGAATATATTAAAAAAACTATTGTTAGTGACTGTACAACAAAAACAAGCGGGAATTATAATGTACTATTTGATTTGGCGGGATAAATTGTATCCTATGTCCGTTTCCAGGACGCAAGCTATCTCTGTGCCAAATTTCGTCAAGATCGGTTCACTGGGTGGGACGTGAAAAGGCAACAAACAGACAGAGAGGGAGACAGAGTCACTTTCACATTTATAATATTAGTTTAATTCTACGATATCATTTAAGTTTTAAGAAGCCTTACCACGGCGTCAACCGTACCGAAATATTTAAACTGTACTGCAGCAAAGTGTAAAGGTATGTATTTGTATGTTTGTGTTTGTATGTTTTAAGTGTATGCTGCACTTGTGAGGTATGCGTGCAAGTATGGCTGACTTCACAGTTAAAAAAACGTTATCTTTTTCCGTCAAAACTTCCGTATGAATAAAACTTTTCCGCAATGCCATAAGTTATTACGGTTCGTTGTTTACAAAATTTTAACGGTATCTACGAGGGGTGATCCAAAAGTAATGATAATCAGTTATTTCTAGTGCACACAAAAATACAAAAAAATTTCAGTCACTTACTCAGTTAACCACTAGTTCAGGGAAAAAAAATCATATAAATAGGCCACGATTCCCGGGAGCTACATTCATTTGAATACGGACTGTCAAGGAGTGAACATCAAAATGGAAAAACACGAAATCAGAGCTGTCATTAAATACCTCTGCTTGAAAAAAATGTCTACCAAAGACATACACAGCGACTTGGTGGAAACATTAGGGGACTCTTCTCCTCCATATTCCACAGTTGCACGCTGGGCTAAGGAGTTTAAGTTGGGAAGAACATCGACGGAAGACGAACACCGCGAAGGACGCCCATCGACGTCCCTCACTGAAGAAAATGTGAAAAAAGTTGAAGAAGTTGTATTGGAAGATCGAAGAGTGACTATCAGGCATGTAGCTGAGGTCACAGGGATCTCATATGGCAGCATTCAAAGAATCCTTGCGAACGAATTGCATATGAGAAAGGTCTCCGCGCGTTGGGTACCGAAAATGTTAAACGACGAGCAAAAGAAGAAACGAGTCGACATGTCAAGAGCAAATCTCGAAAAGTTCCAGGCAGACAAGGATAATTTTTTGTCACGTTTTGTGACCATGGACGAGACCTGGATCCACCATTTTGATCCTGAAACAAAACAACAATCGATGACATGGAAACGATCCGATGAACCGACGCCGAAGAAATTCAAAGTGTCAAGCTCAGCAGGGAAGGTTATGGCGTCTGTTTTTTGGGACGCTGAAGGAATAATCATGGTGGACTACTTGGAAAAGGGGGCCACTATTACAGGCTCCTACTATGCAGAACAAATAAGAAGATTGCGGGAGGCTATTAAGGAGAAAAGGCGAGGCAAACTGCGGGCTGGAGTGCTGTTCCATCAAGACAACGCACCGGTTCACAAAGCTGCAATTGCCATGGCTGCCATTCAGGAAGCGGGCTTTGAGCTGGTGGAACACCCCCCCTATTCACCAGATCTAGCCCCCAGCGACTTCTATCTCTTTCCACGACTCAAGGAACACCTCCGAGGCAAGAAATTTGACGATGATAGCGACGTGATGGCCGCGGTTGAGGACTTTTTTGAGAGTCAAGATAAAGATTTTTTTTCTAAGGGAATTTTAGGATTAGAAAAGAGATGGACTAAATGTATAGACTTGCTAGGAGACTATGTTGAGAAATAAATTTATTTATTTATTTTATTCATTGTGTTTATTATTGATTATCATTACTTTTGGATCACCCCTCGTATACTGTGTATACTGTGTTGCAACACAGTATAGAGCCACCTTATCTCATACCGTGGGTCTCGTAAAAGTCGACAAAGAAAATATAAACCAGGAGATGGGCAGCAGCATCTTCCAAAACATCTGAATAAATTAACTGCGATTGCCAACCCGCCTGTCAAGCGTGGCAACTATGGCAAAATTCCCCCCAAAATGAGAGCAACAAACTTTTGTAGCAATCTATGGGGGAGGCCTATGTACAGCAGTGGACTAGTGACAGGCTGAAATGATGATGATGATGAAGTACATTTTATAAGTTGGTCGACTGTTACTCGATAACTTGTAAAGCAACTGCTTAGCTGTGATAGTTTTCATTTTAACTTCGTTATATATACTACTAGACCGCGTGGCCTAGTGGTCAGAGTATCTGACTTCTAAGCCGCGGGTCCCGGGTTCGAATCCCAGCCGGAGCCAACATTTGTGCTAAAACATAAATTGTTGGTTTTCGGGTCTGGTTGTGTGGTTGTGTCGTTATTGTCCCCGTGTTTCTGACACTGCATCGTAGCCTACCTCCGATGTTATCGCATCAGCGTTACATCGGGCGCGGGTAGGTTGGGACGAGTGAGTGCCTCTGTGTTTGCGCGTACGCTTGTGGCACTATAATATCTCCTGCGCAGTTGATGGCTCTCGACAGTAGTCGTCAGTTGTCGCCGTGGTCGAAATCGGCTAGGAGAACATCATATACTACTAGGTACTAGCTGATGCCCACAACTTCGTCCGAGTTGATATAGGTTTTTTAAATATCGCGTGGGAACTGTTTGATGTCCTGGGATAAAAAATATCCATGTCCGTCCCCAGGATGCAAGCTATCTCTCTGTCAAATTTCGTCAAGATCGTTTTAACGGTTGAACCGCGAAAAGGTAACAAACAGACAGAGAAACAGAACAGAGTTTACAGGTGTTACTTTCGCATTTAAAATATTAGTATCGATTGAGAAAAACGACCATTAACGCGACGACACTTTACTAGCCGTGTGGTAGCGGCCTAAGATAATGTACCACCCCATCCGATCCCGTGGGTGTCGTAAAAGTCGACAGAGGGAAAAGAAAACCAGGAGATGGGCAGCAGCATCTTCCTGGAACATCTGATTAAATAAACTGCGGTTGCCAACCCGCCTGCCAAGCGTGGCAACTATGGCAAAATCCCCCCAAAATGAGAAGTACAAACTTTTGTGGCTATCTATGGGGGAGGCCAATGTTCAGCAGTGGACTAGTGATAGGCTGAAACGACGACGACGACGACGACTTTACTCTCACAAAAATTAGCACGCTAAACGTTACGTTAAAGCTTAATATTTCGCAAACGGATCCCCGAATCGAAAAATGGTTTTAACAGACCTGCAATATTTTCGAAAACCTATCCAACGACACCCCACGCCGTGAGATAGACGAGAAAAAAGTCGTTCCCAATTTACGTGTACGGGAGATACCCTAAAAACCCTTGTTGGCTAAGTAACTATGATACGACGTGCTGTCCCGTGTTCCAGGGCGGTTCTCACCGCCCAGAGTTACCGACACACAAGTCGACAGTCCGAATGGTAGCCCGCAGCCTCCCTCGGACGGTCATTAGACGACTTAACATCATTTTGAGATTTCTGAATCGCGCAAGCACGCAGCGAACGCGACACAGTCCGAATTTCGAGGTTTTGGTAGGAGTTCATTTATGTATTTATGTTTGGGTCAAACCAAACCTGGCACGCGGGCCCCTAGCCCGTGAGCACAGTATCCGATGAAGCTGTAAAAGCCAAAGAGGCTAACAGCAATTACATCACCGAAATTATATATACGACGTGCTGTCAATGGTAAACATGTACTTTGAGTAACTATAATACTTTGTTAACGTTTTTGCTGTCACAAGTCGCAAAATTTTGCGTCGAGTCAATCGTCACTAAAAGCCAAATTTTAATACTTTACAAAAGTGAACTGTCTTCTTTTTGTTTTTTTTTTAAGTAATCACCTTCCATGATTTGTACCACACGCCAACAGAACGGTACAATACGCGCAGTCGACTTGCGAATGTAAGGAGATATTTTTAAAGCGAATTCTCAGCTTACACAACCACACTAGCTTGCATTACAACGACAGCGATCGTGATAATGGTGTTATCAGTGTAAAAAATTGCCGCGGTCTTAGCGTCATTTGGCGGTCGCAGTTAGAAGAAAAAAGGCGAGCCGTATCGCAGATTCTATTAACAGTAACTGCCTATTTACAGCCCACGGCTGGGCACCTACTCCTTAGCATTTAAGAGTAGCGTGGCAGACTTCAAAACCATATTGCTTGGCGAATTTTATACGTCATCGAAATAAGCGCATAAATTAATAATTTTAAAGGACAGACAGACGGTAGAAAAAATGACACTGCGGTGGTACCGTCCTTATCCTACAACCGATTAAAACGGAATAGCGCAATACTCTATTATGCTGGTATGTTTTTTTTTGGATCAAGTGATGAAACGAGCAAAACGCTCACCTGATGGTAAGTGCAACGTCTGCCCATAGCAAATGCTGTGTCACCCAGAACATTTCTGTGTGACACTACACTGCGCCCATCACCCTGAGACATCAGTTCTTAAGTCTCATATGCCCAGGTGATTACACTAGCTCACAGTGCCCTTCAGACCGAAACACAGTAATGTTTGCACACTACTGCTTCACAGCAGAATAACTGGCCCTGGAGTGGTACCTACCTAGACGGACTCCTGCATAGGAATACCACCTATACCTACCACCAGTAAAATGTTAAACCGTGGCCATATGAACTAAAGCCTACAACTACTTCCGCGTGAATTACGGGTTTTCTTTAAAAAATATCGAGAGAACTCTTTGATTATTCGGAATAAAAAGTATTTAATGTCCGTCTCGAAGGTACAAGCTACCTTTTTGCCGAATTTCGTCAACATCGGTTCGACAGTTGAGACGTGGTGGACAAAGTTACATGGAGACCTTTATAACATTAGTATGGATTAAAAACATTTATATTCGTACATACATACAGTCACGCCATTTTCCCATATAAGGGGTAGGCAGAGACATCCGAAGTTCGCTGGATTATAATCCGACTACAATTTTTAGAAGGTCCTCCATAAACTGTACGAATTTTAATACCGTTACAAAAATGACCAAGTGTGACTATCTTAATATTGTGTCTGAGTTTCGGTATATTTCTACTGGAGGTATGATTCCTATGCAGGAATCCGACTAGGTAGGTACCACCACAGGGTCACTTATTCTGCCGTGAAGCAGTAGCGTGCGAACGTTACTGTGTTTCGGTCTCAAGGGCACTGAGAGCTTGTGTAAATACTGGGCATATGAGACTTAAGAACTAAAGTCGCAGAGGGACGGGCTGCAGTGTGGTGACACACAGAAATATTCTGTGTGACACAGCATTGCTAAGGGAGGACGCAAATTACCATCAGGTGAACGTTTTGCTCGTCTCGTACCTTTCTCCAATAAATAATAAACCATACAAAAATTTCCTAAAATACATAAGTCTATACTTAAGCACTATGTAGCTACTAAGATCTTAGTACAACTTTCCAATTCACCCCCAATTTAATAGTTACAGTACATGGTCGAAGGTCCCGGGTTTGAGTCCCAGCCGAATGTAATTTTTATGCAACATACGATTTATTGCGTTTCCTTCACTACTTGTTTCTCTGACCCTGCGTGCAGCCTTTCTCCGATCATATTACTTAGGCTTTCCATCGGATATAGGAAAGTAAGAAGTCTGTGATCGCGCCGAAATACCCGACATCATATACCCCGGCCAGAAAAACTTCTGGTATGCAAAGAATGACAAAATGTTCCAGATAAATATTGCGGCTCGGATGGCGTAATGGCGAAGCATTTGGCATCTGCAACACAGGTCGCAGATTCGATTCCGGAACGGAATAAATATTTGTATGGCTATAGATTGTCGATCCTGGTCTGGGTGGTTGTGCTTGTGGAATTTATGCCTGAAAAACGCACTAACGATACAGGAGAAATGCGCAGTATTCGGGAGAAACTTAATAAAACGATATTAAAGTACCGACATTAGAGATGATTATTTCAATGATTTTTGGCCCAATAACGTTTGGTTTTTTTATTTTATTTAGTGACGGTACGAGGAAAACGTTCACCTGATGGTAAGTGCAACGTCTGCCCATAACAAATGCTGTGTCATCCAGAAAATTTCTGTGTTACACTACATTGTGTCCATCACCATGAGACATAAGTTCTTAAGTCTCATATGCCCAGTGATTACGCTAGCTCACAGTGCCCTTCAAATTTAAACACTTTAATATTTGCACACTTCTATTTCACGGCAGGATTCCTGCGCAGGAACCAACATTTATCGTTTCTTATTAAACTTATTATTACTGTCATACATACATACATAAGATCACGACTGTATCCCATAAGGGGTAATCAGAGACTGGGCACTCACTGCAAAAACAGATGACTGTCACAATCCACGTTTCACCAAAACAATATAATGCACTTGGTGTGATAGGTGGTGAGCCCATCGCCACCATGCGCTGTTGGGTGCACAGTGCAGTTTAATTCCTTACTCGCCTTTTACGAGATCCATTGGATGAGATGGAGTGGTAGTATTCTTTTAACGAGCCGCCACCACACGGCAGTGTGTACGCGGCCTTATAATTTCACACCGACAATTTATAATGACGCCGGTTAAGTCAGCGTCGCTTGTGCTTATAAAGTCGTCATTATTATCAAAAATGCCGCAACTTCTTGTAAAATTTACAAAGCATAAATTCATTCCCACACCGTACGTAAAGCATCGCGGAGACGGGCCGATAAATTTCTGTGTGGGATCGAGGTTCTTCAAGCCACACAGCGCTGTATTCCTAATTTTTACGCCTGTTAATAAATTATTGACGTGACATAGTATACAAATATTTATATAATTCCGTTGGACTTATTTGAAATACAAACAATGAATAACTTACGTTATTGTGCCTTTTAAAATTGAGGAATTCGTCGAGACAGGTACTACCTGCAGTGCCAGTAATTATGTCGCCAAGCAAGTGCAAAAATTATTGTTTCTGTCTGAAGTGCAATGATAGGTAAGGTTTAGTGGTGGAAGGATTCCTATGCAGGAATCCGTCTAGGTAGGTACCACCCCAGTGCCAGTTATTCTGCCGTGAAGCAGTAGTGTGCAAACATTACTGTGTTTCGGTTTGAAGGACACTGTGAGCTAGTGTAATCACTGGGCATATAAGACTTAAGAACCAGGTCACCCCAGGTCCAGTTATTCCACCGTGAAGCAGTAGTGTGCAAACATTACTGTTTCGGTCTGAAAGGCACTGTGAGCTAGCGTAATCACTGGGCATATGAGACTTAAGAACCTATGTCTCAGGGTGATCGGCACAGTGTGGTGTCACACAGAAATTTTCTGGGTGACACAGCATTTATTATGGGCAGACGATACACTTACCATCAGGTGAACGTTTTGCTCGTTTCATCACTTTGCAGAATAAAAAAAAAATGGCTCAGGGTTATTAGCGCATTGTGGTGCCACAGCATTTCTTATGGGCAGAAATCGCGCTTGCCATCAGATGAACAATTCGCTTTACTCGTCACACGAATGCAACTCAGCACACGCGACAAAAGTAAATTAGAAATTTGATAAAAATAATAATAAATCAACATAAATTAACCAAACCAAGACGCACTGTGAAATTACTGTTTAGTATATAAACAATAAATAATTAATCGACTATCCCCATCTCATCCCGTGGGTGTCGTAAAAGCCGACAGAGAGAAAATTACCGACCGGAATACCGGAAATTAACGACAGAGAGGATATAGAACGCGTGGCCTAATGGTTAGCGTACCTGACTTCCACGCCGCGGGTCCTGGGTTCGGATCCCAGCCGAAGCCAACATTTGTGCAAAACACAAATTTTTGGTTTTTCGGGCATGTGAAATATATGTCTGTAAACCGGGATACAGGAGAAATCCTACTATGGGGCATCGTGTTTTCAACATAAATAAAAAAAATAAAACCGGAAGATGGGCAGCAGCATCTTTCTGGAACATTAGAATAAATAAACTGCGGTTGCCGACCCGCCTGCCAATCGTGGCGACTATGGCGAAATCCTCTCAAAATGAGAACTACAAACTTTTGTGGCAATCTATGAGGGAAGCCTATGTTCAGCGCTGGACTAGTGATAGGCTGAAACGATGAAAATGATGATTAACGGAAACATTGCACGAAAACGTGGCGCTGAAATTCTCAGTAATATTAGTATCATCGAGTCAAAAAAAATACTTTAAAAAAAATGTTCTCTTAGTTTCAAGTGACTAAAACTTACCTAATCTTGAGCAAGCTATACTAGGAAAACTTAGTGTGTCTTACTCAAGAATAACAGAAGCGTTAGGCGGCCTACCTAGACGGATTCCCGAATCGGAATACTAACCATCAGTAAAAAAATGTCTGCGATAATTTTTGATGGATTTTCTTTCTTTTTTTTAATTGTATAAAGTGACGAAACGGGCAAAACGTTCACCCGATGGTAAGTGCAACGTCCGCCCACAACAAATGCTGTGTCACCCAGATTATTTCTGTGTGACACCACACTCCGCCCGTCACCCAGAGACATCAGTTCTTAAGTCTCAAATGCGCAGTGATTACGCCAGCTCACAGTGCCCTTCAAACCGAAACACAGTAATGTTTGCACACTACTGCTTCACGGCAGAATAACTGGCCCTGGGGTGGTACCTACCGGTTTATCGTACAATAGAACTGCAACGTTTATCTATCTGAATTGTTAATTACTCAATAGGTACAAGAAACCCCCCACATTAATAATATCAGGGGTCACGTCAGCTGAATCCAAAATACACACAGTTTAATTTGTTACCAAATGAATAAATGCTTTGTTTAGTTTTACATACATACACACATATAGTTACACCTTTTTCTCATATAAGGGGTAGGCAGAGACCACACCCGTAGCCCACTTCTCGCCCTTACAGGTAACGAATCGTGACGGATGGCGAACCTCGTCGCCGCCATTTTGTTAGGAGTCAAAAATACTTACTCCCCCATTGCGTTCCCGCGGGCAGTAATAGTGACAGCATTGCTGATGGTATTATTCTGCACGAATAAAGGCTGTCCGCACCAAAAGGTATTGTAACCTTTTGGTGCTACATTTGGTATAGGTGGCCGCTTGACAGGCGACCGCAGTTTATTTACTTAGATGTTCCAAGAAGATGCTGCTGCCTATCTTCTGGATTTATTTTCCCTCTGTCGACTTTTACGAAGCCCTCGAGATGAGATGAGGTGATAGATTCTCTTCAATGGTTCTAATTACAGCCGAAGCCAACAATTATGCAAAAACACATGTATACTGGTGGTGGGATTCCTTTGCTTGAATCCGACTAGGTCAGTACCACCGCAGGGCCAGTTATTCTGCCTTGAATCAATAGTGTTCGAACATTACTGTGTTTCGATCTGAAGGGCACTGACAGCTAGTGTAATCACTGGGTACCAAAATGGCGGCGAAGTCGTTCGCCGCCGGTCACGTCTCGGTTCTCACAAGGCCGAAAAGTGGGCTACGGGTGGACTACCCCCCTTATATGGGAAAAATTAAAAACCAAGATTAAAGATTTGTTCCTAACGCTCGCAAGAAAAATGGCGGAACGCTGGAATCTTTTACCAATTAGCCTGAATTCCATCAACTCTCTCGCGACGAAGCCTTGTTAATTAAGGTCACTCGTTAAAACCTAAGCTCTGGAAATCGGTGTTGCCCTGTCGGAAGCTTAAACGTTAGGCTTTATTATGATACGTTTCTCGGTAATTATGATTTCTCGTTTACCGATGTGCTGAAACTTCAACCTCGATTCAGAGAAGCGGATCGCACGAGGCACTAAAACTTAAACCACGACGAAAATAATTAAAAAAAAAAAAGTTTGGAAAATCCTTAAGTTCACGTCACATGACGCTCATTTAACTCTTAAAAAAAAAATCGTATTGAAGTTCAAATATTTCAAGTCATTTCCATTTCAGATGAAATCAAAAAACATGAGATAGGTAGATTTTTGATATGAAATAGGAAACCAGTAGATAAAATTCTGGACACGATTACAAAACCCTCTCAATCACAAAATGTCAATTTTTTCGGGAGTTATCGCGACCACATCCCTAAAAAAATCCGCACGTCAACGTCAATTTTTTTTTAAAACTGTTTTTCCTCAAAGTACCACACATACATACATACATAAGATCACGACTGTATCCCATAAGGGGTAGTCAGGGACTGGGCACTTACTGCAAAAAACAGATGACTGCCACAATCCACGTTTCACCAAAACAATATAATGCACTTGGTGTGATAGGAGGTGAGCCCATCGCCACCATGCGCTGTTGGGTGCACAGTGCAGTTTAATTCCTTACTCGCCTTATACGAGATCCATTGGATGAGATGGAGTGGTAGTACTCTTTTAACGAGCCGCCACCACACGTGGTGGCGGCTCGTTGAACATATATTTTTTATGTTGTGAATATTAAACTATGTATCGTCGTCGTTTCAGCCTATCACTAGTCCACTGCTGAACATAGGTCCTCCCCCATAGAGTGCCACGAAAGTTAATAGCTCTCATTTTGGAGGGTCTTGCCATAGTTGCCACGCTTGGCAGGCGGGTTGCCAACCGCAGTTTATTTATTTAGATGTTTCAGGAAGATGCTGCTGCCCATTCCCCTGGTTTTTATTTTCCCTCCGTCGACTTTTACGACACCCGCGGGATAGATTCGATAGCCACCACACGGGTGAACTATGTATAGGTTTCTAAATATAGCAAGGCATCTAAAAAAGTAAAACTGGTGCAAAAACACAGATTGATGGTGTTTAAGTGACAAACAAACCCTAAAAGTTTTAATTTGTTGTGATTAGCGTTCCCAGTTGTCGCGATTTAAGCGGGACGCCACGCGAAACTGCCGATATTAAACCGTTGTAAAACTAACAGCCCATAAATGTCCCACTGCTGAGCACATGGCCTCCCCTCTCATTTCCGGTTGGGTTTTTGTAGCTGGGAAGGAATCCGCCACGCTGCTCCACTGCGGGTTCCTCACGATGTTTTCCTTCACCGCCGAGCGCGTGGTAAATCAGCACTTAAAATTGCAGTTAACAATTATAGTGGTGACGGCATTGAGAATCGAACCCAGGTCACTCGCGTACTATGAAATTTAAAGCCCCTGAGCTTCCACAGCTTCCCGTAAATAAGTTTTACGTAAATAATCTACACTTAATAAAAAATTATTAATACAGTAAGCTGTGCTTATAGTGTTACAAGAAATACAAACAAAGTAGAATTCCCAACATTGTCTGTTTATCATTCTCGGAGGCTCGATCGGCGGAAACGCATGGGGGAGCCGAAGCTTTTGGAATGCGCCGCGCTTCCGGCGGCGTCCCGTCACTATTTTTAAATGATCGTAACATAAAAAGCGAAAACGAGCGGTAATTGCGCAATCAGCGACGCATGCTCAATGTCGGCGGTAACCCGCGCTTCAGAAATGGTACTGCGCAGAAGGTAAGTTCCTTCGACAATCAGTGATGATGATATTCTCCTGGCCGATTTAGACCACGGCGGCAACTTTCGAATATTGTCGAGAGCTGTCAACTGCGCGGGAAATATTATAGTGCCACAAGTGTACGTGCAAACACAGAGGCACACACTTCTCCCAACCTACCCGCGCCCGTAACGCTAATGCGATCGGAAGTAGGCTAGGATGCAGTGTCAGAAACACTGCGACAATCACAACACAACCAGACCCGAAAACCAAAAATTTGTGTTTCAGCACAATTTTTGGCTCCAGCTGGGATTCAAACCCAGGCCCCGCGGCTTAGAAGTCTCTGACCACTGTGCCACGCGGTGGTCGATCACGACCACGAGCAGCACTTGTTACACTGTAACGTCGAGCAAATACGTGATTTTGAGATGCGTGTGCCAACCGTACTGTTTTTCCCAGGACATATCCTGCTTTTTGTGGTGTCCTGTATAGTTTTTAAGTAGCGGCCTGGCATTCTGAAAGCGTCCTGTCAACATACATACATTCATACATACATAAGATCACGACTGTATCCCATAAGGGCTAGTCAGAGACTGGGCACTCACTGCAAAAACAGATGACTGCCACAATCCACGTTTCACCAAAACAATATAATGCACTTGGTGTGATAGGTGGTGAGCCCATCGCCACCATGCGCTGTTGGGTGCACAGTGCAGTTCAATTCCTTACTCGCCTTTTACGAGATCCATTGGATGAGATGGAGTGGTAGTATTCTTTTAACGAGCCACCACCACACGGCTCAACATCCGGTGTTTTATTATTTAATTAAAGATAATTTTATAAAAATTCTACAGGTGGCAACCGCAGTTTATTAATTCAGATGTCCCAGGAAGACGCTGCTGCCCATCTCCTGGTTTTTATTTTCCGTCGGTCGACTTTAACGACAAGCACGCGATGAGATGGTGTGTTAGATTCTCTTAAGACGCTACCACACGGCGCAGCCGCTACCTCATGGCACAGCTGCTATCACACGGCACGGCAACAGCGTATAATATGTGATAATTAATTCATCATCACCTTGTTGATGATGTTCTCCTAGCCGATTTCGACCACAGCGACAACTGTCGACCACTGTCCATCAACTGCGCAGGAGATATTATAGTGCCACAAGTGTACGCGCAAACACAGAGGCACTCACTCGTCCCAACCTACCCGCGCCCGATGTAACGCTGATGCGATAAGATCGGAGGTAGGCTAGGATGCAGTGTCAGAAACACGGTGTCCCCGTGTTTCTGACACAACACAACCAGACCCGAAAACCAACAATTTCTGTTTTAGCACAAATGTTGGCTCCGGCTGGGATTCGAACCCAGGACCCGCGGCTATGAAGTCAGGTACTCTGACCACTAGGCCACGCGGTCGTCACCTTGTTAATAATGCTGATTGAATTCCTATATAGTAATCCGCCTAGTTAGATACCCTCGCAGTGTCAATTTTTTTTATTGCATAAAGTGAAGAAACGAGCAAAACGTTCACCTGATGGTAAGTGCAATGTCTGTCCATAACAAATGCTGTGCCACCCAGAAAATTTCTGTGTGACACTGCACTGTGCCCATCGCCCTGAGACATAGGTTCTTAAGTCTCATATGCCCAGTGATTACGCTAGCTCACAGTGCCTTTCAAACCGAAACAGTAATGTTTACACACTACTGCTTCACGGTGGAATAACTGGACCTGGGATGACCTACCACCACCTACCTAGACGGACTCCTGCATAGAAATCCTACCACCAGTATTCTACCATGCCATTGCCATTCTGTCAAACAATTGTGTGCAAACACCGCTGTGTTTCAGTTTGAGTGGCTCTATTCCACTATCTATGGCATATGAAACTTAATAACCTAAGTATCTTGGATGAACTACGAATGCAGTGTGATCCATCAGTTACCAGTGGAAAGTGTGCGACAGAACAATGTTATGGGCAATCGTGGCACTTACTCCCAGATGTACTCCACTTCCATAAATAAAAATTGCTCACCGACAAACGATTGTTATGCACGTTTAACTGTAAATTTAGCTTTACTTGTACAATAATTATTTTTAGAAACGGTAAAAGCGTTGCCCTCGTTTATTTAACAATTTACAATCGTAGATTATACTCGTATATAATTATTTGATTCTATACAGACAAAATGTTCTTCGGAAATCATTGTATATTTTTTATTTTGGATATATAAATGATAGACGTTACATAATGATTTCTTATATTTACGCGAACACTACACGTTTAAATGAAACTAATTTTACGGATTTTATCGCGTTTAATTTTAGCTCTTTCTTAAAGTTAGCTCTTTCTGCGTAGATCGGACCAAAATAATAATTAAAAGTTCAGCTTTTACTCTGGGTGGTACTCCGGGTTGACTATGACATCAGGGCCAGTTATTCTGCCGTGAAGCAGTAGTGTGCAAGCATTACTGTGTTTCGGTTTGAAGGGCACTGTGAGCAAGCGTAATCACTGGGCATTTGAGACTTAAGAACTGATGTCTCAGGGTGACGAGCGCAGTGTGGTGTCACACAGAAATGTTCTGGGTGACGCAGCATTTGTTGTGGGCGGACGTTGCACTCACCATCAGGTGAACGTTTTGCTCGTTTCGTCAATTTATACAATAAAAAAAAATCCGTTATATTAGTTTCATTTGAAAGACGTTACGTGAAGTGACGGGTGCTTCCGTCTCGTTACCTGAGAGGGCGATAATGGCCTACGGATGCGGTATCTGCCTACTCGAAAGGTAAAGAAGTGTGACTGTATATGTAAATGAAATTTCCGAATACATGCGTTAATGTACATTTTCCCGATCGATCTATGAATACCCTGTCATGACGTGTTGCAAAAAAATAACAATTCAATTCCGTTTCTCGAACCGCTCGCAAATCAGATATAAACGATAGATAACAAACCAGCGTGTTGTTCATTGAGGCAAGGACGAGCACGCGAACAAACACACGCGGCCCGGTACCGCACGCGAGGAATGTTCGAGAACTCGTCTCAACGTATTTCGTGAATTATCCATTAAGAGTGATTCCTCGGCTTCTGCGCGACGTCGCTAATTAAGCTTCCAATAATGATCTTCCTCGCCGATTTTCGAACGCGGCGGCAACTTAAAGTAAAAGTAAAGTTTCAGCCTTTATATGTCCCACTGCTGAGCACAAGCCTCCTCTCATTTCTGAGAGGGGTTTGGAGCTAGGAAGAATCCGCCACGCTGCTCCAATGCGGGTTGGCGGACTACACATGTCTTCGAAATATATATTTTATTTATATCTCAGATATGCAGGTTTCCTCACGATGTGTTTCTTCACCGCCGATCACATGGTAAATCAGCACTTAAAATTGCAATTAACAATTTTAGTGGTGCCGGCACCGGGAATCGAACCCAGGTCACTCGCGTAATATGAAATTTAAAGCGAGCGCCTAGCCCCTGAGCTACCAACTTGTTCAGGAGATATTATGGTAACATTAAGTGTACGAGCAAATTGTTTGTGTGTGAAATGTATGTCTGTAAAGCGCACCCATGATATAGGAGAAATCCTACTGTTGGGCTTTTCTTTTTTAGACAAAGACAAAGACAGACTCACTAGTCCTTAACTACCCGGGCACGATTCAACGCTAGGATATGGGGCAGTGTCGGAAACAGGGACAATCACAACACAATCAGACCCGAAAACCAATAATTTGTGATTTTGCACAAGTGTTGGCTTCGGCTGAGATTTGAACCCAAGACCCGCGGCCTGGAAGACAAGTACCTTGACCACTGTTCTATGCGGTCGCTTCTATTGTTAGAGGAAAATGCCTAAAGTTTATAATGAATTATTGAAGTCCCTCCTTGCTCCTTGCACACCAAGCTACTTGTTAGACAATATAATACCTATCATAAAATAATTTAGAGAATATGTAGAGATAGTCAAAACTATGGCACGGTTAATAAATATAAAACAATAGAAAACTAATTATTTTATAGATTAAAGGTGTTTAATGGTCAATGTGAACTAGGGTTGCCATCCCAAACTCTTATAAACCAGGACTTGTAGCTGAAAATATCCAAGTAATTTCGGTTAATAAACTAAAATAATACGGACTGTAAACAGTGTTAATGAAACTCCACTTCAAGCAATTATATTTTTTAAGATTAAATAAGGAATTAAATGACTGAATTATAAGTCACATGATGTTAACAGGACTCTTAGAAATTTTCCAGGACAACTCAAATATCAGGACATGTCCTGGAAAAACAGGACAGTTGGCAATTCTAATGTAAACGAATCAAAAGGTAAAAGTTATTAAAGACATGAATGAATCCTCACGTAGTTTCTTAATTTTTCATCAGCTCTGGGATGTTAAACTAAAGCGGAGATATGCTCCCTTTCAGCTGCAGTTGAACCCACCAGGAGGGAATAGACAAAAAAGACGTCATGCGCTTGACGAATGATGGATCCGCTTTACTCATTTATTACATATATGTGACATTAACAACCGCGTGGCCTAGCGGTCAGAGTATCTGGATACTTAGACGCGGATCTTGGGTTCGATCAACAGCCGGGTCAACTTTGGTACAAATTGTTGTTCTTCCGATTTGAGAATCCCCTCGTAAAGGGGTTAACCCCTGTTGGTGCGTTTACATACTCTAACTGCTACTTCCTGCACAATTTACATCTTTTGGTAGCAACCATAAGATACCGCGGTGGTGTACATCACATATGGGTGAGGACATTGCATACATACATACATACATAAGATCACGACTGTATCCCATAAGGGGTAGTCAGAGACTGGGCACTCACTGCAAAAGCAGATGACTGCCACAATCCACGTTTCACCAAAACAATATAATGCACTTGGTGTGATAAGTGGTGAGCCCATCGCCACCATGCGCTATTGGGTGCACAGTGCAGTTTTATTCCTTACTCGCCTTTTACGAGATCCATTGGATGAGATGGAGTTGTAGTTTTCTTTTAACGAGCCGCCACCACACGGCAGTGTACACTTAAAGAAGGTTTGCGCAAGCGGGACTTGGTAAGCGGAAGACCACACTGCGCATTGATCCGTTGGGTCTAATTAGATCCGTAAAATCCACTACAATACTCTCCACTGTGCTCCTTACGTAGCAAAGTCAGCAATATATAGCGTATCATCGTCATATATTATATCGTTATATATCATATCGTTATATATCATATCATATATTATTGTACACTGGGTTCGTAAACTCACCGACTGCCAGTCCTCCTGCCTCTCGATCCTCGCCGGCTCTGTACGCTTCGCGAGTTCAGCGCGTCGCAACTGCTCCCGGGCCTTGCTGCCGAGATCCGCCGGGCCCACCTTCACGAACTGCAGGGGGTTCCCGGCAGGTTTTCCGGGTATGACTGATGCGGTGTGTGGGCGTGTTGCGAGGAAGTCCGCGCTGTCTGTTGTCTGAAATAAAAAGATTAGGTAAGTAAATACAAGTTTATGATTGACGTGTCGAAGTTTCGAAGAAGTTTGCTAAGATATGAATGGGCTAGACACATTGTGAACCTGAAAAGAAGGGTACTAGTGGTAAGTTTCCCATGCTGGAATCCGTCCGGGTAGGTACCACGGCAGTGCCAGTTATTCTGCAGTCATACTACCGCAAACTTAGGGTACTGATAGCTAGCGTAATTAGTGAGCATATGAGACTTAAGAACTGTCTCAGAGGAACGAGAGCCATACAGAAATGTTGGGTGACACAGCATTTTTAATGGGCAGACGCTGCACTTACCATGAGGTGAACGTTTCGCTCGTCTCGTCACTTTCTCGTATAAAAAAAACTACTTTACTGGATGTGCGTCATTTTCACAAGTAATGATAGCTGGCAAGGCTAGTCTACGTTTTTAAGATATCGTCGATACGTCTATCTATCCCACTCACATACATGGAAACGCATAAGAAGGAGCTTTAACGTTTCTAGAAGACCACAAATTCACACGTCATATCTCTATATCCATACTAATATTATAAATGCGAAAGTAACTCTCTCTTTCCCTCTGTCTGTTTGTTACCTTTTCACGGTTCAACCGCTGAACCGATCCTGACGAAATTTGACACAGAGATAACTGGCATCCTGGAGACGGACATAGGATACTTTTTATCACGGGAAATTAGACCCCACGGATTATAAAAAAACTCCGCGGACAAAATCGCGAGCATTAGCTAGTAGAAATCGTCATTGTATTGCAAACTTTTCCGTATCGATCTTTAGATTAGTTTCTTTACACAAAATTTAGTCAGCGTTCTTCTTATATAAGATTGTTTTCAATTATTTCTTTTTGTTATGCTCTTAAATAATAAATTGCATAAATAAACGTTAACAAACAATTAAACACTACAATAATAATTAGTCAAACACAAGAGTTCCGTGTTAATTCAATTTAAACGCGATATGAGACGCTTTCAAAGGTTATATAAATGCTAATCTCATAAACAGTGAATTAATTCGACACAGGATAAATTGCAGTAGCTGTTATACTCTAGTGACTAAGTAGAGCTAGTCGGCACAGTGTAGTAAAGAACAGTGGAGCAAGTTCATTCGCTCCATTTATAACGTTACGTCGTTAACTTTATCTGCATTTGCATTCGTGTAAACTTCATGCAGATCACGAACTTGGATCATCGGCCACGCGTTGTCGCGCGCCATTTTCCAATGAAAGAAAGTGACGTGACGTGCAAATAGTTCACCTTATGGTAAGTGCAATTTCCTCCCGTAACAAATGTTGTGTCTACATTTTTATGAGGTACCACACTGCGCTGGATAGAGAACAAAACGAGCAAAACGTTCACCTGATGTAAAGTGCA
Source organism: Luehdorfia chinensis (assembly GCA_019845155.1). Classification (NCBI taxonomy): domain Eukaryota; kingdom Metazoa; phylum Arthropoda; class Insecta; order Lepidoptera; family Papilionidae; genus Luehdorfia; species Luehdorfia chinensis. The sequence goes on from JAHVAK010000696.1 coordinate 1,540,241, forward strand.
ACGTCTACCCATAACAAATGCTATTTCACCCAGAACATTTCCGTGTGACACTACACTGCGCCCGTCACCCTGAAACATCAGCTCTTAAGTCTCTTGTGCCCAGTGATTACGCTAGCTCACAGTGCCCTTTAAACCGAAGCACAGTAATGTTTGCACACTACTACTTCACGGCAGATTAACTGGCCCTGGCGTGGTATCTGCCGACGGATTCCTGCATAGGAATCCTACCACCATTCTGACACATCAGTTCCTAAGTATGATATGTCTAGTAATTACACTACATATCAGTGCCCTTGAGAACGAAGCATAGTTTAAAAAAAAAGACTACTAGCAATGATATAATAACATTACTAATATTCCTGCTAACTACTCCCAACTAAGCGGAAAAGCTTGTGCTAGGAGGTGGCGGTTCGATAAAAGAATACTACCACTCCAACTCATCCAATGGATCTCGTAAAAGGCGAGTAAAGAATTAAACTGCACTGTGCACCCAACAGCGCATGATGGCGATGGGCTCACCACCTATCACACCAAGTGCATTATATTGTTTTGGTGAAACGTGGATTGTAGCAGTCATCTGTTTTTACAGTGAGTGCCCAGTCTCTGACTACCCCTTATGGGATACAGTCGTGATCTTATGTATGTATGTAGGAGCCTGAAGTTATATAGAGGTCAAGCCGTACATCCAGTTCTACGTAAATTACTAAAGTAAAACAACCCAGACGTTCAGCGAAACAACACGACGTTCAGTTTAAGTAATTTTGGTCGCCTTCCTTATGACGAATCGTCATAACTCAGTTAATCCTTACTCTATAATCACTGAATTCAAAGTTACTGCCACTGCGGTGGTTCCTACCTAAGCAGATTTATGCGTAGAAATTCTACCACCAGCAAAACTACTGCTTTCAACAACATATTATTATCCTGCATTATCTACGGCATTTATTTTTAATTTACCCAATTAACACCTCGGAATGTTTCCTCCCTAATGTATGTTCGTAATTCAGACACGTGTTTCCTCTGACGCAAGACATTCTCAAACAACACCGGAAGTACCGTCTCCCGAATTACATTTCAAAACCCTATTTTATTTTCCAATACATTATAATGATACATACAGTCACGCCTTTTCCCATACAGGATGTGGGCAGAGACCACTCACGTAGCCCATTTTTGACCCTCGCGGGAAACAAGACGTGACGTGTGGCGAACCACGTCGCCTCCATTTTGGTACGAGTCAAAGAATTCTTACACCCCATTGCGTTACCACGAGCAGTATAGTGACAGCATTGCATATTATGGTGTTATAACATACATATAGTCGGCTCGGTTGGCGCAGTGGCTAAGTCCTTGGCTTCTGCGCTGCGGGTCGCGGGTTCGATTCCCGCACGGGACAAATATTTGTATGGCCTGCAGATAGTTGTTCCGGGTCTGGGTAGTTTGTGCATTATGTCTGTAAAACGTACCCACGACACAGGAGAAATCCTACTGTGGGGCATCGTTTTTTTTTTAAAAAAAGCAAAGCAAAAAAAATACATAAGATCACGACTGTATCCCATAAGGTCTAGTCAGAGACTGGGCACTCACTGCAAAAGCAGATGACTGCCACAATCCACGTTTCAGCAAAACAATATAATGCACTTGGTGTGATAGGTGGTGAACCCATCGCCACCATGCGCTTTTAATCTGCACGAATAAAAGCTGTTTGTACAAGACCTTAGTAGGAATACGACACCTCGGTAGGAAAGAGGTAAGTGCTATACAATATTCCACCACCAATTAGAAATTTAAATAATATTTTTGCTTTCAAAATGAAACTCAAGACCTTTCTTACTGAATCACAGAGACATCATGGCAATCTATAGGATGTTTCTTTTATCTGACATGTCGGATTTACTGTCCTCCTATGCTAGGTTAAATACTCACGCATGCGTCGATGCTCCCTGAATGATACTTGCAATTTTATAAATATTTTTATTTACTCATATTTATATAAATACCATTATTTTATATTATATATATATATATATATATATATATATATATATTAATTAATAGAATACATTTTATAAACAAAAGTTTTTACCCAAATTATCCGATTTTGTATGTTTCAAATTACATTGTATTACTTTTAAAAATAATATAATAAAAATATTGTTCAGTCGAGTCTCGTCCGTTTGCCAATTCAAAGGGTTTTTGGCTGAAAATCAGCGCTGTGTGTGACCATTCTTACACAGTACATGCTGAGCCAACCCCTTTTCGACACAGAACTATTTTGTTTAGTTTTTATTTTTTTTCATTTAATATTCAACTGTATTATGTTCTTGTGCCGAATAAATGTTTTTTCTATTCTATTCTATTCTATTCTTCTCTGCCGGACACCTATCGGCAAATATAATGTATATAATAAGCTTAGCACTTATCAAGAATCAATAAGAAGACAGGAACAAAGGGCCTGATCATACAAGGCACCATGATATTATGGTGTATTAATACTTGTCTATCTATCCTCACATAAAAAAACGGGGGTGAAGGTGGTGAAGTGATAGCCGATTAAGGGAAATTTAAGCGTTATAATTAACTATAACAGTTTTTATAAAAAAAACACTTGTTTAAAAACTGATCTCGATAAAAAATGCTGGCCAAATCGCCGCCGCCTGTGGGCACCGTGCCCAGAAGCTTGCAGAGTTGCCACGCTGTATAACGAGGAAGGTTCGCAAGCCAAGGTACCAGACAGCTCTTGAGTCACAGGAAATGGTAACCAGGCGCGAGCAGATATCTGTGTACAAAGGTCTCGCGTCTGGTTCTCACGGCCCGAGTGTCTCCACCCCAAACGTTAGGCTTAAATTAACACATACATATACTATCTGTCTAGGTAGGTATAAGAATAACTGGTCCTGGTTATTCTGCCGTGAAGTAGTAGTGTGTAAACATTACTGTGTTTCGGTTTGAAGGGCACTAAGAGCTAGCGTAATCACTGGGCATATGAGACTTAAGAAATGTCTCAGGGTGACGGGCGCAGAGAGTGTCACACAGTAATTTTCTGGGTGACACAGCATTTGTTATGGGCAGACGTTACACTTACCATCAGGTGAACGTTTTGCTCTTTCCGTCACATTTATGAAATAAAAAAAATTAATCTAATGGCGAGTACGCTGACCTCTGAACCTCAGTAGTCATTCCTTTAACTTCAGCGCGATGAAGTTTTTAAATTATATAGCAGCGCTTATTCTCACAGAGGCAACTCGTTGCGAACATTATCCAACAAACGCAAAGTGCGAGAACAAAACAAATATACACTGTTTCATGATGCAACAGACATAATGAAGTCTGAGACCGGTACGCGATTACCGCCTCGCGCTGCGACCTCGTAACAAAACATTGCGACTCGTCAAACGGCCGACCGCCACGTCTAATTTATTCACAGACACCGCGAGAAAGCGTCTAAAGCTTCACGAAATACGTTGTTGAAAAGTATATTTATTAACATAACACTTTCACTAGAAGCGACCATAGAAAAACATTGCTATGCCGCAATAGGAATTTAGTTTCTAGAGTGCGTTTCTCTGTGTCACAGAACTCGAAATGAAAACATGCCCTTTATTATCACGTCCATACTCCATAGTCCCAACATAGGGTTGGTGAGCTTAAGTGACTGTTGAGGTTAAAAGAAAACTAAAAAAAACCCCAGTCAGTTATTCTGCCGTGCAGCAGTGGTGTGCAAACATTACTGTGTTCCGGTTTGAAGGGCACTGTGAGCTAGCGTAATCACTGGGCATATGAGACTTAAGAACTGAAGTCTCTGGGTGTCATTTGTTTTGGGGTTGAACGTTGCACTTACCATCAGGTGAACGTTTTTCTCGGTTCATGATTAACCAATAAAAAAAAACTCGTGGCCACATCCGTGTGTGACGTCGATGGATGCAGGGGTCTCGGGACCAGCAGGGGTATCACAATCTTTAGGGGGCTTGTGTTGAGCGGTGGAATTCAAATTTGACAGCGTGGCTTAGTGGATAAAATTAGTGAGTTCTAACGACTCTCACTAATTCTAGCCGAAGTGAAGCATCTATATATTTCCCGGGGTAACCAATGAAATTAAATAAAAATCCTTTATTTTTCGACGTAAGAAATATAAATTATGTTGTCAAACGTCATTTCTTTACAATCGAACACCTTATCGTAACGAGGTTCCTCTAACGGAAAAGAAACAGGCGAAAGAAACTCGCAATGAACAAGGATAATTATAAATTTACAAGGAATAGTCTCCAAGAAAACCAAAGCACGCTGCATGTTAAAATTTTAGACAAGATTCATAATAAAAATATAAGTATATAGCAAACACGAACAGACCAGCCTCCACCAACAGCGCCTGTTCACAAGTACGACGCATGCTTTCGGGTCTAGATTTTCTATGATTGTGTCCTGGTTTTTGGCATGCTGCTCCAATCAAAAGAAGGGTGTGTGGGTTTGTTTTCATGTCGCACGCTCAGTGGAGGACTTATGACAGTCATCAGAATTAGATCATTATCAGTAACTTATCACGCAGTGGTAATGAAATGTTTTATTCGATTATACGTGAGATCAATGTGGCGACGGTAAATCCAAGTAAATATTTATTAACATTGCATTTTGCAATATGCAATATTAATTAATATGAACAAGGTCACGTTCAACAAAACACGGCATAAGAATTTAAGTTACATATTATATCAAATAAAACTGTTGGCGATAGTAATTCATAACAGAAAAAGTAAAGTAACAGCCTATAAATGTCCCACTGCTGAGCACGGGCCTCCTCTCATTTTAGATACGGTTTTGGAGCCATGAAGTGTCCGCCGCGCTGCTCCAATGCGGGTTGGCGGACTTCACATGTCTTCGAAATATTTTTTATTCCTCAGACATGCAGGTTCCCTCACGATGTTTTCGTTCGCCGCCGAGCACGAGGTAAATCGACTCTAAAAATTGCAATTAACAAGTTTAGTGGTGCCGGCACCGGGAATCGAGCCCAGGTCACTCGCGTACTACGAAAATTTAAAGCGAGCGCCAACCCCCTGAGCTACCACTTTGAAAAAGCCGCGGTTCATCCAAACCTTATTAATTTGCTGCTTTAACCACCAGCGGTTAAAGCAGCAAATTACCGATCTAACAGGAACGCGACCGAACGCAAACGACGCCCGCGAAACGTGCTAGACGACACGGACGTCTCAGTACTCCCTCACCACGATACGGTCAGTCATGATCCAGGCTATACTGTGCACACAGTTAATAGCTTTAACATAACACGCACCACGACGCGCGACCGCCGTAGAGAGCGGCGCGCAGCGGTCGACAACCACACCGCGTACACAAGATACACACGTGTTCCAGGGCGGTTCTTACCGCCTAGAGTTACCGAGACACAAGTCGACAGTACGAATGGAGGCCCGCAGCCTCCCTCGGACGACCATTAGACGACTTAAAACTATTTTGAGATATTCGAAATCGCGCAAGCACGCAGCTAACGCAACAGTCCGAATTTCGAGGTTTTTGTAGGAGTATTATTTATGTATGGTTCAAACCAAACCTGGCACGCGGGCCCCTGGCCCGTGAGCACAGTATCCGACGAGGCTGTAAAAGCCAAAAAGGCTAACAGCAATTACATCACCGAAATTATATATGAGCTACCACGGCAAAAAAAAAGCATCACAAAATTAAAAAAAACATCAACGTTTCTTAAGTTGCATCTAGTGTGGTTATCTGTCATAAAATCTACAAACATTTCTCCTGTAAAACATAAAAGCTAAAGATCATTTACCAGCCAGCCAGTTTCCAATTCGACCTATTAAAGAGATCCAAGCCCAGCGACGTCACTCGGAAGTAGTTCCACAATTCAGCGTGACGCAAATGTAATCTGACTCATTAAGAAGATCGATGGCGGTGTCCCCGCAAACAAAGTTCAGACAACTGCATACGAAACTATATTCGGAGCGTGCAATCCGTGCCCGCTCCACATTTCCGTATGGTATGCGGTTATAAATAGGTGCCCGGTTGAGTTCAGTTCGCCGATCGACACTGGTAGCAATCGCTGGGTGTATTTCTGAACTTAACGCGTTACGCAACATCAGGTGGTGCCGGCTGTACGAGCGCACGCTTTGGGCATCGCAGCCTTACTAACTTTCGCGGTTTTCCACGTATAGAGAGGGGAAAGTGACTTCACTTTAATTATAATTGCATTATTTAAATGCAAAAATGTTCCGCGGTTGTATTAATTGATTCGGCGTGGCGCCGCGGTTGTTAGTTTTAGGGGTCCGTTTGATTTTTTCCATTTCAGTATTTCCAATAATAGTTTATTAAACAGAACCCGCTTATGATGTGGTAATCCTTCTAGGTAGGTACAATTACTCGTATAAAAGAAGTAGACTTCAATGACTACTGCGCTTCGATCTGAACGGCACTGCTAGCTGTGTAATTACAGTGCATGTGAGACTAAAAGACTGTGACGTGTGACGTGACGAGCGCAGTGTGGTGTCGTACAGAAATGTTCTAAGTGACACAGCATTTGTTATTGGCAGATGTTGACTTACCATCAGGTGAACTGTATTCTTGTCTTGTCACTTATTTTCATAAAAAAAAAGATATTTGAGACTGATGATCCGACCTCTGAGTAGTCCGGTTTGGGGCTGTACCTCGCACTGTCCCGAGCTGTGATGGTACTCAGCCTACTTCCAGACTCGTAAACACTTTATACGCTGCTTGCCCATCAATGGTCTGTTTATGTCCAGGACATTTCAGATGGTTATTCTACAATATGTCGGAAGCTACGATATTTTGCTGGCATTTTCATTCGTCAATTTTTATTACTATTACTAGACGATTCGACATCTCTAATGGCCGTTTATCATACGTATATATAAAATAGAAGTACCTTTTTTGTCCGTCTATCTGTTCCAACGGATTTAACACGAGAAATACTGAAGCTATTACCGTATCAGTACTCAACACAATCTGTACTGAAGCAATCTTAGGCCGTCGTCTCTGACAAAATTTTCAATAGATGCTTTTGAATAAGATTTTATAGTTTTACTAGCAGAACTGACAGACAGACAGACAGTTGTGCTGTCTGAACGTTGGCTTGCCTTTTATGTTATGCCAGCAAACGTTTTTCGATATTCGAATTTTCGATCAACTATATACTAAGTGTCATTTGATATTTTCCTAGAAAGCACATAAAAAAATTCATCAAAATCGGTGCAGCCGTTTAGGAGTTCAATGACACATGTACGTATTATTTTTTCATTGCATTGCATTTCAGGCTCGGTTGACGCAGCGGCTAAGGCCTTAACTTCTGCGCCGCGGGTCGCGGGTTCGATTCCCGCACGGGACAATCTTTTGTATGGCCTAGAGATAGTTGTTCCGGGTCTGGGTGTTTGTGCAAGTCGATTTTATGTAAAACGCATCCGCGACACATGAAAAATCCTACTGCGACTTTTTTTTTAATAAAATAAAAGAATCATAATTTTCTTAATTGTGAAAATGTCTACGGAACCCTTCACTTTGCTGTTGTATATATACGTATATAGTAGAATTCCGTGCATATCCTCGTGCGTGTTAACATAACATTGTTTGTTCAAAACGTGCACATGCATAGCACTAAAATGTTCGGCGCTGTCATTGCAATATTTTGAAGTCCATTACCGTCTTTGTTAAGTGGCTAATAAAATACTTGAACGTATCGCAATACATATTTAAGAGCATTATTTTTAAACGCGTAATGATGTAGAAAGTGCGCTTTTTCGATGTTAATAACTGATGCTAAAGTTAAATACGATAGCGATAGTTTCCAAACGATGAACGAACGACGTTAATAATAATGGGCGGATTTTTTATCATCTCATGCGCCATCTTTCTCTTATTAGTATGTTGGAAAGCTATAAACGACTTATTCAATGGGCAATACCGTTCGACGACGACCCACAGCTTGATGGTTAGCGTACCTGTACGGAAATCGAAGTATTGGGGATCGATTCGAAGCAACGACGGGCGTCTAACATAAACCCTACTAACAAATGATTCAGGAAGCAATTTCTATGGGCGGCCTTCTTTCGTATAACGAATAGACTGAATGTTTAGTGAAGGGTTATATCGTGGTAGGAAACGTGCGATCATTCAGCCGCGACTTCGTATTTCGATTTTCATAGTAGACCTAGATCCTAGATTCTTATCTTAACTAATATGTATGCAAAACAAATTCAGGTTTCGGGTCTCGATGTATTGTGATAATTTCTAGATACTATTTCGGTTATCTAGGTAGCTTTTGTGCTACTAGTCGCGGGTTCGATGCCAGTCGTAACAAACATCTGTCTGGCCTAAAGATCGTCGTTCCGTGTTCGACTGTTTGTGCATATGACTTACTAAGAAAAAAAAGATACGTACTCGTATATCTAAATGTAGGTCTAGTAATGTAGCGTCTGGTGGTCGGACTCCTATGCAGAAATCCGTCTAGGTAGGTACCACCCCAGGGCCAGTTATTGTGCCGTGAAGCAGTAGTGTGCTAACGTTACTGTGTTTCGGTTCGAAGGGCTCTGAGAGCTAATGGGCATATGAGACTTAAGAACTCATATCTCAGGGTGACGGGCGCAGCGCGGTGTCACGCAGAATTGTTTTGGATGACACAGCATTTATTATGGGCAGACGTTGCACTTACCATCATGTGAACGTTTTGCTCGTTTCGCTTATTTATAAAATAAAAAAAATTATATGACTAATATTATCAAATCTGTACAGAACCCTCGAGTCGCAATATGTGAAGATGGTGACGTTTTGTTAACTCTCCATTGGCTCTGATATATTGCCTACATAATTAGAATTTTAAACAGGTTTGAATCTCCGCTAGATCGTGTCTTGCGCAATGTTATGTTTATGTTTTGATTAAATATCTTACACTACAAATACTGGCAACCAAAAACAGCTCATAAGTGTACCACTGCTGGACATTGGCTTCTACCAAGCTGAGATCTGTCGTAATCGATTGGCTCCGATTGGCGATCGCAGTATCAGACACCTCCACACCTTCTACACTGCCTTCGGCGATCGGTCCGATTCATTTAGTTCTGGCGTATTTGAGACGGCCATTCCACTAACTGTGAGAGGTTGTAAGGTTTTCTGGTATTTCCCTAAGTCGACTAGACACGCTATGGAATCGCAGATTACTTAACGACACCGCCTCGTTCGAAAAAAAAACCAACACTACACACTTACTTTTACATACAATATTGAATGAAATATGTATGTGATGAAAAGTAATAGAAAAATTATAAAAATCAATAAACTAAACTGGTAGTATTCCTATGCAGGAATCCGTCTAGGTATTTACCACCGCAAGGCAACTATTCTGCCGTGAAGCAGTAGTGTGCAAACATTACTGTGTTTCGGTCTGAAGGACACTAAGAGCTAGTGTAATCACTGGGCATATGAGACTTACGAACTGTTGTCTCAGGGTGACGGGCGCAGTGTAGTGTAACAAAGAAATGTTCTGGGTGACAAAGCATTTGCTATGGGCAGACGTTGAACTTACCGTGAGGTGAACGTTTTGATAGTTTCATCACTTTATACAATAAAAAAAACAATCTGGGCATATAACACTTAATAATTGATGTCCCAAGGGGACCATTGCAGTTTGGTCCCACAGAGAAATGTTTTGGGTGACACAGCATTTGTTACGGGCAGACGTTTCACTTACCATCAAGTGAACGTTTTGCTCGTCTCGTCATATCAAGAGTATTTCGAATTTTTACAACTAACGAATGTATTATTAGTATTTTTTCATTTCTAGTTTACTTAAATAGTTATTAAGATACCCAAAAATATAAAACCAACTCGATAAATATTAAATTTATTAACAACACATAAATGAATTAGTTAATGGTTATGTGATTGAGTTTTCTGTCTCGCTATTATACAATACGAGAGAAAGGGATAACCGGCGTATGATATAATTACGTATATTGATATATTGCGACATTTCGGCTAATGATAATTGCCTCGCATGCGAAAATCGTGACTCGATCACAATAATTTCTATGAAGAAAGTTATTTATGGGCCAGTAATTAGAAAGGTCGGATTATTCACAATTCTAATCGCGAAGCGTACAAGTTGTTTTCTTCCACACGTACCTATATAAATGACTTTTGGCGGCAACTCGAAAAGTGGCGGTAATGTTTTTATTTAATTTTGTAATTTCTGTTTACATTTGGAGTTTTGATGTTTAATATTGATAGTTTATTATGCAGCAAGTGCTCCTGAAAGTGTCCAGTCATTGTAAAATTCAATTCAAGACCAAAATTGTGCTTTTCGTTTTGTCGCCATCAGTCCAGCAAAACTTCAGTAAAAGTCAACTATCATTTTACTGTTGATCGAAATCGAAATTTTAACGAAGATTCGAAGATTGTATACTTGGATATATGGCTGACGCACAAACCGTGCAGGCCAAGAAATGGGGAAATAAATACCTATATAAATGACTTTTGGCATTGTGCTTCGATTTGGTAAAATAAAGCCGTGGTAGCTCAGGGGCCTGGTGCTCGCCTTAAATTTCATAGTAAGCTAGTAACCTGGGTTCGATCCCCGGTGCCAGCACCTCTAATATTGTTCTACAATTTTAAGTGCTGATTTACCACGTGCTTAGCGGTGAAGGAAAACATCTGCATGTCCGAGGAATAGAAATATTTAGAGGACATGTGAAGTCCGCCAACCCGCATTGGAGCAGCGTGGCGGATTCTTCCTAGCTCCAAAACCCTCTCAGAAATGAGAGGAGGCCTGTGCTCAGCATTGGGACATTTATAGGCTGAAAATTTACTTTACTTTACTACTATTGGTAAAATAGTCTAAATTTAGCAGGTTTAAAAGTTATTATGTACTAGCTGATGTCCGCGACTTAGTCCGCGTGGGTATTGTTTTCTTAAATATCCCGAGAGAACTATTTTATTTTCCTGAATAAAAATCCAATAGGTTTTTCTAAAATCGCGTGAAAATTATTTGATTTTCCGGGATAAAAAGTATCCTATCTTCGTCCAAAGGATGCAAGCGATCTCTGTGCCAAATTTGCAGAATCGATTTCGCGGTTGAACCATCAGAATAACAAAATTGAAGCATCCTACTAACCTGAACCGTCTCTTGGTCTTCCGAGGACGAATCTTCAACGAATGGTAATCTAAACTCGAAACTCGAAGGACGTTACCAAACCACACGACGATAGGAATCGAACTGCGCAGGCGCAAATGGCGCTTAGGCTGCGGGCTTTCACCGAAATCGTGATGATTTTGCTAAAGAGCGGGTAATTGCCATGTGGAGCGTGCGCCGGTGTCACTTCCAGGTGTAACGGTCATGAATTACACAAAGCGTTGTGCAATGCCATTGCGTAAAGATTGTCAAATTTTTTGGCAAGTGTTTTGTTATTTTGACGTGCACGGATTTCGGAATGCGCTTCGATGATTTACTTTAGTAACTATTTTTTTTTTCATTAAGTACAATACATAGTGACAAAACGAGCAAAACGTTCACCTGATGGTAAGTGCAACGTCCGCCCACAACAAATGCTGTATATTTCTGTGTGACACCACTCTGCGCCCGTGACCCTGAGTCATCAGTTCTTAAGTCTCAAATGCTCAGTGATTACGCTAGCTCTCAGTGCCCTACAGACCGAAACACAGTAATGCTTGCACACTACTGCTTCACGGCAGAATAACTGGCGCTGGGGTGGTACCTACCTAGACGGATTTCTGCATAGGAATCCTACCACCAGTAAGTATGAATTAAGTCAACCGACCCACCACAAGATTTTCATGATACATGAAAACTCGCAGAAGACATACAGGCGTTAAGTCCGCCCCTGATAAAATATTAAGGTTTAAATCTATACAAATAAATAAAACTGAGGTGTCTGTTTGTATTAACAAATAAACAGCTTTCTACTCAATGCTTATGAAATTACATACAGATAATTTTTGTCTGTCTGTCCGTAGGTTTGTTCCGGCTAATCACCGAAACTGCTGCAGCGATTTCGACGGTACCTTCACTGGTACACAGCTGATACAGTGTAACTTAAGCTACTTTAATTTTAGAAAAATAATTCCGGGTTCCGCGCAAAAAGATCAAAACCCCAAAATGCAATTAAAATGGGGAAGTATATATGTATATCATCGATCGAGTTCGGCTTTCATACGCGGGTGAAACCGCGGCGCACATCTAGTTAAAAAATATAATTCAAGCGATTTTCTAAAATGTAAAGTTGAGATTAAGTCACATTCAAGTTTTTATTGCTGTTGAAGACATTAAAAGTGCCAGCGACGGTCTACGTGCACGTAGCTTTGAAAGCCTTTATGAAAGGGGCATTGTTTAGATTGCACGACGGATATAAAAGGTGTTAGCGGTAGTGATGTGCGACGTTGGTCTTCGGCTCCGGAATCTTTTACTGGTAAGATTACCGAGCCGAGACTCTCGGCGGCCGTCTGTCGTAGAGTCTATGACGCTTGATAATGCCTCGTTTTGGGGCGAAACACGTGTCGTGTTCTCGACTTCAGTGGTGTATATTATCTAGTGGTGGTATTGTAGTGGTTGGTGGAGGGTACCTGGTGGCGGTGTTAGTTTGCTTGTGCACGCTACTGAGGGAGGGCTGGCGGTGCTCTTCAAAAAACTAGGTAATATACACCATTTTTATATTTTGCATGCGGATCTTAGCAAAGTAACTTACCTTCCTTCATTATATTTTTACTGTTTCTTTGTTTTGTATTTATAATCATATTTTTTTATTCTCTTCTTTTTTTTCGCTGCACCGCCTATCGTCATATTATGTTTATTCTTTGCTTAGCCTTATGGTTGACTGGAAGAGAATGCCTTTAGGCATTAAGTCCGCCATATGTACCACTAGTGCGTTAAAGTTTAAATAAATCTAAGAATTGCACGGTACGCGGTGATGCAGCCTCGCATCCCTATTTCATAGTAACACATGCTAGCGTCACACGACCCATTCATCGCTGCGCATCGGAGAGATTAGTACACTTGATACGTGATTAGAAAACGGATTCGCTCGCAACAGTGGGCCCACCAGCTGACGGGAAAACGGCGAATACTAGTGGTAGGATTCCTATGCAGGAGTCCGTCTAGGTGGGTACCACCCCAGGGCCAGTTATTCTACCGTGAAGCAGTAGTGTGTAAACATTACTGTGTTTCGGTTAGAAGGGCACTGTGATCTAGCGTAATCACTGGGCATATGAGACTTAAGAACCGATGTCTCAGGGTGATGGGCACAGTGTAGTGTCACACAGAAATTTTCTGGGTGGCACAGCATTTGTTATGGGCAGATGTTGCACTTACCATCAGGTGAACGTTTTGCTCGTTTCATCACTTTATGCAATAAAAAAAACTGTCGCCAGTTAGGAACTCTGCCGGAGACGTGTGCTCGTTGCACAAACATAGAAACACTTTCCAGGCACAACAAACACGCGCTCATGCGATAAGTTCGGAGGTAGGGTAGGATATAGTGTCAGAAACACAGCCGCAACAATCCCGCAACTATCACAAAACAACCAAGTCTATTGTGTAACTCTGGTAGTTTTCGGGATCGTCTTTATTTGGCGTTTGAAACTCATTTTTCGGTCAGCGATGGCTGAGCGATGGAGCTGCTTACCTCTTGATTAGGCGGTACAGGGTTCCTTGTGTAGATAGCGCAGAATAACAATTTCTAATGCACCTTGTGTAATAATTTCACCTTACTACGCTTAACCACCAATTAACTAGGTAAACCGACAGTTTCGTTTCGAAGGAGTGACAAGATCGGTGTCTCGAATTCAACTGCCCCCTGCACTATCCGAACTCTTAAATAAGACTCTTTGCATATTCCGCTAAAGTGACGCCACGGTGCTTACCACCTCCTCAGTACTACAATAATCAAATTAGCAACATATTATTTAACGATATCGTTTTCCCCGACACATTCATTGATTAATCGGGATCGAATGATACCGATCACGAAACCAACCAGAGTTACTCAGTAAACCCCCAGGTCTATTGTGTAACTCTGGTAGTTTTCGGCATCGTTTTTATTTTAGCGTTTGAACCTCATTCACTGGTTAATCGTGATCAAATGAAACCGATCCCGAAACCTACCAGGGTCATGCAATAGACCTCCAGGTCCGAAAGCCAACAATTTTTGTCTTTGCACCAGGGTTGGTTACAGTTGAGGTTTAAATAAAAGATGTGTAACTAAAGTGTTAATTGATTTCTTTTTAAAGGAGAAGCGGTTAGCGAGAACCCTCACTTACGGTTTTCATTGTCGATATAATATCGTAAGTGAGAGTAAGCGCTTTCAAGTTAACACTTTACCGTCTAATTAACAGACACTTAAGCGAAGTCAGATGAACTTCGAATAAAAGAATACTGAGAAAATTCTTTACAGTTTCACAATACAAAGCAACAATTGTAGTACATTTCTTTCTCTCGGTTCATCTAGATTTACATGCATTTAATTTGGCCCGCGCTTAAAAAAATATTGACATTTTAGAAATATGAGCTAGGGGTGTTGTCGCTGCCTTCTCTTTACATGGGGTAAAAGGCGTGACGTATGTAAGTATAATTTAAAAATCGATTGATATATTCAAAATTACTTCAACTCCTGTAGCCATTTTTAAACTTTTAAATTACTGCACATTGATAACAGATTGATGAAGCCAAATCTGTAGTAAAAACAAATAGATACAAAGAAGTATGATTGGAGTTTCTCTGCGAGTTAAATCCGTAACGATGTTATCCGCAGCAGAACTAAAGAATCGACATAGCCCTAAGGATTAGCAAGCTGAAGTGGCAATGGGCCGGCCATATAGCCCGTAGAACAGATAACCGTTGGGGAAGAAAAGTTCTCGAGTGGCCGACCTGCACGGTTTTGCGGGAAGTCGATGGATGCAGGTGGCTCAGGACCGTGTTTTGTGGCAATCTAGGGAGGCCTATGTTTAACAGTGGACTATAGTAGGCTGAAATAATGATGATGATAATGATGAATTATTGATAGTGTGCGATTTATTCCGAAGTTCATGTCAAACTTCCGAATCTTTTTTTTTTATGGCAGAACGTGTAAAGATGAGCAAATCGTTCACCAAATGGTAAGGGCGACGTCTGCCTATAAAAAATGCTCTGTCACCCAGAACATTTCTGTGTGGCATGACACTGCGCCCGTCACCCTGAGACATCAGTTCTTGAGCCTCATATGCCCGGTAATAACAATAGCTATCAGTGCCCTTCAAACAGAAACACTACTGCTTCACAGCACAATAACTGCCACTGCGGTGGTACATAGATGGATTGCCGCATACTAATCCTACCACGCTTAGGTAATCAACTAACCTGTCCCACAGGCGACTGCTGTAGGTGAGTTGACGGACTTCACGTAGCATCGAAATTATTTCATATTTTCTTAAGATATTTTTAACTTCATTCACAAATCTCACCATACTATGGGTTAGATGCGCCTATAAGAATTAAAGTAATGTAGAATGTATAAACCGATTTTTACATTATACATTCATACGTCACGCCTTTTTCCCATATATAGAGTAGGCAGAGACAACACCCCTAGCCCATAATTCGCCCCCGCGGGAAACCAGACATGAGGGGTGGCGAACCACGTCGTCTCTATTTTGGAAAAGGTTGAACGAATTCTTACTTCCCATTGCGTTCCCACGAGCGGCAAAATCACAGCGTTGCATATAATGGTATTATACAGCAGGAATAAAATCAGTCCGTACATTAACTTAGTCGCCTCTTACGACACCTCGATAGGAAAGACGTAGGTGCTATTATACTGTGCCGGACACCTACGGGAAAGGATTTTTTTTTATTATATAAAGTGACAAAACGAGCAAAACGTTCACCTGATGGTAAGTGCAACTTCCACCCACAACAAATGCTGTGTCACAGCCGGAATATTTCTGTGTGACACCACTCTGCGCCCGTAACCCTGAGACATCAGTTCTTAAGTCTCATATGCCCAGTGATTACAATAGCTCTCAGTGCCCTTCAAACCGAAACACAGTAATGCTTGCACACTACTGCTTCACGACAGAATAAATCGCCCTGGGGTGGTACCTACCTAGACGGATTCCTGCATAGGAATCGTGCCAAGTTTTTATTATGAGCAATGCCATGCTGTTAAAAATTTAAGTTAGATTTAAGTTAGCTAGAACGGGATTCAAACTCGGGTTGACGTGTACGGTCATGCATTTTTCCCACATAAGGGGTAGGCAGAAGCCAAACACGTAGACCACTTGTTGCCCCCGCGGGAAACGAGACTTGACGTGCGACGAACCACGACGCCGCCATTTTGGTACCAGTAAAACAAATCTTGCGTTGCCACAAGCAGTATAGTATCAGATTTTTTTTTGAATATTATGGTGTTGTTCTGCACGAACGAAGCCTGTCCGTGCAATACTTTAGTCGCCTCTTACGACACCTCTGTAGGTAGGAAAGAGGCAGGTGATATTCTACTCTGCCGGATACCTATCGGCAAACAACGGAAACACAGTAAAATGAATGCCAGTGCAGTGTACTTGGAAGCATTAAATTCTGACCTAAATAATTATTATCATTAATTATATGAAATAATTGTTAGCACGTCTGCATATTATATGCAAATATATTTCCTGTGCCGTTTTCTTGACAACAACAAAACAGGATGCGATGCGATTTAATTTCTTGGTAAGCAAAAACGTAAACATGTAACATGTAAACATGACCTGTCCGGTTTCGAAGTCGAGGATGCAGGTGGCGGGACCCGCGTTTTGTGGTAATTTATGGGAGAGGCCTGTTTAGATACGGACATGAAATAAACAATAATGATGATGATATGTAAAGGTTCAGGTGTATGCCGTGGGGTTGCGTCGTTAGGGAAATCTTTCACGGCATTTCATTCCTCGGGTGTCATGAAAGAAGACTAAGGTGCCACAAAAATGTCATGGCCTCCAATTGGTGGCGGAATAAGCATCTTAGTTAAACGTCGAAGCGAAATGTCTGATACTGCCATCACAATTCATTCAATTCAAAATAAAGAGGGACCTGATAAGTTTCTTTCGTCTGTTTGTTCACCGATCATACAGACCTCATTAGCTTACATTAGATTACATTACATCTTTGAGCCGCGCTTAAAGATCCTTCCGCCCGGGCGCAGAGAGTGAGCTACCGGTGTGGTTTCTGCCTACCCTTCATATGGGAAATAAGCACGACTGTATAAATGTAGGTTTCGTAGCCGAGAATAGCCCAACACTGATTCCGCAGTGGAGGATTTCACATGTCTAAGGATATAAATATATTTTTATGTATAATCTCGAGTAATATTATCAAAAATATAATCTCGGTTTTTCTGTTATCCCAAAGGTTGGCTAGTATAGAATGCATATAGCATTAAGCCCGCCTATTGTACCTTTACTTTTTAATGGTCAATAAAGATTAAATAAATAAATTGTCAATAGCTAATTGGTTCACTCTTCTATAATAAAAAAAATACATAGAAGGACCTAAAAACTTTTTGTAACAACTTTGTCGAGTAATCTATATATTACTCGACAAATATTGTAACGGAAAAAGGAAATCACAGACAGACAGACAGTTATATGTATAGTCGTACTAATATAGATGATCATTAAGGTAGTAAAAAAGTTATCGAGCAGATCGCGGTTGCATAACCGCTATACCATTACTTTCCTATAGCACTATATTGTTCCTATTTAACGGTCGGCCGGAACGTGGGTGCGAGTCGCAGTGGTCGTTGACCCGACTGTATCGGTCAATGCGGTTGCATTGTTTACATTGATAACCGCTGCAGTGTGGGGTAGTCTGATATACAACTTACACGTAAGGCAATATGATAACTATAATCGGATTGTTTTTTGGGTCTGGTTTTTTTATTGAAGAAAATGACGAGAGGAGCAAATACATTCCCCTGATGGTAAGTGCAACGTTAATCTATAATAAATGCTGCGTCGCCCAGAAAATTTCTGTGTGGCACCACACTGCGCCTGTGCCCCGCAGAGATCAGTTAAGTCTCATATGCCCAGTAAATACATTCGCTCTCAGTGCACTTCAGACTGAAACACACTTACATATGTTTGAACACGACTGCTTCACGACAGAATAACTAGTCCTGCGGTGGTACCTACCTATGAACTTTCTTCCCCAGACTTAGGAGCCTATACTATCCTACATTCTAATTTTATAAAAAGTTCTATATTTTTATTTTTAAAGGAAATTCCTCACGGCAGAATAGCTAGACCTGCGGTGACGCCTATCTACGCGGATTTCTGCATATCAATGCTACCACCGTAAGCCATGTGGTGGCGGCTCGTTAAAAGAATACTTCCACTCCATCTCATCCATTGGTACTCGTAAAAGGCGAGTAAGGAATTAAACTGCACTGTGCACCCAACAGCGCATGGTGGCGATGGGCTCACCACCTATCACACCAAGTGCATTATATTGTTTTGGTGAAACGTGGATTGTGGCAGTCATCTGTTGTTGCAGTGAGTGCCCAGTCTCTGACTACCCCATATGGGTTACAGTCGTGATCTTATGTATGTATGTATGTAATGCCACCACCATTAGGCTGTAATAAGTATAATGAAAAAACCAAATCATTAACGGGAAAGAAACCTTTAACCCCAACACATGTAACAAACAAACATCACTACACAATTACGCTATTAATTGCAGGGAAGGTTTGTCGAATGTTGATTTTAATGGCGGACGCTTGCAGCGATTACAAAAGCCATGGCGTTGCGGAATCCCACAGCGTTATTGGCCATTGTTGTGCACGTAATGCCGTGTGGTGGCGGCTCGTTAAAAGAATACTACCACTCCATCTCATCCAATGGATCTCGTAAAAGGCGAGTAAGGAATTAAACTGCACTGCGCACCCAACAGCGCATGGTGGCGATGGGCTCACCACCTATCACACCAAGTGCATTATATTGTTTTGGTGAAACGTGGATTGTGGCAGTCATCTGTTTTTGCAGTGAGTGCCCAGTCTCTGACTACCCCATATGGGATACAGTCGTGATCTTATGTATGTATGTATGTAATGGCCGGTGTAATTCATTATTATACTCGCTAATGACTGCTCATACTCGTAGTACAACTTACATAGTACAACACTAGATGGAGCGACGGCCTACACGGTTTTGCAGGAAGTCGATGGATGCATGTGGCTCAGGACCGTGTTTTGTGGCAAACTATGGGGGAGGGCTATGTTCAACAGTGGACTATAGTAGGCTCAAATGATGATGATGAGTACAACTTTGCCTGCGGGCAGGAGTAATAGGTAAACGAATGGCTTCTACGCTTGGCCGCGGGTTCGATTCCCGAACGGGACAAATATATATATTCAGCCGACAAACCAATTCTAGACACAGGAATGCCCAGTTATCATACGAGACGAGCAAAGCGTTCACCTGATGGTAAGTGCAACGTCTCCTATAATAAATGCTGTGTCACCTAGAACATTTCTGTGTGACGCCACACTCCGTCCGTCACGCTCAGACATCAGTTAAAAGTCTCCCATGCCCAGTGATTGCACCAGCTGTCAGTGCCCTTCAGACCCAAGCACAGCAAAGTTTGCACACTACTGCTTCACGATAGAATAACTGGTCCTGTGGTGGTACCTAGACGGATTCTTGCATAGAAATTCTACCGCCAGTGGTACCACCACTTTCTTCCCCAGACTCCGAGCCTTCACTATCTTTATTTCATTAATTTCTTTTAGAAAGTTCTACAGTTGCTGGAATTCTAAGCTCAAAATTACATTAATCTGATAACCATCTCACGTGTCGAGATCTAAGTTCGATCGTTGATGGTTGAAATTCCAAAATGTTGAATTCTGATACAATTAAGGTAATTAAATACAAGTTAATTGGCCTTAAGTATGACGTCACAAAACTACGATTTTCCTACGTACGCCGACTCTATCCAATTACAAGTCGTTCAGAGCATTTATAAGGGTTTAGTGAAGTGATCAGCGAAGCGCTACGCAACTCGACACAATCGGTCAAGGTACTCTGTAATCCTTACGACTTAGGTATAGTATGTATTAAGTTTTACGACCGCATGGCCTAGTGGACAGAGAACGCGACTTGGATTCGGGTCTTGGATTCTAATGCCAGGAGCCAAAAGCCTGCGTAAAAGATCTATACTGATGAGTCGGAACCAAAGATAATAAATATACCGTATACTGAAGTTGAATACTCCAAGGCATCGATATAATAGAGAAAGAGCGATCAAGTCAAGATAACCGGCATCCGGTGCAGGAAGGAAACAGGGGCTGGTAAGCACTGCCGTCACTAACTTTCTCCCTCCAAGGTCGCGGGTTCTGTGCCGCAATTGTTTATTGTACCATTGTCTCTGTATGGGAAAATTGTGCCGAGCGAGTCACGGTGCTCGCTTGACTGTACTCGCATTTAGAGTTTAGTTGTTGAACTGCTTGTCCATTCATTTAACTATACAAATGAATAAAATTGATGTGTCTGTTTGTAATAACAAAACAACAGCTTTTTACTCAATGCTCATGGTTCAAAACGGATATATATATATATATGAAAAAACTATTTTTTTAAATTTGGTCTGTCTGTTTGTTGCGGCTGATCATCGAAACGGATGGACCGATTTTTACGGGGTAACTTGGACTACTTTAATTATAGAAAAATAATTAGGGTTCCGCGCATAAAATTTAAAACCAAATATTAGGAGGATATATGTATATTATCGATCGGGGTCGGCTTTTTTAACGCGGCTGAAGCCGCGGGGCACAGCTGGTATAAAATAAAAGTTGTTTTTTAAGGACTTCAATAAAAGAAGACGTCTCCATTCGTCGGAATTTAATTTTTTTATTTATGTTTGGCGACAGTTCCCACGTGGACCGCTTTTGGTAATTAGATTATTTCGATGATCGATTTATTAGAACATTCGATGATTTTCTAAAGAAGATTCTAGATTTTCATTTGAAAATCTTCTCTAGAATCTGATGAATCTAGAGTCTTACTGATGGTAGGATTCCCATGCAGGAATCCGTCTAGGTAGGTACCACACCAGGGCTATTTACACACACACAGTTATTCTGCCGTGAAGCAGTCGTGTGCAAGCTACTGTATTTCGGTTTGAAGGGCACTGTGAGCTAGCGTAATCACTGGGCATTTGAGACTTAAGAACTGATGTAACACAGAAATATTCTGGATGACAAAGCATTTGTCGTGGGCGATCGTTGCACTTACAATCAGGTGAACGTTTTGTTCGTTTCGTCTCGGCGGTCGAACGGTGAAAAGTTAAGAAACAGACAGAGGGACAGAGAGTTACTTTCGCATTTATAATACTGGTATGGAAGAAGTATGAAAATAAGATTAATGCTGTTGAAATGAAAAGTTTGAGAAGTATAGCTGGAGTGACTTTGATGGATAAACTGAGAAACAACGGGATAAGAGAACGTTGCGGTGTGGTCGAAGATGTAGTGACAGAGATAGAGAAAGGGACGCTTAGACGAAACAGATTTATGAGGCGAGTGTGAATGGGCAAGCCGGTAAGGGTCGACGTAGGCGAACGTATTACGATCAGATCGAAATCGTTTTAAGGAAACGCCACGTCAAAAGTACCGGCAACCGACGAGCTTGTATGAAAACACTAATGAAAGTAGAGGAAGCTAAAGATGTGTGTCAGGATCGTAGCAAGTTGAAAGATGTGGTCTCTGCCTGCCCCTATGGGAAAGAGGCGTGACTCTATGTATGTATGTATGTATGGATGACTTCAGTTTTGAAGAAGCAACTGTAAAACACGCTCAGAAGTGAGATGAGACTAACACAAAGGTCAATCTATAAGTCAAAGATATAGACTTTCAATGCAAACACTTGATCAAACGATCGTGCACTCCTTGACCCCGTGCTCTAGTTCCTGAGTAATAATACTTAGCATCTGATATTTATGGCCTATGTAACTGTCTTAAAAGGAATACAATTATTTATCACTTCTCTGTCTATCGGCGGTGTAAATGTCGTGACGTTAAGGAAGAAGTGAGCGCGTATTCGTGCCAAAGCCACATTGCGACAGGATGGGTTAAGAACCACGTTCTTAACAGTTAAAAAACCCGTGTTTGGCTGAGCGGTTAAATTTTACAGAGATCTACTGTGTAACTCTTGTTGGTTTCATGATCGATTTCATTTGATCCCTTTAACCAATGAATGAGCTTCATACGCCAAAATAAAACGTAATCACTGGGCATTTGAGACTTAAGAACTGATGTCTCAGAGTGACGGGCGCAGTGCGGTGTCACACAGAAATATTCTGGGAGACACAGCATTTGTTGTGGGCGGACGTTGCACTTACCATCAGGTGAACGTTTTACTCGTTTCGTCACTTTGTACAATAAAAAAAAAAATCACGAAACCTACCAGAATTAGAAAATAGATCTTCAGGGTTTGATCCGCGGTGCCGGCACCACTACATAGTTCTTATTCTTCACGTCATGAGATAGTGCTTAATACCCGTCATGTCACAATTATATTGAACCTATATGCTAATTTGAATAGGCTCATATCAAGAAAACACTAATTAATTCATTAAAATTATTTTGAAAAATGCATCTAATATTACTACTTTGACAAAAAAAGTTTAAAAAAATTTACGTGGACGTCCGGAATTTTTTAGGGATATGGCCACGATAACTCCCGAAAAATTTACGTATCGAGAACGAGTTTTTTTTTATCGTGTCCAGAATTTTATTTACTGGTTTCCTATTTCATATCAAAAGTCTAGTACTTCACAGTCTTGTAGTAATTAAGAAAAAAATTTTTTTAAGATAAATATTTTTTTCTTTTTGTTTTCATCTGAAATCGTAATGACTTTGATGATGACGTTTTTTTTTCTTAAGAGTTAAATGAGCGTCATGAGAAGTGCACTTTTGGATTTTCCCAAACTTTCTTACTATCCTTCCAGAGCTGGAGAGTTTGTATGTTTATACGCGCTAATGTACAGAAATAAAAATTCGAATTAAAAAAACATCTTTGCATTAGATAGTCTGTTTATTGGAGAAGGTTTATGGCAATAAACTTGATGCCACAGCCTTAAGGAGTCACACGCTGAGAACCGAACATGACCGAGATATTCTGAACGTGAATGCTCCGGTCAGCCAGGTACCAAGTTGTACGGCGCAATTATGAGATCAACTTATCTTACGCCGGTAAAACAGCAAACTATGCAGGAATCCGTCTAGGTAGGTACCACCCCAGGGCCAGTTATACTGCCGTGAAGCAGTACTGTGCAAACATTACTGTGTTTCGGTTTGAAGGGCACTGAGACCTAGCGTAATCACTGGGCAAATGAAACTTAATAACTCATGTTGAGACATGAGTTATGAGTGACGATCACAGTGTGGTGCTATACAGAAATGTTCTGAGTAACACAGCATCTGTTATGGGCAAACGTAGCACTTACCATCAGGTGAACGTTTTGCTCGTCTCGACACTTTACCAAATAAAAACAGGCAGTCGAGAATAACGGAAATATACTCGGCGGCTATTATAGTTTCTGTGTGTGTATGTGGCTGCCATAGTCAAAATCGTCTGTCCTGTGTCAGGGTGACAGAGGTGTTAGGCGTTCTTCTATCTTATTAATCCGGGCTACCATCGGCTTTTAATGATTAGTTTCAGTCCAATCTAGCTTTTTGCTAGCCGAGTTTGCAGTGTCTTAAAGTCTGCTCTCACAGTGGTTTGTCTATCTTTATGAATATCACTTTTTTTGTTTCACCATCATTCCAGTCTGTCACTGCTGAATAGCCGTGGTAGCTCAGGGGCCCGGTGCTCGCCTTTAATTTCATAGTAAGCGAGTAACCTGGGTTCTATCCCCGGTGCCAGCACCTCTAAAATTGTTCTACAATTTTAAGTGCTGAATTTACCACGTGCTTAGCGGTGAAGGAAAACATCGTGAGGAAACCTGCGTGTCCGAGGAATAGAAATATTTTGAGGACATGTGAAGTCCGCCAACCCGCATTGGAGCAGCGTGGCGGATTCTTCCTAGCTCCAGAACCCACTGAGAAATGAGAGGAGGCCTGTGCTCAGCAGTGAGACATCTATAGGCTGAAACTTTACTTTTTGTTTTTACTGCTGAACACTTCCCCATAGATTGCCACAAAAGTTTGTAGCTCTCATTTTGGGGGGATTTTGCCATGGTTGCCACGCCTGGCAGTGGATTGGCAACCGCAGTTTATTTATTGATGTTGCAAAAAGATGCTGCTACTCATCTCATCGTTTTCATTTTCCCTCTGTGGACTTTTACGACACCCACGGTAAGAGATGGGGTGGTAGATTCTCTTAAGCCGCTATCAAATGATGTTTTAAACTAAATTTTACCTTCCAAAATATACGTAAATAAACTCATATTTAACTAAGCGATTAGTCGTATCTATAATTTATTAAATTGACTGGTACAAGCGATCTTGACCTTTATCGTTGTTTGACCGCATCGGAATCTTATAGAATGTCGATTGCATCAACACATAATTCTATCCGTGTACCAAGTTATTTCAGAGAAATTATTATTTCTAATATGCTGTTTATTCAATTTGCTGCCTTCTGGCGCCCGCGTGATCTACTCGTAGTAATCAAAGTACCAGATTTCTGCGCATTTTTTTGTGATTGTCCCCGTGTATATGACACTGCGTCCTAGCTCGTAGACTACCTGCGATTTTATCGCATGTCCATCAGCATATCGCGGTCATGTAAGACCGTGCTCTGTGGTGCAGTAAAATATCTTAAGGAAACCTGCATGTCTGAGAAATAAGAAATATTCTGCCAACACGTATAGTAACTTCGATATGGACCCTTCCCGGTTGCAAACCCTGCTCTGAATGATAGGAGGTCCCTGTTTAGTAGTGGAACATTTATAAGATTAGTTTACTTCCGCGTGGTGGCGGCTTAAGAGATTCTACGACCCCAACTCGTCCCGTGGGTGAAAGTCGACACAGGGAAAATTAAGACCCGTCAGAAGATGGGCAGCGGCATCTTACTGGAACATCTGAATGAGTAACTGCGGTTGCCAATCCAAAATCTCCCAAAAATGAAAGCAATGTCCAGTGTATGTTCAGTAGTGAATCCGTTTTGCTAGCAACTGGTAGAAGTTAGCCGTTAGGTATCCGGCAGAGTAGAATAGCACCTACCTCTTTCCTACCAAAGTATCGTAAGAGACGACTAAGGTCTTGCAAGGACAGCCTTTATTCCTGCAGAATAACACCATAATATGCAATGCTGTCACTGTAATCCCCGCGAGAACGCAATGGGGAGTTTTTTACTCCTACCAAAATGGCTTCGACCGTGACGACTCCTTGAGGCTTATATATATAGTTCTCTGTCTCTCTCTATGAGAGAGGTTAGCAAGAGCTAGGAGATGGCTCGTTGGGAGATTTGCCGTTATGACATGAATGAAATGGTTCATCCGTCAACTGTCTATAATATAAATAATTATTTATATTGATAGCAGATCTCCGTTTTTGTTACAGAATTTGTTAATCACTCGTTATGATTTCAGCTATGCAAAATAAGAAACGTCAATATGATATCCTCATACTTGGTCATCTCTGTGTTACATTAATATTTTATATACTTTAGCGCCAACGTGATTATACATTGAGAATGAGAATTTGCATAAAATTAAGATCGTTTGCCAAATAAAAATTCCTTTCGTGGACACGTCGATAATTATAATACATCCTTGTTTGATTAAAGATCACGTTTTATATTTAGCATCGACACTAGACTTACAAAATTATTAATTAAATACTTTTAAACCTTATACGAAATAAAGTAGTATCTATACAGTGTGAATGTGCTCTCCTTACCAGAAAAGTTACCAGAAAGGTATTTTTGTCGGTATTAATCTCCCTTAATAATATATCAAAATTTATGTTATATACTACATTTTGAAGATTATTTTACCTTCTAGTGACGAAAAATAAGTAAATGGCTTAATGTTAATGTTTTTAATTAAACTTGATTTTACCGATTTTATAGCATTCACTTCTTTTAAACCGACGTTTCTCTTTCTGTGTAGATCGGACCAAAAATTATAATTATAAGCTTAAGGTATCCCCGGGTTGACTATGACACCAGGACATGTGTCGCCTCATTTCTCTCGTGACCATGGGTGCTGTAAAGCGCTCGAAACGTCGGGTTATAAAAGGAAAACGCAATAAAATCCGCAAAATCAACACAAAAATTACAACGTTCAATATTGCTTAAACACCAAGCCGTGTGGCGTTGATGACCGACGTGGTGGTGACGTAAACCTTCTCATCTTATACTGTGGGGTTTTTTATTGGAGAAAGAGACAAGGTGAGAAAATCCTTCACCAAATGCACAAATCTTGACTTTGGCAGAAATTCGAACGCATGACTTGCGGCGTAGGAGTCTGTGCAGGAATCAGTCTAGGTAGGTACCACCCCAGGGCCAGTCATTCTGCCGTGAAGCTGTAGTGTGCATACATTACTGTGTTTCGGTTTGAAGAGCACTGTGAGCTAGCGTAATCACTGGGCATATGAGTCTTAAGAACTTTTGTGTCAGGGTGATGGGCACTGTGTGGTGTCACACAGAAATTTTCTGTGTGACACAGCATTTGTTATGGACAGACGTTGCACTTACCATCAGGTTAACGTTGTGCTCGTTTCATTACTTCATGCGAATAAAAAAAAACAATAAAACCAATATATAATCGCTAAAATAAATCGCTGGGTATCATCCAGTCCAGTCCACAGCCTGTTACTAGGGGAGTACCTCAGGGCTCCATTTTGGGTCCTCTCCTCTTTTTACTTTATTGCTGCGATTTAACTAATGTAATAAAGGACTGCCAGTACCACATGTATGCCGATGACTTACAGTTATATCTTTCCTTCAAACCTCATGATACCACTGAGAGTATAAGTATACTAAACAGAGATTTGGAACGAATTGCACTATGGTCAAAAAATAATTCACTCAATTTAAACCCCGCTAAAACAAAATTCATGATATTAGGTTCAAGATCACAGATTAAAAGTATATCAGAAGCCAAACCTATACTTTTCCTGCAGGAGGAAATCATTGAGCAAGTTGATGAGGCTCGTAACCTCGGTCTCAAAATGGATGGCCTATTGCATTTTGAGAACTATGTCTTGGATATAGCACGTGCCTGTTTCTATAGGTTAAAGATCTTATACAAAATACGGGCTTACCTGAGCCTGAATATGAGAGTAACGCTCTGTGAGTCTTTAATATTGTCCAAATTGAATTACTGCATATCAGTTTATGGTCCTTGTCTTTTGGGAAGGTCTATGAAACTGCTTCAAAGGGTCCAAAACGCATGTGCCCGTTTCTGTTTTAATATTCCTCCTAGAACTCATGTTTCATCGTATCTAAATAAGGGCAAACTACTAAACATGGCATCTAGGCTTAAATTGCAGTTCGCTAGCCTGTTATTTGGAATTATTAAAAGCAAAACTCCGGAATATTTATATAAGAAGCTTAAATGGTCTAGTGAATATAACGTTCATAATACTCGTGGTGCGAAGTTTCTATTAGCTGTCCCAGGACACGTTACTGCTGCGTTTCGAGGTAGTTTTCGTTACTTGGCAACAAAGTGTTGGAACGATTTACCGCCACCGCTTCGAGAAATTCGTACAAAGCCTTATTTTACTGTTCGTTACTAGTCTTATCTTCTAGAGAACAATGACACAAAGTAATTTTTTTAATTCGGTGCCACGTATTAAAGTAAACGTGTCAACTATATAATTGCACAGACTAAAAATCTGGTTATTACGCATGATAAATTGAATAGTGACAGAGATACAGAAACTTTTTTTTTTTCTTTTTATTTTTTGTTATCTGTTTACACTGCATTTGTGTGTA
Organism: Luehdorfia chinensis; assembly: GCA_019845155.1. Taxonomy (NCBI): domain Eukaryota; kingdom Metazoa; phylum Arthropoda; class Insecta; order Lepidoptera; family Papilionidae; genus Luehdorfia; species Luehdorfia chinensis. Next base: position 1,568,168 of record JAHVAK010000696.1, read on the forward strand.
ATATTTAATAACTTTGTTTATATGTAAGTATTTCAGACCTTTTTGTTTTTTTTTTTGTAATTTGCGCATGCATTTTTATTTTTTTTTTTTTTTTATTTTTTTTTTATTCTATTTTATATAATGCATGCGCATGTATGTGTATATGTGTGTGCATGTATGTATGTGTATGTATATGTATGTATGTGTATGTATATGTATATGTGTGTATGTATATGTATATGTGTGTATGTATATGTATATATGTATATATATATGTGTGTGTGTGTGTTTGTGTATCCGTGTACATGTGCGCATATTTATTTCTTTTAAATTAAACTAAGTCAATTAACAATATGTCCGGAAGCTGCTCGTTAAACCTGAGGCATCGACAGAATAACAGCGCTGTGGCAACTCTGCCATAGCATTATGCTGAGTCGACAGCCTTTTCGTTGCTACAACCCAACGTACGTCTGACAATGTAATACGTCGTATTTTTTGTTTACTTATTTTTTGTATGTTGTGTTGTAGTATTGAATAAAAAAATTTTCTTTCTTTTCTTTCTTTCTTTCTAAAGAATAATATTTGTTTGTTCAGAATTTAAAGCATAAAATCTAATACCCGTCAAATTGACGGGTTAAGTAAATCTAGTGTTAATTCTGTTTATAACACTATGTTTAGATTTTTTTTCAATGACTGACAACAGTGACCGTTTTCCGGGAACCGTCTAGGTAGGTACCACCCCAGGGCCAGTTCCCATGAGACTTAAGAACTGATGACTCAAGGTGGCTGGCGCAGTGTGATGCCACTGGTTGTTCCGGGTGACACAGCATTTGTTATGGGCATACGTGGCACCTACCATCAGGTGAACGTTATGCTCGTCTCGTCAATTTATCCAATAAAAAAAATCACTGGCTATTTTGAAAAATTTTTCTTCTTCACTAAGAAGTCCCAACAGACGCACGTTACTTTTACTCTAGATTCTATCTAAATTCATTAGGTATACTGGTATATACAAAATACATTAACCCTCTTTCTTGATATCTATGAAATTACCATAAAATGTATCTTGGACCCAATTTCCCAAATCAGTCATCCACTTCAACCAACGTTGCACAGAGCTGATTATTTCCCATTAGATTTAGCCCTACTTCGATTGTGCCGAAATGAGTCAATTTAATTCGGATAATGGCGTTAAATTCGTGCTGATAGATTCGATACAAAAGCCTCTCAATCGTACAACCGGCTAACCCAAATGCATCAACAAGCAGACGTAATCGGGCCACATAGAATTGCCGATCAACGGTTATTGTGCCGCTGTGGTTCAGTTGAAAATAAATGTAGTTAATTGAAATTTCATTGGATTGTTCATTTGTTATGCTAGTTATATTCGACTTCCGCGTGTGATGCCGCGGCATAAGAGAATCTACCACCCCATCTCATCCGGTGGGTGTCGCAAAACTCGACAGAGGGAAAATTAAAACCAGAAGATGGGCAGCAGCATTTTCCTGGAACATCTGAATAAATAAACTGCGGTTGCCAACCCGCCTGCCAAGCGTGGCAACTATGGCAAAATCCCCCCAAAATGAGAGCTACAAACTTTTGTGGCACTCTATGGGGGAGGCCATGTTCAGCTGTGGACTAATGGTAGGCTGAAATTGTGGTGGTGGCGTGGCCTAGTGGTCAGAGTACCTGACTTCTAAGCCGCGGGTCCTGGGTTCGAATCCCAGCCGGAGCCAACATTTGTGCTCAAACATAAATTGTTGGTTTTCGGGTCTGGTTGTGTTGTTTGTCCCCGTGTTTTCTGACCGCATCCTAGCCTACCTACGATCTTATCGCATCAGCGTTACATCGGGCGCGTCTAGGTTGGGACGAGTGAGTGCCTCTGTGTTTGCGCGTACACTTGTGACACTATAATATCTCCTGCGCAGTTGATGGCTCTCGACAGTAATCGGAAGTTGTCGCCGTGGTCGAAATCGGCTAGGAGAACATCATCATTCTACGAGGAAATGTTTTAGTTATTTCATTCTATTCAAAAAACGTCCCCCTGTTTCCCAAGTGCGTTTCACGGACATCCATATTTTTCACAACTCGGATCGGGAAACGAACAATTTGTGTTTTTACACAAATATTGTCGCCGGTTCACAGATAAGTAGTACTGTAGGATTCCGCTTCAGGAATCCGTCTAGGTAGGTACCAGCCGGACCAGTCATTCTGCCGTGAAACAGTAGTGTGCGAACGTTACTGTGTTTCGGTCTGAAGGGCACTGTGAGCTAGGGTATTCACTGGGCATATGAGACTTAAGAACTCATGTCTCAGGGTGATGGGCACAGTGTGGTGTCACACAGAAATTTTCTAGGTGGCACAGCATTTGTTATGGGCAGACGTTTCACTTTCCATCAGGTGAACGTTAAGTCTAGTGATTATGCAGCATAGAGCAGTGTTATCTGTAACACCTATATTTTATAATATCTAGATGGATGGGACTGGACGGGACGGGTAGGTAGACAATACCTACCCATCCCGTCCAGTCCCGTCCACCAAGGCCCACAAATCTAGTATTCAACACGTTAAAATACTTTAATTTATAGAACTAATAGGATCGGACGTTACTTCGCGGAAATCAATTAAAATCCGCAAGATCCGCATGCAAAATTTAAAATGGTACCTGGTATTTGAAGAGCACCGCTCGCCCTCCCTCAATAGCGCGCACAAGCAAACTAATACTGCCACCGGAAACCGCCATAAATACCCTCCACCACTACAACTCTACCACTAGGCAATGCACACCACTGATGTCGAGAACACGACATGTGTTTCACCTCAAAACGAGGGATTATCAAGTGTCTGTCAATATTTACTTTCTTTTCTTCAGAGCCGTGTGGTGGCGGCTCGTTAAAAGAATACTACCACTCCATCTCATCCAATGGATCTCGTAAAAGGCGAATAAGGAATTAAACTGCTCTGTGCACCCAACAGCGCATGGTGGCGATGGGCTCACCACCTATCACACCAAGTGCATTATATTTTTTTGGTGAAACATGGATTGTAGCAATCATGTCTTTGCAGTGAGTGCCCAGTCTCTGACTACCCCTTATGGGATAAAGTCGTGATCTTATGTATGTATGATGAATGAAGAACATACATACGTATGTATGTTCTTCATACGGAAATTTAGTCTTATTACATACTAGCTGTGCCCCGGTTTCAACCGCAGTTTAAATTAAAAGAAATCGCTATAAGCGTGATGTTATATAGCTATAGCCTTCCTCGATAAATGAACTATCCAACGCTAAAAGAATTTTTCAATTCGAACCAGTAGTTCCTGAGATTAGCGCGTTCTACCAAACTAAGTTTTCAGCTTTATAATAGACATAGACATAGACTTTATTCGACGTACACAATACAGAATCACACCGAGAATGCAAATAAAAAAAATATACAATACAATAAAAAAAAATAAAGAAACAAGATCTGTAAAACACTCGAAACAAAAGTGACGCTGTATTGTGAAGTCGAAATGGACTCCACTCAGCAAAGAATGCTACGGAAAGACCGCAGCGCTGGTTTTCAGTGGAGCCACTACCTAAGTTAAGAGACAACGCACGTACGTATAGTACGTATAGTAAAGATAAGGTATGTTGTTCCGTGAGTGGTTCTTTTTTTTAATCCAGAACATTAGCTTACTACGAAATTTATCGCGCGGGCCTCGCCCCTGAGTTACCATGAATTGCATGCATTTAATGAAAACGATCAAAGAGAAAGCCGACCGCAGATCCTTAACGCATCTTAGCACAACTAACTACAATTGCGGCAATTGTTCCCTTCCGTCCGCGTGACATTTATGGATCGCCATCATAATTGCTTAATTATAGTGACCTTTACACCCTTTTGATTTCAAGTATGACGTATAACATATGTTTCACGTATTAACCGTTTAATGTTTATACGCGTGGCTCAGTGATCAGAGTCACCTACGAGAGGGATAGGAAGGAAGGATAGAGGGCTTGAAACTATGAGGCGTACAAGAAAAATCCTAAAGCGAGAAATCTTGGGTTTCTTTTATTGGATAGAGTGGCGAAACGAGAGCAAAACGTTCACCCTGATGTAAAGTGCAACGTCTGCCCATAACAAATGCTATGTCACCCAGAACATTTCTGTGTGACACTACACTGCGCCCGTTACCCTGAGACATTAGTTCTAAGGTCTCATATGCCCAGTGATTACGCTAGCTCACAGTGCCCTTCAAACCGAAACACAGTAATGTTAGCACACTACTGCTTCGCGGCGGAATAACTGGCCCTGGGGTGGTACCTACCGAGACGGATGCCTGTATAGGAATCCCACCAAAATAGAAATAAAACATTGTCATCATAACGTATATATTTTCATCATTCGAGTTCTTTATCGAAGTGAGTACACCATTGGTATACTCACAACATATCCACTATGTAATAATTACAAAAAATCATGCAAGATCATAAATCAAAGTTTACGTCAGACTTACAAATTGGTATGCGTTCATTTTGCAATCCTAAGCGCCGATGAAAACCGATTTCCCAAAGTTACCCTTGATCGACGGACGGAAAGGTCGTGTATGTCGCAAATTGTAATTACATAAACTAAAATTTTCGATACCAATCGTGTAGATTATTGTTTATTATATTACGATAGGTGTCCGGCAGAGTAGAATAGCGCGTACCTCTTTCCTACCGAGGTGTCTAAAGTGGCGACTAAGGTATTGTACAGACAGCATTTTTTTGTGTAGAATTACACCATGTCGCTATACTGCTCGTGGGAACGCAATGGGGAGTAAGATTTTTTTTTATTCGTACCAAATGTTGGCGACGTGTTTCGCCACCAGTCACGTCTCGTTTCCCATGGGGGCGAAAAGTGGGCAACGTGTGCGGCCTCTGCCTACCCCTCATGGGAAAAAGGCGTGTCTGTATGTATGTACGAATGTATTACGAAATGTCCAGAGATCGTGACACGGCAGCGAATTGTAGTCAAACTGTCGGCGAATTGACGGTTTGTATTTTGATCGATTGTACGGACCCCGGACCGTCGGACGAGACGAGCAAAACCTTCACCTGATGGTATGTGAAAAGTTATTATATAGAAATATACCCTGAATATTTCTGTGTGGCACAACACTGCGCCCGTCCCCCTGAGACATCAATTGTTGAGTCTTAAATGCCCAGTGATTTTTTAATTTTTTATTTGATGTAAGTGACGTAACGAGCAAAACGTTCACCTGGTGGTAAGTGGAACGTCTGCCCGTAACAAATGCTGTGTCACCCAGAACAGTGTGCCACCAATGCGCCCGTCACCCTGAGACATCGGTTCTTAAGTCTCATATGTCCAGTGATTACGATAGCTCTCAGTGCCCTTCAAACCGAAACACAATAATGTTTGCACACTACTGCTTCACGGCAGAATAACTGGCCCTGGGGTGGTACCTACCCAGACTGAACACTACTACTACTATAACACTAGCTTTTAGTGCCGTTTAGACCGTAACAGTAATGTTTGCACACTACTGATTCACGGCAGAATAACTGACGTACCTAAGCGGATTCCTGCACAGGAATCATACCACCGGTTCTTTCTTTCTATCAAAATGGCATGTTTCGTTGAAGTCGAAGAACATTAATCAAAGTACTTAAATCATTAGCGTCTTGTATTCGTTGATTACTGGTTGATGGTCACTTTAAGGCAGTTAATTGTAATTTAATTTCTTAAACGATCATCTAATATGCAATTAGAAACGATAGAATTTCCATACCAGGCAATTAGCTCGTCCTTAATTAGGTTTACAATAATTATATAAAAAAAAATAGAAAGTTTTATCAGTTCACTTATTATTATTAAGTTGTGATGATGGATGGTCTCCTAGCAGATTTCGACCACGGCGACAACTGCCGACTACTGTCGAGAGCCGTCAACTGCGCAGGAGATATTATAGTGCCACAAGTGTACGCGCAAACATAGAGGCACTCACTCGTCCCAAACCTACAGGCGCCCGATGTAATGCTGTTGCGATAAGATCGGAGGTAGGCTAGGATGCAGTGACAGAAACACGGGGACAATCACAACACAACCAGACCCGAAAACCAACAATTTGTGTTTTAGACTAAATGTTGGCTCTGGCTGGGATTCGAACCCAGGATCCGCGGCTTAGAAGTCAGGTACTCTGACCACTAGGCCACGCGGTCGTCCACGGTCGTTCAGTTATTATTGTAACTACGAACGGGAGGAGTGGTCAGAGCACTTGACCTCTACGTCGCGAGTTCTGGGTACGAAGCTCGGAAGCAGCTAACATTTGTAAAAAATGTATCACATATGGAGTTTACTGTTTCGTTGGTCTCGCTGGTTAGTTTAGGAGACTTTTTAGTTTAGGAATCATCTGTGTTTCGAGTGAGTACCTGTGTTTGCGCGTACACTTGTGGCACTATAATATCTCCTGCGTAGTTGACATTTTCAGATAGTATTTATGGTGGCCGTGGTCGAAAATTGGCCAACACGTCACCATTACATCATTATTCGAGGTAGGCTGATGTGGTGATGATATATAATGATTAACTTATAGCATAAGCAGATACCCAAGAGGTCGCTACTAAGACCCACATGCAACATACTCGTAAATTATTTGCAATATATGTATTACTCTGTCCTTCAGAGGTGCCTTTCTTTGTGCAGAATAACACCATATATGCAATGCTGTCACTATATTGCTTGTAGAAACGAAATGGGGAGTAAAATTTTTGTTCACATATCAAAATAACGTGGTTCGCCACCCGTCACGTCTCGTTTCCCGCGGGGCCGAAATGTGGGATACGGGTATATGTATCTGCCTACCCTTTATATGGGAAAAGGCCGTGTCTATGTACGTATATATAGGACCAGATGTTCCCAAACTTTTTCTGCAATGCAACACTTCACGGACCTGGATCTTTTTAAAGAACAGTTAGCTACGAGTATCACCACTACGGGTAGAAGCATCTCCATGGGACATCTAAATAAAAAACTATGGCCAAAACCCTCTTACAATTGGAGCTACCAATTTTTGTGGCAATCTATGGGGGAGGCTGGGATCTGAATCTATGGAGTTCAGCAGTGGACTAATGATAGGTTGAAATGTTGATGATGATGACATTGACTAGAAGATTTTTGCATACATACATACAATCACGCCTTTTTCCCATATAAGAGGTAGGCAGAGGCCACACTTGTAGCTCATTATTCGCACCCGTGGGAAACGAGACGTGACTGGTGGTGAACCACGTCGCCGCCATTTGGTTAGGAGTCAAAAAAACTACAAAAATCTTACTCCTCATAGCGTTCCCGCGAGCACAGTAGTAACAGTATTGCATACTAAGGTGTTATTCTGCGCGAATAAAGACTGTCTGTACAGTAACTTAGTCGCCTCTTACGACACCTCGGTGGGAAAGAGGTAGATGCTATTCTACTCTAAGATTTTTAAATTTAATAAATCTACTTTTACGGATTTCATCGCGGATTTTATACATTTAAATTAAACGCCATGGAATCCGTAAAAGTAGTTTTATTAAATGTGTAATATTCGCGTAAATATAAGAAATCATTAAAATTTTAAATATTTTACCAGTATTATTTACTTTCCATAATATCGCGGAAAACCTATTCAGATTCCTGATGACACGTGTTCCTCGGAACATAGTTTGGGAATCCCTGCATTAGACTGAAAAATATACCACAACAAATAGAAGATTCAATGGGCTGTTTACGCAAATATTCTTAAAGCAGTTTTCGCATATTATTTATGGTAATCTTATTTATTTTAGATGAAACCACTTATCAATGACAACTTAAGGAGATACTCCGACGGTGACTCAATTTATTATCGATGCCATTTGTAACAGACGCGACCTCGAATACTAAAGATATCTAATTTAATATACCACGGAATGAAAAACAACAAAAAGTGTTCCAACTTACTAAACTAGAGCGAACCGAGTTTTTCTAAAGTATTCGACTATAAATCTCAATGTCGTAGAGTCAATATCACTTGATAATGCCTCGTTTTGAGGTGAAACACTTGCGTGGTCTCGACTTCAATGGTGTGTATTGCCTAGTGGTAGTGTTGTAGTGGTGGAGGGTATCTGGTGGCGGTAATGGTTTGCTTGTGCACGATGTTGAGGGAAGGCGTACGGTGCTCTTCAAAACAAAACAAGGATGATTTGCGAGGCTATTGAAATTAAAAAACATCCTAATTTCAATAGGGAAGACATACCATACCATAGTTTAAATAATCTTGATTGCCATCTCCTACTTCGTAAATTTAATTTTCGTGTTCCATGTAGATATCCTAGAAAATTTGTAACTCCTCTTTCACCACCCCTTCGTAGAACTGCACTGGGATTTAATTCCCCTCTCCCCAGACTTTGTAGATTTTAAATACTTATAACAACATATTAGATATACACCACGATTCGTTTAACGTTTTTCGGCCAAAAATTCACCAAAACATTCACATGGCCGTGTAATATTGTTATTATTAATTAATTTTGAAGTTGTTAGGTGATTTTTTTTTACTATAATGTTAGTATGGGAGCTATGAACACTAAGCATGCGGTGTTTACCTATTAATAAATGTGCACTTAGTTTTTATTCAGTGTATAAAATTTAATATATGTATAGGTGTAACATTTGTTGGTAATCCAAATAAATAAATAAAAAAAAAGACGGTTGGGTCCTACCACAGGCGTGGAATCCTATTATTAATAAAATTAAATCAAAAATCTAGCTTATCACTGCATGGCTGCAAGACACAGAAGGGTCTTCGTGTGTAGATCGGTCTAAAAACAATAATTAAAAGCTGAAAGTACCCCGGGTTAACTATGACATCAGGACATCTGTCACCTCAGTCCACCCGTGACTATGGGTGCTGTAAAGCCCCCGAAACGTCGGGTTATATATACACGATAAAATCCGTAAAAATGGTGTCAACACTATTGAATCTAAAGTTATTAGTGATGGAAAAAACTGTATCATGATCTGATCGAAGTCGTTTTAAGGAAAGCCTAAAAAGTACACAAATGAAAGTACAAGGGAAAGATGTGTGCCAGAATCGTAGAAGTGGAAAGACCTTGTCTCTGCCTACCTCAATGGGAAAGAGGCGTGACGTATGCATGTAGTGATGGAAAAATTATTTCAATATATTTTATTAAAAATGGTGTCGGAAACCTATAATTTCTAGAACCAATCAAATCCAACTTACATCATAACAATCCTATGAACTATCACTAGATGATAACACGCCCAGCTTGAGGTCAACACGCATATAAAATTTAATTATCGATCGATAAAAGAATCAATAACACATTTAATTAGAACAGATATCGTTAGCAATAATCACAAATAATTGTTTAATAATACCAATGGATTTTGCAGTAACGATGCTCATTAGCTTGATTAATCATGACTTTTAACTGCCGGGACTACTTTGTTTCGGTACGAAGCCTTGTGAATAGTGTTGTCCAGTCCAGTTAGTAAAATGTGGGTACGAAACAATCAGGATTCGGGCGGTGCTCTTCAAAAAACTAGGTAATATACACCATTTTTATATTTTGCATGCGGATCTTAGCAAAGTAACTTACTTTCCTTCATTACAATGGATTTCCGCAAAGTAACGCCTGATTCTATTAACTATAGTGAAACATTGTAAAAAAAAAAGGTGAGTTTGGCGACCCGATCAAGATTCAATCTGGACGTGCCCACCGTGGCCACCTAGTTTACTCGTTCGCAAACTTTGTTTTACTTCTTCATTTACACCATACAGTGTGACGGAAGTTTTTTATTGAATACAGGGGACGAAACGGGCTAAACATTCACCTGATAGTAAGTGCAATTTCTGCCCATAACAAATGCAGTTTCACCCAGAACATTAAGAAGTGGCACCGCACTGAGCTGCACTCCCTAAGACATCAGTTCTCAAATCTCATATTATATATACGCCCGGTGATTAATCTAGCTCTCGGTGCCCTTCAGACCGAAACACAGTAATGTTTGCACACTACTGCTTCACGGCAGAACAACTGGCCCTGGGGTGGTACCTACCTAGACGGATTCCTGCATAGGAATCCTACCAACAGTAGGTATATGTATCAGTCGCAACTATCAAACAGACAAACATCTAATAAAACTTTCTAACGACCATATTATGCTCAGACAGACATCCGATATCCCTTGACATCGCATCTTCAGTAGCAGCAATTACGATTCGAACATCGTGAGAATTAATCCGTGCATTTTTTATACATAAATAAGTTTTTTTAATTGATATTTTTTTTTATTTTAATTTTTTACTGGTGGTAGGATTCCTGTGCACGAATCCGTCTAGGTAGGTACCACCCCTGGGCCAGTTATTCTGCCGTGAAGCAGTAGTGTGTAAACATTACTGTGTTTCGGTTTGAAGGGCACTGTGAGCTAGCGTAATCACTGGGCATTTGAGACTTAAGAACCGATGTCTCAGGGTGACGGACGCAGTGTTGTGTCACACGGAAATGTTCTGGGTGACAATAGCATTTGTTATGGGTAGACGTTGAACTTTACATCAGAAGAACGATTTGCCCGTTTCGTCTCTCCATCCAATTAAAAAAGAAAACAATTTCATAATTAATACAAAATGCAATATCCAGATTGGAATGAACTTATAAAGAAGGTTGTTATATATTTGTGATTAAGAAATAACTTGAATTGAGACATAAACCCACATAGCGTTCGGAGTGCGTTGTACGTGAGCAAGTGGGATAACACCGACATCACGTAGAAACAAGTTACACACGTAAATGAGGCCATACGTACACTCGCCTTGTGACAAAATTACATAATATGACAAAAAGCGTCGGTAACTTGGCGACTGTCACATTTGAATTATATGAACGGCCTTACGACCGCGTGGCCTAGTTGTTACAATACCGGACTTCTACGACGCGGGTCCTGGATAAATTTGTGGAAAAACACAAATTCTTGGTTTTCGGGTATGCTTATTATCATTATACACGTCTATGACACTGCATTCCGATCTATCGCGTGAGCGTTACATCACTCAATTTTACTCTATTGAGGAGGCCTGTGTGTAGATAGACACATACAACAAAAGCGGTTACTAGCACAGTATGTTACAAGTTTTCACTGGTGGTAGGATTCTTACGCAGGAATATGTCTAGGTAGGTACCACCGCAGGGACAGTTATTCTGTCATGACGCAGTAGTGTGCAAACATTACTGTTTCTGTTTGAAGGGCACTGAGAGCTAGCGTAATCACTGGGCATATGAGACTTAAGAACTCAGGGTGATGGACACAGTGTGGTATCACACAGAAATGTTTTGGGTGTCACAGCATTTGCTATGGGCAGACGCTGCACTTAGCATCAAGTGTTTTGCTCGTTTCATCACTTTATCCAAAAAAAAAACCATATCAGCAACATAAGTAGTGTGCAAACATTTCTGTGTGTGTGTTCAGTCTAGTAGATACTAGACAGAATAAGTGTTACTGGGGAAAGAAGAAGAAAAATCATTTATCGGCACACCATAAAACAACAACACTTAGACAAGATATAAACAGATACTATCAAAAGAAAATATAAAGATAAAAATAAAATAAATTAAACAGAAAAAAATAAAGCACCAGAAAAGAAACAAAAAAAAGGCGTAAAAAAGAGATATGCAATGGGCGTGTCTCAGGACTGAACCGATAGGTCGCCAGATCAGCTAAATGTCACACTGTAAAATCTGACACTGATTTTCATCTGGAACTTAAGTGCCCCACGGTTGTCACGTTCAGCTAGAGCTACCACCATTGGTAGGGTTCCTATGCAGAAGTCAGTCTAGGTAATTCTCCCAGCCTCAAAATTCCTACGGTGCAAACACTGGTGGTAGGATTCCTATGCAGGAATCCGTCTGGCTAGGTACCACCCCAGTGTCAGTTATTCTGCCGTGAAGCAGTGGTGTGCAAAGATTACTGTGTTTCGGTTTGAAGGGCACTGAGAGCTAGCGCAATCACTGAGCATATGAGACTTAAGAACTGATGTCTCTGGGTGACGAGCGCAGTGTGGTGTCACACAGAAATGTATTGATGACACAGCATTTGTTATGGGTAGACGTTGAACTTACCATCATGTTAACGTTTTGCTCGTTTCATCATTACTTAAATAAAAAAAGCAACTGTGATGGACTAGAGTGGTGCGACCAGGCATTAAAGGCATTCTTTCTTTTTTCTCTTTCTTTCTTTCTAGCGCAGTTATTTTAGGGTTTGAATGGTCAGTAACATAAACCAACGTACAGTCAGCCATCAACTCGGTGATATCTTTGTTGGCTTCTATTGCCAAGCCTTTCCGGTCTTCCGAAGCCATGTGAAGCATTATGTCGGATATAGATGGAGGGCGGATTTTCGTTAAGCTGTACCAAGGTACGCTCAATTTGAAACTTCGTCCTTGACTAATTTTCAATACTTTACTAACGAAGGCCTTTACTAAGGAATACTCGCCATAATATCAGCTATCTGTCAGTGAAAGTCCCGTCGAAGCGGTCCAGCCGTTTCGGAGATAAGCCGGAACAACAAGAAACAAAAATTTTAAAAATCGATTTTGTCTTAGAAGTACCGTATATACATTCATAAGCATTGAGTAATAAGCTGTTATTTTGTTATAACAAACATAAACTTCAATTTTATTTATATGTATAGATTAGAGATTATCCCGTTTAAAATATCAATTGCCGCATGTATGAAAGATCATCAATTGAGAACGGCACGACCGATTTCGCAGATTCTTTTTGGGTGGGTGTGTGCGTTTTATTTTAATAAAGTCACGGGCTCTAGCTCGTTGTACTGATGAATTTTAATAAAACTAAGTTTATGGCTTTAATCGCGTTTGATTTTAATTATTTATAGCAACAGTACTTTACGGCACAAATGGTCCTCCCATTACCATGGGTGCTGTAAAGCGCTCGAAACGTGTAAGTGGTGGAAATGGCAGCGATGTATCCGGTTCTGCGTTCGCCTCTCTTCCAGCCGAGCGTGGAGATTATGGCTATTTCCCCCAACTTGGGTAGGCCAATGTCCAGCGGTTGACTTCTTAAAATCTATTGTATTATACTGACAATCGGCTTATCGGCTCGGTTGGCGCAGTGGTTAAGCCTTTGGCTTCTGCGCCGCGGGTCGCGGGTTCGTTTCCCGCACGGGACAAATATTTGTATGGCCTACAAATAGTTGTTCCAGGGTCTGGGTGTTTGTGCATGTGGAATTTATGTATGTAAAACGCACCCACGACACAGGATAAATCCTACTGTGGGGCATCGTTTTTTTAAACAAATAAAAAAAAATGTAAATCACAGAATTCCTTTGGGCTCCGTGTAATAGTCCGCCCATAGTATTCCTTACATTAAAGTACTAACAATTAACGACCGCGTGGCCTAGCGGTTAGAGTACCTGACCTCTTCTTCTCTCTGCCGGTCCAGGGTTCGAATCACAGCCGGAGCCAACGTTTGTGCAAAAACACTTTTTGTTGGTTTTCGGGTCTGGTTGTATTGGGCATGTGAAATTTGTCTGTGAAACGCATTTACGATACGGGAGAAATTCTACTGTGCGGCTTCGATTTTTTCAAAATAAAAGAAAAGAAAGAGAAAGATAGATAGATAGATAGAGAAGAATATAAATACGTCAGAGAGGTCAAAATCGTCCAGATAGGGAGTGGCAGCAGCATTATTAATAAATGTTCTATAGCGGTTGTATAGTAGCGCAATGCTTTGTCTTCTTCTTTCTTATGTAAAATTTCTGATGACGGAAAGAGAGAAATCAGTGTGTAAGTATTCACCCGCTATACAACGTTTATTAGTAAGGTACAACAACGTATTAATAAACAACATGTGGTAGCGGCTTCAGACAATCTACCACCCCATCCCTTCCCGTGGGCGTTGTAAAAGTCGACAGAGGGAAATTAAATACCAGGAGTGGGCAGCAGCATCTTCCTGGAACATCTGAATAAATAAACTGCGGTTGCCAACCCGCCTGCCAAGCGTGGCAACTATGGCAAAATCCCCCCAAAATTAGTGCTACAAACTTTTGTGGCAATCTATGGGGGAGACCTATGTTCAGCAGTGGACTGGTGAAGTTGGTGAAGTTTTTTTGTAAAGAATATTTTTTTAAGTAATAACTTCCAGTAGTTTCCTTTAGCCCAGAACTATTTTTGATCGTTTCCTTAGATAATTCTAGAAAGGTTAGATGTTAAAAGATTGAAAAGGAACATTTCAGCGCGCAACTCGAGTGGGACGTTCATGACGCTCGAATCAAAAGGTCTTAAAGGCCAGTATAAAAGCCAGGCAAATCTGACACATATACGTCTTTTGATAGGGAGGCCTTACGCCGCTCCTCGCGGGCTATTTGGGTCGCGCTGAATAAACATGAAGCTAACTAGAGCGCACTAGTTACATTGTTTAGTTAACGCGTGCGTACGAGTACTGCACTTAGGCATGCATACATGACCGTCAATGTAAATCGATATGCTCTATGAGTGTTAGATAGACTACCAGATAGTGTGGCCTACTTTTAATTGGGACAAATTGGATGTTACAAATCGATAATAGTGTCGGGCCTTTCCACATCTCATTTCAGGGTACAAGCTTTTAGAAGAACCTATTTGGTTTGATCAGGGATTCGAACTCGGGACTCAAGGTTTGGTAACAGATACAACGCCTGCTAGGCTACATGAGTTTTGTAATGGCGATTGACGTTTTATACTCCCTATGTTCACGTCATTGTTATGTAAATTATTGTTTATTTGCAATCTAGTACTGGGCGCAGGCCTATTATATTTTCAAACCGGTACGGATCTAACTACTATGCATTTCTAAAAGCGCATTTAAAAAACATGATAGCGGGAATGGAACAATAGGATTTTTTGTATCATGAGTGCAGGCGTGTTTACAGACAAATTATACGTATTGGTCCCGTGCGAGACCCGAACCCACGTTTGAATAAAGGCTGTTAGATTTACGAGATAAAATGCAACGTTTTCCAATATTTTAATTAACATATTTATGGCGGATGATATTGCCAAGGAAAAGGGTAGGGTAGCTACCCCATCCGCCAGATCGGATGGTCTGATCTGGGGAGGACGTCTCCTCCAACCAGTAATCTTAAGATGTTGTATGTATAGTTCGCATCTCAGAAACTTTCATACCGCGATTATGGAATGTATGAGATATCTCTTGAGCTTCTCACGTGGCCACATAGATGTCGCTAAATATCCATACAAATGTCAATCGATTTAACGCATAAGCTAGTTCATGTCCGACGCAGAACCGGGTCATGCAACTAGTTCAGTGAATAAGCCTCTATCTAACAGGCCTTACTTTCGATCTACCCTATTGTGTGAAATGGTAACGACGTACGCCAATTAAAGTACAGTCACAACACGTCTTATTAATGTGTAAATACAGTCTAGATTTAATAATTGTAGCGGTAAATATAGCGTTGTATGCTAATTAAGTTATATGCATTGAACGTGATCGTTATGGCACATGTAATAAGAGCTTTCTAGATGGATTTGAATGCAAATTAGATTAGATTAGTTAAGAGGTCAAGAGCGACATTACCATTGTACTTCCTGATCGATTGGAATCGGTTTCGGTCGCCTAGTTTTATATTGGAATTAAAATACTGGTCTGATCGGCTCAGTGGT
Source organism: Luehdorfia chinensis (assembly GCA_019845155.1). Taxonomy (NCBI): domain Eukaryota; kingdom Metazoa; phylum Arthropoda; class Insecta; order Lepidoptera; family Papilionidae; genus Luehdorfia; species Luehdorfia chinensis. The sequence continues at coordinate 1,583,865 of JAHVAK010000696.1, forward strand.
TACAATCAAATAAGTATGTGCGCTACAACACTGTTCTCATCACCCTGAGATATCAGTTCTTTAGTCTCGTCTGCCCAGTAATTACCTGATGGCGCCCTTTAGGAAACACAGTAATGTGTGTGCACTGCTTGACGGAATTGAATTAAAGTAAAAAAAAAACAACGAAAGTTCGTAAATGATAAATTATAGTTAATAGGAATCAGGCGTTACTTTGCGTAATGCGTCGTGTAGGTTTTCCTGTCCCTAACGCTTTATTTATGCTTTTTTCAATTGTTCGCCGCAAATTTTCCATTTTTTATGTGAATGTGCAGATTCCCTTCTAGTAGGGGAGGGTAGTTTTTTCTAGAGGGAAGAACTACAACATAAGGGTTTTTTTCTAAAACATATAAGTAGAACAATTTAAAAACCTTAGAATACATTGTTTAAAGAATTTCTTAAAGATTTGATCAGACGTGGACATCAGGTTGACTCTAATATTTTTCATTTCCCGGTCATAAAGAATGTATTGATTTTAAGTACATATATATGAACCGTGTGCTAGCGGCTTCAGAGAATCTACCACCCCATCTCATCCCGTGGGTGTCGTAAAAGTCGACAGAGGTAAATTAAATACCACGAGTGGGCAGCAGCATCTTCCTGGAACATCTGAATAAATAAACTGCCGTTGCCAACCCGCCTGCCAAGCGTCGCAATTATGGAAAAATCGCCCTCAAAATGAGAGCTACAAACTTTTGTGGCAATCTATGGGAGAGACCTATGTTCAGCAGTGGACTGGTGATAGGCTGAAATGATGACATGTGCATGTGGATATGCGTATAATGTTTATCATTTTATTATCTATAAGTGCAATCTGTTTAGTTCATTTTTTGTCATCTTTTTTGTACGGCCATTGATTTTTTTCTACTATCCCAAAGTTTGGGATACCTATGCAGAAATCCGTGTAGATCCTTTTTAGATCAGATTTCTCTAGGCCGAGTGGGCCTGCGCCTAGGGCGGAAAAACTTTTTTTAAATCGTTATTAATTGTTACTCGGATCAGTATTTAAAGACACTGATTGGTATAATTTTATCATAAAGGAAACAAAATTATATGCCAAGATACGCATGCAAAATATAAAATGGTGTACATTACTCAGTTTTTAAGTAGCAGTGAGCTAGTGTAATCACTGGGCATATGATACTGAAGAACAGATGTCTCAGAGTGACGGTCGCAGTGTGGTGTCACACGGAAATGTTCTGGGTGACAGCATTTGTTATGGCCAGACGTTGCACTAACCAACAGGTGAACGTTTACTAGTCCCGTCACTCCATTTAATAAAAAAAAAGCTAGTGCAGATCAATACAAGATCGATACCGGTTCCAGACATTTGCCAATCGAGTAGACAACGTCTCGCCCAGACAGAGCTCGTTGCGCAACCCACCGCATTCTACTTTCTATCCCTAATTACGGCAGAAAAAAGGAAATCTGACGTTTACGATTCTGTCGACATTAGGCCAACTTCGCTCACCGACAACTCGTTTATGTTCTCCTAGTAGGTATGCTACAGCGAAATCTAGCGCGCTTTACACGTGAACGTTTTTTTATTTATTTGATAAAAATGACGGAACGAGCAAAACGTTCACTTGATGGTAAGTGCAACGTCTGCCCATAACAAATGCTGTGTCACCCAGAACAGTTTGACACCACAATGCGCCCGTCACCCTGAGACATAAGTTCTTAAGTCTCATATGCCCAGTGATTACGCTAGCTCTCAGTGCCCTTCAAACCGAAACAGTATTGTAGTGTGTGTATAATGTATAATATATATAATAATAATGCAGCGTAGTGTGCAAACTACTGCTTCACGGCAGAATAACTGTCCCTGGGGTGGTAACTACCTAGACGGATTCCTGCATATATATATCAATGAATTAATAATTCATACTAATATTATGAATGCGAAAGTAACTCCTTCTCTTCCTGTTTGTTAACTTTTCGCCCGTTGAACCGATCTTGATGAAATCCTGACGAAATTGGGCAGAGATAGATAGATAGAGAGAGCTTGCATTCTGGAGACCGACATAGGCATAGCATAGAAAGAATTCGTTTATTTTAATTTTATTAAACTAATATATTAGTACTTTTTCTTTTCTTTAAAAAAAAATGTAGCCCCACAGTAGGATTTCTCCTGTATTGTTGGTGAATTTTACAAACATAAATTATGTGAAATTTATGTTTGCACAAGACAACCAGACCCGAAAACCAAGTGTGTTTTCGCACAAATGTCGGCTACGGCTGGGATTCGAACCCAGGACCGGCGGCGTAGAAATCGGGTACTTCGACCACTAGACCACGCGGTGGTCTGAGTTGTACGCCCTCTACTTCTTTGGCGCGATGTAGAAAAATGTCAAGGTCGAAGTAGAGTGCAGCGTTTCCGTGTAACGTTTCTGTTATGCTTAATTGATATTTATCGATTAATTAATAGTTATTTATATACCACGTGCTCGGCGGTGAAGGAAAACATCGTGAGGAAACCTGCATGTCTGAGGAATAAAAAATATTTCGAAGACGTGAAGTCCGCCAACCCGCATTGGAGCAGCGTGGCGGATTCTTCCTAGCTCCAAAACCCTCTCAGAAATGAGAGGAGGCCTGTGCTCAGTAGTGGGACATTTATAGGCTGAAACTTTACTTTTTTTTTATATACTGAGCAGTTATTTTACAGAAGACAGTTCATTTTTGTTATCATGTAAAATTATTTTAATTTTGATCAAACTTGTCTATACAAATAAATAAAATTGAAGTAATGGCAAAATAACAGCTTTTTACGCAACTATACATATTTTTATGAAAGTATATACAGTACTTATAAGACGAAACAATATTTAAAAATTTTATCCGTCCGTCTATTTGTTCCCGCTAATCTCCGATTTTAACGGGACTTTCACTGACTGATAGCTGATATAATAGCGGGTAACTCAGGCTACTTTAACTTTAGAAAAAAAATAAGGGTCCCGCGCAGAAACATTAAAATCCCAAAATCCGATTTAAATAGGAAAGTGTGTATGTTTATCATCGATCGGGGTCGGCTAGTGTAGCGACATCTACGTAGCCACATGAGAAGCTGAAGAAATATTTCATACATTCCATAATCGCGCTGTGAAAGTTTTCCGACATGCGAACTGTACAACATCTAATTATTACTACCCGTAGTTGGTGGAGACGTCCTCCCCAGATCAGACCATTCGATCTGGCGGGTAGCTAGCCCATTTCCTTGGCAATATCATCCGCCAAACTAGTATTGTGTCACTTCTGTAACGCGCATTGAGCTCCACGCACATTCTTTTACATACATACATACATAAGATCACGACTGTATCCCATAAGGGGTAGTACAGAGACTGGGCACTCACTGCAAAAACAGATGACTGCCACAATCCACGTTTCACCAAAACAATATAATGCACTTGGTGTGATAGGTGGTGAGCCCATCGCCACCATGCGCTGTTGGGTGCACAGAGTTTAATTCCTTACTCGCCTTTTACGAGATCCATTGGATGAGATGAGAACATTCTTTTATTACCACAGAACTATAATTTCGCACCATCCTACATGTTTGTGACGTGATAAATAAAAAGTAATTGCACAAGGTTTATCGACACTACGTTAATGTTTTTAAGCATACGAATGAAGGTCGTCAAGACCAACCTTTCACTATTGTCACAAGCGAGGGGGTAGGACATTTACAAAAGCAACAACTTTTTAATGTTCGCAGGTAGAAGTAGTTATTCGAAGGGATTCCAGTACGTTCACTTTACACAATTACGTATAACATATTTATCAATATCGAGTATAAATTTAGCATTTAAAACTGTTACGTCAGACCGTGCGGCTTAAGAGAATCACCCCCCCCCCCCCCCTTTTCATACCGTGGGTGTCGGAGAAGTCGGTAGAGGGAAAATGAAAACCAAGAGATGGGCGGCAGCATCTTCCTGAAATATCTAAAAAAAATAAACTGGGATTGCCCGCCCCAAGATGGGAGCCACAAGCTTTGGTGGCTATTTTTGAGGAGACCTATATTCAGCAGTGGATTCAGGCTGAAATGATGATGAATAATGACGTAATTCCAGCAGTATCAGGACAGTCTTCAATTAAAGTTTTTATTTAAGCTTATTCTCAAACGAGCGCGACGTGATTCGCCACCAGTCACGTCTCTTATCCGGCGGCGAAAAGTGAGCTACGGATGTGGTCTCCGCCTACACCTTTTACGGGAAAAAGGCGTGATTGTATGAATGATTACAGAAAACCGTGGGGTTCTTGACGTATGATGTTGGTTTTATAGAAATTATTTGAATTTTAAATAATGCCGACGACACTGCCGCCCATCCTTAATCCTCGGATCACGCAGAGGGCGTTAGTGCGTTAACATTAACAATTATCATATTTATATCCTGAAGTCGGTAATTTCAACCGGTCATGCCAAAAAAGAAGGTCGAGGGTTTTCATAGCTTCGTCGGATAAAAGGTGGCCGAGCGCTGAGGGCGCTCAGTCGAAAAAAAGTAAAGTTTCAGCCTATAATTGTCCCACTGCTGAGCATATGCCTCCTCTCATTTCTGAGAGGGTTTTAGAGCTAGGAAGAATCCGCCCCGCTGCTTCAATGCGGGTTGGCGGACTGCAAATGTCTTTGCAATATTTTTTTATTTTTCAGACATGCAGGTTTCCTCACGATGTTTTCCTTCACCGCCGAGCACGTGATTAATCGGCCCTGAATATTGCAATTGACAATTTTAGTGGTGCCCGCATCGGTAATCCAACCCAGGTCACTCGCGTACTATGTAAATTTATAGCGAGCGCCTAGCCCGTGAGCTGCCACGGCTTCTTGGTGCTGACTCGAAATGTGTCCAAGAGGGCCGGACCTCGGCTAGGATATCTAGGTTTTTTGAACAAAGTTTGCTCCGACTGGGATTCGTACCCAATACCTGCGGCGTAGGAATCACATACTCTAACCACTAGTCCACGCGGCAGTCCAGGCCACGGCTATATTATTCTGCTGTCAGCGACGAAGTAATTGGTAACACCAATACCTTTAAGTAATAATTTAGATTTAGGCGAAAATTCCAATACTTTCGTCTTTGCAGCTCGTGACCCCGTGACATTTAGACTGCGGACGCATTGTACATTGCTGAAGGTCGACCGGTACGGCGCTAATGTCAGCTCCCAGCAGACAGGTGCGGGCGAGGCTTGTGCGGGGAAGACATCGACAATAGAGCGCGCATTCTTGACACACATCCTTCATTTAATCAGACGTTCGATGTCATGATGGCCACGACGATTCTTGACCACGACAACCACTTCCGAATACTGACAGAAGTCGTCAAATGCGCAAGGGATACTATCATACACGATGACATAAAATCAGAAGTTGTCGAGGCCATGGGGACATTAACAACAACCAGACCCGAAAACCAATAATTTGTTATGTTACACAAAAGTTGGCACCGGCTGGGATTCGAACTCGGTACCCGCGGCGTAGGAACAAGATCGTCTGACCACTAGGCCAAGCGGTCGTCACGACACAACCTCATAGTTAGACATTCGTGCAAAAGTGAAGAGACCTTCGGATTACACAACAGAAATGGCCTCTCTTTCGGCTAAGATTATATCTAGTGCAGCCAACCTTCAAAGACGAATGCGAATGAAACATATAAAAATATGAAAACACTGTTTCAAAGTTTACGAGAGAATGAAAGTATGACTCATATAAGAATCTTGCCAGGAAATAAAGTGAATGGGTTATAACTTAATGCCCAGATCTAAAAATACTGCTTTGCTGCTATGGCTGTATATGTATATAGAGTACTGGTCCCTTACCACAACTGAATGTTAAATCTTGCAGAAGTATGAAATTATATTAATATAGTGAGAATGAGAAGTTTGTGAAGAATGGCTGGAGTGACTTTGACAAACGAAGTGAGGAACTGCGTGATAAGGGAACGTTGCGGTGTGGTGGATGTAATAACAAAACTAAAGAAAGAGATTCTTAGATGATATAGGAAGAGAAAGTAAAGTTTAGTAGTCATATGAGATTTGTCGATAATATTACATACATACATACATACATAAGATCACGACTGTATCCCATAAGGGGTAGTCAGAGACTGGGCACTCACTGCAAAAACAGATGACTGCCACAATCCACGTTTCACCAAAACAATATAATGCACTTGGTGTGATAGGTGGTGAGCCCATCGCCACCATGCGCTATTAGGTGCACAGTGCAGTTTTATTCCTTACTCGCCTTTTACGAGATCCATTGGATGAGATGGAGTGGTAGAATTCTTTTAACGAGCCGCCACCACACGGCAAGTTACTTTAAACTACTATTTTTATCTAGTAATAATTTAAAGTTTTTAAACAAATCCGTACTTATTGCTGAGTTCGATTCCCGACGCCGGAACCTCTAAAATTGTTCTGTAATTTTGTAATTTATTATAGTGTTTTTCTTGGATATATTGGATATATAGTGACGAAACGAGCAAAACATTCACCTGATGGTAAGTGCAACGTTTACCCACAACATGCCGTGTCACCCAGAACATTTCTGTGTGACGCCACACTGCGCTCGTCACCCTGAGACATCAGTTCTTAAGTCTCATATGCCCAGTGATAACGCTAGCTCTCAGTGCCCTTCACACCGAAACACAGTAATTGCACACTACTGCTTCACGGTAGAATAACTGGCCCTGGGGTGGTAACCTACCTAGACGGATTCCTGCTTAGAAATACAATTTTAATAATTATAGAGTTAATTTTTTAGAGTTAAATCATGAAATACAACAAAGAAACGACCTCATGCAATAAAATGTTGGTCTGCGGCATACTACATACATTTTTATTGTCGTATAATTAATAAGCTATTTTATTAGAAAGTTATATGTCCCGCCAGAAATAGTAGTTATGATTGTTTTGGGCATGTGAAATTTGTTTCTAAAATATCACTCACGATACAGGAGAAAAAGCTAGTTTCAGACATTGTTTATAAGATTACAATTACATTATTTATGGGGCCCTGCATAACTTTATGTGTAGCCAGAAAGTTTCTAAAAAGGCACGACTGGCTGTACATAGACGAGTTCTGGTCCCCACACTTATGTACGGTAGTGAATGTTACGTCTGGCAGAATAAGCATGAAAATAGGATTAATGCTGTTGAATTGAAAAGTTTGAGAAGTATAGCTGGAGTGACTTTGGTGGACAAAGTGAAAAACAGCGTGATAAGGCCAACGTTGCGGTGTGGTAGAAGATGTAGTGACACAGATAGAGAAAGGGATGCTTAGATGGTTTGGACACGAAGAGAGAATGGACAAAAGAAGATTGACGAAACAGATTTATGAGGAGAGTGTGAATGGGCAAGCCGGTAAGGGTCGACGTAGGCGAACTTAATACTATCAGATCGAAGTCGTTTTTAGGAAAGTACAGTTAAAAGTACCCGTAAACGATGAGCTTGTATGAAAACACTAATAAAAAAAGTTGAAAGTTGAAGAAAATTGTTAATAAGCAGAACCATAAAATATCAGACGATGTGCAGAATTTCAGGATTTGAAAACTTTTTATCTTTAAGTGCTCAGGGGCTAGGCGTTCGCTTAAAATTTCATAGTACGCGAGTGACCTGGGTTCGATTCCCGGTGCCGGCACCACTAAAATTGTTAATTGCAATTTTAAGTGCAGATTGACCACGTGCTCGGCGGTGAAGGAAAACATCGTGAGGAAAACTGCATGTCTGAGGAAATAAGAAATATCTCGAAGACATGTGCAGTCCGCCAACCCGCATTGGAGCAGCGTGGCGGATTCTTCCTAGCTCTAAACCCCACTCAGCAATTAGAGGAGGCCTGTGCTCAGCAGTGGCAGGATTTATAGGCTGAAACTTTACTTTATTTTAAGTTAATTGGCCAGCATGACTTAAGACGGATAACCTTTCGCAAAAAAACATAAATCACTCGTTCTCTTAAGGTATCCTAACGAGGAATGTACACCTTAAAATTATTCAAATGTGTCCAACAAATGGCACAAACGCCCTTGACATACGCGAGTTGAATGGCAAAGAAAAAAAAAAGTCATTAGTCATCGACGCGTAGGTTACAACCAGTTGACCTCAAGTATTCCCCACACAGCGGCAATCTCTGAACCACATAGTAGCATAGAATTAATATAAATTCAACTGTTACTGTATAAATATAGAGTTTATTCTCATTACTATCACTTCGCAAGTCGACGGCATCGTGAGAAACGGACATGCAAATCGGTATTGATGGGTAACATCCTCGATAAGTGTTATATAGGTAGAGTTAGATCCATGTTCGCGTTTTGTATTTAATACATTCCAAATAGTAGGAAATCCGTTTCCGTATAAATAAAACCAAACGGGCCTAGAAAAAGTGTTGTAATAAAAATAGCGCGTTTCAAATAACGGTGAGCTATGCGATATGTTGAATATGTAACAGTTTAGTTTTAACAACTGGAGAATAACTTTAAATGTAGAAGCTAAACAACTCGAACCTGTAAGCAATAAAAGTAAAACATTTTATGATTATAGTATGAAAGTATTTTTTTATAGGGGAAGAACATTTAAAGAAAGAAAGAAAGAAACTTGTTTATTCGCAGACTTGTTTAACTACAGCACGATAATTAAGGTCTACAAAAGGTATATAAAGAAAAAAAGAAACTTACTAACCTAAAATAAATAATTAAAACTAATGTGACCAAATGTTAAATCTGTGCTGCAGCATTAGCCCACGAAATGGATCGAACTCAGCTATTGTCGAGATAACCCCACACTGGTTTTCAGTCCGACCCATAACTTATGGGAACTCGGGCGGCTGCGCGTGCGCTTATAGGAATTGAAATCATAAATTACCTAATTTAAACTTCAATAAATAAAATAATAAAATTCATAAATTACGTAAATTAACCTTATAATTACTTATAGTTAATACAATTACATATACACTACGTCACCGTCTTATAAATAATTTACCCCTAACCCTTCAATAAACACGACAATGTAATAAAAATAAAAATCATAAAAAAATTAAAAAGAAAGAAAAAAAAATTACTGCGCCCGACACCCATAAATGCCCAGTAAATACATTAACTCTCAGTGCCGTTTGCGGTAACAAACAAAGTATTATTATCTAAAATGAATATTCCAATAAAATTATAACTACGGACAAACGTGTTCCTTCTACAGCCACGTTTTCAATGACGGTGACACGAAACGGGGTTTGGTAATAAACGTTTATGTCGCTGAAAGCGATAAAATATCCGTCTCGAATGCTCTCATTGCTACTGTAATTGTCAATAAACATGACACTTCGCCGGTTTCACGTCGATTCGTGTTAATTCGCAAACATTTTAAAACAATCGACAAATTCCAAGGGCTGCACGAACAAGAAAGAACAATTTAAACAATGGCTTATGTAAGCCGTACTGAATGCAACAGCCGACCAGAATAAAAGAAAGTAGGGACAACAACAACTATTTGTCTTAGTGGTTTAAGGATAATAGGTTAGAAAAATATTAAATATCCCTTCATGAATTTATGAAGAAGGAGGTGAACAGATATCTAAGAGATATTCAGAGAAAATCAACTTTGTTTAGACGGCATCGCGAGTACGTGTATAGGAAGCCTATGGTTTTTACTTACACTTGCTGCTATCATGTATCGTGACTGCGTTTACATTAATAAAAGTTTGACATAGTTAGACATAAATAAAAAAAATAAAAAATTCTTAACAAGAGATTAATATCATAAAAGTGCAGTATTATCCGAGGGATGGTATTTGTAGGTTTTTCTTATTCGAAGCAGTGACGAAACGAGCAAAACGTTCACCCGATTGTAAGTGCAACGTCTGCCCATCACAAATGCCGTGTCCCCCAGAACAATTCTGTGTGACACCAAACTGCGTCACCCTGAAACATCAGTTCTTAAGTCTCATATGCCGAGTGATTACACTAGCTCTCGGTGCTCGGTGGTTCAAACCGAAACAATAATGTTTGCACACCGCTGCTTCACGGCAGAATAACTGACCTACCTAAACGAATTCCTGCACAGGAATCCTACCAGCATACAAATATAAATTCCGTGCGGGAATCGAACCCTCGACCCGTAGCGTAGCGTCATTAGATGAAAGTGAATCAATATAACCTTCGATTGTTTGATCTTCAATGTCTATTATTAAGTAACATTAATAACAGGAACACAGACCTGGAGGTCTATTGTGTTACTCTGATAAGTTTCAGGATCGGTTATGTTTAATCCAATTAACCGAAGAATGTGGTACAAACGCCAAAAGAATACCGATCCCAAAACCTAACAGAGTTACGAGACCCTGGGGGTCTACTGTGTAACTCAGGTTGGTTTCGTAATCGGTTTCATTTGATTCCATTAACCAATGAATGACTTTCATACGCCAAAATAAAATCGTTCACGAAACCTATCACAGTTACAAAATAGACCTGATCAGCCATTATTTTGTTGTAAAAAACTTACTTGAATATTTCTGATTGGGACTCAGATTCTATATGAAGCAACTGCCATAAAACCTATCTGAGTAAACGACTCTTGTTAGTTACGAAAATGATACCAAGAAAACAAGACTTATTGACCGCAGATAAAGAAAGTGAAAGCATAAAGTTTTTCTTTACGCGCCAGTAACGGCTTTGTCGTTTTATGAACGTATAACGTTATAGCCGAACACCAACTAGGCCGTCACTAATCTGCAGCTGTTACGAATACTGTTGGTTAAATCAATAGAATTTTACGATTAATTTTTTATGTTAATTTGTCTGACAAAGTAAATACTGCAAGTGATACATACATACATAAGATCACGACTGTATCCCATAAGGGGTAGTCAGAGACTGGGCACTCACTGCAAAAACAGATGAATGCCACAATCCACGTTTCACCAAAACAATATAATGCACTTGGTGTGATAGGTGGTGAGCCCATCGCCACCATGCGCTGTTGGGTGCACAGTGCAGTTTAATTCCTTACTCACCTTTTACGAGATCCATTGGATGAGATGGAATGGTAGTATTCTTTTAACGAGCCGCCACCGCAAGTGATGTGATCAGAATTTTAACATCATTAATTTCTTTTTGAAATAAAAAACTAGTTTATAACCTTATATTTTCCGACAAGGAAACTGGGCACTATTTGGATATATTAAGGATTAATATATTAAGTTTTACTGGTGGTAGGATTCCTATGCAGGAATCCGTCTAGGTAGGTACCACCCCAGGGCCAGTTATTCTGCCGTGAAGCAGTAGTGTGCAAACACTACTGTGTTTCGGTTTGAAGGGCACTGAGAGCTAGCGCAATCACTGGGCATATGAGACTTAAGAACTGATGTCTCAGGGTGACGGGCGCAGTGTGGAGTCACACAGTAATTTTCTGGGTGACGCAGCATTTGTTATGGGCAGACGTTACACTTACCATCAGGTGAATGTTTTGCTCGTTCCATCACTTTTATAAAATTTTATCTTTATCTGTTTTTGTATTTAATTCAGAGTTTCGCTTCTGTAAATAAAAATATTGTATACACCTGTAAAGATAGACAATGCTATCTACGATTTACGAGATAACCATTTTTATACTCGTACTTTGTGTGTACGTAGACAACGTCTTCGGATGTATCTAAGTGAGTCAATAAAGAAATACAAAAATATTTCCGAGTAGACAGATATGTTCATTAAAAAAATATATAGAAATGCGTTACATTTATGTACATACACACACACACACATCTATCCCATGAGGGTAGGCAGATACCACATAATTCCACTTGCTATGATCCATTGTATTTTCAAAGAAGCTCGTTGGTTTCGTTTTCACGTGGCATTTCCTTCTTACATATGTGGGCGTAATCATTTGCTTGCCGGCAAGGCTACGTTAATCTTAGCATAGATTATTTTGCTTATCTACAGTACAACGTAATGATCCGACGTTAGTTTGAAGCCAAACAAACAACAATTTGAAAATTAATCTCTTAGGACTGCACTTGCAACTACCACGTATGGCGCGCGAAGACCACTATCCCAATTCAATATCAAAATTACAATTCACTGTCACAATTCAATTTACAAATATCTTAATAAAAAAATTGCACTTATCCATAATATTATAAATGGAAGTTTCCTTTTACTCGATTTATCAGCCATACATCGCATAAATATGACCGCCGTTTTAAGTCTGAAAGTTTTGCGAAACTGTAATCTATATAAAAATTTGCTTAAGGTGTTTTTTTCTTTTACTGTTGTTTATTACATTACCTATATAATAAACTTTTAATTTTTTGAAAAACGAAAAAAAAAAATTGTACGCTTTATACTGCGAGAACATGCGGTACTTTCGTTTTTTTTTTAAACACCAGCATGTATAAACTATCTTTATCTTTTTCTTATATATGCAGTAAAGAGACTATCGAATACCAATACTCACGGCACAGATTGAACTAGTCGCCATTTACTTTCATCAGCAGTTTCTTTGTCTCAGTTCGACAAGCACTACTTGCAATAATGCATTGTATTAAAAAAAAAACAAAGCCTCAGACATTGTTCACTCTGCTGTGTCGCGAGTCCATAACAGCCCCGAAAACTAACAATTTGTGTTTTTGTACAGATGTTGACCCAGGATTTGGACCCAGGTCCCGCAGCGCAAGTCAGGTAATCAAAATAAATGATAATGACTTACAGCTTTCGAGTAACCACTGCAGGCGCTCCCATCCGAGGAGTTGCTGAGCCGCCGCTCGCTGTTGGATGCGGGCGGCGACCACGCTGAGCCACTTTCCGACGGCATTGTCGCCAGTCTCTCACACCATCACCACCACTGGCAACGCAACGTTATTTTTTAATTACACACAACACTAATGCACTTCACTGTCGAACTTTTTCCTTGCGGTCCATTTTACGCGTACCTGGAAAAAAATAAAAAAAAATCAAATTAAAACTAGAATTTGTATATATTGCATAAAATTATTTCAATCTAAAATAATTAATCACATAAAACAGGTCAAAATTACTGAATTTTTAATTCGTTAATAAATGTAAAATAAAAAAAAAGTTGAAATGAACCAGTTTATCAAATCTTAAATCATTTGTCCCATGTAGGACACTTTGTACCTTGTAATGAGATGCAATATATGATAGTACAATTCATAACTACATATGTTTCCGTGAAGTCACAAGCCCCGCTTATTCTGAAGATAAAGAACAACAAACTGTTGACACGAGATTGCGCTGAGATTAAACGAATAACTCGCCGCGTGTTGTCAGAGGTTTCAAGGAATGAGGCTATGTACAAAGTTTATTTATCATTAAAATCATAAGACTGCAAGCAATCTGATATCGCGCACCAAACATTCACTTATAACAAAAAAAAAACGCTAATCAAATACAAAAAAAAATAAAAAACACAATTACCCCATGAAAACTGCAAGCTATCCGTAAAAATAGCACTCATTAAAAAGCACAATCAGATATGTGTAACGCGTTAATGCTATTTTCGTGGCCACCCTACGACACGACCGTCGAGTCAGGCGTCGCGCTCGAGACTGTCGATGTCGAGTGGAGGGACAATCGAGCGATAAAAATTTCTTAATCGATATCTTATTTTTTTTCTTGCAACATTACGCAATGTGTTCTACTACATTAATGTTTATTGTTGAACTTGGGTTGTATCGCTAAATCGATTTGTTCGGTTATCGATCGATGTATTGCTTTACTTAATCGGGTGATCATTGGTATCGAGCGATCGGAACTAATCCTATGTACATGAAACCTGGGTGATACACAATAATTTTAATCAAATCTAGCCGAATACAATGGCTGTTCGCGTCTTTTCTGTTAATTCTATCGTGTATTGTTTATTTATTTTTTCCGTTATTCACGTAACATAATATATTACGCATGCATAAGCCTACTGCTTACTATTTCTTCATCAAGGGGACGTGACGATCCGTACGGGTTCGCAGTTAGAGAAACTACTTAGACATTGAGGTCTGGTTCGTACATACATACATACATAAGATCACGACTGTATCCCATAAGGGGTAGTCAGAGACTTGGTACTCACTGCAAAAACAGGCGACTGCCACAATCCACGTTTCACCAAAACAATATAATGCACCTGGTGTGATAGGTGGTGAGCCCATCGCCACCATGCGCAGTTGGGTGCACAGAGCAGTTTAATTCCTTACTCGCCTTTTACGAGATCCAATGGATGAGATGGAGTGGTAGTATTCTTTTAACGAGCCACCACCACACAGCGAACTGGTTCGTATCTCACCATTTTAAACATTGGTATCAATCTTTAGCTGTCCCGTAGAGTAGAATAGCATGGAGCGTGTAGGACCTCTTTCCTACCGAAGTGTCGTAAGAGGCGACTACAGTATTGTACGGACAGCTTTTATTCAGTCACTGTACTGCTCGTGGGAACGCAATGGGGAGTAAGAATTTTGGACTCGTACCAAAATGACGGCGACTTGGTTTGCCACCCGTCACGCCTCGTGTCCCTCTAGGGCGAAAATGTGAGTGGCCTCCGTCTACCCCTTATACGGGAAGAAGGCGTGACTGTATATATTTAATAAAGTTTAAATAGTATGTAAGTAGGCAATATCGGGACCATCATCATCAACATTTAGGTCTTGGTTCACTGTTGAAGACATTCCTCTCCCATAGCCACCTGCATCCATCGACTTCCCGCAAAATCTTCCCGTGCAGGTTTTCGCGCCATCCATCTACAACTCCGTCCTCCACGGACGTCGTCCTCCACGGACGTCGTCCTCCACTACGTTTGCCGGTACGAGGCTGCCACTCCAGAACCTCTCTTCCGCAACGGTTATCGGTTCTAGGTGCTATTTGGCCGGCCCATTCCCATAAGTCATTATTATTATTATTTAAATTAGTCTAGTTAATATCGCTGTGGTGTCAGGAAGACATTACAGTATTTTATGGCGTTACGTCCGCATGTTGCATTATACACGCAAGTATAGTATAACCAAATAATCAGAGGTACAGACTGGAAGCAATTTGTAAGCACGTGCCCGATTATAGAGCGCTGCGACATCGTGAACCCGCTAACAATGGGACAAGCCGGTGAGCAACATAGCACGAGTAGAGAACTTATTGCGCTAGGGTGTCTGTCTGATCGACGCCGACATGTCCGTATTGTCGTATCAAAATAATTTGTAAATACCACAACTACACATGGACCTCTCACGTTGGGAATATTAGCCGTAATCGTGACACTTGGGAGGCAGGTTATATTTTGTTTTACTTTTTTGTTAGTGGTTAGAGGCATTTTTTTCCTCACCACCCATATCCGACGGAATTTCTCTCGATACGTATAGAGTAAGGTGAATTTTAGAATCACGGACATAAAAACATTCAATAAATTATAAAGTCTCATCGCGTCCGAAATGTTTTTTTTTTATTTAACTACAATCCCACCTGATGGTAAGTGGCGATGTAGGTTTTGATGCACACTAGCTTAGAAAAAGCCTATTCACTCTTATCTTGAAGACACCCACATTGTAATCGGACGGAAAGACGGATGCAGGCAATTTTTTCCAGTCCTTTGCTGTACGCAATATGATTAATATACCTTGCATTCGGACGAAGCGTTTTGCTTCTGCAAGGTATATTCACAACTAAAGGATGGCAACCCGCGGTGCATCGTTTTGGGAATTAACTCATGTAATTCCTTCGCTTTAGCTTTGTTACTTTTTTACTTCTTTTCATTAGCTTTGTCACCCTAACTCTGGAACACTTTCTACGCGGCAACAAGTCTCGGGAGTAGATAGTCCACACCGGCGCTGATTAAAAACTAAAGCGCCTATTTCATTGGCAGTAGGGTCCAGATTCGATTCTGAATTTATGACTTATTGTTAAGGATAAACTGTGCTAATGGGAGAAATCCGCCGTCCTTATTTGTAGGCGTATGATTCGGAGCGTGCTTGCGATATGGTAATTTTGCTGTCATTTCCATATCATCGACGCTGATAGGAGAATGAGAATGTAAATTAGCAATTAATACATTTTACCGCGCCAATCATGATTTGCCATTATAATTTAGAAGAGCTGAACATGGTTTCTTTTCCTTGAAGTCAGGTTGTAGAATGGGAAGACACACCATAAGCTGAAATGTGGGCAGTGTAACACATAGATACATCATCATCATCATATCAGCCAGATATATATCATAGATAGCCAACAAAGTTTGAAGTCATCATTTTGGAGGGATTTTGCAATACTACCACTACCACGCTTGGCAGGCGGGTTGGCAGCCGCAGTTTATTTATTCAGATGTTCCAGGAAGACGCTGCTGTCCATCTTTTGGATTTAATTTTCCTTCTGTCGACTTTAACGACACACACGGGATGAGATGGAGTGGTAGATTCTCTGGCCGTCACCACACAGTGACCATCAGTCATAGAAAAAAGATTTTTTGCGCCGTTAATAGCTTCCGACAGTATTCGGAAGTTGTCGCCGTGGTCGAAAATCGGCAATGAGGCCATCAGTATGCTACAAACTTTCTTGAAACGCGTTATTGCGCGAAGCCCGCGACCACGTCCGCGTGGATATAGGTTTTTTTAAAAATACCGTGGGAACTATTTGATTTTTAAGCAAACTATCATCTCACTGACAAAATTCGTCAAGAACGGTTCGGCAATTGAGCCGTGAAAAGGTAACAAACAGACGGAGGGACAGAGACAGTTACTTTTGCATTTATAGTAGTCATTATAGTCACCATTTCAGCCTATCACTAGTCCTCTGCTGAACATAGGCCTCCCCCATAGATTGCCACAAAAGTTTGTAGCTCTCAGTTTGGTGGGTTTCGCCATAGTTGCCACGCTTGGTAGGCGGGTTGGATTGGATTGGCGCAGTTTATTTATTCAGATGTTCTAGGAAGATGTGGCTGCCCATCTTCTGGTTTTTATTTTCTCTGTCGAATTTACGACACCCACGGGATGAGATGGGGTGGTAGATGCTCTCTGGATTCCGGATGAATAATTCTGCTGACTTATGTATTATATAACGATATAACTACTATAAGAGGATACTACTTCTCCGTCAGAGGAACCTCATTACAAGACGGCGGTAAAGAGATGACGTTTGACAAATGAAATTAACATTTCTTACATCGAAAAATAAAGAACTGGTGGTAGGACTCCTATGCAGGAATCCGTCTAGGTAGGTACCATCCCAGGGCCAGTTATTCTGCCGTGAAGCAGTAGTGTGCAAACATTACTGTTTCGGTTTGAAGGGCACTGAGAGCTAGCGTAATCACTGGGCATATAAGTCTTAAGAGCTGATGTCTCAGGGTGACGGGCGCAGTGTGGTATCACACAGAAATGTTCTGGGTGGCACAGCATTTGTTATGGGCAGACGTTGCACTTACCATCAGGTGAACGTTTTCCTCGTTCCGTCACTCTTATCAAATAAAAATATAAATAAAAATTTCATTTCATATTTTAACCGACAATCGTTCTATGGAATACGGTCTAAATGATAAAACAAATAGAACAGTTCCGTAAGTCGCGTCCACGAGCAAAGAATCGAGTAACGGGCGCCATGCGGACGGGCCACGGTGACCGGGGGCCGGTATGCGCCCGGTCCGTTACGCTACCGTGGCCCGCGGTACAGCTACCTCGACGCAGACGCTTACCGCCGCTTATATTTCTTTATTGCTTTTATAGTAACATGTTATGTAACTACCCAAAAGAGTTCCACCTGCGAGCACAGGCGAGAGGAGTCAACTAGCGAACGTCAAAAGTACCTACTAGAATTTTTGTTACGTTTTTTTTTAATCATAAAAGTGACGAAACGAGCAAAACTTTCACCAGATGGTAAGTGCAACGTCGGCCCATAACAAATGCTGTGTCACCCAGAAAATTACTGTGTGTCACCACACTGCGTCCGTCACCCTGAGACATCAGTTCTTAAGTCTCATATGCCCAGTGATTACGCTAGCTCACAGTGCCCTTTAAACCGAAACACGGTAATGTTTGCACAGTACTGCTTCACGGCAGAATAACTGGCCCTGGGGTGGTACCTACCTAGATGGATTCCTGCATAGGAGTCCTACCACCAGTAAGAGTTTATCATCGAACTAAACATCCGCCTTGTGGTATGTGGTATGTCTTAAGAAAATCTAACATCTCATCCCGTGGGTGTAAAAGTCGACAGAAGTAAAATTAATAGCTGAAGATGGGCAGCAGTATCCTCGTGGATCATCTGAACAATCTGCGGTTCGACCGGCCTGCCAAGCGTGGCCACTAGGGCAAAATCCCCCGAAATGCGAGCTAGAAACTTTTGTGGCAATCTATGGGGGAGGCCTATGTTCAGAAGCGGACTAGTGATAGGCTGAAATGATGATGATGAACTAAACTTGCGTATTACGAAATGGCGTAAACATAAATATATACAAATGTGGCCAACAATGGCGGCGACGTTCGCCATCGTTTCCTGCGGGAGCGGAAAGTGGTCTAAGAGTGTCATCTCCTTCTATTCCTTATATACGAAAAAGGCGTGATTGTACGAGTATATATGTACGCATTAATTCGTTTTTATTAGCGTAAATAAAATATAAAACCTTCAATTATATTTTCAACCAATTCCAGACGTCCGAATAATTTGAAATTTTCACACGTGTAATGGACCGACGACAATTTTTTTTTAAATAGTATGGGGCTAACGAGCAGATGGCTTACGTGATGGTTTCATCACTATGATCTGATATTCTCGACAGCATCATCAGCTCTTTGTTCTTCAGGCGTGTTTTTTAGTTTTTATACTATAATACGATTATTTTAATTTTTTTTTTCATAAAGTGACGAGACGAGCAAATCGTTCACCTGATGGTAAGTGCAACGTCTGCCCATAAAAGATGCTTTGCTACTCAGAATATTTCTGTGTAGCACCACACTGCGCCCGTCACCTTGAGACATAAGTTCTTAAGTCTCATATGCCCAGTGATTACGCTATCTCTCAGTGCCCTTCAGACCGAAACACAGTAATGTTTGAACACTACTACTTCACGGCAGAATAACTGGCCCTGGGGTGGTACCTACCTAGTCGGATTCCTGCATAGAATTATTACAAAAGTTAAAGTGGAAAAATATGATCCCTGCCTATCCCAATGGAAGGCAGGCGTGACTCTATGTGCATATGTACAAATTCGAAGCATAGACGAAAAACTGAAATTGTCTTTATTGACTTCATTTTATTTTTTACTCTACGCAAAAAACCAATGGAAATAATTCTTCTTCTTGCTTCTAGTGTCTTTTTTTTAGATAAGAAAACCTAAATTGTTCAGATGTATATTTAATCTGTTGCCGTCAAGTTTAGTCAGACTAAAACCATTCCTATAAAAACAATAGAAAAATACCTACTAGCTAGATGACATAAGACATAGTCAGGAAGTGTTCGTCCTTCACACAAGGGGATTGTAAAATGCCTTTGCGAAACTGTCATCACATGCTTTATCCGCAAACTGGCTTATTATGAGACATGCACGAAGCTATGACGATTGATGACAATTATTATATACATACAACAATTATGTTATAATTATTGTAGCGTGACATACACAGGACAATTAAGTGGCAAATAAAAACACTTGTATGTAAATTAATATTATGAAGAGGAATGATTTGATTTTTTGTATGTTTGGTTGTAATGAATAGACTCAAAAACTACTGAACCGATTTTAAAACTAGTTTCAGCTATATACAGCTACATTTTCAGCGTTTAACATGAGTTAAATTTAATTAAAAAAAAAACTGAAATCCCTTCGAAAATTGGAATGATGTAACTCAAGGTATCAAAAATTTTCTAATAAAAGTAATTATGTGGCGTGCGTGATGATAAAGAAAATAATGTACTACATTTAAATGTGTAGTATTCGCCTAAATAAAAGAAAACATTAAATGTACTACATTTTCATAGTACTCATCATTACTCACAAAAAAGTCCGCGAGGCTATATGTCTAACTATTATAGTTAAATCACAATAACTTTTCAATGGCTTATTGGTTAAATTAGTCAATCAAAACACGGGTAGAATCTAAAGATGATGACATATTCGTATCATAATATAAATCCCTATCCTACTAAATAGTTTCCTAGTCAAGGTTAGTTATATACATGTAAATTCCTCTTTAAATTATTCCAATCGGACCTATGGTTCAGAAGTTACGGCGGGTATAAACATTCTTAAAGTAAGAAAAATGCCGCGGTGTGTGCGAACAGCTCTACGCTCGCCCGCACTACGCCCGAATAGACTGTGATCTATTAATTTACTACTACTAAGTTTATTTTTTGTAACTAGAAACAATTGAATAGTGGTTTGTAATTTTAATTATATATATTTTTTAATTAAAAACTTTGAAACGCTCTATAAAAAATACAGCGGCCTCGTCTCGAACGCCACGCCGCCGCCCGGCTCATGCGACTTGGGCATCATCGAGGTGGGCGGCTCCCTTTGCGCAGAGGTCGAGAGCGGTCGTTTTATTTTGCTAACATGACATCAAATAATGTTTACAAGGAAGCTCTGAGCCACTAAACTTTCATAGCTTATGTTCCCATAAATAAAACATTATTTTGGTAACTTAATCTTACCTCACCAGCTGCAGAGCCGTCGATGAGAATAGTCGCTACACAAAATGTTAGTGAAGGGATTGTCGTTGTTCTATGTGTCCAAATTAAGTACTAACCTTTCTAATATCTATCTACTCGTGCGAAGCCGGGGCGGCTCGCTAGTCGTTAATAAATGCCAAATACATAGTGAGTAATAAGCAGGTTAGCAGACGACTACAGGCCGGTTTCTTCCTATCTCTATCTGTGTAGTGGGGATTGTGATTGTTATAATTTAAATTGTTTCAGCCGATAGGTGTCCGGCAGAGTAGAATAGCACCTACCTCTTTCCTATCGTAAGAGGCGATTATGGTATCGTAAGAGGCGACTTCTACGGACAGTCTTTATTGGTGCAGAATAACAACATAATATGCAATGCTGTTAAATATACTGCTCGTGGACGCGCAATGGAGAGTAAAAATTTTTTGACTCGTTCCAAAATTACTCCAACGTGGTTCGTCTCCCGTCACGTCTCGTTTCCCGCGGGGGCGAAATGTGGGCAACGGGTGTGGTCTCCGCCTACTGTATGTATGTATTCAATAACCCTAAACATAGACGATGTTTTCACTGATGCAGTAAGAGATGTTTGTGAAGCCGATATTAGCAAAGTGGCTAAATGACATTATTGTCTTACATCACACACTGGCTTATCTCATGTTGTTTTGTATTATGATTAGCAAGCAGAGTCATCCTAATTAGCGACATATTTTTTTTAATGACGGCTTCAAGTAAATATTATTTTAAACTACAAGATACATACCTTAATACTTCAAGCGAGCAATTCTTGTACACATGTAATTGGAAACGGCTCTATTAAAATTTTGCATATTAAGTAGTGTATGTCGACGACCGCGTGGCTCAACGGTTAGAGTACCTGACTTCTATGCTACGGGACCTTCGTTTGAATCCCAGACGGACTAACATTTGTGCAAAGATACAAATTCTTGGATTTCGGGTCTAGTTGTGATTGTCCCCGTGTCTCTGACATAGGATGCAATGTCCTATCTCAGACGTTGTAGTATGGTACATCGGGACCCGATGGGTTAGGATGAGTGAGTGCATCTGTTTTTGCGCGTACTCTTATGACACTATTATATCTCCTGCGCATCTGACAGCTTCCGACAGTACTCGGAAGTTGTCGCCGTGGTCGATAATAGGTCAGGTGGGTATCATATGCATCCAGTCAGTATAAACTCCCGTATCGGATCGACCAATAGAAACGTTGTCCCTGACGCACTACGCCATTCATCATTTCAGCCTATGACTAGTCCACTGCTGAACATAGGCCTCCGCCATAGATTGCCACAAAAGTTTGGAAGCTCTGATTTTGAGGGCGATTTCTCCATAGTTGCCACGGTTAGCAGGCGAGTTGGCAATCGCAGTTTATTTCTTCAGATGTTTCCGGATGACGCTGCTCGCCATCTCCTAGTTTTTATTTTCCCCACGGGATGAGATGGGGTGGCAGATTATCTTAAGCCGCCACAACCTCACGGCACTATACAACAGCCATTATTCGTCTGTAACAGACGCAAAGTCGAAAAAACAGAGATTATATAGAAGGCAAACTCCATATAATGTGCGCTCCAGCAACCCACACATAGGCATCGGTCAACAAGTTTTGAACGAAAAACTTATTGTAACTGCTCAGTGAATTTTAAAACTCCATATTAAACAGTAAGTTAAGCTACTATTTTTTTTTTCATCAAGGTGACGGAACGAGCAAAACGTTCACCTGATGGGAAGTATAACGTCTACCCATAGCAAATGCTGTGTCACCCATCAAATTACTCTGTGACACCACACTGCGCACGTCACCCTGAGACATCAGTTCTTAAGTCTCATATGCCCAGTGATTACGCTAGCTCTCAGTGCCCTTCAAACCGAAACACAGTAATGTTTGCACACTACTGCTTCACGGCAGAATAACTGACACTGGGGTGGTACCTACCTAGACGGATTCCTGCATAGGAATCCTACCACCAGTAAAATTACTAGTTTATAATCATTTAATTTTCTTTTTAAAGTCAGTTTACATTTAATTTTATTTTCGCTTAATAAAAAATCGGGATACCTCTTACATAATATCAGAGTTATGTACTGCCGCTGCTGTTATGTAGCTGCACAAAACAAAAGCGTAACATCAAAAAGTAATGCCAACTGTTCCATTAATATAAAACTAAAACAGATATATTGAACAAAATTGCAGCCCACCAAACTACATAAGACTTTCATGTTTCACCGTTAAACATTTTATAACTGTAATGTAACATGAAGCCGTGGTAGCTCAGGGGCTAGGCGCTCGCTTTGAATTTCATAGCACGCGAGTGATCTGGGTTCAATTCCCGGTGCCGGCACCACTAAAATTGTTAATTGCAATTTTAAGTGCTGATTTACCATGTGCTCGGCGGTGAAGGAAAAAATCGTGAGGTAACCTGCATGTCTGAGAAATAAAAAAAAATATTTCGAAGACATGTGCAGTCCGCCAACCCGGTTTTGGAGCTAGAAAGAATCCGCCCACTGAAGCAGCGTGGCGGATTCTTCCTAGCTCCAAAACCCTCTCAGAAATGAGATGAGGCCTGTGCTTAGCAGTGGGACATTTATAGGCTGAAACTTTACTTTTTTTTTACTTTTAATGTAACATGTGTTTTATTTGTAAAACAATAATAGTTTAAGGGTGTCCAGCTCTGAGATGAAAAAGAATGGTCACGTTCATCATGATAAAGTCCCCAGTAATACGTTTTTTCGTTTTTTGCAGTAAAACTTTTTTACTTAAGTCGGAGTTGACAGCTCTAGCACATTCGAGTGTACGTATAAAAAGTGAAGTACACACATGAGCTTGCCTTCATTACTCCCTCTGTTTTGTGCACAGGTCTTATTTAAAGTATACTGTGGAATTCCGCCTAGAATATCGCAACCACTCACTGAAACAAGACGACATTAAATAAAGTCTACTATGCAAATTATAACCAATTATTGTTAATTACTTTCAACATTCAAGACGGAACCTTAACACGCCGTACCCGCAAGGTAACTCAAACAAATTAACCGTAAACAAGGTATAACCGTAAAAACTTGGCAGGGCACATGTACGTTGGACGCAATCCAAATACACGCACGTCTTAGAAATAACGGTCGACTAATAAAGTAAGATGGCGACTGTACAAGCAAGACACTGCTCAGTTTCTCGGTGAATTTAATTTAATTGGTGCCGAATTAATTTACATTGGTTTGTTTAAACTTTTTTTTTGAGAAAAAGTTAACTTCTGTCCATTTAACGATTTCATAATTTTACGCGAACACTAAACATTAAAATGAAACTAATTTTACGGATTTTTTCGCGTTTAAATTTACTATATATAACAAAGAAGCGTCGTCGCTCCAGGAAGTCTGCAGTCTGTGACCATGTTCTGAATCATCCCAACCATTACATCAGATTTGATGAACCACATCCTCGCAAAAGAACAACGATCCCTACCAAGGATGATTCGCGAGCCTATTGAAATTAAAAAACATAATTTTAATAGAGAAGCTTGGGATCCTATAATTAATAAAATTACATCAAAAACCAAGCATACCACTGCGAGACTTCAAGACACAGCTCTTTCTGCGGTGAACTATGACATCAAGACATCTGTCACCTCAGTCCTCCCGTGACCATGGGTGCTCCTTTACACTCGAAACGCCGAGTTATAAATAGTAGAATTAAACGCGAAAAAATCCTTAAATTAGTTACATTTAAATTCTGTCCATTTTTTTAAACGATGTCCCATAGGATTTCTACTATATCGTTTTACAGACACAATTTTTTTTTATTGGATATTATGACGAAACGAGCAAAACGTTCACCTGGTGGTAAGTGCAACGTCTGCCCATAACAAATGCTGTGTCACCCAGAAAATTTCTGTGTGTCACCACACTGAAACGTGATCATAATCTCATGTGCCCAGTGATTACGCTAGCTCTCAGTGCCCTTCAAACCGAAACACAGTAATGTTTGCACACTACTGCTTCACCGCAGAATAACTGGCCCTGGGGTGGTACCTATGTCTAGACGGATTCCTGCATAGTAATCCTACCACCATTAGTTTCACATGCACAGCCTTACCCGAAAACCAACTATCTGTGTTTTTGAATGTGTTGGCTCTGGCTGCGTTTCGACCTGCTACGTATAAGTCAGGTACTCTGCCCACTAGGGAATTATATCTGACTAGCTGTTACGAGCGTCCTCTTCGCCGGGCGTAAAGTACCCAATCCGTTAACCCATTCGGGAGTAAATGTATGTAAAATTCGTCGGGAAACGAATATGTGGTGCTGTATTCGGAAAAGTTTCGGAAGACCGATTTATTTATATTCTTTATTGCAATCCTTACATGTAAAAAAATGACAAAAAGGTAAATTGGAAAAAAAGATACACTAAGAGTCAGCATTGGGCTGGCTTATTGCTGACAGCAATATCTTCCAGACAACCGCTGGATGGACATGATATCGAGAACAATGAAAAAGACGAGTGCGTCGGCTTGGAAAAGAAATAAATAAAATATATTGCATAAAGAACAAAATTATTATAAACATATACTACACATATACGATCTATTTTATTATTTTCTTCTAACTTCTGAGGATCACTGAATACATTGTGGTTGTGTGAAATTTGTAGGTAGTGTTTTAAGTGAATTTTGTAATTTCTGTGTATACTTCGAGTTTTGATGTTTAATATTGATAGTATTTTGTGCACCAAGTGCTTGTGAAAGTAAGTACAGTGATTGGAGAATTTAATTTAAGAACTTCAGTGAAAGTCAACTATCATTTTACTGTAGATCGAAATTCTGAATTATCTATTGGCAATCATGTGACTGACTTGACATTGGCATTCCATTGAGAGGGAGAGGTCAGAATTAAAAGAAGAATACATAAGAAACAGTAAGACTATACAGATGGATTAGTTGTACTTTTCGCGACAACAACTAGTATAAACGAAGTCGGATATATCATCGAAAGTAAATACTAATAAATGTTACGCGAAGTAAATTAAGCACAAAGAGTTAAAGTAACAGAAAGTACGCATTTAGTGAGTAAGGGGAAACCGAGGAAACGTGTGCAGTTAAACACGAAAATGGTTAGAAAACTTTGATTACGACGCGCGGTGAAGTGAGATGTTATAGCGAGTGTAATTTGGGAGTTGTTGTGTAAATGCTTATTATAGTTAATCCCGTATAACCTAGAGGACCTTTTTAAAACAATTATTCTGAGACTGACTTAATCAAAGCATATCGAATGAAATTAAAAATCAATATTCCGTAGCACGGTTCGGTATTTTTAGTTAAACTTGAAACTGAAACAAAGTTATATGTGCACACTAGCTGGCCCTGCGATGGTACCTATATAGACAGATTCCTGCGTAGAGATCCTTCCACCTATTCGAATTTCATACTATTTATTCACAATGGTACGGCCATATAGCTCGTAGAACCGAATACCTTCAACGAACAAATGTTCTCGCGTGGCAACCTCGTACTGAACTGTGGCATTTTTCGAGACAGCTATTCCGCCATCGAATTGAAGGTAAGATTCCGTAAGTAAGGTGCGGAGATAGGAAGGTAAGGTTTCCAAGCATTAGTCGACTTCTCCGAGGTGGCGGAATTTTTAAATGCCGCTATCACACCGCAATTATTAAGTAACATACATACATACATACATAAGATCACGACTGTATCCCATAAGGGGTAGTCAGAGACTGGGCACTCACTGCAAAAACAGATGACTGCCTCAATCCACGTTTCACCAAAACAATATAATGCACTTGGTGTGATCGGTGGTGAGCCCATCGCCACAAGTAACAATAGTAAATTATTTGAATCTTAACCCATTACTGATAGTTGTTGCAATATTAGATATGCGAATAGACAGCGGAGTCAGTTACCGAAATTTGAAACCGGCCACCGGAACCCGCCGGTGATTATAAACGAGATTCGAGTCTGTTTCCGACCCCGCCCAATAACAGGCGACCCAGAAATGTTGCTCTTGAAACTGTATCGTACAATAAATGTTTATGGATTAGTTCCAACTTGAATTTTAAGCGTAATCTCTATCTATACTTTAATGTAAATATGTGAATTCGTTACGATTTCGTTTTAAATATGCTTAATTTGTGTGTGTTTATCATCAATCAATTATCATCATCATTTCCGCCTATCACTTGTCCACTGCTGAACATAGGCCGCTCCCATAGATTGCTATAAAAAATGGTCCTGAAATGATGATGCAGGTGGCATCGACTTCCCGCAAAACCGTGCGTATCGTCGCTCCATCTAGTGGGAAGTCGCCCTACCGGTACCAGGTTGCCTTTCTTTCCCGACGGTTATCGAGTCTGGGAGCTGTATGGCCGGTGCATTGCCACTTCAGCTTCCTTATTACAGATTTTTATTAACCGTCTAGTTACCACACCTGTTTCACATAATTATTGTAGCGTTGTGAATACAGTAACAGTTGCTGGAATTCCGAAATCTTCGACGACGGCTGAACAGTCCAAGTCGGTTAACCGACATTATTTGCCACATCTGTCGCAGATAAACTGAAACTGTCGAATTTGGAGGACAATCTGCAGTGTTCCGGACTTTTTTCTGCTAAAGTTAGTCTAGCCGCACATCGTCATGCTTTGACATTATAACTGTTATG
The DNA here is from genome assembly GCA_019845155.1 of Luehdorfia chinensis. Classification (NCBI taxonomy): domain Eukaryota; kingdom Metazoa; phylum Arthropoda; class Insecta; order Lepidoptera; family Papilionidae; genus Luehdorfia; species Luehdorfia chinensis. The sequence continues at coordinate 1,611,212 of JAHVAK010000696.1, forward strand.
GTCTTTAATAGTTTATTCTGATATATTCTCTTGTAAAACTGTAATAAAGTCATGGAATGATTTGAAATGTTTGTTTACATTTATGAATAAGTGACGAGACGAGCGAAACTTTGCGCATAACTAATGCTGTGTCAACCTCAATATTTCTGTGTGGCACCACACTGCGCCCGTACTCGTGAGACATAAGTTCTGTAGTCTCGTATGCCCAGTAATTACACTAGCTCTCAGTTACTTTCAAACCAAAACAAAGTAATGTGAATAATAAATACATTTATTTTAAAGAATATAGCGAGCGTCTTTAGTGGGTGCCAATGGCGCTGTAGGTGCAACGGCTGAGCGTTCTGTCAGGATGTCCCGATGTTTACCCAAACCCACTAAATAAGATGTGATGGAAAATTCTCTTTCACCAGCACCACACGGTACAGATAAAATTTTAACAGTGGTGAATCCATATGTAATTAAAAATCATAATGTAATTTATTGAAATGACTGTCGAAAGCTAAGGTCAGGTGATTCATAAAGATATTCATAAATAGCTTTCTTATTTGTTTATAGCTCTGTGAACGAGTTCGTTGATACAATTATATGAATAATGAAGTATTAAGGAAATAAGTCAAAAGTGAAATAAACAAGACGTCATTCACTATGCACTACCGATTTGTTTACTACTTTTTGAAAACGATTTATAAGCAGCAAATAAGTAAGTTACGAAGAGCGTCGCAGTGTCAGAGAAACGATTCTCTTCTATTGCTTACGTACCTTTGATCGTATTAGTGATGAGTGGAGTGGTGAAGTTTTTCTGCCCAAAGCAGTAGTGTGCAAACATTACTGTGTTTCGGTCTGAAGGGCACTGAGAGCTAGTGTAATCACTGGGCATATGACACTTAAGAACTGATGTCTCAGGGCGACGAGCGCAGTGTGGTGTCTCACAGAATTATTCTGGATGTCAGGACATTTGTTATGGGCAGACGTTCCACTTAACATTAGGTGAACGTTTTGCTCGTCTCTCCATTTCATCCAATAAAAAAAAAACTTTATATATTTCTCCATCTCGTGTTCTAAGCCGTTCTAAGAGCCTACTCCTTTCTCAAAGGCCGGCAACGCACTCGGAATTCCTTTGGCAATGCGGATGTTCATGGGCGGCGGTGATCACTTATCGTCAGGTGAGTCGCTAGCTCGTTTGCCCCCTCTACTATAAAAAAAACATCCTAGATTTTAATAAATGGATATTGCGTGTTACTGCAAATACTCGTAGTTATAATTTATATCCATACTACTCGTAGTATTATAAATGCCAAACCTAAATCCACGCGGACGGAGCAGCGCGCTGCAGCCGGTTATTTATAAAAAGTATTATTTAAAAGAGGAATAATTTACTTCATTTACGAAGCGTAATTTACACAGATAAAAAATCTCCTATAAAGAACATGTTTTATTAAAAAAAAAGCAGTTGACAATTAAAAGTAGGAAGCGAGTTATTGCAAATGAAAAGATCTGTTGCCGACACGAAATGTAGGAATTTTAGCGAAGGCGATTTTAATGCCACCTGTTTTAAGGACATAGGAAGCCATCGCTTTAGATGGACGTTAATGAGCCGTAATCGGCGTCGACGTGCAAATCTTCGGCGCCGAAGCAATTACGCTGCGTTACGAACGAGAAAGGATATAGGAATGCAGTAAAAACTATTATCCTTAGTGTTTATGACCCTAATAATGCTAACGAGCATGTTACGCTTGCTGGTGGACGAAGACTTTATCGCGTAATGCAACGGGGATTGGGCAACGCGATAAGCGCCTCGGATCGTGAGTTCGACTCCCGTCAAAAACATTTGGCCAAATTCGACTAAATCTATACTGTAATAAAACTGGCGAGTATGTATGTTTGAACACGCCAATCACAGGAAATACTGATCCGATTTGAAAATTTATTTTTTCATTAGATGGCCCGTTATACATACTAATACTATAAATGCGAAAGTAACATCTTGTCTGTTTGTTGTTTTTTCACGGCTCAACCGTTGAACCGATCTTGTCGTTCGTCACAAAAATAACATGCATCCTGTAGACTGACTAGGATAGTTACTGCTATTACTACTAGACGGAAAATCAAATAGTTCCCACGGGTCGATTCCTATGCAGGAATCCGTCTAGGTAGGTACCACTCCAGGGCCAGTTATTCTGCAGTGAAGCAGTAGTGTGCAAGCATTACCGTGTTTCGGTTTGAAGGGCTCTGTGAGCTAGCGTAATCACTGGACATTTGAGACTTAAAAACTGATGTCTCAAGGCGACGTGCGTAGTGTGGTGTCATACCGAAATATTCTGGGTGACACAGCATTTGTTGTGGGCGGACGTTGTACTAACCATCAGGTGAACGTTTTGCTCGTTCCGTCACTTTATCCAATTAAAAAAAAAACCGATCGTAAATCAGTAACGATCTGGTCAGTAAAGGGCGACGCAATCAGACACAGCGACGGATCCCGGCATACCACTTTCGCTTCCAACACATCCATCACCATCCTCAGGGCCGAGCGGCCGGTTCCCCTGCTTGCTTGATAAAAAGAAAACTTGAATCGCATTTATTATTTAAATATGCGTTCGGATGGAGGCCATTTTTGTGACAACTTTCGATTTTGTGGCCCTTCGTTGGTAATATATGATTACGGAATTAATTTGCGTTGCCCGGCGTGTGTTTTATGCGAGTTTCGATTTATAAAATATTTCATTAGTTTTTATGTTTCTGGAGCATATAGATACGACATAGGCGGCTTTTTTTGATTAATTTTCATCACGACAGCGATAATGATGTTCTCCTGATCGATTTCCACCACGGCGACAACTTCCGAATGTTGGCGAGAGCTATCAACTGCGCAGGAGATATTATAGTGCCGCCACAAGTGTACGCGCAAACACAGAGGCACTCACTCATAACGCTTATGCGATAACATCGGAAGTAGGTGAGGACGCAGTGTCAGAAACACGTGGACAATCACAACGCAACCAGACCCGAAAACTAACAATTTGGATTTTAACACAAATGTTGGCTCCGACTGGGATTCGAACCCGGGACCTGCGGCGTGGAAGTCAGGTACTCTGACCACTAGGCCACGCGGTCTAGGTCACGACGGTACCATAAGTGGGGAAACGGGTCAACTTTTCGTATGCAATTTTTGTGAAAATAAACGATTTACTTTATTACCAGTTCGCGATTTGGGTTTTTTAAACACCCGAGATAAGTGTCCTATGTCTGTCTCCAGAATGCAAGATTTTTGTCAAGATGGGTTCGACGGTTGAGCCGCGAAAAGGTAACAAACGGACAGACGGACAGAGAGTAACTTTCGCATTTGTAATATTAGTATGGATATAAATAAGATCAATCAACCAATGAAATCGACTGAAAACTCTGATGTCTTCGTTCTGGCCGATTTTTGGCGACATCTTCCGAATAATGTCGAAAACTTTTACCTGTGTCCGGCAGAATAGAATAGTACCTACCTCTTTCCTAGCGAGGTGTCGTAAGAGGCGACTAAGGTATTGTAAGGACAGCCTTTATTCGTGCAGGATAACACCATTATTATCAATTAGTCAATTCCAGATTACACAGACTAATAACAGGTTAATTACAGATGATGCATGATTAGTGACAGAGAGACAGAAACTATTTTCTTTTTTTTTTTATTTATTGTTAACTGTACACTACATTTGTTTAAATTATTTAATAACTTTGTGTAGAAGTAAGTATCTCATACATTCTTTTTTTTTTGTAATTTTGCGCATGCATTTTTTTATTCTATTTTATTTTTATATATTTGCCTGGTGTGTTACTCAGAAAATTTCTGTGTAGCACCACACTGCGCCCGTCACCTTGAGACATAAGCTCTTAAGTCTCATATGCCCAGTGATTAGCTCTCAGTGCCCTTCAGACCGAAACACAGTAATGTTTGCACACCACTGCTTCACGGCAGAATAACTGGCCCTGGGGTGGTACCTACCTAGACGGATTCCTGCATAGAAATCCTACCACCAGTTGATAATACAAATATGTGTGTGTTTGTATGTACATGTATGCATATTTGTTTCTTTTTTAAAAATGTACTTCTTCGTTAATAATATGTCCGGTAACTGCTCGGTAAACCTGAGGCACCGACAGAATAACAGCGCTGTGGCAACACCGCCATAGCATTACGCTGAGTCGACAGCCTTTTCGTTGCTACAGCCCAACGTACGTTTGTAATTGTAATACGTCACATCTAATTGTTTTTTTATCTTTTGAACTTTTAGTGTATGTTGTATTGTAGTATTGAATAAAGTTTCTCTTTCTTTCTTTCTTTCAATGCTGTCACTATACTGCTCATGGGAACGTAACGTACCAAACTGGGACCGACATGGTTCGCTACTCGTCACGTCTCCCGAAAAGTGGGCTACGGGTGCGGTCTTTGTCTTTGCCTTATACGGGAAAAGGCGTGACTGTGTTCGTGTGAGATATAGTTGCACAAGTCTCATACACTGTTACTCGCTCATCATAACCCACCCTTCCGATGTAACGTTCATGCGATTAGATTGGAGGTAGGAAGGGTGCTGTTAAGCGTTCGGAACGTCGGGTTCATCATCATCATCATCATCATCATTTCAGCCTTGCCACAAAATTTTGGAGCTCTAATTTTGGGGGGGATTTTGCCATAGTTGGCACGCTTTGCAAGCGGGTTGGCAACCGCAGTTTATTTATTCAGATGTTCCAGGAAGACGCTGCTGCCTATCTCCTGGTTTTAATTTTCCCTCTGTCGACTTTTACGACACCCACGGGATGAGATGGGGTGGTAGATTCTCTTAAGCCGCCACCACTTGGTAATCGGGTTATAAATAGTAAAATAAAATGCGATATAAATGTAGTTTTATTTTACGAGTAGTATTCGCGTAAATTTAAGAAATCATTAACCGCTCACAATTATTATAAACACAGAAAAGCCAATATGTAACTTAGCATAAAAAAATCATACCTCTTACAAAAAAAAGAGTGCAAATAATTAAAAGCTGAAGGTACTCCGGGTTAACTATGACATCGGGACATCTGTCACCTCAGTCCCCCCGTGACCATGGGTGCTGTAAAGCACTCGAAACGTCGGGTAATAAATAATAAAATTAAACGCGATAAAATCCGTAAAATTAGTTTCATTTAAATGTGTAGTGTTCGCGTAAATATAAGAAATCATTATAAAAAGAGTGGAGATCAAAAAAAACACAAACTGATCTGGAAATTAACAATTTATATTTTGCACGAATTGGCTGTGATTCGAACCCAAGACCCGCGGTGTAGAATCAAGTACTTACACGGTACATGGTAGACACTACACATTAATACACACTAACATTCCCAAGATCTAAACTAAGATCAGAACAAAATCACACGAACATTAAATCGAAGTTAGTAACAAACGCAGACAAAATATAACTCAACGTTTTTTTTTTCATTACCCTAGCGACAAGTACACGAAAGGATAGAGCCTAATATAGAGCCCTACTAAATACCATTAATTCCTTGCCTTAAGTGTACCGCGGTATGTTCTCTCCCTAAATGGCAGTGGCACATGTCCTGCCAGGCAAGCACCTGGCATCGACTGGTATATTGATGACGAAACTAGAGTATACAGGTTTGGGAACATTATTAAACGATGTGCGAAATAGTTGAAGGATGTTGATGATTCGGAATGTGAACGTTTGACTAAATAAAAAAAAAATAAAAAAATTGACGCTAAAATAAAAAAGAGCGCGTTAGTAAACGTGACAGAAGTGAAATTTCCTATATTTATCAGAAATTTAATAAATATATATATACAACACAAAACTTACTAACTCCTTTTTAAGCATATTGCGCGCAAGGACTGTGACATTTGGCATAGTTGAAGTTTGCATGGAGAAGAAGCGAAGAATCTAAAATTTATATTGTAATATGAGTTGCAAATACATTAAATCGAATAAAATAAAAAAATCATTATTTATGTTAGTGACAATGTGGTAGGACTCCTATCCAGGAAACCGTCTAGGTACCAACCCAGGGCCAGTTATTCTGCGTGAAGCAGTAGTGTGCTAACATTACTGTTTCGGTCTGAAGGGCACTGTGAACTATTGTAATCACTGGGCATAAGATTTATGTCTAAGGTGATAGGCGCAGTGTAGTGTCACAGAAATGTTCTGGGTGACAAGGCATTGCTATGGGCAGACGTTGCACTTACCATCAGGTGAACGTTTTGCTCGTTTCATCACTTGATCCCATAAAAAAAAACTTTTTCATTGTATCGTGGATTTTTACATGCCATAAAAATATATTATAAAATACTCGTATATACTTTATCAGCCTTTCGGACAGATACGTCTTAAAACTACGTCATGATATTTAAAAAAAAATATAGTAGTCCTGTTATCCATCCACATGACGAAATGAAAAAAAAATTACGGTCTAAGATTGTATAATCCATTGTATCGTTATGATTTCTTATATTTACGCGAACACCACACATTGAAATGAAACTAATTTTACGGATTTTATATCGTTTAATTAGACTATTTATAACCCGACGTTTCGAGTGCTTTACCGCACCCATGGTCACGGGAGAACTGAGGTGACAGGTGTCCTGATGTCATAGTTAACCCGGAGTAACTTCAGCTTTTGTTTATTATTTTTGGTCCGATCTACGCAGAAAGAGCTAACTGTATCTTGAAGTACTGTAACTGCTGTAAAGTACGCGAAACGTCGGGTTATAAATAGTCTAATTAAACGCGATAAAATCCGTAAAATTATTTTCATTTAAATCATATAAAACTATAGTTTTCGTGTATTTCTGTTCTTTTATTAAGTTTTAAATGTTACTAGCCCCTATTCACGCGAAGCTACATTCCACAGCACGGACAATAATTGTAGAATACCTTGCGAGATATTTTCAAATATAAAAAGACACGTAATGGTCTAGGAATGCAACGAATTTAAATGTAACATAGTTATTCTGTGACATAAGACTTTTCAATTTTCAATGAAATTGAAATGTCATTGTAATGATTTTTACAGAGTACCACCGTTTATTAATGAGTTTCCCCTTTATGCTGAAGAAACGGGGGAAAACTCCGCAGACATTCTACTTTTTAGTAATTTTTCATTTCTAAAATCTTCTAGACCCCAGTTTCTTGCCGGTTCTTCTCTAAGAAGGTCTTAGGAACCGTACAATTTGACATTCGTAAGAGCTTTACATAAGCCTTAGCGGAATAATAAACGTTGACTTTGACTTTTTTACAACATACAAATATGACTCGTATAATTAATATTTCGAATCAGCATCGTACATTGCCCATATATTGTTTTTTTATTACAATAAATCTTCGTTTATTTTTGAACCTATGGGTAGTAATAGGAAGACAGCCGTGTAATATTCCCAAAGAGATTAATTATATAAAACAATAAGGGAACATCATTATTTACTAATATTATGAATGAGAGGTCACGTTAAAAGTACCCGCAACCGACGAGCGTGTGTGAAAACGCTAATGAAAGTAGAAGCTAAAGATGTGTGTCAGGATCGTAGCAAGTGGAAAGATGTGGTCTCTGCCCACCCCTATGGGAAAGAGGCGTGACTGTATGTATGTATGTATGTATAAATGAGACAGTAACTCTATCCGCCCTTCTGTCTGTTTGTTACCTTTGAACCGATCTTGACCGATCGGTTTAACCGTTGAACCCATCTTGACGTAATTCGGAACGGAGATAGCTTGCATCCTGGAGAAGGATATAGGATATTCCGGAAAATCAAGAGTTTACACGGTATTTAAAAACCTCAATTCACGCGAACGTAGTCGCTGGCTTCTGCTAGTCTTAAATAAATCCTGATGGGACTTTAAAAAGACCCAACGATTCCAGTATATAATATCGTAAAATCAATGTCTTATCGAGTTAAAAAACACACCAGTACAAAGGGAGTCCAAATCCTGATCTGTAACCTATCATTGGAACGACCGTGGTTAAAAAAAAACATTCGCAAAAAAGAAAACAGATGGCCCCAACGACCTTTAAAATTCCACACACGAGCACAGAAATATCCTCCGCAACGTAATAAACAGTGAGGTGGACTTTCCGTGAAGGCAGCGAGTAGATAGGCTCTTTTGTTCGCTGTGAGGAAGAAAGGTGAGTACAAAAAGAGCATGATTGTAAAGCGGTACCCGAGCGACCTTGGTATACTGTAGGCCACAGGCTGTTGATCCTACTGAGGAATGGAGCCGGTTCTGTTTTTTGGGACCACTCCGGGTTGTTTTGATGGATTGTTTTTTTTTATAGATGTTTAAAATGGTACGGCCGTACTGTCTTATTCATTTAACAGTTTGTGGTTCGTTTTTAATGTATGAGGAGTAATCTTGTGTGCGCGTAGGGAGTACATTTTCGTCAAATTGAAAAGGGTTTAGGTTGATTAACAGAGCGGTCTCTTCTTTGAATATGTTGTTATTGGATAAAGTGACGTGACGAGCAAAACGTTCACCCGATGGTAAGTGCAACGTCCGCCCATAACAAATGCTGTGTCACCCAGATCGTTTCTGTGTGCCACACTGCGCCCATTAAAACTAGTCACGTCTACGCAAATCGCGATTACGGCCTAGTGTAGACTTACCTTAACGAAAAGGGACGCTTAGTTAAGATAGTTCGTTAAATAAAACGATGTCGATTCAATACAAGTTTTCACTGTTGCAAGATTGCTACTCGTATATCGATATTTATATGAAGCAATGGCACATCCGCAGTTCGATATCGACACGTTAGTCAAATGGATACACGGAAAGGGCGGACAAGTGCTTCCACATGTCGACACTTGAAATAGATAATGTTTTGCTGATGGTAATTCTCAGTTTTAGGTAAGGGAACGGTTATGATTGTTGTGTAAATTACTACGTAACAACTTTTAAACTGTTGTGTAAATCTACGAAAACCTTCTGAACAATGAATTTCAACGTCGCCTGTTGCCCATGAGTTTATTCATTATTGAGTTTGCTTACCAGAAAATGTCGCAAAGGGCAGACTCTCTTTCTCAGTCTAGTCGAGAACCTATGTTCCGTCAAGAAAGTTACATATCACACGTCGTGCTCGGAGAAAACTCTTCAAACATATAATGAACATTGACTAAACATAAATACGTATGCAAGTACTACGTGAATATAAATAATTAATGTAAAAGTAAAATAAGTTTATAATTTTTTGTGTTTCTTTTATGGAGAAAGGTACGAGACGAAAGCCATGGTGGCTCAGGGGCCTGGTAAAAAGTAAAGTTTCAGCCTATGAATGTCCTACTGCTGTGCACAGGCTCCTCTCATATCTGAGAGGGTTTAGGATCTAGGAAGAATCCGCCACGCTGCTCCAATGCGGGTTGGCGGACTTCACATGCCTTCGAAATATTTCTATTCCTCGGACATGCACGTGCCTGGTGCTCGCCTTTAATCGCGAGTAACCTGGGATCGATCCCCGGTGCCAGTACCTCTATGTTTGTTCTACAATTTTAAGTGCTGATTTACCACGTGCTTAGCGGTGAAGGAAAACATCGTGAGGAAATCTGCATCTCCGAGGAATAGAAATATTTCGAGGATATGTGAAGTCCGCCAACCCGTATTGGAGCAGCGTGGCGGACTATTCCTAGCTCCAAAACCCTCTCAGAAATGAGAGGCCTGTGCTCAGCAGTGGAACATTTATAGGCTGTTACTAAGAGACGAACGAAACGTACAACATCTGCCCATAGCAAATGCTGTATCACCCAGAACAATCCTGTGTGACGCCACACTGCGCCCGTCACATTGAGACATCAATTCTTGAGTCTCATATGACTCTCAGTGCCCTTCAGGTAGGTGGTGCCTACCTAGACGGGTTCCTGCATACTAATATCCGTATCATAGACGCACATTTGCACAAGTCGTGGTTTCATCTAGTGCGGTGGCGTCTGCCGGTACGAGAATGCCACTCGAGAATCTTTTTGCCTCCAACTTTTTTAACTACCAACTATCGGTTGGGCAATCTCTGTGACCGGCGCTATTACCCTCAATATAACCCAATGTCGAAGTTTCCTTATTCAATTTACGCTTTTTACTGGAGCTAGTATTCTTATGCAGAAGCCCGTCTAGGTGGGTAACAACCCAGGGCCAGTTATTCTGCCGTGAAGCTATAGAGTACAAACGTTACTGTGATTCGGTTTGAAGGGCACTGAGATCTGGCGTAATCACTTTAGAGATTTAGGAACTGATGTCTCCGGGTGACGGGCGCAGTGTGGTGTCACAAAGAAGTGTTCTGGGTGATACAGCATTTTTATGGGCAGACTAACCATCGGGTGAACATTTTGCTCGTTTCGTCGCTTTATTCAATTAAAAAAAAACCTTTAAAGCTCTTATGAATGTCAAAATCTGCAACGCAAAAAGACCATTACTTCGTTTCTGCAGGATATTCTCGTTGCGTCTATCACGTAGAAAACCTGTTCTAAGCTGTTGCTAAGATTCTTATGCATCAATCCGTCTAGGTGGGTACCATCGGCAAGTGAGCCGACAAGCAAACCGTCAAGTCCTGTCAAATTTTGCCGTCTATTGTAAAAAAAAAGTAAAATATCAACCAATAAATGACCCACTGCTCAGCACGGGCCTCCTCTCATTTCTGAGAGGGTTTCGGAGCGGGGAATAGTACTTAGTACTTCACATGTCCTCGAAATATTTCTATTCTTCGGATATGCAGGTTTCCTCACGATGTTTACCTTCACCGCTGAGCACGTGGTAAAATGGCACTTGAAATTTTAGACCAATTTTGGAGGTCCTGGCAACGGGGATCGAAACCGGGTTACTCACGTATTTTGACATTAAAGGCGAGCACGCTGCCCCTGAGCTACCAATCATCATCTCAGCTTATCACTAGTCCACTGTTGAATATAGGCCTCCCCCATAGATTGACGCAAGAGTTAGTAGCTCTCATTATGTGGGGGATTTTACCATAGTTGCCACGCTTGGCAGGCAGGTTGGCAACCGCAGTTCAATTATTCAGATATTCCAGGAAGATACTGCTGCCCATCTCCTGTTTTTATTTTCCCACTGTCGACTTCTACGGCACCCACTGGATGAGATGGGGTGGTAGATTCTCTTAAGCCGCTACCACACAATAGTAGTCTGCAAATATTACTGTTTCGGTCTGAAGGGATGCAGGAAACCGTCGAGGTAGGTACCACCCCAGGGCCAGTTATTCTGCCGTGAAGCAGTAGTGTGCAAGTATTACTGTGTTTCGGTTTGAAGGGCACTGTGAGCTAGCGTAATCACTCGGCATTGGAGACTTAAGATCTGATGACACAGGGTGACGGGCGCAGTGTGCTGTCACACAGAAATATTCTGGGTGACACAGCACTTGTTGTGGGCGGACTCTCTTTATACAATAAAAAAAGTACTAGGCACGTGAGACTTATTCGTAAGAACTAACGTCTCAGGGTGACGATGAACGATTTGATCAACTCGTCACATAGTTCCATAAAGATTATAGCTATCCATACTAATATTATAAAATGCGAAAGTAACCTCTCTCTGTCCCTGTTTGTTACCTTTTCGCGGTTTAACAACTGAACCGATCTTGACGAATTTTACCACAGAGATATCTTGCAACCTGTAGACGGACATAGGGTACTTTTTATCCCGGAAAATCAAATGGTTCCCACGGGATATTTAAAAAATCTATATTCAGGCGGACGAAGTCGCCGGCATTAACTAGTTGAAAATAATTACTGTACTACTGTTACTAAATGTCTTTAATGACGACCACGTGGCCTAGTAGTTAAAGTACCTGACGTCTACGGTTCGAGTCCTGGGTTCGAATCCCAATCAAAGAAGAATTTGTGCAAAAACACAAATTGTTGCTTTTCGGGTCTGGTTGTGTTGTGATTGTCCTCGTGTCTCTGACACTGCATCCCAGCCCACCGCAGATTTTCTTCGCTTCCTTTACAATAAAATGATACAAAGGGCGGACTTAATGCCGTCAAGCATTTTCTCCCAGTCAACAGATCTAATCGCGTGAGCGTTACATCGGCCATGAGTCGGTTAGGACGAGGGACTGCCTGTGTTTGTGCGTACACTATGGCGCTTTATATCTCCTGCGCAGTTGATATTCCGACAGTATTCGGTAATTGTCGCCATGGTCAAAAATCGGTCAGGAATACATCAGTAAATATCTCATAGTGTATCGTCGATGTGATTATGAATCATCCTGTATATATAGAACTAGCTGATGCTCGAGACTTCGTCCGTTAGGATTTAGGTTTTTAAATATCCTGTGGGAACAATTTGAGTTTCCGGGATATAAACCCTATGTCCGTTTCTAGGATGCAAGCCATCTCTGTGCCAAATTTCGTCAAGATCGTTTCAGCGGTTGAGCTGTGAAAAGCTAATAAACAGACAGAGGGACAGAGAGAATTACTTTCGCATTTATAATATTATTTATTTATTTAAACTTTAATGCACTAGTGGTACATATGGCCGACTTAATGCCTAAAGACATTCTCCCCCAGGTCAACCATGAGGCAAAGCAGAGAATAAAATAAATTAATATGATTATAAATACATAAGCAGTAAAAAGTTACATATAACACTACATACACACACACACATATATATATATATATATATATATAATACCTACATACATATACACAAACATACGAGTACATATCTATATAAATATACATACACACGAAACAGGAAAGAAAAATCAAACATGCAATGAATTTTTAAAGTATTCCCGGACTTTATTTTTGTAAGCAAACTTGTTAGGAGCTTTTTTTAACGTCAAGAGGTATATCGTTCCAGAGTCTTATAGCCGTATCTTATATAAGTATGGATATTGGACGCAGATCGCTAATGGTAATAGCTTCAAGCCAATTCGAATCTCAAATTAGCAATCAGCGCGGGTCTAGACAATAAACCACAATAAAGCAAACAATGTTATGGAGCGGCTCAATAAATAGCCATGGACAATGGACTCTAACGAACTGGACCCGAGACTTAGTTACATCTTAGGCCCTATGCATACGGTCACTGATCTTTGACGCTTTAAAGAAAATAGATTAAGAATTCGCTGCAAATACGTCGATGGACTTTTGGCGCCAACTCGAAAAGTGGCAATAGTGTTTTTATTCAATTTTGTGAAATCTGTGTATATATGGAGTATTGATGTTTAATTTTGATAGTTTATTATGCAGTAAGTGCTCGTGAAAGTGTACAGTGATTGGAAAATTCAATTTAAGACCAATATTGTGCTTTTCGTATTGTCTCCATCAGTCGAGCAGATCTTCAGCAAAAGTTAACTCGGTGCTTGAAGATTGTATACTTGGATAATATGTTACTTGACACTGGAAAATAGTTTACGACTGTTTCCATTAATAAATAATGAAATAATAAGTAACATTAGTGTCAGTGACCGCCCGACAGGTGAAATGATTGAGTTCCGAATGAAACATGTACTGACACAAGTGTTCTGGAACATTCGGATCACATTGATGTCTCGGAACAGCGAGCCGGTTCACGAAAGATCTAAACACGTCTACTTCGACTTTTGGCGCCAACTCGAAAAGTGGCGGTAGTGTTTTTATTTAATTTTGTAATTTCTGTTTATATTTGGAGTTTTGATGTTCAATATTGATAGTTTATTATGCAGCAAGTGCTCCTGAAAGTGTACATTGATATTATGACTATGATTGATATTGACAAAATGAATATTGGTCAATGATGTACACCATTGTCCAGGAATCTGCTCTATATCATAGTACAAATATTTTTAATTATTATTATTTCTTTCATTATTCTATTATAGACAATTGCCAACATAGATAAAAGTAATATATTTATCTATTTATTTTTCATTATTTATCGTTATTTCAGAATTTATCTTTAAATTATATTATATAAACATATACATTTAAAATATCTTTAGTTTTTTTTTGCATTTATACTGTCTGACAGCTGCTCGTAGGTTTTGGATTAGTGGTGCCGACAGAATAACAGCGCTGCGGCAATTTTGCTGTAGCATAATGCTGAGTCGGGTCCTTTTCGTTGCTGCAATCCAACGTAAATTTAAATACTTTTTTATTGTTAATTTTTTTATTTTTTATGTTGTGTTAATTTTTTTTTATGTGTTTGTATTGAGCGTAGCAACGAATAAAGTTATTTTCTTTCTTTCTTTCTTTCTTACAGTCATTGGAAAATTCAATACAAGACCAATATTGTGCTTTTCGTTTTGTCGCCATCAGTCCAGCAAATCTTCAGTAAAAGTCAACTATCATTTTACTGACGATCGAAATTTTAGTGTGTTGCTGCTTGAAGATTGTATTCTTGGATTTAAGAGATTTATTACTTGACACTGGAAAATAGTTTATGATTGTTTCCATTAATAAAAAATACGTCGATAGTTTAACATCACGTTAACGCTTAACATGGCTGTGAATCAATACAAGGATGCGGTCGAGCTGGTAACGGGTATTAATAAAATTTTATTTGACAACTAGCCGTGCCCCGCGGTTTGTCCCGTGTTAAAAAGTCGACCCCGATCGATGATATATATATACTACCCTATTTGAATCGGATTTTGGGGTTTTAATTGTTTAATTGTTTTAAGTGTCGCGGAACCCTAAGTATTATTCTAAAATTAAGGGTACTACCCCTTAGTTATTCCCGGCTATTGTATCAGCTATCTGTTCCGGAGATTAGCCGGAACAAACAGACAGACAGTCGAAATTTTTATAAATTGTTTTTTTCTTACAAGTAGCGTATATACTTTCATAAGTAAAAAGTTTTTATTTTGCTATAACAAACAGACACTCCTGCGGTTAAACTGCGGTTGCCAACCCGCCTGCCAAGCGTGGCAACTATGGCAAAATACCCCCAAAACGAGAGCTACAAACTTTTGTAGCAATCTATGGGGGAGGCCTATGTTCAGCAGTGGACAATCGATAGGCTGAAACGACGACGACGAAACAGACACTCCAATTTTATTTATTTGTAATGATTTACAAATGTGTTTTAAATTTTTATTTAATGTTATGCTTTAATGAACATTGCCATGCAAGAGTCCGAGTATGGCAGGCACCTTTAAGTTTTCCCATGCGAATTACAAAATAAAATATAGTTAATACTTGCTATTTTAGTCTCTCGAATGAACTGTGGTAGCGGCTTAAGAGAATCTACCACACCATCTCACCCCCTCGGTGTCGTAAAAGTCGAGAGAGGGAAAATTAAAACCAGAAGATGGACAGCAGCATCTTCCTGGAACATCAGAATTAATAAACTGCGTTTGCCAACCCGCCTGCCAAGCGTGGCAACTATGACAAAACCCTCAGGTGAGAGCTACAAACGTTTATAGCAATCTATGGGAGAGGCCTATGTTCAGCAGTGGACTAGTGATAGGCTGAAATGACGAAATTAATAATGAATGAACTGCATTTTTTTTTCAATTTTATCTGTAGTCTCACAAATTTATTTTTTCTGCCCCGAACGGTTTCACTCAACCGACGTGCAAAATAATAAAGAAAAATATATTACAAAAAGATATTCGTCGGTAAAAGGTGATGTTTTACATCGATAACTTATCGATATAAAGCATCGCGTTTTTATCGAAACGGTCCCGCGATCGCATTGCAACAGATTCCATTCTGCAATACGTCCGCGTCAACGCCACTGTGTGAACACACCCTTAGCATATCGCATTAGCCTATTTCTAATGTTATGGAAATTGATACAATTGGACAAGGGTATTAATGTACTGCGCAAATTAGGACAACTGGGATACTAGATATGAGTAAATACTGCACCGTAATGGCCAGTTGCATTTCAATTGACCCATTAAATCCTTTTAGGAGACTATTTTGTTACATTCTAAATATAGAACTTACTGAATAGATGTGAAAATGTGTAGTGAAGTTGAAGCTGAAGTTATAATGTTGGTTATTAATATAATTTGCATATTGACGTATACTACATAGGGTACATGAAGATCGGAGAGCCGCTTATCTCTACCCCCCTTTGAGTCACAAGTTCGAAAGATTAAAGTAAAAAGTAAAGTAAAGTTTCAGCCTATAAATGTCCCACTGCTGAGCACAGGCCTCCTCTCATTTCTGAGAGGGTTTTGGAGCTAGGAAGAATCCGCCACGCTTCTCCTATGCGGGTTGGCGGACTTCCCATGCCTTCGAAATATTTTTAATTTCTTATACATGTTGTTTCCTCACGATGTTTTCCTTCACCGCCGAGCACGTGGTAAGACAGCACTCAAAATTGCAATTAACAATTTTAGTGTTGCCGGCACCGGGAATCGAACCCAGATCACTCGCGTACTATGAAATTCAAAGCGAGCGCCTAGCCCCTGAGCTACCGCGGCTCTAAATTAAAGTAATAACTAGATTAAAGTAATTTAGTCTATTTGAAGTCTATATGATTAGTCTAAGCCGTGTGGTGGCGGCTCGTTAAAAGAATACTACCACTCCATCTCATCCAATGGATCTCGTAAAAGGCGAGTAAGGAATTAAACTGCACTGTGCACCCAACAGCGCATGGTGGCGACGGGCTCACCACCTATCACACCAAGTGCATTATATTGTTTTGGTGAAACGTGGATTGTGTCAGTCATCTGTTTTTGCAGTGAGTGCCCAGTCTCTGACTACCCCTTATGGGATATAGTCGTGATCTTATGTATGTATGTATGATTAGTCTAGACAACTGAAGTCTAAGCAATTGTTCAATTGAAAATTTGTTTCTGATTTCTTGGGGACTTTGACTTTCCGATTAACTGTTAGAAGTTGTAATCTGCGCATTATTTATTATATTTACCATCAGTCCGGAACGCTTTACGTTATGTAGTGTAATTAAAGTTAATTTCGATTAAAGTCATGGTGACGGGCGCAGTGTGGTACCACACAGAAATATTCTAATTCGAATTCTTCTTCTAAACGGTTTTTGATCAATGACATAGTAGTCACAGCCGTTGGTCTCACTACAGGGCACAAGTTCTTTTCTGATTATCTCACAGGGTTTTGAAACAGGAAATAGTCCGCTTTTTTTTGACTGATAGACACTGTTAGCTCGTAGGCTTTCACAGCTTTGCCGGATTGAAAGGTGGCGGAGCGCAGGGAGATTAGCCGATACCTTTATCATGGGTAACTAGCGCAAGGGTCCCTGAGAGGGGACCTCGGCTTGGACTGATACCCAAAAGTCCGGTACGCTACTCCATTCCTATGCAACAATCCGTCTAGGCAGGTAATACCGCTGTACCACTCATTCTGTCATCAACCAGTAGTTTTAAAAAAATACTGTTGCGATCTGAAGGACACAGCTAGCTTTTTTTTATTGAAGAAAGGGACGAGACAAGCATAACGATCACCTGATGGTAACTGCAACGTCCGCCAATAGCAATGCTGTGTCACCCAGTATATTTCTGTGTAACACTACACTGCGCCTGTCCCCTTGCGACGTCAGTTCTTGAGTCTCGTATGCCCAGTGATTACACTAGCTCTCTGTGCCAAACAGACCGAAACAGTGATTTTTGCACACTACTATATCACGGAAGAATAACTGGGCGTAGCTAGTGTAATAACTGTGTATATGAGAATTATGAACTGATGTTTCGGGGTGACGAGTGTGATGCCACACAGAAATATTCTTGGTGACACAGTGCCCGCAATGCATAGACGTTACACTTACCATCAGCTTAACAATTTGCTCGTCTCTGCACACTCTTCAAAAAAAAAACTGATTTTCAACGCCTTGCAAGTGGTTTTATAGGTTCCGGAATCGGGATCGAACCTGTCACTCCCCCGTAACAGTCGTGTTTAATGTGAAACACGTGATTTGGATAAAGGCGTGCGCGAGTAAAAATAAACTATATAGTACGCGGTCGTGATAAACATCGGACAGGGTCGAAAGCGCAGAACTAGCTCACGAACGCATTATGTCAGTCTCGGGCTCTTTGCCATTGCTTGCGACATCTGGTGGTGTGATACACGAACGCAGCCTGAATACGAATGGGCTCAGCATTCACGGCTTTGTTGAATATTTCATGGTTTGACGCTATTTTGTAAAGACCGACGTGTTAAGTGGACGGAAATTGCGTCAAGTGTTATGTATGATCTTAAGTGGGGCTATGTAATAGCCCAACTTCAATACATCGACTGTGAGAAGATGGGGAAATGCGGTGGACATCCAGAAAAGTAAAGCGACATATTCTATTCCTTGTGAGGTTTTGTTAGATTTTAGGTACGGAGACGGAGGAGATTTTAGAGAAGATGGGGAAATGCGGTGGACATCCAGAAAAGTAAAGCGATATTGTATTCCTTGTGAGGTTTTGTTAGATTTTACGTACGGAGACGCAATGTGGGTTGACTAAAATTTCAAATAATGTTTTCTTGGATTTACGCGAATACTAAACATTTACAATAAAACTGATTTTTATGGATTTTATCGAGTTCAATTTTGAACTATTTATAACCCGACGTTTCGAGTGCTTTACAGCATCCTGGACTGAGGTTACAGACAGATGTGATTCCATGGTTAAGCCACCCCGGGTTAACTATGGAATCACATCTGTCTGCTTTTAGCTTTATAATTAAAAGCTTAAGGTACTCCGGGTTAACTATGACATCACTGGTGTTAGGATTCCTGTGCAGTAATCCGTCTAGGTAGGTACCACCCCAGGGCCAGTTATTCTGCCGTGAAGCAGTAGTGTGCAAACATTACTGTGTTTCGGTTTGAAGGGCACTGAGAGCTAGCGTAATCACTGGGCATATGAGACTTAAGAACTGATGTCTCAGAGTGACGTGCCTGTGGTGTCACAGCATTTGTTATGGGCAGACGTTACACTTACCATCAGGTGAACGATTTGTCACTTCATTCAGTCACTTTTATGAAATAAAAAAAGACGTCTGTCACCTCAGTCCCCCCGTGACCATGGGTTCTGTAAAGCACTCGATACGCCGGTAATAAATAGTTAAAATTAAACGGGAAAAAATCCGTAAAATATTTTTCTTTTAATTTAAACTTTTCTTCTGCCTTCTTCTGACTTTTCTTGTGCCGTGTGGTGGCGGCTCGATAAAAGAATACTACCACTCCATCTCATCCAATGGATCTCGTAAAAGGCGAGTAAGGAATAAAACTGCACTGTGCACTCAACAGCGCATGGTGGCGATGGGCTCACCACCTATCACACCAAGTGCATTATATTGTTTTGGTGAAACGTGGCAGTCATCTGCTTTTGCAGTGAGTGCCCAGTCTCTGACTACCCCTTATGGGATACAGTCGTGATCTTATGTATGTATGTAAACTTTTCTTTCAAAACTTTCAAAGTTTAAATTTCGACTTAGTTCTTCGCGGTGGCTATAGATAGTTGTCTCTTCTCTCGGTGTTCGTGCATGAGCAATTTATGTCACAACAACGAGCGGATTTGATTACTGCATGGAACAAATACGCTAAGATAAAAATATTTTTTCTTAAAATCGTATCGGTAATGACAAAATCGCTGAAGGCAGCGGATTCGACAAAGCGATCGAGATGGTTTCTACAACCTATCAGCGGTCTCGACATATATCTAATAGAAATACATTTAGAGAAACAACCTGCTGTGTGGTGGCGGCTCGTTAAAAGAATACTACCACTCCATCTCATCAAATGGATCTCGTAAAAGGCGAGTAAGAAATTAAACTGCACAGTGCACCCAACAGCGCATGGTGGCGATGGGCTCACCACCTATCACACCGAGTGCATTATATTGTTTTGGTGAAACGTGGATTGTGGCAGTCATCAGTTTTTGCAGTGAGTGCCCAATCTCTGACTACCCCTTATGGGATATAGTCGTGATCTTATGTTTGAGAACGAAAAAGCAGACTTGGATTTCGAACGCAGATACCGCGATGAACGAATAAAACTTAAATCACACATGAAATGGAAAACGAGACATGTTAAATTTCCAAGAAACAATGAACTAACTCTTAAAGATGACGGCAACCGTGAAACATGTTAATTATTTGTGACCCAAATAAATTCGGACTTGGGAAACGTGATCGCACTAAGTTATGCTCGCCTAGTCATTAAGGTAGCTGTTCCATAACGGACCGTCCGGGATTTTTTTGTGGCATTAAATTTGTAAGTTACCAGTACACAATGCATCATGATTACAGGCTGTCAAGCGTTGTAAATTAAGCTAGACGTATCATTCCGATATCATAAATCGTATCAACGGAAAATAGTCTTTATGCCTTTGTTTTAAGGGTCTCCAATTTCAGTTTGACTTGGTCGTACAGAGCCCTGTTGGAAATTGATCTGGCTGTGTCAAATATGGCTGATTTTCGTAATTGGTGTTGCGCTACTAGGTTCACTGCAATTTTGTTTGATTATTATCATTAGCATTGTTGGTGGAAAGGTTGTGCAAAGGTCAATTTAGAAACTCGAGAGACGCGTTTATACATTATTAATTATGATGATTATGCTAGTTGATCTCGATCATCAAGACTTCTGCTAATTGTAGCAAGGAGCTGTCATGTAAAGGCTAAAGTGTGGTACGCAAAGGTGCGTCGTCCTTGTCTCTCCATTTCCAAAACTTTAATGAAACGAAAGTTACTGGTGGTAGAATTCCTAATCAGGAATCCGTATATCCGTAAGCAGTACTAATAGCAGTATTTACTGGAAATGTGAGACTTAATAACTGATGTCTCAGAGGAACGGTGTTACACAGAAATGTTCTGTCTGCAATGTGTTACCTAAATACAGCATTTGTTATGGGCAGATGTTGCACTTGCCATCAGGTGAACGTTTTGCTCGATTCGTCACTTTATGCAATAAAAAAAACACAAACAGACAGAGGGACAGAGAGAGTTACTTTCGCATTTATAATATTAGTATGGATATGAATAAGATCAATCAACCAATGAAATCGACTTAAAATTTTGATGTCCTCCTCCTGGCGGATTTTAGGCGACAACTTCTGATAACTGTCGTATTCGTCGGCTATTAATTACGTCATTCGTCATTCACTCGTTAGTCATTCGTCAGTCATTCTGACATTTGACGCGGTGAGTGTGACACGGGAACTGTTACAATAATAATGTAGTAAACATATAATTTGTGTCAAAAATACAGTTTCGGCAGATATTTGAACTATCCTTCTTAAAACGCAAATAATGCAGTTAATTATGTAGCGACATCTATGTCGCCACATAAGAAGCTCAAGAAATATTCCCATACGTCCATAATCGCGCTATGAAAGTTTTCTGAGAAGCGAACTATATATACAACATCTAAAAATTACTAGTAGGAGGAGACGTCCTCCCCAGATCAGACCAACCGATCTGGCGGTTAGCTACTCTTTTCATTGGCAATATCATCCGCCAAAAATGGTGACCCCGACGTGAACATCCGCAGCCAGCTTCTCCGAACCACAGGAACGACGTCATCGGCAGCCATCGCAGTCACAGCACCAGACTACTGTCGGCACAACGCGTGCTTCCTAGTCTCTCAGCCATTGAGGATCTACGACGGCCCCTTCTCCTCAGGCTGACTCCTGCGGCATCAACACTTGTTTCCATACGTCTCGACGCACTGAAGACCTGGACACAGGTTCACCGCAACGCCAGACTGCACCTCATCGCCTGACGTCTGAAGTTCTCCACGCTAAACTACGACTTCCAGTCTCAGCGGGGGAGTGATGTAGCGACATCTATGTCGCCACATAAGAAGCTCAAGAAATATTCCCATACGTCCATAATCGCGCTATGAAAGTTTTCTGAGATGCGAACTATATATACAACATCTAAAAATTACTAGTAGGAGGAGACGTCCTCCCCAGATCAGACCAACCGATCTGGCTGGGACCCTTTTCATTGGCAATATCATCCGCCATTTTTAATTAAACCTGGAAAACAGATTTTGGCCCTAACGCATAACTCAAATAACATACTCGTAATTCCTTTTGTCTTCTTGGCCCTCATCCAGTAATACGTACCACTGTTAATATTACTTTATGAATATATTTAAATTTATTTAGATGCAATTGATGTTGATTGATCGATGTGATTATTAAATTTTCTTGTAACTGTAAATTATAATTATCTGTTATGATTATTTGGCAGCACAAATGTTGAAACAAAACAGTAATTTTTGAGAAAACTTCTAAATACAATGAACTTTGATGTTAAACCGTAAATTAAACACTGGAATAGCCTCAGGCTAACTGTAGAACAATTTGATTTGATCTGTTACATAAATGACCATAGAACAAGCATAGAGAATGTTAATTTTTGTTGCGAACGCTCGGCCAGAGTTCGTTGCTCTCGTCCGCCATATTTGACCATACTCTATGGTGTGGAGTTGATTAACAGAGCATGACCATAAATAACAAAAGCCTTTTATTTATATTGTTCGGGTTTGAAACGTATCACTGGGTTTTTGTTTGCATTTGCACGGGTAATTATTGAAACTGTGTATACAAAGTAATATACAGGCTCACCTCATAGTCTATGTATGTCAAAAAAAGTATCTATAATAAGAGATCTTACTAATATTATTGTTGACAAACCGTCCCCCGAAACCGTTTGCGTTGTAACATATTAAATTCCAGAACTATTTGAAACTACACTATTAAATTAAGAGTTAGTCTCAGATTATCTGTAACATATCATCATATATACAATAGTTTAAGAGTTATCGATTTTCGGACAGGCAGACAACCAATAACATTTCTTCGAACATGAGATTATGTTTCCATATAGCTCGGAGAACCGGTAAACGTTGGGGAAGAAAGCTTCTCGAGTGGCAACCTCGTACCGGCCAACGCAGTGTAGGGCGACCCCCCACTAGATGGAGCGACGACCTACACGGTTTTGCAGGAAGTCGATGGATGCAGGTGGCTCAGGACCATGTTTTGTGGCAATCTATGGGGGAGGCCTATGTTCAACAGTGGACTATGGTAGGCTGATATGATGATGATGAGATTATGTTTCGTAAGCGAAAACATACATACATGAATAAAATAGAATAGAATATTTTTTTATTCAATATAGAACATTTACATAATACTCATTAAATGTAATTTTTTTAAGCTACACTGGTTCGCAAAGAAATGCCTCTGTCCTGGGAAGAACGAGTAAGAAATCAGAAACAGATGATAAGGTTACTTATAATACATATTAAGGTTTACAGACATACATATGTATCTATGTAAAACTTAATATGTTTAGTTACGTGGGTGGGGACCTTGTGATCTGTAATAAAGGGCACAACCAACTTCATATATTCGCTACTCACATTTGCCAGGTTGTACAAAGTTATTTACATGATTATTTAAAAATGCCCAAGTCCATTTTTTGGAAAGATAAATAAATAAATAAAAACATGCACGAAACTCTGCCAACTATAACGCTTTATTTTAACATAACAAGTAAAGATACAAGAAGTAAAAAAAAAATCAATATCCCATCACATGGGCTAGATCTAATCGCATAGAGGGTGATCACCATAGCTGTGATGGGCAATTCGCCCTTTTCTTCTACTTTTCGTGACTTTTCTTTTACTCTTCGTGAAATCTTCCAACTCTCATAAGGGGAAACGCAGTGATAAAATATAATACTAAAAAATTAATTAGTACCATACGTTACGTAATTTCCTATTTGCATATTCGTATTCGTGATATTTCACATAAATTCAATATTAATATTATAGAAAACAACAGCTGTATAAATATTTTCACTTTGTTTATTAATATAATCATATATATTCAATAAACGGTCATTTCTGTTGGTTATATCGTTTGACCTCAGATAACCCGTTTCGATTATGTCACTTCCATGGAATTAGTACCCCGGCGCGTGATAACAATAAAAAGGCGGTCTAAGAACACGACCTTGCGGAACGCTCGAAAGATCTGTACGACTTTGGAAATGGTATTATTCAAATGTAAGTAAACAAACATATTTTGTCGCAAATTTGATACGTTATAAAATTATATTTTTATGTTGGTAATTACATATATGAGAAGTGCCATAGCAAAGTGTGGTGATTACGGAAAATCCAACCATCTTGGGAAAAGCTGACGCAGTGCACTGTTTATTAACCAAGTTTTGTAACCCATAACAAACTAATATAAAAGAATAAACAAGTTTTGTAATCAGCAACTTGTTCTTAAAACGTCTAGCAGTTATTTGGGAACAAGTTTTTTTGTTGCCGCGTCTCCTAACTTTCTTAGCTTGGTAATAGTTTTAGCTACTAAGCTATTATTACATGAAATAGATTGCCTATTTTATGACATCAGAAGCCTTAGTTGGACTTGCTATTAACTTGTGTTTAAAATTTCTTGTTCATTGCACATCTTGAACATTTACATGACAGTTTATCGCCAAATGTGACTGCGTCATGACTTCTTCAATTGGCAATACCAACCTGGTATCCCTTTACGGGAACTATACGTATGGTTGTGTGTGGGAGAAATTGATTTGTTTATATCTCTTCTACAATCCCTACAAGCAATTATAGACTTTAATGAAAGGGATCATCGTCTGAATAGTCATGCAAAATAACACTTATATATGAATTTTATGTTTGTACTTTGAATTACGACTGAATTTATTGGGTATTGTATTGCAGGAAACATTGCATTGGATAGGTAGATGCGGATACGTTAAGATTTTATACAAGCGATGAGATGTCAAAATTCGTCGGGGAAAATATGTTTTTCAGTGTCAGCTGACATAAACATTCATACGGAATGTTTATTGCCAGATTTGATCATGGCGATAATTGTGGTAGGACTGCTATGCTGCTTAGATAGGTATTGGTAGTGCCAGTTATTCTGCCGTCGTGCAGTAGTGTGCTAGCATTAATGTGTTTGCGTTTGCTCGGTACTGTGACTAATTGTTAAATAATTGAGCATAAGCTACTGACAGCCGTGTGACATACAGGAATTTGCAATTCAATATATTTGGTGCGACTATTACAAGTAGGTAGTCGTAGAAAATACTTATTATCAACTCTGCCTTCAAAATGTCAAGTCGAGCAGATTTGAAACCATAAGTTGAGAATCCTTGGTTTAATGAGATGTTTAAAATTCACCCTCTCTATTTGATGTCAGCATACAGCTTGATGGCTCTTTAGTTTCAACCCCTTTCTGTGACGTAAAAATTTAATGGATCTCATTAGCTGCAAACTATAAGATTCACTCACATATTACTTATAATGTATTTGCCGCAGTTAGTCATACCAATCGCTTCACCTAGTGCTCACAAAAACTAGACTACAAGACCGCTTGTCTCGGATTCGTATCCCAGCCGAGGCCAACATTTGTGCAAAAGCACAAATTGTTGATTTCCAGGTCTGGTTGTATTGCGATTGTCCCTATGTTTCTGACGCTGCCGCCTAGCCTTCCTTCATCTTATCCCAAGATCGTTACATCGGGCGCGAGTAATTTATGGCGAGTGTCAATGTTTGCACCGTACACTTGTGGCACTATAATATCTCCTGCGTAGTTCCGAAAGTATTGCAAGTTGTTGCCGTGGTCTAGAATCAGCCCGGCAAAAAGCCTGCCATGCTACGAAGCATGCTGCCGTTCCCTTTGTTTAGTCGCCTCTTAAGATGACCACGAGACGAGATGGGGTCGATGTATTCTTGTATGTAGCAACAATATAAATAAAAAAAAAATATATGAAACAAACGTCCTTGTCCGAGCAGGTCATATCTTTATGATGAAGTAATTTCGCTGACTAATCCCACATTCCAGTATATTCAATAAGTTTCGCAATTCACTTTTGTATCATACGGAATTTTACTTATATCGTTACAAAATATGACGCAGCGCGTTCTTCATGAATGTTAATTGAATCTGTGGTATCATGCACGGGAAAATTATCTACTATGTTAAGGTTTTACAATCGATAATCGCATACTGTTTTTAGAATTGATTTTATACAGTGAGACGCTGTATCGCTGTTGTTAATAAATTTTCTGCCATATACATTAAAATAGCTAATAAATCTATCGCTTGAATTAATTAACATTTCAATGTATTTCGAGTAATATGTTTGCACTAGCTGTTCCCCATGGTTTTACTCGCGTAAAATAAGCGGACTTGAGCATTCACAGTTTATTTATTTATTTAAGGATTACCAAGAAGGTTAACACATAACAAAAACACATAAACACTTAATACTAATAAAAAAAAGGCTAGTGCCGCCTTACTTAAAGGCAACCACGGAAAGTCAGGTGTTACAGTTTGTTACCGCTTACAGATGAATTAAAACTATAATAAATAAAAGGTTCGGGTTTTCTCAGTAATGTTCTATGTTCTGTTATCAGCGTGCGGATCCTTAAGGCCGTAGCATGAAGTTTATAGCCTAGATCATTCCTTGACAAATCTATACAAATAAATAAAATTGAAGTGTCTGTTTGTAATAACAAAATAACAGCTTTTTACTCAATGCTGATGTAAGTTTATACGGTCCTGATAAGAAAAAAACAATTTTTTAAAATTTTGTCTGTCTGTCTGTCTGTTTGTTCCGGCTAATCACCGAAACGGCTGGACCAATTTTGACGGGACCTTCTCTGACAGATAGGTATTATACCTGGTAACTTAACCTAAGTTACCAGGTATAATACCTATCTGTATACTTTAATTTTGGATTCCGCGCAAAAAAAATGAAAACCCCAGAATCCGATTCAAATAGTGAAGTATTTATGTATATCATCGATCGGGGTCGGCTTTTCTACGCGGGTAAAACCACGGGGCACAGCTAGCAATGAATAAGTCCTATTTAAATTTAAAAATTTTCATATCAGAGTAGTATTTGCTGAGTTCAGCACGTACAAACATACATACTTTCCAGGTTTTTTATAAGATTGTCATTTTTTCATTTGGTCCAGCAAAGCCCACCGCTGGACTTAGACTTCGTTCATAAACTAATTTGGAATAACATAGTGGATTGCTATAGGGCTTTGCAACACACAGAATAATATACTTTGTGGATAAAGAGGGGCTACTAACCGTTCCTTAGCATTTTTTTCTTAACTAACCCCACCTTTTATATTCACACTCAAAATACAGGAGAAATGCTGGTCTGGTGGAGTTTTTATTACGAGAAATCAAGAATGCGCGTAGGTTATTTTTAGAATCTTAGCTATGACACTGAATACTTTATTTTTTACTAGCCAATTCCCCCGACTTCGTCCACGTGGACATAGGTTTTTTTAACATCGCGTGGGAACTGTTTGATTTTCTGGGATAAAAATTATCCTATGTCCGTCCACAGGATGCAAGCTACCTCTCTGTCAAATTTCGTCAACATCGGTTGAGTGGTTAAGCCGTGAAACGGTAACAAACAGACAGAGGGACAGAGAGAGTTACTTTCGCATTTATAATAATAGTATGGATTATTTAATTTCATCATTAAACCAATCTAAGTGAAATAGAACAAAATTTCAGGTTGAATAACCACAGAGGAAATGAAATCGGTGTCAAATCACTGTAAGCCGATCTCGAGTGAGCGATAGAGGCGATTGTTCTTGATCACGCGGATGTAGACCCTAGACCATGTAATCAAAGACTAAAATCGCTCACCTTCCGACAGATAGCGTTGGACACGCAAAGTCGCTCAATCTAAGGACACGCGAATGGTCCTGTCATCGCAGTTTCGTCATGTTACGCAACACACGTTAATAATGTTGCCATTATAGCCAGTGACATAATGGTTATATGAAAAGTGCAGGCAAAGATGCAAGTCTGCGATTGTAATTATTGTATACAATCGCAGACTATAGCTAAAATATATAAGGAAACTGGTGAAAAATTGGCTAACCCAAGTTGCAGAATAAATAATAACCTTATACAAATCAAAAACGCAATCAGACTCTAAGACTTATAATTATTTAAAAAGACAATGCAGTCCAAAGCACACACAATGTCCTCACTATGTTTTGTATCGCCTTAAACAACCTGTTTTTTTTTTTTTTATTTCATAAAAGTGACGGAACGAGCAAAACGTTCACCTGATGGTAAGTGTAACATCTGCCCGTAACTCGTGTCACTCAGAAAATTACTGTGTATCTTGTTTTCGGTGAAGTAATCGCTGTTAGCCTTTTGGCTTTTACAGCTTCATCGGATGCTGTGCTCGCGGGCCCGGGGCCCGCGTGCCAGGTTCCCCGTGCCAGGTACACCACACTGTGCCCGTCACCCTGAGACATCAGTTCTTAAGTCTCATATGCCCAGTGATTACGCTAGCTCTCAGTGCCCTTCAACAGCAATGTTTGCACACTACTGCTTCACGGCAGAATAACTGGCCCTGCGGTGGTACCAACCTAGACGGATTCCTGCATAGGAATCCTACCACCAGTAATTACCAGCTGTATTTAAATTTATAGATAATTTTATTCCGCAATTTTATTGTGGTGTGGTGGCGGCTCGATAAAAGAATACTACCACTCCATCTCATCCAATGGATCTCGTAAAAGGCGAGTAAGGAATTAAACTGCACTGTGCACCCAACAGCGCATGGTGGCGATGGGCTCACCACATATCACACCGAGTGCGTTATATTGTTTTGGTGAAACGTGGATTGTGGCAGTCATCTGTTTTTGCAGTGAGTGCCCAGTCTCTGACTACCCCTTATGGGATACAGTCGTGATCGTATGTATGTAATTTTATTGACGACAAAAACCTCATCGTTTTAACCGTGGGATATAATAGTAGACATCGTACTTACATTCTGACTCACTGGAGCTCATATTAATTTACAAAACGTGGCCCTGGAGGTGAGGCATTTACTTGTTGGAATATTGTCCGGCAGAGTAGAATAGCACCTACCTTTAAATGAAACTAAGTTTACGGATTTTATCGCGTTTAATGTTTTACTATTTATAGCCCGACGTTTCGAGTGCTTTACAGCACCCATGGTCACGGGAGGACTGAGGTGACAGAAAGAGCTCTTTCTGCGTAGATCGGACCCAAAAATAATAATTAAAAGTTGAAGGTACCCCAGGTTAACTATGACATCAGGACATCTGTCACCTCAGTCCTCCCGTGACCATGGGTGCTGTAAAGCACTCGAAACGTCGGGTTATAAATAGTAATAAATTAAACGCGATAAAATCCGTAAACTTAGTTTCATTTAAATGTGTAGTGTTCGCGTAAATATAAGAAATCATTATAGCACCTACCTGTTTCCTATCGAGTAAGAGATCGTAAGAGGCGACTAAGGTATTGTATGGAGCATTTATTCGTGCAGAATAACACCATAATATGCAATGCTGTCACTATACTTAATTTATGTATTCTTATTCCTCATTAACTTTAATTAATGAGGAATAAGAATTATGATCATGTATCTCAAAGGTCTCAGTTAAATTGGCTTACCATTCAACAAAGGCGCAATTCCAGGATACTGCTTGTTCTTTTCTCTATTTTAAATCCATTTTCGCCTTCATATCTCAAAGACAAATTTCAGTATCTGTCTTCATCACATGATAGGGTTCTTCGTTCGTCCTCTAATAATAAGATTTGCATCCCTACACATTTCACCGGGTTCTTTAGGAACTCCTTCACTGTCCGGGCTGCACTTCTTTGGAACTCCTTGCCCGATTACATCAGGAAAGCGCCCAATAAATACTCCTTTAAGAAGTTGGTCCGTGATCATTTAGCAGAGAATCATGGCAACATAAATAGTTAGTAGTTGGTCATCGTTACAAGTGTGCATTTATTTGTTTATATTTATTTTATTTTACGTTTATTTATATGTATAATATGTATGTATACCGTATATACGTATATGTTTATGTATTTAATATATATTTATATATGTAACTATATTTATAATATTTAGGTTTTCATTTTTTTTTCTCTTTCTTTCTTTCTCTGTTTTCCTTTATTGCTACACCTATTCAAAATCTCACCACTCCATGGGTTGACTGGGAGAAAATGCCTAAAGGCATTAAGTCCGCCCTTTGTATCCCTTTATTGTAAAGGAAGCAATAAAGAGTTAAATAAATAAATAAATAAATTTTTGTTGACTCGTACCCAAATGGCGGCGACGTGCTACGTCACCCGTCACGTTTCGTTTCCCGCGGGGGCGAAATGTGGGTTGCGTTTGTGGTCTCTGCCTACCACTTATATGGGAAGGCGGCGTACCTGTATATGTGTATGTATGTTAAGTTTGCTTCGTCGTTGTCGTTTTAGCCTATCTAGTCCACTGCTGAACGTAGGCCTCCCCCATGGATTGCCACAAAAGTTAGTAGCTCTCATTTTGAGGGGATTTTGCCATAGTTACCATGCTTGGCAAGCGGATTGGCAACCGCAGTTTATTTATTCAGATGTTCCCAGAAAATGCTGCTGCCCATCTCCTGGTTTTTATTTTCCCTCTGTCGACTTTTACGACACCCACGGGAAGAGATGGGGTGGTAGATTCTCTTAAGCTGCTACCACACGGCAATAAGTTTGCTTATTAATTATTATATTTTACAAAACTATAAGTGAGCCAACATTTTATATGTTTTTATTTAGATTCACCTGTCCTGGTGTCTGTCTGTGGATAATCAAATCTAGTACAATTTGACCCACTTCCCGTTGTTCTATTAAGCTGAAATGTGGCATACCTATATTTTTCGGTGACAATACAATACGGTACCACGGAAGCTGTCTGATGGAAGTTATCCATAGGAACTCCTCAACTACGCATCTAAGCTGCGTCACGTTTGGGATTGTTGGATTTGGTTGCACAAGTACCATAGCTCTAACAACATTTGAAGTCCACTGCTGGACATAGGCCTCACAAATAAAAGCTTAAAACTAAAATATGATTTTTGTATAAATAATCTGTAACTGTATAAAAAAGTAAAAGTAAAGATGATATACAGTCTGTCTCTACTTGATCTACTTTGACCGTCATCTAACAGACGTGCAATAGTCACGACAGCGGACGTGCTGACAGCCATATACGTTTTTATGTTCATAATAATATATTGTAGTTACTTATATAACAAGTCTTCACGAACTAAATGAAGACAAATTTAGATAGCAAAAACTACGACAAGAAAATTTGTGATGGTTTTAGATTCGTAACTGGTTTTTCATAGAACAGTGTAGTTTAATTTTTTTTAAGAGAACGTGACGAGACGTACGAAACGTTCACGAGGTGGCTATTCCAACGTCTGCCCATTACAAATGCTGCGGGACCACACCGTGTCTCCCTAAGACATCAGTATGGCTCATATCCCTAGTAATGTATCAGAATGTGAAGTCAGGCACTGTAACCACTAGGCATTGTTATTGCCTATTGTTTTTTTTTACGGAAGAAAGAGCCGAGACGATAAAGTGGTTCACCTGTCGGAAAGTGCAACGTCTGCCCATAACAACAGCATTTTTTCGCCAGAATATTTCTGTGTGACAACACACTGTGCCCTGAGCTGAGACATCAGGTCTCATATAGGACACTCTAGCTTTCGGTGCGATTCAATCCAAAACACTTAATATGTTTTGGATTGAATTGTTTGCGCACTACTGCTAAACGGTAAAACTGACACCTGCGGTACCTACCTAGAAGGACTCCTACATTGCAATCCTACCAGCGGTCAATTGATACTCGTATTTTAGGTGTGGGATATTTTATTACAGACGCCGCCGTGGTAGCTCAGGGGCCGGGTGCTCGCCTTTGATTTCCAAGTAAGCGAGTAACCTGGTTTCGATCCCCGGTGCCAGCACCTCTAATATTGTTCTACAATTTTAAGTGCTGATTTACCACGTGCTTAGTGGTGAAGGAAAACATCGTGAGGAAACCTGCGTGTCCGAGGAATAGAAATATTTCGATGACATGTGAAGTCCGCCAACCCGCATTGGAGCAGCGTGGCGGATTCTTCCTAGCTACAAAACCCTCTCAGAAATGAGAGGAGGCCTGTGCTCAGTAGTGGGATATTTATAGGCTGAAACTTTACTTTTCTTAACTTTACAGCCGTAAATCGATAGTCGTTGTATTCAAAAGCGTTGCATTCCGATTTATTATTAAGCAGGAAATCGAATTTAACTTAATCGCCAAAACGTACAATTACGTTCAAATAATACGTGCCATTTCACTACAACGCGATAAGATTCCGGACTATGGTACTCGTAATAGGGCGTTGTCGAAACACTAAGTTGACCTAAGACATTTTAGCTAGGCTGATTTAAGGCATCTTACACACGGAAGCCTAATGAAAAATAAATTTTTGCTGATAAGTGAATTGTTTAACAATCGGTTATGACAAGTTACTGTATAAAGTGTTACAGCCGTCGTAGCTCAGGGGCTAGGCGCTCGCTTTAAAATTCATAGTATGCGAGTGACCTGAGTTCGAGCCCCGGTGCCGGCACCACAAAAATTTTTAATTGCAATTTTAAGTGCTGATTTACCACGCGCTCGGCGGTGAAATAAAACGTCGTGACGAAACCTGCATGTCTGAGAAATAAAAAATATTTCGAAGACATGAGCAGTCCGCCAACCCGCATTGGAGCAGCGTGGCGGATTCTTCCTAGCTCCGAAACCCTCTCAGAAATGAGAGAAGGCCTGTTCTCAGCAGTGGGACATTTATAGGCTGAAACTTTACTTTACTTTTAGAAAGTGTTAATGATGAACCAGTTCCTTACAAGTTAAATTAACCTTGGCAACATCTGAACAAGTTCTAAATATAACAGGATTCCAACTAGATCTCCTCGCAGGAGCCAATTCGATCACAAGTAGTGGCGTCTTTTGTCAATTACTTATAAACTTCAGTAGATAATACTCTAGCGAGTATGGAATCCGTCGGTAATAATCATAATTAACAATCATAAAAATAAACATTTCTGGTGGTAGGAATACGTCTAGATAGGTACCACCCCAGGGCCAGTTATTCTGCCGAGAAGCAGTAGTGTGCAAACATTACTGTGTTTCGGTTTGAAGGGCACTGTGAGCTAGCGTAATCACTGGGCATGTGAGACTTAAGAACTTATGTCTCTGGGTGATGGGCACAATATGGTGTCACACAGAAGTTTTCTGGATGACACAGAATTTGTTATGGGCAGACGTTGAACTTACCATCGGGTGAACGTTTTGCTAGTTTCATCACTTTATCCAATAAAAAGAAAAGGTGGGTAGTACTGCAGTTCCAGTTATGCTATGAAGCAATAGTCATCATCATCATCATAATTCATCCACTTCTGAACATAGAGCCCCCCCCATAGATTCTCTCATCGAGGGGGGAATTTGCCGTAGTTGCCACGTTTGGTAGGCCGGTTGCCATCCGCAGTTCATTTGTTTAGATGTTCCAGGAAGACGCTGCTGCCCATCTCCGGGTTATAATTGTTCCCTCTGTCGACTTTTACGACATCTACGGGACGAGATGGGGTGGTAGATTCTCTTCGCCGCAACCACACATTAGTGTGCAAGCGTTATTGTTTCTGTTGGAGCACTGTAGCTAATGAAGTTACCTATCTCTCTTCGAAAATTGGGTAATATAACCCATTTTATATTTTGCATGCGGTTATTAGCAAATTCACTTTCTTTCCTTTATTTTTAAATATTTTCTTTATTGGAGAAAGTGACGAGACGGGCAAACCGTTAAACTGATTGTAAGTGCAACATCTGCCCGTAACAAATGCCGAAGATCAGAGATCTCATATTCCCGGTGATAACCTAGCTCTTGCCCTTCAGACCGAAACACGCTAATGTTTGCACACTACTGCTTCACGGCAGAATAAATGGCCCTAGGGTGTTACCTGCCTAGACGTGCATAGGAATCCTACCACCAGCAAATTCACTTCCTTTCTTTCAAAATAAATGGATCAGCTGAACTGTTCTTATTTTGCGACTTAATTTTTTGTCCGCCAAAACATTGTACGTCCACATTGCATATTGGTTGCAACAACGTTAGTGTGAAATAGCTTAAAGATATTACGCGTCATTAACTTTAAGGTAGCGGTTACATCTATGGCGAAATTTGTTTCGTTAGACAAAACGGATAATCGAATGCTGAATTGAGCAAACCTACAGATATTTACAATGTAACGTTAATATTTGTCGACCGCGTGGCGTAGTGGTTAGCGTACTTGATTTCTGCGCCGCCGGTCCTGGGTTCGATTCCCAGCCGGAGGTAACATTTGTGCAAAAACACAAATTATTGCTTTTCGGGTCTGGTTGTGTTGTGCATGTGAAATGTATGTTTGTAAAACGCACCCACGATACAGGAGAAAATCCTACTGTGGAGCTTCGTTTTTTTAAAAAAAAAAAAAAATATAAATTACTAAGTTATCTTAGATTACTTCACCTACTCCGTCAGCGATGGGATTGGAATCTAGTTATTTAAATAAGTATTGTTGATCATCCTATTACTGTTATCTTAGTTAATCTATCGTTGCGCTCACGTACGCACTATCTAAATCTCAAATTATATGCAGCCGTCGGTCTCCTTCTGCTGGACCTCCCCCCGTCAATGTCGACCACTTCTCGGTTGGATTTTTTTTTGGTAAGTGCAACATACATACATGTACGAGTATGTATGTAGCACGCCTGCACACAACAAATGCTTTGTCACCAAGAACTTCTATGTAGGGCCACACTGAGCTCGTCACTCTGAGATCAGTTTTTAAGTCTCATATGCCCAGTAATTACGTTAGCTGTCTGTGCCCGTCAGAACGAAACACATTAATGTTGGTACACTACTGCTTCACGGCAGAATAACTGGCCCTGGGGTGGTACCAGCCTTTCAGGTAGGCGTCATGCTCGGCTCTCCGACTCTTCCGGGTCTGCCAAGTCTTCATTGTGCGGGACTCACTCAGTAGACGTGTTTGTTCAAAGTTCTAGTGAACAGACGTGGCTAGCCTAATTTTTTTTTAAACCACTCTAGGGTGCCGCCGTGTGGTAGCGGCCTAAGAGAATCTACCACCCCATCCCATCCCGTGGGTGTCGTAAAAGTCAAAACAGCATCTGAATAAATAAACCCGCCTGCCAACCGTGGCAACTATGACAAAATCCCTCCAATATGAGAGCTACAAACTTTTGTGGCTCTCTATGGGGGAGGCCTATGTTCAGCAGTGGACTTGTGATAGGCTGAAACGACGACGACGACGACGAGGGTTTCTCATTAATCGTGGAAGCATTTACACATCAAGACTAAACAACTAGCTGTAGGCCATACAAAATATTAGTCGTGTGCTGGAATCTGCGACAACCTGAGCAATGTCATAATACTCATCATCGCTTCACACCACACGTTTCCGATTCAATCAACATTTGCAACATCTTTTTTTTATTTATTTAAAAAACGAAGCCCCACAGTAGGATTTTCTCCTGTATCGTGGGTGGGTTATACAAACATATATTTCACATGCACAACACAACCAGACCCGAAAAGCAACAATTTGTGTTTTTGTCATCAGTTTCAACGAAGCCGCCGGTTATGGTAAATGCATTACTATAGCAGAATTAATCACCAGTTTTCGAACAACATCAGTCGAGTTACAAAAGCCCCTATCAGAGCACGGCAACACAAATGGATGTTAAGCATACTACTTCAAGTAGGCCGCAACATTTTCGCCAAATCCGAGCCGCTGGCGTTTATGGGTAGATAACGTTGGTGTTCGCGGTTACAGCGCGAACAACAAATATGTATACTTGTCGACAGCATGGCCTAAAGTACCCACATTTGTGCTAAACACACATTGTTGGTTTTTAGATCTGGTTGTGTTGTAATTGTCCCTGTGTCTCCGATACTGCATCCTAACCTACCTCCGATGTTACCGCATGAGCGTTACATCGGACACGGGAAGTTTATTTATTTAAACTTTATTGTTTCCCCTTAAAGGATACAATTGCGCGGACTTAATGCCAATTGGTATTCTCTGCCAGTCAACTTAAGGCGTAGCGAAATAAAGTGGTACACCACCACTGTAGTCGAGAACACGACACGTGTTGTGTATTGCCTAGTGGTAGTGTTGTAGTGGTGGAGGGTATCTGGTGGCGGTTCCCGGTGGCGGTATTGGTTTTTTGGGTGCACGCTTTTGAGGGAGGGCGGGCGTTGCTCTTCAAAACTAGGTAATTAATACACACCATTTTACATTTTGCATGCGGATCTTAGCAAATTAACTTTCTCTCCTTACTGTAATGGATTTCCGCAAAGTAACGCCTGATTCTATTAACTATATTAATTTTTATAGTTTGATCTATTGAGGACGATTTTTTGAAGTGATTTTTGTATGGAACTGTGTATATAACAGAATCCAACCATAAAAGTTGAATTTGTCTTATCTATATCTCATCCGTTAATACCGCTTATCCAGATTGTACCATTTCGCCAGGATATCAAATGCCACTGACACACTCGACTACTTCGATACCAATCTGCGTCATCGTGACGTTAGCAAAATATTAACGAATTGTACCTATACTAACAGATTATACTAGAGAAATTATATTGTTTATTAAAATGATACTAAAACGATTCAAAATATTTATTTATTTATTGATTTAACTCTT
This sequence comes from Luehdorfia chinensis, assembly GCA_019845155.1. Lineage (NCBI taxonomy): Eukaryota > Metazoa > Arthropoda > Insecta > Lepidoptera > Papilionidae > Luehdorfia > Luehdorfia chinensis. The sequence goes on from JAHVAK010000696.1 coordinate 1,647,726, forward strand.
TATTGCTTCCTTTACAATAAAAGGATACAAAGGGCGGACTTAATGCCTTTAGGCATTTTCTCCCAGTCAACCCATGGAGTGGTGAGACTTTGATTAGGTGTAGCAATAAAGAAAAACAGAGAAATAAAAAAAAATTATAAATATAGTTACATATATAAATATATATTAAATACATAAACATATACGTATATACGGTATACATACATATTATACATATAAATAAACTTAAAATAAAATAAATATAAATAAATAAATGCACACTTGTAACGGTGACCAACTGCTAACTATTTATGTTGTCATGATTCTCTGCTAAATGATCACGGACCAAATATCTATTCGTTCTAGAAAACTTTTACTAATGCAAATTACTAATAGCTTAAAGACATTAAAGACTACACCTTCCATCTACACACATAATACATGGTACATAACATAAGTTATACATAATACAAAGATTTTTTTTAAGAAAAACAACAATGTAAATATATATATATGTGTGTGTGTGTTTGTGTGTGCGGTGACGAAGCGGCGGAAGGGACCGTCAGCTCAGCATAAGCCGCGGAATCACAGCGCTGATTTTTTCAGTCGGCCTCAAACTACGTTAATCAAGCTAGCTAAGTGGCAACTATGGCTAATCTCCCCAAATTGATAGCTACAAACTATTGTGGCAATATATTGGGGAGGCCTATGTTCAGCAGTGGACTAGTTGTGGGCTGAAATTAATGAATGAATCCTGTCCACACTTTATGAGGTAATAATATAAACATAATGAAATTGTTAATGGAAAGAAACGTTATCTTGTTGTAATACATTACAGTATGAAAAAGATAGTGTTTTTTGATAAGATCTGCATGCTAAATTGATATGTGTATAAATTAAATATATGTATATTATTGAATTTGTTATTGACTGACAACATGATGATGCCATGTGGTAGCGGCGGCTTAAGATATTCTACTACGCCATTTCATCCCGTGGGTGTAGTAGAAGTCGACTGAGGGAAAATTAAAACCAGCCTCTTCCTGGAACTTTTTTTGTTTAAATAAACTGCGTTTGCCAACCCGCCTGCCAAGCGTGGCAACTATGACAAAATACCACTGAATTAGAGCTACAAACTTTTGCGGCCATCTACGGTTCAGCAGTGGACTGGTGATAAGCTGAAAAGATAATGATGATGATATATGTATAGGAAGTAGTAGGTATATATGAAATAGCGTCTTAGTTACAGTCGATCCTCGTTGTGAAGAGTAATTCACACCACTTGGTGTTGGGTTTTTTGTGTACAATTTGGTATAGGTTCATTACGGTTCCGGTAGTTTTACACGATGTTTCGTGGAAGCCGGTCGATACTCAATAGAAACTAAGTCATACTTTTACTGATGGTAAGATTCCTACGCAGGAATCAAACTAGGTAGGTACCACATTGCCAGTTGTTGTAACGAGAAGTAGCAGTGTGCAAGCATTACTGTTTCGTTCTGATAGGCACTGAGAGCTAGTGTAATTACTGGGCATATGAGACTTAAGAACTGATTGATGTCTATGAGTGACAGGCGCAGTGTTGTATCACAAAGTATTGTTTTGGGAGACAGAACATTTGATATGGGCAGTCGTTGCACTTACCCTCTCGTGAAAGATTTGCAATAAAAAATATGAGACTTATGTGCCGGCGGTGCCACACGAATGTGTTCTGGGTGACAGAATTTGTTATGGGCAGACGTTGCACTTACTATCAGGTGAAGGATTCGCATATTCCCATAAAAAGTGAGAAAGGAACAGCCTATAAGCCTCCTGTTTGCAAGTCGTACTTAGAAACAGCTTAGTTACGAGGTAAAAATGCAACTTTACACCTGGATTGCAGAGCGTTATTTATTCTCTGTGATACAGAGTCAGTGACAGATGCTTTGGTAGATTTTGGTCTGCTCGAGTGTACAATATACTTAAATATTAATTAAATTAATCCTGTCTAAAATTTAAACAAGTAGCTTTGATTTTCCTTAAGACTATTCTTTGTAAATTTAATTATAATGTGTTTTTGACTAAGATAAAAAAAGAATTTACATAAAAGAGGATACCTATGAGTTTCTGTTTCATCGCCGACAGAGGAACCTCATTACGTTTGATACACAATTTTTTTTTATTGTATAAAGTGATGAAACGAGCAAAAAGTTCACCTGATGGTAAGTGCAACGTCTACCCATAACAAATGCTGTGTCACCCAGAACATTTCTGTGTGACACCTCACTGTGCCCATCACCCTGAGACATCAGTTCTTAAGTCTCAAATGCCCAGTGATTACGCTAGCTCACAGTGCCCTTCAAACCGAAACACAGTAATACTTGCACACTACTGCTTCACGGAAGAATAACTGGCCCTGAGGTGGTACCTACCTGGACGATTTCCTGCATAGGAGTCCTACCACTATGTTTGATCATAAGCCTCACCCACGACACAGGAAAAATCATAGAGCGGCGCATCGTTTTTTAAATAAAAAAAAAATCACAAACTAAACGAATCGCTGTCCATAGTTCGCAGTGCGACTGGATTCAGACGTAGCGAGAGTACAATATGAGAGACAACAATTGTGAACATTCACGGTGCCTGACTGGGGCAGGCGGTGGAACGAGAATTTGATACTGCATTGTTCAGAGGTTTAAGGTCGAATGTTTTTGAGCGTGTCTGTGATTTTAAAAACGAAAATAGGCTAGTATTTGACTTGTTAGAGGTCATGTGTAATTTTATACAGAACTTGAAGGTCCGATAGGTGTCCGGCAGAGAACAGCATCTACATCTTAAGAGGAAAAGACCAAAAGACTGAGTCGCATTGTGCGAACAGCCTTTATTCAAGATGAATAATATGCAAAACTGTAGCTATGATGTTCTCCTAGTCGATTTCGACCACGGCGACAACTTCCGAATACTGTCGAGGGCCATCAACTGCGCAGGAGATATTGTAGTGCCACAAGTGTACGCGCAAACACAGAGGCACTCACTCGTCCCAACCTACCCGCGCCCGATGTAACGCTGATGCGATAAGATCGGAGGTAGGCTAGGATGCAGTGTCAGAAACTCGGGGACATTCACAACACAACCAGACCCGTAAACCAACAATTTGTGTTTTAGCACAAATGTTGGCTCCGGCTGGGATTCGAACCCAGGACCCGCGGCGTAGAAGTCAGGTACTCTGACCACTAGGCCACGCGGTCGTCTGTACTACTACTGTAGCTATACTACTCGTGGGAACGCAATGCAGGGGTAGCAAGAATTGGTTGACTCGTACCAAAATGGCGGCGACGTGGTTCGCCACCCGTCACATATCGTTTCACGCGGGGTCGAAGAGTGAGCTACGTGTGTGGCCTATGCCTACCCCTTATATGGGGAAAAGACGTGACTACGTAGACGTGATCAATTAATAGTATTATGTATGCAATGGACGTATCTGAAAATTAATGAAATTAAAATTAGTAATTAAAGCTTTGGTAAGAACTAAGTCGGGATTGCTCTGGGGCCGCCGATGCTGCGGTCCAAACCCCGATGCAGGCACCACGAACATTTTTAATTACAATTTATCAGTGCTGATGCGCCAGTGCTTAGCGGTGAAACAAACTATCCTGTAACGTGTTTCAGAAACAAAAAAAAACAGGATATGTGCACTCTGCCAAATCGCAATGGAACAGCGTGATCATCTCTTTTTACACTGGTGGTAGGATGCAGGAATCCGTCTAGGTAGGTACCACCACAGGGCCAGTTATTCTGCCGTGAAGCAGTAGTGTGCAAACATTACTGTGTTTCGGTTTGAAGGGCACTGTGAGCTAGCGTGATCACTGGGTATATGAGACTTAAGGACTGATGTCTTAGGGTGACGGGCGCAGTGTGGTGTCACATAAATGTTCTGGGTGACACAGCATTTGTTATGGGCAGACGTTGCACTTACGAGTACCATCAGGTGAAAGTTTTGCACGTATCTCTTCCTGCCTCCAAAATTATCTTAAAAAAAATTAGGGCTGCGACCAGCTGCGGGACATTTATAGGCTGAAATTTAACACGTTGTTTTCTTATTATTAAAGTTAATTATATATTAAGAATAAAGATAAAGATTCAATAAACAGGAACATTGTGGTCAAGGCTTCTTTAACGCGGTACGTTATTACTTCAGAGACCACTTTATCAGCGATACAAGTTGAGGTCAACGTACCTGAAACAAAATGAAAAACGTCTTTGATACTTGAACTCACATTCACGTCACATATTTTAAACAAAAAACAAAAACGATATAGTTACAAAATTATACAAACAGATGAAAATTTTCCACAGCTTTGTGCTTGCGACGATTAATCTCGAAGCACGTTTTTTTCGAGAGTCAGGCAAATGTTATCGTGTTTCGGTCCAAAAGGCACTAAAAGCTAGGGTAATTACTGGGCAAATGAGACTTAAGAACTGGCGTCTCAATGTGACGAGCGCAGTGTAATGTTATACAGAAATGTTCTACGTGGTCACCTAAAGCATTTATGGATGTAGTTAATAGAAACCGATACTTTGCGGAAATCCATGATAATAAACGAAAAAAAGTTAATTTGATAAACCACCAGTTTGCTGGTTGACGCTATTGAAGGAGGGAGGGCGGTGCTCTACAAAAACTAAGTAATACACACCATATTCACACAAGGTGCTGGTGGTATGATTTCTATGGAGGAATCCGTCTAAGTAGGTACCACACCAGGACTAGTTATTCTGCCGTGAAGCAGTAGTGTTGCAAACATTACAGTGTTTCGGTTTGAAGGGCACTGAGAGCTAGCGTAAACACTGGGCATATGAGACTAAAGAACTCATGTCTCTGGGTGAAGGGCGTCGTGTGGTGTCACACAGAAATGTTCTGAATGACATGGCATTTGTTATGGGCAGACGTTGCACCATCAGGTGAACTTCTTGCTCGTTTCGTCTTGTCCAAATAAATATATAAAGCATAGGATAATTAGGCAACTAATTTTAAACAAATAAAAATCATTGTATTGGTTTGTGTTCTTAGAATCCTTCGAATCTAAAAACTAATCCCAAGTCGCTGACGTAGGGCAAACGAATACACACACTCGTACGCATACAAACATGGACACACACACACACACACACACACACACACACACACACACACACACACACACACACACACACACACACACACACACACACACACACACACACACACATACAAACACACACACTAACACACACAAACGATCTAACAATTAAAACCTATTGTATATAATATTATCAAATAAAGAGATTGTATTGATCCGTGGGGTGGAGGCCTGGTGATCCATATTACAGGTTTTTTCCTAGTTCGGACACCAGTACCCCGCACATTTATATTGTGTCTTAAGTTATGTACAATCTAGTTGTGGGAAAATAAACAAATATTATTATTATTATTATTATTTATGGATAGACGCATACAGATATAACATAAACACTAAAAAAGAACGAAAGGGGAAGGTGGGGATGGTTCAGTCAGTCAGCGACACTGGTCGGAGTGTGTTAATGAATCGTTATGAAAATTCGGCGAGTCTGTTTGTGTATTCAGGCTATTCTTAATACATACAACAAACAAACATCGATTGAGATACTTCGATTCATCTATTGTTTTGGAATAGTGTTCAAACACAAAGAATGAACGCACACGCGAAACTATTCCGATGGCTGGTTGTTGTACGTTTCGTGTCAGTTTCGTCGATTGATGATAGAGGTGTATATTTTTAAATAAAAAAAACGAACTAGCTTTGCGAACATAAATTGCCATTATCTATAGGCCGTCCAAATATATTTTACAAACGGTACCCAGCTCACGACCAGCAGCCACTCTCGAGCCAGCATTTGTGCACAAATTATTGGTTTTCGGGTCTGGTTGTATTCATCACCATTATCATCATTTCAGCCTACCACTAGTCCACTGCTTAACATAGGCCTCCCCCATTGACTGTCACAAAAGATTGTAGCTCTCATTTTGAGGGATTTTGCCATAGTTGCCACGCTTACCAGGCGGGTTGGCAGCCACAGTTTATTTATTCAGGCGTTCCAGGAAGATGCTGTTGCCTATCTCCTGTTCAAATTTACTTTTCCTTTTATTTCTTTGGTATAACATACAATTATAATCCAACACACTCGTGAGTAAGCAAAAAGGTGTTGTAATCTTAACGGTCGCCATTTAATAAGCGACACGTGTAAAATTACGTCATCGGTGAAAAAATTACAACATTAATGACTTCATTACACACAACCTGCAGGCAATAAAGTTTTATGCCGATATATGCTATAGCTGTATTAAAATAAGGATGATTATTGTATGAAATATTAATTCCGCAGTTACTATTTTTATACGTACTGTACAACACAAACAGGGTACTTAAACTTTAGCTTATTGTTACTTACAATAATTTATAAAAATGAGGTTTAAATGTCGCTTTTCTTAGAATATAGCACAGTAAAAAGTGGAATGCAAAAAGGTACTCGTAGTAATATAAATTAAAGCAACACTATTTTACTGGTGTGGTGGTGGCTCGTTAAAAGAATACTACCACTCCATCTCATCCAATGGATTTCGTAAGAGGCGAGTAAGGAATTAAACTGCACTGTGCACCCAACAGCGCATGGTGGCGATGGGCTCACCACCTATCACACCAAGTGCATTATATTGTTTTAGTGAAACGTGGACTGTGGCAGTCATCTGTTTTTGCAGTGAGTGTCCAGTCTCTGACTACCCCTTATGGGATACAGTCGTGATCTTATGTATGTATGTAATTATTTTACTGGTTCAGTAGCATTTCAGATGCCGAAATTCGACTAGGTGGGTACCACAGTGCCAGTTATTCTGACGACAAGCAGTAGTGTGAAACATTACTGTTTCGCTGTGAAGGGCTGTCAGCTAGGTTAATTACAGGTCATATGAGAATTAAGAACTGTTGTTTCTGGGTGACATATGGAAATGTTCTAGGTGATACAGCATTTGTTTTTTTTTTTTAACAAAACCAACAGCGTAACATATGGTTATATAAAACAATTGAAATTAACAGTAAGGCCAACTAAAGGTTTCTATTTATATAAACCTTTAATTTGCCTAACTGTTAATGTACTATACTATACTGTTATGGGTAGACGTTTCAAATTGACTTTCGACAAGTGCCCGAATAATCAGGTCAAGTACCGCTGTATCCTAACAACCCACCAACATTACATCAATATCTCAACGCTGCATCAACAGGCTTATGACCAAAAAATACAGTGCGGTGGCGGCTTAAGAGATTCTACCACCCCATCTCATCCCGTAGTTGTCACAAAAGTCGAAAGGGGCTCAATTAAAACCAGGAGATGTGAAGCAGCATCTTTCTGGAACATCTGAATAAACTGCAGCACCAACCCGCCAGCTAAGCGAGACAACAATTATTTTTTATTTTTTATTGGATAAAGGGATGAAACGAGCAAAACGTTCACCTGATGGTAAGTGCAACGTCTGCCCATAACAAATGCTGTGTCACCCAGAAAATTTCTGTGGGACACCACCCTGAGACATAAGTTCTTAAGTCTCATATGCCCAGTGATTACGCTAGCTCACAGTGCCCTTCAAACCGAAACATAGTAATGTTTACACACTACTGCTTACACACTACTACTTAACTGGCCGTGGGGTGGTACCTACCGAGACGGATTCCTGCATAGGAATCTTACCATCAGTAGGAATAAAGGAATCCGTGCATATCTGTGGAATGCAAATATTTCGACGACATGTGACGTCCTCCAACCAGCATTGGAGTAGCGAAACAGACTCTTCCCGGCTCCAAAACCCTCTCAGAAATGAGAGGAGGCCTGTGCTCAGCAGTTGGTCATTTATAGGCTGTTACTTTAGTTATACCTGATGGTGATGAATGAGACCCTCGACGTTCATATTAAATTAATTTCGGCACAGACGACTGTACTAACGCCGCGATTAGGCCTATAGGTTTTTAGCGATGTAGAAAGTACTAGACTCAGATTATAGAAAGCAGATAGAATTTGATATCTGACAAGCGATACGGTGGGAATTATCAGACGTTGGGAGTTTGATAGACGGTTACACGACATGCCCGATACATGCATGTTCGAATGTACGAACTATTTGATATAATGAAATATTTTCATGTTTAGGAAACGTTTTAGTTTGTTTGTAAATATTATTTGTTAGTCATCATCATAATTTCAACATAGCCCCCCCCCCACCCCCAGATTGCCACCAAATCAAATCTTGTAGCTCTCAATTTGGGAGGTATTTACTGGTAGTAGGATCCCTATGCAGGAATCCGTCTAGGTAGGAACCACCCCAGGGCCTGTTATTCTGTCGTGAAGCAGTAGTGTGCAAACATTACTGTGTTTCGGTTTGAAGGGCACTGTGAGCTAGCTAGCTATCACTGGGCATATGGGACTTAAGAACTTATGTCTCAGGGTGATGGGCACAGTGTGGTGACACACAGAAATGTTCTGGGTCACACAGCATTTGTTATGGGCAGACGTTACACTAACCATCAGGTGAACGTTTTGCTCGTTTCGTCACTTTATCAATTAGAAAAAAAAGTAAAGTAACAGCCTATAAATGTCCCACTGCTGAGCACAGGCCTCCTTTCATTTCTGAGAGGGTTTTGGAGCTAGGAAGAATCCGAAACGGGTTTGCGGACTGCACATGGCTTCGAAATATTTTTTTTTCTCAGACATGCAGGTTTCCTCACGATGTTTTCCTTTACCGCCGAGCACGTGGTAAATCAACATTTAAAACTGCAATTAACAATTTTAGTGGTGCCGGCACCGGGAATCGAAACCAGCTCACTCGCGTACTATGGAATTTAAAGCGAGCGCCTAGCCCCTGAGGTACCAGTGGACTAGTGATAGGCTGAAATGATGAGAGAAATTTATGTCGGTGGTAGACTGTTCTGGAGCTGCTGTCGCAACTACAACAACATATAACAATTTTAATTTTATCTGTCTGTAATAAAGTTGGGGAGTTTGTATGTTTGCACGCGTTAATCGCCAGGAGATACTAATCTCATTTGAAAAATTATCTTCGCATTAAACAGCCCGTGCATTGAGGAAGGTTACATAAGAAGGTTATGCAACTTCATACAACGGTTTTAAAGCACCGCACGCTGAGAACCGCACATTTCCGAGAAGGGGCGAACTGTTAATGTTAAGGTACCATGCCGCACGACGCAGTAATGTAGTCGGCTTTTTTACAAACGCACAGTACATGCCTTTTTTATATAGAGTGGTAGGCAGAGGCCACACGTAGCACACTGCACGCCTCCGTGGGAAACGAGACGTGACGGCTGACGAACTACGTCGCTGTCATTTTGGTATGAGTAAAAAAATTCTTACTCCCCAATGCGTTCCCACGAGCAGTATAGTGACAGCATTGCATATTATGGTGTTATTCTACACGAATAAATGCGGCTCGATAAAAGAATACTACCACTCCATCTCATCCAATGGATCTCGTAAAAGGCGAGTAAGGAATTAAACTGCACTTTGCACCCAACAGCGCATGGTGGCGATGGGCTCACCACCTATCACACCAAGTGCATTATATTGTTTTGGTGAAACGTGGATTGTGGCAGTCATCTGTTTTTGCAGTGAGTGCCCAGTCTCTGACTACCCCTTATGGGATACAGTCGTGATCTTATGTATGTATGAATAAAGTCTGTCCGTACAATACCTTAGTCGCCTCTTAGCGACACCTCGGTAGGAAGAGGTAGGTGCTATTCTACTCTACCGGAAAAAATTGCTTTTTTACAAGTGAAACCGCGCGGCACAGCTAACAGTGAATAATTTTAATGTGTAGTTTTGATGATGATGTTCTCCTAGCCGATTACGACCACGGCGAGAACTGCCGACTACTGTCGAGAGCCATCAACTGCGCAGGAGATATCATAGTGCCACAAGTGTACCCGCAAAACACAGAGGCACTCACTCGTGCCAACCTACCCGCCCGATGTAACGCTGATGCGATAAGATCGGCAGGTAGGCTAGGATGCAGTGTCAAAAACACGAGGACGATCACAACACAACCAGACCCGAAAACCAACAATTTTTGTTTTAGCACAAACGTTGGCTCCGTCTGGGATTCGAAGCCAGGACCCCCGCGGCTTAGAAGTCAGGTACTCTGACCACTAGGCCACGCGGTCGTCAGTATAGTTTTAACTATGTTACTAACTGCGAGAATATTTACAAGTTTGTCTCACACTCTAATTAACAGAAGTTCCAAGAATCAAGTTAGCATAGGACGGTCGGGATGAATCGAGGAAATCCTGTACTGCCTTCAGATAATGGTAATAATTTATTACCTTCGCGTCCTGTGACGCATCTTAACATTTACGTACAGTTATGTCCGTTTGATGAATAATGTATTTCATTTAAATGTAAGCTTTTTACGTTTAAGTGCGTGAGGTACCGTCATTTGTACATAATTTCTGGTTTTTTGTGAGTTTTCCTTACTGGTAGTCGGATTCCAATCCAGGTGCCGCCGCAGTGCGCGTTATTCTGACGTCAAGCAGTAGTGTGCGGACATTTATGTTTCGGTTAGAAGGTACTGTTAGCTAGTGTAATTATTGAGCATATGGGGCTTACGAACTGATGTTTTAAGATGGTAAATTTCTGGGAGACACAGCATTTGTTAAAGAGGGACGTTGCACTTACCACCATGTGAACGTTTTGCTCGTCCAGTGGCTTTCTTCCATAAAAAAAAACAAAAGAAACGAAGCTTAATTAGCATAATTATCGCTAAACTCACCTCGGGGCCAAGTCACTTAGGTCGTCTCTCAGCTAATATCTAGTGAAGACATTTTCTGAAATACAAGTCTGGACCGTCTCTTGCCCAACTACTTCTCTTGCATCTCCCTCAACCTCATCAGCAAAGAACAATAACGGCCTATAAATATCCGGTTGCTGCACAGTCCGCAACGTTGCTAGAATGCGAGTGAACAGACTTCACATGTCCTCGTAATATTTATATTCCTCAGACATGCAGGTTTCCTCACGATGCTCTCACCACTGAGCACCTGGTACATCAGCATTCAAAATTACAGAACAATTTTAGAGGTTCCGGCGTCGGGAATCGAACTCAGCAATAAGTACGGATTGGTTTGAAAACTTTAAATTATTACTACGATAAAAATAGTAGTTTAAAGTAACTTGCCGTGTGGTGGCGGCTCGTTAAAAGAATTCTACCACTCCATCTCATCCAATGATCTCGTAAAAGGCGAGTAAGGAATAAAACTGCACTGTGCACCCAACAGCGCATGGTGGCGATGGGCTCACCACCTATCACACCAAGTGCATTATATTGTTTTGGTGAAACGTGGATTGTGGCAGTCATCTGCTTTTGCAGCGAGTGCCCAGTCTCTGACTACCCCTTATGGAATACAGAGTGAGTGATGTATGTATGTATGTTTAAAGTAAGTTTTCTGTATGTTTACTGAGCATGAATGAGATCAACGACCGCTTCTTTTGAAAATTCCACAGTCATTTTGAAAATTAAATAGATCAGGAAATAAACTAAGCGAGTTTCCACTTCCCCGGCTTGTTTTGAATCCTTCAACAGTCGATCTGCGCTCGAACTGGAAAAATGGAACGCGTAAACCACCGAATGGGTTCGTAGACTTGTAAACAGTGCCATTAGCACCGCCCACGACTTGTTAATTCAAGTACAGAGCTCTCTGTGCTCACGTTAGGACGCATTCACTAAATGGCCAATGCAACTGTACAGATAAATCATCTCAGTAATTGACCAGCCCGAAGTTGTTACAACGATGAAATATATTGTATGGAGATATAAAATATACCGAGTTGCATTGCTGGGCAATGAAATGAGTAGAATAGCATCTACTCAGGGATTGAAAACCGGTTCCAAATTTCGGTACGGTTCTTCATTTGGGTTCCTTTAAAGGTACAAGTTTTCGGTACGGTTCCGGTTTGGGTTCCGGTACGGTTTCGGTTCCAAAATACAGGTACTAACATAAGACGGAGGATAGGGAAGTGCTTGATAGTAACCTACTTATTTATTTATTTACCTATTTTATATTTGGTTATCCTTAGTTTTATTAAAAATGTCTAATCAATGAGTTTAACGTAACATGCGTGATTCTATATTATAAAATCATGGAGGTTTTCATTAAATACAATGTATGTGTGTATCTACTGTCTTTCCTACCGAGGTGCCGTAAGAGGCGACTATTGTACGGACAGCCTTTTTTCGTGGAGAGTAATGTTATGAAATGTATATGCAATTCTGTCACTATATATAATTTTTAACACGTACCAAAATGACGGCAACATGGTTCGCTATTCGTCACGTCTCGTTTCCCGCGGGGGCGGAAAGTGGGCTACGTGTGTCGTCTCTGCCTATCCCTTACATGGGAAAAGGCGTGTCTGTCTGTATGTCTGTATTAAATAAGCGGGGTGGATCAACATCAGGCCTTATTTGAACATCACTTTGGAACTGCAGCAACTTAAGAGATCTGCTTCACTATTTTGTTTTATTTATTTATTTAAACAAAACTTTGGTATATTACTATAATAATTATTTCGCCGAACTGGTGGTAGGATTCCTATGCAGGAATCCGTCTAGGGTAGGTACCACCCCAGTGCCAGTTATTCTGCCGTGAAGCAGTAGTGTGCAAACATTACTGTGTTTCGGTTTGAAGGGCACTGTGAGCTAGCGTAATCACTGGGCATATGAGACTTAAGAACTGATGTCTCAGGGTGACGGGCGCATTGTGGTGTCATACTGTTCTGGATGACATAGCATTTGTTATGGGCAAACGTTGCACTTACGATCAGGTGAACACTTTGCCCGTTCCGTCACTTTCATTAAATAAAAACAATAAAAATAAAAACTGTAAACTATTCGTCGACGATTACACGCTCTTAAATACAAATCATTATGCAGCTACGAGTATTACAGATAATAAAAAAAAAGTAAAAACAAAACAAAAAAGTATGATTTTAAACTACATGCTTTAATAGCGATTATTTGAGAGAAGATTTTGGCATTAATTTGCTTTTAAGCGGAATTTTTTTTTTAAATTATTTGATAAAGTGTCGAGACGAACAAAACCGTTCACCTGATGGTAAGTGGAACGTTTGCCCATATCAGATGCTGTGTTACTCAGAATATTTCTGTGTAGAACCACACTGCGCCCGTCACCCTGAGACATAAGTTCTTAAGTCTCATATGCCCCGTGATTACGCTAGCTCTAAGTGCCCTTCAGACCGAAACAGTAATGTTTGCACACTACTGCTTCACGGGCCCTGGGGTGGTACCTACCTAGACGGATTCCTGCATGGGAGTCCTACCACCAGTAAAGTCATGTCATGTCATGTTTCTCTTAATTCAATTTCATTTAATATCCTAGTTACAAAGTACTTATTTAAACGATGTTCATAATAATTAGTGGCAATTGGCTCTTCTAGCATTTTGTGAATTGCGTTTTCTGTTTTTATCACTGTTGTATACGAATAAAAATCATTAATTCTTTCCTCTTCATTTTAATGATGTACTTATTCATCACCTTCCTATGATGCACGACAACCACACTGCGCCCGTCACCCTGAGACATGTTCTTAAGTCTCATATGCCCAGTTATTACGCTAACTCTCAGTGCCCTTCAAGCCGAAACACATCGATGTTTGCACACTACTGTGAAGCATCACGGCGGAATAACTGGCATGTGGACGGACGGACGGACAGAAGGATTCCTGCATAGATATCCTACCACCAGTGTTTAATGTTACAAACGTTAATTTTATGTTAGTCATAAACAACAAAGAACTTCCACAATTTCGCTAATTAGGAAATGAGCCCAACACCCACAGGAAAATAGAAATATCTCTTTATCAGATTTTAAAATTATCTGTTCCTATAAAAAGTGTATGTACTGTATCCTCTAAAGCATCTGTTAAATCAAAGTACTATTTGTTATGCATTTACACAGCATATATTCATTGCTTCACATGTGCAATAAATATTGTAAATGAAATAATAAAAAAAATACATTATTGATCATAAGTTACTTACTTTAGACGCATGAAGACACTTATTGAGGAAATGATGGCAATAAATCTAAACTAGATAGACTTGTTAGAACCGACGCATCATCATAGACTCTGTATTCAGAAGGCGTGACTGGAGATTGATTTGAGACTGACAGTACACGTACGGGCTTAGAAAAAATTACCGATTCAAAGACTGATCAATATTAAAGGTAATCTCTTAGTATTCAGTGTATTTTTGAAAAAGCTGATCGTTTAATAAATCCTTTAGTGAGTGACGAAGAAAAGAAATGATATACTCTACAAGTTCGATTGCTTATAAGATACTGTCCATTATGCACCAAAAAACTAATAGACTCTTTCAGACTACTTCCAGAATGCTTTTTCACTAAATGGCACAATGGAAAACGACTGATGTCATCTGGCCTCTTTGTCTTGTCACGAACGGAGAATAGTAGTGTCACAGTGTCCGAAACACTTATCATCATCACCATCACTTTAGCACAAAATTTCACTATCTTATACAGTCTCAATACAGGTCCAGTCCCCCATATATTGCCACAAAACACGGTTCAGAGCCAACTACACCTACAGATTTCCCGCAAAAACACTTAGGTCCTACTCTATTGCTCTATTTTAAAATAGTCATACAAGGAACAATAAACGAGGGTTTAAAAAGATGTCTGGGACCAACATGAATCTATTCATATAACACTCTCTGTAGCCATTACATACGTAGTTTATATCCATAAATGCATGAATGTTGGTACGACTGCTTTCCTGTGGCAATAAAGATACAAATTGATTATCTCGATTGTGACGACCGCGTGGCCTAGTGGTCAGAGTACCTGACTTCTAAGCCGCGGGTCCTGCGTTCGAATCCCAGCCGAAGCCAACATTTGTGCTAAAACATAAATTGTTGGTTTTCGGGTCTGGTTGTGTTGTGATTGTCCCCGTGTTTCTGACACTGCATCCTAGCCTACCTCCGATCTTATCGCATCAGCGTTACAGCGGGCGCGGGTAGGTTGGGACGAGTGGGTGCCTCTGTGTTTGCGCGTACACTTGTGGCACTATAATATCTCCTGCGCAGTTGATGGCTCTCGACAGTAGTCGGCAGTTGTCGCCGTGGTCGAAATCGGCTAGAAGAACATCATCACATCATCATCATCATCTCGATTGTGACCAAAGAAAATCTTTCAAATAAAGACGATTGCTTTTTGTCTTAATATTTATAAATCATGCACTAGACGAAGCAGTTAGCGATCGGTTGATGACATGTATTAGACAAATTTCCAGGTATACTAAAATAACTAATCCTCCCGGAAGAGTTGTAACTAACGATAGTGACTGCGAATACCGAGAATCATAACAATATAAATAAGAATTGGAGTGACCCACAAATCTAATGATAGTAACGATTTGTCAAACAAATCAAAAAAGGTCAATTGCCTACACAAAGTATAAATTCAAATTACGTCCGTGATGCCAGTTTTTCACTGAGAGCTAGCGTAATCACTGGGCATAATAGACTTAAGAACTCATGTCTCAAGGTGACGGGCGCTGTGTGGTGTCGCACAGAAATGTTCTGGGTGACACAGCATTTGTTATGGGCTGACGTTGCACTTATCATCAGGTGAACGTTTTGCTAGCTTCGTCACTTTATCCATTATAAATTCAATTCAAACATCCAACATAAATTTAAAAAATGTTAAGATGTGCATCACTAGTGAGTGACAATATTTGTATTTTTTTTTCATACTAAATAATTAAAATGAACAAGAAAAATTTCTAAATATCCATCGCTTTTGTTTTAAGTGTATAATTTCATGCAGATGACTCCAGCAGCAGAAAAGCGTTTAAGTCCACAGCATAATATAACGGACTGTGACAAACGGCGGACAACTTACACGTACGTGCAATATTTCCAGAACGCGACTTCGCAAGGTCATAGAGTAGTCGTCACGCGTTCCTACATTTAGAGTAACTGACGAAGTCACAAGCGTTAGCGGTTTCTACCAAACCTGCAAGTTAGTTGGGTTATACTTTTTTTATTAATACATTAGAATGACGTTTGACTGCAAACTGATGGTAAACAGCGCCGCAGTCCAAGATAAGCCTAAAAAAAGCGTATTCAGTCTAATTTATTTTAATTGATATAGTGACGAAACGAGAAAAACGTTCACCTGATCGTAAGTGCAACGTCCGCCCACAACAAATGCTGTGTCACCCAGAACATTTCTGTGTGACACCACAATGCGCCCGTCACCCTGAGACATCAGTTCTTAAGTCTCAAATGCCCAGTGATTACGCTAGCTCACAGTGCCCTTCAAACCGAAACACAGTAACGCTTGCACACTACCGCTTCACGGCAGAATAACTGGCCCTGGGGTGGTATTTACCTAGACGGAGCCCTGCATAGGAATCCTACCACCAGTAAATTATTTACTCTGTAATGTAGTTTTAGTGCTATTATTTTATTAAAAGTCTTTTCTTGAATTCCCTTAATTGTGTAGTATCTGTAGGACAATGTTTTTACAAGCGTTTTTAGTTTCACCTGCCCCGGTGTCTGCCTGTGCGTAATCAAACCTTACAAGTAAAATTATTAAAACCTGATGATGGTGGTACCATTAATTAATGATGGAGCCAGAAGTTTGCCTCCGCTTCGAGTAAACAAGATTGGGTTCGGTGGATTTGTTTTTATAAGTACTACAGCTTTAGCAACATTTGAAGCCCACTGCTGGGTATAGGCCTCACAAAAAAAGGTTGAATTTTTTTTTCTACAAGTTTTTCTCTTTAATACAGAGTGAAGCATATATACTGTGCCGTGTGGCTGCTTTAGAGAATCCACCACAACATCTCATCCGGCGGGTATCGTAAAATTCTACAGAGACAAAATGAAAACCAGGAGAGGGGCAGCAGTACCATCCTTCAACGTCTGAATAAATAAACTGCGGTTGCCAACCCGCCTGCCAAGCGTGGCAAAACCCTCCACCTTCCCTTCAGTAGTGGATTGGTGATAGGCTGAAATGATAATGATGATTATGATTTGGCATATTCCTATGGATGCTGTGCTCGAAGATCGTTCAGGTCAGAATCCATTAACATACTGTGTTTTCAGTCTGTGAATATATTAATAAAAATTCGATAAATGCACCGCTTTCGGCTTATTACACAGACCACACATAGTTTTAGACCGTACTAAATAGCAGAGAAATACGAAACTGTAAACTACGTTTGTCACGATCATGCGCGAACGCAAAAATTGCTAGATCAGCAGGGGTGCGTCGCTTTTTAACTGTTCGCTGTAATTTAGTTTGTTTATTATAACGGTTATTTTAAAGCCGATAGGTGTCTGGCAGAGTAGAATAGCACCACATAAGAGGCCAATAAGGTATTGTACGGACAGCCTTTATTTGTGCAGAAAAACACCATAATATGCAATGCTGTCACTATACTGCTCGTGGGAACGCAATGGGAAGCAAGAATTTGTTGACTCGTACCAAAATGGCGGGACCTGGTTCTGCCTACCATTATATGGGGATAAGGCGTGACGGTATGTATGCTTATGTAATATAAAACATAATTTTTATATTATACAAATGTTTTCTCAAAAGTCAGAGAGTCTGTATTGGATTTAAATAAAAACATCCATCGGAACGGAATTAAACTACTAAAAAACAGGTGGCTAAGCCCTTGGCTTCTGCGCCGCGGGTCGCGGGTGCGATTCCCGCACGGGACAAATATTTGTATGGCCTATATATGGTTGTTCAGGGTCTGGGTGTTTGTGCATGTGGAATTTATGTCTGTAAAACGCACCCGCGACACAGGAGAAATCCTACTGTGGGGCTTCGTTTTTTAAACAATAAAAAAAAATTACTGATGGTAGGATTACTATGCAGGAATCCGTCTAGGTAGGTACCACCGCAGGACAAGTTATTCTTTAGCAGTACTGTGAAAACATAACTGTCTTTCAGTCTGAAGAGCACTGAGAGCTGATGTCACCGGGCACATGAGAGTTAAGAACTGTCTCACGGTGACGAGCGTAATGTGATATCACTCCGTAATGTTCTGGGTGGCAAGACATTTGTTACGGGCAGACGTTGGCACTTACCATCAGGTGAACGTTTGGCTCGACTCGTCACTTTATCTAATAAAAAAATATTAACATCTTTTTTATCTCATCTCAGTTTTGTGGTGAGGTCATAAAATCATCAGTATCGTGATAGTCTACTTAGGGAAATCTCATGGCTTCCGACAGATGGTGGAATAATCATCTAGAAGTTTTGTGCGATAAACGAGATCCGTAACGAAAAAGTCAATCGCTTACCCAATGGGGCAAACCTGTACTGGTTATAGTTAAATTGAACATAGTTAAAAGTAAAGTTTCAGCCCATAAATGTCCCACTGCTGAGCACAGGCCTCCCCTTCTCCCTCTCATTTCTGAGAGGGTTTTGGAGCTAGGAAGCTCCAATGCGGGTTGGCGGACTGCACGTCTTCGAAATATTTTTATTTCTCGCACATGCAGGTTTCCCCACGATGTTTTTCCTTCACCGCCGAGCACGTGGTAAATCAGCACCTTAAAGTTGCGAATTGACAATTTTTAGTGGTGCCGGCACCGGGAATCGAACCTATGAGGTCACTCGCGTACTATGAGATTTAAAGCGAGCGCCTAGCCCCTGAGCTACCACGGCTCTGAATAGCTGTGGTACAGTTCATCGCAACCGAAGAACTTGATGCAGTAAACTTAATTTACTTATAATAGCATTCGAAGCCTAGATTGACCGGCCCTCGGTTCAATTGAAAGATCATTAAGCCCGCCACCAGCAAATGATGACGTTTCATGCGAATCACGCAAATCATTCTGATCATAGATTTTCACAGAGCAATTTTCAAAGTATGCCGCGTGATACGTTAGTGTTACGGCGTTAGGTTAAGAACACACTTGTGATTTTGCAATCCACTTCTTTTCATAGTTTCGTCTTGCGACTACTGCCTTAATAAGAGTCTAGGAAATTAATTTAAAAAATACTGTGTAGCGACTGAACCCGTTGGTCACCGTACCTACTATCCATGACCCAGGAGTTATGTACTATTCACACGTAATAGCTCGACCGTCCGCATATCACTAACACAGCATTTCATCGTTCCAGGGATTGTATTTGAGTTTTAAGGATAGTAAGAAAAAAATCAAAGGTAAGGACTAGTGAGACATTTCCATTATCGAAATATTCTTAATAGGAAATTATGCTCTAGGTACCTATGCCCTGTGATTTCACTCGCGTATAATAAAGCCAAGAACCTTCCTCAACAAACGGGTTATCCTAACGTTAAAGTGTGAGTCGAAACCCCGTCGAAAAATGAACGCAAACG
This sequence comes from Luehdorfia chinensis, assembly GCA_019845155.1. NCBI lineage: Eukaryota > Metazoa > Arthropoda > Insecta > Lepidoptera > Papilionidae > Luehdorfia > Luehdorfia chinensis. Next base: position 1,667,154 of record JAHVAK010000696.1, read on the forward strand.
GCCCCTTAGCCGTTTGCTCGTTTGACACCTCTTCTATAAAAAACATTACAAATCGAAACTGGATCTCTCTATGCCAGTTATTCTGACGTGAAGCAGTAGTGTGCAAACATTACTGTGTTTCGGTTTTAATGGCACTGAGAGCTAGCGTTATCTCTGGGCATATGAGACTTAAGAACTATGTCTCAGGGTGACGGGTGCAGTGTCACACAGAAATGTTCTGGGTGTTCATTTGTTATGGGCAGACGTTGCATTTATCATCAGGTGAAAGTTTTGCTCGTTTCGTCACTTTATCGTAAAAACTCTTCAGCTTTATTATAGTAGTAAGACATCGTAGTTTTTATCTTAGAAATATTATTATTATTCTTCCGAAAGCAATGTATACTATTAAAAATATCTCTATAAAACGCATCAGTGTCCTCCCATCTTTATCCCAGCCTGTACAGTAGCGCCGCCATTCCCCGTAAATCGCTATAACCTCGAAAATTATCGAGTGGTGAATAATTCCAACTAATTATACTTCATACGCTACCGGCCGACCGTTATGGGTACGGTATGTTGCCTGCCGCGGTTCATTGTCATACTTCTGATGTACCTACTGTTTTGACCGCTAGCAACGGACGTCTAGCCCTATCAGGGATGTACGAGTACGTTTTTACCTTGGGCCAACAATTGCACAAAAGAAAATTTTTGGGTTTCGGGTCTGGTCGTCCTTTTTTTTTTATTTGATAAAAGTGACTGAACGAGCAAAACGTTCACCTGATGGTAAGTGCAACGTCTGCCCATAACAAATGCTATGTCACTCAAAACATTTCTGTTTGACACCACACTGCGCCCGTCACCCTGAGACATCAGTTCTTAAGTCTCATATGCCCAGTTATTACGCTAGCTCTCAGTGCCCTTCAAGCCGAAACACAGTAATGTTTGCACACTACTGATCTACGGACAGAATAACTGGCCCTGGGGTGGTACCTACCTAGACGGATTTCTGCATAGGACTCCTACCACCAATAAACGTATATTGTGTTAGTAGTAGTAGGTTTCGTGATCGGTTAAATTTTGGCGCATGAAGCTCATTGGTTAATGGATTTAAATGAAACCGATCACGAAACCAACCACAGTTACACAGTAGACCCCCTGTTAGGATGGCGGCCTGTGTGTGCTTAAGGTAGTGCTGGCTCAAGCTTACCACCTTAGGCTTCTCGTCGACCACCTGTGCAGCGATGCGGGCTTTGGTTTATGTGGCCAAGGCTTACCGTCGACCGGTTAGCACACAAGAAGAACGGAAGCTCTGTGGAAGCTATAACTTAAGTTTCGAGTGATTACAGATTTATTGTCTCCCCTTACAACTCCTCTATTCGTAAATCCTTGACTCCTTGAATCCTTGTCATAGTGCTGGGACACGGGACTGTGCTTTTTGATAGGGTTTCGCGCCCACGCGTTAGATTTTCGCGCTGCAAAGGTCGCTCGCAGTGGACACCACACCGTTACTAACGGGAATTTGGGTCGCCTCCGACGCACTATACCACGAGGTGTGGCCACACTGATAGCGGGGGAGTTTTTAAAGAAAAAATATACATACAATCTAAAACGACCGGTGGTTTAGGGTTCAGAGTGTCTGACTTCTATGTCACAGGTCTTGGGTTCGGAACCCAACTGTATCCAACATAGTACAAAATTGTTGGGTTTCGGGTGTGATACATGTGAAATGTATGTCTACTAACCCGCACTCACATGCAGGAGAAGTCCTAGTAGAAGACATCAAAAATGCACCTTTTTACCCTGTATTGCTCAGAGATTAGCGTACCTGGCCGGTAAGTCGAAGATCCGGATTCGATTTTCAGCCGGGGTCAATATTTGTACAACACAAATTATTGAGTATCCCGGTTTGCCATTTAGAAGATTATTTTCCCCATCTAACGACGAAAAATTAGGAAATCTCTTTAAATTAATTTATTATTATTCTTTAAATAACTTTCGTTAAAAAATGAATGAAAAGGTTGAATTAGTTCAATTGTAGAAAGCGCCATCTGTTGACAATCTGTTGAACTGACATGCACGATAGCTGTTCATGATCACGATACTGTGAGAAATATTCGCACGGGACAACCAGTAATTATTTAATAAAAAAACCGACTTCTACACAGCAGCTCTTAACATGCTTATGATAATTCAATAGTTTTGTGCGTGATAAGGGAGCGTTGCGGTATGGTTGAAGATGTAGTGACAAAGATAGAGAAAGGGTAGATGATTTGGACACGTAGAGAGGATGAATGAAAGAAAATTGACGAAACAGATTTATGAACCGAGTGCGAATGGGAAAACCGGTAAGGGTCGACCTACGCGTACGTATCACGATAAGATCTCAGAACTTTAGAGAAAATATCACGTTAAAAGTACCCGCGACCGACGAGCGTGTATGAAAACGGTAATGAAAGTAGAAGAAGCGAAAGATGTGTGTCAGGATCTTAGCAAGTGGAAAGATGTGGTCTCTGCCTACCCCAATGGGAAAGAGGCGTGACTGTATAAATGTATGTATGTATGTGATTTTCTCATGGATCCTATCATCAGAACTTGACCACATTTATACACCACCTTTCTTTTAAAAATCTGTTCACAAACAAAGTAATTATGCCCGAATAACCACAAAACGAATTGAGAACTTACTCCTTTTTTTAAAGTCGGTTATAAACGGATCTATAAACGTTTTATGGGGTTGGGGATTTGCAGGGTTAACTGCACAACCAGATCACAAAACCTACAATTTGTGTTTTAGCACAAATGTTGGCTCCGCCTGGGCTTCAAACCCAGGACCAGTGGCGTAGAAGTCAGGTACTCTCACCACTTAATGAAAGATATGATTAATAGATATTATAACCGTACAATCGGACTTAGTCTTACGACTCACGACATCTCGGTAGGAAAGAGGCAGGTGCTATTCTCCTCTGCCGGACACATGTTAAATAATGCATAGAAAAAAATAACCCCGGATCCAAGCTCATCTAAGACAAGTCATTTCTACGTCCTTAAATAATTTATTTTGAAAATCGTGAACAAAATCAATTATTTAAATGAAACTAATTTTTACGGATTTTATCGCGTTTAATTTTATACTATTTATAACCCGACGTTTCAAAATCAATTATGTAAATAATCTATTTAGTAACAAAAATAATTCTGTTGTATTCTGGTGGCTCAGGGGCCTGGTGCTCGCCTTTAATTTCATAGTACGCTAGTAACCTGGGTTCGATCCCCGGTGCCAGCACCTCTAAAACTGTTCTGAAACTTTAAGTGCTGATTTACCACGTGCTCAGCGGTGAAAGAAATCATCCTAAGGAAACCTGCATATCCGAGGAATAGAAATATTTCGAGGACATGTGAAGTCTGCCAACCCGCATTGGAGCAGCGTGGCAGACTATTCCCCACTGCAAAACCCTCTCAGAAATGAGAGGAGGCCTGTGCTGTGGGACATTTATAGGCTGTAACTTTTTTTTACTATTCTAATACCATAATTCTCTTACAATTGAAGCGTACAAGTTTACATTTAGTGCTTGCGGCTTCATCTTCGCTAACGGAAACCTAAAAGCAATCTAATCTCGCAATCAAAGTTAAAACGAAGACGTTATAAGTGTTTGAGAATGATGTCGGAAACCTTAAAATGGTACCCGGGGTAGGTAATGCGTAATAAACACCGGTGTATGGTAATAGAGATAAAGTGGTATGCGTCCCACGGCCCCGCGAGCGTTTATGACACGGACTAGCAGGGAAGAACAGTAATCTAGGATGTTACGCGACCGGGGAATGCCTCGACATTTATGCACGTTTGTGGCGAGCTTTATGACGCTTCATTAGCGGGGAGCATGTGCCGGCTGTGGAATGAAATAATTCGTTAGCAATTACAACGGTGGTAGCGGTTTAAGAGAATCCCCACCACCCCATCTCATCCCGTGGGTGTTGTAAAAGTTGACAGAGGGCAAAAACCCATGACATGGGCAGCAGCATCATTCTATAACATGATGGATAAACTGCGGCTGCCAACCCGCCTTCATAGAGAATTGCTGACTGTTGGGGTTATCTATGGAGGAGGCCTATGTTCAGCAGTGGACTTGTGATAGGCTGAAATGATGATGATGATGATGAATTACAAAGTTGTTACAAAAGTCGCGACATCTGTTCTACCACACAATAAACTAACATTGTAGGCTCATGCTGCATATATCCTGCATCGCACTATTAAAGTTTCAAAGAAACTAATCTTCAGCCGACAACTGTCCGGCAGAATATAGAATATACTAGTAGTTATCCGCTATAATATCAGCTATCTGTCAGTGAAAGTCCCGTCAAAATGGTTGCAGCCGTTTCGGAGATTAGCCGCAACAAACAGACAGACGGACAGACAGAAAAAATTAAAAAATTGTTTTTTTATTAAAGTACCACATATATTTTCATAAGCTGTTATTTTGTTATTTTGTAAGTTATGTGTATAGAAGACAGAGGTGTTATAAGAGGCGACTAAACTTATTTACGGGCAGGCTTTATTTGTGCAGAATAACACCATAATTTGCAATGCTCTCACTATACTGCTCGTGGGAACGCAATCATCATCATCACTTCAGCTTATCACTAGTCCACTGCTGAACATAGGCCTCTTCAATAGTTTGACACATAAGTTTGCCACGCTTGGCAGTCGGGTTGGCAACCGCAGTTTATTTATATAGATGTTCCAGGAAGATGCTGCTGCCTATTTTCTTGTTTTAAGTTTCTCTCTGCCGACTTTTACAACACCCACAGTATGAAATGGGGTGATAGATCTGGCTCCCACCACTCGGCAATGGGGGGTAATTTTTTTTTACTCTCGTAATGTCTCATTACCCGCGAGAGCAAAAAGAGGGCGTGGGTGAGAGTACGTGAGTGGCTTACTGTATGTATGTATGTAGAAAATAACCTTACTACTATGTTGATTATCTTATATAAAAATAATTGTATGCATTAGATTGCAAGTTTATTAAGGAATATTCTACGTTATAAAATACACGCTAAGAACTTATATTTGTTTTAAAGTGACGAAACGAGCAAAACGTTCCCTCCCGGTAATCTGCCATGAAGCAGTAGTGTGCAAACATTACTGTGTTTCGGTTTGAAGGGCACTGAGAGCTAGTGTAATCACTGGGCATATGAGACTTAAGAACTGATGCCTCAGGGTGACGGGCGCAGTGTGGTGTCACACAGAAATCTTCTGGATGACAAAGCATTTGTTATGGGCAAACGTTGCACTTACAAGAACAGACAAATATGCGAGTAAAATCCATGCATCTCTTCCAAAACACTCGTATGATGGAATCCACAGAGATCTGCCCATACACAGCGACGATTATCATTTTTGCAACGATATTTGTATGATAATTACTCACCATTTAATAAAATCTCTATAGCGGCTGATACCTGTAAACAAAAAAAAAACAATTAATTCGATTTCTACGTGTTTACGGTCAAAGGCAACCTTGCTGCGCATTTCAGTACGCGAACAGTCGAAATCGTAACGAGCAAAAAATTTACTGTAAGAAAACGGGAGCGGGCCGGTCGTGTCACTAGCTCAGTAGTGAATGTTGTGCAATTAACGATAAATATCGATATCGATTTTTTTGAAGTAATATACTTAGCTCTGCTAGTAAATAATTGGCGACGATAGCTGAATGGTGGTAATAACACATGATCGGATACTGCGATCACCAACCCGCCTGCCAAGCGTATAATAACAAAATAACAGATTTTGACTCAATGCTTATTAAATTATATACGGTACTTATAAGAAAAAAAATTTTTTTTTTTTGGTCTGTCCGTCTGTTTGTTCCCGCTAATCTCCGAAACGGCTAGACTCATTTTGACGGGACTTTAACTGACGGATAGCTGATATTATAGCAGGTAATTTAGGTTTTTTAATGTTAGAAAAATAATTAGGGTTCTGCGCAAAAAAATTAAATCTCCAAAATCCGATTCAAATAGGGAATTATATGTTTATCATCGATCGGGGTCGGCTTTACAATACGGGTAAAACCACGGGGCACAGCTAGTTTTAAAATAAGTATTAAATAAGATCTAGTAATAAATAAGAAATGTGTGAAAAGAGGGCCATAAGAGCTATTTATAATCTTGGCTCTAAAGTGAGATACTTTTAGGGATAAATTTAAAGAAATTAATATCTTAACCTTGGCCTCTCAATATATATTTGAAAACTTGTATGTACACAAGAACATAAACCAGTTCACTAAAAAAAGTGATGTTCATAATGTGAATACCAGGAACAAGCACAAATTAATTATGCCAGTTACCCGACTTCACAGAGTCAGTAAGTCTTTTATGGGGCAATGTATACGTTTTTACAACAAAATCCCAGCAAGTGATAAAAGTCTTTCAATCAAAAAGTTTAAATTTTATATGAAACAAAGACTTCATAAAATGGGTTATTATAATATTAAAGAATACATAGATGATGATAACCCCTGGGAATGGGTGATAGCGGGTGAAGCCATTTCTACATCTTTATAATACTGCTGTTATTGTACATTATTTTAAAAATGACTTTAAAAAAAAGCCCGCCGGGTTTCTTACTGGTTCTTCCCAGGACAGAGGCATTTTTGCGAACCAGTGTAGTTTAAAAAAAGAAAAAAATGACTTTCAATAAGTATTATGTAAATAATCTATATTGAATAAAATTTATTCTATTCTATTCTATTCTATTCTGTTTATCATTTATGAACATTTCCTTCAATTAAAGCGGAGCCGCGGTAATCCAACAATTGTTTTGCGAATCGGCGTCGGATTATTATATCCGCATTGGAGCAGCGTTGAGGAGCCTTTTCCAAGCTCCGAATAGCTCTCGAAATATAATGAGAGATCGTGTGCTCAGCAGTGGGCTGTTCATTTTACACTTTTTATTTATTGCATGCGTTACGTGCCAGAAAGTATTTTAAATTATCGATACATTACAACCCATATCACTAATGCACAACACTATTTTGTTCAACTTATCAATTTAAATGAATTGACAAACATGATTGAATGTTCGCAGCCATACAACACACGAAATCAGATCGTTGCGCGTCTCATGCGACTGTATATAACATAAAAGAGATAGATCTGTTTCGCGGACATTGTCAGTGATAGATTAAGCTAAATTTCAGCAGCATTCCTGTCATACCAGTTAACCAGTAGAAGTCATTGACCAGGTTAAATATAACGTGCATCTTTAGTGTGGAGCAACACTAGACGTGTGTCACAATCCTATGGGACATGATTGAATAAGATTTAGTCTTCATTTCTGCGCTTAGCAGATGAGTCAAGGGAAAAGGGTAGCTACCGCCAGATCGGGTCTCCTGCAACCAATAATCTTTAGACGTAGTATAGTTCGCATCTGAGAAACTTCAATGGCGGGATGTGGATGCGGACGCATGATATATTTCTTGAGCATTTCATAGATGTCGATGTTTTCACATTGACCGAACAGTGAATTATGTTGAATTCTAGGCAAGCCATCACACCTTTATGTCTAATATTCTATCGAAATAAAATTATATAAGGCAGAGGTTAGGGGACTATCAAAGATGTAAACATATTATAAAATGAGATGTGTTCTTCTCTCAGAAGGTCATTTTTTGAACCGGTGTAGATTTTGATGTTCGTAACAGCTTTAGACAAGCCTAAATTAAATAAAGAAGTTTTGATTTTGACTTCGACTTTGGAGCGTGAAATTGGCTAAAGGAACTCCGCAACTGAGCAAGATAGCTCCGTCATGTTCGAACTCGTTCGATTTGTTTTGACAAGTACCTACTACAGCCCAAGGAACATTTGAAGTCCACTGCTTTACATACTTTCCTATATTCCTCATCCCATATAAGGGGTAGGCAGAGGTGACTTAGCCCACCTACCACTTAGTTTCAATTTTAGGAATTTTATTATAAAATTTTATACATGTACTGAGAATAGACTTTCTAGTTTTAGCTATCCATTATCAGACCACCTCCTAGGTACCATATGACTATATGACACCGAAGCATACATAGATATGCCAAACCAGAAATAATTGTATCCCTCGATACAATTATTTCTGTAATTTAAGCGTAATTAGAAAATTGCCAAACTGAATTGTATAAAACTGACGTTGTTTCGGCGGATGAGTCAAGGGAAAGGGTAACCTGACCAGATCGAGTGGTCAGATTGGGAGGACGTTTCCTCCGACTAGTAATATTTCGATGTTATATATATAGTTTGCATCTCAGAAAACTTTTATAGCGCGATTATGGATTGTATGAGATATTTCTAGAGCTTCTCATGTGGCGGCATAGATGTCGCCACATTACCTATGTTTTTAATTCGAATGGCCGTTTACTTGGACCCCGATGGCGATTACGCAAAACCTCCCAACTTGGGAGAGGCCTATGTCCAGCTATGGACTTTATATATTTATAAATCTATCACAAACTATCCAAAAAAATAAAATTTAAGTGTTTGTAATATCAAAATACAAACAATACAGCTTTTTACTCAATGCTTATCAAAATATGTACAGTACAAAGATAAAAATAAATAAGTTTTTGTCTGTCTGTCTGTCTGCCTGTTTGTTCCGGCTAATCTTCGAAACGGCTGAATAGCTGATATTATAGCGGGTAACTGAGGCTACTTTAATTTTAGAAAAATAATTCCGAGTTCCGCGCAGAAAAATTTAACGCCAAAATCCGATTCAAATGGGGAAGAACATATGTATATCATCGATGGGGTTCGGCTTTTCTGCGCGGGTAAAGCCGCGGGGCACAGCTTGTTTATAATATTTTTTTTTTATTTTATTTCATAAAAGTGACGGAACGAGCAAAACGTTCACCTGATGGTAAGTGCAACGTCTGCCCATAACAAATGCTGTGTCACCCAAAAAATTACTGTGTGACACCACACTGCGCCCGTCACCCTGAGACATCAGTTGTTAAGTCTCATATGCCCAGTGATTACGCTCACAGTGCCCTTCAAACCGAATCACAGTAATGCTTGCACACTACTGCTTCACGGCAGAATAACTGGCCCAGGGGTGGTACCTAACTAGATGGACTCCTGCATAGGAATGAAATGTATCACGTGCGTTTTCATGAAATTTATTAATACAATCGAGCTTTTGCAAGTGTTATATTTTTAAATGAACAAATCTAGTGTGGCCGCCACACTTAACGTTGAATACCTTTTACATACCTTGGCTTTATCATAATATAACAAATTATTCGAGGCACGTACAGAGGAGTGGTACGGTCAGCGTAATCGTGCTTGCTCCGGGAGTCGCTCCACAAACGTGAAGATGCGATACCGACGCGCGTCTATTAAACCAATTACGACGAGGAGGAGGGTCACCACAAAAACTGACGGTCGCACGGGCTATGTATGCCAGTGGGTCGCCATGGTAATTGAATTAAACAGGACAATTCCCCAGTAGCAACAAATTAGTATCATTCTGGAACAGCTTCGTTTTTCATTACAACAATATTAAAAGTACTTGTCAATTTGGCGGACGATATTGCCAAGGAAAAGTGTAGCCACCCACCCGCCAGATCGGGCGGTCTCCTCCAACTAGTAATATTCGGATGTTTTATATATAGTTCGTGTCTCAGAAACTCTCATAGCGCGATTATGGAATGAGATATTTCTTGAGCTTCTCATGTGGCGACAAAGATGTCACTAAATTACTCCCCCGAACTGAATACGGTTTAAATATAATGGTTATCATACGGTTTTTAAAGACGCGCAAGATAGGAAGGGTATGCGTGAACATAGCGGTGGGCGCGTTTCCACAGTACACGCTGATTTATCGTCCCAGATTTTTAAAGTTGGCGTTCGTGTTCCGCCTACGTACTGAAACTAGCTTACAAGTTTCACAAACTCACCGGAGAGTCGTGGTGGTCATCTCCCGGCTCTATAATCACCGACGTAAGGGGACATTCTCACATACACACTATGCATTGTTGTTTACTGGTAGAGTAGGATTTGCTAAAACATATTTTTCTTTTAAAACTGTACCATTGATTCACAGTAAATATTAATTTTCGTACATCATTCGTTAAGCAGCCTACTTAATCTGGGCACAGGAGAATTTGCACCAAGCACTGTTCTCCTAAATGGTAATGGAAGTGGTTCGACATGTGGGCGTTGGACTTTGAAAGGTATATGAAGCTTAACCTGCGAAGGAGATCTATAGTAACAAGTACAATGGGTATAAATAAAAAACCTATTTTCAAATATAAAAATGTCCGTACAAACTCCAAAACTATGGACATCTTATTCGATACGGTCGTGAGCGCGAATGACGGCGAGTGACGGGGAGAGTGGGCGAGGTGACAAAAACCTCAACGAGTATGTACACATTTCAGTTGAATACTTTTTGAGACCGTATCAGGACTTTCATTCACTGATCCAGGTCATTAATTATTCATCGAAAGCGATGCATCCATTCTCCAACGATCAACACGCGTGTTTTCATTCTTTCTTTGGGCTTGGTATAATTTTACGGCAGACAAACAAAGTTAATCTAGAGACGAGACGAGCAAAACGTTCACCTGATGGTAAGTGCATTGTCTGCATATAACAAATTTTGTGTTACCCAAAATAATATGTGTGGTATCACATTGCGCCCGTCATCCTGAGATATCAGTTCTTAAATCTTATATGCCCAGTACAGTTTATACTTATACTTATTACAGTAAGTGTAGCCGTCGTAAGTAAGAGTCGTAAGAGCTGATGTCTCAGGGTGGCGGACGCAGTGTGGTGTCACACAGAAATATTCTGGGTGACACAGCATTTGTTGTGGGCGGACGTTGCACTTACCATCAGGTGAACGTTTTGCTCGTTTCGTCACTTTATACAATAAAAAAAAGTAAGTACAATAATAGACGTAAATATAGAAAAAAATAAAAAAGTCGCTGAGAAAATAGCGATTGAACTTGTAATTGTCGTGGTAGCTCAGGGGCTAGGCGCTCGCTTTAAATTTCGTAGTACGCGAGTGACCTGGGTTCGATCCCCGGTGCCGGCACCACTAAAATTGTTAATTGCAATTTTAAGTGCTGATATACCACGTGCTCGGCGGTGAAGGAAAACATCGTGAGGAAACCTGCATGTCTGAGGAATAAAAAATATTTCGAAGACATGTGAAGTCCGCCAACCCGTATTGGAGCAGCGTGGCGGATTCTTCCTAGCTCCAAAACCCTCTCAGAAATGAGAGGAGGCCTGTGCTCAGTAGTGGGACATTTATAGGCTGAAACTTTACTTTTTTACTTTTTGTAATTGGAATCGTACTAGTATTAGCGATGCATTTTTTTAAGAGTACTAGCAATGCTATCGACATTACTAATATTCCTGTTAACCACCAATTTGTGATAGATGGTTCACGACAATAGTCGAATGGTTAGCTTGATTCTGCTAAGTCATGTTTTGCAGTACGTACCCTAAACAATTAGGCCATAAATAGTTTCATAGGCTTCTTTTTAGGAATTCTGCAGAACGTAAAGAGTGCTCTATTTACATGGTGTACTACGTAAAGTGTTCCCTCCTCTTTTTGAGTAAGTATGCTTCAACACCGACGTTCCACCGAATGCAAGGTCTCGCTAACACTACTACTGGTGACGGATATGGATAGAGAATACCTATGCAGGAATTCGTCTAGGCGTGTACAACCGCAGGACCAGTTATTCTGCCGCGAAGCAGTAGTGTGCAAACATTGCTGTGATACTGTCTGAAGGGCACTGAGAGCTAGTGTTATTACATATGAGACCTAAGAACTGACGTCTCAGGGGGACCGGGCGCAGAGTGGTGCCACACAGAAATGTTTTGGGTGACACAGTAATGCTAAGGGCGTACATAGTATTTACCATCAGGTGAACGTTTTGCTTGCCTCGACGTTAATAGCAGAAGAGCAAACAACGATACAGTATTTGATATTTAATTAGGATACAATATACTATAATATGCCCGCGTGGTAAGAGAATCTACCACCCCATCTCATCCTGTGTGTGTCGAAAAAGTCGACAAAGGCAAAATTGAAAACTGGGAGATGGGCAGCAGCATCTTCCTAGAACAATCTGAATAAATAAACTGCGGTTGCCAAGCGTGGCAACTATGGCAAAATACCCCTAAACCGAGAGCCACAACTTTTGTGGCAATCTATGGGGGAGGCCCATGTTCAGCAGTGGACTAGTGATAGGGCTGGAACGAAACTATAATAGCCGGCGTGGCAATTAACAGACCACGTAGCTAGTAGAACCGATAACGTTTGGAGAAAAACGGCATCTATATCGAGTGACAACCTCGTACCGGCAAAAAACGTAACCAACGTACAACAATAAAAATAAATAGGTGGGAGCACGCGCGCACTGGGTCAATTCGCGTGACGAATTTCGCCACACGACTGACACACATGCCTGCTAATGAGGTGCGGACACAGTGGTAGCGAGTCGCGAAGCGAGTAACGTCCGAGACTCGAAACCGAAAACCTATATTAGCCAAGCTGCATATTTATTAGCCGCTTATTTTTGGTGAAGCCGTGGTAGCTCAGGGGCTAGGCGCTCGCTTTAAATTTTTCATAGTACGCGAGTGACCTGGGTTCGATTCCCGGTGCCGGCACCTCTAAAATTGTTAAGTGCAATTTTAAGTGCTGATTTACCACGTGCTCGGCGGTGAAGGAAAACATCGTGAGGAAACCTGCATGTCTGAGAATTTGCAGTCCGCCAACCCGCATTGGAGCGTGGCGGATTCTTCCTAGCTCCAAAACCCTCTCAGAAATGAGAGGACAGGGACATTTATAGGCTGAAACTTTATTTTAACTTGTACTTTTACTTTTGGTGTCCGTGCGGCGCGGGAACTGTAATTATAGTCACAATATGGTAAAGATGATTTTTTCCTTATCCACCTGCTCACCTGTAGAACATGACTTAGGATTGCAGTCGGATTACTCACCTTCCACCACCAGCGTCCAATGTACCGCTCATGTTATGAGCCGTGTGGTGGCGGCTTGTTAAAAGAATACTACCACTCCATCTCATCCAATGGATCTCGTAAAGGGCTAGTAAGGAATTAAACTGCACTGTGCACCCAACAGCGCATGGTGGCGATGGGCTCACCACCTATCACACCAAGTGCATTATATTGTTTTCGTGAAACGTGGATTGTGGCAGTCATCTATTTTTGCAGTGAGTGTCCAGTCTCTGACTACCCCTTATGGGATACAGTCGTGATCTTATGTATGTTATAAGATCGCAGTTACGTTGGAATGTAATGTCAGAGTTGTGTTGTCGTTGCCCAGTAAACCAACAATTGTTTTTGCACAGATACGGCTGTTGTCAAAACAGGTTCCACGGCGTAGTCAGGTGCTCTAGCACTAGACCACGCAGTCGTCAGGTCACGTCAGGTTGTCACAGTATATCAGTAAGCCCGTAAGTTAGTTTTGTGCCTGAGACTATATCGTAATAATACTTCGTTGAAGGTTGTTCTGCAAGTCTGAGTTACAGCTACGCAAGTGTTGCCAGGTTCAGTGTGCCGAATTTCGAGACAGAAGGCAATCAGCGCTGAAAATATAATCGTATTCAACTTGGATAACATAATAATAAAATTAAACGTTTCTTAAGAGTGTATGCATGACTTTTCAGGGTAAATCTTGGTACCTGGCCACATGAGAGAGGAAGGAAGTATGATTTTTTCTCTGCTTAGTGGTGAGCGTTAAGAGGTGAAAGCAACTCAAAAGTTTCGTTCGTTCTTTCTGGCAAAATCGCTCTCCGCTTGCACTACGCCGACACACAGGCGCCACATCGAAATAACTTCGATTCCATTAAGTTTAACTGCGTATGACTGATATAAGTAACGTTAGCCGAATTCCATTCTTATGTGAGCCTGTCACGACATGTTTGTGTGTTAGCAGCGGTTCGCGCTCGGCGGATTTGAGGCTGGCTGAAACTTGCTGAACGCGAAATGTCGATATGACTAATTGCTTTGCACCAATTTAGGTCATTTCTGATTCACTTATCAATAATCAAAATATTCTTTCGATTCAAATTCAGATGCCGATACCAAAAAAAAGAACAACAGCCGTGCGCAATCCAGTACAATAACAGTTTATAATCCATACAAATATTATGAATGCCAAAGTATTTATGAGATCCCTCTCCCTCTATTTGTAGGTAACAAATGTAAAAAGCCTATTTGTAGGTAAAAAATGGGGACAGAGCGGCTCATGGCTCAACCGCTGAAGCCTGCGTGTTTTATTTTATCATCGTGGAGACTGAATTTCCGGAATAAAAAGTATCCAATGTTCTTTTTTTATTACATAAAGTGATGAAACGAGCAAAACGTTCACCTGATGGTAAGTGCAACGTCTGCCCATAACAAATGCTGTGTCAGCCCAGAAAATTTCTGTGTGACACCATACTATGCCCATCACCCTGAGACGTAAGTTCTTAAGTCTCATACGCCCAGTGATTACGCTAGCTCACAGTGCCTTTTCAAACCGAAACACAGTAATGTCTGCACACCACTGCTTCACGGCAGAATAACTGGCCCTGGGGTGACCTGCCTAGACGGATTCCTGCATAGGAATCCTATCACATTGTAAGGACCGTCTTCAGAACGCAAGCTATATCTGTGCCGAATTTTGTCAAGATCGGTTCAACGGCCAAGGCGTGAAAAGGTAACCGACAGAGGGACAGAGAGAGTTACTTTCGCATTATAATGTTAGTATGGATGGATAATGCCATACAGAACCGAAGCACGCTCCGTGATGAAATTTCAGACACGACCAAACAGACCTGCTCTATAAACAGAACCTGTTGTCCTCGCCCTTCTATCGCCCTCCTCAACCATATTAAAGGGAAGTATTAACCCAGTTTAGTCTTTCGTCCTGTCATTACAAGTTCTGCTAGTGTCACAAGGTGGACTAATAAAAAAGATAATACGTCTAATTAGATCGCGCCGACAGATAGGACATTCTTGTTAGTTTTTTGCTGTATAGATACTTGGTACTCGCAGGAGTTGTAATGTGTTCCACGAAACACATGTCAAGCTATTATATTTTCTTAACTAGCCGTGCCCCGCGGATTCACGCGCGTAAAAAAGTCGACCCCGATCGATGATATACTACGAGTATATACTTCCCTACTTGAATTGGACAGAGTTTTTAATTTTTTTGCGCGGAACCCTAATTATTTTTCTAAAATGAAAGTAGCCTAAGTTACCCCGCTATAATATCAGCTATCTGTCAGTGAAAGTCCCGTCAAAATCGGTCCAACCAGACAGAAAAAAAAATTCTTATGAGTACCGTATATACTTTCATGAGCATTGAGTAAAAAGCTGTTATTTTGTTATTAAAACACACTTCAATTCTATTTGAATCTGATTTTGGGACGCTGAACCCTAATTATTTTTCTAAAAGTATAATAGCCTAATTTACTCGCTATAATATCAGATATCTCTGAATGAAAGTCCCGTCCAAAATTGGTCCAGCCGTTTCGGAGATTAGCCGGAACAAACAGATAAAAATTTAAAAATTGTTTTTTTCTTATAAGTACCGTATATACTTTCATAAGCATTGAGACAAAAGCTATCATTTTGTTATTACAAACCTTCCCTTGACCCTTCAATTTTATTTATTTGGATAGATTACAACAACAATAATAAAATTCACTTCATAATAAAGACTTTTTCTTAATCTCATATGGTTACTTGCAGGATACCAAAACTCAAAAACAATTTTTGTGTCTTTTTGTCTAGGCTAATCTCCGAAACGGCCGAATAGATTTTGACGAGACTTTTATTGGCAGGTAGAGGACTTTTCAGAGAGTAATCTAAGCTACTTTTAATTTCGTAAATTACGTATAAACGTATTCAGAGTTCCTGTGTAAAATCTGATAAAGTGTGGAAATTAGGGGCTATGTGGACGATCATGTTGAGCTCGGCTTGAATTTGCATTTTGGTCATCAATATTTTACTTCATGGCAGTTTAAATATTAGTATGAAGGAAAGGAAAGTAAGTTTATTTGCTAAGATCCGCATGAAAAATATAAAAATGGTGTATATTACCTAGTTTTTTTGAAGATCACCGAAAGCCCTCCGTCGGTAGCGTGCACAAGCACTAAGCAAACTAACACCACCAGGAACCGCCACCAGATACCCTCCACCAACCACTACAATACTACCACTAGGTAAAATACACCACTGAAGTCGAGAACACGACACATGTTTCGCCCCAAAACGAGGCATTATCAAGCGTCATAGACTCCTACGACAGACGTCCGCCGAGTCCGCAAAGTAACGCCTGATTCTATTAACTATGTTAAATATTACTGTAAATGCACAGCCACCGAGATCACGAGGTTCTGATGTCCCTACGGCGCAATGGTGTGGTCACACGTAGGCTAGTTGTGTAATAAACGACATCTCGTTACCGAATACATGCTATGCGTATTTCAGGAGAGTGCATACATAGATACAATCACGTCTTTTCCCATATAGAGGTTAGGCAGAAGGCCACTCAACCAGCACACTTTTCGCCCTCGCGGGAATCGAGAAATTGCGGGTGGCGAACCACGTCGCCGCCATTTTGGAAGGAGTCAAAAAATTTTTACTCCGCATTGGTTGCCTTGAGCAGTATAGAGCACAAAGAAATTTAGTACAATTGACTGAAGTAAAGGAGAGTACTGAAGTTAATTTGCTAAGATCTACATGCAAAATTAAACACGGTGTATTACCGAGTTATTGAGAACACCGTCAGCCCTCTTCAAACACAGAGGCATTAACTATTGATGAAGACCGAGGAAAGGATCAGATGCAGTGTCAGATACGGGATATTCGTGGTAGGATTCCTATGCAGGAATCCGTCTAGGTAGTTACCACCCCAGGGCAAGTTATTCTGCCGTGAAGCAGTAGTGTGCAAACATAACTGTGTTTCGGTCTGAAAGGCCCGGAGAGCTAGTGTAATCACTGGGCTTTAAAAACTAATGTCACAGGGTGAAGGGCGCAATGTGGTACCACACAGAAATGTTCCGGGTTACACAGTATTTGTTATGGGCAGACGTTGCACTTACCATCAGGTAAACGTTTCGCTTGTCTCGTGACTTAATCCAAAAAATAAATAAATAAAAAAAACACAATGGAACCAGTAATTTGTGTTGCAAAATAGTTGGTTCGACAGGAACTTGCACCGAGGACCCTGAGTCGAATCCATAAGCGAAAGTAGATGTAGGGGAATATACACTGCGTTGTTAAAGTATGGGTACCCCTTTTAGCAAAGTAAGTTAATGCTGTTGACATTTTCGTATCAGAACGCTACAGTCGCCGAGGAATCTCAGACGCGTGCTGACCGGATTTTTAAAAGGGCGTGCGTTTTTCTGAGAAGCGCGTGTCCTAGTAATAGAGTAACTGAATTCTACGCCGCAGGTCCTGCGTTCGAATACCAGCCGGAGCGAACATTTATGTAATAACAAAAACTTTTGGTTTTCGGGCCTGGTTGTGTTGTGCATGTGAAATATGTCTGTAAAACCCACCCACAGATACAGGAGAAATCCCAATGTTTTTTATTAATAAAAATATTTAGAGTCGCGGTGGTTCTTGGGCGAGCGGACCCTATTATTATAAAGTGACGAAACGAGCAAAACGTTCATCTGATGGTAAGTCCAACGTCTGCCCATAACAAATGCTGTGTCACGCATAACATTTCTGTGTGACAGTCACCCTGAGACATGAGTTGTTAAGTTTCACGTGTCCCGTGATTACGCTAGCTCACAGTGCCCTTCAAACCGAAACACAGTAATGCTTGCACACTACTGCTTCACGCCAGAATAACTGGCCTGGGGTGGTACCTACCTAGACGGATAACTTGGTGGTGAGGGACGCCGATGTCGTTTTAAGGAAACGCCACGTCGAAAGTACCCGCAACCGACGAGCTTGTATGCAAACGCTGATTAAATTAGAAGTGAAATATGTGTGTTAGGTTTGTAGCAAGTGGAAAGACGTGGTCTCTGCCCACCTCAATGGGAAAGAGGCGTCTCAGGAAACCAGCATGTTATAAAAGCCACCAGTGGGACATTTACAGGCTGTACTTTACTTTTACTTTATTTTAACAGTAATGTTTGCATACTACTGCTCGACGAACAATAACTACCACACTGGGTCGGTATCTCATCATCATCATCATTTCATCCTATCACTGCTGAACTCTCAGGTATAACCCCAAACCCATAGATTGCCACAAATGTTAGTAGCTCTCATTTTGAGGGCGATTTTGCCTATCGTTGCACGCTTGGTAGGTGGGTTAGGCAACGGCAGTTTATTTATTCAGAATTTCCAGGAAGATGCTGCGGCCCATCTCCTTGTTTTAATTTTCAATATGTCGACTTTTAAAACACCCATAAGATAAGATGGGGTTATACATAATTTCTAACACATTATATATAAATTTTAGCTTCCTTGCATCTTCTCCATACAAACCTTATCTATGCCAAATCACACACTCCTTCGTGGGCACCACAAGCTTAAAAAGCGGTACAAAGTTTTCTCCTCTCGTATTAATATATAGAAACATAAGATATTAATACATTTGATAATTATTTTCATCTTCATCTCAAGCTTACCCCAGTATACTCGATCTATCAAAATAGATACATATAATCAAAATCGCGTTAACGCAAACAGACAAACCGACAGAAGCGAGAGTGAACCTACTCTGCGAAATATCAAACTCACGTAAATCATTAAGCAAGGCGCCTCCAACTCTTCCGTACACGCCTCGCGGAATTAATTATCTATATTAATTGCCTATGGAGTTAATTCTATAGTCTTAAATGGAACAAGACTCGATTTGTATCTGTGGTGACGCCATAAACATGATCATGGGAAAGCGACGGAATCGAACAAACTTGATAAATGTATTCCATGTACAATACGATTGATTGTCGATACGTGTGGAATGAAATAATTCGTTAGCAATTACAAAGACGACATCTATTCTACCACACAAGAAACTTACATAGTAGGCTCATGCATACATCCTACATCGCACTATTAAAGTTTCAAAGAACTAATCTTCAGCCGATAGGTGTCCGGCAGAGTAGAAGAGCACCTACCTCTTTCCTACCGAGGTGTCGTAAGAGGCGACTAAGCTATTGTACGGACAGCCTTTAATCCAGCAGAAAAACACCATAACATGCAATGCTGTCACTATATTGAACGTGGGAACGCAATGGGGAGTAATATTTTTTTTGGTTTTTACCAAAACGGCCGTCGCCTCTCTTTACTCTTTACTTCACGGGGACGAAAAGTAGGCTACGTGTGTGACCACTTCCTGCCTATATGGAAAAAAGGCGTGACCATATTTATGTATGTATGTACAAGATGATATGTATACGTCATACCGCATGATAGCTTAGGGGCCGGGCGCTCGCTTTAAAATTCGATGACCTGAGTTCGATCCCCGGTGCCGGCACCTCTAAAATTGTTCTGCAGTTTTAAGTGCTGATTTTCTCAGCGCTGAAGGAAAATATTGCGCAACCTGCATGTCTGAGGAATATTTCGATGACATGTGAAGTCCAACGTGATGAGAGAACGTTGCGGTGTGGTAGAAGATGCAGTGACAAAGATCTCTATCTTTGTCACTACATCTTAAACTAAAGGGATGCTTAGATGGTTTGGACACGTAGAGAGGATGGATGAAAGAAGATTGACGAAACAGATTTATGAGGCGAGTGTGAATGGGCAAGCCGGTAAGGGTCGACGTAGGTATATTTATTACTAGTATATAACAATATTTATTACAAGACAGATAGTCTTATTATATACTATAATTATTTTTGTATTTATGTGTATTAATCTTACTGTCCTTGTATGTCGTAAATGCATGTATATATATGGATATGTGTATATATATGTGTGTATATCTTGTATATATTATATATATTTAAATTTTATTTATGTAGTTTATTGATTTGTTTTTATCAATTTGTACACTGCCGTCTTAGTTTGTCAAATTTTAGTTTATGTCCACCCAAACGTTGCCTGGAAGAGATCGCTTTTAGCGTTAAGGCCGCCTATTGTACTTTTTATTTATTTATCTTTTCCTTTTTGTATCTTTTCTTATGGTGTACAATAAAGTGATATTTAATTTAATTTAATTTAATTTAACGTATTACGATCAGATCGAAATCGTTTTAGGGATGGCCACGTCCATAGTACCCGCAACCGACGAGCTTATATGAAAACACTAAAGAAAGTAGAGGAAGCTAAAGATGTGTGTCAGGATCGTAGCACGTGGAAAGATGTGGTCTCTGCCTACCCATAATATCCTAGTATGACACATCGATTTTTTTTTTAAATACTATAAAGAAAAAATAATGCAAGACCGTCCATGGACCGTCCGCTTTTAGTTTGTTTACCGTCCCATTAGAATATCAGAATCATAGAATCATAGAATCATATCAGAATCATAGAAGCGTACGAGTGATTGTGAAAGAAGACCAAACCACGAGTCCATTGAACTGTGCGAGGTTGATCATTTGGAAAAACTTGGACGTCAGTGAAATCGGAGAGAAATTACAAGAGCAAGAAAATATCAGACTCATTAGTATGGCAGCGTAGCGTGAATATTGCTTGAGATCGGCAGCTTAGATCGGCTCACATTTACATGACTGGACGGGATAAAGAGCATTCTGCTTCGAGAATATTCGATCGTGTGCTGAGATAAAGCGACATAAGCCGTTAAGATGAACCAGAACGGCATAAGTTTTCGATTGATCGTTGGGAAAAATAATATGGGCGATTTCTCCTGTATCGCTTTACAAACGCATTCCGTATACAAACGAAATAATAATCGCTACCTCCATAATCCATACTAATATCTATACAAATAAATAAAATTGAAGTGTCTGTTTGTAATAACAAAATAACAGCTATTCACTCAACTCTTATGAAAGTATGTACGGTACTTAAAAAAAAAACAATTTTTAAAAATTTTGTCTGTCTGTCTGTTTGTTCCGGCTAATCTCCGAAACGGCTGGAACAATTTGGCGGGACTTTCACTGACAGATAACTAATATAATAGCGGGTAACTTAGGCTACTTTATTTTTAGAAAAAGAGAGTCCGTTCAAAAAAATTAAAACCCTAAAATCCGATTCAAATAAGGAAGTACAAAGGAGCACTGCTAGTTATAAATAGATGCGAAAGTAACTCTCTCTGTCCCTCTGTCTGTTTGTTACCTTTTCACGGTTCAACCGCTGAGCCGATCTTGACGAAATTTGGCACAGAGATATCTTGCATCCTTGAGACGGACATAGAATACTTTTCATTCTGGAAAATCAAAAAGCTACCGCTGGATTTATAAAAAACTTTTATCCACGCGGACGAGGTCGCGGGCATTAGCTAGTCAATTTACAGGCGATACAAGATACATTAAAAAGGGTGTTTATGCGTGGAATTATGTGTTATCACAATCTTAAAGAGAAACTGTAAACAATCCTTTCGAACTACTGAAACTTATCAGGCAAGAATGCGTCCATCTGATTAAAACGGCCGCAGTAAGCAGCTTTAATGCAAAGGAATACTAAAGTGGGTTAAATCATATCAAAACATACACAGTGAGATAATGTCTTGGCACATTCCAGAATAAATGAAAGAACAGATAAACAATCTAATATATTCATATGCTGCAACAGGTTTCAGTGGTAGGATGCCTATGCAAGAATCCGACTGGGTAATTAATACCGCAGGGACAGTTATTCAGGCGTGAAGCAGTAAATGCTGGCAATCGTGGCCTCCGCCTGGCGGACTCGTATCCGTGTGTTCTGGCGCGCCTTGCTGGAAAGGGGAGAGTAGGGGAGCTGTCCCCTCCCGATGAGGGCCGCTAATGGTAAGCAGCGCCAATAGGGCCGAGGATGTTTGCGTAAGAGTTCCCGTGGCTCTGCCAACATGAACACCACGAGGGTATAGTCGGTGCAAGTCCGACATACACCGTCCTAGCCCCCACGAGGGCGGGTTTTTACCACGAAAAAAGAAGGCCGAGCGGTCAATGTCGACTATGGCCCCTGGCGGCAGAGATTTGGGAGCGGCAAAGTATTTTTTATCATACTACAAATATGTAAGTAGTGATAAATGTTACATTAAACTAATGTGGTCAGAGTAACAGACTACTATGTCGCGAACGAAGTTTACAAATCCCAGACCAATATTTGTGTAAAAATACACTTTACTGGTGGTAGGATTCCTGAGCAGGAATCCGTCTAGGTAGGTACCACCCCAGGGCGAGTTATTCTGCCGTGAAGCAGTAGTGTGCAAACGTTACTGTGTTTCGGTTTGAAGGGCACTGTGAGCTAGCGTACTAACCAGGCATATGAGACTTAAGTGTCTTAGGGTGACGAGCGCTGTATGGTGTCACATAGAAATGTAGATGTTGCACTTACAGGTGAACGTATTGCTCGTTCCGTCAATTTATCAAAAAAAATCACTGTTCAGATTGTTATCGTGTCTCCTAGCCTACAGAGCAATGAACAGAAACATTTCTAGAAACAACAAACACTAAAGTCTAAGTCGAACTTCTACGTCACGGAATCACGAGAGGGGGACCATGAATAGCTTGCCTCAACCAGGCGATCGCGGTTCAATTATTTAAAAAAAAATTAAAGTAACAGCCTATAAATGTCCCACTGCTGAGCACTGGCCTCCTCTCATCTCTGAGAGGGTTTGGAGCTGTGAATAGTCCGCCACGCTGCTCCAATGCAAGTTGGCGTCCTCGAAATATTACTATTCCTCGGACATGCAGGTTTCCTCACGATGTTTTCCTTCACCGCTAAGCACGTAGGCAAATCAGCACTTAAAATTGTAGAACAATTATAGAGGCGCCGGCACCGGGGATCAAAACCAGGTTACTCGCGTACTATGAAATTAAAGGCGAGCACCAGGCCCCAGAGCTACCACGCTATCAATTATTATCCACCGAAAATTAATTGACCACCGGAGTACACGACAGCAATAAAATATAAGTAACATTCGAACATAACGAGGCAAAGTTTATTAATCGGTACCAGTTTCAGCCGAATGAATCCGTTAATTAAGCCGACGAAACGGTAACTTAATATTGCACATAAAAACATTACTTCCATATCATCAGAGGCATGTTATCGTTAAATAGGGTTAATACGTGTAACAGCTAAGTGATACATAAAATGTAAAACGGGCATGTCTCTTTAATGTCATACTTTGAAAACAAATCGAAACTTTGTTAACGACAAATTGTAATACTGAAGGGAAAGAATGCAGGAATCCGTCTAGGTATGTACCGCCCCAGGCCAGTTATTCTGTCGTGAAGCAGTAGAGTGCAAACATTACTGTGTTTCGGTTTGAAGGGCACTGTGAGCTAGCGTAATCACTGGGCATATGAGACTTTGGTACTGATGTCTCAAGGTGACAGGCGCAGTGTGGTGCTACACAGAAATATTCTGTGTAACACAGCATCTGTTGTGGGCAGGCGTTGCACTCACCATCAGGTGAACGTTTTGCTCGTCTCGTCACTTTATCATTACTGTGTTTCGGTATGAAGGGCACTGAGCTAGTGTAATCACTGGGGATTCTGTGTGTGCAGTATGGTGCACACGGGCAGACGTTGCACTTACCATTGGGTGAACATTTTGATCGACTCGTCACCTTATTGAATAAAAAAAAAGTTAATTTGCTAAGATTTAAAATACTGTACATTACCTCGTTTTTGAAGGGCACCGCCCTCCCTCAACAGCATGCACAAGCAAACTAATACCGCCATCAGATACCCTCCACCATTACAACACTACCACTAGGCAATACACAGCTGCAGTCGAAAACACGACACGTGTTTCACCTCAAAACGAGGCATTATCAAGTGATATTGACTCTACGACAGTCAGCCGCCGAGTGACCGACGCGGTCAACGACATGCTGATATTCCGCAAAGTAACGCCTGATTCGTTTAACTGCATTAAAATGGTAATACCACTTTTAGACCACCGATTAGAGAAGGCACAGATTTCGTAAATATTAAAGGCCGTAAAAGTTAAAAAAAAGATTATACGATACTCAAGCCGATCCACTTCGGGTTGTGGTCGTGATTTATTTTAAAGAAGAGGAAACTTACGAGCAAGAGGCTCACCTGATGATAAGATATCACCGCTGTTCATGAAGATCCGCAATACGAGAGGAATTGTGGGTGCGTTGTCGGCCTTTGAGAAAGGAGTAGGCTTCATTAAGGTCCCTAAGGGCGGATTTCACCGTTGAAACTAAACGCGATCAGTTCAAGAAAAACGAAGTTTAAGCGTTTAACTCAATTGCACAACTATGTTAACACAAATTATTTTTAATTCGTATTATTTATTGTTTGCATACCTATGTAACCTATGCATACAAACAGGCTGTTTGATGTCGCAAAATACGAAATAAATCGTATTTTTGTTTTAGATTGTGACGATATTTCATGTAAACATCGTTTTTCTAAACGCGATCAAAATGGAGTCGATGAAAAATACCTAGACATCCGTGTTCCCTATTTACGATCCGTGGCCGTAAAACAAATCTGGGGAGGAACTCTCCAGTTATACGTCTATCGCGTTGGTATAACACCCTAAGTAGTGAGTTGAGTGATTTGGATATATTTGGCGATACTATGCTCCAATTTAAAGCCAAAATTCACCGACAGTTGACGCATCTCCAGGCTGTGGACTAACGGTATTCGCTCAAGCAAGTATGGCCTGTTTTATTTTCCTTTGCATGGTTGATTTTGTCTCATTAGTACGATCATGATGAAACATTTTTATGTACTTTGAACTTCTATTGTTGTTGAAATCTTGCTGTAGTGATTATGTAGCGGACTACTATGTTCTCTCTTTAATTTAATTTAACTGTATTGATGTTACAACTTTACTTTATTGTTCCTTTAATGTATTTTTTTTTTGGTTTTACCATTTAGCTCTAAGTATTAGTTTTTTTTTTTTTTTCATGTTCGGAACTTAATTAATTCATAATCAGTTAGACGAAACCGAGATCAATTAATACATATGAACTCAGTTGAGTAAAACGTGGTTTTATTAAACTTGGTTTCCAAAGCAATCGGTGAAATCGGGCCAGTCCAGAAAAACCGCTGGCTGAAACAAACTCTTAAGTTGTCGTGCGTAGCAGAAAATAATGTTGCCTCATTCAGAACTGCGCAATTCATTACAACAAGTTCTGTAAAACACTGCGCTCGTCTCTAAGAGATATCAGTTCTTAAGTTTCATATCTGTAAGGACCGGGTTTCAGAGTCCTTCCAAGCGAAGCATAGTAACGTTTGCACACAACTGACGGCAGGATAACTGGCACTGCGGTGAAATCTAGACGGATTCTTGCACGGAAAATCTACTATGAGCAAAATGGCGTAAGTAGCTAACCCTCATAAACTTTAGAACTGAATCATCCAAACAGTTGACATGGAGTCTAAGGGTACTGCGATCACTAATCTGCCATCCAAGTGTGGCGACTGTGGCAAATCCTCCTCGTGATAGAGGGAGGATTAGCCATAAACCAGATTATGGCAAAACCACTAATGGCTGGCATTCTGGCTATTTGAAAGCTAATTTTATCGCGTTAAATTTTACTATTTGTAACATGACGTTTCGAGCGCTTTACAGCACCCATGGTCACGGGAGGACTGAGGCGACAGATGTCCTGATGTCATAGTTAACCCGGAATACCTTCAGATTTTAATTATTATTTTTGGTCCAATCTAAGCAGAAAGAGCTAACTGTATCTTAGTCTTGCAGTAGTACGCATGGTTTTTGATTATAGGATCCGGAGGATGGAATTTTGATAATTATAGGATCCCAAGCTGGTGGTAATACCCAACCATCTTCTCTATTAAAATTAAGATTTTTTTTAATTTAAATAGCCTCGCGAATCATCCTTGGTAGGAACCGCTGTTCTTTTGCGAGGATTTGTGGCTTATCAAATCTGATGTAATTGAGATGATCAAGAACATGGTCACAGACTGCAGACTTCCTGGAGCGACGATGCTTCACACTAGCTATATGTTCTTTTACGCGGGTTTTTACTGATCTTTTTGTTTCCCTATGTAAGAGAGGCCATCCGTGACCTGCTGTGAAGCGCTCGAAACGTCGGTTTATAAATACTCGTAGTAAAATTAAACGCGATAAAATCCGTAAAATAAGTTTCATTTAAATGTCCACGTAAACATAAGAAATCATTATATTTACGTCTTAAATAATAAGATAAGTTTTAACATTAAAAATATATATTACGGAATTAGTCAGTCTTATTTAAGGTCGTTGTCGATAATGAGTCAACTTGTTAGCTGTCAGAGATCAGATCGTTTTATTGGTTACAGACGCCAAATTGCGTCTGTGGCCTCTCGCTGACATTGAACCTGATCTGTTTTGTAAAAACCGAAAATATTTCTTCACATGTCGTGTGAGACCGGAACACGACCCAGAATAAGTCGGGCCTAAAAATGTCTTTTGCATAATATCTTTATTATTATGGAAATGTTAAAACGACCGCATGGCGTAGGACTTTGAGTACATGTGCCTAAGCCGCGGGTCCTGGGTTCGAATCCCATGTGGTGCAAAAACACAAATTATTGGATTTCGGGTCTGGTGGTCTCTGACACTGCATACTAGCATACTTCCGATCTTATCGCATGAGCGTTACATCGGGCAAGGGTGGATTAGGGCGAGTGAGTGTCTCTGTGTTTCCGAGTACACATGCGGCACTATAATATTTCCTGCGCAGTTGATAACTTGCGTACAGTATTCGGTAGTTGTCGCCGTCGAAAAGCGGCCAGGAGGAGTCGTCAAGACATCTTTCTATTAGACGTTATAGTTTCGTGATCTTTAATTATAACTACACATCGTCGTAGAATAGTGCACTAAAAAAAGAATAATTTTTGAATATTTTTGTTTTACAAAAGTATCAGTAATATATGTTTTTTATATAGGAAAGGACAAACGGAAGGGGCAAACGGGCTACCAGCTCACCACGCAATACCAGAGGCATTCCGGGTGCGTTGCCGGCCTTTGAGAAAGCAGTAGGTTCTTTTCTTGAAGGTCCCACGTCTTATCGGTTCGAACCTAAGACCCAAGAATCTGATAACTACGTTGAACTCTCTATAAGATCGAGGCCGAGCCGACCACGGAGGTATGATAATCTCAGAAAGCAGCGTAAACTTCACAAAGTGTAGTTCTCATTTTGGGGGGGATTTTGTCATAGTTGCCATGCCGGGCTGGCGGATTGGCGACCGCGTTTTATATGTTCAGATGTTCCAAGAAGATGCTGCTGCCCATCTCCTGGTATTCAATTTCTCTCTGTCGACTTTTACGACACCCACGGGATGAGATGGGGTGGTAGATTCTCTTAAGCCGCCACCCCACATATTTATGTTGGGTAGATAGTCCCTTACAGGGAAAACTTTACCTATATAATATATACTCACACACACTTTTACTGGTGGTAGGATTCCTATGCAGGAATCCGTCTATACCACTCCAGGGCCTGTTATTCTGCCGTGAAGCATTAGTGTGCAAACATTACTGTATTGCGGTTTGAAGGGCACTGAGAGCTAGCACAATCACTGGGCATATGAGACTTAAGAACTAATGTCTCAGGGTGACGGACGCAGTGTGGTGTCACACAGAAATGTTCTAGGTGACACAACGTTTGTTATGTCCAGACGTTGCACTTGCCATCAGGCGAACGTTTTGGTCGATTCGTCATTTTATCCATGTGAAATTCCATCCATATGAAAACGCCAATGAAAGTAAAAGCCAAAGATGTGTGTTAAGATCTCTGCCAACCCCAATTGGAAAGAGATGTCACGGCGTATGTATATTTTCCGACAGGAAGTTCTATATTGTTTATGCATCGCTGTATACATGTGTATTAAGGTCGAGTTACGCCACGTCCCGGCGTGGAATTCGCCATTACGAATCAAATCGTCAATGGGCATTGTTTCAAATTGGGAGCTCACAGTTATATAGCCGACTCTGTATAAGCTATGGACGCGAAGCGTTGACTGTAAGCAGCATTGAAGTTGCTGTTGTTAATTTGAGTCTATCCATACTAATATATAAATGCGAAAGTAACTCTCTCTGTCCCTCTGTCTGTTTGCTACCTTTCCACGGTTCAGCCGCTTAACCGATCTTGACGAAATTTGGCACAGACATAGCTTGCATACTGAGAACGGACATAGGATACTTTTCATCCCGGAAAATGACCTTACCTTTTTCCACGCGAAGTCGCGGGTGTCAACTTGTATTCTATATTGTGTATATACTTAGCCGATAGGCGTCCGGCAGAGTAGAATAGCACCTACCTCTTTACTAACGAGGTGTCGTAAGACTAAGGCATTGTACGGACAGCCTTTATTCGCGCATAATAACACCTTTATATGCAATGCTGTCACTATACTGCTCGTGGGAACTCGTACCAAAGCGACAGCGACCTTAAACTTCAAAAGTAACTTTTGTAAAGTAAATTCTAGAATAAGGGATAGGCAGAAGCGTCACACGTAGCTCGCATTTCACCCCCACGGCAAACGAGACGTGACTGGTGGCGAACCACGTCGCGAGTCAAAAAAAAGTTACACGGAAAAGGAAATCAGTCAGTTAGTCAGTTCTACTAGCCACTTTGCTTGACAGTGACTTATGACATATTCCCCTATGACGTAACACGTCACTCTCCGCCCTTCAATCTCCGCTACCTGATTACTCCGTTAACAAACATACAGTTGTCAAATTATTTAAATTAAAATGAAATTTCCAAAGGTAACTATGGACCGGCGGTCGGTGAAACACTTTCTCAAATTATCGCTAAAGATTCCAACTTGAAACCAGATATGTGTCGTGTCAACCGTTTTCGCGGTGAATCCGCCGGGGGACCGGTCCCGTTGACAGACCGCGCCTGACCGAACAACAAAGTGACGCAGGTCAGTAATGAGACGGATTGGGCAACAGACGCAATCGTCAATTGCAGTTAAACGTGGAACGCCATTCTCTCAACGATTGGCTAACACGTAAATGAATAAGAAATGTGTAAATTTTTTTTTAATTATAGAAAGTGACGAAACGAGCAAAACGTTCACCTGATGGTAAGTGCAACGTCCGCCCACAACAAATGGCTTGTCACCCAGAATACTTCTGTGTGACACCACATTGTGCCCGTCACCCTGAGACATCAGTTCTTAAGTCTCAAATGCCCAGTGATTACGCTAGCTCACAGTGCCCTTCAAACCGAAAAACAGTAATGCTTGCACACTACAGCTTCACGGCAGAATAACTGGCCCTGTGGTGGTACCTACCTAGACGGATTCCTGCATAGGGATCCTACCACCAATTAAATAATCATTTATCTTTTGCTCAATTTTACGGAGATTAAATATCTTCCAGACGCTGTGACTCTCACTAAGCTAGTATATCATCCAAAATTACAACGCCACTTACCGTCAGGTGGATTTGTAGTTAAGTACTAGCATTTTAAAAAAAAAGCAACTAGTATATGCTACCGACATATTCTCAGCTACTATGTTTACATGTTCGTCGGCTATCAACCTCGACAAAATGGTGGTTTTGGACAACGTTGGTGGTAGATGTCGCCCACGGTGGAGTGGGATAGGGTTGTAGGAGTTAATAGCGGTGGATCGCCCATGGTGAAGCTAAAGCGTTTTCCCCTGTCATATCTGATACTTACTAGGAAGTTATTCAACATCATCATTTCAGCCACAAAACCAACATAGATTGCCACATAGCATCCATCTACTTCCCGTAAAACCGTGCAGGTCGTCGCTCTACCTAGTGAGGGGTCGCCCTACACTGCGTTTGCCGGTACGACGTTGCAACTCAAGAACCTTTCTTCCCTGTTATCGGTTCTACGAGCTGTATGGCCGGCCCATTGCCACTTCGGCTTACTAATCCCAAGAACTATGTCGGTTTCACCACGCAATACCAGAGGAATTCCAGGTGCGTGCCGGCCTTTTTAAAGGTCCCCAAGTCTTATCGTTCCGGTATACTCGACGAGAAGATGTAACGCAGTTAACCGAACGTTCCTCAGCCGAGTTGGATCCGTGGATTGACTCGGTCAAAGTTGGACCTACCTAGTCGGACAGTCTGTTCTAGGTATACGAGTACATATTTGTCGACAACTTCGAGCGTATTGTTCCCAACAACAACCGGTATATGTGTGACATGGTCATTAGATACGACCTTCGTCTTATCCATGTTCATCGTAGTCCTAACCCAGTGGGATACTTTATTGAGGTCTCCCAGCGATTCTGTAATTATGACTATGTCGTCGGCAAATCGAAGGTGAGTGATGTAATCGCCATTGATGATAATACCGTATCATTTGCAGTCCAGTAGCTTGAAGACATCCTCCAATGCAGCGGTTAGAGTTTCGGGGATATTACTAGTCTTGTACCGTTCTGCATTGATTTCTTACTCTGGTTCCGTATTCGGAACTTATTATCGAAGTATAAATATGATTTTATTTTTCATTTGTTTTTAATGTTTAATTTAATTAATATTATTATAATTCTGTCCGAGACATAAGTAATTTATTTCTTTTGATTTAAAAAGTCGAAAAGGACATGCAGCTATACAGTCTCCGCCTCATCAATCACAACTCGTTATACAACCGCCCATTATGAAATTGCAACATAACGAACAAAATGTAGACCTCCATATTCACAGCGGTACAAAAGGCCCATAATAACGCACTCACCGCAACGCACCTCACATTAGCAATGCAACTCGCAAATACATCATTATGCATTCCCCGTCTTTCGCCTCGAAAATGTCCTTGTCTTTTATACCCATCGCACGCACACCGAGATTCGTACTCACTTTTAAGTCCAGGTAATAAGGTTCATAATCCTAATTTAAAGATGAAAGAGATACACAGACGCAATCATTTTAAAAACCACCGTAAATACAAATAGGCTTTTATGGCAACGCAATAAGAGCCATTATTTGTTTTCAGAAGGGTATTAGTGTAGTTGCCAGGATACGATTGTCTTTTGTTTTGAAGTTGACGATCGGTCATAATAACAATGTTGGGTATATGTGACAGGTTTTCGCTTCACGCCTCTAAACGAGCATGGCTGAGGAAGATTGTTTGCGTAAAGTTTTATAAATAGAGTCGAGTCTGCAAACGTGCGTATGGGAATATAAAGAATTTGATATATCGAATTGATAAATACGAAA
The DNA here is from genome assembly GCA_019845155.1 of Luehdorfia chinensis. Taxonomy (NCBI): domain Eukaryota; kingdom Metazoa; phylum Arthropoda; class Insecta; order Lepidoptera; family Papilionidae; genus Luehdorfia; species Luehdorfia chinensis. Next base: position 1,698,417 of record JAHVAK010000696.1, read on the forward strand.
TTCACTTTTATGTAATATTTGATATAATGAATTCTTTCATCAGTAGGATTCCTATCAGGATATCCGTCAATAATCTGTCGTGAAGCAGTAGTGTGCAAACATTACTTTGTTTCGGTTTGAAGGGCACTGTGAGCTGGCGTAATCACTGGGCATATGAGACTTAAGAACTTATAGTAAAGGAGAGATAGTCAATATCACTTGATAATGCCTCGTTTTGAGGTGAAACACGTGTCGTGTTCTCGACTTCAGTGGTGTGTATTGCCTAGTGGTAGTGTTGTAGTGGTGGAGAGTATCTGGTGGCGGCTCCCGGTGGCGGTATTGGTTTTCTTGTGCACGCCGTTGAGGGAGGGCGGGCGGTGCTCTTCAAAACTAGGTAATACACACCATTTTACATTTTGCATGCGGATCTTAGCAAATTAACTTTCTCTCCTTTACTATAACGGATTTCCGCAAAGTAACGCCTGATTCTATTAACTATATTAAGAACTTATGTCTCCGAGTGATGGGCACAGTGCGGTATCACACAGACATTTTCTGGGTGGCACAGAATTTGTTATGGGCAGACGTTGCACTTACCATCAGGTTCACCTGATTTTCATCACTTGTAGGTAGGTACCACCGCAAGCCAGTTATCCTGGCGTGAAGCAGTAGTGTGCAAACATTGCTGTGTTTCGGTCGGAAGGGCACTGTGAACTAGTGTAATTGCTAGACATATTAGACTTAACTGATGTCAAAGGGTAACGGGCAGTGTGGTGCCCCACAAGAATATTTTGGGAGACGCAGAATTAATTAATCCCACACTATAAGAAAGGGGCCGTGGTAGCTCAGGGGCCTGGTGCTCGCTTTTAATTTCATAATAAGCGAGTAACCTGGGTTCGATCCCCGGTGCCGGCACCTCTAAATTGTTCTACAATTTTAAGTGTTGATTTACCACGTGCTTAGCGGTGAAGGAAAACATCGTGAGGAAACCTGCATGTCCGAGGAATAGAAATATTTCGAAGACATGTGAAGTCCGCCAACCCGCATTGGAGCAGCGTGGCGGATTCTTCCTAGCTCCTAAACTCTCTCAGAAATGAGAAGAGGCCTGTGCTCAGCAGTGGGACATTTATAGGCTGAAACTTTACTTTACTTTTTATAAGAAAGGGAACAAATATAAAATATTTATCTAACTTCAGTCGCCATGTTTAATTCACACTCCAGACAGTCTGCCATCACGATATCCTCTTCCGAGAATAAAAACTGCGTAGACAATCGCTGGCATAGGCAAATATTACCTTTCAGCCCTTTTCACAGAAAAATAAAGCTTAACTTGTATGGCAAAGAGCATAAAATCATTACACTGGACAGTTCTGAAGTGAAGTGCAATAATAAACCCTATTTCAACTACCGAAGGCAGGTTAAAATTTCTCGTTTTAAAATGACTTCAGCAGTAATTACAGTACGTGCCTAAAAGCTGTTTTGTCTGGATAAGGCTTTTGTTTCATAATTTTCGACCGACGCGGAGGACAAAGGCGCCCTGCGCATAAGGACTAGGTTCCACTCGAGACCTTTTAATGAAACTGGAGAGGATGTTTGTCTTTAGATCTTTTAAAAAAATGAAATGTTGATACAGTGAATTTATAAGAATAATAAGCCAATGAAATAAGCATTATTTTGAATAGGATTTTAGAAATAAATAGATTTGATTGATTTCTAATAACATAGCTTTTTACGCACATAGCCTTTTGCAACTAAATATTTATCTATAGCTATATATTGATAATCACAATTGCGTCTATTTCCCCCTAACCCTCAGCCGAATCGTCTCCCCTGCCGAGGGCTCCCGTCTGGTTTCAGATTTATTTATATATTTTTTGTATGGTATCATGTTAAGTCTAATATATGTCTCCTCATGTAACTCCATGAATACCCCAGAATAATAATAATAGTTAGTCGTGTTGTTCAGCTGCGAGCTCACCTACTGAGTTCGAGTCCCAGTTAAGACATTAGTAAGTTCTGACGACCGCATGCCGCGGACAGAGAACCTGAATCCTAGGTTCAAATCCTACCCGTAGTCAAAGTTTAAAAACGCAAATCGTTGGTTTTTGAGTATTCGGGATTCTTCCCTTGTCTCTATATATAATTTCGGTGATGTAATCGCTGTTAGCCATTTTGGCTTTTACAGCTTCATCGGATACTATGCTCACGGGCCAGGGGCCCGCGTGCCAGGTTTGGTTTGACCCAAACATAAATACTTAAATAAACTCCTACAAACAAACCGAAATTCGGACTGTGTCGCGTTCGCTGCGTGCTTACGCGACTTCGAATACGAATATCTCAAATGATTTAAGTCGTCTAATGACCGTCCGAGGGAGGCTGCGGGCCTCCATTCGGACTATCGACTTGTGTGTCGGTAACTCTGGAACCCTTGTCTCTGACACTGTATCCTAGCATATCTCCGATCTTATCGCATGAGCATCGTCGGAGGGTTAGATTAGGACAAGTTAGTATGTTTGTTTGCCCTTATACTTGTAGCACTAATATCAACTGCGCAGGTGAATTATTTTCCTCTAACATCTTACAAATGTAATCGTAATGGGACAAAATACCAACGAACACCCCAAGCAAATCTAACGAACATTTAATCTAATCAACGCAATCCTTAATGTGAGAAAACTCCAACAATGCTATAAATACGGAAGGCACGGCTCATCGGTCTAATGACCACTTATAATGACCAACAGAAAGAGACATCCAGCTTTCCTTAACAATTCCCCGCCAGTAGAAACGCCGTATCGTTATAAGAGGGGCGGGAAGGTCTGATTGATCTGGTCGTGCAGTCCACGCGAGTCGACCATTTTCTCTGGCGTGATTACGTTTCTACCTGTGGGAACATCTGTATAGTGGGGTTGGTTTAATTAAAGATCGGTTGTACAAAAATAAGAGCAACGTTTCTCTTAATCGCAACCCAGTCTCGTTTTACGGGCGTCATAAATGTAATCGTAAAAAACGTCGACTAATGTAAATGTCCAGAAAGTAAGGCTAATGAATATGATTTTTTTTTATTGAATAAAGTGACGAAACGAGCAAAACGTTCACCTGATGATAAGTGCAAAGTCCGCCCACAACAAATGTTGTGTCACACGGAATATTTCCTGTGTGACACCACACTGCGCCCGTCACCCTGAGACATCAGTTCTTAAGTCTCAAATGCCCAGTGATTACGCTAGCTCACAGTGCCCAACGTCTGCCCATGACAAAGGCTGTGTCACCCAGAACATTTCTGTGTGACACCACACTGCTAATCTAAACTAACCATCATATCGCCAGTAAAATGTGCTCGTCTTGATACGGTGGAACTTCTATTATTTAGACTGAATTCAATTATTTGTAGTTGTGCTCGCCTTTAATTTCATAGTACGCGAGTTTTTTTTTTATTGTATAAAGTGACGAAACGAGCAAAACGATCACCTGATGGTAAGTGCAAAGTCCGCCCACAACAAATGCTGTGTCACACTGAATATTTCTGTGTGACACCACACTGCGCCCGTCACCCTGAGACATCAGTTCTTAAGTCTCAAATGCCCAGTGATTACGCTAGCTCACAGTGTCCTTCAAACCGAAACACAGTAATGCTTGCACACTACTGCTTCACGACAGAATAACTGGCCCTGGGGTGGTACCTACCTAGATGGATTCCTGCATAGGAATCCTACCACCTGGGTTCGATCCCCGGTGCCAGCACTACTAAAATTGTTCTACAATTTTAAGTGCTGATTTCGCACGTGGTCAGCGGTGAACGATGTTTTCCTCGTGAGGAAACCTGCATGTCCGAGGAATAGATATATTGCGAGGACATGTGAAGTCCGCCAACCCGCATAGGAGCAGCGTGGCGGACTATTCCCGGCTCCAAAACCCTCTCCGAAATAAGTGGAGGCCTGTGCTCAGCAGTGGGGCATTTATAGGCTGTTACTTTACTAACTTTATTCTATATTAATTGACGATTGAAAATAAGAGACAGTTGTTATTAAGCGATCACACTCTTATCGTTTGGACCACACAAATCAACATAGACCCCGATTTAAGAGCCAATGACCCCACCCTATCAACGTCAGTCGGAATGGAAACAAAATGGTCATTCCCGATGCGGCGAAATAGGAAACTTGAATGTCATTGTTTAGTGTGCGTTTCGCCCATAATGGGAGTTCCTGTGTGTACACACAGCGTCTCTGTCACTCTGTGACCATTAAGTAATTGTTAGTAAACAAAACGGTCATTCCTTTTATGGATTTCTAAAGCATGGTGGCAATTTTTGTTTATCTATATAAAAGTGTCTGTTTGTTATGAAAAAATAATAGCTTTTTACTCGATGCTTATAAAAGTATATACGGTACTTATAAGAAAAAAAACAATTTTTAAAATTTTAGTCTGTCTAGCTGGAGCGATTTTAATGGGACTCTCGCTGAAAGATAGCTGATATTATAGCGGGTAACTAACGCTACTTTAATTTTAAAAAAAATATTAGGGTTCCACGCAAAAACATTAAAAACCCCAAAGTTCGATTCAAGTAGGGAAGTATATATAATGATATATGTATATCATCGATCGGGGTCGGCTTTTTTACGCGGGTGAAACCGCGGGGGACAGCTAGTTTCGTGCTAAAGATCTTTAGGGGTCTCTCACGTGGTTTTTTTTTTAATGATGTACTTACGCGATGGTCAGACTTTAATAAAATGTATGACATTTTATCTTTAAATAAAAACAATGTGCTGTTAAACAGGTACATACTCGTACATATATACCATAATTGCAACGAACTACGCAAATACAGTAACAATTAACGGTTCGTTATGCGCAGTGCCTCATCATCATTACAGCCTATCACCAGTCCACTGCTGAACATTAGCCTCCCCCATAAGTTGCCACAAAAGTAAGTAGCTCTGATTTTGGGGGATTTTGCCATAGTTGGCACGCTTTGCAAGCGGGTTAGCAACCGCAGTTTATTTATTCAGATGTTCCAGGAAGACGCTGCTGCCCATCTCCTGGTTTTAAATTTCCCTCTGTCGACTTTTACGACACCCGCGAGATTGGGTGGTAAATTCTCTTATGCCGAAAATGCTTAGGTAAATTGGTTTCCTTAGCTTTATTTCTCAGTGCGTCTCATTTTATAAGGAACGATTATTAAAAATAATTTATAAGTTGAATAAAGTAATTTTGACTTTCACTTTGAAAAGCTATATTTTTAATATAGTTTGTACTGGAAGCTAAGCTTTATTTTTAGTGTAAGACACTGTTACTGGTTTTTTTTATTGGATAAAGTGACGAGACGAGCAAAACGTTCACCTGATGGTGAGTGCAACGCCTGCCCACAACAGATGCTGTGTTACACGGAATATTTTTGTGTAGCACCACACTGCGCCTGTCACCTTGAGACATCAGTACTAAAGTCTCATATGCCCAGTGATTACGCTAGTTCACAGTGCCCTTCGATCCGAAACACAGTAATGTTTGCACACTACTGCTTCACGGCAGAATAACTGGCCCTGGGGTGGTACCTACCTAGACGAATTCCTGCATAGGTTATTTGTGTATATAACGTCAGAAAATGTAAATATTAAAATAATTTTTAGAACAGACATGAAGAACAAGCCGTGTGGTGGCGGCTCGTTAAAAGAATACTACCACTCCATCTCATCCAATGGATCTCGTAAAAGGCGAGTAAGGAATTAAACTGCACTGTGCACCCAACAGCGCATGGTGGCGATGGGCTCACCACCTATCACACCAAGTGCATTATATTGTTTTGGTGAAACGTGGATTGTGGCAGTCTTCTGCTTTTGCAGTGAGTGCCCAGTCTCTGACTACCCCTTATGGGATACAGTCGTGATGTTTATGTATGTATGTATGTATTAAGAACTAAGTAACGCAGTTTTTTAAAATTTATTATGACCAGTCCGTTTTGAAAATAATTTTAAGATATAGATTTTGCAACGTTAGCATATAGGTAGCCGATAGGCGTCCATCGGAGCAGAATAGAGCACTGCCGACGTGTCGTAAAAGGTGACTAATGTATAATACCGATTGCCTTTATTTGTGTAGAATAATAAAACAATATGCTGTCACTGTAGGAATGTAGGATTTTTTTAACTCGTACCAAAATCGCGGCGACGTTGGTCGCCACCCGACACGTCTCGTTTCTCGCGGCGGCGAAAGTTGGCCTAATGGTGTGGTCTCTGGCTACTCCTTTTATGGGAAAAAAGCGTGATTGCATGCAAGTATGTATCATATTCTTCTCATATGTAGTGGTTAGCGTACCTGACTTCTGCGCCACCGGTCCTGGGTTCGATTCCCAGCCGGAGGTAACATTTGTGCAAAAACACAAATTGTTGCTTTTCGGGTCTAGTTGTGTTGTGCATGTGAAATGTATGTCTGTAAAACGCACCCACGATACAGGAGATAATCCTACTGTGGGGCTTCGTTAAAAATATATATATATATATATATATATATATATAAATAAATAAGATGTATAAAAAAAAGTTAAAGAGGTCAGTGTGGACACTGACGCGTGTCTATAAGATATCTTCCGAATAAGGAAGTTGTCAACTGCGCAGAAGATATTATAGTGCCATAAGTGTACGTGTAATCAACAGTTAGGTTGGTCCTAACCTACTCGTGCCCGATGTTAAGCTCATGCGATAATATTGGTTGTACGCTTGTGCTGTGTTAGAGACACGGGGAAAATTACAAAACAACCAGACCAGAAAAGCAACGATTTATTTTGTACAAACGGTGACTCCGGCAGAGAATCGAACCCAGGATCAGCGGTTCACAATACATACAAATTTACAATACAAACATTCACGTGGTGATTAAATCTCTGCCAGTATAACTCTTATTCCCACCGATGACACCATGTCATTGTAACTAATGACACAATAATTAAGACCCGTACAAGGTAGGAGAGGACAAAAAAATCTCCATTGTGTTCTACAAATGGCCGTCTTCGCGTGAACAATTATAAAGGGTATATATTCAAACAGTTTTCATCACGTATTGATGTTTCTAGAATTTTTTTTTTGAAAAAGTGATGAAACGAGCAAACGTTCACCCCATAACAAGTGCTGTGTCACCCAGAACATTTGCGTGTGGCGCTATACTGCGCTCGTCACCATGAGACAACAGTTCTTAAGTCGCATTTGCCCAGTGATTACGCTAGCTCTCAGTACCGAAACGCAGTAATGTTTGCACACTACTGCTTCGTGGCGGAAGAAATGGCCCTGGGGTGGTAACTACCTAGACAGATTCCTCTGCTAAGGAATTCTACCACCAGTTTACTTTCATCAACGTTTGAAAACTATTTTTTAAAATGTAGACTCTTAACAACATCAGCCTGAAGTCCGTTCGCTACTGCACATTTTACCTGTGGTAGGATTCCTATGCAGGAAGTAGAAATCAGTTAAGTCCTATGTAAAACTTAACAACTGATTTCTAAGGATGACGAACATAAATGTTCTGGTCGACACAGCATTTGTAATGGACAGACAATACACCAGGCCAGGTGTACCATTTGCTTGTCTCATTTGTTTCCATAAAAAACGGCCCTTTTTTATTCCAAAATGTGACGAGACGGGAAGAACGTTCACCTGATGGTAAGTGCAACGTTTTGCCATAACATATGCTGTGTCACCCAGAACATCTGTGTGACACCACACTGCGCCCGTCACCCTGAGACATCAGTTCTTAAGTATCATACGCCCAGTGATTACGCTAGCTCTCATTGCCCTTCAAACCGAAATCCAGTAATGTTTGCACACTACTGCTTCACGGCAGAACAAATGGCCCTGGGGTGGTAACTACCTAGACGGATTCCTGCATAGGAATCCTATCTCATCTCATTATAAATCTTAGTAGTACAAAGAAAGGAAAGGGTAAGTCATGATATTTCAAGTATTTATTATACTTTTACAAAGTTGAAAACGAAGATTTTTACAATAAAAGTAATATTTAAATTTTTCTCATGTCTTACTCGCATATTTTCGACCACGGCGAATTTTTCAGAATACCGCCAGAAGTGTAAGTGCACAGAATCACTCGTCCTTCTCTATCCGCGTTCGATCTACGCGATAAAATCGGAGGAAGGCTAGGATGCAGTGTCAGAGACCAAACGCAAAAACTAACAATTTGCGTTTTTACACAAATTTCGGCCCCAGCTGGGATTCGAACTCAGAACCCGCGCCGTCTCCTCTTTTGGCCACTAGGCCACGCGGTCAAAAAAACAACAGCCATGACATTATTACTTATAAGTGATGATAAATTAAGGAAGACTGCACATAATAAATACTCATATAATAAATTCAAAAGTAAATCTCTCTGTCCGTCTGTCTGTTTGTTACCTTTTCACAGTTCGACCGCTGAACCGATCTTGACGAAATATGGCACGAAGAGCTTACTGGTGGTAGGATTCCTATGCAGGAATCCGTCTGGGTAGGTACCACCCCAGGGCCAGTTATTCTGCCGTGAAGCAGTAGTGTGCAAACATTACTGTGTTTCGGTCTGAAGGGCACTGAGAGCTAGCGTAATCACTGGGCATATGAGACTTAAGAACTTATCTCAGGGTGACGGGTGCAGTGTGGTGCTGCACAGAAATATTCTGAGTAACACAGCATCTGTCATGGGCAAACGTTGCACTTACCATCAGGTGAACGTTTTGCTCGTCTCGCACTTTATCAAATAAAAAAAAAAAGTTTGCATACCGGCGAAGGACATATGATACTTTTTATCCTGGAAATTCAAAAATTTCCTTGAAGATTTCCTTGAAAATCAAATTAGTTTCCTCGGTATAATTAAAAACCGGTTATCCACGTGGACGAAGTCGCGAACATCAGCTAGTATTTTATATGTTGTAAATTCCGATATAATGACTGTGATTATTGTAACTCACAAAGTGCAATATGGTCAAAGTGGGCGTAGTAAATACGGCGACCATGGCTTTGGAACAAGGAAGAGGATATTGAGTAAAAATTTTAATATTATTTTTCATTTCGACGATTTATTTCGATTGATTAGAGTAAATTCACTAATGAAAGTAGAGGAAGCTAAAGATGTGTGTCAGGATCGTAGCAAGTGGCAATATGTGGTCTCTGTCTTCTCCAACGGAAAAGAGGCGTGACTCTATGTATGTATTTAGTAACTGTTTTCACGAAACTGTAAGAAAATGTTTCGACTTAATGATTGGATCTCTTAGGATAACCACAATGCAGCATTTTCAGTAAGTACCTTATTCTGGGAGAAACGAAAGAACCAGTGTTCTGTGCGATGTAAAGTATTCTGAAAAAGTGTGTATTATTTTCACAGATGATTTTAACCGACTTCAAAAAAAGGCGGAGGTTCTCAATTAGATCTTTATATTATCACCAATTTCAGCCTATCACTAGTCCACTGCCTCCCCAATAGATTGCCACAAAAATTTTTGGCTCCTACTTTGGGGGGATTATGCCATAGTTGCCACGCTTTGCAAGCTATAGGCAATTTGGCTACCGCAGTTTATTTATTTAGATGTTCCAGGAAGATGCTGCTGTCCTCTTATATATCCTTTTTTGTGTGTTCGGACATAACATCTTTGTTTATAAACCGATTTTAATGATTCCTCTTTTATTAGAAAAGGGATATCGTAATGGGGTTCCCGTACTTTGGTTAAGTTCTGATGATGGGATACATGAGAAAATCACGAAACTCTGTTTGTAAGCTACTGCATTGAATGGCAGGTTTTTATGAAATAATTATTAAGATAATGTTTAATTATAATATTTTCCGGGTAAAAAGTATCTCACATGTCCGTCTCCAAGGTGCAAGCTATCTTTGTGTCGATCAATCGGTTCAGCGGTTAAACCGTGTAAAGGGAACAAACAGACAGAAGGAAAGAGAGAGTTACTTTATCAATAGATGATTATTATTTAAGAATAACAGAAATGTTGAACGAATACGCAGCCACTCAAATTAAATATTGAACATTTACGCTCATCGCGCCCAAAGATCACTTCAATAAATTAAGCTCTAAGTATTTATTTGTTTATAGATAATGCTGGCGTGATGGTGGAGTTAAGGGAAACTGCAAACCCTATTTCATCAAGTGGGTGTCGAAAGAGTCGACTTACTGAAACGCCACAAATATTTCATAGCAGATGATCGTTGGCAGTACTATCAGATTATGTCAGAACCTACATTATACAGACGTGCAAACAGTGGCGTCTAAGGTGTGTGAAGTGAACGTAACGTAAAAACGTACCAAAATGTGAGGGGATTTGTCCAACAGTGGATTTTTTACAAGCAGAAGATAGATGGCGTTATAATGACCTTAGGATTCATCATCATCATTTTGAGCCTCCACCAGATGTCCACTGCTGAGCATAGGACATAGATTGCTACAAAACTTGAAAGTTTCTAGCATTAATTTTGAGGGGAATTTTGCCATAGTTGCCCCGCTTGGCACGCGGGTTGGCAAACAGCAGTTTAATTCATTCAGATGTTGCAGGAAGATGCTGCTGTCCCGTCTTCTGATTTTAATTCTCCCTCTGTCGACTTTTACGACATCCACGGGAGGAGATTGGGTGGTAAATTCTCTTAATCCGCTACCACACGGCTATAAGGTTTCAGCTTTATAGCATAATTTGAAAAAAAAAATGGATTTAGAATAATTCCATAATAACGCGAGACTGCTTGTCCCAGAGCACGCTTGGGGCATCATATATGCAATGGACAGATCGTCGCTCCATTATTAAGATCTTGTTACACTGCATTTGAGTGACTAATTACCTTATGGAGCCGATTCTACCAGCTCTTTTTTAGTGGCTATAAATTAATATATCAGGAAAGTCTCAACAAAAAAACACGCGTGGTCACACCACAACTACTTTGTGCAGATCCGCGTTACGGATCATTCGACGACCTTGCCATTATTTTTTGCTTACCGCACCTCTCACTCGATACAATTATTGCCACTTACAGCGATGCTACATGCAAGGAGTGCTCGTAATTGCAACAATTGAGTGAAAAGAGAAATAACTTTTTTTAAAAAACGTTGCCCCTAGTGGTTATCGCGCCGTGTGGCGGCGGCTTAAGAGAATCTACTACCCCATCTCATCCCCTGGGAGTCGTTAAAGTCGACAGAGGGAAAAAAACCAGAAGATTGGCAGCATCATCTTCCTGGAACATCTAAATACATAAACTGCGGTCGCCAACCCGCCTACCAAGCGTGGCAGCTATGGCAAAATACGCCCTAAAATGAGAGCTACTAACTTATGTGGCAATCTATGAGGGATGCCTATGTTCAGCAGTGGACTAGTGGACGGGCTGAAATGGAAATGGCTAGTGGTTATCCTGTTAAGTGGTTAACAAAATAAACTTTAATTCTTTCTTTCCCTTATTCAATTTTATTTGCGTTGACCCATTTCCCAGGCTTATGTTGTTGGGCGATAATATTGGTGAAGATCTAATGATGCACTCAACGGGTTCTGCATAAACATACATACATAAGATCACGACTGTATCCCATAAGGGGTAGTCAGAGACTGGGCACTCACTGCACAAACAGATGTCTGCCACAATCCACGTTTCACCAAAACAAAATAATGCACTTGGTGTGATAGGTGGTGAGCTCATCGCCACCATGCGCTGTTGGGTGCACAGTGCAGTTTAATTCCTTACTCGCCTTTTACGAGATCCATTGGATGAGGTGGAGTGGTAGTATTCTTATAACGAGCCGTCACCACACCGCTCACCACACTATAATTAATTGTGAAATAATTCATCATGAAATTAGAGGAAACGATATCGATACGATACCTTCACGATCATAGATCGTCGACACTAAACAGAATCTAGCTTGTCATATAATTATTGGTGGCACCAAGTTCCGCATAAATAGTTATACATTACGAACACAAAAGTGAATGCACAAGATTTAGGTACATTTAATAGATGCTTGTGTTAATTGCGACAATAATTCTGAGAAACGTAAACATCGTTTAGTTTCCAAGAATGTTCAATAAATCTTTTTCTCGTTACTCATATCTCCTTTGTTTAACCGTCTGTTTGTTTTCAAACGTGAGTACGTTTGTGACATTGAGATCTGTGAAATATAGGACGAGAGAAAACAAATGATTGCTTAAAGAGAAACGAAACCACCTAAATATAGATGAAAAACGAGTGACGTTGAGCTACAGCCTGAATATGAGATATGAAATAAATCAAATAATCTACCGTGAAGCAGTAGTATGCAAGCATTACGTTGTTTCGGTTTGAAGGGCACTGAGAGCTAGCGTAATCACTGGGCATTTGAGACTTAAAAACTGATTTCGCAGGTTGACGGGCGCATTGTGGTGTCACACAGAAATATTCTGGGTGACACAGCATTTGTTGTGGGCGGACGTTGCTATTACCATCAGGTGAACGTTTTGCTCGTTTCGTAACTTGCTACAATAAATAAAAAAAGGTAGGTACTGCAGTAGTGTGCAAACATTACTACGTTTCGGTCTGTAGGGCACTGAGAGCTAGTGTGAAAGGTGTCGAGTGCAGTGTGGTGCCACAAAGAATTGTTTGGTAACACAGTTCTTGTTACGGGCAGTACGTTGCACTTACCATCAGGAGAACGATGTGCTCTTCTTTACTTTTTACCAAAAAAGTTTTCGGGTCTGAACGTAAAACTACTTTTTACTGATGGTAGGATTTCTTTGCAGGAGGCCGTCTAGGTATATGGTAAGTAATTTCGTCGTGAAGCAGTAGTGCGCAAACATTACTGTGTTTCGGTTTGAAAGGCACTGAGAGCTAGTGTAATTACTGGACAGATGAGACTTAAGAACTGATCTCTCAGGGTTACAAATGGAACTCAATGGGTCCATCATTTGGTGAATGCAGAAGAGGAGAGACTGTAGCACTTACCATCGTCAACCAGGTGAACGATTAGGTAGTCTCGTCACTTTTTCCATAAAAAGAAAGCAGCCGTGGTAGCTAAAAGGTTGGCGCTTGCTTCAAGGTTTATAGTTCATACGAGAATTGGAACTCAATTCAAATCCTCGGTCCCGACGGTAATGTTTTTTTTTTGTTGTAAAAAGTGACGAAACGAGCCCATAACAAATGCTGTATCACCCAGAATATTTCTGTGTGACACCACACTGCGCTAGTCACCCCAAAACATCAGTTCTTAAGTCTCATACGTCTAGTGATTACGATACCTCTCAGTGCCTTTCAGACCGAAACAGTAATGTTTGCATATTACTGCTTCACGGCAGAATAACTGGCCATGATTCCTGCATAGGAATCCTACAACGAGGAAATGTTAATAGTGATTTAAATATATTTATAACAATAATAGAAAAAAGAAAGTGTTTCGACGACTTATGAAGCCCGCCAACCGACAGAGAAGTAAGACATATTTTCAAGCAGAAAAACCCCCATTAAAATCATAGGCATGTGCCATGGTCATTATTATACTTTTACTTTACTATAACACAGAGTCTATTCCATTACATTTTAAAATACGTTCACTAAATCTATTTTTAGTAGATCCAACAAAGCAATCAAACAGCATACTGTCGCACCACGTGTGATAAATACCCCAAAGACGAGCCGACGCAGGAAGTTCACCGTAATCGTTGTTTACCGACGGCCCGCGTCTGTTTTCGGCTAAATTTAACCACACCTGGCCGAGCGAGGGTTAAACACGCGTCGGAGTTCTGTTTGGAGTTATTTTGGAGCAGGATGAATTGTTAGGATATTATAGTTGTAAAGTAAAATGTATTTAAATAAAACTACTTTTTTACGGATTTTATCGCGTTTAATTTTGAACTATTTTTACCCGACGTTTCGGACGCTTTACAGCACCCATGGTCACGGGGGGACTGAGGTGACAGTTGTCCCGATGTCATAGTTAACCCGGAGTACCTTCAGCTTTTAATTATTATTTTTAGTCCGATCTACGCAGAAAGAGCTTACTGTGTCTTGAAGCCTTGCAGTGGTATGCTTGGTTTTGAAAACCAAGCATACCACTGCGTGACCATGGGTGCTGTAAAGCGTCCGAAACGTCGGGTAAAAATAGTTCAAAATTAAACGCGATAAAATCCGTGTGTAATATTCGCGTAAATAAAAGAAAACATTAAGTAAAATGTAATAAAAAAACTTTGAATGTCTCACTGCTGAGCACAGGCCTCCTGTCATTTGTGAGAGGGTTTCGGAGGCGGGAAGAATCCGCCACGCTGCTGTTCACATGTCTTCGAAATATTTTTTATTTCTCAGACATGCTGGTTTCCTCACGATGTTTTCAGCACCGAGCATGTGGTAAATCAGCACATCAAATTGCAATTAACACTTTTAGTGATGCCGGCACCGGGAATCGAATCCAGGTCACTCGTGTACTATGATATTTAAACCGAGCGCCTAGCATCTAAGCTAGTTGAAGACTATGTTATTAAGGTTTGTGCGAAAATATTGCAGAGGTTAGTAGCTTATATGACTAATTGTGTTTTGTGCATATTCAGATTCCCCGTGTGGTGGCGGCTTAAGAGAATATACCATCCTTTCTCACCCCGTGGGTGTCGTAAACGAGAGAGAGAAAGTGAAAATCATGAGATTGGCAGCAGCATCTTCCTGGAACATCTGAATAATTAAACTACGGTTGCAAAGACGCCTGCCAAGCGTGGATATGGCAAAATCCCACTAAATTAGACCTACAAACTTTTATCGCAAACTATAGCCTATGTTCAGCAGTGGACTAGTGATAGGCTGCAGTGAAAATGATGATGATTTCTCTTGTAACGTGAGTTCTCTTGTAGCATAAATTACAGACGCAGAAATAACAATACCCGTACCAACCTGTACAAGTTTACTGGTGGTAGGATACCTATGCAGGAATCCGTCTAGGTAGGTACTACCCCGGGGCCAGTTATTCTGCCGTGAAGCAGTATTGTGCAAACATTACTGTGTTTCGGTTTGAAGGGCACTGAGAGCTAGCGTAATCACTGGGCATATGAGACTTATGAACTGATGTCTCAGGGTGACGGGCGCAGTGTGGTGTCACATAGTAATTTTGTGGGTGACACAGCATTTGTTATGGGCAGACGTTACACTTACCATCAGGTGAATGTTTTGCTCGTTCCGTCACTTTAGTGAAACAAAAAAAAAACACTTTGTGGTGGCGTGTGCATTTTCTGAGTCCCACACAATATCACATAGCTGCGAATCCGTTACCGACATTTTAAAATGATAATCTGTTTGGTGATTTGTGAACTGATTTTAAAACACATGATTTCTTATATTATATTCAACATTCATCATCATTTCAGCCTATCATTAGTCCACTGCTGAACATAGGCCTCCCCCTCCAATCGAATGCCAAAAAAGTGTGTAGCTCTCATTTTGGGGGATATCGCCATAGTTGCCACGCTTGGTAGGCGGGTTGGCAACCGCAGTTTGTTTATTCAGATATTTTACGACACCCACGGGATGAGATGGGGTTGTAGATTCTCTTCAACCGCCACCACACGGCGCTCTTCTTATGTACTTATATTCGCGCGAATATTATACATTTAATAAAATTTACGCTTTTAATTTTAAATACTTATAAGCCGACGTTTCGAGCGCTTTACAGCACCCATGCCCGCGGGAAGACTCACGTGACATATGGTCCTGATGTCATATTTAATCAGGGGTTCCTTAAGTTTTAATTATTATTTTTGTCCGATCTACGCAGAATGAGTTTACTGTGTCTTCAAGTCTTGGTGTGGTATGCTTGGTTTTTTATTTAAGTATATTAACTTATAGAATCCCTAACTATATCTTTTGAAATTAGGCTGTTTTTTGATTTCAATAGCCTCACGAATCATCCTTTGTAGGAATCGCCTGTTCTTTTGCAATGATTTGTGGTGTATCAAATCTAACATAATGGATGCGATGAACATGTTCGCACACTGCAGACTCCCTTAAAACACATCTTCATAATTAAACTCGAATTATTATGTAATAAGTTCGTTTAAAATGTTAAGCGAATTACCATGTGATAGTTATCCTGCAGTAGCTAATGACTTATGACCGCGAAGGTCGACCGGCCCACAGATTGCAAACATATAATTTAATTATTACATGATAATGTACAATTTTACCTTTATGTCCATTTGTAATACCACTTACATAATTAGTTTTAAACGTCGATCTTAAATATAGCTTAGATATTAAACGTAACAATGAACTGGACGCAAACAATTTATATGGTTCGGTTTAGAAAGGCTTGAAATGTAATGAACGCGTTAAGACGTAGTTAATAACGTGTCAAAGTCGACGATATTTAAGACCCGATTTCACCGATTGCTTTGGAAACCAAGTTTAATAAAACCACGTTTTACTTAACTGCGTTCATATGTATCATTTGATCTTGGTTTTCGTCTAACCGATTTCACCGACTCCATTATGATCGCGTTTAGAAAAACGAAGTTTACATGAAATATCGTCACAATCTAAAACAAAAATACAATTTATGTCGTATTTTGCGACATTGAACAGCCAGTTTTTATGCGTAGGTTACATAGGTATGCAAACAAGAAATAATACGAATTAAAAATAATTTTTGTGTTTACATAGTTGTGCAATTGACAATGACAGCTCTCTAAACGCGTTTAAAAAGCTGAACGTCGAAAATTGGGCGTTCAGAATTTGAACCGCGTTTAGCATTGACTGCGTTCATTTGACGTTGATGAAATGCAAACTGTAGCATTGAACTCAGTTAAACGCTTAAACTTCGTTTTTCTTGAACTGATCGCGTTTAGTTTCAACAGTGAACTACGCACTAAGACCTCCATAGTTCTGCAGAAATCTTAACTTTAGCTACACTTGATATGGTAAGAGAATGATATCGAAAACTTTTACAAACTTTTTGATGGCTTCATTAGACATACATACAGTCACGACTTTTGTATAAGGGGTAGGCAGATACCACCTTTTGCCTCCCCAGAACGTGTGACGAACCACATCGCCGCCATTTTGATACGAGTACAAAAATTCTTACTCCCCATTGCGTTCCCACGAGCAGTATAGTGACAGTAATGCATATTATGATACGATTCTGCACGAATAAAGGCTGTCCGTAAAATGCATAGTCGCCTCTTACGACACCTCGGTAGGAAAGAGGTAGGGGCTATTCTACTCTGCCGGACAGTTATCGTTTATTCCTCGGTTTACTCCTCCGAAGACGGGATTAATTCCAGCCGCTGAATTTTACCATTCACAAATCCATCCACGTCACCTTGATGGTTGGCATTTCATTAGAGTGCGTTTTTTGCGGAATTTTCTGCCACACACGACCACTTTATGGGATCTGCTGCCGCCAGCAGTTTAGCCAGAGACTTGTGTCTCAGGGCGACGGGCGCAGTGTGGTGTCACACGAAAATCTGGTGGGTTATGGGGCTTTGAAACCAGTTTTTTTTTCTTTTACTCTAGTGCGGTTAACGGCGGTTTCACGTCGATTTGATAGAGGTTTGATAGCGATATAGCTTGCTGTGACAATCGCGTATATGGCTGTGGCCATACGTTGAGTGGAAACGCTTTTGCGCGGTAAATACTAATCCAGTTTTAGACGTCTAGAAGTTTTGTTGGTAGTGGTGTGGAGAAACTAGTTAATATGTTAAGATCTGCTTGCAAAATCCGCCGAGTGAACGGGAGCGAGTGAGTCTGTCGTAGAGTCAATATCACTTGGTAATGCCTCGCTGCGAGGTGAAACACGTGTCGTGTTCTCGACTTCATTGGTGTGTTGAATTGTGGTGGTGCTCATTTGGTATCGATTACAGGGAGCCGTGGTAGCTCGGGGGCTGGGCGCTGAAAATGTTAATTGAAATTTTAAGTGCTGATATACCACGTGCTCGGCGGTGAAGGAAAACATCGTGAAGAAGCCTGCATGTCTGAGAAATAAAGTCCGCCGACCCGCATTGCCGCTTCCCGGCTTCAAAACCCTCCCAGAAATGATAGTGAGGCCTGTGCTCAGCAGTGAGACATTTATAGGCTGTTACTTAACATTTTTATCGGTGGATGCTTATGTACGGTATTGTGGAAGTCCGGGAGCTCTTGCATAACTAATTGCTTTTATTTACTTTGCTGAAGACCATTTCAGTAAAGAAGTTACTGAAATGGTTTTCAGCAAAGTAACGCAAGATTATATTCATTATCTTCAACTGTAATCATATGGCTTGGAACGGTACAATATAACGCAGTTTTCGTGTCTCTTTCAGCCGAGCATGAGTCACAAACGGGATAGTTTGGTCTGCAAAAAACACTGAAGGACAGATAATGTTTTTTTTTTATTTCACAAAAGTGTCGGAACGAGCAAAACGTTCACCTGATGGTAAGTGCAACGTCTGCCTATAACAAATGCTGTCAC
This sequence comes from Luehdorfia chinensis, assembly GCA_019845155.1. Lineage (NCBI taxonomy): Eukaryota > Metazoa > Arthropoda > Insecta > Lepidoptera > Papilionidae > Luehdorfia > Luehdorfia chinensis. The sequence goes on from JAHVAK010000696.1 coordinate 1,716,814, forward strand.
TCAGAAAATTACTGTGTGACACCACACTGCGCCCGTCACCCTGAGACATCAGTTCTTAAGTCTCATATGCCCAGTGATTACGCTAGCTCACAGTGCCCTTCAAACCGAAACACAGTCATGTTTGCACACTACTGCTTCACGGCAGAATAACTGGCCCTAGGGTGGTACCTACCTAGGATGGATTCCTGTGCAGGAATCCTACCACCACTAAAGATAGTGTTTAGCGAATTGCATTTCTCATCCGACATCGTTTGCCTTCTGCAATCTCCAGAATGTGCGATACCGTTTTAGAGTCTCATCAAACATTCGCAATACCTTTTCGTAGTATTTATGATCGATACAACATTCTTTATTAGACTTTCATATGATCCAAACAAATGCGCAGAGGCCCACAATCTCGCGCCGCCATTGTTGCGCTTTCCCACAATATAACAACTTGTTACCACATAACAATACCGTATAAGTTTACGTAACGATGCATAGCGATGCAGCTTCGGTATTACAACACCTTCCACACATTTACGATTTTCGTTCACATTTATAGGTTAGTTATAGGCAATTGGAGTTATCTCTTAAGCCGGGAGAATCTACCACTCCATCTTATCCCGTGGGTGTCGTAAAAGTCGACAGAGGAAAAACGAAAACCAGAATATGGGCAGCAGCATCTTCCTGGAACATCTGAATAAATAAACTGCGGTTGCCAACCCGCCTGCTAAGCGTGGCAACTATGGTAAAACCCCTCAAAATGAGAGCTACAAACGTTTGTGGCAATCTAACTATTTTCACAGCATAATGTCTTATGGTATTTTGCTATGGGGAAATGCGACTGACGTAAAGGTGATTTTTGTTGTGCAAAAGAGGGCCATAAGATTATATCTTAGCTCTAGAATGTCTCTTAGAGATAAATTGAAGAAATTTATATCTTAACCATGGCCTCTCAATATGTTACTTCCCTATTTGAATCGGATTTTGGGGTTTTCATTTATTGCGCGGAACCCTAAATATTTTCTAAAATAGCCTAAGTTACCCGCTATAATATCAGCTATCTTTCAGTGAAAGTCCCGTCAAAATCGGTTCAGCCGTTTTGGAGATTAGCCGGAACAAACATACAGACGGACAGACATAAATTAAAAAAAAAAGTCTTTTAAGTACCATATATACTCTCACAAGCATTGAATAAAAAGCAGTCAAAGCCGTGGGGCGGAACTGAATTTATTTTAATTCAAATATAAATTTAATATAGGTAATATCAGGCTATCTTTCAGTGAAAGTCCTGTCAAAATTGGTCCAGCCGTTTCAGAGATTAGCCGGAACAAACAGACAGACAAAAATTAAAAAAAAATATTGTAAGTACCATATATACTTTTACAAGCATTGAATAAAAAGCAGTCAAAACCGTTGGGGCGGAGCTGAATTTTTTTTAATTCAAATTTAAATTTAATATAATATTATCTATCTTCCAGTGAAAGTCCCGTCAAAATCGGTCCAGCCGTTTCGGATTAACCGGAACAAACAGACAGATAGACAAAATTTAAAAATATAATTCTTATAAGTACCGTATATACATACTTTCACAAGCATTGAATAAAAATCTGTTATTTCGTTATTACAAAGCGACAATTAAATTTAATTTATTTGTATAGATTAAAGTCACGGCTCAGCTCGTTGCACTGATTAACTTTAATTAAATTAAATTTATGGATTTAATCGCGTTTGATTTTAATTTATAGCAGCAGCACTTTACGGCACATGGTCCTCCCATGACCACGGGTGCTGCAGAGCGCACGGAAACGACGCGTTGTAAATATTTAATATTAAACGCGATATAAACCGTAAAGTAAGATTTATTAAATGTGTAATATTCGCGTAAATATAAGAAATTATAATGTTAATTTTGTTTTTTATTTTTTTTTTTCATATTCAACTGTATTATGTTCTTGTGCCGAATAAATGTTTTTTCTATTCTATTCTATTCTATAATTACTTAATAATATGAGCACTAGTTAGCGATTTCCAACGCGACATCTTCCAGTTGCCAGGCGTTACCGACAGAGGGGGAGATATTATAGTGCGACAAGTGTACGCACAAACACTTTAAATATGTATCATTTATTTATTCTATATCTAAATTGTTTGTTACAAATAAATATAAATTTATGAGTCCTCCTATTATTATTTTTTATTCTTTGATTAACACCTGCCTACTTTTCACCATAACAAGGGTTGACTGGTAGAGAATACCACTAGGCATTAAGTCCGCCCATTGTAGCCCTCAGCTTAAGCTGTCAGCAATGAACAATAAATAAATAAATAAACACAGAGGCAAACCTATTCGCGCCCGATGTAAGTAGTAAAGATCGAAACAACACTATAAAGCTGTGCCAGAGGAAAGGAAACCAACATTTTGTGATTCTGCACAAACGTTGGCTTGGCTTTGCAAAACCCGGGACTCGCAGCGCAGTGGTCAGATAATCTGACCACTAAGCCACGAGCTCTTCCAACAAAATTATCGAAGGTTCAGATATGTTGCCAGATACACTACGATGTACAAAAGGCTACGGCTGATGTTCGAACCCAATACCAACGACTCAACAAGCAGCAACGCTGACAGCTGCGCCATGCGGTCGTGGTTATATAGATTAGTATGAAATCGGATGAGACTGTCCGCGTCCGTTGAACTGACTAACTGACTGCCGGCGGTAACGGTACCGTGTGACCGCTTCGATCCCTCAAATTTATCTTCACGGATGTCGCTTTACCAATCAGTGGACATCGCTCTTGTCTTATCTCATTTCCTGACGAGAAACAACATATCTAACTGAAAATCTATAGTGCTATAGAGGCGATAAGTAGACTTTACATTTTAAATACGATTATGTATGATGACCGTGTGGTAGCGCCTTAAGAGAATCAACCACCCCACCTCTTCCCGGGGATGTCGTAAAAGGTGGTAGGATTCCTATGCAGGAATCCGTCTAGGTAGGTACCACCCCAGGGCCAGTTATTCTGCCGTGAAGCAGTAGTGTGCAAACATTACTGTGTTTGAAGGGCACTGTGAGCTAGCGTAATCACTGGGCATATGAGACTTAAGAACTCATGTCTCAGGGTGACGGGCGCAGTGTAGTGTCACACAGAAATGTTCTGGGTGACATAACATATGTTATGGGTAGACGTTGCACTTAACATCGGGTGAACGTTTTGCTCGTTTCGTCACTCTATCCAATAAAAAAAAAAGTCGACAGAGGGAAAATTGGAGCCGGCTTTAATGATGATGGGCAGCAGCATCTTCTTGGAACATTTGTATAAGAGAACTGCGGTTGCCAACCCGCCTGCCAAGCGTGGCAACTATGGCAAAATCCCCTAAAATAAGAGCTACAAACTTTATGTGGCAATCTATTAGGGAGGCCTTTGTTCGGCAGTGGACTAGTGATAGGCTGGAATTATGATGATGATATATAATGGGCATCACGTGAAATATGGATATTATGTTCAAAGCCTATATGTCCCACGGCTGAGCACAGACCTCTCATTTTTGAGTGTTTTGGTACTGGAAAATGTCGGACATGTAATTTTTTTATTGGAGAAAAGGACGACGCGAGACAAGTGTCCACCTGATAGTAAGTGCAACGTCCGCACATAGCAATGCTGTATCACCCGGAAGTCGGACCAAACTGCGCCCCTCAACCTGAGATATCAGTTTTTAAGTCTCACATGCCAAGTGATTGCAATAGCTCTCAGTGCTCTTCAGACCGAAACAGCAGTGTTTGCACACTGCCTTGCAGCGAAAGAATATCAGGCGCTGCGGTGGTATCTACCGAGACGGACTCCTGCATAGGAATCCTACCATCAGTAACGATGCACCGTCACGTCCAGCATGTATGACCATCATAACAAATTGTTTTCGTTTTCGGGTCTAGTTGTCATAACAATTTCCTTTATTTACGCGAATATTAGACATTTAATAAAACTACTTTTACGTAAAATTAGTTTTATTAAAAGGGTCTGGTTGTGTTATGATTGTCCTCATGTCTCAGACACTACCTCCTACCACGATCGTATCGCTTGTCCGTTACATAGATTACGGGTAGGTTAGATTGCCCGTGTGGGAGCGGCTGCAGAGAATGTACCACCCCGTCTCAGCCTGTGGGTGTCGCAAAAGTCGACAGAGGGAATTAAAACCAGGAGATGGGCAGCAGCATCTTCCTGGAATATCTGAATAAATAAACTGTTGTTGCCCAGCGTGGGAAGCCTACGTTCAGCAGTGAAGTGCTGAAGCGATGATGATGATGAGATTAGATTAATTTGCGGGAACATATGAGGCACTGCAATATCTCCTGCGCAGTTGATAGCTTCCGGCAGTATTGGGAAGTGCTCGCTGTTGTCGAAAATCGCCCACAAGCTTATCACACAGTCCAAGTTTACGTATTTTGTATTTTTAATCCTTCTAAAATAACTTTCGCAAAGGAATAAAGCTCGCTCGGGTAAATAATTAAAATTCTGACATCGATCCTCGATCCGATACGGCATTTTAAAACAGTTAAATACGATTATCATTAACCAAAATTCGGTAAACGTCCACGCAATTCTCGTCTGTAAATCGATTAACACTGAAGCGGAAATGCAATAAAAAGCATCGATAATTGGATGTTGTATAAGGAAGTTTATGAGTGGGAATTATAAAACTGTGTTCCGAGAATAAAATCGATATGTCCCGTATGATGTAAGAGCCGTCGGTGTCGCGATGACACGGGCGCCAAAACAAAGGAGGTTATCGAAATATTAATGCAAAGTCAAAATTACGATACGTGGCATCATGTTTCGCTTTCGTCACGCATTTTATGCTTAGGTAAGAAAAATTCAGTTCATTTACGAAACAAGTTATACCTCAAAAAGTCCACGTTCTTTATTACAAATATTACCTTTGGGAATCAAAGAAACGTCTGACCTAAATTGGGGTCTAATTAAAATATCATATAAGGCCCAACTTTACCATTTATGTCTTCCACATCATCCATCTTAGCTGCAAAGGCCAAAATAAATAGATAGTCTGAAATGTTTGTCCATAACGCCCTGAAAAATTACTTTCACCGAGACAATCGTAATATGATTTCTAAGGAAACGAACCGGCAATGGAAAGCGAAACTTACCATAAGACAATAGACGCCACTTTCGCTAAATGCCAGAAGCATCAATGATAAGAGGGCAGTATTATTATTGGCCGCGATCCGGCCGTGATTTATGGTAGACTGTGCTACTGGATAATGGAAATTGGCGTCCGCAATGTTGCGGGGGCGTGAAGCGGTAGAAATAACTAATGACCATAGTAAAACAGATTTAGACATCTTGGTAAATATAGACCATATAGGATATGATCACTCCTTGCGTATGTGTCTTTGAACATTACTGATTAAAAAGCGATGTGTCCGGTGGCCCCCATGGCGGATTCATGACCACGGCGACAACTTCCGAATACAGTCGGAAGCCATCCATTGCACACTAACACTCATGCGATTAGATCGGAGGTAGGCTAAGATGCAGTGTCAGAGACACGGAGACAAGCGCAACAATCAGACCCAAACGGTTAGTTTTTATACAAACATTGTCCGAGCCGAGAGAAAATTTGGAAGGAATATTAGCTACAATAGATACCTTACGATGCCTAAGGGGCGACGGACAGCCTTTATTCGTGCAGAATAATACTAATATGCAATGCTAACAGCGGACGGGGGTGGGGGGTGGGGGGGGGGGGTCGGTCAGGGTCCTGGTGCTCGCCTTTAATTTCATAGTACGCGAGTAACCTTGGTTCGATCCCCGGTGCCAGCACCTCTATAGTTGTTCTACAATTTTAAGTGCTGATTTACCACGTGCTCAGCGGTGAAGGAAAACATCGTGAGGAAACCTGCATGTCCGAGGTGTAGAAATATTTCGAGGATGTATGAAGTCCGCCAACCCGCATTGGAGCAGCGTGGCGGACTATTCCCAGCTCCAAAACCCTCACCCCTCAGAAGTGAGGGGTCGCCTGTGCTCAGCAGTGGGACACTGTATAGGCTGTTACTTTACTTTTATGCAATGCTGTCACTATACCGCACGTCGGAACGCAATGATCTACAAGCACCTAAATCTGCTACACCATTTTCATCCCGTGGGTAATGTGATGAAATCGAGTCGGAAAATGTTTGGAAACCCAGAACATTTCTGTGTGACACCACACTGCGCTCGTCACCCTGAGACATTAATTCTTAAGAACCCAACTAGGCGGATGCCTGCATGTGATTTTTTATATACAAGAGAAAGTAGGAGAAACGAGCATAAAGTTGACCTGATACAACAACTGCCCATAAAGTTTATGTGTGGCACCAAACTAGGCCCATCTCGCTCAAACACCAGTTCTTAAGTCTTTTATGCACAGTAATTAAACTAGCTCTCAGTGCCCTTCAGACCAAAACAGAGCAATGTTTGCGCACTGCTCCACGGCGGAATAACTGGCTCTGCGGTGGTACCTACCACAGGTATCACCAATTACATCCCCACTTGAGAGAGATCTATGTCCAGCAGTGAACCACGCCGCGTCTGCGAAAAGTAACTGCTTATGAAGCTGAAAATGTGTTGGATAAAATAAAACTGCAACGAATTTTAACATTTATCATTATTAAATAAAACAAATTTTTACGGATTTAATCGCGTTTAATTTTGAACTATTTCTAACCCGACGTTTCGAGTGCTTTACAGCACCCATGGTCACGGGACGACTGATGTGACAGATGCCCTGATGTCATAGTTAACGTCGGGTTAGAAATAGTTCAAAATTAAACGCGATAAAATCCTTAAAAATTTGTTTTATTTTAATGTGCATTATTCGCGTAAATAAAAGAAATCTTTATGTATCATTATTAGTTGCGCTGGTATTACGGTGGTCAATATGCATCGCTAAATATATCTTCGCTCATTAATCTGTCACTGGTATCTTATTTGCATACAATAACAATTGCCTGAGTCGTCGGTTAAGCGAATCATTTATCATATACCACCTCGCACATCTACCTCGTGATTCAGAAACATATTTTATGAGCTTCCTGATAAGGTATCTTCGTGTTATTTAGAAAGAAAGAGAAGGTTTTTTGAAGGACATACATAGATAGAGTCACGCCTCTTTCCCATAGAGGGAGGCAGGGTCCACATGTTTTCATTTGCTACAGTCCTGACACGCGTCTTTCGCTTCTTCTACTTTCATTGAAGTTTTCAATAGAGCTCGTCGGTTGATGTGGTCTTTTCTTAAAACGACTTCGATCTGAACGTGATACGTTCGCCTACATCGAAGCCATTTGAACCTCCCACACAATAAATACAGGCAGAATTGTAAAACAAAACACGGAAACATATAACCACAACAAATAAAATACAACATACATACATAAAAGAAATACAACATACATACATACAAATCAATATATACATACAAAACAATAACAAAAAAGAGGAAAGGTCACTACGACGACTGTATGACGAATGCATGATTCTGAAATTAAAAAGAAAAAAAAACAATATAAACCACGACGGAACGGGTGCTGTTGGTGGAGGCTAGTTTTTTTTATTGTATAATGTGACGAGACGAGCAAAAACTTCACCTGATGGAACGTGGTAAATCAGCACCTAAAAATGAAAATGTTAGTGCTGCTGGCAAGGGAATCGAACTCAGGACTTGCGTGCTATGAAATTTAAGGCGAGCGCCCGGCGTTTGAGCCACTTGCACTTGCAACAAGTTCCGACGAAATCCATCTTCGTAATAATTAATCCATACTTATCTTATAAATTTTACTGGTGGTAGGATTCCTATGCAGAAATCCGTCTTGGTAGGTACCACCCCAGGGCCAGTTATTCTGCCGTGAAGTAGTAGTGTGCAAACATTACTGTCTTTCGGTTTGAAGGGCACTGCGAGCTAGCGTAATCACTGGGCATATGAGACTTAAGAACTTATGTCTCAGGGTGACGGGCGCAGTGTCTCTCTGCCAAATTTTGTCAAGATCGGTTCAGCGGTTGAACCATGAAAAGGTAACAAACAGAGAGGGACAAAGAGAGTACTTTCGCATTTTTTAAATTTTTTTTATTGTATGAAGTGACGAAACGAGCAAAACGTTCACCTGATGGTAAGTGCAACGTCCGCCCACAACAAATGCTGTGTCACCCAGAATATTTCTGTGTGACACCACACTGCGCCCCCGTCACCCTGAGACATCAGTTCTTAAGTTTCAAATGCCCAGTGATTACGCTAGCTCACAGTGCCCTCCAAACCGAAACACAGTAATGTTTGCACACTACTGCTTCACGGCAGAATAACTGGCCCTGGGGTGGTACCTACCTAGATGGATTCCTGCATAGGAATCCTACCACCAGTATTTATAAAGTATAAGTAAAATCAATAAGGAATGCGGATAAAGTGTTCCTAAAAAATATACTTGCATTGGCAAACTTAAACCGCATTAAGCCTTAAAAACCGTTCAATAAACAAGCATCGACAAACCGGCAATTACGACAAACTGAAATAAAAACCGTAATACTGGCTGACGCTGACAAAAATATTGCCGGCCATTGTCCATAAACACACGCCTCCGAGTTTGTATTAAGCTATGGATAAACTGGGTCGTCGATAAATGTATTCGACACATCGATATTATCAACGAATATCGATAACAGCACGAGTAAATAAATGGATGAGATAACGATTAAGAGAAAAAGAAATCAATAATGTCGAGATCCAAAGTTTTGTTTAATAAATTGGAATTAAGATAGAAAGTTAAGATGTAACTCTATTTATCTCTTGTCTTTAAGATAATCCACTGTGAAGATGTCTGAATAAATTTAATTGTAATTTTGTTTTGCGAACAAACTGAAGGGTTAAAATTACCATTTAATTGTATGTGAGCGCGACATTTGGCAAGAGAAAGCGTCAACGTATTGGTATTTTTACAAAATAAAGGCTATTTCGGGCGATACTGTATGCAAATCACGTGAAATATGGTGAATCGGCGTACTTAGTTACGATCCCCTCTACACTGCCACATAAAGATAAGCGGACACTGTGATGCGTTTTAAAAATCGCACGAACCTGCGTAGTAATGTCAACTAAGAGAACTGCAATTTCTTACATCGTAGATGAAAGCGAAACGAAGTAGACCACGTGGCCTAGTGGTCAGTACACCTGACTTCTAAGCCGCGGGTCCTGGGTTCGAATCCAAACCGGTGCTGACATTTCAGAAAAAGCACAAATTGTTGATTTTTGGATTTATTTGTGTCGTGGATGTGAAATTCGTCTGTAAAGCGCACCCAAGCTACAGGAGAAATCCTAATGTAAAACTTCGTTAAAAAAAATAAAATAAAGAAAAAGAATTTATGACACGAAGCCGAGAAAGTGGTGTGGAGTTTTTTTTTTATTTGATAAAGTGATGAAACGTGCGAACCGTTCACCTAATGGTAAGTGCGACGTTTGCCCATAACAAATGCTGTCTTACCCAGAAAATTTCTGTGTCTCATATGCCCAGAGATTACGCTAGCTCAGTGTCCTTCAAACCGAAACACAGTAATGTTTGCATACTGCTTCACGGCAGAATAACTGGCCCCGGGTGGTACCTACCTAGACGGATTCCTGTAAAATGGACCTCATAGCAAAAATCTGCCTAATGTGCTACCAATTATTACATAAAAATATCGCAAAGGAATCATCTTCATTCGTAACAGTTCGTTCTATTTCGGCGCTTGCTAGAAAGTTTCGGCTTCGGGCAACACTTCGGCCCATTTTGTTCGAAGACGAAGATTTGGCCGAATTGGCCAAAGGTTCGCGGTTTCCACGCTACGGACAACAAACTAACCTCTTGCGCTTGCGATATACGCGGTGCTACGTAGTTACAAAAAGACACTAAACCTAACTTAACTGGTGGTGGTAGGATTCCTATGCAGGCATCCGTCTAGGTAGGTACCACCCCAGGCCCAGTTATTCTGCCGTGAAGCAGTAGTGTGCAAGCATTACTGTGTTTCGGTTAGAAGGGCACTGTGAGTTAGCGTAATCACAGGGCATTTGAGACTTAGGAACTGATGTCTCTGGGTGATGTGCGCAGTGTGGTGTCACACAGAAATATTCTGGGTGACACAGCATTTGTTGTGCACGAGGCGGACGTTGCACTTACCATCAGGTGAACGTTTTGCTCGTTTCTTCGCATTATACAATAATAAAAAAAAAACATCCATACGACATCTGTATTAACCTGCTGCTACGGACCTGCAATTATAAGTAGCATGCATTTTTTCTGCATTCTACTCAGTTTTCGCGCAGTGTGCGCTTAGCCTTAGTTATAACGTAAGCAATTCATTGGTATGTTTAAATCGATATCAACAGACCGCTGTTGGAAGGTTAAAGTATGTTTGTTTTTTTTTGTGTATGTGTGAATAAGCGTGTGTTCATTGTACTTGACGATGTTTAGGTTTTATACTGTTTACCTCATTGAGCGTAGGTTTTGTGTAAACAAAGTTATTTCGGATTTGAGAAAAAAATAATGTATACATACATACAGTCACGCCTTTTTCCTGTATAAGGGGTAGGCAGAAGCCACACACGTTATCTACTTTTCGCCTCTATAGGAAACGAGACGCAACGAGTGGCGAACGTCGCCGACAACTCAGTGAGTCAAAAAAAAAATATAACTCTCCATACACATACACACATACACATTCTTTAATTGTATCCAGGACGAGTCTCTAAAATTATGGAATTGAAAATCAAAGTTTAAAAATCTTCCATAATTTTATTTCTGAATTGACACAACTTACACACCGCCTTATTAATTCTCAAGTCGTAATCTTAATAGAATCTCTAATAACAATTGCACCATCTTTTATACAAAATGGATCTCCTTGCATCGTACTGTTCACTCGTAACTTCCTCTCAAACATATCTGTTCGCAAACATACTGTGGCTTATTGAAATTTTTACATACGAGTATATGCATCTTACACGCAATTGACTGACAACAACAAAGAAGATATTATTGGAAAAATCGTATTAAAAGTAGATCATTACATAGAGGACAGAGATGTGTGGAAATAACTCTTACTCTGCACTTGCAAAACCCCCTTAAGTAAAAAAAGTAAAGCTTCAGCCTATAAATGTCCCACTACTGAGCACAGGCCTCCTCTCATTTCTGAGAGAGTTTTGGAGCTAGGAAGAATTCGCCACGCTGCTCCAATGCGGGTTGGCGGACTTCACATGTCTCCGAAATATTTTTTATTCCTCAGACATGCAGGTTTCCTCACGATGTTTTCCTTCACCGCCGAGCACGTGGTAAATCAGCACTTAAAATTGCAATTAACAATTTTAGTGGTGCCGGCACCGGGAATCGAACCCAGGTCACTCGCGTACTATGAAATTTAAAGCGAGCGCCTAGCCCCTGAGCTACCACGGCTCTTCAAAACCCCCTAGGCTACTAAATTTATGATGTAATTTATAAAAATTTATATAAATTATAAATGACTTGTAATATGGCATTGAAAAAAAGAAAGACTTCAGTGTTGCTTGTTTCTTGACATTCATAAGAGCTTTATACAAGCCCAAACTGACTAAATAAATTTTGACTTTGACTGACGAGCTTGTATGAAAACACTAGTGAAAGTAGAAGAAGCGATAGATGTGTGTCAGGATCGTAGCAAGAAAGTCTCTAAGTAGGCAGAGATCTATGTATGTATGTACTCGTATATATGCATCTAAATATACTATAACATTTGTAATAGAAACTATTAAAATGATTAAAGTCAATCAATTCCCAAGCGCGGGACAAGGTCAACTTGCAAAAAACCTACAATGTCAAAAGAAATATCACTACAACTGCGTTCACGAAAAATGGACGCCCTTGTAACGACAGAAAAGGAATTTAATCTATAATATTTTAAATATTTCGTACATTATTATCGCACCGCGGTAAAGTAAAGCTTAAAGTGCCCCGGGTTAACTATGACATCGGAACATCTGTCACCTCAGTCCTCCCGTGACATGGTCACTGGTGCTGTAAAACGCTCGAAACGTCGGGTTATAAACAGTTTAAATTAAACGCGACAAAAACCGTAAAATTAGTTTTATTTAGATGTGTAGTATTCGCGTAAATATATAGAATCATTATATTAAATTAATTATCAAGATCATAATGTCCTTTTTTATTTTTAACACGTGGAGATTAATTTGCATACGCACAATCAAACCGGCGACCGAACTCAGAAGCACTCATCCACTACGCTGCCGAGGCGAGCAACTCAGGTTTGAGTTAAGAAATGCGCTATCGGAAAATGTACTCATATGCTAAAAATTAGGAAAACACAGACAGATGATTTTGATTATATTAATAGTTTATTGATATAACACACACATTTTTGTACGTGAGTAATGTTATTCAGTTCACCTGTTATTACATAAAATAATAATGCTGACCATACTATGACATTCTGATCCCTTCTATTCACTTAATAGCATTCAAGGTACTCTGCAACAATAACTTAGTAAATACACAGTGTATAAATCAAGCAGCTGTACCATTCAATTACACAATACAATATTAAAAACAAAATAATCCGCGAGTGGACAGTATGCTTAAAAATTTAATTTCTTAATTTATTATTAAATAATATTGCGCTATTGATAAAAATCTTAAAACAATTCAAATATGGAAAAAGATAATTCATTAAATCGAATATTGTCGAGAGCTATCAATTGCGCAGGAGATATTATAGTGCCTCACTCACTCGTCCCAACCTACCCGCGCCCGATGTAACTGATACGATAAGATCGGAGGTAGGCAAGGATGCAGTCTCAGAAACACGGCGACAATCACAACACAACCACACAATCAGACCCGAAAACCAACAATTTGCGTTTGAGCACAAATGTTGGCTCCGGCTGGGATTCGAACCCAGGACCTGCGGCTTAGAAGTCAGGTACTCTGACCACTAGGCCACGCGGTCGTCGGTTATGTAACGTTTATATCAAAACGTTTCTGACGAAAAAAAATTAAAAAGCGAATGCTCAGCTATAAAATTTCCAAAGCAGTTTTTGTTCTTCATCATTACAGGTTGTAATGATGAAGACATGGGCTCCACCGTTGAATATAGGCCTCTCCCATAGATTGCCACAATACGCAGTCCCGGTCCTCGCATCCTTCGACTTGCCGCAAAGTCATGCAGGTCGTCACGCAATACAATGGGTGGTGGTCGCCCTACATTGCGTTTGCCGATGCTAGGTTCGTCGTCGTCGTTTCAGCCTATCACTAGTCCACTGCTGAACGTAGGCCTCCCCCATGGATTGCCACAAAAGTTAGTAGCTCTCATTTTGGGGGGATTTTGCCATAGTTGCCACGCTTGGCAGGCGGATTGGCAACCGCAGTTTATTTATTGAGATGGTCCCGGAAGATGCTGCTGCCCAACTGCTGGTTTTTATTTTCCCTCTGTCGACTTTTACGACACCCACGGGATGAGATGGGGTGGTAGATTCTCTTAAGCCGCTACCACACGGCACGATACTAGGTTGCAACTCCAGAACTTTTCTTCCCCTTCGGCCTTAGCTATATGGCCGGTCCAGTCCCACTTCAGCTTGCTAATCCTTAGTTGCTTTCTAATAAAAAAAATAACAGCCTATAAACGTCCCACTGCTAAGCACAGGCCTCCTCTCATTTCCGAGAGGGTTTTGGAGCTAGGAAGAATCCGCCACGCTGCTCCAATGCGGGTTGGACCTCCCATGAAATATGTTTTATTTCTCAGATATGCAGGTTTCCTCACGATGTTTTCCTTCACCGCAGAGCACGTGGTAAATCAGCACTTAAAATTGCAATTAACAATTTTAGTGTGGTGCCGGCACCGGGAATCGAACCCTGGTCACTCGCGTTCTATCAAATTTAAAGCGAGCGCTTAGCCCCTGAGCTACCACGGCCCCCTTAGCCCCTGAGCTACCACTAATCTTTGTTCTAAATTACCATTTATTAATTGTAATTTAGAACAAATTAAAAATTGTTTATACACTGAGCTTTGTATATTAGCAATGTATAAAGCTCAGTATATATACAAAATAATTTTTGTATATTCATCTTGTATCTTTTGTATCATTTTGTAAATGATACAAAAGATACAAGATGAATATACAAAAATATTACATTTTTGTATATTCATCAAGTCTAATAGTATAGTTTTATTTATGGCATGTCAACTGAGTTGCAAGCGTTATTTTTGTTAGCGGGGAATCACTACGTTTTATATCTGTTCGAAGGCACAATTAGCACAAACATGATTTGTCGACCCTTTGAATATTTGTTCATGTAAAGTTGGACCGCTGTGTATGACTACTCTATGACGTTACCTTAATTACAAGGCGAATAGCTGTACTGCCCTTGATTATGACATTTAATAGCCTGCTACTGAATGTACACGTATATTATAAAATTAATATCATTGTTATTTAACATTGTGTCGCTGATTGTACAATAACAACGAAATTGTAAAAGCTTCGGCGTTTCCTTTAAACTTTTTAGGTGGTGGTAGGTAGCTTTGCCGTGTGGTAGCGGCTTCAGAGAATCTACCACCTCATCTAATCCCGTGGGTGTCGTAAAAGTCGACAGAGGGAGAATAAAAACCAGGAGATAGGCAGCAGCGTCTTGCGGGAACATATGAATAAACTGCGGTTGCCAACCCGCCTGCCAAGCTTGGCAACTATCAAAATTAGAGCTACTAACTTTTGTGGCAATCTATGGTAGAGGCCATGTTCAGCAGTGGACTAGTAATGGACTGAAACAACGACGACGACGAAGTTAGTGATTTTACTGGTGATAGGATTTCTTTGCAGGAATCCGTCTTGGTAGGTAACCCGAGGGTCAGTTATTCTGCCTTGAAGCAGTAGTGTGCAAACATTACTGTTTTTAGGTTTGCATGGCACTAGAGCTATTATAGTAGTACTTTATTTAGACAAATAGAACAACGAATGAAGAAAAGTAAGTTACTTTGCTAAGATCCGCATGCAAAATATAAAAATGGTGTACATTACCTAGTTTTTTGAAGTGCACCACCCGCCCTCCCTCAGTACGGCCGTCTGTCGTAGAGTCTATTACGCTTGATAATGCCTCGTTTTGGGGCGAAACACGTGTCGTGTTCTCGACTTCAGTGGTGTATATTATCTAGTGGTGGTATTGTAGTGGTTGGTGGAGGGTACCTGGTGGCGGTGTTAGTTTGCTTGTGCACGCTACTGAGGGAGGGCGGGTGGTGCACTTCAAAAAACTAGGTAATGTACACCATTTTTATATTTTGCATGCGGATCTTAGCAAAGTAACTTACTTTTCTTCATTATAATGGATTTCCGCAAAGTAACGCCTGATTCTATTAACTAAATAGAACAACCACAATTCCTACTAAATTTTTTTGTAGCGAGCGAAACGTTATTTTACCAAAATCATGTTTTTTTTTTGTTTATGGGAACATAAGCCATGAAATATAGCCAATATTTGATGGCGTGGTAGCAAAATAAAACGACCGCTCTCGACCGCTGCGTAAAGGGAGCCGCGCAGCTCGATGAGGCCCAAGTTGCATGAAGCCGGGCGGTGGCGCGGCGTTCGTGAGACACCGTGGCCGCTGTATTTTTTATAGAGCGTTTTAAACTTTTAAATTAAAAAAAAATATAATTAAAATTAGAAACCACTATTCAATTGTATCTAGTTCACAAAAAAAAAATAGTAGGTAAGAAGCTAATAGATCTTAGTCTATTCGCGAAGTACCGCGGGCGAGCGTAGGGCTGTTCGCACACACCGCGGCATTTTTCTTACTTTTAGCATTTTTATACCTATCGTAACTTCTAAACGATAGGTCCTATTCGGATAATTTAAAGAGGAATTTACATGTACATAATCAACTTTTACTATGAAACTATTTTGTAGGATAAGGATTAATATCGTTATACGAATGTCATCATCTTTCGATTCTACTCGTGTTCTGATAGACTAATTTGAACAAAACGCGGTTATTGTGACTTAACTATAATAGTTAGACATATAGCCTGGCGGACTTTTTTGTGAGTAATGATGAGTACTATGAAAATGTAGTACATTATTTTCTTTATCATCAATAGTTTTTGCAGCGCACGCCAAATAATGTCTTTTGTCAGTAAATTTTTGTTACATTGACTTACATCATAGCGATTTTCGTAGGGATCTCGGTTTTTTTTTATAAATTAAATACAACTCATGTTAGTCGGTGATGATGTAGTTGTATATAGGTGAAAGAATTTTTAAAATCGGTTCAGTACTTTTTGAGTTTATTCATTACAACCAAACATACAAAAATTCAAATCTTTGCTCTTTATAATATTAGTTTAGATTTAGATGACGCGTGCGGCAAGTGTTGTCTGATGCATAATCTTATGGACTCTTTTCATTTCATAAAAGACTAGCTATGCCCCGCGGTTTCACCAGCTTAAAATATGGCAACCATGACTGCGCCGTACGTACCTCGCTGCCTTGAGCATTCACAGTTCGGTCCTCTTCGGAAATGTTCGGTTCTCAGCGGATTCACGGGACTGCAGCATACAATCTTATAGCCTACAAACCTTCCTTAACAAACGGGCTATTTAACCCAAAAATATATATATAAATCGTATTAGTGTTCCCTGAGATTAGCGCATTCAAACATACAAACTCTTTTCTAAGATAACAAGGTTTAAAGATAATCACATTATTACTGGTGGTAGAATTCCTATGCAGGAATCCGTCTAGGTAGGTACCACCCCAGGGCCAGTTATTCTGCCGTGAAGCAGTAGTGTGAAAGCATTACTGCGTTTCGGTTTGAAAGGCACTGTGAGCTAGCGTAATCACTGGGCATATGGGATTGACTTAAGAACTGATGTCTCAGGGTGACGGGCGCATTGTGGCGTCACACAGAAGTATACTGGGTGATACAGCATTTGTTATGGGCAGACGTTGCACTTACCATCAGGTGAACGTTTCGCTCGTTTCATCACTATCTACAATAAAAAA
Source organism: Luehdorfia chinensis (assembly GCA_019845155.1). NCBI lineage: Eukaryota > Metazoa > Arthropoda > Insecta > Lepidoptera > Papilionidae > Luehdorfia > Luehdorfia chinensis. The sequence continues at coordinate 1,733,853 of JAHVAK010000696.1, forward strand.
AAAACTTATGGAAACAAACACATGATTCATTTTGCAATGACCGAGTGGTTGGTAATGCCCCCGGCGACACTTTCAGACGCCATTCGCTAATTTTGTTTGATAAACCTAATATTAGCTCAGGGGCCTGGTGCTCGCCTTTGATTTCATAGTAAGCGAGTAACCTGGGTTCGATCCCCGGTGCCAGCACCTCTAATATTGTTCTACAATTTTAAGTGCTGATTTACCACGTGCTTAGCGGTGAAGGAAAAAATCGAGAGGAAACTTGCATGTCCGAGGAATAGAAATATTTCGATGACATGTGAAGTCCGCCAACCCGCATTGGAGCAGCGTGGCGGATTCTTCCTAGCTCCAAAAACCCTCTCAGAAATGAGAGGAGGCCTGTGCTCAGCAGTGGGACATTTATAGGCTGAAACTTTACTTTTACTTTTTAAACCTAATATGGATGCGTTGTTTTGCACGGCGATGCGATTGCGAAACGCGAATCGCTTTAACGGTATGTCAAGGCGAAATTAGAATAGAATGGCGGATTTCACAAAAAAAAAACTCTGTAAAAAATCGATTACACGACACCGCCGGCTCGTCATGAAATTACCTAAAAGGAAACTTTGGTTTGACACGCATAAGCCTGCTTGGCCAATTGGCTGTATTGTAAAACTGTCTTTGCTGTAACGTGATTTAAAAAGAAATTAACAAATAGTTGAGAATAAGTAACGGCATTGTGTGATTACGTAAATTTATTTACTTTCATTATGGAATCGATAACTCTTTTAATATCTTTTTGTTATTTTTACAATGAAGTAGAAGAAGATCTGGTTTTTTTTTAAGATTGTGACGATACAAGCAAATCGTTCCCCGGCTTGTAAGTGCAACGTCTGCCCACAACAAATGCTGTGTCACCCACAATATTTTGTGTGCCTCCACATTGCGCTCGTCACCATGAGTTCTAGTCTAATATGCCTAGTCATTATCATCAACTAGTCCACTGCTGAACATAGGCCTCCCAATAGATTGCCACCATAGTTTGTAGCACTCAATTTGGGGGATTTTGCCATAATTGCCACGCGGATAGTGGCAGGCGGATTGGCAACGGCAGTTTATTTATTCAGATGTTCCAGAAAGCTGCTGCTGCCCCTCTCCTGGTCTATATTATCCCTCTGTCGACTTTTACGTCACCCATGGCATGGGGTGGTAGATTCTCTTAAGCCGCTATATTTCTTTAGTAATTTTGTAAGTTCTCAGAAGGACAGAAGACATAGCACTTTGCGACAACTTCTTTCTTTTGTTCTCCTCTTGGCATGTTATTTAAAGGTCGTCGTCATCGTCGTTTCAGCCAATCACAAGTCCACTGCTAAACATGCCCCCCCCCCCCCCCCCATAGATCGTCGTCGTCGTTTCAGCCTATCAATAGTCCACTGCTGAACATAGGCCTCCCTCATAGATTGCCACAAAAGTTTGTAGCTCTCGTTTTGGGGGGATTTTGCCATAGTTGCCACGCTTGGCAGACGGGTTGGCAACCGCAGTTTATTTATTCAGATGTTCCAGCAAGATGCTGCTGCCCATCTCCTGGTTTTCATTTTCCCTCTGTCGATTTTTACGACACCCACGGGATGAGATGGGGTGGTAGATTCTCTTAGGCCGCTACCACACGGCCCATAGATAACCACATTGTAATATTAAGGAATACATGGACGATGAACGCTGCCAAGCTATTCTTCATCTTTGTGATGTTATTGTAAGTATATTATTACTAAAATTTATTAAAATTATAGCCGTTTGGTGGCGGCTCGATAAAAGAATACTACCACTCCATCTCATCCAATGGATCTCGTAAAAGGCGAGTAAGGAATTAAACTGCACTGTGCACCCAACAGCGCATGGTGGCGACGGGCTCACCACCTATCACACCAAGTGCATTATATTGTTTTGGTGAAACGTGGATTGTGGTCATCTGTTTTTGCAGTGAGTGCCCAGTCTCTGACTACCCCTTATGGGATACAGTAGTGATCTTGTGTATGTATGTATGTATTAAAATTACCTACTTTAAAAAAAATGCCCGCCGGGTTTCTTGCTGGTTCTTCCCAGGACAGAGGCATTTTTTGCGAACTAGTGTAGTGTACAAACAATGACGTTAAATAAGTATTATGTAAATAATCTATATTGAATAATTCTATAATATTTAACGTCACAAATTGGATTTGAAACCATATATATCATAATATAATCACTCCTACACATGGATAAAGAAGTGTACGTCTGTTACTTCAGAATTTATCCGTTTCATAAACTTTTCTATAAACTAAAACCAGGAGATTGGCCGCAACATCTTCCTGGAACATCTGAATAAATACACTGCGGTTGCCAACCCGCCTGCCAAGCGTGGCAACGATGGCAAAATCACCCCAAAATGAGAGCTACAATATTTTGTGGCAATCAATAGTGTAATTTATCCTATAAAAAATGCCCCTACGCTGCTTCATCGAAACAACGTGGTCCACCAGCCGAGGGGAACCCATTTGACAATGACAGAATGCGACAATGAACAAAATGACAATACCATGACATCCAGGCATTATGCTCTTCGCTTACGTCACAAAATTTATATCGTCAATAAATTATCACTGGTTTTATTATATATATTTGGAACCATAAACCGCTAAACAATATAGTTTATTCATATCTAATATTCTTAAAAGGATAGATCGCTCGAACTTTCAAAACACACATACACGAAGAAGCCTAGAGTTGTTACTAAATGGCAGGATTCCTGTGCATAAGTCACCAGTGCCAGCTTTTCTGCCATGAAGCAGTGGTGTGCAAACAATTTTTTTTGGCTAAATGGACGAGACGATCAAAACGTTCACCTGATGGTAAGTGCAACGTCTGCCCATAACAAATGCTGTGTCACCCAGAACATTTTTGTGTGACACCACATTGCGCTCGTCACCCTGAGACATCAGCTACTCAATCTCATATGCCCAGTGATTAGACTAGCTCTCAGTGCTATTCAAACCGAAACAGTAATTTTTGCACACTACTGCTACACGGCAGAACAACTGGCCCTGGGGGGTACCTACCTAGACTTACCTCTTAGTGCCCTCAGACCGAAACACTAATGTACGCACACTACTTTTTCACGGCGGAATAACTGGCCCGGCGGTGGTACCTACCTAGACAGGTGTTCTAAAGCTAGCGTAATTAATAGGCATAAGACTTAAATTATGTCTTATGGTGACCACCGCAAATGCTATGGGCCAGCGTGAAATTTTAAAACTGAAGGGCTTGCCGGGGAAGTCAATGTTCTAACAATGTTGTACACGTTATTTCTTTATAAGATTTACCTTCACTAGCGATCATATTGTTTTTTTTTATTGTATAAAGTGACGAAACGAGCCAAACGTTCACATGATGGTAAGTGCAACGTCCGCCCACAACAAATGCTGTGTCACCCAGAATATTTCTGTGTGACACCACACTGCGCCCGTCATCAGTAAAACTTCAGTTCTTAAGTCTCAAATGCCCAGTGATTACGCTAGTTCACAGTGCCCTTCAAACCGAAACACAGTAATGTGTGTGCAAACATACCGCTTCACGGCAGAATAACAATAATAAAAAGGTCTTAAAATTTCAATATTGCTTAATTCCTTATAATTAACAATAATACTGCAAGCACAAGAGATTGAACTTCGGTTTCTTAGATAGGTGTTATGACATATAAAGTGTCCGTCCGCCTCCCGAGTTCTCACTACTCGCTACTTCTTGCGACATGCAAATAAAATGATTTCACTCCAGTCCCAGACATGACGGTTAATACAAATCAAGCATAATTACTAAATTTAATTTAGTATTTCACGCAACATTTTCGTGATGATGTAAAGTTATTCTTACTAACGTTGCCGTAGTGTTGGTAGCAATGATTGCGGTCACATCACCATTGTTTAATACTTTATCTCCGTGAGAAACCGTAAAAGTGAGTAATTATGTTAATTGTTTGTACTTGCATTGACGAATAGGTAACGTAAGCGAGAGTGAAGCAAAATTTAAAAATCTTTTGAGAAATAATTGTTTCTTCACTGTTATTCCCTTTTTTTCAGTGTTCAAATGTGATGTTTACTTCCATTTGAAGTATTTCCTTTCGCACATAAATAAAAACTAAAAATTAGGGTATAGTTAAAACTTTTTTAAAGTTATTAGTTAAACAAATATTTACATTCCTAAACACAAAACACTACAACAATATTTAGATGTACTCGAAACCATTTCGAATGTATTTGAATTATAGAAAGAGAAAAAAAACAATACGATTTGATAAACATGGCCACGTCGGCTCATCCCAAAACGCAGGTAAGTTTTGCGCGATCATCTTTGTAAATTACCCAAAAAATTACCTACTTGATGCAGACACTTTCTGCGATGGAGTAATCAATCCGGCAACTATCTACAAAGCGTTACAGCGTAAATAAAAGTAGACGAGCGATCTGTCTTGTAGTAGGCACTTAGAACCCGCTTAGTGAAGCTAGATTCCTTTACAAATATACGAATGACAAGCCGAAAAGCGACCGAGTTACCATTTTCATACAAAACAGTCTTGCGTTGTCCAATCAATCGAGACGACAGGTTTTTTCCGCGAATACGCACATCTTAGAACCACGACAAACCATGGAAGGAAAGTACAGTTAAATAACTTTAGAATACTCACGCGACGTTCGTCGTAAGACGGAGATGTTTAGAAGAGATTGTATGGCTGCGTATTCTTTTTTCTAACACTGTTTATAACACACAGTTTCTCAGTTCACTTTGATTTAGCACAAAACGTTTTTAATCACGGGCGTGGTGTTTGTTTTCACATGTCAGTTCTAAAGAGATGCGGTGTGAAGCATATACGGCGTGTAAGTAACAACTTCAACGTGTTTAGAGAGCGACGGAGCGCGGCGAACTGCCGCTTGCGGTGGCGGGCGGCTGCGGCGGAGACACCGGCGGCGGCGCGCGAAACGTCACGGTCCTCGGTCTTAGGATCTCTCGGGTCTCGGCATCTACACAATACGTTCGAATACTTGTACAAAAAAAAATATGTATAAAAAGTAAATACATTTCATTTTATTTTTCGTTAAGATTCAATATCTTAAAATAAATAGTCAAAAGTTTTAGATCATTATTTCATAATGACCGTAATGGTCAAATAGCCGCGACGCAAAAGGATTGGTTTCGTAATTTGTATCTAAAATTTCAGCAATACTTCTTAAAAATAATTTATTTTCTGGTATAAAAAATAAAAGGGGGTTTCAAATAATAAAATATTGAATTATTTCCTGAAGAATTTTATGTTAAGAAAGCTAAGGAAACTGAAGTCTCAATTCCTTTTTAAAAAGTATTTTTCGTTACGGATTCCGACCAAAGTCAACAAACCTTTCAATTAATAAATTGAACATTGCTTCGTAAATTCTACCTTTAGAAGGAGACGCAGCTGCCCACCACCCCCTTATTTTCGGTGTGGCATATTTCAAAATAGTTAATTCGCCATCTTACAGAATCCATGATGTTTTCGGCATTTCTCATAGCCGACTCTATGGACACACACGGGGACCCTCCCGATTGAAGTAACTGACCGAGCCGAGGCCGGCCCCCTTGGGCACCCTCGAGTCAGTCACTCTCGCGTAGTAGGATGACGGTCCAAACCGAGGTCGCCTCTCAGGAGGCCCTTGCGCCAATCCTCCATAAATTCATCATCCACACTGCGCCCCTCACCTTGAGACATTAAGTTCTTAAGTCTCATATGCCTAGTGATTACGCTAGCTCACAGTGGCCCTTCAGACCTAAACACAGTAATGTTAGCACACTACTGCTTCACGGCAGAATAACTGGCTCTGGAGTGGTACCTACCTAGACGGATTCCTGCATAGGAATCCTTACCACTAGGATAAGTTTTCCTAAACGTGATCATAAGCAGCGCCGATGTTGATTCCCGTGCCGTTGCGCTGATCTACTGAGCAAACTGTGCACAATACGTAATGAAAACTTATAATTATAACTCAATAGGTTACTTATTATAAAATTCCCATTGGCTGCACTCCGTGCATTGTATTATTGTGAATTATCGCACGCTAGTGGAATTTGCATAGATCAAGATTGTTTTCGAGCGGGCGTTCTACTTTTAGTATTTCAGGGTCGTAAGATTGCTCATAATAAAAAAAAATAGTATTTGTTGCATTATAGACAATCGTTTAATTCTGCGCTCGGTATTTGTTATGCTTTTGGCTCTAGAAGAACTCAAGATAAGTACCGCGGAATCTCCTTTTGTACGATAGTTTGAATTATTACTAATATTTTACTGGTGGTAGGATTCCTATGCAGGAATCCGTCTAGGTAGGCACCACTCCAGGGTCAATTATTCTACCGCGAAGCAGTTGTGTGCTAAACATTCATTGTGTTTCGGTTGGAAAAGCACTGAGAGCTAGCGTAATCATTGGGCATATGGACTTAAGAACTGATGTCACACTGACAAGCGCAGTGTGGTGTCACACAGAAACGTTCTGGGTGACACAGCAGTTTGTTATGGGCAGACGTTGCACTTACCGTCAGGTGAACGTTTTCTTGTCGTCACATTATCCAATAAAAAATACAATGCTTGTTGAAGCCTGCGACTACGTCCGCGTGGATTTAGGTTTTATAAAAATACTGATTGATTTTCCGAAATAAAAAGTATCCTGTGTCCGTCTCCAGGACGCAAGCTAGCTCTATGCTGAATTTCGACAAATCTGTTTAACGGTTGAGCAGTACAAATGTAACAAACAGACAGCGGGACAGAGAAAAGGTGCTTTCGCATTCATAGTTATTATTCGTGTGGATAATATAGTTATTTCTATTTAATAGCCCTATTGTAGGTAGTAGGTACCACCTAAGTTCCAGTTATTTTCCCCACAACTGTGCAAACATTGTGTTTCGGTCTGAAGGGCACTGATAGCTAGTGTAATTAATTACTGGCGAGCGCATTGTGCTACGGCACGGAAATGTTCTGTGTGACACGGCACTTGTTATGATACTATATTCCATAAAAAGACTTTTTTCCATAATATTTTATTTGCATAATGATCATTGAACGCAAATTTTTTAGACTACATCGTTCACTAACTCGCAGTGGAGCTACGTGACGTGCTGTGCTTCTTTGGATTGAGGGACTCGGAAGCTGCACTATCGTGTTTTACAAGCCGTTATATACATTAGCTAACTCATTTGATGAGCGCGGTTTCCCGATAATAAGCCCACAAAATAATAATTATCTCGTAAATACTTACTTTAAAAAATTACCTAATTTTAATTGATTGTTATTTAAATCGGATTTTGGGGTTTTAATTTTTTGGCGCAGAAACCTCTTTTTCTCTGACATTAAAGTAGCCTAAGTTACCCGGCATAATATCAGCTATCAGTCAGTGTAAGTCCCGTTAAAATCGGTTCAGCCGTTTAGAAGATTTGCCGGAACAAACAGACAGACAGACAGACAAAAACTTTGAAAATTAATTTTTCTTTATAATTACCGTATATACTTCCATAAGCATTGAGTAAAAAGCTGTTATTTTCTTATTACAAACAGACACTACCATTTTAGATGTATGTTGAGCAGGTACTATATATTCAGGCTCAGGCTTAATAACTAAATTCGACTCGAATCTATGTGTGAGATTGCGAGGCCATCACCTGCAGTGTTCACCTAGATATAGGCAGGTTTGAGGCGTAACTCAAATTATACAGATTATAAAATTGGCTCCACGCCTTTAATATCTCTCGTGACTTCCAGACATGCCGTTTCTCGCGTCTTCGTTCGCGTGGATTCGTACAAAGTAAACAGACTATAATCGTCCCACTGCTTTTACTGGTGGTAGGATTCCTATGCAGGAATCCGTCAAGGTAGGTACCACACTAGAGCCAGTTATTCTGCCGTGAAGCAGTAGTGTGCAAACATTACTGTGTTTCGGTTTGAAGGGCACTGTGAGCTAGTGTAATCACTGGGCATATGAGACTTAACGACTGATGTCTCAGGGTGACGGGCGCAGTGTGGCGTCACACAGAAATGTTCTGGGTGACACAGCATTTGTTGTGGGCGGACGTTGCACTTACCATCAGGTGAACGTTTTGCTCGTTTCGTCACTTTATAATAAAAAAAGACATGCCTCATCTCATTTCTCTATAGGGATATGGAGTCTGTAATTTTGCCAAGTTGCGAATGTTAGACAGCGGTTTTAACGTGCGATACCGCAAGGCACAGCTAGTGGTTAATAAATAATGATTCCCAACATTGTTGCATAAAATCAAATTTTTTACTAAAGATTTAAATGAAACTAATTTTACGGATTTTATCGCGTTTATTTGTGGTCCCATGTGGTCCCCATGGTCATGGGGGCCCCCTTGGACCATGGGTGCTGTAAAGCACTCGAAACGTCGGGTTATAAATAACAAAAATAAACGCGATAAAATCCGTAAAATTTGTTTCATTTAAATGTGTAGTGTTCGCGTAAATATAAGAAATCATTATTTTTTAAATAAAACTACTTTTTTACGGATTTTATCGCGTTTAATTTTGAACTATTTTTACCCGACGTTTCGGACGCCTTACAGCACCCATGGTCACGGGGGGACTGAGGTGACAGTTGTCCCGATGTCATAGTTAACCCGGAGTACCTTCAGCTTTTAATTATTATTTTTAGTCCGATCTACGCAGAAAGAGCTTACTGTGTCTTGAAGCCTTGCAGTGGTATGCTTGGTTTTTGATTTAATTTTATTAATAATAGGATCCCAAGCCGGTGGTAATACCCAACCATCTTCCCTATTGAAATTAGGATGTTTTTTAATCGAATTCGAATGCGAAATTCATTCCTTTCGATAATAAAATTGAAAATTGAATCTGGACGTAAATTCGGTAATACCGTCATGTGCCAAACCACCGAAGTTGTATGGGTTACCTAAAATACACAAACAAAATGCTCCACTACGTCCAATAGTGAGCCAGATCGATTCACCAACTTATAGATTGGCTCAGCATGTAGCGAAAATACTCTCACCGCTCAGAGGACACACAAGAGCACACACAAAGGATTCATACCATTTTGTCAGTGAGATTAAAGACCTACATCTTACTGACAATGAAACTATGGTCAGTTTTGATGTCCAGTCGCTATTCACATGCCTACCTGTAGAAGACTGCATCTCAATTGTATCCAGGAAGCTAGCGGAGAACAACATGCCAGCAGAATATGCAGAACTACTTAGACATTGCCTTACATCTGGCTATCTATTGTGGAAGGAACAGTACTACAAGCAAGTAGATGGTGTGGCGATGGGCTCTCCAGTATCTCCCATTGTCGCCGACATTTTCATGGAAGACTTTGAGGAGAAAGCCCTCCGTACTTCTCCTGTAAATCCAAGATTCTACAAGCGGTATGTAGATGATACTTTCACAATTTTACCATCGCATAAAGTAACTGCATTTCTAGACCACCTTAACTCCCTAAACTCTAAAATTCAATTTACAATGGAGTTAGAGGCAAATAACTCTTTAGCTTTTCTGGATGTGTTAGTAATTCGGAATCCTAATAACACCTTGTGTCACACTGTGTATAGAAAAAAGACCCATACAAATAGGTATTTAAATGGTGAATCTCACCACCATCCTTCACAGTTAGCTACCGTGGGTAAATCTTTGTTTCAGAGAGCACAAGGGGTCTGTGACAGTAAACACCTGGCCGCCGAGCTTCAGCATGTCAAGCAAGTTTTGCAAGATAACAAGCTTCGGGTTCCGCGCCTTCGTCGCAGTGACCGAGTGAAGCCGGCCACAGTCGAGCGTGTACCTGCTGTTCTTCCATATGTCAGAGGAGTCACGGACAAGATTGGCTATATCTTGAAGCGAGCTTCTATAAGAACATTTTTCAAGCCGCCGAAGAAGATAAGTCAGTTTTTACCATCTGTCTACAAGTGTAACATCCCTCTACAAGATGCAGGAGTATACAAGCTGGATTGTGAATGTGGTCTCTCTTACATAGGGCAAACTAAAAGATCCATTAAAACCCGCGTTAAAGAACACATAGCTGATGTGAAGCATCGACGCTCTAGGAAGTCTGCAGTCTGTGACCATGTTCTGGATCATCCCAACCATTACATCAGATTTGATAGACCACAAATCCTTGCAAAAGAACACCGATTCCTACCAAGGATGATTCGCGAGGCTATTGAAATTAAAAAACATCCTAATTTCAATAGGGAAGATGGTTGGGTATTACCACCGGCTTGGGATCCTATTATTAATAAAATTAAATCAAAAACCAAGCATACCACTGCAAGGCTTCAAGACACAGTAAGCTCTTTCTGCGTAGATCGGACTAAAAATAATAATTAAAAGCTGAAGGTACTCCGGGTTAACTATGACATCGGGACAACTGTCACCTCAGTCCCCCCGTGACCATGGGTGCTGTAAAGCGTCCGAAACGTCGGGTAAAAATAGTTCAAAATTAAACGCGATAAAATCCGTAAAAAAGTAGTTTTATTTAAATGTGTAATATTCGCGTAAATAAAAGAAAACATTAATCATTATTTTTACTAAAGCTTTTGTTATCGGCACACGCACTTACCATCAGGTGAACGTTATGCTCGTCTCGTCACTTTATCCAATGAAAAAAATCTCATGGCCTACGATAGATAGCAGATCTAATTTTTTTTTATTTAATAAAAGTGACGGAACGAGCAAGCCTGATGGTAAGTGCAACGTTTGCCCATAACACATGCTGTGTTACTTAGAATATTTCTGTGTAGCACCATACTGCGCCCGTCACCCTGAGACATCAGTTCTTAAGTCTCATATGCCCTGTGATTACAGTAGCTCACAGTGCCCTTCAAACCGAAACACAGTAATGTTTGCACACTACTGCTTCACGGCAGAATAACTGGCACTGGGGTGGTACCTACCTAGACGGATTCCTGCATAGGAATCCTACCACCAGTAAATATGCGAGTTCAGTAACGACTGTCCGGTTCGGTCTGCAGCGACTGAGGGGAGACGTATAACTGCGATCACCAGGTCCGCCGCTTGCAACTTTACATGGCGCAAGTTCGGCTATACATGGAGTACTGTTCTCATCTCTTAGCGGGGGCATTCCTGTGCCAGCTCCTTTCATTTGACCGCATTCAGCGAAGAGCGGCTCGAATCGTCGACGACCAGGTTCTCTCCGATAGGTATGATCCACTGGCCTTGCAAAGAGACGTTGCGTCTGTTTGAACTTTTCATAGCGTTTGCCATGCTCCGAGGAGTTGTTCGGAATAACTCCAGCCGCTGAGTTTCACCATTCTATCGCGGCAAAGCACAACATTTCATCCGCATCATTTTTGCGGTTGGCATTCCACCACTGTGCGTTTTTCCAGGAATTGTCTGCCACGCACGACCACTCCGTGAAACTTTGATAGCGCCAGCGGCTTTTCCGGAAACGACTTGTGACCTTCAAGAAAAGTGTAAGTGTAAAGTGTAAAAGGTTACACAACCGGTAACCTAAAAGGTGTACAACCTATAAATGTCCCATTGCTGAACAATGATCGCCTCCCATTTTTGTGAGGGTTTTTAGAGAGGGAAAGAGTCGGTCATGCTACTCGAATGCGGGTTGGCGGACTTCACATGGCCACCAAAATACTATCGTTCCTTCCAGTCACATAGATTCTCTCATGATGTTTTCTTTTACCGATGAGCACATCGTTAGCTATGACCTTAAAAGTTTTTTTATTTGATAAAGTGTCGAGACGAGCAAAGCGTTCACCTGATGGTAAGTGCAACGTTTGCCCATAACAGATGCTGTGTTAGTCAGAATATTTCTGGGTAGCACCACACTGCGCCCGTCTCCCTGAGACATAAGTTCTTAGGTCTTATATGCCCAGTGATTACGCAAGCTCTCAGTGCCCTTCAGACCGAAACACAGTAATGTTTGCAGACTACTGCTTCACGGTAGAATAACTGGCCCTGAGGACCACCTCAGGTAGGTTAGGTTGGTACCAACCTACCTAGACGGATTAATGCATAGAAATCCTACCAGCCAGTAAAGTATTATGTCTTTGGATATACAGACAGACAGAGTAGCAAATATATTTTATTTGTATATTGATTACTTTAAATGAGGGTGCAAGTGTAGTCCAAGCAGAATGTGTCGACATTATGTAAGCGCCGGATCACCTTGTCGGGCGAACGGGCAGGAATGGTGTCAGCGCAACCTATCGCTTATTTAATGCAGTTATTTAAGATAGCAGGCCGTTTTGATTATTTGCAGCGGCCTTTATTACGTCATAAACGATCCGTAGGCGCGCTGACATTGCTGACAGATATAACAAATCAGGACAACTTTACATCTGTAGGTATTACAAAGGGAAATAAAAACAATTACGTTGATAATTCAGAATAATTATTTAAAAGTTTTTCATCATTAGGTTTAGTTGATAGAATCAGGCGTTACTTTGCGGAAATCTATTATAGTAAATTATCTATTATGAGCTTTATCATTACTGTTACATCTATATATTACTGGTGGTAGAATTCCTATGCAGGAATCAACTCATGGCCAGTTATTCTTGAAGCAGTAGTGTGCAAGCATTACTATGTTTCTTTTTTTTATGTAAGAGGGGGCAAACGAGCAAGCGGCTCACCTGATGGCAATTGATCACCGCCGCCCATGAACATCTACAATACCAGGGGAATAGCAGATGCGTTCCCGTTGTATATAATAATCGCCGTCGAGAACCACCTGCATCGACCGACCTTCCTAAAACTTAGTAACATAGACATAGGATTTGACTTTATTCGGCGTACACAATACAAAAATCACACAGAGAATGCAAATAAAAAGAGGGAATAAAAATATACATACATACATACAAAATCACGACTGTATCCCATAAGGGGTAGTCAGAGACTGGGCACTCACTGCAAAAACAGATGACTGCCACAATCCACGTTTCACCAAAACAATATAATGCACTTGGTGTGATAGGTGGTGAGCCCATCGCCACGATGCGCTGTTGGGTGAACAGTGCAGTTTAATTCCTTACTCGCCTTTTACGAGATCCATTGGATGAGATGGAGTGGCAGTATTCTTTTAACGAGCCGCCAAAAAATATACAGAACAATATAAAAAAAGAAACAAGATCTGTCAAACTCTGAAAACAAAAGTGACGCTGTATTGTGAAGTCAAAATGGTCTCCACTAAGCAAAACAATGCTGCGGAAAGACCGCAGCGCTGTCGACACTATCAATTCGAGGCGTACCATGTGTTTTGCGCTTACACTTGTGGCACTATGATGTTCCAGCGCAGATGATAGGTTCCGACAACATTCGAAAGTTGTCGCCGTGATCAAAAATCGGCCAGGACTTTTTTTAATTTTTTTTTGCTAAAAATAAACGTTTCCACACACGTAGGGTTTTCTTCCTGTATTCTCCCAGAATACTAACGATTGTGTTTTCGCACAAATGTTGGCTCCCTCTGGGACTCGAACCCAGTAATCGCACCAGCTGAAGTCAGGTACACTAATCACTACGCCACGCGGACGTCAATGCTATGTTACTGCTCATACAACAAAAGTGAAAAAATATAACTGTTGTTATGAAGAACACACTGTTGTTATAAAGGACACAATGTTGTTATAAAGAACACAACTTATACTGAACAGGCAATGAATAGCACAGACATTTAAGAAAAGGAATTAATTTTATAATAAACAATTTATTTTTTGATACGATGTTTGTAGTGCAAAAAATGTCTAGGTCGTCAGCAGGAGAATTGTCGGCCAATCTATAATCATATATATACAGACATAATCATTTATTATTTCTATGAATACGAAATGAATGCAAAAAATGTGTTACTAAATGGTTAAAATCACTCACCTACGAGTACACAGAGGCACTCCTGCAACCCTTAAGTAACACACAACTACACACATACTTTCTCTCTCTCTCTGACACACACACACAGATAGATAAGTTATTATTTACATATAAAGAAATGTTTTTAGTTTAAGTTCTTATTCTATGTTTTTATTTTATACTGACGACCGTGTGGCCTAGTGATCAGAGTACCTGACTTCTAAGCCGCGAGTCCTGGGTTCGAATCCCTTTTGTTGGTTTTCGGGTCTGGTTGTGTTGTGATTGTCCCCGTGTTTCGGACACTGCATCCTAGCCTACCTCCGATCTTATCGCATCAGCGTTACATCGGGCGCGGGTGGGTTTGGGACAAGTGAGTGCCTCTGTGTTTGCGCGTACAATTGTGGCACTATAATATCTCATGCGCAGTTGATGGCTCTCGACAGTAGTCGGCAGTTGTCGCCGTGGTCGAAATCGGCTAGGAGACCATCATTTTATACTGGTAATGGAAGAGCGGAGTCTGCTACTACAGGCATCATACTCGTATGTTTAAAAGAACTCTCCAGCAATGATTATTGTAACTAACTTTTTGATTAAGAAACAAATAAATTTGAAAATTGAAAAATTTTTAATTACAAATGCAGCTGGGTTGCGCGGTCGCCACACATATAAAAATGTAATTTCGTTAGATCCGGGTGGGATACGGATCTAGGACCCACGGCGTGGTAGTCAAGCCACACGGTGTTCTTTTGTTCCTTATTTTTTTATTGGATAATGTGACGAGACTAACAAAACGTTCACTTGATGGAAAGTGCAACGTCCGCCCACAACAAATGCTGCGTCACCCAGAATATTTCTGTGTGACATCACACTGCGCCCGTCACCCTGAGACATCAGTTCTTAAGCCTCAGTGCCCAGTTATTACGCTAGCTCACAGTGCCCTTCAAACCGAAACACAGTTATGCTTGCACACTACTGCTTCACGGCAGAATAACTGGCCCTGGGGTGGTACATAAAAGTAAAGTAAAGTTTCAGCCTATAAATGTCCCACTGCTGAGCACAGGCCTCCTCTCATTTCTGAGAGGGTTTTTGGAGCTGGGAAGAATCCGCCACGCTGCTCCAATGCGGGTTGGCGGACTTCACATGTCTTCGAAATATTTTTAATTTCTCAGACATGCAGGTTTCCTCACGATGTTTTCCTTCACCGCCGAGCACGTGGTAAGTCAGCACTTAAAATTGCAATTAACAATTTTAGTGGTGCCGGCACCGGGAATCGAACCCAGGTCACTCGCGTACTATGTAATTTAAAGCGAGCGCCTAGCCTCTGAGCCCCTGGGGTGGTACATATCTAGACGGATTCCTGCATAGGAATCCTACCACCAGTATATTTATATTAAAAAAAGACTTACAGTAGGATTTCTCCTGTGCCGTGGGTGCGCTTTACACGCACACATTTCACATGCTGTTGTGCATGTGAAATGTGTGGGACCAGACCCAAGAACCAAAAATTAGTACTTATGCACCAATATTTGCCTCGGCTGAGAAGACAGATACTCTAACCATCTAGGCCATCAATTAAATGCACATAATCACACACTCACTCCTTATCGGAGCCCTTTCATTCTTCAATAACTGGGTAAGCAGATAGCTATGTCGATTCAACCCCGTTCCCATTGATATTGTTCAATAATTACTTTAGATTGTTGACTGGTTCACCCACATTCTACTCGCTATCACTATTAACGCCCACTTTGCTTAGTGGTTACCGTCAGGTACGTAGATTCATTGTAATAGTGTCCTGCTGGCCGACTTTCTACCGCGGCGACAAAAACTTAATACCTCGGGAGCTATCATTTGCGCAGGGAATACTATAGTGCCGTAGGTGTCCGGCAGAGTAGAGTAGCACTTGCCTCTTTCCTACCGAGGTGCCGTAAGAGGCGACTTAGCCTTTATTTGTGCAGAATCATACCATATCACGCTGTCACCATACTGCACATTTATAATATTAAGTATGGATTAAGAGAAATACTTGGCTGCCATGAACGAAAATAATGATGACTAAAATGCAAATTAAAGCCGCGGGGAAAAACCTAATTTCTATGGTTTTTCAGATTTTACGAAGGAACCCTAAATATTTCTGAAATAAAAATTAGCTTAGATTGCTCTCTAAAAAGTCCCCGTCAATGAGAGCCCCGCCATAACCGATTCAGCTGTTTCGGTGATTAGCCCGGACAAACAAACAGACAGAGACACGATTTTTTAAAACAAGTGTTTTTTCGAGTTTCGGTGAAGAAAAAATATTTATTGCGAAATCACAGACAGACAGACATACACTCCAATTTTATTTATATGTATAGATAAGGTATAGGGGAAAGACGAAAAGAAAGAACTATGAATGTTGTGAACCACTTATTAAGATATTAAGAGAAATATTAAAACTATCTCTTACTATAATGTCTCACTTATTAAAATATCTTTTTCCGGGGTTGCGAAAAGTGGGCTACATGTGTAGCTTCTGCCTACCCCTTGTATCAGAAAAAGGCGTGATTATATGTAAGTATGTTTGTATGAAAACTGCCATGAACGAAAATTTGGACAAACAAACAGACAGACAAAAATTATAAAAACGCGTGTTTGAGTTTTGGTACCCTGCAAATTATTATTTTTTGAATCTCATATGTATTATATGAATTTAAGAAAAAATCACAGACAGACATTCCAATTTCATTTATTTGTACATATTTACAACACAATTTAAAATTTAAAATAAGTATTTACAGTTAATGAAAAATATGTAAACCCAAACCAACTAACCTATGATAATAATTAGGTACAATTATTAAATAAATTAAGACTTAATTTTTTTTTTCTTTATTTGGTAAAACAAACAATTGTACAACAAGAAGTATTACAAAGTTGTGATATATAAAATATAAATATATGTACAACCAGCACCGTTTTCCACATCAATTGAGGTCCCTTTGCTTAGACATTACATTGAATTATTTAAATTTGAGAGGACCTTCAATTATATAACATTACAATACAGAAAAATGAATAATATGATTTAAAAAAAAAATGGTACTGAATAACAAAATGTTAACTTATGACAAGTGGTAAAACAACAAGTAAATAAAATGCAGTTAAGTAATTGTTAATCTCGACCCCCAACCAAAAACTCTAAAGCAGTTTTCTTAAATTTTCTAGAGCTTAACCCGAATATATCTATTTCATATAAGATTTTATTATAAGTATCCATGATACGATACAGAGGCGCACGATCACCCGCCTTTGTTTTACTTGGTTTGGGAAAGAAAAGCGGTTGCCGATGGAACTCACGCATTCGCTGTGAGCGACTAGGTTGTAAATTTGATTTATAAGTTCATTACAATCAAAATGATTATGACAAACATTATAAAGAAGCGTTTGATCCAAAAGTAGTATTCTAGATTCAAGAGAGGGAATGTCGAATTTCTCTAGTAATTCATCATAAGAAGCTTTAGATCTAAAACATTTGTACGTTGTTGATTTTTGTTTTTTTTCAATTTGTGACCTTACCAACGCCAATGTTACAGGAAGATGACACTCAACTCAACTGATGATTAAAATTAGTACTTTAGGCGTGACGCGTTCACAAACAAACAGACAGACAGACAGACTTTTCTAAAAATGATAGAAATGTTTAAATGAAATTAATTTTACGGATTTTATCGCGTTTATTTTGTTATTTATAGGTAGAATTAAAACAAACCTAGAACATTTCTCTCAAGTATCATATGCCCAGTGATCAGACACCAATGCATGACAGCAGAATAACTGGTGATGCGATGGTATCAACGCAGAAGGATTCCTGCATGGGAATTTTACGACTAGTGAAAAATATCTCAATAGATTTTTGAAATGCAGAAAATATAAAAATATCAACCGATAAGTTGTCCTACCGAGTTTTAAGAGGGGACTTAAGTATTGTACGGGCAGCCTTTTGTGCAATATTACCATAATATGCAATGCTGTCACTGAGTACTGGTCGTGTTGTGCAATATTACCATAATATGCAATGCTGTCACTGAGTACTGGTCGTGGGTATGCAATAGGGAGCTCAAGATTGTTTTGTGCAATAATACCATAATATGCAATGCTGTCACTGAGTACTGGTCGTGGGTATGCAATAGGGAGCAAGATTGTTTTTGACTCGCACCAAAATGGCAGCGACATGGTTCGCCACCGTCTCTGTCTTTCTCGCGAGGGCGACAATTGGGCTACGAGTGTGGTCTCTGCCTACGCCTTATGTAGGGAAAAGGCATGACCGTATGTATGAAGGAATTGCAAAAAAATTTTCAATTTACATAAACCTTAGATACAAGTTGCCAATAAAATGAAATCTCTTGAAATGCAACTCTCTATTAATATAATTGTGTATGCCACGCCACTCCCAACCATGGTATTCGTGGCTGAGGTGTGGTTGAAATTCCTACGTAAAACCTAAGTGATTATTTTAATTCAAGTATGTAAGTATTTGAAGTTACCGAACTTAAGCCGGCCTCAAGTTATGTATGACCTTCTTGACGACGGCGTGGCCTAGTGGTCAGAGTACCTGACTTCTATGCCGCGGGTCCTGGGTTCGAATCCCAGCCGGAGCCAACATTTGTGCTAAAACATAAATTGTTGGTTTTCGGGTCTGGTTGTGTTGTGATTTTTTCTTTCGTTTCTTTAGTTTCTGACACTGCATCCTAGCCTACCTCCGATCTTATCGCATCAGCGTTACATCGGGCGCGGGAAGGTTGGGACGAGTGAGTGCCTCTGTGTTTGCGCGTACACTTGTGGCACTATAATATCTCCTGCGCAGTTGATGGCTCTCGACAGTAGTCGGCAGTTGTCGCCGTGGTCGAAATCGGTTAGGAGAACATCACATGACCTTCTTAAACTTATTAAATAACTAGCTGTGCCCTGCAGCTTCACCCGCGTAAAAAAGCCGATTCCGATCGTTGATATTCATATATACTTCCCTATTTGAATCTGATTTTGGAGATTTCATTTTTTTGCGGGGAAACCTAATTATTTTTCTAAAATTAAAGTAGCCTAAGTTACCTCCTATAATATCAGCTATCTGTAAATGAAAGTCCCGTCAAAATCGGTGCAGCCGTTTCGGAGAGTAGCCGGAACAAACAGACAGACAGACAAAAAAAATATTAAGTATGGTATATTCTCATACGTATTAGTATAAAGCTGTTATTTACTTAGTACACACAGTCACTTCAGTATTATTTATTTGTATAGATTAATTTGTCAGGTACAAACTATAAATTCCTACCTTTTTAAAATGGCGCAAATGCGTTCATAGTTACACATTCTGGTGTTTCTTTTCACAGTATTTTATAATATTTTATAACTCTTCTATTCTCAACAAACGAGCTATCTAATGCAAAGAGAATTACTTAAATCGAATCAGTATTTCTTGAGATTAGCGCGATCAAACATACAAACTCGTATTAGGTGAACACGTAAAAAGTAATTACGAGTATTACATTAAAAAACCGACTTCCACGCAACAATACCAAACATGCTTAACCGAATTTAATAGTTTATTCATCAGAACTTGACCATTTTTTTTTTGGGGTCAACTCTTTAAGAAGTTCCCCCTTTCCAATAAATAAGAATCATCGAAATCAGTCCAGTCAGTCAGGTAACCAATTATCGCTATACATACATAAATTTTTAACATATTTTTTTTAGAGAGCCGTGGTAGCTCAGGGGCTAGGTGCTCGCTTTTAATTTTCATAGTACGCGAGTGACCTGGGTTCGATTCCCGGTGCCGGCACCACTAAAATTGTTAATTGCAATTTTAAGTGCTGACTTACCACGTGCTCAGCGGTGAAGGAAAACATCGTGAGGAAACCTGCATGTCTGAAAAATTGAAAATATTTCGAAGACATGTGAAGTCCGCCAACCCGCATTGGAGCAGCGTGGCGGATTCTTCCTAGCTCCAAAACCCTCTCAGAAATGAGAGGAGGCCTGTGCTCAGTAGTGGGACATTTATAGGCTGAAACTTTACTTTTTTTTTATACATAAAAAATAAAATCCGACGAATTAAGAACCTCATCCTTTTTTTTAAGTCATTAAGAGAAAATTTCAAGCTACCATGAACTAAATTGTAACGACCAAAATGCAAACTAAAGCCCCGCATAACCCCTAATTTCTAGTTTGTCAGATTTTACGCAGGAACCCTGAATATTTCCGATATAAAAAGTAGCTTTGTTACTCTATGAAAAGTCCTCTATCTCCCAATGAAGATCCCGTCAAAATCGATTCAGCCGAGTTTTGGTATCCTGCAAAATTACCAACTGAGATTAAGAAAAAAAAGGTTTATTACGAAATCACGGACAGACGTTTCAATTTTATTTATTTGTATAGATTGAGATAAATATTTAACCCGTCTTGAACTAAAATATTAATGACTAAAATGCTAACAAAACCGTGCGTAACACGTCCATTCCTCCATCAGCCATCAGCACAGCACCTAATTTCTGCAGTTTTGAAATTTTACACAGGAAACCTAAGTAAAAGGTTTTAATTGCTTTCTAAAAATTCTCGTATCTGCCAATGAAAGTCCCGTCAAAAACGATTCAGCCGTTTCTTGAGTAGAATACAATAGAATAGAATAAATTATTATAAAACATAGATTAGTTACATAATACTTATTGAAAGTAATTTTTTTGTCTTTTTTTAACTACACTGGTTCGCAAAAAATGCCTCTGTCCTGAGAAGAACCAGTAAGAAGCCCAGAAGGATATTTTTTTCAGTATTTTTAAAATAATGTACAATAACAGCAGTATTATAAAGATGTAGAAATAGCTCGTCGTCACTAAAATAGAATATTGTACTATATTTCATGTTCTCCAGGATGCAATTTATCTCAATGCTGAATTTCAAGATCGGTTCAACGGTTAGGTAGTGAAAAGGAAACAGACAGAGGGACAGAGAGAGGTACTTTCGCATTTATAACGCCTAGTGGTCAGAGTACGTGACTTCTACGCCGCGGGTCCTGGGTTCGATTCCCAGCCGGAGCCAACATTTGTGCTAAAACACAAATTGTTGGTTTTCGGGTCTGGTTGTGTTGTGATTGTCCCCGTGTTTCTGACACTGCACCCTAGCCTACCTCCGATCTTATCGCATCAGCGTTACATCGGGGCGGGTAGGTTGGGACGAGTGAGTGCCTCTGTGTTTGCGCGTACACTTGTGCCACTATAATATCTCCTGAGCAGTTGATGGCTCTCGACAGTATTCGGAAGTTGTCGCCGTGTTCGTAATCGGCTAGGAGAACATCATCATCATCAATAGTAAGGATAACTCAAATAGAGTACGAGTATTTTTTTTTTTTTTTAAACAATATAAGCTAGCGTTTAACTACAATCCCACCTGATGGTAAGTGGCGATGTAGTTTTTGTTTGTAGGCACAGTAGCTTAGAAAAAGCCTATTCACTCTTCTCTTGAAGACACCCACATTATAATCGGACGGAAAGACTGATGCAGGCAAATTATTCCAGTCCTTTGCTGTACGCATTATGAACGACGAAGCAAAACGCTTCGTCCGAATGCAGGGTATGTCCACAACAAAAGGATGGAAACCCGCCGTGCGTCTTGTTGTCCGATGATGGAAAGGGGAAGGGGGAATTAACTCATGTAATTCCTTCGCACACTCTCCAAAATGTAACCTGTAGAACACCGAGAGACTGGCCACCCGACGTCTGTGTTCGAGACTGGACAAATTGGTAGTAACCAAGTCTGGATCACCGATTAGCCGCTTGGCCCGTCTCTCCACCGAGTCCAAGGCTGCCAGTTGATATTTAGGAGCTCCAGCCCATATGTGGCAGCAGTACTCTACAGCCGACCGGACCTGAGCTTTATATATGGTCAGAAGCTGTCCCGGAGTAAAGTAACGCCGCACTTTTGCAAGAACTCCCAATTTCCTTGCAGCTGCTTTAGTCTTAGACTCAATGAACCGCCCAAAGTTAAGGTTCGACGTGATCTCGACTCCTAATAACTGAAGGCGGTCGGTGTATTCCAGAGTTACATTCTGAAATGTAGGAGCCAAGGTGAACGGGCTCCTTTTGGCGGAGAACAGACACGCTTGCGTTTTGGTGGCATTGAATCTCACAAGATTGGTATTGCCCCAGTTGGAGACTGCCTGCAATGTAAGATTCATACGCTCTACCATGGCCTCCCGAGCAGACTGTACTTGATCCTGTCTGGCCTGAACACGCGCCAGATATCTCTCCACAACTGTGCTGTCATCTGCAAACCCAAAGATACCGGGCTCGAGCAGGTCGTTTATGTGCAGCAAAAAGAGAGTTGCGGACAGAACAGACCCTTGAGGAACTCCGGCATTAATCGCCATAGCCTCCGACGAGCAACCGTCAATAACGACTCGCAAAGACCGTTCCCGCAAAAAGTCTTCTATCCAGGCTATCAGTCCAGGGGATATACCATATGAAGGAAGCTTATAGTATATTTTTACTTAATCTGATTAAAAAAAATCAGTGTCTTTTTGGGGCGATATTACCATAGTTGCCACGCTTGGCAGGCGGATTGGCAACCGCACTTTATTCAGATGTTCCAGGAAGATGCTGCAGCAGCACAACCACCTTCTAGTTTTAATTTTCCCTCTGTCGACTTTTAGGACACCCACGGGATGAGGTGGGGTGGTAGATTCTCTTAAGCCGCCACCATACGGCGGTTATCCATTTTAAATGATAGAGATCAACTTTGATATGCTATAATTAGTGAATGCGTTATAAAAGTGTACCACGGAAATAGATTGTAATATTAATTCACTATTAAAGGTGTCCGGCAGAGTAGAATAGGAACTATCTTTTTCCTACCGAGGTGTCGTAAGAGGCGACTACGGACAGCCTTTTTTCGTGCAGAATAACACCATAATATGCAATGCTGTCACTATACTGCTCGTGGAAATGCAATAGGGAGTAAGAATTTTTCGACTCTACCAAAATGGCGGCGACGTGATACGCCACCAGTCTCGTCTCGTTTCCCGCGAGGGAAAAAGCGGGCTACGTGAGTGGACTCTGCCTACCTCTTATGGAAAAAGAAACATCGGAATAACTCCTTCTATTCCACCACCAATCGGAGCGTATACCTTTTACAATACAATACTTTTTTTTTATTGCATAAAGTGATGAAACGAGCAAAACGTTCACCTGATGGTAAGTGCAACGTCTGCCCATAACAAATGCTTTGCCACTCAGAAAATTTCTGTGTGACACTACACTGTGCCCATCACCCAGAGACATAGGTTCTTAAGTGTCATATGCCCAGTGATTACGCTAGCTCACAGTGCCCTTCAAACCGAAACACAGTAATGTTTGCAGACTACTGCTTCACAGTAAAATAACTGGCCCTGGGGTGGTATCTACCTAGACGGACTCCTGCATAGGAATCCTACCACCAGTGAATCTTCAATCGTAGGACAATAACGGATGCAATTTTCGACATCGATTTTCGGTAGCGACATTTTACTGCTGTTAAAAATAGAAACCCGATATTTGAACTCTGTAACTGAGTTATTTGAAATGAAATAACTCCTTTGTCTGTTGATAGAAGAGAACATTTTACGTGTAATTAAAAAGAAATTAGCTTTTTTTATTCAGAGCAGTCGTTGTTCTACGAAAGCGACGACTTTATTGCAAGCCAAAACAATTAAAACAATCTGCTGTGGCTTACAATGTACTTATATATTGATTGTGACGACCGCGTGGCCTAGTGGTCAGAGTACCTGACTTCTAAGCCGCGGGTCCTGGGTTCGAATCCTTGCCGGAGCCTACATTTGTGCTAAACATAAATTGTTGGTTTTCGGGTCTGGTTGTGTTGTGATTGTCCCCGAGTTTCTGACACTGCATCCTAGCCTACCTCCGATCTTATCGCATCAGCGTTACATCGGGCGCGGGTTTGGACGAGTGAGTGCCTCTGTGTTTGCGCGTACACTTGTGGCACTATAATATCTCCTGCGCAGTTGACGGCTCTCGACAGTAGTCGGCAGTTGTCGCCGTGGTCGAAATCGGCTAGGAGAACATCATATTGATTGTATTAATCTTCTCTAAGGTTTTAACATGGAGTGTGCTTTGGTTTTTCTTGAGAATATTCTTTGATAATGATTTCTTATATTTACGCGAACACTACACATTTAAATGAAACTAATTTTACGGATTCTATCGCGTTTTATTTTACTATTTATAACCCGACGTTTCGAGTGCTTTACAGCACCCATGGTCACGGGCGGACTGAGGTGACAGATGTCCCGATGTCATAGTTAACCCGGAGTACCTTCAGCTTTTAATTATTATTCCTTGTCCGATCTACGCAGAAAGAGCTTACTGTGTCTTGAAGTCTTGCAGTGGTATGCTTGGTTTTTGATTTAATTTTATTAATTATAGGATCCCAAGCTGGTGGTAATACCCAACCATCTTCTCTATTAAAATTAGGATGTTTTTTAATTTCAATAGCCTCGCGAATCATCCTTGGTAGGAATCGGTGTTCTTTTGCGAGGATTTGTGGTTTATCAAATCTGATGTAATGGTTGGGATGATCCAGAACATGGTCACAGACTGCAGACTTCCTAGAGCGACGATGCTTCACGTCAGCTATATGTTCTTTTACGCGGGTTTTAACTGATCTTTTTGTTTGCCCTATGTAAGAGAGACCACATTCACAATCCAGCTTGTATACTCCTGCATCTTGTAGAGGGATGTTACACTTGACAGATGGTAAAAACTGACTTATCTTCTTAGGCGGCTTGAAAAATGTTCTTATGGAAGCCCGCTTCAAGATATAGCCAATCTTGTCCGTGACTCCTCTGACATATGGTAGGACTGCAGGTACTCGTTCGACTGTGGCCGGCTTCACTCGGTCACTGCGACGAAGGCGCGGAACCCGAAGCTTGTTGTCTTGCAAAACTTGCTTGACATGCTGAAGCTCGGCGGCCAGGTGTTTACTGTCGCAGATCCCTTGTGCTCTCTGAAACAAAGATTTGCCCACGGTAGCTAGCTGTGAAGGATGGTGGTGAGATTCACCGTTTAAGTACCTATTTGTATGGGTCTTTTTCCTATACACAGTGTGACTCAAAGTGTTATTAGGATTTCTAATAATTAAAACATCTAGAAAAGCTAAACAGTTATTTGTCTCTAACTCCATTGTAAATTGTATTTTAGAATTTATGGAGTTATGGGCTCCCCAGTATCTCCCATTGTTGCTGACATCTTCATGGAAGACTTTGAGGAGAAAGCCCTCCGTACTTCTCCAGTAAATCCAAGGTTCTACAAGCGGTACGTAGATGATACTTTCACAATACTACCTTTTGATAAAGTCACTGCATTTTTAGACCACCTTAACTCCATAAATTCTAAAATACAATTTACAATGGAGTTAGAGACAAATAACTGTTTAGCTTTTCTAGATGTTTTAATTATTAGAAATCCTAATAACACTTTGAGTCACACTGTGTATAGGAAAAAGACCCATACAAATAGGTACTTAAACGGTGAATCTCACCACCATCCTTCACAGCTAGCTACCGTGGGCAAATCTTTGTTTCAGAGAGCACAAGGGATCTGCGACAGTAAACACCTGGCCGCCGAGCTTCAGCATGTCAAGCAAGTTTTGCAAGACAACAAGCTTCGGGTTCCGCGCCTTCGTCGCAGTGACCGAGTGAAGCCGGCCACAGTCGAACGAGTACCTGCAGTCCTACCATATGTCAGAGGAGTCACGGACAAGATTGGCTATATCTTGAAGCGGGCTTCCATAAGAACATTTTTCAAGCCGCCTAAGAAGATAAGTCAGTTTTTACCATCTGTCAAGTGTAACATCCCTCTACAAGATGCAGGAGTATACAAGCTGGATTGTGAATGTGGTCTCTCTTACATAGGGCAAACAAAAAGATCAGTTAAAACCCGCGTAAAAGAACATATAGCTGACGTGAAGCATCGTCGCTCTAGGAAGTCTGCAGTCTGTGACCATGTTCTGGATCATCCCAACCATTACATCAGATTTGATAAACCACAAATCCTCGCAAAAGAACACCGATTCCTACCAAGGATGATTCGCGAGGCTATTGAAATTAAAAAACATCCTAATTTTAATAGAGAAGATGGTTGGGTATTACCACCAGCTTGGGATCCTATAATTAATAAAATTAAATCAAAAACCAAGCATACCACTGCAAGACTTCAAGACACAGTAAGCTCTTTCTGCGTAGATCGGACAAGGAATAATAATTAAAAGCTGAAGGTACTCCTTAATTATAAAGTATTTTTGACTAAGATAAATAAGGATTTTTTTTTATAGAATGGGAGGCAAACGAGCAGGTGGCTCACGTGATGGTAAGTGATCACCGCCGCCCATGAACATCTATAATACCAGAGGAATAGCAGATGCGTTGCCGGCCTTTGAGAAAGGAATAGGCTCTTTTCTTGAAGGACAAAAAAGAGGTTACCTAAGGAGTTTCTTTCGCCTGATTCTTCCCCGTCAGAGGAACATCATTAAACGGAGGGTAGATTGTTAATAAATGACGTTTGACCAACGAAATTTATATTTCTTACGTAGAGAAATAAAGAATTTTCAATTTATTTCAATCTGGCAATTTTTTGCTTTTTCGCTTGGTCGACTTTTGGAAGGCAGATTCGTATGCACGGCTACGAGAATTCTTTGTTCTTGAACCATCATAATAAGTGATGTGAAACTAAGTGCTATTTACCGACAGTAGAAGCTTTTATTGAAAAAAAATAAACATCTAGGTGGAACGTAAAAGTTTCAGCCTATATATGTACCACTGCTGAGCACAGGACTCCTCGCATTTCTGAGAGGGTTTTGGAGCTAGGAAGAATCCGCCACGCTGCTCCAATGCACCCGCATACACATGTCTTCGAAATATTTTTTATTTCTCAGACATGCAGGTTTCCTCACGATGTTTTCCTTCACCGCCGAGCACGTGGTAAATCAGCACTTAAAATTGCAATTAATAATTTTAGTGGTGCCGGCACCGGGAATCGAACCGAGGTCACTCGCATACTATGAAATTTAAAGCGAGCGCCTAGCCCCTGAGCTTGCACGGCTCTTGGTGGAACGTACCTATTAAAATAAGCAGATTTTCTCATGCACTATTTCTTGCACATTTGCCGTAGTACGCAATAAAACAGACGTTTAAATGATTTACGATTCTGTTTACTCCCAAGGGTCCCGCATCTGATCGCCCGCATGACATTATTCTAATACCCGGTATGCGTAACATTAGTTTGAAGTAACTTGTATGCTAATTTAATAGATAGGCGAAGATGCCCCGGAAAGTATTTGCTTGGTAATCTCACTACCATTATAAAATTGGAGAATTTGTATGTTTGGACGCGCAAATCTAAAGAAATACGTAAATATTTTTTTTATGGAAGAGGGGGCGAACGAACAAGCGGCTCACCTGATGGTAAGTGATCACCGCCGCCCATGAACATCTTATTGTAGATGTTCATGGGCGGAGGAATAGCAGATGCGTTGCCGGCCTTTGAGAAAGGAATAGGCTCTTTTCTTGAAGGTCCCTAAGTCGTATCGGTCCGGAAAAACCGCTGGCGGCAGCAGATTCCATAAAGTGCTTGTGCGTGGCAGAAAATTGCGCGAAAAACCGCAATGTCGCCGCCATCTGCGATGGTGAAAATCAGCGGGCGGAATTAATTCGAACAATTGCTCGGAACACTCCCCATTGATAGATCCTATAAAAAATGCAAAGAGATGCAACATCTCTTCGCCAGTGGATCAAGCCGATCAGATAGAATATGGTCGTCGACGGTTCGAGCCGTTCTTCGTTAAATGCGGTCAAATGGAAGTAGCTGACACTGGGGCGCCCCTGCCCAGAGATGAGAACAATACTGCATGTGCGGCCTAATCCGCGCCTTATAAAGTATCAAGCGTTGGGCCGGCATGAAGTACCGTATGTATTTAAGATATTATTTTTGTATTTTTTTTATTTATTTAACTTTATATACAGAAAGTATATAGGCGGACTTAATGCCTGAGGCATTCTCTACCAGTCAACCTCAACGGTGGTGCAGAGATAGAAAGAGGTAGGTGCGGATACATTAAATAGTCCGTTTATTGAAAAAGGTTTTAAGTTATTAGCCAGTGCATAATACACTTGACAAAATCTCTTCTTCTTAACGACATTTCAGAAATCAATATTTATTTTCAGAAAGCGAATTATCTTTTTCTCGATAATTTAATTTTTATCATAATCCTTTTATTACACGAACAATAGAAATTTTTTAAATTTACTGCTATGTATGTGCTGCGTTGAATACGTCTATGTAGATACCACTGCAGTACCAGTTATTTTGCTTTAAGTCAGTAGTGTGCAAACGTTGTTGTCTTTCGGTCCTGTGGACACTGCAATTACTGGTAACATGAAACTTAAGAACTGCGCAGAGTGATGCCGTACTGAAATGTTTTACATACATACATAAGATCACGACTGTATCCCATAAGGGGCACTCACTGCAAAAACAGATGACTGCCACAATCCACGTTTCACCAAAAATATAATGCACTTGGTGTGATAGGTGGTGAGCCCATCGCCACCATGCGCTTTTCACAGTGGTGCACAGTGGTGCACAGTGCAGTTTAATTCCTTACTCGCCTTTTACTAGATCCATTGAATGAGATGGAGTGGTAGTATTCTTTTAACGAGCGGCCACCACACGGCCAAGCCGCCACCACACGGCCAGAAATGTTTTGGGTGACATATTACCATCATTGTTACAGCCAGGTGAACGATTCGCTCGTCTAGTCTCTCATCGCTAAAAATGGAACGATATGATCCATAAAACTTAATAATCCTTACAGTTTTATTCGACAATATTTCCAATACATTCACAGCCTTAAGAGCTGTGCAAGTGATACGTTTTGATAATTAATGTACGAAAACACCTGCTTGCTTAGTCCGGCAAATACGTAAGAGTTACCGGGTAAGCAAGCCCGGTTTCCCGAGCTACTGCTGTCTCCTGCTCCTTCCGAGTATATCCTACACCTTGTAGTTCCTTTCCCAGCTTCCCATTCGCTGCCCCATGTCCATTTCCCACCTTCTCACCTAATCCTTTTCCCTTCCACTTTGCCAAACCAGTAGCTACCAACGCAACGGAACGTAATGTGGGGCAAAAACTTAAGCTCGTATCAAAATGGCGACGACGTGGTTCGCCACGATGTGGTTCGCCACGATGTGGTTCGCCACGATGTGGTCTCTTCTTACCCCTTATATGGGAAAACGGCGTGACTATATGTATTATGATATCAATGTGGTGCAGGATCTTCTGTATGGTAAACGCCTCCTTTTTTATAAAATAAGACGAGCAAATCGCTTCACCTAATGGTAAGTGCAACTTCTGCCCATGACAAATGCCGTGCTACCCAGAACATTTCTGTGTGGCGTCCGTCAACCTTAGACGTTAGTTCTAAGTCTCATATGCCCAGTGATTACACCAGCTCTCAGTACCCTTCAGACCAAAACACAGTGAACAACACACAATGTTTGCACACTACTACTTTACGGCAGAATAACTGGACTGCGGTGGCACCTATCTAGGCGGATTCCTGCATAGAAATCCTACCATTACGCGTCCTCCCGTTACTGGTAGTATATTATTATTTTTACTTTTATTACAAGTTTATTTAATACGAGTATATGCAGTTTAACGGGCATCCTGCAGGTCTTTGATACTTATGCATTAAATATGTATATTATTTAAATCAATAAAAGTGATAACTATCTAGAATTAATCTAGAATTAATTTTATATTTATGTTTCTACTCGTTCAATTTGCATTCGGAAATATAACAGGTTTGTTTATGTGATATTGTGTTTAAAAAAAAAAGTACGGATAAAAATCTTTCATCTTTTTAATTTTGTTTTTGAAATTGTTTTCAAGCTATATAAAAATTTAGTAATATGTTAATATTTCCTATGTTATTGTTGTTATATATTGGATAAAGTGATGAAACGAGCAAAACGTTCACCTGATGGTAAGTTCCACGTCTGCCCATAACAAATGCTGTGTCGCCCAAAAAACTTCTGTGTGATACCACACTGTGTCCATCACCCTGAGACATAAGTTCTCAAGTCTCATATGCCCAGTGATTACGCTAGCTCAGAGTGCCCTTCAAACCAAAAATATCTGGCCCTGGGGTGGTACCTACCTAGACGGATTCCTGCATAGGAAAACATCCATATTTACGCGAATATTACACATTTAATAAAATGTAATATTCGAGTAAACATAAGGAATCATTATGGGAACCAGTACGGACTGGCAATCGCTAGTAAAATTCTATAAAATTCTAGTGCTATAATAGTATTAAATTATACCAATACACAGACCGTATTCTTCGTCAACTTTATCATGGAAGTCAGAGCTTTAGAAGTTATTCTCGTGATTCTCTTTTCAATCTTATGCCTTGTTTTATTACTTAATAGAACTGGAAGTGTAATGGTGGTTACTGGTGGTAGGATTCCTATGCAGGAATCCGTCTAGGTAGGTACCACCCCAGGGCCAGTTATTCTGCCGTGAAGCAGTAGTGTGCAGACATTGCCGTGTTTCGGTTTGAAGGGCACTGAGAGCTAGCGTAATCACTGGGCATATGAGACTTAAGAACTGATGTCTCAGGGTGACTGGCGCAGTGTGGTGTCACACAGTAATTTTCTGGATGACACAGCATTTGTTATGGGCAGACGTTACACTTACCATCAGGTGATCGTTTTGCTCGTTCCGTCACTTTTATGAAAAAAAAAATTGAATGTTAATAGCTATTTAATGCTGATTATACATTTGGCTGTATAAGTGATCAGTTTTTGACAGTACAAGTGATTTCTATATAGTTATATAGAAATCACTTGTACTACTAGCGATCCGCCACGGCTTCGCACGGGTAGATAGATATTAGAAAGATAAATTAGTACTTTTTTGTTTGTGTTGTATACTGCGGACATTATTAAAAACATTCAACACTGCAAATATCATCTATACGCAGACGATCTTCAGTTATACATACATTGTAAGCCCTTTAACACTAAAGAAGCAGTCTCCAAATTAAACGATGATTTGAATCATATTGCCGCTTGGTCACATGCTAATACACTAACGATCAACCCCACTAAGTGTAAGTTTATGGTATTAGGTTCGAAAAATCTAATTAAATCTGTCAATAGTCATCACCCAGCAGTTGCTATAAATGGAATACAGATAGAGCAATTTAACGAAGCTCGTAATTTAGGAATTTTGATGGACGAGGAACTGCGCTTTGAAAGACACATTATTGAAATTACCCGAAGCTGTTTCTTAAAATTGAAGGTACTGTATCGCATTCGTAGTTTTCTTAGAGTTGACTTGCGTGTGAGGTTATGCGAGTCTCTGATTCTCTCTAAGCTTAATTATGCAGACGTTGTGTATGGCCCTCGATTATTGGCACGTACAGCGAAGTTAGTACAACGCATTCAAAATGCCTGCGCTCGATTTTGTTTCGACATTCCCCCACGAACTCACGTAACATCTTTTATTAATAATGCCAATATGCTGAAAATGAATGCAAGAAGAAAGCTTCATTTCGCCACATTACTCTTTGGTGTTATTAAGTCCCGTCAACCTCCATACTTATACAATAAGTTGCAATGGCTACGTGATGGTGTTTGCCATGGATTAAGATCAATAGCACACAAACTTATATTGCCCAGACACTATACAGCTGCATTTCGAGGTAGTTTCCGCTACAATGCTACGAAATGCTGGAATAATCTACCTCCACCGACTCGTGACCTGCAATCAGTTTTTTCTTTTAAAAATATAATAAAGTCTTATTTCTTGTTAACACAATTAAATAGCGGACCTACTTAATCCAGAAGACTACTGTTTGTGAATGACGCTTATGATAGTAAATATTTCTCTATATATGTATGTAAAATTACGGTCAATGAATTGGTAACGCACGCTTACTATGCATTCGTAAATTGTATTTGTTTGTTTATTAGGTTATTTTATGTCAATCTTTTGCTATGTCATGTAATTGTCCTGAAATAATGTTACACTAGAGGCGAGTGAAGCACTGCTGCTCTTCTGCTTTCGGGTTACATTTTTTGCTCCGAAATCCGGTTTCACTGAAAATCAGTGTGGAGCGAATGTTCACATTGCATCACGCATTCATTCTGATCAATTGCGACCCGCCATTAGAAGAAGTGATGTGTCAGAATACCAAACTAACTTAGTTTTTATTTTTTGATTTTTTTGCTTATTATTGGAATTTCGCTTTTAAATTGTTATTTTCTTGTGTGCTCATTTTTTTTTCAGTTATTTTGTATAGTGTGCAAAAATCATTTATTCTATTCATATTCTTTAATTGGACAAACAGAACAACCACAATTCCTTCTAACATTTTTTGTAGCGACTATTTTCTCATCGGCGGCTCTGCAGCTGGACAGATAAGATTACGTTATTTTACCAAAATAATGTTTTATTTAAGGGAACATAAGCTATGAAATATAGCCAATATTTGATGCGACCGCTGCGCAAAAGGAGCCGCGCTCCTCGATAGTGCCCAAAATGCATGAAGCCGGGCGGCGGCGCAGCGTTCGAGAGACACTGCGGCCGCTGTATTTTTTATAGAGCGTTTCAAAGTTTTAAATTAAAAAAAAATATATAATTAAAATTAGAAACCACTATTCAATTGTTTCTAATTTACAAAAAATAAGATGATTAGGTAAGTAATTAATAGATCTTACTCTTCTCGCGCGTAGCGCGGGCGTGCGTAGGACTGTTCGCTCACACCGCGGCATTTTGCTTACTTTTAGCATTTTTATACCTGTCGTAACTTCTAAACGATGGGTCATATTCGAGTAATTGAAAGAGGACTTTACATGTACATAATCAACCTTGACTATAAAACTATTTAGTAGGATAAGGATTAATATCATGATACGAATGTCATCATCTTTCGATTCTGCCCATGTTTTGATAGACTAATTTGAACAAAAATCGGTTATTGTGACTTAACTATAATAGTTAGACATATAGCCTCGCGGACTTTTTTGTGAGTAATGATGAGTACTATGAAAATGTAGTACATTGTTTTCTTTATCATCAATAGTTTTTGCAGCGCACGCAAATATTGACTTTTATCAGTAAATTTTTGATACCTTGAGTTACATCATAGCAATTTTTTTTTTTTTTATAGAATAGGAGGCAAACGAGCAGGTGGCTCACGTGATGGTAAGTGATCACCGCCGCCCATGAACACCTACAATACCAGAGGAATAGCAGATGCGTTGCCGGCCTTTGAGAAAGGATATGGATAGGCTCTTTTCTTGAAGGTCCCTAAGTCGTATCGGTCCGGAAAAACCGCTGACGGCAGAACATTCCATAAAGTGCAAGTGCGTGGCAGAAAATTCCGCGAAAAACGCACTGTGGTGGAATGCCAACCATCAAGGTGGTGACGATGGAATTTGAGGTTATGCCGTAAGGTGCGATGGTGAAATTCAGCGGCTGGAATTAATCCGAACAATTCCTCGGAACACTCCCCATGGTAGATCTTGTAAAAAATGCAAAGAGATGCAACATCTCTTCGCAAAGCCAGGGGATCAAGCCGATCAGATAGGACATGGTCGTCGACAATTCGAGCCGCTCTTCGCTGAATGCGGTCAAATGGAAGGAGCTGACACTGGGGTGCCCCCGTCCAGAGATGAGAACAGTACTCCATGTGCGGCCGAACCTGCGCCTTATAAAGTTGCAAGCGGTGGGCCGGCATGAAGTACTCTACTGAGCACACCAAGCTTCTTGGAGGCCAATTTGGCCTTCCCTTCCAAGTGACCGCGAAATTGAACGTTGCTCGATATGTCGGCGCCAAGGATTCCGATACTGGCTGAGGCAACAAAGGGAGTGCTCTCGAAATGAGGTGATACGACGAAGGGTTTCTTTTTTGCGGTAAACGCGCAAACTTGTGTCTTGTTAGGGTTGAACTCGACTAAATTTAGTCGGCCCCAGTCCGAGATTTTGTCTAACAAAATCTCGACTTCAGACACAAGTTTGTTCCGGTGTTTTTTTTTTAAATAAATTTTTGTAGGTTTTTTTTTAAATAAATACAACTTATGTTAGTCGGTGATAATGTTATATATAGGTTGTATATAGGTGAAAGAATTTTTAAATTCGGTTCAGTAGTTTTTGAGCATATTCATTACAACCAAACATACAAAAAATCTAATCATTTCTCTGTATAATATTAGTTTAGATTAAAGCTTATAGTTGAGTAAGAACTTTGTTTGGGTTTTTTCAAAGCTAAAGATAAGTTAAAAAGTTCAGTAAATTATAAAATTTGGCTGATAGGAGTCGGGATAACTCTTATAATACGCTATTGAAACTTATTTTAGTGGTGGTAGAGTGGAGGTAGATACCACCCCAGGGCCAGATATTCTGCCGTGAAGCAGTAGTGTGCAAACATTAATGTGTTTCGGTTTGAAACGCACTGTGAGCCAGCGTAATCACTGGGCATATTATACTTAAGAACTTATTTCTCAGGGTGATGGGCACAGTGTGGTGTCACACAGAATTTTTCTGGGTGACACTGCATTTGTTATGGACACACGTTGCGCTTACCATCAGGTGAACGTTTTGCACGTTTCATCACTTTATCTAATCAAAAAAAAGCCGTAATTCAGTATATACTTCCACGTATATAACGCTTGTGCGCTGCTTGGGGTATCTATATTCTATATTCGTATTCGTCTGGTATTTCCCACCGTACTACTTATGACCTCCGTCTAAAACATTTTAAAATTATGTCACTTCGTGATCGTCGTCACTATATATCGTGTATATATCGTGTCGTGATATGAAAACCAAAAGATGGGCAGCAGCATCATTCTGGAACATCTGAGGAAATAAACTGCGGTTGCCAACCCGCCTGCCAAGCGTGGCGAACTATGGCAAATCCCCCCCAAAATGAGAGCTACAAACTTTTGTGGCAATCTGTGGGGGAGGCCTGTGTTCAGCAGTGGACTAGTGATAGGCTGAAAAGAAGAAGAAGAAGATCGTCGTCTGTTACTGGATGTAATATTTCTTAAAAAGCTCTTATCCGGAAATATAGCGTGTAGTGATCTACTAGGTGACGTAAACCTGAATATCCCGTATCAGTATCCAAGAATGACTATAATCAACACTTTCCACATTCCTGCAAATAGAACAATGCTTCTTAAATGCTCCCCGTTAGGTAGAATGTGCTGAGTACAATAAATTATGTGCGATAATCAAAAACTTTGACATTTTTCACGATAATTGTCTTAGTTTAAAAAATAACATCATCATTGGTCTTAGTTAATATAGTAATATAGTAGTAGTGTAGTAGAAGTATAGCGCTTTTTTAATGTTGTTAATAATTGTAATAACAATTAATAACATGTCTTCATTATAAAACGAATGTTGTACACGCCTATCATTGGCATTCATATAAGAATATACCTGGATTATGTTTGTTGCTTTGAGGCAATGTTTTGTATGTAATGCATGTGTGTCATAATAAATAAATAAATAAATAAATCTATTGGCCGGAGTGTCCTTTTCAGGACAGGTCAAGGATGACCTAAAAGTACTAAAGCTAAAAACGCTCTTATATAAACTTAATTAACAATTACAAAATAATGATTAACCATTACCAAAGCTAACTACAGTTACATGCCTTTACAGTTAATTTCAGTCCATTTCGAACTTTAAATAATTATTTGCCACTAACCGTACCTGATTAAGTAATTTTACGATCTTTTCTGAAATCTTGATCGTTTACGAAAGTGACGATCATCGGGCAAATCGTTAATCTAACGGTAAGCGCAACGGCTGCCCATAACAAATGCTGTTCACCCGGAACATTTCTGTGTCGCACACTGCACTTGTCACTCTAAGACCTCGGTTCTTAAATCTCATATCGCTGGGCTATTACACTGGCTAACAGTGCCCTTCAGACCGCAACAGTGATGTTTGAACACGAATGCTTGATGGCAGAAGATTCCTGCCTAGTTATCATACCACTAGTTGGAGTTCACCGTTGCCACGACTGCTAAAATAAAAAAAAAGTGTATCTTCAGATAGTATACTGAAGTATAGTATACTGTCACTATACTGCTCGTGGGAACGCAATTGGGAGTATGGTTTTTATTACTCGTACCAAAATGGTGGCCACGTGGTTTGTCATTCCACAGGGCGCGGGGGCGAAAACTGTGCTACGTGAGTGGTCTCTGCCTGACTGTTTATATGTATGTTTCTTTCAATTAATTATTTAGTCTATATAAGCAGACAATATTTAATTTTCGCGAGCTTTCAAAGTAATCCCAGAAAGTGCACAAAGTCTTTCAATCAAAAAGTTAAAATTTTATATTAAACAAAGACTTCATAAAAAGGGTTATTATAATATTAAAGAATACGTAGATGATGATAACCCCTGGGAACGAGGTGATCGCCGCCAAGCCATTTCTACATCTTTATAATACTGCTGTTATTGTACATTTAAAAAATAAAAATGACTTAAAAAAAAGCCCGCTGGGTTTCTTACTGGTTCTTCCTAGGACCGGGCATTTTTTGCGAACCAGTGTAGTTAAAAAAAAGAAAAAAAAATACTTACAATAAGTATTATGTAAATAATCTATATTGAATAAAAAAAAACACCGCTGTGTGGTAATGTGGGGGACATTGGGGCGCGAGCGCCGCTCAATAAAGTGTAGCGCTATCACACCGCGCCCGCTCGTTCACTGAAAATGTGTTTGCCACATTTCATACTACAAAATTATTGCATGAAATTGGGTAAACACATGCGCCCGCGCACACGCTCTTAATGTGGGGGAGCGGTTAGGCCTCCCCATCCCAACGAAGGAGCGCGGTGTGATAGCGCCATAGTTTTGTTTTGCAGCTCCGCCCGCGCCCGCGCTTTCAATGTGGGGTAGGCCATATACTTCATTCATTATGATTATTGTGTTTTTTATGTATGGTGTATATGCATCTGTTGTTATACTATTTATTTCAATTTATTATACAAGATATATCTTTATAGCACCTGCTACACATTTTTCACCATCAGCCAGAGATATGGGTGGAGTGGCAGAGAATGCCTTATGGCATTAATTACTATGCAGGAATCCGTCTAGGTAGGTACCACCGTAGGGCCAGTTATTCTGCCGTGAAGCCGTACTGTGCGAACGTTACTGTGTTTCGGTTTGAAGGGCAATGAGAGCTAGCGTAATCACTGGGCATGTGGGATTTTAAAAACTGATGTCTCAGG
The DNA here is from genome assembly GCA_019845155.1 of Luehdorfia chinensis. Lineage (NCBI taxonomy): Eukaryota > Metazoa > Arthropoda > Insecta > Lepidoptera > Papilionidae > Luehdorfia > Luehdorfia chinensis. Next base: position 1,771,072 of record JAHVAK010000696.1, read on the forward strand.
TTGCAGTGTTGAGTCACACAAAAATTCTGTTCTGAATGACAGCATTTGTTATGGGCAGACGTTCCACTTACCATCAAAAGAACGTTTTCCTCGTTTAGTCACTACATCCAATTAACAAGGTACCCTTTTGAGCAGTCTGATAGATAGATCTATCAGACCGTGCATCAGGTTTTTAACTAGAACTCTTTTCTAGTTAAAAATCTAACAGTTAACGGATCTCGTTATTAGATAAGATCGCCATTATTTGTTAACGGGGTATATCCCCCCATATCCAACCCGGAATGGTAAATCCATCTTTACATAAATTATATGCATATCGTTTCAATTAAATCGTATAAGGAATCGGTAAGTGTCCACATTTCTAAATGGCAAAGAGAAAAGGTCAAGTTCCTCTCCCACGCAATGAGTCAGTTACTTATTTCTTTACTAATAAAGAAATATCATATTTGTTAGTCATAACTAGTGTTGCGAAGTGTTGCGTGTTAGTATTATCTAAGATTTTTTTTTCCCGAAACATACATGCATAGTCACGCCTCTTCGTCATTTACGAGTAGGTAGTGAAATGCCACATTTATTAACTTGCTACGATCCTCACACACGTCTTCCGCTTGTTCTACATTCATGGCTATTTTCACATAAGCATGTCGGTTGCGGGTACTTTTGAAGTGACCTTTTCTGATAGCTCAGTCTTCGACCAGCAAGGCTATTGTGTATCCAAAGTGATGATTAACCAAAAAGACGTCATATGAAAAATAATCGTCATTTTCGTTAACCATAACCAGTATGAAAACACTTTTATAAGTGATCTTCACTTTGGATACGTAATAGCCCCGTTGATCGTGATACTTTCCTATATCGACCCTTACCAGCTTGCCCATTCTAACTAGCCTCATCGATCTGTTTCTCTTTGTCACCACATCTTCTAATACCAAAACGTTCCCTTATCACGCTTTTCCCCACTTTTACCAAAAGTTATGACATTTGTAAGACTCAACTCGGCTTCAAGTAAATAGGCAAATCAATTAATTATCTATTCGGCTTTTATCGGACCAGTTCAATAATTATTTTGAAAAATTTAGTAATCAAATAACTGTGCCTCCTTCTCACTGATATTGTTCAATAATTACTGGTGATAGGATTCTTATGCAGGAATCCGTCTGGGGTAGGTATCGCCGCAGTTATTCTGCCGTGAAGCAGTAGTGTGCATACATTACTGTTTCCGTTCATTGATAGCTATTGTAGTTACTGGGCATACGGGACTTAAGAATTGATGTCAAATTTAAATTGATGCATCGAAACAACATAATCATAAAACACAACCGTAAAAACAGCAAAAAAACTGCCCGAAAAATGTCCCTCTGCTGAGCACTGGCCTCTCTCCCCCTGTCTTCAATAACCAGAGAGGATTTTGGAGCCGGCAGGAATCCGCCACGCCACTCAAATGCGGGTTGGTAGGATTCCTATGCAGGAATCCGTCTAGGTAGGTACCACCACTGGGCCAGTTATTCTGCCGTGAAGCAGTAGTGTGCAAACATTACTGTGTTTCGGTTTGAAGGGCACTCAAAAGACTGGGGTAGAGTGGAGGCCCGTGCTCAGCAGAGGGACATTTTTCGGGCAGTTCTTTGTTGTTTTTACGGTTGTGTTTCATGATTATGTTCTTTCGATGCATCATTTAATTAAAATTTGACTAGTATGACATTTCTTATTTCGTTTTATATTTCATAGTATCATTCATTTTTAAAATAATGCATTGTGTGATTATTTAAAATTATTAATTATATCCACTAAATAAAATTTGACATGTACATATGTAGAATTTAAATTTGTATTTTTTTTTATGAAAACTGTCTCGACCTTGAAATCTGAAATTGTTTGCATGCTATAAATAGCGAAATATATTTAAGCCACGTATTATCTCGTTACAATACAATATAGGGTATATATAGTAATATAGGGTATTCATAGCAAATAAAGAATTTGAATTTGAATTTTTTTTAAATTATTCCTTTTTTTTATTGGATAGAGTGACGAAACGAGAAAAACGTTCACCTGCTGTAAAGTGCAACGTCTACCCATAACAAATGTTATGTCACCCAGAACATTTCTGTGTGACACTACTCTGCGCCCGTCACCCTGAGACATCAGTTCTTAAGTCTCATATGCCCAGTGATTACGCTAGCCCTCAGTGCCCTTTTAACCGAAACACAGTAATGTTTGCACACTACTGCTTCACGGCAGAATAACTGGCCCTGGGGTGGTACCTACCTAGACGGATTCCTGCATAGGAATCCTACCACCAGTAAATGTAATCCTGTATATATAATCACATAACATTTACGATTATTTGTAAGTAATATGATCTGTAATCGTATTTATTGAGGAATGTGGTATTTAAATCATTTTTACTCACCGCTGAGTATTGTTATTTTCTTTGCGTATATTCCGCATTCCAAGTTCGAATACAATAAACGCAGTGTAGTAACTTTTATGTATGATTGTTTCATTCGACTTGTTCGGTTTTTATGACACATATACGTGTACATGAGTCGTGAAAAAGATTTAGTCAGCGTTAGCGTTTTTGAACAATGTGTACATAATCGAATGTTAGTCCAATTTTCATACATACAGTCACGCCTTTTTCCCATATACGGGGTAGGCAGAGGTCACACACGTAGCGAACGAGACTTGACGGGTGGCGAACCACGTCGCCGCCATTTTGGTACGAGTCAAAACAAATCTCACTCCCCATTGCGTTCCCACGAGCAGTATAATGGCAGCGTTGCATATAATGGTGTTATTCTGCACGAATAAAGGCTGTCCGTACAATACCTTACTCGCCTCCCACGACACCTCGCTAGGAATCTGCGGCTGTGAGGCTCAGCAACTGCCTGCCGAATCGTGGGTCTTGGGTTCCGTAATGCAACACATAAATTAAGAAAGAGAGAAAGGGAGGGAGACAGACAGGTAGGTTAAAAAAAGGAAAAGGTGAAGAGAACAAGGGACAGAGAAATTAAGAAGGAAGATAGAGGGACCGGAATCCTGACAATGTTTTCCTTTACTGACGAGCACGTGGTAAAACTTATTATTGGCACTTAATTTTTTTTCTTATACCGGGAAACGAATCCTGTTCACCCGATGAGTATTAAAAGCGCTTGCCCAGCTTTTGGGCTATCATGGCCCCTCAAGTTAATATTAAAATCTTTCTTGTTCTATACCAATAAACAGGTTGTAAGGCGTTGTACTGGTAGTGGGATTATTAGGTACCACTTTTTTATTGTTTAAAGTGACGAAACGAGCAAAACGTTCACCTGATGGTAAGTGCAAAGTCCTGCGCCTGTCACTCTGAGACATTAGTTCTTAAGTCTCGTATGCCCAGTGATTACGCTAGCTCTCAGTGCCCTTCGACCCGAAACACAGTAGTGTTTGCACACTACAGCACGGCAGAATAACTGGCACTGGAGTGGTACCTACCTGGACGGATTTCTGCATGAGAATCCTACCACCAGTCAAAACCACTTAAATGCCAGTTATTACATAGCAGTGGTATGCAAAAATTGCAGTGTTTTGATTTGCCACCGCCACATGCTTCTTACTTGTAAATACGAGTACGAGTTGTTCGTGGAGGCTGGTCTACTCGAGTTTGCGATTCACTTATATATGTAAAAAAAGTAAAGTTTCAGCCTATAAATGTCACACTGCTGAGCATAGGCCTCCTCTCATTTCTGAGAGGGTTTTAGGAGCTAGGAAGAATCCGCCACGCTCCTCCAATGCGGGTTGGCGGACTTTACATGTCTTCGAAATATTTCTATTCCTCGGACATGCAGGTTTCCTCACGATGTTTTCCTTCACCGCTAAGCACGTGGTAAAGCCGTGGTAGCTCAGGGGTCTGGTGCTCGCCTTTAATTTCATAGTAAGCGAGTAACCTGGGTTCGATCCCCGGTGCCAGCACCTCTTAAATTAATGATTTCTTATATTTACGCGAACACTACACATTTAAATGAAACTAATTTTACGGATTTTATCGCGTTTTATTTTATTATTTATAACCCGACGTTTCGAGTGCTTTACAGCACCCATGGTCACGGGCGGACTGAGGTGACAGATGTCCCGATGTCATAGTTAACCCGGAGTACCTTCAGCTTTTAATTATTATTCCTTGTCCGATCTACGCAGAAAGAGCTTACTGTGTCTTGAAGTCTTGCAGTGGTATGCTTGGTTTTTGATTTAATTTTATTAATTATAGGATCCCAAGCTGGTGGTAATACCCAACCATCTTTATTAAAATTAGGATGTTTTTTAATTTCAATAGCCTCGCGAATCATCCTTGGTAGGAATCGGTGTTCTTTTGCGAGGATTTGTGGTTTATCAAATCTGATGTAATGGTTGGGATGATCCAGAACATGGTCACAGACTGCAGACTTCCTAGAGCGACGATGCTTCACGTCAGCTATATGTTCTTTTACGCGGGTTTTAACTGATCTTTTTGTTTGCCCTATGTAAGAGAGACCACATTCACAATCCAGCTTGTATACTCCTGCATCTTGTAGAGGGATGTTACACTTGACAGATGGTAAAAACTGACTTATCTTCTTAGGCGGCTTGAAAAATGTTCTTATGGAAGCCCGCTTCAAGATATAGCCAATCTTGTCCGTGACTCCTCTGACATATGGTAGGACTGCAGGTACACGCTCGACTGTGGCCGGCTTCACTCGGTCACTGCGACGAAGGCGCGGAACCCGAAGCTTGTTGTCTTGCAAAACTTGCTTGACATGCTGAAGCTCGGCGGCCAGGTGTTTACTGTCACAGATCCCTTGTGCTCTCTGAAACAAAGATTTGCCCACGGTAGCTAGCTGTGAAGGATGGTGGTGAGATTCACCGTTTAAGTACCTATTTGTATGGGTCTTTTTCCTATACACAGTTTCCTATAACTATGACATCGGGACATCTGTCACCTCAGTCCGCCCGTGACCATGGGTGCTGTAAAGCACTCGAAATGTCGGGTTATAAATAATAAAATAAAACGCGATAAAATCCGTAAAATTAGTTTCATTTAAACCTCTTAAATTGTTCTACAATCTTAAGTGCTGATTTATATATGTATTGTTATTAAATATATTTGATGTTTAAGGCATGGATCGTGCTTTGATTGTCTATGAGACTATTTTTTGTAAACTTATATCATAATGTTTTATTACAGATAAAAATAAAAATAGATTATAATATAAAGAGGATATCTGCGGAGTTTCTTTCGCCTTTTTTTCTCCGTTAGAGGAACTTCATTACGAAAAAGTGGAAGATTGTAAAAAAATTACGTTTGACAAACGAAATATATATTTCTTAAGTCGAAAAATAATGGATTTTTATTTAATTTCATTTTAATAATAGGGTATACCAGACCTAAGAACGGATTTCTCGAAGTCTCGTGTGTGCTACACAGAAATTTGCAATTGAATGTTGTGGGTGACACAGCAACTGTAATGGGCAGACGTTGCACTTACCATAAGGTGAACGATTTGTCTATGCTGTCGTTGAAACTCGTTTCATTTCTTACTCATGCAGGTTTCTTTACGACGTATTCTTTTATCATTAAGAACGTCGTAAACGAGCACAAAAAAACGCAATTAATTCACGGAAGAACTTTTCGACTATAATATGGTAATAATTACTAAAATACGTGCCATTCCCATGACACCGAAGTTATTGTAACCGTTGTTAAACTCCAGCAAACTGTCCAACTTACAAAACCCATTTCGTTGTTATTGCGTTATGATGTCGAATTTTTTTCGTTGATGAATGCTTATCTTCTATATTTTAATATGTGAATAGCAAACTTTGTACCCCTTTTAAAGCATACCGTTTGCACTTCTTTGGCGCCTGCCACCCGCTTCACACCATAGCAAAGGTTGGCAGAGAATGCCATTAGGTATTAAGACCGCCTATTGTAGCCCTAACTTTAAGGTGTCAGGAATGAAGAACAAATAAATAAATATTGCGCACACGAAGGAGTGTGAGATTTGACATAGTTAAAGTTTGTGCGGAAAAGAAGCGATGAAGCTAAAATGTATATGTTATGTTTTATAACTACATTAAATTAAACGTCAATCAAAGTCAATGTCAATCAATAGTCACTCGGTTGTTTACGTTCATGCTGCTAATGTCAAATACATAATGGTATGTGGTCAAACAGTCGCACAGAGTACAGATTGCCGCCATAGAATTTTAAAATGTCGCCAAGAAAAAATCACCCAAACCGTTAACTTTCAAATATGAATGTGAATTACGGTCGAATTTCGACCACAGGGAAATCGATAATAATAATTATGACACGACTTTAAAGTTTTATTTATTTTTTATATTGTAAAATAAATATTTTAAAATTTTATTATAGATACGGAGGCTACTTATTGTTCCCATATATTTGTAGCTTAATGAATAGTTGTTGCAAATAGAGTTAAGTATACGGTATCAGTGACGACCGCGTGGCCTAGTGGTCAGAGTACCTGACTTCTATGCCGCGGGTCCTGGGTTCGAATCTCAGCCGCAGCCAACATTTGTGCTAAAACACAAATAGTTGGTTTTCGGGTCAGGTTGTGTTGTGATTGTCCCCGTGTTCTGACACTGCACCCTAGCCTACCTCCGATCTTATCGCATCAGCGTTACATCGGGCGCGGGAAGGTTGGGACGAGTGAGTGCCTCTGTATTTGCGCGTACACTTGTGGCACTATAATATCTCCTGCGCAGTTGATGGCTCTCGACGGTATTCGGAAGTTGTCGCCGTGGTTGAAATCGGCTAGGAGAACATCATCATCATCAGTGCCGCTAAAGTTATTTACATTATTATAAGCTATTGTTTATAAAATTTAGATGTGTAAAAATTTCGTATGTCCCTGCTGCTATTAAGAAATAGATCCACCTTACGATTATAATAGTGTTCGTTGAGCAAAGTGCAGGCTCGGATAAAATACGCATATTGCCTGTACCGTGTGCGACGACGGAACCGATAGGATCGCCTTGTGGCGAGGGTGCCTTTGGTGTATTCTAACCATAAGTTTGGGGAGCAACTGAGGACAGTCAACAGTACCTTGTGCTAATTTCATTATGAATATGGCATCTGATGTATCTCTGCGCAGATGCAGTGTCAGAAGGTGAAGACGAGAACACATAGAGTTGCAATCCTCGTTACGTAGTATGAAAATATACCTCAGAAAACCGATAAATTTCTTTTGGATCTTGTCTAATCTCGATATATGCGGAGTACTGACAATTCCATACTTGGGATGCATACTCCACACGGCTGTGCACAAAAGTGCAGTATAGAATTTTAAATGTCTTCATATCTTTAAAATACGCCACTGATCGTAGAACAAAGCCTTTTTTTATTGGATAAAGTTATGAAACGAGCAAAACGTTCACCTGATGGTAAGTGCAACGTCTGCCCATAACAAATGCAATGTCACCCAGGAAATTTCTGTGTGACACCACACTGTGCCCATCACCCTGAGACATAAGGTCTTAAGTCTCATATGCCCAGTGATTACGCTAGCTCACAGTGCCCTTCAAACCGAAACACAGTAATGTTTGCACACTACTGCTTCACAGCAGAATAACTGGCCCTGGGGTGGTACCTACCTAGACGGATTCCTGCATAGGAATCCTACCACCAGTAAACCTAACCAGCCTAACGCCTAATAGGCTTTTAAGCATATACTCTCAATGTGGCGCTCAAAAAAAAAAATCTGTCATGAATGACGCCTAAGTCTCTAGTCCTATCCCTTAATACCACCTCATTCTTTGATAAATTACTATATTTAAAAACTACAGGCTTACGCGAATATGACATAACAAGGCATTTGGACACATTTAGATCTAATCTATTCTGACTACAGGAATCTGTAAACCTAAGCAAATCAGCCTGGAGAAGGAGTGCATCGAAAGAGTCATTAACAATTCGAAGGATTTTCATATCGTCAGCAAAAAGAAGACACGTAGAATTGAGAAAACTATTTTGAATATCATTAATATACAAGATAAATAATAGGGGACCTAAAAGGTATCCTCGAAAAACTCCTGTGGGGATTCTCATCCAAGAAAACACGTAGCCTTTAAGAACTACAGCTTGAGAACGATTCTGGACATAGAATAGAATAGAATAAATTTTTATTCAATATAGATTATTTACATAATACTTATTGAAAGTCATTTTTTTCTTTTTTTTAACTACACTGGTTCGCAAAAATGCCTCTGTCTTGGGAAGAACCAGTAAGAAACCCAGCGGGCTTTTTTTTTTAGTCATTTTTAAAATTATGTACAATAACTGTATTATAAAGATGAAGAAATGGCTTGGCGGCGATCACCTCATTCCCAGGGGATATCATCATCTATGTATTCTTTAATATTATAATAACCCTTTTTATGAAGTCTTTGTTTAATATAAAAGTTAAACTTTTTGATTGAAAGACTTTTAGCACTTTCTGGGATTTTGTTGTAAAAACGTATACATTGTCCCATAAAAGAGTTACTGACTCTGTGAAGTCGGGTAACTGGCATAATTAATTTGTGCTTGTTCCTGGTATTCACATTATGAACATCACTTTTTTTAGTGAACTGGTTTATGTTCTTGTGTACATAGAAAACGTTTTCAAATATATATTGAGAGGCCAAGGTTAAGACATTAATTTCTTTAAATTTATCCCTAAGAGACACTTTAGAGCCAAGATTATAAATAGCTCTTACGGCCCTCTTTTGCAAAACGAAAATCACTTCTACATCAGTTGCATTTCCCCATAGCAAAATACCATAAGACATTATGCTATGAAAATAACTAAAATAAACCAATCTAGCAGTTTCAACGTTAGTCAAATTCCTAATTTTTTTTACAGCATAAGCTGCAGAGCTAAGTCTACTTGCTAGTTTAGATATATGGGGGCTCCATTGAAGTTTTGCGTCAAGAGTTATTCTAAGAAAGACAGCAGTATCCACAAGGCTCAACTCTTCCCCATTCACAAGCACATTTACATCTAATTGTTTAACATTTGGTGTTGTGAATTTAATAAATTTTATTTTATTGCCGTTTAAAAGCAAATTATTAACGTTAAACCAATGTACTAATTTTGAAATAGCATTATTCACCTCGTCATATAATAAAAGTTGACGTTTTATCTTAAAAATCAAAGATGTATCATCAGCAAATAACACTATATCATGGTTGTCCCCTACTAGGTAAGGTAAGTCATTAATGTAAATAAGAAATAGAAATGGGCCGAGAATCGAACCCTGCGGGACACCCATAGATACTGCTGATCCGGAAGAACTCTTGCTATTGATAACTACTGTCTGCGTTCTATTACTCAAATATGAAATTAGAAGTTGAAGTGCAGAATTTCTTATACCGTAGTGATGTAGTTTTATGTAGTTACATATAGATGTTGGTTTAAATAAGTGTTTCATGATCAACGCAATCGAAGGCCTTAAAAAGATCACAGAAAACACCCAAGGCATCCCGTGAACTCTCCCAGGCTTCGAATTTATTCTTAATAAGTTCAACACCTGCATCGGTTGTAGAACGACCCCTTGTAAAGCAAAATATGTTTTTGTGAAAGAATTTATTTAAATTAAAATGTTTTAACATTTGATTAAGTATAATTTTTTCAAAAATTTTACTTAATGTTGGTAGTACGGAAATAGGTCTAAAGTTAGCAGGGTCCGATGTACTACCAGATTTAAATAAAGGTATGATTTTACTATGTTTCATCAAATCAGGAAACGCACCAAATTCAATAAGACGAGAATCAGCGGTACAGGTCACCTCTAACCCCGTTCATTTTAATCTTGCGGAGCAATAATAAATGGTCGATTTTGTCAAAAGCCTTGCAATAGTCGGTATAGATTACATCGATTTGGTTATGGTTATCCATTCCCTCCGAAACCAAATCGTTAAAAATATTAAGTTGGATACAGTTGATCGACCTTTGATGAACCCGTAACGTTGGGGGCTAAGGGAATTGCTTAAACTGACATAAAGTTAATCAAAAACTATACGTTCCATTAACTTAGCTATGAGACGTAATTCCGAAATTAGTTTGTAGTTTTCTATTATATTTTTCGAACCTTTTTTGTGTACCGGCGAAACACAGGCCATCTTCCATTTCTATGGCACTTTCCCTTCCCGATATGATCTATTAAGAAATATGGTTATAGGTAAGGAAAGAGCGTGGAAAGATGCCAACGTAGTCCCTCTCCCAAAAAAGACCAACCCCTCCAGTTTTACCGATTACCGTCCAATTTCCTTATTCCCATTCCTATCTAAAGTTCTAGAACGCCTTCTGTATAACCAATTAAGATCCTATCTTCTAGATAGACATAACCTTCTCAATCCGCTTCAATCCGGTTTCCGGCCTGGTCACAGTACGACTACATCACTCGTACATACTCGTATTACCGATGATATTCGTTATGGTATGGAGAACCAAAAGCTTACAGTACTTACTTTGTTGGACTTTAGTAATGCATTTAATACCGTAGATTTTGACATTTTGTTGGGCATCCTGCTTTCTCTCAACGTATCTCCGATTGTGATTGACTGGTTTCGTAGTTATTTATGTGGTCGCCGACAACGTATTCAGGTACAAGATGTTTTTCCACTTGGACTACTACAGTCGCTGGCGTTCCGCAAGGTGGCGTGTTGTCTCCTCTCCTGTTTTCAGTTTTCATTAATTCCATTAGTCATCAACTATCTTCTTCTTACCACTTGTATGCTGACGATCTCCAAATTTATATCCAGTCTTCTCTGGAAGATCTGCCTAAAGCAATTGACACAACCAACACGATGATTTACTCCAGTTCAAGATAGAAGTCAGATCGACTTCTATCTTGAACTGGAGTAAATCATATGGCTTAAACATTAATCCTTAGAAAACTCAGGCAATTATTATTAGAAGTTCTAGACTTATTACAAAAATTGTCTGGCCTTGTCTACCACTTATCCTGCTAAATGGTATACACATCCCATATAGTAAAAAGGTCAAGAATCGGGGCATACATTTTGACTCTCTGCCTGACCTGGACTCCGCAGATTAATGAGGTTAGTAGAAAAATGTTTTCTGCTCTAAGTTCCTTACGGAGACTACGTAATTTTCTTCCTATGGCTACTAAAGTTGTGTTTGCACAGTCTCTACTCTTGCCTATACTTGACTATGCTGATATTTGCTACCTTGACATTACAGAAGTACAGCTTAATAAACTTGAGCGAATTCCAAATTTATGTCTACGATTCGTATTTGGGCTTCGGAAATATGATCATGTATCTGAATTTCGTATGCAACTTAAGTGGCTTCCCATCCGACTTCGCCGGAATACTCATATACTTTCTGCTTTGTACTGCGTGCTGTTCAACCCATCTACTCCTCTGTACTTAAAAAATCGTTTTGAGTATATTTCCCTATCCCACGATAAATTTCTTCGTTCCTCTGTCAACCTCTCCCTCCGGACTCCTGTGCACTACACTTCTTTCTTTAGTAAATCCTTTACTGTCACAGCTGTGCGCTTATGGAATTCCTTACCTTTGCACATACGACGTGCTAAGTCCCTCTTTTCCTTCAAAAACCTGGTTAGAGCTCATTACTTGAATATTTAACTCATGTTTTCACTTATCCGTTTGTTCTTAATCCTATACCTTAGTCTGTCGCTTTTTATATGACATGCTATCATTTAGTGTTTTTTATAGATTATTATCTTTTTCTGGTTTTTCATTTTGCTGTATTAGTTCTCTGCGCTATGGTTGTCTGAAAGAAATCGCTTTCAGTGATAAGACCGCCTTTTGTACTTTAACTTAAATATAGTACTTAGTCTTTATTTTTGTATTGGTGTACAATAAAGAGTATATTGATTGATTGAAAGAGCCTTTGCACAATTTTTTAAAAATATCGTTGGAATTTCATCAGGACCAGGCGATTTGTTAATGTGTGTGTCTCAAACTGCTCAAGGTCCTCGCCCTTGAGCAGTTTGATAATATCACTATTTGAAACCGAAGCCGAACAGTTATCAACTGAGCTCACGGGAAGTGCTAAGGTATTGGTAGAATGCATTATGGATCAAAGGTCTAAGAAATTAGAGTGAAAATAGGAAGAAAACAATTCGGAGATGCTATCGCCAGTGTCACACGTCGTATAATGATAAGTCATGGAAGAGGGTATTGTATTATTATATTTCTTATTGCTTTTGACGTAAGTCTAGAACAGCCCAGGGGTAATTTAATTGACTGTTTAATTTTATTCATGTATCTGGTATATCACAATTTTTCTTCCTCTGACACCATGTCCTTTAGTAGTTCAAATATGTTTTACGAATTCCATGACAACGACCAGAAGTAAAAATACAACCTCGCAATTGGACAAAATCAGAAACCAGGATGGAAGTATTGTGAAAGGAGAGGAATGCATCCTAAAGAAATGGAAGGAATGTTTTGAAAACTTATTTGAGAAAGGAGTTATGCAAGTACCGGCCTCATTCGGGACATGGTGAAGATTGCAAAGAAATTGATATAAGCATGGAAGAGATCGTGGAAGCGTTGAATAGTATGAAATTAGGCAAGGCTGCAGGATATGACAGAATTACAGTAGAGATGCTGAAAGCTGGACAGGGCGTGGTAGCTATAGAAATGAAGAAAACAATCGTAATAGAATAGAACAAAATAAATTATATGGGGCCCTGCATAACTTTATGTGCAGCCAGAAAGTATCTAAAAAGGCACGACTGGCTGTACATAGAGGAGTACTGTTCCCCACACTTATGTACGGTAGTGAATGTTGGGTCTAGCAGACGAAGCATAAAAATAAGAATAATGCTGTTGAAATGAAAAGTTTGAGAAGTATAGCTGGAGTGACTTTGATGGACAAACTGAGAAACAACGTGATTAAGAGAACGTTGCGGTGTGGTAGAAGATGTAGTGACAAAGATAGCGAAAGGGATGCTTAGATGGTTTGGACACGTAGAGAGGATGGATGAAAGAAGATAGACAAAAACGATTTATGAGGCGAGTGTGAATGGGCAAGCCGGTAAGGGTCGACGTAGGCGAACGTATTACGAACAGATCGAAATCGTTTTAAGGAAAGGCCACGTCAAAAGTACCCGCAACCGACGAGCTTGTATGAAAACACTAATGAAAGTAGAGGAAGCTAAAGATGTGTGTCAGGATCGTAGCAAGTGGAAAGATGTGGTCTCTGCCTACCCCTTTGGGAAAGAAGAGTGACTCTATGTAAATATGTTTTATATTTTCTCCAAAATTTGACTTTTTACTTAATCATTTTTATACGCGCAGAAGTAAACCAGATAGAGTAATTAGTGGATTTAGTATAATTTGAAGATACTAATCTAAATTGCAGAAAGATTCTACTGCACCATCTTATGATTTATGCTGAAGAAGGCCATACTAGTCCCGGGTACCTTCAGCTTTTGTTTATTATTTTTGGTCCGATCTACGTAGAAAGTGCTGTGTCTTGAAGTCTTGCAGTGGGATGCTTGGTGTTTGATTTAATTTTATTAATTATTGGATCCCAAGCCGGTGGGAATACCCAAATACGATGTCTTCTTTGACCGTAGGGCCACTAGTCAGTATGCAGATACCAATGAGTCCTGAGCTACAGTAGTACAACGTGTATTTGTATTCGATAATATAACAGGAAACATATTTATTGGTTATTATTCATATCACACAAAATGTAGCAACATTGGACAAATAACAGTCATTATCATTAAGTGTTTGTGGAATCAATTTTGGTGTCAGAATTGACGCAAACGAAATACAAGGCAGTTAACCTAAGGCATTTGTATGCCCTAGTAAATTGTTTAGACTAGAAACGTGTAGTTGAATTTCGCAACTATGTTCATGTGACAATTTTGCCTGAACTGCAATCATATAGAAATTAAATTAAAAATTATATCTGTTATCGTCTCTGGCGAACACGGACTTCTCCTTGTTGGGAAAGCAAGGCAGTATGTAGGTAACTGGTACGATTCCTAATCAGGAACCCGCCTAAAGTCGAAGTTAATGCCAAAAATTGCGTATATTAAAATATTAAAAATATAAAAGGAGAAAAGGATATTATTTATTTGAAACATCCACACATAATACAGGTCGATTTGTAAATTAACACGGAAATATTGAATCGCAACAAATACTCGACAAAATAAATAAAGGTCGCAAAAAAAATAATACGCACGTTAATTGACTCCGGCTGGGATTTAAACCCAGGAGTTAGGTACTCTGACCATTACCTACGAAACAGCTTTCTAGTTTCACCAAATGATAAGTGCAACGTCTGCCCATAACAAACGCTGAGCTCAGAAAATTACTGTGTGACACCACACTGCGCCCGTCACCCTGAGACATGAGTTCTTCATCTACATCGGCATATGAGCCCAGTGATTACGCATGCTCTCGGTGCCCTACAAACAAAAACACAGTAATGTTTGCACACACCTGATTCACGGCAGAATAAAGGACCTACCTAGACTACATAGGACAGCATACATAGGAATCCTACCACCAGTAAAATTGGTGGCTGTACTTACGCCCATAATGATGTCCTTCTCAACAATTTGTAAACACGGCAACAAATTCCAAATACAGTCAGAAGCTGTCAACGTTACTGAGTTTCGGTCTGAAGGGCACTGAGAGCTAGCGTAATCACTGGGCATATGAGACTTAAGAACTTATGTCTCAGGTTGACGGGCGCGGTGTGGTGCTAAATAGAAATATTCGGAGTAACACAGCATCTGTTATGGGCAAACGTTGCACTTACCATCACGTGAACGTTTTGCTCGTCTCGACACTTTATCAAATAAAAAAAAAGTTTCGTAATAAACTTCCTAGAGCCGTGGTAGCTCAGGGGCGAGGCGCTCGCTTTTAATTTCATTTATTTATTTATTTTGGAACTGCCAACTGAATTACACGTATATTACATTACAATAATAAAACTTAGGTGCTAGGTACACATATAACTCCATTTACAGGCAGTTACAGCATGCAAATTAAGACTAGTCGTGCGATTACAAATTTAAAGACCCTATTATACATAAAAATACCTGCCATGACAGTAATAAAAAAACATAATAAGCAAATTAAAATCTAACACCTGACCTCTCCCACTGAAGAGTCAATCATCGTAACAGTCATCGTACGTGAGTGACCTGGGTTCGATTCCCGGTACCGGCACCACTAAAATTGTTAATTGCAGTTTTAAGTGCTGACTTACCACGTGCTCGGCGGTGAAGGAAAACATCGTGAGGAAACCTGCATGTCTGAGAAATTAAAATATTTCGAAGACATGTGAAGTCCGCCAACCCGCATTGGAGCAGCGTGGCGGATTCTTCCTAGCTCCAAAACCCTCTCAGAAATGAGAGGAGGCCTGTGCTCAGTAGTGGGACATTTATAGGCTGAAACTTTAAACTTCCTCTGACGGAGAAGAAACAGGCGAAAGAAACTCCGCAGGTATCCTCTTTTTTTGTGAATCCTTTTTTAATTTTGTTCAAAAATACATTATAATTTACAAATAATAGTCTTATAGAAAACCAAAACACGCCTCATGACAAAATTCAATGATAAATATATATTGCAAACTCGTTAAGATTAACCTCCACTAACAACACCTGTTCACAAGTGTGAATTCTTACCCAGAGCCCGCGGCCCGTCAGGTACTCTCTCGTCGTCTTTCAAATCGGCCAAGAGGGCTTTATGCTATTAACGCAAAACTTTAACAAACCTATTTTGATTCGCTGAAAGTGCTATCAGATTTCTCCAGTGAGTTTAGTATCAATAAGGGCTCTCTTGCGGTGCAACTGGCCCACAATCGTTACAATTTCTCCTGGTGTCATTTTCATCGAGGAAGTAGATACGATTGCATTGTTAGAGCTCACAGATCGCATATCTAGCCGGGCTAATGTCTTGCTTTCTCTTTGTGATATACTTCGACGTAATATTTAAATTGATATGGAAGTTTCTCAAAATCTCTCGCTGTTGCGGACTGTAACTGTTTCAGTTACCTCTGCAGTTTACGAAGTTATACTTCTCTGGCTCATAGTTCATTTTCTATAATTTTATATATGTTTATTGCTTTAGTGTTCATCAACGTATGTTAATCTTAGACATAATATGAAAATTAGTATGCTCTATATTAGGAAGGCAAGTAAATCACTTCAACTTTTTCGTCCTTTTTCGCGGCAACGACACGGTTTTTTAAAAGTATTTTTTTTATCGGATAAAGTGAAGAAACGAGCAGAACGTTCAACTGATGTTAAGTGCAACGTCTGCCCATAACAAATGCTGTGTCACCCAGAAAAATTCTGTATGACACTCCACTGTGCCCATCACCCTAAGACTTAGCTCAAGCTCTTAAGTATCATATGCACAGTGATTACGCTAGCTCACAGTGCCCTTCAAACCGAAACATAGTAATGTTTGTACAGCAGAATGACTGGCCCTGGAGTGGTATCTGTCCGGTCCGGTGGTCCTGCATAGGAATCCTACCACCAGTAAAATAACTTTATCAAGTGTTAGTTATTTAAATAACATAACTATCTTTTTATGTCTCTCTACACACTGAGCAATGAAGAACAATGAGCTATTTGTTCATCAAAGCGAGAGTAAGGGATTATCATGCCGCGCTAATTAGTCCGGTAATTAATCTAGCCGGTATGTACGGTGTGAGACCGTTGGGTATTTTTGTTTCGTCGCGATAGTCCCGCCTTGCACCGCCATAATGACCATAAGTCTATCTTAGAGTGTCGTATTAAGAACGTTTCGTC
The DNA here is from genome assembly GCA_019845155.1 of Luehdorfia chinensis. NCBI lineage: Eukaryota > Metazoa > Arthropoda > Insecta > Lepidoptera > Papilionidae > Luehdorfia > Luehdorfia chinensis. The sequence continues at coordinate 1,787,872 of JAHVAK010000696.1, forward strand.
GACTGTACAGCTGATTTATGACGTTACTATAATTAGGCGCAAGTTGTGGGACCATGCGGTTTTGCCGAATTTGATGTACCTTACGCAATAATTTATTCATTTCACGATGAGAGCCAGCGTAATCACTGGGCATATGGGACTTAACTGATGTCTCGGGGTGACGAGCGCGGTGTGGCGTCAAACAGAAATTTTCTGTGTGACATAGCATTTGTTATGGGCAGACGTTGCACTTACCATCAGGTGAAAGTTTTGATCGTCTCGTCAATATATGTTATTTTACACATTTTAATAGTAGTAATGCCGTGTGGTAGCGGCCTAAGTGTATCTACCACCCCATCCCATCCCGTGGGTGTCGTAAAAGTCGACAGAGGGAAATTAAAACCTGGAGATGGGCAGCAGCATCTTCCTGGAACATCTGAATAAATAAACTGCGGTTGCCAACCCGCCTGCAAAGCGTGGCAACTATGGCAAAATCCCTCCAATATGAGAGCTACAAACGTTTGTGACAGTCTATGGGGGAGGCCTATGTTCAGCAGTGGACGTGTGATAGGCTGAAACGACGAATAGTAGTAATGAAAAATTGCTATGTCGTGTAAGTATAGTGCTAAAATTGTGTCGCTTATTACCTCGTACTACTCGTATGTTGCCCCTCTTCGTCCAACTGCAAAAATGTCGAGAGACTTATCAAAATCATCATCACCATTTCAGCCTAAAATCAGATCACTAATTCACTGCTGAACATAGGCCTCCCCCATAGATTGCCGGAAAATTTGTAGGGCTCATTTTGGGGGATTTTGCCATAGTTGCCACGCTTAGCAGGCGGGTGGGCAACCGCTATTTATTTATTTCGATGTTTCAGGAAGATGCTGCTGCCCGTCTTCTGGTTTTATTTTCCCCTCTGTCGACTTTTACGACACCCACGGGATGAGATGGGGTGGTAGATTCTCTTAAGCCGGCACCACACGGCCCTTAAAATATATAGTTCAGATATATTTAAGAAAGTCCGTACAGACAAGCGATCACCTTCAAACATAAGACACAAAATCTTCTAATTTATCTTAGTCAGAAAATCGCTCAATTCTTACATCCTGTCCCTCGTACGGGGCTGCCAGGGCGCCACATTATTCCGTCCAGGAATATCGCAGAAGCGGTGCTACGACCGCGACGAAACGCAAACGGGTTCTGCACATTGCGTAATGCATCTTAATGTCGGTGTATGTCCTTGTCCAGGAGTTAGGAGCCCGAGGTATTTGATAAATGCCCTTGCTTCAGATCCGGGATACGGTAGTTCATGGTTTCGATTAATGGCTAAGAATTAGCTCAGTCTTCAACTTAAATCTGATTATCTACAAGCGACAGCGGCTGCATAAGACTAGACTTTATAAATCACAGTTTTACTTATAGATTTCTATCTATCTATGTTAAACAGCGTAATGCGACTTTAATAAATGGTCACGTTAGACATAAAGAAACCGATAGGTGTCCGGCAGAGTAGAATAGCACCTATATCTTTCTTACCGAGGTTACATAAGAGGCGACTAAGGATATACAGAGTACGGACAGCCTTTGTTTACATATATACAATAACGCCTTTTTCCTATACAAGGGGTAGTGTAGGAACACACCTGACACCAGTAGCCGCTGACACTTTTCGCCCCCGAAAGAAACGATATATTACCGGGTGGCGAACCACGTCGCCGCCATTTTGGTACTAGTCAAAAAAACCTTTCATGATATTAGGATAATTTACAGGCGATAAAGAAACTGCCGTTTCGTCAAGGTACGTGGTAGCCGTGGCATTTTAGTGTGAAGCCTGCTAACATTTTTTTTTAAATAAATACGAGGGCACTGGGTTCTTATACTGAGAGTATAACAGCTAAAAATATACATTACTAGGATAAAGTAAGAGCCTATAAATGTCCCACTGTTGAGCACAGGCCTCCTCTCATTTCTGAGAGGGTTTTGGAGCTGGGAAAAGTCCGCCACGCTACTCCAATGCGGGTTGGCGGACTAACTAGGATAACAAAAATAAAATAGTTATGGCTTCATGTGGACTAAACTTTTGATGAGAAGCATTCCTTGACTTGTTTAAATTTCTATTCATAATATGCCTTGCGGTTAAAAGTGTATTTTTTTGATAAAGTGACGAAATGAGCAAAACGTTCAAAACGTTCCTGATGGTAAGTGTAACGTCTGCCCATAACAAATACTTTGTCACCCAGAACATTTCTGAGTGCTCTCGTCACCCAGGGACATCAGTCCTTAAGTCTCGTGATTCAACAGTTACACTAGCTCTCAGTGCCCTGCAGACCACACACTAATATTTGCACAATACTGCGCCACGGCAGAATGACCTACCTAGACGGATTCCTATATGGGAACCCTACCATCAGTAGATCTGGGGTAATTATCTGAATGTTAGACAAATATTTGTCCCATGCGGAAACCGTGGTTAATTGCTTGGTCGGATACAACGTTCCCATAAATTCAGATAAAGTTATCACCAGCACTACGTGCACTGTTGTAGCTATTGATGATGATGTTCTCCTAGCCGATTTCGACCACGGCGACAACTTCCGAATCCGAATGTCGAGAGCCATCAACTGAGCAGGAGATATTATAATGCCACAAGTGTACGCGCAAACACAGAGGCACTCACTCGTCCCAACCTACCCGCGCCCGATGTAACGCTGATGCGATAACATCGGGGGTAGGCTAGGATGCTGTGTCAGAGACACGGGGACAAACACAACACGACCAGACCCGAAAACCAACAATGTGTGTGTTTGCACAAATGTTGGCTCCGGCTGGGATTCGAACCCAGGTCTCTGTACAAGGACAGTCTTTGGACAGTACAGTACTCTGACCACTATGCCACGCGTTCGTCACTTGAAAAAAAAGTCAAAAGTTGTAGCTATTACTAATAGAATAATGCGGCTAATACAAAAACTCCAAGTGTTCCGCCATCGCCGCATGTTGGCAGGGCCACGGGAACGTGAATCGGCCCAAGGGCCCAGCCCAACGGCACCGGCCGTCTACCATTGGCCGCCCCTCTTCGGAAGAGGACAGCTCCTCTCCTCTCTCCTTCCCAGCAAGGATTATTTCTTTCTCCTTTCTGCGTCACACAGCATTCGTTATGGGCAGACGTTGCACATACGATCAGGTAAATGTTTGGCTCGTGTCGTCACTTCATCCTATAACAAAAAATGGCGCGCCGTAACATACGACACGACTTCAAACACGGCTCTATGTGCGCGCTGCGGACTACACCGAGTCCGCCACATTGAGAGTTATGCCAGACCTAAAATATCCTGACCACTACCAACGTCTACCAAGTAGCCATCAACCACGATTACGGAAAATCCATCACCAGTTGCAGCTCTCATTTTGACGGGATCTTACCATAGTTGATACGCTTGGCAAGCGTGTTGTTAACCGCAGTTTATTTATTCAGATGTTCCAGGAAGATGCTGCTGCCCATCTCCTGGTTTTCATTTTCCCTCTCTCGACTTTTTATCTCTCGGCTTATTTGGTAGAACTCTAAACCCTCAATCAGCCCCTTAAAAGTATTGACTAAAGGTGAAAAATTCTGCGTCGGACTGCTTTGCAATATTATTGGTCCCAGTTTATAAATACATGCTTAAAAACATTTAAAACGACGCACCTGCGCACGCAAAAACCTACAAATGCACCGACCGCAATGTGAAACATTTAGATTATTTCTTTTTTATCTATCATCTAGCAAATGCCTCCAATACAGAGTTTATTACATCGTCTATGAAGCTTTAAAGCTAAAAAGTGGACATGAATTATTTGACGACTTTAGCAAACTAGTTATTATAGAGTCGACAATCTATCTTTAGACGGCTGCAGCATTCCGTCAGGTCTTTTTGATTGACTGTTTAACATGCATAAGGAATATCAATCTTGCATTAGTTATTCCGTTCAATTATAATTTTAAGTTATTGTATATCATAACGTCGAGGTACGTGTTTTATGGCAGACGATTCGCCCCGAAAACATGGCTTAGTGAAGTCATCATCTATACTATTAGGTCCTTACATATGAAATTGGCGTTTTGAGGCACTGGCCTCTTTGATCTGTAATATATCCTTTTTGGGTAAGAATTCCAAATTCAAATAATTAATTCCATTTAGCTGCTATATTTACATACTTACATAAGATTACGACTGTATTCCATAAGGGGTAGTCAGAGACTGGGCACTCACTGCAAAAACAGATGACGTTTCACCAAACCAACAGAAACGTTTCACCAAAACAATATAATGCACTTGGTGTGATAGGTGGTGAGCCCATCGCCACCACTGGTATATTTGAGTTTCGAAAACAGTCATTCATTTGTTTTTTTCCTCATTAGTTTTTTCTTTGGCTTCACTCATCTCGCACAATGGAAATCTTGAAATATCGCTTTATTTACGAGTATGGGTTCTACCGTGGCACCAGTGCTGCAGAAACAGCTCGAAGGATTTACGATGTGAATGGCGCTGGTGTCGCAAACAAAAACACGGTACGTTTTTGGTTCCAACGTTTTCGTTCTGGAAATTTCGACCTTCAGAACAAGCCCCGTGGACGGCTGGAGACCAAAGTGGATAATATAGTATTAAAGGCTATTGTGAAAGCGGATCCATCGCAAACCACTCAAGAGTTAGCTGCAGGTTTTTCTGCGAGTGGAAAAACTGTTTCATTCACTTCAAGCAAACAGGGAAATTAAAAAACCGGTGGGTACCTCATGAGTTGAGTGAAGCAAACCAGCGAATACGCGTGGACTGCTGCGTTACATTGCTCAACCGAGACAATAATTAAGGGATTTTAAATCAGGTCATCATTACCTGTGATGAAAAGTGGATCCTGTACGATAATCGGAATAGCTCGTCGCAATGGCTGAAACCTGGAGAACCGGCCAAATCCTGCCCGAAGCGAAAATTTACTAAAGTTACTTGTGAGTGTTTGATGGACCAGTGCTGGTGTCGTTCACTACAGTTTTCTAAAATCTGGTCAAGCGATTACGGCAGATTTCTATTATAAGCAACTGTAAACCATTATGGAAGCGCTATCTGCTAAACAACCGAGGCTGGTCAATCGCTATAGGCCACTGCTGCTTCAAGACAACGCTAGACCACACACTACTAAACTAGAGGAGCTGCAATTGGAATGTCTGCGACATACTGTACTCCCCGGACCTTGCTCCAACAGATCACCATTTTTTCCGGAATTTTGATAACTTCTTACAACGAAAAAAATTCATCTCCGATGTGAACAATGAACTACATATGAGATGGCAAAAGTGCATAGATAACTATGGCATATATTTTGATTTATTAAATATATTTATAAAAAAAAGCGACTTTTAATTTCTTCCATTCAAAACGCCAATGTCATATGTAAGGACCTAATAATATTATAAAGCTGAAGAGTTTGTTCGGTTACACGCCCTAATCTCAGGAGCTACTGATTCGAATTAAAAAAAATATTTTAGTTTTGGATAGCCAATTTATCGAGGAAGGCTATAATTTCACGCTACTACCCTAAGAGCGATTTATTTTTGATTAAACTGGTGAAACCGCGGGGCACAGAGTGTCTAAAATAAAATTGCATAATACCGATAAACATAAAAAGTTTTTTTTTCTATTTATTGTATAAAGTGTTGAAACGAGCTAAACGTTCACCTGATGGTAAGTGCAACGTCTGCCCATAACCAATGCTGTGTCACCCAGAACATTTCTGTGTGACACCTCACTGCGCCCATCACCCTGAGACATGAGTTCATAAGTCTCATATGCCCTGTGATCACGCTACCTCACATTGCCCTTCAAACCGAAACACAGTAATGTTTGCACACTACTGCTTCACGGCAGAATAACTGGCCCTGGGGTGGTATAGTATGCAGGAATCCGTCTAGGTAGGCCTTGACGGATCCCTGCATACCACCAGTTAAAAGTTAAAAGTTATACTGATGGTAGGATACCTAAGCAGGAATCCGTCTAGGTAGGTACCACCCCAGGGGAAGTTATTCTGCTGTGAAGTAGTAGTGTTGAAACATTACTGTGTTTCGGTTTGAAGGGCACTGAGAGCTAGTGTAATAAGACTTAAGAACCCTTTTCTCAGGGTGACAGGCGCAGTGTGGTACACAGAAATATTCTGAGTAACACAGCATCTGTTATGGGCAGACGTTGCACTTACCATCAGGTGAACATTTTGCTCGTCTCGTCATTTAATGATGTATAAAAAAGAAAAAACTACAAAACATTTAACAAAAAGTTAATAGCGTTTCTAATAGAAAGAGATTTTATAAAATTTGAATTGAAGCCATGTGGCCTCTTTTCAACCGTCAAGGAATTAGTTTAGGGCCCTTTCTCTATCTCGTATATAGAAAGTGACCGGCATCGTATTAGCGATAATTTAGGCACTGAGTCTACTTGCGACAGGGGTATTTTCCATTAGCAATATCTCCTAGAGTAACTGACTTACAGCTATAATTTTCACGCCGTTTTGTTGTTTATCTTAAAATGTGTCGATTTAATACTAAAAAATCTGATCTTATTGGGTTTAATTTTGCAAAATGTAACAATATGCAAGTTATTTGTTTTAATTTTTTTTATAATAGGTTTTAGATTTATTTTTATTTTAAGAATATGCAATGAATATAACGGGCTCGCAGAAGTCACGAAGAACACGGATATTATCCACGGTAACTTAGTAAAGTTTAAACAAGCAGTAATGCGTTTTATGACGACACGCGTATGATCGGACGCTTCGCTTCAATTGTTTCTTGATTGTTATTTTTTACTTTAGGTTAACGTATCTTTTTTTTATTTTGTATAATATGTTGCTAATGCTGTGTACACTGAAGTTGTCACATGTATCAGAATATTTTGTTTTGTCTTATTTCTATTGTAATGTTATTAATATATGTGATGTAGTGTACTTTAAAATAAATAAATAAATAAATAGATTTCGAAGTAGTTTTAACCTAATTCTTTTTAAGTTTTACATTATTTTTAAGGTGGCTAACGATGAGGAATACTGTATCAAATCGAATAAGACCGTTTGGCTAACTGTGAAGTCACACACTTTCACGTTATTGCTGTTTTTTCGTGGACTTACACAGCAAAACACACAAAAAGTTGAAATGGCCATGGCTGGAAGGGGAAAGGGGATAGGACGCATTAGAGGACCGCTTTAGAGTGGGAATGAGTTAGTGCCAGTGCCTAAATGATCGCTAATACGATCCCGGACACATTGTATAGAGGATGTGCCAGAATCCATTTTAGCTTATCGCTGTTTAGTACAGAAAAGTTAAGTATTATTTTATAGGTAAATATAGTAAAGACAGGCAGATATGAAGGCTACGTTAACGCTTTTTAAAAATAGTGGGACATAATGAAGTGATATTAATGTACAAGTAAACTATTGAAGAGAAAAAAGTTGAAATCACAAATACAACAAAATCATTAACTTTCCGCCTTGCGCTCCCACAACCAGTATGGTGACAGTATTGCATATTATGTTGTTAATCTGCAAGCATAAAGGCTGTCCGTACAATACCTTAGTCGCCCCTTACAAAACCTTGGTAGGAAAGAGGGTAGGTGCTATTCAACTCTGCCGAACACCTATCGGCATTGGCAAAACTACTACTACCGACGAAAATTAAAATAAAGACTGGAACTGTTTACTTAGTCATATTTTTTTATAGGGAAAAGTGACATACATACATACATACATAATATCACGACTGTATCCCATAAGGGGTAGTCAGAGACTGGGCACTCACTGCAAAAACAGATGACTGCCACAATCCACATTTCACCAAAACAATGTAATGAACTTGGTGTGATAGGTGGACAGCCCACCGCCACCATGCGCTGTTGGGTGCAGTGCAGTTTAATTCCTTACTCGCCTTTTACGAGATCCAATGGATGAGATGGAGTGGTAGTATTCTTTTAACGAGCCGCCACCTCACGACAAAGTGACAAGACGAGCAAAACGTTCACCTGATGGTAAGTGCAACGTCTGCCCAAAATAAATGCTCTGTCACTCAGAACATGTCTGTGTGGCACCATATTGTGCACGTCACCCCGAGACATCAGTTCCTAAATCTCGTATGCCCAGTTATTACTCTGGCTTACAGTGCCCTTCAGACCGAAACATAGTAATGTTTGCACACTACTGCTAAGTGGATAGATTGCAGTGGATAGATTGTCTAGTGATATGCCGAAGTGATGATGATGATGATGATGACAAAATATAATACATGTTATTGGAAACTGAAATAGCCACAAGACGAAACATTGTCAGACCACACATGCAAAACACATGATGAATGAAACGGAATAACACCCGACCTCCGACCGGTTATCCTCACGAAAACCAATACATTTCGATCAGTTGTAACTGCAAAACGGAATTAATGCATTGACGCTAATAAGTGGAGATATATGTAACAATAGTTCCGCGTTGCAGGGGCGCGCCCTCCGTGAACAACTCGCTTGCAGCATGTGCACGCGCACGTCACTATTGTAACCAGTTAGGGATGCCGAGAAGACGTTTATATTAAATTTAGTAACTTAATATAATTTCTGTGAAAACTGACCGGCGTAGCGGTGTAACGAATATATTAGTAATAGGTATAGGTATTAAAAAGCCGTGGTAGCTCAGGGGTTAGGCGCTCGCTTTAAATTTCATAGTACGCGAGTGACCTGGGTTCGATTCCCGGCACCACTAAAATTGTTAATTGCAATTTTAAGTGCTGATTTTGACGTGCTCGGCGGTGAAGGAAAACATCGTGAGGAAACCTGCATGTCTGAGGAATAAAAAATATTTCGAAGACGTGAAGTCCGCCAACCCGCATTGGAGCAGCGTGGCGGATTCTTCCTAGCTCCAAAACCCTCTCAGAAATGAGAGGAGGCCTGTGCTCAGTAGTGGAACATCTAAGCTGAAACTTTACTTTTTTTTATAGGTATTATACCAGGGGCCACGTATATTCATATAAGGATAAGCGAATTCAAAGTAATAGGCTACCAGATATTAGTTAAATAATAGAATAACACGAAGGAATCGTAGTAGCGAGACGACTCGCCTGACGTTTCAGTATTGGTCTTCGGCTATTGGTCATCTCGCTCACTCATTTCATGCTATACACTCTATCGCGACGAGAATCTTGCAGCCGTGTGCATACGTGTCTGTGTATTGTAAAGACATTGTAATACACGTCGGGCTTCGTATGAAAGCAGAAGGGTTTAGTTACCAAATAAGCAAGCAACAAAAACACAATATGCGAATATATCATAATTTGAATATATCATATATCATAATCATCAGAAGAAGAAGCATGAAAAGAAGATTAATGCTGTTGAAAGGAAAAGTTTGAGAAGTATAGCTGGAGTGACTTTGATGGAAAAACTGAGAAACAACGTGATAAGGGAACGTTTCGGTGTGGTAGAAGATGTAGTGACATAGATAGAGAAGGGATGCTTAGACGGTTGGGATATGTAGAGAGGATGGATGAAAGAAGATGGACGAAACAGATTTAAGAGGCGAGTGTAAATGGGCAAGCCGGTAAGGGTCGACGTAGTCGAACGTATTACGATCAGATCGAAATCGCTTTAAGGAAAGGCCACGCCAAAAGTACCCGCAACCGAAGAGCTTGTATGAAAACACTAATAAAAGTAGAGTAATCTAAAGATGTGTCAGGATCGTAGCAAGTGGAACGATGTGGTCTCTGCCTACCTATGGGAAAGAGGTGTGACTCTATGTATGTATCATAATCTATGAATAATTGACTAAGCTTATATGGATTATGGAAATACGGATATTATAGTTTATATTTTGAATTGTTTCACATAGGTAACAGCATGCCGTCCATGCATAGGAATAATCGTTCATATTCACGGGAATGTTGTATTTCATATATATGTTCTTTAATGTGTCATTTTAATCAATCAAATCAATTAAAATTGGTAGCGGCTTAAGAGAATCTACCACCCCATCTCGTCCCGTGGGTGTCGTAAGAGTCGACAGAGGGAAAATTAAAAGCAGAAGATGGGCAGCAGCATCTTCCTGGAATATCATAATAAATAAACTGCGGTTGCCAACCCGCCTGCCAAGCGTGGCAACTATGGCAAAATCCCCCCAAAATGAGAGCTACAAACTTTTGTTGCACTCTATGGGGGAGGCCTATGTTCAGCAGTGGACTAATGGTAGGCTGAAATGGTGGTGGTGGGCGGCAATTGTTGGTACGAGTCAGGTTCATTAATATTTGACTCATATACAGTAATAAGTCCTGTATTATAATATGCGATAAAGAATATATTCAATATTAGGAATATCTAAAATTAAGCCTAAACTAACATCATTAGTCCGGCATAGTAAAATATAGCTATATTTTATATAAAATATAAAATATACCTACCGTTTTCTTATCGAAATCTTAACAGACGACTAAGGTGTTGTACGGACCGCATTTATTCTTGTAGAATACTACCATACAAGGGTGTTAGAATTTCTTTACTCATACTAGAATGGACGCGTATCGAAAAGTGTGCTATGAGTGTGGTTACTGCCTACCCCTTATATAGAAAAAGGCGCGACTGTATGTATGTACCAGTTAAAACGTTCATTTTATAGCATTACTTAACTACTATCTGACGCCTGACTTTACTACATGGACAATGAGTAAGGAGAAACGAGGTGCTGTTGTATTGCGTGTTAGCGAGGACCTTTGCTGAAGTGTCCTAACTATGTTTTTAACCGAAGATTGTGTGATGAAGTCATAATATTACATTCTTTTAGGTGAAGAAGAATTGCTTATGAACGTCCTAGTACAACGCGGAAATCACTTATCATTATGTATGTGTGAAAGAAGGAACACAACAAGGCCACCCCACTGCTCCTTGCGGTCTTCACATGTTGCCGAAATGTTCTTAATTTGTAAGAAATGCCGCCTTCCTAACTGTGTTTCCTATCGCCTCAATGCACGTGATAAACCATCGCCCAAAATTTGAATAGGTTTAGGTCTATTTGAATTATCAATTATAGGTACGATAATACCATGGTCTGGATACCGTTTGCGGGATGACGATGTATGCAGGTAACTTGGGACTGTGTTTTGTGGCAAACTATTGGGGAGGCCTGTGTTCAACAGTGGACTATGATGGGCTGAAATGATGATGATGATGATGACCCTGGATTGGTTCAAAAATGCCAGAGAAATAGGGGGCCACTTACAAAAATTTGCCGAATTTAAAATTCAATCCATAAAGCCGTTTGAAAATAATTTTAAAATTGGAATTATTTTAAAATGTTGTGTGTTGACGTTTATTATAAGTTGACCTACCGTGTGACCTCTTAAGATAATTGACCACCCTATCTCAACCCGTGGGTGTCGTAAAAGTCGACAGAGGGAAAATTAAAACCAGAAGATGGGTAGCAGCATTTTCCTGGTACACCTGAATAAATAAACTACGTTTGCCAACCCGCAGAATGAAAGCTATACACTTTTGTGACAATCTATGGGGGAGGCCTATGTTTATTTATTTATTTATATAACTTTACATACAGGATGTTTATAGGCGGACTTAATGCCTGAGGCATTCTCTACCAGTCAACCTCAATGGTGGTGCAGTTACATGAAATAGAAAAATATAGAAATATGTGCAAATATATATAAATACATACATATATAAATACTAACACACACACATGTTTATTAATATATACATATAAATAAATAATAAAAAGTGTGGATAAACTATTACTGAGATGATTCTGCCAACTTATTTTAAAGCAGTTCCCGAACTTTAAATTTGTACGAGCAACGATTGTCAGCTGTTCTGATTTCGAGAGGGAGTGGGTTCCAGAGAAGGACGGATTGAACAGGAGAGGATGAATGGACGAGGGAAGAGCTATTTGAGGGACACTGAAGCAGTAAGTTATTCGATGACTAGTGATAGGCTGAAATGGTGATGTTTAGGTGACCAATATATGTATTATTATTTTATACGACAACCCTAAGATATAAGGCGCATTACTAAGAGAACGCCTGTCCGTAGCTAACTGGCGAAGATTTATTGTGTGTTCAGGCCCAAAGGCAAGGTTTCATTGAGTTCAGAGTTTCATATTAATAACTTGTAACATTTATCAATGACTGCCATACAGCCGGTGTTGATTATGGCATGATATAGTGCTGGTAGACGTAGCATTGTTGTGAGGTGTCGAGAATTTCGTTAAGGGTTACTTGATTTGATGCTCTGTAAAATCTGCTTCGTCACACTTTAATACACGTTAAGTACAGTAGATAAAAAAGTAAGCCTAGAAATGTCCCACAATGCACAGGACAAGTTTCATTTTTGATAGGGAGTTGGAATCTGTCCGCCACTCTGCTCCAATGCGTGTTGGCGGACTTCGCATGTTTATTTTCTATTTTTACGTAATAAAGGGCCGTGACTACCTTCTCCTTCTCGGTAGAATAACTGACCATGGTGGTACCTGCCTAGACGGTTTCCTGAATAGGAATTCTGCCACAAGCAAGCTCAAGTGCAACTGTCAGAATACATAACATCCCATCATTGACTATGCAGATGTGTGTTACCCAGACCTATCCCAATCCCGTCTTGATAATTTGGAGCGGCTTCTCAACAATTGCATTAGATTCATTTTCGGTTTACGTAAATATGACCACGTCTTTTTTTACCGTTCTAAGCTCAGGTGGTTTTCTATTCGTCAAAGGCGTTGCTCTAGAATTCTATTATTATTGTATTCTGTATTAACTAATTCCAATTCTCCTTCATATCTTAAGAATACTTTCCAATATCTTCACTCTGCTCATGACAGAGTACCTCGTTCCATAAACCATCTTAAGATTTGCATTTCACAACATAATACAGGATACTATAACTCTTCTTTTACTGTTTAAGCTACACTCCTCTGGAACGCCCTCCCTGATAAGATCAAAACAGCCCCTAATAGAAACTTGTTCAAGAAATTAATTCGTGAACATTACCTAAAGGATCATTGACGTCATTCGGCTTTTCTGATTTTCGGTTTTTATTATTTTCGATATATATATATATTTATGTATGTAGTGTTATAATTATTTGGTTCATATGTAATTGTATATGTGTTTTTATATGTATAATTTATTTATTATATATCTAAATTGTATATTACATATAAAAATCGTTATTTTTGTTCTATTTCTTTTTTTTATTCTTTGCTTAGCACCTGCCTTCTACTTTTCACCATAACAAGGGTTGACTGGTAGAGAATGCCACTTGGCATTAAGTCCGCCCATTATAGCCCTTAGCTTCAGGAGTCGTCAATAAAAGATAAATAAATAAATAAATAACACGAACCACGAAATATTTTACTTTCTCAGACATGCAGGTTTCCTCACGATGTTTTCCTTCACTTCAGAGCACGTGTTAAATCAGAACTTAAAATTGCCGAATAATTTTAGAGGTGTCGGCACCGGGATCAAACTCAGGTCACTCGCGTACTATGAAATTTAAGGCGAGCGCAGGCCCCTGAGCTACCACGGCTTTCTAACAGAGTAGGTAATAATGATTTCTTATATTTACGCGAACACTACACATTTAAATGAAACTAATTTTACGGATTTTATCGCGTTTAATTGTTTACTATTTATAACCCGACGTTTCGAGTGCTTTACAGCACCCATGGTCACGGAAGGACTGAGGTGACAGGGGTCATAGTTAACTCGGGGTACCTTCAGCTTTTAATTATTATTTTTGGTTCCTTGGATCCCAAGCTGGTGGTAATACCCAACCATCTTCTCTATTGAAATTAGGATGTTTTTTGATTTCAATAGTCCCGCGAATCATCCTTGGTAGGAATCGGTGTTCTTTTGCAAGGATCTGTGGTTCATCAAATCTGATGTAATTGTTGGGATGATCCAGAACATGGTCACAGATAGAGTAGGTAATATTAAGCAAATTAAACTCTTCGTCATTTCAGCCTATCACTGCAGAACATAGGCCTCCCCTATAGATTGCCACAAGAGTTCGTAGCTCTCATTTTTGGGAGATTTTTCAATAGTTGCCACGCTTGGCAGGCGGGTTGGCTGATCAATCCGTTCAAACTGATCGAAGAGCAGAACATCGCCGAGAACAGCCAAACCGCAATCATGTGGTCATTTCACAGTACAGGTAGTACTTTGTAAGTACATACCTTTACTGGACCTTGGTAAGCCATGTTTAAGTGTGGTCTGAATATTGTTTTGCTTATATGTTATATACACGAGGCATTCCACTGAAGTCTTCAGTGAAGACAATGAAAGAAAGAAATGAAGTTATTTATTTGTCCATCACACAACATTAATAACAAAAAGTAGTATATAAATAATACATACAATATTAGGTGATTATTTTTTATTAATTTGGAAATTTTTTTTACGATGTCAAAGGGGATCCCGCCTCAGTGATAGTCTGTGGTACCCCACAGCACTGGTTTTCAGTCGGGTCCATTATTAACCCAACGAGCAGCTGGACATAGACAAAGAGCAAAAAAAAAAACGAAAAACGTAATTACGATTAAAAATAAAAAACATGTAATAAAATGCATTCTATCCTTTAAACAAAATAATAGAGAATAAATTAAATGTAATGTACTAGCTTCTTGATCCTCCGTAGAAAATTGGGGGTGGATGAAAGTGCCTTTAGGTAGTAGTACGCAGTTACTTATTGGCGGCAATAGCCTAATGGTTTAGGGTATGGACTGCGAAACATGATGTCGCGGGATCGAGCCCGCCATTCGACTATTCGTATATCGTGAAGCAGCGTAAGCGTAAAAGCTTGTCCTAGGCATACGCTTAGTTTTTTTTATTTTTTTAAAAAAAACGAAGCCCCACAGTAGGATTTCTCCTGTGTCGTGGGTGCGTTTTACAGTCATAAATTCCACACGCACAAACACCCAGACCAGGAACAACTATATGTGGGCCATACAAATATTTGTCCCGTGCGGGAATCGAACCCGCGACCCGCGGCGTAGAAGCCAAGGGCTTAGCCACTGCGCCAACCGAGCCGACGCTTACGCTTAGTTGGAGTGGTTAACAGAAATATTAGTAATGTTAATAGACTCGTAGCATTGGTAGTATTCTTTAAATAATGATCGATTTACCCTTGACCGGAACGCAAAATGTCCCGACTTTTCACGAACCTTTGTTTGTTTGTTCGTTTTGTTTCCTGTTCTCGCCAATGGTAACATAACATTTAAAAACAATTCACAAAAACCTGGTTATTTGTAGCGGCCCCGATTTGAAGACCGAATTCCCGATTAGTTTTACCTTTCTTCTTGAAATTTGACACGCTGGACCTGGCAACGCTGTTGGCATATATAGATGGTTGCTAGATACCCTAGTTGCCCGCTCAAGTGGCGAAACGGTTTTATGGATTCCCTTACGTGAGGGGTTCACAATACACATGTACCCATTAAACAAAATTACATATCATCGTCATCATTTTACAGTTGGTGGCAGGATTCCTATGAATCCGTCTAGGAAGGTAACACCGTAAGCCCAGTTATTCTGCCATGAAGCAGTAGTGTGCAAACAATACAAGTGGGCATATGAGACTTAAGAGCTGAGGTATCAGGTGACGGGTTCAGTGTAGTGCCACACAGAAATGGTCGGGGTGACACAGCGTTTGTTATGGGCAGACGTTGAACGTACCATCTGATGAACGTTTTGCTCATCCCGTCATTTTCTGCTATAAAAAAATACATATAACGTATTATTTAAAAACGATAGTGATATTGACTCCTGCTCCTTCCCAGGCAGTATTATCCTACATTTTATAGTTTCTTTCCCAACTTCAAATTCCCTACCCCAAGTCTATTTCCTACCTTATCCTTTTCCCTTCTTTCCGCTAAACCAGTGGTTGCCTTTCTATTGGTTAGCTACTCGTGGGAACGCAATGGGGGGTAAGAATTTCAACTCGCACCGAAATCACAGCGACGTGGTTCGCCACCCGTCAATTCTTGTTTCATGCGGAGGCGAAAAGTAGGCTACGGATGTAGTCTCCGCCTACCATTAGGAGTAATAAAAGACTTTAAAACATAGGTATGAGCTTTCTTTTAGGGCTTCCTAGTGCGAAGGCATTCATTATACTTAGATGTATAGTCAGCAAAATGAGAAGGTTTTAAGTTTTTTTTTGTTATCACGAATCTCCTTTTTTTTAAACAATTCTGACAGTTGCCCATCATATCTCGGTCTCATCATTCGCAACACGCCCTGGTTAAAGAGTTTTGATTAAGGACTGTGATGCAGTTTTACAGATTTCAGATCTCCAGCCGGATAACTTCGGTACTTACATTTTTTTTTTTAATAGGAGATAGTGACGAGTCGAGCAACACATTCACCTGATGGTAAGTCAACGTCTGCCCATAACAAACCCACAGAAAATGTCTGAAAGGCACCATAATGCGCCCGTCAACTTGAGACATCAGTTCTAAATTCTCTTATGCCCAGTGATTCCACTAGATCTCAGTGCCCTTCAGACCGAAACAGAGTAATGTTTGCGCACTACTGCTTCACGGAAGAATAACTGGCCCTGGGGTAGACCTTCCCTAGACGGATTCCTGCACAGGAATCCTATTGAGTTTATGAAATTTTAAACTATTTTGATTAAACAAGATAAAACTTAGTTGATTAACGTAGTAAGATTAACGAAGTAAGAACTACATCTCTATGTGATAGGTATTGCCGCTAAGATATTAACAGGCGTTTAATTTTTTTAGTAATATTTATTTTTAGATTCTGAATTAAGTACATACATATATACAGTCACGCCTTCTTCCCATGTAAGGGAGTTCACAGAAGTAGCCCACTTTTCGCCCCGCGGGAAACGAGACGTGACGGGTGCCGAACCACGTCGCCGCCATCTTATTTAAGTAATGCCTTTGTATTATATTAAAACTTTCAATTTGTTATCTTTATTAAACATTTGACTTTTTGGAAACAAATTAGCTGATATTCTTAAAACATCAAGTCCATTAATATCGTTAGTATACTTGGTACTAAGATAAAGGACCGCGAGGCGTAGTTAGTGCTCAGAGTACCTGACACTAGAGCTGGGGTTGAATCTTAATTGGTGCTGTTTGTGTTATGATATCTCTGACATTGCTTCCTAGCCTACCTCCGATCTTATCGTATGCGTGTTACATCTGGACGTAGGCAGGTTAGGACGAGTGAGTACCGCTGTGCTTTCGTGTACACTTGTGGCACTTAAACATCGTGAACAAACCTGCAGATCCGAGGAATAAAAGTATTTTGAAGACGTGCAATCCGCCAACCCACTATGGAGCAGCAGAGCGGACTCTTCCCAACTCCGAAGCCTTCTGAAAAATTTGAGGAGGCCTGTTCTCAGCTGTGGGACATTTATAGTGGTAGCGGCTAGCCGTGTGGTAGTGGCTTAAGAGAATCCACCACCCAATCTCCTCCCGTGGGTGTCTAAAAGTCGACAAAGAGAATATGAGAACCAGGTGATGGACAGCAGCATCTTACTGGAACATCTGAATAAATAAACTGCGGTTTCCAAACCGCCTGCCAAGCGTGGCAACTATGGCAAAATCCCCCCAAAATTTTGTGGCAATTTATGGGGGAGGCCTATGTTCAGCAGCGGACTAGTGATAGGCTGCAACGACGACGACATTTTCTTCTGACTGTACTTCACAGTGTAAAGAGATACGAGATTTGGGTCCGAGTACAAACGAAACCTTAGTAGTCTCGATCATACTAGGTGGATTGAAAAGTACTCGGCCTAACACAGATCCATTCAATTCTAAAAATCAAATCTACCCACATTATTTAGTTCAGTTTAGACTAGTTCATTGTGTGAAGTTCGAAACGTGTGCGATAATTAGTTGTGATTTTATAAATTTATTAACAAAGTAATCGGTCATAATTTCCGCGAATGGAGCAAATGGAGCAGCGTGCCGTCATTAAGTACCTCCATAAGAAGGGGCTATCATCAAAAGCCATCCATGATGACATGGTCAGTACATAAGGCGATTGTGCTCTGTCATAATTATCCGTCAAAAAATGGATAGCAGAATTTAAGCGTGGTAGAGAGAGTGTGAAAGATGAACCCCGCTCTGGAAGGCCTTCGACGTCAACTACTGACGAAAATATTAAAAAAGTACTTGATTTAATAATGGGAGACCGCAGATTAGAAATTAGAGAGATAGCCGAGATTATAGGCATCTCTTATGAACGAACTCAAAACATCATTGTCAACGAGTTGGGTTTCCACAAGGTGTCTGCGAGGTGGGTTCCGCGACTGCTTTCAGTTGAACAAAAAAGGACGCGATTGACTATTTCACGCGACTGTTTGGAGTTATTTGAAGCCGATGCAGATGATTTTTTGAATCGTTTTGTTACTATGGACGAAACATGGGTTCATTACTATACACCGGAAACGAAACAACAATCAAAACAGTGGAGAAGACCTGGTTCACCACCCCCTAAAAAGGCTAAGTCGATTTTGTCGGCAAATAAGGTGATGGCTTCAGTATTGGGACTCGAAAGTGTATATTGATTGATTATCTTTGAAGGGGTCAGACATAACACTTCATTACTCTGCACCAACTTACACGCGTACCAGAGGAAATAAAAGAAAAGTCGAGGACTGCTCAAAGAAAGTCCTGTTATCAAGATACGCCCCGGTCAGTCAGTACGTCATGGCTGGAGTCACAACTGCGGATTTGACGTTGATACCGCATCCCGTTTTGATCTGGCAATCACTTCTTTCTGTTCTAACCTAGTAAACACTGGGAGGTCAAAGATTTTCGACAAACGAGAGGGCAAGCAGCTGTAGCGCTTTTTGACTCAAGGAAGAATCATTTTTTTACGTCATGCCTGAGGAAGGGCGAGGTGGCATTCAAAAAGTATATGACACTTGATATTTGATATTGTAGAAAAACTAAAATTTAACATGATTTAGTATGTGTTTATTTTCTTGGTTAGGCCGAGTACTTTTCAATCCACCACGTTGACGTATCTTTGTTGTTGCGTCAAATTGATCGTAGTTGTATAATCTTCGCATTGAATAAAGGTGGCAGTATTTCTGTGCAGGAATCCATCTAGGTAGGTATCACCCCAGGGCTATTTATTCTGCCATGAAGCAGTAGTGTGCAGACATGGCTGTGTTTCTGTCTGAAGGGCACTGAGACCTAGCGTAATCACTGGGCATATACTTAAAATCTGATATGTCAGGGTGATGCGCGCAGTGTGGTCTCACACAGAGATGTTCTAGGCACTGCATTTGTTATAGGCACGCGTTGCACCTACTATCAGATGAACGTTTTCACGTTTCGTCACATATTTCAATAAATAAAATCTATTTTACAGTATTAAAGAAAATGGAGTCCGTCTAGGTAGGTATCACCCCAGGGCCAGTTATTCTACAGTGAAGCAGTAGTGTGCAAACATTACTGTGTTTCGGTTTGAAGGGCACTGTGAGCTAGCGTAATCACTGGGCATATGAGACTTAAGAACCTATGTCTCAGGGTGGTGTCACTCACAAATTTTCTGGGTGACACAGCATTTGTTATGGGCAGACGTTGCACTTACCATCAGGTGAACGTTTAGCTCGTTTCATCACTTTATGCAATAAAAAAAAATTGCTGCAATCAATACAAAGTTCCCATATAGTTTCGTAAGTTTGTTAGAAATGTGGTTGCAAGAACAAAATTGTATATTTACGGTAAACATACTGTAATTATAAGAAAGATATTCAAGGACTATTTTTGAAAAGTAATGAGTGAAACACATATCCTTTCACACGGATATTAAGACGTCAACACACAGGCGCTGACACAAACAGTTTATTTCTGTAATTAATATATTATGTTAAATAGGTGTGGTAGCGGCTTAAGAGAATCTACCACCTCATCTCCTCCCGTGGGTGTCTAAAAGTCGACAGAGGGAAAATGAAAATCAGGTGATGGGCAGTAGTATCTTCCTGGAACATCTGTATAAATAAACTGCGGTTGCCAACCCGCCTGCCAAGCGTGGCAGCTATGGCAAAATCCCACCTGAATGAGAGCCTACGAACTTTTGTGGCAATATATGGGGGAGGCCTATGTTCAGCAGTGGACTAGTGATAGGCTGAAACGAACGAACGAACGAACCCTAACATCTAAGAAAATATTTATACAAATACGTACTCGTACATTTACAAGAATGGGGTACATGCCCAATAGGCACTTAATTATAAAACTTAAAGGGAATAGTGCAAACAAAAAACCAACAATGAGTCACATTCGTTTTTTCGCATTCCCACAACGGTGTGTAGGCATTGTACAATGTGTTAATCTGTCTTGTTTAGCGCTAATGTGCTTCTAGTCGGATTGTTTGCGTGTTTGCAAGTTTGTCTGCGTTTGCAATTCAGTGTCATTGACCTGTAATGTAGTACTATGCTATCTGGAAGAACTCACTAGGAATGCACAGTGCCAGAGACGTCTTGCACTGTAAACGTTGCCGCTGTCATTCGGTCAGTATTTTTTAAGGAAGTAACGAGATAAGCAAATCGTTCGGCTAATGGTAAATGCAACGTCTGCCTATAACAAATTCTGTGTCACCCGGAACATTAATTCTTAAGTCTCATATGCCCAATAATTACACTGGTGACAGTGTTATTTAGATCAAGACAGTAATGTTTGCACACTAGTGCTTCAAGGCAGAATAACGGTTATTCAGTTATTCTGCCGTTTCGAGTTTCGAGTTCGAGTGAGAGTTCGGTTTGAAGGGCACTGTGAGCTAGCGTAATCACTTGATACACTGCATATGAGACTTAAGAACCTATGTCTCAGGGTGATGGGCACAGTGTGGTTTTTCTGGGTGACACAGAATTTGTTATGGGCAGCCGTTGCACTTACCATCAGGTGAGCGTTTTGCTCGTTTCAGCACATTATACAATAAAAAAAATCTAGACGGGTTCCTGCATAGGAATCTTAACACCAGTAGAATAATTGCAAAGCAGTGCCATGTCTGCCTCCCTAATCAAATATAGCCGCAAATAGACGTCGCGGCACGCGGCGCGCTGGTACGTGCCGCCAACAATGGCATTTGATTGCCAGCCCTTGCTTTATAACCTACATTAATAACGTATTGTTGGGTATTTTGCTTTCTCTCAACATATCTCCGATTGTAGTTGATTGGTTTCGTAGTTACTTATTTGGTCGCCGACAACGTATTCAGGTACAGGATGTTTTCTCTTCCTGGACTACTACTGTTGCCGGCGTCCCACAAGGCGGCGTGTTGTCTCCTCTATTGTTTGCAATTTTCATTAATACTATTAGTCATCACTTGTCTTCTTCTTACCACTTGTACGCTGACGACCTCCAGATTTATTTCCAATCTTCTCTGGAAAACCTGTCCATAGCAATTGAAAGCACTAATGCTGATTTGACTTGTATTACGAATTGGAGTAAAGCATATGGCTCAACTATTAATCCGACGAAAACTCAAGCCATTATCATTGGGAATTCTAGATTAGCTGCTAAAATCGACTGGTCTAGTCTACCACCAATTATTCTCAACGATACTGTTATCCCATACAGTAATAAGGTGAAGAATCTGGGAATATATTTTGATGCCTGTCTGACATGGACTCCACAGATAAATGAGACTAGTAGGAAAATGTTCTCTGCTCTAGGCTCTCTACGACGACTACGTAATTTCCTCCCCACTGCTACTAGTTGCGCTCGCTCATTCATTACTTCTGCCCATCCTTGACTATGCTGATATTTGCTATCTTGACATTACCGAAGTGCAGCTTGATAAACTTGAGAGAATTCAAAATTCATGCCTACGATTCATATTTGGGCTTCGCAAATATGATCATGTTTCCGATTTTCGTAAACAGCTCAAGTGGCTGCCAATCCGACTTCGCAGGAATACTCATATTCTTTCTGCTTTGTACTGCGTGCTGTTCAATCCCTGCACTCCTAAATACTAGACCGCTTTCAGTATATTTCCCTCTCCCATGAACGGTTCCTTCGTTCTTCTGTCAATCTCTCCCTCCAAACTCCTATGCATTCCTCCTCTTTCTTCAAGAAATCTTTTACGGTCACAGCTGTGCCATTATGGAATTCCTTACCCCTACACATTCGACAAGCTAAGTCCCTTTGTTCCTTTAAAAAACTCGTAAATGCTCATTTCTTGGAACTATGATTTTATGCTTCCCTTTTCCCGAACTGTCTATTGCTTTTATCTTCGAATGCCTTCATCATGTGCTTTACATTAATTTATGTACACCCCCCTCCGCTCCCTTCTTAATTACAACAATTCTGTTTACAATGGTTGTCTGGAAGAAATCGCTTTCTGAGCGATAAGACCGCCTATTGTACATATTGTTACACTTTTGTTATTTTTGTGCTTTGTTTTTGGTGTACAATAAAGAATATATTGATTGATTGATTGATTGATTAATAACCATGAGCATTGGAAAGTGCCGTGTGGTGGCAGCTCGTTAAAAGAATACTACCACTCCATCTCATCCAATGGATCTCGTAAAAGGCGAGTAAGGAATTAAACTGCACTGTGCACCCAACAGCGCATGGTGGCGATGGGCTCACCACCTATCACACCAAGTGCATTATATTGTTTTGGTGAAACGTGGATTGTGGCAGTCATCTGTTTTTGCAGTGGGTGCCCCGTCTCTGACTACCCCTTATGGGATACAGTCGTGATCTTATGTATGTATGTTATTTGAAACGTTAAGCTAAAAATTAAGAAAGGAAACGATTACAACAAATGCAATTTTCTTTTATTTATATATTTTTTAATATTTGGGTTTAGTAATATTCAAACAAATAAATTTGAAGGGTCTCTTTGTAATAGAAAAAACAACTGCATTTTAAACGAAATTTAAACGAAAGTTTAAACGGTACTAATAAGAAAAAAACTATATTTAAATTTTTTATCTGTCTCTGTCTGTTTGTTCCGGCTAATCTCCGAAACAGCTGGATAGATTATGACGGGACTCTCACTGACAGATAGCTGATATTACAGCGGGTGACATATGCTTCTTTAATTAAAAAAAAAATTAGGGCTCCGCACAAAAAAAAATTAAAACCCAAAATCCGATTCAAATAGAAAAGTATGTACGTATATCAACGGGCCTTTTTCTCGGATGAAACCGCGGTGCACAGCTGGTTTATAAATAAAAGCGATTTACATTGAAAATTAAAAATTAGAGCTAGGAACTGATGTTTCTGTGTAACGGGTGGCAGTGTACGCAGATGTTATGGGCGACAAAGCATTTCTTACGAACAGACGTTGCACTTACCATCAGGTGTACTGCAATCTCCCATAATTTTCTTTATATTAAACACTAACAAATGTTTTGTAGACAACTAAAATAATTTCCCATTTACTGTGCCACGTCTAAAATGTTCTATGGTCTGCATTGAAAAACATTAATTTTATTAGTGTTCGATTTACTGAGAAATACCTCCTTTTTGCTGCAGATCAACCTGCGTACGTTTAAGTTAAGTTTTACTGGTTTATGGCATTATGGCCGATAGGTGTGCAGCAGAGTGGAGTACCACCTACCTCTTTCCTACCGAGGTGTCTTAAGAGGCGACTAAGGTATTGTACGGACAGTTTTTATTCGTGCTGAATAGCACTATAATATGCAATGTTGTCACTATACTGCTCATGGGAACGCAATTGAGAATAAGAATTATTTTCGATTCTTACCAAAATGGCGGCAACGTAGTTCGCCACTCGTCACGTTTCGTTTCCCTCGAGAGCGAAAAATGGGCTACGTGTGTGGCTTCCGCCTACCCCTTTGTATAGGAAAAAGGCGTGACTGTATGTATGGCCTAAAAACTTACTGAACATCCCAGCAGTGATATATTATTTCGGTGATGTAATTCTTAGCCTTTTTGGCTTTTACAGCTTCATCGGATATTGTGCTCACGGGCCAGGGGCCCGCGTGCCAGGGGCCCGCGTGCCAGGGGCCCGCGTGCCAGGTTTGGTTTGACCCATAAATACATAAAGAAATTCCTACAAAAACCTCGAAATTCGGACTGTGTCGCGTTCGCTTCGTGATTGCGCGATTTCGAATATCTCAAAATAACTTTAAGTCGTCTAATAACCTACCGAGGGAGGCTGCGGGCCTCCATTCGGACTGTCGGGTGAATCCTGTGTACGTGGTTGAGCAGTGAAAAGCCCCTTCGGAACCATTTCGTGGTTTTGGAGGAGAAAAGGCGAAACAAGAAAAGTGACATTTATAAATACTTAACAGTGATTAAAAGTTATTAAACATCTGGGTTGGAAATATTATAGTCCTGTAATGAGGATTAATTAGCCGATAGGTTTCCGGCAGAGTAGAATAGCACCCACCTCCTTCCTACCGAGGTGGGGTAAGAGGCGACTAATGTTTTGTACGGACACCCTTTTTTCGGGCAAATAACACCATAACATGCAATGCTGTCACTAGGAACGTAATGGGGAGTAATAATTTTTTGATTCGTACCAAAAGGGCGGCGACGTGGTTCGCCACCCGCCACGTCTTGTTTCCCGCTAAGGCGAAAAGTGGATTACGTGATTGGCCACTGCTTGCCCCTTATATGGGAGAAAGGCGTGAATAGGATTACTGATGCACTCACTCATTGCCACCTTCCCGTGCACGACGAGATACGATCGGAGATTAGGGTGAACACGAGAAAACCATAAAGTGTTTTGCACAAAATCCGCTCCGGCTTAAATCTGAACTCAGTTCAAGTCTTAGTATGCAAGTGCGCTGACAGCTAAATGGTTGTAAACATTATGACTCGCATAAAAGTAAAAAAGTAAAGTTAAAGCCTATAATTGTCCCACTGCTGAGCACAGGCCTCCTCTCATTTCCGAGAGGGTTTTGGAGCTGGGAAGAATCCGCGACTCTGCTCCAATGCGGGTTGGCGGACTTCACATGTCGTCGAAATATTTATTATTTCTCAGACATGCAGGTTTCCTCACGACGTTTTCATTCGCCGCCGGGCACGTGGTATACTAGCACTTAAAATTGCAATTAACAATTTAAGTGGAGCTGGCACAGAAATTCGAACCTAGGTCACTCGCGTAGACCTTGAGCTACCACGGCACACACTAACTTAAATAATTTTTTTACTAATCTCAAAAATATTATTTACTTAACAATATTAGAGAGGGACGGGCTCATTGTGGTGTCACACCAAAATTTTCTGGGTGACAGTATTTGTTATGGGTAGACGATGTACTGAACATCAGGTGAACGTTTTGCTCGTTTCGTCACCTTTATCAAATAAAAGAAAAAAGAAACTAATTTTCTCCTTTTCAATAAAAAAACAACAATGCAGCAATGTAGTTTCTTGTATCGTTGGTGCTTTTTACAGACACTAATTGTCAGCCGTGTGGTGGCGGCTAGTTAGAAGAGTACTACCACTCCATCTCATCCAATGGATCTCGTAAAAGGCGAGTCAGGAATTAAATTGCACTGTGCACCCAACAGCGCATGGTGGCGATGGGCTCACCACCTATCACACCAAGTGCATTATATTGTTTTGGTGAAACGTGGATTGTGGCAGTCATCTGTTTTTGCAGTGAGTACCCAGTCTCTGACTACCCCTTATGGGATACAGTCGTGATCTTATGTATGTAAAATTCAAATGCACAGCACAACCAGACCCGAAAACCAAAAATTTTCCGGCTGTGATTCGAATCCAGGAACCGCGTAGGAGTCAGTTCTGACGACAAGTCCACGCGGTCTTCCTATCGTACTAAATCATTACTTAAAGAAAACAATAGTGAGCTGTCCAATTTCAGACCAACATAACCTATAGTTTAATTCTCAAATAGGTTAGATAACTTCATCTTGAGCAAAGCTGCTCGCTGATCTATTTATAGAACCCAGTATTAATTCAACTATATTTATATACTACAAATATTGCCTACGAGATGGTCTATCGCATCACGTCGCAAGCAAAACGCCCTCGCATATCGAGCCGTCGCATCTACGTCAGAGCGAGTATTTAATCTGTGGCATAAGAGATGATAAAGCGATCCAATTGCAAGGCCAGTGCCCCGTGAAGGGGCACAGGAATCCGAGTGTGTAAACAAACCAGAAATAACTTGTTTACGACCGCGCAGGATGTATATCGGCGCCATTGATTTTCAATTACGGGTAGAATAAAATGTGCGTGTGTATACCTCGGAGTTTTTGATTGAGCTTTGTTCCGATTTTATGAGAAAAAGCTTGCAACCGGTAGTAAGCGGTGGTAGACATTCTATGAATCTACTTCCTTATAACACGTAGGTACAGTCATAAACACTCGCGTCGTCCACTTTTCGCCCTCGCGGGAAACGAGACAAGGCGGGTAGCGAACCACATCGCCGCTATTATGGTACGGTTCAAACAAATCGGACTGCCTTTGGCTGATGATATTGCCAAGGATGATATTTACTGGTGGTAGGATTTCTATGCAGGAGTCCGTCTAGGTAGGTACCACCTCAGGGCCAGTTATTCTGCCGTGAAGCAGTAGTGTGCAAACATTACTGTGTTTCGGTTTGAAGGGCACTGTGAGCTAGCGTAATCACTGGGCATATGAGACTTAAGAACCTATGTCTCAGGGTGATGGGCACAGTGTAGTGCCACACAGAAATTTTCTGGGTGGTACAGTATTCGTTATGGACAGACGTTGCACTTACCATCAGGTGAACGTTTTGCTCGTTTCATCACTTTATGCAATAAAAAAAAAAGGAAAAGGGTAGCTACCCGCCAGATCGAATGGTCTGATCTGCGGAGGACGTCTTCTCGTACTAGTAATATTTAGATGTTGTATATATAGTTCGCATCTTAGAAAACTTTCATAACTCGATTATGGAATGTATAAAATATTTCTTGAGCTTCTCATGTGGCGACATAGATGTCGCTACATCACTCCCCCGCTGAGACTGGAAGTCGTAGTTAGCGTGGAGAACTTGAGACGTCAGGCGATGAGGTGCAGTCTGGCGTTGCGGTGAACCTGTGTCCAGGTCTTCAGTGCGTCGGGACGTATGGAGACAAGTGTTGATGCCGCAGGAGTCAGTCTGAGGAGATGCCGCCTTTGATGATCCTCAGTGGCTGAGAGACTAGGAAGCACGCGTTGTGCTGACAGTAGTCTGGTGCTGTGACTGCGATGGCGATGAAGTTGTTGCTTTGGTTCGGAGCAGCTGGTAGCGGGATGTTCATCACGTCGGGGTCACCATTTTGGCGGATGATATTGCCAAGGAAAAGGGTAGCTACCCGCCAGATCGAATGGTCTCATCTGGGGAGGACGTCTACTCCTACTAGTAATATTTAGATGTTGTATATATAGTTCGCATCTCAGAAAAGTTTCATAGCGCGATTATGGAATGTATGAAATATTTCTTGAGCCTTTCATGTGGCGACATAGATGTCGCATTGCGTTTCCAGCGTAGGAGCTCTAAGAAAGGATTTTCATAATTCTTACCCTCATCATCATCATTCCAGCCCATTACTAGTCTACTGCTGAACCTAGGCCTCCCCATAGCATTTAACTCTCGTTTTTGGAGGATTTTGTCATAGTTGCCACTCTTGGCAGGCGGGTTGGCAGTCGCAGTTTATTTATACAGATGTACCAGGAAGATGCTGCTGCCCATCTCCTGGTTTTAATGTTCTCTCTTTCGACCTTTACGACACCCATGGGATGAGATGGGTTGGTGGATTCACACGGCAAATTCTTTCCCTAATGTGGTTAAATAGGGTTATGAAAGATTATATTTGGATCCAGAAAAAGTTCTCGCCACGATGCTCCCATGCGGGTTGGCGGACTTCAGGCGACTGGAAACATTTTTATTCCTCAGACATGTCACAGGTTTCCTCATGATGTTTTACTGCACTCTGAGCACGTAGTAAATGAGCACTTAAAATAACAATGTTAGAGGCTGGCAGCTGGGATCGAACTTAAGTCACTCGTGTACTATCAAATTTAAGCCGATATTTAAGTGTGGTCTTAAGAAAATCAACCGCAGTCTTCGTCCTGTGGGCATGGGCGTAGATAGCAGTTTTCTCTGTAGTACCCACCTTAACCCATAATTCTTAAAAAGGTTACATAAAATAGTTTACTAATAAAATACTAGTAAGATTTTAATGCAGGAGTCCGTCTGGGTAGGTACCTACTACCGCAATGTCAGATGTTTTGACAGCTAAGCGTAAGTGGGCTAACGTTATTGTGTTTCGGTTTAAATAGACATTGAAGCTATCCGTACACTTGTACATGTACTACAACTTATATGAAGGTTTTTTAATTTTTTTTTTAATTTGATAAAGTGACGAAACGAACAAAACGTTCACCTGATGGTAAGTGCAACGTCTGCCCATAACGATTGCTGTGTCACCCAGAACATTTCTGTGTGACACCACACTGCGCCCGTCCCCCTGGGACATTAGTTCTTAAATCTCATATGCCCAGTAATTACGCTAGCTCTCAGTGCCCTTAAATCCGAAACACAGTAAATTTTGCACACTACTGCTTCACGGCAGAATAACTGGCTCTGGTGTGATTCCTTCATAGGACGGATTCCTGCATTTATTTTTACACTACATCACAAATACAATTTACATTTAATAGATTACATTACAAAAATGATAACCAAAACATTGAAACCGTACAACTAAACACTAAAGAATAGTAATGAAAAACATAATTGGGTAAATTGAAGGAAGCGAAGATTAAGATGGTGTGACTGGAAGCGACTTTGCTCATTGACCAAACACAGATTTTCATCTATTAACTAGAAAGTAAAAAGTAAGTAAATAGAATATTATAATATATGACAAAAGTATATTTTGAAATAAGGATCCCAAGCATATTTTTATGTATAAATACTTAAGAGAGAAAAGACTAGAAGAGGTGAGTCCAGTATTTAATAATAAAAATATCTATATATATATGTCGAAGCAGAAGACCCAGGGTTATTTTTGGGGGAGCAGTACTACTGTCCCCATTTGACAAGGGTTCAGTACTACTGTCCCCATTTGACAAGGGTTCAGTTGTACTGTCCTTCTCTTGATCCATTGCAAAGAAACGCCTTGATATATCACTTACAAATGATTTATTTATTACAGATTTATATTTCTCACAATATTTTACAATTAAGTTAAAGTACACACACAACCTTCACCGGCAAGCGTTAAAAACACAAGTTAACTAGGTTTTTTTTTTGAGTGTGAGTATGCAAATAGCCTTATGGCTTTGACTGCGTCATAGGTAGCGACCCGCGAGCAGAAGGCCCGCGAGTGAGAAGGACAACGTCGCTACTGAACGACTGCGCTGCACTTCGACCCCTGAAAACGAATAAAAGGTATCCGACTAACAAGGGGGGGCTCGAAGCGATCCAAGGGCCCCTCTGAAGGAGGTACGAACCTCGGCTTGGATCACCGTCGAAACAGAATATTATTTATTTTATATTGCATAAAATAATATATGCAATACAAAACAAACAATAACTAATAAAAACCATCTGAAAAAGAAGGCAGCCTGAGAACTCGAATGAATCGAGCGGCTGTGAACCTAAGACTTCGCACTCGCCAGCGAGTGCGGTGCGCCGCTGTGCTAGCGGGTGCGTGTATGTGTACGCGGGTGTATGTGTTGAGGCGAAGGCCTCAAACGCGTTATTTATTAGCGAATGAATTTACCATTTATTATTAGATTTAAAATTAAAAATTATAATAACGCGGATGAATTTTAATTGCCTATTTGGCTTTAAAATTTTTAATTGCGTTGAGCACACCGATGTGCTCAATCGGCGCTTGTAAGCGCTCTTTAGGAGAGCTTGCCGTCCTAATTTTGTTTGCGAACATCGTAAGTTCGTCAATATCGACACTGTCCATATACTGCAGTAGGATGTCGAAATCCTCTTGCAGGCTATGGGCAGGTGTGGCAGCTACCAGCGTTGCGGCGCTCCTAGCGGAGGGCGCGGGGGCCGAGGGGCGAGTAGAGGCCGCGCTGACCATAGGCAAGGGCCGGGTCCACGCGTTAGTTTTCGGCGGCGGAGGAGGCTCCGCCGACGTAGTCTTTTTACCCGCGGGGGTGGGAGGGGCGCGGGGGTTAGCCTGTTTAGGCTTCCCTTTGCGGTTACCGCGTTTCCCGCGACGCCGCTTGCCGCGGGGGGCGTTAGGGCACCCGCGATAGTTCGCAGGGTGGCCCACCGTCCCACACAGCACGCAGGTAGGGGGGTCCGCGGTGTTTGGGTCGCAACTGCACTCCGCTGTCACGTGCCCCCCCGACGCATTTGACGCAACGAGGGTTCGCGAAGCAATTGCGCGCGGAATGGCCATAGAGTTGGCAGCGGTGACACTGGCTAGGCGAGGACCGCTTACGCGGTGCCTCGACTACGATCCCAGAGAGGTTGCATACACTTGGTATGTGGAAATTTTTTTTGCCGTCGTTCGATAACTAACTAGATTGTACGGCGCCTTAGTTCGCATGTTCGTCATGCGATGAACTTGTAGAGCGGGGAGGCCTTTGTACTTAAGGTCCTCTAATATAAGTTGCGTCTCGATGTCTTTCGGGACGCCGCGGATAACTACGCGGAGGATACGTTCCCCCTCGAGTGCGTATGTATGGTAACCGATCTTTCTGTCGGCTAACCATTTCGTCAACGCGCGATGGTCGGTCGGTGTCGGCACCGTCACACTAATGCCGTTCGCGATCGGCCTAGCACGCGTGAAATTAATGCGCTTTTCATCGAGCGCTTTCGAAATGCTGCCCCAGGCAGCCGTATCCTGTATTACTACAGGAGGCGGCGCCTTAGGGGCGCGGGGGGCTCCGGCCTCTCAGGAGGGCGCGGAGGTGTCCATCGGGACAGGGCGCGTCGCCTTTTTGGCGGTAATTTTCGGGCGTGGCGTCGGCGTCGCGGCGGCCACCTTGCGAGGAGGCCTAGCTCCGGCCTCTTTTTTCTGGCGCCTCTTGCGACCGGTGACGGTGGTGAAGCCATCGTCTCCGGGGGCAGCCATATCTAACTCCGTCGACGGAGTGGAGGAGGAGCAGTAGCTCTCTTGATCCGACCTGTACGAGCCATCAGAGTAATGACTCGCTACAGAGGATGCTCGCGATGTTGCACGCGACGACTGCGCGGAGTGCATCGCGTGCATCAATATGTCGTCTGGTGAACGCAGCGGGTCGCGCCAAGAAAAAGGCGGCGGGTCACGCGACGGAGGACGCTGAGTACCGGTAGCGTCCGGCAGCGGCGCCGATCGAGCGAGGCCAGAGGGGCCTGCGACGGCTGAGGGGCCGGAGGGGCCCAACGGTTTTTGCCCTGCGGGGGCTGAGGGGCCTAAGGGGCCGGGGGGGCCTAACGGCCGTTTTTCGAGCGCGGCGGCGGTCGCGGGGGACGCGGCGGCGCGGGGGCCAACGGTTTTTCACCGACGGCGACCGGAGAAAGAGGGCAAAGGATAATTAGCAACCTCCGGGTTTATCGCGGGGTACTTCGCCGCCAGGAGGCGACGAAGTTCCGCCTGCGCGGCTTCCACCTGGTCCAAACCGAGAATCCGGGGAAGAATTTACGACACGAATTGTTTTTTTTTTTATTTATCTCATGACTCCCTGCCGCGCGGCAGGGAGGTGTGTTATTGGCACTACTGTGTTAGCTCTGTGGTAGGCACAAAGTCTTTGATTTGAGGGAGAACAAGGTAAAAGGAGTTTAGGACCATTGCTCCGTGGCAGGCACGAAGTCTCTTAATTTGACGTTTGGGTTCTGGGCGGTCTTGTACGCCGTGGCCCAGCAGGATAACATGAGAGTAATAATTGTTGCCTCCACGGCTTGTAGTGTTTGTTGTGATACATAGGAATAGTTCATGTATTAATGTGGGCCTCCACGGCCTTTAAATGTTATAAATAATTTGTGCGATAAATTTTAGGGTTTCGTGGATCGAATAAGTTGAATACTGCTCACCGTTTTAAAAGTAGTCATCAGCTGTGATTGAAAGTCAAGGACCGCTATCTTCGAAATAGCAGTCGCTGTAGTCCGTTGGTTGCAATACTGCAAGTCGCCCATGACTGCAAGTTGCCCACGACTGCAAGTCGCCCACGACTGCAAGTCGCCCACGACTGCAAGTCGCCCACGACTGCAAGTCGCCCACGACTGCAAGTCGCCCACGACTGCAAGTCGCCCAGGACTGCAAGTCGCCTGGCGGATGAGTCACCAGGCTCGCCTTCGTTCGGTGCAGCATCAGTGGTCCGGATATCTCCCGGCGACACGGCTACCTGTTCACCAAGCTGTGGTGCTCGGCGGCTGTGCTAGCAGCTAGTCTTGAATAACTTGTTGTGGACGATCTCTTCACGATCATTATTGAGTAGTCTGTAAATCTATAGAGGTACACCGAATCTATAACTAAAAAGTTTGGTTTCTAGAATTATTTTAAATTATAATGAATTCAGCTCCATGAAATCGGAACATTTTTTTTTCTTTTTTTTATATTTAAATCTTTGTTATCTTTAACTACCGCCTCGACCATCCTGCGCATCGGTCATTCTTGTAATGCCTCAAAAACACAAAACACAGTGTCGGCATTTTGTAGTGTAGGTGGAGCGACATCAGTCGTTTAATGTATTGTCCAATCAAATGCGAGTCGAAGTCTTGCCTAGCGCAGTATGCCAGTTGACGGTTTAACAATTCTTTATTATCTGCACTTTAGTAAGTGCAGTTTTCTTAGTAATCTAAAATCTACTAGTGCATTTTTGGGAGTTCACATTACCCTTTAAGCTTCTTTGTTGGTTCTGCTTACGCCAGAGTCTATAGTATGGATCTTTAAGGCGTAGATACTGCTAAAGTTTTAAAGTACCAATAAATTAACTTCTTTGCAATTTCAGTGATGTAAGGGTACTGCGATTCCTTTTTTTTTGTTAGCTTGGTGCGATAAAACGTATTTTGTGCAAGCATCTATTGCAACTATCACATACTCCTGTTCTCGTTACGTGAATTATAATAAAAGGAAATTATTTATTTTTTTCTATTGAACGCCGCTATGCTTTTATAGAACCCGAAATGTTATTGTTAACACATAACACAGTTATCGGCAATCGGGCCGTTTTCAAGTAATTTTTTTAATAGGATGTTTAAGGCTTGAATTGTAGGTATTCGTCAACTCCATTGAAAAGCTTTCGGTTTGATAACTATTAAGTACCGATTAACTATAATTCCAGCTTGCTGTGTTTGCTTCAAAAGTTCATCTTCAAAAAGAAATCCTTCTAATAGTGCCAAATTTATGCCCAGCGAGCTAACACAAAATTGTCCTATCCCAACTCACTTTAAATCTCTGGTCATGATAATTACTGTACAATTCTCTACGTTGTGGCTGAAAGCCTGCGTGCTGTATGCGGTCGCCCTTTCGGAGCTCTATTTCAAAATCATAGTTTTGTAAGGACCACCCACCATTTTTATACTCTCGTTGAAAGCTCCTATGTATGTTTCGAAGCTTTTGTAAGAGAGGTATCTGCTTTCTGCGTCATTCGTCCGCGTGCTCAAGTAAGCCGTTACATGCTGTTGTCCATCGATCAGTTGGAAAAGCTCAATAGCTATGTTCATCATTAGTATCAGCGAGGAAATCAGTTATTGAATGTCTTTATTGCGCGCTTCTTCTTGTATACGAGTGCATTGCCACTTAGTACCAGTCTTAGCTAGTTCGTAAAGACGAATCATGACATGTGCAAAGTTTGGAATTAATCAACGAAAGTAGCCAGCCATACTGTTAAATTGCCTCAACTGCTTAACGTTAGAAGATGCCGGGAACTTTACAATAGCGTCTACTTTCCTAGGGCTCGGTTTTACCTTCTTTTTTTTTACTATGTTACCAAGATATTCTTCGGACACTTTAAAAAAGAGAGGCATATGTCAATACTAACGGGAATAAAGCTTATAAGTGTTTTTTAAGCTATTAAGATTATTTACATAAATACTAAATCATACCTGAAATTAGTTTCCTGTAGTAAGCAGTGTTTTTTTTTAAACAATAATTTTGCTAGAGAAAGGGAAACTGGCTCTCGTTACTTATGTTATTGTTCAATAATTCACTATTCGTGTAATAAATAATTCACTGTACGCCCGACATACTTATTTTGTTTTTAGTTGGAATTCGAATTGGACAGTAGTAATTCAAGATTTGCATATCCAAAAATAATCAATTCGACTTGCGACTCATTATTAAGATCACGATCGATGTTGTCGAATAAGAGACTTTTATCCTGTAAATGCATGATTCGCAATTATAAAATAAGGTTTTGCACTACGAGTGGTTATTAAAACGCTCAGACAGGCCTTTTTTTTAATAAATTGTTGGCAATGAGAACATCGGTTGTTAACTAATATAAAATTGTCATTCTACGTGATTACAGACACATCATTAAAACAGATGACGTGTAGTACATACGCCCCGGTAATATTCCAGAGATCCATTCGGGAATAACGCAACGTTATACTCTATCCGTGTAGTGGCGGCTCGTTAAAAGAATACTACCACTCCATCTCATCCAATGGATCTCGTAAAAGGCGAGTAAGGAATTAAACTGCACTGTGCACCCAACAGCGATGGTGGCGATGGGCTCACCACCTATCACACCAAGTGCATTATATTGTTTTGGTGAAACCTGGACTGTGGCAGTCATCTGTTTTTGCAGTGAGTGCCCAGTCTCTGACTACCCCTTATGGGATACAGTCGTGATCTTATGTATGTATGTATACTCTATCATCGAATATTACCTATCTGCAGTACTATTAACACGTTTAGCAATCTGATGATTTGAGGTATCAGGAGAAGTAGTTTTCAAATGTTTATAGCAAACATCAACTTTTAATCTGGCTCTAAGCAAACATATACCATACAAGGAACAGGTAACTGTTGATTAACTGTTGATATCTCTCGGAATACAGTTCTTCTTGACCTTATTACGATAATTATTAATGGAGTGCCCAACTTTTTTACAGAAAGTACGAAATGGGGTTATTTTACTGCCCAATCGAATGGACGATAAACGAGTGATCTTTTTAACGGTGGCTGACTAGCATTATAAGAAGTAGATTGATTTAAACGGTAGAGACGAAAAGAAAACTACAGATAAAAGTTCTGGTACTGAAGTGGCTCTAGCATGCATAAGTTTTATTCTAAGGCGCTAATCAATTATTGTTCCTATCGTCGCTTCCACTGCATAGTAAATCGTTTCCATAGCATCCACCCCTTGACAAATACTCTAATACATCCCTTGGTGAGTCATGTGCTCACGAAACATGAAAGCACGTCTTGGAAATAACGGTGCACAGGTTCAAAGTCGTTAACATTACTTATTTCTCATTCATCCCATATTCTAGCTTCGTTATAATTTAGCACTTAGTTGTAATTTGCGACTGTAATCAAAATGTGGTCGCACCATTCACGTACACCCGTTACGTACATGTTACTGTTGGGTTCATAACATTCATAAGACGATAGGAACAATTCGGTTATCTTAATCTTTTCTTGAGGCTGTGTGATAAATCGCTCGCTAATAGAATGGATTTTTCTTACCATTTCCATAAAGAACTGTTTTGGTACACTTTCCGCAACCGAAGAAGTAATATTCTCACGTGGTTCTAGTTGTTGTGGATGTCCGGCAGGATGGGAGCGCGTGTGCGATCCCACTTCTGATGTCGAAGCAGAAGACCCAGGGTTATTTTTGGGGGAGCAGTACTACTGTCCCCATTTGACAAGGGTTATTTATTACAGATTTATATTTCTCACAATATTTTATAATTAAGTGAAAGTAGTTAGCGTAGTAGCTTAACAAACGCTTGCCAAATACACAACCTTCACCGGCAAGCGTTAAAAACACAAGTTAACTAGGTTGTCGTTAACACCCCTTTTTATATTACTATTGTACAGTCCAAGCAGCCAAAAATCCTCCCCACCACTCAATATCAATCTTAACATAATTCACAACACTGGTAACGCATAGAATGAAGTGTGTCTGACGATAGATTTATAAAAGTTAGCGATATAGGGCACCCCATAAATTTCGATAACCAAATGCTGGTGTGACAAAATAATTTAACGAGGTGACGAAGGAATTAAGATTACGTTGTTCAGTGGGCACTTTCACAGCGAAACCTCAAGTGGCCGATACAAGCCTCTTAAACAAAAACTTTTAACTTTTAACAAAATGAAAGATTTACAAATAAATAATACTCGTGTGATAAAATAATTTAAAAGGCGACGAAGTAGTTAAGATTACGTTGGTAAGGTGCGCTTTCTCAGCGACACCTCTTAACAAAAGTGGCCAATACAAGGCGGTTATTGTAAGCTGTTAAATGATTTAAATACAAAGGAATTCTTATAGGATAAAAATATTTAAATGGTGATGAAGGAATTGTCCACGTCGGTTGAGAGTGCTCTCACGGCGACATATATAATAGTACCTATATATATAATATTTCGAAGACGTGAAGTCCGCCAACCCGCATTGGAGCAGCGTGGCGGATTCGTCCTACCTCCAAAACCCTTTCAGAAATGAGAGGAGGCCTGTGCTCAGCAGTGGGACATTTATAGGCTGAATCTTTACTTTACTTTACTTTATAATAGTAAAATATATATAAGTGAAATGGTGAAATACATCCACCGGCACCACCGTCACTTACGGGAACTGCTATGGACTATTTAACTTTTGGTTTTCGAGTTAATAACACTAGCTAACCCTTGCGAATATTTTGCACAGTATCGTGGGCATGAACAGATGGCGCCATCTACCTTCTTTTAATAATGTTAACAACTCCAACCTACCTACCGAAAGTTACCGTGCATGATAGTTGTACAGATGGTCAATAGATGGCGATTTGTACAATTAAATGAATTAATTCATTAATTATTAATGTTTTTAACGAAAACATTAATTTTAAGGCATTTACTTATTTTTCGTCATTTGATAGAAAAACAATCTTCATAAAGCCGTATCAAATATTAATTTTGATACAGTACTAAGGGAGATATTTCATACAAACACAAACACCTTTGACAAATAATATACATAGATAGAGTATTGTTTGAGTTTCAGGAAAAGTGACAGGGCGTTAATATTATCATAGATAACGCACTAGCTTTTATGCTCTGTCTGATACGAAATAACATTTAAACGTCAATGCTCGCGTGTCACAGCAATGACACGTTTGTTTTCTCTGTCACATGGCGAATAAACATTTGTTTTTGATAAAACTTGCAAAGACCCATTAATCAAGTTTTTTATTAATTTATTAATTTAGCCACCAACAAGATATGAGCTTAACGAGTTGTAATAAAACACTTAATCTAAGAAACGAGCATATCAGTCAAGCTATATCTTAATTACAGGAGACCACGGCTAGGTAAAAAAGGAAACTAATAAAAGAAGTAGACAACTAAACTTATGAATTAATACACATTTAAATACTAAAATTACAAATCTATAGCTAAGTAAACAAACTAGAAAAAAACACAATAGATAAAGTAGACCAGTTACGACGTCGTCTTTAGATATACATTTTGGAGTATAAATAAGACCAGATTTCGTTTTTAAATTTATTTTATGGAATAGTATAAGAATAGAATAGATAAGACAAGAAAACCGTTCACCTCATGATAAGTAGAACGTCTACCCATAACAAATGCCTGCAGTCACAACATTTCTGTTTGGAATCACACTGCGATCGCTGCCTAGATATCAGTTCTTGAGTACCATGTGCCCAGTGACTACTCTAGCTCTCATTGCTTTCAGACTAAAACACAATAATAGTTGCAACTCCGGCAAACATTAAATAACTATTCTATACTAATTTAAATAAAACTAATTTTAACGGATTTTATCGAGCATAACTTTGAAATATTTCTAACTTTCGAGTGCTTTTCATATCTCATGGTCACGGGAGGACTGAAGTGACACATGTAATCATGTCATAGTTAACCCGGGGTACCTTCAGCTTTTGCCGAACGCGATAAAATCCGTAAAAATTAGTTTTATTTAAATAAAATATCGCGTAAATGTTATGTCGGACCTAAAATGACGGGTATCAGGTATCAGGAGTATTGAATTTAATAACTAATAAGATAAAGTATATTATTGTTTAACTTATCAAATGCAACTTATGTTAGATAAAAAAATGGCCTAATCTTAATTTAAGATTTTATTAGTAATTAAGCAAAAACGGCCATTTCCCGCCTATCTCTCATCTTGAGTAATCTTGATACTTCATCTTTAAGAGTTTAATTAAATATTCTATGACGGCAATGGCCCGAGATTTAATTCCCGCAAGTTGCTGCAGGAACTAGAATTTACGGGAGATTTATTAGATCGCAAATCTGTTGCAGATTACGTTCATAAATAAAAATATCATATTTAGAGTTTCATTGTGACGTTTCTATTAAATGAAGTTATCTTTGAAAAAAGAATAGAAATATATCATAGATTTAATAATACTCAAAATAATATTAATATATCATGTCAATAGTTATATATATATAGGGCTTGTTCCAAATTTATTATATAGTATAGGGCTTGTTCCAAATTTCACAGTACGTGCGTGTACTAGATTCGATCCTCGGTTACAGCATCACTAAACTTGTTATTTGTAATTTTCGGTTTAAATAAAACTACTTTTTTACGGATTTTATCGCGTTTAATTTTTGAACTATTTTTACCCGACGTTTCGGACGCTTTACAGCACCCATGGTCACGGGGGGACTGAGGTGACAGTTGTCCCAATGTCATAGTTAACCCGGAGTACCTTCAGCTTTTAATTATTATTTGTAGTCCGATCTACGCAGAAAGAGCTTACTGTGTCTTGAAGCCTTGCAGTGGTATGCTTGGTTTTTGATTTAATTTTATTAATAATAGGATCCCAAGCCGGTGGTAATACCCAACCATCTTCCCTATTGAAATTAGGATGTTTTTTAATTTCAATAGCCTCGCGAATCATCCTTGGTAGGAATCGGTGTTCTTTTGCAAGGATTTGTGGTCTATCAAATCTGATGTAATGGTTGGGATGAACCAGAACATGGTCACAGACTGCAGACTTCCTAGAGCGTCGATGCTTCACATCAGCTATGTGTTCTTTAACGCGGGTTTTAATGGATCTTTTAGTTTGCCCTATGTAAGAGAGACCACATTCACAATCCAGCTTGTATACTCCTGCATCTTGTAGAGGGATGTTACACTTGACAGATGGTAAAAACTGACTTATCTTCTTCGGCGGCTTGAAAAATGTTCTTATAGAAGCTCGCTTCAAGATATAGCCAATCTTGTCCGTGACTCCTCTGACATATGGAAGAACAGCAGGTACACGCTCGACTGTGGCCGGCTTCACTCGGTCACTGCGACGAAGGCGCGGAACCCGAAGCTTGTTGTCTTGCAAAACTTGCTTGACATGCAGAAGCTCGGCGGCCAGGTGTTTACTGTCACAGATCCCTTGTGCTCTCTGAAACAAAGATTTACCCACGGTAGCTAACTGTGAAGGATGGTGGTGAGATTCACCATTTAAATACCTATTTGTATGGGTCTTTTTTCTATACACAGTGTGACACAAGGTGTTATTAGGATTCCGAATTACTAACACATCCAGAAAAGCTAAAGAGTTATTTGCCTCTAACTCCATTGTAAATTGAATTTTAGAGTTTAGGGAGTTAAGGTGGTCTAGAAATGCAGTTACTTTATGCGATGGTAAAATTGTGAAAGTATCATCTACATACCGCTTGTAGAATCTTGGATTTACAGGAGAAGTACGGAGGGCTTTCTCCTCAAAGTCTTCCATGAAAATGTCAGCGACAATGGGAGATACTGGAGAGTCCATCGCCACACCATCTACTTGCTTGTAGTACTGTTCCTTCCACAATAGATAGCCAGATGTAAGGCAATGTCTAAGTAGTTCTGCATATTCTGCTGGCATGTTGTTCTCCGCTAGCTTCCTGGATACAATTGAGATGCAGTCTTCTACAGGTAGGCATGTGATTAGCGACTGGACATCAAAACTGACCATAGTTTCATTGTCAGTAAGATGTAGGTCTTTAATCTCACTGACAAAATGTGGAGTTAGAGGCAAATAACTCTTTAGCTTTTCTGGATGTGTTAGTAATTCGGAATCCTAATAACACCTTGTGTCACACTGTGTATAGAAAAAAGACCCATACAAATAGGTATTTAAATGGTGAATCTCACCACCATCCTTCACAGTTAGCTACCGTGGGTAAATCTTTGTTTCAGAGAGCACAAGGGATCTGTGACAGTAAACACCTGGCCGCCGAGCTTCTGCATGTCAAGCAAGTTTTGCAAGACAACAAGCTTCGGGTTCCGCGCCTTCGTCGCAGTGACCGAGTGAAGCCGGCCACAGTCGAGCGTGTACCTGCTGTTCTTCCATATGTCAGAGGAGTCACGGACAAGATTGGCTATATCTTGAAGCGAGCTTCTATAAGAACATTTTTCAAGCCGCCGAAGAAGATAAGTCAGTTTTTACCATCTGTCAAGTGTAACATCCCTCTACAAGATGCAGGAGTATACAAGCTGGATTGTGAATGTGGTCTCTCTTACATAGGGCAAACTAAAAGATCCATTAAAACCCGCGTTAAAGAACACATAGCTGATGTGAAGCATCGACGCTCTAGGAAGTCTGCAGTCTGTGACCATGTTCTGGTTCATCCCAACCATTACATCAGATTTGATAGACCACAAATCCTTGCAAAAGAACACCGATTCCTACCAAGGATGATTCGCGAGGCTATTGAAATTAAAAAACATCCTAATTTCAATAGGGAAGATGGTTGGGTATTACCACCGGCTTGGGATCCTATTATTAATAAAATTAAATCAAAAACCAAGCATACCACTGCAAGGCTTCAAGA
This sequence comes from Luehdorfia chinensis, assembly GCA_019845155.1. Taxonomy (NCBI): domain Eukaryota; kingdom Metazoa; phylum Arthropoda; class Insecta; order Lepidoptera; family Papilionidae; genus Luehdorfia; species Luehdorfia chinensis. The sequence continues at coordinate 1,828,761 of JAHVAK010000696.1, forward strand.
CACAGTAAGCTCTTTCTGCGTAGATCGGACTACAAATAATAATTAAAAGCTTAAGGTACTCCGGGTTAACTATGACATTGGGACAACTGTCACCTCAGTCCCCCCGTGACCATGGGTGCTGTAAAGCGTCCGAAACGTCGGGTAAAAATAGTTCAAAAATTAAACGCGATAAAATCCGTAAAAAAGTAGTTTTATTTAAATGTGTAATATTCGCGTAAATAAAAGAAAACATTATGTAATTTTCGGTGTTGATGTACCAAGTGATCGGAGGCGAAATAAGACATCGAGGGGACTCCCCCCCCCCAAATGCATATCTTAGGTTAAGAAATACATTTCGATGATATGTAAAGTCTGCCATACAGCTCTGGAGCCGACGGGGGGGTAAAGTCAGTCATGACTTTTTCCAGTTACAGAATGTGCTATGGATGGTAATATACATATATACAGTGACGCATTTTTACCTAATAAGGGGTAGGCAGAGGCCACTCCGAATTATTATTTCTTTCCAACTTCCGAATTTCTGGGTTCTCATATTATTATATGCAACATATGTAACTTTTTCAACCCGTGAAGTTTACACCAGGATCTCACTTTGAAAATCTTTCTATTGTTGTTTGTTTGCTACGCAGCAATTTGCCGGCACCACTAAAATTATTAACTGCAATTGAAAGTGCATTGAAGGAAAACAACCTAACTTTACTGGTGGTAGGATTCTTACGCAGATATCCGTCTAGGTAGGTACCGCCGAAGGGCAGGTTATTTTGCCGTGAAGCAGTAGTGTGCGAACAGTGCTGTGTTTCGGTGATAAGGGTACTGAGAGCTAGTTTAATCACTATCATATCACAATACGACACTTAAGAACTGTCGTCTCTAGTGACATGCGCAGTGTGGTGCCACACAGAAATATGGGTGATAGCATTGCTGTGGGCGGACGTTGCACTTACCATCAGGTTAACGTTTTGCTCGTCTCGAACCTTTCGCCGGTAAAAAAAATAAAGACCTTCGTCATAATTTTTTTTGTTTCGTTTATTTCGTGTTATATTATTTGTGATGTTAATTAAATGCTTTTCTTTCATTTATCTTCATTAGCTGTAATTATTTAGTTGAGTTTATACTAAATATGATAACCAATCTGAGTTTGTACTTGGATAACTTGTTATTTACCTCCGCGCCCACCTCAATTACGATTTCAATCGTAACGTCATTTTCACACAGTTCATTAAATTAAGAAATGTTGATCTCTCGCACGCTGCTGTACCAATATCGGATAAGATCGTGTTTATACACGGATGTATATCGAGTACGGTTAATGAGATTTGGAAGATCTGTTACTTGGTATACGATATGGAGGTCTGACTATTGATTTGCCTCATTTCGCGTGGAGGCTAAGCGATATGTTTCTGAGCTACCGCGTGACCCTGAAATATGTCCATGTACAAGGTACCGTGGTACCATTTGTGAAACCTACCATTTGATGGCAGCTATTTCTTTTTAGAATTATGGGTTAAAGTACTCACTCCAGAAAAAACTGCTAGCTTCGCTCATTCCCACAGGACTAAGAATGACAAGAGTTGATTTACTTAAGGCTACACGTAAATATCGGATTAACATCTTATACTGTAACCAGCTTTCATCCCATATTTAACCGCATTAGAGAAAGAATTTTCAAAAATCTTTTCTCAGTCCTCACTTAGTTTAGATAAGGAACTCTTGTCTGTCAGTCAGTCAGTGTCAGAGTTTTATTAAGTAGATAAGTTTGTGCTGTTAGTTTGTTAGTGTGTGTTAGTCAGTTTGGTTTTTACATGCTTCATCTTCCTGAACAGGAACTAAATTACGAGTACAGTATACAAGCGTTACATTGACCTTTTAATATTCCGTATGCCTGTGAACTCGTTTGTTTTGTCTGTATGGCGCCACATCTGGCTTACATCACCTTGGATTTTGATGCCCCTGCCCAGAGTCGCGTGAACGATAAACATTTATTGTCTGTTATATTTCGTTTGTTCCAATCTTTGTTAAGTTTGAGTTGTTCGTTGTTTTACGAATTAAAATGTTTGTATGCGCTTTTAAATTATACAGTTTTCAAGGTGCTGAGCGTTATTAAAATGCATAAGTATAGCCATTAACAATAATCATATTTTTGTCAAAACAAACACAACGAGCCGAAGCATGGCCAACGGGCTCCATCATCAGACCAGCTCCATGTTTTTGCATTGTCACCGAAGCTTGATATAGCTATATATAGTTCGCGTCTCAGAAGCCGTGTGGTAGCGGCTTAAGAGAATCTACCACCCCATCTCGTCCCGTGGGTGTCGTAAAAGTCGACAGAGGAAAAATTAAAAGCAGAAGATGGGCAGCAGCATCTTCCTGGAACATCATAATAAATAAACTGCGGTTGCCAACCCGCCTGTCAAGCGTGGCAACTATGGCAAAATCCCCCCAAAATGAGAGCTACAAACTTTTGTTGCACTCTATGGGGGAGGCCTATGTTCAGTAGTGGACTAATGGTAGGCTGAAATGGTGGTGGTGGTGGTCTCAGAAACTTGCGTAGCGCGATTATGGAATGTGTATTTCTTGAGCTTATCATGTGGTGATGTAGATGTCCCTACATCACTCCACCGCTGAGTCTAGACGATCGATAGAGATCGAGACTGGATGTCGTAGTGAGCGTGGAGATGATGATATCGTAGGAATCAGTCCAAGGTAACTTTTACTAATCAGTGGCAGTCGCTCATAGTAAACGACAGTCTGACTGTTCTGTATAAAAATTAAAAATTTGTTCTTCTGTTATTAGGAGTAAGATGTGTTTATTTAAGTTTTATCATGTAATTTTAATTGCTGCTGACTCCATGATAAGAAATAAAAAAATCTAGGCTTACCTTTTTTTTTTTTTTTAGGACTGATGGTCACGTGTGTTACGTCACGTGGGTCACGTGTTTACAGCTTCGCCGGATTGAAAGGTGGCATAGCGCTGAGGGCGCTTAGCCGAAACCTTTATTTATGGATGACTGGCGCAAGGGCCCCCAAGAGGGGACCTCGGCTTGGACCGTCATCCTGTTCGCGTGAGTAACCGACTCGAGGGTGCCCAAGGGGGCCGGCCTCGGCTTGGTCAGTTACTGCAATCGGGAGGGCAATATTACTACTACTATTATTACTATTATCATGACTATTATTAGATAAGTTTACCATCAATTCGGAATGCGTTTCCGCTGAAGAAGAAATGGCGCAAAAAACTCCAGCGACGCTTCTGTTTATGATACTACTGCTAGGGGAGAACCGACCTGAGATGCGGCGGTATCGCGAATAACTTTGTCTGATACGCCCTCGCCGACGGCGGGGGCGGTATGATGGTGATAATTCTAGGCTTACCATCTAGGATAAAACTGTACGTCAATAAACAAGAAGTGTGTTTTGATTTCATCAGGTCTAATTTTTGTGTTACTGTTAATATTTATCTACTTGCACTTTTTCATTCGGAGTATTTTTTATTTAAAGGTGTGATTGTATTTTGTTTCCCAACTTAGTGTTTCTTAAATAATGTCAAGAAAGTGTTTAAATGATCCTGACAAGTTTTGTTACATTTGTGGCGACCTCACTTTTAAAACTCAACAAAGAAATTTGACACCATTAGTAGTCCAATATAATATGACTTGCCATGTGGTTGCGGCCTAAGAGAATCTACCACCACTGAATATAGACCTCCTCTATAAAAGATGCCACAAAAGTTTGTAGCTTGCATTTAGGGGTATTTTGCCATAGTTGCCGCGCTTGGCAGTCGGGTTGGCAACCGCAGGTTATTTAATCAGATGTTCCAGGAAGGTGCTGCTGCCCATCTCCTAGTTTTTATTTTCCCACTGTCGACTTTTACGACACCCGAGGGATGAGATGGAGTGGTAGATTTCTTAAGCCGCCACCACACGGCACGATTCGTAAAATATTCTAATATTATTTCTATTATCCTTATCTTTGTTCTTAACATAATTAGGCAAAAGTTTTCATGTTACTCGTACAAAAAGGGTTTTATAGTCTACCAGTGTAATAATCCCTTCAACAGCTTAATGGCCATGACACGCACACATATTTAAGTGTAAATATCATACATGTAAACTCTTGCAAGAAATAGAGAGTCTAGCCCCGTAGGCAGTCGATCGTTGCATTATTGGCCGTGACGCGGTGTCGCGGCGTCAGCGTACGGTCGTCGGTTCGATTCCGCGCTCGGCTACACCCGTCGGCTTAATTGTCGCCGATCGAAGGACCGATAACGGCACGCCGCGTCGATATGCTTGGACTTGACATTGATACTATGGCTAAAAATTATAGGCATAGAGTAACACAGATAGGACTACAGGAATTATTTTTCATCATATGATTTTACATATTCCGTCGTTCCAGCCTATCACTTGTTCACTGCTGAACATAGACGTCCCCCATGGATTGCCACAAAAGTTAGCAGCTCTCGTTTTGGGGGGATTTTTTCCACACCACAGTTGCCACGTTTGGCAGGTGGCTTGGCAACCGCAGTTCATTTATTCAGATGTTCCCAGAAGATGCTGTCCATCTCCCGGTTTTGATTTTCCCTCTGTCGTCTTTTACGTCACCCACGGGATGAGATGGGGTGGTAGATTTTCTTAAGCCACCACAACAAGAGGAATGTACTGGGTACTGGGTATTTGATTTAAATCCCAGACTACGCAAGTGGCCTGGGTTACATCCCCGGTGACGGCACCACTAAACCCGTTAATGGCAATTTTTAGACACGGTTTGCAATGTGCTTGTTGCGGAATCATAGTTACAATATATGCAAGTCTAAGATATAAAAAATATTTCGACTACATGTGAAGTCTGCCAGCTCGCACATAAGCAGCGGACCGGCTACAAAAACCAACACAGCGGTGGTATCCACCTGGACGATTTCCTGTACAGGAGCTGGTGGTGGTAGGATTCCTATGCAGGAATCCGTCAAGGCAGGTATCACCCCAGGGTCAGTTATTCTGCCGTGAATCAGTAGTGTGCAAACATTACTTTTTCGGTTGGGAGGGCACTGAGAGCTAGCGTAATTACTAGGGCATACTGTTGTCTCAGGGTGACGGGCGCAGTGTGGTGTCGCACGGAAATATTCTGGGAGACACAGCATTTGTTATGGGCAGACGGTAGGCAAAAATAAATGGCCCAATGACTTGACCGTTCAGTATGCCAGACCACAGGTAGACCTTGAGATGGTACTGAGCTTCCCCGGTTTTTGGCTTGCCCGCTTTTAGTATCAGATGTGGATTTTCCGTACTCCAAGAACTAATTAAATGTAATAATTCTAAATCGAATCCTGCATAGAAAAATGCAAGTTACATTTTTTAAAGCTAACTGAAAAATGTATTATACCATTTTAGAATCTTGATAACTAATCAACGGAAACTTTTAAAATAATTTGCCGTCGTACCGTACGTGTATTTTTTAAAGCTCAACGCTTTGTCAACATTAAATAAAAAAAATTATCAAAAAAAAATGCTGGTACTTTTTTTGGATTTTAGTTAACAGCAGAGTTATTGGGGAAATCATTACAAAAAATAGAATAGTAAAATTTGCAAATATGTAATCACAGTATCAGTATCTCCGTGTGGTGGCGGCTTAAGGGAATCTACCACCCCATCTCATCCCGTGGGTGTCGCAAAAGTCGACAGAATACGCTACTAACTTTAGTGGCAATGTATAGGGGAGGCCTATGTTTAGCAGTGGACTAGTGATAGGCTGAAACGACGCATCACAGTATTTAAAAATTTGGCACATGTTGTGGATTCTCAAATTATTACGAAAAAAAACTAATCACTTTATTTATTTTATTATTTATTTAATGGTAGTCATAAACTGGCCTACACACTGGACCCTAATTATTGTTGAATTTTGAGGACCACCGGTATACAAATTATTATTTTATCTTTTATTAACTTTGCCTGGCGTTTAATGGCGACACTAGAAGGCTCTTTAGATCCTAAACTCCGCTGACCCGTTGTCTGGAGGTAGTAGACGTGGGCCACCTGTCCACATGTTGGTTTTCTGGACTAAATGTGCTGTGTACTACTCTGTAGATTTTATTTCGAGGATAATATAAAAATAAAATGCTACAAAAATTCACTTCTTTCTTCTTATTACTCTTTTTTCGACTCCATTTGTTCACGCGAAAAACATCGCTTCAGACATCTAACTGGCGCAAATGGTTTTATTACATTGTTTGGACTGCAGCAAGTCGCCGACACGTTCTGTGATCGGTTCAAATCCGAACACAAGAACGCTCACACGAGATCTTTGATAAGCGCTGCTCGGTTTTGTTATTTATGAATTACGAAAGTGATTCGTATAAAAAAGCAATGGGCGCCGCAAGCCGACAGTCATGACTAGATATATAAGTTGATACATATATCAACAGAATAAAGTGTCTTTTTGTGTCGGCTCGGTTCGCGCAGTGGCTAAGCCCTTGGCTTCTGCGCTTCGGGTCGCGGGTTCGATTCCCGCACGGGACAAATATTTGTATGGCCTACATATAGTTGTTCCGGGTCTGGGTGTTTGTGCATGTGGAATTTATGTCTGTAAAACGCACCCACGACACAGGAGAAATCCTACTGTGGGGCTTCGTTTATAAAAAAGCTAAGCTAAAAAAAACTAAAACTAAAAACTTAAAAACTTGTAATAACAGCTTTTAACTCGATACTTATCAAAGTATTACTTATAAGATATTTTTTAGATTTTGTATGTCTGTCTGTCTGTCTGTTTGTTCCTGCTAATCTCCGAAATGGATGGACCGATTTTGACGGGATTTTCACTGACCGATAGCTGATACTATAGCGGGTAACTTAAGATACTTTAATTTTACAAAAATAATTAGGGTTCCGCGCAAAAAACTTAAAACCAAAATCCGATTCAAATAGGGAACTATATATGTATATCATAGAGCGGGGTCGGCTTTTTTTCGTGGACGAAACCGCGGGGCACAGCTAGTTATAAATAAAAAGTAATCTATGAAGCATTGCACACTGTGCTTCTGCGTAGATATGAACTTATTTTTACTGGTGGTAGGATTCCTATGCAGGAATCCGTCTAGGTAGGTACCACCCCAGGGCCAGTTATTCTGCCGTGAAGCAGTAGTGTGCAAGTATTACTGTGTTTCGGTTTGAAGAGCACCACACTGTGAGCTAGCGTAATCACTGGGCATTTGAGACTTAAGAACTGATGTCTCAGGGTGACGGGCACAGTGTGGTTTCACACTTAAATATTCTGGGTGACACAGCATTTGTTGTGGACAGACGTTGCACTTACCATCAGGTGAACGTTTTTCTCGTTTCGTCAATTTATACAATAAAAAAAAAATAACATAATACTTACAAATTACTGTACTGTACAAGTCGGGTATATATATGTTACTCTGTATATTTAAAAGAGCGGCAATATCCGTTGTTTTAGTTGCCTTAACTCTTAAGCCGCCTTTATACACACAACCTTTTCGAAGCGAGACTTCTTTCGGCGCGATGAGATTAAAATTTCAAGGTCGAATTTGAGTGCAGCGTTTTTGTGCAACGTTTCTGTCATTCTTAATCAATCCACCACCACAACCTCCATTTCAGCCTACTACCAGTTCACTGCTGAACATAGGCCTTTCCCATAGATTGCGACAAAAGTTTGTAGCTCTCATTTTGGGGGGATTTTGGCACGCTTGGCAGGCGAGATGGCAACCGCAGTTTATTTATTTATATTTTCCAGGAAGATGCTGCTGCCCATTTCCTGGCTTTCAATTTCCCTCCGTCGACTTTTACGACACCCACGGGATGTGATGGGAACTTATTAATAATTATTTATATGCTATTTAAAAGAAAGTAATATTTACCTTAAAAAGTTACAGCCTATAAATGTCCCACTGCTGAGCACAGGCCTCCCATTTCCTAGAGGATTCCGCCACGCAGCTCCAATGCGGGTTGGCGGACTTCAGATGTCTTCGAAATATTTATTATTTCTGAGACATGCAGGTTCCTTGATATTTTCCTTCACCGCCGAGCACGTGGCGAATCAGCACTTATAATTGCATTAAACAATTTTACTGGTGCTGGCACCGGGAATCGAACCCAGATCACTCGCGTTCTATGAAATTTAAAGCAGGCGCCCAGCCCCAGAGATACCACGGCTTATTTACGTTAATTCAAATTTATTTATTGTTATCAAAATTAATATTTAATATTTACTAAATTCCATCATGTGTGCTGATTTGCACGCGCTCTCTTAAGGTTCAATAAGCTAAAATGGCAATGGGCTGGCCAGGTTACACGTAGAAGCAGTAATCATTAGGAAAGCAAGGTTCTTACGTAGTAATCTCATACCGGCAGGCGTGTCAGCCCCTAACTAGATGGAGCGACGACTTGACTATGGGGCAATTTCATCCTTACAACTTAACGCGATCAGTTCAAGCTAAGTTCAGTTTAACGGCTTAACTGAGTTCAGAACTATAGTTTTCATTTCATAAACATCAATTGAACGCAGCTTAAAGATAAACGCGGTTCAAATTCTGAATGTCCAATTTTCGACGGTTTATAAACGCGTTTAGAGAGCTGTCATTGTCAATTGTACAACTTATATGTGTACCCAAAAACATTATTTATTTTGTATTCTTTATTATTTGCATAGCTATGTGACCTTTGTATAATAACATGCTGTTTTATGTCCCCAAGATGTTGCAAATATAAAATGCATCCATTTTTTGTATACGATTGCGACATTTCACGTAAACTTCGTTTTCGTAACCGCGATCAAAATGGAGCTGGTGAAATCGTTTAGACGAAAACCGAGATCAAATTAGACATTTGAGCTCATTTAAGTAAAACGAGGTTTTATTATTCTAAAGCGTTTATATGTATTTTTCTAAACGCACGGAGAAATCGGTTCTAAGACTACCAAATTAACTGAGTTCAATGCTACTATTTGCATTTCACCAACATCAACTGAACGCGATTAAAGCTAAACGCGGTTCCAATTCTGAACGCCCAATTTTCGACGTTCAGCTCTATAAACGCGTTAAGAGAGCTGTCATTGTCAATTGCACAACTATGTAAACACAAAAATTATTTTTAATTCGCATTATTTCTTGTTTGCATACCTATGTAATCTATGCATAAAAACAGGCTGTTTGATGTCGCAAAATACGAAATAAATCGTATTTTTGTTTTAGATTGTGACGATATTTCATGTTAACATCGTTTTTCTAAACACGATCAAAATGGAGTCGGTGAAATCGGTTAGACGAAGACCGAGATCAAATTATACATTTGAGCGCAGTTAAGTAAAACGAGGTTTTATTATAAAAGCGTTTACAAGTATGTTTCTAAAGCGTACGGTGAAATCGGTTCTGAGACTGGCAAGACTGTGTTTTGTGACAATATTTGGGACGTCTTCTTTAAGTTGTGGGCTTGTAATATGATGTAATGATGACGATGATAATACTCGTAATACCGTCTTTTATACAGATTTAATTCACAATAAGGCGAAAGTTGACTAAAATATAGTCAAGGAAATCGTTAAAGAATATTAATTAGCCATAGCTAATGGTTTTAATTTTCTGCTACATCGCTGCGTGTCGCAACGGAATTACTTTTGGCAGTGTCTCAACTGTTTCTTTTTGTTTATTACACGTTCTGATGTATTCGTAAGGCGTTTGATATATGGCGACTACGTGACGACTCGGATCTTAAGTTAAATATGCGCAATATGTCACTTTATTGCCAAGTAGTAAAATAAAGCGTGTATAAAGTAATTCAATTAAAAACTAAGAATTCGTTTTTAATATTAATTACAGAAAATAGTCAATTGTCAATATCTGTCATACATACGATGACAGACTTTGACAATTGTCCACAGATCAGATTACAATAAAATAAAGTATAAAATTAAGTAAACCAACGTAAAAAAAATACAAAAATACCATAACTCAACTAAATAAACATTGGATAGATTGTGATTGAATTGATATTATTTTCGTTGTATCTAATTTCATCATCATCATTTCAGCCTATCACTAGTCCACTGCTGAACACAGGCCTCCCCCATGGATTGCCACTTAAGTTAGTAGCTCTAATTTTGGGGGGATTTTGCCATATTTGCCTGGCTTGGCAGGCGAGTTGTCAGCCGCAGTTTATTTATTTAGATATTCCAGGTAGATGCTGCTGCCCATCTCCTGGTTTTCATTTTCCTTCTGTCGACTTATACGACACCAGCGGAATAAGATGGGGTGGTAGATTCTCTTAAGTCGCCACCACACGGTGCCTAATTTGTAACAAGACAAATAATTTTTATGTCTTCGCACTAAGCCCAAGACATTACTGAGTAGTTTCTGTCGATAAATCGCAGTATTATCTCGCAACTCTTAATCGTTAAAGAGATGATGCAGCAGCATGAGACGATGACTCTCAGACGCAAACTCCTCAATAAGTCATGAAAATATAACAAACATACTGTATGTGCGTACACTACTACTACAGCGCATTACAGTTTGGAAGATTTCCACGATTTCCCTGTGATTCCATCATCAGGTTGGCTTCGCGAAAATGGGACTACCTCAAAAGTATACCCTTTCAAAACGAACAAAAATTTCGTAAAATTGGTCTACAATTGACGAAAATATCAGTTTACATACATTACAATTACATACAGACAAACATAGAACATCCTAATTTTTTGGAGTCGGTTAATAAAAAGAAAAATGTGGGGGACCTGCAAAATTATATTTTTCCATTTTGATCATGATTGTATTCTATAACGAATAAACAATTAAAGCACATTATTCACAATTATTAATTTAGGCACAAACAAGATATAAGCTTTAAAAGTTGTAACAAAACAATCAAACTAAGAAACGAGCATATCAGTCGTATATATATATATATATATAGCATAGTATCTTAATTACAGGTGACCACGGCAAGTAGAAAAGTAAACTTATAAACAAATACACATTTAAATACAAAAACAAATTTATACCTCAGTAAACGAACTAGAATAAAACAGAATAGGTAAAGTGTACCAGTTGCGGCTTAAAAAAATTAAATTTTTTCGAACATCCAACCGAAGTATGCGTGAGTTAAATCGGTTATAAAATTGCTTGTTACAAAGAGATTACTCATTTTTGACAGATGTTTGCGGCCAAACACGCAGGGCCGCAAAGAAAAAGGGTCGGTTAGAAAATCTTCAATATCTCCAAAAGTAACTTACGAGTAGCTTTATGAAATAAAGACTAAATTAAAGAATATTTAATGCGACATAAAATAATATAGAAAACCTTTTCATTTATTTTCTATAGTCGTTTTTGAATTTAGTATCAAAAATTCAAATCATTTTTTTATTTTCATAAAAGTGACGGAACGAGCAAAACGTTCACCTGATGGTAAGTGCAACGTCTGCCCATAACAAATGCTGTGTCACCCAGAAAATTACTGTGTGACACCACCCTGAGACATCAGTTCTTAAGTATCATATGCCCAGTGATTACGTTAGCTCACAGTGCCCTTCAAACCGAAACACAGTAATGTTTGCACACTACTGCTTCACGGCAAAATAACTGGCCCTGGGGTGGTACCTACCTAGATGGATTCCTGCATAGGAATCCTACCACCAATTGTTTTGCGTTTGTTTTATTTTTGCAATAAAAAAGTTATACATATGGCGTCCACGTCCTAGTCGCTAGTGTTTAAGTACCTTTATATGATTAGAATATAGGAAAAAATGGAAATGACAAATTAGTAATTATCGATAAAAATGTTCGCGATGGAAATGTCACTAAAATAAAATTATAATTAACATACATACATACATAAGATCACGACTGTATCCCATAAGGGGTAGTCAGAGACTGGCCACTCACTGCAAAAACAGATGACTGCCACAATCCACGTTTCACCAAAACAATATAATGCACTTGTTGTGATAGGTGGTGAGCCCATCGCCACCATGCGCTGTTGGGTGCACAGTGCAGTTTAATTCCTTACTCGCCTTTTACGAGATCCATTGAATGAGATGGAGGGGTAGTATTCTTATAACGAGCCGTCACCACACGGCTCACCACACTATAATTAAATGTGAAATAATTTGAAGTCATTTGTCATCATGAAATTAGAGGAAACATTTTGATACTCCCAACGATATCGATACGATACCTTTACGATCATAGATCGTCGACACTAAACAGAATCTAGCTTGTCATATAATTATTGGTGCGTATGGACGACTTGGTTAATAAAATAAACTAAGTTTGCAGCATTAGTGTCGCGGATAGTATCGCTCGGAGAAATTGTTTGACGGACCATTGACCCGTTTCCTTCGGTCGTGATAGTGGCCTATTGCGAAGCCGTAGCGGGTTGCATTCCGTTCGACGACATGTCAGATATTTTGCTTCATTTAACATCGATTTCGTAGAAAGTATTTCCAGTTGGGATCGGCGGAGCGACGTGTTGAAATTGAGAAAATGTTGAAATTCCAATTCTAATTTTACTACCGTGCTTATGCAAGTTTACTTTTGCGTCTAAATATTCTACATATTTATACGTACTAATACTGCACCTTTTTATTTAATGAATTTTATAGGAGAAAGTGACGAGACGAGCAAAACGTTCACCTGATGGTAAATGCAAGGTCTGCTCACAACAAAAGCTATGTCACACAGAACAATTCTTTATGACATCACACTGCATCCGTCGACCTGAGACATCACGTCTTAAGTGTCCAATACCCAGTAAATACACTAGGTCTCAGTGTCCTTCAGACGGAAACACCGTAATGTTTGCACACTTCTGCTTCACGGCAGACTAACTGGCCCTACGGTGGTACCGACCTCAACGGATTCCTGCATGGAATCTTACATCCGGTTAAAAAATTAAATAAATTATTATTTCGTATTACGTATGCTTCAATGTCAACCTCAGCTGCACACGTTGTCACCTACTAATTGACGGGTTCCTTCTTATGTATATTACGGACGCGGGTTCCAGCGCAGAGCGCAGGAGCGCTAAACATATACTCGTATTTGGTGTCAGGTAGTTGCTACGGGTCTGGGTGTTTATATTTTTTGTTAAAATTGCATCTGTGAATCAGACGAAATCCTAGTAAAGCAGACAAAAATGTGTGCTGAACGGTCACAGAGCAGCATAACCAGTTTTAGGATATCAGTACTGTGTACATACATACATACATACATAAGATCACGACTGTATCCCATAAGGGGTAGTCAGAGACTGGGCACTCACTGCAAAAGCAGATTACTGCCAGAATCCACGTTTCACCAAAACAATGCACTTGGTGTGATAGGTGGTGAGCCCATCGCTACCATGCGCTGTTGGGTGCACAGTGCAGTTTAATTCCTTACTCGCCTTTTACGACATCCGTTGGATGAGGTGGAGTAGATACAATCCATTGATTGCACTGTGTAGTACTATATTATCTATATTTTAAATATTTTCTATAAGATTATGATAAAATCAGCACTTAAAATTGCAGGATAAGGATTTAGTGGTGCTGGCAGTCTGGCGGTCGGGCATCGAACTCTGGTGAGTCGCGTACGATGATTTTTAAAGCTACAGTGCCACAGCGACAAAGTTATCGTTTAAATAAAAATGCAAATCAAGATATTCTAAGAAAAGTTACCCGATCATATTACGATGCTTGGTCTATTCGAAGCTAAGAGTAAGTTTGTGAAATTAAATATTAATAACATCATAGAAGAGTGACAGGATAATAATGAAAAACACGCGAGAACTGAGAAACGAGCTAACGAGGTGACAAAGGGACTGCGGAGTATGATTGTAACGGCGGGAGAGGGAGCGGAGGGGCAAATATTTGTGTGTGCTCGCAGTGTCATTGTAACTAGGTTGACGTACTGTCACGGTGAAGTGCAATTGCCACAGTCTATAATTATGCATAAGACATTTTAGCAACAGGCCATGTCTTTCGATTTTTATTATAAACTAGCCGAGCACCGCGGTTTCACCCGCGTAAAATTATATTACAAATATTTACTTTACACATCTTCGGAACCCTGTAAGTTTTAGTGGCAGTGTTCATCCCTAAAATTTCAATTGAAATTCGATTATTCGGGATTCGAGATATTCGGGATCAACTTTCAGACAGACAGACAAGAGTTCTTAAAACTATTATTTATGATTAGGCATCGTATAAACAGCAATTTTCACTTAAATTTTGGCTGTTATTTTGAAAACACAGACAGACACTTATGCAGGATGTAGACTAGACCGTTTATTTTATTATATAACTGTTTCTCTTTAACATAGTTATAGGCAATTGCTTGAAAGAGAGTGCGTTTGGATTGAAAATGATAGGAACATTAAATGCCTCGAATACGCTGATAATCATTATATGTTAGCATTATCGGAGTTGTAGGCGATGCTTAATGTTATACATGGTGCTCTAAAAAGCAAAGATATAACAATTTATGTAGATAAGACGAAAGAAATTGTTTTTGAAAGAGAAGAAAGTATGACGGACCGCAGAAGTCTGATTGAAGGAGAAATAGTGGAACAAGTGAAAGTGTTTGTATACTTGTGTTCAAAGTTTACGAGATACGAAAAGTATGACGGTGATATTGAGCGGAGAGAATTGGCAGGAAGTAAAGTCTATGGGGCCCTGCATAACTTTATGTATAGCCAGAACGTATCTAAAAAGGCACGACTTGCTGTACATAGAAGATTACTAGTCTCCACACTTACGTATGGTAGTGAATGTTGGGTCTGGCAGAAGAAGCATAAAAGTAAGATTAATGCTGTGAAAATGAAAAGTTTGGGAAGTATAGGTGGAGTGACTTTTATGGATAAAGGGAGGAACAGCTTGATAAGGGAACGTTGTAGTGTGGTAGAAGATGTAGAAACAAAGAAAAAGAAAGGTTAAGCGAAAGATGTGTGCCAGGATCGTAGCGAGTGGGAAGATGTGGTCACTACCTCCCTTAAAAAGGCGTGACTCTATTTAATTATTATTATATTATCTATATAATTATTTATGTCTGTCTGTACTAATGAGTTTAACTAGAGACTTGAATAAATTTAACAGGTTGTAAATAATAACTCTAAACATTTTTCAATAATATTGCACTGAACCAACTATGGTATTGTTGCCGAACCATGACATAGCTTTTAATATGTGTTTATAATTCGTTTACTTTTTTTAATATTCGGTCTAACCAAAACGTAGTCGTGGGAACATCCAGCCTAAAAACGATGTCCCCAAATTACATTTATACCGACCATAAATGAAATGAAAACCAAGCCCAAGCTGAAACGTTTCTTTGTATTTTAATTTTGTATTTATTTTTTGATACGAGTATCACCGAAGGCGCTTGGCTTTAATTATATTTGATTAAAATGATTTTTATTTAATTTTTATTGTAAGAATGTTTTTGTATATATAGGCATATCTACGTATGGATGTATATGTAAGTATATGTACATGAATATATATATATTTATACATAGTTTTTTTTATTATTATTTAATATATTGAAGGCGCTTGGCAACATAGATGTTACTGCCTGTCACCAGTCTGGGTACATCACTATCTCAAATATTCCAGATCTCAAATGATCTGGCATACTACTAATCGTCAACGAACAGGTTCTTTCCGATCAGCTTGACCCACTGGCTCTGCGTTGCTGACGTTGCGCCTCTTTGTATTTTATAGCGCATTTACCGTGGGGATTTAATTTTTCGGAATTATTGCAGCCGCTGTTTTTGCTATCGTATATCGCGGCACAGCACAAGATTCCATCCACATCATCTTGATGGTTGGCATTCCACCACTGTGCGCTTTTCGCGGAATTTTCTGCCACGCACAACCATTCCGTGGAAATGGCTGTCGCCAGCGGCATTTCCTTTCTCAAAGGGCAGGCAGTTCACCCGCTATTCCCCTGCTAAGGTGTATGTTAATGGCCGACGGTGATCATGTAACATCAGGTGAGCCGTTTGCTCGTTTGTCCGCTGTTCTATGCAAAAAATATCAATTAGTTAGCTTTTGGCGTATTATATTGCCAATGAAAAGGGTAGCTACCCGCCAGATCGAATGGTCCGATCTGGGGAGGACGTCTCCTCCAACTAGTAATATTTAGATGTTGTATATATAGTTCGCATCTCAGAAAACTTTCATAGCGCGATTATGGACGTATGCGAATATTTCTTGAGCTTCTCATGTGATGACATAGATGTCGCTACAAGCTTTTGCGACACCCAATGTGATGGCGGATTTTCACGACTCTGATGGTCGTAAGAAAATCTGCCACGCTATATAACCACGCTATTTATGTAAACGTAACAGACGTAGAACTGACGCGTGTAATATTAAGACCACTTAATACTTTATCTTATGATAAATCATATAATGTAATTTCACTGATTTTGTAATTGTATTACCCGTGCTACGTTTAATTTTATACTGGTGGTAGGATTTCTATGCAGGAATTCGTCTAGGTTGGTACCATCCCAGACCAGTTATTCTGCTGGTCAGTAGTGTGCAAACATCACTGTGTTTCGGTATATATATATTTCAAAACTTAACCTTGGCATGGCTGACAGTTGTTGCGCAAAGTAGAACAGTACCACCTCTTTCCACACCTCTTTACTACCGAGGTGTCGTAAGAGGCGGCTAAGGTATTGTTGGAACAACCTTTATTCCTGAAAAACAACACCACAATATGCAATGCTGTTATTATACTGCTCGGTGGAAATTCAATGGGGAGTAATTTTTTTTTTACTCTGAACAAAATGGAGGCCATGTGGTTCGCCACCCGCCCAATTCTTGTTTCCCAAGGGGCGAAAAGTGGGTTACGTGTGTGGTCCACTCTTTATACGGGAAAAAGGCGTAACTATGTATGTATTTTAAAATGGTCTCATAGCCCTACCTATAAATTTCACACGCGCAGCTCTGAATCGAAAGAATCCAAAGACTTCTTGCAGATTTGGTAAGGACGTTGAACCATCTAGTGATCTGTGTTTGCCGATACGGGCTTGTCACTCGAGAACCATCTTTGGTTAAATATAACCTATCAATCAGATTAATCGGGCTGCACTGAAAACCAATGTTGCGGATATCTGTAACATATTACTGATCGCACTTATTTGTTGCATCACACTATCGCTGACTATAATGTGTGGTAAAATTTTATGACACATTATATTTTGTATATTTTACACTTAGTTTAATCTTTTTTTGATTTGGCTTTTAATTATTCTTTTACGCGAAATACATTTAATGAAACGTGTTAGGATTTAAATTTACTGTTTACTAACCGACGTTTCGATTTTGGTCCGGGAGATAGACTGTTAGTATAGTTTAGCGTCTTCGCAGAAAGATTTGGTAAAAAAAATAATTTGTTGGGTGGTTAACTTGAATCAGGACATCTTTATTAGTGAATGGGTGTGTAAACCTATTAGTAAAAAGTAAATTAACGCGTATCCGAAACTTGTTTGGCTTATTTGTATAATACAGGTTGTGATAAAAGTTTCTGTCTTTCATTCTCAACCATTACCACTTTAACTTATTAAAAACTTTAATCAATGAAATGAGACATTAAATGACTTCTTTCGGCAATCTTTAATCATAATGCCAACTTAAACAAAGAGGCGATGAGGTTGCAGTTGGTAAGACCATCATAGATATCGGGCCAAGGGAAATAATGGTGTTCAGTTTACTTACATAGAACAGTAAAATTTTATACGCTTAAAAATAAAATGACATTCTGGCCACGGGAAGTAAGTAGGTAATGCATTTAATATAAGAAATACATGGACAAATGTTGAGTATAAATAATAAACTATTTAGTTGGCGTATAATCGCACATTGATTTCAAATTATTTTATAAACACAAAAAAAAATGCACACGTCCTAAATAATAATCATTATATAATATCAACTTATAAACCTACCTATTCAGTTAATAAGCGGAAGTGTAATCATACACAAACTCCCGTACAAAAGTGTGTAATTTACAAGTACCAAATACATCGCGAAATTTTGTTAAGCGAAAGTATAATATTTTTTTCCTTGGATGACCCTAGTTATGGAATATACTTAATAATATAACTTTTTTGTAACAAACATTTTTCTTTTATTTTTTGATAATACTATCATATAACATCCTAAAAAGAAATTAGTTTTGGGAATTAATTAATACGAGTATTTAAAATTTCTTGGTTCGAATTTGTCTCTGTAGAAAACATTTCTCTTGATCCGGATGATCGGTCTGATGAAATTGAAATTAATTTTACCAGTATCAGTAATTATTAAATTCAAACTTACAGAAACACAAACTCATGATGATGAATCTGAATCTATTACATAACAACTGCCTGCGAAACTGATTATTGAAATTGAAAATGGGTAATATAATGGTTCATTCAACACCTGAAATATCATTTTAAAAACCTAATTGCGTCAAGTAAAAATAGCCTCATAAATTACAACGTCAAACAGAAATCTCACTTGTCTTGACTCCAGTAAAACAAACTCGATAAGATAACGGCTAGACGCCTGCAAAGTTTTCAGTCACTATCCAACTATGGACAACTTTGGTTATCGTGAAATGGGGTGGCCGTCACCTCTACAAACGCCAGTGCAGACGCCAACGAGATCCAGACTAACGAGCAGCTTCAGTTCGAGAACTAGAGAGCCCGAAGAGTTCCCGCTCAAAAGTACATACAGACATGTCCGCAACATCGATTTATTGGAGTCGGCTAACGAGCCTGGAAAGGCCAAAGAGTATTTGTTCGTCGGACCATCACCGCCCGCTGAAGATGCCCCAAATATGTACCACAGCTTCGACGTTCTGGCACCTGATCCTGAAGCGCGGTTAACTGAAGAAATGGTTAGAAGAGAACTCTGTGAAAAAGCTCTTACTTTAGGAGCTGGACGTTTCTTTGATGACGTTGAATGTGGATTAATTACTTCTGATAATATTGAAGAGCACATAAGTTCAGCGCCCGAGGTTGTCGTGAACTTGACACTGTTGTGGGCAGCACTTTTAACCAGAGACGAATTATTACCGGCGATATTAGAGGCAGGAGCGGACATTCATTACTCGGATCCGGCAGGTTTGACAGCTCTTCACGTAGCCGCTTTTAGTGGTGCTTCTAGGTCAGTAACATATTTAATTGCAAATGGAGCGGATGTTGATTTTGCACCTAAGTATTTCACGCCGCTACACTGCACAGCTTTCGGAAATTCGTTGGAAGCCGCTGAGATACTCATTGCCAATGGTGCATGCTTACATTCAGTTGTACAGAGAGCGGGTTGCGAAGACAATCTCGTACACTGCTCCGTAAGAGCTGATGCGGTGGAATGTATGGAACTCTTTATAGAAAAAGGCGTAGATCCAGCATATGTTACATCCGGAGGATTAAATGCGTTGCATCTTGCAGCAGAACTTGGTGCTCAGCGCTGTTTGGCGTATTTATTAAAGGAAACTAAAATAAGTGTGAACGGTGTTACAAAACAAAGAGATAAGGAATGCACTGCAATACACTTAGCGGCTGCTAGGGGATACGCTGAATGTGTGGAAATACTTCTTGCAGATGGTGCAAAAGCGAACACAAAAAACTACAGAGGTTTCTCAGCGTTGCATCTTGCAGCAAGATGCTCTAGTGTAGAGTCAGTTGAAGTGTTATTAAGGGATGGCAACGCGGACCCCAACGCTGAAGACTATGATAAAAGAACACCATTACATGCAGCTATATGTAGATCAGAACGTGCTTGTGATATAATAGACATGCTTGTTAGTTGGGGAGCACAAGTAAACAAAAAGGATGAATACGGATACTCGCCTCTACATCTTGCTGCAATGGATGGATTAACCCAGTGTGTTGAAACCCTAATATTTTTAGGAGCGGATGTAACTTCCAAGTCAAAAAGGGGACATACTGCGTTGAGCGTCATTGCTAGAAAAACTCCGAAGTCTCTTGCTATACTAAGACATAATCTTGACAGTGGAATTTCATTGAGTCGGCCGACCGAAAGCAACGAAGAAGTACAAATTGAATTTGATTTTGGTAAACTATTGAAGTTTTCTTATCCCCGTGAGATAACTTATTTAAATAGTTTGATTGATGAAGGCCAAAAAGACATTTTGCTCCACCCACTTTGTTCAGCTTTCCTGTTTATGAAATGGAGGAAGATAAGAAAATTCTATTTAGCGAGACTGATCTTTTGCTTCCTGTTTGTTTCCTTCTTGTCTATTTACGCTCTGACAGCGGTTGTGAAAACTTGCAAAGGAAAATATTCTAAGAAGTATGGAGTACCAAATGAGCTCTGTCAGTCGCAGTCTTTGCTCGGTGATATTTTGGAAGACAATCCTATAGAATTTGAAAGATGGATACTTATTGCTATTACGGCCTTTGAAATCATCAGAAAGCTTACTGGCATAACAGGATACTCAAGTATATATCAATATTTCACCACGTTTGAGAATTTGATGGAATGGTTTGTTTTGTTATCTGTGTTTTCACTATATCATATACACAAAGACTACGGCTGGCAGAATCACGTCGGTGGTTACGCTGTCCTTGGGGCTTGGACCAACCTAATGCTGCTAATGGGTCAACTACCAATGTTTGGAGATTATGTGGCTATGTATCAAAAAGTCTTAACGGAATTTTTAAAGTTGCTGCTGGCTTATATTTGTCTTTTACTTGGATTTACAATATGCTTCTGTGTAGTATTTCCGAACGAAGAGATGTTTTCAAATCCCTTAATGGGTTTTATTAGTACGCTCTCGATGATGGTGGGGGAATTGAATTTGAATATTTTGATAAATGACCCCATGCAGGATGACCCGCCGTTGATTTTTGAATTGTCCTCGCAAATAATTTTCATCTTATTTCTAATGTTTGTTACCATTATACTCATGAACTTACTGGTGGGTATTGCGGTCCATGATATACAAGGACTTAGAAAAACTGCAGGGTTATCTAAACTCGTACGACAGACGAAGTTAATTCTTTTCGTAGAAATGGGTTTATTCAGTGCTTTGCTGCCGAAATGTCTCCATAAATATGTTTATAGGACGGCACTTGTTTCACCTGAAGCTGGTAAAGTAATTTTGAGCGTGAAACCTTTGAATCCAAGGGAGAAAAGATTGCCAACAGATATAATGATGGCTGCCTATGAATTGGCACAGATAAACAAAGTAAAAGCTGGAAGATCGGTAAAAGAAATTCTATATAACAATAAATACTCTTCGAAATTCAAGAAAGAATCTCAAACGAATGATCATAACTTTAACATAGAGATACGGGGCATGCAGGAGAAGATCGACCAGACGACGTTTAATCTTAAGAAAATTGATCAAGAGATGAGGCATCTGAACATACTGCTATTGGAACAACAGCATTTGCTTCAGAATCTCGTAAAAATTAGTGATAAAGCGAACTCACATTCAACGCAGTACTATCCTGAGTCACCGGTTTTTTTCCCAAGTAATTGTTCGGATATTACTACAAAGTAGGAAAGGTTATGATGACTTATAAGTGTAAGTTTCAGAGTGGAAACATTCGATTGTCTAGTGTATATTTTTTATTTAGATGAGATGATTTCTTGATCGATGTTTTTATATATAAATATTGAAAATATTGCAAATGAATATTGGCAAATATTCCGACCAATGCGGTACAAAATTAATGTTAGTCTCAAAGTTTATTGTTTTAAGGTTATTAATTCGTACGTAAAGTTTATAATAATGTTACCATATAAAGTATACATTTGGAAACATGATTTTTATTATGTAATTACGTGTTGATATTACGTATCAATCTCAAAAAGCTCAAAAACTTGGTATAGTACTTGTTGTCTGTTAATTATGTGATTGCTACAGGGTAAACAATGTATTTGAAGATCGCATGGCCTAGTGTTAAGACTATCAGACTTCTACGCTGCGTGTCCTGGGTTCGAATCCCTGTCCGGGCCAAAATTTGTGCAAAACAAAAATTGTGCGTGTCTGGTTGTATTGTACATGTGAAATTTATGTCTGTAAAACGCACTTACAATATAGGTGTAATTCTAGTCTGCGGTCTAGTAGTCTTTTATGTTAATTGCATGATTTCTTTAATTTTATCTTGTAACTGATGCTTCCTTTCTCTTCCAAAAAAACTTTTACGTAATTCTTTTTTATCTATATATAATCATTTTTTTTAGTATTTTTATCTAAAGTGACACAATGAAAGCTGTTGATAAAAAATATAAATAAAGAAAATATTTTCAAAAGTGATATTATATGATCAAGTACGTTAGAGTGTTTTTTTATAAGACTTAAATATAATAATAAAATTGAAACACTGTTGTCTGAGATATATAACGGGTCGGATGGAGTAACAGCTGTGTTACTGACTAATGTGTTATGGGATCGAATTTCTCCGGGAATATTAAAACAAATAAGCAAGGATTCTGTAAACGTATCGGCTACTGGATGAATACTTTTTTACCGACACACTTGTCTATGGACGTACCTTAGAAAGGCTTTGTTGTAGTTACAACAAGAGAGACAGCTAAATATTTTAGCTGGATATATCGGAGCCGAAATCCGATAATCCTGGGCCCATGCCCAGCCAATCTGTAGCCATAGAGTATCCGACATGCTGCTCCTATCCAGGTATGTAGAGTTCAAAGTCATGTCCTCATTTTTTATTTCCTATTTTTTTATTATATTTTAAAACATATAAGTTAACAACCAGTGGCTATATCTAGCTAAAATTAAGTCCGTATAATGTACTAAAATCAATAAGTATATACACATAAACGTACATATACATACGTGCATGCACACGCGCACACACACACACACACTGACATCATTTTATTATCTTTGTAAATAAACATCGCAATTGCATAACACAGTCACTTTATTTAATAAAGTGAATCTTTGCTATTTGTATCAGTGCTACTTTTTAACATGTTAAAATTTTGATATTTAATCTGAACTTAAATTTTAAAATTATACAGATTTTATTGTATTATAATGATGGTTGAATCGCTCCTAGACCCGTAATTGGTTAGGTCACTCTAGGGAAACCTATAATAGGAGGCTAGTGTTAAGATTATACTATAAGGTACATTTGTTATTTTTAAACAATGCTGTTGGTTTTCTAAATAAATAAATAAAATAAATGTATAATAATTTGGTTGTAAGTGATGCTGCAGCATTCCGGATTGATTGCGGTCACAGTGACATCTTCCGTCATCTGCGTCTAGGTAGGTACCACCCCAGTGCCAGTTATTCTGCCGTGAAGCAGTAGTGTGCAAACATTACTGTGTTTCGGTTCGAAGGGCACTGAGAGCTAGCGTAATCACTGGGCATATGAGACTTATGAACTGATGTCTCTGGGTGACGAGCGCAGTGTGGTGTCACACAGATATGTTCTGAATGACACAACATTTGTTATGAGTAGACGTTGCACTTACCATCAGGTGAACGTTTTGCTCGTTTCGTCACTTGATTAAATAAAAAAAAAAATCCCGCATTAGATAAGATCTGAAGAAGGGCCGGGTGCAGTCATAAACATATCTGGGTGATAAAAAACACATACCTAATAACCAATAAATCATGCTTAAAATATTTGAATATACGGCGATTCAAGTCCAATGAGTGCCTTCCAATGGTTGGTGAGAACAAAATCATACATGCTTTCGAGAATTTTTAATAAATTGGTAGACTGTTGCTTCGGTCTGATTTCCGCAACTCTTTAATGAATATGTTTTCACATACATCTATATATATTTCTATACTTATATTCTATCTATCCTAGCTGTGTCGCGTATAATAAGCCGACCACTCAGCGGTCAGAGCCTTCACAGTTCGGCGCTTCTCGGTAATGTTTGGTTCTCAGCATACGGCGTATTAGCCGTTGAATAAAGTTTTATAATTTATAACCTTCGTTAACATACGGACTATCTAACGTAACAATATTTTTTTAAGTCAGATTAGTAGTCCCTGAGATGCGCGTTCAAACATGCAAATTCTCAAGCCTACCAGCCACAAAAAATTATATAGTAAAAAGTAAAGTAACAGACTATAAATGAATCGCTGCTGAGCACAGGCCTCCTCTAATTTCTGAGACTGTTTTAGAGCCGGGAAGAGTCTGACAAGCTGCTGCAATGCGGGTTGACGGACTTACGGAAAATATTATTATTTCTCAGACATGCAGGTTTCCTCACGATGTTTTCCTTCACCGCCGAGCACGTGGTAAATCAGCACTAAAAATTGCAATTAACAATTTTAGTGGTGCCGGCACCGAGAATCGAACCCAGATCACTCGCGTACTATGAAATTTAATGCGAGCGACTAGCCCTGGAGCTACAACGGTCTATAGTCAATATCTATAAGTATACATAACGATTCAAATCGTCTCTGGAACTTCATAGCTTTAGAAAAAAATATCGTAATTTTTAATTCTGGATGTGATCTATCTTTGTCCCAAATTCCATAAGTATCCG
Source organism: Luehdorfia chinensis (assembly GCA_019845155.1). Classification (NCBI taxonomy): domain Eukaryota; kingdom Metazoa; phylum Arthropoda; class Insecta; order Lepidoptera; family Papilionidae; genus Luehdorfia; species Luehdorfia chinensis. The sequence goes on from JAHVAK010000696.1 coordinate 1,853,256, forward strand.
TACAGCCGTTTAAGCGTGATTGAGTAATAAACATAAGCACTAACCAAACACACGCTTCACCAATCGTTACGTAACTCAGCAGGTACGCAAGTACTGAGACGACTGCGTAGAATAATGGGTTCTACGACTACGAACTAACATTTGTTCAAAAACACAAATCGTTTGTGCTGTGCATGTGAAAAGTATCTCTGTGAAACGCATACAACCGGAGAAATCCTAGTTTTCGCTTTTGAATGAAAATACGATTAAGAAATTATTTTCGTTAGAAAATAACTTATCTCGCGTAAATACGTTGATAAAAAGACAATGGCAATTATCCGAATATGCAAATAAGAGACGTTCATAAATCAGCGGTTATTTCGCGTGTTTAACCAGCGAATTCTTGACGCAACGTGTGCTTTTTGATAAGGTTTGATTGCATAGTTTTTGTGAGAACGATTTAAAGGCGCGCAGTGTCACGTTCAAGGTGTATGTGCTGCGCTAGAGATGGGACTTATATAGCGTGCTATTTTTAGCATGCTAAAACTAAAAAAGTCGACACTTACAGCTTTAAGAGTCGACATTTTAAGTTAATAATAAAAATGTTTTTAAATATTTCCAAGTTAAATATGAGAGATGGGTTAAAGGACACTAAAGTTAGTGTAATTATAGATCATACAGAACTAAACAAGCGATGTCTCAAGGTCACAGGCAATTCTTTGAAGTAAGTAACTGCCTATAATTGTCCCACTGCTGAACACAGGCCCCATATTTTTGAGAGGGTTTTAGATCTAGGAAGAGTTCGCTGCGCTGCTCCAATGCGGGTCTTCGAAATATTTTCTATTTCTCAGACATGCAGGTTTCCTTGCGATGTTTTCTTTCACCGCCGAACACTTGGTAAATAAGCACTTGTAGAGATTTGAGAACAATTTTAGAGGAGGGCGAAATCAGGTCACTGATCTTGTACTGTGCCACATCAAAAGCACCAAAACTGTTTACACGACACTAATATTTCCAGGTTCTGCGTTTCAAAGTTAAACGCGATAAAATCCGTAAAAAAGTAGTTTTATTTAAATACTCTTATCATTTCATATCAACTAAAGATTGTAGGAAGCATGGTTCGAGTGGTTCATCGATGATGTTTTCCTAGCCGATTTCGACTACGGCGACAACTTCCGAATACTGTCGAGAGCCATCAACTGCACAGGAGATATTATAGTGCCACAAGTGTACGCGAAAATACAGAGGCACTCACTTGTCCCAACCTACCCGCGCCTGATGTAACGCTGATGCGATAAGATCGGAGGTAGGCTAGGATGCAGTGTCAAAAACACGGGGACAATCACAACACAACCAGACCCGAAACCCAACAATTTGTGTTTTAGCACAAATGTTAGCTCCGGCTGAGAATCGAACCCAGGACCCGCGGCGTAGAAGTCAGGTACCCTTGTGTCACTTGTGCTGCACTTGTGGTTCATCACTAGTGCTGCAAAACAATAGTGCAAAAACAACAGTGAAGCAAGACAAAATAAATATTATAAGATCTTCATAATTTTATTTAAAACATTCGAGTCCGCAAACGAGTTCTGTTGGCTCAGTCTCTGGGCGATTTCTGCGCTTCGGGTCGCGGGTTCATTGGATAACTGTTTAGTGCGTCTGCAACTTATGTTCATAAAATACACCAACAATACAGAAGAATCTTTATAACGCTTTTATGGAAAAAATAATCCGAAAGGATTGCAGTGTGCCAGGGAAATGCTAAACGAACGCTAAGGGAAAACGATCTGGGCTCCCCACTGGTAGTTATTCGGCAATTCCTACCGCTCGGGAGATGTGTACTGTCCAGCTAAGGACTGTTCCCGGGATGTTACTGGTGGTAGGATTCCTACGCAGGAATCTCTCTAGGTAGTTACCACCGCGGAGCCAGTTATTCTGCAGTGAAGCCTGAGCCTAAGACTTAAGAACTGATGTCTCTGGGTGATGAGCGCAGTGTGGTGTCACACAGAAATGTTCTGATGACACAGCATTTGTTATGGGCAGACGTTGCACTAACCATCAGGTGAACGTTTTGCTCGTCTCATACCTATCTCCCATTAAAAATTACATGTTTTTAAATAGTTGAAAAGTTACTCAATCTTAAGCCGGCAAACCTGTCAAGGTTTATTTAAAAATTAATATTTTTTTTGTTGCACAAATACTGGTATACAGCTGGGATTCAAACCCAGATCTCACAACAATATACGCGAGAAAGCTTACCAGTGTGCGTGGACGTCATCGCTTCACAACACGTGTATTCTGTAATGTTTGCTGTAATGTACTACTGTTTTTGCGGTTCGAAAGATCGAGACCACGATTGTCCGGCCTCATACAAAATGTATAAAAGAGACGGCGCCAGTCGCCATTACGTACTTTTAAATGTTTGTCTGTAACTCAAAGGCTTTTATTTAATAGAAAGAAGAAAGAAAGAAAAAAGGAGAAGTTTATTTGAAGCACCCACACAATAAATACAGACATAATTGCAAACAAGACACGGAAAAATTAAAACAATAAGTAAAATTAAACCGTGGTAGCTCAGGGGCCTGGTGCTCGCCTTTAATTTCATAGTAAGCGAGTAACCTGGTTTCGATCCCCGGTGCCAGCACCTCTAATATTGTTCTACAATTTTAAGTGCTGATTTACCACGTGCTTAGCGGTGAAGGAAAACATCGTGAGGAAACCTGCATGTCCGAGGAATTTAAATATTTCGAGGACATGTGAAGTCCGCCAACCCGCATTGGAGCAGCGTGGCGGATTCTTCCTAGCTCCAAATCCCTCTCAGACATGAGAGGAGGCCTGTGCTCAGCAGTGGGACATTTATAGGCTGAAACTTTACCTTTTTTTTAAACAATAACAATCAACAGTAAAAAAGAGAAAAAAAATACAAAACTTTAACGATGCACTGCACTTAAACTATGACAACTATATGGTAAATATCTGAATTATAAACTATAGGAAAAAATAAGATAAACAGAAAAAAAACTACCTATATCCACATGTACATGGCGGAATGCTTCAAAAAGGAATGCCACTCAGGATGTGCAAGGATATGTTGAACTAACACAACCTCGCCCTGATTTTCAGTGACATCCTAATACGGAGAATGAAATATCAAATATATATACATATACATACATATATACACACCCATACACACATACACTATACACATACACACCGTAACATATACATACTTAATGGCTTCCAGCAGTTACACTAATAATTGCAAGAGTGATAATAATAGTAATATAATATATTAAAAAAAATAATTAAAATATAAGAATATGATAAGCCAGGCCCGGCTATTCCAGTGCCCCACTCTCACTTGGGCGATTGCCACGATGTCTGGTCCATGGCCACTTCACCTCGCTGATCCTTAAAGTTATGTCGGTAACTATATTTCTGCTGTGGATGTTATAGCTACGGATTCTGTCACGCAAAAACACCGAGAAAGCACCACCCCATCTCATCCCGTGGGTGTCGTAAAAGTCGACAGAGGGAGATTGAAAACCAGGAGCATTTTCCTGGAACATCTGAATAAATAAATTGCGGTTGCCAACCCGCCTGCCAAGTTGGAAACTATCGCAAAATCCCTCCAAAATGAGGGCCACAAATTCTTGTGGCAATCTATGGGGGAGGCCTATGTTCAGCAGTGGACTAATGATAGGCTGAAATGAAGATGAACTATTTAGCTGACAGAGGGGTGGGGACACTTGACTCTAACAAAAAATAGGGTTAGGGTTAGGGTGAACACCGGCAGTGGTCACCGAATGGTAATAAGCACATTGACCTTAAACATCAAGCTGGAAAAGTCTCGTCTGGTGAAGTCTACGCTCCGTCCATCTCGAGCCTTTATCCAAAACCCCGAGAGCTTCCAGCTCGAATCGCATAATCACTTTAAGTGCCTAGATGATTGCGTTACAGTGGACGATATGAACGAAAAGCTCGTGGAAACTGTCCAGGCTGTGGGGGCAAAGTTTTGCAAGACCCGCCGCAAAAACAAGATCCAGAGGCTCTCCGATCACACTACAGTCACACAATATAGTCCTCAACTGACGCGCAGATCTCCCAATGCATGCGGCAGGACCTACCCAACTTCAATAAATCCTGTATTGAAGAAGCGATTGAGCGAAAACAAGGCTCCAAGGTCTTTTCCAAGGATCTGTCTGCCGGGAAGAGCCAACTGACAAAGTTGAGGACCGAAAGCGGTAGCGTCATTTCCGCTGGACCAGAGAATTTGAGTGAGATCGAGAAATTTTATGGAGCTGTACACATCGTCGTTGGAGCCACACACTGGTGTGAGTTACGACCCAAGAGCAAAACTCGTCCGACACTATTCCGATGATATCCCGGACGTCAGTCTGAGCGAGATTACTATGGCTCTCAAACAGCTCAAAAATGGCAAAGCGCCGGGTGAGGACGGAATTACAGCAGAGCTTCTGAAAGTGGGTGGATAACCGGTACTTTTAGTCCTTCAGAAGCTTTTTAATTCCGTCATCCACGGCGGCACTACGCCGGAAGCGTGGGGCAGAAGCGTGGTTGTTCTGTTCTTCAAGAAGGGTGATAATGCTCTCTTGAAGAAATATAGACCGATATCGCTTCTGAGCTGCGTCTATGTGCTGTTTTCGAGAGTCATTAGGAATCGTCTCGCAAGCAGACTTGGCGACTTCCAGCCTCTTGAACAAGCCGGATTCCGGAACGGCTTTAGTACCATAGACTACATACATACCCTTCGCCAGATTGTACAAAAGACCAATGAGTACAATCTCTCGCTATGTCTGTCGTATGTGGACTATGAAAAAGCCTTGGATTCAGTGGAAGTTTGGGCGGTGCTTCAGTCACTTTAACGGTGCCGAATTGACTGTCGGTATATCCAAATACTGCAGTGTTTGTATAATAAGGCTACGATGGCTATCCGAGTACAGAACCAGAGTACGGAACCGATCCAATTGCCGAAAGGTGTAAGACAGAGTATTGTCATATCCCCGAAACTCTTCACCGCTGCATTGGAAGATGTCTTCAAGCTACTATACTGGAAAGGATATGGTATTAATATCGATAGCGAATACATCACTCACCTTCGATTTGCCGACGATATAGTCATAATGGCAGAATCGCTGGAGGAGCTTGACACTGTGCTCAATGGTCGCAATAGTGTCTCCCAACGGCTAGATCTTAAGATGAACATGGATAAGACGAAGATCATGTCTCTAGTATGGCCCCTGAGCGAGATGGGGATTTGAAGAATTGAGGGCGGCCTGCGTGAGATTCGACATTGGTTGTCCTGTAATGTTCTATTACAAGTCCACTCAATACTGAGCTAATTGCCGTGCTGCCTCTTAGTACAGTTCTTAAAAGAATTTAAAACCTACAACAAATTTCTTTATTTATTATTTTGATTATTATTTTAAGGCACGGTTAAATATAGTTGTATTAGTTATTTTTATCTCTTTTTTAATTGGCACTGCGGTGCTTGTTAAATGTTTTGGTTTAAGTTACATACCTTAGATATGTGAAGAGATGGGTCGTCTTTGCTAAAAATACTGCTTCTTTCTGCTCGTTGTTATATTCTTTCCGTCAATGAAACACATTCCCAAGTCTAATATTGTGTACATTTCTTAAAAATTGCAATCCTTTGTTATAAAGATGCAAAAAGCTATATATAAAAAGGCATCGATTAGAACATCTATTAGAATTTAAATTGATTGCTAAGTTTTGCTTGCACGATATAAGATTCGCCATCGCCATTATGAAATCTATTGTTAGGAATTAATATAAGTGTCAGAAAGCTACGTATTTATTTTCAAAATTTTATTACTGTTTTATATATTATTACCGTAATATTGTAATTATTTATGTATTTCATATTATTTTTTTATTTTCTTTTAACGACATCGGAGTGCAAATGTAGGTTTACACTGAAAATCAGTGCTGTGACGGAATTCGCTTCCGCCGCAGTGTATGCTGAGTTGTCAACCTCGTTTGCTAGGAGTACGGCGTACAATTTCCATACTTTTATTTTAGGTTTTATTTGTGTTTTTAGTTGCTTTTTTTATATATATTTTTGTACTGCTATTTTTATTTTTTTATTACGTATTACTTTTGTGTACGTCTGCTTCAAGCAAATAAATGATTTTTCTTTCTTTCTTTCTTCTAACGTCTATGTCACACTTATACCGGTTGTTTTTGTGAACACTACGCTCGAAGTTGTGGACTAATATGTATACCTAGGACAGATTGTCCGACTAGGTAGATCCAACTTCGAACAAGAGGTCAATCGGCGGATTCAACTCGGCTGGGCAGCGTTCGGTAAACTGCGTCTCATCTTCTCGTCAAGTATACCTCAATATCTCAAAACGAAAGTTTACAACTAGTGCGTGTTGCCACGTTGCCAGTGATGATATACGGAACAGAGACGTGGTCCTTCACTGCATGAGGAAGCTCAGAGTCACTCAGCGAGCTATAGAAAGGGCTAAGCTCGGAGTTTCTCTGCGTGATAAAATCCATAACGATGATATCCGCAGCAGAACTAAAGTAACCGACATAGCCCTAAGAAATAGCAAGCTGAAGTGGTAATGTGCCGGCCATATAGCTCGTAGAATCCATACCCGTTGGGGAAGAAAGGTTCTCGAGTGGCAACCTCGTTAAGCCAAATGCAGTGTAGGGCGTCCCTCCACTAGATGGAGCGACGACCTGCACAGTTTTGCGGGAAGTCGATGGATGCAGGTGGACCGTGTTGTGTGGCAATCTATGGAAAATCTATCGAAAAATGGATTTTAGACAATCGCAGTATTTTTAAAGACCTATCCAACCAATTCTTACACCATAAGAAAGACAAAAAAAAAATCTCCAATATATACATTTATATATAATATTACGTGAAGGGGAAGTACTGTAATTTATATTTTATGATTTTTTATATCACTTTGTAGGCGTGATTAATATGTATTCCAATGTCACATACAGGTCTAGTACTAAGAGTCTCTGAGCTAGGCCGCATACGGACGGACAGACGGTCACGGCAAAACTATAAGGGTTCTAGTCGACTACAGGAACATTAAAAACGGCTCTCGAGCGGCAACCCTGCATTAGATGGAGCAATCAGTCAATGGACGCAAATGATTTAGGACCGTGTTTGGTGGCAATCAATGAAGGAGGTGTATGTTCATCAGTGATTGTGATGGGCTGAAATGACCATGATGATGACTTTACGTTTACACTTTTATAATAAATTTTTTAACATGCGTTTGTAACTCCACCCATTGCATGTCAGGGACATGTAAGTATGTTATGTCACTTAACCCGATGCGTTGCGCACGCAATAGAGCGCACGGGAATGCGAGCTGGGGTCAGCACGGCAACGTATGCGGCCATCTTTGTTTTTGAACTATAGAGTGATATATGGATATTTTAAAGTACCAATTAAAAGTAAGTAAAGTTTCAGCCTATAAATGTCCTACTACTGAGCACAGGCCTCCTATCATTTCTGAGAGGGTTTTGGAGCTAGGAAGAATCCGCCACGCTGCTCCAATGCGGGTTGGCGGACTTCACATGTCTTTGAAATATTTTTTATTCCTCAGACATGCAGGTTTCCTCACGATGTTTTCCTTCACCGCCGAGCACGTGGTAAATCAGCACTTAAAATTGCAATTAACAATTTTAGTGGTGCCGGCACCGGGAATCGAACCCAGGTCACTCGCGTACTGTGAAATTTAAAGCAAGCGCCTAGCCCCTGAGCTACCAGTTATTATGTTAAAATTATTTAACACGTTAGGTGTGTTAAAATAGCATATACTTACTTTCATTTGGTGCGATGGCGGTCAAAATGCACATCCATAGATCTTTTCGCCAGTCATTTTTGACCTGACGCCACTAGGATAGGGTATTTAAAGCGTAGCGTAACTTTGCGAATGGAGCCGAAATCTATATTTGTCTCTGTCGAACTCCTACAAATACCGAATATAATCGATCCGCACTAGCGAGAAAGATGTAGTTTTCACCGATTTTGTTTGATCCGCAGTGTTAATAAATGTTAATAAAAAAACCGACTTCAACGCAACATCTCAAAGTATGCGCAACATCTGAAGATCATGAAGCTCTTAAATTCCCTATTTAAGAGCTTCATGATTTTCTCATGGATGCCATCAACAGAACTTGACAAAAATCATACGGGACCCCTTACGGTATCCTTTTTCAAACAAAGAAAGACTTTTTAAATTGATAGAATGACAGCTGCTCGTAGGTTCTGTATTAGTGGCGCCGACATAATAACGCAGCGCTGCGGCAATTTTGCTGTAGCATAATGCTGAGTCGATTTTCGTTTCTGCAATCCAATATAAATTTTAATACTTGTTATTGTTTATTTTTATGTCGTTGTATTGAGCAACGAATAAAGTTATTTTCTTTCTTTCAATTAACGAAAATATCGGTGAAAATACATAAAAAAAGTAATACGAACGAACATACTTAGAATCGCTTACTGTTTTATGTTAAAATAATCGTCAATGATTTCTTCTCGTCTTGTTTTTAACGATCAGATGCGCACTTTCCCGTTTTCGAGAACGAGAGGTCGGATACAGAGACGAAGACAATATAAGGCCCGTAATTTTACACATTTATTCACACGATTTTTTTTATTGGAGATAGTGACAAAACGGGCAAAAGGTTCACCTGATGGTAAGTCCAACGTCTGTCCGTACAATTCTGTGTGACACCACACTGCGACATTACTTCTTAAGTCTTATATGCCCAGTGATAAAACTAGCCACGGTGCCCTTCAAACCGAAACACAGTAATGTTTGCACACTACTGCTTCACGGCAGAATAACTGGCCCTGGGGTGGTACCTACCTAGACGGATTTCTGCACAGGAATCCTACCACCAATAATTGGTTAACTTTGGATGTGCTTAGGCGGGTTTAGGCGGAGCTTGGTTTGATTTGGACCACCGCATGGCCAAGTGGACAGAGTACCTGACTTCTACGCCGCGGGGGCGGGGTTCAAATCTCAGCTTGAAGCAACATTTGTGCAAAAACACAAATTGTCAGTATTAATTTATTGACTTCAAAATGGCGACGACGTGGTTCGCCACCCGTCACGCCTCGTTTCCCGCGGGGCGAAAAGTGGGCCGCGGATGTGGTCTCCGCCTACCTATTATATGGCAAAAAGGCATAACTGTATGTATGTAATAATACCTTAGGACGCGGTTACCGAGTTGCATAAAGCAGTTAAGTTAAAATCAACATAACGGGGATCAACATAAAGATTTTAACAACCATCTTGCGAGTTGAACCAATGAAAATCGATCAAGTTATTAAACCGTTAACTGGTAAGCGTGATAGGAAATGATTATGCCAGTTACACGACTTCTCAGAGTCAATAACTCTTTCATCAATGTATACGGTTTTACAACAAAATCCCAAAAAGTGCGCAAAGTCTTTCAATCAAAAAGTTCAAACTATTTATTAAACAAAGACTTTTTAAGAAGGGTTATTATAATATTGAGGAATACATGGACGATGAAAAACCCCGGGAATGAGGGACCAATTGTGACCAATTGACAAGCACCATATGGAATCTGCTGCCGCCAGCGGTTTTTCCGGACCGATACGACTTAGGGACCTTCAAGAAAAGAGCCTATTCCTTCCTCAAAGGCCGGCAACGCATCTGCTATTCCTCTGGTATTGTAGATGTTCATGGGCGGCGGTGATCACTTACCATCAGGTGAGCCGCTTGCTCGTTTGCCTCCTCTAACATAAAAAAAAAGGTATTGCCGATAGGTGTCCGGCAGAGTAGAATAGCACTTGACTCTTTCCTACCGAGGTGTCGCAAGAGGCGACTAAGGTATTGTACGGACAGCCTTTATTCTTGCGAAATAACAACATATTATGCAATGCTGTCACTATATTGCTCGCGGGAACGCAATGGAGGGTTAGAATTTTTACCACTATAATAGCGGGGACGTCGTTTGCCACCCATCACATCTCGTTTCCCACGTGAGTGAAAAGTGGGCTACTTAAGTGGCCTGTATGTATGTGAGGCCTTTATATAACCTTTGTATACAGAGGTTATATATATATATATATATATATTTTATAACTGTCTAAACTTATTCCAAATAAAAGTTTATTATTAGTAAATTAGCAAAATGAATTTTAACGGTTACAGAATTGGTCGTTCCAATTTTTACACCTATTAAATACACGAACGGGTTGCACTAAGTTCCATTGACATAGACATAGACTTTATTCGACGTACACAATACAGAAACCACACAGAGAATGCAAATAAAAAAAAATCCAGTAAAGTAATAAAAAGAAACAAACAAGATCTGTAAAACACTGGAAACAAAAGTGACGCTGTATTGTGAAGTCGAAATGGACTCCACTCAGCAAAGAGGCTGCGGAAAGACCGCAGCGCTGGTTTTCAGTGGAGCCATTACGTAAGTAAAGAGCGAACGCACGTACGTCGTACGTGTCTATGTGTAAGAAATACAACTAAGTGAACAGAATAATAAAAAATATGACATACAGGACAAATATGACTGGTAATAAAAACGATAAATATCAATAAAAACATATCTGATGAAATATAATGAATGTTTTTTGCTAGACTTTTCTCACGAAATGTTGGAAATGTCCGCTACTGAATTCCGAGGCCGCAACATTCCTTGAGATCTAACCTTAAGCTGTTACTGTAACTGTTAGAACATGGAAACTAAATGTAAAATATGCAGTGCGAGATTACTGGTGGTAGGAATCCTTTGCAGGAATCCGTCTAGGTAGATACCACCGCCGGGCCAGTTATTCCGTGAAGCACTATTGCGCAAACATTGATGTCCCCTTGGCCAATTTTCGACGACGGAGACAACTACCGAATAATGTCGGAAGCGCTTGGCCTAGTGGTCAGAGTACCTGACTTCTAAGCCGCGGGTCCTGGGTTCGAATCCCAGCCGGAGCCAACATTTGTGCTAAAACATAAATTGTTGGTTTTCGGGTCTGGTTGTGTTATGTTTGTCACATCGGGCGCGTGTAGGTTGGGACGAGTGAGTGCCCCTGTGTTTTCGCGTACACTTGTGGCATAAGATTGAACGTAGGCTAGGATGCAGTGTCAGAGGGTGCCAGTAGAGAGAGGACCCTTTGTTTCTTCACTGACGCTCTCATAACACAAACGGACCCGAAAACCCACGCGGTCGTCAAAAGAATACTGATAGCTAGTGTAATTGGGCATAAGGAACTTAGAACTGATGTCTTAGGGTGACGGGCACAGTGTGGTGCGACATAGAAATGTTCTGGGTGTTACAGCAGACGAGCGGACATTGCACTTACCATCAGGTGAACGTTTTGATCGTCACTTTTCGTATAAAAGAGCTCAACTCCTTCAGTTCAGCCTATCAGCAGTCCACTGATGAAGATAGGTCTCCCCCATAGACTGCAATAGTTTGTAGCCCTTTTAAGGGAATTTTTCCATAGTCGCCACGCTTGGTAGGTGGGTTGGCAGCCGCTACCACACGGTTCTTTGTTCCTTTTACTAATGCGTTTAATTTAAACTAAGCCGTGTGGTGGCGGCTCGTTAAAAGAATACTACCACTCCATTTCATCCAATGGATCTCGTAAGGAATTAAACTGCACTGTGCACCCAACAGCGCATGGTGGCGATGGGCTCACCACCTATCACACCGAGTGCATTATATTGTTTTGGTGAAACGTGGATTGTGGCAGTCATCTGTTTTTGCAGTGAGTGCCCAGTCTCTGACTACCCCTTATGGGATACAGTCGTGATCTTATGTATGAATGTATAAATTAAACTGCAGCTTTGCAAGAAACTCTTACGTATCAGCATAAGTAGACGTCTCGTGTATAGCGGGACGTCTCGCTTTTTAAGCTTAAAGCATAATACCAAGCTTTTGGGTATCTACCCAGAGAGCCGCCGTAGCTCAGGTGCCGGGCCGGTCTTAAATGTCGTCGTAAGCTTATGAACTTAGAGCCCCTAAAATTTTCCTGCAATTTTAAGTGCTGATCTAACGCGTGCGTAGCGTTGAACGAAAACATCGCGGGGAAACCGGGATGTCTAAGGAATAAAAAAAATAGAAGCTGTGTGAAAATAAAAATCTTTTTTTTTTCGTATTTTTTTAGCTTTACTTTTCCGATTTTACGACTTACGATTTACGATTCCTATGCAGGAATCCGTCTAGGTAGGTACCATCCCAGGGCCAGTTATCTTGCCGTAAAACAGTCGCGCAATCAATGGGCATTTGAGACTTAAGAACTGATGTCTCAGGGCGCAGTGTGGTGTCACACAGAAATGTTCTGGGTGACAGCATTTGTATCATCACGTGGACGTTTTGCTTTTCTTGTCACTTTATCCATAAAAAAAAAGTTACTACATTTTTGTAATAGAGCGATATAAACTCACATCTTTTTCTTTTGAGGTCATCGTTCCATCATGATACCATTTAATAGAAACACAAATAGAATAGCAAAAACTGTATTGATCAAAGGAAAATAGCTCCACTGCCTGTGTAATTAAGCAATTACGGAGAAACGTAGACTGCTCTGACTTATTAGAATCTGTACTGTATACTGGCAGTGTAATCAGTCAATGGTGAATTGCCGATGCTTCTTCGAATCAACTGCCGCTAAAGCCAAGCAGTGCACCGAAGGCATTTAAGTTGCAATGCTGTTGGCGCGACGTCGCATACTACCGACCTTCATAAGTAGGCGGTATAATCGCGTGAAAAAGTACTTTCGCTATAAATTAAGATTATGATTTTAATTATAATAGGATGTCCTTCTGGACGATTTTCAACCACGGCGTTAATTACCAAATACTGATGGAATGGCAACTGCGCAGGACATATTATAGTGCCACAGGGGCACTCTCGTCCTAACCTAACCGTGGTCAGGGTGATGCAGGGTCAGAGGCACGGGGACAATCACAAAACCAGACGCGAAAAATAATAATTTGTTTTTATGCAAAAATGTTGGATTCGGCTGGCATTCGAACCTAGAACCCGCGGCGTAGAAGTCAGGTACTCTAACCACTAGGCTACGCAGTCGACAATTTCAATATAAGCATTTTTTCATTCACCACACGTAAGTACTAATAAAACGGAGTGCCTGTTGTTCTGCTGTGAAGAATTAGGGTGAAAACAACACAGTAACGTTTGAACACTATTGCTTCACGGCAGAATAACTGGCCCCTGGGGTGGTACCTGCCTAGACGGATTCCTGCATAGGAATCCTACTACTTGAACGTTATAAACAACTGCTGTTTTCCTGTAAACATCTGCAGTGTTAAAATCCAATGTCATTACAAGATGACTTAGTCTTAAAAAAGACATCTCCTGCTCAATGGCGTCGGCAATAACTTGTCCTAGTAAACTTTTGCGTACCGAAGTGACTATCGCGTTCACTTTTCTAGAATTAAACACAAAATCAACGGTTTTGTGTGCCACTTGTACGCCTAACCTGATAATGAAATCATCATGCGTTAAAGCATGCCTTCATCATCATCATCATCATCATTACAGCCTATCACTAATCCACTGCTGAACATAGGCTTCCTCCATAGATTGCTACAACAGTTTGTAGCTCTCAATTTGGGGGATTTTGCCATAATTGCCACGCTATGCAGACGGGTTGGCAACCGAAGTTTATTTATTTTGATGTTCCAGGAAAATACTGTGGCTATCTTCTGGTTTTAATTTTCTCTCTGTCGACTTTTACGATACCCACGGGGTGGGATGGGGTGGCGGATTCTCTTAAGCCGCTAACAAACGGAGAAATGCAATATCAATTACCAGTATACTTATATGTAGTTTCGGTTTGATAAGTTGCCACCGACAGCAGTTTTCCTGCACCGAAACGACCTCCTTTCTCAAAGGCTGGCCACGTTTTTTTTATTTCATTTAAGTATCGGAACGAACAAAACGTTCTGACTGCCACAATCCACGTTTCACCAAAACAATATAATGCACTTGGTGTGATAGGTGGTGAGCCCATCGCCACCATGCGCCGTTCGGTGCACAGTGCAGTTTAATTCCTTACTCGCCTTTTACGAGATCCATTGGATGAGATGGAGTGGTAGTATTCTTTTAACGAGCCGCCACCACACTTTGTCATTTACGTTAGAAATGCTCTAAATAAAAATAATAAAAAAAGTTTTTATCATTTCAATCTTCAGTGATCTTCGACCTTGGGTACCACACCTATCTAGACGGATTCCTGCATAGGAATTCTATCACCAGTGACTCCTGTGCCCGTAATTCCTCTGGGATTGCGGATGTTCATTGGCGTCGGTGATCAATTATCGTCAGGTGAGCCCCATACTCGTTTGCCCTCCTCTTCTATAAAAAAAATGACTTTTTATTTAATGTTGTTACCGATAACTGTAATAATACCATTAAAAATTAAAAAAAAATGTTTTTAAACCGTTCTAGATAACTGTACCTAGGTACAATTAAGTCGCATTTGCAGGCGCCGGCGCGTGCCCCACGCTTTTTGTCTAAAGCCGCCAAGTGTACGAGTACGTTGTAAAGAATCGACCTACGCTTGCTTCGTGTAACAGATGGACGGAATTATTTCTATTTTATGCATCACATATATCGAGAGTTACCGTTGATGGACCTGAACCGGTGAACATATAAAATATATGTTTACCTCCTTTCTTATACAAAGATTGCCGTTCCATTTTTGATCATTGTTTTTGTATAGGTACATAAATTTACTAACATAGCATCATGGAATGGAATAGAAAATAATAGAATAGAATTATTTTTATTTAATATACACAGATTATTTATATACCGTTTGCGACTGCGTGGTCTAGTGGTTACAGTACCTGTCTCCTGCGCCTCAAGTCCTGGGTGCGAATCCTAGTCGTAGTCAACATCTGTGTAAACTTTTGGTTTTTGGGTCGGGTTGTGTCGTACATGTGCACCACCCCATTTCATGCCGTGCGCGTCGTAAAACTCGACAGAGGGAAAATAAAAACTGGGAGATGGGCAGCAGCATCTTGTTGGAACATCTGAATAAGTAAACTGCGGTAGCGAACCCGCCTGCCAAGCGTAGCAATTATTATATTTGACGAAAAAATGTGTTGCAACCAGAGACTGCGAACGAAAGCCTTATGCTTTCGTTTGCTTAAGCTTTTCATAAGATTACATGTTCATTTTGGTTACCCAAATCAATAGGTTAACAGATCCACTGGTTTTACTGGTGGTAGGTACCACCCCAGGGCCAATTATTCTGCCGTGAAGCAAAAGTGTGAAAACATTACTGTGTTTCGGTTTGAAGGGCACTGAGAGCCAGCCTTATCACTGGTCATACGAGACTTAAGAACTGATGTCTCAGAGTGACAGGCGCAGTTGGGTGTCACACAGAACTGTTCTGGGTGACACAGCATTTGTTATATACGTTGCACTTACCATTAGCTGAACGCTTTGCTCGTTTCGTCACTAATTACGGCATTATGGCATGCATGGCGGACTCTTCCGGGCTGTAAAACCCTCTCAGAAATAAAAGGTGGCCTACACTGAGCGGTGTTACATTTAATTGCTATTATTTTACTTTATTTTAATTTTCACAAAGAGCTTGCACCTGCCAACTTCTCTCAGAATTAGCACGATTCAGTCTTACCGTTGTAATTTACATAGTTAATGCTGTGTAGAAATAAAGAATGAATATATCTCAGGGAATGCTCAGTGGAAAGACAATGAGAAATAAATTATCGTATACCACCGCCGCACATTTGTAATCATCACAAATTTATAGACAGTGGAATATCTCATCCAATTGCAGTTGCCTCTTGATACGAAAGTGGATTGTTATGGATCGTCAGAATAAGACGCAGGTACGGAGGCGCCGTCTGCTGACTCGACGTCCATTAATAACGCCGATGGGCGATTTATCCGCATCTTACGAGCGAATAAAGCATACAGCAAATTGAATTGGGCCCGTTCGTCACGATTGGAATGCAGTTGATATAGCGTATAAATGTATCATAATGAAATCAGAAACGTGTAATTTTAATTTAGTTAAAAAAAATCTTAGCGTTTCACTATTTTTTTCAGAAGAGGCAACGAGCGAGCGGCTCACTAGTTGGTAAGTGATCACCGTCGTCCATGAACCGCCGCAATACCAGAGGAACTCCGGGTGCGTTGCCGGCCTCTGAGAAAGAAGTAGGCTCTACTCCTGGAGGTACCTCAGTCGTATCGGTCTGGAAAAAATTCTGGCAAAGCGCACAGTGGCGGAAGGCTGATATTTTGAGAGGAGTTTGAGGTCCGCCGTGATGCTCCAGTTAAGATTTATATTTCGTTCAATATCTTCCTTTTAAGACCATGTTTTCCTTGATCGTCAAGAGCGTGAAATAAAAAAGAGCACAGGCCTCCTGTCATTTCTGAGAGGGTTTTGGAGCTGGGAAGAATCCGCCGTGCTGCTTCGTTGCGGTTAGGCGAACTTCACATATCTTCGAAATATTTTTTATTTAGTTTCGTCACGATGTTTTCCTACACCGCCGAGTACGTTGTAAATAAGCACCTAGAATTGCAATTAAGAATTTTAGTGGTGCCGGCACCGGGAATCGAAACCGGGACACTAGCGTAGTATGAAATTTAAAGCGAGCGCCTAGCCCCTGTGCTAACACGGCTCTGGGGCGTGAAAAATCAGCACCTAACATTTTAGTGTTCAATTTTAATGGTGCCTGTACCAGATCTCATTCCGCGAAATTTTAGGAGAACCCCTACTCGTTATCGTTTTCACCTTTATATGTACTATATTTCCGTTTAATAAATAGCACCAGGGCGACTGAGCTTCGATCGATTTCCTTCGCGTTTGATTATATTAATTTCAAACTATATATATTTAGATACGCAATATACAAAATTTCATCAGAATCATTAGAGACGTTTCCGAGGAAACAATTATACACAAGAGTTGCTGATTTAATAGTATATTGGCTGTTTACACTATTCATAGACGCGTTCTCCTGGTTAACAATGCCAAGTTGTATTATTTGTTGTTAAGTAGGTAATGCAATGAATGTAAATAACAGCCTTCTATAATAATAATAATAATTCTTTATTTGAAGAAACATTGCACTAGACTGAGAAACCCCATGGTGTTCCGCTTTCACCGCATGTCAGCAGGGCCACGGGAACGTTTGCGAACACATCCGTGGCCCAATACCGGCGCAGGCCTCCTGCTATTGACGGCCCCTTCTCGGTAGAGGACAGCTCCTCTCCTCTCTACTTACCAGCAAGGCGCACTGGAACACATGACACGCCTTCCGACACGGCGTCTCATTGTGCGCACTACAGACTCCCCCGAGTTCGTCACGCGGTCCTAGCGACGGATGTGGTCTGCGGCTCAGTGTGGGCTTCGCCACGACAAAGCTAAACCCCAGCGCGGGGGGGGGGGGGTCTTCCAAGATAGGCTAACCTGTATTATAACTAAAGTTTATCTAATTCGTAAAAGTAACAACCTACAAATATTTTTTTATTCTTATTTGGAGTAAAGAATCCGCAACGGTGTTTAAGTGGGGGTTGAGGAATCCACATGTTCTTGTTCTATTATTTCTAAGATATGATGGTTTCCACATGATACTTATTTCACCGCCGTGCAACCTACTTTCACTTTAGATGCAAATTTAAGCGCCAGCGCCTGAGTCCCAGAGCTACTACGGATGATTTTCGAAGTACCTGATAATTATTCCGAGAATATACACTTGGAGGGGAGCAAGTCTCTCACGTGCAGCCCGGGAGACAGGTATGCGCTCGGATCAAACACATAGTTGGCGTTCCAAGAGATCTAATTTAATGAGTGTAGCAGCGGTCACCTGGCTTATTAGCCTGAACATAAATAATCGGAGCCGAGCGAAATGGGTGACGGGCGATCAGCGGTCTGCGCGGACGCAATTAGCTGTTATTTTAAAAGATCGCGACCAGGCGCCGACTTGGAGTACCGCGGCGTGCGAATGGTTTAGAGTCAGCGAAATGCTTTCTGAAATGAAACTTCTATGAGATGAGAGTTAAGTTTTCAGGTCGAATTTGAGAGAAGCGCTTTCACGCAACGTTCTCGTTCTTTTTTATTAAACTAAAAAATTAATTATTATGAGCTGTTGATTCATGTTTTTTGTTATCATATTACCAATATATCACAGAACAGAAACAATATATCTTATGTGTAATATATATATGTTGCACTTCTTTATTCGTATTCCATTATTTGACGGTTAATCTATATAAATAAATAAAATAGAAGTGTCTGTTTGTAATATCAAAATGACAGCTTTTTACTCAATGCTTATGAAAGTATATACGGTACTTAAAGAAAAAAAACTATTTTATTTTTGTTGTGTGCCTATCTGTCTGTTGGTTCCGGCTAATCTTCTAAACGGCTGGACTGATTTTGACAACACTTTGACTGACAGATAGCTTATATTATAGCGGGTAACTTAGGCTACTTTAATTTTAGAAAAATAATTAGGGTTCCGCGCAAAAAAATTACCAAAATACTTTATATCTTTCGTTTTGGGATGATTTTGCCACAGATGCCACGCTTGGCAGGCGAGTTGGCAACCCCGGTTTTTATTTTCAGATGTTCCAGGAAGACGCTGCTGGCCATCTCCTGGTTTTACTTATATTTTAAATATTACTAGCAGCCTCTATAATATAAACGTCGCGACGGACGGATTTATCTATAGAATTTCAGTCTATACATCTGTCATTTTGAATTAAATGTCAAGTATTGCACGACTCTTCATATAGTGCTCCTGTCAGTGGCTTCAGTTTTGACTGATGAACTCGTATTTAGTTTGCTAAAAGGTACCGAACAGTCTTGGCTCACCATATACCCGATAAACCATGATGTCCGTACAACATTTATAATACAGGTGTGATTATAGTATTCTATTTACGAAGCCGTATGGTAGCGGCCTAAAATATTCTACCACCCTATCTCATCCCGTGGGATGAAAATCGACAGAGGGAGAATGCAAACTAGGAGATGGGCAGCAGCATCTTTAATATCTGAAAAATTAACTGCAATTTCCAACCCGCCTGCCAAGCGTGGCAACTATTGCAAAATTTCTCCAAAATTGGAGCTACAGGGGCCTGGTGCTCGCCTTTAATTTCATAGTAAGCGAGTAACCTGGGTTCGATCGCCGGTGCCAGCACCTCTAATATTGTTGTACAATTTTAAGTGCTGATTTACCACGTGCTTAGCGGTGATGGAAAACATCGTGAGGAAACCTGCATGTCCGAGGAATAGAAATATTTCGAGGACATGTGAAGTCCGCCAACCCGCATTGGAGCAGCGTGGCGGATTCTTCCTAGCTCCAAAACCCTCTCAGAAATGAGAGGAGGCCTGTGCTCAGTAGTGGGACATTTATAGGCTGAAACTTTACTTTACTTTTTAGAGCTACAAACTTTTGTGACATTCTAAGGGGTAGGCCTAAGTCCACTAGCGGGCCAATTTGTAGGTGGCAACGATGATGTTGTCGATAAGACTATTATTTTTATATTAAATAAAGCGCATTATACAATAAGCTCCCTGAATTCTATAACATACATCAACATCATTATTTCAACTGGTGGTAAGATTCATGTGCAGGAATCCGTCTAGATAGATAACACCCCACGCTAGTTATTGTGCCGTGAAGCAGTAGTGTGCAAACATTACTGTTTCGGTCCGAGAACTAGTGTAATCACTTGGCATATGAGACGAGAACTGATGTCGTAGGTTGACGGGCGTAGTGTGGTGGCATATTGAAGTCTTCTAGGTAACACAGTATTTGTTATGGGAAGTCGTTGCACTTACCATAAGGTGAAAATTTTTGCTCTTTTCGTCACTATATCCCGAGCCACCTGCATATTTCTCACAAAACCGTGCAGGTCGTCGCTCCACCTAGTGAAACGTACACATTTGCCGATACAAAGTTGCTATTTTAGAATCTTTCTTCCCCACGGCCTAGCATTTTACTGGTTGTGGGACTTCTACGGGAATCGTTCTAGATAGGCGCCATAGTAGTGCCCGTTATTCTGCCGTGAAGCAGTAGTGCGCAAACATTACTGTATTTCGGTTTGAAGGGCACTGATAGTTAGTGTGGTAGCGGCCTAAGAGAATCTACCACCCCATCTCATCCCGTGGGTGTCGTAAAAGTCGACAGACGGAAAATATAAATCAGAAGATGGGCAGCAGCATCTCCTGGAACATCTGAATAAATAAACTGCGGTTGCCAACCCGCCTGCCAAGCGTGGCAACTATGGCAAAATCCCCCCTAAATGAGAGCAACAACTTTTGTGGCAATCTATGGTGGAGGCCTATGTTCAGCAGTGGACTAGTGATAGGCTGAAATGATGATGATGATAGTTAGTGTAATTACTGGGAAAATGAGAGTTAAGAACTGATGTCTCAGGGTGACGGGCACAGTGTGGTAGCCACACAGAAATATTCTGGATGATACAGCATATGTTCTAGGCGACACAGTATGTGTTGTGTTATGGGCAGACATTGCATTGTCTCGTTGATTCCTCATATAAAACTCAACTTTGATGTGAAAGGAGTTGAGAAACAGTGTATTCAATAATAGTATTATATAAATACCATTAATCACGGCTCGTCAACGCGGCGGTGCATCAAGATGTTATTTTTAGCGCGCGTCGCCCGCGCGTCAGTCTCGCTGACTGAATCAGCACACGCAATTAGATGCGCGTACGCTTGCGTGCCGACGCATGCCATTTTTAGTCCCAACTAAACGCACGTGCGAAATAGATTTTGACGCGATCTACAATCTAGAACTGTTAGATCATTCCGATTCACGAGTCGTCCCCCGAATCTTAGTATATTTTTTACAGTAGTTAGTTAGAAACAGTAATAATACTTTTTGGAAGTGAGGGAATTTTAATCCATTATTAACCAAATAAACTATATGTTCTAATAATAAATTAATATAAATGTATTTAGAAAGAATGTCTATTGTATGGCTATAACTGTATTTAAAAGATTGCTATGTAGCGTACATCTACGTCGACACACGACAGGCTCAAAACATATCATTCCATAATTTCGCTATGAAAGTTTCCGAGATGCGAACTATATTTACATCTAAATATTACTAGTACGAGGAGACGTCCTCCCCAGATCAGACCATTCGATCTGTCGGGTAGCTACCCTTTTTCTTGGCAATATCATCCGCCAAAGCTACATGATTTAAAAAAGATCCTGTTTTTTTTATTGCATAAAGTGATGAGACGAGCAAAACGTTCACCTGATGGGTAAGTGCAACGTCTGCTCATAACAAATGCTGTGTCACTCAGAAAATTTCTGTGTGGCACCACACTGTGCCCAACACCCTGACACATAAGTTCTTAAGTCTCAAACTCCTCTACCTCTCTTCAACAACAATTTCACCCAAGCATGAGAGGCACCACACTGGCGAGAAAAACCGAATATAAGGGAATTCTGTTTCCCTCGCCAGTGTGGTGTGTCAATAGAAGCGCCTTTTACCATAAATTAAAGATACCCTCAAACCCGGGGTTCATTTCAAGGCCAATTTCCCCAACCCTTGAAAATTTATCAAAAATATTACCAATTGCAAAGGTTGTTCGCTTTAAAACAACCAATTTTTGAGGTTTTATTTATACTTCACTGGTGGTAAGATTCCTATGTAGGAATACGTCTATGTAGGTACAATCGCAGTTATTCTGCCGTGAAGCAGTAGTGTGCAAAAAATACTGCGTTTCGGTTTGAAGGGCACTAAGGGCTAGCGTAATCACTGGGCATATGAGACTTAAGAACTCATGTCTCAGGTTGACAGGCGCAGTGTGGTGTCACACAGAAATGTTCTGGGTGACACAGCGTTTGTTATGGACAGACGTTGCACTTGACTTCAGGTGAATATTATGCTCGTCTCGAGATTCAGGCATTTCACGCCCAATTCCCCAATCATTGAACTGTTATCAAACATACACACATACACATTGCAAGGGTCGTTTGTTTGAAAGAAACGAAATAATATTTTCGCTTTGAAAAGACGAATTTTAGAGACTTCATTTATACCACCATCAAACCATTGTTCAATAAGGTTTACCACAATGCACTCGAACTTTTTGAAGTTATCACTCTATCTCGAGTCTGCACTGAGCTCGCGGGTAATAGGTCGTAATTTTGAGTCCCACACTATGATGTCTCTTGTATCATGAGCGGGTTTTACATGAATATAGCACGTGAACACCCAAGTCTGGGATAACTGTCTGTAGGCAATAAAAATGTTGGTTCACTTGCTGGAATCGAACTCGCAGCTCAATCTTTTAAGTTGCAGTTTTACTGTTAGTAGGTTTCCTATGCAGGACCACTTTAGGTAGGTAGGTAGGTCAAGCAGTAGTGTACAAAGATTACTATGTATCGGTCTGAAGGACACCGAGAGCTAGTGTAATCGCTGGGCATATGTGACCTAAGAACTGATTTCTCAAGGTGAAGAGCGCAGTGTGGTGCCACACGGAAATGGACTGGGTGACACAGGATTTGTTATGGCCAGACGTTATACTTACCATCACAGCAGTTGTACATATATAATTTATTTATTTATTTATTTACACTTTATTGTTTCCCCTTAAAGGATACAATGGGCGGACTTAATGCCAGTTGGCATTCTCTGCCAGTCAACCCAAGGCGTAGCGAAACAATGTGGCAGGTGTAAAACTTAAAAAAACTAAAAATTACATTTTAAAGACTACTGATAAATATGATAAATATTAAATACAATATAAAATACTCAAAATACATATACATAAATACATATCAATATATAATTATGATAAATAAACAATAATACATAACTATGTACATACATATAAACTAACATACATACACACATACATATACATAAATATATGTGGTGGTTCGACATAAATTTGAAAAAAAACACAGTCCACAAACAATTTTAAATTAAATCTTTAAAATAATGCTCCCGTACTAACCTATTAAAACTGATCTTATTTTGGGCTTTTTTAATGTCATCGGGCAAGGAGTTCCAGAGCAGTGCAGCCTGAACGATAAATGAGTTACCAACGAATTTGGAGAAGTGTTGAGGAATTGCAATCGTATAATTTGAAGCGGAACGAAGAACTCTTTCATGAGTTAAAGAAACGTATTGAAATTTGTCCTGAAGATAAGTAGGAGAAGTGGAATCGTTTAAGATGGAGTAGAGAATATAGAGAATTCTAGAGTTGCGCCTCTGTTTGATAGTGAGCCATTTAAGGCGAGACCGATATTCAGAAATATGGTCATACTTGCGGAGACCGAAGACAAACCGGATACAGTTATTAAGAAGGCGCTCTAGTTTATTAAGCAGCACTTGGTTCAAATCTGGATAACATACATCAGCATAATCAATCATGGGTATAACAAGTGATTACACAAGCATAAGCTTGGTCTGAAAATTGAGAAAGTTTCTCAGACGGTAGAGGGATTGTAAGGTGGCAGTGACTCTCCGGCTTATATGGGTGACGTGTGTCCCCCAGGTTAACAAGTTGTCCATGTACAACCCGAGATTCCGTACCGAGGTTGAGAACGGGATCAATACTCTGTTATAATGTACTGAGGGTAAGCCAGTTATATCAATTTTGCCTAACAATCTCGAGCTACCTACAAGAATTGCTTGGCATTTATTCGCGTTAACAGATACTCCAAAACGCGACGACCAGTCAGATACGGCTATCAAACAGGTATTCAGTCTGGCAATCGCGCTATGGAGATCGTCAATACTGGAATGCACATACATTTGTAGATCGTCAGCATACAGATGGTACGAACAATCGAAAATCGAGGTGATAGAGTTTATGAAAACTGAAAATAATATTGGAGATAGTATACCGCCTTGCGGGACGCCAGATCTCAGATCAACCCACTGTGAGCAATCATGGCCTACACGCACTGACTGTTGACGCCCGCGAAGATAGGAAGAAAACCATTCCAAGACCGAGGGTGCAAATCTAAGATGGGATAAGATGGAAAGAAGGATATCGTGGTCGACTGTATTAAAAGCATTAGAAAAGTCTACAAGCACCATCACAGTTACTTTCTTATTTTCCATAGCTTGTCTTATATCGTCGGTGACTTTTAATAAAGCTGTGACGGTGCTGTGACCAGGGCGAAACCCAGACTGGTAAGTACTCAGTAGGTTATGTTTATATAAGAAAGTGGAGATTTGCTTGTATACACAGGATTCCAAAACTTTAGACAAAAAAGGTAAAATGGATATAGGCCGATATTGAGACGGAAGTGTAGGGTTGGATACTTTAGGAAGAGGACGTACAAAAGCCTTTTTCCAGACTACTGGAAAATGACCTGAGTCGAGTGAAAAATTTATGATATGAGTGATGGCGGGGAGAATGTATTCTAAAATATTGTATATCATAAGTCTACTAATCTCATCGCAACCCACGGCCTTAGATTTAATAGTGAAAATAGTCTTCTTGATCTCATCCTGATCCACTGGTGAGAAGTTAAAGACTGGAATGTGTGGGGATGGAAGGGAAGCTAAATAAGCTATTGTTTGAGAAATAATTTCAGAGTCCATTGCAGTAACAGAAGCAAAGTGGAGATTAATGTCATCACAAGAAATAGAGGGACCGCAATCCATAGTGGATGCTTTACCCACCCCAAGAGATCTAAGGAATTTCCAAACCTCAGCTGGCGAAGAATGGACAATACTGCTATGGATAAATCGGCGTTTAGCATTACGTACCATCTGGTTGCATTTATTTCGAGCCAATTTAAAGTATAACCAATTATCATCAGTACGATCCCTCTTAAAACGTAGGAAAGCCCGATTTCGCCTTCTCATTGCCATCCGTACACCCTCAGTCATCCAAGGAGCGGGGGGTCGCTTAAGTTTTACCTTACGGATAGGAGCATGAGCATCATATAGGCTAAGAATTAAATTGTTGAGAAAAGATACCTTATCATCAACTGTACAGGCCGTCGCTAGAGGACTAAAATTTAAGTTTGAAGCGTCACTCCTAAGCTTATCCATATTAAGTCGGGAGAAGTTACGTAAATTCAAAGTAGTAGGAGAGTGTTTAGGAGGATTAAGCTTATATGAGGCATAAATTAGGTCGTGACGCGAAAAGCCCGGAGCGGGAAGCTGGCCATATGTTACAACACGATCAGTAGAACCAGTGATGATAAGATCAATCAAAGAGTCATCAGTGTCGATATTATGGTGAGTTGGCTCTAGAGGAAGAATGCTGAGATTGACAGACTCGATGATACTACGAAGTTTTTGAGAACGGGATGATTCCTTTAAAAGATCTGTATTAAAATCACCCATGATCATGCAATGTGCGTATTCAGACCCAATGCTTTCAAGAGCTGCTTCTAAAGTGGCAAAATAATCAATGGAAGGAGGACAATACACAACTCCGAGAATTATCCTTGCACCTCTGACGTCTAGTTCTAAAAATAGAAACTCTGCAGTGGTCGAGGAGGATGACGGTGACGTCAAAACAGACTTGTACGTAATAGATGAATGTAAGTAAACAGCGACACCGCCTCCTCTCCTACCAACACGATCATTTCTGATGAGCACAAAATCTGCTAGGGGATATAAAGTGGAAGGTAGAGATGGTTTCAGCCAGCTCTCAGAAATTAATAATGCGTGAACCTTTTTAGAAGTTAATAAGACTTCTAGCTCAGAAAAGTGGCTTGGAATACTCTGAGCATTAATATGGCAGATATTCAGGAGTTTATTGCTGTTCGAGAAGGCATCATTCAATTGCTTGTTCAACAAAGGCGTATTATCACTTAGAGAACCATCACACGAAATAAAAGAAGCGTCTGAATCATTGGCTGAATAAAATGAATCAGCATCAGACATATTATTTGATAACATATAGATAAATATAAAATATATATTTATGAATATATAAAAAAAGGAAAAAAAAATCTATTAATATACCAATAAAAAAAAAACATATAACCCACAAACACCATCCCATAAGCTGACTGTTTTACATTTACATTTATATTACATAGCACGAATTAATAACAAGTCAAGAAGTTAAAAGTATAAGAAATAACACAAATAAAGGAATTAAACTAATAAAAACTTTACAAATATCATCCGACTAAAGAACTAAAACATTTCAAAGTCGAGAAATCTTCAATAACAAAATTAAACAACTGCAGGCAACGTTTAGAAGGCTGAATAAAAACAACACAGCCTATGACACTTATAACGACAGCGAAAAGATTTGTTTACTGTATTATTTTGCACATTTATAAATATTAATTATAAGTTTAAAAAGTTAGGCAGAATAAATTAGGATCTGTGCCTGCTTCTGGTGTTGAATGACATTTTGACATTAGACTATTTTCGACATTATCTAGCTATTAATAACAATTTGTAAACAAATAACAGGTTTAAATAATAAAAAATACCAAGTAATATTGAAAACTACCAAGTAATATTGAAAAATACCAAGTAATATAGTATAATCTGTTATGGAAGACTCTCCTGTGTTACTGGAATGTTCTGGGTGACTGCTGTGTAACCCAGAACATTCCAGTTTGGCACCACACTTCGCCCGTCACCCAGGGACATCAGTTCTTAAGTCTCATATGCCCAGTGATTACACTAGCTCTCATCATCATCATCATCATCATCACTTCAGCCTATTACTAGTCCACTGTTGAACATAGGCCTCCCCCATAGATTGCCACAAAAGTTTGAAGCACTCATTTTGGGGTATTCGCCATAGTTGCCACGCTTAGCAAGCGTGTTGGCAACCGCAGTTTATTTATTCAGATGTTCCAGGAAGATGATTCATCTTCTGGTTTTCATTTTCCCTCTGTCGACTTTTACGACACCCACGGGATGAGATGGGGTTACCACCCCATCGATTCTCTTAGGCCGCCAACATACGGCACCAGTCGTCTTCATAGCTAAAATAAATTTATCGTGATTAAATCCGTAAATCTTTGTTTCAATTGTGTAAATATAAGAAATAATAAAGAAAAATTTAAAATATATGTCCCTGTTGATAACTATGTATATATTTATTAAAAAACTAACAAATTGTTTCCACCTGTAACAGCCTTGTGCAACAATTGACAGATTATGACTTTTATCTTTTAATTAATTTTTATAATCTACAGTATACATAGATAAAATAGAAATGTAAAATAAAAAAATAGTTATGAACTATGATTGAGCTTAGCTGATATTCGACAACGACGAAAACTTCCGAATAGCCACAAGTGTACGGGCTTCTAGGCCGCGGGTCCTGGGTTCTAATCTTAGCCGGAGCCAAAAATTGTGCTAAAACACAAATTGTTGGTTTTTGGGTCTGGCTGTGTTGCGATTGTTCCCGTGTTTCTGACACTGCATCCCGGCCTACCTCCGATCTTATTGCATCATCATCATCATCATCATGCTGTGTTTGCGCTTACACTTGTGGCACTATAATATCTCCTGCGCAGTAGATAGCTCTCGACAATATTCGAAAGTTGTCGCCGTTGAAATCGGCCAGAAGAATATCATCATCACCATCACGGGCACCATCAAACGGCAAACGTCAGAACGCATTGGCAAAGTGGCGTGCTCGGCTCTACAGGGATAGATATGCACGTAAACGCGTAGTCGATGCAGTCCTGCCGGTCTTCGAGGCCTGAATGCAGCGACGAGGAGGAAGACTAACCTACAGACTCACACAGATAATTACCGGGCACGGCTGCTTCGGTGATTATCTGTGTAAGATCGGACGCGTGGCGACGGCGAACCGTTTCCACTGCGGTGGGAGGAACCAGGACTCCGCATCCTACACCCTTTCGGTGTGCCCAGTTTGGGAATCGGCGCGGAGTATCCTGATGAGCAAAATCGGATAGAACCTTTCCCTGCCGGCAGTAGTGTCGGCTATGCTGAGAGACCGTAATGATCCAGAAGGAAGCTGCCAAGATGGATTAAGTGAGGACAGATCGTTCTCGGAGACGACGCCGCCGAAGCAATGGTAGGCCTTGTCACGGCTCTCCTATCAGAAACGGTGTTCCCCTACCACAAACGGGGCTTTCGGGATCGGGGGCAATCGGGATAGGGGACCCGAACGCCCAGTAAAGCGACCCCGGGGAGGACGATAACACGAAGTGGTCTCGAGTTATCGTGATAGCACCGAGAGAGTGCTGGGGGCGGTGAGTACTGCCCCGGGTCGGGCTAAAATTTTAGCGAAGCGTTAGAGGGGCCGCGGTTGCGTTCCTAACGGAGATCCCGTGGCCCCTTTTAAGCGCTGATGGAGACCACCGTGGGGTTTAGTCGGTAAGAGTCCGACATAACCCGGCTGCCCGCCCCCTGGCCGGTCGGGTATCCACGCATGTTTTCCCCACGTACAAAAAAAAAGGTGTCAGTGTCAGAAACGGGGGAACAATCACAACAGTATGTTATCGTTCTACGATAATATACATAACTGCGGATAAGATAAACATCGATAGCAGATTAGTTCATTAAGCTGTTCTGTAAATGTAAATAATAGCTTGTTCATGTTTGATAAGAATATTTAAAACAATTGTAATTGTGTGGTTCAGAATTTCATTTTCGTTTCATTCCTCAAACATAATAAAGATATATATTTCTACACTTACATCTAGACACATAATAGATGGTACAGATAACATAAAATATAAATTACAAAAAGAAAAATTTAAAGAAAAATAACAATGTAAAGAAAAAAAAAATTGTTTGTGTGTTCTACGAACATACGAACCCATGCGCACTTCTTCAAATCTTCTGCGAACTGTAAGCTCGCTCACTCGCACTCCTCGCGCGACTTCAAGCTCTATTCGGTCTTGCACAGCCGTTACCCGCGTGTTCCTGCGTGCCCGAAGTTGTGGAAAACGGTCATCTCTCCTCGAAGTGCTCTTTTTTCTGCCTTGGTCCCTGCGCACGTTTCTCCTCACAAGAGAGTGAGTCAACCGGTACCGTCGAATACTGCAATGAGTCGTTGAAATTGATTGCTGTAGTCTGGCGGCAATAGATCTGTAGGTATGACCATTTCTTCGCATTTCATCTGCCCTAATAATCTCTGGTGGTGTTAAATCGAGCATTTTTACCTTATTTCAACTAAGGTGCCTACTGTTGATCAGAAGAAAAAGCTTTTACTATTTTTTTAATTTTTTATTTGATAAAGTTTCGAGACGAGCAAAACGTTCACCTGATGGTAAGTGCAACGTTTGCCCATAACAGATGCTGTGTTAATCAGAATATTTCTGTGTAGCACCACACTGCGCCCGTCACCCTGAGACATAAGTTCTTAAGTCTCATGCCCAGTGATGACGCTAGCTCTCAGTGCCCTTCAGACCGAAACACAGTAATGTTTGCACACTACTGCTTCACGGCAGAATAACTGGCCCTGGTGTGGTACCTACCTAGACGGATTCCTGCATAGGAATCCTACCACCACTAACAAAATTGTGAATTTATCGAATTCATAAAACTTTTAAATTTCTTCTCATGCCGAGTTCTAACCACTAACATATCAGTATTACCGGGAAACAGAAACAACTCGATGAACAAAATGACTGTCGCCTTATGTTCCATTTTTAAATTAAAGTTCCAAATAAAAATGTACCATAACTATGTATATACTATATGTCTTTTATGAAAAAATTTTTTTTTTAAATGTTTTTTTTTGTGTTCCGCTAATTGTGCCGGTGTATTATATATTCCTTTAGTTATATCGAGTACGTTTTTTAGTGTTCAATAAGTAAAAATCCTTTAGTCTAGTCGACAAGTTGAAAATGGTACAAAATAGAGATACTGCTCTTAAAATTATGTGCGATAGCTCATTGGATCCGGAATGACGTCTAGAAAAATGTGCCAAAAGCGTGTATTAGCACATAAAAAATTGCAAAAGTTATAAACAATTAAAGATGAAAAAAATGGCATTTCGTTTTTTGCCAATATTTAATAAACTGTTAATATTTAAGAAATTTCAAAAAAAGAAATGATTCTGAAAGAGGAGGAAATTTCCAATAAAAAACTCCTAACTCCCGGAACTCTATCTCCATTATTTATAATTATAATTTAACGCTGAAAATAGGTCTGCGCGTGACATTTTTAGGATGCGCGCGTGGCGTCAAAAGCGATTTTTTTAAATTTGAAAAAATTATGGTGTGTTCTGAACACTATAATTAATTTATTCCCGTTAGAAATTTTACTTAAAGTTAATTTTTCAACAAGTTAAACAATTGTTAACTAACGAAATTTTCTCGAACTACCGTCTTAATTGTAAGTGAAAAAAATGTTTAAATAATGATCGTAAAAAATTTTCGCTTCGTAGAGCCTTTCTTACATACATACTTAACAACATCGTGCCATAAAAGTTACACGCTTTTGGCACATTTTTCTAGACGTCATTCCGGATCCAATGAGCTATCGCACATAGTTTTAAGAACAGTATTTTATATTTTTTTTTTATTTCTATTTTGTACCATTTTCAACTTGTCGACTAGATTACTTATCTAACTTACTGACGTAAATTGTGACACCAAGATTATTAAATCGCATGCAAGGGCTAATCGCCTGCTTGAGATACAAGCTGTGCTTAGTTTAGCTGGAGTCATCTGTGTCTGTGCAGTAAGTATGCTATGATTGCAAATAAATAAAAAAATATGCCCAGTAATTACACTAGCTACCACATACATAAGATCACGACTGTATCCCATAAGGGGTATTCAGAGACTGGGCACTCACTGCAAAAACAGATGACTGCCACAATCCACGTTTCACCAAAACAATATAATGCACTTGGTGTGATAGGTGGTGAGCCCATCGCCACCATGCGCTGTTGGGTGCACAGTGCAGTTTAATTCCTTACTCGCCTTTTACGAGATCCATTGGTTAGCTACCAATGACCTTCAAACTGAAATATCAGCGATATCAGCGTCACAGTAATATCTGCGCAGTACTGCTTTACTGGAGCCGTGGTAGCTCAGGGGCTAGGCGCTCGCTTTAAATTTTATAGTACACGAGTGACCTCGGTTCGATTCCCGGTGCCAGCACCACTAAAATTGTCAATTGCAATTTTAAGTGCTGATTTACCACGTGCTCGGCGGTGAAGGAAAACAATGTGAGGAGACCTGCATGTCTGAGAAATGAAAAAAATATTTCAAACACATGTGCAGTCCGCCAACTCGCATTGGAGCAGCGTGGCGGATTCTTCCTAGCTAGGAAGAATCAGCCACGCTGCTTTTTGGAGCTCCAGAAACCCTTTCAGAAATGAGAGGATGGCCGTGCTCAGCAGTGGGACATTAATAGGCTGAAACTTTACTGCTTTAGTAAAGTAAAGTAAAGTTGCAGCTTATAAATGTCCCACTGCTGAGCACAGGCCTCCTCTCATTTCTGAGAGGGTTTTTGGAGCTAGGAAGAATCCGCCACGCTGCTCCAATGCGGGTTGGCGGACTTCACATGTCCTCGAAATATTTCTATTCCTCGGACATGCAGGTTTCCTCACGATGTTTTCCTTCACCGCTAAGCACGTGGTAAATCAGCACTTAAAATTGTAGAACAATATTAGAGGTGCTGGCACCGGGGATCGAACCCAGGTTACTCGCTTACTATGAAATTAAAGGCGAGCACCAGGCCCCTGAGCTACCACGGCCACGGCAGCTACTCGCTTACTGCTTTACTGCAGAATAATTGGCAATGCATTGGTGCCTAGACGCATTTTTGCGTGGTACCGCACGCAAAAATGCGTATAGGTGCTTACGCAAAATCACCGATAAATTGGTTATCGATTCGATTCACTTTATAGCCTCAACAGTTTCAAGCAATTAAAAAACAACACTTATTTTCGTTTAGTCTAATAATCTATTAATCTGTTTTCTAGTCGTTCGGTATACTATGCACAGTAGTAAATCTATCAACTTATCATTTTATAGTGGGATTACCAGTTTGGCTGTAAAACTGATAATAGGAAGGGAATTCGACTATAAAAAGTTTGATAGTTCAAATATTTTGTGTTTCCTGAGAAGGCAGTCTACTGAAGTGGTATCAAGAAGAATGGCGTTTCTTCAGACCTGGTTCGTGCTCCTCTTGGCAGGTATTTATCATTTTCTGGTTTTCACATTTGGCTGCAATGTGTGATTTGATAATGAGATACTGCGTTGGAAACATGCAACATGTTTCATCTTATAAGTTTTTTACTACAGGACTAGTTGAGCCACAAATTAATGGATATGCGAACTATTTCCATGGGGAATTTCGCCACTGAGGACTGCTAACTCTAAGTGTTTCTTTTATTAGAGATTCTCAGTGTCGGATGTCGTTAAAAACTCCTGGGCTTCGGACTGGCTGGGTGTTAGCGCCTTGTAACTAAATGCAAAATATTTGTTACGAAAGGTCACGTTAAAAGTACCCGCAACCGACGAGCGTGTATGAAAACGATAATGAAAGAAGGAGAAGCGAAAGATGTGTGTCATGGTCGTAGCAAGTGGAAAGATGTGGTCTCTGCCTACCCCAATGGCAAAGACGCGTGACTGTATGTATGTATGTTGTTCTAAGATATTTCTTATAAGTGTTAGGTACATTTTTGAATAGTGTATCACAGAGAAGATGAACACGATCCAAGAGACCGTCTTGGTACTTTTATCTTCACTCCCTATTCAAAAAAAATTAAGCATATTTGTGACTCCTTGAATGAGAATGACGATGAACTCTTCCACTGACGAGACTTCATGGAGCTTCTATTTTTGCTAGTTCAACTGCTCTTCAGTCTATTAAGCCTTATTTTTAGAGGACCATACTATCGTCGATGTCTAATTTCAGGCGGCTTAAGATAATCTACCACCCAATCTCATACCGTGGTGAAGAATGCAATACCAGGAGATGGGCAGCAGCATCTTCCTGGAACATCTGAATAAATCTAATAAGCTGCGGTTGTAAACCCGCCTGCCATACGCGACAATTTTGGAGAAATCCCCCCCAAAATGAGAAAAAAAAATTTTTGTGGCATTCTATGGGGAGCGGTGGGTTAGTGATTGGTTGAAAATATGATGACGATGAACATCATGAGCGGAAATATTCTAATATCACGACAATTTTTTTGGATTTTGTCGAATTCAGACATCGACAGCGTTTACAGCTTGTATTATTTATACAGGCGGCGGTCGCTCCGACTTGTTCTGGTCTGCATCAGATGAATAGTCAAACCCACCATATATCCACTTTGTGCAAAGCAAATTCTAAGTTCGGTTTTCTTTAACACCTCTGTGCCTAAATTAATTAAACAATAACCGCGAAAATGATATACGAAAAGGCGGGAAATTCATCGAAGTTTTTTTGGTGGTAGGATTCCTATGCAGGAATCCGTCTAGGTACGTACCACCCCAGGGCCAGTTATTCTGCCGTGAAGCAGTGGTGTGCAAACCTTACTGTGTTTCGGCTTGAAGGGCACTGTCAGCTAGCGTAATCACAGGGCATATGAGATATAAGAACTGATGTCTCAGGGTGATGGGCGCAGTGAGGTGTCACAAAGAAATGTTCTGGGTGCCACAGATTTATTATGATCAGACGTTGCACTTACCATCAGGTGAACGTTTTGCTCGTTTCATCACTTTATACAAAAAAAATATATTACAAACGCGTTCTAACTTTGTATTAAAAAGGAAATTGTTTGTTTTCAAATTATAACAAAAATGATAGCCTTTTTGTGTTTCAATATGTCTTAATGTTACTCCAGATGAAACAATAAATATTTACATGATACTTGATTTAAAATATTTTTTATTTTATTTTAAAAAAATAAACTTTGCCTTTCGCTTATATATATAGGATATCCTGTATTGCGGGCGTTTTAAAAACATACATTCCACATGCACGACACAACCAGACGAGAAAACCCACGATTTGTGTTACTTTATAAAGAAAGACGATGAATGCCGATGAAAAATGATGAATGACGAGACAAGCGAAACGTTCACCTGATGGTAAGTGCAACGTCTGCCCATAAAAAATGCTGTGTCACCCTGAACATTTCTGTGTGACACCACACTGCGCCCGTCACCCTGAGACATGAGTTCTTAGTCCTATTGTGCTCGGTATTTACACTACCTCTGTGTTCCCTTTGTACCGATTTACAGTAATGTTTGAACGCTACTACTTGACGGCAGAATAACGGGGGTACCTATTTAGACGGATTTCTGCATAGTAATTCTACCACCAGCTAAAGTTTTTTCACAATCGTTCTGCGACTCTGGCTGGGATTCGAATCCAGGACCTGCGCGTAAAAGTCAGGTAATCTGACTATTAAGCCACGCGGTACTCTTCGCGCGAATATACTCACTGTAAATTACTGCACTGAAATAATTTAACATGTTGATTCGAGTAACATCGTTCAGAACGGGTTCAGTATACTCGTATTTGTTTTAAGGAACATGAAATGTTTCAATAATCCTTGGTGTAAAATTACGATCTACAACGCACTGACTCGAAGTCCTCTTGAGAGTAGAGTAATTCAGTGTGGAATCTGCACTATGACGATCATTCGTAAGACTGGTATTATAAACAAATTTCCGAACTAAATCTTCCGCTTAGCATTTTAAACTTCAGTCCATTTCCTTTTGTAGGCAGCTGACAGACCATTTTACACGATACAAGATTGTTAATAACATTTTACTCTATTAAGTTTTTAATTGTTTATTCTCTCGATTTCAATATTCAGCACCTAGCAAATCAATTCGAACGTCGTCCGTCTTTTAATAGAATGTTTAGGAAATATAAAGAGAAATATACTCGTAAACAAAAATATGTGGACATATTTTCCACGCTGATTTCAAATTTGCAAGAATTTGCGGCGCAGTCGCAAACGCAGTTTGTTCGATTCGTTTTCAGTTTTCTTTTATTATTAGTTTAAATAACACTTCTTTTAACGGATTTTATCGCGTTTAATTTAAACTACATATTTATAACCCGACCTAACAAGTGTAACATACAAGATGCAGGAGTATACAAGCTAGATTGTGAATGTGGTCTCTCTTACATAGGGTCTGTGACCATGTTCTGGATCAACCAACCATTACATCAGATTTGATAAACCACAAATCCTTGCAAAAGAACACCGATTCCTACCAAGGATGAGTCGAGAGGCTATTGAGATTAAAAAACGTCCGAATTTCATTAGAGAAAATGGTTTGGTATTACCGCCGGCTTGGGATCCCATAATTGATATAATTAAATTAAAAACCAAGCATACTGCTGCGAGACTTCAAGACACAGTTAGTTAGCTCTTTCTGCGTAGATCGGAACAAAAATGATTACTTAAAGCTGAAGGTACTCCGGGTTAACTATGACATCAGGACACCTGTCACCTCAGTCCTCCCGTGACCATGGGTGCTGTAAAGCTAGCGAAACTCCGTTTCATATTAAACACGATAAAGTCCGTTAAAATTAGTTTTATTTAAATGTGTAGTATTCGCGTAAATAAAAGAAATCGTTATAATTTGTTTTTATTTTTATACACAAGTTTTTTTTTTAATTAGTGTAAAATAGTAATTATAGAAATAGTTTAAATTATAGTTATTATTTATCTGTAACAGATGTGTTACTTTTTTACTCGTACTAAGTGTATTTGTTATGCACCGTGTAGGTAATCCGGAATTAAATAAAAATATGTCGGAGTCAGCGATGACTGAGCTATAGCGCGGCCTACTTCTTGGTTAGGCGGTACAGGGTTCCTTGTGTTCCTTGTAGCGCAGAATAACAATTTCAAATGCACCTTGTGCAACTTTAACTTTACTACGCTTAAACACCAATAAACTAGGTAAACCGACAGTTTCGTTTCGAAGGAGTGACAAGGTTCAACTCAAATCTTTTTTATTAGTAATTAGGAAATTACTAAAGCAATCGGTTCTAATTATTTTTGAAACAAAAAGAGACAATATTTCACCGAACAAAAGCGATTCGTCAGAAACGTGGTGCGCTCGCCGTGAACGTTCGAGAGAGAGTGCCGTTCAACATGGCCGCGCTGACCATCGCCTTGACGCTCCGCCAGACTGACAGCTGTCAAATCCCGTTCCTACGTATCTTTCAACAGATGGCGCCAGCAATGCGCCGTCAAATAGCATCATCATCATCATCATCATTTCAGCCTATCACTAGTCCACTGCTGAACATAGGCCTCCCCCATAGATTACTACAAAAGTGTGTAGCTCTCGTTTTGAAGGGAATTTTGCCATAGTTGCCAGGCTTGGCAGGCGGGTTGGCAACCGCAGTTTATTTATTCAGATGTTCCAGGAAGAAGCTGCTGCCCATCTTCCGGTTTTAATTTTCCCTCTGTCGACGACACCCACGGTATGAGA
The DNA here is from genome assembly GCA_019845155.1 of Luehdorfia chinensis. Classification (NCBI taxonomy): domain Eukaryota; kingdom Metazoa; phylum Arthropoda; class Insecta; order Lepidoptera; family Papilionidae; genus Luehdorfia; species Luehdorfia chinensis. The sequence goes on from JAHVAK010000696.1 coordinate 1,889,617, forward strand.
TGGAGTGGTAGATTCTTTTAAGCCGCTACCACACTGCACACGCAAATTTATTTATTTTTTATATTTATTGACAATCTTTTACGATGTTTTGTTTTCAGGCGTTGCCATCGCAAGTAAAGGCAATCGGATTGTGGGTGGGCAACCGGCACTCATCGAGACCTACCCCTCGTTAGTCCAGGTGGACTTTTACAATATCTTCTCGGCACAGTGGTCTCAGTCGTGCGCTGCGAGCATCCTCACCTCCAGATACGTTGTGTCTGCGGCCCACTGCTTCGAAGGATTGTAATTATGATTTTTATTTTTATAAACGGCTTGATTGAAAAATGTAGAAAAATGTACAGAAAATGTGCGACTAAAACCAAATAGTTTCGTTTGTTTAAAAAATTGCCCCACACTAGGATTTCTCATATATCGTGAGTGAGTTTTACAGACCTAAATTTTTACACGAGACCTGACACAATTTAAGTTTTTTGACAACGACTGGTATACGAATCCAGGACCGGCGGCGTAGATATCAGGTACTCTGACCAATAGGTCAGGCGGTCGTCAGATTCATACAAACTTCTATTTACCCGCCTATTTCCAAGCCAATTGAAAATTATGATTTTCACATTAGAATATGTTTGTTCATTTGTTCTCTCAAAGGGCCTGAAACTAAAACTAGTCTCAAAACACTACATTAATACTATCCAATACGGCAAAAACAAGCGAAGTGAGTGACACAGCATTTATTATGCACACACGTTGTACTTAACATCAGGTGAGCCAGCCGTCTCGTCACTTCATTTCGTAAAATAAAAAAACTTTGGTGTGTGCCGTACAGCGACCTGGGCCTACCGCTTAAAAAAAATCATAGTAGCACTGCTTGGCAATAATTGGCGACCGCAGTATGATGGTTTGCACAAAAGAATGCTGCGACCCATTCATCTGACAGTTATTCCCTTGGCAGATTTTAACTACTTTCTCTTATATTTAACACGATGCAAAATCATGGTAACTTTCGTAGCAAATTCATGTAACAAATTATAACTTATTTTTTAACAGCAAATACTGAATAATCCAGCAAAACCATCACCTAATGGTAAGTGTAACGTCTGCCCGTAACTAATGCTGTGTCAAACAACAATTCTGAGTGGCAACACACTGCGCCCGTCACCCAGAGACATCACCACTTAAATTTCTTATACCCGGTAAATTATTAGTGCTCAGTGCCCTTTAGACCGAAACTGTTTGCCCACTACTGCTTCACGTCAGAATAACTTGCCCTGCGGTGTTTAATGTCGTTTTTTTTTTAAATATATTTTACATCAACGAAATGATTTGACGATAGGCCTTCGAAGGGCTCTACTGTATCTAAATATTTACACGTTTTAATAGTCATGCGGAATATATATAGGGAATAGCAAGATACCTAACGGCATGATTTTGTTCTCTTGGGAGAGGGGCAAAGACCTTTTATGCTACATGCGTAAACACATTTTACCTTCTCTCATATCAGGGGTATATTTCGGGTCAGAGACGGGGATAATGATAAGGACATGGCTGGGTACTACCACCGGTTTAGGATACTATCATTAATAAAATTTAATCTAAAGCCAAGAATACCACTGCAAGTCTTCAAGACACAGACAACTTGTTTACGTTTGCTAAAGGTAGCCCGGATTAACTACCATTGTCCGCTCGACTCCGTAAAGCGCAATGTATTTGTAGTTTTTGATGCGGAGATGATCGCTTCGTAAAGTCCACTGCAGAGAATAGGAAATGCAGATGGCATTCTTGCCACTATGCCACGAACAGTTGGACTTCATTATTATCTTAGTTTAAAAAATGACTTTAAAAAAAAAAAAAAAAAAGAGTTATTCGATTTTAGTCATTGTAATCATAGTTTGCTTTATTATCATCACGTTTCCAGCCTTTATTCGCCATCGTTCCGACGCGTCAGAGCTGGTAGCACGGACCGCAACTTGGGTGGCCAACTGGTTTACGTAACAAGGGAATTTAACCACCCCAGCTACGGCCAGTTGGGCCTGGACGGCGATATTACAGTGGTGTTGCTGCAGACAGCCCTCGTCTACAGTCCAGTTGTGCAGCAGGGTACTATCATCGCTCAGAATTCTGAAGTACCTGATAACGTGCCAGTTGTGCATGCCGGTTGGGGCGCAACATCTGTGAGTTTAATATAAGACTTCTTTATACTATTATAAACCTTCGGCTCTTACATCTACGGTTGATGAGTCGCTGGGTCGTCGTCGTCGTTTCAGCCTATTACAAGTCCACTGCTGAACATAGGCCTCCCCCATAGATTGCCGCAAAAGTTTGTACCTCTCTTTTTAGGGGAGTTTTTGCCATAGTTGCCACGCTTGGCAGGCGGGTTGGTAACCGCAGTTTATTTATTCAGATGAACCAGGAAGATGCTGCTGCCCATATCCTGGTTTTAATTTTCCCTCTGTCGATTTTTATGACACCCACGGGATGAGATGGAGTGGTAGATTCTCTTAGGTCGCCACCACACAGTCGCCGGGTACTTTTATGAAATATCAAATCGTTAGCTCCCGTTACTCTTTCACTGAAAAAAATCATCGTACGAATCCTACCACCAGCTGTCACTAAAAATACCCAGCCAGCCTTTTCATAACATTAATTAATGAGATGTGAACGTCGGTTACCTGATGTTAAGTGCCATATCTGCCCCTAACAGTTGCAGTGTCATCAAGAACTATGAATTGCAAAATCCTGTAAGCGACTGCACTGCGCTCGTCACTTCGGAACATCAGTTATTCAGTTCCATATGATCTGTCATTACAATGTATTCCATTTCAAAGCGGTACTGTGTTGGGTACGAACTGGAAAGACAAATATATTGGGATATTCACTAGCGTGAATATGGAACATTTGACTGGTGGTAGGATTCCTATGCAGGAAACCGCTCAGTAAGTACCACAATGCCAGTTATTCTGCCGCTAAGGAACCGTGTGCCAGCGTAACTGTGTTTCGGTCTGAAGCTCACTAGCTACAGCATATGAACATGACATGAATGTCTCTGGGTGACGAACGCAGTGTGGTTCCACACAGAAACGTTCTGGGTGACAGAGCATTTATTTTGGGCAGACGGTGCATTTATCATCAGGTTGGTTTCCGTTTGTTTGTTTTGCTTGTATCGTCATTGTCTTTTATAAAAAAAGAAGGAAGGACCGTCGATATAAAGACTAGGGATTAAATGGTTATTAAAAAATTTAAACGAAGTAAAAACACATATTATAATTATTTATTAGAGAACTTTTATCATTCAACTTAAATGCAAAGTTTCTATACCATACATGGCGTTCTAGTCGGTGAAACTAACACGTTGGAACATAGTCGAAATTGGTCCTAGAGTTATCTATATCCTGTGTCAAATTCATATCAATATCCTGTGTTAAATCCGTTCATACAGACAGACAGACAAAAACGGTACTTCTATTTTATCTACATTTACGAGTATGTGTGATTGATCTGTCAATGTATAACAATTTATTTTATCCACAGCAAGGAGGACCCCCTTCGAGCGTACTTCTTGATACCACTATCTACACAATAAACAATGACTTTTGCACCGAGCGTTACAAAACTCTTCCACGACCTGGAATTGTGACTAAGAACATGATTTGCGCTGGCCTCTTGGACGTTGGAGGTCGTGATGCTTGTCAAGGTGACTCTGGTGGCCCCCTGTACTATGGCAATATCATCGTAGGTGTTACCTCTTGGGGCCACGGCTGTGCCAACTCTTCATTCCCTGGAGTAAGCACCGCTATTTCTTCCTACTCTGACTGGATTATATCTGTTGTTTCTTAAAACATTGGTATATACAGATCTAATAAATATTATATTTTGTTCTATTGTTTTCCTTCTTTTATTTGCGTATTCATGTACATTAATCGCAGTACTGAGTTTAAGGATAGCATAAAAAATTTGATGGTAGCAAGCGAGAGGACGCGCAAATAGTTCATCTGATGGCATCTCGGTGTTCATTTCTGCGTAAGACTCCTACCATCAGTGATTGACTAGTGTCAAAGCAACCTCGTATTATCATTAGCATTATCATAGTGATTATGATGATTACTTAATCATAGGAGTGTGGCGAGGTCGGTGCATTAACCAGTACGGTACTCTACTTTGTACCCACGACGGCACCCAGGATATTTATACCACGACGAGCGCGGGGACTCTTGGTCAGAGTAAGCTCAAATAAAGTTAAAGGCTTTGGTAAAGGCTTTGGAAGAATGAAAAAACTATAAAAATATTTTTAAAGTAAACATGATAACATAATAAAAATAGAAACTACCCTGTCTTATTCTATGGTTGTCATAAATAACGAGGAAGGGAAGTGGTACTGGTGGTAGGAATCCTATGCAGGAATCCGTCTAAGTAGGTACCACCCCAGGGCCAGTTACTCTGCCGTGAAGCAGTAGTGTGCAAACATTACTGTGTTTCGGTTTGAAGGGCACTGTGAGCTAGCGTAATCACTGGGCATATGAGACTTAAGAACTTATGTCTCATGGTGATGGGCTCAGTGTGGTGTTACATAAATTTTCTGGGTGACACAGCATTTGTTATGGGCAGACGTTACACTTACCATCAGGAGAACGTTTCATTACTTTATCCAAAAAAAAAGTGCAAAACCAACCTTAAACTCTCGGATGGGTGAAGGTATACCCATCAGAAATATATCCGACCCAAAATTGGATAGTTATTGGATCGGAGACGAGCAACAGCGCCTAAAGTGCGAGGAGCCAGAATAGAACAGGAGTAAGTACAGCAATCAGCAATACGTCTGGTGATGACCACAGATCCTCTCGATTTGGAAGGTAACTGTTTGCAGCAGTAGATACTGATACAGTAACCTGATACGTACATACAGTAATGCCTTTATCCCATATAAGGGGTAGGTTGAAGCTACTCACGTAGCCGACTTTTCGCCCTCGCGGGAAACGAGACGTGACGAACCACGTCCGCAGCCATTTTGGTAAGAGCCAAAAAAATCTTAATCGCCGTTTCGTTCCCACGAGTAGTATAGTAACCGCATTGCATATCATGGTGTTATTCTGTACGAATAAAGGCTGTCCGTACAATACTTTCATTGCCTCGTAAGACTTCGGTAGGAAAGAGGTAGATGCTTTTCTACTCTGCCGGACACCTATCGGCTAATAACATTTTCCTGTAATTATGTTATTGAGGTCTACTTAAGAGTTGCTGTACCTCAGGGGGCGAGAGCTCTTCTTAGATATCATAGTATTAAAGAGATCTTTATAGAACATTTTTTATCTACATCGGGCACACAGTCACACATCTAGGGTTGTGTTTTGCTTGCAGAGATTGTCACTCCCTAGAAAAGAAGAACAAATAACAAATCTCGTCCCGCAGGCAATACTTCTTCAAGATCTGAAGCAAGCACACTCCACAAGGCGATGGCAGTGAATCCGATTTTACGGATGGTAGGATTTCTATGCAGGAATCCGTCTAGGCAGGTACCACCCCCGGGCCAGTTATTCTGCCGTGAAGCAGTAGTGTGCAAATATTACTGTGTATCGGTTTTAAGGGCACTGAGAGCTTGCGTAATCACTGAGCATATGAGACTTAAGAACTGATGTTTCAAGGTTACCGGCGCAGTATCGCGTCACACAGAAATATTCTGTTTTTTTTTTATTATTGGATAAAGTGACGAGAAGAGCTTTTGCTCGTCTAGTCACTTTCACCTGATGGTAAGTGAAACGTCTGCCCATAACAGATGCTGTGTTACTCCGAATATTTCTGTGTAGCACCACACTACGCCCGTCACCCTGAGACATCAGATCTTAAGTCTTATATGCTTAGTGATTACGCTAGCTCACAGTGCCCTTCAGACCGAAACACAGTAATGTTTGCACACTATTGCTTCACGGCAGAATAACTGGCCCTGGGGTGGTACCAACCTAGACGGATTCCTGCATAGGAATCCTACACACTTTTGTTATGAACAGACGTTGCACTTACCGTCTGGTGAAGGTTTTGCTTTTGTTTCGTGACTTTATCCAATAAAAAAATACATATAAAAAGTAACAGCCTATAAATGTCCCACTGCTAAGTGCAATGCAGGACTTCTCTCATTTCCGACAACGATTTGGAGCTGGGAAGAATCCGCCACGCTACTCCATTGCGGGTTGGCGGACTTCACATGTCGTCGAAATATTTTTTTATTTCTTAGACATGCGGGTTTCTTCACGGTGTTTTCCTTCACTGCCGAGCATGTGGTAAGTCAGCACTTAAAATTGCAATCAACAAATTTAGTGGTGCTGGCACCGGGACTCGAACCCAGGTCACTCGCGTTCTACACGCATACATAAGATCACGACTGTATCCCATTAAGGGGTAGTCAGAGACTGGGCACTCACTGCAAAAACAGATAACTGCCACAATCCACGTTTCACCAAAACAATATAATGCACTTTGTGTGATAGGTGGTGAGCCCATCGCCACCATGCGCTGTTGGGTGCACAGTGCAGTTTAATTCCTTACTAGCCTTTTACGAGATCCATTGGATGAGATGGAGTGGTAGTATTCTTTTACGAGCCGCTACCACACGGCTTCTATTCTATCACTCGCGTTCTATGAAATTTAAAGCGATCGCCGAGCCCTTGAGCTACCAAAAAATATATGAACAGTTAATTTTGCATTAGATAGCCCGTTTATCGAGAAGGTTTCTAGTTCTAGGTTAAAAACTTCATGCTGCGACCCTAAGGAGCCGCACGCAAACCAAACATTACTAAGAAGGGCGAAAATGAGAACGCACAGGTCAGCGAAGTACCATGCTGCAAGGCGCAATCATGCGGTCGGCTTACTTTACGCGGGTGAAACCGCGGGAACAGCTAGGCTATATCCGTGACAACGGAATGTTGCGGTGTGGCAGAAGATGTAGAGACAAAGAGAAACATTAGAAGAAAGGAAACGTGAAGAAAATATGAAGGAATCCGTCGAGGTAGGTACCACCCCAGGGCCAGTTTTTCTGCCGTGAAGCAGTAGTGTGCAAGCATTACTGTGTTTCGGTTTGAAGAGCACTGTGAGCTAGCGTAATCACTGGGCATATGAGACTTAAGAACTGATGTCTCAGGGTGACGGGCGCAGTGTGGTGTCGCACAGAAATATTCTGGGTGACACAGCATTTGTTGTGGGCGGACGTTGCACTTACCATCAGGTGAACGTTTGGCTCGTTTCGTCAGTTTATAGAATAAAAAAAAAAGAAAGAACAGAAGAAATATGAAGATGTAATGACAAAAAGTAGATACAGATACTAACAGTGAAAGGGAGATACTCGTACTTAGATGGTTTGGACACGTAGAGAGAATGAATGAAAGAAGATTGCCGAAACAGATTTATGCGGCGCATTTGAATGGGCTAGCCGGTAAGGGTCGACGTAGGAGAACGTAGCACCATCAGATCGAAGATGCTTAATGTATGCCACGCCAAAAGTACCCGCAACTGACGAGCTTACACTTATGAAAGTAAAAGAAGCGAAAGATGTGTGTCAGGATCGTAGCAAGTGGAAAGATGTGGTCTCTGCCTACACCAATGGGAAAGAGCCGTGACTTTATGTACGCATGTAAACCTAGTCCGGTCATAAGTTCTGTTAAAAATAAAAATGCATTTTTTTTAATGAAGTAATGTAATATTAATAAAATGTATACCTACATATTTATTAGTCTCAGCAAAAAGTAAAAAAAATATTCTATTCGAAATGGCCACCTTTGGCTTTTATACAGGCCTTTAATCTGTTTGGCCACGACTCTATGGATTTACGCACTGTTTCCAAGGGAAATTTCGCCCCTGCTTGCTCCAAAGATTTTTTAAGAGACTCAATGTCGCCGTGTCGCTTAGAGCAGGCCATGTCCTCTAAAACTGACCATAATTTGAAGTCTAAAGGGTTGAAGTCTGGGCTAGATGAGGGCCAGTCTTCAGCTCTTACAAAGTCCGGAACGTTGGTTTCAAGCCAGGCTTGGGTAGTTCGTGCCTTGTGACCAGGTGCAGAGTCCTGCTGGAAAGTCCACGGTATATTTTTATAAAGTGTATTGCTGAGAGGATTCACAACATGATCCAAGACTGTATCTTGATACACTTTGGCTGAAGTTTTCACTCCTTTTTCGCAAAAATGTATTTTTGTGACTCCTTGATAAGACACGCCCCACCAAACCATCACTGACGCAGGATGATGACCACGTTGTACCTTTCCGACCACTTGAGCAGCTTATTTAGAATTGTGAGCGTACACTTTATCATTTTGCTTATAGTAGTGTTCTTCAATCGTGAAAATTTTTTCATCGGTAAAGAGGATATTTCTGTGCATTTCGTATCGCGACAGAAGGCGTTTTGATGGATCCACTCTCTTTAATTGTAAATATTGATTTAGGGCATGTCCTGTATATCGACGATAAGCACCGAGCTTCAGGTCTTGTTTTATAATACGCGACAGAGTCCTAGCGGGAATCTTCATTTCTTGCGGTAAGATTTTTTGTTTCCTAATGGGGTTTCGACGAATTCTGGCTTTAACAGCATTAACAGCCTTTACAGTTCCAACAGCACGCGGCCGCCCCGATCTTTTCTGGTCTTCGACAGAGGAAGTGTTTTTGTATCTGTTTATAATACGATATACGAACATACGCCTGATACCAAGCTTTTGAAGTGTCTGGAATATGATCGACGGCTCCATACCCATATTGTGCAGGGCGATCACTGCAATCCTATTTTATTTAACACCCCATTCCATATTGTAATCAGATAATGAACTCGAAAAAATATGTGAAATGACGCAAAATCGAAAGAAGTTTTTAAAATAACATTCAAATTCAAAATAATTAAAAAGTTGAAAAAAAAGAACTGTGTCCGTGTGGTGGCGGCTCGTTAAAAGAATACTACCACTCCATCTCATCCAATGGATCTCGTAAAAGGCGAGTAAGGAATTAAACTGCACTGTGCACCCAACAGCGCATGGTGGCGATGGGCTCACCACCTATCCACCAAGTGCATTATATTGTTTTGGTGAAACGTGGATTGTGGCAGTCATCTGTTTTTGCAGTTAGTGCCCAGTCTCTGACTACCCCTTATGGGATACAGTCGTGATCTTATGTATGTATGTAAAAAGAAAAGTTTTTATGTAATTGTATTTATGGCCAGACTAGTTACTTGTGACAAATCTTGCCCCCATACACACTCGCGACGTTGACGATATATTTAGAGATTAAAGGTCTCTTTCTTTAGACTGTGGTATAGTAACATCACTGGTATTATGAAGTATTGACTCATTATTCTTTTTTAATGAAATTATAATTACAGTCTTATTTATATCACTGAAATCGATAATAAGGCCGACGGATGTAGATTATTCTATGTAGTGTAGCCGATGTTATGTAACACGGTATACGAGAATCAATGTCCATTTTCCCCAAACGGTTGTGAATTACGATATTAGTCATACTCAATTCTTTTACTTTTCATAGCCAATCTATAATCAACTTATCATTTTATAGTGGGCTTACCAGTTTGGTAACTGGGCTGATAATAAAAAGGAAATTAGACTATAAAACATTTGATATTACTAATATTTCCTGTTTTCTGGACAGATATACTAAAGTGGTGTCAAGAAGAATGACTTTTCTTCAGACCTGGTCCATGCTGCTCTTGGCAGGTATTAACAATTTTCTAATTTTCATATCTAGATATAATGCATCGATTAGGAATTAGATGTTGCGTTGGAGAAACGCAAGTCTCTGAAACAATATTAATGGATGGATGTAGGTGGCTCAGCACCGTGTTTTGTGGCAATCTATGGGGGAGGCTTATGTTCAACAATGGAGGTTAATTCGTTTTAATTATGAGCAATGCCTCAAATAACTTTAAAACTTAGTATTTACACAACTATTACATAGAATCTACTATTGCATAGAATGTAGATTGTTCAGACTAAAATGTAACAGGCCATAAGTTTTGTTACCAAAAAAAATACTACATATATTTATCTGTGAAATAATGTACTATCAATAAAATGTATTTGTTCGTATACATTGAAGTCTCAGCGCTACATTACTAACTTATTCGACAAGACAAGACCGCCTCTGGTTTCAGTTCATACCTTAAACATATTTGATGACGAAATGGCGAATGTATGTACTTATTTGTGATCTATATCATTTTGCATTTTGGAAATGCTTAATGTTGAGTGACGTTTGATGTCTACTGATGTTCTCTAAGACTGACCACAATTTGTAGTCCTGGGGGCTAGTTGGGTTGGGCCGTCTTTAATAACTCTTCACAAAAATTAAGCTTATTTGTGGTGACGATGAACTCTTCCACTTGCGAGATTCCTTAGGAGCTACATATCCGATTGGTAACATTGCTATAGAATTAGGTGTTACTTTGCAGAACTCCATTATAGTAATGGACGGAAACAAAGTTAATAATTTTTGTTGACTTTGATTTTGTCCGTTAAAAATTTGTTTGATTGTTATCTTGTTAGAGAGCATTTCAATTTTAATCATCTTATCTCGTTAAAGATCATACTCCGTAACTATAGAGATTGGTTCAATGTCCTGTAAACTTTTCGTCGATGATAAACTTCTAGCTTCAGATATTATTTAAAATGATTCACATCATGCTAGCGAAGATGTGTTATTTAAGGTTAGGGTGAATTGTCGCTTTCACAGTGTTTTGCAGCTTGTATAATTCTTCTGATCTGTCCCAGTCTTCAACAGATGAATTATTGGTGTACCTTCTGATATCCAGCTTTTGAAGCGTCATGAATGTAACTGCCCGCATTATATCCACTTTGTGCTGTGAAATTACTGCAGTCCGGTTGTCTTTGACACTCCTCTCCGTACTGTATTTTATTAGAGTCTATTTTATTATTTAGATATGAGACTTTACGGTGTGTACCCGTTTTATCCTCTCAAATATCCAGCCATATTTATTATAGGTATGGTCGGGTACAATGAACTCCAGAGTTAGAAGGGAGGTTGTTGCATATATTTTTAAATTAACAAGATGGAAGATCTATTATGCGGAAATATTAAAGAGATACCTATTGTATATGTGTTCCGGACCGATATGTGTGGATAATATTGCCGTTGCGTTTACTATCTGTGGCGCACGCTCGCACTTACCTGCTGCAGCAGGCGCCTCTGACGCGGATACTCCGCCCTCTCAACCTTGATTTGAACCTCGATGTATTTATTTATTTCCTGAGCCGTGTGGTGGCGGCTCGTTAAAAGAATACTACCACTCCATCTCATCCAATGGATCTCGTAAAAGGCGAGTAAGGAATTAAACTGCACTGTGCACCCAACAGTGCATGGTGGCGATGGGCTCACCACCTATCACACCAAGTGCATTTTATGGTTTTGGTGAAACGTGGATTGTGGCAGTCATCTGTTTTTGCAGTGAGTGCCCAGTCTCTGACTACCCATTATGCGATACAGTCGTGATCTTATGTATGTATGTTTCCTGAATGAAATTACACGGATAGCGCTACACGTTATATGTTACGGATAATCAATATTTTTTTTAATGGTATAAAGTGACGAAACGAGCAAAACGTTCACCTGATGGTAAGTGCAACGTCCGCCCACAATAAATGCTGTGTCACTCAGAACATTTCTGTGTGACACCACACTGCGCCCGTCACCCTGAGACATCAGTTCTTAAGTCTCAAATGCCAAGTGATTACGCTAGCTCACAGTGTCAAACCGAACTGCTTCACGGCAGAATAACTGGCCCAGGGGTAGTACCTACGTAGACGGATGTTACAATCGCAATGCTGCTTATCTGTAAAGATAATTAAGTGTTAATAATCAGAATAATAAATAAATAAATTAACGGTAATCGTGACACTTATAAATGAAAAGGTAGGCAATTGATCGAAGTGTCTAACATTATGAAAACGTTCCAAATTAATATTTAGTTTTCATATTATAACAATATTTAAGGCCCGACTTTTCCAATCTTTGTTAATTTTATTTCCCTAGGTGAAACAGTTTTTGAGTTGTAAAAAAATATAAATGTTCTAACATAATATTTGTCTTTTTAAATGCGAATATAGTCCCAAGATGACAATAGATGTTTAAAAACTTGAAAAGGTTTTTTTTTTTTATTAAAATCATGAATGGTTTTTGGTTTTCAGGCCTTACCTTGGCAAGTAAAGGTGATCGCGTTGTGGGAGGGCAACCGGCACTCATCGAGTCCTATCCCTCGCTAGTCCAGGTGGACTTTTACAATATCTTCTTGGAACTTTGGTCCCAGTCATGCGGTGCAAGCATCCTTACCTCCAGATACGTTCTTTCTGCAGCCAACTGCTTCCACGGAGAGTAATTACGATTTTTTTTTCTAGAACAGCTAAATAGTTTTTAATGAAAATACTTGAACCAAATAGTTTTACAATAATGTCTATTAGCCTATTTCACAATAAGTTAGTTAACTGCGGAGGACAGGGTGAGCGGCTCCAACACACCGTCACCCCTTCCCGTGTAGCCCCCCTATTCGCGTTTCAAGTTAGCTTATCCAGCGCACTCGGGGCAACCACCCCGGGCTTGCGTGATGCAACAGGCCGATCGGGATCATCTTAACTTTACCGTGGGTGACCAAGCCACGGTTAATAACCTCACCGCCACGCCAAGGCTGGACCTCCTGGGCGGGAAGGGAGGCTGAATGACCTATCCTAATTTGATTATGACATCAAGACTTCTAACACCTTAGTTCGCTCGTGACCATGGGCGCTGGGAAACGCTTGACATGTTGTGAACAAATAGTAAAAGTTAGGATAGATAAAATTTTGTTAATTTAGTTTTATTCAGATTATATTACTGGTGGTAGTATTCCTATATAATAATCCGTCTAGGTAGGTACCACCCAAGGGTCAGTTATTCTGCCGTGAAGAAGTAGTGTGCAAATATTACTGTATTTAGGTTTGAAGGGTACTGAGAGCTAGCGTAATCACTGGGCATGAGAACAGATGTCTCAGTGACGTGCGCAGTGTGGTGTCACACAGAAATGTTCTGGGTGACACAGCATTTATTATGGGCAGACGTTGCACTTACCATCAGGTGAAAGTGTTGCTCGTTTCGACACTTTATCAAATAAATAAAAAAATATATAGTTACTATGTTTAGGCTACATGTATTTGTGGCATTTGCTGGAGAGATAGGTGTGTGTGAGGTGTCATAACAGTTTCTGAAAACGAAAGGGCTTATTCTTTTCTCGTGCGTTAAAATGCAGCCAGTCTTCTTGCCACTGTGCCATGAAGAATACAGCTCATATAATACCTAATATGCGTTAGCTATTATATTACTGTTACTGGTGGCAGGATTCCTATGCAGGAATCTGTCTAGGTAGGTACCACCCCAGGGCCAGTTATTCTGCCGTGAAGCAGTAGTGTGCAAACATTACTGTGTTTCGGTTTGAAGGGCACTGAGAGCTAGCGTAATCACTGGGCATATGAGACTTAAGAACAGGTCTCAGGAACAGTTGTCTCAGGGTGACAGGCGCGTTGTGGTTGCGTTTGATATGGGCAGACGTTGCAGTTACCATCAGGTGAACGTTTCGCTAGTTCCGTCACTTTTATCAAAAAAAAATAGTTATTGTTATTTAGTTTTCTACATCGTCATCATGATTTCAGATTATACAGACCTGAGTATCGACGCATCAGAGCCGGCAGCACGTACCGCGACGTGAGCGGCATACTGGTTGATGTAGTACGCGAATATAACCATCCTAGCTATAGCAAGTATAGTAACGATGGCGACATTTCAGTGGTGTTGCTGCAGACAGCACTCGTCTACAGTCCAGTTATACAGCAAAGTTCTATCATCGCCCAGAATACTGTAATACCTGATAACCTGCCAGTTAAAGTAGCTGGTTGGGGCTCCACTTCTGTAAGTTTAATGAAGGATATTTTTATAGTTAATAGAATCGTTGGCGTTACTTTGCGGAAATCCATTATAATGACGGAAACGGAGTTAATTTGCTAAGATCCGTATGCAAAATATAAAATGGTGTATATTACTTAGTTTTTAAAGAGCACCGCCCGGCCCTTCCTATGAATCGCGCAAGGGCCCCCGAGTTGGGACTTTAGCTTGGACCGTCATCCTGTGCGCGTGTGTAGCTGACTCGTCGAGAGTGAAAAACGGGGCCGGCCTCGGCTCGGTCAGTTACTTCAAAGGGGGGGGGGGGGGGGGGTTGGGGGGGGGGGTCGTACTGCAGTTATCTGTGCTTTCTTTATCCTTATATTATATGTGCTTTGTTTAAGGTTTTAAATGTCAATCCCATTCGCGAAATTTAAGAATAGAATTCAGTATTACTAATGGCTTCTCACAGAACAAATTCTCAGATGTGTGTGTACACTGTGCAGGCGGTGCGTCTATGGACTGCATTACATCTGACAACTACAAGTGCTCAATCATTAACAATAATTTAAAGGATCGTCAAAATTCGTTACCTGTCGCTTGAATCAAACCACTATTTCCGTTCAGTTGTCTGTTCGTTCAGATGTATGTCTTAGTAAAAAAATATATGTATAAGTTAAAAAGTAAAGTAACATCCGATAAATATGCCACTGCTGAGCACAGGCCTCCTCTCATTTCCGAGAGGGTTTTGTAGCTGAGAAAAATTCGCCACGCTGCTCCAATGCGGATTGACGGACTTCACATGTTTTTTTTTTATTGTATAAAGTGAAGAAACGAGCAAAACGTTCACCTGATGGTAACTGCAACGTCCGCCCACAACAAATGCTGTGTCACCCAGAATATTTCTGCGTGACACCACACCGCGCTCGTCACCCTGAGACATCAGTTCTTAAGTCTCAAATGCCCAGTGATTACGCTAGCTCACAGTGCCCTTCAAACCGAAACACAGTAATGCTTGCACACTACTGCTTCACGGCAGAATAACTGGCCCTGGGGTGGTACCTACCTAGACGGATTCCTGCATAGGAATCCTACCACCAGTAATAGTCTTCGAAATATTTTTTATTTCTCAGACATGCAGGTTTCCCCACGATGTTTTCCTTTACCTCCGAGCACGTGGTAAATCAGCACTTAAAATTGCAATTAACAATTTCATTGGTGCTGGCACCGGGAATCGAACCCACGTCGCACGAGTACTATGAAATTTGAAGCGCGCGCCTAGCCCCTGAGCTACTAGGCGTACTACGCTACTAGGCGTACGTATCACAATCAGATCAGAGAACTTTTGACGAAAGGTCACGTTAAAAGTTCCCGCAACCGACGAGCCTGTATGAAAACGCTAATGAAACTAGAAGAAGCAAAAGATGTGTGCCAGGATCGTAGCAAGTGTAAAGATGAGAAGAGCAAGGTGGCCTCTGCCTACCCCAATGGGAAAGAGGCGTGCCTGTATGTATGTATGTAATTTAAACGTCTAAAACATATTTTAATGTTGCTATTCACGCATAAATATAAAACAGTGAGCTAGTGTAATAACTGGGCATATGAGACTTAAGAACTAATGTCTCGGGGTGACGAGGACAGTGTGGTTTATTAATTTTATGAGCAGTTTTTTGCAACTACACCATAGATGGCGCTCCCCTGTATATTGTCGAAAAATGTTCATATCTTCGAAGCAGGTGAAGCAAACACGATGAAACATACTGTACATTTTTCCTACAGTCATTATCTATGTGTCGTGTGTTTTTTTTCCTTTTATTTGAGTTTCCTTCTGGGGATACACCGTCCCTTATGGCTGTTTATTATTTTATGTGCACAGATAATATTTTGTGTTTTACGCCATGACATAATTTAATATTTTCTCAGTGAAGTGGACACCACATTAATGCGATTTGATACGTCGATGTCTCGAGTGTTGTGTGGTAGCGGCTTAAGAGAATCTACAACCCCATCTCATCCCGTCGGTGTCGTAAAAGTCGACTGAGGGAAAATTAAAACCAGAAGATGGGCAGCAGCATCTTCCTGGACCATCTGAATAAATAAACTGCGGTTGCCAACCCGCCTGCCAAGCGTGGCAACTATGGCATAATTCCACCCAAAATTAGAGCTACCAACTTTTGTAGCAATCTATGGGGGAGGCCTATGTTCAGCAGAGGACTAGTGATAGGCTGAAATGATGATGATTATCTCTATATAACCAGTATAAAATTAATGTTTCCAGCCTGTGTTAAATCTATTAATATTCGTCAGTCGATCTATAACAAATTAATTTTATCCACAGTATGTAGATTATGGTTCCGACGTGCTTCTTGATGCCACCATCTACACAGTGAACAATACGCTTTGTGCCGAGCGTTACAGCACTCTTCCGTTAGCTGGAACTGTGACTAAGAACATGATTTGCGCTGGCCTCTTGGACGTTGGAGGTCGTAATGCTTGTCAAGGTGACTCCGGTGGTCCCCTGTACTACGGCAACATCATCGTTGGTATTATCTCCTGGGCCCAAGGCTGTGGCGATCCCACATTCCCTGGGGTAAGCACCGCCGTTGCTTCCTACACCGATTGGATTGTATCGATGGTTCCTTAAAGTATTCGATGTAATAAATTAACAGATCTAATAAAATTTATTCTATTCTGTTATTTTTTATTTGCATAGACATATGCATTAACTACAATATTGAATTTAATTATAGTATATTTTTAATGGTATCATTCAGTATCAATTGATCATTTTTTTTATTGCACAAAGTGATGAAACGAACAAAACGTTCACCTGATGGTAAGTATAACGTCCGCCCATAACAAATGCTGTCACCTAGAAAATTTCTGTGTGACACCACACTGTGCCCATCACCCTGAGACGTAAGTTCTTAAGTCTCATATGCCCAGTGATTACGCTAGCTCACAGTGCCATTCAAACCGAAACACAGTAAAGTTTGCACACTACTGCTTCACGGCAGAATAACTGGCCCTGGGGTGGTACCTACCTAGACGGATTCCTGCATGTATGCCGGATTCCTTCACCTGTTGGCATTTCTGTGTGGTACCACACCACTCTCGTCAACCTGAGACATCTGCTCTTAACAACAACTACCCTAACACGGACACTGTCCCATGTCCCAAGTGTCCAATCATTACGTTAGGCGCAGTTTTATTTTGTTTATTTAACTTCATATACACACAAGAATATCATCATCGTCATCATCATTTCAACCTATCACTAGTCCACTGCTGGACATAGGCCTCCCCCATAGATTGCCGCAAAAGTTTGTATCTCTCATTTTGAGTGGATTTGCCATAGTTGCCACGCTTGGCAGGCGGGTTGGCAACCGTAGTTTATTTATTCTGATATTCCCGGAAGATGCTGCTGCCCGTCTTCACACAATCTTGACACAAGTATATAGGCGGACTGAATGCCTGAGGGAGGCATTTGCTACCAGTCTAAGAAAGGGCGATGCAGAGATAGAATGTGGTACGTGTTGTAGGAAGTTAGTAAAAAAGAGGGATAAATTAATCAAAATAAATTAATACTCGTATATACTAAACACGTCCGCGAATCTGAAACAGACTTCTTAGAATTGGAAACATAAGAGCGAACGTATGGCAAGAATATCAATTAAAACCCATGTAAAAGAACATTTAGCGGATGTGAAGCATTGCCGCTCTAAGTATAGTGAGTGTATTTTCCAAGCATACATTTTACTTGCACAGCCAGACTCGTTCCGACCTCGACCCGGATGGATACCGTTGGGATGCCAACTACGACCCGCGCAGGAGATGATAGTGAACAGTGCCGGGTTATGTGATCTAGAGCTAGGCAATTAAAGTCTCGTGGCTCCTCTCCCCTTTTCTACCTGCCTTGCAAGTAATAGAATCTGTGGGTCACTTGCCACCCACCATACGCGACACAATAGCCATGTTGCTATTTGACGCTGGTACTGTGAGATCTGATACTGTGTGACGACCGTGTCCTAGGTTCATAAAGACCCATGAACGTACCAGATCTCACATTGGAGCAGCGTTGCGGACTTTTCCCGGCTCCCAAACCCTTTCATTTAATTTCTGTAAGGGTACTCCGCCGCTGAAGGGGAGGCCGGTACTCCGCCGTGGGACATAAATAAGCTGTAATGTTACTTTTAAGGATTTCATTTTTTAATTGTCAATTTTAACGTCGAAGTAATCCGTTTTCAACACTGAATAAAAATGTGTTATTTAAAAGCGTAGCACGCATGTTTCTACGTAGTAAATTATTAAATTTAATAATCCTAAATTTACTGATTACCTATAATTTTACGACGGGGATTAACTTGCTTTATCTTTATGTATGTAACTCGGAATAATTCTTTTTACGACATCAGTAAATGTTTTTACTGTAATGCGTCAAACACTGCTGTTCGCGCTCATGCGACATCTAGCGGACATAGTTAGTAGATGGTTTTTAGTCGTATGTAGATCATATTGTTTCTACGATACTATAGTATATTTTGATGACTGATGCTTTTAAATACCAGATTAATGGACAAACAATAAAGTACGACGTAATTTAACGTTTAAATTTACCATCGGCGGGTAACGCCATCTGTGTTTCTTATGTAACACTAATTGGTACTTTGCAGAACAAGAAAATACTGAGCATTTCCACATTAGTTCGGAATGTCTTCAACAGATGACACTGTCATAAATAAATTTCATAGACTATGCATAAACGTTCAATATATTTTTAGTTTGGAATCATTTAGTTTTAAAAGTATAAACAGATGGCAATGTAATAAATAGATTTCATAGACTTTTATGTATCTACTATCTTTTTAGCATAAGAATAAGGTTTTAAAATCCATGTAGCTTCGTTATAAAAAGGAAATGTTGGATTCTTTTCTTATAGAATATAGTTATTATAATTTAGAATATAGTATATGTTAAAACTACGTAGTGGGCTTGAATAAGGGAGTGATAACATATTTCAAAATCTCCATTTGACAATTTAAATTTATACAAGAAATACATTCGAATTAAGAATTAAAATATGAAGTCTATAAAAAAAGTTGCTCTTAATATATCTGCGTACTATCTGTATTTCTGAGTAGTTTCTGGGAACATTGCTGAATAAGGAAGTTATTTATTTATTTATCCTTTATTGTTTACACCTTTAAGGTAAGGGCTACTTAATGGGCGGACTTAATGCCTTGTGGCATTCTCTAACTATATAATATACAAATATATATTTATATATAAATTAAATAAATAACATATACAAATAGATACAAATGAAAGAAACAAATCTGTCAAATGTGATTCTTCTTTAGATAACATTCTCGAACTAATCTTTTAAAAATGTTCTTATTAGGAGCTTTCTTGACATCATAGGGGACGGCGTTCCAGAGTAGTATAGACTTCACAACAAAAGAAGAATTAAATAATACAGAAGTATGCTGCGGGATCGTGATCTTATATTTGTTTAAGGAACGTGGTACTCGATCCCGAGAAGAATAAAAAGGGGATTTTGGATCAGTTAAGATAGAATACAAAAGAAGCAAAATTCTGGAGCAATGCCTTTGTCGGATAGGAAGCCATTTAAGCTAAGAACGGTAACAGGAAACGTGGTCATATTTACCTAAACCGAAAATAAATCGAATGCAGTTGTTGAGAAGGCGCTCCAACTTGTTAAGACGATTAATGGAAACATCCCGGTTACACACATCAGCATCATAAATAGTAGGTAAAATTAAGGAATGACCAAGCATGAGTTTTGTCTTAAAAGGCAAGAAATGTTTGAGAAGATAAAGGGATCACAAGGTAGCATTAACTTTACGGCTAATTTCGGAAACCTGAACTTACCCAACCCAAGGAATGGTCCAAATGCAAGCCAAGATTTTTAACTGAAGTAGAGAAAGGAATTAAAATTCCGTTATAGAACAGGGGAGCAAGGTTACTATAATCAATCTTAGCCAGCATTTTTAAACCACCAACAACCATAACTTTACATTTTGATGGGTTAACAAGTACGCCGTATCTAAATGACAAATATCTAATGGCTTCAAGATCATCATTCAACTTTTTAATACCATTGTTGAAGTCGTTAATTCCTGCTTGCACATAAAGCTGGAGGTCATCAGCATAGAAATGGTACGAGCAAGTGACAACTGAGGTGATAGAGTTTTTAAATAAAGAGAACATTATAGGAGAAGGTATACCGCCTTGCGGCACGCCAGAACCAGTATCCACCCAAGCAGAAGACTGCTGTCCTAAGCGGACTGATTTCTGGCGGCCACGAAGTTAGGAGGAAAACCACTCCAAGGCTGGGGACGAAAATCCCAGATAACTTAGGAAGGAAATAAGGATGTCGTGGTCAACTGTGTTAAAAGCATTCATGAAGTCAACATGCGCTACCAGTCAGCTTTTGCCCGTCCGTGCCTTTTCTTATGTCGTCAGTGACCTTTATTAATGCTGTGGTAGTACTGTGACCTGGTCGAAAACCCGATTGAAATTCGTTCAATAGGTTATGTTTCGTTATGAAAATAGAGATTTGCTTATGAACACAGGCCTCTAGAACTTTGGACAGAAAAGAAAGAATGGAAATTGGACGAAAACGATTAGGCAACGAGGGATTAGGGACTTTAGGAAGTGGATGAACAAAAGCTCTTTTCCATAGGATACTGACCTGAGTCCAAGGAGTAATTTCCAATTTGTGTAATTGCTGGTAGAAGGCACTCAAGAATCATGGTCACCGTAACCTTATTGACCTCATCGCACCCCATAGTCTTATACTACCATTTTTAAAGTTTTTTTTAGTAGTTACTTATTTTTACTGGTGGATTCCTGTACAGGAATCCGTCTCGGTAGGTACCACTAGGTAGGCCAGTTATTCTGTCTTGAAGCAGTAATGTGCAAACACAGTAACGTTTCGGTCTGAAGGACATCGATAGCTTGTTTAATTGTTGGGATTATGAGACTTAAGGATTGATGTTTCAGGGTGACGAGCGCAGTGTAGTGCCACACAATAATGTTCTGGATGTTATCATACCATCAGGTGAACGATTTACTCGTCTTGTTACTTTCCTACATAAAAAATAAGGCGCTGATAAACAGCCGATAGGTGCCTGGCAAAGTACAATAGCACCTATCTCTTTCTTACTGAGGTGTCGTAAGAGGCGACTAAGGCATTGTACGGACAGGGTTTATTCATGAAGAATAACACCATAATATGCAATGCTGTTCGTGGGAACGTAATGGGGATTAAGATTTTTTTTGACTTCTACCAAAATGTCGGCGACGTGGTTCGCCACACGTCACGTCTAGTTATCCGCGACGGCGAAAAGTGGGCTACGTGAGTGGCCTCTGCCTACCCTTCGTGTGGGAGAAAGGCGTGACTGCATGAATGAACGTATGATAAACAAGAAAAACATTTCAATGAACATACAAATCGCACTCAGCAATCAAGTCGAAATAAAAAAAAAGGTGAAGCGAATGCGAATGCGTTAGGCGTTCTCTTTCACAAAATTTTCCTCCAAATAATTCACTTTTGATTTCTTCAAAAGGCCCGACATTGGGCGAATTTTCGGCGAAGTTGCGAATACAAGTACAGTGGACAGTGTCCATCAGTGGCGAGCGCGAGACAGTGACCGTTTACACTGCAGCTGGTGTCAAAGACGAGATGGAGGACCAACGTCGGGAAAATCTTGCGATTCTTCACAAATTACTTGCAATTTTATTTCACCTAAACGAACCGTCTTATGTGATGGGTTTTAATTATTCCATAGACATTACTCTATATATATATATATTTGTTTACAAATTGCATTTTAGTTTGCCCTTATGAAACTAGTTTGATTTATTATTTTCTTAATAGACATTTATCATTGTTCTGATACAACATAATCAATACCCGGCAGGGAATTCATGAATATAATTTAATGAATGAAATTGTTTTAATCATCATTAATCATCATCATTTCAGCCTATCACTAGTCCACTGCTGAACATAAGCCACCCCCATAGATTACTACAAAAGTTTGTAGCTCTCAATTTGAGGGGAATTTTGTCATAGTTGCCACGATTGGCAGGAGGGTTGGCAACTGCAGTTTATTTATTCTGATGTTCCAGGAAGATTGCCCATCTTCTGGTTTTAATTTCCCTCTGTCGACTTTTACGGGATGAGATCTTACATTTATTTATTTATTTATTTATTTATTTATTTATTTACTCTTCAGTGTATTCAACTTTATGAAAAAGGATTAAAAATGGCGGACCTAATGACTTTTGGCATTCTCTTCCAGTCAACCACGTGCATGGAGAAATAATGTGATAGGTGGTTTAGGAATATCATAAACATATTTCATATAGGTATATACCCAGATACATACATACATATTCAATTAAATAAATATATCTACGTATATATATATATATATATATATACACATACACATATAAACATATATACATATGAAAACAATCACCGACGGAATTTTGTCGATCTCATTTTACAATAGGTGTTTTTAATAAATAATCACGTACCACTCTTATGAAGGATACCTTTTGCAATACCCTTCTTACGTCTTCGGGTAAGGAGTTCTAGAGAAGTGTAGCCTGTACAATAAAAGAATTACCAAAGAAATCGGTGAAGTGTTGTGGAATACTAATTCTAAGGTTAGATGAGGAACGTAGAACCCTACCATGGGTTAAAGAAAGATACTGAAATTTGTCCTTAAGATAAGAAGGAGTAGTAGGATCATTTAAAATAGAGAAGGTTGAGAGATGTGTTACATCAATATCATAACCTAAAACGAAGGTTAGTAGGCAGATTACGCGCGCAATTACAAGTGTATTAAGGAGAAAACGCAAAAAGACATGGGAATAAGTCACGTCCAAACTCCAATCCTCTAACCGAATTTATCACGTCCTTTGTGTTCTGTATTTGTTATTTATTGTTACATTTTTAACGAACGTGGTTTATTGGAATTACGTCACACTGGGTATTTTCAAAAGGACAAAGCTGGCATGTCTCTTAGAATGATTGAGATTACTTTGACGAACTTCTTTTGTAGACTTTGAGGAACAGAAATGATGAAATTCCTAAAAGTCTACTGTACATTTTCTATAAATATAATACAACTATAAACCGCACTGTCTGTACATTTTAAAATTTTTCGAAATAAATGAATGAGGGGTGCTGTTTGTTTGTGAACGCATCACGTTTAAGAAAATCATAAAGCGTATAAGTAAAAAATTCATAAAGCGTATCAGTAAGAACATCATAAAGCGTATCTTCCAGTAACATTTAGTCTTTGTTTTATTAAAATCATTTTATTGTATCAAAAGTTAAAATTATAGAATTTGTTTAATGGTAACGATGAATCGATTAGGTATACATTTAAATCTAATTTTATAAATGGCAATAAAATATGTAAAATAAGGTACTATATTATTAAACGAAAACCTGATGAAAATTCGATGAAAAAATTATATCATGTGTTCTTACAAGGAATGTCATTTCATTTCTTTCTGCGTAGATTGAAATAAAAAATAAATAAAAAATAGTAATTAAAAGCTGAAGGTACCTCGAGTTAACTATGACAACAGGACATCTGTCACCTGAGTCGTCTCGTGACCACGGGTGCTGTAAATCGCTCGAAACGTCGGGTTAAATTATACGCAATAATATCCGTAAAATCTACTTTTACTTAAACCGCTATAATTAACATGTACTGCAACAGCATTAGTATGATCACAGAACATTCTGTTCTGTGAGTGTGACCAAAAATATATATTAAACGGGTGGTAGGATTTCTATGCAGGAATCAGTCTAGATAGGTACCACCCCAGGGCCAGTTATTCTGCCGTGAAGCAGTAGTGTGCAAACATTACTGTGTTTCGGTTTGATGGGAACTGTGAGCTAGCGTAATCACTCGGCATATGGAACATAAGAACTGATGTTTCAGGGTGACGGGCGCAGTGTGGTGTCATATGGAAATGTTCTGGGTGACGCAGCATGTACGTTGCAGGTGAACGTTTTGCTCGTCTCGTTCCTTTTTCAATAATAAAAAAAACTATGTCGATTGTAAATGACAAATGAAAATAAAGAAGATGTATTATTAGCATCTTGTTCTTTTGAAACAGTACAATAAATAAAACTATACGGCATATTTCTTCTCCGGTTAGAGGAAAACCTCGATAAAAAATCAAAACTTCTAAACTCGACGAATAATGAATTTTTATTTATTTAAGTCTAGGCATTTTTTTTCGTCTGTTTGAAACTAAAGTTAAGAAAGAAAGAAGATGAATTGAAACTAAAGTTAATTCTTTAGTAGATTTTACAAACCTTTCTTCCTGCTTACAAAATTCTAATCAAAATTGCTTTAAATAGCTGTTGTGAGCACTTAATGGAAGATTATGTAGCTATCGCAAAATTAAGCTTTAATAAACATGTTGATAAGAAGATTAACAAATGCTGATTCTTGATTATAAAAAAAATACATCTCTTGATAAAAGATTAATGTTCCACTAACATAAATATTTTTCTATTCACAATCACCGATATGGAAAGTTATAAAAAAAAGAAAACGCTTTCGTGTTCACAAGTCACGCCACTGCCAGCTCCAATCAGTAGCGTATAAATATAGCGCCACAAACGGGGAACGATCTTCCTCTTCCAGAATAACAGCGTGAGGTTCCACACATAACGCTGCGGTATTTTTCTACATGAGTGACGCGAACAGTAGACCTACTAACAGGCAATGTGATTAAATAATACCGGACCTGAGCACTACAACGGCTAGGCTAATTAAATGTAATATTACACTCTGTCATACAAACCGTGGTAGCTCAGGGGCTAGGCGCTCGCTTTAAATTTCATAGTAGGCGAGTGACCTGGGTTCGATTCCCGGTGCCGGCACCACTAAAAGTATTATTTGCAATTTTAAGTGCTGATTTACCACGTGCTCGGCGGTGAACGAAAACATCGTGAGGAAATCTGCATGTCTGAGAAATAAAAAATATTTCGAAGACATGTGAAGTCCGCCAACCCGCATTGGAGCAGCGTGGCGGATTCTTCCCTGGCTGCAAAACCCTCTCAGTAATGAGAGGGAGGCCTGTGCTCAGCAGTGAGACATTTATAGGCTGTTACTTTTACTCTGTCATATTGGTATTAGGAGTCTTAGGAATCTGTCTAGATAAGATGGTACTTATCTGGGCAATTTGAACGGTGTCCGAAATGTCAGTTATTTTGTCGCCAAGTAGTGGCGTGCAATCACTTCTGTGTTTCGGTTAAAAGGGCACTAAAGATAGTGTAATGTCTTATAGTGACGGGCGCAGTGCTACGCGCGTCACTTGCCATCAGGTGAACGACTTGTCTTGTCACTTACTTCCAATTAAAAATATCACACTTAAGTATGATTAATTCTATTAATGAAACCAATGCGTAATTATTAAACAATAACTAGTTTTTAGTATCGAATTTTTATCAAATTAATCAAGACGATATCTTGAAAATATCTTCATCAAATAAATAATAATAGAAACTCATTTAAAATAATCTTCTTATCCCAGTTTCCGCTACTTAATGATACAGATACATAATTTATTTTATCGTTATTTTCAACTTGCTTCTAACTCTTCCTTTTTTATTTATAATAGAAATTACTGTATGCGGTAAAATCACTCTACCTCTACCGACCTGCGCCCTTAATCAGTAGAATGACGCCCCTGCGTTTCGTAGACCCGAATACGACTACGACGAATAAACGAGTTAGTACTTCCTAGTCCATATAAGGTTTGAAAGCTTTGACATCTTCATTATTGATTGAGAAAATATGTTGGTGTCTATACTAAAGTCACCTATGTGGTTACGTTTTGGCAGATGAAGGTTAGTACCATAGGGTAGCTACCAACTAGATCGAGTGGTCTGACGTATCCTTCTGCCATTACTATTTTAGAAAGTGTGTACATAGTAAGCATCTAAAAAAACTTTGAAATCGTTAAGGACGTATAAAGCTATTTCGTGAATTTATAATGCGGCGACATAGATGTCGCTACATCGTTAATATATACTCGTACGTTTAGTGTACTCATGTTTATGGCATCTAAGTTCGATCCCCGGTGTTTGATCACTCGCGTACAATTTATTAGTACGCGAGTAAAGCGAGCTCACTTACACAGATTTATCTAGCTTTGTCAAATACAACAATACCGTAATCGTCTAATTTAACCAATAAAATTCCAGCCAACTCCTGAATATATGTCCGAGCGTCAAATAAGTTCTGGAATCGATTGTAGTAAATTTTGATTCAGATGTTACCCTAAATCACTGTAGGAATGTGCGCTTTGTACAATAAATTTCGATTTAGAAGATACTAGTGAAATGGTCATAATTGATGATGATGATGATGTTCTCCTACACTCTTACTACTCTCTAGCCGATTTAGGTCACGGCGACAACTTCCGAGTACTGTCGAGAGCTATCAACTGCGTTGGAGATATTATAGTGCCACAAGTGTACGCGCAAACACAGAGGCACTCACTCGTCCCAACCTACCCGCGCCCGATGTAACGCTGATGCGATAAGATCGTAGGTAGGCTAGGATGCAGTGACAGAAACGGGGACAATCACAACACAATCAGACCCGAAAACCAACAATTTGTGTTTTAGCACAAATGTTGGCTCCGGCTTGGAATCGAACCCAGGACCCGCGGCGTAGAAGTCAGGTGTGTCTTCGCTATTATTTCTCTAATATGCAGTTACCTTCTAATAATCAGAGTACCTGAATTCTGAGCCAGGGTCCTTGGATCAAATCCCAAGCGGTGCCGACATTACAGCAAGGGTAGGTAGGATTCCTATGCACGAATCCGTCTAGCTTAGTACCACTCCAGGCCAGTTATCCTGCCGTGAAGCAGTAGTGTGCAAAAATTACTGTTTCGGTTTAAAGGGCACTTAGAGCTAATGTAATTACTGGGCATATAAGACTTAACTGATGTCTCTTAACTGATGACGGGCGCAGTGTGGCATCACACTGAAATGTTCTGGGTGACACAGATTTATTATGAGCAGACGTTACACTTACCATGAGGTGAACGTTGTGCTCGCTTCGTCACTTTATCCAATAAAAAAATATGTAATGAATTGTCTGAAACAATACCTGGTATCGAAGTATTTCAAGATTCGCCTATTGCTTTTAAACACTACTAACCGAACACTTAATTCGAAAATAAATCATTGTTTGCTTAGTCTAATTAGATTCGGTATATTTTCTTCATAAATATGAAGATAGAAGAGGAGAAAGAAGACTTACGTCTCTGTAGAAAGCTTAAACCACTTAATTTTAAACTTTTCATGATACATACATACAGTCACGTCTTTTTCCCGTATAAGGAGTAGGCAGAGGCCACTCACGCAGCCCACTTTTCGCCTTCGCGAGAAAAAAGACGTGACGTGTTGAACCACGTCGCCGCAATTTTGGTAAGAGTCAAGTAAATTCTTACTTCCCATCATTATCCAATGAGAAGTACAGTGACAGCATTGCATATTATAGTGTTATTCTGCACGAATAAAGGCTGTCCTTACAATACCTTAGTCGTCTCTTTCGGTACCTCAGTAGGAAAGAGGTAGGTGCTATTCTACTCTGCCGGACACCTATCGGCTGTCATTTTTATGATACGTTTTTATATGACATGACACTGTGTGTGAACACACTTGTTATTGATATACATAAAGGAATGAAAGTTAATTTGCTAAGATCTGCATGCAAAATTTGTCTGCTGATCTTTTGCGGATAATTTTTTTATGCGGATCTCAGCAAATTAACTTTCTTTCCAGCAAAGTAACGCCTGATTCTATTAAATATATTGATATACATATCAGCGCGTGGTATATTATAGTGCCTATGTTGTGTTTGTAAATGTTAAATATGTATATTGTAAGAGTACTTCAATAAATAAATAAGACCAAAAAAATTAAATGTGTAGACACACCAACCGATGGGCCGCAGTGTGACGGCGGCGTAGCAGCTTTAAATATCTGGTAATTTATAACAGTAATAATCATTTAATCTGGACGTTACGTCCATATTTGTGTTAGTAACAGTGACAATACTTAATCTAATGTTAGCAGTACTAAAAATAAAATATGCCAGAACTTTATCATTATTTTGCGTTGTCCAGTGCTCAAAAATTGGTCCATCTGCTCTTTCCACCATCGTGCCCAGAACTTCGTTAGGGCTGGCGCGCACCCGCTTCCACTGGAATGCGCGTTATCGCGTAAAAATCATCCATACCGTTATATATATTAATTGTTACACATATAGCTGACACACTCTACCTTCCCTTCAAAGGGGCTATGTCATTATTCAGTACTTCATTAGATTAATTTGACAGCTCCAGACCCGGTCCAAGCCAGACCAACGTGAAATCCTGGGTTTTATATATTTTAATCGTTTACTAAACACTATTTACACTGGTGGTAGGATTCCTATGCAGGAATCCGTCTAGGTAGGTACCACCCCAGGGCCAGTTATTCTGCCGTGAAGCAGTAGTGTGCAAACATTACTGTGTTTCAGTTTGAAGGGCACTGTGAGCTAGCGTATTCACTGGACTATTGGGACTTAAGAACTGATGTCTCAGGGTGACGGGCGCAGTGTGCAGTCACACAGAAATATTCTGGGTGT
Source organism: Luehdorfia chinensis (assembly GCA_019845155.1). NCBI lineage: Eukaryota > Metazoa > Arthropoda > Insecta > Lepidoptera > Papilionidae > Luehdorfia > Luehdorfia chinensis. The sequence goes on from JAHVAK010000696.1 coordinate 1,918,223, forward strand.
CAAAACATTTGTTGTGGGCGGACGTTGCACTTACCATCAGGTGAACGTTCTGCTCGTTTCGTCACTGTATACAATAAAAAAAATATATCATTGTAAAAAAAAAAAAAATTAAAACGGTCTTTTAACAACTCTTCTGCGAACATCCATTTTATTTTGACAAAATATACAAAAGTAACAGCCCCAGTACACCTTCTATTGGGCCCTTTTCCATTTCTATAGCCCTGTTAACTTTTTTAGCGAGCTTATTAAAAAATCATTTAAATGTAAATTGGTATAGATTGAAATATTGTGTTGAATTTCTCAAAGGAATGTATATCTTATATATAAATAAAGATTATGTTAAATTAAATACAGATATGTTCAGTATCAAAGCCGGTTAATCCAGTTTCTTATATCAATATAAAAAAATAGTCTCCGATAATAGAAATTTGAAGCTTATACTTTATATATGACATTTATTATACTTTTTTTGGTAAGCATTTTCACGTACTAAAACAAAACTAATGTGAAAACAAAACTTCTACCCAATTTATTATAAGTAATAAATTTCGGCACCGCCACCGTGTGGTGGTGGCTTATGAGAATATACCACCCCATCTCATCCCTTGGATGTCGTAAAAGTCGACAGAGAGAAAATAAAAAGCAGGTGACGAGCAGCAGCATCTTTCTGGAACATCTGGATAAATAAACTGCGGTTACCAACCCCCCTGCCAAGTGTGGCAACTATGGCAAAGTGCCTCCAAAATGAGAGCTACAAACTTTTGTGGCAATCCATAAAGGGTGGCCTATGTTGAGCAGTGGACTAGTGATACTGGTGGTAGGATTCCTATGCAGGAATCCATCTAAGTAGGTACCACCCCAGGGCCAGTTATTCTGCCGTGAAGCAGTAGTGTGCAAACATTACTGTATTTCAGTTTGAAGGGCACTGTGAGCTAGCGTAATCACAGGGCATATAAGACTTAAGAACTGATGTCTCAGGGTGACGGGCGCAGTGTGGTGTCACACAGTAATTTTCTGGGTGACACAGCATTTGTTATGGGCAGACGTTGCACTTACCATCAGGTGAACGTTTTGCTCGTTCCGTCACTTCTGTAGTAGTCTGTAGAGTAAGTACTCGAAAGTTTACAGTGATTGAAAAATTCAAAGATAAGCTTTGTTTTATTACTCTCTGAGCTCTGACGGAGAAGATTCGTAATGAAGAAATCCGCCGGAGAAGAAAAATCACAAGTGCTACGTCTGACCATAACAGATGCGGTGTCACCCACAACATATCTGTGTGGTGCCAACACTGCGCTAGTCACGCTGAGACGTTAGTTCTAAAGTCTCATAGTCCCAGTAATTACACTAAATATCAGGGTCCTTGCCAGTGACCGAAAAACAGTAATGTTTGCTCTCGACTGCTTCACGTCAGAATAATTGGCATTGCGGCGGTACCTACCTATACTGTTTCTCGAACAGAAATCCTACCAGTATAGAAGAAAAGTGTTCAGTTACACAAATTATAAAGTCAACGCAAACGAAGTAGCGTGTACATGTAGTGTTTAATGATCTGTAGACGTAATGCCACCAACGAAGCGTCGTATCCACGAATGTATCACGACCACGCCAAACTGCTAATCATGCGTTGCCTATATACAATAAATTTCATGAAACGATAAGATTAACGGCATCGAAGTATTCAACTTACTTGTATTTCATTCACATACCAATCGATGATGGAACGGTAATCATAATAATTTATGGTACGTTGTTTTGTATCACATGTACAAACTGAGCTCAATAAGTCATCAATTAGTACGTTCTCTGCAAATGCTACGTTGGTACTTTTATTGCAACGAAATCTATTTCCGCTATTTACGACTTTGTCCTGTTCAGCAATAATCGAATCATCATCATTTCAGCCTATCACTAGTCCACTGCTGAATCTGTGCTTGTGTATGTGGAATTAATGTCTGTAAAAACACAACTACAATACAGGAGAAATCTGAAGTACATATGTACAACTGACTTTTACGACACCCACGGGGTGATATGTGCACGGCTGATGTTTTCTAGGTGGGTACCACCACAGGCTAGTTATTCTGCCGTGAAGCAGTAGTGTGCAAACATTACAGTGTTTCGGTATGCAGGGCATTAAGAGGCTAGGGCTTAAGAGAATCTACCACACAATCTCATCCCGTGGGTATCATCGTAAAAGTCGGCAGAGGGAAAATGAAAACCAGGCGATGGGCAGCAGCGTCTTCCTGGCACATCTGTATAAATAAACTGCGGTTGCGACAACGCATGCCAAGCGTGGCAACTATGGCAACATCCCCCAAAGAGAGAGCCATAAACGTTAGTTGCAATCTATGGTGGAGGCCAATATTCAGTAGTGGACTAGTTATCTGAATTGATGTTGATATTTAAAGATAATAGACTGCATATTCAACAAAACGACGTAAGTTGCAAGCGTTTTGATAACATGATAAGCTTGTTTCTTGGTATAATAAATTCATCACCATCATCATCATTTCAGCCAATCTTAGTCCACTGTCGAAAAAAGGCTTAACATAATAAATTAATTTAACAAAAATCTAATTTAGAATTACAAGTTACTTAGGTACCCTGGGCCAGTTATTCTGCCGTGAATGAGTAGTTGTGCACATTACTGTGTTTTGTCTGTGTGTGTTTGCTGATGTGTTAGAGTGCGGGCGCAGTGTGGTGCCACACTGAAACATTCTAGTTGTCACAACATTTGATATGGGCATTGTACTTACCATCAGGCGAACGGTTTCCACGTCTCGTCACTTTCCTCTATAAAAAAACGGAATAGGAAACGGAAAGCCTTCTAGCGACCATTACCTACACTTAGAGCGGATTCCATCGCTGAAAATAAACGCGATCAATTCAAGCTAAACGAAGTTTAACTGAGTTAAATGATAGAGTTTGCATTTCATCAACATCAAATGAACGCAGTTAAAGCTGAACGCGATTAAAATTCAGAACGCCCAATTTTCGACGTTTAACTATAGAGTAAAGACGCGTTCAGAGGGATGTTTATGTCAATTACATTACATAACATAATTATATAACTATACTATAATGCGAAACAGATCGACTTTTTGTTTTAGATTGCGACGATATTTCATGTAAATTTCGTTTTCCTAAACACGATCAAAATGGAGCCGGTGAAATCGGTTAGACGAAAACCGAGATCAAATTATACATTTGAACTCAGTTAAGTAAAACGTCGTTTTATTGAACTTGGTTTCCAAAGCGAAAGGTGAAATCGGTTCTAAATGTACCGCTTGTCTTTTTCTTAATCCATATATTCCTTTTCGCGGCCTTCGAAATTGCATAATCAGCATTCGGCAACCATTATCATTTATTTTTTTAGGGTCATTATCGCCGATAACGTTTGTCCTATATAAGTGACAATTACCTCGTCAGGGTTATCCAGTAAACAAACCACTGCACTCGAAATGGCACTATTGGCTTGGGCCCTCCTTCTATTGGGTAAGTATTAATAAATATAGTTTTAAATAAAATTTGTTATTTATTTATATATACGGTCTGGGTAGGTTGATGCCGTGGCGATGATCCACAGGGCCAGCTATTCTGCCGTAAAGCAGTAGTGCGCAAACATTATTGTGTTTCAGTCTGGGAGCTAGTTTACTGGGCATATGGGACATAAGAACTGATTTCTCAAGGGAAGGGTCACAGCATTTATTATTATTTAAAAATAATATGCCATGCCAGGGTTGTGTGTTCGGCGATAGACAGACGATTTAAAATATACATTTGTTTAAATATTAGCTTTTTTAATGAAACAAATTGACGAGGCCAGCACTTCTATCACGTCAAGTGCATGTTCTTGTCATAACACGTCGGTAAGTAAAAGTAACAACCTATAAATATCCCACTGCTAAGCTCAGGCCATTTCCGAGAGGGTTTTGGAGCTGAGAAGAATCCGCCACGCTGCTCCAATGCGAGTTTGTGGACTTCACATGTCGTCGAACTCACACACGATACACCCTTGTTCCAGGGCTGTTCTCACCGCCCAGAGTTACCGACACACAAGTCGACAGTCCGAATGGAGGCCCGCAGCCTCCCTCGGACGGTTATTAGACGACTTAAAATCATTTGAGATATTCTAAATCGCGCAACAGTACGAATTTCGAGGGTTTTGTAGGAGTTTATTTCAGTATTTATGTTGGGTCAAACCAAACCTGGCACGCGGGCCCCCGGCCCGTGAGCACAGTATCCGATGAAGCTGTAAAAGCCAAAAAGGCTAACAGCAATTACATCACCGAAATTATATATGTCGTCGAAATATTTTTAATTCCTCAGTCATGCAGGTTTCCTGATGTTTTCCTTCACCAACGAGCACTTAAAATTGCAATTAACAATTTTAGTGGTGCTGGCACCGGGATTCGAACCTTGGTCACTCGCGTACAATGAAATTTAAAGCGAGCGCCTAGCCCCTGAGCTAAAACGTCAGTATGTGCATCCTCATAAGTTGCGAGTGCTACACAGAAATAACAACTGCGAAGTTCTTTGTGACTCTACAATCTCTGTTACAGCAATTCTTAAGTCTTATATGACCTGAAATTACACTAGCTTACAGTGTCATTAATCATCATGTAACTAGTGCATCTGATGCTGAGTGGTTTGAGCCCCCTAGACCACGCACATTTATCCTCAATCAAGATTAGTTTTGCCAGGTCCAGTGTGTCAGATTTCGGTAACAAGGGACAACTGCAATGACTACAAAAAAGAACAGGTGTTTGTGATTCATCATTTCTTTTTATAGGACGGTCAGTTTTTTTTAACCCGTATGTTACAAGTGCAAAAAACGAAAGTAATATAACTTAAACAAACTAGATCAATTTAGAGGTTAGTGATATTTAGCGTCCCGATCAAGGATGAATCGGGACATGTTACCAGACTCCTGAAAATTGGGACGTCCCGCGCATATCGTGACACCTGGCAAAACTAATCAAGATGCAAGTTCATTGTCAGTTTTGAGGCCTGTTTGGGAAAGCTTCTTTTCAATTATTAGGTTTTAGCGGTTTACTTACCATACCGAAAGTTGCGTTATCATGCTTTATACTCAGATATTCTCTGAACGTGTCGTCCGCGTTTCCTAGTGGTACCTGAGTACCACGTCGTGGGTCCTGGGTTGGAATCCTAGCCGGTTTGTTTGTTTGTGCAAAAACACAATTTGTTAGTTGTCGGGTCTGGCTGTCATCACTTATTGTACTCGTATCTATGTGTCTGACACTGCATCCTAGTCTACCACCAATCTCATGGCATGAGCGATACATCGGGCACGGGTAGGTTGTAGACGAGTGAATGTTTGCACGTACACTTGTGGCACTATTATATCTCCTGCGCAGTTGATAACTTCTGGCAGTGTTTGGTAGTTGTCACCGTGGTCAAAAGTCGGCTGGGAAGACGAAAACATTATTTAAAAGCGTATTCCTTACTCGATCTAGTTTGTAACTACTCCTAATGGTGATGTATTCTTTAGTAGTTAAGTCAGTAGATAAGTAAATAGTCTATTCATTTAAGTAAACAAGATCGTATAGTGCAAAAAATATTTTTATTTGTATTATATTTATAATTTTAGTCGAATAAAATTATCAGAAAGAAATTGGAACATTATTTGTCGAATTGTCGAACCGCGGTAGCGCAGGGCCATGCGCTATTCTTTTGGGGCTTTCTTTAACTTGTGGGGATTATTACTTATACTTTATAACCGACGATCCATGACGTTCGCTCTAAATTCCCTCGTAGTTTCAATAAACTAATTTAGCGTTTTGTTATAATATTCAACAAAGCAATTATTAATTGCTTAAAAGTGAGAAACAGTGGTAGCACCTCTTCTTGCATTTTATGAAATATATCTGAAATATAACAAGACTTAAATTAAGTTTTGAATATATCTTTACAGCCGCCGCCTGCTCGGCGTCAGAAGAAAGCCGCATCGTGGGTGGCACTCCCGTATCTATTGAGAAGTACCCGTACATGGTCCAAGTAGAAAGATGGATCTTGTTCAGCGTATGGTCGCAGAGTGGCGCTGGTGTTATTCTTACATCTACAACCGTCTTGACCGCTGCCAGTAACTTTGCTGAACCGTAAGTGCTATCGTTCATACATTTAGCAAATTGGATCAAATAATGGTTAAAGGGCAAATCAGTTCCCTTGTTAAGAAGTTTTGATAGAGCTAAGTGTCTTATTAACATGTTGATAAAAATGTATAATGACTGAATTGTGGTCTGATATATCTTTATTCTCATACTGTACTCTACACATTCACTTACGTGAGAATTAACAAAATAAGTTAAAAATAAATTAGGCGTTTGTACTCCAGCTAAATAACGAAAGAGCAAAAATGTAGTGTATATGTATAGAATTTGTTATGGGCAGACGTTGCACTTACTATCAGGTGGACGATTTGCTCGTGTCGCGCATGTCTTTCTGGATATACATACAGTCACGCCTTTATCCCATAAAAGGGGTAGGCAGAGAGAAACGAGAATAGCGAATCACGTCGCCGCAGCTTTAGTACCAGTCAAAAAAATGTTTCCTCTCTGCGTTCCCACTAACGATCAGTATTGTAACAGCATTGGATATTATGGTATTCTGCACGAATAAAAGGTGTCCGTACAATATCAAAGTCGCCTTACGACACCTAAGCAGGAAAGAGGTAGGTGCTATTCTACTCTGCCGGACACCTATCGGCTATGTCCGTCTGTATGACCGTGCTAAACACGAGAACCTTTGAACAAATTTACATGCGGTTTTCACTGCAATGTACTGCATCTCTCCAGGAAGATTTATGTGACTGAGTTATTAACAAATTCCATAGATTATCGTGATTTGCAGGCTAACAGTAAATTCAAGTGATTTTTGAAATAATAAATTTTAACCAATCGTGAACGGTGATATGACTACACGTTTTATGCATTGAGAAAACTAAAAGACAAGCACAGTAACAGCCAATAAATGTCCCACTGCTGAGCATAGGAAACGACAGATAGCACGAAATCCGGACTTTCGCTCACCATGAAATCAAGGGTGAATGTGCTGCTGCAGCTCGCTTCTTCTTGGCTTCGGATTTTTCTATTCCGGCCCCAATCGGCGCATACTAGAAACAAAGATATGCTGAAATATAAGATGAAGAAGTTGGCCTCGTCAGTCTCCGACCTCTTTACTCTGAATCGAGAACCGAAAACTTTGTCTTTTGCTAAAATGTTGGCTCAGGCTTGTACTTAGGACCCGCGTAGCAGTACTCTGGTCACTACGCGGTCGTCAAGTGTGGAAAGTTTACAAAATGTCGGTGTAATGTTTAAAGAATTGTATGTACTTAAGTGGCCGTGCGGTGGCGGCTTAAGAGAATCTACCACCCCATCTCATCCCGTCGGTGTCGTTTAAATCGACACAGGGAAAATTAAAACCAAAAGATGGGCAGCAGCATCTTTATGGAACATCTGAACAAATAAACCGCGGTTGCAAACCCGACCGCCGAGTGTAGCAACTATGCTAAAATCCCCCCAAAATTAGCGGTAAATCGTTTGCGGCAATCTATGGGATGACCTACAGCAGTGGACCACTACTGGGATAGGCTGAAATGATGACGTACTAATTTGCATTTGTTTCAACAGCTTGGCTCAAATTGAGACGCGCCGCATCAGGGCCGGCAGCACTTACCGCAACGTCGGAGGCGTTGTTAGGAACGTTGCTAGATTCCAAAATCATCCTTCCTTTGGTGCAAATGCTTTCGATGGTGATATCTCCGTTGTCTGGCTACAGTCTCCTCTTTCCTTCTCTAACACAATCGCCCAAGCCAGCATCATTGCTCAAGGTGCTGTGATCCCTGACAACTTGGCCGTTGTCCACGCTGGTTGGGGAAGACCTACGGTAAGTAAAATCTCATTGAAACTATTTTTTTTTATAATTTTTATAATTCTTTTTTTTTAAAGGGTACTAGCAGTGCTATTAACATTGCTAATATTCCTGTTAACCACTTCAACTGAACTTAAAAGTTTGTGCTCGAAGATTTTTAGGTAGGTAGGGTCGATTTTTAGAGAGTTTGGTTCACGACAGTAGTCGAATGGCGGGCTCGATCCTGCGACAGTCATGTTTCGCAGCCCGTACCCTAAACCATTAGGCTATTGCCGCTTAATTATACCTCTTAATGTTCCAAAATTGATATCATGTTTACTTGTTTACAGTTCTTGGGCACTCGTTCTGAAGTGCTTACTGATGTCAGCGTTTTCACCGTGAACAATGAAATCTGCGCTCAGCGCTACCTAAACTGGCCTCGCCCACCTGTGGTCACGTCGAACATGATCTGCGCTGGTATTCTGGACGTGTCTGCTGACGGAACCTGCTTTGGCGATTCCGGTGGTCCTCTACTCTATAACAATATTGTTATCGGTATCGCTTCATGGGGTAAGACCTGTGCCAACGGCACGTACCCAGACGTGAGCACTTCGGTTGCTTCTTACACCGACTGGATCGTTGAAACCGTTAACTAACTGCTACGGTGACCAAATATTGTTATTTTTTTAATGAATTAATGTACAATATTTTTTGGTTAAGCACAATAAAATAATTTTATGAAAATTTGGTTTTACTATTACTAAAAATGCTAATCGCCGCGTGGTGGCGGCTTAAGAGAACACTGGGCATATGAGACTTAAGAACTTATGTCTCAGGGTGTCGGGCGCAGTGTGGTGCTACACAGAAATATTTTGAGTAACACAGCATCTGCTATGGGCAAACGTTGCACTTACCATCAGGTGAACGGTTTGGTCGTCTCGACACTTTATCAAATAAAAAAAAAGTCTCGTTTCCCGCGGTGGGAAAAGTAAGCTACGTATCTGATCTCTGCCTACCCCTTTTATGGGAAAAAGGAGTGACTGTATATATGTATGTATTAGTGATGTAACGAATATTTGTATTCGCATTCGCGGATATTCGCATATTTCTTGACATTCGCATTCGCAAAAATCGTGCGAATATTTTGATGTGATTGTCTCAAATACTTCATATTTTGCGTATAAATATTGTGAAAATAATATAAAATAACCCAAAAAACATTAGTATTACAATGAAGTAGTAGAACAATAGTATTTACAATGATGGCCATATACTTATAAACGATTTGTAGCTCCACAAATTGTTGATCAAAATCCTGTTACATGAACTTTTGTGTTCCTTCTTATAAGTAATTAGATATGTCAAAAAAGCCAGATGGGTAAAGCAAACTGAATAAGTATGTGTAAGTGAGTTATAAAATCACTAAGTATTTTTACAAATATCTAATAATATCATATATTCGATAGTAACAAATTAAATTACAAATTAAGCTGGACAAATAATTAAGTGTGGTGGCGTCTCGTGGATCTCGTAAAAGGCGATTAAGGAATAAAACTTCACTGTGCACCCAACAGCGCATGGTGGCGATGGGCTCACCACCTATCACACGAAGTGCAATATATTGTTTTGGTGAAACGTAGATTGTGGCAGTCATCTGCTTTTGCAGTGAGGGACCAGTCTCTGACTACCCCTCATGGGATACAGTCGTGATCTTATGTATGTAAGTATGTAAAAAAATATTGAGAATCGTTTCAAATGAAACGTAGAGTAAAGAAATTGCATTTATGTGATAGAATGTAAACGAAAAAAGTCAAGTTGATACATTTTTAATGTTTACACCGGCGAGCCATTGACTATCGATTTTTAAAACTTTGTCACAGCTAGTTCCATCCTTCTAAGAAAACGTAGTACAGCTCTAGTAAATAGCCACATTATCGATTTGATACCCTTTTATTGACTTCGCATCAAAGATGTTCCATTGGATTTAGGTCTGGGCTGTTAGCTGTAATTGTGAAACGAGGAATTCTTTCAACATGCGTGCAGGTATGCTTTGGGTTGCCGTCATTGTCATGCTGGAATGTCCAAATAACCGGAAGCAAGCAGAATAGAATAGGGTAATATCATTTGTTTCATTATATATATATATGAATTGATCCATGTTTTATTTCTATCAGCGTGACAGGTCCAACTCCATAAGACAGGAAAGCATCCCCTAATTTTTACGTTTTCGCCGCTGTTCTTTAATATCTGTTATGTGTACTTTGAGTCGCATTCTTTATTCGGAGGATGTCTTAAGCATCGTTTCCACCAAGAACACACTTGTTTATTTTAATCTCTCTAGTAAAATATAATTTTTCTGTCAGTCTGCCAGTTTTTATACTTTCTTGCAACTGTGAGACGGGCTTGCTTATGGCATCATTTCAGCTTAGGTACGTTGATATACCTCTCTTTCACCAAACGCCTTCAAATAGCACTTGCCGAAGGCTGCTGAAGGTTTACTTTCCTACAAAATGTTGTTTTCTTATCTCATTAGACGGTATGGAAAAGTTTTGCGATATCTCCAGAAACATAAAATAATACATGCAATAAATTATACTCACTACTGAAAAAAAAACTTCTCTTTAAATATTACCACACCACTATCGAAATTATTATGTATAGATCTGGAATAATTATTTCATGTGCTTCCTTTCATTGAACTGTTAAACATTTTTATTTGTTTTATTAAAATAAGTAATGTTTATATGTAATTCTTTTATTTTCTAAAATAATTAAAAAGAGTGCACTTTTAATGAAAAAACGAAATTGGGCGCTCAGAATGGCGACTATTATGCCTAAGACTATACTATTCGCATTCGCGAATGTCAATGACAATTATTCGCATTCGCGAATACTTAAAAATGCACATTCGTTATATATCACTAGTGTATACATAAAATAATAAATAATAAACACACATAAATATATATTTATATGGGAAAAGAAATTCAATATTCGAACTTAAAAAACTATAAATAATCTCCCAAAAGATATTAAAGTGTCAAATACTAATTAATTAGTATTAATTACACCCTTTGCTATTTCTATAAAAACTGTTATAAATTTATTATTATTTGCATTCATTTCTATTAATGTATTTATCATTTCACATTTAATTTCAATGTCTGTTTTAATTTCTCACATTGCACTATATTTTGGGCAGTCTGTAACTAAATGTGCTATGCTTTCTATCTTTACGGGATCACACACAATCTCAGGAGAGGTTTTACAATTAAACCAATGTAGACGGAGAACCCTCCGTGTCCGGTGAGTACCTGGACTAAAGTTGGCTCTGCATATGGAAAGAACGTTTTTGTCATTGCGGCCATTATCTTAGCTATATACCTCTTTATTTAAGAGACTGAGCATTTGTCGTAATCGAACGCAGTTTTTTTATAGAGTGCAGCCCTCTTGGCATGCTCGTCGACGTTACCTGGCTTCACGTGAGCCCTAATCCAGAACAGGCAGATATTTTTGCCTTGCTGAATTAACAATTTATTTTTATTTTTGAAGGCCATCACGTGTGAATGAAAGGATTCGCTTCTGCAGACTATCTGCTATTCGGAGACTTTAACTGTGTCTATTCCAATTCACCACTTTGGTTTCTCTTCATCATCATTCCCTGTCCTACCTGCCCGACTATGGAATGCGCTGCCTGAAAATCTAAGACTCCAGCAAATACGCATTTAAAGAGAAAATCTTTGATCATATTTTTAATTGTAAACTCTTATCTTAATAATCATCATCATCATCATTAGTATATAATGTCCTTGTTTATAATAATATGTATTATTTATATTGTATTAGTAGTATCGTATTCGTATATGACATATCATATAGTATTTAGGTATGTGTATCTATGTATATGTACCTATGTGTATATATGTTTATTTATTTAATAATATTCTATTCTTTTAGCATTACGTTCGCCTTTTGTTCCTTTACTTTTTTTATTTTTTATCTGATCAAAGTGACGGAACAAGCAAAACGTTCACCTGGTGGTAAGTGCAACGTCTGCCCATAACAAATGCTGTGTCACCCAGAACAGTGAGACACCACAATGCGCACGTCACCCTGAGACATCAGTTCTTAAGTCTCATATGCCCAGTGATCACGCTAGCTCTCAGTGCCCTTCAAACCGAAACACAGTAATGTTTGCACACTACTGCTTCACGGCAGAATAACTGACCCTGGGGACTAACCCAGGTACTAACCTACCTAGACGGATTCCTGCATAGGAATCCTACCACCAGTAAATTTTACGGTTCAATAAATAATAAATAAATAAATGAATATGTTTGTGTCGGCGATTTATTCGCTTACCGCAATTATCGTTGCCTGGAAGACAGCATACAACTCCACCTGGAAAACGAGCAGTATAGTGACAGCATTGTTTATTATGGTGTTATTCTGCACGAATAAAAGCTGTCCGTACAATACCTTAGTCGCCTCTTACGACACCTCGGTAGGAAAGAGGAAGGCGCTATTCTCTGCTGGACCCCTATCGGCTGCACGATCAGGGAAAAAGTTACAAAATATGTTTTAGTGAGATCGGTCCCAGATGTAATCTCTCATTGAGCTATAATCATTGACGACACGACAACATAGAAAAAGCGATCTGTTAAATAACATTTCAGCGAGTCAAGCATTGATCTGGAAAATAAATAAATGGCAAACTTCTCTGCCAAGATAGAGTGAGAAACACGATCGAATGCTTTTGCTGTCATCAGTATATATGACGTCAATTATTTATCACAGACCATAGATTATAAAAGAGTCTCTGTGAATAAAACAAGATTCGAAGTTGTCTTGACGGACCATGATGATCAGTGAGGAAATTGTAGAAATAATAGACAGACTATCTCACTTCAAAATACAATCACTTGAATCTCGTAGAGCATTTTTGGGTTTAATGAATATGTATAAAATTTTAAATGGACAATACGACTGCCCAGAACTCGGAAATAGAGTAAGATTAAATGCACTTTTAAATGAAACTAATTTTACGGATTTTATCGCGTTTATTTTTGATATTTATAACCCGACGTTTCGAGTGCTTTACAGCACCCATGGTCACGGGGGGACTGAGGTGACAGATGTCCTGATGTCATAGTTAACCCGGAGTTAACAGAGAATCATCCTTGGTAGGAATCGGTGTTCTTTTGCGAGGATTTGTGGTTTATCAAATCTGATGTAATGGTTGGGATGATCCAGAACATGGTCACAGACTGCAGGAAGTCTGCGATTCCTACCAAGGATGATTCGCTAGGCTATTGAAATTAAAAAACATCCTAATTTTAATAGAGAAGATGGTTGGGTATTACCACCAGCTTGGGATCCTATAATTAATAAAATTAAAGTCAAAAACCAAGCATACCACTGCAAGACTCCACGACACAATTAGCTCTTTCTGCGTAGATCGGACCACAAATAATAATTAAAAGCTGAAGGTACTCCGGTAACTATGACATCAGGACATCTGTCAACTCAGTCCCCCCGTGACCATGGGTGCTGTAAAGCACTCGAAACGTCGGGTTATAAATAACAAAAATAAACGCGATAAAATCCGTAAAATTAGTTTCATTTAAATGTGTAGTGTTCGCGTAAATATAAGAAATCAAAAACTTGATAAGCTTCCAAGACGCTCCAAGTACGTCCCGTTCTGTACTTCACTGTCTAAATCGAATCTTGGCCATAATTGCTACATCAACAGATCAGTAAGACAATATAATATGTACTTCTTCTTGGTCAGTTAATTCTGTTTGTTGGTACATTTTCGGTGATGTAATTGCTGTTAGCCTTCTCGGCCTTTACAGCTTCATCAAATGCTGTGCTCGCGGGCCCGGGGCCCGCCAGGTTTGGTTTGACCCAAACATAAATAAATAAACTCCTACAAAAACCTCAAAATTCAAAATATTACATATATATTGATTTTGAGTAGTCTCTATTTCATATTTAAGTTCACTACATTATTCCTATAATAAAACCATGTTCATGACATTATAACTGTGCATGCCGTGGCTACTTGTAATTAATGTAGCACAAGTAATGTTGTAATTCTAGACTTTATATTATTTGATTAGATTGTAGCCCTTAAGAAATAATAAAATAATAGAAATAGTTTTTGTATAGGAGAACAAATGATTCCCGTGCTTTGGTCAGCATTGATAATATCGAAGTTAATCTGTAATTTCCCATTCCCACACAGGTAGGTTATAAGATTTGGCAACAGGTACAACTTTGGCAAGATTCCACTTATCAGAGGCACCCAAGAATCCAAAGAACAAATTATGTGAAAAGGCGGAACCAGAGAAGATGCACATTATAGATAAAAAAGTGGGAGTCAGGACCTACGCCAGGAGTTATCAATACTTTAATAGCATCAATAACTTAAAAAAAGAAGATTTTATCGCTTTCAGTTTAATTTATTTTCCCGACGTTTTTTTTATTTTTTTTTATTGTATAGAGTGACGAAACGAGTAAAACGTTCACCTTATGTAAAGTGCAACGCCTACCTATAACAAAGGCTATGTCACCTAGAACATTTCTGTGTGATACTACTCGTACATTGCGCCCGTCACCCAGAGACATCAGTTCTTAAGTCGCATATGCCCAGTGATTACACTTACTCGTTAATGTCCTTCAGATCAAAACACAGTAATGTTTGCTCACTTATGCTCATTTTTTTTTATATAAAATTTTAAAATATATGGAAATTCTTCTTGAAAGAAATAAAATGAAAAATAGCTGGAAACAACATTTTACTAATTTGTTTCTTTTTTTTAATGTAACGTTTTTAATGTCATCAAAACCAGCCAGATACAAATAATACAGCCAAAGAGATTTTATTACAAGATACTAGATTACAAGATTTTATACAACAAAAAATCTTTTGACCGAAACAGATTCAATGACCTAACGCCTATACAAAATATAACGGCAATGTTAATTAATACCTATTTTTTTGGAAAGAGTCATTATCATCATCATTTAAGCCTATCACAAGTCCACGTCTGAACATAGGCCTCCCCCATAGATTGCCACAAAAGTTTGTAACTCTCCCTTTGGAGGGATTCTGCCATAGTTGCCACTCTTAGCAGGCGGGTTGGCAACGGCAGTTTATTTATTGAGATGTTCCAGGAAGATGATGCTGCCCATCTCCTGGTTTTCATTTTCCCTCTGCAGACTTTGTAGACACCCAAGGGATGAGATGGGGTGGTAGATTCTCTTAAGCCGCCACCACACAGCGATATCAGTTATTATACAATATCAATATTAAAACGTTTGTATTTGTGTCAATATAGTTAAGTTCGTGTAGTGGTTCGGAGTGGTTAGGTATTGTAGAAGTGCAGAAGTTACTGGTGGTATATAACACAGCAGGGCCAGTTAATCTGCCGTGAAACAGTAGAGTGTGCAAACATTACTGTGTCTCGGTCTGAAGGGCACTGAGAGCTAGTGTACTTACTGGGCATATGAGAATTAAGAACTGATGTCTCAGTGTAACGGGCGCAGTGTGATGTCACGCAGAAATGTTATGAGTGAACCAGATTTTGTTGTTGGCAGACGTTGCACTTACCATAATGATGATTTTTTTTTTATTGTACTAAGTGACGAAACGAGCAAAACGTTCACCTGATGGTAAGTGCAACGTCCGCCCACAACAAATGCTGTGTCTCCCAGAATATTTCTGTGTGACACCGCACTACGCCCGTCAACCTGAGACATCAGTTCTTAAGTCTCAAATGCCCAGTGATTACGCTAGCTCACAGTGCCCTTCAAACCGAAACACAGTAGTGTTTGCACACTACTGCTTCACGGCAGAATAACTGGCCCTGGGGTGGTACCTACCTAGACGGATTCCTGCACAGGAATCCTACCACCATTGAAAATGATGATGATGATGATGCAATGCCAAATGCAAAGTATAAATTTACTTAAGTAGACATATTTACATACCTGGACACATTAGTGGATCGTAAAAAATAAATAATAAAAAGCTTGTCTCGCCAATTGTAAAGAAAATACATACTTCGGTTTAAGTAATATCTTATTATCAACCATTCCAATGACATTCATTGGTTAATCGTCTTTTATTAGTTTTCGCGACAAAACCACGGAATTATCATGAGTGCTTGAGTTTCTATAACCACCTATAAGTTCCATCATGAGACCCTGGACATCATCTAGGTCTGAAGTACTTAACAAGATAAATCCAACGTTCAACGAGCCCAAACACGACGGAGTTATCATCAGTAATTGAGGAGTTCCTATGACTAATTCCCAGCTCCATCATGAGACCCTGGACATCATTTAGGTTTAAAGTACTTACAAATCCAAGGAGTCCTAACATGACGGAGTTATGTTGAGAAGTTCCTATGGACACCTTCCGGCTCCATCTTGAGACCACCTCCATGGTACCATATTATTGCATTGTCGTAGAAGTTACGTATGTGCAAAAATTTCAGCTCAATCGGTTAGAGATCCTTGTCTAAAGTTCAGTTGCAAGATTTGAACTTCACATACCTACTTTGTAAGTTAAATAAAAGGTTGTAAAAAGAGTGCAATACAGTACACGTAACAGAAGTAACGGTATGTATAAGAAATCTGATTAAAATGAAAATAAATAAACGTTTATTAACAAAAGTATTAGTCACTAAAATAACTGCTCAGTATATAAATAAGTTTTTTAATTTATTTATTTAAACTTTATTGCAAACCTTTAAATAAAAAGGTAACAAAGGGCGAAGTTAATGCCTATAGGCATTCTCTACCGGCCAACCCATGGTGTGGTGAGAACTTGTGATAGGTGCATTATATACATAAACCAAACATAAGCTTACACGTACATAGATACATACACACATTAATACTTACATACAAATATATCGTCGTTTCAGCCTATCAATAGTCCACTGCTGAACATAGGCCTCCCCCATAGATTGCCACAAAAGTTTGTAGCTCTCGTTTTGGGGGGATTTTGCCATAGTTGCCACGCTTGGCAGACGGGTTGGCAACCGCAGTTTATTTATTAAGAAGTTCGAGCAAGATGCTGCTGCCCATCTCCTGGTTTTCATTTTCCCTCTGTCAACTTTTACGACACCCACGGGATGAGATGGGGTGGTAGATTCTCCTAGGCCGCTACCACACGGCAAATATATATATATATATATATACACACGCACTAATAACTCAAAAAAGTCATCATCATCATCATCCTCTCGGCCTATAACTAGTCCACTGCTGAACATAGGCCTCCCATGGGCTATGGAAATTACCACTAAAAATTAATAGCTCTCATTTTGGGGGTATTTTGCCATAGTTGCACGCACGCAGGCGGATTGGCGACCGCAGATGCTGCTGCCCATCTTCTGGGTTTACTTTTCCCCCTGTCGACTTTCACTACACCCATGGGATGAGATGGGTTGGTAGATTCTCTTAAGCCGCTACTACTCGGCCGATTGGGAAAGTAACATCCTATAAATATACCAATGCTGAGCACACGCAGCTTTCCTCACGGTGCTTTCCTTCACCGCTGAACAGGTGCTAAATCAGCACAAAATTGAAGAATAGTTTTGGGAGGTACCGGCACCGGTTTAAATTCAGGTCACTCGCGTACTTTGAAGTGTAAGGCGAGCACCCGACCCCTGAGCTACCACGTCTTTTTTTTCATTCATCATTTCCGCCTATTACTAGTCTACTGCTGAACATAGGCCTCGCCAATAGATTGTTGACAGCTCGATAAATTTTAATTAAGAATAATAGAAATTTTGGCATTTGTTTGTTGTGCGTATTGAACGTTGGGCGAAAACTCTGTATTCATTTAAAATAATTTTACTCTCATCGCGCCCAAAGAAGTTTCACTTCTTCTTTATATTATTGAAATACTTGAGTCGGGCTTATTCATCCGTTTTCTTCTCTTATAACAATGACGACGGTTCTTATTGTTTATAATAAACGAGTTTTGAAAGTTAAAACGTGTTAAGATATTTATTTTTATATATCTAACTACAAAATATAAAAAACATTATCAGGGGTGGATTTGGATTGCTGACCCTGGCTGCCCTTATGACTACGGAAGATTGCCGGCTTTGTATCCCTGCAAAGCACGAACAATTGAATGAAATAGAAATTATATATTTATAATAGAAATTAAAAAAAAAGTAAAAAAAAGGTAGGTCTGGAAAAGTGTATGACGTGTATGACATTATAAGAAATTAATTAGAGTAAAAAAAACAACGTCTGTAAGTGTGTATGTGGTGTATGACGTATAAAAAATAATTAGAGTGAAAAACAACGAAACTCTGTAAACTTCTATGAGGTATAAGAAAATAATTAAAGTAAAAGCAAAGAAAGTCTGTAAGCAAGTATGACGTATAAGAAATTAATTAAAGTAGAACCAACGAGTCTGTAAACGAGTATAACGTGTATGACGTATAAGAAATTAATTAAAGTAAAACCAACGAGTCTGTAAACGAGTATAGCGTGTATGACGTATAAGAAATTAATTAAAGTAAAAACAACGAGTCTTTAAACGAGTATAACGTGTATGACGTGTATGACATTATAAGAAATTAATTAGAGTAAAAAAACAACGTCTGTAAGTGTGTATGTGGTGTATGACGTATAATAAATAATTAGAGTGAAAAACAACGAAACTCTGTAAACTTCTATGAGGTATAATAAAATAATTAAAGTAAAAGCAAAGAAAGTCTGTAAGCAAGTATGACGTATAAGAAATTAATTAAAGTAAAAACAACAAGTCTGTAAACGAGTATAACGTGTATGACGTATAAGAAATTAATTAAAGTAAAAGCAACGAGTCTTTAAACGAGTATAACGTGTATGACGTGTATGACATTATAAGAAATTAATTAGAGTAAAAAAACAACGTCTGTAAGTGTGTATGTGGTGTATGACGTATAATAAATAATTAAGGTGAAAAACAACGAAACTCTGTAAACTTCTATGAGGTATAAGAAAATATTTAAAGTAAAAGCAAAGAAAGTCTGTAAGCAAGTATGACGTATAAGAAATTAATTAAAGTAAAAACAACGAGTCTGTAAACGAGTATAACGTGTATGACGTGTAGGACATTTTAAGAAATTAATTAGAGTAAAAAAACAACGTCTGTAAGTGTGTATGTGGTGTATGACGTATAATAAATAACTTAGAGTGAAAAACAACGAAACTCTGTAAACTTCTATGAGGTATAAGAAAATAATTAAAGTAAAAGCAAAGAAAGTCTGTAAGCAAGTATGACGTATAAGAAATTAATTAAAGTATAAACAACGAGTCTGTAAACGAGTATAACGTGTATGACGCATAAGAAATTAATTAAAATAAAAAAAAACAAGGAATTATCACAATCTTTAGATACTGATGTTTCTAATTTTTATTTCCGAGTAACAATAAATAACAATAAAACAATCTCAAAAGGTTTTTCCGCTCTTTAAATTTTGCCAGCCTTGGCCTAGGCATACTCGGCCTATAGGGAAATCCAACCCTGCATTTTAGTTTTCATTAACGTAAGATAAAAAACACAACTAATCCAGCCGAGTCAAAGCCTATAGATGTCCGGCATAGTAGAGTAGCACCTACCTCTTTCCTACCGAGATGTCGTAAGAGAAGACTAATGTATTGTACGGACAGCCTTTATTCATGCAGAATAACACAATTATATGCAATGCTGTCACTATACTGCTCGTGGGAACGCATCGAAAACTCAGCTTTTTTTTGACTCGTACAAAAATGGTATGGGAAAAAGGCGTGACTGTAAGCATGTATGAGTCTAAGCCAACAGTTTTGATCCACCCTGCCGTCACCCGGTCGTAAAGTTAACACCACCACCACAATCAGGTTTAGGTAGTCCATTAGTAGGAGATAGGGCTCTCCGAAATTGGGAGAATTAGTAGTAATCGCTACTCTTTTTCAGTTTGGCGATAGCAGTCTCATACACGTCGCTTCTTGTCGCTGGTTACTATATTTAGGGCGGATTTCACCGTTGAAACTAAACGCGATCACTTCAAGAAAAACGCAAGTTTAAGCGTTTAACTGAGGTCAATGCTACAGTTTGCATTTCATCAACATCAAATGAACGCAGTCAATGCTAAACTCGGTTCAAATTCTGAACGCCCAATTTTCGACGTTCAGCTCTTTAAACGCGTTTAGAGAGCTGTCATTGTCAATTGCACAACTATGTAAACACAATTTTTTTTTTAATTCGTATTATTTATTGTTTGCATACCTATGTAACCTATGCATAAAAACAGGTTGTTTGATGTCGGAAAATACGAAATAAATCGTCTTTTTGTTTTAGATTGTTACGATATTTTTTCTTAACGCGATCAAAATGGAGTCGGTGAAATCGGTTAGACGAAAACCGAGATCAAATGATACATTTGAACTCAGTTTAGCAAAACGCGATTTTAATAAACTTGGTTTCCAAAGCAATCGGTGAAATCGGGTCTTAGCTTTTTAGGTCTCTATAATTATGATTATTATTTTGCCATCTTTCGGAGGCCTACAAATTTTTCCTGCGTTTTCTTTAGACGTCTTTTATATACGAGAAAGTGACGAGTTCAGCTGACGGTAAGTGTAACGTGTGCCGCTGAGTCACACAGAACATTTCTTTGTGACACCACAATCCGCACGTGATCCTAAGGCATCATTTCTGAAGTCTCATATGCCCAGATTTTTTTTTTATTGGATTGGTAAAGTGCAGTGTTTGCTCACTTTTGCTTTTGCTACACTTAGATGGATTATATCGATATAAAAAATGCATAGGAATCGTTACACCAATACTTTCATGACATTCGCCGGAAAGGAAAAAACTTGCTTTCATTCATTTTGAATGAATCGTACAATCCCATTATCTTATTTCCAGTGACCTGAAATATATCTAGTTTATAAATTTCTGTAAGACTGAAAAGATTGAAATTAAAAACTAAAGGAGAGAAAGTTAATTTGCTAAGATCCGCATGCAAAATGTAAAATGGTTTGTATTACCAAGTTTTAAAGAGCACCGCCCGCCCTCCTTCAATACCGCCACCGGGAGCCGCCACCAGATACCCTCCACCACTACAACACTAACACTAGGCAATACACACCACTGAAGTCGAGAACACGACACGTGTTTCACCTCAAAACGAGGCATTATCAAGTGATATTGACTCTACGACTGTCAATCGCCGAGTGAGCGGCCCGGTCAAAGAGCTGTTGTTTATAGTCTCGGTGACGCAACCGACCGTTATCTGAGACAATGCGATGACGTCATCGCGATGACGGCCGATTCGTCACACAATCCACCATAGTAAATGACTACTTCGAGAAGATTTGAACTTTAAGTACTAGATTTAAAGATATTTAGCAGTGGTGAATTCGATACGTTTATTTGCTCATTTCTTTTACGTCACATGAAAACTTTTTTGTTGGATCAGACTCTAATCTCACAAAATCATCCTGTTGGATAACATCGTTAACTTTTTGGCTGTATCCGTTACGATCCATAATGACAATAGTGTTACCTTTGTCGGCTTTTGAAATGCCTAAGTTGTTGTCAGTCAGTCTTTGTTTTATTGATCTAAGGATAGGGATCTCTGTGCCACCATTAGATTTCACGGATACAGTCTAAATTTCCCGAGCCACTAAACTCTTAACGATGTTATCCTTCTTCCCGATCACAAAAGCCATCTCCGAGTCAACAGCCACGGTCTCTAACGATTTCTGGGATATGGAGGGTGTTAAGTTATACTTAAGACCCTTATGTAAAAGGGACATTTCTTCTTTTGGAAATTGGACATCAGTAAGATTTTCTACACGGGAATAAAATTGATGTGAGGTCGGCTTATAGTAATTTTGTTTACCGGAAGAAGTGGATACTAAGCGTTTTAGCTTACGGGATTGAATTTGATACTTTAAATGGACAGCCATTGAAGCAAGATCTCTGGCCTTCCGATCCAAAATATCAAATTCAATATTATGTAATTTATATGAGAGTTCGGAATATAATAATTTGAGATGAAGTTTCAAGTTGTCTCTAATGGAAAAGCAATGACGACACTCCTCATTAAGCCAAATTTTTTGAGCTTTAGAAATAGCGAGGTCAGCTGCCCGACTTTGTGTGCCAGAATGTTAATATAATTAGGTAAAACATGCTGTTGCTTACACTGCTGATTGAACCAAACGTTTTGAGCAGCACAACGATGTAGTTTTGTCAGTTTAATGTAGAGTCTTGCCTGTTCGGCCGTGCTAGCCAATTTAATATAGTTAATAGAATCAGGCGTTACTTTGCGGAAGTCCATTATAGTAAAGGTGAGAAAGTTAATTTGCTAAGATCCGCATGCAAAATGTAAAATGGTATGTATTACCTAGTTTGGAAGAGCACCGCCCGCCCTCCCTCAACAGCGTGCAAAAGAAAACCAATACCGCCACCGGGAGCCGCCACCAGATACCCTCCACCACTACAACACTACCACTAGGCAATACACACCACTGAAGTCGAGAACACGACACGTGTTTCACCTCAAAACGAGGCATTACCAAGTGATATTGACTCTACGACTTTATACAAATCTTTTTACAAATGTCCCATACCAAGACTGTTTGCGTATACTCGCATATCATTTCAATAAACGTGGTCTACATTCCGGGGAAACTAACGATCTTTTAAATTTGACTTCTCTGTTTATGAAACAGAATTATTTTCGGTATGAGAACCAATTTTATTTATCAACGTGCAACGTCTACTCATAACAGATGCTGTGTAACTCAGAATATTTCTGTGTAGCACCACACTGCGCCTGTCACCTTGACACATAAGTTCTTAAGTCTCATATGCCCAGTGATTACACTAGCTCACAGAGCCCTTAAGACCGAAACACAGTAATGTTTTCACACTACCGCTTCACGGCAGAATAATAGACGGAATCCTGCATAGGACTCCTACCACCAGTAGTGCCACACAGAAATGTTTTGAGTGTTTTATGCATGGTTATGTATGGTGCATTTGTTATGGGCAGACGTTGCACAGGTGAACGTTTTTCTCGTCTCGTCACTTTATCTCATAAAAAAAACATTTAGTTCTTTTTTTTTCTAAATTTTTATCTTCTACATAAATAAAAATCAATTGCCGCATGTATTAAAGATCTGAATCTGAGAACGACTTGACCAATTTGCCTGTTTTTCTGTCTGTTGTGTTCGTAACTGCGAGAACAAGGTTTGCATGAAAGATTTTTTTTTTAAAATACACCGGAAATATCGGAAATTTTGATGGTGTTGTCGTTCAAAATGTCAATAAAAATGTGACGCTCTGTTTGACAGTAATAAACATGCTCAATTAAAAAAAACATATATAAGTTAAAAAGCACTACTGGTTGTAGGATTCCTATGCAGGAATCCGTCTAGGAAGGTACTACCCCGGGGTCAGTTATTCTGCCGTGAAGCAGAAGTGTGCAAACATTACTGTGTATCGGTCTGAAGGGCACAGTGAGCTAGTGTAATCACAGGGCGTATGAGACTTAAGAACTGATGTCTCAGGGTGATGGGCGCGGTGTCGTGTCGCAGGGAATGTTCCGGGTGACACAGCCTTTGCAATGGGCAGACGCTGCACTTACCACCGAGTGAACGTTTTGCTCGTTTCATCGCTTTCTCCAATATAAAAAAAAAATTGCTAAGAAAATGCGAAGCATTTTCTTCATACGTAAATTGCACCCGGCGCGGGCGTGGGAAGGTCGGTAGTTTATTAGGCAAGACGTCACTTTCTTACGCGATAATCTCTCACTGATAGTAAGTGCAACGTTTATTTTGCGTTAATCTCTGCAATTTTTTAATTTTTTTTGTGGGATAAAGGGACGAGAGCATAAAAACGTTCACTTAATGGTAATTGCAACGTCCATCCATGGCAAACGCTGTGTCACTGAGAGCATTTCTGTGTCACCACACTGCACCCGTCATCAAACACTTCTGTTCAATGCATCAGTTCTTAAGTCTCATTTGCCCAGTAGGTCTCAGTACCCTTTAAACACAGTAATATATGCATGTTATTACTTCATCGCTAAATTACTCTGTGGCCTTGCGGTGTCATACCTTGTCATGACATACCTAGACGGATTCCTACATATGAATCCTACCACCAGTAAATATATATAATATAAATTTGGCAGGGATAAAATATATATCGGAAACTGAAATGCAATTTCCGTGCCATAAACAATTATTACATTTCAGTTTCCAATATATATTTTAACCGTGCCAAATTTATTTTTAAACGTGATAAATAAATAATTATCTAAAGAGCTGTCAGAAATTTGACGACCAGGATTTATCAAATCGCCATAAATTGAAAATTGATCTCCAAATGTGTAATTGCACTATCATAAAATATCGATAAAGGATAAGAATTGATATATATAACAAATAACATTATTAATGAAAAACTTTTAGTGCTTCGAAAATGGCGTCGTATACTTTGCTTATTCTACATTTTGCTGGTATGTTATTTAATTTCAAATTAAGCTAATAAGCTGAGCCATCGTAAGCCGGATTCTGGGCGCTAAAATTTCGTTGCCCGTCAGTGACCTGAGTTCGATACTCGGTTCCGACGAAGCGTTTTGCTTCGTCGTACGTAATGCGTACAGCAAAGGACTGGAATAATTTGCCTGCCACAGTCTTCCCGTCTCATGAAGATGTGGGTGTCTTCAAGAGAAGAGCGAATAGGCTTTTTCTAACTTAGTCAGCTTACCATCAAAAACTACATCGCCACTTACCATCAGGTGGGATTGTAGTTAAACGCTAACTTATAAATTTAAAAAAAAACCTATAAAATTGTTCTTGTAATTTAGTACTGATTTACTACGTACTCGGTGACAAAGTAAAACTTCTTGAAGGGACCTGCATGTCAGAGGAATTTTTAATAAAATATGTTTTCTGCCAACCCTCAGCGTACCGGACACTTCTTGGATCAGAAAATGTTATGAGACCTTCGGTCAGTAGTGGGACATTTGAGTTACGTTACTTTCGCTTTAACTTTATTAAAGGGGGGTTTGCCACAGTTGCCACGCTTGGCAGGCGGGTTAGCAACCGCGGTTTATTTATTCAGATGTTCAAAGAAGATGCTGCTGCCCATCTCCTGATTTTGATTATCGTCTCTGATGATTCTCTTCAGCCGCCACCACACCCCCCTAAATGAGAGCTACTAACTTTTGTGGCAATCTACAGGGGAGGCCTATGTTCAGCTGTGGACTAGTGATAGGCTCAAATGATGATGATGATGAACTTTATTAAATACTCAATTAGTCAGTAATTGGCCAGGATGACGTCATTATAGATATAGTTGCGTTAACGCTGTGATATCTAAAATAATCCGCATCAACTAACGAAGCCTTTGTTTACAGCAGTCTGCCTGGTAGCATGCTCAGCTTCGGAAGTAGGTCGTATAGTGGGTGGTGAGCCCACTACCATAGAGAAATACCCAGTCATAGTACAAGTTAATAAATTTCTCGACGACCTCAACATCTGGCACCAAAGATGTGCTGGCAGCGTTCTAACTTCCAGATATATATTAACTGCCGCACATTGCTTCGTTGATCCGTAAGTAATTCGATGTATGCACGAGTATATACTTTGTTCAGATTTCAAACTTTCTTTTAATTTTCCTACGTTTTTTTAACACTTTCGGGAGATAAAACTGTTTTTTATAATACATGTGTGTTAAAGTAAGAGTAAAGTTTGCGCTGTGTGTTGGGAGCCGTAAGAGAATCCAACTAATCATAAGCCGTGGGTTATGTAAAATTCAACTAAGGAATCCCTCTAGGTAGGTACCACCCCAGGGTCAGTTATTCTGCCGTGAAGCAGTAGTGTGCAAGCATTAGTGTTGAAATGAAACTAATTTTACGGATTTTATCGCGTTTAATTGTTTACTATTTATAATCCGACGTTTCGAGTGCTTTACAGCACCCATGGTCACGGCAGGACTGAGGTGACAGATGTCCTGATGTCATAGTTAACCCGGGGTACCTTCAGCTTTTAATTATTATTTTTGGTCCGATCTACGCAGAAAGAAATAACTGTGTCTTGAAGTCTTGCAGTAGTATGCTTGTTTTTTGATTTAATTTAATTTATTATTGGATCCCAAGCTAGTGGTAATACCCAACCATCTTCTCTATTGAAATTAGGATGCTTTTTGATTTCAATAGCCTCGCGAATCATCCTTGGTAGGAATCGGTGTTCTTTTGCAAGGATCTGTGGTTTATCAAATCTGATGTAATGGTTGGGATGATCCAGAACATGGTCACAGACTGCAGACTTCCTACGTCGGGTTATAAATAGTAAACAATTAAACGCGATAAAATCCGTAAAATTAGTTTCATTTCAATGTGTAGTGTTCGCATAAATATAAGAAATCATTAAGCATTAGTGTGTTTCGGTTTGAAGGGCACTGTGAGGTAGCGTAATCACTGGGCATTTGAGACTTAAGAACTGATGTCTCAGGGTGACGTGCGCATTGTGGTGTCACACAGAAGTTCTGGGTGACACAGCATTTGTTGTGGGCGGACGTTGCACTTACCATCACGTGAACGTTTTGCTCGTTTCGTCACTTACTACAATAAATAAAAAAAATATATTTGCCAGACCTGTGACGGGTAGCAGTGTCTAAGGTGTACAAACGCGGACTCGCCGACGCCTAGCGTGGCAATACAGGACATAGCTTACTCAAGCCGATTTTCGTTACGTTTTCTAGGTTCTACCAACTAAAATATGTTCGGAATTTTCCATCGCATAATTGAAAAAAAAAAAAAACCAGGGAACACTTTTTACGAATTCAGAAGCGAAGAACTTCGGTATCATTATTAAATGAAAAAAGACATAGACATAGACTTTATTCGACGTACACAATGCAGAAACCACACAGAGAATGCAAATAAAAAAAATATACGGTACAATAAAAAAAAAATGAAAGAAACAAGATCTGTAAAACACTGGAAACAAAAGTGACGCTGTATTGTGAAGTCGAAAGACCGCAGCGCTGGTAGACCGAGCACAGTACACTATTGTAGGTTTCAGAAACAGTAGTTGGAGTTTTACCAACTCTTTCTACTGCATTGAAATATATTAGTGTCTGTAACATGTTCTGTGGCATGTTTAATGTTACACAAATTATCAAAGCGATTCGCGCGTGTGCTATTTTCCTGGCATCGCCGTTTACGACACCCGCGGTTTGAAGTGGGGTGGCAGATTCTCTAACACCGTCACCTCACTCCATTTAAATATTATTATTATTGTCGATCGGGTGGCCCAGTGAGCTCCTGACGTCTACGCCCCGGGTCCTGTTGATTTGCGGGTGTGTCGGGCAAGTGAAATTTGTATGTAAAACGCGCCCATAGGTAACCTGTAGGATTTCCCCTGTAACCTACAAGGGAAGTCCTAATGTAGGCCATCGTCTGAGAAAAAAAATACTTTCTCTTGCTTCAATGATTTCTTATATTTACGCGAATATAATAAAATTAAACGCGTTTAATTGAATCTCAGTCCAGTCCTCCCGTGACCATGAGTGCTGTAAAGCGCTCGAAACGTCGGGTTATAAATGGTAAACGCGGTAAAATCCGTAAACTTAGTTCTTTGGATTTTTTATTCGCTTAGTTTAATTTTAAGTTTGTCATGTACTGTCTTTCGCAGAAGTTGAGCCTGTCATGTTTACTGTCATAGTGTCAATTGCTAAAGTAAGATTGTTTTTCAGCATATTCCTTCCTCCGGACCTTCGTATCAGAGCCGGAAGTTCTTATCGCAATACCGGTGGGATTATCAGAAATGTGGCTACCTATATTAATCATCCGACCTTCGGTCAAAACGACTACGACGGTGACATTTCTTTACTACTGTTGACGCAACCACTGGTTTACTCTAACGTGATCTCTCAAGCCGCAATAGTCTCTCATGGATTTGTTTTGCCCGATAACTTACCGGTTGTACACATCGGATGGGGGATGATGTCGGTATGCTTTTTAATTACTGCAGTAATATTGATTTATTGACCGCGTGGCCTAGTGGTTAAGGTACCTGACTTATACGGCGCTGGTTCTGGGTTCGAATACCAGCCGCAGCCAACATTTGTGCAAAAACACAAATTGTTGATTTTCAGGTCTGGATGTGTTGTGCATGTGAGATGTATATCTGTAAAACGAACCCACGATCCAGGAGAAATCCTGGTATGGGAAGTCATTTTTTAAGAAAAGAAAAATATTTCGCAAATCATCACAGTTTACATGAGCATGACAGTTTCGTCATTAGTTTTAAAAGGTCATTGTTGGACATAGAATTTTCCAAAAAAAAAGCAAGCAAACCTTTTTAATATGCAAGAAAGTCACGAGTCGTGCAAAACGTTAACCTTATGGTAAGTGTAACGACTGCCCATACAAATGCTGTGTCACCCAGAACATTTCTGTGTGGCACCACACTGCGCCTCACCCTCTGAGTCAACAGTTCCTAAGTCTCATATGCCCAGTTATTACACTAGCTATCAGTGTCCGTCGGTTCGAAGCACAATACGGCTTCTGTTATTCTTAACTGGCACTGGACTGTGCACAGGTTGCACACCTGAAAGGTTGCAAGGTGCCTCGTGAGGCCTGGGCTGGCCATGTAGCTCGTAGAACCTACTACCGTTTGGGAGGAAAGGTTCTGGAGTGGAAACCTCGTACCTGCAAACGCGGTGTTGAACGACTAGATGGGGGACGGCCTGAATGGTTTTGCGGGAAGTCGATGGATGCAGGTGGATCAAGACCGTGTTTATTGGCAATCGAAACCGCGTTTTGTGATAGACTGAAATAATGATGATGATGAAGAAGCCCTTATACCTCATGGGCCGCTTGCCTTAAATTTCATAGTAGCCTGAGTGCCGGCAACTCTGAAATTGCTCTACACTGTTGTGCTCAGCGGTGAAGGAAAACATTGTGAGGAAAGATTTCCTGCATGCATGTCTGAGGAATAAAAATATTTAGTGGATATGTGAAGTCTGCCAGCCCCCATTGGAGCAGCGAGGTTCGCCTCTTCCCCACTATACAACCCTTTCCGAAATGAGGGGAAGCCTTAACTGAGTAGTGGGATATTAATAAGGTGCTAGAGTTTAATTTCTACTTTTTACCTCAGTTTATATATTTATACTAGCTCTGCCCCGCGGTTTCCGATTCTGGAAAGAATCAAAAACTGCGTATATATGTGTATCATGCGCGTATATATGTATATCATGCGTATATATGTATATCATGCGCATATATGTATGTCATGCGTACATATGTACGGGGTGCCGACCCCGATCGATGATATACATATGTACTTCCCTATTTGAATCGAATTTTGTGGTTTTATTTTTTTTCGCGAAATCCTGAATATTTTTATAAAATTAAATTAGCTAAAGTTACCCGCTATAATATCATCTATCTGTCAGTGAAGGTCCCGTCAAAATCGGTCCAGCCGTTTCGGAGATTAGCCGTAACAAACAGACAGTTAAAATTTTTTAAAATTGTTTTTTTCTTTTAATTACTCTATATATTTTCTTAAGCATTATTATGTGAAAAACTGTTATTTTGTTATTACAAACAGACACTTCAATTTTAGATTCGTACTGGTAACATTATATTATTTCAATTGATTTTTATAGTACTAGATAATTTACTTTTATTAGAAACAAACCAATAGTAAAAAGAGGATAAGAGCGAATAATGTTCTTTCAGTTACCTGGCAACCGTTCTGAAGTTCTTCGCGAAGTGGAGGTGCGTACTATCAACAATGATCTATGCAGAGAACGTTACGAGGCCAATGATCCTCCTAGAGTCGTCACTCCAAACATGATCTGCGCAGGCTTAATTGATGTCGGCGGTAAAGGCGCATGCTATGGCGATTCTGGCGGCCCCCTCTTCTATGATAACATCGTCGTCGGCGTTGTCGCCTGGGGTGAAGGCTGCGCTAACGAAACGACTCCGGGAGTCACCACTGCCGTTTCGTCGTACACAAACTGGATATTGGAAAACGTTAATTAAAATCATTAATACTATTATATGTTTTTTTTTATTTAATGCGTTATGAGTTATCAACATCGTTTGCCGGGATACCGATTTTTATTTTAGGTATTATATTTAGTGATGAAACGAGCAAAACTTTCACCTGATGGTAAGTGCAACGTCTGCCCATAAAAAATGCTGTGTCACCCAGAACATTTCTGAGTGACACCTTACTATGCCCATCACCCTGAGACATCAGTTCTTAAGTCTCATATGCCATGTGATTACGCTAGCTCACAGTGCCCTTCATACCGAAATACTGTAATGTTTGCACACTACTGCTTCACGGCAGAATAACGGGCCCTGGGGCGGTACCTACCTAGACGGATTCCTACATAGGAATCCTACCACCAGTAAATAATTTATATTCAATTTATGGCATTTTTCAAGCCGTTTAATTGACAGATGGAAAATGAAGACCGGGAAATGGGCAGGAGCATCTTCTTGGAACATCTGAGTAAGTAAACTGCGGTTGCTATTGGCCTGTGTTCAGCAGTGGACTGGTGATGACTGAAATGATGATGGCGATGATGATTTCTATTTAATATTAGTTTTTAACACTCAGTTTTATGATTTTATGTTTTGTGCCTTGTTTTATTTTTCTATTAGTGTAAATGTAATAGGAAAGAAAAATGGATCTTTGGCAGTTCTAATGGTCTCATCTAGGGAGGACGTCACCTTCAACCAGTAATATTTAGATCTAATGTATATAATTAGTAACGAAACTTCAATAGCGCGATATGAGAAGTGTGGGCGATCTTTTCAGCTTCTCACGTGGTGACATAGACGTCCCTACAGATCTAAAAATTATATTATACTATTATATAAATTTACGCGGGTGAATCCGCTGGGCTCAACCCCGCGGATTCACCCGCGTAAATTAAGCCGACCACGTGATTGCGCCTTACGGCATGGTACCTTATGACCTGAGAAATCACAATTCGTTACCTTAAGGTTGAAGCATACAATTGTGTTAATATACGTTATACAATCTTTCTTACTAAACGGGCTATCTAATGTAAAAATAATTTTTCAAATCGGATAAATGTTTCCCGAGATTAGCGTGTTCAAGCATACTACAACGTGTTCAAATATACTACTCTATATTTATTTTAGACTAGTATAAGCCTACCTAGTTTTCTAAAAATACCGTGGGCACTCTCAGATTCTGTAATAGAACATATCTCCAGTATGCAAGATATGTATGCACGTATATATGCCAAAGTTTGTAAGATCGGTTCAACGATTGAGCCGTGGAAACGTAACAAACAGACAGAGGGATAGAGAAAGTTACTTTCGAATTTATAATATTAATATGGATTAATAAATTGGCTTCTAGGCGGCGTATCAAGACGAAAGAGGAAAGGTCACGTTAAAAGTACCCGCAACCGACGAGCGTGCATGAAAACGGTAATGAAAGTAGAAGAAGCGAAAGATGCGTGTCAGGATCGTAGCAAGTGGAAAGATGTGGTCTCTGCCTACTCCAATGGGATAGAGGCGTGACTGTATGTATGTATGTTGTTCTAAGATATTTCTTAAGTCTTAAGTGTTAGGTACATTTTTGAATAGTGTATCGAAACCTGTACCAGATTTTAAGTTAGATCTCCAGCAATATAACTGTGAAAAACCGAATCAAATTTCATGAGGTAATTTTTGCGCGATGCGCGTATAAACATACTGACAGACTGACAGACAGACGAACAAAAATTATATAGATTATTGTTTTAGCTTCTATTGACTTTATTAAGACCCCTCATATTATTATTTTTTCTTAAATATCCCATGGGAACTATTTTATTTTCCGGGATAAAAAGTATCCTATGTCCGTCTTCAGGATGCAAGCTATCTCTGTGTCAAATTTCGTCAAGATCAGTTCAGCGGTTGAAGCGTGAAAAGGTAACGAAGCGACAAAGGAACAGAGAGAGTTACTTTCGCATTTATAATGTTAGTATGGATAGTTGGATTAAGTTTCTCAGAATTTAAAATTCAAACCGCGATCACTTGCGTACTATGAAATTTAAGGCGATCACCCGGGCCTTTTTAAGCCTATTCTGAATGCGGATTCACCAAGAGCTCTGCGGTGAAGTAAAACGCAAGAAAGCTCTGCATTTCCGAGAAATAAAAAAAATTCGAGCATGTAGTGATCGTGTTCGTACATGCTCCGCTACATGCCTCGAATTTTTTTTAACCGTCTTTCCGTAAAATCCTCTAAATGATGAGATGTGGCCTGTGTTCTCCAGTTACTTTACTTTACGACTTTGCCTGCGTATAATTAAATAGATTTATGCCATTATCGCATTACTTGTATCCCAAAACCATGTTGAAGTATCAAGCAATCCAACAGTAAAAACCACATTCCAATTTATTCAGTGGCTTTTGAGAGAAGAGTAACAATGCGAAAAGTAAGTTTAAAAGAAAAGTGTATTTTTTATACTAATTGAATATGACTGCGAATCTAAAACGAATATAAAATTAGACCAAAAATAATGGATCTATTATTTTTGTTCTAAATCTAATATTTAATACAAAGCTTAGGACCGAGTAAAATAAAGATAAAAATGACACTGCCAGAGTTAGTTATCTATCTAGACTCGTTCGCTGGGCTAGGCATTCCCGGGCATTCGATCAATAGATCCCGCGTATCCCAGAACTTCCATTACGCAAGCGTGGCGGCCATCTTGACGGGACATAAGCAAAGAGCCGGGATAGAGTCTATGGAACGTTTGAAAACAAAAGTCTGCGGTAAATATTGTAAATAATTAACAAAAATGAGTCCAGAACGTGAAGCACAAGGTATGATTAATTCATAGTTATTAAAATTATTTGTTTCATCATTTTTTTATTAGAATTAGAAGCACTTAAATTACCGTTCTTAAACAATTATGTTATGGTATCCGCATAACCTATTCACGTAAACTTTTTCGCAAGTTATTCTTTTCCATAGTTTCCTATATTAGTATTGTGTATAGAAAACGTAAACACATTTTTTTTCTGTGCATCTATCTTATTATTGTTTGCTTACCTTTAATTTCTATTCAATAAGTATTTCTGCCAACAATAGATAGCAGTGTATTGAATATGTTATACTTTATAAATGATTTCTTTTTTTTTTAATTGCATAAACTGATGAAACGAGCAAAACGTTCACCTGATGGTAAGTGCAACGTCTGCCCATAACAAATGCTGTGTCACCCAGAACATTTCTATGTGACACTACACTGTGCCCATCACCCTGAGACATAGGTTCTTAAGTCTCATATGCCCAGTGATTACACTAGCTCACAGTGCCCTTCAAACCGAAACACAGTAATGTTTGCACACTACTGCTTCACGGTAGAATAACTGATCCTGGGGTGGTACCTACCTAGACGGACTTCTGCATAGGAATCCTACCACCAGTAAATATTAAGTAAATTATTAGTAAAGTAATTATTAGTAAAGTAATTATTAGTAATTTCCTAAACATTAAGGATTTTGCAGCGGTTCTTAATCGATCGATAAATAATACTTAATTTAATTTAATCTTTTTTGTATACGAATTTAAAATATGGCCTTTGTTCGTCGTTCTGTAACATAATATATGACGAAAGATAATAGAAACTATATTCGAAGAACGTTCTGGATCACCCCAACCATTACATCAGATTTGACAGACCACAAATCCTTGTAAAAGAACTATTCCTACCAAGTATGATTCGCGAGGCTATTGAAATTAAAAAAATATCCTAATTTCAATAGTGCTGTAAAGCGCTCGAAACGTCGGGTTATAAATATTTGAAACTA
Source organism: Luehdorfia chinensis (assembly GCA_019845155.1). NCBI lineage: Eukaryota > Metazoa > Arthropoda > Insecta > Lepidoptera > Papilionidae > Luehdorfia > Luehdorfia chinensis. The sequence goes on from JAHVAK010000696.1 coordinate 1,951,963, forward strand.
AACGCGATAAAATCCGTAAAAATGGTTTCGTTTAAATGTGTAGTATTCGCGTAAATATATGAAACCATTATATATTCGAAGAATTTCGTGAATTATATCGGTAAGTAAATGATGGACCGTGGTAGTTGAAGGGCGCTCGCCTTTAATGAATGGAATAGACTTGGGTTCGATTCCCGGTGCTGGCAGATCTAAAACTGGTGTTGCAAATTTAGTGCTAATTTACCACTAGCACGGCGGTGAGGGAACACATTGTGATGATGTGTGAGAAATTTAAATATTTCCATGGCATGTGAAGTCCGCCAATCTGCATGCTCTTTCACGATCTAAAACTTTGTCGTATATTGGTTAGTTAGTAGGACCTACTGACCTGGCTACTCTTTTACTGTGTTGCCGTGAGGTGGCGGCTTAAGACTATCTATCACCCCATCTCATCCCGTGGGTGTCGTAAAAGTCGACAGAGGGAAAAATAAAAGAAATAAACTGCGGTTGATAAACCCCAGGGCCAGTTATTTTGCCGTGAAACAGTAGTGTGCAAACATTACTGTGTTTAGGTTTGAAGGGCACTGAGAGCTAGCGTAATCACTGGGCATATGATACTTAAGAACTGATGTCTTTGGGCGACGGGCGCAGTGTGGTGTCACACAGTAATTTTCTGGGTGACACAGCATTTGTTATGGGCAGACGTTACACTTACCATTAGGTGAACGTTTTGCAAGTTACGTCACTTTTATGAAATAAAAAAAAAAAGCTTGGCTACTATGGCGAAAAATAAGAGCTATTAGCGTTTGTGGCAGTCTATGGGGGAGGCCTATTTTCAGCATTCTGAAATGATGATGATGATGATGACGATGACTCGTTTACTAAAACAGTGTCACTAAAATGGGTGATGTTAGTTACAACGTCATCATGTAATGCGAAGCTTTCTCATCACCGCAATCATTTCAGCTGAAAGGTCTGTATTTGGGAATTTTGTTTTATGCCCCATACTAGGATTTCTCCTGTGACCTTAATGCGATTTACATCCATAAATTTCATATGGACAACACAGCCAGATCCCAACGATTTGTGTTTTTACGCAAATGTTGACTCCGGCTGGGATTTCAACCCAAAACCAGAGATCTATAATTCGGGTACTCTGACCACTAGGTCACCTGGACGTCAGGTCACTTTGATTCTCTGGTTCATTTGTTCTCTTTGTCGTCTAAACTAATATTCTAAAGAGGAAAGATTTGATTTTTTGTATGTTTGGTTGTAATGATTTACTTAACTCAAAAACTACTGAACCGATTTTAAAAATTCTTTCCCCTATATACAACTACATTGTCACCGAATAACGCTCGCTAGTCGCTACAAAAATGTTAGTGAAATAATTGTTGTTGTTCTGTTTGTCCAAATAAAGTACTACTTTATCTTTCTAATATCTATTTACCCGTGCAAAGCCGGGGCGGATCGCTAGTTTCTAATAATTCCCCACGAGATTCGATTAAAGAATTTAGTAAGGCCAGCACCACATCGCTTATGACATTATTAAATAATGTTAATAACAGCCTTAATTTAATGTCCCACCGCTGGGACGTCCTCTGATTTTTGAAAGCTGCAGTGCCTCAGTGCACACTGGCGAAATGCCAAACTGCACTCTTACGACATTCTATGCACAACAATTCCTAATGGAAATTAGAATTTTTTGACTCGTACCGAAATGGCGGCGACGTGGTTCGCTACCCGTCACCTCTCATTTCCTGCGACAGCAAAAGGTGGGCTCTAGAGTGGCCTCTGACTACCCCTTATATGAAAAAAGGCGTCAATATGATGAATGAAAATAGTTGGTCATATATGCGCATCTCGATTAGTGAAAGTGTGCTCCCCTCTCTAACTTTTCAACTAAATGGTGGAAAATTATTACAAAAAATACTTTCAAATAAAACTCGCACAAACAAGATGTGTTGTGTAGTTTTTGAAAAACAGGTTAACGTCGGTTACACGCTATTCCTCGCTACGGAACCCTTCACTGTGCGTGATTCGACACGCAGTTGGCCAGTTATATTGCTTGTTATATTTCCATTTTTTTATGATTTTACTTCACTTTTATCCAATTTAATGCAATTATTTTATGTTATATATTCTTTATTTTCCTAATTTATGCTCAAATTGTGAGTCATTTGTTGTGCACAGATGTGTTTTAGGGTACTGTGTTTTAATACGATTGTTTGAATATGTGTACTTTATATATATGTATTTTAATTGGATGAAATGACGAAACGAGCAGAACGTTCACCTGATGGTTGGTGTAATGCTAATCAAAAGGGTGCAAGCTATCTCTGTGCCAAATTTCGACAAAATCGGTTCAACGGTTTAATCGTGAACAAACAGTCAGACAGACAGAGAGAGTTACTTTCGCATTTATAATATTAGTATGGATTGTAATATTGTACTAGACAGACATACAACTAGACAAACAGACAAAAAAGCGAGTTAATAATGAATTGTCATCCAGTTCTAAGCTATGATTAAAGTTTTAAGTCTCTAGCTCTTTGGGAAGTTAGTTTGAAATCAATTACTTAATTTGACTGATTCCTATGCAGGAATCCGACTAGGTAGGTACCACCCCAAGGCCAGTTATTCTGCCGTGAAGCAGTAGTGTGCAAACATTACTGTGTTTCGGTTTGAAGGGCATTGTGAGCTAGCGTAATCACGTGGTATATGGGACTTAAGAACTGATGTCTCAAGGTGACGAGCGCAGTGTAGTGTCACACAGAAATATTCTCGGTGACAGCATTTGTTGTGGGCGGACGTTGCACTTACCATCAGGTGAACGTGTTGCTCGTTTCGTCACTTTATACAATAAAAAAAAAAAGCGAGTTAATAATGAATTGTCATCCAGTGCTAAGCTATGATTAAAGTTTAAAGTCTAGCTCTTTGGGAAGTTAGTTTGAAATCAATTACTTAATTTGACTGATTCCTATGCAGGAATCCGACTAGGTAGGTACCACCCCAAGGCCAGTTATTCTGCCGTGAAGCAGTAGTGTGCAAACATTACTGTGTTTCGGTTTGAAGGGCACTGTGAGCTAGCGTAATCACGTGGTATATGGGACTTAAGAACTTATGTCTCAGGGTGGTGGGCACAGTGTGGTGTCACACAGAAATTTTCTGGGTGGCACAGCATTTGTTATGGGCAGATGTTGCACTTACCATCAGGCATTAAGTTCGCCCTTTGTTACCTTTTTGTGTAAGGTATTCAGGAATCCGTGGCGTGTGGTCTTAAGAGAATCTACCGCTCCATCTCATCGCGTCGGTGTCGTAAAAGTCGACAGTGGGAAAATAAAAACCAGAAGATAGGCAGTAGCTTCTTCCAGGATTATCTCAATAAATAAACTGCGGTTGCGTACCCGTCTGCCACGCGTGGCAACTATGGCAAAATCTTCCCAAAATGAGAGCTTTTGTGGTAATCTGTGACTACTGATAGGCTAAAATGATGATGCTAAAATTCGTCTAGGTAGGCACCACTCCAGGCCAGTTATTCTGCCGCGAAGTGTGTTTTGGTGTTTAGGGCACTTAGAGCTTATGTAATCACTAGGGATATAAGATTTATGAACTGATGTCTGAGGGACAGTGTGGTGTACACAGAAATGTTATGTTACATACATACATACATAAGATCACGACTGTATCCTATAAGGGGTAGTCAGAGACTGGACACAAAACAATATACTGCACTTGGTGTGATAGGTGGTGAGCCCATCGCCACCATGCGCTGTTGGGTGCACAGTGCAGTTTAATTCCTTACTCGCCTTTTACGAGATCCATTGAATGAGATGGAGTGGTAGTATTCTTTTAACGAGCCGCCACCACACGGCGAATAATGTTATGTTACAGCATTTGTTATGAGTAGGCGTTGCCCTTACCATCAGGTTAACGTTCTCGTCTCGATTAATATTAACTAAGAATAAAAGAAACTTTTCACGAGGACATAGCAATTAAATTCGATCTTGAAATTTTTTTCTCGTTGCGCACTATAAAAGTCTGACTTTAAAACAAACTCTGAACAAAGAGGGCGATATAAATGTATGATAGTAAATAAAAAATAAAATTACTTAGATAGTAATGTCAGGATCAGTGACAGTGAAGATTGCTCGCGATCCGCCGGCAGGCGACATTGCCAATCTATTCTGCGTCTCAGACCCGTGTATACATTGAGTGACTTGTCCACAAATTGGATAGACGAAAACGCCTCTATTTATGTTTAATTTTCATCTGTCTAGATGTGAAATGGAGCCTGTCTCCTTTTAATAAATGAGCGTCCTCTTGTACATTAGTCGACATATTTGCAGTATTTTACTGATTACAGTATTCTGTACATTTTACTAGCTGATCGACCCCGGCTTTGTCCGGAAATTATTGTTATGTCTGAGTGAGTCTAGAGAAAAACAGCACCAACTTATTTCAACACTAGATTTACGAAACCCGTCAATTTGAACGGTTTTTAATTTTATGCTTTAAATTCTGAACAAATAAGTATTGGTCTTTAACCGTGGTAGCTCAGGGGCTAGGCGCTCGCTTTAAATTCCATAGTACGCGAGTGACCTGGGTTCGATTCCCGGTGCCGGCACACTAAAATAGTTAATTGCAGTTTTAAGTGCTGATTTACCACGTGCTCGGCGGTGAAGGAAAACATCGTGAGGAAACCTGCATGTCTCAGAAATAAAAAAAAATATTTCGAAGACATGTGAAGTCCGCCAACCCGCATTGGAGCAGCGTGGCGGATTCTTCCTAGCTCCAAAAACCCTCTCAGAGATGAGAGGAGGCCTGTGTTCAGCAGTGGGGCATTTATAGGCTGAAAGTTTACTTACTTTACTTTAGCGATTATATATTGTTTTTTAATGATATTCGTCGTCGTCGTTTCAGCCTATCACAAGTCCACTGCTGAACATAGGCCTCCCCGATAGATAGCCACAAAAGTTTGTAGCTCTCATATTGGAGGGATTTTGCTATAGTTGCCACGCTTGGCAGGCGGGTTGGCAACCGAAGTTTATTTATTCAGATTTTCCAGGAAGATGCTGCTGCCCATCTCCTGGTTTTAATTTCCCTCTGTCGACTTTTACGACACCCACGGGATGGGATGGGGTGGTAGTTTCTCTTAGGCCGCTACCACACGGCTTTAATGATATTATGCAGTGAAATATACATAGTAGTTTTATCTGGAACACCTGTATTTTATTATATCTAGATGTTGTCTACCTATTCGTATATATCCGTCCGGTCCCGTCCGTCAATGCCCGTAAATCTAGTGTTAGGGTACTCTATTTAAAATGTTACGTTATAAAGCCCATAGAGTAGTATCTTATTTTGTTTATGTATGTATTATATGTATATTATATTTTTTATTTGTATGTATGTATTTATTTACCGCCGTGTGGTGGCGGCTCGTTAAAAGAATACTACCACTCCATCTCATCCAATGGATCTCGTAAAAGGCGAGTAAGGAATTAAACTGCACTGTGCACCCAACAGCGCATGGTGGCGATGGGCTCACCACCTATCACACCAAGTGCAGTATATTGTTTTGGTGAAACGTGGATTGTGGCAGTCATCTGTTTATGCAGTGAGTGCCCAGTCTCTGACTACCCCTTATGGGATACAGTCGTGATCTTATGTATGTATATATATTCACACACCAGACTCCACATTTACTATATTTGCACTTACCATCATTTTTCTAGTCTCCCAGGGTTGACTGGCGGAGAATGCCTCTGGGCATTAAGTCCGCCCATTGAATTTCTTAGATTTAAGTGTTACAATAAAGATTAAATAAAAAAAATAGGGTGTCTCTTTCCCGGGTGGCCGATTTTTTTTATTGGTATATTCTAGGCCAACTACATTTCCAAACATTATTTTCACCTATCGCACTGCACATGAAAATGCCTCTCCGACGATTGCCTTTCTTGTGGTCTTATGAAAGTTGTTTAAGGTATCCACAAATATAACAAAAAAAAATCATATTTTTTTTTTTTTTTTTTTTTTTTTTTTTTTCTTTTTAAACGCAGCCCCACATAGGATTTTCTCCTGTATCGTGGGTGCGTTTTACAAACATACATTTCACATGCACAACACAACCAGACCCGAAAAGCAACAATTTGTGTTTTTGCACAAATGTTACCTCCGGCTGGGAATCGAACCCTGGACCGGTGGCGCAGAAGTCAGGTACGCTAACCTACCTTGAGAAACATTCAATTTTTGTAAAAAGTTCAGCAGTTATAGAGAAAAAAGTGCACAGACAGCCAGACAGACGCGTTGGATAAATTTGATTTATTATATGTAATGATTTATATCACGTGATTTACGTAAATTTAGTAGATCACTTCCATTACAATCATGATGATGTTCTCCTAGCCGATTTCGACCACGGCGACAACTGCCGACTACTGTCGAGAGCCATCAACTGCGCAGGAGATATTATAGTGCCTCAAGTGTACGCGCAAACACAGAGGCACTCACTCGTCCCAACCTACCCGCGCCCGATGTAACGCTGATGCGATAAGATCGGAGGTAGGTTAGGATGCAGTGTCGCAAACACGGGGACAAACACAACACAACCGGACCCGAAAACCAACAATTTATGTTTTAGCACAAATGTTGGCTCCGGCTGGGATTCGAACCCAGGACCCGCGGCTTAGAAGTCGGGTACTCTGACCACTAGGCCACGCGGTCGTCATTCATTACAATCATATTAGAACACTGAACAGTAATATAGAATCCAGAATATGGTTAATGTGAGATAAAGAGCAAGGAAAAAGGAGAGAGAAAGGAAAAGAGCATCCAAGGGCGTTTTACATAGTTCTTATTGAGAAAAAACAAAAGCACTTAACCTTTTTAGGCTAATAAATTTCCATCTAAATTCTTAGATGTATTATTTTAAAGAAAAAAGCGACGAGACGAGCAAATCGTTCACCTGATGGTAAGTGCAACATCTGCGTATAACGTTACGGTATCACCCAGAACATCCAATCGTAGAGCTCCGTGCGGCACCACACTGCGTCACCCTATGACATCAACTCTACATCTCACGTGCCCTTTAATTACACTACCTCACAGTGCAATGTAGACCGAAACACAGTTCATACTTATTCGCGATACCGCCGCATCTCAGGCCGGTTTACCCCTAGTTGCTTGCGCTATTTCTTCTCCAGCGGAGAACGAAACGCATTTCGAATTGGTGGTAAATTTAGTTAATTCTGATAATGATAAGACGGATAACGATGTTTGATCGTTATCCCCCCGTTTGCAAGAAGTCGCAAACGATAACGGATCTTCGGATTTCGAAGGGGTGGGAGGTCAGAACATAAAAAAACAAAGCGCCAAGAGACTCCAGCTGCGGGTAAGGGGTCTGTACGCTCGACAGTTCAAAGATTTGAACGCGTATAGATGGCTCAACGCTTAAGAGCTCTTAAAGGAATATTGTATTATTCCTCATCTCACTTACACGCTCCTGTATTGCATAGCTAAGACACAAAAGTCAAAGTACAATAACCTTAGCTTTGATTCTAGTAAAGTGAGTTAGTTAATAAATATACTGGTCTAAACTAGAAACTGTGAGCTAGTTATGTTGTCAAAATACTGTTTCACAGCAGAATAACTGGCACTGTGGTGGTACCTACCTTGACGGATTCCTGCACGAGTAGGAGATACAGCAGTTAATACTAGATATAACCTTTTTATACTAGCTCATAACTCGCATAAACTTTTGGATCGAGTAGTGTTTTACATTCCTATTCATATTTCCCGGGTTCCCACTTTGCTACTCAAACAGTCATTAAGACAGTAGTAGTGACAGTATTGCATGTTATGGTATTATTCTGCAGGAATAAAGGCTGTACGTGCAATACCTTAGTCGCCTCTTATGACACCTTAATGATAAATACTAATATTATAAATGCGAAACTAACCCTCTCTATCCCTTTGTCTGTTTGCTACCTTTTCACGGCTCAACCGTTCAACTGAACTTGACGAAACTCGACATAGTGGAAAATGGCATCATAGCGATTGATCAAAGAGTTCCCACGGTATTCTAAAAATACCTAAATCCACGCGGACGTAGTCGCAGGCGTCAGCTAGTTGTATAATAAATTATTCGGGTCATCCATTCTTTTCGACGGTTTGGATGTAGGCGTACTAATTTATAAAAATAATGAAGTTAAAAATGTTATATTACGAGTATTTATCCTAGCGTCTTTTTAAATTACATTTTCTTCTTTGTTCTTAACTAAAGCATTATTTTATTTTAGCACTAGTAAACTAAGTAATTTAGTTTGTATAGTTTTATAATTCTTACCATCAACCTTTCGTACTTCGCTCTGCTGGCTGTCTTTTTATTTATTTATTTGATAAAAGTGACGGAACCAGCAAAACGTTCACCTGATGGTAAGAGCTCTGCTCTGCCCATAACAAATGATGTGTCACCCAGAACATTTATGCGTGACACCCCACTGCGCCCGTCACCTTGAGACATCAGTTCTTAAGACTCATATGCCCAGTGATTACGCTAGCTGTCAGTGCCCTGAGAGAAGCACAGTAATGTTTGCATACTACTGCTTCACGGCAGAATAACTGGCCCTGGTACCTAGTTAGACGGATTCCTGCATAGGAATCCTACCACCAGTAATGTCTGAATATTCCGCACCCTTTTTTACAATACTTAGCGATCAATATGCTCCCAAGTATTTTAACTAGTTTAAATGCCTGGGAGATTCTCATGACTGTTTTCCCCGTTATTAGGTTAATTTCAATTTGTTAGCGTCTTTACGCCGTTTTGGTAACATAAGAGTATGTCAATCTTTCGCCCTAACGGCTATACATACATACACAGTCACGCCTTTTTCTCATATAAGGGGTAAGCAGAGGCCACACACGTATCCCAGTTTTCGCCGCCGCGGGAAACGAGACTTGCCATTTTGGTATGAGAAAACATACGGCTATAATACTGGAACAATATCCCTCTAGCCATGTGGTAGCGACTTAAGAGAATCTACCGCCCCTTCTCAACCCATAGGTGTCTTAAAAGTCGACAGAGAGAAAATGAAAACCAGAAGATCTTCCTGATACATCTGAATAAATAAACTGCGGCTGTAAACCCGCCTGCCAAGCGTGGCAACTATGGAAATATCCCCCTAAAATGAGAGCTACTAATTTTTGTGGGGGAGGCCTATGTTCAGCAGTGGACTAGATAGGCTGAAATTAATATCCCTATTGACATTACGAGTAAAAAAAACTTTATAACACGTTTGCATTAGAAAATAAAGTCCGTGCATACTTCAAAATTCTTTGCAAATCTGAATTTTTTGTAATTTCTTTCTTACGTTTTCTAAGAAAACGATTCTCCACAGCTAGATTTCTCCTGTATCGTGGGTGTGTTTTTCAGACATACATTTACTATGCACAACTCAACCAGACCTGAAAGCCAACAATTTGTGTTTTTTCACAAATGACTCCGGCTAGGAGTCCAGCCTAGGTTGGTTTCGTGATCGGTTTCATTTGATCCCATTAACCAATGAATGAGCTTCATACGCCAAAATAAAACCGATTACGAAACCTACCAGAGTTACAAAATAGACCCTCAGGTACTCTGACCAAGGCCACGCGGTCGTCAAATGATAATGATTCTATTGACATGAATTTTATTTATGTATTTAATTTCGTCTGTTGATTGTTACTTAGATAAAAAATTAATTAAATGTTTGGATGTGTGTATATAATGTTGCGGTAGGTATAGTTTTCCTTAATATTTTTTATCTTTATTTTTGTTGCCCCGCCTTTCTTATGTTTACCTCTGCTTAGGCTAATGGTTGATTGGGACCTTGGGCCTTTAGGCATAAGGTCACAATATGTAACATTCTGTGCATTAAAATTTAAAGAAATAATAATTATGGTGATGATTTAACACCTAAATACGAGTACATACTTACAAAGTCACGCCTCTATTGGGTAGGCAGAAACCGTCGTAGGATCCTGACATATATCAGAGTCGGTTGCGTGGAATTTTGAGGTGGTCTTTGGTGGATCTCATCGTAATATGTTCGCCTACCTCGACCCTTACCTATCTTAAATATAATAATTCCAATAATTTACATATATAATATGAAGTATATAATGCATTGTAACTAAATGGGGTGGTACATTCTCTTAACCCGCCGTGTGGTAGCGCCTAAAGAGAATCTACCACCGCACGTCATCCGTGGGTCGGTGGTCGTAATAGTCGACAGAGGGAAACTGAAAAACCAGGAAATGGGCAGCAGTATCTTCCTGGAACATCTGAATAAAGAAACTGCGGTTGCCAACCCGCATGCAAAGCGCGGCAACTATGGCAAAATCTCCCCAAAATGAGAATACAAACTTTTTGGCAATCTATGGGGGTGGCCTATGTTCAGCCACAGCTCGACGTAGGCCTCCCCCATACTAGTGATAGGCTGAAATAATGATACTAAAAAAACAAAATAAACTAATATATTTGGTAGAAATTGAAATTTATATTTCAACTATGTAATATGTCTGTCCGTACTTAATGAAGAATGCGCCTGGAATTCTAGCTCAATGCCCAGTGGATCGCTAGTATAAAAAAGTATGAACTACTCAATTTATCATAATTATAATTTGACGACGTATTCCATCACTCTTGACATAAAGTACAGCATTGATCAGTAATGTGATTGTCAAACAAAATTGAAACGGCCATCACAGCTGCCACTGGTGCATTTCTATTTATATAATATTTTATCTAAAAGAATGCTGGTGGGGCGATTAAAGAATACTACCCCATTCTCCAATGATCTCGTAACACTAGATGCATTAACTCACTGTGCACCCAACAGGTGGTGGCGTGGGATCACCCAAGGCATTATATTGTTTTGGTGGAACGTGGATTATGGCAGTCATCTGTTTTTACAGTGAGTGCCCAGTCTCTGACTACCCCTTATGGGATACAATCGTGATCTTATGTATGTATGTATGTAATAAGAATACTGATTTTCATCTTGATCCGGAGAGGAGGATGGCTAAAAGTTACTAGGCCCAACGAATCATTCACCTTATGCCATCATCACCAGTATTTCAGCACTACACAAGTCCACTGCTGAACATAGGCCTGCACCAAGGATTGCCACAAAGCACAGTATTGAGTGCAGGCGTTTACCATTAGGCAAACTCGTCGCTTACATCCGTTAAAAAAGGTTAAAAGTAAAAAAAAGTAACAGCCTACAATGTCTCACTGCTGATCACAGTCCTCTTTTCATTTCTGAGAGGGTTTTGGAGCCGGGAAATGTCCACCACGCTGCTCCAATGCGGACTTCACATGCCTTCGCAATATTTATTATTTCTCAGACGTGCAGGTTTACTCACGACGTTTTTCCGTCACCGCCGCGCTCGTGATAAATCGACACTTAAAATTGCAAGTGTTAGTGGTGCCGGCACCAGGAATCGAACCAAGGTCACTCATGTACCATGAAATTGAAAGCGAGCGCCTAGCACCTGAGCTCCAACCACGGCTCTAAAAAAAACAAAAACGCTCTAAAAAACTTACTTAAACACAAAAACACCAAATTATAGAAGCTTTCAGTTCGTTATACCCTTCACTGGTGCATTTGTAACATAAGTTCTAAAAAGACATCTGATTAATTTCTACACATATGTATTAAATATTTAAAACATAAGACGCAAATTTAAATAAAACTACTTTTTACGGAATTTATCGCGTTTAATTTAGAACTATTTTTAACCCGACGTTTCGGGCGCTTTACAGCACCCATGGTCACGGGGGGACTGAGGTGATAGTTGTCCTGATGTCATAGTTAACCCGGGAGTACCTTCAGCTTTTAATTATTATTTTTAGTCCGATCTACGCAGAAAGAGTTTACTGTGTCTTGAGGCTTGCAGTGGTATGCTTGGTTTTTGATTTAATTTTATTAAAAATAGGATCCCAAGCCGGTGGTAATACCCAACCATCTTCTCTATTGAAATTAGGATGTTTTTTAATTTCAAAAGCCTCGCGAATCATCCTTGGTAGGAATCGGTGTTCTTTTGCAAAGATTTGTGGTCTATCAAATCTGATGTAATGGTTGGGATGATCCAGCACGCAAGACGCAACACATGCTTGAACAATACTGCTTTAAATATTTTCAGACATTTAGAATTTAGAACTGTAACAAATAAACGTTGTATAATGGCCGTGTTTTGGCACACCCATTCCAAGCCGCGGTAGCTTAGGGGCCTGTGACCTCGAATGACCTGAGTTTGATCCCTAGTACCGACACTTCTGAAATTCTACAATTTAAGGGCTGTTTTAGCACTTACGGCTTAGCGGTGAAGAAAAACGTCGAGAGGAAACCCTTATGTCTAAGGAATTAAAAATATTTCGAAGACATGTGAACTCCAACAACCCGCAGTGGAGCAGCGTGGCGGGGAGGAGGCTTGTGCTCAACAGTGGGAGCAGTGAATAACTCTGTGTGTACCTAATTACTAAAACTTGGAGCAAGGCAGTAAATTACAAAAGCATACAAGAAATTAACATCAAATTCGTTATTAATATTTTTTTATGGGAGAAAGTGATGAGACGACCAAAACGCTAATGGTAACTGAAACGTCGGCCCATAACAGTTGTTTTATCACCCAGAACATTACTGTGTATCGGTCTGATGGGCACTGAGAGCTAGTGTAATCACTGGGCATATTAGACTTCAGAACTGATGTCGCAGGGTGACGGGCAGAGCGTAGTGCCACACAGAAATACTTTGAGTGACACAGCGTTTGTTATGCTCGTCTCGTCTCTTTCTCCCTTAAAAAATATTCATAACAAATAAAGAAAAGTCTTTCAACCATACGAAAAGACTAGAGAAAGAATGAAACTTCACACGCACAACAGAATCAAATTCTCAAAACAGAATTTTTGTTTTTGCACAACTGTTGGCTCCCGCTGGGATTCTAACACAGGATCAGCGGCATGGCAGTGAGGTACTCTGACCACTAGGCCGGCCACGCGGTCGTCATGTTAATTCATAATAACATAATCGCTCTATTTCCAGAATCGGAGGACATGCTGGAGTCAATAGACGAGCTAAAAGAGAGGCTCACATCGATGAAGAAGATGATGGAGGAGCGGAAAGCCACGGGATCGGGTACCAAGGACCTATTTCAAGGTCACGCAAGGAGTCTTCAAGGCGCGACGTTGATCGACGGTAACTTTCTCAGCTTCGTATTCGGTGGCTCCCTGTTCGTGATACTAAGCGTCTCGGTGTATGCCTTTTACAATCTCTATCACGCTGTTCTAAAAAAGTTTCCTTCAACCCACACGGAGTTGTAAATTGGACTTTCAATCGAGAGTTACAAGATTGGTTCTTCAATGTGATGGATGGTGATATAATATGTGCTGATGATCAAGTATCTTAATAAAGATTGTTCTTTGTAATGCTAGAAGTTTTATTAATAAATATTTGATGACTTGACAGGTTGTTTCTTTGCTTGTTTTTATATTATATGTAATATAAATACAATTATCAAATTACCAATTTTCAGCCACGGCTACAACTTCTATATTGATGAAGGAAGAATATTGTTGGTGGTTATCAACTGCGTAGGAGATAATAAGTATCATCAACACTTTTTAATATCTATATCCTATAAGATCGGGGGTATTAATGTTAGCTGGGGTTCGAAACCAGAACCCGCTGCGTATGAGTCAGGCATCGCCACCATTAGGCCACATGGCGTTATGGCAAGGCTCCAGTTAAGGTTAGGCCTTGTATGAAAATGCTTATGAAAGTTGAAAAAGAGAAAGACGTGTCGGGGTCGTAGACAGTGGAAAGAGGCGTGACTGTATGTATGTTTGTATTTATGTATATAAATGCTGCATTCCAGCAACGGTCTGTGTTTGTTAGGCCTGAAATCTATCGGAGGCCACAAGGCTTTGCTGGCATTTCTTTTTAGTTGTCTTTTACGACATCCCCCAGACGCCATGGAATGGTACTTTTCCTTACCGCTCTGAGACAGCGCGGCACAGAGTGATATAATACTAGCTGATGCCCGCGACATCGTCCGCGTGGATAGTTACAGGTTTTTTAAATATCCCGTGGGTACTTTTTGATTTTCCGGGATACAAAGTCATGTCCCCAATCCCATGTCCGTCTCCAGCAATGCAAGCTATCTCTGTGCCAAATTTCGTAAAGATCGGTTCACCGGTGGAACAGTTAAAAGGTTACAAACAGACAGAAGGACAGAGAGAGTTACTTTTGCATTTATAATATTAGTATAGATTTATTGATTTACTAGCTGAGCATGGTACCTCATGACCTGAGCATTTAAAGTTAGGCTCTTCTCGTTAACGGTCTTTCCTCAGCGTGAGGCACATTAAAGTTGCAGCACAAAATTTTATAGCCTATAATCTCCCTCAAGAAACTGGCTATCTAATGGAAAAATAGTTTTTCAAATCGGATAAGTATTTTCTGAGATTAGCGTGTTCAAACATACAAGCTTTATTATAGATTATTTAATAACTCAAGCTTATCGAGATGAAACATGCACCATATTATAAGTTAAACCTCCCGTAATATACGAGTACAAATATATAGACATACAGACAGACGGACAAAAAAGATTCTAAAGATAATTACAAAAGCATACATAAAATTAACAAACAAATTCGTTTTAAATGTTTAAAAAATTATTTTTATCAGAGAAGGTGTGGAGATGAGCAAAACGTTTACCTAATGGTACTCGTAAGTGCAACGTATGACAGAATAGCTTCCACTGTGATACCCATGAGTAAATTTTAGCTTGCTGTGGGAGTCAATGGCAATAAGAAAAACGAAGGCTGAATGAGGTGTAAATGGAAATCTACGTTGTAGTAAATATCTTAAAAAACTATATTAGATCGGCACGGGATCTACGGAAAATAAATAACCAAATTAATTACGAAGCAAAAGAGTTTCAGAGCCTCTGTCGCTATTGCCAGCAGTACAAGGTCTTAAATTTTAAGTTTCCGGTATCTCTGACACAACATCTAAATCCCGGCGATTAACTTGTTCCTCCGGATACAGGGTATGTGGTATGTGATAAACGGCGCAACTGACTGCTTTGTTAATAAAGCGGTCACAAACTGTACTGCATTATTAATTGCTCAGGTTATATTTTAGAACAGGATTTTAACATAAATTTTCGTGTTTCGTGTATGTTCCTTTTCGATATCTGGCAGGGTTCAGAAATTATCATCATTTCAGACTATCACTAGTTTACTGCTGAACATAGACCTACCTACCTATCGATTGCTACAAAACAAATCATTGTAGCCTTTTGGGGAGATTTTGCCATTGTTTCCACGCTTGGCAGGTGGGTTGGTAATCCGCAGTTTATTTATTCAGATGTTCCAGGAAGACACTTATTTTTCCCTCTTTCTGCTTTTACGACACCCACGAAATGAGATGGGTTGGTAGATTCTCTTATGCCGCCTGTTGTAAGATTAGTTTATTTAATTGTGTTTGCAATACATAGTATAATAAATAATAAATAAATGAACAAATTAAAAGATCTAACCTATCCGTCTAGGTAAGTACTCCGTGAAGCAGTAGAGTGCAAATATTACTGTGTTTAGGTTTGAAGGACGCTGAGAGCTAGCGTAATCACTGGAATTTCAGATTTAAGAACTGATGTCTTAGGCCGTCGGGCGCAGTCTGGTGCCACACATAAATGTTGTGGGTGACACAGCATTTGTAGGGCAGACGTTGCACTTACCATCAGGTGAAAATTATGCACGTTCGTCACTTTATCCAATAAAAAAAGAAAAGCCTTAAAGCTGACTCTTCACTGAATTGAAATTTCTTTTAGTTTGTACATTACTGAGTATTAAATTGCTATTTGGAATCTCCATTTGCTTTTACCAACATGATGTCACGTATTTGCATAACCCATTATGTTGTGTTGATATCAGCTACACGCCGTTTAATATTCGCTTTGACAATTTGTGCGCAATACGCTCCTATTCTATTCATGCTGTATTCATAATAGTTAAACAATGTCGTGGGTTGGTGGGCGATTATTTACTACTACGGTATATACGACGGCGTGGCCTAATGGTCAGAGTTGTTTTCTACGCTTACACCAGTTGATTACAGTATTTGTGCAAAAGCTCAAAACTGTTGAGTTGTCGGGTCTGGTTGTGTTGTGATTGTCCCCGTGACTCTGACACTGTATCACAGCTGCCTCCGATCATATCGCAAGAGCGTAACATCGGGCGCGTATTAGTTTAACCGAGTGAGTGCCTGTGTCTTTGAGGCACTATAATATTTCCTGTACAGCGCTATTCTCTATTCTCTAGCAGTCTTCACTGAAAATCAGCGTTGCGCTTGTTAGCGCAACAATATGCTGAGTGATGTCCCTTTTGGCATTTTTTTATGGAAGAGGGGGCAAACGAGCAAGCGGCTCACCAAATGGTAAGTGATCACTGCCGCCCATGAACACTTACAATACTAGAGGAATAGCAGATGCGTTGCCGGCCTTAGGAAAATAGGCTCTTTTCTTGAAGGTCCCTAAGTCGTATCGGTCCGCTGGCGGCAGCAGATTCCATAAAGTGCTTGTGCGTGGCAGAAAATTGCGCGAAAAACGCACTGTGCTAGAATGCCAACCATCAAGGTGGTGACGATGGAATTTTGCGCTGTGCCGCAATGTGCGATGCCGAAACTCAGCGGCTGGAATTAATCCGAACAATTCCTCGGAACACTCCCCATGGTAGATCCTATAAAAAATTCAAAGAGATGCAACATTACCCGCGACGTACATAGAAAATCCAAACGTACAGCTTAGTTCTAAGTTTAGAGGTAAGGATCAACTTTTCATGGTTACTGTTATGTTAATTTTCGTTTGTAAATGCATGTTTTGTACGTCAGCGGCTTTTGCCGAATGAACTTTTCTTTCTTCCTTTCTTACAGCTGATAGCGTCCGACAGTTTTAGTAAGTTGTCACCACGGTCGAAAATCGACCAGGAGGACAATAAGTAATTATCCTTATGCAGTGGATTCGATAGTTTGTTTTAAACACTTTCAATATATGTTATTTCTAATCAGTGGTCGAGTAATTTTTGACATGACATTTTTTTCTTGGGAGCACAGACTGAACAGCCAACCAGTGTGTATATTGTGAATTGCAAATTCTCAATATGTACTGTCTTGGTATTAGACTTATTTGAAAATCAGCGTTGCAGCATTTAAGTAAGTACTGTAATTGAGTCATTATTTGACAACAATTTTTTTTATATTTTTTTATCTTTTTCTTATTATTTTATTGGGAATTTTTTGTGAAGTTTAGTAATAAGTTATTTTTTCTTCTTCCTTTGTTATTATTATTTCACAATTTCTGTTGTTCCACCATATGTTAAATCTATTGAGTTTAGCTATTATTTTCAATTAAGATTTCATTCCGTTTTAACATTATCCTGACCTTGATTTAGCTCTCTGACGACAAAAGAAATGTTAAAAATGAAACAAATGTGGTAGGTAGCTCTTATAGACTTCCCTCTTATAGACACGTATTCCCAGCTGTAAGCCTTGGGTATATCACCCAACAAGCGCAGTTAGATTCCCTGCCATTGCCCCATAAAATAATTACTGGCTCTGTGAAGTCGTGTAACTAGCATTGTTAGTTTGTGGTTGCTCCTGGTATTTAAATTATAAACATCCCTTTTCATAAACGGATTCGATGATATTGCCGAGGGCAAAAGGGTAACTACCCGTTAGATCATGTGATCTGATCTGTTAAGGACGGTAACCTCCAACCAGTAATCTTCTGATGTTCTATATATAGTTGGTATCTCAGAAACTGCAATAGCACGATGTTGGATATACAGGTGTTTTCCGAGCTTCTCATGTGGCGACATATATGCAGTACGGCCATGCGGTGACGTTGTGTCCAGGTCTTCAGTGCGCCGAAACTTATGGAGACAGTGTTGATGCCGCAGGAGTCAGCATAGTCAGATCAGAGTCAGACACTCAGTAGCTGAGAGACTAGGAAGCACGAGTTATGTCGCTTAGTAGTCTTGTGCAGTGATTGCGAGGGCTGTCGATTACGTTTTTGGATTGGTTTAAAAATGCAGTTACTTTATCTGATGGTACATACCTTGACGGATTCCTACATAGGAATGCGGGGCGTCCCGGCCACATTTTTGGTGTCTCTCTACACCAGTGATTCCCAAAGTGGTCTTTATCGACCCCTAGGGGTCTATGACAACCTACAAGGGGTCTACGTCAGCGAAAAAAAATTTGGGGGTCTAGGAAATGTAAATGGGGGTCCACGATAGTGGATCTCAACACATTTACTGATAGTACCTATTTACTTACATCATACTTTCTTATGATATCAAAACATATACATTATTTATAAAAGTACAAATGATTTTTTTTTTTAGGACTGATGGTCACTGTTAGCCTGAAGGCTTTTACAGCTTCGCCGGATTGAAAGGTGGCATAGCGCTGAGGGCGCTTAGCCGAAACCTTTATTTATGGATGACTGGCGCAAGGACCCCCAAGAGGGGACCTCGGCTTGGACCGTCATCCTGTTCGCGTGAGTAACCGACTCGAGGGTGCCCAAGGGGGCCGGCCTCGGCTCGGTCAGTTACTGCAATCGGGAGGGCAATATTACTACTACTATTATTACTATTATCATGATTATTATTAGATAAGTTTACCACCAATTCGGAATGCAGTTTCCGCTGGAGAAGAAATGGCGCAAGAAACTCCAGCGACGCTTCTGTTTATGATACTACTGCTAGGGGAGAACCGACCTGAGATGCGGCGGTATCGCGAATAACTTTGTCTGATACGCCCTCGCCGACGGCGGGGGCGGTATGATGGTGATGTTGTGTGTTTGCGTAGTGATGAGTAGAGCGCTTGGGCCCTAGTGGTCGCGTCGTCAGGGTCCTCGAGGACGTGCCTCGGTCTCCTTTTTCCGCGGGTCGAGTTTTGGTGTATCGTGAGGGGGTGTATGTAGCGGCACTTACAACCAGTGGCAGAGTCGAAGTATCGGCAAGAGGCCAACTTTAGATATTGGGCTATGGTAGGAAGCCCTAAATCGATATGAAGGTTAGCATTACGCACGAACCACAGGTGCTCCCGTGGCTTTACGCATGAATCGATTTTGTATTACCTGAAGTCGGTGAATTTGACGCGGGGAGGCATGCGCAAATACGGGGCTTGCATATGTCATAATTGGCCGAATACAGGCTTTGTAAAGTGTAATTTTATTACGTAGGGACATTTTGCTATTTTTATTTAGTAACGGATGTAATCGGCCAACGACGAACGCCGCTCGGTTTCTTACTCGGTTAATATGTGGACCGAAGCTGAGTCTCGAGTCTAATAGGACACCTAAGTATTTGACTGTCTTTTCCCAGGGGATTGGACGATCGAATAACTCTATGGTGGGGAGGCGCGGCGTTATGCGCCACGAGAAGTACATGGCTGCACTTTTGATTGGGTTGACCTCGATCCTCCATTTCCGAAACCAGTTCCCGAGGGTTCGGGCTGCGGATTGGAGGCGTTTAGAGATAGTGTCTGGATTACGCCCAGACACATAGAGGCAGGTATCGTCTGCGAAGAGGGCGAGTTCGACGCCGCTGGTGTGCGGTATGTCGTTCGTGAAAAGGGTGCAGAGCACGGGACCTAGGACTGAGCCTTGTGGTACGCCGGCTAGGATGGGATGTGGTTCGGATCGCACCCCCTCGACGCGGTAACGGAAGGTTCGACTGCGTAAGAAATCGCGTATGATGAGTACGAGGCGATCTGGCACACCGAGTCCGTATACGAGCCCGTTGTGCCAGACCTTGTCGAACGCTTTCGCCACGTCGAAGAAGAGCGCTCCAGTATGAAGCCCGCGTATGAAGCGGGATTGAATGTGCTCCGTTATGCGGTGCACCTGCTGGGTACATGAGTGTTTGGCTCGGAATCCAAACTGCTCGTGGATGGGGATCCCTCGAGACTGCATGAAGTCTCTTAAGCGGGCGAGTAGTAGGCGTACGTATATCTTGCCTAGAGCCTTGAGGAAGGCTTATAGGCCGATATGCGGTGGGATCGAACGGGATACATATGAAGATACAAAATTTTATTTTGAGTAGTTTTAATTTAAATTCAATTAATAAATGTATAAATTAACATGTGTTTTTACTTTAAGTTTTTAACACTAAACTTCACTACAGTTAGAAATTTACAGGAAATCAATATCAGGTAAGTAGGGGGTCTACCCAACACGGAAAAACATAGCAAGGGGTCTACGACACAAAAAAGTTTGGGGAACTCTGCTCTACACTAACGGATTTAAGTCAAGAACTGCTACGGCTATTCAGATTACACAAGTTATATATAATAACTCAAGGATTAAATTAGACTACTTCATTGTGTTTATTTCCTCGGTTTCGAAGTTATGAAACGAAGCTATATTTTATGTAATATTCTACAGAACGCCATCTATGGTATAGAAGTAGTACCTACGCTTGACTATTGAACACTGCATCTAAAACAATGTCAAATGTTGTTTTTTTTATTTTTTTTCTTATTTTTTAATTAGCTACTGAAACAAATACGACAGTTCACTATTTACAAGTCTAAAATACAGCTAGTTTTACATAAGTTCGACCACGTTACCTCTTATCGTACTATAGGTAATTATTTAAAAAAAAATCCGACTTCCGTACTCAAAAATATCATTAGTTAACTCCACAGCAAGAAATAAATGTTTAATATCGTAATTTTGGACGTATGACATATTTCTTGAGCTTCTCTCTCTCATGTGACGTCGCTACATCACTCCTCCGCTGAGACTGAATGTCGTACGATGTGCTTACGGTAATCTCTGGTGCTGTGACTGCGATGGCTGCCGATGACGTTGTTTCTGTGGTTGGGAGAAGCTTGCAGTGTTCCACATATACCATTGGGCTCACCAATTTTGCAGAAGATATTGCCAAGGAAAAGTGTAACTACCCGCCAGATGAGGTGGTCCGATCTGGGGAGGTATCTTCCTACCAGTAATCTTTAGTAGTTTATATTCAGTTCAAAACTTTAATATCGTGATGTTGGACGGATGAGATATTTCTTGAGCTTCTCATGTGGTGGTACTGGTGGTAGGATTCCATTGCAGGAACCCGTCTAGGTAGGTACCACCCCACGGTCAGTTATTCTGTCGTGAAGCAGTAGTGTGTAAACATTACTGTGATTCGGTCTGAAGGGCACTGAGAGCTGTAACCACTGGGCATATTAGACGTAACCTTTGCCTCAGGGTGACAGGCGCAATGTGGTGTTACATAGAAATATTCTGAGTAACACAACATCTGTTATGGGCAGACGTTGCACTTACCATCACGTGAACGTTTTGCTCGTCTCGTCACTGTATCGAATAAAAAAATATATAGATGTCGCTACAGTATCATCAAACTGATGTAAGATTCTGGTTAGAAACTCGTAGTAAAAACGGTTCCTACTCATTAGTCTCACGGCCGAATGATTCGTTCCGTAAATAAATTTAGGATACGTATTTCACAGCATTACATTATAATAGTATTAGTGCCTCGTATACTGTTATGTCTTTACACCTCCAGAACGCCCTTTTCGAAAATCTCAAAGTAATAAATTAATATGATATTACGAAGGGTTTCTATTTAGCGGTAAACACACGAAAGCCTGTGGTGGAATTGGAGTCAATGTAGACGGCCTCAATTTGAGATTTCGTCTAACAGAATCTCGACTTCAGACTCAAGTTTGTTACGTTATATGCAAATAAAATGTTGAACGCTGTATATGTTTTGTTCACTCGGTAATTTAAGAACACTAAAATTTATTTATTTTACTCTACACTGGTTTGCAAATAATGCTTCTATATTTTTTTTATTGTAACAAGTGATGAAACGAGCAAAACGTTCACCTGATGGAAAGTGCAACGTCTGCCCATAACAAATTCTGTGTCACCCAGAAAATTTCTGTGTGACACCACACTGTGCCCATCACCCTGAGACGTAAGTTCTTAAGCCTCATATGCCCAGTGATTACGCCAGCTCACAGTGCCTTTCACACCGAAACACAGTAATGTTTGCACACTACTGCTTCACGGCAGAATAACTCCCCCTGGGGTGGTACCTACCTAGACGGATTTCTGCATAGGAATCCTACCACAACTACTTAAAATACTTTTTACAGGTGGCATAACGTTTGAGCCGTGTGGTGGCGGCTCGTTAAAAGAATACTACCACTCCATCTCATCCAATGGATCTCGTAAAAGGCTAGTAAGGAATAAAACTGCACTGAGCACCCAACAGCGCATGGTGGCGATAGGCTCACCACCTATCACACCAAGTGCATTATATTGTTTTGGTGAAACGTGGATTGTGGCAGTCATCTGCTTTTGCAGTGAGTGCCCAGTCTCTGACTACCCCTTATGGGAGACAGTCATGATCTTATGTATGTATGTATAACGTTCTGTGACACAGGATTCGTTATGTGCTTACCATCAGCATGAAAAGTTTTCTGCTGTTGTCTTTGTTTAATTCTTATGAAGAAAAAGCGTAGGGCGGAAATATTTTTTTCCCGTGGAAGAAATTACAGTCTCATTCAGTTTATCCTTTTTCCTAACTTAATAGACCCTCAACTAATGATTTACTTAACTGATTCTGCCATTGATTGAAGTCGGAAATTAGCTGGAAAGCTTCAAAGAATAAATCGAAGCCAGCGATTAGGTCATAAACATACAAATAGTAGGAAAGTATGGAAAATCCAAAAGTGCACGTCTCGTGACACTCATTTAATTCTTAAAAGAAAAAAATTGTACTGAATCAATTCCATTTCAGATGAACACAATAAGAAAAAAATATTGATATGAAATAGGAAGCCAGTAGATACAATTCTGGACGCCATGAAATAAACGCGGTCTCGATACGTCAATTTTTTCGGGAGTTATCGTGACCTAAAAAACATCCGGACGTCCAAGTCAATTTTTTTTAAACTTTTTTTTGAAGTAGCTATATTAGAAGATTTTTAAAATAGCTTTATTGGATCAATTAAAGTGTTTTCTTGATACGAGTCTATACAAAATAAGCATATAGTTGCAATATAGTGTAGAGGCATTTGAAGACCGCAGGAATCCGTCTAGGTAGGTACCACCCCAGGGGCAGTTATTCTGTCGTGAAGCAGTAGTGTGCAAACATTGCTGTGTTTAGGTTTGAAGGGCACTGTGAGCTGGCGTAATCACTGGGCATATGAGACTTTAGAACTGATGTCTCAGGGTGACGAGCGCAGTGTGGTGTCACACAGAAATGTTCTGCGTGACACAGCATTTGTTATGGGCAGATGTTGCACTTACCATCAGGTGAACGTTTTGCTCGTTGCGTCTCTTTATACAATACAAAGAGACGTGCAATAAGCGAAGTTAGTTTTTTATTAGGACAGACTTCGAAAAAATCTAGGTTGATTATCGCTAAAATTAAGCCTTTAACGGATGGTGAGTTCACTTAGAAATATCAGCGTTAAGCAGCTGCCGCTAGAGAAGATATTTCAAACAATTTATGTCGCGCAACTCGATGACACTCGGTGCGAGCGGGAGCAACGCGCATGCGCCGCGAGTTTTTTATGGGCGTATTTTTTCATAGATAACAACATTTACGGGTGGTAGGATATCTATGCAGGAATCCGTCTAGGTAGGTACCACCCCAGTACCAGTTATTCTGCCGTGAAGCAGGGGTGTGCAAACATTACTGTGTTTCGGTTTGAAGGGCACTGTGAGCTAGCGTAATCACTGGGCATATGAGACTTAAGAACTTATGTCTCAGAGTGATGGGCACAGTGTGGTGTCCTATTTCGCTTCTGGGTAGAGGGAACGCACTCCTCAAGCCGCCCTCTCCGAGCAGGTTTCCCTCAAGGCTCCTGCCTCTCCCCACTCCTTTTCTCGCTATACACTAGCGATATTCCTAAAGACTCGAAAGTCAATCTTGCGCTTTCCGCAGATGACACGGCCCCGTACTATTCCGACAAGCACAAGGGCCGCATAACGATTCAACTCCAAGCCGCAGCCGATCGCCTAGGCGAATGGTTCCGGAAATGGAGAATAGAGGTAAACCCCGATAAAAGTGTAGCGATATACTTCTCGAGGGGCACACCAAAGCCCGCTAGACGATGTCACCCAATCGGCAACAATCAACTAGGCACGATCACCCTATTCGCCCGCTCTATTCCCTGGGAAAAAAAGCGTCAAATACCTCGGGGTCACTTTAGACGCAGCGATGTCGTTCGCTGCACACATAAAAAACGTTGGAAATAGAGCGGCTTTTATCTCAAGTCGACTATATCCACTAACTTGCTCTTCAAGGAAAATGTGCTTAAGACACAAAATTCGCCTCTATAAGACTTGCATAAGACCCGTAATGGACTATGCTTGCGTCGCTTTCGCTCACGCGACGGGCAATCAATTTAAGAAGTTGCAGTTCGTCGCGGTTCATCCAAACCCACTGGTGGTTAAAGCAGCAAATTACCGACCAGATAGACACGCGACCGAACGCAAACGTCGCCCGCGAAACGTGCTAGACGACACGGATGTCTCAGCACTCCCTGACCACGATACGGTCATTCACGATCCAGGCTACACTGTACACACAGTTAATAGCTTTAATATAACACGCACCACGACGCGCGACCGCCGTAGAGAGCGGCGCGCAGCAGTCGACAATCACACCGCGTACACACGATACACCCGTGTTTCAGGGCGGTTCTAACCGCCCAGAGTTACCGACACACAAGTCGACAGTCCGAATGGAGGCCCGCAGCCTCCCTCGGACGGTCATTCGACGACTTAAAATCATATTGAGATATTCTAAATCCCAGCGAACGCGATTCAGTCCGAATTTCGGGGTTTTTGTAGGAGTTTATTTATTTATTTATGTTTGGGTCAAACCAAACCTGGCACGCGGGCCCCTGGCCCGTGAGCACAGTATCCGATGAAGCTGTAAAAGCCAAAAAAGGCTAACAGCAATTACATCACCGAAATTATATACAGTGTGGTGTCACACAGAAATTTTCTGGTTGACACAGCATTTGTTATGGGCAGACGTTGCACTTACCATCAGGTGAACGTTTTGCTCGTTTCATCACTTTATCCAATAAAAAAAAAACAATCAGTGCGAGCAGATGTTACATACTGTTTATTCTGCATATTTGATACTGAGCGTACATAGGAAATAAGAAAAAATTGTCAACTACAGCAAACTATTTTAATTTCTTTTAAAATAATATAAGTTTAGTTAGTTACTTACTCCGTTAAGTATTGTAATCTACAGTTTTACAAGTTTTTGCTCGTGATGCAATTGGATGGGGTTTTCACAGTTGTATTGCTGGAGGAGGTGAGCCGTGGTAGCTCAGGGGCTAGGCGCTCGCTTTTAATTTCATAGTACGCGAGTGACCTGGGTTCGATTCCCGGTGCCGGCACCACTTAAATTGTTAATTGCAATTTTAAGTGCTGATTTACCACGCACTCGGCGGCGAAGAGAAACATCGTTAGGAAACCCGCATGTCTGAGAAATAATTTCGAAGACACGTGCACTCCGACAACCCGCATTGGAGCAGTGTGGTGGATTCTTCCAAGCTCCAAAACCCTCTCAGACACTTATAGGCTCACTTTACTTTTTTTTGTTGGAGGATGGTCCATGGTTCATCTTGATAAGCTTGTTTTTTTTTTAAGGAAACGAAGCGTGAAAGCTTATGTTAAGAGATGGTTCACGACAATATTCGAATGGCGGGCTCGCTCTTGCGACGTCATGTCTCGCAGTCCGTAATCTAAACCATTAGGCTATTGCCGCTTTAAAATATATAGGAAATAATTAGCTTTGTGAACTTTAAGTAATATAACGACGAGCTTAGAGTTACCAAGTGAATTAAGGTGCTCCAAATTATATGTTTTTTTTTTTGTACAAAGTGACGAAACGAGCAAAACGTTCACCTGATGGTAAGTGCAACGTCCGCCCACAACAAATGCTGTCCACAACAAATCCAGAATATTTCTGTGTGACACCACACTGCGCCCGTCACCCTGAGACATCAGTTCTTAAGTCTCAAATGCCCAGTGATTACGCTAGCTCACAGTGCCCTTCAAACCGAACCACAGTAATGCTTGCACACTACTGCTTCACGGCAGAATAGCTGGCCCTGGGGTGATGAGTGCACCCAGAACATTTTCATGTGTCACGAAACTGTACCTATCACCTTTTGACATCATTTCTAAAGTCACATATGCCCAGTAATTACATTCGCTTACAGTGCCCTTCACACTGAAACAGTAATGTTTGCGCATTACTGATTCACGACAGAATAACTGGTACTATTCAGTCATGAATTTACCTGAACGGATTTTTGCATGGATATTCTACCATCAGACCATACCGTAGGCATGACATGTAACAGCTATCTGCAATATAGAATCCAGATGAGAATACAATGTCATAATTCTAAACTAGAAAAAGAACAACTACAGAACTACTACTCAGCTATCAGAACACGAACAAAAATAACTCCTTTTTTTGGTGTAACAGTCCAACAAATCTTTATTAAACGTCATATAATGGAACAACAAATAAAATCAAACAGTCATAAATTCAATCCACTGCTGGATAATGTCTATCTCAAGTTGGGAGGGTTCCCGTGGACTGAATAATTTAGGTCTGACATATGAAATTGTTATTTGGCGATATGTAGGAGGCTTTAAGATTTTTCTGGAAGTTACAATAGTAGTACATTAGGATGTTACATTCTCTTGGGCGACCACCACAAAAAATGTAAAAACTAATTATTAATTACGCAGACTACGTAATTATTCAGTCTTCGAACATAGAAGCACACCCTGCAACACAGTTAAAGTATAACCACGAGCGAAACTAAAACGACAATAAACTTAAACACGTTCTAATAAAATTTGTTCTCGCATGCAAATTTTATTTTAGTACTGCTATTTGCGTTGACAGTTGTACTTTTATTACGTCCCACACCGGAGCTAAAATCAACATATTTTCTTGTCAACTAGATCAGCTTACGACTCTACCTATTATTCACAGTGTTAAAATACGGATGTCCCTTTTGTACCCATTTATAAATAGTTAATGAGACAATGAGTAAGAAAGATGATGAAAGTACGTTGTTCGAATGAAAAATACCACACATCTGAATTATTCATAGATTAAACATCTTAACAGACTGGAGATAGGATATTACAGCTTTATTACCGAAAAGTTTTAGACCAAGAGCCCATTAATCTGGCAACAGCGTAGAAATTCATCAGCTCCACCAGGGAACATACATACAGTCACGCATTTTTCCCGTATAGGATAGGCAGAGACCACACCCTTTGCCCAATTTTCAACGAGACGTGACAGGTGGCGAACCATTTTGATACGAGTCAAAAAATTCTTATTCCCCATCTCGTTCCCACGAACAGTATAGTGACAGCATTGCATAGTTTGGTGTTATTCTGCACGAATAAAGACTGTTAGTAATACCTTAGTCGCCTCTTACGACAACTCGGTAGGAAAGAGATAGATGATATTCTACTCTGCCGGGCACCTATCAATCGGGGAAGAACGACGCTTTCAATAACTATTAGAGTAGAGAAGGAGAATAATTTTCATACGTTTCGTGTTTCGTTATTATTATTAATAAATGCTATCATAGCCAATCATCATAATCATCATCATTTAAGCCTATCACTAGTCCACTGCTGAACATAGGCCTCCTTCATAGATTGTCATAAAAGTTTGTAGCTCTCATTTTGGGGGGATTTTGCCATAGTTGCCACACTTGGCAGGCGGGTTGGCAACAGCAGTTTATTTATTCAGATGTTCGAAGAAGATGCTGCTGCCCATCTCCTGGTTTTGATTTACCCTCTGTCGACTTTTACGACACCCACGGGATGAGATGGGGTGGTAGATTCTCTGATGCCGCTACCACACGGCTCCTAGCTAATAGCTAATTTAAATTTGAGGTGTTTATAAATAAAAGTGCTCAGTGGTAAAGGAGATACATGGTGTCTGAGGAAAAAATATTTCAAGGACATATGATGTCCGTTAACTTCAAGGACTGTTCCCGGTCACGAAAACAAGCTCCCTGGCCTAAGCCCAGCAGTGGGACATTAGTAGGATATTACTTTGTATGTAGAATATGTAACGCAGGTTTAAATTTGACCTAGAGAATAAGAAGCACATGAAGCTTATCTTTTGTGTCTATGTATGTGATTGCTTCGAACGACCGCATATTTCTTTGTGATGAAAAATATTTTCTACGATTACCTTATTTTTGTTTGTAATATTCTGTTTTGTGTATTTTTCGTTCGTTATCCTTATATTTATGTAAAACGCATTTGTATGTAATTTCTCATGTAAGTGAATTAAGGTCTTTTGGGAAATAAATAAATTCTTAACCTTATAAAATGTCTGATTTATTCTATAGGACGACGCGACGTAACGTACATATGAAAATGAACAAGTAAAACTAATACGCAAGTTTACGTCTCTTCTCGTCTCTGCTCTTCTTTATGGGACTAAAAAAAATACTACTTTCTTTTGTTGATTCTTTATGCGATGGGGATATATCCATTTTGGTTACTATACTGTTAGATATAGCAGACGGAGATAACTGTGACAAAAATGACTTAACAAAGGAGTAAACGTACGTTCACTCCTTTGTGGTATCACGTAGGTACTGGTGGTTGGATTCCTATGCAGGACCGTAGGTAGGTCTTCTAAGTACAGAATAACTGGCCTTGTTGGTACCTACCTAGACGGACTGTCTAGGTAGGTACCAACAATTCCAGTAATTCTGTCGTGAAGCTGCAGTCTGCAAACGTGGCTGCGTTTCGGATTAAAGGGCAGAGCTTATATTATATTCGGTTTCTATACGGATCTATACGGTTTCCTGCATAGAAATCCTACCATCAGTCAATGTCTGTAAAATGGATCCAAGATACAAGAGCAATATTGAGTGAGGCAACTTTCTAAAAATTTAGAACAAGTAAGCAAAGCTGCTCGTGCACACTAGGTGCACCCCTGGTTTAATCGCATAAGCGTTATGTAATAAATGAAATGAAAATTATTTATTTTTTCGAAGTTCTTACCTAATAATATAAATTTCTCTTGTCAAACGTCATTTCCTTACAATCTACTGCCGTTTCGTAATGAGGTTCCTCTGACGGATAAGAAACAGATCAAAGAACTACTGTTAGTTGATACTAATAAAGTAATAAAAAAAAAAGAAACTCCGTAGGTATCCTCTTTTTTGTAAATCCTTTTTTTATCTTAGTCAAAAATAACTATAGTGACTCTCTCTGCCACTCTGCCTGTTTGTTACATAGGATACAAAATTACAAAAAATACTATCAAAAACCAAAGCTAACTCCATGTTAACATTTTTGACAAGAATCAACGATAAATATGTAAGTATATTGCAAACTCACCAGCCTCCACCAACAGCACCTGTTCACAAGTATTTCTTATTTTTTATTAGATAAAGACACCACACTGCGCCTCTCACCCTGAGACATCAGTTGTAATGTCTCATATGCCCAGTGATTAGGCTAGCTCTCAGTGGCCTTCAAACCGAAAAACAGTAATGTTTGCACACTACTGCTTCACGACTGCTAGACGATTTCCTGCATGTGGCAACCATCGCCCTCCTCAACCATTTTAAACAGAAGTGGACGACCCGTCACGAATGTGAAGAAGGGTTTATTATGTGTTTGCGCAATTTTTTACTCTGCGCAAATGACAACTCTTTGTTATCAACCATTCGACACGGTCTTCGTCATATGTTCAATAAGTAGTGGTAGGATTTCTAAGCAGGAATACGTCAAGGTAGGTACCACCGCAGTGCCAGTGACTCTACCGTCAAGTAGTAAAGATTACCGTAGTAATTCCAGTGTTAGCCTCAAGGCCCAAGAACTGATGTCACAGTGACTCAGTATTATTTACCATCTGGTAAACGTTTTGCTCATTTTCTTAAATGTATTTTAAAGTAGTTGAAGCCTGCGACTTCATATAAAAATACAAAATACGGGCTTACCTGAGCCTGAATATGAGAGTAACGCTCTGTGAGTCTTTAATATTGTCCAAATTGAATTACTGCATATCAGTTTATGGTCCTTGTCTTTTGGGAAGGTCTATGAAACTGCTTCAAAGGGTCCAAAACGCATGTGCCCGTTTCTGTTTTAATATTCCTCCTAGAACTCATGTTTCATCGTATCTAAATAAGGGCAAACTACTAAACATGGCATACATGGTTACAAGTCTTATCTTCTAGAGAACAATGACACAAAGTAAATTTTTTAATTCGGTGCCACGTATTAAAGTAAACGTGTCAACTATATAATTGCACAGACTAAAAATCTGGTTATTACGCATGATAAATTTAATAGTGACAGAGATACAGAAACTTTTTTTCTTTTTATTTTTTGTTATCTGTTTACACTGCATTTGTGTTTAATATTTAATAACTTTGTTTATATGTAAGTATTTCAGACCTTTTTGTTTTTTTTTGTAATTTGCGCATGCATTTTTATTCTATTTTATATAATGCATGCGCATGTATGTGTATATGTGTGTGCATGTATGTATATGTATATATATATATATATATATATATATATATATATATATATGTATATGTATATATGTATATATGTGTGTGTGTGTGTGTGTGTATCCGTGCACATGTGCGCATATTTATTTCTTTTAAATTAAACTAAGTCAATTAACAATATGTCCGGAAGCTGCTCGTTAAACCTGAGGCATCGACAGAATAACAGCGCTGTGGCAACTCTGCCATAGCATTATGCTGAGTCGACAGCCTTTTCGTTGCTACAACCCAACGTACGTCTGACAATGTAATACGTCGTATTTTTTGTTTACTTATTTTTTGTATGTTGTGTTGTAGTATTGAATAAAAAAAAAATCTTTCTTTCTTTCTTTCATCAGCTTGGATTAATTTTCTTTTAATTCCGAGGGAACTCTTTGATTGTTCGTAATAAAAAGTATCGTACGAGTATGTCCGTCTCCAGGATACAGGCTATCTCTGTACCGTTTCGTCAAAATCTGTTCAACGGTTGAGTCGTGAATATGTAACAAACAGACAAAGGGACGGGAGTTACGTTCGCGTTTATAATATTAGTAATAATTTACTATGTGATTGTCAATTCTAAAGTAACGTTTTGTTTATGTAATTTCTTCGGCACGCAATTTCTTTGCAATTTTAACGTCTAACATAATATCCCTAGTCAACTGCTATTTCTGATTTGAATATTTATTAGAAACACAAAACGTTTTATAATGTAAAATGATTTCTATGTTAACGACACAAGATCAAAATTCGCTTGGCATAGGATAATAATTTGGTGAATATTTGAAAGGTAGAATAGGGGCCAATAAATGCAAAATGCAATTTGCAAATTGCTGTAATCCTCGCCCGAAAACGAGCATTCTAGACTTAATTAAGTGAATCCTGGTGGCTTAACCAAAGTCTCAAAAGTCAAACGTTGTGGTCACTTTTGTCTTCAGTTTACTTTTTCTCTCTTTACTCGTAATTTCCTCAGTTTAGAAGTGTATGGGCTTTTAGTTTTACATCATCGTCTACGTCACTGGATCATATCTTGCGGTCCGTTACAAGCGGGAAACTTTCCGGGGCGTACCCCTCTCAGTAGTGGTCACCGGGTTTTCATTCTGTGCATTCGTTTACTGCTAACAATAACGTAAGTATGTAGAAGTGTTCCTGTGCTACTCGTTGGTATTCTGGGCGTTGACCTGGGGTCAAGGCATTTAGGGATACGATAGAGGATTGGATCTTTCCGGCTTTCGATCGCTATTAATATACATCTCCGCATGTCTTGCCTCTATGACGGTGTGCCTTCGTGCTTTCGAAAGAGTTCCCGACGACTTTAGAAAAAAAAAAGAAAAAACTTTATTCAATACTACAACGTCATAATATACATTAAAAGTTCAAAAGATAACTATACAGATACAACGTATTACATTTACAAAGGTATGTTGGGCTGTAGCAACGAAATGGCTGTCTATAGTTTAGCATATATATGTATATATATATATATATATATACATATATATATGTTTATATACATACACATTTATATATGTATTATATAAATAAAATATAATCTGATCTGAAATTCTTACCTCTAAACAAAGTTATTAAATACTACACAAATGTAGTGTATACAGATAACAATAAATAAAAAGAAAAAAAGTTTATGTCTCTCAGTCTCACTAATCATGCGTATTAACCTGATATTAGTCTGTGCACTAATCACTCGTAAATTATCCTTTATTATAGTAGTCGAGCGCTTTGTTTTTTATTTATATTTAAAAATTATACCGCACACCACGATTTGAGCTTGCCTAATGGTCTTTGCGGCAGTGTCGTGTAAAAAAAATCATCATATTTGTGGATACTGCTTGTGAAAGCGGGTCTACTAGAGTTTGTATTATGGAAGGCTGCAAAGCTGGCTGCTGTAATATAGATATTAACATTATCATACGTTGTATTAGGAATAATACAACATATTATGAATGATACGAGTACAACAAATATAAAACATATGATATTATGAATAATACAACATATGACGATGATGATCATCATCATAATGGAGGAAGGTAAGTTACTTTGCTAAGATCCGCATGCAAAATATAAAAATGGTGTATGTTACCGGCCGCCGAGTGAATAACCGCCGTCTGTCGTAGAGTCTATGACGCTTGATAATGCCTCGTTTTGGGGCGAAACACGTGTCGTGTTCTCGACTTCAGTGGTGTATATTATCTAGTGGTAGTATTGTAGCGGTTGGTGGAGGGTACCTGGTGGCGGTTCCTGGTGGCGGTGTTGATTTGGCTTGTGCACGCTACTGAGGGAAGGGCGAGCGGTGCTCTTCAAAAAACTAGGTAATATACACCATTTTTATATTTTGCATGCGGATCTTAGCAAAGTAACTTACCTTCCTTCATTATAATGGATTTCCGCAAAGTAACGCCTGATTCTATTAACTAGATCATCATCATGTTAACCTAAGTTTTAACATTGTTCAACATATCCCCCATACATTTTAAATCATTATTCCCTGCTCTAAAACCCTCTCAGAAATGAAAGGAGGTCTGTGGTTAGCAGTGGCAGTGGTTAGCAGTGGCAGTGGTTAGCAGTAGCCTATTACATTTATTGGCCGTTACTTTACTTTTTATTACACTCTTTAATATCTCCCGCGCAGTTGTTTGTTTCTGAAAGTATTCAAAAGTTGTCGCCGTGGTAGAAAATCGTCCAGGATGGCATCATCCTATTAATTCCGAAAGATCCACAAACGTATTTATTACACAACTTTCATTAAAATAATATTCAAAAAACACTAAACCTGCCAACATTCTATATAGATATTTTTTATTGGATAATATGATGATACGAGCTAAAACGTTCACCTGATGGTAATTGCAACGTCTGATCATAACAAATGCTGTGTCACCCAGAAATATTCTGTGTGACACCACACTGTGTCCATCACCACCAAGAGACATAAGTTCTTAAATCTCATATGCCGAGTGATTACGCTAGCTCACAGTGCCCTTCAAACCGAAACGCAGTAATGTTTGCACACTACTGCTTCACAGCAGAATACCTACCTACACCCTACACCCTGGGGTGTTATCTTCCTGCATATTATATACTATTGTATAGCCTTTTAGAAAATAGTATGGCAATTAAACATCAAAAGTCAATATATAAAATTTGATGTTGCAAACTGATGTAAATTTAACCAAAATATGTTATGGATTATTACGAAATGCTATTTTTTTAAATGTTGATTAGTCTTAAATGCGGTCATTTCACCGCTCTGGTAGGTTTAGTGTTAAATATACAGCGCCACAGTACATCATAGAGAACTTTATCTAGTTGGAGTTTTGTGCATGAAAGCATCCTGCACCACACAACACTGTATTAAATTAGAATCGAAAATGAACTTAAGTCCATTACAAAAGAAGCGACTTTCACGTGATGCTTTCACAAAGTTGTTAGTTAACGAGTGTTCTTTTACGGAGTCCTTTACCCGAGTTAGAGAAATTCAACATACTCCGTAATAACATGTCTTACGAACTTACGCTTCCATTCACCACAGCGTAGTTACTGCGGACGTCTCATTCGCACACGTTTATAATTCAATGAATAGACAGCGGGTCGGAGAGGGACGACAGTACGCTTTGTTTAATTTGAGAATATATTATGCCGCTGAAATATGGTTACTGGCATAGATTAGAGAATTTAAAACGCTGCAGATATAAAATAAAACTTCAAGGTAGATAAGCCGGGTCCTTGGTTCAAATCCCAGCCGGAGCCAGGAGAAATCATAGTGAGGATTTTTTATTAGAAGAACGTCTCTGGAGTGCGGCAGCTATATATAAATGTATGTTTTATATTATATAGACTTAATTGACGACTATTATGACGATTTAATGACGACCGCGTGGCCTAGTGGTCAGAGTACCTGACTTCTAAGCCGCGGGTCCTGGGTTCGAATCCCAGCCGGAGCCAACATTTGTGCTAAAACATAAATTGTTGGTTTTCGGGTCTGGTTGTGTTGTGATTGTCCCCGATGTTTCTGACACTGCATCCTAGCCTACCTACGATCTTATCGCATCAGTGTTACATCGGGCGCGGGTAGGTTGAGACGAGTGAGTGCCTCTGTGTTTGCGCGTACACTTGTGGCACTATAATATCTCCTGCGCAGTTGATGGCTCTCGACAGTAGTCGGCAGTTGTCGCCGTGGTCGAAATCGGCTAGGAGAACATCATCATTTTTCAGACTTAATTAAAATAATAAACTTTAATTAAAATTGTAATTATAAATACTCAGTTCTTACGTATATATACATATATATTTTTTGTTTGTTAGTTTTTTAAATATTTGTTAGTGTTTTGTTTGTCTAATTAATTAAGATGTTCTGTCATGACTGTACAACATTAGGGTAAGGGTGGGTTCGCTTTGTCGACTGTATATGTATATTTAACTAGATTTTTTTACTGCAAATAAACATACATACATACATAAGATCACGACTGTATCTCATAAGGGGTAGTCAGAGACTGGGCACTCACTGCAAAAACAGATGACTGCCATAATCCACGTTTCACCAAAACAATATAATGCACTTGGTGTGATAGGTGGTCATGCCCATCGCCACCATGCGCTGTTGGGTGCACAGTGCAGTTTAATTCCTTACTCGCCTTTTACGAGATCCATTGGATGAGATGGAGTGGAAGTATTCTTTTAACGTGCCTGCCACCACACTGCAAATATAATGCAGTGTTAATAAGACGCGTGTTATAAATTATTGCTTACCTCAGACGAATTAGTTTTTGAAACAGAAGAAAGTATGTCGGATTGCAAAGTTCTGATTGAAGGAGAAAGAGTGGAACAAGTGAAAGAGTTTGTGTACCTGGGTTCTAAATTTACGAGAGACGAAAAGTATGACTGTGATATTGAGAAAAGAGTATTGGCAGGAAATCAAGTGAATGGGGCATGGGGAAAGATGTGGTCTCTGCCTACCCCAATGGGAAAGAGTCGTGACTGTATGTATGTATGTATTAGATACCGATGCAGATCGCACCTGCTGATCATCGATGTGCCTATTTTAATTTAACTTTTGTATTATTTACTAATATACTCGTATACTGTTAATTAATTTATTTATAAAAAGAAATGTGGCAGCATCTCAGGATTTTTCCTGAATCGTGAGTGCGTTTTACAGACTTAAATTCCACATGCACCCGACAGCCATCGCCCCGTGGCGATGAAGCCGAGGCCTTAACCACTGCGCTAAGCGAGCTGACTTGGTCTACCTTGCGGTTAAGTGGCCCACGTACATGATTGTTGAGATATTGGGTGCGGATTCTACAATCCCGTTACACAAGTGATTGATTTTCAATTTTGAGTGTACTGTGGTTGCCATGTTTCTGATATTACATGCCATTCTACGACGGTAATGTAATATTGCTTATTAATTTCTCCTGTTTTTGGTATTTAACAGACAAATCGGGAATCGAACTCGTCACCAATAGGGTTGAAGCCCATCACGCTACTGCGCCAACCGTTGAAGCGTACAGCTGAGAACTACCTATAATAATCGGAAAAAATCTACATACATACAGATAAACCTTTCATCCATTTAAGGCGTAGGAAGGCAGAGACCACACGCGTAGCTACAAGAAATCATTTTTGGCTGAAATTGTCCAGCTATATCCATACTAATATATAAATGCGAAAGTAACTCTCTCTGTCCCTCTGTCTGTTTGTTACCTTTTCACGGTTCAACCGCTGAACCGATATTGATGAAATTTTGCACAGAGATAGCTTGCATCCTGGAGACGGATATACGATACTTTTTATCCCGAAAAATCAAATAGTCCCCACGAGATATTTAAAAAACCTATATAGACGTGGACGAAGTCGCGGGCATCAGCTAGTAATATATATATTTTAGTTTGTGTGCTCGTAGTATTAAATAACAAGACGAGCAATTCATTCCACTGATGTGATTCCACTTTACAGATTCAGTGAAATGAAAATTATTTATCCTTCAACGTAAGAAATATAAATTTCGTTTGTCAAACTTATTTTTTTTACAATTTACCACCTTTACGTAATGATGTTCCTCTGACGGAGAAGAAACAACCTAAAGAAACTCTATTTTGTCTTTTCCGTCCTCAGTCCCCAGGCCAGTTATTCTGCCGTGAAGCAGTAGTGTGCAAACATTACTGTGATTCGGTTTGAAGGGCACTGAGAGCTAGCGTAATCACTGGGCATATGAGACTTAAGAACTGATGTCTCAAGGGTGACGGGCGCATTGTGGCGTCACACTGTTCTGGGTGACACAGCATTTGTTATGGGCAGACGTTGCACTTAACCATCGGGTGAACGTTTAGCTCGTTCCATCACTTTTATGCAATAAATAAAATTTAGTCAAAAGTATTAGAAATAAATTTGAAAGAATAGTCTCATAGAAAAACAAAGCATGCTCCTATGACAAAATGTTAGACAAGATTCAATAATGAAGGTGTAAGTGAATTGCTAACTCGAGCAGGTGTCTGCCAGGACCTCACAACAATGGCTGGTGTAGCACCGCACTGGGCTCTTCACGTAAGATTCTGTCGGCATCGAAGTCCTCCCATCAACAGATAGCTAGAAATCCTATGCAAGAATCCGTCTAGAAAAGACAGAGGCACTCTGAAAGACACTGGGAGCTAGAGTAATTACTGTGCATATGAAACTAGAGAACTGATGTCTTAGGAGACGGGCACAGTGTGGTGCCACACTGAAATGTTCTGGGTGATGATACAGCATTTGTTGTGGGCATGTTTTGCACTAATCATGATGTTTTGATTGTCTCGTCTCTTTCTTCTATAAAAAAAAACTGCAATCGTAACTTTGAGATTATTTAATCTCATAAGCCGCGTAATTTCACAGCTTAATGCCCTTCAAATCGGTATGCAGTAATGTTCGCACTGGCGCACAGAAACGGACCTCATGATGATGTTCTCCAGGCCGATTTCGACCACGGCGACAACTTCCGAATATTGTCGAGAGCTATCAAACGCGCAAGAGATGTTATAGTGCCACTAGTGTACGCGCAAACACGATGTAACGCTGTTGCGATAAGATCGGAGGTAGGCTAAGATGCAGTGTCAGAAACACGGAGACAATCACAACACAACCACACCCGAAAATCAACAATTTGTTTAATGGCACCACTTGTTGACTCCGGCTGGGATTCGAACCCAGGACCCGCGGGGTAAAAGTCAGGTACTCTGACCTCTAGGCCACGCGGTCGTCAAAACGGACCCCATAGAGGTCCTCCCACCACTTACCAACAACACACCAATCAATAAACTAACTAAATTATTCAATGAATAAAATTAATCTTTAATTTAGACCTCCACACGCGAGCCTTAAAATGTATTAACAAAATAGCGCTTCGATTCCAGAATATCAGAATAGTTAAAATCGGGCCGTTACGCCGCGTCTCAACGGGGTGATAAAGTGACACCCATGTTCCTGGCGACCACCCACCCCCGCCCACGGCCTAACAAAGTAACAGGTAAGGGTTACTACCACACGAAACAGTACAGTCTAGTCGCGCAGTTTGGCTGGAGCAGCCATCGGGGAAAGCCGCGCGATTTCCTCGCCCAACAATTTCCAGTCAATGTTTTTTTTTTGAAAATTGATAAAAAAAAATTGTGATCGATTTCGAGAGTAGCCGCGCTCCTACTGATTTCATAAGGTAAGTAACATTGATATTGTTTTTACATATTTTCATTTTAATTTTCGAACGTGACAAAAAAAAATATGACGTATTAATGATTTCATATATTTATGAAATATTACACATTTAATCATTCACTTATCTTTACTAAATCACTCTCCGTGACAATGGGTGCTGCAAAGTATTTGAAACGTCGGGTTATAAATTGTTTAAAAATAAAAGCGATAAAATCCGTAAAATTCGTTTTTTAATGTCGTAATATTAATAAATTCATTACTTTAAAGTTTATTGTGATTTTATATTTCTTTATGGATGGTCTGAACTAAATATAGAAGTGTAAAGATCCAAATTTCGCTAACAAAGGAAAAATGGTTAACTGTTGCGCGCAATGAAAATCAACAAGTAAGCTGGGTTCATCTCTTTATTACGCAGTCCTTTGTAACGAAATTGCCTTTCAGGCAGTTTCTTTTGGTAGAAATCCTTTCTGAAATCTGGAATCGAATGATATTTTTATATACTTCATAGTGAACTCGCAGATGCCCGCTGCTTCGTCCGCGTGGATATAGGTTTTTTTATAACAAACAAAAGGGTTTTTAGGAACAAGCTTAAATTAATAATGCCAGTTACTCGACTTCACAGGGTCAGTAACTCTTTTATAGGGCAATGTATACGTTTTTACAACAAAATCCCAGAAAGTGCACAAAGTCTTTCAATCAAAAAATTATTTATAATACTGATTTTATTGTACATTATTTTAAAAATAATTGAAACTGAAAAAAAATATACCGCTGGGTTTCTTACTGGTTCTTCCCAGGACAGACGCATTTTTTGCGAACCAGTGTTGTTTAAAAAATAGAAAAAATAATGACTTTCAATAAGTATTATGTAAATAATCTATATTGAATAAAAATTTATTCTATTCTAAATATCCCATAGGAATTATTTGCTTTTCCGAAATAATAAGTATTCTATGTCCGTCTCTAAGATGTTTCGTCAAGATCAGTTCAGCGGTTGAACCGTGAAAAGGTAACAAACAGATAGAGGGACATAGAGAATTACTTTCGCATTTATAATATTAGTATAGAATAGTATAGAGCATGGAAGTGTCGATGAAAGGGATGCGTACAATTGAAAAAAGACATATAGGCTGAACTTCGTCTTAAACCAAGTATACCACTGTAAATTCCAAGACACTGTAAGCTCATTTCGCGTAAATCTTTCTAGAATTTCATAATAATTAACATGTCATTCCTGCCGTAGCGATGAGCGATGCAAGCCGCTCGAAACCACGGCCGTTTAAAATTAAATTAAACACTTATTAAAACTAATTTTACGAGTTTTATCGCGTAGAATTTTTAACTTTTCGAGCGCTATACAGCACCCATGGTAACAGGAGGACTAAGGTTACAGATGTCCTGATATAGTTAATCCGGGCTCCGTTCAGCTTTAATTTATTATTTTTGGACCGATAGACGCAAAATGAGCTTACTGTGCTTCTTTTTTTTATTAAATTTTATTAATAATAGGATCTGAAGGTGGTGGTTGTACCCAACCATCTTCTCTATTGTAATCCCTCGCCGCTCAGGCTCACTGAAAACCAGCGCTGTAGTCTCGACTGCGGCATTAAGCTGAGTGAGACCCGTTTGCTCAATGCGCCACGACACACGTGACAATATTTTTGTATACGAGTTTTGTTAAATGTTCAGTTTTGTGATATTGTTTAATGTTTCTTTCTGTTTTTCTGTTAATACATTATTTACTTGTATGTCTAGTGCCTAATTTTTTTTTGTATTTGTGTCTGTGGCGTATTTCCGCAATAAATGTTTTCTTTCTTCTTTCTTTCTTTCTTTCTAATTAGGATGTTTTTAATTTCAATAACCTCGCGAAGCATTCTTGGCAGGAATCGGTGTCTTTTGGGAGGAATTGTTTTATCAAACCTTATGTAATGGTTGGGATTATCCAGAACATGATCAAAGACTGCACTTCTTAAAGCGTCTAAATTTATTTAATGTATTATTCGCGAGAATTCTAATACATACATACATAAGATCACGACTGTATCCCATAAGGGGTAGTCAGAGACTGGGTACTCACTGCAAAAGCAGATGACTGCCACAATCCACGTTTCACCAAAACAATATAATGCACTTGGTGTGATACGTGGTGAGCCCATCGCCACCATGCGCTATTGGGTGCACAGTGCAGTTCCTTACTTTCCTTTTACGAGATCCATTGGATGAGATGGAGTGGTAGAATTCTTTTAACGAGCCGCCACCACACGGCACAGAATTCTAATAAATTTTGAAAATCTTTACATACATTGAGCACGATTAAATTCATAAATATAATTTCGTTTAATTGATCACAATATTCTTTAACTATGGTCAAACCGTTGTAGAGCCGTGGTGGCTCAGGGGTTGGACGCTCCCCTTAAAATTTCACACTATGCGAGTGACCTGAGTTCGATCCCTTGTGCCGCCATCACTAAAAGTGTTCTGAAATTTTAAATGCTGATTTACCACGCGCTCAGTGCTGAAGGAAAACATCAGGAAAACTGCATGTCTGAAGGATATAAATGTTTTGACGACATGTGAAGTCCGCCAACTCGCGTGGGAGCAGCGTGACGGACTCGTCCCGGCTCCGAAACCCACAAATAAATGAGAGAAGGCCTGTGCTCAGCAATGGGACATTTACAGGCTGTTTTACTTATGGACAAACAAACATAATACAATGCCAGAAAAATATTCTGGCTTCCGATTAGTGGCGGAATGACCATCTCTAAAATGCCAGATCGTAAGAATATGTGGTAAAATTCCTGTGTAGGAATCCGTCTAGGCAGTTACCACCGTAGTGTCAGTTATTCTGCCCACAAGCAGTACATACATGCATACGTACAATCACGCCTTTTTCTCATTCAACGAATAGGCAGACACCACGCCCACTTTTCGCCACTGCGGAAAACGGGACTTGCCTAGTGGCGAACCACGTCGCCGTCATTTTGATACGAGTAAAATAATATTACTTTTAATTGAGTTACCACGAGTGGCTTTATTGAGTTATTTTATATCAAAAATATATGTATATATATATAATTTCTATATATATATACAATTAAAGCCAGAAACAACATTTAAAGCATTTATTTCAGGTCTTTTGATATTTTAACAAATATAGTAATTATTATGTTAAACGAAAGTTTCTCAATCTTTAAACATTCTCCTATCTTGTTCAAAATGTCACTACTGTCAGTTATGACATAAAAAATACAAGATTAAGAAAAGCGGTCGTATATAAATGAAGTGGTTTTCTTTACATCTCCCTCCCTTAAAAAGGAACAATTGCAAAGCAGACAATATACTCGTATGTAATTGTTCATTAACTAACAAATACTGGAGATAGTAATGTAATATGGTAGAGATTTGATTCCGATTTCCTATGTCCGGCATCAATTTCATAGATTTAATTGGAAAACTTCTTTAGAATTTTGTATGGGCCAATCCTCAATTCATCCATTTTCTTCCTATTTAGACGATTTCCGTTTTCCACGTAGACTCTGTCTCCCACTTCCAATTTATATTCTTCCCTATGCAGGTCAAATATTTTTTTAATATAACCGTGAGATTTTATTGTGTTTTCAAGAGCTAGTTTCCTATCTCTTTTCAGATCTTCTTTTGTACATCTTAATTTTAATTCAACTGGTAGAATATTCACTTTTTCGACTTCCAAAAGGTATTTTGGAGCAAATTTCGTAACTGTGTGTTCTGCTTATTATATTTTTCAACACATTTCTGTACAATAGTAGACCATGCTATTTTTTATCACTTTCATTTATTTTACATCTTATCTTATTGATTAAAGTTTGATTTAGCCGTTCATTAAGCCCATTTGAAAATGGTGCATCCACAGCAGTGAAAACTATTTTTATGTTTTCCTTCTTTAGAAATTCTTTCATTTCTTTGGAATTTATGCCAGGGTATTTTTTGGGTTGGTCCGTTAATACTATATTAATATTGTAACATTGTCTCACATTTTTTATTAGTTTAATAAAATCCTTGGAACTTTGATTTTTTGATGTGAGAATATAAGCATATCTTGTAAAGTGATCAACCAGAAGATGAAGGTATTTTTTTGTTGACTGTGAGCCTCCAAAGCCTCCAATGGTATCAATAGATATAATTTCAAATGGGACCTAAATGTGACATTAGGCCATATTTTGTTTTTCTTCTTGATATGTTTTTTATACAAATTTCACATTTATCACAAATTTGTTTAACGTTTGCGATGATATTCTTTGCTGTGTAGAACGGTGTTATTTTATTTGTCATCTGGGTTCTCCCAATGTTGGAGTAAGTATTGTGGACATCTTTTATTAAAGTTTTGCTAAGTTCTTCTGATAATATGATTTTTTTTCTTCTTTTATTTTTTTTTGTAATAAATTTCTTTCTCCAATATAGGTTTTCCGTTTTGTAGGTCTTGATTTGTGTGTTGGTCGTTTTTTATATCTTCTAGGTTGATTAAATTTACTACTTTTAAAAAGTCGTCAGTAAGTAAAGTATCATAAGGCTCTAGAACTGGATTTCTGCTTAAACAGTCTGCTTCTTGGTTTAATTTTCCTGGGTTATATTTTATAGTACAATTTCATTGGGATAAATAATACGTCAAATCTCTTAATTCTTCATCAGTTCTAGCCTTGATATTTAAATTTTCTATCGGCTTATGATCTGAGTATACCACTAATTCTTTTCCCATAAAACAGTGCTGCCAATACTTCAGAGCTTATTTTATTGCCAGATATTCTAGGTATATTGCTTTCTTCTTTTTTTGAGCTAAAGTTAATTTTTTTGAAAAATAAGCATATGGCTTATTCCGTCTTATCTTCTTGTTTCAACTACCCGTCCCACTCATTTGATACTAGATCGTGTAAAAATGTTTATTGGTAGTTCAGGGTCAAGATATTCAGAATTGGTTTTTAAACATAGCAATGTTTATTTTTTCAAAGGGATCCACATTCTGCGGCCATATGAATTTCACATGTTTCTTAATAAAATTGGTGTAACGGGTCAAAGATAATTGGCACTGTGTGGTACCAATTTATGATGAAAATTTAGATTTCCTAGAAATTGGCGTATATTTTTCTTGTTCTTCTTCTTATTCTTTTAGTTTTGGCCTCTCTTATTAGATTCTGCCAGTGTCAAGTCGTCATGGAAGTGAAACAAATAACTTTCAACAAAAAATTCACGAAATGCGGTTTTGTGATGAGACTTCCGAATCTACAACAAAACAACGAAAAAATTTTTTACAACCCAACACCAGAATATGTTAATAATTATGCTACAATTTAATATTATTAGTATGAATAAAATTACATAAAATTTTTACAAATGGGGTAAACACAAGGGTCAACAAATAAGGTAAATTAACAGGACGAGGAATGTTATGAGGGAGAACATCATATTTTTTTTCTTGTTTCTGGAATTGGAAAGTTTTTGACAGCTGTTAAATAATCTTTCAGAGGTCTGACTGAATTGTTTTCTATTATGTGATCTAAATATTTGGCGTAATTATTTGCAAAAGAACATTTCGAAAATTTTAGTCTAAAACCTTCTGTTAATATAGCTTCCAGTAGTCTTGATAGATGTAGTAGATGTTCTTTAAAAGTTTTCGAAAAAATTAAGATGTCGTCTATAAAACAACATTTACTGCAAATATTTGAACGAATCATGGAAAAATTGAGGTTTGATTTTGCTGTGAAAGTAACGGCAGATGGAAAATCAAACATCATATGCATAACTTCAGTAGCTACACCTGACGGACAGATTTTTGGAATACCACCTGAATACGAGTACCAACCTGCAAATCTACACCAAGAAATTACGAATTTATTATTATCATTTTATAATAATGATATTGTACTCTTCCATTATTGTAAATAATGAAACAAAGGC
Organism: Luehdorfia chinensis; assembly: GCA_019845155.1. Lineage (NCBI taxonomy): Eukaryota > Metazoa > Arthropoda > Insecta > Lepidoptera > Papilionidae > Luehdorfia > Luehdorfia chinensis. Next base: position 1,996,245 of record JAHVAK010000696.1, read on the forward strand.
GTAATTGCGTTTCTCTGTAAAAACAAAAGATTTATATACAATACCTTAAATATTTAACTATAATAAAAATAATTTGTTAACAAAATATCATTTACCTGCAAAAACAAAAGAAACAACATTTAAAGCCTTTATTTCAGGTCTTTTGATATTTTAACAAATATAGTAATTATTATGTTAAACGAAAGTTTCTCAATATTTATACATAATGATTTCTTATATTTACGCGAACACTACTCATTTAAATGAAACTAATTTTTACGGATTTTATCGCGTTTAATATTTTACTATTTATACCCCGACGTTTCGGGCGCTTTACAGCTCCCATGGTCACGGGGGGACTGAGGTGACAGTTGTCCCAATGTCATAGTTACCCCGGAGTACCTTCAGCTTTTAATTATTATTTTTATTTTTAGTCCGATCTACGCAGAAAGAGCTTACTGTGTCTTGAAGCCTTGCAGTGGTATGCTTGGTTTTTGATTTAATTTTATTAATAATAGGATCCCAAGCCGGTGGTAATACCCAACCATCTTCCCTATTGAAATTAGGATGTTTTTTAATTTCAATAGCCTCGCGAATCATCCTTGGTAGGAATCGGTGTTCTTTTGCAAGGATTTGTGGTCTATCAAATCTGATGTAATGGTTGGGATGATCCAGAACATGGTCACAGACTGCAGACTTCCTAGAACGACGATGCTTCACGTCAGCTATGTGTTCTTTTACGCGGGTTTTTATCGATCTTCTTGTTTGGCCTATGTAAGAGAGACCACATTCACAATCCAGCTTGTATACTCCTGCGTCTTGTAGAGGGATGTTACACTTGACAGATGGTAAAAACTGACTTATCTTCTTCAGCGGCTTGAAGTATGTTTTTATGGAAGCCCGCTTCAAGATATAGCCAATCTTGTCCGTGACTCCTCTGACATAAGGTAGAATAGCAGGTACACGCTCGACTGTGGCCGGTTTCACTCGGTCACTGCGACGTAGGCGCGGAACCCGAAGCTTGTTGTCGTGCAAAACTTGCTTGACATGCTGAAGCTCGGCGGCCAGGTGTTTCCTGTCACAGATTCCTCGTGCTCTCTGAAACATTATCGAAGGGCATGAATTTCGCAGTAACACCGCGAAGAATACCGTACGAAGAAATTATCTGTAGTGTCGAAGATTGTCTGTTTAAAAACAATATCAATAAAGAAGATTTGGAGGCCATACGTCAAGACATTTCGTCTATGTTACGTCGAAGTTCGGTGCCGAAACTAAATCTTTCTAAAGACGAATTAAAAGCGTTGAACAACCTACGGAACAGACCTGAACTCACGATCCTCCGCGCAGATAAAGGTAATGCTACGGTAGTCATGGATACGTCAGACTACAATTTTAAAATACAAGAACTTTTGTCGGACGAAAGTACATATAAAAAGGTCAAATCAGACCCAACTACTAATACGCTTAAAACAACTAGCGATCTTATTAAGAAACACTCCGAAAAATTGAATCTGGACGTTAGTTCGATAATACCATCTTGTGCTAAATCACCGAAGTTGTATGGGTTACCAAAGATACACAAACCAAATGCTCCACTACGTCCAATAGTGAGCCAGATCGATTCACCAACCTACAGATTGGCTCAGCATGTGGCTAAAGTACTCTCACCACTCAGAGGACACACTAGAGCACACACAAAGGATTCATACCATTTTGTCAGTGAGATTAAAGACCTTCACCTGACTGACAATGAAACTATGGTCAGTTTTGATGTCCAGTCTCTATTCACATGCCTACCAGTAGACGACTGCATCTCAATTGTATCTGAAAACAACATGCCAGTGGAATATGCAGAACTACTAAGACATTGCCTTACATCTGGCTATCTATTGTGGAAGGAACAATACTACAAGCAAGTAGATGGTGTGGCGATGGGCTCCCCAGTATCTCCCATTGTCGCCGACATCTTCATGGAAGACTTTGAGGAGAGAGCCCTCCGTACTTCTCCAGTAAATCCAAGATTCTACAAGCGGTATGTAGATGATACTTTCACAATTTTACCATCAGATAAAGTAACTGCATTTCTAGACCACCTTAACTCCCTAAACTCTAAAATTCAATTTACAATGGAGTTAGAGGCAAATAACTCTTTAGCTTTTCTAGATGTTTTAGTAATTCGGAATCCTAATAACACCTTGAGTCACACTGTGTATAGGAAAAAGACCCATACTAACAGATATTTAAACGGTGAATCTCACCACCATCCATCACAGTTAGCTACCGTGGGTAAATCCTTGTTTCAGAGAGCACGAGGAATCTGTGACAGGAAACACCTGGCCGCCGAGCTTCAGCATGTCAAGCAAGTTTTGCACGACAACAAGCTTCGGGTTCCGCGCCTACGTCGCAGTGACCGAGTGAAACCGGCCACAGTCGAGCGTGTACCTGCTATTCTACCTTATGTCAGAGGAGTCACGGACAAGATTGGCTATATCTTGAAGCGGGCTTCCATAAAAACATACTTCAAGCCGCTGAAGAAGATAAGTCAGTTTTTACCATCTGTCAAGTGTAACATCCCTCTACAAGACGCAGGAGTATACAAGCTGGATTGTGAATGTGGTCTCTCTTACATAGGCCAAACAAGAAGATCGATAAAAACCCGCGTAAAAGAACACATAGCTGACGTGAAGCATCGTCGTTCTAGGAAGTCTGCAGTCTGTGACCATGTTCTGGATCATCCCAACCATTACATCAGATTTGATAGACCACAAATCCTTGCAAAAGAACACCGATTCCTACCAAGGATGATTCGCGAGGCTATTGAAATTAAAAAACATCCTAATTTCAATAGGGAAGATGGTTGGGTATTACCACCGGCTTGGGATCCTATTATTAATAAAATTAAATCAAAAACCAAGCATACCACTGCAAGGCTTCAAGACACAGTAAGCTCTTTCTGCGTAGATCGGACTAAAAATAAAAATAATAATTAAAAGCTGAAGGTACTCCGGGGTAACTATGACATTGGGACAACTGTCACCTCAGTCCCCCCGTGACCATGGGAGCTGTAAAGCGCCCGAAACGTCGGGTTATAAATAGTAAAATATTAAACGCGATAAAATCCGTAAAAATTAGTTTCATTTAAATATTTATACATTCTCCTATCTCGTTCAAAATGTCACTACAGTCAGTTATTACATAAAAAATACAAGATTAAGAAAAGCGGTCGTATACAAATGAACTGGTTTTCTTTACACACATAATGTATAAAAATTCATTAAGAATGATTCCTAATGAATTTTTCATCAATATTATTTGACGGGAAACACGGAATTAAAGCAAATACATTTTATTTGTGTTTTGCACATCATGTGATATTGATTTGAATAATTTTACAAAATCTTTTGTTTTTTGCTTTCTTAATTATAACAATATAATTCTAATTTTTTTAATTGAGTTTAGGATTAGTAAAAATATTGACTCTTTGAACTTTTATAATTCTTCTTTAGTAAAGCCAGTATACAATTAATTATGGAGAATTTGAGCAATCTATAAACTTTCTTTATATTAACATCTCTCGGGAAATATGGAACAAAGCGGTGCGAATGTACATTATTCTTCAGCGAGGCGTATTTCTTTTCTTCGCCTTCACCCCATTTAATAAAAAAAATGTCGGCTGCTCCGTTTTTATTAAAATTTATTGATATGAAGGAGCAGTAGTCAGATCACGTGTACGTTTGTTATAAAAAAGAGGGTCATTATTTGTTATCGTTATACAATACGTTGTAAATGATGTAATGTAATATTGAAGTCTACCCCGTTTTGCCAGTGGTGATGTATATGGAGCCGAGACGTGGTCTTCACAACTGTATTCAGCACCACCAGAGTTGCCAACTTCTTCACGATTCTACCGGGACAGTCGCGATTTCGATGATATTGTCCCGCGTCCCGACGACCTATTAATTTTGTCCCGATTCTCGCAACGACCGCTCAATTCACTCAAACTCACAGGAAACGGCATTACAGAGTGGGAATCGTCGATTACCCCTTGGTCGATCGATTAATCTAGTCGAAAAATTCCTAGCTGTACCTGTGTAGTTGTAAATGGATGTCAGATTTCTTAGGCCGCTAAGATATCTTTACGGTGTTATTTCGGTCTAGCATTCGATATTGATACCACCACATGCTGGAAGTCTTGTGATTTTCCTGATATATCGACGACTCTTCCGAAATGCGCGGGAAAAAAATGGCGTGGCAGATTTTCTAATGCCGCCAAATCTCACTGTTCAGCATCATCATAATTTCAGCCTATCACTAGTCCACCGCTGAACATAGGCCTCCTCTACAGATTGCCACAAAAGATTGTAGCTCTCATTTTGTCATCTCATTTGGGGATTTTGTCATAGTTGCCACGCATGGCACGCGGATTGGCAACCGCTGTATTTATATTCAGATGTTTCAGGAAAATGCTGCCGCCCTTCTGGTTTTTTATTCCCTCTGTCGACTTTTACGACACCCACTGGATAACTTGGGGTGGTAGGTGGTAGATTCTCTTAAGCCGCCACCACACGGCACTGTTACTAAGTTATAACAAACGGCAACGTCCGCGTGAATTTAGGTTTTAAAAAAATACCACGAAAACTCTTTGATTTTTTATAAGAAAAAGTTTTCTTTGTCCGTCTCCAGAATGCAAGCTGTCTGTGCCGAATTTCGTCAAGATCGGTTCAACAGTTGCGCCGTAAATAACAAACAGACAGACGGACAGAAAGAGTTACTTTATATTATTAGTAAAGGAGAGAAAGTTAATTTGCTAAGATCCGCATGCAAAATGTAAAATGGTGTGTATTACCTAATTTTGTAGAGCACCGCCCGCCCTCCTTCAACAACGTGCACAAGAAAACCAATACCGTCACCGGGAGCCGCCACCAGATACAGTCCACCACTACTACTCTACCACCAGGCAATACACACCACTGAAGTCGAGAACACGACACGTGTTTCACTTCAAAACGAGGCATTATGAAGTGATATTAACTCTACGACAGTCAACCGCCGACTCGGTGTCAAGTAGATGTAGTGTAGAGTCAAGGCAGTGCTCTTCAAACAAAAACACCGTTTTAAATTTTTTATGCGGATCTTAGCAAATTAACTTTGTCTCCTTGACTATAATGAATTACCGTAAAGTAATGCCTGATTCTATTAACTATTTTATATTATTAGTATAGATAAATCTTTGAATTGATAATTATAGAATATTATGTAAAATAAAACCTCAATTTTATTATTATTACAATAAATTGTTCCCTTGAAGGAGATAATCAAGATCTTTACGTAATTCGCACATAACTAGCGCCGTTATTTCCATCCGAGCTGTACGAACACGTTGTAACACGACTCACGTACCTAATGACGTCAGAGTTCAACGTTCATTAAAAATTTAAATTCTGATGTATGACGTCAAATGGATAGGTAGCCAGGCAGCGGTAATGGTTAATTAATAAGCTGAAATATGCCAAAGGTTAACGAACGTGAAAAAAACGGATGGAGTTACTTTAAGGTGCGTAATTTAATCACGATCACCACGCCTCGTCGTCGTCGTCGTCGTTTCAGCCTATCAATAGTCCACTGCTGAACATAGGCCTCCCCCATAGATTGCCACAAAAGTTTGTAGCTCTCGTTTTGGGGGGATTTTGCCCTAGTTGCCACGCTTGGCAGACGGGTTGGCAACCGCCGCTTATTTATTCAGATGTTCCAGCAAAATGCTGCTGCCCATCTCCTGGTTTCGATTTTCCCTCTGTCGACTTTTACGACACCCACGGGATGAGATGGGGTGGTAGATTCTCTTAAGCCGTGCTCCATCGTGCACCATGCCTGCTAAGCTGGATTCCTATGCAGGAAACCGTCTAAGTAGGTACCACCCCAGGGCCAGTTATTCTGCTGTGAAGCAGTGTGTGCAAACATTACTGTGTTTCGGTCTGAAGGGCACTGAGAGCTAGTGTAATCACTGGGCTAATGAGACTAAAGACCTGATGTCTCTGGGTGACGGGCGTAGTGTGGCGTCATACAGAAATGTTCTGGGTGAAACAGCATTTGTCTTGGACACACTGTACATGCCATAATGTCGATGTTTTTGCTCGTATCGTCCATTCCTCTTTTGACAAAATATTTGATCTATTTTGACAGTTTATTGCAACAATATATCTTAACTAGTGTCATTACTGGGCATTTTAGACTTAGGAACTGATACCTCAGATACAGAATGGTTCTGGGTGACACAGCATTTGTTATGAGCAGACGTTGCACTTATCAGCAGTTGACGATTTACTTGACTTTTAAAAATGTATGATTTTAAGGGAGACTGTGGTTGAAATGTATATATACGTTGCGTTCGGAGAAGCGACCGCGAAATATTTTGAAATACCACAGGCATAAATTAGTAATAAACATTGAAATTGAATGAGCATATATATTTATGGTATATTACAGATTCGGAAAACTGAATTTGCTCGACCAATTCCGCTGAATTTTCGAATGATAACGACCTTATAAATATTAAGCGGCGGTAAAGAATTCGGGAGTTTTGTGATAATGGCTCCGATGTGAAACCCGACGGGCTATTTCAGAAGATTTGGGATTAGAGGTAAAATATAGGGAACGATTTAAAAATATTTCCATGAAGATTTTTGAAGAAAAATTCGTAATTACAATTTTAGATTACCGGATTCTTAGAGCTCCATTCCGATCAAAGAAAAACTCTTATAAGATCTCGCGTATCTGTTTGTACATATTTCAAAGCCTCATTATCATCGTCATTTCAGCCCGTCACAAGTTCACTGCTGCAAACAGAGAGGGGTCGCCTGCACTGCGTTTGCCGGTAAGCTTGCGGTTCTCAAGTCTCATATACCCCGTGATTACGCTAGCTCTCATTTCCCTTGAAAACGAAACACAGTAATGTTTGTACACTACTGCTTCACGGCAGTATTACTGACCCTAGGGTGGTACCTTCCTAGACGGATTCTTCCAATAGGCATCCTACCACCAGCTTGCTGATCCTTAGGGCTATGTCAACGGTCAACCCGGTTCTGCTGCGGATAGCTCTTTCCATAGCCCATTGTGCGACTTCCAGCTTTCTCAAGCGGGCTGTAGTGAAGTAGCACGACTCGGTTCTATTTTTCTTCACTGGCAAAAACATTTAAAGGTGTTTCATAGATAAAGGGAGTACATATCGCTTTATCTATGAAACGCGAAAAACTGGGCCTCCTTGATTTTTAATTCTCAATTCTCTGCATATATTTTCGGGCATATCATCTTTGCTTATGAACCTGTTACTGTTTGAAATTTATTAGAAAGGGTTATTAAATAGTGGGTGTCGTAATAATCGACAGAGGGAAAATGAAAACCAGGAGATGGACAGCTGCATCTTACTGGAATAACTAAATAAATAAACTGCGGTTTTTTTATTGCATAAAGTGATGAAACGAGCAAAACGTTCACCTGATGGTAAGTGCAACGTCTGCCCATAACAAATGCTTGAGACATAGGTTCTTAAGTCTCATATGCCCAGTGATTACGCTAGCTCACAGTGTCCTTCAACCCGAAACACAGAAATGTTTGCACACTACTGCTTCACGGTAGAATAACTGGCCCTGGGGTGGTACCTACCTAGACGGACTTCTGCATAGGAATCCTAGCACCAGTAAAAACCCTCGTCGACGTCGTCGTCGTTGTCAACCCTCTTGCCAAGCGTGGCAACCATGGCAAAATCCCCCCGAAACGAGAGCTACAATTTTTTGGGGCAATCTGTGGGGGAGGCCTTTGTTCAACAGTGGACTAGCGATATCGCTGGGGTATCGTAAGGGTGTTCCCATATAATTTTAGTCACGTTCTGGTGATGGGGTCCATGAGAAAATCATGAAACTGTTGCAACAGATACTTTGAAGTCGGTTTTTTGATTAAATAATTATATTTTCTGAGACTTACGTATCACTAAACAATAAGCTAGTTTTTTGTCTTTATATTAATTATTACTACCACCCCATCTTATCCCGTGGGTGTCGTAAAAGTCGACAGAGGGAAAATGAAAACCAGGAGATGGGCAGCAGCATCTTGCTGGAATATCTGAATAAATAAACTGCGGTTGCCAACCCGTCTGCCAAGCGTGGCAACTATGGCAAAATCCCCCCAAAACGAGAGCTACAAACTTTTGTGGCAATCTATGGGGGAGGCCTATGTTCAGCAGTGGACTATTGATAGGCTGAAACGACGACGACGACGATTAATTATTTTTAATCTGCGTGATAATTTCCCTTTGGCGGTAAAACGGTTTAATATTGCCGAGTGTTTTTTTTTTCAAGCAACAACGCTGTGGTCGTTGAATATTTTAGTGTAAGCTAACGGAAGGCTGAAATAATAGTCTAGACGACCTAGTATAGAAATAGACTATCGATCCGCGTCAAAAGCAACTTTGAAGACTGTAATGTTTTCGAATCCCTTTAACCTACATACATAAAGTCACGCCTATTCCATATAAGCAGTAGGCAGAGGCCATTCACCTCGCCCAATTTTCGCCCTTTCGGGAAACTAGACGGGCGGCGAACCATGTCGCTTCCATTTTGGTACGAGTCAAAAAATTATTACTTCTCATTGCGTTCGCATGAGCAGTATAATGACAGTATTCCATATTATGGTGTTATTATGGTGTTATTACGAATAAAGGCTGTCCGTACAATACCTCAGTCGTCTCGTATGTCACTTCGGTAGGAAAGAGGTATACTATTTTGCTCTGCCGGACATTTATCGGCATTTAACATATCGATAAATGACTGGTGGTAAGATTACTATGCAGGAATCTGTCTAGGTAGGTACCATAGTAGTGCTAGTTATTTTATTAGAAGCTCGTAGTGTGTAAATATTACTGTGTAGTGTGTAGTTTGAAGGGTACTGATAGCTAGTGTAATTATTGGGCATATGAGACTAACAACCGATTTCATCGCTCGCGTTGGAAACCAAGTTTAATAAAACCACGTTTTACTCCTGACTTCTACGCAGCGGGTCCTGGGTTCGAATCGCTCAGATTCGGAGCCAACATTTTGGGCTAAAACACAAATTTTTGGTTTTCGGGTCTGGTCGTGTTTTGATTGTCCCCGTGTTTCCGACACTGCATCCTAGCCTACGATCTTATCGCATTAGCGTTACATCGGGCGCGGGTAGGTTTTATTTCATAAAAGTGACGGAACGAGCAAAACGTTCACCTGATGGTAAGTGCAACGTCTACCCATAACAAATTCTATGTCACCCAGAACAGTGTGACACCACAATGCGCCCGTCACCCTGAGACATCAGTTCTTAAGTCTCATATGCCCAGTGATTACGCTAGCTTACAGTGCCCTTCAAACCGAAACACAATAATGTTTGCATCACGGCAGAATAACTGGCACTGGGGTGGTACCTACATAGACGGATTCCTACATATTTAACTGCATTTAATTGATGTTTGTGGAATGCAAACTAATGAAGGAAAGAAAGTTAATTTGCTAAGATCCGCATGCAAAATATAAAATGGTGTATATTACCTAGTTTTGAAAAACGCCATAAAAACGAAAAAAAAGAAATTGGATAAAGAACTAGGGCCTCTCCTAACCACTGAGAAGGCTATTCCGCTAACTATCGGAAGCGACAAGGTTTTCCAGGCTTTACCCGTAGCCGAGCCGTGGTAGTTTAGTAGCCGGACGCTCGCCTTAAAGTTCATACTACGCGAGTGAAGGGAGTTCGATCCCCGGTGCCACTAAAGTTATTCCGCAATTTTAAGTGCAATACCACGTCCTCAGCGGTGAAGTTAAACATCGTGAGAAAACTCGCATGTCTGAAAAATTAAATATTTCTGTTAACCCGCATTGAAGCAGCGCGGCGGACTCTTCCTGGCTCCAAAACTCTCTCAGAAATGAGAGGAGGCTCAGCATAGGGACGTAAGCTGTTATTTAGCCCGCCGGGTGTCAACACTCACGGGATGGAAATTCTCTATTTCGCTACATTTCAATGTTGGTAATTTTGTTTATTTATTTATTTATTAATCTTTATTGACTTAATTCCGCTAGGCATTCTCTCCCAGTCAACCCATGGGCGTGTGAGTGGTGAGATATAATTATTATATATGAGTCGTATAAAATCAAAGGTGGCCATCTGCATTTTTTGGCAAAACTTAGTTATTTATATGGCAAGATTAATAATGCTGAATCAAATACGATTCAGCTCTCGTTATTTATCAAAAGTGGCTATTTCACCTTATAAATCTATATACCTTTTAAATATATATTATATAAATATCTTATAACATTTACATATATGTATATAGAAACATATATATATACATATATATATATATATATATATATATACATATACAGATACATACGTATACATATAAACACATATACACAAAACAATGCAAAATTAAATCGGGGACAGACAATTAACAATTTAACATAATGCCTCATACCATAGCTGATTTGAAATATTACTGTAAACGTGAGCTTCAAAACTGAAATAACTTACAGTGAATAAGCCACATCGTTTAAAATTAAGTGATCAAACACATATATTCGATCTTTAAGGAAAAACGCCGTGTGGTGGCGGCTTAAGAGAATCTACCACCCCATCTCATCCCGTGGGTGTCGTAAAAGTCGACAGAGGGAAAAGGAAAACCAGGAAATGGGCAGCAGCATCTTCCTGAAACATCTCAATAAATAAACTGCGGTTGCCAACCCGCCTGCGAAGCGTGGCAACTATGGCAAAATCCCCTAAAATGAGGGCTACAAACTTTTGTCGCAATCTCTGGGAGGCCAATGTTCAGCAGTGGACTAGTGATAAGCTGAAATGATGATGATGATGAAGGAAAAGCGTGCCGTTTGGAACGCTTTTTTTGCGTTATAGAGAAAACACTTTACCTTATCGCATTACTATAACAATAAGAATAACTGGCTGTGCCCCGCTGTTTTAGCCGCGTAAAAAAGCCGACAGCGATCGATGCATATAACTTCCCTATTTTAATCGGATTTTGGGTTTTTAATTTTTCATACGGAACCCATATTATCTTTCTAAAACTAATAAGCCTAAGTTATAATAATTATCAGCTATATGTCTGAAGTCCCGTCAAAATCGGTCCAACCGTTTCAGAGATTAACCGAGAAAAAACAAACTGACAGACAGACAAAAATTTAAAAAATTCTTTTTCTTTTCTTTTAACTGTCGTATATACTTTAATAAGCATTGAGTAAAAAGTTGTTATTTTGTTATTACAAACAGACACTTCCATTTTATTTATTTGTATAGATTATTCAGCCGTGTGGTGGCGGCTCGTTAAAAGAATACTACCACTTCATCTCGTAAAAGGCGAGTAAGGAATTAAACTGCACTGTGCACCCAACAGCGCATGGTGGCGATGGGCTCACCACCTATCACACCAAGTGCATTATATTGTTTTGGTGAAACGTGGATTGTGGCAGTCATCTGTTTTTGCAGTGAGTGCCCAGTCTCTGACTACCCCTTATGGGCTACAGTCGTGATCTTATGTATGTTATGTATGTATAGATTAATTAATTACTCAGTTATCAACCCATAACAGAAGTTATTTTTTACATTTTTTATAAACATAAGTTGAATACAAAATTTTTAATTAATCGGTCAATTTACCATTTTGTGCCTGATGCACCCCCGACCAGAAGTTATAAGTTATCAAATAGAGTAAGTTACGATTCAAAGCTACCATTCAAACACTTAGCTAAACTGGGGTCTTACACGATCTACCAAGCCATTAATTTGTTCAATCGTTCTTTTAGTTTCTTCAAATAGCGTTCTTTAGGGAAAAGTTTTAGATCTGAGTGGGCCGATGTTTTCGAAACAAATTGAGAACTTTCTGGAGGCACTTGAGTGAAATTATAAGTTTTGTAATGATGTTAGATATAAAAACGAAAAAGCAAGTGATGACAGTGATCGCTAAGTAGAAAACGTTTTTAAAGTTTGAATGTCTATAGCTTATATCTACGAATGCCTTCATACTGTGCTTTATTAATTTATGTACACCCCCTCAGCTCCCTTCTTTATGTATTACGAGTAATTACAACAATTCCAATTACAATAGTTGTCTGGATGAAATCGCTTTCAGAGCGATAAGACCGCCTATGTACTTATTCCAGTATTTGGTGTACAATAAAGAACATATTGACTGATTGTTGTATATTGTAACTATACAGATAATAAAATAAAACTCGAGTAGTTTCGTCATTTAAGCTGGCTGTAACTGCGACTTCGTTACGTTTTGACGTCTACGTCATGGACGCTTTGATACGTTTAGACAGATTATAAAAATACCAAAAATGATTAAGCAGTTATCCAACCAAAATCAAAAAAGTGTTTCGGTTCGAAGGGCACTAAGAGCTAGTGTTATCTCTGGGATATATCAGACTAAAGTACTGATGTCTCAGTGTGACGGGCACAGTGTGATGTCACACACAATTGTTCTGGGTGACTCAGCATTTGTCATGGGCAATCGTTGCACTTGCCATCAGGTGAACGGTTTGCTCGTTTCGTTACTTTTTCCTATAAAAAAAAACATACGGATATACTTATATACACTCGATAAACATTACCCTCCTCCTGGGGCAGTCGAGTAAAATATGCTTTGCATTACTTACACGTAAACGTTAAATATTGTTTTATAGAACAGCGCCGTTTTAGGCGGCATCCCTGCACAAACACCTATCACCAGTAAATAATCTATTTAAATCCATTTGTTTAAAATTATCCAGTTACACCACTTGTTGTCCATGGATTTCTATTTATTTTGGGCTAGGCCGCTTTTAACCAAACTTCGTAATGGGCTATAAGCGAGTTGATTAATGGCGGTTTGCGGTCAATGATTCCCACGTGCCGTTTTACAATCTGATTAGTTTGGACTGCAGAGCAAAAGTTTTATATAAATAGCGTTATTCTGTAATAAAACTTTTAGATAACCCAACGTTGATCATATTTGAGAGCTTTGTATAGCTCATTAGGCAATATTAAATATTTTAGATATAGGTATTAGCATAGGTTTCATATATCGTATTTTTTTATTGAATAAAGTGACTAAACGAGCAAAACGTTCATCTAATGTTAAGTGCAACGTCTGTACATAACAAATGCTGTGTCACTTAAGAATATTTCTGCGTGACAACCCGACGCATTAGTTCTTAAGTCTAATATGCCCATTAATTACACTAGCTCTCCGTGCCCTTCAGAGCGAAACAGTAATATTTGTATTTGCCAGTTATTCTTCCTTGAAGGAGTAAGTAGTGTGACTCCTTCAAGGAAGAATAACTGGCCCGGAGTGGTACCTACCTAGACGGATTCCTACATATAATTCCTACCACCAGTAAGCTGTCCCCTTTTTTTACCTTTTGCACAATATAAAAGCAGAATAACTGAAATTCAAGGCTGAATGTCAGTTATTCTGCCGTGAAGCAGTAGTGTGTAAACGTGACTGTGTGGTCTGATGGGCACTGAGAGCTTGCGTAATTACTGGGCATATGACTTAAGAACTTATGTCTAAGACATCAGACAGGGGATAATCGCTGCGTGGCGCCACACAGACACGTTTTGGATGACATAGCATTTGTTATAATGTATTTGGACCGGTATATCGCGACCATAAGGCAGACCAGCAGGGGGGCCGCCGTTTCTGCGGCCATACATGCTCTGCATAGAAAATAATATCCAACTACACACTGGTACGGCTTGCCGTGTAATAGCGGCTTAAGAGAATCTACCAGCCCATCTCATCCAGCGGGTGTTGTAAAAGTCGACGGAGGGAAAATTAAAACCAGAAGATGGGCAGCAGCATCTTCCTGGATCATCAGAATAAATAAACTGCGGTTGCCAACCCGCCTGTCAAGCGTGGCAACTACGGCAAAATTCTCCTCAAAATGGGAGCTACAAATTTGTCGTAATCTATGGGGGAGGCCTACGTTCAGCAGTGGACTAGTGAGTGGCTGAAATGATGATGATGATGATGATGACACGCTGGTATTTTGTAAGAGTGTATTTGTGTGGTATTATTTCCACCGCGAATGTGGTTCAACCAGAATCTAACCGCAACGTGGCTTCACCATGTTTCGTAACAGCCAGTGGCGTCATGACATAACTAGCATAAATGTTAAAGATTTCCTACCAAAAATATAGCAATCATAAAATGAAGAACGTTTTTTATGTCTTCTTGTAAAGAACTTTAAATTACTTTTCTCTTAATACTCTTATAACGTGGTACGTTAAACAATAATATAGAGGTAATATTTTAAAAAAGGTCCTTTGTACGACCTGTTATAATTAAAATTTCTTGAACGTTACATTTTTCTAGGCTGATGAGTAATTATTTTTATGCCTCAGGCGTAAAACATAATTTAAAAGGTTGTATTTGACAATTGATGACGTTTTTTAATTCTAAGTAAACTTCGTCGTCATTACAGTGTAACAATTTGGTGACAGCGTTAGAGAATCTGCATTCTTTTATTTAGTGAATTCGTCTTTCATTTACACATACCTCTAGTATATAACTCCTGGTATATACATCACAGAAAATCCGGCGCTTGCTCTCGTCGAATATCGAAGGCAAAGGGAAGGTTATTTCGAATGATAGAACGTCTACGCAGTAGTATACAGTCCACTTGCTACATATTTTGGTTTTATAATTTGGATTCCACACTTGTGAAGCCCCGTGTGGTGGCGGCTTAAGAGAATTCACCGCTCCATCATCCCGAGGGTGTCGTAAAAGTCGACAGGGGGTAAAATTAAAACCAGGAGATGGGCAACAGCATCTTCCTGGAACATCTGAATAAAAAAACTGCGGTTGCCAACCCGCCTACCAAGCGTGGCAATTATGAAAATATCCCCCGAAAATGAGAGCTACAAACTTTTTTGGCAATCAAGTGGGAGGCCTATGTTCAGCAGTGAACTGGTGATAGGCTGAAATGATGATGATGATGAAGTGTACTCCAAATGACTGTCAATCTGACTGTGACTACAATCGCCGATCCTCCTGCTAGCATTGCGACTATGGGAAACTCGTCAAAAGCCTGTCTTACAGATGACTATTTATAGGCTAATGATAATAGACCTGATGGTAAGTGCAACGTCTGCCCATAACAATGCTGTGTCATATAGAACAATTTTGCGTGTCAAGGCACTGCGCTCGTCGCCATGAAACATCAGTTCTTAAGTCTCGTTTGCCACTCTCAGTGCCCTTCAGACCGAAACAGAGTAATGTTTGCACACTACTGCTTCACGGCAGAGTAACTGACACTGCGATCGTACCCTATTTAGACGTATTCCTGCATTTTCTCTGCATATTCCTGCAGATGAAGGTGCCAAGGAAAAAGGGTAACTGCTAGATCGGATAGTATGATCTGGGGAAGGCGTCTCGTCCAACCAGTTATCGTTGGATGTTGTATATATATATTTCGAATCTCAGAAACTTTAATAGCGCGATGTTGGATTTATGAGATATTTCTTGAGCTTTTCATATGGCAACATACTACATCACATACTACGACGCTACATCAAAACTAATTAAATGTCTTTCCTAAATTAGATTTTTGAAAACAAATTAATAATTAATTTTACTATTTATGCCTTCCTTTTACACGCAACTTTCATTTTCGTCCAATTTATTCTCTTTTATTCTGTTAAAACTTTCACAATGCGTCGCTTCTCCGTCCTCTTTTGAATTTTCAATTTTGTTTTCGCCGTTCATTATATGTGACATTGTTATTGACGAGTCTTTGGAGTTTGTTTGAAATGCTAATTCTGTTTGCGGAGAATACAGTTGTGTTGTATTCTTAAAGGACGCACTGTCAAACGATCATTCAATCTTCTCTTCAATTATTTATTTCGAGGCAAAATCAAATTAGTATTTGATTTAAATTTTAATCTACAATTTTAACTTACGCTCACCGCAAATTTCTAAGTGATGATAGGTGACCTCAGTTCGATCCCCAATGCCGGACCTCTAAATAGTTCTGCAGTTTTAAGTGCTGATTTACTACGTGCTCTGCGGTGAAGGAAAACATCGTGAGGAAACCGGCATGTCTGAAGAATAAAAAATATTTCGAGGGGTTTAAGTCCGCCAACCCGTATTGTGGCGGACTGTTCCCCGCTCCAAAATCTTCTCAGTAATGAGAGGAGGGCTGTGCTCAGCAGTGAGGCATTAAAAGGCTTCATTTTGTCATTTACATACATACATAAGATCACGACTGTATTTTGTCATTTATCTATCTTATTTCTAGGACATTCACAGAATCTATAAATAATATTCATTATCATTTCACAATATGTAACCCCTGAAAAAGGTCATAGGAGTGGCGTACTTTGAAATAAATCTCGACAAATTAACAAATACATACATACATACATAAGATCACGACTGTATCCCATAAGGGGTAGTCAGAGACTGGGCACTTACTGCAAAAACAGATGACTGACACAATCCACGTTTCACCAAAATGATGTAATGCACTTGGTGTGATAGGTAGTGAGCCCATCGCCACCATGCGCTGTTGGGTGCACAGTGCAGTTTAATTCCTTACTCGCCTTTTACGAGATCCATTGGATGAGATGGAGTGCCAGTATTCTTTCAACGAGCCGCCACCACACGGCTTGTGGTGGCGGCTCGTTAAAAAATGACATTCCATATTATTGCCTAAATTAGGCTTCGACTTCATTGACTTTTCGGGGGCCAGCTTCTCTTCCTCCCCTGGAAAATAACCTAGATATGTCAATGGCAGAAGATATCATTCTTTACGATTATTGACAAAAATGGACAGAATAAGTCACAGCCACAATTTAAAGTAAGCAGACAGCTCAGTGTTAAAATTTAAAATTATAAAAAAAGTTTTGTTTTCACTATGTTTAGTATTCGCACACTGTCTTGGTGGGTACCACCGCAGGGCCAATTATTCCTCCCGTGAAACAGTAGTTTGCAAACATTACTGCGTAAAGAGTAAAAATAAAGAATTTTTATTACATTTCATTTCATACCGACACCGGTACGCTGAAGCCGCGCTACCGGTGTCGTTTGCGTCATAATGAGTCGTTTCCAGTGACTATATCCATTGCTCATTCACACACGCAACGCTATCGATTCGACGACAGAGCCTACTCCGCTTAGCACTTCGCCTTTCATTTTAAAACATTCCGACCCTTCTCTACTGTAGTTGTAATCGATTTTATAATTATTACTTTATGACGTCATGTCGAAAAACCTCGCTATAACTGAGAAAACTGTATTTAAAATTTTAGGGTTCAGCGGCTTTTAAGGTTACACTTACAAATAATCTCCGAAGTTACGTTACATGTTAGCTGTAAGTATTTAATTATCGTACGTGAAATTATAGAGTACTTCAGTATGGTATGCCTATATGTCTAGGCATTATCAAGTGTCTATGACACTTAAACTAGGTTTCCTCACGATGTTTTCCTTCACCGCTGAGCAGGTGGTAAATTAGCACTTAAAACTGCAGAACAACTTTAGAGTTAGTAGAGAACGCGAGTGACCTGAGGTTGATCCCCGGTGGTAACACCGGGGATCAATTTCAGGGGGCTCTTCAGGGGGCTCTTAAAAAAGACAAATATTTCTTCATAATTTTTCATCATTTCAGCCTAATACTAGTCCACTGCTGAACATAAGCCTCCCCCATAGATTACTACAAAAGTAGCTCTCATTTTGAGTGGAATTTTGCCATAGTTGCCACGCTTGGCAAGCGTAAAGCAATAAAACAAATTTCGTTTCATCAAACTTAGTAAGCTCAATCGATGATGGATTGTCATTATCCGTGAGCTCATTTCACATTTTTTTTTATTGGATCAAGTGATGAAACGAGCAAAACGTTCACCAGATGGTAAGTGCAACGTCTGCCCATACACAAATACTGTGCCACCCAGAAAATTTCCGTGTGACACTACACTGTGCCCTGAGACATAGGTTCTTAAGTCTCATATGCCCAGTGATTACGCTAGCTGTCAGTGCCCTTTTAGAATAGAACATAATAGAATAAAATATTTTTTTATTCAATATAGATCATTTACATAATACTTATTGAACGTAATTTTTTTTAAACTACACTGGTTCGCAAAGAAATGCCGCTGTCCTGGGAAGAACCAGTAAGAAACCCAGCGGGATTTTTTTATTCAGTCATATTAAATATACAATTATAGTAGTTTTATAAAGATGTAGAAATAGCTTGGCAGCAATCTACTCATTCCCATCATAATAACCCTTCTTAAAAAGTCTTTGTTTAACAAATAGTTTGAACTTTTTTATTGAAAGACTTTGTGCACTTTCTGGGATTTTGTTGTAAAAACGTATACATTGCCCCATGAAAGAGTGACTGACTCTGTGAAGTCGGTCGTTCAAACCGAAACACAGTAATGTTTGCACACTACTGCTTCATGGCAGAATAACTGGCCCTGGGTTGGTACCTACCTAGACGGACTCCTGCGTTGGAATCCTACCACCAGTATTTATCACATTTTAGATATTTGTCGGATAAGTCGTCCAACAAGTGGATAAGTGGATAAGTCGGTGACAAATTCACCTACTTTGTCTAAAACTCTACTTTGTCTTTTCTTTCTACATTGTCTTTCTACTTTTAGCTTTGTCTTTTCTTTTTTTTTATCGGATTTTGTGACGAAACGAGTATAACCTTAACCTGTTGGAAAGTGCAACTTCTGCCCATAACAGATGTTATGTCACCCAGAACATTTCTGTGTGACATAACACCGCGCCCGTCACTCTGTGGCAACTGTTCTTAAATATCACATGCCCAGTGATTACGCTAGCTCACAGTGCCCTTCAGACCGAAACGCAGTAACGTTTGCACACTCCTGCTTCACGGCAGAATAACTGGCCTAGGGGTGATACCTACCTAGACGGATTCCTGCATTGGAATCCTACCACAAATCTTCAGATTGCTCAAAAATATTGATAATGTATATTTTTTAAAATTGTAGTATTAACATATATAAAAGATGTTTTGTTTAGTAATTTGAAACTATATAAAAAGTAACCTTTTCAAATTGGTTATCAAAAGTAAATCTCTTTATTTATTAGATTAAAGACCTTTTATTAAACATGAGATTGAATAAGTTATTTGTATTGGTCTATTTAATAACAATCTTGAAAAAAAAATTACAAAACTTTGCTGTATAAACTTGAATTAGCCGATAGGTGACTGAGGTGTCGTAAGAGGCGACTAAAGTGTTGTACGGACAGCCTTTATTCGAGCAGAATAACACTATAATATTCAATAATGCCACTATACCTACTGCTCGTGGGAACGCAATAGGGAGTAAGAATTTGTTGACTCGTAGAAAAATATCCGTCACGACTCGTTTTCCGTGAGCGCGAAAATTATGTCCTGTAATTACTTCAGTGGCCTTTAAACAGATGCGTTTGCACTGCTGTCATTGCAGCTACCGTCGTGATTTATGAAACATGGTGGAGAAATCATACCAACAGTGGACTATGAACTCCTGAATTTTTAGGAAATTTTTTGAAATCGTTTTATAAAATCCACCAAATAGACTTAAAGTTAATTCCGTACAAACATACATGCAAGGTTTTATATATATATGATTTAAATAGATATTGCTTAAAACTTTTGTTCCTATGCTTACGTGTTTGGAGTCCTTATGGGGCAATATATATTATAACTCTATGACAGCATCGTTGCATGTAAAATTTATAATTAAAAAAAATGTGGAACCTATTTTAAAAAAGTAATTTTATAAGTATTATAAATCACAAACTGTTGACAGGCCTACATAAGTAAATACATAGAGCTTATGGGATCGCGGCAATAAATCTCTTTTACAAAGAGAAAGAATAGTAGAAATAAATAGTATTAAAAATGTAATATTTTCTCGGGTAACTTATACACAAGTGTAAGATAATCTCTTTGTGTATGAATATTTTATTTATGAGCTAGCTGAAATGGGGCTGCTTGCGTATTTTATTATCGATGTATGTAAGCGAAAAAGAATTGTCGATATCTCCAAATTTTTTCAAAAAAAGTTTTTTTTTAGTCTATATTGGTGTTGTGCGACGGGGAGTACTTGACCTAACGACCTTGTCTGGGTAATACAATCAGTAACGGATAAGCGAACCCGGCATCCCTAGCTATTGCGATCTCCTCCTGCTCTTTCGTTATAGTTCTTTTTCCAACTTCTCATTCCCTAAGCCATGTCCATTTCCTACCTAGTCCATTCCCCTTCATCTCCGCCAAGGCAGTGATTACCGTGCCGATGGCTAGACTACTCGTGAGAACGCAATGAGAAGCAAGAATTTCAACTCGTACCAAAGCGGAGGAGACCTGGTTCGCCACCCGTCACGTCACGTTTCCTTCGGGGCGAAAAGTGGGCTACGGATGTGGTCTCTGCCTGACTGTAGGTATGTTGGTGTCATAAGAGTCGACTAAAGGAAAAAACTAGATCATGTCATGGCTTCCCACCCTGGCGAAATAACCATTTTGAAAAACGCCAGACCGAAAATCCATAAACAGGTAGCGGGCCGCACCGTCTAAGGAGAGAAGAGCTTGGCACAGTGATCATCAATCCGCCTGTCAAGCGTGGTTAATCACCACAAATCACGTCAAATCCACGCTTCTCAGGAGAGGCCTCGTCATCATCATTTTTTTCACATCGAACACGTCCCTGAGCCAAATACACCCATCGTCTTCGCGCAAAACCGTGCAGGTCGTCGCTCCATCTAGTGGCCCAACACTGCGTTTGCCGGTACGAGGTCGCCACTCACACCTATGGACAGTCTGATAATGATGACAGAATGGTGCCGCTGCTGTGGTGCTAATGCTGGTGGTGAGGTTCCTACCGAGGAATTGTCCTAGGTACCACCCCAGCAGTGTGCAAACATTACTGCGTTTCGGTCTGGAACTGAATGGCTAGTGTAATTGCTGCGCATAATAGACTTAAGAACTGAGCTGTCTCTGAATTGACGAGAGCAATGTCGTGGTACACAGAAATGTTTTGGGTGACACAGACTTAGTTATGGGCAGACGTTGCACTTACCATCAGGTGAACGATTTGCTCGTCTCGTCACTTATAGAAAATGTCACAAATTGTTGGTTATCAGATCTGGCTGTGTTGTATGTGTGGAGCGTTACGTCTTTTTTTTCATCATCATCATTTCAGCCTATCACTATGATGTTCTCCTAGCCGATTTCGATCACGGCGACAACTGCCGACTACTGTCGAGAGCCATCAACTGCGCAGGAGATATTATAGTGCCACAAGTGTACGCGCAAACACAGAGGCACTCACTCGTCCCAACCTACCCGCGCCCGATGTAACGCTGATGCGATAAGATCGGAGGTAGGCTAGGATGCAGTGTCAGAAACACGGGGACAATCACAACACAACCATACCCGAAAACCAACAATTTATGTTTTAGCACAAATGTTGGCTCCGGCTGGGACTCAAACCCAGGACCCGCGGCTTAGAAGTCAGGTACTCTAACCACTAGGCCACGCCTATCACTAGACCACTACTGAACAGAGGCCTACTCCATAGATTACAGCTACAAAAGTTGGCAGCTCTCATTTTGAAGAGATTTTGACATAGTTGCCATGCCTGGCAGGCGGGTTGGCAATCGCAGTTTATTTATTCATATGTTCCAGGAAGATGCTTCTGTCCAACTCCTGGTGTTAATTTTCCCTCTGTCGACTGTTACGACACTCACGGGTTGAGATGGGTTGGTAGATTCTCTTAAGCCGCTTCCACTCGCTACCACTTTTATTTTAATTTTAGTTATTCGGTCCACAAGCAGATGTTATATCATAACATTAAAACATACATACATACGGTCACGAGGACAGGTCGCGAAACACGTCGCCGCCATTTTCGTGTGAGTCAAAAAATTCTTACTCCCCATTGCGTTCGAACGAGCAGTATAGTGACAGCATTGCATATGGTGTTATTCTTGACGAATAAAGGCTGCCCGTACAATACTTTAGTCGCCTCTTACGACACCTCGGCAGGAAATAGGTGCTATTCTCCTCTGCCAGACACCTATTGGTTGTTGTTGGCAAAATAATGAACGTATATGTATTATATACACAACGAAAAGAGCCTAAAGTCATTAAGTCCGTCCTTTTGTATAAACTGTAAAAGAAACAATAAAGGTTAAAAAAAGAGTGGACTCAGCATGTTATGGAGTGAATACGTTGTTTCAAAAAATGTTCAATTTCTATTTAAATACGAATCCCAAAGTATTTTTCGTAGAGCACTTGTGCCTTTTACACTTTTCGTTTGACAATTTTCTTAATTATTTTTAGTTAGTATTATTAGTATTTTAGTTAGTTGTAGTTAGCCGTGGTCTTCCACCACGGAATGAGATCAATGATGATAAAACATTTAAGCCCACGCAGCACAAAAGCGGATAAAATTCATAATTATATTAGGGCGTGTCACAATCAAGCAATGTGTCGAAGCTAAAATTTAATATTGGGCATATAAACTAGATCATTCAGGCCACTGGGACAAGGCCAAGTAATGTATCGACGCCTTAACGTTTAAGAGATCGATAACGAAGACTTTTTCATGGAATTTCCGCCATTCAGTTCCGGCTATTGTTAAGTTTTATCAATAGTTTGTTTTTTTATTGAAAGAAATGACGAAACGAGCAAAACGTTCACCTGATGGTATGCACAACGTCTGCCCATAACATATGCTGTATTATCCAGAACATTTCTGTTTGACACAACACTGCACCCGTCACCTATGAGCTGATTACACAAGTTCTCAGTGCCTTTCAAACCGAAACACAAGTAACGTTTGCATACTACTGTTTCACGGCAGGAAGTATCCGATGAAGCTGTACAAGCCAAAAAGGCTAACAGCAATTACATCATGCCCGTAATTATATATCACGGCAGAATAAGTAGCTTTGGGTGGTACCTTCCTAGACGGATTCCTGTCTCTTACCAGTCACTTTCTGTCATTATTTGATTGATTGATTTGATACTCTGTATTTCAACACGAAAACATCAAATAACATAAATAAACTATGACAAGTGGTACAATGGGCTGTCTAATTGCTAAAAGCAATAATAAGGTAAGAAAAGTTTCAGCCTATCAATGTCCCACTGCTGAGAACAGGCCTCCTCTCATTTCTGAGAGGGTTTTTGGGGCTAGGAAGAATCCGCCACGCTGCTCCAATATGGGTTGGCGGACTGCACATGTCTTCGAAATATTTTTTATTTCTCAGACATGCAGGTTTCCTCACGATGTTTTCCTTCACCGCCGAACACGTGGTAAATCAGCACTTAAAATTGCAATTAACAATTTTAGTTGTACCGGCACCGGGGTTCGAACCCAGGTCACTCGCATACTATGAAATTTAAAACGAGCGCCCTAGCTCCTGAGCTATTGTTCATAATCATCTGGGATTAGTCGCGAATCGTTTAATTTTTTTTGTTATTGGATAAATTAAGGAGAAGAGTAAAAGAGACATCAGTTCTTAAGACTCTTATGCCCAGTGATTACTAGCTCTCGGTATCCTTCAAACCGAAACACAATAATGTTTGCACACTACTGCTTTGCAGCGGAATAACTGTCTAGGTGGGGTACTATTACATAGTATACACCCATACCCGAAAACCATCGATTTGTGTTTTGCACAAACGTTAATCCCGGATGGGATTCAAAACCAGGTCCCGCGGCGTAGAAGTCAGGTACTCGGATCACTATTAGCGGTCATAGCTTAATATTATTTA
Source organism: Luehdorfia chinensis (assembly GCA_019845155.1). NCBI lineage: Eukaryota > Metazoa > Arthropoda > Insecta > Lepidoptera > Papilionidae > Luehdorfia > Luehdorfia chinensis. The sequence continues at coordinate 2,020,034 of JAHVAK010000696.1, forward strand.
TTGTAAGCATGGTATTTTTGAGATAAATTTGACATGCAAAAACACCTTGACCCGGAACAACCTGAACGACATACAAATATTTGTCCCGTGCAAGAATCCAACCCGCGACTTAGATCGCAGAAGTCAATCACTTATCTACGTGCCGACCGAATCGAGTGACTTTTTGTCATGACCGTAAATCAACTTTTACGACACCCGTGGGACGAGATTGGAAGTAAGATTTTCTTAAAAGATGTAATCATGCGTCACGTCGCCACAGACTTAATAATAATGAATAGCTTGTTATTAACAAACAAGGCTCGCTAATGCTAAGTACAATATCTGCTCATAACAAATGCTGTTTCAGCTAGAACATTTCTGTGTGGCAGTAAACTGCGACCTTCCCCCTGAGGCATCGGTTCTTAAGTCCCATATGCCCATTAATTACACTAGCTCTCATTGTACTTTAGGCCGAAACATAGTAATGTTTGCACACTACTGCTTCATTTCTGAATGTAGTACCTAACTAGACGGATTCCTTTTCCTGGTACCAGTAATTTGGATTATTAGTACGCTTGGACTTTATAATTCATGCAACTCCAGAAAACAAGTAGCGAAACTGCATAATGTCTACTGCCCAGCACGAGGCCACGCCACATTTATGGAGAAATCTCCAATGCCGGGTGGAGGACTTAATTTTGGTAAAAATATTTTATATTTCTGTGATTGATAAGCTTGGTTTACTCACGATATTTAACTTCACCGCCGAGCATGTCGTCGTCGTCGTTTCAGCCTACCATAAGTCCACTGCTGAACATAGGCCTCTCCCATAGATAGCCACTAAAGTTTGTAGCCCTCATATTGGAGGGATTTTGCCATAGATTGCCACGCTTGGCAGGCGGGTTGGCAATCGCAGTTTATTTATTCAGATGTTCCAGGAGGCTGGTGCTGCCCATCTCCTGGTGTTATTTTCTCTCTGTCGACTTTTACCACACCTACGGGATGGGATGGGGTGGTAGATTCTCTTAGGCCGCTACCACACGTCGTGCGGCCGAGCATGTGATAAATTGTAATTACCAATTTTTGTAGCACAGTCATCAGCTGTCGAAGTCGAGCGTTATGCAATGTACGACTTTGGCGGGTACATGTGATCATTACAAGTATTATTAAAATAGCTTCAGTAGTTAACATATTAAATCCGGTGACTCGGACTACGATACTCTATAAGTCAGGTCATTTTTGTCATGTAAGCGTATATTTATTAATGAGGAGTGACGAGAGCAGTGTCACACACAGAAATGCTCTGAGTGACACAGCACTTGTTATGGGCAAACGTTGCATCTTCTATCAGGCGAACTATTGGTCGTCTCGTCATTTCCTTTCATAAGAAAAAAATATCAGCCTACAAACAGTCCGCTATTGAACTCCGCTGCCAAGTTTCTTTGAGATTTGCCGTGATAACCACGCTTGGCAGGCGGGACAGCTATATTTTTTTTCCTTCTTGTCTTCAATCTAATATTTTTTTCTTACCCCGTTTCAAACTTATGCCAATGAAAATTCTTTATTTTTGAAAGTAAGAAATATTAATTTCTTTTGTCAAACGTCATTTCTTTACAATCTAATACCGAGACGTAATGAGGTTCCTCTGACGGAGAAGAAACTGGCGAAACTTCGCAGATATCCTTTTTTGTAATATTTCTATCTTAGTCATAAAACATTGTACCTAGTCGGGTCATAAGTTCTGTCACAAACACTTTAACTAAATAAATTGATTTATTTATTTATTTTAGAAGAGGGGGGTTTGCCCCCTCTTCTAGCAAGGGGCTCACCTGATGTTAAGTGATCGCCGCCGCCATGAACATCCGCAACACCAGGCGAGTCGCGGGTGCGTTGCCGGCCTTTGAGAAAGGAAGGCCTTCCTTTTCTTGAAGGTCCCTAAGTCATATCGGACCGAAAAAACCCCCGGGCGGCAGCAAGTTACACAAAGTGGTCGTTCGTGGAAGAAAATTACTCGAAAAGCGCACAGTGGTGGAATGCCAACCATCGAGGTGATGTGGATGGAATTTGGTGCATTGCCGTGATGTACGATGGTGAAATTCAGCGTCTGGTATGATTCCGAACAATTCCTCGGAACACTTCCCTAAGTACATACGATAAAAAACACAATCAGACGCAACGTCTCTTCGTAAGGCTAGTGGATCAAGCAGATCGGAAAGAACCTGGTCGTCGACGATTCTAACCGGTTTTCGTTGGATGCGGTCAAATGGGACTGAAACTGGGGTGCCCCTACCCAGAGATAAGAACAGTATTCCATGTGCGGCCGAACTTGCGCCTTGTAAAGTTGCAAGCGGTGGGCCGGCATGAAATACTGTCCCGCTCTACTGACACGCCGAGCTTTTTTGAAGTCAATTTGGCCTTTCCCTCCAAACGACCACTGAACTGAACGACACTCGATATGTCAACCCTAAGGATTTCTTTTCAGCAGTAAACTCGCAAACTTGTGTCTTCTTGGGGTTGAAATGGACTAAATTTAGTCTGACCCAGTCCGCGATTTCGCCTAGCAAATTCTCGACTTCAGACACAAGTTACTCGTCGACGTGTTCCTGAGAAATATTGCCACGGCCGTCTGCATTGCAATGAATGTTACTAATTTGCAACATGTCATTGATATGCAGAAGAAACAGAGTTGGGGATAGCACGCAGCCTTGTGGAACACCAGCATTCACAGGATTTGAGTACGAGCATGCACCGTCGACTACAACCTTAATGCTCCGGTCTGTGATAAATCTGGTGATTCAATTACATAATTTCTCAGGAAGCCCAAAGGAAGAAAGCTTCCAGAGAAGCGCTGGATGCCAAACCCGATCAAAGGCCTTTCGCTTTGTCCAAACTAACTGCCAGGGCCTCCTTGCTCTCGACTGCCTCCGCCCATCGACGAGTGAGGTAGACCAGAAGATCACCAGCTGAGCGACTCTGAAGGAAGCCGTACTGGCGGTCACTAATCAGCTGGTGCTCCTCTAGGTACTAAAAGAGCTGGCCGTTAATAATGGTTTCCATTATCTTAGAGAACAAGGAGGTGATGGCGATCGGCCTGTAGTTGGACGGAACAGAGCGGTCACCTTTTTTAGGGATCGGGTGCACCGAAGCTGTCTTTCAAGAGTTCGGGACGACACCTCGAGAATAGGAGTAACAGGAAGAGACGCTTTAGAACCGGTGCCAACTCCGGAGCACACATCCTCAACACAATTGGGGGGATTCAATCTGTCTATATCAGCCATTGCTTAAATTCCTCATTCAAAATCAGTTCAAATGGCCAGCATTCCACATATAAATTAAATGAGGATGTGACAGAATTTATGAGCTGACTATTTATATAAATGTACACCGAATAATCTCATAGAGAACCGAAGATGACAAACTTTTCAAACAGAATCAATCATGCATATATATTTAAGTGTCGGCTCGGTTGGCGCAGTGGCTAAGCCCTTGGCTTCTGCGCCGCGGGTCGCGGGTTCGATTCCCGCACGGGACAAATATTTGTATGGCCTACAGATAGTTGTTCCGGGTCTGGGTGGTTTGTGCATGTGGAATTTATGTATGTAAAACGTACCCACGACACAGGAGAAATCCTACTGTGGGGCATAGTTTATTGTAAAAAGTATATTGCAAACTTTAGCCGACCAGCCTCCACAATGTATGACGAGTAGAACCATAACATACAGAGTAGGCACTGTCACGATACCCAGTCGCTTAAAATTATGTTTGTAGGATTCCAACTGGGATACATGGTCCTATTTATATCATACTAGTTGAACTTCGTCCGCGTGGATAAAGGTTTTCTAAATATCCCGTGTGAATTATTTGATTTTCCGGGTTGAAAAGTATCCTATGTCCGTCTCCAGGATGCAAGCTATCTCTTTGCCAAATTTCGTCTAGATCGGTTCAGAGGTGGTACCTTGAGAAGGTAACAAACAGACGGAGGGACAGAGAGAGTTACTTTCGCATTTATAACATTAGAATGGATTCAAAATTGACCCCAAAGCTGTGTAGTTAGATTCGACTAGCGCATGGTATTCCATCATTAATTGTTTAATAAGTAATATTTAAAAATTGTTTACCAGTAATGAACACTACCCGAAACCGAAATTGGTGCAATGGTGTGATTGGTTTCTGGGCCTCTGATACTGACACCTGATTTTCGATCGTATAGTACCTAAAGACATTACATTGGATACGGGAAGGCGAACATCAATTCGTTTACATCGTTTGGGATAGAGTTTCATTTGCCCACTGCTAATTTTTGTAGCAGTTGCCACTTCTGGGCGGTTTGTTCATTTAACTGTTCCGGGAGGATGCTGCTCTCTGTCTTTTAGTTACAACGTTCATCATCAACGGACTAAAATTGAGTAAAGGAGAGAAAGTTAATTTGCTAAGATCCGCATGCAAAATTTAAAATGGTGTGTAGTACCTAGTTATGAAGAGCACCGCCCGCCCTCCCTCAACAGCGTGCACAAGAAAACCAATACCGCCACCGGGAGCCGCCACCAGATACCCTCAACCACTACAACACTACCACTAGGCAATACACACCACTGAAGTCGAGAACACGACACGTGTTTCACCTCAAAACGAGGCATTATCAAGTGATATTGCCTCGTTTACTACTCTCCTTTACTATAATGGATTTCCTCAAAGTAACGCCTGATTTTATGGACTAAATTTGAGTGAAAAAGTCTCTTATCGACACCCACTTTAAAATATCCTGGGTAGTGACACGACCCAAGTCACGGATACTGTTCTCGATATAGATATATATATATATAAGTGTGCCTACACGTATTAATTTCAGCCTTCCATAAAATTCTATTTTGCTATTATAAATGCTGAATGTGTAGGTAGAAACATTGTATTCTTGCCTCACTTTCCCGATCACGTCTGGGCTTTATTTTGCAAATATGTGTACCCGTTTTTTGCGCAAAATGTTTTCCTTTCAGTCTCGTAGGATTCCGAAATAAGAAATATTCTATTTTTTTCGATATTCTTTCTTCATTTGATTTTCCCCGTCTACTCACGTTTTGTTTCCAGGAAAATATATTGAGGTTCACGTTATGTAAAAAAATACACATATACTTACTGACTTTTTAATAAACTCGCACGTAAAAGTAAAATAAAGTTACAGCTTTTATATGTTCCACAGCTGAACACAGGCTTATTCTCATTTCTGATCACGTTATTTTAAATCAATGGGTACTTTAAATTTTTAAATAAAATGGACGACCACGTGATTGATGACATTAGCATTATGAACGTAAATAATAAATGTTTTATTTTATTACATTTAATGTATTTGTAACACACATTATATACAAATTATAGCTTTCGCCCTTCTTCTCTATACAAACTTTAATTATGCCAAATCTCACACTCTTTCGTGGTCGTATTGTGCTTAAAAAGGGGTACGACGTTTTCTCTTCACGTTTTAATATACAGACATCACGTATTAATATACATATAGATAGGTATACATGTGCAAAAACACAAATTGTTGATTTTCGTATCTGCTCATGTTTTGATTGTCCCCGTATCGTGAAGGAAAGTTCGCAACCACATCAATTCTACCACTAGGTAAACACCACAGCCGCCGAGTGGGGCCCGCAGTCTGTCGTAGAGTCTTTGATACTTGGATTTCCGCAAAAATATAATAGAATCAGGCGTTACTGATTCTATCAACTATGTCACCGTATCTCTGACACTGCATCCAAGCCTATCACCGATCTCATCGCATGAGCCGATGATGACATCGGGCGCGTTAGAGTTTACACCAGTGAGTGCCTCCGTGTTGGCACTTGTGGCACTATAATGTCTCCTGCGCAGTTGACAGCTCTGTAGAAGTATTCGATAGTTGTAGCCCGGGTCATAATTGGTCCCGGAGAATATCATTATCGCAATATGACACTTAAAGAAAATCAGAAAAATAACATTAAACACCATCTCATCCTAACTTTGTTTAAAGAGCTTTATTGTGTTAATTCGAATATGTCGCTCTCATATAGAATTACAACTCAAGTAGCTGAAAATTCTTTGCGGAGCCTTGAGAACACCCTCTTCCATTTAGTAGTAATCCTGTGTTTTGTATATGTGTTGTTAAACAAGAAAAGTTTCACGTAAGAAAATTCGGTTTTACTTTTCGCGTGGGTAGAGAGAGTTAAATAAGTATAAGAAGTGTATTAATTTATATTTTAATTAAAACTTTCTCATTATTAATTTGTCAATAGTGTAGAATTTAACATATTATATCATAATTAATCATCATCATCATCATCATTACATTCATTAAATAATGATCATGAATGATGTTTCAGTTAGAAAATAATTCTGTGTTGCGACTTTTATCTCCCAAATATTTTTTCTTAAATTGATTAATTATGTGCCAATTATAAAAACTTCAAACTTATTCCTAGAACACTTGATACTAAGTTTTATTTAATTTTCAGGTAAGACAACAGACATCATTATAATGGATTGTGGTGTTAGAAAATCAACAGGTCAGTTTACTATAAATAGTTTTGGTCAATATGAATACTGATTTATTTTCAACGCATATTTTCATCAGGCATGAGGAAGAGCTTACCATAGTCAGTGAGAAAATCTACCTTGTCAAAGGAAATGGAAAAAAAAGACTATCTCGCTACGTGAGATTGAACTTTAATGAGAACAATATAATTGCAAAATTAATCAGTATCAATACTCTTGTATAAGTTGATTCGTACTATAATGAAAGTAACCGAATTTTATATCTAATTTTATATAGTTACTGGTGGTAGGATTCCTATGCAGGAATCCGTCTAGGAAGGTACCACCCCAGGACCAGTTACTCTGCCGTGAAGCAGTAGGGTGCGAACATTACTGTGTTTCGGTTTGTAGGGCACTGATAGCTAGCGTAATCACAGGGCATATGAGACTAAAGAACTGATGTCTCAGGGTGACGGGCGCAGTGTGTCAAACAGATATGTTCTGGGTGATAGAGCATTTGTTACGGGCAGACGTTGCACTTACCATCCGGTGCTCGTTTTGCTCGTTCCATCACTTTTATCAAATAAAAAAAAAATATCGATGATACTATTTAAAGTTTTTTATAGCGGTCAGAAACGGTTCCATCTGGAGGAACGGTACGGGAACAAATGTAAACAAACACTTTCTTTGTTTAGATATCTTCATAATTATCTCAGAAATATAAAATAACAAATTTTTGTCATTCCCATGACTGACTTCATACAGGCAGAATTATTTAAGAGCAGCTATGAAAAAAAGGAGAAGAAGAACGGTGATTAAAACTACGTTTCTGATACAACATTTATAAATGTATGGTCTTAATTTCATAGCTTTTGATTGATAAACATTCCACGCGGCACGCGGATATGTTCTGAATGGGCAGACGTTGCACTTACCATCAGATGAAGGTTTCGCTCGTCTCGTCCCATTCCTTCATAAAAATAAAACACAAATATACATAATTATACCGCGAACGAGCATTAGTGTGCACTAGTGTGGCGGACTCCTTCGACTCCATAACACTCTCATCAGCCTATTCCTTTCTCAAAGGCCGGCAACACATCTACTATATACATGGACATCTACGATACCTTTGGTATCATAGATGTCCATGGGCGGCGGTGATCACTTACCATCAGGTGGGCCGCTTGTTCATTTGCCCCCTCTTCCATCTAAACTAATATTATAAAGAGGAAAGATTTGATTTTTTCTATGTTTGGTTGTAATGATTTAACTCAAAAACTACTGAACCGATTTTAAAAACTCTTTCACCTATATACAACTACATTACACCGAATAACATGAATTGTATTTAATTTTAAAAAAAAAAACGGGATTCCTACGAAAATTGCTATGATGTAACTCAAGGTATCAAAAATGTACTGATAAAAGTCATTATTTGGCGTGCGCTGCAAAAACTATTAATGATATAGATAATAATGTACTACATTTTCATATTAGTCATGATTACTCACAACAAAGTCCGCGAGGCTATATGTGTAAATATTATAGTTATGTCACAATAACCACTTTTTGTTTAAATTAGTCAATCAAAACATGGGTAGAATCGAAAGATGATGACATTCGTATCATAATATTAATCCTTATCCTACTAAATAGTTTTATAGTCATGGATGATTATGTACATGTAAATTCCTCTTTAAATTATTCGAATCGGACCTATCGTTTAGAAGTTACGACGGGTATAAAAATGCTAAAAGTAAGAAAAATGCGGCGGTGTGAGCGAACAGCCATACGCTCGCCCGCGCTACTCGCGATTAGACAAGTTCTATTCATTACTATGATACTATGATCTACTCATTTTTGTTTTTAGTTTACTCATTTTAGTAGTTAGTAATTGAATGGTGGTTTGTAATTTTAATTATATTTTTTTTTAATTTAAACATTTGAAACGCTCTATAATAAATACAGCGGCCGCGGTCTCGAACGCCGCGCCGCCCCGTTTCATGCCACTTGGGCATCATCGAGGTGCGCAGCGGTCGAGAGCGGTCGTTTTATTTTGCTAACGCGACATCAAATATTGTTTACAAGGAAGCTCTGAGCCACTAAACTTTCATGGCTTATGTTCCCATAAATAAAACATTATTTTGGTAACTTACTCATACCTGACCAGATGCAGATTCGCCGATGAGCATAGTCGCAACATAAAATGTTAGTGACGGGATTGTTGTTGTTCTGTTTGTCCAAATAAAGTACTTATTTATCTTTCTAATATCTATCTATCCGTACGAAGCCGGGCGGATCGCTAGTAAAAAATAAACAAAAACGTAAGTGGAGGTATGAAATAGTGGGATAGTTAAATAAAGGCTTTTTATAGATTCTCACGTCATAAATTCCCGGAATATCATTTTAATTTTATATTATGTTTAAAAAATCTTGTAACGAAATTTAAATTAATGGAATTTGGACTTATATATTTCATGACAAATGAACGCTATTCATGCAAAGTAATATAAAAAAAGTTGCATGTTCTGCTTGATTCGTGTTGAACGAGCGTATAACACTACAATATCACAAATTAAAATCAATACGACCATAAACCATGTTTCACGTACAAAGCTACGCGATGTTATTAATGTAATGCTTTAAAAACTTAATACAGATCTATAAATATTTCCAGAAAGATTAAGGGTTATTATATCTTTCAACACATACTTTGAGCTGTGTGTTCTAAATTAATAGCGCCAGTAATTCCGTATTTGCGCTTACATTTACAGAACTGTACCATAAATGGGTGGGTCACAATGTGGTGCCACACAGAAATGTTTTGGGTGACACAGCACTTGTTATGGACAAACGTTACACCTACCATCATCTGGTGAACGTTTTGGTCGTCTCTTCACTTTCTTCTATAAAGAGAACTAGGTACGGTAGGAACCACTGCAATGCGCTATATTCTACCAATAAGCATTACTGTACAAAGTGCACTATTGGTAGTGTATTTACTGGGCATATTCGACGAGCGCAGTGTGGTAAATACAACAACATTTGTTATTGGCACTCGTTGCACTTACTATTAGGACCGATATGAAGGAGTAAGAATGGAACAAAGGAAAGAGTTTGTATATATTGGTTCAAAATTTACGAGACGTAATGTATGAAGGAGATATTGAGCGAAGAGTGTTAACAGGATATCAAGTATATGGGGCATAACTTTAAGTGTAGCTAGGACGTATCTAAAATGGCACGACTGCCTGCACATAGAAGAGTACTGGTCCTCACACTTATACATAAAACAAAACATATTAATTTATTAGTGAATAGAACTTTCTTAGTGAGAATAATGATGGCAATATGCAGACTATTCTATTAAGAAAGTAATACAAGTTTGTCCGCGATACGAGATTTGCATTGCATAATTGTATAAAGCTGTCATATTATTTTAAAGTTCCATCGCTGCAATGCACGGAAACTTTCGAAATCCATTACACTAGCGGAAAAACGCAATGCTAATTTGCTTTTTTTTATAGTACAACCCCAAACGAGCATGCGGCTCAGCTGGTGGTAAGCGATTACCGCCGCCCATGATCATCCGTCGTACCAGAGGAATTAGGGTACGTAGTCGGACTTGGAGAAAGGCTCTTTTTTTAAAGGTTCCCAACTATTTGGGATACTATTATCGGTGCAGAAAAATCGCTGGCAGCAGCAGCTTCCTCAAAGTGGTTGTGTGTGACAGAAAATTGCTTGCAAAGCGCACAGTGGTGGAGTGCCAGTCATCCAGGTGGTGCTGATAAAAATTTTAGGCTGTGCCGCAATGTGCAAAGGTGATGAACTCCTCCAAGCATTCCCCATGTATATCGGGTCTACGATAAAAAAATAAAAGAGGCACAACGTCTCTTCGCAAAGCCAGTTGATCGGAAAGAACTCGGTCGTTGACGATTCGAGCGGCTCTTCGTTAGATTCGGTCAAATGGAAGAAGTTGGCATAGGGATGCCTCATCCCGGAGATGAGAACAGTATTCCATGTGCAGACAAACTTGCCCCTTGTAAAGTCCCGCTCTGCTGAGCACGCCAGACTGTTTGGAAGCAAATTTGGCCTTCCCTTCTATGTGACCGCCGAACTGAACATCACTTAATATGTCAACGCCATGGATTCCGCTACCGCGTCGAGTGGGTTTTATCCGAATCACATCCCATCCACGCCGGCGTACCTCAAGGGTCAGTCCTGGGTCCCGTGCTTTACAACCTATTCACGACCTACATACCGCACACCAGCGGTGTCGAACTCTCTCTCTTTGCAGACGATACCTGCCTCTATGTGTCTGGACGTATTCCAAACACTATCTCTAAACGCGTCCAATCCGCAGCCCGAACCCTCGGGAACTGGTTACGGAAATGGAGGATCGTGGACGACCCCACCAAAAGTGCAGCCATGTACTTTTCGCGCCGTATAACAGGGCCACAACTCCCTGCCATAGAGTTATTCGATCGTCCAATCCCCTGGGAAAAGACAGTCAAATACTTAGGCGTCCTATAAGACTCAAGACTCACCTTCGGTCCAGATATTAACCGAGTAAGGAACCGAGCGGCATTCGTCCCCGGCCGACTACATCCGTTGTTGAACAAAATAGTGAAATGTCCCTACGGAATAAAATTACATTATATAAAGCCTGTATTCGGCCAATTATGACATACGCAAGCCTCGTATTTGCACATGCCTCCCCGCGTCAAATTCACCGATTTCAGGTACTACAAAATCGATTCATGCGCAAACCCACGGGAGCACACGGTGCTCGTGTTTATGCGTAATGTTAATCTTAACATCGATTTAGGGCTTCCTACCATAGCCCAATATCTAAAGTTAGCCTCCCGCCGATTATTCGACTCTGCCGCCTCGCACCCCAATTGACTGGTTGTAAGTGCCGCCTCATACAACCCCCTCGACTCGAAAAAGGAGACCGAAGCACGTCGTCGAGGACCCCGACGGGACCACTAGGACCACCTAGTGGTCGCGTCGTCAGGGTTGATTTTTGTGTTTGAGTGTCGAAGATTGTATGTGTGTATCGTGCTGAGTAGTACTGTAGTACTAAGCACGACCCACACACACAACATAATCACGATCACACAGCCCTCGCCTACGGCGGTTCTGTTTGTTACCTTTTCACGGTTCAACCGCTAAACCGATCTTAATAATTTAGCACAGATATAACTTGCATCCTGGAGACGGACATAGGATACTTTTTATCCCGGAAAATGAAATAGTCCCCACGGGATATTTAAAATACCTGTATCGACGTGGACGAAGTCGCGGGCATCAGCTAGTATAATAATAATAATAAATCTGGAGTTTGATGCTCGAACGCGCTTACCTGAAGAAAATTGATCCAATGAAAAAAATGATTTTCGTATTAGACATTTTTATTGAGTAAGGGTTTTGAGGTATATATAACTTTATGCTACTAGCTTAAGGGACTGAGAACATAACATTACTGAGGAAGGCTGTGAATGCTGAGAACCACGGGGCACAGCTAGACTTAAAAAAAATGCACAACAATATTTTAGTCAGGCTAAACGAATATCTTTCTGAAAGCTACGACGCCTACGGCGGGGGCGGTATCAGACAAACTTATTCGCGTCACCACCGCATCTCAGGCCGGTTTTCCCCTAGCGATAGTGTCCCGATTAAGAATCCTTTTTTTTTTTGTACGTGGGGAAATCCTGCATGGATACCCGACTGGCCAGGGGCAGCCGGGTTATGTCGGACTCTTACCGACTAAAACCCCACGGTGGTCTCCATCAGCGCTTAAGAGGGGTCACGGGATCTCCGTTCGGAACGCAACCGTGGCCCCTCTAACGCTTCGCTAGAAGTATAGCTCGACCCGGGGACAGTACTCACTGCCCCCAGCACACTCTCGGTGCTATCACGATGACTCGAGACCACTTCGAGTCATCGCCCTCCCCGGGGTCGCTTTACTGGGCGTTCGGGTAGGGGCCCCGTTTGTGGTAGGGGAACACCGTTTCTGATAGATGGGCCGTGACGTGGCCTACTGTTGCCTAGGCGGTGTCGTCTCCGAGAAGGATCTGTCCTCTCTCGAAAAATGTTAAGAATCCTATCACAAGTTAACATACATACATACTGTCACGCCTTTTTCCCATATGAGAGGTAGGCAGAGGCCACACCCGTAACAGGACTTTTCGCCGCCGCGGTTAACGAGACGTGACGGGTGGCGAACCACGTCGCCGCCATTTTGGTGTGAGTCATAAATTCTTACTGCCATTGCGTTCCCAAGAGCAGTTTGGTGACAGCATTACATATTTATTGTTCAGCTTGAACGAAGGCTGTCCGTACAAATATCTTAGTCACCTCTTACGACACCTCGATCGGACACCTATCGGCTATCTGCCAATAACAAGTTTATTGGTGATTAATCTAAATTCTTCGGAACCTAGTTACGCTCACTGAATTCGAGGGTGGAAAAATATCGACCAATTTAAAAGGGAAAGCTCGAATATATACTTCGCGTTGTCGAGCTCGCAAAGGCGGCCCTGCCCATACATTTACATTCGCGTAGCCCATAAAAGGGGTCGGTATATTAAATTACATAGAGGTCCTACTTTTAAAGGCTCAATCCTTTTTTGTCACACTGTAACTTTGTTGTTGACGTAGGGAATGTATTTAATATTACAATAAAAAAAACACATTGAATATATTCGCATATTTTCGTACACAAATGATTTTTTCAGATATTTAAACAGTTTTTCTTTGCCTATTCATGTTTCTTTTAAGGTATCGTGCCATGTAAATAAAAGTTGTGTGGTGGCGGGCTGAAATAATTTATTACCCTTTCTAGTACATTTTGTGTTATTAAAGGAGACTAACAATATACATAATAGGTAGCCTTTTTTGACATGGAGAAATGCCTAACGCGTAGCCGTACTCGCAGGGAAAAGGACGGGTTATGTCGGACGGGGGTAAGGGAAGCTATTACTCGGAAGCACCAGCCTTCCCGGCCTTTATTACGCCCGCGTATGGCAGGGAAATCGACACAACGCAATACCGTCACTCATCTCCCTCCTTGACCGCAACACTGGCTCATCGACATTACAGTCCCGCCAAATTTTGCGGAAGATAGGGAGAAAGGCGGACCTCAATATCTAAACTCCTATTCTCCCTCGACTCCACCTTGGCTGCGGAGAGCAGGGTTCTATTGGTTGCGTATGGATCCGTAAGAAGGCCGTCCGTAGAAGTTGCATTAGAAATCATTTAGTAGGGCTTATGTTTGACGTCCGTCGTTGTTTCGAATCGATCCGAAACGTCGCACTTCGATTTTGCCCCAGATCTCTAACATCTCCTTATAATAAAAGGCCTTTCTTTTATGCAGTTAACTTTAATTTGTAACACAATACCAATTATAACGTATTTTAACATAATATCACATTACAGTTTAATACTTTAAATTGAAATAATTTATAAAATACCTTATCCGATTTTACCTGAGAAGATTATTAGTAATCTTCGTTTAATGTATCTATGCTTCGTTTTTAATAGAATAGAATAGAATAATTATTCATTCAACATAGATTATTTACATAATACTTATTGAAAGTCTTTTTTTTTTTTGTTTTTAAGTACACTGGTTCGCATAAAAGCCTCCGTCCTTGGAAAAACCAGCGAGAAACCCAGCGGACAATTATTTTTTATTTTTAGTCATTTAAAAATAATGTACTGTAATAGCGTGTACATTCTCGTACATTTGTTCACTTTAAACATTCAGATAAACGGTACGCTCATAAAGCCTGCGTCCCGAAACTGAAATATTGAAAAATAGGCTGCTTTATTTTTAGTACGGGTGAATATCAGGCACTCAGCTTAATGAAAAATAAATACGAGGAGTCTAGGACACCGTCCATTACTTTGAGTGGTACGTAATTGGGTTTATTTACTTGCCAACTTACGCCCTATACGTTTCGGGATTTTTTTTTTTTCGTAGGAGAAAGTGCCGAAACGAGGAACTTTCACCTAATAGTAAGTGCAACTACCCATAACAAATGTCACCCAAAACATTTCTGTGTGGCACCACACTGCGCCCTTTCCCCGGAGACATCAGTTGTTAATTCCCATATGCCCAGTAATTACACTAGCTCTCAGTGCCCTACAGACCGAAACACAGCAAAACTTGCACACTTGCACTTGCACTACTGCTTCTCGTCAGAATAACTGGCTCTGCTACTTACCTAGACGGACTTCTGCATAGGACCCCTACCACCAAATTCCCAGTATTCCCAGTAAATTCCATTATATTCATACATACAGTTTAATCGACGCTCTAGGAAGTCTGCAGTACGTGACCTAGATGTGTTCTAGATCACCCCAATCATTACATCAGATTTGATAGACCACAAATCCTTGCAAAAGAACACCGATTCCTACCAAGGATGATTCGCGAGGCTATTGAAATTAAAAAACATCCTAATTTCAATAGAGAAGATGGTTGGGTATCATCACCGGCTTGGGGTCCTATAATTAACAAATTTTAATTGAAAACCAAGAATACCACTGCAAGACTTCAAGATACTGTAAGCTCATTTTGCGTAGATCGGACCGAAAATAATAATTAAAAGCTGGAGGTATCCCGGATTAACTTTCACATCGGGACATCTGTCACATCAGTCCCCAAGTGACAGTGGGTGATGTAAAGTACTCGAAACGTAGGGTTATAAATAGTTTAGAAACTAAACGCGATAAAATCCGTAAAAGTAGTTTTATTAAATGTGTAGTATTCGCGTAAATATAAGAAATTATAGAGAGATTTAAGTTAATAAAAGCGTTTTAAAGAGAGGAGTAGTAGCATATTAGTATACCAGCAATGGTACCTTTATAGACTATTATATTGTGGACTATTACTTAACTGTGGCGGAAGGTAACGTTACTTGTAATAAAAATTTATAGCGAGACCACGCTCAATTAACTGTCGCAAACAATTTCTTAACGTCACAGAAGCTGCACGGAACGTTAATAGTTATCGTTAAATCTATATAGCTTCTTTCTGATTTAATTATTTCTAATAACCGCAATCAGTAAGAACCTTGCTTGTATTTCTTTCTTTGCCTGTGTTTCATTATGTATTTTTTTAATGACAGTATAATCTTTTATTAAGACTAATAAAAAGTATAAAGACAATACGTGAGAAGTAAGGCGTACAGAGGCGTCAATGGCTAAAAACGTTACAAACCGTAGTCTGAGATATCTTTATTCTCATTTGAATACTCCTTCGATTACATGAAGATTTCAGACACAAAATTCATCATCAACATCATTTCAGCCTATCTTAGTCCACTGTTGAACATAGGCCTCCCCCATAGATTGCCACAAAGCACGGTCCTGAGCCACCTGCATCCATCGACTTCATTTATTAGGGCAGCGCCCTACATTGCGTTTGCCGGTACGAGGTTTCCACTCTAGAACCTTTCTTCCCCATCGGTTATCGGTTCTACGGGCTATATGGCAAAATTAAAATTAGTTAAAACTAAAACAAATATATACTGGGCGTAATTTACTTACTTATGGAACTGTGCCGATAGGATATATATTGGGCGTAGTTTACTTATTTATGGGACTTTGCCGATATGAGTCCGGCAGATTAGAGTAGCACCTACCTCTTTCCTACCGAGGTGTCGTGCAGAATAACACCATATATAGAATCACTAGCAATGCTGTTACGATATTGCTCGTGAGAACGCAATGGGGAGGGATTTTATTTGACTTGTACCAAAATGGCGGCAACCAACGTGTAACGCAACGCAATATGAGAAAATGGCGTGACTGTATGTATGTATGTATGAACTGAAATATTAGCCATGTATACGTTTATACATTTTCCTCATTTTTTTTCTTATTGAAAAGTTATTTAGTAGTTTAAATGTCCTTTTTTTAATGTTTCATAAGGCATCCACGTAAGCGCCAGCGTCGAGGCTGAAATCGGCCAAGGCATTATTGGTACCATTTTTAATTTAAATTATATTATATTATATTTATTTTCCTGTTTTTAAATTGTTTAACGTTAAATTTGTACAAATAGTGATGGTTTGTGTGTTGTTTTTAGTTTATGTTTTATTTTATTTCCCTTTGTATGTTTCTTGCTGGTACCAATAAACCTTTTTATTTCTTTCTTTATTCTTATTAAATTTAATTTACTTACTGGTGGTACTTCTCTCATGTCTCAGGATGACGGGCGCAGTGTGGTTTCACACAGAAATGTTCTGGGTAACACAGCATTTCTTATGGGCAGACGTTGCACTTACCACCAGGGGAACGTTTTGCTCGTTTCGTCACTTTATCCAATAAAAAAATCAAAGCCTGCTGAGATTTTCTCTGCGAGCTAGAATCCTTAACGAGGATATCCACAGCAGACATAATCTACAGTAACCGACATAGCCCTTAGGATTAGCAAGCTGAAGTGGCAATGGGCCGGCCATATGGTTCGTAGAACCGATAACCGTTAGGGAAGAAAGGTTCCAGTGTGACGACCTCGTACCGGCAAGCGCAGTGTATGGTGACCCCCCCACTAGATGGAGCGACGACCTACACGGTTTTGCGGGAAGTCGATGGATGCAGGAGGCTCAGTAACGTATTTTGTGGCAATCTATGGGGGAGGCCTATGTTCAACAGTGGACCGAGACAGTTCCATCGACTTCCCGCAAAACCAACTGACATTAAAGACATTTATTCCGACACTTCTATCTACACACATAATACATGGTACACATAACATAAGGTATACATAATACAAAAAAATTAAAGAAAAATAGCAATGTAAAGAGGAAAAAAATAATAATAATAATAATTAAAAAAAAATATATGTGTTTGTGTGTGCGGTGATGAAGCGGCGGAAGGGACCGTCTCAGCATAACTGGTGGGAGACCTTCATACCCTTGGTACAAGGTTGCCACACGAGCCTCTGCATTCACGTGTGCACTTGTAGCACTGTGTCCCCTAGGCAGTTGATATCTTCCGCGGAGTATTCGGAAGTTGTGAAAATCAGCCAACAGTGACAACAAGTGACGAAAATTTCGAATATAATTAAATTAATTTGCATTTAAAAAAAATCCCCTGTTCCTTAGGGAACCATATCGAAGTTGCACGTCGCTTTTCGCGATACCCATGATTATTGAAACTTTTCGTGTGCATTCAAACCATTTTAATTAATGACTTCGTGTTATGTTTTCTGTTGGTCACACCACATTAATTACGTATAGTATACAATTCATATGAGTTTTGTAGGTCAGCAGCCAGGCGTTTACTTTCAAGTTTATATTCCTTTATTTTATTTGTAAGATGTAAAGAGTAAAAAGTAAAGTAACAGCCTATAAATGTCCCACTGCTAAGCACAGGCCTCCGCTCATTTCTGAGAGGGTTTTTTGGAGCCGGGAATAGTCCGCCACGCTGCTCCGATGCGGGTTGGCGGACTTCACATGTCCTCGAAATATTTCTATTCCTCGGACATGCAGGTTTCCTCACGATGTTTTCCTTCACCGCTAAGCACGTGGTAAATCAGCACTTAAAATTGTAGGTCAATTTAAGAGGTGCTGGCACCGGGGATCGCACTCAGGTTACTCGCGTACTATGAAATTAAAGGCTAGCACCAGGCCCCTGTGCTACCACGGCTTGTAAGATGTACTATGAGCATATTTAGCTATATTTTTTATGGCAGATTCAACCAACACGTGTCCGGCATGATAGATAAGCACCTACGTCTTTCCTACCGAGGTGTCGTAAAAGGCAGCTAAGGTATTGATGGACAGCCTCTATTCGTGCAGAATAACACCATAATAAGCAAAGCTGTCACTATACTGCTAGTAGCAGCACAATGGGGAATAAGTATTTTTCGGACGCTTCCCCGTTCGTGCCATTTGAAACGGTCAACGTTCTGCGCGGACTGTGCTGTGAGCAACTACAAAGAAACGACCGCACCACCTTTTATTTAAAAAAAAGTCATATTACTGGAGATTCTAGGTGGATCCCCTAATCAATAGCCGTACACTATCGGCCCAGACTATTTCCGCCACGATTACCTGCACGCCGAGACTACGGTTGTGCCGAGAGGCTAGCTGCAAGGCTACGGGGGACAGCTGCTGGACCATCTCGCCTACGTCAGGCCGTGAACCCCAATTGCAAATCTACTCAACTGTTGTGAGCGGAAGTAGGACAATAAATAATTCTTAAATGTAACTATTATCTTTGAACCCACTACCTACCTTCTGAACTACCCTGCAGGTAACATCCTGCACACATTTTACTTATTTACTAAAATCGGCGATTATCATCATCATTCCACACTATCACTAGTCCACTGCTGAACATAATTTTCCACCGTAGTTAGCCACAAAATATTGAAGCTCTCATTATAGAGGGATTTTGCCATAGTTGCCACGCTTGGCAGGCGGGTTGGCAAACGCCCTTTATTTAGTTTAGTTCCAAGAAGATGCTGCAGTCCATCGGCTGGTTTTCATTTCCCCTCTGTCGACTTTTACGACACCCACGGAATGACATGGTGAGGTAGACTCTCTTAAGCCGATTGGCTCAATCGGAGATTGTTCTTGATCAATTTTAAATTGCTAATTAAAATATTTACCTGCCGATTTACCTACGGCTTAGAGGTGAAGAAAATATCGCGGGGAAACCCGTACGTCGAAGGGATAAAAATATTTTGAATACACGTGAAATCCAACCAGCGTTGAAGCAGCGTGGCGGACTCTTCTCTGCTCCAAAATCCCTCTCAGGAATGCGAGGAGGCCTGAGCTCAGCAGAGGGACATTTATAGGCTGTTACTTCACTTTCACCCGATTTCTATATAGGTCCTAGGTTTGAATCAGAACCGGAGCCAAACATTTGCTGAAGTAAAACACAAGTAGTTCGTTTTCGGGTGTGGTAGTGCCGTGAGTGTGAATTGTATGTCTGTAAATCGCACACAGAAGTAATCCTAGTGTGGGGCGTCATTTTTAAATGTGTGAAATATAACTCACAGATATTTAGACATAACTTATTTATTTATTTATTATTTATTTAAAGCTTCATTTATTCCATATCTTAATTTCAGTTGATTAGTTTCATTACTTTTTTTTTCCTACTATATTGTATTAGATTTGGTCTTTGTTAGTATTACATATGGATCCCTTTTGGGTAAAAGACAGAACGTAATCAGTTAATAAATATGTACCACGTTTGTTATGCCATGTTCATTCTGGGAAAAAAATATATAAAATACAGCAGCTGGGCGAATCGAGGGCGCGCCGCTAGTCTTATATATTCTGCAAGCAATTCGTAGCTGTAGCGGTTATTTTTCCATCTAAGTAAATATTCCTAGCTTTGCTCGTCGTCAACGGCACATGTCTGGAATAAATTTAAGAAATTTCAGTATGAATTTCACAGATCTTTGCGAGACCTGAACGATTGCTGAAGTTTTAAAATTAACTTAGAGAAGCCAAGTAGTGCCTAAACTAGAATAACTTCTGGGGAGTTCTTACAGTAGACGAGCAAGTGGCTTCAAGAAGACACGTTTTACTGTATACCAACAGGATTCCTAAGGATGTGAAATGAATGGGCATATGAGACTAAATATGGTGACGATCGCAGTGCGGTGGCACACAGAACTTACCAACGCCAAATTCTGGGTAACACCGCAACTTGCAGGCTTATGACAGGTGTGGCACGTAGGATCAATTGAACCTGCTCTTGTTGTGACTTAATACGTACAACAAAAAAAATCAAATATTTCATTATATTATATACGAGTACATGTTCCGATTTAATATTTTCGGCATAATTTTACATACACACAGTCACACCTCTTTACCATTGAGGTAGGCAGAGACTACATATTTGCACCTGCTACGAACCTGACACATCTTGCGCTTCTCCTACTTTCATAACCGTTTTTATACAAGCTCCTCGGTTTCGAGTACTTTTAACGTGGCCTTTCCTTAAAGTGTCTTCGATATGATCGTGATATATTCGCTTACGTCGACCCTTACCTGGCTTGTTCGTTCAAACTCGCCTCATAAATCTGTTTCGTCAGTTTTCTTTCATTCATTCTCTCTACGTGTCCAAACAATCTAAGCATTCCTAATTATACTTAGAACACTTTACATTCAAATACTTTTTCCGTTATAAAAGAAACCTTACTTTTACTGGTGGTAGGATTCCTATGCAGGAATCGGTCTAGGTAGGTACCCCCAGGGCCAGTTATTCTGCCGTGAAGCAGTAGTGTGCAAACTTTATTTCGGTTGATTACTATGTTGTTGGCACTGAGAGCTAGCGTAATCACTGGGCATATGAGACTTAAGAACTTATGTCTAAGGGTGACGGGCGCAGTGTGGTGCTACACAGAAATACTCTGAGTAACACAGCATCTGTTATGGGCAAACGTTGCCATCAGGTGAACGTTTTGCTCGTCTCGACACTTTATCAAATAAAAAAAAAAACCTCATAATAAGACTCAACCAAAATTTTAAACAAAGCAAATGGCGAATGCTTCTTTCTCGACGTTTAAGCAATAAATTTATAGCACTTAAGTAAAGTGGTAGGAAAGAAATAGCCGTTTTTGTGTACCCGACGACTGAATTGCACAAAACATTCCATCTCTAAATAAATTGTTTAAGAGCATTGAAGGAAAAATTTATAACGCGAAACAGGTCCGTTAGCGGGGAAAAGTTTCCTAATAAATATGGAAATTGTTGAACGAAATATACATTCCATTACTAGATGGGTCTTTGCATAGAAATTGCAATGGAATCCCCAAACGTATTTATGTAGAAATAGGTTTTAATACCCTTGTTTCAGTAATTTAAAAAAAGGTTTTAAATGTATGCTAAATATAAAACCAAGGTATTTTTGACACTATTTTAGAAATTTGATTATTTGATTAGCATGTATTCAGAAATACAGAAAATTATCACGCTGGGAGAACATCAGAAAAACACACATAACTCTATTTCAACCAAAACTAAACACAATGACTAAATCCAAAACTAAACACGCAATAACAACAAACATAATTACTGTTCTGTGTAGTAACAAAACAGCTCAACTCTGCAATAATAAAGCCAGTTATAGCCTTGGTTTTCTCCTCGTAGCTTATGTTCCTGCGTTCATAGAATAATATATAATTTGCTTACGAAACCGGTTTAACATATAACCACTGCAATTAAAAAGTAATTATTCGAGGAGCGGCACAATATACAATAAAGAAATATAAAATGAAATAAAAAAAACAATACAACTTAAAGTTAATATAACTTTATTGTACACCATAATCAAGAAATACAAAAAGGAAAAAAAATAAGTGAGAGGAACAACGGGCGGCCTAATCCCTAAAAGCTATCTCTTCCAGGCAACCTTTGGTTGGACAAGAAATGAAATTGAACCAATAAGGACGGCATTGTACAAATGGATAAAACAAATCTATAAACTACATACATAAAAGTGAAATATTACATAATATATACAAGGTATTATATAAAATTTATATACTAAAGTATATACGCGATATGGGAACATACAAGACATAGAACATAGGGCCAGTTATTCTGCCGTGAAGCAGTACTGTGTTTCGGTTTGAAGGGCACTGAGAGCTAGCGTAATCACTGGGCATATGAGATTTAAGAACTGATGTCTCACGGTAACGGGCGCATTGTGGTGTCACACTGTTCTGGGTGACACAGCATTTGTTATGGGCAGACGTTGCACTTACCATCAGGTGAACGTTTTGCTCGTTCCGTTACTTTTATCAAAAAAAATATATATATAAATGTAGGAACTGAAAGGTAAATACATGTACATACAAAAATAAATATAGTTAATAATAATTAAGATCACGTATTTAGCAATGACGGATAGTGTTCGGACAACCAGGATTTTATAAATGGGCAGAGATTCGGCATATCGGATAGGGATAGCCAGAGTAACTTAACTATATCTAGAAAGAAAAATAATTGTTAGTAAAACGGTTAATCTGAGCTGCAGCATAAATGAAACGAACTCAGTGAAAACCGTAGCTAGATCACAATCTCGCCTTTTTCCTTCTATAAGAGGTAGGCAGAGACAGCGGCCGTAGCCCACTTTGCCTCCACAGAAAATGAGATGTGACGGTTGGTTTTGGTGTTGAAATTCTTGCCCCCTTGCGTTTCCACGAGTAGCTAGCCATCGGGCACGGCAACCACTGACTTGGCGAAGGGAAAGGAAAGGAATAATAGATAGGAAATGGACTTAAGGATGGGAAGTTGAGAAATTAATAATAAGGTGTAGGATACTATCTAGGAATGAGCAGGAAGAGACAGTATTAGCACCGGAGGCCGGGTCGCTTACCCGGTACAAGTATCAAATATTTTCTTTTTCAGTAGGAATAAGAAAGGTCGTTCCTTTTTAGACTTCTTCTTTTTGTTCATTAGCCTATGAAAGATCACTGCTGGATAGGACTCCGATGTTGGGCGAATTTGTCGTATTCGTCAAGCACCAGACGCCTTGCACCTAAGAGGCTGCTGTCGATCACCAAACTCAGTTGACTAGCCAACCCGATAGTCCATTCGTCAATTTTTTTACACGTCGTCTTGTTTTTGTGAAATAAATGAATACGAATTTTCATACGATATTTTAAACAGTCATATATGTATAACACCTATATCTTAGATTAATATTGGTTTATGGAAAAGTTATGAAGAACGTGATAAGGAAACGTTGCGGTGAGAGATTTAGTGACAAAGATAGAGAAAAGAATGCTTAGATGGTTTTATGAGGCGAGTAGGAATGGGCAAGCCAAGCAAGCAAGTAGGCGAACGTCGAGAAGAAACGAATGATGTGTGTCAGCACTCTCTGCCTACCCCAATGGGAAAGAGCCGTGACTCTACGTACGATGTATCTCACCACGTAAACAAAAACAAGATTTCAATTTAGTTACATAAAACCGCTACAAGATTTTAGGAATTTTTCGTACAAAATATAAAGGCGCTTGAGTTATGAATGTAAATAGCTCCCGGAAATGTGCTCCCTTACATCTAAAACAAAACACTTCCAACGGTTAATAATGCATCGTTTTGAGGTGAAACACGTGTCGTAGTCTCGATTTCTGTATATTGCCTTGTGATAGTGTTGTAGTGGTGGGTGGTATCTGGTGGCGGTTTCCGGTGACGATATTAATTTGATTGTGCACGCTACTGTAGGAGGGCGGGCGTTGCTCTTCACAAACTATGGAATATACTCCATTTTAGATTTTGCATGCGGAACTACATTAACTTTCTTTCCCTATTATAATGAATTTTCGAAAGGTAGCGCTTGATTCTATTAACCTACAAAGATATTACACGAGACTATTGATGAAAATGCGACAAGAACATAAATCTAATATTCACTCGTACATGTGTTGCTTACTTAATTGGTGGTATAAAAAGGGGTTCCGGTGAAGTGTATTATAAATAATATAGGAAGCAAACCCGAGGATAAAGAGTTACTAACAACAAAAGGATGTTATGTGGGTTAGACAGTTTTCTTTATTTCACGAGCCGATTTACATACTAACCTACAAAGGAGGAGTAATACGGATAAAAAGCCTTACAGTTTAGGCATGCTTTTTAACAATCAATCAATGTTTTTTTATGAAAGAAAGTTAGGAGACGAGCTGATAGTTCGTCGTCGTCGTTTCAGCCAATCGAAAGTCCACTGCTCCCCCATAGATAGCCACAAAACTTTGTAGCTCTTATTTTGGAGGGATTTTACCTATAATTACAACGCTTGGCAGGCGGGTTGTGTATATCCTTACCGCATGTATCCAGATATTCCAGGAAGATGCTGCTGCCCGTCTACTGGTTTCTCATGTGATCACACCGAGATCGTCACGCTGAAGCCCACAAGCGTAATGATTTGAGATGATTCTCGGGCGTTTTTAAAACCAACTCAGTCAATGCTGTGTACCACAGATCTTAACTATGGCGTGACTGCAGTTGATTAATCGATTGTTTATTTACAAGAACACGGGTACAAAGAACAGGGGGTCTGTGTAACTCTGGTTGGCCAGTTTCATGTTGGGTCAACCATTAACCAATGAATGAGCTTCATACGCCAAAATAAAACCGATCACGAAACCTACCAGAGTTAAATTAGCACATAGTAACCGCGTGGCCTTAGTGGTTGGAGCACCTGACGTCTGCGCCGCGGATCTTGGATTCGAATTCCAGCTGAATCCAATATTAGTGCAATACCAAAATTGTTGGTTTTCGGTTATATGACACATGCATCCTAGACTACCTCCAATCTTATAGCGTGGGCGTTAAATCAGGCTCGGGTACGTTGGGACGAGTGGGTGTCCCTGTGTTTGACGTACCGTACGCTTGTGGCACTATAATATCTCCTGCAAAAAGTAAAAAAAAAACAGACAGTTTATCAAACAGTCACCAAACGTCTCCTACCAGACAGCGGACTAATGTCAGTTGTCTTTTTCATATTTTTTTTTTAATTTGAATATATTCTCTTCAAAGATAGCTTTCAAATTTCTATTAATAGCTATAATTATTTATAGAAAATTACATAGATCTAGTTTATACGAAAGTGAATAATTCCCTTAGCTCGGTTTATATCTCTTAACTTCGGTATTAAATCTAAGTTCAGCGTAACTATTTAGATAACATATTGTGTTATATTAGGGCGTTTGTCATTCAGCAGACGACCGCAGCGGGGGCAAGTTGTAACAAGTTCTAACAAGTTCGCGAGGACTCAATTTATTCCGAACTCGTATTGTTGAAGAGTCGTTCGTTGTGGCAATATTTGGCGAGAGTGTTCAAGTAGGTTTGTCAGGTCGTTAAATTTTAAAAGAAACTTCTTAACTTATATTTGTTTAGGACCAGAATTCAATCTGAGAAATCTTTTTAAATAGCAAATCTTCTAAAATTAAGCTCAAAATTTTAGAAAAAAACACAGACAAGAGCGGGTTGAACTCGCCTAGATAGGGTTCCGCACATTTAAGGTGCAGTAGTTTCGGATATAGAGAGGGAGAAGCACAGTTTTCATCTGTTTTCTTAAATAACTTTTTTTAATGTTCTAATATAACCCCTAAAGTGAACCCCATATTTAAAAATCATGTACTGCAGACCAAACTTCAGTTGTATCGGTCGAGCAACGGACAGACAGATATGAGTGATCCTATAAGGGTCCCGTTTTTTCATTAGGCGGTAGGGAATCCGTTACCCGTTACATTAAAAAGTAAAGTAATAGTAAAGTAAAAGTAAAGTATAGTAGAGTAAGTAATTAGTATTTAAAGACGGCCTTTTAATTTCCCACTGCTGAACACGTTCCTCTTTTTTTAGAGAGCTTCGGAGCCGAAAAGAGTGCCACGCTGTTGAATGCGTGTTAATGGACTTCATACATCCGCAAATTATCTTTTCTTTCTTCCACCACGTGCTCACAACGTTTTCAAAAACAATTTTCATCATCATCATCATTTCAGCCTATCACTAGTCCACTGCTGAATATAGATTCCTCCATAGATTGCCACCAAAGTTTGTAGCTCACTTTGGAAAGGCATATTCTGGCATAGTTGCCACGCTTGGCAGGCAGGCAACTGCAATTTATTTATTCAGATGTCCCTGCCCATCTCCTGGCTTTCATTTTCCTCTGTCGACGTTTACGGCATCCATTGGATGAGATGGGATGGAAGCCGTCACAACTCGGCACAAAAGAAAGTATACACTTCTAAAATTAGTTATAATAAAATCCTAGAAGAAGATCACTGGTGGCAGGATTTCCGCAGGATGGAGAAAATTCGTCAAGGTATGTACCACCTCAGGGCCAGTTATTAAGCAGTTGTGTGCAAACATTGCCGTGTTTTGGTCTGAAGGGCACTGAGAGCTAGTGTATTAGGCAAACGAGATTTAAGAACGGACGGAGATCTTACTGTGTTTCGGTTTGAAGGGCACTTAGAGCTAGTGTAATGACTGGGCATATGAGACTTGTTAGCTGATGTCTCGGGGTGGCGGGCGCAGTGTGGTGCCTCACAGAAACGTTCTGAGTGACACAGCTTTTGTTACGGGCAGACTGACGCTTACCATCAGATGAGCGTTTCGCTCGTTTCGTCACTTTCTCTATTAAAAAAGATTTAGTTTGGGGGGGTTATGGGTCTTGAAACCCTAGATCTATTTAGTAGTAGTCGGGATGTTGACCTCGTAAGCTACCCTAATGACAGACACGTGAAATTGGTTCACAATTAACGATACAAGAGCATGTTGGCAGACCATCAAACTTAATTGGGGTCACAATCTGGGACGTGCTTTGAAAAGCAAAATTTGTGTACATGGCCTATTTTAGGTTTAATTATTTAGAGACGGAGGATGTTTTGATTTAGCAATAAAGAAATGTAGGGCAGACCGGGGTTGGTTTGGGACTGGGGTAGGTAGACTAGATGCTCCTAGCTTCTTGCAGGTTTGAGTGAGAGAATCAACGTTGCACTCATAAAGCTCGCTACTTGACCGATCATTCGCACAGAACGCGAGACACGCTTACATAATTAAAAACTATTTTGTGCCAGATGAGCAAGGCGGTGCACATACAGTCGTCCGAGTTTCCTCCTGTTCTGGGCCGAACTGAAAACCAGTGCTGCGATGTTAGCATCGCGGCTTTAACTGAGTTCGGTCCACTTTACGATTATATGCTGCAGCACAGATATTTTGGTAATAGGTATATATATATATATATATATATATATATATATATATATATATATTTTCGTAGTGGCTAAGACATTTTTTTTTGTTTTCTTTTTTTTATTTTATTTCTTGTTTGTATTTTGTGCTGTATGTTTTTAATCGTAAATAAATGTTTTACTTACTTACATACTTACTTACTTACTTACACGAGGAAATGTCTCACTGCCAGTTAGAGCGCAATATCAATAATTGGGATACCTAAGTAGTTTTTCATCAACACATCTTTTTCGTTCTTACATTGTAATTTATAGTCAAGCTCATATAAATTTAATTTGAAAAAAAAACCTGATTTTATTTAATAATATTCACATAGAACCTTTTTTTTATAATTGACTATGACATTTGGCACAGTTTACAATATTTCTTATTAACATAAAGACAATAGTTTTTTTTTTTTAATTATAGCCAAAAACGTGGTCAACTATCCCCGGTCTGCCCTATTGATTTCAACTTTTGATTGAATTTACAATAATAAACATTTATTTAACTGAAATTATCATTTCAGCACAAGATGATGATGATCAACCGATAGGTGTCCGGCAGAGTAGAATAGCACCTACCTCTTTCCTACCGAGATATTGTAACAGGCGACTATGGTATTGTACGGACAGCCTTTATTCGAGCAGAATAACACCATAATATGCAATGCTGTCACTATACTGCTCGTAGAAACGCAATGGAGATAATATTTTTTTTTGACTCGTACCAAACGTCGTGGTTCGCCACCGGTCATGTCACGTTTCCCACGGGGGCGAAAAGCCTACCCCTTATAGGTAAAAGGCGTGACTGTATGTATGTACATGATGACGACTCATGATGATCTCATCCCGTGGGTGACGTAAAAGTCGACAGAGGGAAAATGAAAACTAGGAGATGGGCAGCAGCATCTCCCTGAAACGTGTGAATAAATAAGTTCGATTTTAATATATTATGATGTCGTAAGCACCATACAGAGAATATAAACATAAAAACTATGCCTTAAATACATAATTTAGTAACTCACTTGGAGGCTTAACAGCGCCATTAACAAATTTAACGCGATTAGTAACTTCATGTTGTTATTAAGTGGAGTTACTAAATAAAAACTTTTGAGAATATTCCGTTCTAACTAAATCCTCAAATACGAGTATGTCAAAATTATAATTAGGATTTAATTATTACGGTAACGGATTTCATAGTACTCGATTGACCCAAGTTTGATCCCTGCTGGCAGGAGCAACATCCATACATATATACATATAGTGACGCCTTTTTCCAATATAAAGGGGTAGGCACAGGCCACACACGTAGCCCACTTTTCGCCCCTGTGGCGAACTGGCGAACCACGTCGTCGCCATTTTGGTACGAGTCGAAAATTTCTTACTCCCGTCGCTTTTTCACGAGCAGCATTATGACAACATTGCATATTATGGTATTAATAAAGGCTGCCCGTATAATACCTTAGCCGCCTCATACGACCGCTTGGTAAGAAAGAGATAAGTGCTATTAACACGATGCCAAGTGTAAGGCTCGTGCTATCATTACACTTTCAAGTGGTAACAAATATGCAATTTCGAAAAACAATTAAGAATGCTTTAAAGTATTAGCTTACGCCGTGTGGTGGCGGCTTAAGAGAATCTACCACCCCCTCTCATCCCGTGGGTGTCGTAAAAGTCGCCAGTATGAAAATCAAAACCAGGGAATGCGCAGCAGCGTCTTCCTGGTACATCTGCCTGAATAAATAAACTGCGGTTGCCAACCCGCCTGCCAAGCGTGGCAACTATGTCAAAATCCCCCGAAATGAGAGCTGGACGAGTGATCGCCTGAAATGATGATGATGATGATTAAAATCGCATCCGATTTCGTGCTGTAGTATTTTGCGTGATATACTTACAAACATACATACAGGCAGACAAAAAAAATCTAAAGATAATTGTTTTGTCTTTACTGGTGGTAGGATTCCTATGCAGGAATCCGTCTAGGTAGGTACCACCTCAGGGCCAGTTATTCTGCCGTGAAGCAGTAGTGTGCAAACATTACTGTGTTTCGGTTTGAAGGGCACTGTGAGCTAGTGTAATCACTGGGCATATGAGAATTAAGAACTTATGTCTCAGGGTGACGGGCGAAGTGTGGTGTCACACAGTAATTTTCTGGGTGACACAGCATTTGTTATGGGCAGACGTTGAACTTACCATCAGGTGAAAGTTTTGCTCGTTCCGTCACTTTTATGAAATAAAAAAAAAAACTTGCTCTTATGAAGACCCCTCATATACTGACATCGGCTTAGTTACAATTTTATATAGAATTAATGAAAGTGTTCACGACACGATTCATTTGTAGCATCTGAAAACTTGATACGGTCACAGAGAACCCTTTCCATTGTATCAGGCTTCAAACGAATCAACTCTTTGTTAAGTTATAGGCTGCTGCCTCGAGCGGAACAATATAACTCTCGCTCGAAGCGGCCTTTGTAACGCAATCCGTCTTTTGTAGGGAATTTGTATTTATAGAACCAGTCCAGCATACCATGACTGTACTAAATAGAACGTTGCCTCTTCAACAATAATTCGACCTGACCTTAATCGAATATGATCATTACTCAACCGCTTTACGCTATCAGTAATTACTGGGCATATGAGTATTAAGAACTGTCTTAGGGTGACTAGCGCAGTGTGATGCCACACAGAAACGTCCTGGGTGACGTAGCATTTATTATGAGCAGACGTTACACTAACCATCAGGTGGATTTGCTTGTCTCGTAACTTCCTTTAATAAAAAAAAACACATTTTTAGGAAATCTTGGGATATGACGTCAAATTTTTGTCATAATTTTGACAGATTGATATTAATAAGTACTAATTGATTTTTTATTTGAAACTTTCGTGTAACTCTGAGTAGGTAACCTCGTACCGGCAAACGCAATGAAAGGCGACTCCCACTACATGGAGCGACGACCTGGACGGTTTTGCGGAAAGTTGATAAATGCAGGTGACACAGATCCGTGCTTTTTCGCCATGGTAGGGGGGGGGGGGGGCTGATTATCATGTTCGTTCTTTTGCTGGACACTGGCAAATATACCGTTTAATCGTTTTTATATATAAGGTTTGCAATAAAGATTATAAATCAATAAATAAAGACAAGAGCGTCAAGTACCACGCGTTCACTGAATGCTGTGTCACCCAGAGCAGTTCTGTGTGGTACCACACTGCGCCAGTCTCACTGCGACATCATTTCTTTAGTCTCATATGGCCCCGGCAAACACCCTTGCTATCAGTTCCCTTCAGACCGAAACACAACAATATTTGCACATCAACGCTTCACAGGGTTATAACTGGCGTTAGACATATTCCTTGATACGAATCTTACCACTGATACATTTACATAAATATGCCAAGTACTTTTACTAGTTCCATTGCCTTCAAAGTTTAACAAGTAATGCACACTACAGCTTCACGGCAGCACCACTGGCACTGCGGTGTTACCTACTCCTCCGTAGTAATTAAGCATAATGTTCATAATATAAGCCGGCAACGGAATAAAAATACAAATTCAATCAAGCTTGCTGTGCAACGATACAAAATGGCTAATTGGCAGGTCGTTAAACAAGATGGAGGTCGCAGGCTGGGACGTGTTTAGCAACGTCAAACATGGACGACCTGTTTTCAACCCTTTGACAATTTAATGGTGTATTTCAATTGATTACCAACTTGATTTCTGGTTATAACTGATTATTATTGAATTCATTCGTCGCTTTACGTCGTGGCTTAGTCGTCACCGGACTTCATCGCCGCAGTTCCTGGATTCGAAACCCAGCCTTGCCTTGACTGGTTGAGTTGACGTGAAATTTATATCAGTAAGACGCACTCGACACAGAAACAACTTTACAATAGAACCAAAGCTTTTGGAAAAATTGACCGTAAAATACTCTTGGCATAAGAATTGCTATCGCTGCAGTCTCCATATTGCCCGATGAAAATATTAATATCGGTATTTATGCAATACAGGAGATGACTGATTCCGCCATTTTTCAAAGGTGTGGTGTCCTATTCTATATTAATATAGGCTGTTCCTTTTATACGATGGATGACTTTTGCATTACTAATGGCATAGAGCTCGCCCGCCTCCATTGGTAGACGCCCTTTAATAAAACTAATAACATATTCACGTAATGGTGTCTATTTACGCTTCTACTTTAATGGCTTTAATGATTTGGCGTATAGACTTGATAAATTGCAAAGTTGTCAAGTCCAGACAGAAATTTACTGGTGGTAGGATTCCTATGCTAGGAGTCCGTCTAGGTAGGTTACCCCAGGGCCAGTTATTCTGCCGTGAAGAAGCAGTATGTAAATATACTGTGCAAATGAGACCTGGTGTCTCAAGGTGACGGGCGCAGTGTGGTGTCACACAGAAATTTTCTGGGTGACGCAGCTTTTGTTATGGGCAAACGTTGCACTTACCATAAGGTGAACGTCTTGCTCGTCTCGTCATTTTTTTCAATAAAAAAAGGGTCGGCAACTGACGTTCTTCTGGTATTGCGGATGTTCAAGGGCGCCGACATTTGCCCCCTCTCATCTATAAAAAGCACTTTCTCATCCTGTCATTTAATATCATAAATATAAAAAATTACAAAGCACACAGTACTTTATTTTTCTTTTAAACGTTATTTCGGGAACCACCTAGAATTAGAGCAAATACGGACTTTTGGCGTCAACGCGAAAAGTGGCAGTAGCGCTTTTATTTAATTTTGTAATTTGTGTATATTTGGAGTTTTGATGTTTAATATTGATAGTTTATTATGCAGCAAGTGCTCCTGAGAGTGTACAGTGATTGGAAAATTCAATTCAAGACCAAAATTGTGCTTTTCGTTTTGTATTCAAAAGTCTAGCAAATCTTCAGTAAAAGTCATCTATCATTTTACTGTCGATCAAAATTTTGAAGTCTTGCTGCTTGAAGAATGTATACTTGGATATGTTACTTGACACTGGAAAACAGTTTATGACTGTTTCCATTAATAAATAAATAAATAAATAGAGCAAATACAGTCAACAGCACATCAACAGCATTTTGACACAATCTTCATGAGATTACAGAGGTGACTTAGATAATCAAGTAAAACTCGGATGAATACTTTGACATAGAGTCACACCTTTTTTCCATGTAAAGGTAAACAGAGGCCACTCACGTGGCCCACTTTTCGCCAGAAGACGTGACGGGTGGCGAACCACGACGCGGCCATTTTGGTATGAGTCATACAATTCTTACTCCCCATTGCTTTCCCAAAAGCAGTATAGGAACAGCATTGCCTATTAGTGTTATTCTGCATGAATAAATGCTGTCCGTACAATACCTTATTCGCCTCTTACAACACCTCGATAGGAAAGAGGTAGGTGCTATTCTACTCAGCCGGACACTTGAAACCCTTAATATTTGGGGAAAGCAACGTTCTGGTACACGTCATCAACAATGTCGGCTCGTTTGGCGCAGTGGCTAACCCTTGGCTTCTGCGCCGCGGGCCTACATATAGTTGTTCCGGGTCTGGGTGTTTGTGCATGTGGAATTTATGTCTGTAAAACGCACCCACGACACAGAAGAATTCCTACTGTGGGGCTTCGTCTTTTAAAAGAGAGAGAGAGAGAGAAAAAAGATACTTTCATCACCTCTCTCCGACAGACTTTCATACAACACAACTACAGTAGTTATTACAACTAATCCTACAAAAAAAATATTTATTTATAATTCTTGATTAACATCACTGTAAAAACAAGTAAACAGCCTATAAATGTCCCACTGCTGAGCACAGGCCTCCTCTCAATTCTGAGAGGGTTTTGGTGCCGGGAAGAGTCCGACACGCTGCTCTTATGCGGGTCGGCGGACTGCACATGTCTTCAAAATATTTAATATTCTTCAGACATGCAGTTTTCCTCACGATGTTATCCTTCATCGTCGTGTGCGTGACAAATCGGCACTTAAAATTGCAATCAACAATTTTAGTGGTGCCGGAACCAGTAATCGAACCCAGGTCACTCGTGTTCTCTGAAATTTAAAGCGAGCGCCTAGCCCCTGAGCTACCACGGATTCTGCACAGTATCATGATTTATTTACACATTATTCTTATTTACTGGTATAATAATAATGTTAAGTTTATTCACACCCAAAACCTTATCAGAAGACATTATTAGATCAAGCGTATTATAAAATAGATAACTATTTTTTTTTAAAAAAAAAAACGAAGCCCCACGGTAGGATTTCTCCTGTGGCGTGGGTGCGTTTTACAGACATAAATTCCACATGCACAAACACCTAGAGTTTTGCCGAGTGGTGGCGGCCTAAGAAAATCTACCACCCCATCACATCCCATGGGTGTCGTAAAAGCCGACAGAGGAAAAATGAACACCAGGAGATGGGCAGCAGCAAAAGATAACTATATAGAAAAAAGATGTGTGGAAATAACTCTTACTCTGCATTTGCGAACCCCGTACCAAATATATGATATTGTAGAAATTTAATGTGATTTATAAAAGACATTATTAAATATGGCATTGAAAAAAAAACACTCCGGAGTTTCTGGCCGGTTTTTCTTCTGAGGTCTTATTTTTCGAACCGTTATTGATTTTGACATTCATAAGAGCTTTAAATAAGCCCAAATTGAATAAAGAAATGTTGATTTTGACTCGGATTTTTTTTCCCGACCTCGCTGAGCACGTTGTAAAACAACATTTAAAATTCATATTTACATTTTTAATGAAATCAGCGCCGGTGTTCAATCCCTTTGCAAACCGACTTTTATTGTACTAAATTCGTGATTTGAATAATTACTGCGAAAAAAAGAAATGGTAACATACATGGAATATGTAGTAGAGGACGTGGTATCTCAGTGTCGAGTCGCCTTTAATTTCGTTGCTCGCAAATAACCCGACAGGCGACTTACCGCCATACTACCGAGGTTACTTCTTAAAGAGCCGTGTGGTGGCGGCTTGTTAAAAGAATACGACCACTCCATCTCATCCATTGGATCTCGTAAAAGGCGAGTAAGGAATTAAACTGCACTGTGCACCCAACAGCGCATGGTGGCGATGGGCTCACCACCTATCACACCAAGTGCATTATATTGTTTTGGTGAAAACGTGGATTGTGGCAGTCATCTGTTTTTGCAGTGAGTGCCCAGTCTCTGACTACCCCTTATGGGATACAGTCGTGATCTTATGTATGTATGTATGTACTTCTTAAAATAGCCGTGTGGTAGCTTAAGAGAATCTATCATCCCATCTCATACATACCGTGGGCGTAAAAGTCGACGGAGGGAAAATAACAAGGAAGATGGAGCAGCATCTTCATGGAATATCTGAATAAATAAACTGCGGTTGCCAAGCATGGCAACTATGGCAAATTCCCCCCAGAATGAGAGCTACTCACATTCGCGGCAACCTATGGGGAGGCCTACGTTCAGCAATGGACTAGTGATAGGCTGATATGATGATGTTATGAACGACCCGAATTCGTTTCCCGGTAATGCTTTAAACTTGTTCTAAAAATTTAAGTACTAAAGTAAAGTAAAGTAAAGTTTCAGCTTATGAATGTCTCACTGCTGAGCACAGGCCTCCTCTCATTTCTCAGAGGGTTTTGGAGCTAGGAAGAATCCGCCACGCTGCTCCAATGCGGGTTGGCGGACTGCACATGTTTTCGAAATATTTTTTATTTCTCAGACATGCCGGTTTCCTCGCGATGTTTTCCTTCGCCGCCGAGCAAGTGGTAAATCAGCACTTGGAGTTGCATTTAACAATTAAAGTGGTGCCGGCACCGGGAATCGAACCCAGGTCACTCGCGTACTATGAAATTTAAAGCGAGCGCCTAGCCGTAATGATAAATAAGGAATTAAAAATAATTCGAGGAAATGTTGAGTCCGCCTCGCATTAGAGCAGTGTGGAAGACCTCCCGGCCCCAAAACGCTCTCTTAGATGAGAACGTAAGTTGGGAACACATGTGGTTTTAGGTATATATGTAGAAGAGTACGTACGCACATTTACATGTTTTTACATGATAACATGTATTTCGTATTCAGACTTAAAAATAACAAATTCATACGCTGTGAAGCTTAGCTTATTTGCGAAGTCGTAAATTCCAATTAGCGTGGGCGCGTACATGGCTTTTCACTAAACCCGCGCCTTTGCTACAGTGTTAGAGATTTCGGGAAGCCTTCATTTGAATATTGTTGATTTAAACGTCTATATGCATTTCAAATATGTCTGTAGAAAGATTGTAAAATAATTAAATTTATTAAATGTAGATTATACACATCGTATCTTTTGAACATCATTTTTTCAACTTTTTTTTTTCTGTTGGATAAGGTGACGAGGCAAGCAAAACGTTCACCTGATGTTAAGTGCAACGTCTGCCCATAACAGATGATGTGTTACTCAGAATATTTCTGTGTAGCACCACACTGAGCCCGTCACCCTGAGACATAAGTTCTTAAGTCTCATATGCCCAGTGATTACGCTAGATCGCAGTGCCCTTCAGACCGAAACACAGTGATGTTTGCACACTACTGCTTCACGGCAGAATAAAGGTATGAGGCTTTTAATATTGTATATTATATGGTGTGACGTCCGCCAACCGGCATTGGACCATTAAGATGGACACAGGAACTCCTCCCCCTGAAACTTAATGGGTGAGCTGACCATAGATATTTAGGTAATCTCTTTGTTAAAATAGGATTTTTATTAACTATGTCAAATGGCTAACTCGCATAGTTAACTAAAGTATTTTAAAAAAGGGGCTGATAATCCTGGAGCTTGTATATGTCCGCTCGGCCGATTTTTGACCTCGGCAACATCAGTGTCAACCTACCAGCGCCCGATGTAACACTCATGCGATTAGATCGGAAGGTATGCAGTCAGAAACACGGGAAGAAAGAAACACAAACAATCAAAACCCAACCGGATCCGAAGACAAACAATTTGATTTCGTAATAATGTTGGCTGCGGCTGGTATTTGAACACAGGACCTGTAGCGTAGAAGTCAGATAATCTTACTAATAGGCCACGCAGCCGTCAATTCTGGAGCTTACCAGGTCAAATAACACATCGGTTCTAAAATAAATACGTTTTAAACTATTCGGGCGTCTGGGTGTGAGTGGGTGAAAATTCATTTGGTAGATTTCATTACATTGATACATACATACAGGTCATAAAAGCGTATAAAAAATTAATGTGAAAAAATTATAGTATTCATAATTAAAAGCCACATTAAAAAGTTACTTTTCATATTTTCTGACGAAGTTAATGGGTGTTCATTTCGAAAGATTTTACGCGAGTTACGAGCACTAGACATTTTACTTATTATACGAAGCGTGAAGTTGTTCATAATTTTAAATATGACCTTAACTAGTAGTTATGACTGCGACCTTTTTAACCTTGCTACCTTTGACTTACGAGTGGAATGACATTTACGAGTAATGAGAATATTTTTAAAGCGAAGTTACTTAACGCATATTTGGGATCGGGGCCTAACTCCGAAAAAGTGTAACAAAGCTTAACAACGTTTAGTTGTATATAAAGAATAAAACGTTTATCATCATCATCATTCATCAGCCTATCGCCACGCTTGGCAGGCGGGTTGGCAACCGCGGTTTTTTTTATTCGATATAGTGATGAAACAAGCAAAACGTTCACCTGATCGCACAAATGCAGTATCACCCAGAAAATTTCTGTGTGACACCACACTGTGCCCATCACCGCCCATGCCCAGCATTACCCTGAGACATGCAAGTAAGTTTTTCCGTGAAGCAGTAGTGTGCAAGCATTACTGTGTATCGGTTTGAAGGGCACTGTGAGCTAGCGTAATCACTGGGCGTATGATACTTAAGAACTGACGTGTCTCTTTGTCTATGTCTACCATCAGGTGAACGCTTTACTCGTCTCATCACTGTCTCATAATTAAAAATACTTCGCTTCTGTAGTATCGGGTGATGGGGTGTCCCACAAAATCATGTGCTTTTTTAAATATACGTACCTTAGTTTTGACGGTAGCTTGATTCTGCGTCTATTTAGCTATCTGTCACTCTTGGACCTTAGGTTCCCTTTAGCTCAAACCACGATTAGTCAAAATAGAATAGTTACCAATTTCTGTGTTCCCGTGTCACCGCTGCCGAATCTATCTTGTTTTGAGGGTTATAAAAAAGTTGTTGTGGTCGGGTAAGTGTCTTTGTATTGGCTCGTACTTGTGGCATAAAATACTATGATTTCAGAAGGACATCTTTAGATCTTCTTTAGAAATATAGATTTTCCAGATTAAATACAGCTTTATTACATATAGTAATATCAATAAATCTTATTAATATATCGAAAGGAACTGCGCTCCAAAATGCACAATATGTATAAATAAACTAGAAAAATAAGATACAACTGTTTGTTAAAAATGTTGTTAATTATCTTACTTAATTTAAAAGTATATACCCTATTAGGCTATCTTATCCTGCAGATGTATTAGCTGCCAAATATCCCATCGTTTGGTACTCGAGAGGCTTTTTCGAACCGAGGAGATTCAAATTTAAATTCAAATTTTTTATTTGCTATGAATAGGGTAATGTAACCAGCTGGTTATTGTAATCAGATAATATGTGGATTAAACCTATTTAGCTATTTTTTATAGCATGTTTCACAATTTTAGAGATCCTAGTCGATGCAAATTTTTCATAAATAATAAATTACAAATTTTAAATTCTCTATATGTTCTCTATATGTGGTGAGCCCATCGCCACCATGCGCTGTTGGGTGCACAGTGCAGTTTAATTCCTTACTCGCTTTTACGAGATCCATTGGATGAGATGGAGTGGAAGTGTTCTTTTAAATTATACTATGAAATATAAAACTAATAAGAAATGTCACTCTAGTCAAAAGTTAATTTATTGATGCATCGAAAAGTCAGAGAGCTGTTCCTCCACGCTGCTTCATTTTGGCGAACTTCAAATGTGCTGATACTATTTAGTAAATTTAAAACATGCAGTTCCTCTCTTACAATTTTGTCTTTTACCGCCAAGCAGCCAAGCGTCAGGTAAATGAATACTTAAAACTAGAATTATAATTTTACACATTTTTGCAAAGAGCCGTGGTAGCTCAGGGGCTAGGCGCTCGTTTTAAATTTCATAGTACGCGAGTGACCTGGGTTCGATTCGCGGTGCCGGGACCACTAAAATTGTTAATTGCAATTTTAAGTGCTGACTTACCAAGTGCTCGGCAGATGAAGGAAAACATCGTGTGGAAACCTGCATGTCTGAGAAATTAAAAATATTTCGAAGACATGTGAAGTCCGCCAGCCCGCATTGGAGCAGCGTGGCGGATTCTTCCTAGCTCCAAAACCCTCTCAGAAATGAGAGGAGGCCTGTGCTCAGCAGTGGGGGACATTTAAACGCTGAAACTTTACTTTACTTACATTTTGCAAGGGTATTTGCACTCTATCTACCAGAAATAGCTTAGCAGGTAAATAACAGACAAAGTCGTCGTCGTCGTCTTTTCAGCCCATCACAAGTCCAATGCTAAACATTGGCCTCCCCCATAGCAAAAGTTTGTAGCTCTCATTTTGGAGGGATTTTGCTATAGTTGCCGCGCTCCGCAGGCGGGTTGGCAACCGCATTTTATTTATTCAGATGTTCCAGGAAGATGCTGCTGCCCATCACATGGTTTATATTTTCCTCTGTCGAGTTTTACGACACCCACGGGACGAGATGGGGTGGTAGATTCTCTTTAGCTGCTACCACATGGCCACTACCACATTCAAAGTACAATTTCTTAATGTGAAATGTGATTGTGTGAAAACGCTAATGAAAGTAGAAGAAGCGAAAGATATGTGACAGGATCGTAATATGTGAAAAGATGTGGTCTCTGCCTACCCCAATGGAAAACAGGCATGACTCTATGTATGTGTATCTCTCTAAGTATGCATATAGTACATGTAAAACATTATTGAAAAGTTTTCAATAAAATTTTCAAATAATGAGATTTAATTTGCAAATATTTTGTTTATTCTTATATAGTAATTATTATATAAATGAATTGAAAAATCCAAAAAGCAAACGTAGGCAAAATTAATTACATAATAAAATGTATACCGCGCTTTTAGTTTACGTTTCTACTTGAAATATTACTCCTGTATGTATTTAAAATATGGTTCAATAAGTATTATCTACTGGTGGTAGAATTCTTATGCAGGAATCCGTCTGGGTAGGTACCATCCCAGGGCCAGTTATTCTGCCGTGAAGCAGTAGTGTGCAAGCATTACTGTTTCGGTTTGAAGGGCACTGTGAGCTAGCGTAATCACTGGGCATTTGAGACTTATGAACTGATGTCTCAGGGTGACGGGCGCTGTGTGGTGTCACTCAGAAATATTCTGGGTGAAACAGCATTGGTTGTGAGCGGACGTTGCACTTACCACCAGGTGAACGTTTTGCTTGTTTCGTCACTTTACACAATAAAAAAAATGTTTAACAAAAATAATGATATTCTATTAAATCGAAAATTTATACTATACATTAAAAGAGAAATGTACAAGATAGTTACTAAAAGAAATCCTAAATTAGCCACCACTAAGTCTATTTTACTGGATATATTTTCATGACTTGCTATTACAATTTTATTGTTCACAAGCCACAAAATAGCGAGAGTAAAGTTTTTATACACAGCATTAACTCGCACTTCATAAAAGCAATTTTTTGCGCTTATAGATACTATAATAAATTCTTTCTCAATACGATATAATTAAAGTTGTTTAATTATGAGTATTAAGATTAATAATCACATTCCGACGGATAAGAAATTATTAACAGTTGTGCTATTTTAAAACAAAAACTAATTTTCAATAATTTTTATACATACATTAAGTCACGCCTCTTTCTCGTTGGGGTTGGCAGAGACCACATCTTTCCACTTGCTACGGCCCCTAGACACATCTTTCGCTTCTTCTACTTTCGTTAGTGCTTTCATACAAGCTCGTCGATTGCGGTTACTTTTGACTCATGGCCTTCGAATGAGATGTGACATAGTGCTGTTGAAGATTCAATACAATAATAACTAAGCTAGTTCTGTTTCATTTCTAATAACTGGTTATTGTTTGACGCTGTTCACTTATCGATATTCACTTATTGTGAAACATGAAACTTGTCTGTAACTTTTACTGGATTCCTATGCAGGAGTCCATCTAAGTAGGTACCACAGCGGGGCCTGTTATTCTGCCGTTAAGCGGTAGTGTGCAAACATAACTTTGTTACGGTCTGAAGGGCACTGAGAGCTAATATAATCAATGGACATGTGAGACTCAGGAACTGATGTCTCAGAGCGACAAGCGCAGTGTTCACACAGAAATGTTTTGGGTGACACAGCATTTGTTATGGGCAGATGTTGCACTTATCAGGTGAACGTTTCACTCGTTTCGTCATATTATTTAATAAATAAACCACTATATAATCGACTATCACAACTGAAATTTACAATAATTAAAGCAAGTAAAGTTTTAATATACTTTTACGATACATGCATGGTATTCTCATCTAGATATGCATAACTTCGTCCGGTCGTTGTCGCTGGCCACAAGAGGATGGTGGTTAAATCATAACCATAATGCATAAGCATAATGCCAACGCTCCTGGCACTGCGCTATGAGGAGTGGTACTTCTTTTTTATCGTTCCCTCACTGCTGAGGATCGCGATCATGTACAAGCAGTCTCCATTGGGTGTGATAATCGAAGAGGACCGCACGGTGCATGCTGCCGCCCACAGCCTTCTTTATGGTATCAGACCATCTTGTAGGCGTAGCCCCTACCTGCACTCTCAGCTCCAGCTCTGAGCACGTTTGCTGTCCATTTTGCCTTAAATAATCTGCTCCTCTAGACAGTGCTTTGAAGATCGCACAATGTGTCTGAAGAAGCTAAGGGCTCTTCGTCGGCAATTTGTGGAGAGCCGTGTGGTGATTTCATGCGATTTTAGTATGGATTCATTGGTTTTATACGAATCCGTCTGGGTCCTCATCCCAGGGCCAGTTATTCTGCCGTGAAGCAGTAGTGTGCAAACATTACTGTGTTTCGGTTTGAAGGGCACTGAGAGCTAGCGTAATCACTGGACATATGAGACTTAAGAACTGATCTAAGAGCCCTTCATACCGAAACACAGTAATGTTAGCACACTACTGCTTCACGGCAGAATAACTGGCCCTGGGGTGGTACCTACCTAGACGGAATCCTACCACCAGTAAAATAATATATTAAACGCAACTGTTTGTTATCTTAAGAAGGAGAGATGTCTCATATGTAGCTAGGTATAAGAAGTGGCTGCGTCCACCTTATATTCAAACTAGCTGATGCCCACGACCTCGTCCGCGTGAAAAAAGGGTTCTTAAATATCCCGTCGGAACTATTTGATTTTTCGGGATAAAAAGTATCCTATGTCAATACTCAGAATGCAAGCAATCTTTGTGAAAAAATTCGTTAAGTTCGAATGAAAATTTCGATCAGCGGTTTAACCGTTAAAAAGTAACAAACAGACAGACGGACAGAGAGAGTTACTTTCACATTTATTATATCAGCATGGATGTCATTGACGACCGCGTGGCTCAGTGGTCAGAGAACCTGACTTCTGAGCCGCGGGTCCTGGGTTCGAATCCCAGCCGGAGCCAACATTTGTGCTATAACATTGTTGGTTTTCGGGTCTGGTTGTGTTGTGATTGTCCCCTTGTTTCTGACACTGCATCCTTGCTTACCTCCGATCTTATCGCATCAGCGTTACATCGGGCGCGGGTAGGTTGGGACGAGTGAGTGCCTCTGGGTTTGCGCGTACACTTGTGGCAGTATAATATCTCCTGCGCAGTTGATGGCTCTCGACAGTAGTCGGAAGTTGTCGCAGTGGTCGAAATCGGCTAGGAGAACATCACGTCACATGGATGGTCAACGAATAAACAGTGCGTGGTCAACTAACTACTGAGCGTTCTTGTCCCAGTCTCAAATATATAACAAATATCATCATTATGTATGTTCGAAGAGACTACTTGAATAAGTTATACGTCCATTGTATAGTCTCGCAAGCGAAACAAAATAATATATCTGATCGAATTGTCAAGTTCAAGATTTTATTTCTCTTCACGTACGTTACTTGACGCCTATCTCGTAAAAGTTTAATGACAATGAAATGAGAATGAACGGGAAATCGATAAGGATCCAACGTGCGGCCAGATTTGCAGAAGAATTCACAAGTTAATAATAGTGTAAATTGAGAATTTATTTGTCTCTCACAAGTTTCACCATGTCATACATTTTTACTGGTGGTAGGATTCCTATGCAAGAATCCGTCTAGGTAGGTACCGCCCCAGGGCCAGTTATTCTCCCGTGAAGCAGTAGTGTGTAGACATTACCGTGATTCGGTCTGAAGGATACTGAGAGCTAGTGTAATCACTGGGCATATGAGACTTAAGAACTGATGTCTCAAGTAACGGGCGCAGTGTGTTCTGGCTGACACAGCATTTGTTATGGGCATATGTTGCACTCACCATAGAACGTTTTGCTTGTCTCGTCACTTTATCCAATAAAAAATACATACTGGTGGTGGGAGTCCTAAACAGAAATCTGTCTAGGTGGATACCACCTCAGTGCCAGTTAGT
Source organism: Luehdorfia chinensis (assembly GCA_019845155.1). Classification (NCBI taxonomy): domain Eukaryota; kingdom Metazoa; phylum Arthropoda; class Insecta; order Lepidoptera; family Papilionidae; genus Luehdorfia; species Luehdorfia chinensis. Next base: position 2,062,888 of record JAHVAK010000696.1, read on the forward strand.
CTGCCGTCAAGCAATGGTGTGGAAACAGCACTGTGTTTTGGTCTGAAGAGCACTGATAAATAGTGTGATTAATGAGCATATGTGACTTAAAAACTAGTGTGTCAGGGTGACACTGGGTGTGGTGCCACATAATATTCTGGGTGACACGACACATCGTTTGTTATGGGCAAAGGCTGCACTTACCGTCAGGTGAACGATGGTAAGTGCAGCTGCATATCTTCGTCACTTAATTGCATAAAAAATAAGTGGCAGTAAATATAAGAACAAGTGTTCGCGTAAATATAAGAAATCATTAAGTGGCATCATTTAAATTTTTGAACTGAAAAGTGTGATGCCACAAACAATTCGTACTTAAAAACTTTTTCTACAACATAGGTGTCCGATAGGTGTCCGGCAGAGTAGAATACCACCTACCTCTTTCCTACCGAGGTGTCGTAAGAGACCAATAAGGTATTGTGCGGACAGCATTTATTCGTGCAGAATAGCACCATTGTATGCAATGCTGTCACTGTACTGCTCGTGGGAACGCAATAGGGAGTAAGTTTTTTTTTTAATCGTTCCAAAATGTTGGCAACGTGGTTCGCCACCCGTCACGTCTCGTTTCGCGCGACTGCGAAAAGTGAGCTACTTGTGTAGCTTCTGCCTACACTTTATATGGAAAAAAGGACTGCGTGACTGTATGTACAACATTTTTATTAGCTTCTATAATTTTACTGGTGGTAGGATTCCTATGCAGGAATCTGTCTAGGTAGGTACCACCCCAGGGGCAGTTATTCTGTCGTGAAACAGTGGTGTGCAAACTTTATTTCGGTTGATTACTGTGTTTCGGTTTGAAGGGCACTGTGAGCTAGCGTAATCACTGGGCATATGAGACTTAAGAACTTATGTCTCAGGGTGATGGGCACAGTGTGGTGTCACACGGTCCTGGGTGACACAGCATTTGTTATGGGCAGACGCTGCACTTGCCATCAGGTGAACGTTTTGCTCGTTACACAACTTTATCGAAAAAAAATAGTTTGGTGCTCCTGCATTATGTCATTTTCCGTCTCTCCCCCTCATTGCCTACAGTTTATCATTCCCCTACAAGAGCTTATGTAAATTTAGAACTAAATGTATTCACGAGACACACGTGAGCATTATACCAGGAGAAATTTATTTACATACAGTAAATCCAACGTCATGAAACCGCTACGTATGTTCGTGAAATCAGGACAACTTGCTACTTAAAGCTTATTTGTAAACAGTATGTGTCCACGAATTTGTTGCCGCAGACTTCAGAATTCTTAATTAAAATAACCAAAATATAGCGTAATGTTTTCTTTATTTAAACGAATACTGTATAAAACTGTATTTACTTACATTTCAATAGAGAAGATGGCAGTGAATCCAAATCAAGTATCAAAATACCACTGGAAGACTACATGACACAATAAGTTCATTTGGCATTCGAAGCAAAATTAATAATTAAAAGCTGAAAGCTTATCCAGGTTGATTAACTATGATATGAGGACATCTCACAACTTAGTCACACCGTGACCTCGAGAAGAGTATTAGAAGATTATGCCACAAGTATGACACATGTGGCACGCGTCGCCCTCCACAAATTAAAGGGAAGTGGACGACCCATCACACGACGCCGCCGCAAGCAGAGACGTTTAAGTGAGCTGACTTACTCAAAGGCACTCACCTTCAAGAAAAGAGCCTATTCCTTTCTCAAAGGCCGGCAACGCATCTGCTATTCCTCTGGTATTGTAGATGTTCATGCGGTGATCACTTACCATCAGGTGAGCCGCTTGCTCGTTTGCTCCATATTCCATAAAAAATACTCAAGTCTATCAAACGAAATTGACATTACTAATATTATTGTCACTTAGATTTCCTTACGGTTTTCTCACGACTTCCAAATATACAATAATCAATTTAAGTATATTTACTACGATTTTTAAAAAAAAAAATTTATTGTATAAAGTGTCGAAACGAGCAAAACGTTCACCTGACTGTAACTGTAAGTGCAACGTCCGCCCACAACAAATGCTGTGTGCCCAGAACATTTCTGTGTGACACCACACTGCGCCCGTCACCTTGAGACATCAGTTCAAGTCTCAAATGCCCAGTGATTACGCTAGCTCACAGTGCCCTTCAAACCGAAACACACTAATGCACACACTTCTTCACGACAGAATAACTGGCCCTGGGGTGGTAACTACCTAGACGCATCCTACCACCAGTTATAATTCTATACATCTATATTTAATAAAATATAGCTTATATAACTGTAAATAAGTCTAACGGCACTAGTATACTCAACTCCATTATTTGCAACAACAATTATTCATTCAGCTGGGTAGTCACCCAGAAAAATTCTGTGCATTTATTAGCATTTATTATGGGCAGACGTTGCACTTACCATCTGGTGAACGTTTTGCTCGTTTCATCAATGCATCCAATAAAAAAAAATTGTTAATGTATTTTAACTATGATACAAAAAATAAGATTTTCCAAAAGTTTCTTCTCCGTCATAGGAAAGTCATTACGAAACGATGGTAAAATTAAAAAAAAAAGCAGACGTCTATGCCGCGGGTCCAACCAACAACATAAATAGTTGGTTTTCGCGTCTGGTTGTGTTCTGATGTTTCTCATGCCCATGACCATGTCTTCAACACTGCTCTCTAGCCTCCGATCTTATAGTATTGGCATTTCTTCAGGGGCGAGTAGATAGGAACGATTGAGAGCGACTCCGGTAGTCACTGGGTCAACCGACCATAAAAATTAAAAATTATTTCTAATTCAGACCATTTGTTACAGGTAATTTGAAAACACAAAATTTGAATCAGGGTAAAGAGTGAGTAAATTATAATTTTTGAGCCTCTACCTATATCTAGCCTAGCTATATCTAGCCGCGGTAGCCACAGAATAGGAGATCCAGTGCGTTTAGTACCACGCATCTTGCCACGATATCATCCTTCACTAAATATTCATTCTATAGATTGCCCATGGATCCGAAAGAAGGCCTTCCGTAGAAGTTGCATCCGAATTTACCCACTAATATTTGTTAATAGTGTTTATGTTCGACGTCCGACGTTCGTTCGAATCGATCCGAAATTTCGTACTTCGATTTTCGTAGTAGGCCCCCGGATGTCTCAAACGCTAGGTGCTTATAAATACACTGCACTAGTGGTGAGATTCCTATGCAGGAATCCGCCTAGGTACCACCGCAGTTCTAGTTATTCTGCAGTCAAGCAGCGTTGTGCAGACACCACCATTGCGGGTGGTAAGGTACTGAAAAGAACTGATGTCTCATGCGCATTGCGGTGCTTCGCAGAATTTAGGAACGTTTAGTTCTAGGTAATATCGCAAACAGCCAATGTTGTTATGTTTGACACAGTTAGACGTTGCACTTACCATTAGGTGAATGGTCCATAAGGTCATTTTTTTTCCGAGAGGTGCCATGGCCAATCATTATTCCAATGACATCACAGAACGTTAAGGAATAATGGAATTATTGTACTGCGCGATAGATTAAATTTAAAATTACTTTTAATTTTTTAACATCACGACTCCTTTCTCATCTTACTTCTTATTTTTACTTATTTACACTACCACAATAAAGTGGGAGTGTTTGTATATTTGAAACCACTTATCACAGGAAATACTATTTCGATTTAAAAAATAAATCTAACGTAGAGAGCTCGTTTATTAATGAAGGTTCTACGCTATATAACTTTATGCTACAGCCTTAATCAGCTGCATGCTGAGAACAGAAGAATATCGAGAAGGGCCGAACTGTGTCTGGTCAGCGAGGTAGCATGCCGTACGGCGCAATCATGTGGTCTGCTTAGTTTATGCGTGTGATATAATAATTTCCGTGATATAATTGCTGTTAGCCTTTTTGGCTTTTACAGCGTCATCGTATACTGTGCTCACGGACCAGGGGCACGCGTGCCAGGTTTGGTTTGACCCCAAACATAAATACTTAAATAAACTCCGTCAAAAACTTCGAAATTCGGACTGTGTCGCGTTCGCTGCGTGCTTGCGCGATTGTGAATATCTCAAATGATTATAAGTCGTCTAATGACCGTCCGAGGGAGGCTGCGGGCCTCCATTCGGACTGTCGACTTGTGTTTAACTACGCGTGTGTATCACTCAGGACGCAGCTAGTAAATTTGTATACGTAAAATTGTTGTACAAAACAAGTATGACGATATTATCGCATCTGTGTCTACACGCGTCCTGGAATTTGTAAATGATATGTTATTGTGGATATGACATGTTCGTTCCGTTTTCTGTTAACATAAGAAGACCGATGGATCCAATTTTATTGTATTGAATATTATATTTTTGACGACTGAGATGTCCGGCAGAGTGGAATAGCCCTACCTCTCTTCCTACCGAGGTGTCGTAAGAGGCGACTAAGGTATTGTACGGACAGCATTTATTCGTGCAGAACAACACCGTAATATGCAATGCTGTCACTGTACTGCTCGTTGGAACGCAATGGGGAGTAAGAATTATTTCGACTGTTATCAAAATGGCTGCGACGTGGTTCGCTACCAGTCACGTCTCGTTTCCCACGGGGGCGAAAAGTGTGCTTCTTGTGTGGCATGTGCCTACCCCTTTATATTGGAAAAAGGCGTCACTATATGTATATATGTATGTATGTTGCTGCCTGTGACATTCATTACCTTAATAATTAAATCCTAATTATAATTTTGACATACTCGTATTTAAGGATTTAGCTTAGAACGGAATATTCTCGAAAGCTTTTATTTAGTAACTCCACTTAATAACTACACGAAGTTACTAATCGCATCAAATTTGTTAATGGCGCTGTTAAGCCTCCATGTGAGTTACTAAATTATGTATCTAAGGCATAGTTTCTATTATGATAATAATTTTTAACTTTGTGTTTTTTTTATTAAGTTACGGTAACAGATTGCATTGCAGATTTTTTTTATTGATAAAGTGATGAGACGAGCAAAACGTTCACCTGATGGTAAGTGCAACGTCTGCTTATAGCAAAGGCTATGTCACGCAGATTATTTCTGTGTGACACCACATTGCGCCCATCACCCTGAGACATCAGTTCTTAAGTCTCATTTGCCCAGTGATTACATTAGCCCACAGTGCCCTTCAAACCGAAACACAGTAATGTTTGTACACCGCTGCTTCACGGCAGAATACTACTTTGGCGGATGATATTGCCAAGTAAAAGGGTAGCTACCCGCCAAATCGGGTGGTCTGATCTGGGAAGGACGTCTCCTACGACTATTATTATTTATATGTTGTATATATAATTCGCATATCAGAAAACTTTTATTGCGCGATTATGGAATGTATGAAATATTTCTTGAGCTTATCATGTGCCGACATAGATATCGCTACACTACCACGGCTTTCTTCCATAAAAAAAGTTAATCCTTACTAATATTATAAATGCGAACGTAATTCTCTCTGTCCCTCTGTCTGTTTGTTACCTTTTCACGGCTCAACCATTGAACCGACCTTGACGAAATTCGGTACAAAGATGGCTTGCATCCTGGAGACGGACAAAGGATACGTTTTGTTCCGGAAAATCAATGAGTTCCCACGGTATTTGTAAAAAAAACCATAATCCACGCGGATGTGACGTGTCGCGTGCTTTAGCTAGAATTTTTATAATGACAAAACCTTAGGACATGTCTCTTATTATGAGAAAGTAATGAAACGTACTACATCTTATTTCACGGCCTATTGCAAGAATACACATGATTTTCATAATGATTTCTTATATTTACGCGAACACTACACATTTAAATGAAACTAATTTTACGGATTTTATCGCGTTTAATTTTTACTATTTACAACCTGACGTTTCTTTCTGCGTAGATCGGACCAATAATAATTAAAAGCTGAAGGTACTCCGGGTTAACTATGACATCGGGACATCTGTCACCTCAGTCCCCCCGTGACCATGGGTGCTGTAAAGCACTCGAAACGTCGGGTTGTAAATAGTAAAAATTAAACGCGATAAAATCCGTAAAATTAGTTTCATTTAAACAGATGATTTTGATAATATTGCTCTTGGAGATGAACATTAAATTATGTTTTCTTTCATCATTATTCTTCAGTACTTTATTTTTTTTATACAAATTACACTGATTATATGTGGATAGCTCTGAGACAAGGCGCTATATCGGATAAAGTGACGCGAGGGGCAAAACGTTCACCTGATGGTAAGTGTAACGTCTGCCCATAACAAATGTTATGTCACCCAGAATATTCTGTGTGACACCACACTGCGCCCGTCAGCCTGAGACGTCAGTTCTCAAATCTCATGTCTAGTGATTACGCTTAGCTTTCAGTGTCCTTCAGAGTGAAACACAGTAATGTTTGCACACAACCGCTTCACGGCAGAATAACTGGCCCTGGGGTGGTACCTACCTAGATGGATTCATGTATAGGAATCCTACCACCAGTAATTAGTACGCGAGTGACCTGGTTTTGATGCCCGATGCCGGCACCACTTAAATTGTTAATTGCAATTTTAGAGCTAGAGCTGATTGACTGAATTTAAAGAGATTCACGTGATTGGCGGTGAAGGAAAACCTCGTGAGGTAACCTTTCTGAGAAATAAAAATAAAGAACGCATTTCTACACCGCGGATCCTTGCTTCGAATCCCAGCCGCAGAATTTGTGCAAAACGCAAATTTTTGCTTTTCAGGTCCGGTTGTATGTAAAACGCACTAACGACACGGGAAATCCTACTGTGTCGTTTATTCGAAGAAAAATAAATTAAACATTAAAAAAGTATTTCCTATTCAGCTTTAAAGTAGAAAGAGTAGGCTCACAAGCAATTCCACCTCAATAATACTCGTAACAAGCATAAGCCGCAATGAAAGCAAATTAATTATAACAAAGCAAATGTTCGATAAAGCTTTTATAATATGTACGTTTATGAAAATGTTTCTCTGCCATGTACACTGAGTGATTGCTTTAAAGAGGTGGCCGAAGTAGGTCAAACTTGTTTGCAACACGATACACTTGATAACTGCTTCTAAAATAGAACTGTACCGAGTAGCCACCATATTATGATAGACTAATGTTGCCAACCGTCCCTGTTTTTTCAGGACACGTCCTGCGCTTTGGGGTGTCCTGGGGTATCGAAAATGCGTTCAATACGGATGTCTATTTTGTAGCTTTGGTAAGTTTCGTGATAGGTTTTATTTTGGCGTATGAAGCTCATTCATTGGCTAATGGGATCAATTGAAACCGATCCCGAAACCAACCAGAGTTACACAGTAGACGTTTATAATATTTCCAAAAGTACGAGAATGCTTGTGAGACACGCCTAACGTGGAAGGTATATAAGTAGTGGTCGCCCAATGATCAAAATTCGACCGTTATTCACTAACTTCTTTTATTGAATAAAATTATTGTAACCCATCCAGGAATCCGTCTAGGTACGTACCACCCCAGGGCCAGTTTATCTGCCGTGAAGCATTAGTGTGCAAACATTACTGTGTTTCGGTTTGGAGGGCACTGAGAGCTAGCGTTATCACTGGGCATATGAGGCTTAAGAACTGATGCCTCAGGGTGACGGGCGTAGTTATAAATATTTCAAAATTAATCGCTGTTTTTGTTATTACAAACAGACACATCAATTTTATTTATTTGTATAGATTTAAAGGGGAATAAGCTTTAATACTCGCTTCTAATTGAAGAGGGAGTGCCCCTTAATGGTAACATATTATTGCTGATATAAGATTACTGAGCCGTGGTCCTGGGCTTCTCCCGGAAACCGGCTAGTGCCTGTTGCGCTGCGTCTATGTTTGCACTGCTTCTTGAATGGGTCGATCCAGCGATGGACGCAAGTGACCGGTTTAATTTTGACACAACGTCTATTGTTAATGTTTTATAATTCGAGACTATACAATTAGACGCGGTTGGTGAAGTGGCTAAGCGATTGCCTTTTGCGCTACGGGCCGCGAGTTATTTCTCGCAGGGGACATATATTTGTAATACCTACAGAGAGTTCCTGGTCCGATTCTGGACATTTGCAATTTATGTCCGTAAAATTTAAAATTTATGTCCATTTTGCAATCAGTTCTCTACGTTGAGGTTGTCTGGAAGAAATCGCTTTCAGTGATAAGACATTACTACCTTTAGTAATTTAATACTTTTTTTAATATCTTATAATACTTTTTGAAACAGCTGGTGGCGGCTGGTGTAGTAAAAAAATGTTTCACACGAAAATAGGAGATTATTTTTAAAATCAATTACAGATTCCAAAACTTACGAGCGGAAAAAAAGACTAGAACTTTATAAAACAAATGGCGCGCGATCTGTGATGCAGCTGTCAGCAGACTGACTTACAAAAAAACTGACCCAACATCGCCCTTGCCCAGCAACTGACCAAAATGTTGGTCTCTTTGTCCTCAAATTTAAATATTAAAATTAAAATAAAAAACAATTTAGAGCGCGTCGCTAACACTTCATTTATTATTTCTTTATTAGTGTACATTAAAGAATATATTAATTAAAAATGCACCCATAGGACATACAGGAAAAAAGTTCATTATTTTTTTGTAAATTTACTACGAGTTGCGTTTCACCCGCGTAAAAAAGCCAACGCCAATCGATGATATACTGGTACATTTATACTCGTACTTCGTTATATGAATCGGATTTTGGGGTTTTATTTTTTTGCGCTTAACCCAAATTATTTTTCCAAAATTAAAGTAGCTTAAGTTACCCGCTATAATATAAGCTATCTAGTCAGTGAAAGTCCCGTCAAAATCGGTCCAGCCGTTTCGGAGATTAGCCGGAACAAACAGACAGACAAAAAATTTAAAAATTGTTTTATTTCTTATAAGTACCGTATATACTTTCATAAGCATTGAGTAAAAAGTTGTTATTTGGTTATTACAAAAAGTCACCTCAATTTTATTTATTTGCCTAGACTATCTTCACATTTAAAAGTGAAATGAGAATGAGCTACCTCCATTATGTCCTTTGCTTTCATTTTATTTGAATATTAGAACAGTCGATAAGCTTCCAAGGGTCGTTATATACGTTAATAATAATAATTACTTTGTCTGAATACAAAAGTCAAGTTTCATACACGTCCTAAAATGTGTGAATATTGATCATAATACGCGTGGGGCTTCCGTTCAAATGATATTGGGAGCTTAATGGTAGCGCCGATTAGCTTTTTGTGCGTATCTATTGGTTATAATTTTCGTGTTTACGATATCCTATCAATTAGCAGTGCGTTGATACCACGGTGTTCGACTAGCTCGAGTAGATGAAAGATGAAGCGGACAGTAAGTCCATACTAATATTTTAATTGCGAAAGTAACTCTCTCTCTCTGTCCCTCTGTCTGTTTGTTACCTTTTCGCGGCTCAATCGTGTAACCGATCTCGACGACATTCGGCACAGAGACAGCTTGGATACTGGGGACGGACATAGGATACGTTTTATCCCAGAAAATTCGAAAGTTTCTAATTCCACGCGGACGAAGTCGCTTTTCCCAGTAACTTTCTGGTTGACTGGTAGAAAATGCCATATGGAATTAAGTCCGCCGTTTGTACAGTTTGTACAATAAAGTGTAAATAAATTAATAAATAAATAAGTCGCGGGCATCAGCTAGTTAGTTATAATAAGCTAAACTGTACAACGTTTGAATTATACCCGGACTATTAATTTGCGCGTAGTCGCCGGTGGCTCGGTGAGAAGTAGTCGTCCTGCCAGTCAGCTCTTCGCGGCTCGTCGTGGTTGCGCTCTCGACCCGCACCCTCTCTTGTGTCCCCTCCCTTGTGTCGCTGATGCCGCAGCGCGTCGCAGTCGGAACACCACGGCATTATGCTACATAATACATACATAAAACCAGACACGCCGATTTTCCGTTGGGGTAGGCAGAGACCACATCTTTCCATTAGCTACGATCCTCACACATATTTCGCTTCTTCTACTTTCATTATCGTTTTCATACAGGCTCCTCGGTTGGGTACTTTTGACGTCGCCTTTCCTTAAAACTATTTCGAGGTGATCGTGATACGTTCTTCAACATAGTAGTAAAACATTATTTTTTTTTGTTTTATTGTAGACAGGTGACGAGACGAGCAAAACATTCACCTGGTGAGAAGTGCCCCCATCCCGTGAGACATCAGTTTTTTAGTCTTATATGCCCAGTAATTCCACTAGCTCTCAATGCCCTTCACACCGAAACACAGTAATGTTTGCACTCTACTGCTTCATGGCAGGAATAACTGGATATGCGAAGCAAAACCTAAATAACCGAATAACATACATACATAAGATTACGACTGTATCCCATAAGGGGTAGTCAGAGACTGGGCACTCACTGCAAAAACAGATGACTGCCACAATCCACGTTTCACCAAAACAATATAATGCACTTGGTGTGATAGGTGGTGAGCCCATCGCCACCATGCGCTGTTGGGTGCACAGTGCAGTTTAATTCCTTACTCGCCTTTTACGAGATCCATTGGATGAGATGGAGTAGTAGTATTCTTTATATATATACTATAATTCTTCTGTACATGTGTATGTCCTCTGCTTCACGGAAGAATAACTGGCCACGCGGTGGAACCTACTTAGACGGATTCCGCCATAGGAATCCTTCCACCTTCCACAAATCCATCTACTCTCTCACACACAGTGATGTTCTCCTAGCCGATTTCGACCACGGCGACAACTGCCGAATACTGTCGAGAGCCATCAACTGCACAGGAGATATTATAGTGCCACGAAGTGTACGCGCAAACACAGAGGCACTCACCCGTCCCAACCTACCCGCGCCCGATGTAACGCTGATGCGATAAGATCGGAGGTAGGCTAGGATGCAGTGTCAGAAACACGGGGACAATCACAACACAACCAGACCCGAAAACCAACAACTTATGTTTTAGCACAAAATGTTGGCTCCGGCTGGGATTCGAACCCAGGACCTGCGGCTTAGAAGTCAGGTACTCTGACCACTAGGCCACGCGGTCGTCACACACAGTAACTCTATATGAAACAAACACTTACAAATTTATACGTGCAAAAGCAAAGACAGCAGATTCTTAAATTTTCTTTGAGATTTTTATTTTTTTTTATTTTAGAATTCAAAAATTCTGTGAGTGTCAGTCTCCTTTCATTTCTTTAATTTATAATTCAAGCAAATTCTTTCACAATACCTCGATAAATAACCTAACAACTTTTATGATACGTAAAGCCCTGAAAGAGTAACTTCGCTAAATCCCTTTGGAGGTCCCACCGCGCTATTAACAAATTTGACCCAGTTAGTGACCTCGTAAATTAGTTGCACAAAACATGGTAATCCCTACAGAAACGGCATTTCAAGTTGACGACATTAAACTAACGAAGTTAAGCTTCTGTTAGACGTAATGGCGGCTGAAATGGTTCATTGAACCTTAGTTAGAGTTAATTATTATGGATAAGAACTTAGGGGATTTAAGAGAAACTGAAAGGAAGAATCCGTGACAAAGATATCCACAGAAAAACAATGACACCGACTGGTGGCGGCTTAAGAGAATCTACCACCCCATCTCATCCCCCGGGTGTCGTAGAAGTCGACAAAGGGAAAATAAAAATCAAAAGATGGGCAGCAGCATCTTCCTGAAACATCTGCATAAAGAAACTGCGGTTGCCAACTCGCCTGCCAAGCGTGGCAACTATGGCAAAATCCCCTCAAAATAAAACCTACAAACTTTTGTGGATATCTATGGGGTAGGCTTACGTTAAGCAGTGGTCTTGTGATAGGCTGCAACGATGACGATGATGACAGTGAACGATCATCAGGCTTAAGTAGCTGTGGGCCGACCTTCTAGCTCGTAGAATCGATAAAAAATGTTAAAGAACGGTGGATTGGCAATCTCGCTCCGGCAAAGGCTATCTAGCGACCTCCAGCTAGATGAAGCGACCCGACCACGCGATACGACTTACACCGTTTTGCGGGAAGTCGATAAATGCAGGTGACTGGATGGATGGTGGTAGGATTCCTATGCAGATTTAGCTAACTACTTACTAACTAGGTGGGTACCACCCCAGGGTCAGTTATTGTGCCGTGAAGCAGTAGTATGCAAACATTACTGTGTTTCGGTTTGAAGGGCACTGTGAGCAGCGTAATCACTGGGCATATGAGGCTTACGAACTGATGTCTCAGGGTGATGGACACAGTGTGGTTGTCTGGGTGACAAAGCATTTGTTATGGGCAAACGTTGCACTTACCATCAGGTGAACGTTTTGCTCGTTTCATCACTTTATCCAATAAAAAAATACTCAAGACACAGGGCAACAGTATGAGGTGGGTATATATTCATCAGCGGACTTGAGAATGCTGAAATGATGCTGATGACGCATTTACCCATGGCTAAGTCAATTTGTTCACCTAGAGCAAGCTTGATGGTCCTTCGAGTCCACATAATTGACGACGAGATGAGCATTTTTCATATGGTAATTACGATGTCTGCCCATAAACTGTGTCTACCCGGAACATTTCTGTGTGGCAACCCACTCCGCTCGTAACCCCGAGACATCAGCTCTTAAGTCCAATATGCACAGTAATTACACTGGCTATCAGTCCCCATCAGACCGAAATACAGTAATGTTTGCACACTACTGCTTAACGGCAGAATAACTGGCCATGGGGCGGTACCTACCTAGACGGATTCCTGCATATGAATCCTACCACCAGTTTTTTATTACCAGGAATTTAATTGCTACCTTTTCATTAATATTAGTCCCAAGTATACATGTACCCTCACGACATGATTGTTATTTGAAAAACTCTATGCAAATCTGTAATAAAGTGTACATTTCATAATAATAAAAGCTATTCATATTCCTAGCATTACTTAGTTAAACACGACGCCACATCAATTAAACTTCAGTAGGTACTAAAATGATCCATCAGAAAACCTCTTTGAAAATACTTTGAATTTAATTTTCATAGTAAATATTCATAGTATAAATTTTGTAAACAGAGCTCATAATAATACCTACGACCTCGTGGCCTAGTGGTTAGAGTACTTTGCACGCAGCAGATCTATAATATTTGTGCAAAACCACAAATCGTGGTCTTCTTTTGCGATTGTGTTAGTGCATGTGAAATATATGTCTGAAAAACGATCGATTCGATTGCCGTGCCGTGCCTTACCTACACAGAACGCGAGTGACCTGAGTTCGATCCACTGTGCCAGCACCTTCTAAAATTGTTCTGCTGGTAAATCAGAACGTGCTCAGCGATGAAGGTAACATCGTGAGGAATATAACATGCATGTCTGAAGAACAGCAATATTTCTAGGACATGTGAAGTCCGCCAGCCCGAATTGGACCTAGCGTGGCGGACTCTTTTCAGATCTCGGGCTCTCTCAAATAAAATTGAGCAGGCCTGTTCTCAGCAGTGGGAGATTTGTAGGCTGTTACTTTACTTTCTTTTAGGTACCACCGCAGTGCCAGTTATTCCGCCGTCAAGCAGTAATTTGCAAAAAATACTGTGTTTCGGTCTGAAGGGTAGTGTAATAACTAGAAATATGAGACTTAAGTACTGATGTATCAGAGTGACTGTTGTCAGAAGGAAAACACGTCATTTGTTATGGGCAGACGTTGCTATAACCATCAGGTGAACATTTAGGGCTCGTCACTTTCTCCAAAAAAAGAATCCGTGAATGTTTTAACAGTCGATTGAGATTAATTACACTATTATTATTTCAGCAATACAAAACACGCCTCCAACCACTAATGAGAAACAATTAGAGCAGTTTGCTAGGAATAAAAAATTACTTATCGGCTCTGTTTGCGAACTGGCTAAGCCCTTGGCTTCTGCGCCGCGGGTCGCGGGTTCGATTCCCACACGGGACAAATATTTGTATGGCCTACATATAGTTGTCCGGGTATAGATGTTTGTGCATGTGGAATTTATGTCTGTAAAACGCACCCACGACACAGGAGAAATCCTACTGTGGGGCTTCGTTCAAAAAAAAAAGATAATAAAGATAATATCAAACTATGTGGAGTGGGTTGAGCCGTTACGGAGTTTAATAAAGCGAAATGTCGAATTTCAATGGCACGAAACTGACAACAAAGTGTTTAAAAACGCTTAAAACACAATTAGCACAAGCACCACTTCGTTTTTATAATCCTAATGAAAGCGTGAGGTTATCTCAGTTCATCATCATTTATAGCTACCTAGACGGATTCCTGCATAGGAATCCTACCTCTCGTTTAAATTTGGTGGTGTTTTCTAGAAACTACTACAATATTCAACGCTACCGAATTCCTTGTTTTAGATATTGTAATATTCACTGTAACACCACCCCTGGGCCAGATATCCTGCCGTGAAGCAGTAGAACACAAAAATATTCTGGGTGACACAGCATTTGTTGTGGGAGGACGTTGCAGTTACCATCAGGTGAACTTTTTGCTCGTTTCGTCAATTTATACAATAAAAAAAATAAATAAAAAAATACTTATTTGGTTTCCTGAGAGGTTTTCAAATAAATCAATTCTCGGAAATCGGAAATTGGAAAATATAACTGAGTACATAAGTAGACCGTCTGTCTACTTATGTAATTAGTTATATTTTCTTGGAAAATAAAGAGAAAACGACGACCGCGGGGCCTATTGGTCAGAGTACCTGACTTCTACGCCGCGGGTCCTGGGTTCGATTCCCAGCCGGAGCCAACATTTGTGCTAAAACACAAATTGTTGGTTTTCGGGTCTGGTTGTGTTGTGATTGTCCCCGTGATTCTGACACTGCATCCTAGCCTACCTCCGATCTTATCGCATCAGCGTTACATCGGGCGCGGGTAGGTTGGGACGAGTGAGTGCCTCTGTGTTTGCGCGTACACTTGTGGCACTATAATAACTCCTGCGCAGTTGATTGCTCTCGACAGTATTCCGGCTAGGAGAACATCATCATATATTTTCTTGTTCGTTTGAATATAATTCTCACCAATCCGTAATACCATTCTTCTCATCTCATCTTCTTTTCACTATCCGTGACGTGTGCGAAAATACTTAATACATAGATACAGACACGCCTTTTTTCCATATAAAGTGTTAGCAGCTGCCACTCACGTAGCCCACTTTTCGCCCTCGCGGGAAACGAGACATGACGGGTGACGTGCTAAGTCGTCGCCATAATGGTACGAGTCAAAACATTCTTACTTCCCATTGCGATGCAACAAGCAGTATAGTTACAGCATTGCATATAATGGTCTTCTGTACGAATAAAGGCTGTTCGTGCAATACATTATGCATGCAAAATTTAAATGGTGTGTATTACCTAGTTTCCGAAGAGCACGGCCCGCTCTGCCCCAATAGCATGCAAAAGCAAACCAACACAACCACCAGATACCGTCCACCACCACCAGGCAACACACACCACCGAAGTCGAGAACAAACATCAAGTGACATAGACTCTACCACAGTCAGCCGCCATTATATTGTATTTGCTAAAATTGTGTACTATACAGATCTTAACCAAAATTATGATCGTTTTTTATTATGGGATAACTACGCTCTAACACTAAGTAGTATAAAAGGTACGTCAGGAACAAAGCTATATCAGACCAACCAACCGCAGGTATAAACTGGAGCAGCGGGTAAAAGAGACCCCTGTCTTGTACTGTAAAGCAAAATGCTTGATGTTATTTTTTTGTAGGAGAAAGTAAAAAGAGCGACATGACGTTCATCCGTTGATAAGTGCAACGTCTGCCCGTAACAAATGCACAAAAGAGCAGATCGTTCTGTGTTGCACCACACTGCGCTCGTCACCCTGAGACATCAGTTGTTAAGTCTGATATGCCTATAATTACACAAACTTTTAGGTAAATGTATTTGTATAGTTAATAGAATCAGGCGTTACTTTGCGGAAATACATTATAATGAAGGAAGGTAAGTTACTTTGCTAAGATCCGCATGCAAAATATAAAAATGGTGTATATTACCTAGTTTTTTAAAGAGCACGGTCACTCGGCGGCCGTCTGTCGTAGAGTCTATGACGCTTGATAATGCCTCATTTTGGGGCGGAACACGTGTCGTGTTCTCAACTTCAGTGGTGTATATTATCTAGTGGTAGTATTGTAGTGGTTGGTGGAGGGTTCCTGGTGGCGGTTCCTGGTGGCGGTGTTAGTTTGCTTGTACACGCTACTGAGTGAGGGCGGGCGGTGCTCTTCAAAAAACTAGGTAATATACACCATTTTTATATTTTGCATGCAGATCTTAGCAAAGTAACTTACCTTCCTTCATTAAAATGTGTTTGTGTTTAAAACATATAAAATTAATTGTAGAACGTAGATAGTTGTAATTGGCTCACAGAATTGTATTTATGTTGTAATATATTTTTTTACTGTAACTGTCTTAAATAATAAATTAATAAGTAACTTTAATAAACATCCCTTAATTAACTTATCACAGTCACAATCAAGCTTAGCGTTTTGCAAATATTTTGTTTTTTTGATGTGAAACATCTATTGACCCGCCTTGGGGGTGAGACCGCCTTGTCTGGCATGACGGAAATGTTAAGCTCAAATTATAACAAAGTAAAGGAGAGAAAGTTAATTTGCTAAGATCCGTATGCAAAATGTAAAATGGTGTGTATTACCTAGTTTTGAAGAGCACCGCCCGCCCTCCCTCAACAGTCGTAGAGTCAATATCACTTGATAAAAACGGATCTTAGCAAATTAACTTTCTCTCCTTTACTATAATGGATTTCCGCAAAGTAACGCCTGATTCTATTAATTATATCAAATTATAACATTTATCAATAAATAATTATAGGCCTAATTATTTGGAGGCAATAAAGAAGCTATAATTATAACGTATTTTCTTTAATTTACCTAAGATTTTTAAATTATATTTCAGCACCTAAGAAGGAACTAATTGAAAGTTAGCATTTCACGTAATTAACGAATAAGTAATTAGTTCATTACGAGATCAATAGATGTCACTGTTTTATACATCTATAATAAAATTCTTATAAATAAGGAAGTTAGTTAGTGGGTTATGGGGGGAAAAAGTAACACAATTTTTTCACCTCGTTCACCTGAGGACAAGTGCAACGTTTGCCCACAACCAAGGTAAGTCACCCATAACATTTCTGTGTGGCACCACAAAGCGGACGTCACCCTGCGACATCAGTTCTTAAGTCCCATACATACATAAGATCACGACTGTATCCCATAAGGGGTAGTCAGAGACTGGGCACTAACTGCAATAGCAGATGACTGCCACAATCAACGTTACACCAAAACATATAATGCACTTGGTGTGATAGGGGTGAGCCCATCGCCACCATGCGCTATTGGGTGCACAGTGCAGTTTTATTCCTTACTCGCCTTTTACGAGATCCATTGGATGAGATGGAGTGGTAGTATTCTTTTAACGTCCCATATGCCCCGTAATTACACTACCTATCATTACTCCTAAACTGAAACATATTATTTGGACACTATTGCTTGACGGCAAAATAACTGGTACTGTGGTAGTACCTACCTGGACAGATTCTTGCATAGAGTCCTAATAATATATATTTGATTTTAAGTACAGTTCGCTTCATAAAACGAAGGTATAATATTATCGTTGCAACTTTTCTTTTATTTTCCTTACTCGCCATTTTAAATACTTCTTTTTATAACTTAAACGTGCTAGATGTCGGCGTGATTCAATTAATGGACCGCCCGCCAACAGAATTTTAAAATATCTACGTCTCATTAATAATGATGACGTCGCACACAAAATATCTTATTCTATAATTTTATCGAAAGTCTGCTCGTTTTATATCAGAAAATTTATAAAAAAATTGTGCTGCTTATTTTCGAACATTGTTGTTAAACTTTATAGCTTTTGAGAACATTATATATTTATAACATACCCCTGGGTATAAATATATTCTATTAACAATACTTAAGAGAGATAATTTATAAATAATATCTCTTGTTTAAAAATTAAAGAAACGAAACGGAGAAGTCTTTTATTTTGGACACGTTCACAGCAATTACACAATGATGCCTGGAAGCGCTCGGCGATGGTTTAAAATACGTATAATCTGCTAATATGAATATCAAATATTCTTCGCTTCAAATTCGCTTTTGATATCCACTGTTGTACATAATACCGGTCGGTAAATTTACTGGTGGTAGGATTCCTACGCGGGAATCCGTCTAGGTAGGTACCGCCCCAGTTATTTTGCTGTGAAGCATTAGTGTTCAAACATTATTGAGTTTCGGTCAACTACACTACGAGCACTAAGAGCTAGTGTAAACTTCCATTAAATTGCAGACTTTGCTGGTGTTTTCTAGGAAAGATTTTTTTTTAATGGATAAAGTGACGAAACGATAAAAACGTTCACCTGATGGTCAGTGCAACGTGGGCCCATAACGAATGCTGTGTCACCCAAAACATTTCTGTTTGACACCACACTACGCCTGTCACCCTCAGACATGAGCTCTTATATGCACTGTAATTACGCTAGCTCTCAGTGCCTTTGAAACCGAAACACAGTAATGTTTGCACACGGCAGAATAACTGGCCCTATGGGTGATACCTAGACGGATATATAGGAATCCTACCATCATTGAAACACAATTGTTGGTTTTCGGATCTGGTTGTATTGTGATGTGCCTACTGTGTGGGCCTACCTCCGTTTTTATCGCATCAATGTTCCTATCGGGCACGTATAGGTTGGGACGAGTAGGATCCTCTGTGTTTCCACGTACACTTGTGGCACTATTATATCTCCTGCGCAATTGGCAGCTCTCGACAATATTCGGAAGTTGTCGCAGTGGTCGAAATCGGCCAGGAGGACAACATAACCTATTGGTGCTGCATCGCAACCGTATTCAGTTTAATTTAGGTCCGGTCACCAGAGCCTTATTTATCAGCTAGCAAGATGCATAACAGCAGATGAGGTCAACCTTTGGAGAAAAGACAATTAATATAATAACGCAACGTAACGCCTGCACTTTGCGGAAATCCATTACAGAGTTAATTTGCTAAGATAAAAATTGATTATGGTGTGTGTTTCCAAGTTTTTGAGCACAGTCACCTTAAAACAAATAGTCCAGTAATTTACACTGGCTATCAGTGCCGTTCAGACCGAAACACAGTATTTGCTCACTACTATTCGACGGCAAACTGCGTTGCATAGAAGCCCTTCTACCTGTAGAACGTAATGAATCAGCTCTTAAAATTCAATTAATAATTTCTGTTTTAGCAGCACCCGGGATCAAACAGATCACTCGGGATCTGTGAAATGTAACGTGAGAACCCGACCTACCTCTAATCCCTCTTACATCAAAAATTAATGATACTAATTTATGAAATGGCTACGCTCCCCCAGAATTAACTACAAGAGGCTGTTATTGAGGCACGTAATATTTTTAAAGAGTCTCACCCTAGAGATTGGAATGAAAAATATTTTTACACTTTCTTCGTAAAATTTGATAAAGATTTAGGCCTTCTTTGGACTATTAAAATATAATAATGGGGTCCGTAATACGAGCCGTTTGTATCGTTGCTCTTTGATGTTTTATAACACGAAAAATAAAAACGTATTTGAAATCAAAGAACCAAAAAGTATCAACTTATTTACCGTCAAAACCACATCTAATGTCGATAAAAAATCAAGATGAGCGTTGACCAAGATGATCCATACTAATATTATAAATGCGATAGTAACTCCTACTGTACCTCTGTCTGTTTCTTACGTTTGCACGGCTCATCCACTGAACCGATTTTGGTAAAATATGCCACTGAGGTAGCTTGCTTCCTGGAGCCGGACGAACCTTTTTTTTTTATTTCATAAAAGTGACGGAACGAGCAAAACGTTCACCTGATGGTAAGTGTAAAGTCTGCCCGTGATAAATGCTGTGTCACCCAGAAAATTACTGTGTGACACCACACTGCGCCCGTCAACCTGAGACAACAGTTCTTAAGTCTCATATGCCCAGTGATTACGCTAGCTCTCAGTGCCCTTCAAACCGAAACACAGTAACTTTTGCACATAACTGCTTCACGGCAGAATAACTGGCCCTGGGGTGGTACCCACCTAGACGGATTCCTGCATAGGAATCCTACCACCAGTAAAAACCTTGGAAACTCTTTATACCGGAAAATCAAATAGTCCCCACGGGATATTTAAAAAACATTTATCCACGGCGACGAATGTCGCGAGTATCAACTAGTATCGCTAGTAAAAAAAAGTAAAGTAATAGCCTATAAATGTCCCACTGCTGAGCACAGGACTCCTTTCATTTCCAAGAGGTTTTTGGAGCTAGGAAAAACGCGCCATGCTGCTCCAATGCGGGTTGGCGGACTTCACATGTTTTCGAAATATTTTTTATTTCTCCGATGTGCAAGTTTCCTCACGATTTTTCGCTGCCTTCATCGCTAAGTACGTAGTAAGTCAGCACTTTTTCATAGTAGTAAGTCAACATTTCAATCAACAATTTCATCATTATCATCATTTCAGCCTATCACTAGTCCACTACTGAACATAGGACTCAACCATACATTGCCACAAAAGTTTGTAGATCTCAATTTGGGAGGGATTTCGCTGTAGTCGCGCTTGGCGGGTTGGCTACCGCAGTTTATTCCTTCAGATGGTCCATGAAGATGCTGCTCCCCTTGTCCGGGTTGTTGTTTTCCTGCTGTCGACTTTTACGATACCCACGGGATGGGATGGGGATGGTAAATACTCTGAAGCACACGGTTATTTTATACAGCGGCTTTTTTAATACTGTGTTACAAATAAGCATTTCTTTCTAAAATATCAGTTTCTTTCGCCTCACTGAGCATACTTTTAGCCCAGCCTCTTGCTTCACTTCGACATAGATACTCATTCAAACCCTTCAGCATTAATGATTTTATAAAGAGTTTTAGTTCACGGCTCAGCAAATTTTGTTCTTAATAAAACAGCTTACATTAAACAACATTTGCTTATAAAAATAACTCATGGCTTAGTGGTCTTACTCGTACAGCTGGGTCGTATTCGTGAGTTCGAATCGCAACCTAAGTCAACATTTGTTAATGTACGACATAACAATCTTCATATCTACCAGACCTTTTTACTACCGCGTTGCTTAGTGGTCAGATTACCTGACTACTGGTCTTATCTGATTACGCCGCTTTATGTTTATGTTATGTTCTGTTATGTAGTTAGTAGTTTAGTTATGCACAGTTATGATTAACCCGTGTCTCTGCCTAGCCTAGCCTACCACCGTTCTTATCGCAAGGGCGTTAAACTGGGCGACTGGTCGCGTGTAGTTTAGGACGGGTATGTGTGTTTCCTGTGTTAGCGCGTACACTTGAGGCACTATAATATCTCCTCGCAGTTAATAGCTTCCAACGGTATTCAGAAGGTGTCGTTGTAGTCTAAACTGGGTTAGGAGTGCATGAATATCATCTGCTGGACCTTCATATGCAAAAGACTGACCAATTGTCATCACTTACCGACGCCTTATATTTACGCAAATCCCTCACTTTCACCATTATCTACTACGAAGGCAACCACAACAAAAACTAAAATGTAAACCAAATTGTTAATTTACATTGAACTATGTATTTGAAACTCAGGCCATGCTCAGGGGCTAGGCGCTCGCTTTAATTTTCATAGTACGTGAGTGACCTGAGTTGGGACCAGGACCTGGAAATTGTAAATTGCAATTTTAAGTGCCGATTTACCACGTGCTCGGCGGTAAAGGAAAACATCGTGAGAAAAGCTGCATGTCTAAGGAATAATAAGTATTTGGAAGACATGTACCCGCATTGGAGCAGCGTGGCGGACTCTTCTCCGCTCCAAAATCGTCTCAGAAATGAGAGAAGGCCTGTACTCAGCAGTAGAACATTTATAGGATTTTATTTTACTTTTGTTTACTTTAGCCGTATAGTGGCGGCTCGTTAAAAGAATACTACCACTCCATCTCATCCATTGGATCTCGTAAAAGGCGAGTAAGGAATTAAACTGCACTGTGCACCCAACAGCGCATGGTGGCGATGGGCTCACCACCTATCACACCAAGTGCATTATATTGTTTTGGTGAAACGTGGATTGTGGCAGTCATCTATTTTTGCAGTGAGTACCCAGTCTCTGACTACCCCTTATGGGATACAGTCGTGATCTTATGTATGTATGTATGTATGTTGTTTATTTTTATTTCTTCGAAATCCTACATCTGGTTTTTTTTTGATTCTCGTCGCGAAAAGATTCAATTACGGTCTTGGGTAGGTGGTAAATGACTTTGATATTAAAGTGCTTCTTTTGTGTTATTGCGTCCGTATGTCAAGGAGTTACTTTAATTGAAAGTGCATGGTTTCCTTTTTGCATTAGTAATTAGTACAAGACCACCTATATCTCTTCGCAATGTAGGTGTACAGTCGATGAATGAAAAGGGTTAGGACCGTGTGTTGCGATAATCAGTGATCGACGACCCCGTGGCTCATGTGGTCAGAGTACCTTGACTTATAAGCCGCGGATCCTGGGTTCGAATCCCAGCCGGAGCCAACATTTGTGCTAAAACATAAATTGTTGGTTTTCGGGTCTGGTTGTGTTGTGATTGTCCCCGTGTTTCTGACACTGCATCCTGGCCTGCCTCCGATCTTATCGCATCAGCGTTACATCGGGCGCGGGTAGGTTGGGGCGAGTGAGTGCCTCTATGTTTGCGCGCACACTTGTGGCACTATAATATCTCCTGCGCAGTTGATGGCTCTCGACAGTAGTCGGCAGTTGTCGCCGTGGTCGAAATCGGCTAGGAGACCATCATCAATCAGTGATGAAAGTCTATGTTGTCTATGGCTTGCGGTACCTGCAATTACAATGATTATAAATTATTTAAACAGCCCAAAAATTATATCCGGAGCGGTAACAGTTTCAGCTTAAAGAAAATATTATTTCTGGAAGCTCATCTCTCAAAGAGAATCGTGAGAAGGTTTGAGATTAACATAAAAAGGGAAAACTTGCAAAAACAACATTTTTACTACGATCCCTTTAATTTCATTGGAATTCTATTAAACTTTGCCTTGAGTTAGGCTCGTGTCGCAGTTTGTGTTTATGTGTTGACTGAAAAATGTATATACATTACATTACCTTCTATAACAAAAAAAAATATAAAAAAAAATTTGTAAAAAACCTCGGAGGTCAAATTCCAGGACGTCGAAATATTTTTTTTATAATTCTCCGACATGTAGGTTTTCCCACTATGTTTTCCCGTTTTGTTGGGTTGTGACGTATAATGGAGAGATTTTCGTAAGGTGTGATTAGTTCCATAGGTCTATAAAGTTGTACAGTACAAACTAAAATTATGCGGTCGAAGACGACAAAAGCGGCGTAGACAGAATCACTTATTCATCTGAAACGCGATTGATGGTCCTTCGAGTCGGATTAGCTTTGATATATATAACGTCTATAAAAATTTAACGTTTACACCAATGACAGTTTTACCACATCTGTGTGGGATGCGATGGAGATAACGATATATATTTCCGAGTAAAATATTTTTGGTTTCTAGAATTTACTAGTGTTTATTCAGTGTTTTCTTAAATTTATTTATATAAAAATATTACATATGAGATGTAAAAATTACTTAATGCCTTAGGCATTTTCTATCAGTGAACTCCGAGTTTAGCACATTTTTTATGGACTTCAACTAATGGTAAGTGCAACGTCGGCTCAAAACAAATAATGTGATAAACTGAACATTTCTGTGTGACGCACACACTGCGCTCGTCGCCTTGTAACATCAGTTCTTGATCTCATATGGCCAATACTTACACTAGCTATCAATGACCTTCAAAATAAAATATAGAGCTATAAGAAACTTAATAAATATCTAGATTCAACTTAATACCTTAGGTAACATGTAATACATAGGTTACTATAAATAAATACATGCAATAATATCGAAGAAAATAATATCATTTAAAAGGAACTAAAATTTAAGAAATTCGATCCCTATAAAAAGAAAGATAATGCACAATAAGAATGCTCTATGTAGGATTGGATTGCAGATAGAATATAGAAATCCATTACTCTGATCACTAGCCCTCGCGGTGGCAATAACGTATAAAGTAGTGTTGTCAGAAGATCAGACTTAACGTTAATTAGTAGAAACACAGAGACCCTTTATACTGAAATATTCAATTGTGCATGAATCGTATAGGGTTGAAAAGGGTTCGAAGTATTCTGTTACATCTACCCTAATTTACATTTTGAAATGAATATTACGCTTATTTATTTATCTAATATATTTCTATTCGTCCTTACTTTCTTTTTTTTATTTATTTATTGATACTTTATTGTAAGCACCTTAATTAAAAGCGTAATAAAGTGCGGACTTCATGCCTATTGGGATTATTTGCCTTTTTACGAAAATATAAATGCATAATAAATGCCACCGATAGGTGTACTGGCAGAGTAGAATTGCACCTACCTCTTTCCTACCGAGGTGTCGTAAGGGGCGACTAAGGTGTACAGAAAGCCTTTATTCATGCATAAAAACACCATACAACAACATCAACACCAACATCAACCGTGTGGTGGCGGCTCCTTAAAAGAATACTACTCGTACCACTCCATCTCATCCAATGGATCTCGTAAAAGGCGAGTAAGGAATTAAATTGCTCTGTGCACCCAGCAGTGCATGGTGGCGATGGGCTCACCACCTAACACACCAAGTGAATTATATTGTTTTTGTGAAACGTGGATTGTGGCAGTAATCTGTTTTTGCAGTGAGTACCCAGTCTCTGACTACCCCATATGGGATACAGTCGTGATCTTATGTATGTATGGTAAAACCACTTGTCACTTCTTGTTTCCCGCGAGGGCGAAACCCCTTATACGAAAAAAATGTGAAACTGTATGTATGTATGTTTTTTTTATTAGATAAAGTGATGAAACAAGCAAAACGTTCACCGGATGGTAAGTGCAACGTCATCCCGTAACAAATGTTGTGTCACCCAGAAAATTTCTGTGCGGCACTCCACTGTGTCCATCACCCTGAGACATAAGTTCTTAAGTCTCATATGCCCAGTGATTACGCTAGCTCACAGTGCCCTTCAAACCGAAACACAGTAATGTTTGCACACTACTGCTTCACGGCAGAATAACTGAATAACTGGCCCTGGGGTGGTCATCATTTCAGCCTATCCGTAGTCCACTGCCGAACATAGGCCTCCCTCATTGATTGTCGCAAAAATTCGTAGTTCTCATTTTGGGGGATTTTGCCATCGTTGCCACGCTTGGCAGGCGGATTCGCAACCGCAGTTTATTTTCACTGATGTTCCAGGAAGATGATGCTACCCACGGGATGGATGGTGGTAGATTCATAGCAAATGCAGGTGTGTTCAATCACATAATATCTCGTGACGTAGACTTCTTCAGCAGCCTCTTAACAGCTTATTGTTGGCAACAGGTTTCTGCTAGTGGTAAGATGTCGATATTTCTATTTATAGTAATGATTTTATGCTGTGCCGTGTGGTGGCGGCTCGTTAAAAGAATACCACCACTCCATCTCATCCAATGGCTCTCGTAAAAGGCGAGTAAGGAATTAAACTGCACTGTGCACCCAACAGCGCATGGTGGCGATGGGGCTCACCACCTATCACACCAAGTGCATTATATTGTTTTGGTGAAACGTGGATTGTGGCAGTCATCTGTTTTTGCAGTGAGTGCCCAGTCTCTGACTACCCCTTATGGGATACAGTCGTGATCTTATGTATGTATGTATGTTTTGTTTATTATACAATAGTTTTTCGTTTTGTTTGCCATCATTGCACATTGTGTAGGTCCAGTTATTCGTGTCAATAATACTCCCGACTGAAAATTATATACACATTATCTCTGGGAGGGATCGTTCTTGACATCGCACTATTAATTTTGTAATTTTTTTGCAATATTTTTAGTTTTTCAATAAAATATGTTTCTTTCTTTCTTTATCTTTATTTCTATATTGTTTGTGCGTGCCTTGTGAATAAGCGATTGCAGCGCAGACACCTAGGCATCTTATGCATTTTGAGTCTGACATGCTTCGAAATAGTTGTTCCGCCATATGTCTTATCCGTGACGTTTTTCTCGGGTTTCTCTTTAATGATTTTTGCATCATCTATATAGATTCGGTAGATTCTCACCACGCCACCATCCAGAAATGTTTCTTTAACTTGTGAGATTATTTCTTCAAAGAAGAAACTTTATTAAGAGGATCCCTCTGACAATATCTAAATATACCGGCTAAGCTAAGGCGATAAATTTAATAACTTAGATCGTCTAACTTGTTCCAGCATGTTTGGGTTGTTAATCAAAACCGGGTCAGCTAGATGAATCGAGACAACACCATGTAATAAGGTTAGGGGTTGGTGTCATATATTATGCTACTCGTAGCTATGCATACGATGATTCCGATCATAGTTCATACGCTGTAGGCGAATCAGCTTTCTTTACTTACAATAATAATATATATTATATATTTCAGTCTTCCATCACTTTTCATCATCATCATCATCACTAGTCCGCTGCTGAACATAAACGTCACATTGTCACAAAAGTTTGTAACTCTTATTTTGGGGAGATGCTAGCAGGCGTGTTGGCAACCGCAGTTTATTTATTCCATTGTTCCAGGAAGATGCTGTCGCCGATCTTCGGGTTTTCATTTTCCCTCTGTTTTCTTTTTCGACACCCACGGGATGAGATAGGGTGGTAGATTCTCTTAAGCCGCCACCCGGGAAAATTTTTAGTAGATTGTAAATAGGGATAAGTGGCCGATTTTCGATGACGGCGACACCTTCCGCGCAAGCACACAGCGACCACTCGTCCTTTCGTACCCGCGCCAGGTGTATCACTCATGCGATAAGATCTGTGGTAAGCTAGGATGCAGAACCAGAGACACGAGGACAATTATCACACATCGTCGTTTCAGCCTGTCACTGGTCCACTCCCGAACAAAGACCTCTCCCATAGATTGGCACAAAAAATTGTAGCCCTCATTTTGAAGGGATTTTGGCAAAGTTGCCACGCTTGGCAGGCGGGTTGGCAACCGCAGTTTATTTATTCAGATGTTCCCGGAAGACGCTCCTGCCCATCTCCTGGTTTTCGTTTTCCCTATGTCGACTTTTACGACACCCACGGGATGAGATGAGGTGGTAGATTCTCTTAAGACCTGAAAACCTAGTGTTCTTTCACAAATACGTCAGGAACTCTAATCTCTAGGTCCGTGGTCGCGTTAATTAATGAGTCCCACAAGTAAATAACTAAGTATTACACAGATTATCAAATCTATTATGTTCCCAGCTAACATGTACAAGCTCTAAACTAATTATAAAGTATCCTAAACTACAAAGTTCGTTAAAATTCATAGTTCACTGATTCAATAGTCCGTTTTAATTACAAACAATTTAATTGTTAATGAAACTGTTTAGTAGATTTCTCCACTGTGTAGTATGCGTCCTGTGATTTAATAAATTGTAAACAAAAATCATTTTTTACAAGCTTTTTTGACAGGTATAGCGAGTACTGGTGGTAGGATTCCTATGCAGGAGTATGTCTAGGTAGGTACCACCCCAGAGCCAGTTATTCTACCGTGAAGCAGTAGTGTGCAAACATTACTGTGTTTCGGTTTGAAGGGCACTGTGAGCTAGCGTAATTACAGGGCATATGAGACTTAAGAACTGATATCTCAGGGTGATGGGTACAGTGAAGTGTCACACAGAAATGTTCTAGGTGACACAGCATTAGTTATGGGCAGACGTTGCACTTACCATTAGGTGAACGTTTTGCTCGTTTCATCACTTTATACAATAACAAAAAAAAATCTAATAGGTACTAAGTAAGCACGACGCCGCCACTATGCCTGTACTTTTGTTACTGAAAAGAGGTGCGAGCGACGCGGTGTAATATATATTGTTTATTTAGTAAACCATCCGGACGAAGTCGCGGGCATTAGTTAGTTTTTGAAATAAAACGTTAATGCTTTCAGTATGAATATAATTCCAGTGGGAATATGGCACTTTTCCTGCCAAACAGCTCAAATAATCAATAACCGAGAGGGAACAAAAGTTTCTAACTCGTGCCGGTATGCATGTAGTACGATAAAGAGCGATAAACTAACATACGAGTAGTTTGCAGAAAGTTCCTGAATATAAATCGAGCAGAATTACGTTTTGCGGTAAACTATTCGTGGGGCCTATGTTCACCGGAAGATTTTTGATCGACTTCAGTTTTGATCATCATGATCGTTTTGTCAGTCTGTCACTAGTCACTAGTATATATTTTCGGTGATGTAATTATAAACTAGTCACTAGTCCAGTCTGTCACTAGTCCAGTTTGCCGTGTGGTAGCGGCCTAAGAGAATCTACCACCCCATCCCATCCCGTGGGTGTCGTAAAAGTCGACAGAGGGAAATTAAAACCAGGAGATGGGCAGTAGCATCTTCCTGGAACATCTCAATAAATAAACTGCGGTTGCCAACCCGTCTGCCAAGCGTGGCAACTATGGCAAAATCCCCCCAAAACGAGAGCTACAAACTTTTGTGGCAATCTATGAGGGAGGCCTATGTTCAGCAGTGGACTATTGATAGGCTGAAACGACGACGATTCGTGGGGCCTATGTTCACCGGAAGAATTTTGATCGACTTCAGTTTTGATCGTCATAATCGTTTCAGTCTGTCACTAGTCACTAGTATATATTTTCGGTGATGTAATTATAAACTAGTCACTAGTCCAGTCTGTCACTAGTCCACTTTGCCGTGTGGTAGCGGCCTAAGAGAATCTACCACCCCATCCCATCCCGTGGGTGTCGTAAAAGTCGACAGAGGGAAATTAAAACCATGAGATGGGCAGTAGCATCTTCCTGGAACATCTCAATAAATAAACTGCGGTTGCCAACCCGCCTGGCAAGCGTGGCAACTATGGCAAAATCACTCCAATATGAGAGCTACAAACTTTTGGCCTATGTTCAGCAGTGGACTTGATAGGCTGAAACGACGTCTAGTCCATTGTTGAACATAGACCTCCTTCATAGATTGCCATGGAACACGGTCCTGAGCCACCTCTATCTATCACCGCAAAACCGTCAAGCGTCCAACGTCTCTAGGCAAGGTTCAGGAAGACAAAAGTAAAAGAAGATGTAAATAAACGTTCGTAACGTAACAGTGTGTAGTTCGTGCGTAATAGTCACGTTTTACAACGTACTGTAAGCAAGGATTACGAAGGCAGGGGCAGATTTCCCAATAGGGCGAGTAAGTCCCGGCTTAGGGCTTCAAAACTTAATGATTTTTTTATTGTTAAGGAAAACGGTAAGTTTGAATATGTAGAGACACTGATTGGTATAATTTCTTCGTTTACAGACTTTCGTCTGTGATCTCATTGTTTTTTACTTTTTTGTTTTTCTTATCCTCATAATTTCAGCCTATCACTAGTCCACTGCTGAACATAGGCCTCCCCCATAGATTGCCACAAAAATTTGTACCTCTCATTTTGGAAGGATTTTTCCATAGTTGCCACGCTTGGCAGACGGGCTGGCAATGGCAGTTTATTTATTCAGATGTTTCAGGAAGATGCTGCTGCCCATCTTCAGGTTTTAATTTTCCCTGTGTCTACTTTTACGGCACTCCACGCGATGAGATGCGGTGGTTCACACCAATCTGCGTACACTTGTGGCACTATAATACATGACATAATATACATTCATGCCTTTTTCCCATATCAGGGGTAGTCACACTTTTAGCACTCGTGGGAAAATAGACGTGACGGGTGGCAATCCACGTCGCCGCGATTTTAGAAGCAGTCAAAAAATTCTTACTCCAAATTGCGTTCCCACTAGCAGTATCTCCTACCTCATACCTCAGTACCTCTTACGACATCTTAGTAGGAAATAAGTAGGTGCTATTCTATTCTGCCCTACACCTAACTTCACTATAATACCAGCACGGATATTATAGTGCCACAAGTGTATGGAAACATAGACTCTAAATTGAAGGAACCCAGCCTGGGTTGCAGTGTTGGAGACATGGGAATAATCATAATACAACCAGGCCCGAAAACCGACTAACAAAATTTGTGTTTTTGCATTGGTTGGGATTCGACACCACGACCCGCGGCGTACTTGTCAGGTACTCTGAGAACTAAGCCACGCGGTCGTTGGTAACATAAATAAATGGCAAAAATAAATAATGATAAGAGGAATATAATAATGTAAAAAGTACCAATTTGGAAATCAAGCCCAGGCCTTTAATTTTTTGAGGAATTTCAAAGGAGTTCGTTGCACTGTACCAGTTAGGGTTGGCGAAATATTTGAAGTTTATTTATGTTTTCCTTCGCCGTTGAGCGCGTGGTAATCGTCGCTAAAAAAAAAGTAAAGTAACTCTAGTGCTAAAAAAAAAGTAAAGTAACTAAGTGCTCAGCAGTGGGACATTTATAGGCATAAATGTCCCACTGCTGAGCACCGGCCTCCTCTTATTTCTGAGGGTTTTGGAGCTAGGAATAGTCCACCACGCTGCTCCAATGCGGGTTAGCGGACTTCACATGTCCTTGAAATATTTCTATTCCTCGGACATACAGGTTTCCTCACGATGTTTTCCTTCACCGCTGAACACGTGGTAAATCAGCACTTAAAATTGTAGAACAATTATAAAGGTGCTGGCACCGGGGATCGAACCCAGGTTACTCGCGTACAATGAAATTAAAGGCGAACACCCGGCCCCTGAGCTACCACGGCTTCGTCGCTAAAAATTTAAATTAAAAAATAAAGTCTCTACGATACTAGGGGTACGAACAAGTTTTTTATTATTGCATAAAGTGATGAAATGAGCAAAACGTTCACCTGATGGTAAGTGCAACGTCTGCCTATAACAAATGCTGTGTCACCCAGAACATTTCTGTGTGACACCACATTGCGCCCGTCACCCTGAGACACCAGTTCTTAAATCTCATGCCCAGAGATTACTCTAGTTCTCAGTGCCCTTCAAACCGAAACACAGTAATGTTTCACATTACTGCTTTACGGCAGAATAACTGGCCCTGAGGTGGTACCTACCTAGTCGGATTCCTGCATAGAAATCCTACCACCAGAAAAAATATAATAAAGTAACCCACTACTATTTCTCAAATCTATAAAATACTAAGTATTCAGTATTGCAGTCACGCCTCTTTTCCATCGCTTCTACTTTCATCAGCGTTTTCATTCAAGCTCGTCAGTTCCGGGTACTTTTGACGTGGCCTTACCTTAAAACGTCTTCGATGTGATCGTGAGAACTCAATAACTTCATAAGTTCTTATAAGTCACCCAGAAAATATCTGTGTGACACCACAATGCGCCCTGTCACCCTGAGACATCAGTTCTTAAGTCTCATATGCCCAGTGATAACGCTAGCTCTCAGTGCCCTTCAGACCGAAACACAATAATGTTTGTGTTTCGGTCTGAAGGGACGGACCTGAAGGACGTCCTACGGACGGATTTCTGCATAGGAATCCTACCACAAGTTAGTAAAACTATAACATACATACATACACAAGATTACGACTGTATCCCATAAGGGGTAGTCAGAGACTGGGCACTCACCGCAAAAACAGATGACTGCCACAATCCACGTTTCACCAAAACAATATAATGCACTTGGTGTGATAGGTGGTGAGCCCATCGCCACCATGCGCTGTTGGGTGCACAGTGCAGTTTAATTCCTTACTCGCCTTTTACGAGATCCATTGGACGAGATGATGTGGTAGTATTCTTTTAACGAGCCGCCCCCACACGGCACGGCACGGTTTAAAACATATAAAATTAATTGTAAAACGTGGATAATTGTAATTGGCACACAGAATTGTATTTATGTTGTAATATGATGGAGTGGTAGTATTCTTTTAACGAGCCGCCACCACACAGCAAACTTTTACTGGTGGTAGGATTCATATGCAGGAATCCGTCTAGGTAGGTACCACCCCAGGGCCAGTTATTCTGCCGTGAAGCAGTAGTGTGCAAACATTACTGTGTTTCGGTTTGAAGGGCACTGTGAGCTAGCGTAATCACAGGGCATATGAGACTTAAGAACTGGTGTCTCAGGGATCACCCTGAGACACCAGCACAATGAGGCGTCACACAGAAATGTATGGGTGATACAGCATTTGTTATGGGCAGACGTTGCACTTACCATGAGGTGAACGTTTTGCTCGTTTCATCATTTTATACAATTAAAAAAAAAGACTATATTTTTATTTAATAAATTTATATACATTTCATTTTATTTTTTATATATATTTCAAAATTTTAAAAAGGACCCAAAAAATCAGTTTTCATTGTCACGCAAATTTATTTAAAGAAAGGTATATAGTTAATGGTATAAAGTTTTAATTTTCAATTAACATTAAATCTTAAAGCACTCTTGAACCTTTTACCAAACCATTAGTGAATCCGACCAAATTAAGAAAGTTGCGTAAAGTTTCATCACAAAATATAAAAGTTTAAGGAGCTCTGTCATTTAGCGTACGTAACCATATAAAAGTTTATTTAGAGAATATTTATGACAGTTTGAAATCTTTTGATGTTCTCAACGTTATCGTTTTAAATTTAATTAGAATAGAATAGAATAGAATAGAATAAATTTTTATTCAATATAGACTATTTACATAGTACTTATTGAAAGTCATTTTTTTTTAAGCTACACTGGTTCGCAAAAATGCCTCTGTCCTGGGAAGAACCAGTAAGAAACCCAGCGGGCTTTTTTTTTTTAGTCATTTTTAAAATAATGTACAATAACTGTATTACAATAGCTGTATTATAAAGATGTAGAAATGGCTTGGCGGCGATCACCTCATTCCCAGGGGTTATCATCATCTATGTATTCTTTAATATTATAATAACCCTTTTTATGAAGTCTTTGTTTAATATAAAATTTAAACTTTTTGATTGAAAGACTTTTAGCACTTTCTGGGATTTTGTTGTAAAAACGTATACATTGCCCCATAGAGTTACTGACTCTGTGAAGTCGGGTAACTGGCATAATTAATTTGTGCTTGTTCCTGGTATTCACATTATGAACATCACTTTTTTTAGTGAACTGGTTTATGTTCTTGTGTACATACAAAACGTTTTCAAATATATATTGAGAGGCCAAGGTTAAGATATTAATTTCTTTAAATTTATCCCTAAGAGACACTTTAGAGCCAAGATTATAAATAGCTCTTACGGCCCTCTTTTGCAAAACAAAAATCACTTCAACATCAGTTGCATTTCCCCATAGCAAAATACCATAAGACATTATGCTATGAAAATAACTAAAATAAACCAATCTAGCAGTTTCAACGTTAGTCAAATTCCTAATTTTTTTTACAGCATAAGCTGCAGAGCTAAGTCTACTTGCTAGTTTAGATATATGGGGGCTCCATTGAAGTTTTGCGTCAAGAGTTATTCCAAGAAAGACAGCAGTATCCACAAGGCTCAACTCTTCCCCACTCACAAGCACATTTACATCTAATTGTTTAACATTTGGTGTTGTGAATTTAATACATTTTGTTTTATTGCCGTTTAAAACCAAATTATTAACATTAAACCAATGTACTAAATTAAAAAAACTTACAAGTATACGTTGAAAGAGATTTTGAAAAAAAGGTTCCGGTTCTAGTAATTTGCTATTACTAGAAGTTGAGAAATAAAGACTAAATTCATTGTTAATTAAAGTTACTTTAATAATAAAATATTCGGGAGTAATCAATTCACCAAAATGGCGGCTACGTGGTTCGCCACTTGTCACGTCTCGTTTACCGTCAGGGTGAAAAGTGGGCTATGGATGCCCATTGTGGTATGCAGAAAAACCTACCCAAAGAGAAAGAGGTAAATTGAATGTATGTAATCTATGCAACAATTTGCTAATATAAAATTCACCAAATTTTCTGTCACGCACGACTACTCTCTCTAATCTCCTGCCGCTAGCAGTGTCAGCAGTCAGGGGCCTTCAAGAAAAGAGCCTACTCCTCCCTCAAAATCCGGCAACGCACCCAGTATTGCGGGTGATCATAGGCGACGGTGATTATTTACAATCTGTTGAGCCGCTTGCGAATACCCCGATTTTATTAAAAAGAAACCTGAAATATTTACATTTAAATATTTATTTAAATTTTAGCCGTGGTAGCTCAGGGGCTAGGCGCTCGCTTTAAATTTCATAGTACGCGAGTGACCTGGGTTCGATTCCCGGTGCCGGCACCACTAAGATTGTTAATTGCAATTTTAAGTGCTGATTTTCCACGTGCTCGGCGGTGAAGGAAAACATCGTAAGGAAACCTGCATGTATGAGGAATAAAAAATATTTCGAAGACATGTGAAGTCCGCCAACCCGCATTGGAGCAGCGTGGCGGATTCTTCCTAGCTCCAAACCCCTCTCAGAAATGAGAAGAGGCCTGTGCTCAGTAGTGGGACATTTATAGGCTGAAACTTTACTTTTTTAAATCTTATAACAATATTGTGAGTTAGCTTCCCAGTGTTGGCACTATTGAAACGGTGAAGCCTGGATTGTTTTCAGTTTACCACGAGCTCGGTGAAGAAAAACATCGTCAAAAATATGTTCCTCCAAGTCCGTTCAGAAACGGGAGAATACCTAGCAGTAGAACAAGTAAGGCTGTAAAACGCTTTATGTGTAAAAGTCACGACGGTTCGAGCCCGCTCGTCATTTGTATGTAAATAAGAGTCTATTAGTCAATATCAATATATCGTTTTACTGGTGGTATGATTTTTATGCAGGACTATATAGATAAGACCGCAGTGCCAGTTATTCTATTGTGAAGCTGCAGTGTACAAACATTATTATGCTTCGGTTTAAAGGGTACTGATAGCAAGTGTAATTACTGCGCTTATGAGACTGAAGACCTGATGTCTTAGGGTGACTAGCGCACAGAGCACACAGAAACGTTCTGGGTGGGTCATTTGTGACGGGCAGACGTTGCACTTACCATCAAGTGAACGATTTGCTTGTCTCGTTACTTTCTTCTAACAATTGCCCATTATTGAAGGGACCATTCATAACCTAGAGACTATCGTACGTAATAAGAACGTTAAAATATCTCGGCGACGTGGTTTGCCACTCGTCACGTGTCGTTCCCCGCGAGGGCGAAAAGTGGGGTACATTAGTGGCCTCTGTATGTATAACACTAAACTGCTTTTAACTCACTTCAAAAAACGAGGCTATCAATTCCATTAATTTTGTGTATGTGTGTGTGAGTGTGTGTGTGTATGTTACCTGATATCACACTGGTGGTAGGATCCCTCTGCAGGAATCAATCTAGGTAGGTACCACCCCAGCGCCAGTTATTCTGCCGTGAAGAAAAGCTGCCACACAGAAAAGTTCTGGGTGATACAGCATTTGTTGTGGTAGCTCCCATCAGGTGAACGTGTTGCTCGTTTCGTCCAAAAAATAAATCTTCGCCAATTGTAAACCGATTTACCGCTGCCGACATAAATGGACATATAAATGTCCCACTGCTGAGCACAGGCCTCTCATTTCCGAGAGAGTTTTGGAGCTGGGAAGAGTCCGCCTCGCTGCTCCAATGCGGGTTTTCAGGATATCTAGTCTTTTCTTTTCTTTGTCTTAGAAATATTTTTTATTTCACAAGTTTTCATTACGATGTTTTCCTTCACCGCCGAACACGTGGTAAAAAGTACTTAAAATTTCCATTAACAATTTTAGTGGTGCCGGCACCGGCAATCGAACCCAGGTCACTCGCGAAATTACTATGAAATTTAAGCCTGTCCTCTAAACTACCACGGCTTCCTTAATAATAATTTATATGTTATAATTTTCATTCCATTTCAGATAAAGCTTATAGGAATTCTACGAAACTTTCCAAGCTAAAACAGATTTCCGATCATAGATACATTACGTGCCCGGAATGAAATTTTACTGTTTCACTGCAATAGCCTTTTATTTAAATGGAAAGCTTTTAGATTTTATGAAAAA
The DNA here is from genome assembly GCA_019845155.1 of Luehdorfia chinensis. NCBI lineage: Eukaryota > Metazoa > Arthropoda > Insecta > Lepidoptera > Papilionidae > Luehdorfia > Luehdorfia chinensis. The sequence continues at coordinate 2,098,822 of JAHVAK010000696.1, forward strand.
GCTATTTAAGGCATTAGTTTTCCGCGTTACAGACATTGATGTTTTCGAACACAGCGACAACTACCGAAAAACTGTCAGAAGTTATCAACTGCGCAGGAGATATTATAGTGCCGCAAGTGTACGCGTAAACAAAGCACTCACTCGACCCTACCTACCCGTGCCCGATGTAACACTCATGCAATAAGATCGCAACAGGAACAATCTGAACAGAGACCCGAAAACCAACAATTTGTGTTTTTGCACAAATGTTGGCTCCGGCTTGAATTCGAACACAGGACCCGCAAAAAATAATAGACGCAAGGTTATTAATAATTATTTTCATTCGATATAAAAAAGAAATAAAGCATTTATTCATTTATTTTAAACCTTAATACAAAATTTGATATTGTCACTTCACTTCAGCCCACCATATGTCCACTGCTGAACATAGGCCTCCCCCATTAGATTGGGGGGATTTTTCCATAGTTGCCACGCTTGGCAGGCGGGCTGGCAATTTCAGTTTATTTATTTAGCTGCCCCAGGGAGAAGCTGCCATATCCGGGTTTTCTTTTTTTCCTCTGTCAACTTTTAAGACACCCACGGGACGAGATGGAGTGGTAGTTTCTACTGGGCATATAATTATTTAATCAATAAACCGACTTCCACGCACCAGTTCCAAAAATGCGCATAAAATTTTAGTTTCATGATGTTCTCATAGATCTCATCATCAGAACTTGACCAGATTTGTGTGGGTAAAATTAAAAAAAAAACATCAAAATCGGTTCATAAACAGTGATGTTATATATATATACCTTCACTTTTTATATAAACATATGTATACAGACGAACTCAAAACCTTCTGCTTTCGTGAACTGGTGGTAGGATTCCTATGCAGAAATCCGTCTAAGAAGGTACCTTCTAGACGAGTAGACCCCAGGACCAGTTATTATGCCGTGAAGCAGTAAAAAAAAAAATATTATTTCAAAAATATGAAACTTTGTAAAAGCAGAATTATTATTTGAACCTTTCTTTTTTTGGCTCGTTGAAAGGTGCCTTTGTCCGCCTTTTTTTTTTGATAAAGTCATGAAACGTTCAACGTTTGCCTATATCAAATGCGGTGTCACTCAGAACATTTCTGTGTGGCACCACACTGCGCTCTTGACCCTGAGACATCATTCTTAAGTCCCATATGCCCAGTGTTTACATTAGCTCTCAGTGCCCTTCAGACAGAAACACAGTAACGTTTGTACACTATTGCTTTATGGCAGAATAGCTGGCCTGGAATGGCACCTACCCAGACGTATTCCTGTTTAATTCACTGTTTAATTGCTTTAGTTCTGCGGTATTCAGTCTAAAACCAGTAAATAAAACGACAGTTGCTAAAATTATAAGTTATATCACAACGAATGCACAAGATATGTATCACTTTAGACATGATTATATTAACATTGCCGCTAACACTGGGAGTCACAGCTGCTATTGGTTATGCGTCCTTTCCATCGGATATCTTCCCGGATATTTGGAAAGAAGCCATTGCATAACTTTTTCCCAAAACGTTTCCGAAAAGATTTGAGAGCGTTAAGTTTTCTAACCATTCATGTCAAGAGTTATAGAAAAAGCTGTATTTATGCAAATGTCGGAGTACTTATATGAAAACGATATCATACCCCATAAAAATCAGGTTTTAGAGCGGTTAGAAGTACAGCAAGAGCGCTTTGTAAATAAGCTTGTATAAAAAATAACGGACTGATAAATTAGCTTATATGGCCACTACGGCAAAATGAATTAGAAAAGAAATTGGCTTATACCTGTAATTCTTAGACTTATTAGTATTCATTTCCCGCCTAACACTGGGCCGCTCGGAACGTGACTAGAATATAACAAAGGTCTGATTAAAAAAGTTTCTTTGAAGATTTATTATACAATTATTACAATTTATTATACATTTGCAGGAGTCCGTCTAGGTAGGTACCACCCCAGGGCCAGTTATTCTACCGTGAAGCAGTAGTGTGCAAACATCATTGCGTTTCCGTTTGAAGGGCACTGTGAGCTAGCGTAATCACAGTGTAGTGTCACACAGAAATTTTCTGGGTGGCAGAGCATTTGTTATGGGCAGACGTTGCACTTACTATCAGGTGAACGTTTTGCACGTTTCATCACTTTATGCAATAAAAAAATTACTGTTTTACCTATTAAAACTTAAATTTTGTGTATATATTCATAATTTAAAAACAGATAGTCACGCCTTTTTCATATATAAGGTGTAAGCAGAGATTACACCGGTAGCCAACTTTTTGCTCCCGCGGGAAACGAGACTTATTCCCCTTTGCGTTCTCACGAACAGTATGGTGACTGCTTTCATAATTTATGCAACGATTTAAGTACATCACATAAAAATTCGCTTAAAGTTTTACCCGTCCTTTGGAACACAACAAAATGTGTATAAGCATTGTTTGTTATTCTGCCGTGAAGCAATAGTGTGCAAACATCACCGTGTTTCGGTTTGAACTTGACTTAAGAACTGATGTCACAGGGTGACGGGCGCATTGTGGTGTCACACTGTTCTGGGTGTCACAGCATTTGTTATGGGCAGACGTTGCACTTACCATCAGGTGAACGTTTTGCTCGTTCCATCACTTTGATTAAATTAAATAAAAAAGAGGACTATGATAAACTGAAGTGATGATGATGATGAGGACCTAAAGTGTAAATATGCTTAAATTGTGCATTAATAATGAATTCCACAAAAAAGGTACCACATATTTGTATGTATACAAAATATCCTGCGCAACATACCTTAGTTCATCAATCATAATATAAAAGTAAATTTTGAAGAACATTTAGAGTTTCTAGGGAATACATAATAAAAGAATTATCGATTCGAATCACGAGATACAGAAATAAGAAAAGAGAATTTCAAAATCTACATTTTTACCGTTACTACATTAACTTGCTAAATCCTATAGATCTTTTTTAACCTATTAATTACCGAGGCCTAAATTTCCAGTATTTTTTATATCATAACCAATCTCTCTTAAAATAAACCGTGCGATCAATGTTCATAAACCGTACTCAATTCTCTAAAGGACTCCTACATTACCTTGCCAGAATGGGGTGACATTGAATCCCTAATTGAGTGTTGTAAAATGTGACCTTTTCACATAAACCAAAGCGTTTCTGTTTTTTTATTCACGTAAAATGTTTACCGTTTCAGAAAAGAAACACATTGACAAAGTGCAAAGTCATTAATTTCTATCTATAATGTACATCATCGTAAATCTTCAAGTCTACTTTCATTTCACGTCAAATAGTTAATAAACAATTTGACCAAATGTTAACCCAATTATAATGATACGAGTAGCTATCAGTATAACGAATAATCTCCACGAATAGAATAGATTAAATATCAAAAGACGTTATTTACAATATCTGAGAGGCTACGACAAGATGCTCGAGATTAAAATCAACAAAGGTTTTTTTTTTTTTTTTAATTTTTATTCAATAGAGATTATTTACATAATACTGGTTCGCAAAAATGCCTCTGTCCTGGGAAGAACCAGTAAGAAACCCAGCGGGCTTTTTTTTAGTCATTTTTAAAATTATGTACAATAACTGTATTACAATAGCTGTATTATAAAGATGTAGGAATGGCTTGGCGGCGATCACCTCATTCCCGGGGGTTATCATCATCTATGTATTCTTTAATATTATAATAACCCTTTTTATGAAGTCTTTGTTTAATATAAAATTGAAACTTTTTGATTGAAAGACTTTTAGCACTTTCTGGGATTTTGTTGTAAAAACGTATACATTGTCCCATAAAAGAGTTACTGACTCTGTGAAGCCGGGTAACTGGCATAATTAATTTGTGCTTGTTCCTGGTATTCACATTATGAACATCACTTTTTTTAGTCAACTGGTTTATGTTCTTGTGTACATAGAAAACGTTTTCAAATATATATTGAGAGGCCAAGGTTAAGATATTAATTTCTTTAAATTTATCCCTAAGAGACACTTTAGAGCCAAGATTATAAATAGCTCTTACGGCCCTCTTTTGCAAAACAAAAATCACTTCTACATCAGTTGCATTTCCCCATAGCAAAATACCATAAGACATTATGCTATGAAAATAACTAAAATAAACCAATCTAGCAGTTTCAACGTTAGTCAAACTCCTAATTTTTTTTACAGCATAAGCTGCAGAGCTAAGTCTACTTGCTAGTTTAGATATATGGGGGATCCATTGAAGTTTTGCGTCAAGAGTTATTCCAAGAGTTAAACAGTTTCATTTTGATTTTATTATAGGTCACCGGCAGACTTAGTACTTAATAGCACCTAGCTCTTTCCTATTGAGATGTCGTAAGAGGCAAATATGTTATTGTACGGTCAGTCTTTATTCGTGTAAAATAACGCTAGTATGCACTGCCGTCACTATACTGCTCGTGCGAACGCAATGGTGAGTAAGGTTTTTGAATTGCACCAAAATGTCAGAGGTGCGGTCATGTCTCGTTTCCTGCGGGGGCAAAAATTGGGCTACTGCCTCTGCATACCCCTTATATGGGCAAAAGCGTTACTGTATGTATGTATGTTTCAGATTCAGATTCTCCTTTGTTACCTTGCAATATTCATTATAATTTATACATGAGGTTCATAAGAAATTAATATTCACCATTCGAAAAAAATTTCTTTGACAATAATTCAGCAAACAGTGAAACCTAAATACTATTTTGATTATCATAAGCCTGAAAGCAGTCCAATATCCTTGGTTTTCTTCCAAACTAGGAAGATTTGCCGTGATTGCTACGACTGGCGGACAACTCGCCGATTTCAGAACGAGACTTGTCACACCTTTGATTCCGCTCCCGGTCAATGGGTTAAGCATAAGAACGTCGTCCAGCGGTGGCCGATTTTCGATCACGTCAACAATTACCGAATACTGTTGGAAGTTGGCTTGGCATTTGGTATGGGGGGCGGGGGCAGCTGCCCCTTCCTGCTACCGAATGGTTGTCCGGTGAATATAAGATGGTAATTTGGTATCTTTATGCCACGTAATTTAGAATATTCAACTATAATCACCCAGATAATAACATCTGGGTAATATCAGTGGGGTAATAAAAAGCCGCTCGTTATAGTCCTTTGATTACGGACGTAGAAAATCACGTACGTGACAAGACTCCAATCGTTTTCATTTGTTACCTGACATTTCCCTTTCTTTTATTATTACAATACCTACTCCGGAAAGATGGCTTTACCTAAAGCACTTACACGACATAAAATGTTATTAAAGGAAGATTTACATAACATTATTTAAACGATTTTCATTTTATCTACCTAGACGGATTCCTGCATTGAAATCCGTCTAGGTAGATAAAATTAGTTTAGTAGATAAAATCTAGGTAGGTACCACCCCAGGGCCACTCATTCTGCCGTGAAGCAGTAGTGTGCAAACATTACTGTGTTTCGGTTTGAAGGGCACTGAGAGCTAGCGTAATCACTGGGCATATGAGACTTAAGAACTTATGAGCGGACGTTGCACTTACCAACAGGTGAGCGTTTTGCTCGTATCGTCACTTTATTAATAAAAAAAGCGAGTACTATTCTACTCTGCCGATAGGTTCGGACAACCTTAATTCGTGTAGAATAATACCATAATATGCAATGCTGTCACTTTACTACTCGTGTGAACGCAATTGGGGGTAGGACATTTTTGAGTCGTACCAAAAGGGTGGCGACGTGGTTCGCCACCCATCGCGGCTCTTTTTCCGCGGTGGCGAAAAATGGGCTACAGATGTGGTCTCTGCCTAGCTACCTATTTAAAAAGAGGCGTGGCTGTATGTATGTTTTACTTTTCACGAATGAACGGTTTTAATTTTTAAAATCATCCTACATACATACATAGAGTCACGCCTATTTCCCATAGGGGTAGGCAGAGACCACAGTCTTTCCACTTGCTACGATCCTGACACACATCTTTAGCTTCCTCTGCTTTCATTAGTGTTTTCATAAAAGCTCGTCGGTTGCGGGTACTTATGACGTGGCCTTTCCTTAAAATCATCTAAAAGCCAACAAATAGTAAATTTAAGAAGACGAAATGCTTGAAGTTCGTAACTATATTAATGAGAAATACATTCAAAAAGTACATTAAAGTTATTTTTGAAATCACTTAAATCAGTGTATTAAAAACACAAGTTATTAACAGAAAAATGACTGAACAAAATGAATCTTTTAACTGAAACAAATATTAAATCAAATTGCACTTATTTATTAGCAACATTATGACATATTGTCACGATAACTTCACACTGAATGCTTTAAAATATTCAATAGTTCTAATATACCAACGTAAAGCAGCAGCCTGGAGCTAATCAGACTGACCGAATGTAATAAAAACGGGCAAATAATGTTTAAATAGGTTTTATTTTCTTTAAACAAACGTTGCTTCACACTATTATTTCTCCTATAACGGAGACATAAGTTTCACATACATCTAGACCCGGAACAAAAATCAGTAGGCTATACAAATAAATTGCCCCATGCGAGAAACAAGCCCGCGACCCGTAGCCCAGGAGCCAAACGCTCAACCACTGCGTCAACCAAGCCGCTATATATCGTATTTATAAATGTCGCCAATGTCGTTTTGTCATTTCTTAGACACTGCAAATAAGTCCTTCATCATCATCATCATCATTTCAGCCTATCACTAGTCCACTGGCTGAACATAGGCCTCCCCAAAGATTACTACAAAAGTTTGTAGCTTTCATTTTGGGGGGAATTAAGCCATAGTTGCCACGCTTGGCGGGCGGGTTGGCAACCGCAGTTTATTTATTCTGATGTTCCAGGAAGACGCTGCTGCCCATCTTCTGGTTTTAATTTTCTCTCTGCCGACTTTTACGACACCCACGGGACCACCACCACGGGGACACCAGTCCTTATAACTTAATATATGTCTAAGAGAACGTGAAAATTAGAGGATGAACAGAACAGAATCTAGAGCGGCATTCATTTATGCAGATCATTCCCTACCAAGCAGGCTAAGTTTGCTTAAGTTTCAGTAAAATTTTTCTTTTTTCTGTACCTGGGATAGCTTGCAGTTGAAGTTTTTTATGGTAAAAAGTAGTAGCGGTAATTATGAATTAGTAATTAGTTTTAGCTTCGGTACTGTCGGTTCTATCATAGACCATAACGACGTTACGTTTCCGATATAACTCGCAAGTGATCGTTACATATGCCAATTGTAATCGAGTTTTCAACTGTACCTAAAAAGAAGATATCACAAACACAGCAAAAATTAGATGACAAAAACCACAACCACTGCCGATGTCAAAATTGATGGTCCAAAAAAACTCTTCACATAGTAATGGCACGTAAACCCGCTATTGAAAACAGCTATAAATTCTGTAGGAAAAACCACGATTTCATGCACGTACTCAAGAAAAAGGGTATCAAAGCATTTCGCCTGTTCAGTGAAGAGGGCTTCAATAATTTGGCTCTTACTTTATGACTGCGGGCACAAAGTGTTTTTAGACCAAATCAAACCAGTTTTCTAACAGACAGACACAAAACGACGATTTTCCCATAACAAATGCGGTGTCCACCCAGAAAATTTCTGTGTGACACCACACTCTGCCCATCACCCTGAGACATAAGTTCTTAAGTCTCATATTCCCTGTGATCACAGTGCGCTTCAAACTGAAACACAGTAATGTGTTCACTAAATCACACACAACTAAATCTACTTTTTATCTAATAAACTATATGTCGTGTATTTATGGAATAAGAACGCGCAAAGTAAAGTTAGTAAAAGTAAAGTTTCAGCCTTTAAATGTCCCACTGCTGAGCACAGGCCGCCTCTCATTTCTGAGAGGGTTTTTGGAGCTAGGAAGAATCCGCCACGCTGCTCCAATGCGGGTTGGCGGACTTCACATGTCCTCGAAATATTTCAATTCCTCGGACATGCAGGTTTCCTCACGATGTTTTCCTTCACCGCTAAGCACGTGGTAAATCAGCACTTAAAATTGTAGAACAATATTAGAGGTGCTGGCACCGGGGATCGAATCCAGGTTACTCGCTTACTATGAAATCAAAGGCGAGCACCAGGCCCCTGAGCTACCACGTTGTACTTTAATTTAGAAAACCCAAATCTTTTTCGCACAGTATTCCAGTGTTAATAACGTAGACTGAGCAGTTTATTAATGTGTTATATGATTCTACTCGCATTCGGCGCGGTCCGGTCTCAAGTTACGAGGAATGAATACTAATGACATTAGGAATTTCATAGAGTTAGCCAATTTCTGCCTTAGTACAATTTGGTTTAGTTGTTTTTTTCTCTTATTGTACTTTTGTTGCTATCCTAGCAACATCTGTACACAGTATACTAGTGGTAAGATTCCTAAGTAGGTACATCATAGTGCTGTATTTGCTCTACCAAACGGTTGTGTGCAAACCGCACTGTGGTTCGTTTTGAAGCGTTGTAGTTAACATATGAGACTTTTTTTTTATTCTATAGTGACGAAACGATCAAAACGTTCACCTGATGGTAAGTGCAACGTCCGCCCACAACAAATGCTGTGTCGCCCAGAATATTTCTGTGGTGTCACCACACTGCGCCCGTCACCCTGAGACATCAGTTGTTAAGTCTCAAATGCCCAGTGATTACGCTAGTTCACAGTGCCCTTCAAACCGACACACAGTAATGCTTGCACACTACTGCTTCACGGCAGAATAACTGGCCCTGGGGTGGTACCTACCTAAACGGATTCCTGCATAGGAATCCTACCACCAGAATCCTATTCAAGAACAGATGGGTGAAGGGCACGACAGCACATCCTTTACTTACCATCGGAAACGTTTTGCTCGTCTCGACACTTTATGCAATAAAAAGAATAATACATAGGACTTATGGAACTTAACAACTGATTGCTCATGGTATAGAGCTCAGTAATCTCACCACACTGTCATGACAAAGCATGACATTCAATCCTGATCAGCCTGTTTCATTACAAAACGTAAGAGCTACATTCGCCGTGAGGTGGCGGCCAGAGAATCTACCACCCCATCTCTTGGCGTGGGTGTCGTTAAAGTCGACATGGGGAAATTTTAAACCAGGAGATGTACTGCAGCATATTCCTGGAACATGTGAATAAATAAACTGCGGTTGTCAACCCGCTTGCCGAGAGTGGCAGCTAAGGCAAAATCCCACTAAATGAGAGCTACAAATATTTGTGGCACTCTATTGGGGAGGCCTACGTTCAGCACTGAAGTAGTGATATTTTGAAATGTTGCTGATGATGTAGGAGTGATGTTCTCCTAGCCGATTTCGACCACGGCGACAACTTCCAAATCCCATGTCGGGAGCCATCAACTGCGCAGGAGATATTATAGTGCCACAAGTGTACGCGCAAACACAGAGACACTCACTCGTCCCAACCTACCCGCGCCCGATGTAACGCTGATGCGATAAGATCGGAGGTAGGCTAGGATGCAGTGTCAGAAACACGGGGACAAACACAACACAACCAGACCCGAAAACCAACAATTTGTGTTTTAGCACAAATGTTGGCTCCGGCTGGGATTCGTACCCAGGACCCGCGGCGTAGGAGTCAGGTCCTCTGACCACTAGGCCAAGCGGTCGTAAAAATAAATCATTAAAAAACAGACATTTATTACGAACAATAAAATCCTTTTTTAATCATTTTTTAAGTCTTCATAACTTTCACAACTACTGATAATATTTCTGTAACTTAAATATTAAAGTGGCTATTTTTATGTAATAGTAAAACTCATACCATTTGAATTATTGATACAAAGATAGCCATTATTAATATGAACGAAGCAAAAAAAAGTATTTTTACTGATATACTGACGCACTACTGAGTGATACTTACGCAGTGTAAAATGTCCCCCGTTCGATAGAGCTGAGATAAGTAACGATGTGAATAATGTAAACAAAACGTGACCAGGGTTAGTACCCTGGGGACATCCCTACAAACGTTGCAAAAAGGGAAGATTTTGTTGATTGTATGCTACAAACGAGTATACTCAGACGATCGCGTGCCCTGGGGGTTAGAGTACTTGACTTCTACACCGCGGGTCCTGCATTCGAATCCCAGCCGAAGCCAGCATTTGTGCAAAAACACAAATTGTTGGTTTTCGGGTCTGTTTATGTTGTGATTCTCCCCGACACTGATACTGCATCCAAGCCTACCTCTGGTCTTATAGCGTGGCCATTACTTTGACAAGGGTTAGGACGAGCGAGTGCCCGTGTGTTTGAGTGTATAACTGTGGCACTTTAATATCTCCTGCCCAGTTGATAAATCTGACAGTATTCGCTAGTTATTGCCGTGATCGAAAATCGGCCAGAAGGATATTATCATATTAATATGTAAAAGACAAAAAACCCGCAGCTCTGTATGAGAACCGCAAGCCACAGCGTTGAGTTATGGGTCCAGAATATGGATCCTAGTCAAAGTAAAGTCAGAATATATTGTCCCTTGTATCCTAGGTGGATCGCTTTCCAGCCTAGGTGCAGAAACTGTATTTGCGCTAACACTTTCGAATCTAAAATATATGTTTTCCTTGATAAAAAGTATCCTATGTCCGTCTCCAGCGTGCAAGCTATCTCTGTGCCGTATTTCATCGGAATCGGTTCAACGGTTGAGCCATAAAAAGTTAACAAACAGGCAGACGAACAGAAAGAGTAATTTTCGCATTTACAGGATAGTATGGATGAAGAGCTCAGGGGCTAGGCGCTCGCTTTAAATTTCATAGTACTCGTGTGACCTGGGTTCCATTCCCGGTACCACTAAAGTTGTTAATTGCAATTTTAAGTGCTGATTTACCACCGGCGGTGAAGGAAAACATCGTGAGGAAACCTGCATGTCTGAGGAATAAAAAATATTTCGAAGACATGTGCAGTCCGGGTTGGCCCGCATTGGAGCCGCGTGGCGGATTCTTCCCAGCTCCAAAACCCTCTCAGAAATGATAGGAGGCCTGTGGTCAGCAGTGGGAAATTTACAGGCTGAAACTTTCCTTTACTTTACTTTTATGGATGAAAATATCGTGATATTTTTTTACATAAGGACCAAGTGTCTAAAAAATAAAACAAAATAAAAATATCGAAATCTATTCAGCACTTTTTGCGTGATGCGCACATAACGGCAGATCTTTATTATAAAATCGTAGTTTCTTTAAAATTCAATAACTTATATGAAATAAAGATATCGTGATATTTTTTTAGAACAAGTGTCTCAGAGTTGTAACTAATTTAACTGTTAAACAAAAGATAAAAAAAATGTACTTCAACCAACTTAGAGCTTAAACAGTTAAAAGTTATATACAAATTTGTTTTATCCCCAAGGAGCAGAGCTGGAAAATATTTTCTTTTCTTTTGTTAAGTTCTAATTACATTAGTGCTGACGGCCATAACAGAAATTGCCTCGTTAACCGTGTCATTTGGACAGTGACAACTTCATAATTTACTTTAATCATTAAGGGTAAGTTCTCTGTAACAATATGAATGTCCTTTAGTGAATCATCATCATCATCATCATTTAAGCCTATCACTAGTCCACAGCTGAACATAGGCCTCTCCATAGATTGCCAAAAATGTTTGTAGCTCTCAATTTGGGGGAATTTGCCATAGTTGCCACGCTTGGCAGGCGGGTTGGCAACCGCAGTTTATTTATATAGATGTTTCAAGAAGATGCTACTGACCATCTCCTAGTTTTAATTTTCTCTCTGTCCACTTTTACGGGACCCACAGGATGAGATGGGGTAATAGATTCTCTTAAGCCGCTACCACTCGGCTTTAGTGAATGGTCGTGGGTTATAAACCGGATGGTGACAGAAAATTCCAAGTAATTTGTAACAAGTATGCAATTACGTAATTAATGCAACGAAACTAATAGTCATAGCGATAGTCGTTGGCACGTAATCGCAAGTCGGTTTTTTTTTGTTCGGGTTATATTACGTTATTTAAAATAAATTCCAAACGATTGGTTACCCAAAGATTCTTGTATTCTACATCTGCGATTTACTGGGGGTAGGTATTTCTACGCAGAAATACATACATAGAGTCACGCCTCTTTCCCATAGGGGTAGGCAGAAACCACATCTTTCCACTTGCTACGATCCTGAAACACATCTTTAGTTTCCCCTACTTTTATTAGTGTTTTCAATAAAGCTCGTCGGTTGCGATTTCGATCTGATCGTGATACGTTCGCCTACGTCGACCCTTACCGGCTGGCCCATTCACACTCGCCTCATAAATTTGTTTCGTCAATCTTCTTTCATCCATCCTTTCAACGTGTCCAAACCATATAAGTATCCCTTTCTCTATCTTTGTCACTACATCTTCGACCACACAGCAACTTTCCTTTATTATACTGTTTCTCACTTTGTCCATCAAAGTCACTCCAGCTATACTTCAAATCCGTTTATGTATATACCACCGCAGGGCCAGTTATTCTGCCGTGACGCAGTGTTGTGCAAACATTACTGTATTTCGGTTTGAAGGGATAGCTGGTATCAAGGCGTATGGATGTCTAAGGGTGACAAGCACAGTGTGATATATATATATATATATATATATATATATATGAAGATAGACCTTACTTTTTTTTCGAATCGCTTTATGAAATCTTAGTTACAACTCGTGACCTTAGGAAAGAAAAACACTATGCTCTAGGGAAATCGTACTCCGAATAAAAACTAAGTTCAATGAAATAGAATCTTTCGAAATATATCAATCCTCTGGAGAACCGTATAAATTCCTAAATGAAACATATTGAATATAGCATTTTATGAATAGCAAATTGATACTTCTATTTTACACTTTCTTATGGACATTTTATTGATTCAATCATTTTTATGTTTTTTTTTATTGCATAAAGTGATGAAACGAGCAATACGTTCACCTGATGGTAATTGCAACGTCTGCCCATAACAAATGCTGTGTCACCCAGAAAATTTCTGTGTGATAGATACTACACTGTGCCCATCACCCTGAGACATAGGTTCTTATGTCTCAGGGTGATGGGCAGAGTGTAGTACACTACGATCACACTGTAGGGCACTATATGCCCAGTGATTACGCTAGCTCACAGTGCCCCTCAAACCGAAACACAGTAATGTTTGCACATTATTGCTTCACGGTAGAATAACTGGCCCTGGGGTGGTACTTACCTAGAGGGACTCCTGCATAGGAATTCTACTGTTAGTTATGTATTTATGTAGGTTTTACCTTTACTTTTATGGTTATTTATGCATAATTTATGAGTGGTTTGTTATTTATAAGAATAAAATAGAGACATAGTTGTGTGAGAGGATAAGTACAATAATTTGTATACACTATATATACACCTATAAACTATAAATAGTCGGACTTAATTTCCAACGCATTTCTACCAGTCTACTTAAGGTGACGGCGTAGACGACCACGTAGTATAGTGTTCGAGGTACCCATCAACTGCGACGCGGAAAGTGGGTTCCAATCCCATTCGGAGCCTACTTTTGTGTAAAAGTAACAGCCTACAAATGTCCAATTGCTGAGCACAGGCCTCCTCAAATTTCTGAGAGGGTTTTGGAGCGGAGAATAGTCCGCCACGCTGCTCCAATGATCCCGCATATTCTCGTAATATTTCTATTCCTCGGATATGCAGGTTTTCTCACGATGTTTTCCTTCACCACAGAGTACGATGTAAATCAGCACTTAAATTCGTAGAACAATTTTAGAGGTGCTGGAACCTGGGATCGAACCTATTATGAAATTAAAGGCGAGCGCCCGGCCCCTGAGCTACCACGGACTTTTGTGTAAAAACACAAATTATATGTCGCTGTGACTTATACTCTTCGATCTTATGGCGTGTGAATTAGATCGGGCGGGGGTAGATTATAACGAGTTTGTATTGTTTTGTGTTTCTGCGTACAGTTCTGACACTACAATATCCCCCGTGCAGGTCATAGCTTCCGACAATATTCGAGAGCGTCCACCGTGTAAAAAATCGTCAAAGAAAGCCATGATGCTTTCTTTGACGATTTTTTACACGGTGCATGCGGAGCTTCTTTGTATTTTTCTGAGGATTTGAAACGATGCCCACTTTGGGATTTCTCCTGCGTCGTGGGTGCGTTTATCGGACACAAATTGCACATGCACAAACTAGACCTACATCTATCTATCATCAACATCATCATCATTTCAGCCTATCACTAGTCCACTAGTGACCATAGCCCCCCCCCCCGTAGATTGCCACAAAAACTTTTAGCTCTCATTTTGGGGAGATTTTGCAATAGTTGACCCGCTTACAGGCAGGCGGGTTGGCAACCGCAGTTTCTTTATTCAGATGTTCCAGGAAGACGCTGCTGCCCATCTCCTGCTTTTAATTTTTACTCTGTCGACTTTTACGACATCGAAGGGAATAGATGGTGTGGAACAAACCGCTTAGCCACTGCTCCGACCGATGCGACAATTCTATTTAAATGTAGTCTTACTTTTTATGACTTTTAAATGTTATTGCAATAAATATCACTATCTTACTTTTTACAGATAATAAATATTGACCAGCAGAGGAAAGAAGTCTTAAAAGTGAGTATTAGTTTTTACTATAAAAATAATGGAAAAGTAAAACAGCCTATAAATGTCCCACTGCTGAGCACAGGCCTCCTCTCATTTCTGAGAGGGTTTTGGAGCTAGGAAGAATCCGCCACGCAGCAGCGTGGCGGACTTCACATGTCTTCGAAATATTTTTTATTCCTCAGACATGCAGGTTTCCTCACGATGTATTTCTTCACCGCCGAGCACGTGGTAAATCAGCACTTAAAATTACAATTTACTATTCTAGTTGTGCGAGCACCGGGAATCGAACCCAAGTCACTCGCGTACTTTGAAATTTAGAGCGAGCGCCTAGCCCCTGAGCTACTTTTTGTATAACTTGAAATAATTTGTGTAAGGTATAATAAAAGTCGATCCTAAGGAAGCAAGGAATTGAATTTACTAAAGAAAATATTTATATTTGCCATGCCATTAGACATCGGGAGATCTATTATTAAATCTGGTAGATTTCATGATCGGTTTTATTTTGGCGTATGAAGCTCATTCATTGGTTAATGGGATGAAATTAAACCGATCACGAAACCAACCAGAGTTACACAGTAGACCTCAGTATCATTTAAACCGAAACACCGTGGTGTTACACACTACTGTTTGACGTCAAAATAACTAGCACAGCGGTGTTACCCACCTAGGCATTTCCGCATAGTAATCCTACGACCAGTAAAACTCGTGTAAGGATACGTCTTATAGCATAGCTATGTGTAAATTAAGGTGACAGCCTGTTACGAGTAATACTGCTGTGCACAAGCCATCTCTCATTTCTGACAGGGTTTTAGAGTCCACCAAAGTTCGCCATGCTGCTGAAATGCCAATTGGCGGACTTCACATGACCTCTAAGTATTTTTATACATCACACATGGCGGTGTTACTTTATGATGTTTTCCTTCACCGCTGACAACGTGGTAAATAAGCACATTTTTTTATTGAATAAAGTGACGAAACGAGGAAAACGTTCACCTGATGGTAAGTGTAACGTATGCCCATAACAATGCTGTGTCGACCAGGACATTCCTTTGTGACAACACACTGAGTCCGTCACCCTGAGACATCAGTTCTTAAGTCTCATATGCCCAGTGATTATGCTAGCTCAAGCTAGCTCTCAGTGCCCTTCAAACCGAAACATAGTTGTGTTTGCGCACTACTGCTTCACGGCAGAATAAAAGGCCCTGGGGTGGTACCTACCTAGAAGGATTCCCGCATAGGGATCCTACCACCAGTAGGAGTATGGAGAATGCACCGGGGATCGAACTCAGGTCACACGCGTACTATGAAATTGAAGTCGAGCGACCGCCGTCTGAGTTACCACGGCTGTGTTATGTATATATGTTACACATCACACGTATCCAAAATATAATTGTTAAATAACATAGAATAGAAACATATGCGAATTTCACACAAAATACAATACATAAACATATTTTAGAACCCGTTTCCACGAAAACCTCAAATTTTCTTTAACTGTCCGAGTTGAGTCATAAACTTGTAAGCGTAGTAAAGTTTTACTGCGGGAAGGAATAATATGCAAGGAGTTATGGCGCACTTCCAGCCATTCTCATTGTTGTTCCGATTTCAAAAGGCGCAACTTACGATTTAAATTTTATGAAAATAATATCCTAGCCTACCTCCGACCTCGGACCTACCTACCTACCTCTGAACTCAAAACATTTCTGTGTGACACCACACTGCGCCCGTCACCCTGAGACGTCATTTCTTAATTCTCATATGCCCAGTGATTACGCTAGCTCACAGTGTGCCCTTCGAACCGAAACACAGTAATGTTTGCACACTACTGCTTCACGGCAGAATAACTAACCCTGGAGTGGTACCTACCTAGAATGATTCCTGCATAGGAATCCTACCACCAGTTCATATATAGTGTTTGACATTGACGGTATGAACGTAAAATACCACCGACTAGTATTGGATTAAAACTGTCAGTATGTACGTTTATAATGAATGTTTTATTTTATTAAATTTAATGTATTTTTTAAACATATTATACTCGTATATACATTTTAGCTACCTCACTTCTCCATACAAACTTTAACGATTGCAAATCTCAAACTTCTTCGTGTGCGCAATATTCTTCCAAGGAGTTCTAAGTTGTCTCTTCACATTAGTATACAGATACTATAGCATAAAATAATTGAATGTTATAAGGTGTTGAAGTCGGATTCTTTGTTACTTAATAATTACTTGTTATTATTCATATAAAAGCCGTGATAGCTCAGGGGCCTGGTGCTCGCCTTTAATTTCATAGTATGCGAGTAACCTGGGTTCGATCCCCGGTGCCAGCACCTCTTAAATTTTAAGTAAATTTTAAGTGCTGATTTACTACGTGCTTAGCGGTGAAGGAAAACATCGTGAGGAAACCTACATGTCCGAGGAATAGAAATATTACGAGGACATGTGAAGTCCGCCAACCCGGATTGGAGCAGCGTGGCGGATTCTTCCTAGCTCTAAAACCCTCTCAGAAATGAGAGGAGGCCTGTGCTCAGCATTGGGACATTTATAGGCTGAAACTTTACTTTTTTTACTTTTATTCATATAAATACAAGCAATGATTTAACATAATTAAACATTCGTGTTAACCACTCCAACTGAGCTTAAACGCGGGGCTTCACGGCAATGGGATGGCGAGCTCGATGCCGCGACGTCATGTTTCGCAGTCCTGCTATCATCATCATTTCAGCTGCTGAACACAGGCCTCCATTTATTTATTTATTTATTTTTGATTGTTGACACCTTAAACTAAGGGCTGCAATGGGCTCGACTTAATGCCTTGTGCCAGCAAGTCAACCCTAGTTGATGGTGAAAAAAATATAGCAGCTATTTAAAAGTCAAATGCTTAACTTATGATATGATATAAATATAATCAATATATGAATAATAATAAATTAATTATAAATAAAATAATACTTATTACAAATATATGTAAATAAAATAAGTTACATGCACAAATAGATAAAATTGAAAGAAACATCCATCCATTGCCACCAAAGTTTGTATATCTCTATTTAGGGGGATTTTGCCATAGTTGCCACGCTTGGCAAACGGGATGGCAACCGCAGTTCATTTTTTCAGGCGTTCCAGTAGGATGCTGCTACCCATCCCTTGATTTTTATTTTCCCTCTGTCGACTTTTACGACACCTACGAGATGGGGTGGTAGATTCTCTTAGGCCGCCAACACAGGGGTTTGATATCGTATGATAAGATAAATATAAAATATATAAATAGATACATACTAAACTTATTACAAATACATATACATAAAAAAATAAAATACACAAATAGATAAAAGTGAAAGAAACATCCATCCATTGCCACAAAAGTCTGTAGCTCTCATTTTAGGGGGATTTTGCCAAAGTTGCCACGCTTGGCTGACGGGTTGGCAACCGCAGTTTATTATTCAGATGTTCCAGGCAGATGCTACTGCCCCTCACCTGGTTTTTATTTCACCTCTGTCTACTTTTACGACACCTACGCTCTTTAAGAAACCGTAAATAGTTGGAATGGCTAACGATTCTGCAACCGCCATATTCTGCAGTAATAATGTGTTGCCAGGTCACGTAACATTTTTATTGCGGCACGAAAAATAATATTTTCCACGATTTTACGTCTACTCCGAAGTATGCTCATACTTTATAAGGAATTTAAACGTCCTAAATTTTGACATCGTGTATATGATTTTAGCCTTTCCTACCAAGTAGTCGGAAGACTAATAGAATCGATGACCGCGTGGCCTAGTGGACAGAGTACCTGACTTTTAAGCCGCGGGTCCTGTGTTCGAATCCCAGCCGGAGCCAACATTTGTGCTAAAACATAAATTGTTGGTTTTCGGGTCTGGTTGTGTTGTGATTGTCCCCGTGTTTCTGACACTGCATCCTAGCCTACCTCCGATCTTATCGCATCAGCGTTACATCGGGCGCGGGTAGGTTTGGGACGAGTGAGTGCCTCTGTATTTGCGCGTACACTTGTGGCACTTTAATATCTCCTGCGCAGTTGATGGCTATCGACAGTAGTCGGCAGTTGTCGCCGTGGTCGAAATCTAGGAGACCATCATCAGAATAGAATACGAGTATAATAGAATATTTTTTATTCAATATAGATCATTTACATAATACTCATTGAACGTCATTTTTTTAAGCTACACTGGTTCGCAAAGAACTCCCTCCGTCCTGGGAAGAACCAGTAAGAAACCCAGCGGAATTTTTTTTCAGTCATTTTAAATATACAATTACAGCAGTTTTATAAAGATGTAGAAATAGCTTGGCAGCGATCACCTCATTCCCATGGGTTATCATCATCCATGTATTCCTTAATATTATAATAACCCTAAACTAAGCAAGTACGACTAAGGTATTGTACGGACAGCTTTTTTTCGTGCAGAATAATACTTTACCATGCAATGCTGTTACTGTACTGCTCGTGGGAACGCAATGTGGTGTAAGAATTATTTGACTCGTACCATTTTGGTCAAAATATCTTAGGTCACGTCTCGTTTCCCGCGGGGGCGAAAAGTTTGCTACGTCAGTGGCCTCTGCCCCCTGATATGTGAAAAAGGCATGACTGTGTCTATGTATGTATGAAACCTAATGTGTTTGATAACGTTTGGCTTTGTAATGTATTGTATGTATGTAATACCCCATTTAGTATAGGTACTGACGCGAGTTTTTTTTTACATTTTTTTATCTACGCCATAAAAACAACCCATAACTACGCTCGCGTAACTCGCAATTACTAGAAAATTATGAGCTTGAGCTTTATGTGAGGTGAGACCTCATTGTATTGAGGATTAGTTGTAATGTTGAATCTACGGAACCGATTGAAATAAAACTTCGCTCTGGTTTTAAGTGTAAACAGATAGACAGATGGAGAAGCTGACAAACATTTTAATAAGTTGTTTGTATTGGTTTCTACCCTATCCCAAACATCCCCCACACACATGATTGAAAATAAAGTCAGCGTTAAAACTCAGAAATATATATAGAAGAAGAAATATATATATATATATATTTCTTCTTTCTTCGCAGAGCTTTCTTCGCTCCAGAGCAACTTTAATAATTACTTGAGATACTGATTATGTTTAAGTAAATGATTTCCCTATTTCAGAACAGATCTTTTAGCCTGAGAAAACAGAGAGCGAAAACGTAATCTTTGAATATTCTATCTACTTTTGGCGTCCAAATTAAACAGAGAAGCTGCGAAAACACTCTCTGAAGGTAAATAGACGCAGTAGAGTATTTGGATTACTTTGAATGCTTAAGTTGTTTAACTTTTAATTATTTTCCGTTTATTTTTTATTATGAAAGAAAGTGAGGAAACGAGCAAATCTTTTACCCATGGTAAGTGTAACGTCTGCCCATAACAAATGCTGTGTCACCCAGAACATTTCAGTGTGACATTACCCTGACCTCATCACCCTGAGACATGAGGTGTTGATGCTGCTTGCGGCGCATACGTTTTTTTTTATTATTGCATAAAGTGATGAAACGAGCAAAACGTTCATCTGATGGTAAGTGCAACGTCTGCCCATAACAAATGCTGTGTCACCCAGAACATTTCAGTGTGACATTACCCTGACCTCATCACCCTGAGACATGAGGTGTTGATGCTGCTTGCGGGGCATACGTTTCTTTTTATTATTGCATAAAGTGATGAAACGAGCAAAACGTTCATCTGATGGTAAGTGCAACGTCTGCCCATAACAAATGCTGTGTCACCCAGAACATTTCAGTGTGACATTACCCTGACCTCATCACCTTGAGACATGAGGTGTTGATGCTGCTTGCGGCGCATACGTTTTTTTTATTATTGCATAAAGTGATGAAACGAGCAAAACGTTCATCTGATGGTAAGTGCAACGTCTGCCCATAACAAATGCTGTGTCACCCAGAACATTTCAGTGTGACATTACCCTGACCTCATCACCCTGAGACATGAGGTGTTGATGCTGCTTGCGGGGCATACGTTTCTTTTTATTATTGCATAAAGTGATGAAACGAGCAAAACGTTCATCTGATGGTAAGTGCAACGTCTGCCCATAACAGATGCTGTGTCACCCAGAACATTTCAGTGTGACATTACCCTGACCTCATCACCCTGAGACATGAGGTGTTGATGCTGCTTGCGGCGCATACGTTTTTTTTATTATTGCATAAAGTGATGAAACGAGCAAAACGTTCATCTGATGGTAAGTGCAACGTCTGCCCATAACAAATGCTGTGTCACCCAGAACATTTCAGTGTGACATTACCCTGACCTCATCACCCTGAGACATGAGGTGTTGATGCTGCTTGCGGGGCATACGTTTTTTTTTTATTATTGCATAAAGTGATGAAACGAGCAAAACGTTCACCTGATGGTAAGTGCAACGTCCGCCTATAACAAAGGCTGTGTCACCCAGAAAAATTCCGTTTGACACCACACTGTGCCCATCACCCTGAGACATCAGTTCTTAAGTCTCATATGCCCAGTGATTACGCTAGCTCACAGTGCCCTTCAAACCGAAACACAGTAGACCACTGCTGAACATAGGCCTCTCCCATAGATTGCCATAAAAGTTAGTAGCCCTCGTTTTGGGGGCATTTTGCCATAGTTGCCTCGCTTGGCAGGCGGGTTGGCAACCGCAGTTTATTTATTCCGATGTTCCAGGAAGATGTTGCTGCCCATCTCCTGGTTTTCATTTTCCCTTTGTCGACTTTTACGACACCCAAGGATGAGATGGGGTGGTAGATTCTCTTAAGCCGCCACCACACGTATTTAATACCACACATAATTTAAAATAGTAACCATTTTTTCGTCGCAATACTCTGCGCTCTGATACACTTCATTTTTGAAATAATGAAGTCATAATTTTTACGGATGTATTAGTAAATTTTTGTTTTGTAATTAGTACATACGTATCCATCCGTCTAGGTATGGTCCAGCCTAGTAGTCCAGGGCCAGTTATTCTCGTGTGGAGCAGTGGTGTGCAAACATTACTGTGTTTCGGTCTGAAGGACACTTAGAGCTACTGTAATCACTGGGCACAATGTGGTGCCACACAGAAATGTTCTATGTGATACAGCATTTTTTATGGGCAGACGCACTTACCATCAGGTGAACGTTTTGCTCGTCTCGTCACTTTATACAATAAAAAAAATATAATCTGAAAAAATATGGACTCGACTGTCTCAATAATAAAATTCTGCTCAACTTTAATGCTAATAGTGTCACATCGAAATGAAAACACCGGGCAACGTGTGGAAAGCAGCATAAATCACAATTCGCATTGCTTGTACCGTGACACGGAAAAGTAATTTCGAGGTGAAAATGAAATATACATTTTATTACATAATATAGTATATAGTATTATATAAGATAGTAATAAAAAGCGCGACAAAATCTGTACAAAAAATTGTTATAATCAATATATATATTCGCGTAAATATAAGAAATCATTGTAGTCTAAATTAGACTTTTTACTTCTTTAGAATACAAAGACTGTCTGTTCAGCAACACCAATAAATAGGTAAAAGGTAACTACAACCTACAAACTGTTGTTATCAATCGATCCTGGGAACTGACGTGTGAACAGCTCCAATCCATGAACAAATTAATATTGATCGATCATCCAAACCGACGTAACATATTACCGCTACACTCCAGAGAATTAGTCCACTGACATAATTTCAGTTTAGAGCCTTTATATAAAAATCAACTGATGCTCCCCGGCTTCGCCCGACAGTTTTTTGCTATTGGATAAAGTGACGAAACGAGCAAAACAAAAGTTTCAGCCTATTAACGTCCCACTGCTGAGAACAGGCCTCCTCTCATTTCTGAGAGGCTTTTGAAGCTAGGAAGGATCCGCCCCGCTGCCCCAATGCGGTTTGGCGGACTGCAATGTCTTCGAAATATTTTTTTTTCTCGGACATGCAGGTTTCCTCACGATGTTTTCCTTCACCGCCGAGCACGTGGTAAATCAGCACTTAAAGTTGCAATTAACAATTTTAGTGGTGCCGGCACCGGGAATCGAACCCAGGCGTGTGACGCATACTATGAAATTTAAAGCAAGCGCCAAGCCTATGTCTATGTCGGGGCAGACATATGTATGCCAACTTTTAATTCAAAAGGTCTCGTAGTTCCGGAGATATCGTAATAAGTCGATAGTAAATCGTCGATAGGCGTCCGGCAGAGTAGAATAGCAGCTACCTCTTTCCTACCGAGGTGCCAGCCCTTATTAGTGCAGAACAATACAATGCTGTCACGTGGAAAAGCATATATGCACATATATATTATATTACTGTATCACGGCAGAATAACTGGCCCTGGGGTGGTACCTATCTAGACGGATTATTAAGAGTTAAAAAGTAATAGCCAACAAAGTTTCAAGTTCTCGGTGCAGGTTGATAGAGATTGCGCATGCCATCGACATATTTTTATATGCCGATCTCCTCACTGTATAGAAGATAAATCTTCGTATCCCTTTTTAAGCACAATTATCGCAGAGAGGGTTTGTATGGAGAATAAGCGAGTAATATAAAATTTATATGCAAATACATTAAATTCCATAACACAAAACATTAAATATATACGTTCATACTGACAATGAAAATCACATAATAGTTTGTCGTCTGTTTACGTCCATACTGCCAATGTCAAACACGTAATAGTCTCTGGTCAAATGGTCCAACAGAGTATTTAAAATGTTGCCAATGAATAATTACTCAAAACTCGGTGAAACATTTTAAAATATATAAATTACGGGCGAATTTTGACCACAGGTCGACCACTAGTATAAATATAATATATTAGTAGAATAACTGGCACTATCCTGCTACCCACATAGATTCCTGTATAGAAAGCCTTCATCATCAACATCATCATAATTTCAGCCCATCACAAGTCCACTGCTGAAATAGTCCTCCGCCACAATAATTCATTTTGGGGGGGATATTGCCATAGTTGCCACGCTTGCCAAGCGGGTTGGCAAACGCAGTTTTTTTATTCAGATGTTCCAGGATGATGTTGCTGCCCATATTAAAGAAGAAGAAGAAGAAGAAAGAAATAAAAATATTATATAAAATGAAAATATTATAAAAATATTCTTGCTCTAATTTTCCCTCTGCCGACTTTTACGACAGCCACGGGATCTTTAGCCGCCACCACACGGCTACCGCCACCACATAGTATCTTATCACCAGTAAAATGTGCACCACTTTAATAATAATCTCATGTCTCAGTAGCAAAAGGCGAATAACACAGAAAAGATATCAGCTTAATTAAATGCTGTGTTTATAACCTTTTTAGCCAGAGCAAAGCTTTATACAACAAAATTCCAGAAAGTATACCAACTCATTCGACTAACAATTTTTTTTTATTTAACCAAAGTTAGACAAGAACAAAATAATTGTTTATTATAATATTATAGAATAATAGATCGACGAAAATAACCCCTGGGAATGACGTGATCGGTGTAATGTTATTTATAAAAATATATATTTTATAATAATAACTAGAAACAAATAAAGACAGAACGTAATAAACTCTTGACAGGTCTGCTGGTGGCAGGCAGTCAACAAGCTCCGGGACACCATTGTACGGGAAAAGAAAAAAATAAATAATGGCGCGCTTTGCGACTGCCCATTTGGAATGCTACTTTATTTTTCTTGAGATAACAAACATGCTTCTTTTGTTATTTTAAATAAGAGAATGTTATGACTACAGATATTGAATATGTTGCCGTATAAGGAATATTTTTATATGAATATTTTTTTTATTGGATAAAGTGATAAAACGGGCAAAATTTTCACCTGATGGTAAGTGCAGTGTCTGCCCATAACAAATGTTGTCACATTTCTGTGTGACTCCACACTGCGCCCCCCCGAGACATCAGTTCTTAAGTCTCATATGCCCAGTACACTAGCTCACAATGATAAACTACATTTTTTTACACAACGTACCATTCCATATTTTTCCAATACTTTTTCATTATAATATATCTATCAATCATATCCAATAATTCGAGTGCAGCGTCCATAGCAATTTGAGTGTAACGTTTTCGTTATGAATGTTACACCATTATCACCTAATTTATAATTATGCTAATTCATAATAGTCCCGTCTTTTCCCGTATAAGGGGTAGGCAAAGACCACTCAAGTAGCTAACTTTTCGCCCTCGCTGGAACGAGACGGGTGGTTACCCACGTCGCCACCGTTTTGGTATAAGTCAAAAAATTCTTACTACCCATTGCTTTCCCATGAGAATAGTGACAGCATTGCATATTATGGTGTTATTCTGCACGTATAATAGCTGTCCGTACAATACCATAGTCGCCTCTAGCGACACCTCGGTAGGAAAGTGGTAGGTGCTCTACTCTGCCGGACACCGTTATTTTACAGTGGGTAACATTTTGTCCTCCTGTTTATTCATTTTTTTAGTCAAATCTGTCGCGTTCAAGAAAAGAGCCTATTCCTTTCTCAGAGACCGGCAATCTTCTGTTTGCGGATGTTTATGGGCGGCGGTGATCATTTACCGTCAGGTTATTTCCTCTTAGCCGTATTAGCTGAGGGGCAGGGCGCTCGCGTTACATTTCATTGTACACGAGTGACCTGAATTCGAGCCGGCACCTCTGAAATTGTTTCGCAATTTTAAATGCTGCATTAGTAAGTGTGCTTGCATCGAGCTCAGCGGTGAAGGGAAACATCGTGAGGAAACCTATAAGTCTGAGGAATAGAAATATTCCGAGGACATGTGAAGTTCGCCAGAATTGGAGCAGCGTGGCGGACTCTTCGAAGCTCCAATCATCATCATCATCATTTCAACCTATCACTAGTCCACACCTGAACTTAGGCCTCCCCCATACATTGCTACAAACGTTTGTGGCTCTCAATTCGGGAGGAATTTTGCCAAAGTTGCCACGCTTGGCAAGCGGGTTGGCAACCGCAGTTTATTTATTCTGATGTTTCAGGAAGATGATGATGAGAGACATGAGGGGTGGCGGTAGCCGTGTGGTGGCGGCTAAAGATCCCGTGGCTGTCGTAAAAGTCGGCAGAGGGAAAATTAGAGCAAGAATATTTTTATAATATTGCCAGCAGCATAGTGCCAGTTATTCTACTAATATATTATATTTATTCTAGTGGTCCACCTGTGGTCAAAATTCGGCCGTAATTTATATATTTTTAAATTTTTCACTGAGTTTTGAGTAATTATTTATTGGCAACATTTTAAATACTCTGTTGGACCATTTGACCAGCGACTATTACGTGTTTAACTTTGGCAGTATGAACGTAAACAGACGATATACTATTATGTGATTTTCATTTTTAGTATGAACGTAAATATTCAATGTTTTGTTTTATGCAATTCAATGTATATATATATATATATATATATATAATGTGTGTTATAGTTGTATTTTGTTGTATATTGATGACGCGGTGAAATAAAACTGAATGCTCTGAAAAGAGATGTTTTATTATTCGCTAACACTTAGCACTTTTAACCTTACCTATGTACAAACTTAACTAAACATTATACTATATCTTACCTGAAAAGAGAAACAACATTAATGCTATTATTCCACCAATTACTTTCTTCTTCCTTTAATATCAATAACTTTTGTTATTTCTCATTTCATTACATACAGATTAATTGAATTTATTTTTAAGTGACAGTTCCCGTCTAACCTCCGATCTATCATATCTCAATGACGACCAAAGATAGTTCTAAACTAAAGACATGAGTCTATGCGCAGCAACAATAAAATTAATATGAATGAAGTTCACTGGGCTTCATTTACATGGGGGGCCCCCCCCCCCCCCCCCCAGGCTGTGTTTAAATATACATTATTTAAATACCTAGCAATCAAAATCGTTCCACTAGTGGGACAAGTTTGGTTATATGAAATAAGTTCGATTCTGACTTTTTATGACCTGTGTCTATCCTGTATATTGACTTTGATATTTTTTTTAGGACTCTGTATGGACCAATTTTTAATTCATGCAATTTTTTTCTATTTAATCGGTAAGTCTCCTTCATTTATTTCGCACTCTTTCCTGTTTTTATCAAACTTTTTTTTATTGTACGAGTAATTGTGTGATTTTATAGTGTTTTCCAACGCGATTTTTCTATCCTGTAATAACTCACTATATGTTTTTTCTTGTTTTAACTCATGCGGTAGAATGTCCACTGATTTCCCTTCCAACAAATATTTCGGAGAATATCCTGTAACTGAGTGTTCGGTTTCGTTATACCTCTGGGTGCATTCGTGAGCAACAGTAGTCCAGGCTAATTTTTCTTTTCTCTAATTTATTCTACATCTTATTTTATTTATCAATGTTTGGTTTAACCTTTCATTCAAACCGTTTGAAAATGGCGCATTGACTGCTGTGAATATAATTGGTATGTTTTCCTTATCTAAAAAAAAATTGAATTCCTTTGAGTTTATGCCCGGGTACTGATCTGATAAAATCATTCCAATTTTATTCCCTTGATTCACCGATTTAATACGAGTAAGCTTAATGAAGTCATTAGAATTTTGAGTTTTAAACGTCAAAATGTAGGCATACCTAGTAAAGTGATCTACAAGTAAATGTAGATATGTTTTTGTAGACCGTGAACCACCAAACCCCCCAATAGTGTCTATAGAAACAATTTCAAAGGGGCTCGTTGCAGGTCCTAAGTGTGACATTAAGCCAAACTTGTATTTCCCTCTAGATTTTTTTTTACAGATTTCGCAACTGTCACAGATCTTTTTAATATTATTTGTTAAATTTTCCGCGGTATAAAATGGTTTGATTTTGCTTTCTGTTTGTTGTGATCCTAAATGGCAGTAGTAGTCGTGTACCTTTTTTATAATTGTCTTACTCAATTTTTCAGTTATTACTATTTTTTCTCTTTTACCAATTTTCTTATAGTATAATGTGTCTTTTAGCATTAATTTATTCTTATTTTGTATTATCTGTTTTTTCTTTTTTCTGATCATTTTGGATTTCTTTTAGGTTGATAAAGTTTACACATTTAAAAGTATCATCTTGATTATCACTCGGTTCTAAAACAGGATTCCTACTTAGACAATCTGCCTCTAGATTGTATTTTCCCGGAGAATATATGACTTCAAAGTTAAATTGAGATAAGTAGTACGCAAGATCTCCTAATTCTTCGTCTGTCCGAGCTTTGATATTCATTTTTTCTAAGGGTTTGTGATCAGAGAAAACTGTAAACTTTTTCCCCATGAGCCAATGTTGCCAGTATTTTACAGCTTCTTTTATTGCTAAACACTCGAGATAAATGGCTTTTTTCTTTTTTTGAGCATTATTCAATTTTCTCGAAAAGTATGCGCAAGGTTTTTCTTCACCGTTACTTAGCGTTTGTTTCAAGATCGCGCCTATGCCCTGTATCAAGTATACAGGGCATCTGTAGGCGTCTGTATAAATGCGTATCGGTAGATTCGGATCGAATATTGCTAAAATTGGTTTTAAACACAACAATTCTTTTATCTTATCAAAGGATTCTTGACATTTTTCGGACCAATTAAATGTTTGTCCTTTTCTTAATAAGCTATGCAAAGGGTCCATTATTATTGAAATATTTGGTACATATTTTCCATAAAAATTGATTTTACCCAGGAATTGGCGAACATTTTTTTGTGTTTTTGGTGCAGGAAAGTTTTTTATAGCGATTAAGTTATCATTTATCGGAGTAACAGCGTTGTTTTTTATTATGTGACCCAAATATCTCACTGAGTCCTGAGCAAAGCTACATTTCGAGAATCTCAGTCTAAACCCTTCCTTTGAAATTGCTTCTAATAACAATGTTAAGTGTTTAACATGGTCTTCAAATGTTTCTGAAAATACCAAGATATCATCTAGTGAATTATACACTGTAAAATCTGATAGTCCATTTTTTCGTATGATACTACTTAATATCCTCTGAAATATTGCAGGCGAGGTCTTTAAACCAAACGGTAGACAGGTCCATTGAAAGTGGCCCTCCTGCGTAACAAACGCTACTTTCTGCCTGTCCTCAATTTTTAATGGTATCGACCAAAAAGTCGAGTTTATGCTCGACTTTTTGGTATATATATAGATACATAAGTCCAGTGTGGAAAACTGACAGTTTCTCGCTTTAACCATTAAATCCTCAACAAGTGGGAACGGCTGTGACTGAGGGACCACAATTTTATCCAAGTCACGGAAATCTACGCACAATCTCGATTTTCTTCCTTCCTCTTTTTTATATGCCAATGTAACAGGGGCTGCAAAAGGGCTATAAGACTCCTCAATTAAATTTTTCTGTAATAACATTGATATCTGTTGCTCTATTTCTTTCCTATCCTCAATAGTGCATCTATATGGCCTTTTGCTACAATATCGATCTACTAACAAATCCACGTGTGCCTCATAGTCCCTCACAGTGCCTATATCATATTTGTCCCTAGCAAAGAGTGAGGCGTATTTACAAATCAGTTCATTTATTTCTGACTGTTGTTGTAGGTCCAGGTGGTCTACTGAAACATTGAAGTTTTCAATCTCTATGTGCTCATTAAAATGTATATTCATTTGTTTCTTTCTTTTTTTCCCCCAAAATACCCTCATCCTTATTCTCATTACTATCATGTTTACATTCAAATTTGCTACCTGTGCAGCCAGGAATTATTTCAGCATTTTTGAGGTTGAAGTCTTTTTTATTATTTTTTTTCTTAAGGATGGGAATATTTTGTGTAATTACTAATTTTTCATTTTGAACTAAATGAAACTTTTCTATGCAATCCAATCCAATTAAGAAATTGTAATCAAAAGTGTCTTCGTCTATAACGAAAACACTAACATCTTTTTCCATCTCAAATATCTTTATTTTTAAAGTTACCATTCCTATCGTTTTTATCACGCCATTAATCGTTTTTAAACCTGCATTTTTTATACCATTTTTACCACCCTTTGTCTGCAAAAGTCTCGCATAGTTATTTTTCCACAGGCACCAATCCGACTGAATTGTATGCTTTATAAGCATGGTACTTTACCAGTCCGAGCACGAATCCTCTAAAAATAACCTAAGAGCTTCAATACGTTTGGTATCCTCTTCAATTCCTAGACGAATACATTCAGCCTCAAAGGTCATTATCCACTGCGATACATTCGACGTCTTCCTTGTGAACTTCTCAATAACAAAATTCTCTTTCAAGCTCTTCATGTTCTGAGTTTTAGATTTATTACTCTTTATTTCAGCTAAACTTTCCAAGATTCTTGATAATGCTTCCTCAGAAATTCCTGCCGCTGGAGTCTGGGCCGGAGTCTTCGCTGCAATTTCTTCCAATAAATAACCTTTGAATTGCATGTTTCCGTCTTCATCTGTATAAGCACTGCTTATACACGGTGTCACTGAGATCCACACTTGTCTTCTGTCATGTCTCTTTAGTAGTGTATTTTTTACTCTTTGATAGGCTTGTGTTGTTGTTATTGTTTCATGTAGTTTCACTGGTTGGTATTGTTCTGGGATTACAAAGACATTTTTTTCAACATCCGTAATCGAGGTCACACAGATAATATTGGTTTTTGGATCTTCGGCAATTGCTTTCACCATAAATTCAAACCGTAATTTTTCCATTCTTGATGCGTAATAACAGGAAATGTTGTTTTATAATGTGTGTTCTACACAGTTTTTATAGTTGTAGATGACGCGGTGAAATAAAACTGAATGCGTTGCTCTGAAAAGAGATGTTTTATTATTCGCTAACACTTAGCACTTTTAACCTTACCTATGTACAAACTTAACATACAACATTAATGCTATTATTCCACCAATTACTTTCCTCTTCCTTTAATATCAATAACTTTTGTTATTTCTCATTTCATTACATACAGATTAATTGCATTTATTTTTAAGTGACAGTTCCCGTCTAACCTCCGATCTGCCATATGTCAATGACGACCAAAGATAGTTCTAAACTAAAGACATGAGTCTATGCGCAGCAACAATAAAATTAATATGAATGAAGTTCACTGGGCTTCATTTACATATATATGTAAATAAAATGTATATATGTATATGTATATATATTTTAGGTTCCTCGCTTTTTCTCCATACAAACTCTCTCTACGAGAATTGTGCTTAAAAAGGTGTACAAAGATTTATTTTCTATACGGTGAGGAAATCGGTATATAAAAATGTGTCAATGGCACGTGCAATCTCTATCAACCTGCACCGAGAACTTGGAACTTTGTTGGCTATTACTTTTTAAATTTTAATAATCCGTCTAGCCACCCCAGGGCCAAGTAGTTGAAGGGCATTGACGCACTAGCGTAATCACTGGGCATATGTGACTTAACTGATGTCACAGGGTAACGGGCGCAGTGTAGTGTCACGCAGAACAGTTCTGGTTGACACAGCATTTGATATGGAGAGACGTTGCACTAACCATCAGGTACACTTACTGCCCGTGCCGTCAGTTTTAGCAAATTAAAAAAAGGATTTTCAAATGATTAAATATAAAACTACTTAGAAGATTAAATTATACACGAAAAAAGTAGCTTAAATAAAGCATTTCAATAAAAGCAAGTCGTTCTTACACGCAGCGTATTTGTTTTCTTAAGTCCATGCCGTCTTACATTCAACCTAAAAAAAAGTAATATTCCGACTTCATTAACTTTACATGGTAATATATTTTTCTAACAAAAACACAAAGAAATGGGATTGTAACCGACTAAGTTATGAAATTCTATTATTTCTTTTTATAAAGTCACGTACTTCATAATTACAATAAAAATTTGAAGAATATATGTTGTCAGATATGTTTTTTCCGTGACGAGCGAATCGTGCACCTGGTGGTAAGACAAACGCAGTTAACTGAATTCCAAAGTTCTGTGTGGCATCACACTGCTCTCGTCACCTTAAGTATGCTCTGTAATTACACTAGCTACCTGTGCCTTTCAAACCAGAACACAATAATGCTTGAACAGAACTGCTTGGCAGAATAACAGGCACGGCAGTGGTACAGAAATAAAATCCTATTTAATGTTATCGTTGCAAAAAAAGATTTAATAACATCCAATTAGCGAAGAGATTGTTAGCTTAACTTTTAATTTAAACGACAGCGATGCATGAATTTTGACTCCGAATTATATAAATTTAGTTCGAACTGGTAAAATAAATGAACAAACAGTTATTTTTTTTAAATGGCATAACAAAGTTATCGTTCGGTTTTCTCTTTTAACTTTCTGTTTAATTATGAATAAATGAATTTACCTAGTTTTTATTTCCCACCGATAAAGATTCAGCTAGATTTTTATTCAATTCAATCTGGTAATAATAAAATTGTAATGTCTATCTGCCATAATAGATATAATCCCACTAAGTATATAAAGCCTTTATTCTATCAAAATAATATTTTTTAATAGGGCTAGAAATAATATTTTTTAATAGGGCTAAAGGCTTTTACTTTCTCTAACACTTTCCCTTTCTAAACAGGGTTATTACCAGATTAAAGTATACGTAGACGAAAATAACCCCTGATAATGAGGTGATCGCTGCCAAGCTATTTCTATTATTGTATTATTATTATAAGAAGATCAACGAAATTAAAAAATATGCCCGCAGGGTTTTTTTGGCGATTCTTTGTGAACCAGTAGCAGAAAAACAAAAAAATTACATCCAATACGTGTTATGAAAATAAAATTTTCTGACCTAACAAAGACAAGACATTTTTTCATCAAATTTATTTTGATTTTTTTTTATAAAGTGACGAAACGAGCAAAACGTTCACCTGATGGTAAGTGCAACGTCTACCCATATCAAATGCTGTGTCATACAGATTATTTCTGTGTCACCACACTGCGCAAGTCACCCAGAGACATAAGTTCTTAATTCTCATTTTCCCAATGATTACGCTAGCTCTCAATGCCCTTCGAACCGAAACACAGTAATGTTTGCACACTACTGCTTCACGACAGAATAACTGGCACTGGGGTGGTACCTACCTAGACGGATTCCTGCATAGAAATCCTACTATTTCTACAAAGTCTCGTTGCAAATCTACACACGTCTCCCAGCGATGCTCTCGTCTCTTTAATCCATCCAAATAGTATTCGGCGTCTTTCTTTGCAAAATAATTTTTTTACGAAGGCCTCCTCATTTGGTGAAAATCTCTGACCTCCGGGAACCTTAAGGGAATAAAAAAAAGATTGGGGCAGTTCAAACCGTAATTCGTGTCGTTTTTTCGCCATGGCAACCGCTGCGGTTTCATTTTAGAGGTATATTGCCATAGTTGCCACGCTCGGCGGGCGAGTTGGCAACCGGCAGTTTATTTATTCAGATGTTCCAGAAAGATGCTGCTGCCCATTCTAGTCCTGGTTTTCATTTTCCCTCTGTCGAATTTAACGACACCCGCGGGATGATACGGGGAGGTAGATTCCCTTAAGGCACCGCCACACGGGCACCGCTGAGGTTTGAGACGGCGCATTGTCTTGGTGTAACAAAATTTTTAGATACAGAAATAAAAACGCTCTTATAATATAATATAATATTTACTGGTAGTAGGATTCCTATGCAGGAGTTCGTCTAGGCAGGTATCCCCAGGGCCAGATATTCTGACATGAAGCAGTAGTGTGCAAACA
Organism: Luehdorfia chinensis; assembly: GCA_019845155.1. Lineage (NCBI taxonomy): Eukaryota > Metazoa > Arthropoda > Insecta > Lepidoptera > Papilionidae > Luehdorfia > Luehdorfia chinensis. Next base: position 2,132,004 of record JAHVAK010000696.1, read on the forward strand.
TTGCTGTGCTTCGGTTTGAAGGGCACTGAGAGCTAGCGTAATCACTGGACATATGAGACTTAAGAACTTATGTCTCAGGGTGATAGGCACAGTGTGGTGTCACACGGTAATTTCAGTGAACGTTTTGCTCGTTTCGTCACTTTGTACAATAAAAAAAAAATATTAAGTATTATTATTTTATAACATGTCCAGACCTATCAACCTAAACGTCGAAGATTTAAATACAAAAATTCCATTTCTTTTTTATTGTAGGTATATCGTCTGTCCATAAGAATTGCTGTGTCAACCAGAAAATTTCTGTGTGACACCACACTGTGTCCATCACCCAGAGACATAAGTTCTTAAGTCTCATATGCCCAGTGATTACGCCAGTTCACAGTGCCCTTCAAACCGAAACACAGTAATGTTTGCACACTACTGCTTTCTGACGGATTCCTGCATAGGAATCCTACCACCAGTCCATCCAAATTTCTGAATTTTCCGGTGTATTCTTCAAACATTTTCTTTCATAAAAAACCAAGCCGCACTTTATCGTGGGTGCGTTTTCTAGACATATATTTCCAACAACACAACCAGACCTTAAAACCAACTATTATATTTTGCATAAAAGTTGGCTCCGGCTGGAATTCGAACTCAGGACCCGCGGCGTAGAATTCAGTACGCTAACTACTAAGCCACGCGGTCGTCAAACAACAATTACGAACACAACAACAAAAATTCACGAAATCGGTCGAGCCGCTCTCAAATGGTGATCTTTTATACATGCGCTAATTGAATCATAATAATATTAGATCTTAGAATAAATAATATTACGGACAAACAAAAAGGTCAGTAAAAACATGCGTAAAAGAAGATATAGCTGATGTGAAGCATCGTCGCTCCAGGCAGTCTGCAGTCTGTGACCATGTTCTGGATCATCCCAACCATTACATCAGATTTGATAAACCACAGATCCTCGCAAAAGAACACCGATTCCTACCAAGGATGATTCGCGAGGCTATTGCAATTAAAAAATATCCTAATTAGAGACTATGGTTGCGTACTACCACCAGCTTGGGATCCTATAATTAATAAATTTACATCAAAAACCAAGCATACCACTGCAAGACTTCAAGACAAGTTACCTCTTTCTGCGTAGATCGGACCAAAAATAATAATTAAAAGCTGAAGGTACCCCGGGTGAACTATGACATCAGGACATCTGTCGCCTCAGTCCTCCCGTGACCATGGGTGCTGTAAAGCGCTCGAAACGTCGGGTTATAAATACTACAAAATAAAGGTGATAAAATCCGTAAAAACAGTGTTATTGAAATAATATAAGACATTGTAATATTTAATTATCTTCTTGCACCATTACGAGTACTTCCCCCTTTCATATTATAAGGTAACACAAAGTTACACAGCGCACATAGCATTACCGTAAAGTTTTACAACCAGAATAACAACGTTACAGATAGCTAAGGATCTTGTCTGAGCTTAACTAACCTCAATTAACACAGAGTTCATTTACTGTTTGTTCATTTACCCAACTATTACTGTAATTAAATAACTTCATTTCGAAGTCGTGTACATTTAATTTTTACATACTCTCAGAGCGACAATATTGTTGATTCTGGATCGAATACCAGTATTAAGAAGAGTACAGACAACGACAGTAGCTAACCGAGTGGTGGCGGCTTAAGAGAGTCTACCACCCCATCTCATCCTGTGGGTGTCGTAATAGTCGACAGAGGGAAAATTAAAACCAGAAGATGGGAAGCAGCATCTCCCTGGAACATCTGATTTAACAAATGCGGTTGCCAACCCGCCTGCCAAGCGTAGCAACTATGGTAAAATTCCCAAATGAGGCAACAAACTTTTGTGGCAATCTATGAGGAAGGCCTATGTTCAGCAGTGGACTAGTGATAGGCTGAAACGACACAGACAACGAATATCACTTATACGTCGTATTTTGTTTTAATAATTTCGTTATTTCTTATTTTTTTTTTATATTCTGTCTTCTTTTTGCTGTTTTTTTACATTATACTTATTCTATTATAAGTTGTTAATAATAGTTCTTATTTTAGGTAATTATAATAAACATATTATGCCCAGTAATCGCTTGCGCTGTTTTAATAAAAATATACATTTTTATTTATTTTATTTTTCTAGTTCCGTCAGAATATAAGCGTTACAGTAACATTGTCGCTGTAGCAATATGATAAGTCGGTTGCTTTTTCGTTGCTGCAATCCAGTGGCCTTCTGTTTGTGATGTATGTGTATATATAGGTATATATGTGATCCATACTGATTTTTTACATATATATATATATATTCTCTGTTATGAAGTTTTTAGGTTAAGATGGTACTGTTTGTACTTTTTATTGTTTATACGTTTTGCAGCTACGAGTGAATGTTCTTCTATTCTATTCTATAAATAACAAACAACTAATTGATTTTAACAGCCTATAGACCGAGTGCTCACCTTAAGTTTCATAGTTCGTATGACCTGGGTGCGATCCATGGCCGACACCACGTATATGGTTAACTGTAATTTTTTTTTGATAAAGTGACGAGACGAGCTAAACGTTCACCTGATGGTAAGTGCAACGTCTTCCCGTAACCGATGGGTGTTACTCAGAATACTTCTGTGTAGCACCGTACTGCGCCTGTCACCCTGAGACATAAGTTCTTAAGTCTCATATGCCCAGTGATTACAATAGCTGTCAGTGTAATCACTAAAACCGAAACACAGCAATGTTTGCACACAACTGCTTCACGGCAGAATAACTGGCCCTAGGGTGGAACCCACCCAGACGGATTCCTGCATAGGAATCCCACCATTGCTAGTTTACTATGTAATCATGTTCATATGTATAGATTGCCAGGGAGTACTTGACCTAGTTGCCTTGTCCAAATACGGTAGTACCGGGTAAGCGACCTCGGCCTCCCGGGCTACTGCTGTCCCATCCTGCTCCTTCCGATAAAGTAGTATCCTAGACTATATAGTTTCTTTCCCAACTTCCATTTCCCTACACCATGTCCTTTTCCTACCTAGTCCTTTTCCCTCCTCGGGATCAGCAAGCTGAAGTGGCAATGGACCGGTCGTAGAATCAATAACCCTTGGGTAGGATAGGTTCTCGAGTGGCAACCTCGTTTCGGCAAACGCAGTGTAGGACGGCTACGCACTAAAAGGAGCAACGACTGCACGGTTTTGCGGGAAGTCGATAGATGTAGGTGAACCAGGGCCGTGTTTTGTGGCGAACTAAGGGGGAGGCCTATGGTCGGCAGTGGACTATATTATGTTACTATATTATATAGTCTTATGTTACTGCCACTTATGTTACTATATTATATAGGTTACTATACTATATTACTTAGAGACTGAAATTATGATGACAGAGTTCACATCTGCTAGTGAAGCGACATAATAAATTTAAAGCTTATGCAGGAATCCGCCTAGGTAGGTGCCACCGCAGTGCCAGTTATTCTGTCATGAAGCAGTAGTGTAAATTTACTGGCATTCGAAGGGCACTGATGGTATAATTACGAACGATATAAAAACATAAGGTTAATAGTGCGAACGGATAAAGCACGAAGAAAACTGCCATTGTTTCGATCATCGTTTCCCACACGGTGCGAAAAGTGGGCTGCGTGTGTCCTCTGCCTACCCCTTGTATGGGAAAATGGCGTGACTGTATGTATGCATATCTCGATCACAGATATTTTGTAGCAAAGATTTCTGTACATTACTTTACACAGGGATATTCCATGATACATACATACATACAAAAAATCAGGACTGTATCCCATAAGGGGTAGTCAGAGACTGGGCACTCACTGCAAAAACAGATGACTGCCACAATCCAATCTGGATTATTCCATGATACATATGAATAGTTGATTGAATCTCTAACCGTGTTGCTGATCTCGTTAACCCTTCAGATTGTCTCTCTTCATGTTACTCTTGGCTAACTTTGCATTCATTTTTCTTTTATTTTATTTGTCTGTCAATTTATCTCACAAGAAAGAGTACGCACCATATATGACTCGAGACGAGATCACTCGCACAATATATTTTATTCGTTAACGCTGCGATATGGCGGACAGGTTTTTGTCTGAACATATTCTGTTTTGCTTTGACGCGAGGGAAAATATCGTTAACGAGCTCGGTCACCTGCAATATTGATCTTTTTTGCAGGTTTCGCGAAATGTTTTTAACGTTCAAACATTTTAGCAGGAGACATCGTTTCGTTTTTCCTATTATGTATACATCTATATCGTATACAGCGACACTTCACATCTGCCTATTCGTCACCATTTTTCCACGTTTTACCACTGCTCTCAGCTTCTAGCTGTCCCCAAAAACTTGTTTACACGCTTTCATAATCAAGTTATTATGGATTTTTTTTTAATGGCATGGAATTTCTCCTGTATCGTGAGAGCGTTTTACAGACATAAATTTCACATAAACAACTTAACCAGACCCGAAAATCGATGATTTGTGGTTTTGCAAAAAAGTTGACTTCAGCTAGGACTCAAACACTGGACCCACGGCGTAGAAATCAGGTTCCAAGACCACTAAGCCACGGTTGTCAACACACCTAAACAAATTACTCGACATGAGAAGTAAGAGATAGTTGGTAGCAGTATTTCTATGCAGGAATCAGTCTAGGTAGTTACCACCCCATGCCAATTATTCTGCCGTGAGGCAGTGGTGTGCAACATTACTGTGTTTCGGTTTGAAGGGCACTGAGAGCTAGTGTAATCACTGGGCATATGATACTTAAGAACTGATGTCTCATGGTAACGGGTGGAGTATGGTCCCACACAGAAATATTGTAGGTGATATAGCATCTGTTATAGGCAGACGTTGCACTTACACACGTTTACAAACGTGTTTTGAAGGGCGCTGTAGGCAGTGTAATACAGGGCTCTAACTCATGTGGAGTTATAGGAACCGATTTCTAATGGTTAAGTACTCGGTGATACCACAACTCTTATGGGCAGGCGTAGAAAGAAAGAAAGAACGTTTATTCGTTGCATCAGTTATACGGTTTGAAACCAGCATAATTAAGTCATACAAAAGCGAAAGTAATAATAACGGAACGCAAGAGGTAGCAAAGAGAGAGAAGATGTGTGACTGACTGGAGGATTTCTACGGTTGTCATTGTGAGAGAAGCATATATTGTACTACGTCGATTTTAAACGAATGTTCAAAGCTTTCATTCCCAGTCCCAATATATATATATATATATATATATATATATATATATATCTATATATATATATATATATATATATATATATATATATATATATATATATAAATAAATAAATATATATATATATGTATATATATATATACAATGCACACATATATATATACGATTAGGATATATTACACGATTTATGAAAAATAAATAAATACCAAACAAATATTGTCCATTTTACAAGTTTCATATAGCACTTACCATCGAATACGAAGACGACTCAGTTCTAGTCTCGTCACTTACTTCTATAAAAAAAGAACATTTATGAAAAGAATTAAAGTGCGCTTACAATTTTCTCTCATTCTTTGTTTTACCGTAGTACATACTCGAGGGAACTAATTAAAACTTAACGCAGCGCGGCGCAACAAGAGTAAAATCGATTACAGCAAATTGAACGTCGTTTGACCGCCGAGATACTTTCATGCTCTCAACGAAAGTGAAACAAAAACAAGTGAAAAGACAGCCTTTAAATGCCTCACTGCTGAACACAGACCTGATCATCGTCGCATGTCTTCGAAATATTTTTTAATTTATTAAACGCCGATAGGTGTCCGGCAGAGTAGAATAGTCCCTACCTCTTTCCCGCCAGGTGGTGAGAGTCGACTAAGGTATTGTAACACCATAATATGCAATGCAGTCATTATACTGCTTTTAGGAATGCAATGGAGAGTAGAAGAGTAGTAGAATGGAGTAAGGGTTGTAATATCAAAAACGTTACAGGTTTATATCCTCTGAATTAGTTCATTCTTTGAAAGTGACCCCTGAATAGCATTTCTCCTGCATCGTGGGTGTTTGCTAAAATCCACATAGCAATTACTAAAAGGTCATATAAATCTTTTTTCTGCGTGGAACTCGAAGACCCGATCCGTAGCGCAAAATACAATTTGCTTAAACACTGCGCAAACTCGGAAAGGGCGTGCTTATAGGAAGCAATAGGGTTTTCTGGCATTTCCTTTCCTAACTTTTTCTAAACACCCAGGATGGAGTGTGTTGCCACTCAGAAGTGTTCTGGATGATACAGCATTTGTTATGGGCGCACGTTGCACTCACCATCAAGTGATCGTTTCGCTCGTTTCGTCACTTTATACAACAAAAAAAAAAGCTTCCAAATATTGTCGAAAGCTATCGACAATAATGCAATCGGAAACCCAGACACTCAATCGTCGTAACCTACCGCGATTTAACGCTCATGCGTTATCGCATGCGTTATCTTATGATCGGAGGCTAGGACGCAGACACAACAACAAAATCAGACACACAAAATCAATAAAAACTGTTTGTACAAATGTTGTCTCCAGTTGAGATTCAAACCCGCGGCGCAGTTATCAGATGCTCTAACCGTACGGCAACTCGGTCGTCAATTCTTCAATCTAACTGTTAATTACTCTATGTCTTATAGTCTTAAAGTTTCTAATTCTACGCTGCAAGATCTAATTTAAACTTTGCGCTGCAACAACCCTCAAGTTTAAAACAATTACTGAAGACCCGAGAAACTTTAATGGAGTGATAAACATTCATGGTTGACATTTTCACAGCAGTTTCCACTTTTTAAAACTAAACAAAGTTAAAAATATTAACGTTATTATGTTTTAACTTGAATAAGTTAAGAATATTTTGTGGTGTGTTCAAAACTTTCTGCAGTATTGTCTTTGTTAGAGCAAGACGATTACTACGATTAAAGTTATGCGCCTCGGCAATCTTCGCCAATCTTCGGAAATACGAACACGCCGTCGTCGTTTCAGCCTATCACACGTCCACTGCTGAACATAGGCCTCCCCCATAGAAAGCCACACAAGTTTGTAGCTCTCATATCGGAGGGATTTTGCCATAGTTGCCACGCCTGGCAGGCGGGTTGGCAACCGCAGTTTATTTATTTTGATGTTCCAGGAAGTTGCTGCTGCCCATCTCCTGGTTTTAATTTCCCTCTGTCGACTTTTACGACACCCACGGGATGACATGGGTTGGTAGATTCTCTTAGGCCGCTACCACACGGCACGAACACGCGATTATTATATAAAATAAACCGTAGGTTCATTATCACCTCGTAGCACTATTTGCGGCATCCGTACTAATTCGGGAACACGAATATCGCCGAGACGCATAACTCAAATCGTAACACTGTAACTCTTACTTTCTCATGTTGTGCTTTTGTTGATTATTTATTAGGCCGTCCCCCATAGTAAAGTAAAAAGTAAAGTTTCAGCCTTTAAATGTCCCACTACTGAGCACAGGCCTCCTCTCATTTCTGAGAGGGTTTTGGAGCTAGGAAGAATCCGCCACGCTGCTCCAATGCGAGTTGGCGGACTTCACATGTCTTCGAAATATTTTTTATTCCTCAGACATGCAGGTTTCCTCACGATGTTTTCCTTCACCGCCGAGCACGTGGTAAATCAGCACTTAAAATTGCAATTAACAATTTTAGTGGTGCCGGCACCGGGAATCGAACCCAGGTCACTCGCGTACTATGAAATTTAAAGCGAGCGCCTAGCCCCTGAGTGGTAGCGTGGGGGCTCTCGTCCCCCATATTGTCACAAAACTCTGTCCTGAGCCAAGTTCGTTCAAGTCGTAGCACCGTCTAGTGAGGGGTTACGAGATATATGGCCCGCCCATAGCCACCTCCCTCCCTCCCAGCAAACGCGCTGGGACACACGACGCGCTTTCCATCAACAACATTATGACTGCCACATCAGCGGTGCAACCCCGCCAAAGTAGCGGAAGATAGTGGCGAATCGCAATACCAACACGAGGAGTGTTCCCCCGCGACTCTACCTTAGCTGGGAGAGCTAAATGGGCTTGCGAAGCCGACTCGGAGTGGACCATCTGGGCCCCTGATCGCTTCACCGTGGCCGACAAGGCGAGAACCCAATGGGTTCTCGCCTTATTCTATTTAAACCACCTCTTAAATTTTTTTTATTTATTTTTTACATGGGGAAATGCCTAACGCTTACCCGCCTTCCCGGGAGGAAGGACGGGTTATGTCGGACTTGCACCGACTAAAACCCCATGGCGATCCGCCTTCGCCGCATGTTGGCAGGGCCACTGGAACGCTCGCGCACACATCCGCGACCCCACCGGCGCCGGCTGCCTATCATCGGCGGCGCCTCCTCCGTAGAAGACAACTCTCCTCTCTCCTTGCCAGTAACGCGCGCCGGAACACGCGACGCGCCTTCCAACACGGCCTCACTTTTGGTGTGCGCAACGGACCCCCCCGAGTTCGCCACGCGGAGGCCACGGGGCTAGGAAACTTGCACTCAAAAGCACCAGTCTTCCTTGCCCCGACGGCAGATCTGGTCTGTGGCTCCGCCGCCAACCACATTACGGCCGCGGAGGATAGGGAGAGAGGCAACAGTCCTCTTTTCCCTGCGGCCCCACCACCGCCTCATCTACAGTGCGGCCCCGCCAAAGTCCACCTACACTCCTCTTCCCCCACGACTCCACCTCGGCTGCGGAGGACAGCGTACTGCTCCCCCCAGCAGTCCACCTATTCGCATCCAGAGTTGGCTTGCGTAGCCTACTCGCAGCGACCTCATCGGCCCAGCCTGACGCCTCAGGCCGAACATTTTACCGTGGGTGACCAAGCCACGGTTACTAAGCCCCCCAGGCCACGACAAGGCGAGAACCTATTGGGGGGGACCTAAACCACCTTACTTAGCTAACAACTCTCAAAATTATATAGTCATTAATAAATAAACATAACTGTAGAATTTAAAGAAGATTACTTCAATTCCAATAGTTATTGTAAGGGTTATTGTAAATTCTCCATGGAAGTTCCTCTATAGTCCTGCAGTAAATCTACTACAACTCGTGAATTCAAATCAGGTAAATTCATTTAATCTGAACAAATTACGCAGAACGAACAGTTATGGAAATAGCTAGAAGTTGAACCATTATTATTTTGATTTGTAACCTTACGAGATACTAACTTCGGTAGCTGAGCCGAGACTTTAGCCAGACTAGTTTTAGAATTAAAATTAAATTATTTTCGAATATTTATTTTGTGAACATCATAATTAGTAACCTCGGGAGATTGTCGTGCTACCCTTTATAAAGAAAATGAAAAGTAAGAGTATCTTACAGTTCGATAAATCTCGCTAAGGAGATTTAGCGTTTCCAAACCCGAGTGTGATGTCTATCGAAATTATAACAGTCACAATATATCATCAAATTACTATAGGCAGCCTTGTATTTTTCTGGATTCGAATACATCTCGCCATCAAACACTAATTCATCAAAATATCTATATGCATTCAGCAGCCTTGCATTATTCTAGATTCGGATACATCGCGTATTAAACAGTCACACTACTTCATCGATTTCGATTGGCGGCCCAGTATTTTCCTGGATTCGAATACAACTAATTAATCAAAACGTTCCTTACAACCTTGCATTCTTCTGGATTCTACTTCAGCAAATTATCTATTGGCAGCCTAGTATTTTTCTGGATTCGGATACATCGAGCCGTTAAACAGATACATAACTTCATCCAAGGATCTGTATATATTTTAGTTCTGGTAAATGTTGGTAGGTGCCGTGTGGTTGAAACAATTCCTTCGCAAATTATAGTTCTAAAAATAGTAACTAAACATCTTCATTTTGGCTCAGTCAAAACCAAGTAAAATAACAATAGTTAATAGTTCATGCTATATTAACTACTATCTAGTCTAAGAGTTTTGTAAACAGTAGACTTCAAGAAACAAACCTGTCCAATTCGAAATGTTATTCTACAAGTTTAGTCGTAATTGTGTAAACAAATTTGAAGATAAATTAAATACAGAATGGTCGAGTCAAAACAAGACTTCGCTTACGAAGAATCGTAAATCATTATTATCAACAATCTTATGTAAAAGACAATAAGAATATTAGAAGAACAATTTTTCTTTGCACATTTAAATAAAAGCTACAGAATTATTGCCAATTGCATTTAAGCCGTAAAATAAACAGATTAAAGCGCTATTTACGTTGAAACGTAAATTATTGAAGACGTAATTTATCACAACAATTAATCATTTGATACCACCGCGTAAAATATTTAAAGCCCTTAAGGTTTTCTTGGATGAATGGAATTGTCAAGGCGCCACTTGAATTGTTTATCTGAAATGAAATGTTTCAAGCAATTAAGGGAGATAAATTAAGCTATATGTTAAAGGTACTTTAAAAGTCAAAGAGGATAACGAAATGATTCACAATTTCGTTGTTTTTTTATTACTAAATGAAGTTTAATTTGGTTACAAGGAGGAATTCGCGCACTACACTGTCACTTCGCACATAAAATACACATTTTAATACTGTAATCAAACAAATGGAAATAAACCTCTTCACGTTTCTGCTTAGGTTACGGGGAGATAAGTGTCCGGCAGAGTAGAATAGCACCTACTTCTTTCCTACCGAGGTGTCATAAGAGGCGAATTACCGATTGTACGGGCAGCCTTTATTCGTGCCGAATAACACAATAATATTGCAATGCAGTCATTTTACTGCTCGTGGGACGCAATGGGAATTTTGACAAGTGCCAAAATGCCTTTACCCTTATAGGGGAAAAAATGGCGTGACTGTATGTACTCGTATGTACGGGGATATGTGATATGTAAGAGAACCCTCCATGACATCATAAAATTTACATCATAAAATTTTACTGTATGAAATGTTCTGAAAACTTTTTTTTTATAAGAGAAATTGACGAGACGAGCAAAACGTTCACCTGATGGTAAATACAACGTCCGCCCATAACAAATGCGATATCACCCAGAACATTTCTGTGTGGCACCTTATTGCGCACGTCACCCTGAGACGTCAGTTCTTTAATCTCACGTATCTAATCAAAAGAAAAGTTAAAGGACGTGTTAATATTTGGAGCTAGTTTTTTTGTTCTCTCTTTTCTTCTTCTTCTCTCTCTCTTTTTGTGGGACCTGTTACCAGCAGAGGACTTTCCAATGTTACAAGGGCTATAGTGCTTGTCAAAACAAATCCAACAAGCTCAAACATGGCGGAGCTGTCTTGGTTAGTTGCGCAGTTCCTATAGCTAACTTCCGGCTCCATCGCCAGACCAACTCTATCGGACATAGGGAAGTAGTTCAAAATTGACTTACAAGATTTAAACCGAAACGATGATACAAATAAAGCAAGTTAATTAAAAGCTAGTAAAGCGAAATGGTTGCTGGCCTTTTAGAAAAGAGAAGGTATAGTCGGAGTAGCCTAAGCAAAATGACAGAAAAATCACGTCACACACGGATGTTACACCACTGGCGGTTACACCATCTTAAATAAATGATATAATAATACATAGATACGTCATATTCCCAAAAAATAACTAAAGAAAGCGTTCTGAACGCAGCGGCGACTTAATACACTTTCCATTCATGACCACGTGCTGTTTATCCTTGTCACTCTTAGGGATGCAACATGGCTTTTAAAAATATCGATGTTAGGAAACATCGATGTTCCCACAACAAGCATCGATGTTAAAAAACATCGTAAATTATAACGATACATCGATGTTTTTTCGACGTTTTAATTTTCACATCCATCACACTCACGCGACTTAAACGTTGTTTGCTTTAATAAACTTAAAGGAATTACATTGTCATATTCAATATAAATGTAAGTAGGTAGTATGTAAGTATCTATACCTGTGACATAACTAAATAACAAAATATACCAAACTTAAAATCGTTTAACCTAAAACCTTAGCTAACTTCCAATTAACTAGACCACAAACAACAAAATTGATCATATAAATAAAAACATGGCAGCAATTGAAAACATTTATAAATTTGGACTTTAAATTTTTGAAATGGAATTTAAGAAGATTCATTTTTATTGGAACTCAATTCACACTTGAGACTATTCTTTGTAAATTTAATTATAATGTATTTTTGACTGAGATAAAAAAGGATTTACAAAAAAGAGAGATCCCTACGGAGTTTCTTTCGCCTGTTTCTTCTCCGTCAGAGGAACCTCATCACGAAACGGCGGTAGATTGTAAAGAAATGACGTTTGACAAACGAAATTTATATTTCTTCCGTCGAAAAATAAAGTATTTTTATTTCATTTCATTTCACATATATGAAAACAATTGTAAGTATGCAACTATAATCACAGAGCAGAGCACGAACGGAATGAATGAACGATGTCGATGTTTGACACTATTGCCGTTTGCAAAAAACATCGATGTATCGTTTGCATCCCTAGTCACTCTCGTTTTGAAGGGAGTAAAGTTGTCTCCTTCCTTGCGATTGCGTAGTCATGGCGACGTTTGAAAAAGCACCAGTTTCACCAGTGTCACCTTTTCTTAGCTTCACTTTCGGAACAAAGCCAACGTTCTAACACTTTTACCTTATAATATCATCATTCTCTTAAATTCGCTAAAATTACGGGGCTACTAATCCGCCAACCAATCATTGTGATTAACAAAAATTCTAATTTTCTTTAAAATCTAATTTAAGTCTAGGACAGAATAAAGTACTTTAAGAAAAACGAGGCTTTACTTTAAAAAAAATCACAATAGGATTTCTCCTGTACATGGGTTCGTTTTAGAGACATACATTTCACATGTACTACACAACTAGACTCGAAAAAGGCCGATGTGTTTTTGCACAAATCTTGACTGCGGCTAGGATTCGAACCCAGATCCGCGTCGTAGAAGTCAGGTACTCTGACCACTAGGTCACGCTGCGGTCAATCGAAATAAACCACTAGGCTATGCTGCTGTCAATCGAAATAAACCACTAGGCCACGCAGCTGTCAATCGAAATAACTGCGAAGCTAAATCAGCGTGTGCCTTATAATGCAGCATCTATCGCCTTACTGTATTTTAGGTCACTTCTCTAGTATTTTCTTTATTTTTAGATTAACTACTTTCATCTGTTTTTATTCAGTTTGAAACTACAATCTCCTTCCCTCTGGAAAAATGACGCATGGGTAATGCAATTTCTTTGTTATTGTGATTTAAGGCAAACGCCTCATTCAAAATTTAATAAATAATAAACTTCAAAAATAATTGAAAAATCATGGAGAAAAAATTGTATTTTATTTCTTTTATTATAATATTCTTTTATATAATACTAGTAATGCTATTTATACTGATATTCCTGTCTCCACTCCAACTACGCTTACAAGAAGAAAGAAATCATTACGCTTACAAGCTTATGCTAAGAGACGCTTCATGAAATAATCGATCCAGCGACATCATGTTCAGCGGCTCTCAAACTATGTGCCGCAGAACCCAAGTGTTCCGTTATGTCTATACACCGGTATACATAGGTTTAACGAATCCTTATTTCTCATAAGAATTACATACAGTCACTTAAAACGATAAATTATAACAATCCTTATGAACTAACATTTGTCCAATACTAGAAAAGAGTGTGTGTGTGTACATGTGTATAGTATCTATCTGGGAAGTCAACTGTAATGAACATCAACATGTTATATCCACATTTAATTATGACTACAAATACATTTTTTTTTGTATTGTATTAAGTGACGAAACGAGCGAAACGTTCACCTGATGGTAAGTGCAACGTTCGCCCAAAACAAATGCTGTGTCACCCAAAATATTTCTGTGTGACACCACACTGCGCCCGTCACCCTGAGACATCAGTTCTTAAGTCTCAAATGCCCAGTGATTGCGCTAGCTCACAGTGCCCTTCAAACCGAAACACAGTAATGTTTGCACACTACTGCTTCACGGCAGAATAACTGGCCCTGGGGTGGTCCCTACCTAGACGGATTCCTGCATAGGAATCCTACCACCAGTAAAAATAACAACAACATATTGCTAGCTATATGTAACAATAATAATACTTATGTATTATATAATATGTATTATATAATATGTATTATGTGTTGTTGAACGTTATATAATGTAATACTAGGCCTTTTACTATTAGTTACTGTACAGGAAATTCTTAGCAATATACTTTTTTTAATAACGCTTTAAATTTCGTAATCGACTCAGCTCGAAATCGTAACTGGCAGTTTATAGAATCGTGCACCTTCATACTTAACAGTCTTAATATTATATTGTGTTCTTGGCTTAGGTAATTTAAGCAATTTTTTGTTTGTCTTCTAGTGTTGTAATATTTTGTGTCATAATTAAATGAAATTTGAGTACAAAACACTTTATTTAATATCTTTTTAATAAGAATGCAAGTGATATAGATGTATAATTGTTTTAAGTTAAAAAGAATCGTATGTCAGTATTGTTTACTAGTAGGCACCATGATGCCGATTTCGACCACGGCGACAACTTCCGAATACTGTCGAGAGCCATCAACTGCGCAGGAGATATTATAGTGCCACAAGTATACGCGCAAACATAGAGGCACTCACTCGTCCCAACCTACCCGCGCCCGATGTAATGCTAATGCGATAAGATCGGAGGTAGGCTAGGATGCAGTGTCGGAAACACCGGGACAATCACAACACAACCGACAACAGACCCGAAAACCAACAATTTGTGTTTTAGCACAAAATGTTGGCGTCTGGGAATCGAACCCGGGACCCGCGGCGTAGAAGTCAGGTACTCTGACCACTAGGCCACGAGGACATTAGTAGGCACCATATATTCATAATTATAAAGCACTTTAATAGTTTGTTTTGAACTCTTTGTAAGGGTACTATGTTGTGATTCGTATTGCACAAAGAAGTGATATCAATTGTTTTATGTACATGTTGGATGTGAGGTTTCCATGTTAATCTGCTGACGATTATAAGTCCAAGATATTTTTCATGATCCGATTTTTTGGTGTAAAAAACGTAGTAACTTTGTTTCTAGCAGCAAATATCATAAAAAAAGTCTCAGCTATATTTATGGTTAATAGATTTTGTTTGGCACGGCAAGCGAGCCCGAGGCCGATCTCCTACCAGATGGACCGACCAAATAAAAGACTCCAGGTCCCCGAGGTTTAGCTCCGTCGTCAGGGCCGCGATAGACAGAAGCCCATGGAAGCAAATAGTTCACTCCAAGTGTGGACCACTTGTTGATGACCACGATCCTCAGTCATGAGGGAGCGACTAGGGAGAGAGAGATTTTGTTTAAGATATTTATCTAGAATCAATAGATCTTTTTGTGCCATGTCAACAATATAATGAATAGATTGTCCAAATTAAAAGAGGCAAGTGTTATCGGCGTAGTGTTAGTTGAGTGGATAGTCTCAGTTCATTTATATTCTTAACGTAAATAAGAAACAGAAGGAGTCCTAAGATCGGCCCCGTGGGACGCTATTAATTCAAGATTTTACTAAAACCTATCTTTTCAAAATAACACAAACTTTTTTTACTGTCACAAGCTAGTGAATGACAACAATGCCTTTGTTTTATACGAGTATCAAAAATTTATACGCACCAGAGAATAAAATGTTTGAGCATATCATCTGATAATAGCTGAAGTCAAAGAAATATGAAGTAGGTATATAATTTTTGAAGTAATATCATATTTTTGTTATAAGCTTTTATTTAAGACGCTAATGTACAGCAGTGGACATCAAATGTTGCTAGGGCTATAGTACTTGTTAAAACAAATCCAACGAACCCAAACACTTCGGAACTAATTTACTTAGTTGAGGAGTTCCTATAGCCAACTTCCGGCTCCATTATCAGACCACCTCCATGGTACCATGTTATCCTCCAAAAAGAGAGCTAGGAACTGTTGTCGCAATCTATGTGGGAGGCCTATGGAAATTATGATAGTTTTAATTTAAAATGTTTTTTCCAGAGATGTCTACTTGCCGTGTCGCGGCGTGCGTGGCCGCTTTAGCTGCTGTGTGCTGTGCCTTGCCCAGCGCTGTAATGTCTCTGGACCTGAACAGGCTTTACGGGCATCATACTAAGCGATCTGGTAAGTCCGCAAATTTATATTCATGACATAAATGTAAAATAAGCGTGTAGCGGCATCTATGTCGCCACATGAGAAAAATATCTGATACGTCTAACATCGCGCTATAAAGTTTCTGTGATGCAAACTATATAAATACAATCACGCCTTTTTCTCATATAAGCGGTAGGTATTGGCCACTAACGTAGCCCACTTTTCGCCCTTGCGAGAAACGAGTCGTGACGGGTGGCGAATCACGTCGCCGCCAATTTGGTACGAGAGAATCTTATTCCCCATTGCGTTCCCATGAGCAGTATAGTGGCGGCATTGCATATTATGGTGTTATTCTGCACGAATAAAGGCTGTCCGTACAATACCTTAGTCGCCTCTTACGACATTTCGGTAGGAAAGAGGTAGGTGCTATTTTAATCTGCCGGGCACCTATCAGCATCAAAGGAACTATTATATAACAGAACTACCTCCCCAGATCACAACACCCGGTCTGGACGGTCCTAGGCAACATTATCTGCCCAAAGCGAAAATGATTCAGGCCATAAAATAAAAAATCCCTGAAACTTTAAGCCTCAAATTCCAATCAGCAAATAGTCTGTACAATTACGATAACAATGTAGTATAGAGATTGCTCTCTGATTCTCTAGTAATTCACGTAAATAACGTTTATCTATCTAGCAATTTTTCATAATACCATCTCTTATAACGCCATCATGGCATTCACCATCAGGGTCCGAGGTGCTCGTACCGTCATTTACTTTCATTATGCAAATATTTGATATAGCTCCCGCTGGAATTAAAATCAATCACTCATAAGGAAAATAACCTAAACGCGAAATCAAGCGGCCATCAAATTATTGGGCTGGCAACTGAGTTCCAGCCGTTTTATTTATAATTTTAACATTTCGCATGTCATTAAATGTTGTTGGTATAACATTATAAATCATTCGAAAGAGGCTGTTTTGTTCTACCGGAATCTATTTTTTAGTTATAAAATTCAATTAAATATGTTAATTTTCAGATCATGAAAATGGAATGTCAAGATCAGAAAAATTAGCATTTTGGACACCAGCTTCTTTTTCTTTTAATCAAGGGTCTAAGGCCGCAAAAGCTGTTTCGACATTTTTTCCCACACTGCGTTCAAACGCATGGCTGGGAAGTGCTGACACACCCGTCATCTTCCGATTTGGCACCAACGGATTGCCATCTCTTCCGATCTCTTTGAAATGCTTTGCGCGGAATTTCGTTTAATACAGAATTGAGAGCTTTTTTGAATGAATTTTTGGAGTTGGAACCGGGGATTTCTACCAATGAGCTATAGAAAATCTTGTTGAAACTTGTAAAGAATTTGTAAATAACAAGGGATAATACATATTTTTTATTGGATAAAGTGACAACACGAGCAAAACGTTCTCCTGATGTCTGCCCATAACAAATGCTGTGTCACCCAGAACTTTTCTGTGTGACACCACACTGCGCTCGTAAACCTGAGACATGAGTTCTTAAGTCTCTTATGACCAGTGATCACGCTAGCTCTCAGTGCCCTTCAAACCGAAATACAGTAATGTTTGCACACCACTGCTTCGCGGCAGAATAACAGGCCCTGGGGTGGTACCTACCTAGACAGATTCCTGCATAGGAAACCTACCACCAGTTATTATTTAGTATGTACTTTTTTTTGCAAAATAAACTTTTGAAAAATATAAGAAACGGCAGGAACTTAGTTGCCAACCTTTTGCATGACTATGATTAACGATCATTCAGTAAAAGACTTTACATCTTCTTTGCCCTATTGCGAAAAGTAGGTCGTCCAGGTGATCGAACTAACAAACCGTTTCTACGTTGATTCATCTAGAACGAGCTACTCGAGTCTACTCAGTTCTAACGACGGCTGCTTGACGTCACTTAATGACACCTAAGAAATAAAAGGGGGCCAAGTGGTCGACACCTGTTCCTACATTACGCTTGAGTAATGACGCTTAATAGTTGAGCTATTACTTTGTAAGAGACTTCTTCAAAGAATGAAAGTTGGCTAAGTATATAAGAGTATTATGTAACAAAAGAAAAAATGTAAAAAATATTTAATGTAGTATAAATATTGAATATTTATGAAAAAAATAATAAAAGTAATGGCTGATCACAAATTAGTGAAAATTCAAATGCCCTATGTTTGAATCCACGGTAAAACAAATATTTGTTAAACCAAGAAACTGATGATCTTATTGAGTGATTTTTTTTAATTGTTGTCTCATACTTAGATTTTTTTATGATCGGCAAGCAAATTGTTCAACTGATGGTAAGTGTCGTCCATAACAAACGCTGTGGCACCAAAATGCATTCGTATGCTTAAAAAAATACATTAGCACTAACAGAACAACACAAAGCACCAACTGAACCAAAACACTACTTGTACACTACTGCTCGATGGCAAAATAACTGGCACAGCGGTTTCAAAAAAACGGTGCCTCACGGTAGGATTTCTCCTGTAACGTGGGCGCGTTTTACAAACATTCAAATATGCACAACACAACCAGACCCGAGAACCAACACTTTAAATTTTTGCACAAATGTTGGATCCAGCTGGAATTCAAACTATGAACCTACGGAATAGAAGTCAGGTACTGGTAGTTAAATCAAACAATTACTAATTGTCCTTTCACAGTCTTTGAGGTGGACATGTCAACTGCCACTTCTTCTTGTCAGTAGCTTCTCACTACTTGCAACACTCACTTCTAATGGCTTCTCACTGATGAAGTTATTAATGACAGATTTGTCATTACATTTAATATTAATTGAAAGGGCAGTCAACAGGGCCTTGGATGATTTTTTCTTGATATTATTTTTGGGACATTACTTGTTAAAGTGGCCAGTTCTTTTACAACAAAAACATTTACCTGGTTGTCTTACTACCAATGCTGAGACGACTTCCCGTGTTGTCATTTTGATGTAGGGATTCTTGAATCAGCTGACGTCGTACGGTTTCCAGTGATTATTTGAGTTCTGAATGTATTAATTCCGTTATCGAGGGATCATGGTCTGTGGTCAAACCATTAAGCATATATTGCAACAAATTTATCATCTGAAGATGCTCCAATATCCCTTAAACTTTGAGAGTTTTCCGCTATTTTTTGTAGTAAACCTTATCTCCACACTAGTCCTTTATCTTAATAAGCCTTTTGAAGATTTTTTCTAACGAAAACAATTTAAATTCTCGCCAGTGCACGCTGTTGTTTTTTGTTGTCGGAGCAATCTTCGTGGACGCAGTCCCATAAATCTTCATGGATTAGGATCAATCGCATTTTAAATTTCCAATTTGGGTTATTATCGACGCCTCTGAGTATTTCCATGGGCTGTAGAAAATTCGATGTCACATTGCCGCCGGTCACCATTTAACAGTTTAGGTTACGTGAATTTGAAATCGCAGAAATATCTCCATAATCTTTTAAATTCACCGAAATTGATTGCTCGAGAGTTAAATTTACCTTTTGGGTTAAGACCAGCGCTAATTTTAGGATTGGGAGAGATTTTTTGATGATCATACATGACACAAAGTAGATCTTAAAAGAGAGAGTAAAAGCATAGAGACGAATAAGGCTGAAACTGCCACAGACTCCTAGAGAATGCGTTTAAGTCGTGTTTACATTTCTTACAATTTCTAACTGTACTGTTTTACTTTATACTGAGTGCTATTTTTCTTTATACAGACTTTAACATAAATATAACTTGCGAACCCGCGCGGGTCAGATAATAATAACATAAAGCCATTGAGTCTTATGTCGAGTATAACATCCCTCTACGAGATGTATTAGTATACAAGATTGTGAATGTGGATGGTGAATTTGGTCTCTCTTACATATGGCAAACAATAAGATCTTTAAAAGCCGCGTAAAAGAAAGAAGTCTGCAGTTTGTGACTTTGTCCTCGATCATCTCAACTCATGTTAATAACTGATTGTTAGAACTGAACTGAATGATAGACTACAAATCCTTGTGATTTTATCAAAATGCCTATTCCTTTTGATATTCAAAACAAATACCTCGTCTTTTTTCGATCCTGGTAATTGAAGGTTATTGCCAAGATCAAAAAAGAATCGAGTCATTTCTGCCAATGTCGAGTAATAATTTTCCTATTATACTTTATTATATTATTACAATCGTAAATTATTTGGTGTCAAATAACATATCCAGGTGTATATATGTATCGACCGCGTGGCGTAGTGGTTAGCGTACCTGACTTCTGCGCCACCGGTCCTGGGTTCGATTCCCAGCCGGAGGTAACATTTGTGCAAAAACACAAATTGTTGCTTTTCGGGTCTGGTTGTGTTGTGCATGTGAAATTTATGTTTGTTAAACGCACCCTCGATACAGGAGAAAATCCTACTGTGGGGCTTCGTTTTAAAAAAAAAACAATATATTATTTTTTGCAAAGCAGCAATCTTCAACCAACAAGTTCATGATAGTAGAAAGTTTGCAAAATCCAAAAGTGCACGTCTCTTGACGCTCATTTAACTCTTAAGGAAAAAATCATATTGAGGTTCAAATATTTCGTGTCATTTTCATTTCAGATGAAAACAATAAGAAAAAAAATATTTTTCTTAATAACTACAAGTCTAACTTTTGATATTGATTAGGAAACCAGTCGATAAAATTCTCGACACGATAAAAAAAACTCAGTCTCGATACGTCAATTTTTTCGGGAGTTACCGTGACCACATCCCTAAACTGTTTTTTTTTTTTCAAAGTAGCAATATTAAATGATTTTTCAAAATAATTTTAATGAATTAATTAAAGTGTTTTCTTGATATGAGTCCATTTAAACTAACAAATAAGTGCAACATAATTGTGATGTAGGCATTTGGAGACCGCCGAGCCGCTTCACCTTGTCATGTCGGGTATAAAGCACTATCTCACGTGCAATTTCAATCGACAGTAAATTGATAGATGACCTTTCCTGAAGATTTTTGCTGAAGTGATACAGACAAAACGAATAGTACAATGTTTGTCTTGAACTGAGTTTTCAATCACTGTACACTTATTGGTAGTTTATAATACAGCAAGTGTTCGTAAGCACTTATAATACCAATATAGCCGTACACATATATAATACCGTACACACTTTATAATAAATTACCAATATTAATCATCAAAACTCAAAATATACACAGTCATAACAAAATTTAATACAAACACTACCGCCATTTTTCATCTTGGCGCTAAAAATCCTACCTCGTCTTTTACCGCTGGTACAAGCGATACCTAACAAGGAAAACCTAAACAGGAAAAAAGAGAAATTTATACTAATTACACCTTCGCAGACAAAAAGGCGTCGAAAATGTTTATCTTAAATTAGAATCTTGAAAAAAATAATTCTGCCCTTAGATAATTAAAAGTGGAGTGACTCATGCCGACTTTTTATTAAGATTTTGGGATGAACAAAGAGGTGTTATGTGTTGGGTTCTGCTTTCAAGCATCGTTATATTTATGTATATATAAGACAACTAGCTGATGCCCGCCACTTCGTCCGCGTGGATATAGGTTTTTGAAATATCTAGAACTAGTGAACAGTGAGACTAGTGAACCAAATACTCATAACACTCGTGGCTCGACTGTTCCACGACACGTTACTGCTACTTTCAAAGGCAGTTTTCACTATCTCGCAACAAAGTGCCGGAACAATCTTCCGCTACCTCCTCGTGATATTAGATCTCAAGCTTATTTTCAAATACAATACAAGACGCGTTTACTAGATGAAAAATAAAACGATATGCAAAACGTTGCGTACCCACGAGCCAAGTAGTGACAGCTTCGCATGTTATAGTGTTAATCGTCGTCGTCGTCGTCGTCGTTTCAGCCTATCAATAGTCCACTGCTGAACATAGGCCTCCCCCATAGATTGCCACAAAAGTTGTAGCTCTCATTTTGGGGGGATTTTGCCATAGTTGCCACGCTTGGCAGGCGGGTTGGCAACCGCAGTTTATTTATTCAGATGTTCCAGGAGATGCTGCTGCCCATCTTCTGATTTATATTTTCCCTCTGTCGACTTTTACGACACCCATGGGATGAGATGGGGTGGTAGATTCTCTTAAGCCGCTACCACACGGCCAATCTTCACGAATAAAGGCTGATGCAAAGTGTTTAAACACAATCACGCCTTTTTCTCATATAAGGGATCCACTCACGTAGCCCACTTTTCACCCTCGCGAAAAACAAGTCGTGACGGGTGGCGTATAACGTCGCCGCCAATTTGGTACGAGAGAATCTTACTCCCCATTGCGTTCCCACGAGCAGTATAGTGACAGCATTGCATATTATGGTGTTATTCTGCACGAATAAAGCCTGTCCTTACAATACCTTAGTCGCCTCTTACAACACCTCGGTAAGAAAGAGGTAGGTGCTATCCTACTCTGCTAGACACCTATCACCTATAAAAGTGGACTATTTTATTAGTTAAAGTGACGACACGAGCAAAACGTTGCAAAATTTCTGTAAGATACCACACTGCGCCCGTCTACCTGAGACATCAGTTCTTAAGTCTCATATGCAAAGTGATTACACTAGCTCTGTGCCCTTAAAACCGAAACGGTAATGTTTGCACACTACTGCCTTAGGGCAGATTAACTGGCCAGGGGTGGTACCTACCTAGACGGATTCCTGCATAGGAATCCTACAACCAGTAAGCCTAAAAAACCTTACGTGATCAAAGTGTGATGTAATTAATTTGATCTTGTAAGGTAATCTGTGCGAATCTCATTCAAATGACCCATTACCGTCTCATTACCCGTCAGGCTGCTGAAAGGTTGAACAATGTAATGAGGTCCACCTACAATCGCTCCACCCTTGACGTGTTCCGCACAAATTAGGTTTAAAAGGGAAGCCGTTATGTAGGGTAGGCTAATTAGGCGTATAATTACATTTACAAAGTCTTTGCAGATTTCTTGTTGTAGGAAACTCTTCAGAAGTTAAATTTATACCCATCAGACCACATTAGTACGTAACGAGTTTTGTTTATTGAATTACATTTGATTTATTCATCGTATCAGCCTTACTGGACTTTTACTGGTGGTACCACCCCAGGGCCAGTTATTCTGCCGTGAAGCAATAGTGTGCAAACATTACTGTGTTTCGGTTTGAAGGGCACTGAGAGCTAGCGTAATCACTGGGCATATGAGACTTAAGAACTGATGTCTCAGGGTGATGGGCACAGTGTGATGTCACACAGAAATTTTCTGGATGACTCCGCATTTTTTATGGGCAGACGTTGCACTTACCATCAGGTGAACGTTTTGCTCGTTTCAGCACTTTATCCAATAAAATAAAATAAAATAAATAAATACATTGTCCACTGCTGAACATAGGCCTCCCCCATAGATTTCCACAAAAGCCTGTATACCTCATATTGGGGGGATTTTGCCATAGTTGCCACGCTTGGCAGGCGGGTTGGCAACCGCAGTCGTATTCAGATGTTCCAGGAAGTTGCTGCTGCGCATCTCTTGGTTTTAATTTTTCCTCCGTCGACGTTTACGATACGTGTTAAGATAGGGTGGTAGATTCTCGTTAGCTGCCACCACACGGCGCAAATTTCAAATGTATTACTTACTTGCTACTATATCATAGATGGCGTTATGTGGAATATTATTAAAAAACAATAATTACTTTGGAACCGGTGAAAGAAATGATGAACCATATTTGGTTCCAAAGTCATCACCTAACTAATTCAGATATTCAAACCTCGACTTCGCCCGCTCTTCAATATCGGTGATGCGTCCATGGACCATCATATGTTTTTCCTCAAACAAAAAGCGAGGCCCCACAAGATGATGTCTCAAGTATTATGAGTGCGCTTTACAGACACTTTCACATACACATTACAACAAACCCTGAAAACCGACAATATGTGGTTTGCACAAATGTTGCCTCTGGCTGTTATTCGAACCCAGGACAACGAAGCAGAGTAAAAGTCTCTGTCCACTAGGCCCGTTCGTCGGACTGGCGGCTTTGAATCTCCCACATTATTGTGCTAAGGCATTTTTGTCCAACGTACTTTTGGTTTGCGTAATACATGCGGAAAATTGTAAACTTTTAAAGAGCACACTACATCCAGTAATACTCAAGTTTAAATTTCAAAAGGTAAAAAAAGAAAATATTACGTGCACAGATTATACGCCCCACCTTGATGTTGAGCAGGGTGAGTAATAAAAAGTACGTATTCCAGTGAAAATGGAACACCCAGACAGTGATAACCCCGTTAATGTAATGTAGTAAAATGAAATGACCCACAGTAATTGTAAATTTAGGTTTACCGAAACGGATTAATATAGATTAGCGTAACTTCAGTTTTATAGGCGATACTTAACAAGATTTTTTTAATCGTTTTAAAATTGACAGAATTTCTCCTGTAACGTGACAATCGTGAAGGCGTTTGACAGTCATACATTTCACATGCACAACACTACCTAAAACCAATAATTTGTATTTTAACACAAATGTTCGAACCTAAGACCAGTGGCGTAAAAGTTTATCAAGATCATATATACCACATTTTAGTTTTTCTCAATTTGTTTTTCAGATATAAACTTTATGGTGCAGTGACAATACACGGCGTACCGACAAAACGTAGTGTAGACACCCACTCGGTGGAGCAACGGCCTGTTACATTTTGCGGGACGTCGTTGGAAACTTATAAAAAGGCCTTTGTGGCATTCTACGTTTCTCTATATATTTTTTTTAGAGTAAGGAACGAGACAAGCAAAACCTTCACTTCATGCCAAGTGCAACATTTACCCATACCAATGCTGTGTCAACCAGAATATTTCTGTGTGGCACCACATCGCGCCCGTGCCCCTGAGACGTCAGTTCCTAAGTCTCATATGCCCAGTGATTATACTAGTTCTCAGTTCCCTTTAGACCGAAATACAGTAATGTTTGCACGCTACTGCTACGCGGCAGAATAACTGGCCCTGATGGTATTACCATAAAATTCATAAAAGTGTTACACAAAAGCATTGACATAGATTTCATAAAACTTGTCAAGAAGACATTATTAGATAAAACGCCTACAAAACAGCACTTACTCTGCTACAAAACATAGAGGACAGAGATGTATGGAAATAACTCATACTCTGCACTTGCAAACCCCCTGGCTACCAAATGTATTATGTAGTTTGTATGTAAGTTTAATAACATTATGTAATATGGCATTGAAAAAAAGAAAGACCCCTGAGTTTCTTGCCGGTTCTTCTCCGAGAAGGTATGATTTTTGAACCGGCGTAGACGTTCATAAGAGCTATAAACAAGTCTAAATTGAATAAAAGACCTAAAGAGCTATAAATTGAATAAAGAAACTTTGACTTTGACTTACATTAGAAGCCCATATTCAGCAGCGTTGCGATGTGCTTAATGATGATGATGATGATGACGAAAAAAAATAAAAAATATGCTTTTGGAATGTAGAAAAGACCAAGGTGGCCAACTATGATTCAGTGATAGCTGTGGTAGCTCAGGAGCCTCTCGCTTTAAATCTCATAGTACGCGAGTGACGTGGGTTCGATCCCCGATGTCGACATCACTGAACTGTTAAAAGCAGGTGCAGCGCTCGTCGGTGAAAGAAAACCTCGCTTGGAAACTATATATGAGAAATAAAAAGAAATATTTCGACCCGTGAAGCCCGCCATTGGAGCAGCGTGCAGGACTCTTTCCGGCATCAAAAAACTCAAAAATAAGAGGAGGCCTTTGCTCAGCATTGGGACATTTATAGACTGTTATGTTACTTTTTTTGAATAACTTAATTATTTTCTTCGACACAGAAAAGAACAATACGACATTTTTCATAATTGTCATTTAAAGTAAAGTAAAATTAAGTTTGAGCCTATAAATGTCCCACTGCTGAGCACAGGCCTCCTCTCGTTTCTGAGAGGGTTTTCGAGCTAGGAAGAATCCGCCACGCTGCTCCAATGCGGGTTGGCGTACTGCACATGTCTGCGACATATTTTTTTTTATTATTCAGACATGCAGTTTGTGTGCAGTGGTAATTCAGCACTTAAAATTGCAATTAACAATGTAAGTGGTGCCGGCACCGGGAATCGAACCCAGGCCACTGGCGTACTATGTAAATTTAAAGCGAGCGCCTAGCCCCTGAACTACCACTTGTCATTTAAGTTTAAGTTAATATTTTTTTCTGTTCGTTTTTTGCGCTGTGTGCTTTAGTCTCGAACAAACAAATTACTTACTAAATATTTATAAGACACAACCTAGAACAGGTCAAACATAATATGCTTTGTTACTTCTCCTAGGTGGAATTAAAGGAGTCGAGTTGTTTTTTCTCGTTTATTGCGTATACACTTCTCCCCTAGAGAAATAAGCGCTTCAAGACTAGCTTATTGTTAGCCGCGACATTAATTAAATGCGGGCTACAAAAATAAACTAAGTTCTTAGTTTTTGTTGTAACCACACATATATGTATATTTATAGTAGACGAGCTGGTGTCTGCGACTTCGTCCGCGTCGATAGGTTTTTAAATATACCGTTGGAACTATTTATTAGTCGAATAATAGGTATCCTAAGTCCGTCACCAGGATACAAACTATCTCTGTACCAAATTTCGTCAAGACCGGTTCAGCGGTTGAACCGTGAAAAGGTAACAAACAGACAGAGGGACAGAGAGAGTTACTTTCGCATTTACAGTATGGAAGTATGGATAATCTCACTAGTCATGAAATATTCCTAGCAACCGCAACCATATTCAAAGTCAAAGTATTAGATAGTAAAATTGCTTTATTCAGTTTAGGCTTATATAAAGCTGTAATGAATGTAAAATCTACACCGGTTCAAAAAATAAGACCTTCTCAGAGAAGAACCGGCAAGAACTTTTGGGTCTTTCTTTTTTCAATGCCATATTACATGCCTACTCCTTCCTCAAAGGCCGGCAAC
Source organism: Luehdorfia chinensis (assembly GCA_019845155.1). Lineage (NCBI taxonomy): Eukaryota > Metazoa > Arthropoda > Insecta > Lepidoptera > Papilionidae > Luehdorfia > Luehdorfia chinensis. The sequence goes on from JAHVAK010000696.1 coordinate 2,159,006, forward strand.
GCATTCGGAGTTCCCCTGGTATTGCGGATGTTAATGGGCGGTGGTGATCACCTACCATCAGGTGAGCCGCTTGCTCGTTTGCCCCCTCTCCTATAAAAAAAAATGCCATTTGTAAGTTACATAAAAATTAGATCCTAAATTTAGGAGCCAGGGGGTTTGCAAGTGCAGAGTAAGAGTTATTTCCACACATCTCTGTCCTCTATGTAATGATAATCTATTTATAATACACTTTTTCTAATAATGTCTTCTTGACAAGTTTGTTGAATTCTGTCAGTTTTTTGAGTCACACTTTTAGGAGTTTTGTTATAATTGTTTTTGGATATTTGTGACCCACTTAAATAATAACGATTCATAAGTACGTTACGACATCTATAGCGGCACAAGAGTAGTTCTCCATCATAAGTCCTACATCGCGCTATTGAAGTTTCCGAGACACTAACTATATGTAGAACATCTTAATATTACTAGTACGAAAAATCGTCCTACCGAGATCAGACAATCAGACATCTCAGAACGGGTGGTCACGCCTTCTCAAAACTGTCGGAAGCTATCAACTGTGTACGACATATTATAGTGCCACATGTGTAGGCGAAAATAGAGAAGAACTCACTTGTCCCAACCAGGCCCGATGTAACGCTCATGAGATAGGGGCTAGGTTAGAATGTAGTGTCAAATCAACAATTTGTGTTTTTCCACAAATGTTGACGTCGGTTGGGATTCAAACCCGGCGTAGAAGACCAATACTTTTTTTTTGATAAAGTATTAAAACGAGCAAAACGTTCACATGGTGGTAAGTGCAACGTCTGCCCATAACAAATTCTGTGTCACCCAGAAAATTTCTGTGTGACACCACACTGTGCCTATCACCCTGAGACATAAGTTCTTAAGTCTCATATGCCCAGTGATTACGCTAGCTCAGTGACACCACAATACGCCCGTCACCCAGAGAAATCAGTTCTTAAGTATTATATGCCCAGTGATTACGCTAGCTCTCAGCGCCCTACAAACCGAAACACAGTAATGTTTGCACACTACTGCTTCACGACAGAATAACTGGCCCTGGGGTGGTTCCTACCTAGACGGATTCCTGCATAGGAATCCTACCACCAGTAAAATTAAAATTATAATTCTTTTAATAGTATTCGGAAGAAAACGCCGTAGTCAAAACTCGGCCAGTCGGCTGGCGGTTGATGATTGAAATTGATTTACCACTTGCTCACCGGTGAGGGAAAACATTTTTAAATGCATCAACACTTTAAAATTCATACGTTTGTGATTGGATAAAGTGACGAGAGGAGCAAAACGTTCACCTGATGGCAAGTGCAACGTCTGCCCGTAACAAATGCTGTGTCACCGAAAATATTTCTGTGTGACATCACTGTGCCCATCACCCTGAGACATAAGTTATTAAGTATCATATGCCCAGTGATTACGCTAGCTCCCAGTGCCCTTCAAACCGAAACACAGTAATGTTTGCACACTACTGCTTCACGGCAGAATAACTACCCCTGGTGTGGTGACCTACATAGATGGATTCACGTAAATTACATACACGTATCTTACAGAGAATATACATTTTGTTAATTAACACGTCGTGTGCCCCGAGACAGAAGAGAGTAGAAGAAATAATTACATAAATATCAACTACATCATTATCAATATATTCTCCGCATCACATATTAAGCCTATTTTAATAACATTAGCAGATTTACATTCTTCTGATAATAGCGATATGCTAGAAACTTCTTTGCTATTGTTAATATACTTTACTTTGTTATATGCCGAACTTTTACGCTGCAAGTCCTGGGTTGGAATCCCACCCTGAGCCGAGATTTCTGCGAAAACACAAATTGTTGATTTTCGGGTCTTGTTGTGTTGTGCATGTGAACTCACTCACTCACTCACTTCCGATTTTTTTTTATTTAATTAAGTGACGAAACGAGCAAAACGTTCACCTGATGGTAACTGCAACGTCTGCCCATGACAAATGCTGTGTCACCCAGAACATTTCTGTGTGACACCACACTGCGCCCTGTCACCCTGAGACATCAGTTCTTAAGTCTCATATGCCCAGTGATTACGCTAGCTCACAGTGCCCTTCAAACCGAAAGACAGTAATGTTTGCACACTACTGCTTCAAGGCAGAATAACTGGCCCTGGGGTGGTATCTACCTAGACGGATTCCTGCACAGAAGAAATCCTAGTGTGTGGCATCGTTTAAAAAATATACAAATATCTTCTCAAAGTTAACCTATCTCAAACTATATATATAGTAAAATTAAGTAACAGCCTACAATTGCCCCACTGCTGAGCACAGGCTGCCACCCGTCGCAATTTTCTCGGCCTCCACGCCCTCGGGTCGGATGGAAGAGAATGTCTATAAGCATTAAGTCCGCCCTCTGTTGTCCATTTCTTTAAGCTATTTACAATAAAGTATAAAGTAACTAAAAAAATAAAGAATAAAATTTTTTGACTCACCAAATTGGCGGCGACGTGCGAGCGAAGAACGCACCATAATATGCAATACTATCACTATACTGCTCGTGGGAACGCAATGGGGACTAAGAATTTTTTGACTCACACCAAATTGGCGGCGACGTGCGAGCGAAGAACGCACCATAATATGCAATACTGTCACTATACTGCTCGTGGGAACGCAATGGGGACTAAGAATTTTTTGACTCACACCAAATTGGCGGCGACGTGCGAGCGAAGAACGCACCATAATATGCAATACTATCACTATACTGCTCGTGGGAACGCAATGGGGACTAAGAATTTTTTGACTCACACCAAATTGGCGGCGACGTGCGAGCGAAGAACGCACCATAATATGCAATACTATCACTATACTGCTCGTGGGAACGCAATGGGGACTAAGAATTTTTTGACTCACACCAAATTGGCGGCGACGTGCGAGCGAAGAACGCACCATAATATGCAATACTGTCACTATACTGCTCGTGGGAACGCAATGGGGACTAAGAATTTTTTTACTCACACCAAATTGGCGGCGACGTGCGAGCGAAGAACGGATTACGATAGTGGCCTCCGCCTACCCCTTTGGGAAAAAAGCGTGACTGTATATCATATGTCATAACTAAATAAAGATGTCTCGTTGCTTACGCATCAATCCTCACGACCTTGTTATTTCCAGAGTACTGCCACCCGTACGAGCCTTTCAAGTGCCCGGTGGATGGGAACTGCATCTCCATCCAGTACCTGTGCGATGGCGCACCCGACTGCATCGACGGCTACGACGAGGACTCCAAGCTCTGCACCGCTGGTGAGAACTCCTAATCTACTCTTGATCTTTGAATCGAATAGTAAAGTGAGATTTTTTTTTATTGGATTAAATGACGAAACGAGCAAAACGTTCACCTGATGGTACGTTCACCGTCTGTCCATAGCAAATGCTGTGTGTAACCACACTGCGCCCGTCAGCCTGAGACATGAGTTCTTAAGTCTCATATGCCCAGTGATTACGCCAGCTCTCAGTGTCCTTCACAAGTAATGTTTGCACACTACCGCTTCGCGGCAGAATAACTGGCCCAGGGGTGGTACCTACCTAGACGGATTCGTGCATAGGAATCCTACTACCAGATCCGCGGATACTCGTAATTTTTATTCTAAAACTACTTTGTTTTCAAAAATTACGTCACGAAGTGATTTTCAGTATCGTGGGTGCACATAATATGTGGGTAACATGAAATAGCTATTTACGTCGCCCATCGAGCGAGCTCTTAAGAGCCGAAATAAGGACGGCCCAACTCCTAATGTGATATGATTCTGTCACACTGTGATTTTATCACTTATAGGTCCTAGGCGCTCGCTTTAAATTTCATAGTTCGATTCCCGGTGCCGGCACCACTAAGATTGTTAATTGCAATTTTAAGTGCTGATTTACCACGTCCTCGGCGGTGAAGGAAAACATCGTGAGGAAACCTGCATGTCTGAGGAATAAAAAATATTTCGAAGACATGTGAAGTCCGCCAACCCGCATTGGAGCAGCGTGGCGGATTCTTCCTAGCTCCAAAACCCTCTCAGAAAGTAGAGGAGGCCTGTGCTCAGTAGTGGGACATTTATAGGCTGAAACTTTAGGTATAAACACGATCGCGCTGAAACAGTGTTAGGTTTACGCGTCTCCTTGAATTTCTAATAAATATTCAGTTTCAATCCAATCGGATTAAATCTGAATATTTATTACGAATTTCTTAAAAATCGGCCCAGTGATTTGAAGGAATTGATTTCAAACAAAATTAATGACATTTCGTCTCTATAAGACTCTCAAGAAATAGCTTATACGTCCAACATTGAAGTGTCTAAACGGTGAAGTGTCTAAGATGCGAACTATATAAAAAAGTAACAGCCTATAGATGCCCTGCTGATGAGCACAGGTCTCATGTCTGAGAGGGTTTTGGAGCTGGGAAGAGTCCGCCACGCTGCTCCATTGCGGTCCACCAAGACTTTACATCATTTCAGCCTATTTTAGTCCACTGTTGAACATAGGGCTCTCCCATAGATTGCCACAAAACACGGTCCCGAGCCACCTGCATCCATCGACTTTCCGCAAAACCGTGCAGGTCATCACTCCATCTAGTGCGGCTAGGTTCCCCAACGGTTATCGGTAACTAATCCTTAGGGCTATGTCGGTTACTTTAGTTCTGCTGCGCATAACAAAATTCCTTATTCAAAATCAATTCAAACATTTCTGACCAGTATTCGAAATTAAAATAAAGTTAGGATGTAACTGAACTTATGACCCGACTAATTATATATATATATATATATACATAATTTGTTATAAATTATTCAATGTCTCCGTCTCTGTGAAGGTTCACATCGGGCGCTCCATTTATTAATCAAAATTCAATTTCCGTAACAGCTTTCAGCGTTACAACGGCACGTGTATTATGACATGTTACATGTGAACATGTAATAACATTAAATTATTCACGAAACACTGAACATGTTCGATGTACTCGTATAACTAATTATGCATTGATATTCTCCTGGCCGATTTCGACCACGGCGACAACTTTCGAATATTGCCGATAGCTATCAATTGCGCAGGAGATATTATAGTGCCACAAGTGTACGCGCAAACACAGAGGCACTCACTCGTCCCAACCTACCCGCGCCCGATGTAATGCTAATGCGATAAGATCGGAGGTAGGCAAGGATGCAGTGTCAGAAACACGGGGACAAACACAACACAACCAGACCCGAAAACCAACAATTTGTGTTTGGGCACAAATGTTGGCTCCGGCTGGGATTCGAACCCAGGACCTGCGGCTTAGAAGTCAGGTACTCTGACCACTAGGCCACGCGGTCGTCAATTATGCATTATTTTGTGATCAATACATAAAAGTAAAAAAGTAAAGTTTACGCCTATATAAATGTCCAACTGCTGAGCACAGGCCTCCTCTCATTTCTGAGAGGGTTGGAGCTCGGAGCTAGGCTTGCTGGAACATCCGAATAAATAAACTAGGCGAAAGCCCCCCTTAATGTGAGCTACAAACTTTTGTGGCAACCCATTGTAACTTATGTTCAGCAGTGGACTAGTGATAGGCTTAAATGATGATGAATATGATCTTATTTCTGCATGTGTCTGTTGGTTTGTCTGACTGAAGCCTCAAGCCCAAAATTTATGAATATTACATCCTCTTGGTATATTCCGACCACGACGACAAAGCATTTGTTACAGGCAGTGGTTGCGTGTACCATCGACTTACTCGTCTCTTCAGTTCTTCCATAAAAAAAACTTATATACCTAGAAGATTTTTATTTTATTGATCAGTGTCGAAACGAAGAAACCATTCACTTCGTGTTAAGTGCAATGTCTGCCCATAACAAATGCTGTGTCACCCAGAACATTGCACACCACACTGCGCCCGTCACCCTGAGACATCAGTTCTTAAGTCTCATATGCTCAGTGATTACACTAGCTCTCAGTGCCCTTCAAACCGAAACACAGTAATGTTTGCACACTACTGCTTCACGGCAGAATAACTGGGACTAGGGTGGAACCAACTATAGGCACAGTGTGGTGTCGCACAGAAATGTTCTGGCAGGTTCTGGTAGGTAACACAGCATTTGTTATGGGCACCATCAGGTGAACGTTTTGCTCGTTTCGTCACTTTGTTAAATAACTATAAAAATAAAATATAAAAAATATTACTAGCGGCCCGCCCCTGCTTCGAACCGGTGCAATTTACTAAAGAAGAAATTGAGAAGTGCGTTTATCAAAAAAATATTAAAAACTGAACACATGTGACAGCATGGTCAAACTGAATGACACTTTCTTATAATGAGGTTTTTGTACAAAATTTTTACCAAATTTCCGACATTTCCGGCTAAATTTCCGAAAATTTTCATACATTAATACAAAACTTGCCCTGACAATTACCTTCTCAAGTGATGAAACTTCATACATGCTGTGATTGATTTTTAATTACATTTTTACCTATTTACCTATTAGCCAGCCGTGGTAGCTCAGGGGCCTGGTGCTCGCCTTTAATTTCATAGTAAGCGAGTAACCTGGGTTCGATCCCCGGTGCCAGCACCTCTAATATTGTTCTACAATTTTAAGTGCTGATTTACCACGTGCTTAGCGGTGAAGGAAAACATCGTGAGGAAACCTGCATGTCCGAGGAATAGAAATATTTCGAGGACATGTGAAGTCCGCCAACCCGCATTGGAGCAGCGTGGCGGATTCTTCCTAGCTCCAAAACCCTCTTAGAAATGAGAGGAGACCTGTGCTCAGCAGTGGGATATTTATAGGCTGAAACTTTACTTTACCTATTAGCCGATAGGTGTCTGGCAGAATAGTAATAACACCTCTTTCCTACCGAGGTCTCGTAAAAGGCAACGAAAGTATTGTACGGACTGCCTTTATTTGTGCAGAATAACATCATAACAATCAATGCGGTCACTAAACTGCTCGTGGGAACGCAATGCTCCCAACCAAAATGTTTGCGACGTGGTGGGCCACCCGTCACGTGTCGTTTCCTGCGAGAGCGAAAAGTGGGCTACGTGAGTGACCTCTGCCTACCCCTTATATGGGAAGGAGGCGTGACTGTATGTAACTATGTATCTATTTACTTATATGTCATTGACAGGGCCAAAAGGCAGTCTATAACTGTTTCCGATACCAAAAAAAAACATTAATAGGCATTGCTTTTCAAAAATACAAGTCCATTTACAGGTTAATAAACTAAAATCTTCTTAGTAAAGGTACGATCTTAATGAAAGATTTACTGATGAAACTAATTTATTGCATTAAACCCTTGAAGCTCCAAGTTTCTACTGAACGAAAAAGGAATCCACCTACTTCGATGCTAATTACTTATAGTTATGCGGTCGTTTTTGCTGACTAAATACTTAAAAAAAAAACACAAAAAAACTGTAATGACTGGATACAGTATCTAAAAAAACTTGAGTTAACAATACACTACACACTATGTACTAGCTGTGCCCTGTGGTTTCACCCGCGTATAGAAGCCGACCCCAATCGATGATGACATATATACTTCCCTATTTGAATCGGATTTTGATGTTATATTTTTTTTGCTCGGAACCCTAATTATTTTTCTATTAAAGTACTAACCTACCTAAGTTACCTGCTATAATATTAGTTATCTGTCAATGAAAGTCCCGTCAAAATCGGTCGTGCTGTTTCGGAGATTAGCCGGAACAATGAGACAGACCGACCGACAGAATTTTTTTTTTTTATTTTATAAGTACCGAATATATTTTAAAAAGCTTTGAGTAAAAAGCTGTTATTTTGTTATAACAACGGACGGTTTCTCACGTTTCAGGAACCTCGTTATGAATCGGTGGTAGATTGTAAAAAAAGATATTTGTTACGTAGAAAAATAAAGAATAATCTTTATTTGATGAACTTTATTTGATTAATTTACTCAATAAATAACATTAATGTCTTTAATTTACTGAATAATTTATAATTAAATTACTTATTTATACTCATTTATATAATACTAACCAATTCACAATGTTAAAGAATTCTTTAATGACATAGAAATTTTTAGAAATTAACCAATAATAAAGTCTCATTTTAAATAAATTCATATGTAATGTCTTAAATTCGTCGAGTATTTTTTTGTATACACAGACGCACATTGGTAATTAGCTTTTTTCACATTTAGCTGATTAAAAACCTAGCCTAAACTACTACTAGCCTATTCGGTAAGTGGTAAAGTAAGTGGTACGTTTGCCCATAACAGATACTCTGTCATCCAGAACATTTTTGTGTGACGCCTCACTGCGCCCGTCAAACCTCCTATACCTCGGCTGGGACCCGAACTGCGTACGCAAGTGCCGTGCTCGCTGACATTTGCGATACAAATTAGCTTAGTACCCACAGACGAAAATGAACATCCACGCAGTAGATTGGATCCCAGGTGACCTTTCCATACGCGATGACGTGTTAACAATTGTATATTGGTTGACCTTTCTCAAATGAATGAATCGATGTCAGATAAATATAGCTGTTTTAATTGGCTCACAAAATTTTAATCCTTGTCCCAGTTCCATAAAATGATATTTGAGGCACTTAAGGTACGCTAAAGTTTAGTAACGTTAATTAATTATCTATACATATAAATATAATAGAATTGTCTGTTTGTAATATCAAGATAACAGCTTTTTACTTAATTCTTATCTTTACATAATTTCTTATGGAAAACCGAGCGACGCGCCCGCGCAGCCGGCACTGCCGAAGATCGCCGAGCACGTCCCTCGCGACGATAAGAGCGAGTCGCCACATAAATATAAAAGAAAGAATAGAAATAAAGAAAATATATACGTCTGTCTGTCTGTTGATTGTTCCGGCTAGTCTCCGAAACAGCACGACTGATTTTGACGGGACTTTCACTGACAGACAGATGATATTATAGCGGGTAACATACAAGATAAAATATCGTCTGTGTTGGTCCCAGAGTCACGAGTATATTTATAAAATTCATGTCTAGTTCTCGCGTAAAATCGTACAGACAGAAAAAAAGGTACTTCTATTTTACCTGACATTCTACGAGTATATAAAATAAAACTTTTAGAAACAAATTACTGAAACTTTACTGGTGGTAGGATTCCTAATCAGAAATCCTTTTATGTAGGTACCACCCCAGGGCCAGTTATTCTGCCGTGAAGCAGTAGTGTGCAAACATTGCTGTGTTTCGGTCCGAATGGCACTAAGAGCTTGTGTAATCACTGGTCATATGAGACTTCAGAAATGACGTCGCAGGGGGATGGGCGCAATGTGGTGCCACATAGAAATATCCTGGGTGACACAGCATTGCTATAGGCGAACGTTGCACTTACCATCAGTTGTACGTTTTGCTTGTCTCGTGCCTTTCTTCTAAAAAAAAGTTTCTATTAACTTTACAGTTAATTAGTAAAATATTGCTTTTATCCCTCCTATCGTCCCCAATTATACTTGCTCTCTTCAAAACTTCGCAGCAAAAGGTAACCAACGCAAATCAAGAGGTTTAACGTTTCCCAAGGCGTCACTTACTTTGATACAGTGCTAATATCGAGTAGAGTATAAGTCATGTTGAATGTTGCGTAAGGACATTTTCCATAAATTTGTTCAAAATCATCTCCTATTTATATAACCGTGGGTGTTTTAACTCCATATATTAATTAGGCAGAATAAGGCTTGGTTTTTTGGTAAACAGTATAAGCGATGAATATTTATAAGTTATAATTTAAATCGAGAGTCGGACGCTCGCCTTCAGTTTTATAGCAAGCACCTTAAATCTATTCTGAAATTTTAAGTCCTGATTTACGACGTGAGGGTGAAGGAAAACATCGTGGGGAAACCTACATGTCTGAGGAACTAAAATATGTGGCAAGACCATCTCAATAATGACTAGAGGCCTGTATCCAGCAGCGGGACATAGCAGGCGATAATGATCACAACCTACACTGAATCAAGAACTCTGCTTCAGCATGTACGGGTGGCAGGATTTCTTTGCAGGATACATCTAAGTAGGTACCACTGCAATGCCAGTTATTCTGCTGACCGCCGAAGGGCACTGCTAGCTAATATATCACTAGACATAAGAGACTTAAATTAAATAAATTAAGCTGCTAAATCCCGCATCATGATTGAATTTTGCAGACTCAAATTTCACACGACACAACCAGACCCGAAAACAAACGCTTCATGTTTTTGCACAAATTTTGACTCCGGCTAAGATTCGAACCCGAGACCCGCGGCGTAGAAGTCAGGTACTCAGACCACTAGGCCATACCGTCGTCGAATGTATTAACAGGAAACCTTTCAAAGGCTACCAAGTCGGCCAACTAAGCGAGTTACCGGATAGCTTGTCCTAATAGTTTATATATTAAAACGAGCCATACATACATACATAAGATCACGACTGTATCCCATAAAGGGTAGTCAGAGACTGGGCACTCACTGCAAAAACAGATGACTGCCACAATCCACGTTTCACCAAAACAATATAATACACTTAGTGTGATAGGTGGTGAGCCTATCGCCATCATGCGCTGTTGGGTGCACAGTGCAGTTTAATTCCTTAAAACGAGCTATCCGGTAACTTAAGGAGCTACCATCGAAGAGAACTTCACTCTTGCAATTATTAGTGTAACTGCTGGAAGCCACTGCCCTCTGCACGCAAATTGTAAACTTTTTAAAAATTAAATATGTATATGTTACGGTGTGTATATTTATATATTTTTTTAATTTGAAAACGTTTCGAGGAAGCAAAACGTTCACCTGATGGTAAGTGCAACGTTTTCCCATAAAAGATGCTATGTTACTTAGAATATTGTAGCACCACACTGCACCCGTCACCCAGAGACATAAGTTCTTAAGTCTCATATGCCCAGTGATTACGCCAGCTCTCAGTGCCCTTCAGACCGAAACACAGTAATGTTTGCACACTACTGCTTCACGGCAGAATAACTGGCCCTGGGGTGGTACCTACCTAGACGGATTCCTGCATAGGAATCCTACCACCAGTAAAATATATGTATGTTTGCATGTATATATATATATATTTATGATATATTATTCTCCGTATTAGGATGTCACTGAAAATCAGGGCGAGGTTGTGTTAGTTCAACACATCCTAGCACATCCTGAGTGGCATTACTTTTTGACGCATTCCGCCTTGTACATGTGGATACAGGCAGATGAACTGATGTCTCAGGGTGACAGGCGCATTGTGGTGTCACACTGTTCTGGATGACACAGCATTTGTTATGGGCAGTCGTTGCACTTACCATAAGGTGAACGTTTTGCTCGTTCCGTCACATTTTAATCAAATAAAAAAAAAATAGGCATACCACTGTATACTTTAATAACACATCTTAGATATATGTTCATATCTTTACTAGATCGAACCAAATTGAAGTTATACCCTTCGCACGATATAGAAGTCTATGCTTTTCTTAGTCTCACTGTAAGCGAGACATGGACAAGATGTTTCAGTTTTCACCTGGTTCTCGCACCTTCACTGGCGATCGCCAATAAGTCAAATAGACATACATACATACAGTCACGCTTTTTCTCATATAAGGGGTAGGCAGAGGTCGTTAACTTAGCCCACTTTTCGCCCTCGCGGGAAACGAGGCGTGGCGGATAGCAAACCATGTCGCCGCCATTTTGGTACGGGTCAAAAAATTCTTACTCCCCATTGCGTTCCCATGAACAGTACAGTACCAGCATTGCATATTATGGTGTTATTCCGCACGAATAAAGGCTATCCGTATCATAACATACTTTGCCTCAAATATAACAAAAAATATAAAAAGCTGTCTGTTTCTACGGGTACATGTGAACATCAATCAACAATGTACACCGGAAACTGTCTACGTGGTATACTGTTCCATTTTCCTCTACTTCCGGAAACACAAAAAAACATTTCCTGTACATACGCATCAATAACGAAACAATATTAACTTATTTAAGCAGAATACGGCATATGAAATGTTATAATCCGAGGATATATTACATATAAAAAAAAGTTAGTTTATTTAATTAAAAAATCACTATACTCGTATACGAACATTAGAATTTATTATTAAAGTATGGAAATTCATAATCATTACATAATCGAAAAAGAAAAATCTATTTTGCTATTTAATTGAAACTAATTTTACGGATTTTATCGCGTTTAATGTTGTTACTATTTATAACCCGACGTTTCGAGCTTCATGAAGCATCGTCGTTCTAGAAAGTCTGCAGTCTGTGACCATGTTCTGGATCATCCCAACCATTACATCAGATTTGATAAACCACAGATCCTTGCAAAAGAACACCCATTCCAACCAAGGATGATTCGCGATGCTATTGAAATCAAAAAACATCCTAATTTCAATAGAGAAGATGGTTGGGTATTACCACCAGCTTGGGATCTATTGATTTTATGTGATAAAGAGTAATTGCTGCGGCAAAGTCTGAGCACATTGGCAGAATTGACGAGAAACTAGCACGTCCTCCTTCAGGAACCCGTGCGTTCTGGCCTCTCGCCAAGGCTGTCCAAGGGAATTTCTTTCAGCCGTCACTACTATCTCTACACAGGGAGGACAACTCGCTGGCCCATGTCGCAAAGGAGAAAGCCGATCTTCTACGTTCTCTTTTTGCATCCAACTCATCTCATTATTCATCGACGGGCGGAGGCAGTCGAAAGCAAGGGGGAAGCCCTGGAAGTTAGTTTGGACAGAGCGAAAGCCTTTGATCGGGTCTGGCACAAAGCGCTTCTCTCGAAGCTTCCTTTGGGCTTACCGAGAAATTTGGCAATTGGGTCGCCAGTTTTCTTACAGACCGAAGCATCAAGGTCTTAGTTGACGTTGCATGCTCGGACTCCAAGTCTGTGAATGCATATCAATTATACATACATACATACATACATAAGATCACGACTGTATCCCATAAGGGGTAGTCAGAGACTGGGCACTCACTGCAAAAACAGATGACTGCCACAATCCACGTTTCACCAAAACAATATAATGCACTTGGTGTGATGGGTGGTGAGCCCATCGCCACCATGCGCTGTTGGGTGCACAGTGCAGTTTAATTCCTTACTCGCCTTTTACGAGATCCATTGGATGAGATGGAGTGGTAGTATTCTTTTAACGAGCCGCCATTAAGGTGGATTGAAAAGTACTCGGCCTAACACAGATCCATTCAATTCTAAAAATCAAATCTACCCACATTATTTAGTTCAGTTCAGACTAGTTCATTGTGTGAAGTTCGAAACGTGTGCGATCATTAGTTGTGATTTTATAAATTTATTAACAAAGTAATCGGTCATAATTTCCGCGAATGGAGCAAATCGAGCAGCGTGCCGTCATTAAGTACCTCCATAAGAAGGGGCTATCATCAAAAGCCATCCATGATGACATGGTCAGTACATTAGGCGATTGTGCTCTGTCATATTCATCCGTCAAAAAATGGATAGCAGAATTTAAGCGTGGTAGAGAGAGTGTGAAAGATGAACCCCGCTCTGGAAGGCCTTCCACGTCAACTACTGACGAAAATATTAAAAAAGTACTTGATTTCATAATGGGAGACCGCAGATTAAAAATTAGATAGATAGCCGAGATTATAGGCATCTCTTATGAACGAACTCAAAACATCATGGTCAACGAGTTGGGTTTCCACAAGGTGTCTGCGAGGTGGGTTCCGCGACTGCTTTCAGTTGAACAAAAAAGGTCGCGATTGACTATTTCACGCGACTGTTTGGAGTTATTTGAAGCCAATGCAGATGATTTTTTGAATCGTTTTGTTACTATGGACGAAACATGGGTTCATTACTGTACACCGGAAACAAAACAACAATCAAAACAGTGGAGAAGACCTGGTTCACCACCCCCTAAAAAGGCTAAGTCGATTTTGTCGGCAAATAAGGTGATGGCTTCAGTATTCTGGGACTCGAAAGGTGTGATTATGATTGATTATCTTGAAAGGGACAGTAGTAATCAGACTATAAACTCTGATTACTACTGCACCTTACTACGTCGTTTACGAGAGGAAATAAAAGAAAAACGCCGAGGAATGCTTAGAAGAAAAGTCCTGTTTCATCAAGATAACGCCCGTGTTCACACGTCAGTACAGTCAATGGCTGGAATTCACAACTGTGGCTTTGAACTGTTACCGCATCCGCCGTATTGACCTGATCTGGCACCATCAAACTTCTTTCTGTTCCCTAACCTAAAAAAACACTTGGGAGGTCAAAGATTTTCGACAAACGACGAGGTCAAAGCAGCTGTAGACGCATATTTTGACTCTAAGGAAGAATCATTTTTTTAACGGTCTAAATGCTTGGAAGGGGAGGTGGCAAAAGTGTATTGAACTTGATGGTGATTATGTAGAAAAATAAAAATATAACTGATTTAGTATGTGTTTATTTTCTTGGTTAGGCCGAGTACTTTTCAATCCACCCTCGTATGTTATAAATTACTAACATTCATTGCTATGCAGACAGCACTGTTGATGCCTTATACACCGGCCGTGACAAGATTTCTCGTGAACACGTCGACCAGTACCGGAACAAACTTGTGTCAAAGTCGAGATTTTGTTAGACAAAATCTCGGGTTGGGGCCGACTAAATTTAGTTCAGTTCAACCTCAACAAGATACAGGTTTGTTCGTTTACCGCTAAAAAGAAACCCTTCGTCGTATAACCCTCAGTTCGAGACTCGAGAGAGCACTCCCTTCGTTGCCTCAGCCAGTATCGGAATCCTTGGCGTCGACATATCGAGCAACTTTCAGCTCCGTCACTTGGAAGGGAAGGCCAAATCGGCCTCTGAAAAGCCTGGCATGCTCAGTATAGTGCGACAGTACCTTATGCTAGCCTACCGCTTGCAACTTAATAAGGCGCAGGTTCGACCACACATGAAGTATTGTTATCATCTTTAGGCGAAGCCCAGTGCCAGCTCCTTCCATTTGACCGCATTCGACGAAGAGCGGCTCGAATCATTGACAACCATGTGCTTTCTGATCGTCTTGATCCAGAGATCTTCGGTTTTACGAAGAGATATTGCAGCTCGTGCGTATTTCCCGGAATTTTCTGCGACGCTTAACCACTTTATGGAATCTGCAGCCAGTTTTTTCGGACCGACACGACACAAGGGCCTTCAAGAAAAGCCCTATTGCCTATTCCTTTCTTAAAGGCCTGCAACGCGTCTGCTATTGCTCTGGTATTGTAGATGTTAGCCAAAAATACCTATGTCCGTCTCCAGGCTGCAAGCTAATCTGCCAAATTTTCGTCAAAACCGGTTCGGCGGTTAAACCGCGGAAAGATAACAAACCGATAGATGGACAGACAGAGTTTCGCATTTATAATATTGGCATGGATTGCGGGACAATAGTCACCAAATTTATAATCGCACCATGCGCAATCACACGGCTTATTTTACGCGGGAGGTAGCATATGCAGGAATCCGTCTAGGTGGATACCACGTCTAGGTGGTGGGAAAACTTAATCCTATAAAAAATTGCTCTCACGGAACCCTACCACCATTATCATATATCGTGATGAGTCAACGATATAATATATATATATATATATATATATACAAAGTAAAAGTGTTTCGTGTAATCTTTATATATATATATATAAAGATTACACGAAACAAAAATTGCATATTACTGAAATTACAGATTTAAAAATCTTTGGGTTATTTGCACGTACAATGTTTTCGTACATAAGCGCAGTAAATATCCGACTAGAATTCTCTTTTAAATGTGCCACCAGTGAACGTGCAAGCACGGAGGTACTCGTGCTAACCTACTTGCGCCCAACGTTACGTTCCTGCAATAACATCGGATAAACTTGGATGCAGTTTAAGAGACACAGACACTTTGTTAAAGCTCACTGCGTTAAAGTTAGATACACCGGCCACTAAGCCACGTGGTGGTGGAACTAACGTGACTTTAAAAATTTTAAAACAGACAAAAAAATTTTGTAGAGCGATTTACTATCATCTCATCCGCTGGGTATCGTAAGAGTTCAGAGAAGGAAAAGCCTGAGGAGAATCATCTCGAAAAATGCCAAACCGAACGAGACAAGACAGTCGACGCGCAGTAGTGTCCCGAGGAGTCTGGTGAGGCGTTCGTCATCTACCAATCTGACCATCAGCCAATCTGCCTGTCAAGCGTTGAGATTACATTAAATACTCTCAACTTGGTAGTGACCTGTCTAGTAGTGGAGAGATTCTTCGTTCGAATCATTATTTTCGGACCGCGAAATCTTTACATCATTCTATCATTGTATACCTTGCCGTGTGGTGGCGGCTTAAAAGAATCTTCCACCCCATCTCGTCCCGTGGGTGTCGTAAGTCGACAGAGGGAAAATTAAAACCGGAAAAAATATAATGATATCCACTGCTTATATAAATAATAGTTTAAACATAAATTATTTAAGTTCCGTTATTGCGTCGTATTATTGTAAGTGCACTGACGCAGCCATCCGAATTGCCTCGGAGTGCGGACTTGACTGAAAACCAGTGTCGAGATCAGAGCAATTTAAGTCTCTGTATCTCGATTTTTACTGAGTCCTGTCCATTTCACGGTCTTATGCTGCTACACAGACTCATTTTATATTATTTTTTTTCACTTTTGTTAATTTTGGGCAATAATATTTTATGTTCTGTATAATTCCATATATTTTTTTTCTTGTTTTGTTTTGTATCTATTGTGATTAGACCCTTAATAAATGTGTTTATTTCTTTCTAAAATGGGCAACAGCACTTTCATGGAACATCAGAATAAATAAACTGCGGTTGCCAACCCGCCTGCCAAGCATGGCAACTATGGCAAAATCGCCCTTAACCGAGACCTATAAACTTTTGTGGCAATCTATGGGTGAGGCCTATGTTCAGCAGTGGACTAGTGATAGGCTGAAATGATGATGATGATCAGTGTATACCTACAAGCTTTAATAATGCAAAATGTAACATTTCTACAAGTATGATTTTGGTTAGTTAATTAAGGCCGATAAAAATGATCTTTTCTAGATTAAACGCGCTTTTTTACGTCGGAACGTCAATCAACATCGTTATTAATCTGCCGGAAGCCATCGTCCCATTTTCGCGCGCTCAATTTGCGCATATTTCCGGACAGTGATTTTTTACGGACCGTCGTATATTATAATAATATTATATCTTTATTGACAAAAAATTTAATGGCTTATTTAATTATCATTAACGGAAATAAATTTGATACATAACCAGTGAAAAATAACATCGTCATCATCAACAGCCTCTTGACAGTCCATTGCTGGACACGGGCCTTCCCAAAGGACTTCCCCAAGAAGGCAGTTTTTGCAAAATTAAATAAAATGAAGTTAATTAATTTAGCGTAATTAACGAAATTAATAAAGTTGGCGAAATAAAATAAGCAAACGTAATGAATAAAATTGAAATTAATAATTTTTGACGCAACAAAATACAGACTTCATTTGTTATTTTTTACAAACTTACACCGGTGCGTAATGAGGTTCCTCTAACGAAGCAGAATAAGACGAAAGGAACTCCGTAGGTATCCTCTTTTTTGTCATTTTTAGGGTTCCGTAGTCAACGATGAACCCTGATAGATTACGCCATGTCCGTCCGTCGACGGCTTAGTTCAGAGACTCTTAATACCAGAAAGCTTTAATTTGGCATGAGTATACATATTATTCAAGCCGACAAAGTGTTCCGCTACCTTTTTAGTCCGCATATTGTGGCAGGCAACTACGCAACCCTATACTGCGCGTGGCCCGACACGCACTTGGCCGGTTTTTATCTTAATCTCATAAGTAAAGTAAAGTTTCAGCCTATAAATGTCCCACTACTGAGTACAGGCCTCCTCTCATGTCTGAGAGGGTTTTGGAGCTAGGAAGAATCCGCCACGCTGCTCCAATGAGGGTTGGCGGACTTCACATGTCTTCGAAATATTTTATATTCCACAGACATGCAGGTTTCCTCACGATGTTTTCCTTCACCGCCGAGCACGTGGTAAATCAGCACTTAAAATTGCAATTAACAATTTTAGTGGTGCCGGCACCGGGAATCGAACCCAAGGTCACTCGCGTAGCTATAAAATTTAAAGCGAGCGCCTAGCCCCTGAGCTACCACGGCCGTTAATCTCATACAAAAATAAATTTACAATGACAGTGGACACTTAGCATCGCTGCTTCTCATCAGTATTGGATAATGTTTATGTTGGACATAGATATTACCAGGGGCGGATGTCTCTATAGGTTTAGTTGGCCCGGACCTGGGCGGCGTTATTTAGGGAGTGGCTGGTTTTTTTATTGGAAAAAGTGACGAGACGAGCCAAACCGTTCACCTGATGGTAAGTGCCCATAACCATTGCATTAACAACGTCTGCTCATAACAATTGCAGTGCCCCCCAGAACATTACGTGACACCACATTGCCCTTGCGAGAAATCAGTTCTTAAGTCTTATATGCCCAAAACGTATGAGCAATACGTTCACCTGATGATAAGTGCCCCCATCCCGTGAGACATCAGTTTTTAAGTCTCATATGCCCAGTGATCACACTAGCTCTCAGTGCCCTTCAGACTGAATCACGGTAATCCTTGCACACTACTGCTTCAGGGCAGAATAACTGGCCCCAGACGGAGTCCTCTGGTGAGGCCCTCGACGGATTCCTGCATAGGAATCCTGCCGCCAAAAAAAACTATAAAGACTTAGTGAGAATTTCTGTTATTATTATTATTCATCACATCACAATAAATAGGTAAGCATTAGTATTTAAAAACATTGATTGAGATAATGTAGTAATTTACAGACTTCCGTTGGTTTTTTACTTTATTTTAATTCTCATACGTCATCAGGGGGGCGGCAATTTTTCGTAGGGTATCAAATCCGCCCATGGATATTACGACGTCTGATGGAAGCCATTACATTTTTCTCGCATTTTCCTGACTTTTACGACACCCTCTGGGTGAGTGGGCGGTAAATTATTTTAGCCAGTAATTATTTTATCACAACACCAAGCCATTTTCTTTGTGCTATGTGGTCTTTACGACCACAGTGTTGGCACATATTTAGTTAGCGAGCTAAAATTAGGTGAAATGTTGATAATGATGGCCAGTGTACTCAATTTCTACGCTGTGGTCCTGGGTTCGAATACCAGCCGATACAAATATTTGAGTAAAAACACAAATTGTTGGTTTTCGAGTCTCGCTGTGGGTGTGCATGTGAAATGTAAGTCTGTTAAACGCACCAGGAGACATACGTCACAGGAGAAATCCTATTGAGGAACGGTTTCTAAAAGATATTCATTTAATTTTTACTTTTAAAAGACTAAAGAGATTTCTGTATCGCACCACACTGCGCCGGTGTGTATGACATCAGTTCATAAGTCTCATATGCCCAGTGATTACACTAGCTCTCAGTGCCATTGAGACCGAAACCCAGACGCATTCCTGTATAGGAATCTTGCTGGTTCTTCTCTAATAAGGTCTTATTTTTCGAACCGGTAGATTTTGACATATATGATCTTTAAAGAAGCCTACGTTGAAAGAAGAAATTTTGACTTAGAATATCCCTGAGGTAATCCGTTGAAGTACTGAGAACTGTTACTGGTGGTAGGATTCCTATGCAGGAATCCGTCTAGGTAACACCTCAGGGCCAGTTATTCCGCCGTGAAGCAGTAGTGTCCAAGCATTACTGTGTTTCGGTTTGAAGGGCACTGTGAGCTAGCGTAATCACTGGGCATTTGAGACATAGGAACTGATGTTTCAGGGTGACGGGCGCAGTGTAGTGTCACACAGAAATATTCTGGGTGACACAGCATTTGTTGTGGGCGGACGTTGCACTTACCAGCAGGTGAAAGTTTTGCTCGTTTGCAGTAAAAAAAAACACGTTACTCGATTTTTATTTATAGAAAGACATTGGTGTGTTTGAGACAGTCACCACATGCTATGTGGTGGATTGTGTGCACGTTTGCTACCCTTACAATAAAATAAAAATATATACCTATCAGCGAAATTTTTAAATCATTTCTCATTGTAAATTAAGTGGAAAATGCACAAAGTTTTTGATGGAGGTGACAATAAAAAATGCTACTTCCATTAAAAATAACCATATTAAGACCAAAAAAACCTTCATCAACAGCCAACAAAGAAGCTATCAAAGCAAGTAAATCGTTTTTATTTCAAACACGACGAATCTCTCTTTTAAAGTGCTCTGAACACGAATAGAGAAAAAGTTACTGGAAGCAATTTCTATCAGCGATTTTGCGAGCTTCGTTTTGTTATTTTAGCTTTACAGTCTATTAGCAGTAACATCGTTCAATATTATACAAAAAAGAACGTTTTATTTTGCTTGAATGAATATCAGTAAAGATGTAGAGAAATATCCTTACGTTAAAATTAAAATAACAGCGTACGGACGTCTAATTCTAAGTACAGACTTCCTTTCATTTTTGAAAGTTATACGAGTCGGGTACATTCCGATCCGCTGCTCGTATTGAAGCGGATCTTCGGATCTTCCCCAACATCGGCTGATTGGCGGACTTCACAAGCCATCTTAATATTGTTTATTTGTAAGAAATGGCGGTTTTCTCACGATTTTCTGCCTAACCGCCGAGAAAATGATAATTAAGCTCTTAAAATTACTCCTTTCTCAAATGCCGGCTACGCACCCGCGATTCCTCTGCTATTGCGAATGTTCTTGGGAGGCGGTGATCACTTAACATCAGGTGAGCCGTATGCTCGTTTGCCCCCTTCTTTTTTTTATTGGATAGAGGATGATGATGTAACACTACACTGCGCCCGTCACCCTGAGACATCAGTTCTTAAGTCTCATATGCCCAGTGATTATGCTAGGTCTCAGTGCCCTTCAAACAGAAACAGTAATGTTTGCACACGACTGCTTCACGGCAGAATAACTAGCCCTGGTGTGGTACCTACCTAGATGGATTCCTGCCTAGATGGATTCCTGCTTAGGAAAGAAAATTCAACTTCCTACATAAATGTATGGGGTGATGCATTAAATTAACTCGATATTATTCTTGGGACGCACGTTACGAGTTTGTAACTTCAGAGAAGCGCATCACATATTCACTCTGGCAGCAAAACTTAGTTGCACTGTGTTTGCCTAAAGAAAAATGAGACAACTCTGCAATGAACAAACAGCTAGCTTAGTATATTTTAGCTGTATTTATTATATTATTATATGCGTTACATCTTTCTCTG
Source organism: Luehdorfia chinensis (assembly GCA_019845155.1). Taxonomy (NCBI): domain Eukaryota; kingdom Metazoa; phylum Arthropoda; class Insecta; order Lepidoptera; family Papilionidae; genus Luehdorfia; species Luehdorfia chinensis. Next base: position 2,180,212 of record JAHVAK010000696.1, read on the forward strand.
TTTTACTACGGAGTCCGACAGTCTATGTTAATATAATATCTGTCTGTAATATGATGTCTGTTTTACATACATACATATAGTCACGCCTTTTTCCCCATATAAGGGGTAGGCAGAGGCTATACATGTAGCCCACTTTCCACACGGAAATGAGACGTGACGGGTGACGAACCTCGTCGCCGCCATTTTGGTACAAATCAATAAAAAATCTGACTTTCCGTTGCGTTCCCACGAGCAGTACAGTGACAGCGTTGCATATTGTGTTATTCTGCACGAATTTATTTACGGCCGACAATACTATATTCATCATCATCATTTAAGCCTATCACTAGTCCACTGCTGAACATAAGCCTCCCCCCTAGATTGCGACAAAAGTTTATAGGTCTCATTTTGGGGGGATTTCGCCATAGTTGCCAAGCTTTTCTAGCGGGTTGGCAACTGCAGTTCATTTATTCAGATGTTCCAGGAAGATGCTACCGCCCATCTCCTGGTTTTTATTGGCACCTACGGGATGAGATGGGGTGGTAGATTCTCTTACACCGCTACCACACGGCCATGAGAATGATGATAAAACGAAGTACCGGCAGAGTATCTCTTTCTTTCTAAATTCGTCTATGTTAATTTTTTTTAAGATAGCCGAAAGATGTACTGTCATATCTCTTTAAAACTGTGCCATATCTCTTTAAATACATATAATGGACACAAATACATATTTCAGCTAAGAGACCACCAGTAGAAGAGACCGCTTCTTTCCTTCAATCGCTACTGGCATCTCACGGCCCCAACTACCTGGAAAAACTCTTCGGAAGCAAAGCGAGGGATGCACTTGAACCACTTGGTGGAGTTGAGAAAGTTGCTATTGCCTTATCTGGTGAGTATTTAATTTTTATCAAGTAAAACGTAAAAGTAAAGTTTCAGCCTACAAATGTACCATTGCTGAGCCCAGGCCTCCTCTCATTTCTGAGAGGGTTTTTGGAGGTGGGAAGAATCCGCCACGCTGCTCCAATGCGGCTTGGCTGTGACTGCACATGTCTTCGAATTATTTTTAATTTCTCAGACATGCAGGTTTCCTCACGATGTCTTCCTTCACCGCCAAGCACGTGGTAAATCAGCACATGAAATTGCAATTAACAATTTTAGTGGTGCTGGCACCGGGAATCGAACCCAGGTCACTCGCGTACTATGAAATTTAAAGCGAGCGCCTAGCCCCTGAGCTAACAGCATGTATCTGTATTAATTTTTAAAAATAAAAGAATTTTTGATATTGACATTACATTACATTAAGCGACCGAGCTTCGTTTGACATCTTTCGACATTGCTAATGTTCATTTCCAAAAACAGGTATTTGTGTGTCCTATTATTTTCATCATAAATTATGTGTACTATGGTATTATCTTAGTAAATAAGTTTCAATGACAATCACATAATAGTCTGTAGTTTGTTTACGTTCATACTGCCAACCATAGATAATATACTATAGACGACGACTGCCAATGTCAAACATATAATAGTCTGTGTTCAAACAGTAAACGTTTTCGCTATAGAATTTAGAGAATTTATAGGTACCACCACAGGGCCAGTTATTCTGCCGAGAAGCAGTAAAGTGCAAACATTACTGTATTTTTGTCAGAAGGCACTGAGAGCTAGCGTAATCACTGGGCATATGAGACTTTCATCAGTATGTTAAAAAGTACTCAAAAATCTTTAAAAGTGTCTGTATGAAAGCTAAAGCTGATTTCTTAAGCAATAAAATTAAAGCCGTGTGGTAGCGGCTCGTTAAAAGAATACTACCACTCCATCTCATCCAATGGATCTCGTAAAAGGCGAGTAAGGAATTAAACTGCACTGTGCACCCAACAGCGCATGGTGGCGATGGGCTCACCACCTATCACACCAAGTGCATTATATTGTTTTGGTGAAACGTGGATTGTGGCAGTCATCTGTTTTGCAGTGAGTGCCCAGTCTCTGACTACCCCTTATGGGATACAGTCGTGATATTATGTATGTATGTATGTAAAATTAAAGTTTCTTGTAATAAAATAAAAGCTACATGGAATATTATTATAATATAATAATATATATTATTATTAATATAGAAACTGCACTGCAGGCTTATTACAAAAAAGGAAGGCTTTGCTTTGAAAATAATAGGAGCGTAGTTAAAGATAAATATACGTTTGCAAATGAGTTTCTTAATGTTTTTTTTCAAATATACCTACTGAAACTACTAAACATTTGCAGTCAAGTCCTGTAGTTGCAGAGTCATTCCTAAAAGAATATGTGAACATTCACATTCCTAATTCCTCCTTTTAATTTAATGACTTTAGCTCTGCAGATATTGTAAAAGCATTTGGGAAACTAAATAAAAAGAACAGAAGATCTTTAGGGGCTTTCGGTCTGCATAGCACCAATATTGGCGATGATTTTTAACCTCTGTGTTAACTTTGGTGTGTTCCCTGATCTGTTAGTCTGCAGTGTAGTGTGTAGTAGTTGTACCAGTTTTTAAATCGAAGAGAAATTCCGAAAAATTAACGTCTCATTTCAGTGCTTCCAGCTTTAAGAAAATTATGCTAGAGCAATTGCTCTAGCATAATTTTTCAAGCTCATCAAGAGCAATTGCCCGTTCATTTTAGTTGCAATAGAATTTTAAACGACAAGTAATTTAGCTTTACAAAAGGAAGGTCAAGGACTGATGGGTGTTCCTCAGGGATCGATCCTAGTCGTCGTCGTCGTTTCAGCCTATCAATAGTCCACTGCTGAACATAGGCCTCCCTCATAGATTGCCACAAAAGTTTGTAGCTCTCGTTTTGGGGGGATTTTGCATAGTTGCCACGCTTGGCAGACGGGTGTGGCAACCGCAGTTTTATTTAGTCAGATGTTCCAGCAAGATGCTGCTGCCCATCTTCTATTTTTCATTTTCCCTCTGTCGACTTTTACGACACCCACGGGATGAGATGGGGTGGTAGATCCTCTTAGGCCGCTACCACACGGCCTCCGCTACCACACGGCCTCCGCTACCACGATCGATCCTAGATCCATTTCTATTCTTGGTTTACATTAATGATCTTCCTTATTTGATAGATAGATACTTTATTCATTGCATCTCAAAGCTAAAATTTACAATAAAACAATAAAAAATTGTTATAAATTAAAAAAAATCTAAAATCAACCAAATTATACAAAAAACTAATAAAAAAAATAAAGAAAAGAATAAAAAAAACATACTAACGCTATAACTTACTGAACAAAATATCTGAGATAGTTTTGTTTGCCGATGATACATCATTGTTGTTTAAAGTTAACAGAAATTACTTTAAGCTGGAACAGCCCAATACAACTCTGGATATTGTTTCCAAATGGTTTGCGGCAAGTAATTAACTCTTAAATGCGGGTAAAACAAAATGTCTACCCTTTGGAATATCCAAGTCGGCACACAATATTAATATTAATTTAGAGAATTCTAACCTTTGCTTCGAAAATTAAACTGTATTGCTTGGAATCGCTATTGATTACAAGGTACGGTGTTCTGCCATTTTTGCTTTTAGAAGGATCAGTTGACTAATGAGGCTACAGCTAGATTAGTCTATTTTGCATATTTGTGTAAGTAATTCACAATATTAGATCCTATGGCCGTATTACTGTGGAGATCCGCGACCGGTCTGGAAACAATATTCATTTTGCAAACACAAGCATTTCGGGCTTATAACTTGGGTCCTCGCGATTTGCTATAAGAACTATTCAAAGATACTAATATTTTGACACTTCCGGCGCTCTATACTTATAAAATATTATGTACATACGGAAACACATGTACTTATTTAATAAAAAAGTGACCGTATCCTGTAGAATGGGCCGATGTGACACGCTAGAGGTACCTGTGTTTACGTTGGCCAAATCTTTTCTTAGTAGATCCATCAAATTTTATAACAAAATTCCTAAAAGTGTAACTAAAAATCCTGACATAGAATTCAACAAACTTGTCAAATAGACATAGAGGACAGAGATATGTGGAAATAACTAACTCTGCACATGCAAACCCCCTGGCTACTTAATTTGTACGTAATTTATAAATGAAATTATGTAATACTGGCATTGAAAAAAATAAAGACCTCAGAGTTTCTTGCCGGGTCTTCTCTGAGAAGATCTTTTTGAACCGTTGCAGATTTTGACATTCATAAGAGCTTTATACAAACCTAAAGTGAATAAATAGATTTTGACATTGACTTACATCTCCTCGCACAAGCTTTTGCGGTTACTTGGAGTGGTTAACAGGAATATTAGTAATGTTAATATAGCATTGTTAGTATTCTTAAGAGAAAAAAAACTGATGTCTCGAAGGTAACGGGAGCAGTGTGGTGCCACTCAGAAGTGTTCTAGGTGATTTTTTATGGGCAGACGTTGCACTTACATTCAAGTGAACCTTTTGCTCGTCTCGTCACTTTATCCAATAAAAAATAATCCAGTTCCTGTGTGTTCGCTCCCCGATGCTGGCAGCTTTAAATATGTTCTGCAATTTCAAGTGCTGATTTACCTACGTGTTCAGCAGTGAAGGAAAACGTGATGACAAAACCTGCACGTCTGAGATAAAAATATATCGCGGTTAAGTTTGTCAACCTGCATGGGAGTAGCGTGGCGTAGTCTCCCCAACTCCGAAGCCCTCTCAGAAATTAGGGTTTTTTTTTGGATATTTATTAGGTTTTTTTTTGCCCGTGTATTCGTTCGGTTAATTAACGTAAAACATATGTGAGTACTCCCTTTTTTGCTCGGAGACAAACTAAAGGAACGCCTGATATAGTTCTTACTTGGAAGAATCAAAGACTAATTATGGCATTACAAGTATCTCGTTTTACTTGACTTAGAATAATTTACGGAAAAAGTGAGAATCACAAAACTTTTTGTATTTTATCTAATACACTACTCGAACTTTTCTCCGAATGTATCGGTAAGGTTGTTATGTAATCGAAGAAGATGAACACGAAGTTATGTTACTTACGGCACCATAATATACCTACCCTACTAGTCGCTACTACTAGTTATTTAGTATTTACTAAACAGTTGAAAGAAAGCTTCAAATCTCATTTTAAATTGTACAATTTCAGAATCTCAAACTATTGAAGACTTCGGGGCAGCTCTACATCTGATGAGATCCGACTTGGAACACCTCCGCTCCGTCTTCATGGCAGTTGAAAACGGTGACCTCGGAATGCTCAAATCCCTCGGCATCAAGGACTCCGAGCTGGGAGATGTGAAATTCTTCCTCGAGAAGCTCGTGAACACCGGTTTCCTCGATTGAATAGCGCCGGAGTCAGCCTCTGATTACTACCACGTCGTCCAATATGCTCCCATAAGCTCATCTTTCTACAGCTATCTTCCTTACGACTCCTTTAAATTTAAAAGGAATTAAAACAAGTATATTCTATTCTGAACCCTGTTGCGACTGAAGTATGAGTGATGTTTTATGAAATCGAGAGGTTCCCGTTCATCATCGAAATCGACTTTCTACAACCGGCCACGTAGACTCGATTTTATGATAACAAACGCTTCTCGATTTGACAATCAAAATGTTTTAGAACATAAATTCTATTCTACAATCTCCTTGTAACACGCAAAAGCAATAGACAACACCATTCGTTGCGGTAGATATAGAAGTATTAATTTTCGAATTACTGTAAGTTAGGTATATTTTTATAACTTTACAGTGTATTGTCAAATAGTTTTTAAAACACTTGACAAGAGCAAAAGTTATGTCGGGGATCAACTCTCGCGTCTATACTTTGTGAAGTGCTAACTACTATGCACTTTAACTGTTATTAAAAGAAAACTCAACACTAGGAAAAGATTTCTGCCGCTAAATATTAATCTATTTAATCAAAAACTACGACGAAAAAGGAAAAATATCTATCAGTATATTATGAAATTTTAATATGGTCTATCAAAATATTACTAGAATAGAACCATAAGTATAAAATTATGAAAACTTTTATTTCGTGTTCGCACTTTCACACCCCAGACATAACTTTTAGGAGTTGAGATATGTGTGTTTGAATTATGAATGTCGCCCCCCCTACGGAATGCTTACTAATCCCTTTACCTTACTCTCAAAAAAGATCAGAGGCGACTCCAACGAAACGATGTCCGTTCTAAGCGAGATATAAAGCTAAAATGGAAATTGTCCCTAGTTAGAATTAATATTAAGAATCGTATAAAGAATGCATGCGCTTTATATCTGGCTTTTGAAAAAATCCAGTGTAGGACCATGGATACATATCATTAAAAACTTAAGGTATTATATATTATTGTAGATTATAATCTGTAGTTCGAATAAAGTATAATTATTTTAATATGATCGGTATTGTAGCATTTACGATAATTTTTAGACCATTTTAGCGAAATATCAAAAGACATATCATTAAAAGCATTTTAAAGGTGATTAATGACCCAAACATATCAAAATTATGTGATTAAATCTTAGATTGTGTGTTAAATATATTAAATTATTAATCGTAGAGCTAATTATTCAGATTCTTTATCTAATATTTCATATTATCTATAGAATATTTGATCCTAATTTTGTCTTCGGTGTTGTTAAAGTGAAGAAAGCTTTTGTCAAATGCGGGCTATAGACACAACGAATTATCGATTAACATTAATCATTGTCATTTGGAAGCATCACGTAATTTTAACGCAATATTTGGCATGAGATGGCAAATAACATCAAAATAATGCAAAAAATGGTCTACCATTACAGGTAGATGTCTATTTACGAGTAGTAAGTGAAAATAACAATTGTACACTAACATGGAAATAACGCGGAAACATAGAGTGAAGGTTTGATGACATTAATGCATGGACATAGGAACACTATCTAAAAGTGAAACACAGCCTGTGTTTGCCAGAAGTTGTAAATATCTATTTCGATCGCCAAATCTAACACCCAAATTTATCTAAACTAAGTATACACTATTATATAAAATTAAATATTCTATCCACATCAGTAGTTTAAGGCGAACTAGTGCGTAGTAATTCAAGCGTTTACTCTACAAGTAGTGTTAAATAAAATAAGGGATATCCTTGGAAAGAACACAGATGACTTATCTTGCGTCAGATCTTACATTAGTGATCTATATCGATTATGAATCTTTAATGTCTACGATAGGCGATGTTTGAGCTCTATCAGTTAATGTGTTTAACTATGTGTATAGCTTATCTGTTCTTGAATAACAAATAAATAAATGAATCATCTTGAATCGGGTTTTATTTGCAAAAACCATTTAATTTAACAATATCACCAGTACTGATAACAAAAGTATTCTATGTCATTCTAACCTTCTTTATTCTTATACTAGCGATCCGCTCCGGCTTCGGGCACGGGTAGATAGATATTAGAAAGATAAATTAATACTTTATTTGGACCAATAGAACCTCAACAATTCCTTACATTGAATTTTTTTGTAGCGACTATTGTAATCGGAGTCTCTGTAGCTCTGCAGCAAAATATATATGTATTAGTATTAGTTATATATAAAATAATTATTTTACCAAAATATTTTTTTTATATTTATGGAAACATAAGCCATGAAAGTTTAGTGGCTTAGAGCTTCCTACAAGGAAGACCACCAATATCGGTCGTGGTAGCAAAATAACACGACCGCTCTTGACCTCTGCGCAAAGGGAGCCGCGCATCTCGATGATCCCCAAGTCACATGAACCCGGGCGGCGGCGCGGCGGCTCGAGAGACCGCGGCCGCTGTATTTTTTATGAAGTCTTTCAAAATTTTTAATTAAAAAAAATATATAATTAAAATTAGTAACCACTACTTAATTGATTCTATTCTAGTTTACAAAAAATGATATTTCAAAGTTATTCGCGAGTAGCGCGGTCGAGCGCAGGGCTGTTCGCCCACACCGTGTTACTTTTAGCATTTTTATACGCGTCGCAACTTCTAAACGATAGGTCCGATTCGAATAATTTAAAAATGAATTTACATGTACATAATCAACCTTGACTATGAAACTATTTAGTAGGATTGCCCTCCCGACTGCAGTAACTGACCGAGCCGAGGCCGGCCCCCTTGGGCACCCTCGAGTCTGTTACTCACGCGAACAGGATGACGGTCCAAGCCGAGGTCCCCTCTCGGGGGCCCTTGCGCCACTCATCCATAAATAAAGGTTTCGGCTAAGCGCCCTCAGCGCTATGCCACCTTTCAATCCGGCGTAAGCTGTAAAAGCCTTCGGGCTAACAGTGACCATCAGTCCAAAAAAAAGCATAAATACAACCTCGCAATTGCACAAAGGAAACCAGGACGGTAGTATCGAGAGAGACATCCGGGGACATAAAATTTATGTTTTAATGAAGGTTGCGATGAAGGTATATAGGTATGGAAAAGATTGTGGACGTGTTGAATAGAATGAAATGGGGCGAGGCTGCAGAGTATGACAGATTCCGGTGAAGATGTTGAAAGCTGGACGGGGCGTGGTAGCTAGTCGGCTGTACCTCCTGGAGACTGGTACAAAGGCCGTCAGCGTACCCCTTTACAAAGTCAGGATTTTTTCCTTACGATGCATAGCCGAAAAATTCTACCTCAAAGTTAAAGGTTCTATTGCACATTCGTGGACTTGGAAAATGCCTAGGACATAGTGGTGAGGAATGAAATGTGGTAAACGCTGTCTATGTATAAGGCGAACGGCAGCTTGATACAAGCACTCATATCACTCTATAAAGATTCCAGGGCAAACGGGCCGCACACAGACTGGTTCAACATCGAAAAATGTGTTAAACAAGGATGTGTAGCGTCGCCGGGGCTGTTTAACCTATCTATAGACAATTTTCTATAAAAAGCTTGAAATACTGTAAAGATTGTGCAATTGGATTAACAATGAATGATCGGTCCATCAAATGACTCCTATGCGGTGATGATCACGTTATATTAGCATCATCGGAGGAGTAGCAGGCGATGGTAAATATTATGAATGCTGCTCTACAAAGCAAAGGAATGAAAATTAATATATAAAAGACGAAAGTAATAGTTTTTGAAAGTGAAATAATGGTAGGAAAACAAATTCAGAGGCCCTTCATAACTTTATGTGTAGCCAGAACGTATCTAAAAAGGCAAATAAAATTCACGAGACGAAAGTCAACGTCTAAAGTTCACGCAGCCGACGAGCTTGTATGAAAACACAGTATAAGCGAAGCGAAAGATGTGTCAGGATCGTTGCAAGTGGAAAAATGTTGTCTCTCCATACCCCAATGGGAAAAGGAGTGACTCGTATGTATCAAAGGTTCTGAATGTTATTTGAATTTTAAGTAAAAATTGTTAAATTACTTTATTTTGTATTTTGTATCTCAAATACACGACTTCAAAATATTTAGTATTTCGTATTTTAAATAAATGAGAAGAAGTTTTTCGTAATTTGTATTTTAATTAAAGCAAAGCACGTATTTTGCTAAACTGTGAACTTTAAATAACAAAACCTCTATAGAAAGTAAAAGGTAGACACTAAACTGTGCAAGTTTGTTTAGTAGATAATATTCGGTCCCGAATAGATACTTTCGTGTATGTCGTAAACGAAGACTAAGACGGAAATACCAGGAAAACATAGTTTCAGACTAAGCTAAAACAAATTTGCTAGATCTTCAAAAACCGACAAAGGGAAGCAGTTTCTGAAATGCAACATGTTATGTGCAACATTGCTAATTGGGAATTACTTTTGTCCAAAAGTGGACTTTGAAAGGTTGTTGCTGTTGATAATAAAATTGACTAAGCTTTCTCAGAATTCCATTATTATTAATTAAAAAGAAATCTCGTAGTCATGAATACGGCAATGATCTTTTGAAATAATTAAGGAGCGGTGTTGAGGCCGAAAGTCGAATTATTCTTAACAAATAATTCAACAATTATCTAATATTTACTCTATGGATAATCACCCCTGAGAACTATTAAAAAATGTTGCCAGTACGTAATTATTTTTTTTTATTGGATAAAGTGATGAAACGAGCAAAACGTTCACCTGATGGTAAGTGTAACGTCTGCCCATAACCGTTGCTGTGTCACCCAGAAAATTTCTGTGTGACACCACACTGTGTCCATTACCCTGAGACATAAGTTCTTTAGTCTCATATGCCCAGTGATTACGCTAGCTCACAGTGCCCTTCAAACCGAAACACAGTAATGTTTGCACACTACTGCTTCACGGCAGAATAACTGGCCCTGGGGTGGTACCTACATAGACGGATTCCTGCATAGGAATCGTACCACCAGTAAGTAATTCTCCAGTTCTCTATAACCATCAAACGAAACTGCAACTAAAACTGCTATTTTCGTGCAATTTTATTAAGCAAGCTTCTTTCCCCATCAAGTGGTGCAACACACAACAAAATAATTTAAACACGACAGAATAGTGTAGTAAACAACATATTTAATGATAATTATTATGAAACTTATTTCAATACAGTAGTAAATCAAATTACTTGCATAAGCTTATATTAGTTTTAACAAACATTTCAAAATATGCATCTATTTACAATATCGTGATTCCTTTACATTTCGCGCCTTAAATCTAACTCTTTTTCCTATCTTAAATAAAAGTTAAATAATACAATTGTAATAACAGATTAAAAAAACGTTTTACATCAAGTATACGCAAATTTCGATTCAAATGTAATAAAGTTTTAATTTGCTTTTCAATTACAAACAACTCCGTAATACTTTGTACGAATTATTATGATCCCGGCGAACACATAAAATTGTTTAAAGCTTAAAACAAATGAAGACAATAAAGTAACACACTAATCAAATATACAAACAAATGTAACAGGAACTCATGTCACTTCTCTGAATATATTTTTTTAAACAACGTCAATTGCACTTTAAAGCATGCGCCACGTAGCGACTAATTATGCAATCAATTTCGTATTCAAATATCAAAAATGGTCAGTTTATAACCTACCTTTTTAAAAAAGAAGTATTATCAGACAACAAAGTTTATATAGGCTATAAACGACCTGCCGTTGGGCAATGTCTGAATAAAGGAACCGTTGTAGTCATATTGTCAGTTACAGCCGTGTTCTGATTGTGCTTTACCATCGGGTAAAGACCCCCTTTAGATAACAAGTGTATATTTTAGTCGCGTCAAACAAACTTGCAACTGTCTTTTAAAATAATTAAAAAAGATTGTAAAATATTGAAAGTCTTCCATAGATGACAAAGCACGGTTCTGCGCCACCTACAACCATACGCATCCCGATAATGGTGGTAATTATCGAAACGTGAACACGATTGTGTAATGAATACAAAGAAACACTGGGTCAGAGTCACTCAGAGAGCAATGGAAAGAGGTATGCTCGGGGTTTCTCTGGTGGATAAGATTCGAAATGAAGAAATCCGCCTGAGAACTAAAGTCATCGACATAGCCTTTCAAGTTTGCAGACTGAAGTGGCAATGGGCTGGACACATCTGTCGCAGAAGCGACAACCGTTGGAGTAGGCGAATCCTGGAGTGGAGACCACGTTTAGGCAAACGTAGTGTGGGGCGTCCCCTGGCTAGATAGTGCGACGATCTGCGCAAGGCTAAATGGCGCCTATTGGGAGAGGCCTATGTCCAGCAGTGGACTGCCGCAGGCTGATGATGATGAACTGGGTTTTACTAACATATGTACTGTTACATACTGTAGATAAATGCTATAGGACCATTACAGGATTTTGTTAAATACTGTAGATATTTTTGCTGCAGTTTTTTAGTTTCACATAAGCAGTGATAATCAGGTACAAATATGTTTAATAACAATTGGATTACACCGTGGTAGTTCAGGGGCTGGGCGCTCCATTTAAGTTTAATAGTACGCGAGAGACCTAAGTTGGATCCCCGATGCTGGAACCTCTAAAATTCTTCTGAAGTTTTAAGTGGTGATGTGAAGTTCGTCAACACGCATCAGAGAATCGTGGCGGACTTTTCACGGCTCCAAAACCCTCTAAGAAATTAGAGGAGGCCTGTGCTTAGCAGTGGGACATTTATAGGCTGTAAATTTACTTTTTATAGCATATAATAAAAAGAGGTTTTACTGTTTAAAACCAATCAATAAGTTAAGTGTCTCAATATTTAATCAGATTTGTTAACTTTCTGACCTGACGAAGGCAAGTATACTTTATAATGCTGTATAAAAGAAATTATACAGGATGAAATAATTCGAAAGCTACTAAAAATACACAGAATACAAATGACGCGCGCTCATACAAACTCACGAACACGCACGCACGCACACAGATAATTGAAATCCTATTTTTTTTTTGTAAATTATAATGTAGAATAAAGGCAAGAAAAATATGAAGAGCACTAACTCCTGTAACACAGGCTATTCTAGCACAAGATTCAGGCATCACTGTTTGCAGTTTTTACAAATTTTGTACTCAACTCAAGCACTCAACTGTTACAATTGTGTTCGTGTAAATATAGGTACTTATTATTATGGGTATTTCTATGGTATTGTCGTCTGGTTGGTATATAAAAACGAATCCATATATATGATACTTTAAGACATAACATAATACTATAATATATAAATATAACCCAAACAGAGGGAAGCCCTCTACAGGACCAACGGCCGTATCAATCAATATACTCTTTATTGTACACCAATACAAAAATAAAGACTTAAGTACTATATTTAAGTTAAGTTACAAAAGGCGGTCTTGTCACTAAAAGCGATTTCTTCCAGACAACCTTAGCGCGAAGAACTAATAAAGCAAAACGAAAAACCAGAAAAAGAAAAAGCCGTATGTTAGGGAGAAAGGGAATTAAACCGGCTGACGATGCGGATAGTATCAAGGAGCCTTCTGCATTTGAGCACGGAGCGGCTTTTAACGAGTCTCGGTCACCTCAGATATCCCAAGAGACAGACTGGGAGTAACCATAACCCGTTAGGAGATACGGCCGCTGGAAATTAATTCGTTCAGCAAACCACACTCCCTTAATGATAAACGTTTAGGATGTAAAGTTGTTGGTAAAATTACTTCTTGTATCGAAATTTTAGATATTTTTTTTGGTTTCGCTTTGAATATCAATAATTATATAATCTGTGGCAACCACCTGCCACAGACTACACCGCCAATAGAAATATTACTGAAAGGCATATTTACTGGCGGTAGGATTCCTATGCAGGAGTCCGTCTAGGTAGGTTCCACCGCAAGGCCAGTTATTCTGCCGTGAAGCAGTAGTGTGCAAACATTACTGTGTTTCGGTTTGAAGGGCCCTGTGAGCTAGCGTAATCGCTGGGCATATGAGACTTAAGAACCTATGTCTCAGGGTGATGGGCACAATGTAGTGTCACACAGAAATTTTCTGGGTGGCACAGCATTTCTTATGGGTAGACGTTGCACTTACCATCAGGTGAACGTTTTGCTCGTTTCATCACTTTATGCAATAAAAAAAATGATAAAAAATTATCTACCGAGTAAAATCATTGTCAGTTCTTAGATTGAGAGTTTAGTGTTTCTTAATTTTTTAAATCAAAAATCGCTTGCTAATTCTTGAAGAAATATTAATCAACTTGTCTATAAGCAAGCCATTAAACACAAAACAATCCCATTAACATTTTAAAAAAACATATGAATTGATACAGTAGTTTTTTTTACTGTTTAGATACATTACTGTATTGGTAAATATTACATGTATTAATTTGACCCTTAGAACTAAACTTTGTTCATTGCTTACAGCACAACTAAACAGCACTAGCAAAAGAGTCGTTGACAAGTTACTATTTGTGTTAACGACGACACTATAGTTTTGAATCATTGTCATGTGTAATTATCTTCTAATTAATAATTACTGCCGGGAACAACTCTATGCGATGTCAACTACTAGTCATGTCGCCGTGAGCAAGGAACGGAAAAGTGCAACATATTTCAACCAATAATTTTTATAGAGAAAGATAAGAAACATTTTGTAACTTATAATAATGTTTTCCTTAAGCATTTTTTACACTAAGTTTAATTAAAACTGCTGAATAATATCAAAAATGCGAATTGTTAACATGGTAAAAAGATTCCGATGAACCAACATTAGTGATGTATGGCGAATGAATATGTTGATAGATCACAATTCATTGAATAACCGTCAGTCTGTGGCCAAATAATCATCAATGCAAGATAATTCAGTTAGGTAAGTACCATTGCAGTGCCAGTTATTCTGCCGTGAAGCAGTGGAGTGCAAACAAGGTTTTCGGTAAAAAGGACAGTGAAGACAGTGCCATATCATTTACTTTTTTATGGAATAACGTGGCGACACCATCATTTCCTTGCGGTAAGTGCAACATCTGCCCCTAATAATCACTGTGTCACCCAGAACATTTAACCAACATTGCATCACACTGCGCTCGTCACCCTGAGACATCAGTTGTCTCAGTATGTCAAGTCTAATATACCCAGTAATTACACTAGCTATCCAGTGCCCTTCAAACCGAAACACACTAATGTTTGCACAATTCTGAAAACAACAAACAAACAACAAAAAAAAACAAAACTGGTTCATAGCAGAATGAACTAACACTGTATCGGTACCTACCCTAGACGCACCTACTTTCATATATTAAACGGTATTACCGTGTTAGAACATAAAACTGACAAATTCAGCTCTTGAGCGCATGAACATAAAAGCACCAAGTGTTACCATTAAAAAAACAAATTGGGAATGTTAAGAGTTTATTTCATGTATATAATAAAACCATGAAAATTATTAAATAAACTCTACGCCAAAATTTTTACTTTTAATTTATTTAACATGACGTTTCCTAGCATTTTGTCTATCGTAGTCCTACTTATACGTTTAAGTAGTAAAGGATTTAAAAATATAAGCTATGCTTACTAGGTTGCGTATTAATGTTAATAATATCTTAACAAATGTGATATAAAATACACGCCACGAAATAAATCCCGAAAAGTGGATTGTTTATTGATATTACTCATAAGGGTTGTAATTGTTCAACCTACGGTATTTTTAAGCGGAGCGTTCTCTTGCTGCAAGTTTGACGTCGAACATAATTTTTCTGTCAACAAAAACAAAACAGCATACTAAGTCAAATAAGTTTTTGTAAATGTAAAAATTATGTCTATTTTCTGTTGTTTTGACTTCCCAGGGAAAAGAAGGTGTTGTGTGTATGAAATCCGTCACCTTTCTCGTCCCGTGGGTTAAGAACGACTTTGAGATAAGCCAGAAACTAACGAAACCTTTAACCACAAACCGGTGGCGGATTGGATCGTCAAGGTTTGTGATGTCTGATTCCGCCCTATCAGTGTGGCAATTGCGTGGCCCAGTTGTGGACGGAATTTGTAAATAATGTTCCATCCGACGCAGTCACGAGACACGAGCTTCGCAAGATTCTTAAAATAGGCAGTATTTAAAATTATTATATTTGTTTCCATGTATCGAGATTGAGTATGACTGTAACCTGTAACTTTATTCCAAAAAAAATCTCATATTCGTAAAGCCCGTGTGGAATAAAAGTAACAGTTTGTGTACAAGTGAAATAAGGTACATTGTACACAAATTGTCGACAATCGCTAAACAAAAACTTGTAAACGAAGCACGATAACTTGAAATGTTATACAATAAATGTTACATGCTTCAGATCCTTAGAAATAATTACTAATAATTAAATAAAATACTAGTCATATTCATACATACATACATAAGATCACTGACTGTATCCCATAAGGGGTAGTCAGAGACTGGGCACTCACTGAAAAAACAGATGACTGCCACAATCCACGTTTCACCAAAACAATATAATGCACTTGAGTGTGATAGGTGGTGAGCCCATCGCCACCATGCGCTGTTGGGTGCACAGTGCAGTTTAATTCCTTACTCGCCTTTTACGAGATCCATTGGATGAGATGGAGTGGTAGTATTCTTTTAACGAGCCGAATATATGCAATTGCGAAAGTGTCATCGACTGGTGGGTTGTGAAGTCCCTTTAAATTCAGAAAGTCTCGATTTCTAAAAGATAACTTTTGGGACACTGTATTCTTCGCATATTATCAAAAAAACTATTATCATAAACACCTAACCAACGTAAGCTAATGAATAACTTATTGACATTTAATGTACATAAATGCACGGTGCATTATTTCCTGCAAAGGTTCTTTACTACTTTCGACTTCTTTTTCTAGGAGTTTTTTTTTCTCGTTCATGATCGTCTTCTTCAGCATTATAATGAGAAAAGATATGAGCGTTCAATTTCTTTTCTCTGTTAAACTTTTCACCGCACATATTACACGTATATTTATCTTTATCTTTGTCTTTACTACTTTCCGTTACTTTATTTGCGATTGGCGTAGACGTAGTTATTTGTGATTCTTGTATTATATTATCCGTTGGCAGCACATAAGAGGGCTGAAGTAATGGATCGACATTAATAAACGTGAAGAAACCGGGATCTTTTGCAGGCGCTGTGTCCTCTAAAGTAACTGAAAACGGTTCCTGGGAACTGTTATCGTTTCTAGGAACTGTTTTTGTTTTTTTTAGTCGTTTTTTGGGTACCTCTTCGGCGACTTGTTGGGGTTTTGTCGATATTAATAATTTGCTTGGATTTCCAGTTTGGACAATTGTGTACGACTGCTTCTTCATAGCCGGTGTTGTAAACGGCACTTGGTTGGGGTTAGGTATTTGGTTAAACGTGCTGGAATGATGGGCTACTGTTTGAAACAAGCCTACTGGGTAAGGCTGTTCCTCAGTTGACGATTCTGTTTGAGATTTTTGTTTATTGGAGTTGTAAACAATTCGCGTTCCTACTTTGACTAAATTGTTTTTCTTAGGATTTTGATTTACATTTTTATCTTCAGGTGTTGCGTCAAGGTCTATTATTTCGGACGATTGGTTTTTCGTAGGTATTGCTGGAGCTGTAGATTCAGTTTCTGAGGTATTGTGATCTTCGACCAAAGTAAATGTATTATTCGGTCCAGGGAGAAGTTTATATCTGCTGTTAAGACAAGGGAGCTCTGGAAAATTTACGACGGGCGTTTGTATTATAGGTGAGTCCAGAGCTTTGGTAGACGCAATGGCTAACTTGGCGGTCGAACCTGGCAAAGATTGTACTGTTTCGTTTGAAGTGTTAGAACTCTCAACGCGTCTTCCGATTTTACTAGCTGGGCCAATTTTTTTTTTAACATCAGCTGTAACCTGAGTCGTTTTGGCGCTGTTATTATCTAACAAAGACTTGTTTCCGACAGTCTCAGTTTTCATATTTGTACCTATCCTTGTATTTATGTATTTAACTGTTGTTACTTTCGGTGGATCGGGTGGTACGTACATGTTACATATATCAATTTTGGGTACACCGCTTTTTGCGCAGCCGTGTGTTATAACAACTTCCCTTTTTAAGAAGTTCCTATTGCATAACTTACATTGAAATAATACTCCAACCCCATTAACTTTGATCATACTAACATGATCCATTATATCGAAAGGCTTAGGATTTACACTGGATTCTAGTTTATTCTTGTCTGTATTATTTCGCTTAACTGTACTATTAGTATTGTCCAATTTGCTGTTATCAATGTTTGTATCTTTATTACAGATTTATCTGTGTGAATTTCTTGCATAGTGTCACACTTTTTATTCTGTAGTGAATTAGATTCATTATGTACAGACTGATGTTCATTTTGAACTGATTCAACATTGCTGGACCGTGACGACCTGATACAGCTGTTTCTATAATTTTTGTTAAACTTTATTTCTTTTAAAGTCACATCATCATCATTTTCTGTATTAACAGACTCCTCTTGTTTTATAACATCCGATTTAATTTCAACAACCTTTGTGGTTCTCGTCGAAGAACGGGTTTTATCATTTTCTTTTGCAGGCAAGGGTTTAGGTAAATCTTTAATGCCCTCCATTGCTTTTTTTATGAGAGCGTCGCATATATCATCATTGGACATGTTTGATTTATTTAATTGCTCTTCCCAAATGGCCCTTGTTTTAGTTTTAATAGGAAGGGGTTCTTTTTTCCCTACGGCCTTTCGCAAACTCTCTTGTGTTCTAACACATTTTTCTATGAATTCATGTAGCTCCTCCACCTTCGCTGAGCAACGGAAGCAGATTTTGTGCGGCAGGTCATCATTCTCTGCAACCTAGAAACAAGAACATAGTTAAGAAACAGAAAATATCTGATATTCGATTTGCACTTTTCAAATTACAAATACAGAAATAATATAATCACATCACTACTATAGAATTACAATTAACTCTGTAATCACATGACATAATAAAACAAATTTTAAATAATTTCCGATGCAGTCAACAATCAATTCAAGATAGCTTGGTTCAGTGATATCAGTTGTATTGTGATTGTAATTGAATCATTTTTAAGAGCAACATAATATAATTGACTGCGGGAAATGCCTGGAAAATCTCATGAATTTAAAATAGCAGCAGTACCTAAGGTGCAAGGCTTCTGTTACTGCTATCAGTAATTCATCTGCCCTCTTTTGTATTGTATAATTTGACGAGACAAGCAAAATAGTCACCTGATGGGAAGTGCAACATCTGTCCATAAAAAATGCTGTCACCCAGAAAATTTCTGTGCGACACCACACTACGGCCATTACTTTGAGACATCAGTTCTTAAGTCTCATATGCCCAGTGGTTACACTAGTTCGATGGTAATTCATAGTTTTTTAAGTTTGAACGTCATTGATGTTTTAGTAATTATTTGTTGGCAACATTTTAAGTTTCTAATTTCTACCCTGTGTGACTATTTGACCACAGCCTATTATGTGTTTTACATTGGCAGTATGAACGTTAACAAAAGACATAGTATTATGTACCGAACAACACATACTAACTATTTGTGAAGATGATCCTGGCTCTGGTTGACCTTGCACATTTGTTACATCAGAAAATGCAGGAGAGAAAAGTGGAAAAATTGATTTAAGACAAAAACATTAAAATAAAATATCTAGATAGCAGATTGCATTGGGCAGGTTTCAGCAACGCCACATTTATGCGCGTATTTTGCGTTAACCACACGCAAAATAGTGCATTATATCTAACAGAAATCCTGAAGATTTCTTTTGGTAATATTTTGGAATTACTGGTGGTAGGATTTCTATGCAGGAATCTGTCTAGGTAGCTACCACCCCAAGGCAAGTTATTCTGCCGTGAAGCAGTAATGTGCAAACATTACTGATCCAGTGTGAAGGTCACTGGGAGCTAGTGTAATAATCACTGGACATATCAGACTTAAGAACTGACGTCTCAGGGTAGGCAGGCGCGCAGTGTGGTGACACACAAATATTCTGGGTGACACAGCATTTGTTATGGGCAGACGTTGCACCTGACTTGGAAACTAACTGGCCACATAGACATTCATCTCCACAGACAAAGTGGTGCATACTGTTACAATAAATAGATAATGTAAAAAATATATTTCTATTGTAACTTCTTTAATTTTTAATGTGGATCCTAAGAAATTTTTGTTTCGCACTCTTAATTAACAATATGAAAATAATATAGAACCTAGTTTGTCAATACACATTTACCACATACACCGTAATTGAAAACAAGTTATATAATACAGGGTTGACTGGCAAAGTATGCCTATAGGCATTTCGTCCATCCACTGTATTCCTTAGATTGAGTTGTTACAATTGAAGAATAAATAAATAAAATAAATAACTAGCACAAGGTTTTTTTACGCTTTTTTGGAGTAGTTATCATTGTTAGTGTATTGTTAACAAAATAATGGCACAATGAGATATTAATGCCTTACTTAAAAGCGATATAATATCACTTTTTTTTTTACTTATTTGGTTTTCCAACAATAAGTACAATAATTATTTATACAAAAGAAATTAAAAGTAAGTCACAATAATTGCCTCATAACTTATGGGAAAAAACAGTCTTCACTAAAACATTTGTTTCTAATGTCTACTTACATTAATAGACTCTCCTCTACTTATTACAAGAAATAAATTAAGACTAATATTACAATTCAAAAGAAAACAAACACAAAAACTACAAAACTACTGCTGATTTTCCGAAAAAAATATTTTTTTTATTACATTCTTAGATATTACTGCTAAGTCTATCTGTTTATTGCAATTGTGGTATATGGTATACATCCGCGATAATGCACAATACATTCAAAGGTTAGTGTGATGCTTAGGTTGATGAAAAAGTTTAACATTATTTAATCTTTGAGGTCTAGCAGGAACATTAAATTGTACTTTACTCAATAAGTCGGGGCAGTCAAGTATACCAGTAACTAATTTCTTAAAAAATATCATATCCAGCATTTGTCTATGAGTTTGAAGAAACATAATTTTAAAATAACTTAGTCAATCTGAATATGATTAAAGTCTCCTGGACATATTGCTGTTAAAAGCCAGATGGTACATAAATCTTTTTTGTAGCTTGTCGATTCTATCAATATGAATACTATAATACTTTAGTGTTAATGGCATTTTAAATGTAAAAATCGTGTGTCACACACCATTCCTTTAAGCCTTACTCTCCAATAATAATCTTTCTTAATTTCCTTTCATATCCTTGTATATCCAAAACCTTGGCAAGATAAACATTTTCACACACAACTTATCTATAAGCCCTAAATCAATGATATTGCACTATTCGAGGTATTACAATGTTATCAATAAAGCTAACAAATTTAACAATAATTATTATTAAAAATATTAAAGTTTAATCTTTTTTTAAACATTATACTATATTACTTTATAGAATCAGGCGTTACTTTGTGGAAATCCATTATAACAAAGAAAACAAAGTTAAAAAACTGCAGTATAATGACAGCATTGCATATTATGGTATTATTTCTAACAAATAAAGGCTGTCCGTTCAATACCATAGTGGCTTCTTATGAAACCCCGGTAGGAAAGAGGTAGGTCAATTTGTTGTGTTTTGTCATTTGTTATGGGCAGACGTTGCACTTTCCATCAAGTGAACGTTTTGCTAGTTTAAAAAAAAAACCAAGTCATGTGTCATTGGGAAAGGCAATCCCTGCATTTCTGCTGCCAACAATTTATTTATTCTTTAACTACACAGATTATGTTGTAAACACTGCATACAATATGAAATGTATGTACAAAGGCTAACTTAACTCCAAAAGAGTTTTCTTTCAGCAGGTAGGTACAGGTAAATGTGTACATACTTGTAAAACATACATACATAAAATCACAACTGTATCCCATAAGGGGTAGTCAGAGACTGGGCACACACTGCAAAAACAGATGACTGCCACAATCCATGTTTCACCAAAACAACATAATGCACTTGGTGTGATAGGTGGTGAGCCCATCGCCAACATGCGTTGCTGGGTGCACAGTGCAGTTAAATTCCTTACTCGCCTTTTACGAGATCCATTGGATCAGATGGAGTGGCAGTATTCTTTTAATGAGCCGCCACCACACGGTCACTCATAAAACAAACAAAAAAAATCTTTGTAGTTATCACCATATATATAAAATAATCATTTAAAAACATATATACATAAATATTGTACAAACGGAACTTTTGATAATGATTTTAAAAACAACAACATGATATTAATATCGAACCCACTGAGATCTACAGGTTTATAATTTTCTGTACAATTGTATTTTATAAATGATATTATGACAAAATTTAAATTAGTTGAGACACCATAATACATGCGTATACCATGAAAGCATGAAGTGGCTGCCCACCAGCGTAAAAGAACATATAGCTGATGTGAAGCATTGTCGCTCCAGGAAGATCTGCAGTCTGTGACCATATTCTGGATCATCCCAACCATTACATCAGATTTGATAAACCACAAAATGTTGCATAGGAAAACACAAATCTCCTACCAAGAATGATTTGCAAGGCTAGTGAAATTAAAAAACATCCTAATTTTAATAGAGAAGATGGTTGGGTATTACCACCAGCTTGGGATACCATAATTAATAAAATTAAATCAAAAACCAAACCATACTCCATGGACTTCAAGATACAGTTAGCTCTTTCTGTGTAGATCGAACTAAAAGTAATAATTAAAAGCTGAAGGAACTCTGAGTTAACTATAACATCAGGTCATCTGTCACCTCAGTCCTCCCGTGACCATGAGTGCTGTAAGGCACTCGAATCGTCGGGTTATAAATAGTAAAATTAAAAGTAAAATTAGTTTAATTTCAATGTGTAGTGTTCGCTTAAATATAAGAAATCATTAGGTTATATGTAGAAACAACTACTGACTATGAAATAAATAGATAATATAAGTAAAGATTTCTAAATTTAAAAATCTTACCCAGAAAGGCATAATTTCCTCAATCTTCTTTGCAGTGATCTTTTCTGAATCGAAAATATTAAGAAATGGGCCATCTTTGGTCTCGCAAAGTCTGCACACTTTCATAAAAACTGGCTGATTTACTGTGCTTAATGCGGCCGCAATCACTTCTGTGTTAATAGCTTTCGTAATTGAAGGGCTGGCAGTACTTTGAGTCTTTGTTGACTTTGACTTAGCTTTACTATTCTTTTTCTTAGCCATTTTGTTTCCATAAAGTTTCTTTTAAAACATGAGGGCAATTGGAACACTTATGCGAAGTTTAATCAGTCTTACAAGGGGTGAAAAAGTTACACTTCTTTAAAGTCATACAACGTTTATAATATAAATTTGAATTACAATCTGCATTTTACAAAAATACTATTACAACGTTTTGTAATAGTAAAAAATTATAGCTATATGTATTTGTAAGTAACTACGACAGGGATGTCTATATAGATTGTATATATTGTATATGAGAATTAGGTACAGATAAGAAATCATATTTTTCAAAATGTCATATGTTAATAAAAATCGATATTTCCAAACACACGACGATCATGAAATCGATTATAAACGAAATTCTTCGAGAAGAAAAATGATGCGGGCAAACGTACCCTTAATAGCTCAAACGAGCTCTGTGTCCAATAAGGTTTTATAACTCAAGCTCTGTCAAATATGTGTGTGTCAAAGTAGATTATTATTCTAATTAATTTACTGGTAATAACATAATTTTATAGGCCCTCAAATGTGATTGTGTTCTGATTAATCTAGGCTTTTTTATTTCATGAAGAGATAAAACGAGCGAAACGTTCACCTGATGGTTAATGCATCTGCCCATAACAAATGCTGTGTCACACCAAACTAACATTTGTGTGTGATACCAAACTGCGCCCGTCACCTTCAAACCGAAATACAGTACGCTACTGCTTCACTGCAAACTAACTGACCCTGGGGTGGTACCTACCTAAACGAATTCTTCTAAAGGAATCCTACCACCAGTAGGTAATTATTTTTATTTTAATACATATTGTTATAATATCTATGCCTCATAATATAGTCTAGTCGAATTGTTCACTATAATGTTAGAGATACACAAAGTGGTTGGGAGGATGAAGTGAAACTTCCTTTACTAGAAGAACACACGCTACGAGAATTCGCTACGATCGCACTGTATAGTTCAAACTGCGACGATAAATCATAACTTGTGTATGAGAAAACTGCGCGGTGTGTACGATTTTCTTGAACTGTACCGATGAACGGGGGACTGAGGTGACTACATAGTACATCTGATAGTCTGTGGAGGTGACAAATACTACAAAGTACCTTCAGCTTTTATTTATTGTTTTTGGTACGATCTACGCAGAAAAAGCTAACTGTGTCTTAAAGTCTTGCAGTGGTATGCTTATTTTTTTATTTAATTTTATTAATTATAGTACCCCAAGCCGGTGGTAGTACTCAACCATCTTCTCTATTGAAATTGGGATGTTTTTTTAATTTTAATAGCCTCGCGAATCATCTTTGATAGGAATCGGTGATATTTTGCGTTTGATTGGATTTGCGAATAAACCATTTCTTTTCGAGTTGATGCCAAATATGTAAAGTTATAATAATAACAATGTTATTATTACACGTAAAATAATATATATGCAGTATTCCATATGTATGTACATAACATCGGTAAAACGATGCTTTTAAGATAAATAACGGTGGTATGCCGAAGAATTTCCACCCGCAGTATTATTGTTTATAACATAATATTTATGTTTTTAATTTACACGTCAACAGTTTCATGTAATTTTTATAATTAAACCATAGATAAGAATTATTTTTAAAAGGAAGAATTTTTTTTCTTTATAATGGCAATTCACTCCTTTAGGGATGTCAGCCATCTTGAATTTAGTATTGTGCCAGTCCGGGGGGCGGTGACATATTTTACCCGTCATCGTCCTGCTTATTTTAGTGAATTCGTTAAAAAAGGGAAAAATAAGTGATTTAGAGTGTAAATAATTAGTTTATGTCTGGACTTAACGTGAAAATGGCGGGGCAAACGATAAACGACCGGCTCTTAGCCGCTCGCCATAGCATCGCTGGGCAGGGATTGGCAAAATCAGTTTGTAAAGCAACTACGGAAGAAATGATTGCACCTAAAAAGAAACACTTAGACTGTAAGTATCTTTGCAATATACACTGAAAAGTCTTTATCGGTTTACAGGTGCAGTATTTTGCACTTTCACAACTGTCCGCGAAATCACTGATGTGGTCGATAATTCATCTATAGATATTGTAGTCGACATTGACCGCTTGATTTCACAGCAGATTACAGAATCGGATATTATACAAGACAACGACTTCTTTTATCGCGTTTATTAACTAAAAAATGATTTATATAATTATGTCTCACGGTCCTAATACAATCTAACCCGCATTTTTGAGTTATGTCATGTGAATAAGTTTCATTCATTTTTACTGAATCGAAATAAATAAACTATTTAAATCTACCTTATATCCTTACATAAAAACTTGTATGACATAAAATATACGTAACGAAGAAAAAAAATCGATCGTCGCATTACATTATAGGTATATATTTTTTTTTAGTATTAAATGGAACATGTTAAACTGCCAATTGGAATTAATTATTTGTTAAACCATTACATTATTTCTGAATTCGAGAATTGTCTGAACATGTTCGTAAAAAATATTTTTTTAACTACCCTGTGGTAACTATTAAAATTTAAAATTTTATAAGCATGTAACCTATACCCACAAATTAATGTAAAAAAAATGTTCAAATATTGATGTTCAAAATTTGTCTACAAAACCTGGAAATACTAGTTGTTGATTGCGGCATCTATTTTCCTATTGGTATTAGAATTTTTTAAAGGTTTAGTTGTTGTTTTTTATTATTATGTATGTAAGTACAGTATAGCGCCATCCATTTTTTATATTTGTATGCTTAAAAATCTTTTTCAATATTTTATTTTACTACTACAATAAATCGGGAGAGTTTGTATGTTTGGGGTAACAGTCATGTGGTCAGCTTATTTCATGCGAGTGAAACCCATGGGCACAGCTAGTATGGTATATAGTTGCACTGCAATAAAGAGATGGGGATAACATAGACAACCAGTGTTTTTGCACAAATGTTGACTCTTGGAGTATTAACCCAGACCAGGAGTGTGGAAGGAAGATACTCTGACCACTAAGCCATGACATGGAGCCTATTAAACCTACATTAAGTTGGTTCAATGTTATTTTGCATTTCTGTACCTTATTATTGGTTAATAAATGAAAAGGTCAGGTCAAGATCAGTTACCCATTAAGATCAGGAAGGAGGAACAATCATTTTGGTTTTTGTTTTTTTTTTTACTTTTAGCTATGTCATTGACTTTATACCAAATGATAAATCATGATATGCGCTATCATTGTAGATTATTTAAATGTTATACATACTTGTTAAGACATAGCTTTGTAATTATTTGTTTCAATTTAGGAACCGGCTTTATAACCAAATGCAACAACTAAGGGGTACAGTATAATATTTTCTTTAATAATTGAATATATGATTGATTTGTTTTTGATGACCATGGCATAATTTAACAAGAGTTAACACATATGTTAGTGTTGAGTAGTGGGAATATAACAAAATCTATCACACAGGTGTTGTAAGACTCAACTGAAGGATTATTTTTAATAGGAGATAGAGATGAGACAAGCTAAACCATTGATTCCCAAAATGGTCTTCGTTGACCCCCAGGTGTTGATGACAACCTGTAAGTTGTAGGCTATTTGCTTTGTGGTTGCAATACACTTTGAACTTTTGAAAACTGCACATAATGATACCAGTATCATCATGCGCAGTAGAAATTCTTGTTCATTCTTATCTCAGAGCTTTGCAAAGACAGCGCAGGAGGACTCATACTTGCACTGATTTGTTAAATTCTTCAATCTACACATTTGAAGTAGATGAATTTGCAAAAACTCAATATAAGGTAAACAGGGGGTCTATGATTACCGAAAAACATGGCAAGTGGCCTACAAGACAAAAATGTTTGGGGACCTCTGAGCTAAATGTTCACCTGATGGGAAGTGGAATGTCTGCTCATAACATGTGAGGAATGTTTAGCTTTTGTACATATGCACTATAATATTTCTAATGCGCAGGTATTTGGAAGTGTCGCAATTGAACACCAGTAAAGTAGTACATCATCATCAGTGTTGTACCTTTTTTTGTTTGCCACCTCACCTTAGTAATTAGTAGGATAGATTAGTAGTAGGACAGATGCTGGTTTAGCTACAATTTATCGACTTAGATGGCACAGTGGCTAAGTTATTGTGCAAAGGGGTGCAGGTTCGTTACCTGTGGCACACTAATAGTTCTTCCGGTTCTGTGACATTTATTTCTGTAAAATGCTCTCATGTCTCAGAATTTATTTATTGCAATGTATCTTTTGTGTTTTTGCTAGGATTCATACTAAAGACCTATAACAGACTATCTGTTTCAGGCAACTGTTTTTTTTTTTCTTCTGATGTTTATACAACTTCATATTTATTGAGTCTCAATGACTTTAAGGTCATATTGGAGTCGATATGGTAGCATGCAAATAAGAGATAGTGTTATACAATACAATATAAACAACTGCAGCAACAACAATTTGGATACTCACTGAAATAAATTCGAGTACACAATGTCATTGACTTACATCTGGATTTTCTTAAAACTCTTATAAATAATTTATATTTATCTATTTATTAACAGTATGATATAAATGGTGGATTTAATGCCATATGTCATTTCCTGCCAACTGAAGCATTTGTGGGAGAAGCATGTGTGTTAGGCAAGGGCTATAAAACTTAAATACATACCTTTGCTAAAATGATAGGATGCCTGGGCCCAGCAGTTTAACATCTCAGTTGGCACAGTGGCATCAGTTGGCATCTACGCATAGTATTTTGAAGTCTAGGCGCATATGCATAAATTATCTGTCTACACTGACAATACAGGAGAAATTATTATGTGGGCCTTTGTTTTCAGAAAAAGGAATAAAAGATAGCGACGAGTGTAATAGCCAATGTCCATTGCAGGCGAATTGGCAATTCCAGGACCAGATCCTTTGCATTGTACATGCTGCTTCTTGTCAGTCTGTGTTTTTTGGTTAGGGTTTTTCGAAATGGTTATACGGCCCTGTGCCAAAAGCCATGGGATTGTTTTGGCATTTTACTTATGAAACCTTAGGACACCCAAGGGGTGGCAGATTTCCTTTTTTTTTTTTATTTCATAAAATGATGAAACAAGCAAAATGTTCACCTGATGGTAAGTGCAACGTCTGCCCATAACAAATGCTGTGCCACCCAGAAAATTTCTGTGTGACACTACACTGTGCCCATCACCCTGAGACATAGGTTCTTAAGTCTCATATGCCCAGTGATTATGCTAGCTCACAGTGCCCTTCAAATTGAAACAGTACTTGCACACTACTACTTACAAACTTCTCGCCAGAATCCTACCTTTTTTAATGCAGCAATGACTTCCCATATGTGGAGCATTTAGAAAATTAGGTATCACATTACAAATCATTTGTTGATATGGCTTTATTTAGAGAGTGGTTAGGTGAAGATTAGTCATGGCCAAAGACTCTGTTATCAATTACAGTATTGCTTAATATGTTACTGCAAACACTTGAACATTGTGTTAATATGGTTGACTGGCAGGGAATGCCAAAGCGTCTACCAATTGTAAGATTAATTTTACAAGTGTTAACAATCTATATGAGTGATTTATTTATTTATTTGAACTTTATTTGCACAATAGTGTCCATGAAAGGGCACATAAAATTAGAAAATGCCTCTATGCAAGAGGCATTTTCTACCAGTCTACCTTTGGGTTGAGCAGAGAACATGGTAATGTGCTTAGTGCAAAGGAGAAACATGAAACTAGTTAACAATTTGATTATCTGTTTGTATTTTAACACCAGGTTGGAACTTAGTCTAACGTTGGCCTAATCACAATAAAAAAAAATCTAGTGCAAAAAACAACAACCACATCATTATGCTCATTGTGTATGTACTCCTCAAAACTACTAACAATAAGATATGTATGTATGTTAATGTATGTATGTTTACTGGTAATAGGATTCCTGTATAGGACATACGTACATTTACCATCCTATGCCAATTATTCTGCTATGAAGCAGCAGTGTGCAAACATTATTGTTTCGATCTGAAGGGCACTGAGAGCTACTGTAATCACTGGGCATACGAGATTTAAGAACTGAAGTATCAGAGTGACGGACGTAATGTGGCGCCACACAGAAATGTTCCGGGTGGCACAGCAAGCACTTATTATGCAGATGTTGCACTCAACATCTAGTGAATCTTTGGTTGGTCTTGTCACTTTATCAAATAAAAAAAATGTACTTTTGTTCATTTACATTATTAGCTTTTCAGCTCAAGGACTCTGAGACCAGTGCAACTTCTTTTCAATACATACATACACATACATAAGATCACGACTGTATCCCAAAAGGGGTAGTCAAAGACTGGGCACTCACTGTAAAAACAGATGACTGCCACAATCCACGTTTCACCAAAACAATATAATGCACTTGGTGTGATGGGTGGTGAGCCCATCGCCACCATGCGCTGTTGGGTGCACAGTGCAGTTTAATTCCTTACTCGCCTTTTACGAGATCCATAGGATGAGATGGAGTGGTAGTATTCTTTTAACGAGCCGCCACCACACGACGTCTTTTCAATAGACGAAAGAAATACAATTTTTAAATAAGTCATGTACTTCTCATTACAGTAGCTTTGCTGTAATTTTGAATGATATTAAACCAAATTAGGGCCATTGTTTAGGCTGACTGGTCTTCCTGAAACTTGGCACTAAACCTTACTGGAATATATCCAAATATATTGTTCGGTAGTTACATTATCTTCTGTGGAAGAAAGGCGACGAAACAAGGAAATTATTCACTGGGAAGTGCAATGTCTGCCCATAACAAATTCTGTGTCACCCAAAACATTACTGTGTACACCACACTGCACTCATCACCTTGAGATTGCAGTTCTAATTTTCTTATGATGCCCAGTATAACAGTGCTCTTTGAACAGGAACATAGTAATGTTTGCATCTTACTGAATGACGGTAGAATTACTGACACTGTGGTGATATATAATATGAGAATATTTAAAAGAAATTATCAGACAGCAAGTCAAGCAAGATTAGCAAAATTTTGTTTTGGAGAATGGTAGTTGATTGTATTGTTTTTTTTTTAAGACCTATAAGTTATTACATATATACATTCACGCCTTTTTTCCCATACAAGGGGTAGTTAGAGACTATACTTTTTGCCCCCGCGGGAAACGAGACTTGACCTCGTCGCCGCCCTTTTTAGGAAAAAAAATCTTACTTTACCCTGCTTTTTTCTTTGATGGCATTTTTTAGCGTTTCGAGTAGATTATCGTAGTATCTTTATTTTTGTGGTCGATTAAGAAAATTCCCTCGGAATCCCAAAAAAATCGCGGCCAGGATCTTTCCGGCCGATGGTGACACTTGTTAACTACTTAGGCGGGGATGTGCCTTTCATATGCCACTGCATTGACTCCCGCCTTGAGTCAGGCTCATAGTGATGAACCCACGTTCCGTCTCCAGTAACATTTCGGTTTATAAACTCACCTCGGTTTTCGCTACAAAGTTCCAAAAACTTCTGCGAGCACTGGACGCGCTGTTGCTTTTAAAGCGGTGTGGGCACTCTCGGCACCTATCTTGCTCTGACCTTTGACATGCCGAAATGATCATGGAGAATGTTGTAAATTGTACTAGATGATACTTGAACAATTTTTGGTAATTCCTTCTTCTTCAAGCGAGCATCTTCAAGAACAAGTCTATCCACTTTTTTGACAATGTCTGAGGAAGTGGCTTCAATCGGCTGACCTGCAGGTGTATTTTGTAACTCTGGTAGGTTTCGTGATCGGGTTCATTTTGGTGTATGAAGCTCATTCATTGGTTTAATGGGATCAAATGAAACCGATCCCGAAATCAACCAGAGTAACACTGTAGACCCCCTGGGCGGTTATCGTCTTCAATTGACTCTGACTTGCCTAAGTTTTTTTTTTATTGGATAAAGTGACGAGACGAGCAAAACGTTCACCTGATGTTAAGCGCAACGTCTGCCCATAACAGATGCTGTGTTACTCCGAATATTTCTGTGTGACACCACACTGAGTACATCACCCTGAGACATAAGTTCTTAAGTCTCAAATGCCCAGTGATTACGCTAGCTTACAGTGCCCTTCAAACCGAAACACAGTAATGTTTGCACACTACTGCTTCACGGCAGAATAACT
This sequence comes from Luehdorfia chinensis, assembly GCA_019845155.1. Taxonomy (NCBI): domain Eukaryota; kingdom Metazoa; phylum Arthropoda; class Insecta; order Lepidoptera; family Papilionidae; genus Luehdorfia; species Luehdorfia chinensis. The sequence continues at coordinate 2,210,847 of JAHVAK010000696.1, forward strand.
GGGCCGGGGTGGTACCCATCTAGACGGATTCCTGCATAGTAATCCTACCACCAGTAAACTAGAATAGGCCTTCCATGATGTTCTGCGGCGTTTTTTCTACCTTGGTGAGGAACTCAATGTCAGCGCGAAACTCAGTTTCTTCTCGATTGACTTGTTGACTTAATGACGAGATTTAGCCAAAACTTAGAATTTATAGTGAAGTTGAGTCATCAATTAGTCGTAGGTATACTTTGACTAGTAGGTATTTTTGACTACTTGAAAATTGTTGTCCCTTTCTAACCCTTTCATTCCGCGATCTTTTTGACATCCCCTCGAATAATAGAATATTAGGTTTATCTATGTAGAACTCTAGAGAAGGTTAAGGTAGGGGAAGGACCGGGCGGTCGTCCTAAAGTATTACATGCTCAGTGTGAAATAAAAGAAATTTCCATGACGTGTGAATTATGTCAATCCGAACTGGAGCGCAGAATAAAGCCAAATAAAGCCAACTATTTGCTTTGGCTTCGACTGGTTTCGAATCCAGAACCCGCGTCGTAGGGGTCAGGTACCACAAGGACATGCATGACAAGGTTGGTTCATACTTAACACTAGATTTACGGGTATGTTACGAATAGATAGACAACATCTAGGTATAATAAAATATAGGTATTCCAAATAAAACCTCTATATATACATTCGCCGCATAATATCATTAAAAACCAATATATAATCGCTATAGAATAATATTTATTTCTTCAGAATTTAAAGCATAAAATTGAAAACCCGTCAAATTGACGGATTTCGTAAATATTGTATTAATATCGAATAGTATTAGATTACCTACTGCGTAATATCCGCATGGGTGATGCAGCCTTTATATAACCAAATAGAGTGGAAAATTATCAGACGTTATTATTTCGTTTCAATTAAGTAACAGCGATGCCTAGTTTAGGCTTCGTAATATACAGTGAATGTTGATAAGTACCAATTATAAAAAACTTTTTTTACTGGTGGTAGGATTCCTATGCAGGTATCAGTCTAGGTGGGTACAATCCCAGGGCCAGTTATTCTGCCGTGAAACAGTAGTGTGCAAACATTACTGTGTCTCGGTTTGAAGGGCACTGAGAGCTAGCGTAATCCCTGGACTCAGATCTAAGAACTGATGTCTCAGGGTGATGGGCATCAGTGAGGTGTCACACAGAAATGTTCTGGGTGACACAGCATTTGCTATGGGCAGACGTTGCACTTACCATCAGGTGAACGTTTTGCTCGTTTCATCGCATTATACAATACATAAAAAAAATTACAATTTTATTGATTATTTTTTTTCGGAATTTTACAAAGAGCTCAGTGGCCCACTTCAATTAATAAAATTAAACTTTCCGATGTCCATCTATCTGTTGCACAACGATTATGTCTTATCTATTTATTGTATTAATTTTCCTATCCGGAATCCATGTAGGTGGGTACCATCGTAGTGCCAGTTATTCTGCCGTCAACAAGCGTGTAAACATTACTGTGATTCGGTCTAAAGGGCATAGTTACCTGTTGTAATTACTGGAATAGGTCTTAAGGGCTAATGTCTCACGGTGACAGTGTGGTATAACACAGATAGGTTCTAAGATTTTTTTTTATTTGATGAGAGTGACGAAACGAGCAAATCGTCGAGCAAACCTGATGTAAAGTTCAACGTCTACCCATAAATGCTATGCTACCCAGAACATTTCCGTGTGGCACTACACTGCCCCCGTCACCCTGAGACATCAGTTCTTAACTCTCATATACCCAGTGATTACGCTGGCTCACAGTGCCTTTCAAACCGAAACACAGTAATGTTTGCACACTACTGCTTCACTTCAACTGGCCCTGGGATCGTACCTACCTAGACGGATTCGTGCATAGGACGACCACCAGACGTTGCTCTTACCATCAGGTGATCGATTTGCTCGTCTTGTCACTTTACCCCATAAAACAAAAAAGAATAGAAAGAGATGACTTATATATAGACGAGACGAGTTTTAAAATACTACTTTCAAGGTCGCCAAATGTTTAATGAGTATACCTTGTGGTAACTCATACGTGGCCCATGCGTGGACCTCTAAATTGCACAAGCATTCGTTATAATTTGAACCTGTAAGTATTAATAATTGGAAAAAAATAAAAAAAATCAATAAAATGCCACTCCAAAGACGTATATATCTCAACTATCCAAGATCCGATCAATAAACTTGTCACTATTTCTTGTTTCGCCCTGCAGCTTGTCTAAATTCAGACTCATCCTAACTTGCCATCCGGCGCTTACGAGTATATAGGCCATCGTATATTCTAGAGCGCCGAGAAAATTTCAAAAATTGCGAATTATAATGGTCAAGTTAAATCTAGAAACTTTGTCGCTCTTCGTTGAGGTGAAGACATTCGTTCTAGAATTTTCGTTACATACATAGAGTCACGCCTCTTTCCCATAGAGGTATGCATAGACCACATCTTTCCACTTGCTACAATCCCGACACACATCTTTAGCTTCCTCTACTTCCATTACTGTTTTCATATAAGCTCGTCGGTTGCGGGTACTTTTACATGGCCTTTCCTTAAAACGATTTCGATCTGATCGTAATACGTTCGCCTACGTCGACCCTTATCGGCGTGTCCCTTCACAATCGCCTCATAGATCTGTTTCGTCAATCTCCTTTCATCCATCATCTCTACGTGTCCAAACCATCTAAGCATCCCTTTCTCTTTCTTTTTCGTTACAATACTAAGAAATTAGTAGCCGTGTGGTGGCGGCTCGTTAAAAGAATACTACCACTCCATCTCATCCAATGGATTTCTTAAAAGGCGAGTAAGGAATTAAACTGCACTGTGCACCCAACAGTGCATGGTGGCGATGGGCTCACCACCCATCACACCAAGTGCATTATATTGTTTTGGTGAAACGTGGATTGTGGCAGTCATCTGTTTTTGCAGTGAGTGCCCAGTCTCTGACTACCCCTTATGGGATACAGTCGTGATCTTATGTACGAGGGTGGATTGAAAAGTACTCGGCCTAACCAAGAAAATAAACACATACTAAATCAGTTATATTTTTATTTTTCTTCATAATCACCATCAAGTTCAATACACTTTTGCCACCTCCCCTTCCAAGCATTTAGACCGTTAAAAAAAAATGATTCTTCCTTAGAGTCAAAATATGCGTCTACAGCTGCTTTGACCTCGTCGTTTGTCGAAAATCTTTGACCTCCCAAGTGCTTTTTTAGGTTAGGGAACAGAAAGAAGTCTGATGGTGCCAGATCAGGTGAATACGGCGGATGCGGTAACAGTTCAAAGCTACAGTTGTGAATTCCAGCCATTGACTGTACTGACGTGTGAACACGGGCGTTATCTTGATGAAACAGGACTTTTCTTCTGAGCATTCCTCGACGTTTTTCTTTTATTTCCTCTCGTAAACGACGTAGTAAGGTGCAGTAGTAATCACAGTTTATAGTCTGACCCCTTTCAAGATAATCAATCATAATCACACCTTTCGAGTCCCAGAATACTGAAGCCATCACCTTATTTGCCGACAAAATCGACTTAGCCTATTTAGGGGGTGGTGAACCAGGTCTTCTCCACTGTTTTGATTGTTGTTTTGTTTCCGGTGTACAGTAATGAACCCATGTTTCGTCCATAGTATCAAAACGATTCAAAAAATCATCTGCATCGGCTTCAAATAACTCCAAACAGTCGCGTGAAATAGTCAATCGCGTCCTTTTTTGTTCAACTGAAAGCAGTCGCGGAACCCACCTCGCAGACACCTTGTGGAAACCCAACTCGTTGACAATGATGTTTTGAGTTCGTTCATAAGAGATGCCTATAATCTCGGCTATCTCTCTAATTTTTAATCTGCGGTCTCCCATTATTAAATCAAGTACTTTTTTAATATTTTCGTCAGTAGTTGACGTCGAAGGCCTTCCAGAGCGGGGTTCATCTTTCACACTCTCTCTACCACGCTTAAATTCTGCTATCCATTTTTTGACGGATGAATATGACAGAGCACAATCGCCTAATGTACTGACCATGTCATCATGGATGGCTTTTGATGATAGCCCCTCCTTATGGAGGTACTTAATGACGGCACGCTGCTCGATTTGCTCCATTCGCGGAAATTATGACCGATTACTTTGTTAATAAATTTATAAAATCACAACTAATTATCGCACACGTTTCGAACTTCACACAATGAACTAGTCTGAACTGAACTAAATAATGTGGGTATATTGGATTTTTTAGAATTGAATGGATCTGTGTTAGGCCGAGTACTTTTCAATCCACCCTCGTATGTATGTATGTACTAAGAAATTAAAGGCGAGCGCCCGACCCCATATACCACCGCTCAGTAGTGCGTACTGTAAAGTACTATAATGTCGAGTGCATTAAAAGGTTGAGGGATCCGGGCGTTCAATGGCCGCTGATAATTTTTTTTTGTACTGTCGGATAGTTCGCTATGGTTACCCAGGGGGGGGGGACTCAATAACAAACACGTTCATAATTTCGGTGATGTAATTGCTGTTAGCCTTTTTTGGCTTTTACAGCTTCATCGGATACTACAAACACGTTTAAGAACATTGCTCAGCTCCCATACAAAGTTCGACCAATATAACCAACAGTTATAAAACATTGATTATTTGATTTAAAACGTACATCAAATAATCAATGTTTTATAGTCAGTTTTAAGTCACGCTTGGCTTTACCTACAGTCCCGCCTCGCCTTTTCTGGATTCAAAATAACACTGTATATCGTATATATCCGTGAAAGCAGATCAAAATGATGGAAACTTCTGAGACTTTATAATTCTTGTAATTCGTTTGTAAAAAAGTAAACAAACAAAACACAACAGAACACCTAACAAAAACACAGATCGCCAATGTTACATTCAACAACAAAATCAAATCCAAGATACATACATACATAGATTACGACTGTATCCCATAAGGGGTAGAGACTGGGCACTCACCGCACTAACAGATGACTGCCACAATCCACGTTTCACCAAAACAATATAATGCACTTGGTGTGATAGGCGGTGAGCCCATCGCCACCATGCGCTGTTGGGTGCACAGTGCAGTTTAATTCCTTACTCGCTTTTTACGAGATCCGTTATAAGATATGGAGTGGTAGTATTCTTTTAACGAGCCGCCACCACACGGTCTACCGGCTCCATATTATATTTATAAAAATATATATATATATAATATGAAGCCGGTACACCGTGTGGTGGCGACTCAAATATTTCCGCTTTAAAGTAAAGTCACAGCCCATAAATGTTCCACTGCTGAGCACAGGCCAACTCTCATTTCCGAGAGGGTTGCCTCAGTGGTGCCTGCACCGGGATTCGAACCCAGGTCACTCGCGTACTACGGAATTTAAAGCGAGCGCCTCGTGCTTGAGCTACCACGGCTCTTCATTGTGTTTTTGTTATTTCCGCTTGTGTGTGATGTATTCTAATGTTTGTCAATATTATGGTCATTAGACATTCAAAATCTCTTACTCGCACTCGCTTAGATAAACTATATTTGTTTCTCGCTCGCACTGTAATACTGTCTATAAACTATGGTTTTTAGATGCGACTTTGTGTGGCAAGTAGCGCTGTTCAGCTTTGGTTCCTGTCTCTAAGACTTACGGATCCAGCGCTGAAGCGATAATTTTAGATGTTATTCAGTGAACGAAATCCTTTTTAATCTAAAGTGTCAGTTGAATTTTATAGTATTTGGAATAAAGCGCATAAAATAAGTTACGAATTATGATATATGTCAAACGTATGAGTATGTTGATCCTTAGGGGAATTTGGGCAATGTCGTTTCTAAACAATCACCAACTAAAGCACCTATACAAATTTATTATTTTAAAAGAAATGCTATTAACATTACTAATCCTATAATGATTTCTTATATTTACGCGAACACTACACATTTAAATGTAACTAATTTTACGGATTTAAATGAAACTAAGTATACGGATTTTATCGCGTTTAATTTTTTACTATTTATAACCCGACGTTTCGAGTGCTTTACAGCACCCATGGTCACGGGAGGACTGAGGTGACAGATGTCCTGATGTCATAGTTAACCTGGGGTACCTTCAGCTTTTAATTATTATTTTTGGTCCGATCTACTTATAAATAGTAAAAAATTAAACGCGATAAAATCCGTAAACTTAGTTTCATTTAAATGTGTAGTGTTCGCGTAAATATAAGAAATCATTAATTTAACGGATTTTATCGCGTGTAATTTTACTATTTATAACCCGACGTTTCGAGTGCTTTACAGCACCCATGGTCACGGGGGGAATGAGGTGACAGATGTCCTGATGTGATAGTTAACCCGGAGTACCTTCAGCTTTTAATTATTATTTGCGGTCCGATCTACGCAGAAAGAGCTAACTGTGTCTTGAAGTCTTGCAGTGGTATGCTTGGTTTTTTTATTTAATTTTATTAATTATAGGATCCCAAGCTGGTGCTAAAACCCAACCATCTTCTCTATTAAATTTGGGCGAGGCTATTGAAATTCAAAAACGTCCTAATTTCCATTCCTAATTTGTAAAGGGCACAGACTGCGAAACGTGACGTCACAGGATCGAACCCGCGACCCGCGGCGCAGAAGACTAGGGCTTGGCCGGTGAATAGAAGGGTTGCCCTTCATTGCCATTTGAGAACCTTTCTTCGAACACGGTCATCGGTTATACTACGTATATTACCGACCTTTGTTGTTTGTCTATGATAAATGACAACCACACATTTGTCGTTGTCCACGTCAAATTTAACACGTCATCGTTTTACGCCCCTCTACGCCCCCCTCCCAGCATCACGTGCTATTCTGCCGTGTAGCAGTAGTGTGCAAAGATTACTGTGTTTCGGTTTGAAGGGCACTGAGAGCTAGCGTAATCACTGGGCATATGAGACTTAAGAACTGATGTCTCAGAGTGATAGACCCAGTGTGGTGTCACACAGAAATGTTCTGGGTGACACAGCAACTGTTATGGGCAGACGTTACGCTTACCATCAGGTGAACGTTTTGCTCGTTTCATCACTTTATCCGATAAAAAAACACATCACACACGTGACACGTGTCACATTTTCCCACCACCCCATCCATCGTGATTGATCGTACTTCTTTCCGACCGTCTTCCCCCCCTTTTTAGTTTGACCACAAAACACAATCAGAGCCGAATACAAACAATTTTGTTTTTTTTTCTTTAACGTTTACGACACAGATTTAACTGTGCGCGCAATCTATTAAACTTGTAAATTTTCGGTTATGTCACTATGTCATTACGGCACACGACCGGCACGATAAAACACGTTCGTGGTTGACGACCGCATAGCTCCGAGGTCAATGTACCCGCCTGCTGAGTCATTGGTCCTGAATTCGTATCCCAACCAGAAACTGTGTTTTGCAACTTGATCGATTTTGTCCCGTGAGTCTAACACTGCGTTTCACCCTTCCTTAAATCTTATTGTACCTACAGGCGTTACATCGAATGTCCAAAGGTGTGGACAATTGAGTGCTTCTGTGTGTCCTTAATATTGGAGACCGCGTGACCTAGTGGTCAGAGTACCTGACTTCCACGCCGCGGGTCCGCGATTCGATTCCCAGAAAAAGCCATAATCGTGCAAAACACAAATGATTTTCCAGTCTTTGCATTGTGATGTCTCTGACACTGGATCCTAGGGTTATATAGGGCGCCTGTGTCGGACAGGACGACATCTTTACAAATACGTCCACACAGTCACGTCTTTTCCCCATATAAGTAGCCCACTTTTCGCTTCCGCGGGAAACGACACGTGACGGGTGGCGAACTACGTCGCACTCATTTTGGTACGAGTCAAAAAAATCTTATTCGCCATTGCGTTCGTTCCCACGAGCAGTAAAGTAATAAGATAAAATATTGTTATTATTCTGATTGTATAAAGTCTGTCCGTACAAATACCTTATGTGCCATAAACAGGGTATATAGTAACTATCCGTCGAAGTCTTAAGTAAATCTCACAGAATTATAAAATTGTCTTACATTGGATCTGACCGCCGTGTGGTAGCGGCATAAGAGAATCTACCAGCCCATCTCATGCCGTGGGTGTCGTAAAAGTCGACAGAGGGAAAAGTAAAAACCAGGAGATGGGCAGCAGCATCTTCCCGGAACATCTGAGTAAATAAACTGCGGTTGCCAGCCCGCCTACCGAGCGTGACAACTACTCGTATGTCAAAATCCCCCAAAATGAGAGCTACAAACTTTTGCGACTTTCTATGGGGAAGGCCTATGTTCAGCAGTGGACCAGTGATAGGCTGAAATGATGATTGGATCTACAAAATGGCATATAGTAAAACAATAAATAAATACATCCGTCACTATTTTAGATATTCTGATGATATTACGAGTACATAGTTCTTTTACCACACTTAGTGTCACCACAGCCAGTGAAAACTACTTCCTTCAAATATTAAACGAACTCAACGAAGGAGTAAAGACTGGGAGCATTGACAACGGTGTTGCTTTGCAAGATCTATGGAACCTGACGGTCATTAAAGTTACGGTATCTGTTCTACACAAAACAGAAAAGAAAGAAACATATTTTCGTCTCTTTAAACAAAATCTTTAAAAAAAGAACCAAAACCGGATTAAAAGTGATGTTCTCCTAGCCGGTATTTCGACCACGGCGACAACTTCCGAATACTGTCGAGAGCCATCAACTGCGCAGGAGATGTTATAGTGTCACAAGCGCAAACACAGAGGCACTCACTCGTCCCAACCTACCCGCGCCCGATGTAACGCTGATGCGATAAGATCGGAGGTAGGCTAGGATGCAGAGTCAGAAACACGGTGTCCCCGTGTTTCTGACACAACACAACCAGACCCGAAAACCAACAATTTCTGTTTTAGCACAAATATTGGCTCCGGCTGGGATTCGAACCCAGGACCCGCGGCTTAGAAGTCAGGTACTCTGACCACTAGGCCACGCGGTCGTCAAAAAAGTAATGACTCCTTGAGTCCACCCTGAAGTATTAGAGACATTATTTATTTTTAAATTCAAAAACGCAGCCAAGGGAAAGATAATTTTGTAACGATAATGAGGTGAAGGGGGCTATATCGAGGGGAAAGACGAAAATTATTTTTTCGATGCCTTGAGAAGGATATTTCACGATCTAACAAATTCGTTGAGTTCGGAGGTGATTATATTGAAAAAAAAAACCACAACTAGACGATTGAAAGCAGTATTATTAATATGAAGTTCGCAGGAACGGCTTGGCGGACAACGCTCGGATACCATGCCATAATGAGAGGAGGGTAGTACTCAACAGTGTTGACTTTTACTGGTGGTAGGATTCCTATGCAGGAATCCGTCTAGGTAGGTACCACCCCAGGGCCAGTTATTCTGCCGTGAAGCAGTAGTGTGCAAGCATTACTGTGTTTCAGTTTGAAGGGCACTGTGAGCTAGCGTAATCACTGGGCATTTGAGACTTAAGAACTGATGTCTCAGGGTGACGGGCGCAGTGTGGTGTCACACAGAAATATTCTGGGTGACACAGCATTTGTTGTGGGCGGACGTTGCACTTACCATCACGTGAACGTTTTGCTCGTTTCGTCACTTTATACAATAAAAAAAAAATTTAAAATAATGTTTATTCCAGGTTTTTTGTTTTTCTTTCTTATATCGAATACTTACTATTTCTTATAATCTTTACTATAATCGTTAATTAGTTCTCTATATTTTTTTTATAGAAGAAAGTGACAATCGTCCCATAACAAATTCTGTTCCTCCCTGAATCACCATGAGACATTGTTCTTAAGTCTTATATCTGAAAATCACACTAGCTATAAGTCCCCTTTAAACCAAATTCAGTAAAGTTTGTTGTGCTACGTTGTGGTGGCGGCTTAGGAGAATCTACCACCATCCAACCCATCTCGTCCCGTAGGAACGAAAAATGTCGACAAAGGGACAATGTAGACCAGGAGATGTGCACCACTATCTTCCTGAAGCATCTGAATTAAAAACCTGCGATTACCAACCCGCCAAGCGGGACAATTATGGCAAAATCCCCCCAAGTGAGAGCAACAAACTTTTGTAGCGATCTATGGGGAGGCCTGTGTTCTGCAGTGCGACTAGTGATAGGCTGAAGTGATGATGATGACAGTAATGTTTGCACAGTACTGTTTGACGGCAGGATAACTGCCAGTGCGATGGTACTTACATAGACTGATTACAGTAAAAAGTATTTTCAGTATTATATCCATTGTAAGCTATCAATTCTCTATTGAATACCCCTATAAAGTCTGACATTAGACTAAGCTGCTGTTCAGTGCAAGTGGTTAAATTAACACAAACTGACGGACTAACAAGTTCGTATATTGAAATGAACTCGTTGAGACAATCGCGTACAATTAGTGTGCATCTATAAAATGTCGGATTCATTAGAAATGGCTCATAGTGCTGAGTAAGCGGCTGAAAATAGATTAAGCAATTTAACTATAGTTTTATAAAAGTCGTTAGTTTATGCCCTTGTTACTTTTAATTATATTTAGCAGTAACAATATATAAACTTTTTTACTGGTGGTAGGATTCCTATGCAGAAATCCGTCTAGGTAAGTACCGCAGGGCCAGTTATTCTGTCGTAAAACAGTAGTGTGCAAACATTATTGTGTTTCGGTTTGAAGGGCGCTGAGAGCTATTGTAATCACTGGGCATATGGTACTTACGAACTGATATCTGATAGGGTAACGGGCGCAGTGTGGTGTCACGAAGAAATGACACATCATTAATTATGGGCAGACGTTGCACTTGCCATGGGTGAACCTTTACCTCGTTTCTTTACTTTATCCTATAAAAAAATGTTAACTGCACTGTATGTTGGTTCATGCATATTCATGCTAAAATAATAATACCAAACGTTACTTACCATATACCCACAGCCCATCACATGCCCACTTCTGAACACAGTCCTACCCCATAGATTGCATTTACCCGCAAAACCGAGCAAGTACTCGCTGCATCTCAGGGATGTGAAGGGGGCACTCAGCCCCCTTCCCTAACGATTATCGGGTCAGAGATATATGGTCTTCCCATTGCCACTACAGCTAGCTGATCCTTAGACTAAAAACTATGTCGGTTACTCTAGTCCTGCTGCGTATATCATCGTTACCTGCCTCCAGTGATGGACCGCGTCTAGATTCCGTACGTCGTCACCGGCAGGACGCACATTTTCAAAAATGATGAAACGAGCAAAACGTTCACCTGATGGTAAGTGCAACGTCTGCCCATAACAAATGCTGTGTCACCCAGAAAAGTTCTGTGTGACACCACACTGCGCCCATCACCCTGAGACATAAGTTCTTAACGTCTCATATGCCCAGTGATTACGCTAGCTCACAGTGCCCTTCAAACCGAAACATAGTAGTGTCTGAACACTACTGCTTCACGGCAGAATAACTGGCCCTGGGGTGGTACCTACCTAGACGGATTCATGCATAGGAATCCTACCACCAGTCGAAATAAACACAATGAAGAGCTTTAAAATATTATAGGTTTTAAGGGTTAGTAGTCACATTGGCTCTTTACAATTTGGCCTCAATAACTTGGAAAGTTTCAAAGGTCCCTAGGGATATGCGAGCCTATGGACTGTTAGCAGAGCAGAGAGAATGCTCCAGAATGGTCAAAGTGGAGGTGGATGAACAGGAACCCTGACCGGGATATGGTTAAGAGTTCTAACTAGAGATTACTAACACAACATACGAGTATAACAAGTTAAACGTGTTGTGCTTAACAGTTCAGATACAACAATATACCGGCCGGGTATGTCAAATTGCAAATGGTGCGCTGCTATGGTGAAAAAAACTGTATAAAAATTGTCATTTAAAAAGTTATTTTCACCGATACCACTACTGGTGGAGCGGTCAAAAGAAGGTATCCATGAGGGTACCAGTATACACTGCAGCCTCGCGGCGAACCGTTCCCAGTCGACTCGGGCAAATAGGTCGCATTTGGGGTCTCTCAATTTAGTTCCCACTCTATGGCGACTAAGTTAGCTCTTTTGGTTTCATAGTTCTGCATAAAAAAAATCTTCCAGTACCACTAAACTTTAAAATATATTGGAAAAGAAAAGATTTTATTTTTAAATGCTCCACAGAAGGATGCCTCCCGTATCGAGGGTGCGGTTTTCAGATATAAATTTCACATGCACAATACAACCAGACCCGAAGAAGCAACAATTTGTGCAAATGTTGGCTCCGGCTGGTATTCGAGCCCAGGACCCGCTGCGTAGATGTCAAGCACGGTAGCCACTAGGCCAAGCGGTCGTCAAAAAATTATGCATAAAGAACTATGTATAAATATTAATATTTTTTATTTTACTAGAAAGAAATAAAATGTTTATTTTTATTTTATTCATAATTTAAAAAATACGGCAAAAATGGTACATTATTTTATTTATGGTATAGTGGACTTAATAAAACTATAGAATAATTAATGAAGACAAGAGTAAAGACTAACCAAAGAGTAAAAGTGAAGGTCGTGAAGGAATTTGTAATGTCACTGTTTACTTTACTACTTTACTCATAAATAAAATAGTTAATAGAATCAGGCGTTACTTTGCGGAAATCCATTGTAATGAAGGGAAGTAAGTTAATTTGCTAAAATCCGCATGCAAAATATAAAAATCGTGTATATAATCGTTCGTTCGACTTCAGTGGTGTATATTATCTAGTGGTAGTATTGTAGTGGTTGGTGGAGGGTATCTGGTGGCGATGTTAGTTTGCATGTCCACGCTACTTAGGGAGGGCGGGCGGTGCTCTTAACAAAACTAAGTAATATACACCATTTTTATATTTTGCATGCGGATCTTAGAAAATTAACTTACTTTCCTTCATTATAATGGATTTCCGTAAGCAACGCCTGATTCTATAGAGTAAAAGTGTAAAATTAAATTTTGAATGTATTTCTCTTTGCAAGGGATCTCGTAAAAGAGCAAAGCGAATCAGTCTGCTCGACTGCGGAGGTACCCCGCGGTGTACCAGCGGTACCCCGTAATGGAGCGGCCGCCTGAAAAGTAAATACACGTAGAACGAACTAAGAGTGGCATCATCTTTCGACCTAGGTTCGTTCACGAACGACTAAAGTCTAGTTCCGAGCTCCAAAACCCCCTCAAAAATATATGATTATGATTCCTCAACTGTGAACCAGTGATCGGCTGTGCTATTACCATTGTCGTCTAAAACCCGACGGGAATTTTAAAGCCGCGACACTAACAGACATCGCAAAAGGATCTGTTCAAATATAGAACTTTCGAGAATGCACGTACACGATACACTCGTATATTCTCGTATATTCACTGGTGGTAGGATTCCTATGCAGGAATCCGTCTAGGCGGGTACCACCACAGGGCCAGTTATTCTGCCGCGAAGCGGAAGTGTGCGAACATACTGTGTTTCGGTTTGAAGGGCACTGTGAGCTAGTGTAATCACAGGGCATATGAGACTTAAGAACTGATCTCTCAGGGTGATGGGCACAGTGAGGTGTCACACAGAAATGTTGCGGGTGACACGGCATTTGTTATGGGCAGACGTTGCACTTATCATCAGGTGAACGTTTTGCTCGTTTCATCGTATATAAAGATCGTGTATATAGATACAGTAAAAAAAAATCGATGCGGTAAATAATTCATCAAAACTCACTTTCAATCGTTTTAAATTAGGCAGCGCCCGGCCATCTGTTCCTCCAGTATCTAGCAGAGACGCGCCGGTCATTTGTTGCGATTGCGGTGAAATATGATAAAAGGGCGGACAGGCCGGTTTCCTGCGATATCGATGAATCACTGGCGGCAACAATGTTGGCGTTATTTGTGTTTATAACAACTGGTGAAAAGCCGTTGCTTCGATCACTTTTAAACGTTTAGTTACGTTAGTTTTTTTTTTAAACGTTACTCGTCTCTGGTACTTCACCTGTATCGTCTCGAAACCGGAACCCGCTGCGTAGAGGTCAGGTACTCCGACGTCAGACGCAGTCGTCAAGTTGTATTGGTTGTCGTTGTATTGATTATTTGTTGAAATTAGTCTTCCTTCCGCGTGGTAGCGGCCTAGGAGAATCTACCGCCCAATCTCACCCCGTGGGTGTCATAAAAGTCGACAAAGAGAAAATTAAAACCAGAAGATGGGCAACCAGCATCTTCCTGGAACATCAGAATAAATAAACTGCGGTTGCCAACTCGCCTGCCAAGCGTGGCAACTATGTCAAAATTCCTCTCAAAATGAGAGCTACAAACTTTTGTAGTAATCTATGAGAGAGGCTTATGTTCAGCAGTGGACTAGTGATAGGCTAAAATAATGATAATGATTTTTTTTTGTTTTTCTTTCAACGCTGAGTTGTTAGACGTTGTAATGGTTATTTGAATTATTATTTTTTTCTTCGATCAACAGAAAACAGTTTATTGAAGTCTTGGTAGTTGTAGGTAAACATGACTTTTGCTGCAGCTAAAATAAAATTACCAAGTACCCGCAACCGACGAGCTTGTATGAAAAGCAAGGATCAAAGCAAGAGGAAAGATGTGGTCTCTGCCTACCTCAATGGTAAAGAGGCTTGACTCCATGTAATCCATACTAACTTTATAAATGCGAAAGTAACTCTCTCTGTCCCCCTGTCTGTTTGTTACCTTTTCACGGTTCAACCGCTGAACCGATCTTGCGGAAATTTGTTACTTGCATAGATAATTAGCTTGCATACTGAGAACAGACATTGGATTCTTTTTATCCCGGAAAATAAATTTCAATCAGTATTTGAAATACCTTTTTCCACACGGACGAAGTGGCGGGCTTCAACGAGTATAAAATAAAGTTTAACACTATCAAAGCAATAAATTTAGTTTCATTCGAGGAAATAATTGTTATTTCATTCGATTGCAACTCAGACGTAAAATCCCACACGGGGAAAGCCTACATTTTATACCATTCACCCTCATTGTTGGGTTACATAGTACATAGGGTTGGGATAGTACAAGTGCCTGAGCACAAGAATAAATAGATTCCCGATCCAAGCAACCTTTTTTTTATACTAGCGGTCACATAAAAAAGTAAAGTAACATCCAATAAATATCTTTTTTTTTCACTTTTTTTTTGTAAGTTTGTATCTACTAATGTAAGTGTTATAAACTATGTGAGTAGCAAGGAAATAAAGGAGCCATTAAACCTTTATACATTATTTATTCAGCAATTAGTTACTTTTAATTTGCAATTATTACCTAAACATACATACATACATACATACATAAGATCACAACTGTATCCCATAAGGGGTGGTCAGAGACTGGGCACTCACTTCAAAAACAGATGACTGCCACAATCCACGTTTCACCAAAACAATATAATGCACTTGGTGTGATAGGTGGTGAGCCCATCGCCACCATGCGCTGTTGGGTGCACAGTGCAGTTCAATTCCTTACTCGCCTTTTACGAGATCCATTGGATGAGATGGAGTGGTAGTATTCTTTTAACGAGTACATGCCTAAACAGTACATTATTTTCCAATATTAACTATAATATCATTATTGTTAAAAAATAAACAGTGTAAATTCTATAGTTAATAGAATCAGGCGTTACTTTGCGGAAATCCATTATAATGAAGAAAAGTAAGTTAATTTGCTAAGATCCGCATGCAAAATATAAAAATGGTGTATATTACCTAGTTTTTTGAAGTGCACCACCCGCCCTCCCTCAGTAGCGCGCACAAGCAAACTAACACCGCCACCAGGAACCGCCACCAGGTACCCTCCACCAACCACTACAATACCACCACTAGATAATATACACCACTGAAGTCGAGAACACGACACGTGTTTCGCCCCAAAACGAGGCATTATCAAGCGTAATAGACTCCACGACAGACGGCCGCCGGGCTCGGCGGCCGTCTGTCGTGGAGCTCCCCTCACTCACCCCTCGCCCTCCCTCAGTAGCGTGCTTGTGCGCGCTACTGAGGGAGGGCGGGTGGTGCACTTCAAAAAACTAGGTAATATACACCATTTTTATATTTTGCATGCGGATCTTAGCAAATTAACTTACTTTTCTTCAGTGTAAATTCTCCTTCTTATCTTAATGATAACTTCAACTTCCTTTATTCAACTCTTGATCGTGAACCTCGTTCCTCTTACGCTCTCAATATTCGCATTCCTCAGCATAGTACTGGATTCTTTAATTCATCTTTCACAGTTCAGGCTATACTTCTCTGGAACGCCCTACCTGATGATGTGAAAAAAACACAGAATAAGCATTATTTTAAACGACTGGTTCGCTAACATTGTTTGGAGGAAAACAATATCTGACGATATATATATATAAATATATATATATATATTTATATATTTTTTTATTATTAAATATTTTATTCATGGATGAATGAATGTATATGAATATCTATGTATGTATATAAATTATTGTATGTATGTGTATACATATGTATTGATTTTATTATAGCCTGTCGTTTGGTTTAGTTTCGAACCTGCCAACATTATTTTTTCTTCTCCCAGGGTTGACTTGAAGAGAATGCCACAAGGCTTTAAGTCCGCCCGTTGTAGCCTTTTAGAGTCAGGTGTCTTACAATAAAGTATTAAATAAATAAATGAATGTAACAAAACTCTTAAATCAATCAAAGATTCATTACAAAGTACAATAATAACAAAGTCAGTCCAAGTCTGTCACCATTATTTAAATTATGACACTAATCACAACATATACATATAGTACTTATCACAGAATTGAAGTTCTCGTCGGACAATCCGACTATACATTTCTACATACATACATAAGATCACGACTGTATCCCATAAGGGGTAATCAGAGACTGGGCACTCACTGCAAAAACAGATGACTGCCTCAATCCACGTTTCACCAAAACAATATAATGCACTTGGTGGGATAGGTGGTGAGCCCATCGCCACCATGCGCTGTTGGGTGCACAGTGCAGTTTAATTCCTTACTCGCCTTTTACGAGATCCATTGGATGAGATGGAGTGGTAGTATTCTTTTAACGAGCCGCCACCACACGTTTCGTCACATTTCTTCGTGACTTAAATTCTCTTCCACGATGTAGTGACTGATTGCCACAAGTCTATTAGTCTACCCGAGCCCGATGTTTTTTTTTTTATTGTCTAATGTGACGAAACGAGCAAAACGCTCACCTGATGGTAAGTGCAATGTCCGCCCATAACAAATGCTGTCTCACCCAGAGCATTTCCGTGTGTAACCGCACTTCGCTCGTCACCCTGAGACATCGGTTCTTAAGTCTCATAGTGATTACATAAGCTCTCAGTGCCCTTCAAACCGAAACACAGTAATGTTTGTACACTACTGCTTCACGGCAGAACAACTGGCCCTGGGGAGGTACCTACCTAGACGGATTCTTGCATAGGAATCCTACCACCAGGGAAGTAAACTTGTGCTTTAACATTACAACAGAATGTTGTTGGATTACATTACCTGACTGCGATAGAACTATTTAATTACATTGGAAGATAGGCGTTTTAGTAACATAGCAAGAATAATTGTTATAAGTTTACTAAAGCCATTAGTAATGTTTAGGACCAGACGTGAATCGTAGATAAGACGCAAAACACAGTTTTACCTTAATTGCACGATTTAATACGTTCGGAACCGCACGCTAATTGTTTCACATTTATTGGGTCAAGTTCGAACCTGCCGGCTGCAGCGGTCGCGGCCTCAGCGAGATGCCAGTACGGCCTCGAGAAGAGAGAGCCGCCAAATTCGCAACGGTCCATTGGAATTTGATAATTTTTAATTTGTTACGTTGCCTTTCAAAAGTAAGCTTGAAAGTAGGACTTTATGAATGGTTTTTTATTATCTCTTGTCCAATAGCGACATGTACCTTGGCGATTGCGTTACAATACACCTAGCTGGGTGACTCTGTAAGACGGTTTCTTTTTTAAAAACGATTACCACTCATAATACACACACACTAGTATTATTCACCTATATTGTGAGTGTGTTTTGCACAACCTGACCCGACAACCAACGATTTGTGTTTTTGCACGGATACAAACTCCAGTTGGGATTCGAGCCCAGGACCTTTAGCGTAGAAGTCAGGTACTGTGACCTCTAGATCACACCTTGTCGTCTATTCTGCCGTGATCTTTTAGGCCGCCAATTCACGCCGACGACAGCTTATCTATGCTATGGTTTTGGCGGATGATATTGCCAAGGAAAATAGTAGCTACCCGCCAGATCAGATGGTCTGATCTGGGGAGGATACTGGATACTGGAGGATAATCTGGGTGTAATAAAAAAAATATAAAGCGTTAATTTTAAGACATTTTCTTATTTTTCGTCATTATAGGGAAAAATAATCTACAAAATGGCGTATCAAATAATAATTTTGATACAGTATTAAGGGAGATATTTCATTCTGAAAAAACACTGATAGATTTTAATTTGTCATCGTGAGTCTTTGTTTTCTTAGCTATTACCTTGGAGAAAGCGAGATGTCACAATAATCTTTTTTACACTCTCTCTAGCCGAAGCACGTCACCACGTGCGGACGCCATACAATACTGCCGCATTCCAGGATACTAGGGCTTTCTGAAACATTTTTCCATTTCTAATGACAGATCCCAGCTTCTTTAATTCCTTTTTATAACATTTTCGAGAGCAAAACAAATTATATTCATACGATACATTACCACGATACATAACCACGTCGCCGCCATTTTGGTAAGAGTCACAAAAAATCTTAGTCCCCATTGCGTTCCCACGAACAGTGTAGTGACAGCATTGCATATTATGGTATTACTCTGCACGAATAAAGGCTGTCCGTACAATACCTTAGTCTTACGACACCTCGTTAGAAAACAGGTAGGTGCTATTCCACTCCGCCGGACATCTATCGGCTGCAAAATATATTAATGTGGAAAAATCAGCTGGCCAACGACTTGGCTCGACCAAAATGTATGGAGGAGCTGAATTTTCACGTTCACACCTTTTTTTTTTTTATAGAATAGGAGGCAAACGAGCAAGTGGCTCACGTGATGGTAAGTGATCACCGCCGCCCATGAACACCTACAATACCAGAGGAATAGCAGATGCGTTGCCGGCCTTTGAGAAAGGAATAGGCTCTTTTCTTGAAGGTCCCTAAGTCGTATCGGTCCGGAAAAACCGCTGACGGCAGAACATTCCATAAAGTGCAAGTGCATGGCAGAAAATTCCGCGAAAAACGCACTGTGGTGGAATGCCAACCATCAAGGTGGTGACGATGGAATTACGTTCACGCCTGTTATACTATTTACCAAACACCGTGTATAATAAATGATTGTACATTTTACTTCATAAAACATTACAATTAAAAGCTTGCTGTCTCCTCCTAGTACAGTTGCATTACAATTTTTTTATGGGAGAATGTAACGATAAGAGCAAAACGTTCACCTGATGTTAAGTGCAACGTCGGCCCGTAACAAATGCTACGTCGCACGGTACAAGTCTGTGCACCACACTGTGCTCGTCCCTTCTCAGTTCTCAAGTCTCATATGCCTAATTACATTACGTCTGAGTGCTCTTCAAACCGAAACACAATATTTGCACTCTGCTTACGGCAGAATAACTGATCTAGGAATTCTACCACCTGTGAAAGTACTATTTATTTTGTAAACGATTAAAAAGAAAGAAAAAAATTTTGCTTGCTCGTTCTACCAGAAAAGTCGCATGTATTAAATAAATGGTATCTGCCGTATTAGACACGTATATTAAATAGCAAATATCATAATCTTTTTTATTCCTATATAATATTTACGCAGGTAAAATAAAACTTGTGTTTATTTAAAAAAAACAAGGGCAAATGAAGTCACGAACTAGTTCCCTGTTTGCAACGACGTTGTAGCGCTATAAAATATGTTTTTATACATACGTACCTTCAAATACGCATCCGTGTCTTCATGTTTCTTTTGCAGTTTTTTTTTAAGTTATGAGTATAATACGTAATATAATTTTGTTCTAATGTTCGTTTTTTATGTTTTTAATTCTTTGTCGTGTACTGGCGGCATTAGACAATCGTGGGTATCGTCAAAGTCAAAATTTCTTTATTCAGTTTAGGCTTGTATAAAGCTCTCAAAATCTACACCGGTTCAAATAGTAAGACCTCAGAGAAAAACCGGCAAGAAACTGGGATCTTTTTTTTTAATGTCTTATTACATAATGTCATGTATACGTGGTAGCTCAGGGGCTAGGCGCTTGCTTAAAATTTCATAGTACGCGAGTGACCTGGGTTGATTGCAATTTTAAGTGCTGATTTACCACGTGCTCGGCGGTGAAGGAAAACATCGCGAGGAAACCTGCATGTCTGAGAAATAAAAAAAAATATTTCGAAGACATGTGCAGTCCGCCAACCCGCATTGGAGCAGCGTGGCGGATTCTTCCTAGCTCCAAAACCCTCTCAGAAATGAAAGGAGGCCTGTGCTCAGCAGTGGGACATTTATAGGATAAAACTTTACTTTTTTTATGTATACAATATATTATTTAATTGCAATACCACATATTTGTTAGCCAGGGGAATTGCAAGTGCAGAGTTAGAGTTATTTCCACACATCTTTGTCATCTATGTAATGATCTATTTTATAATACGCGTTTTCTAATAATGTCTTCACAAGTTTGTTGAATTCTATGTTAGTTTTTGAGTCACACTTTTAGGAATTTTGTTATAAAATTTTATGGATCTACTAAAAAAAGCCTTTCTAGTTTTGGCCAACCTAAACACAGTAACATGTAACGTGTCGCTTCGGTCCATTCTACAGGAAATAATACGTAATAGGCGACTATGGGGAATGTGAGGATTATTCCATGGTCTCCGATTGATGGCGCAATAACCATCTCAATTATCATCATCATCATCATTTCAGCCCGTCGCCAGTCACCCCTCAACATAGGCTTCCCCAGAGACTGCCAAGAACATGTCCCTGATCCCTCTGCATCCTAGAACCTGTAGTACCGTTCAGTGTGCCGTGTGGTGGCGGTCTATGAGAATCTACCACTCAATCACATTCCGTGGGTGTCGTAAAAGTCGACAGAGGGAAAATGAAACCATCTATCCTACCTATCTATCCCCCATGGGAGGCCTATGTTCAGCGGTGGACTTGTGATAGCCTGAAACGACGACGAAGATTTAACCAATAACAGACTTTAACGCAGCAGTACAGTGCATATGCGAATTTAAGAGTTTCATGATTTTCTTTTGGATCCCATCATCAGAACTTGACCAAATTTGTATGGGGGCAACCTCGAGTATATCCAATTCAACTAAAAAAACAATCATTATATTCGGTTCACAATTGGCGAAGGCAAATGGCGAATTCGTTAGTAGATAGATATATTATGTTGTATTTGTAAAGCAATAATAATTTAATGTTGTCCCGTTCCGAGGGGAAAATAAATGGTAACATATATAACATTAGTCATTAGTGATGTAAGTATATTTTGAAATTAAAGGTCTGGAATAAAGCTATCTTCATTCTCTTTCAGATCTTGTTCACTGCACAAACGAGCCCAACGTCTCGATACCGCAGCTGGCGAACCTTCTCGTGGAGCGCACCCAGAACACCAACTGGGTGGTGGTTTATAAGGCACTCATCACCGTTCACCATCTTCTAGCGTATGGCAACGAGGTGAGTGGATATTCTGAAAGAAATGGTTACCCTTTACGTATAATGGGGCCTACTTAAATATTTTTAGCCGACTACATAAAAGGAAGAGTTTCTCAATACCTTTGATTCAGAGCGTGTTTTTTAAACTATATTTTCACGAAAACATGTAGGTGGACTTAATTCCGAGAGGTATCGTCGTCGTCGTTTCAGTCTATCACTAGACCACTGCTGAACATAGGCATCCCCCATAGATTGCCACAAAAATTAGTAGCTCTCATTTTGGAGGGATTTCGCCATAGTTGCCACGCTTGGCAGGCGGGTTGGCAACCGCTGTTTATTTATTCAGATGTTCCAGGAAGCTGCTGCTGCCCATCTCCTGGTTTTCATTTTCCCTTTTATCGACTTTTATGACACCCACGGGATGAGATGGTAGATTCTCTTAAGCCGCTAAGCAACGAGAGGCATATTTACTATCATATAAATGTTACAGGAGTAGGTCTGATGACCAAGTAAAACTCAGTTAAATACTTTGAAACGCTTAACATTTGGTCAGGGTAACGTCCCCACATTATCCACACTATCACAGTAACTAAAGGGAATCACTTATTTACACACATTGTCTTGATTAATTCATTTATTACTCTTATACGTTTAATATATTACCATTAACTTATATTACTCATAATAATTTATAGTAATAACTAGCTGTACCCCGCGGTTTCACCCGCGTAAAAAAGCCGACCCCGATCGATGATATACATGTATCCTTCCCTATTTGATTAGGATTTTAGGGTTATAAGTTTTTTGCGCGGAACCCTAATTATTTTTCTAAAATTTCAGTAGCCTTAGACCCGATTTCACCGATCGCTTTGGAAACCAAGTTTAACAAAACCACGTTTTACTCAACTGAATTCAAATGTATCGTTTGATCTCGGTTTTTGTCTAACCGATTCCAACAGCTCCATTTTGATCGCGTTTAGAAAAACCGAAGTTTACATGAAATATCGTCACAAAATAAAACAAACACTCCATGTATTTTATGTTTTGCGTCATCAAACAGCCTGTTTTTATGCATAGGTTACAAACATTAGGTTATGAACAACACGAATTAAAAATAGTTTTTGCGTTTACATAGTTGTGTAATTGACAGCTCTCTAAGCGCGTTTAAAGAGTTGAACGTAAATTGGGCGTTCTGAATATTAATCGCGTTTGGTTTTAACTGCGTTCATTTGATGTTGATGAAATGCAAACTGTAGCATTGAACTCAGTTAAACGCTTAAACTTCGTTTAGCTTGAACTGATCGGGTTTATTATCAACGCTGAAATCAGCCCTTAGTTACCCGCTATATCAGCTATCTGTCAGTGAAAGTTCTGTCAAAATCGGTCCAGCCGTTTCAGGGATTAGCCGGTACAAACCGACAGACAGACAAACATTTTAAAAATTGTTTTTCTTATAAGTACCGGAGAAAGAAAGAAAGATATACTTACATCAGCATTGAGTAAAAAGTTGTTATTTTGTTATTACAAACAGACACTTCGATTTTATTTATTTGTAGACATAGATAATTATATTAAATACAAACAACCGATTTTGATTGATTGATTCCTATATTACTGTCAGTCGTAAAAGATATTTAAAAAAATTGCCAGTAAATATAATAAGTAACTATTTCAACAAATATTTTAGTTTTCTAACACTATACATGATGATGTCCTCCGAGCCGATTTTCGACCATGGCCACAACTTACACTGTCGGAAGCTATCAACTGCGCAGGATATATTATAGTGCCACAAGTGTACGCGCGAACACAGAAGCACTCACTCGCTCTAATCTACCCGTACCCGATGTTATTTAAGACCCGCGGTGTAGAAGTTAGGTACTCTTACAACTTACTCCGCGCGGCCACTAAACGCTTCATATTTCTGGCATATCATTCAAAATTATATGCACTTATGGTGTGGTTTAACATAAAGGTTAATAAAAGATTGTACATTGCGGCACAAAACAAAATTTCATCGGCACCACCTGGATGACTGGCATTCCACCACTGTGCGCTTTGCCAGAAATTTTCTGCCACACACAACCACATTGTGGAATAGGCTGCCGCCAGCAATTTTTCCGGACCGATAGGAATTACGAGCCTTCAAGAAAAGAACCTACTCCTTCCTCAAAGGCCGAAAACTTACCCAGAATTCCTGCTTGCTCGTTTACCCTCTTTCCTATTAAAAAAAAATCTGACGATGCGCATTCGAGATAATACCAATGATAATAAACTAGCGGATGCCCGTGTCTTCGTTCGCGTGGATATAGGTTTTGTAACTATTTCATTTTCAGGGATCAAACGTATCCTATGTCCCTAGGATACAAGCTATCGCTGTGCCGAATTTCGTCAAGATCGGTCAGCTACAGAATCGTGAAAAGGTAACAAACAGACAGAGGGTCAGAGAGAGTTGCTTTCGCATTAATATATTAGTATGGTTTAAAGCGGACTGTACTCAATATAAAGATCAGTTCAGATAAACGCAAACATAAAACGTTGAAATCGGTAAAAGATAGAAAGATAGAAGAGAAAAAGAAAAAAGATTTAATACTTCTCGCGTTTTATTGTCTGTAAATAGTCAAAGACTTCATAAAAAGGGTTATTATAATATTAAAGAATACATGGATGATGATAACCACTGGGAATGAGGTGATCACTGCCAAGCTATTTCTACAACATTATAACACTGGAATTGTACATTATTTCTAAAATACATTAAATAATACAAATTGCCCGTTGGGTTACTTGCTGGGTCTTTCCAGAACAGAGGCTTTTTTGCGAACCAGCGTAGTTAAAAAAAATTACGTTCAATATGTATTATGTAAGTTTTGGCGGATGATATTGCCAATGAAAAAGGTAGCTAGCTACTCGCCAAATCGGGAAGTCTGATCTGGGGAGGACGTCTCATCCTATTAGTAATATTTAGATGTCGTGTATATATATATAGTTCGCATCTCAGAAAACTTTCATAGCGCGATTATGGACGTATGGGAATATTTCTTGAGCTTCTCATGTGAGGACATGGATCTCGCTACAAAGTAATCTATGTTGAATAAAAATTATTCTATTCTATTCTAAAAGTTAAGTATAAATGTCCCACTGCTGAGAGCAAGCCTCTTCCTCATTTCTGTGAGGGTTTAAAAAGTCATCACCGG
This sequence comes from Luehdorfia chinensis, assembly GCA_019845155.1. Taxonomy (NCBI): domain Eukaryota; kingdom Metazoa; phylum Arthropoda; class Insecta; order Lepidoptera; family Papilionidae; genus Luehdorfia; species Luehdorfia chinensis. Next base: position 2,235,671 of record JAHVAK010000696.1, read on the forward strand.
GAAGATTCCGCTACGTTGCCCTAATGCGGGTTGGCTGACTTCACATGTCTTCAAATTTATTTGACATGCAGGTTTTTTCACGATGTATTCCTTCGCCGCAGAGCACCTGGTAAATCAGCACTTAAACTTGCTGAGCAATTTTAGAGGTGACGGCGCCGGCATCGAACTCGGGCTACTCGTGCTACGAAATTTAAGAAGAGCGCCTTGCCTCTGAGCCACCACGGTGTTACATACTTTTCTTTGTTTTAAAACATGTTGATGCTGAAAATGCTGAAGAAACTTCGCATTCACTGACATGTCTATATTAAAGACGATACAAAAATACTTGATCTTTTTCATACGGGGAGAAATGTTAATGTAGGTCGCGCTCGGCTTTAAACGACGAGCGCCGAACATAGTTGCGGCACAGTATAAAGAAGACATACAGTAGTTCAACACCTTTGACACAGTACATATATTAAAGCAGCTTAGAAACTACGCCTATTTCTTGAGTGAAATACCTACTCTCCATTGGAGCAATAAGGTTGTCACTGTTCCTTTTTTGTAAAAATTAAAAGTTGTTTTTAATTATTAATTGGAACATTCATATGGCGTCTATAATGATGAAATAATCGAATGAATGAACTAGTTACAATAAAATTAGGTAAAAATATCAACATTTAAGATACACCAACGGCCGTGTGGTGGCGGCTCGTTAAAAGAATACTGCCACTCCATCTCATCCAATGGATCTCGTAAAAGGCGAGTAAGGAATTAAACTGCACTGTGCACCCAACAGCGCACGGTGGCGATGGGCTCACCACCTATCACACCAAGTGCATTATATTGTTTTGGTGAAACGTGGATTGTGGCAGTCATCTGTTTTTGCAGTGAGTGCCCAGTCTCGTGACTACCCCTAATGGGATACAGTCGTGATCTTATGTATGTATGTATGTAGTTATCATAAGCACATAATATGCCACTTTGCCCTGAAGATTATGATCGCTTGTTACTGTTAGAACGTATTGTTTTGTGAGGGTGGGTGGCATACGCCCACGGCTATCCTCTGAGCATCACTATATATTATTGTATGTATATTAATGTATTGAATATGTATTGAATTAATTAAAATACATTACGTGTAAGTTGTTTATGTAATCGACGATAAATATTGAATAGTTTGTACATAACAATTTCAGATGAGAATATTTTCTTGTTTCATACTTTTTAGAGCGTGATTTTTCAGTAGTCGGGTTTTACTTTTAGAACTTACTATTTTTTATATCAAGCAATTTTATATGATCAAGTTATGATGGTAAATAGCGATGTATCACGATCACGGACTGTCCGTGTCGCAAGCAACACTGATAAGCTCAAAAAGTAACCACTCGTCTCGAGGCGGCACGCGCGACTGACAGCACTGAGATGAGTCGTCCGCTTAGATTTTTTATTTTTTTATATTTTATGAAGTGACGAGTCGAGCATAACGTCTACTCATAACAGACGCTGTGTTACTCAGAATATTTCTGTGTAGCACCACACTGCGCTTGTCACCCTGAGACACAACTTCTTAAGTCTCATATGCCCAGTGATTATACCAGCTCTCGGTGCCCTTCAGACCGAAACACAGTAATGCTTGCACACTGCTGCTTCACGGCAGAATAACCGGCCCTGGGGTGGTGCCTACCTAGACGGATTCCTGCGTCTTTACTCTGTGGTTGCGGCATCGTCTGTACACCTGTGTCTTCGTGAAGTAGTGTGTACAGGGGGCGTAGTGAAAAGAGTTGCGTTGTAACATGTATGTTACGTCGGCAACATTCAATGAACCTTATAAAGCCATAACATTATTTTCATAATAGCTGTACGACAACTACGGCGATGTAAAAGATATCAATAACATTAAGTGACAAGACGTCCGAAACGTTTACCTGACAGTAAGTGCAACGTCTGCACATAACAAATGCTGTATCACCTAGTCAATTTCTGAGTGGCACCACACCGCGCCGTTCACCTTCAGACATCAGTTCTTAAGTTTCGCATGAGTAGGGATGTGGAATTAAGTGAAATAATTTTGGAACGATTTTTGGAAAAATCGATAATTTTTCTTTATAATTTAAATATCTATATACTTAAAAAAACGCAGGTGACTCCTCCTAAGACCGAACGAAAGTACGGGTGTATATGAAGGAACAGATGACGGAAATACATTTAAATTAAAAATAAAGGAAAACGAAATAAACAAAACAATAACTAATAAAAATAAAAAACTAAACAAACTGCTGTTTTCAAATTTTAAACATTTAGGGTTTTCAAAAGCAATAGTTTTGGTAATCATATCCCTCAGCCCTGGTAATCTTATTTTGGTAATCTTATCCTCAAACCGTGTGTTGGCGGCTTAAGACAATCTACCACCCATCTCATCCCGTGGTTTTCGTAAAAGTCGACAGGGGAAACATGGAAACCAGTAATGGGGCAGCAGCATCTTTCCGGAAAATCTCAATAAATAATCTGCGGTTGTCAACCCGCCTGCCAAGCGTGGCAACTATGGAAAAATCCTCCCGAAAATTAGAGCTACGGACTAACGTGGCAATCTGTGGGGGAGGCCTAAGTTCAGCAGTGTAGTGATGGTCTGAAATGACTATGATGATGATGATCCCTAAGATATGATTTCGGGGTTGACTTCACCAATATTCCCGGCTTTGGAAAATAAGTCTTTCAGTAGCAGCATTTGATTTAGGGCAGAATAACCGTCCCTGCGATGGTACTCACTACTCAGCCTCATGACAATCCTACCACCATAGACCTTTTTTGAGTTGAAACAAATACGCTTGCTCTTGTTCATCGCCACTTCTAGCTTGGTAATATTTCATGCCAGTGAACCATTGTCGACACAAACGCGCAGTCCTTGTATGCCGTACCATGCGCCGGAGTCGTGTGTCCGAGTGGCCGGAATTAATAAAGTTTTACACGTCTCGGACTATTAACATTCGATTAGGTTACGGCTGTGTTGCCGAGGAAATAAATCATAAGCAATGTTTTTTTTTTATTATTGGATATAGTGACGGAACGAGCAAAACGTTCACCTGACGTAAAGTGCAACGTCTACCCATAACAAATGCTATGTCACCCAGAACATTTCTGCGTGACACAACACTGCGCCCATCACCCTGAGACATCGGTTCTTAAATCTCATATGCCCGGTGATTACGCTAGCTTCACGGCAGAATAACTGGCCCTGAGGTGGTACCTACCTAGACGTATTCCTGCTTAGAAATCCTACTACCAGTAATTCCTATGCAGGAACATCTATATGTTTGCACACTACTGCTTCACGGCAGAATATCTAGCCCTGAGGTGGTACCTACCTAGACTTATTCCTGCTTAGAAATCCTACTACCAGTAATTCCTATGCAGGAACACCTATATGTTTGCACACTACTGCTTCACGGCAGAATAACAAGGCCCTGGGGGTGGTACCTACCTAGACGTATTCCTGCTTAGAAATCCTACTACCAGTAATTCCTATGCAGGAACATCTATATGTTTGCACACTACTGCTTCACGGCAGAATATCTAGCCCTGAGGTGGTACCTACCTAGACTTATTCCTGCTTAGAAATCCTACTACCAGTAATTCCTATGCAGGAACACCTATATGTTTGCACACTACTGCTTCACGGCAGAATATCTAGCCCTGAGGTGGTACCTACCTAGACGTATTCCTGCTTAGAAATCCTACTACCAGTAATTCCTATGCAGGAACATCTATATGTTTGCACACTACTGCTTCACGGCAGAATATCTAGCCCTGAGGTGGTACCTACCTAGACGTATTCCTGCTTAGAAATCCTACTACCAGTAATTCCTATGCAGGAACACCTATATGTTTGCACACTTCTGCTTCACGGCAGAATATCTAGCCCTGAGGTGGTACCTACCTAGACGTATTCCTGCTTAGAAATCCTACTACCAGTAATTCCTATGCAGGAACACCTATATGTTTGCACACTACTGCTTCACGGCAGAATATCTAGCCCTGAGGTGGTACCTACCTAGACGTATTCCTGCTTAGAAATCCTACTACCAGTAATTCCTATGCAGGAACACCTATATGTTTGCACACTTCTGCTTCACGGCAGAATATCTAGCCCTGAGGTGGTACCTACCTAGACGTATTCCTGCTTAGAAATCCTACTACCAGTAATTCCTATGCAGGAACACCTATATGTTTGCACACTACTGCTTCACGGCAGAATATCTAGCCCTGAGGTGGTACCTACCTAGACGTATTCCTGCTTAGAAATCCTACTACCAGTAATTCCTATGCAGGAACACCTATATGTTTGCACACTTCTGCTTCACGGCAGAATAACTGGCCCTGGGGTGGTACCTACCTAGACGTATTCCTGCTTAGAAATCCTACTACCAGTAATTCCTATGCAGGAACACCTACTATATAATTTTTTAATTATGCAGTAGGTGACTGGTAGGTGGTAGGTAGGCCCACACGGTCGGTTATTCTGCCATGCAACAGTATTGTGTTATATTGTTGCATTACGGTTTGATGATGCCGTGTGGTGGCGGCTTAAGAGAATCTATCACCCCATCTCATCCCGTGGGTGTCGTAAAAGTCGACAGAGGGAATATTAAAACCAGGAGATGGACATTTTATTAAATACACTGCGGTTGCCAACTCGCCTGCCACGCGTGGCAACTATGGCAAAATACCCCCAAAATGAGAGCTACAATCTTTTGTGGCAATCTATGGAGGAGGCCTATGTTCAGCAGTGGAGTAGTAATAGACTGAAATGATGATGATGATGATGATGACGGTCTGACAGCTAGTGTAATTACTGGGCTCATATGCCCAGAACGTGATGTCTCACAGTGACGAGCGCAGTGTGCTGCACAGAAAGGTTCTGGTTCGGGGTAACTACTCGACGACACAGTAATGTTTAGCATTGGACTAGTGCTACGCTGAAACAATGACGAAGACGATTTTCCAAAAGTTTAAAATCATAATTTTCAAGTAAGTATCTGAGCTGAGAGCTGTGATATTTCTGCAGTAAAGGTTACAAAAATTATGAATGTGACAAATATTGAAATGGATTCAGTCCATATCATAACATCGTATTTAGCTACGTGGAGACGGGAATGACGTAGGAGGTATTTTCGCTTTACAAACATAGCTTCTACGTCAGTCGTCGGTCCATTAGAGTTATTTATAACTGAGTTTGAAAAGTGTCTCGTAGATATAAATTTAAACATACAAATGTCTTTGCTTTTTAAAATAACTTTCAACATCTACCACCCCATCTCCTCCCGTGGGTGTCGGAAAAGTCGACAGAGGAAAAATGAAAACCAGGAGATGGCCAGAAGCATCTTTCTGGAACATCTTAATAAATAAACTGCGGTTGCCAATTCGCTTCCCAAGCGTGGCAATTATGGCAAAATCCCCCATAATGAGAGCTACTAATTTTTGTGGCAATGATTGAGGGAGGGCTATGCTCAGCAGTGGAATAGTGATAGGCTGAAATGATGATGATGATGACATAATATCTACTCAGTATTAATAAAAATAGAAAACATTTGCTATAAGTCATCGTAAAATTTAACACTGGGATTCTCACTCGTCCCAACCTACTCGTGTCCGATGTAAAACTCATGTGATAAGATCGGAGAAAGGCTAGAGTGCAGTGACAGAGGCACAAAAACAATCACAACACTGACTGGCATTGAAACCCTGCCAGGTACTATAACCATTAGGCTATAGTACTTGGCTGATACATTTTTTTTTCACATGCACAACACATCCAGACTGCACAAATGTTGTCTCCGGTAGGGTTTCGTACTGCAAAAAAAAATTTATCGCACTCGTTGTCAGTTGATCAGAAACTGAAGTAGCAATGGGCCCGCCATTCAAGTCGTAGAACTTATGAAGGGTTGAAAATAATCTGAAACACAACATTTCATTCAATTTAATGAAGCTGTTTCCGAGAAACCATGTACATATATAGGCAGCAACTCTTGTATATACGGCTATTATATACACATATACTAGCTGGCCCGGCAGATGTTGTCCTCCCCACTCCGGTATGTGACGCGATGTATATGATTTCTGAATTAAATTTAAGTATGAAACTTTACAGCCACACGATCACAACGCCACCCTTGTTTGGTTTCCACTTAAATTCTAAAATTATATTAACGATTCTCTACGGTTATGTCGACGACGATACAATGGATAACCATAGTTGCCAGTGATAGTCTCCGGTACAACTATGACAACGAAATTCAAAGTGTTCAGAGGAATTGTTCAGATGAATTCCAGCCGCTGATTTTCACCATCGCACATTGCGGCACAGCGCAAATATCCAACGTCACCACCTTGATGATTGGCATTCCAGCACAGTGCGTTTTTCGCGCAATTTTCTGCCACGCCCAAGCACTATGGAATCTGCTGCCGCCAGCAGTTTTTCCGGACCGATACATCCCATTCTCAAAGGCCGGCAACGCATCTGCTATTCCTCTATTGTAGATGTTCATGGGCGGCGTTGATCACTTACCATCAGGTGAGCCGCTTGCTCGTTTGCGTATTCCATAAAAAAAAGGTGGTCGACAACACTCGGATTGTTCCGTATTCGCCACTTCTTTCCAAAACATTCAAGGCGCATTGCAATATTGCAAATAGATAAATAATATAATAATAGAAATAGGTTCTCAATATTGCAAAGTCAAATTGCATTATGGCTTCGATGTGGAAGATTAGATCTTCTGGCTCGCGGCATTGTAAATAACACTGGAAAATTGGTCACACAATTCAAAATAACATTATGAAAGAATTATCAATAACAAATTTGATAACCTCATAATGTGTACATCTTCGAAGGCAATAACGGTCGAAAATGTATGAAAATTGGTGAAAACTCGATAAAAAATGCTGATAAATCGCGGCGCCGACACAGCTAGCTCAATGGTATGCAATGAAAGGACCGCGCAGTTGAATCAGCGGTCAGAGGATAATGAAAAAAGACAAATCGGCTCAGCCGTTCTTGAGTTATAAATGGTGTAACTAACACTTATTTAAAATATGAGATTAACACTTAACGAAATGTAAAAATATCAAAGATACCTGAACAGAATGCTCAAGTAGTAGTCTCATAATTTTTCCGCATAATTTTTTTTTTGTAGAATAAAGCGTCGAGGTGAGCAAAACTTTCACCTGATGGTAAGTGTAACGTCCGCCCGTAACAGATGCTGTGTCACCCAGGACATTACTGTGTGACACCAAACTGCGCCCGTCCCTCTAAGACATCAGTTCTTAAGTCTAATGCTCAGTAATTACACTAGTTCTCAGTGCCCTTGACACCGAAACACAGAAATATTTGCACACTACTGCATCACTTCAGAATAACCGGCCTGGGATGGTACGTACCTAGACGGATTCCTCCATAGGAGTCCTACCACCAGTAAAAAATCATTTAAGGTACGCAATTATATCGTTCCAGGATAAAGTATATTTTAAACGGTTGCAGTACGGTGCAGTTTTAATAAACACAACAATCCTTACTAGAAATAAATGATTCACCTCTGAGTTAACCTCCGTTATCGAATGCGTTCGATCAATAAATCAAAGACTGTGACGAAACTGGCGTGGTGTGTGGGTAAGTCCCCTTCTTTGTATGCGTGGCGATATAACCATGGTTACTAAATTATGGTTTATTTTTAAAAACGTATTCCCACATTAGGATTCCTTCTGTATCGCATGGACGTTTTATAGACATCAATTTAACAAGCATTACACACCAAACCAGACTCGAAAAACAAAGAATTTGTGTTTGTTTAACAAATATTGTATAGAAGTCAGATCCTCTATGATAGATAGATACCACTAAGCCATGCGGCGCTTGTGATTACTATAGTCTGGTTTTGACCATGTATTTAAGAGGACATTCAGATTTGTACCTTTAAACACAAATTAGCAAGGTACATACGTCCTTCCCGTGGCGTCGTAGCTGAATGACCAGGTACTCGACTTAAATTTCATAGTGCTCGAGTGGCCTGATTAAAATCCCCAATGCCGGCAGTTTTAAGTGCTGGGTTATTTTTAATCGTACTGGTAGATTAATCATTTATCACCAGTAACGGAGAGTGCCCTGACAAGTCTGCTTGCTTGCAAAAAAAAAAGCAAGACTTCAAAATTTCTATCGACAGTAAAACGGTATATATATAAATAGTAATATGGTAAAATGGTTGACTTTTACTAAAGATTTGCTGGACTAATGGAGACAAAACGAAACTTACAATGTGAGTTTTGTTCATAAAAAAGTGGTCATCGGAAATTTGAATTTGTAATGTCACTGTTTTTACTCATAAATAATATAGTTAATAGAATCAGGCGTTACTTTGCGGAAATCCATTATAATAAAGGGAAGTAAGTTTTTTTGCTAAGATCCGCATGCAAAATATAAAAATGGTGTATATTACTAACTTTTTAAAGGGCACCGCCCGCCCTCCCTCAGTAGCGTGCACAAGCAAACTATTTTTTTTATATATATTTTGCGCGGATCTTAGCAAATTAACTTACTTCCCTTCGTCGTAAATAATAACGTCTCATCGGTAAACACTTTTTGCAATACTTTCTTCGGGTGGCCTGGTAGCTTGGAAGCAAGCACATAATACGAAAGGGTTATTTTACGTCGACATATCTTTAATATTACAATCATCATTTTTACAAATTCTATGTAGTGGTGTGCAAACATTACTGTGTTTCAGTATGAAGGGCGCTGATAGCTTTTGTAAGTACTGGACATATGAAACTTGAGAACTGATGTCTCAGGATGTCTTTAGTGTGGGTACCACACACAAATGGTCTGGGTGACTAAGCATTTGTCATGGGCAGTCGTTGCACTTGCCGTTAGGTGAACGAGGAATTTTCTTCCACGCACGACGACTTTGTGAAACTTGCTGCCGCCAGCGGTTTTTCCGGACCGATATTACTTAGGGACCTTCAAGTAAAGAGTCTATTCCTTTCGCAAAGGCCGGCAACGCACCCGCTACTCCCCTGGTGTTGCGGATGTTCATGGGCGGCGGTGATCGCTTAACATCAGGTGAGCCGCTTGCTCGTTTGCCCCCTCTTCTATTAAAAAAAAACTTTTTTCGTTTTTTCACTTCACACAAGTGGAAAGAACTTTTTTTAAACATCTAAGTAAGTAGGGGTTGTGAATAGGTATTTTCTTATGCGAGGTAGTGTTTTCATTTAAAAATAAAATTAGTTAACTCATGCGCGCAAAGTAGCTAACTCTTCGACACAAATAAATAAAATTGTAGTGTATGTTTGTAATAACAAAATAACAACTTTTTCCTTGATGCTTATGAAAATATATATGGTACTTACAAGAAAAAAACTATTTTTAAAATTTTTGTCTGTCTGTTTGTTTGTTCCGACTAATTTCCATAACAGCTGGATCGATTTCGACGGGACTTTCGTAGACCGATAGCTTATATTACAGCGGTAACTTAGGCTACTTTCATTTTAGAAAAATAATTAGGGTTCCGCGCAAAATAGACAAAAAGTAAGGAAGTATATATGTATTTCATCGATCGAGGTGGGATTTTTTACGCGGGTGAAACTGCGGCGCACAGCTAGTTCTTCAATAAAAAACACGCTATATCTATTAAATTGTAATTTCTGTGACAAATATTTAACATAAATTGTATCTGCAAATCTGTACTCCGTAAGTTAGTTGCAACGTAACTTCGTTAATGAGACCGCTTGGCGACGCGTTAATAACCTTGCTAGACTGGTTCGCTGTTTCGGGGTACTTTATCTTCTATCAGCGCTCAGTAACGCATTTCATATCGTCACGGCAATTCCGTGTTTAGTTACGTAACTAACTCGAAAGCTAATAATATTATCTATACAAATGAACGAAGTGTCTGTTTGTAATAACAAGTAAACAGCTTTTTAAAAGTACTTATAACATAATAAAACATTTATAAAATATTTGTTAGTCTGTCTGTATGCCTGTAGTCTGTAGAGGATGTAGTTTGAAAGGTAAAGTAGCTTTGGAAATTAAACATTATTCGCTATAAAACACCCGCATTGTAGGGCAGACCGGGGTTAGTTGAGGACTGGGGTAGGTAGACTAGATGCTCCTAACTTCTTGCAGGTTTGAGTGAGAGAATCAACGTTGCACTCAAAGAAAGCCTATTTTTTGACCGATCATTCGCACAGAACGCGAGACACGAGGTAATGTCTAACTGTTAGTTAGAGCGCGATATCAATAATTCGGATACCTAAGTAGTTTTTCATCAACACATCTTTTTTGTTCTTACATTGTAATTTATAGTCAAGTTCTTACAAACTTAATTTGAAATAGAAAGTAAATTATTATAAAAGGTATACAAATACGTATTATGACTGTTATGCATAGCATTTTAATTTAGTGAAATTTTGAAAGCAAAAGCTCCATTCGGGGTTGGTAGGCCAATTGCGTATTGGTTGACTGACGATAACCCATATGTTCCAATTATTTCGAAAATATTTATGGCTTATGAAAGAAATCGAAGTTTGAGATAAAAATTAATCATTAAATTATAAATAAACCCATCTGGGAAGAATTCTGGAAAACTTATGATTTTTTTTATTGGCTAAAGTGACGAGACGAGCAAAACGTTCACCTGATGGTAAGTGCAACGTCGGCCCATTACAGATGCCGTGTCACCAAGAATATTTCTGTGAAATTTTTATCGCTCATTAAATTTTATCATCCCGTAATTCAAGCCAACCGGCAATAGTTGAGTAGTCTACCTACCCCGGCATTGGGGCAGGTTGACCACCTCGGAGAGGTTTCCTAAAACTGAAAAAATCCGGATTTTATTTAATAATATCCACATAAGACCTTTTTTTATAATTGACTATGAAATTGGCACAGTTTACAATATTTCTTATTAACACCAAGACAATAGTTTTTTTTAAAAAAAATTATATCCAAAAACGTGGTCAACCATCTCCGGTCTGCCCTAATCGGACGGGAAGACTGATGCAGGCAAATTGTTCCTGTCCTAGTGGTCAGAGTACCTGACTTCTTCGCCGCGGGTCCTGGGTTCGATTCCCGGCCGGAGCCAACATTTGTGCCAAAACAATAATTGTTGGTTTTCGGGTCTGGTTGTGTTGTGATTGTCCCCGTGTTTCTGACACTGCATCCTAGCCTACCTTCGATCTTATCGCATCAGCGTTACATCGGGCGCGTGTAGGTTGAGACGAGTGAGTGCCTCTGTGTTTGCGCGTACATTTGTGGCTCTATAATACGAGGGTGGATTGAAAAGTACTCGGCCTAACACAGATCCATTCAATTCTAATTTTCGAATAAAATTCGAAAGGGATCAGCTACAGAGAACTGTCACTGAGCTTGAACGGTACAGCAAGGAGTATGAGGAAGCCCTCAGTCTTATTGCTGCATTGCAACTACAGCTGCATGAGGCACAGAACCAAATAGCAAAGTTAAGCAACAATTTACATAACTTAAAAGCCTCACAGGCTCAGAGTCTGTTCGATGAGCTGGTCGATTGCACATCTATACAGCAGTCTATAGAGAAGTCTCCTAGAATTTTACAAACATTTGCAACAATAGATTTAACAGAAGAGGACTCTTTAACTTCAAGATCAGCAGAAAAAATCACATGCAGTAAGAATAAACTAAAGAAGTATGTAAAAATTAACAAATTCATTAAAAAAACTCAAAAATTAATTAAAAACAGAATGAATACTAAAAACTATGTTAATTTATGTAAAGAAAAGCAGGATTTAATTGGAAAAGTAAAACAATATTCAATTGAGGTGGATAACATTAAAACATGTTATGAGGCTGACATAGAATGTCTGAATATTGAAATACAATCACTACATAGTTCGCTTGATGTTATGACTAGTAAATATAAATCTACACAAAAAGAGATTAAGGAGTACATGCTGGCCATGGATGAGCTGGTTAGCTTATGTAAATATAACGAAGACCGTTTTGAGTCATTGACAAAAACTCAATATGAGTGTCCGCAATCAATGCCAGTTCTTTCAGGGACAGTGTGTGTTAACAATGTAACAAATGATAAATACTCTTTATTGACAGCTGAACTCTGTGACAGTCCCATAACAAACACGATTGAAAAAAAAATTAAATGTAATAATAGTAAGAACAATGTTATTGTTTTTAGTGATGAATTGGGAAAAAATATAGGAACATTATTAAATAATTTTTTAAAAGGACAACAAGTTACCAATTATTGCATGCCAGGAGCATCATTTAATGACATATTAAATAAAATTTTAGTAGGTACTTATTGTCCTAATACTATATTAGTGTTATTAATAGGGAGAAGGGGCAATGTTAACAGGAAACAATTATTGCAGTAATATGAATATTTAAACAATTTAAATGTAAGCAAAATTATCTTGTTTACATTGCCTTACATTCGGGGTATGCCACATGAAAATAATATAAGATATGAATTAAATTTATTATGGAATAATATAATATGTAACAATAATTTAAATTTGACATGTAATTCTAATAATGACAAATTCCATTTAATTGACATAAATAATTTATTCAGAAATATTTTAACTAATGATAGGTATTACCTATCCAAATATATATTAAGACTGGTAGCAAATGCGCTATATTATTGTTTATTTTTGAATACAGCCAAGAATTTGGCTATAAATACATCTGCTTTTATTGAGCAGTCTCATTGTTTGACATTAAATTTGGAATCAGTTCCAAATAATTTAAATTAAGTAAGAAGACAATAGAGGAAATCTCTAGCAATAATTTTGACATTAATAAATTAAGACAGTCATATGTAAATAATTGTACCACTTTAGAAAGTCTTAATAATAAAGATTGTATCCACCTGGTGCATCAAAATATACAGGGAATTTTAGGCAAAGAATTAGAAATTGAATTATTTTTAAATAGCAATCATATTCATATTATGTGTATAACTGAACATTGGCTAAAAGATTATAATGTAATGTTTAATTTTAGTAACCACCAGGTGGTTAGTTCTTTCAATAGAGAAAAAGTTTTACGTGGTGGCTCTTTAATACTAGTAAATAAATCATTGCGATTCAAAGAACGTAAAGATATCGTGAGCCTCTCTGTTGAGAGAACTATAGAAATGGCCTGTGTTGAGCTTGAGCACCTCATAGTTGTCAGCGTTTACAGACCCCCATGTGCTTTATATGATGATTTTGAAAAAAATATGGAAGAAGTTTTAATTAAACTTAATAAACAGAACAAACCTGTTGTCATATGCGGAGACTTTAACATCAACCTCCTAGAAGCTTCTTCCATCACTGTTAAATTTATTTCTTTGTTGCAATCATTCAATTTAGTTAACATGTTTTTAGAACCAACGCGTATTACTGGATCTAGTGCAACTTGTATAGACAATATTTTTACAGATGTTAAGCCTTTGCACCGATCCATAATTCACAAAATAAGTTCTGATCATTCCGGACAGTTAATATCCATACCTTACATATTATGTAAAAAAACAAATAATAAAAAAATTGTGTTTGTTCCTGTAAATAAGTATCGTTTGGAGAAGTTTAGAAGTAACGTTAATAAAAAACTACTATTACTTCCTTATAATAATAATACTGACTATTTATATGAAGTATTGTTTAACCTGCTGAGCAAGGAATTTAATTCTATTTTTACTTCTAAAACTATCTCCTTGAATAGTCGCAAGACGTTTAATGAATGGGCGACAGTAGGAATCCACAGAAGTAGGCAAAGATTGTATGAACTTTACAATGAAAGATCATACAATCATAGTAACACATTTAAGGAATATGTTAAAAATTATTCAAAATTATTTAAAAAAGTATGCTCTGAAGCCAAGTCATTACACTTGAGCAATAAAATAAAGAAAGCATCAGATAAAATCAAAATGACTTGGAGTATTATTAATAGTGAAACCGGGAAACTCAAGGACCGAAACCATGATTACAAAATTAATTTTAACAATAAGCTAGTGACATCTGATCAAGATGTTGCTACAGCCTTTGAAAAGTTTTTTAGTGATATTCCAATTTCCATAACCAAGCCATTAAATTCTTCTCCTACTGCCGCTGAGACATTACTCAAACAAAATGTAACTTCTTGTACAAAAGATTTTAAATTCGATATGGTAGATGGAAATGACATTCTTAATACTTTTAAAAGTATTGATTGTAAGAGAACCGCGGATCTATGGGGTATGTCCGTGGAAGTTAGTGCGTCTATTATAGATATAATTGCACCTCAATTAGCCATAATTTTTAATTCCGGTATTGCATTTGGTGTGTTTCCTGATTTGATGAAACATAGTAAAATCATACCTTTATTTAAATCTGGTAGTACATCGGACCCTGCTAACTTTAGACCTATTTCTGTACTACCAACATTAAGTAAAATTTTTGAAAAAATTATACTTAATCAAATGTTAAAACATTTCAATTTAAATAAATTGTTTCACAAAAACCAATTTGGCTTTACGAGGGGTCGTTCTACAACCGATGCAGGTGTTGAACTTATTAAGAATATATTCGAAGCCTGGGAGAGTTCACGGGATGCCTTGGGTGTTTTCTGTGATCTTTCTAAGGCCTTCGATTGCGTTGATCATGAAACACTTATCAGGAAACTACATCACTACGGTGTAAGAAATTCTGCACTTCAACTTCTAATTTCATATTTGAGTAATAGAACGCAGACAGTAGTTATCAATAGCAGGAGTTCTTCCGGATCAGCAGTGTCTATGGGTGTCCCGCAGGGTTCGATTCTCGGCCCATTTCTATTTCTTATTTACATTAATGACTTACCTTACCTAGTAGGGGACAACCATGATATAGTGTTATTTGCTGATGATACATCTTTGATTTTTAAGATAAAACGTCAACTTTTATTATATGACGAGGTGAATAATGCTATTTCAAAATTAGTACATTGGTTTAATGTTAATAATTTGCTTTTAAACGGCAATAAAACAAAATGTATTAAATTCACAACACCAAATGTTAAACAATTAGATGTAAATGTGCTTGTGAGTGGGGAAGAGTTGAGCCTTGTGGATACTGCTGTCTTTCTTGGAATAACTCTTGACGCAAAACTTCAATGGAGCCCCCATATATCTAAACTAGAAAGTAGACTTAGCTCTGCAGCTTATGCTGTAAAAAAAATTAGGAATTTGACTAACGTTGAAACTGCTAGATTGGTTTATTTTAGTTATTTTCATAGCATAATGTCTTATGGTATTTTGCTATGGGGAAATGCAACTGATGTTGAAGTGATTTTTGTTTTGCAAAAGAGGGCCGTAAGAGCTATTTATAATCTTGGCTCTAAGTGTCTCTTAGGGATAAATTTAAAGAAATTAATATCTTAACCTTGGCCTCTCAATATATATTTGAAAACGTTTTGTATGTACACAAGAACATAAACCAGTTCACTAAAAAAAGTGATGTTCATAATGTGAATACCAGGAACAAGCACAAATTAATTATGCCAGTTACCCGACTTCACAGAGTCAGTAACTCTTTTATGGGGCAATGTATACGTTTTTACAACAAAATCCCAGAAAGTGCTAAAAGTCTTTCAATCAAAAAGTTTAAATTTTATATTAAACAAAGACTTCATAAAAAGGGTTATTATAATATTAAAGAATACATAGATGATGATAACCCCTGGGAATGAGGTGATCGCCGCCAAGCCATTTCTACATCTTTATAATACAGCTATTGTAATACAGTTATTGTACATTATTTTAAAAATGACTAAAAAAAAAAAAAAAGCCCGCTGGGTTTCTTACTGGTTCTTCCCAGGACAGAGGCATTTTTGCGAACCAGTGTAGCTTAAAAAAAAAATGACTTTCAATAAGTACTATGTAAATAGTCTATATTGAATAAAAATTTATTCTATTCTATTCTATTCTATTCTAAAAATCAAATCTACCCACATTATTTAGTTCAGTTCAGACTAGTTTATTGTGTGAAGTTCGAAACGTGTGCGATAATTAGTTGTGATTTTATAAATTTATTAACAAAGTAATCGGTCATAATTTCCGCGAATGGAGCAAATCGAGCAGCGTGCCGTCATTAAGTACCTCCATAAGAAGGGGCTATCATCAAAAGCCATCCATGATGACATGGTCAGTACATTAGGCGATTGTGCTCTGTCATATTCATCCGTCAAAAAATGGATAGCAGAATTTAAACGTGGTAGAGAGAGTGTGAAAGATGAACCCCGCTCTGGAAGGCCTTCGACGTCAACTACTGACGAAAATATTAAAAAAGTACTTGATTTAATAATGGGAGTCCGCAGATTAAAAATTAGAGAGATAGCCGAGATTATAGGCATCTCTTATGAACGAACTCAAAACATCATTGTCAACGAGTTGGGTTTCCACAAGGTGTCTGCGAGGTGGGTTCCGCGACTGCTTTCAGTTGAACAAAAAAGGACGCGATTGACTATTTCACGCGACTGTTTGGAGTTATTTGAAGCCGATGCAGATGATTTTTGAATCGTTTTGTTACTATGGACGAAACATGGGTTCATTACTGTACACCGGAAACAAAACAACAATCAAAACAGTGGAGAAGACTTGGTTCACCACCCCCTAAAAAGGCTAAGTCGATTTTGTCGGCAAATAAGGTGATGGCTTCAGTATTCTGGGACTCGAAAGGTGTGATTATGATTGATTATCTTGAAAGGGACAGTAGTAATCAGACTATAAACTCTGATTACTACTGCACCTTACTACGTCGTTTACGAGAGGAAATAAAAGAACAACGTCGAGGAATGCTCAGAAGAAAAGTCCTGTTTCATCAAGATAACGCCCGTGTTCACACGTCAGTACAGTCAATGGCTGGAATTCACAACTGTGGCTTTGAACTGTTACCGCATCCGCCGTATTCACCTGATCTGGCACCATCAGACTTCTTTCTGTTCCCTAACTTAAAAAAAGCACTTGGGAGGTCAAAGATTTTCGACAAACGACGAGGTCAAAGCAGCTGTAGACGCATATTTTGACTATAAGGAAGAATCATTTTTTTTAACGGTCTAAATGCTTGGAAGGGGAGGTGGCAAAAGTGTATTGAACTTGATGGTGATTATGTAGAAAAATAAAAATATAACTGATTTAGTATGTGTTTATTTTCTTGGTTAGGCCGAGTACTTTTCAATCCACCCTCGTATCTCCTGCGCAGTTGATGGCTCTCGACAGTATTCGGAAATTGTCGCCGTGGTCGAAATCGGCTAGGAGAACATCATGAACGACGAAGCGAAACGCTTTGTCCAAAAGCCGTAGGTTGGGAACCCGCCGTGCGTCTTGTTGTCCGATGATGGGAAGGGGGAATTACCTCGTGAAATTCCATTCCACTGTAACAACACTAACGCGGTGACATCACATGTTACAAGAAGCTCAAACGTAACGTATTGCGTAAGTATTGGCCGATACCTTATTTTGAAATATCAACTGCAATTTAGTTTATGCGATTTTTTTTCGACTTTCTATTTTGTTGCTGCGACGCTTGTGACGACAGCCGCGTGACCCAGTGGCAACAATACCATCTTTATCTCAAAATCCATATATATTCATATTCTCCAAGCCGATTTCGACCACGGCGACAACTTCCGAATACTGTCGAGAGCCATCAACTGCGCAGGAGATGTTATAGTGCCACAAGTGTACGCGCAAACACAGAGGCACTCACTCGTCCCAACCTACCCGCGCCCGATGTAACGCTGATGCGACAAGATCGGAGGTAGGCTAGGAAGTGTCAGATACACGGGGACAATCACAACACAACCAGACCCGAAAACCAACAATTTGTGTTTTAGCACAAACGTTGGCTCCGGCTGGGAATCGAACCCAGGACGCGCGGCGAAGAAGTCAGGTACTCTGACCACTAGGCTCAAAATCCATACTAATATTATAAATGCGAAAGAATCTCTCTCTGTCTGTTTGTTGCCTCTTCACGGTTCAACCGCTGAACTGATCTTGACGAAATTTGGCACATAGATAGTTTACATTCTGGGGACGGACATAGAATGATTTTTATCCCGGAAAATCAATTAGTTCCCACGGGATATTTAAAAAACCTATATCCACGCGGACGAAGTCGTGGGCTAAATACGAGGGCGACACTGATAGTTTTTAGAACTGGCCACTTTTAAAAAATGTAATAAAAAAATAAGTTTAAATTTTGAAAATAGAACTCTTTGCTAATATTATTGAGTACTAATTTCATTTATTTGTCATTTGTTTTACGATTTGGCGGCCAATTGAAATTTGTCTGTGTCACGCCAGTATGAATTTAACGCGAGAAAATTTTCGTACTATGATTTTAAATTACTTTTTTTTATGAAATCCTAAGGCGAAGCAATATTTTTAATTAATAGTAAAAGAACGAGCATTCAATGCCAGAGATACAATCACAACACAAATGTTAAAGCCGTTATCTATGTGTATAGTCTGTAAGAACATAATAAAACTTCTATATTCCCACATCGTACCTAGATTGTACGCCCAGTGATTAGAAAGTTTAATTAATGTGAATGTTACATTTTTGTTTGATACATAAGGATACCTCATTTGAGCAAGATAGACGTTAAATATATACGATCCAAATCATTCTGTGACTTAGAGGCAGTCAAATTCAAGACCTTGTGGACAAGTAATTACTATAAATGTAATTCAGTAGTTGGGCGCCAAAGTGGTAAAGAACGTACTTGTATTTGCATCCGGCCCCTTCACGTCCCGGACTCGTCACGTCGTCGTCTCGCCTTATATTTATCCCCTACTTCAATTATGCATGAATATGTTATAATAATTTCAGTTGTAGGACGTGAATATACGCGTAATTGTTTATTGAAAATATTCAGTGTATAATATATTACTATGGATATGTTCAATTTTGAATGGATTAAGTGACGAGACGAGTAGAACATTCGCCTGATGGTAACTATGTGCACCCACAACATCTACATGTGGAACTAAACAGAGCCCGTCACCCAGAGTCATCAGTTCTTAAGTCTCATATGCCAAGTGATTACGCTAGCTCTCAGTGCCCTTCAAACCGAAACACAGTAATGTTTGCACACCACTGCTTCACGGCAGAATAACTGGCCCTGGGGTGGTACCTACCTAGACGGATTCCTGTACAGGAATCCTACCACCAGTAGTTTGCATTTTATAGACCGTTTTTTGAGCAAGGTTCTAAACTACTCACGTTACGGCCTTAAGTAGCCGCAGAAAGGGGTCCAACTGTGAATGCGCAAGTCAACGAGGTTTTTTTTCTATAAAAAGATGAAACGAGCAAAACGTTCACCTGATGGTAAGTGCAACGTCTGCCCATAACAAATGCTGTGTCACCCACGAAATTTCTGTGTGACACCACACTGTGCCCATCACCCTGAGACATCAGTTCTTAAGTCTCACATGCCCAGTGATTACGCTAGCTCACAGTGCCTTTCAAACCGAAACACAGTAATGTTTGCACACTACTGCTTCACGGCAGAATAACTGGCGGTACCTACCTAGACGGATTCCTGCATAGGAATCCTACCACCAGTATTTTTCATCCATGCCGTACGGCACAATCGTCGGCTTATTTGTCGGTTATGCTCGTGAAACAGGCTACAGCTAGTTACGAGGGGTGATCCAAAAGTAATGATAATCAATAATAAACACAATGAATAAAATAAATAAATAAATTTATTTCTCAACATAGTCTCCTAGCAAGTCTATACATTTAGTCCATCTCTTTTCTAATCCTAAAATTCCCTTAGAAAAAAAATCTTTATCTTGACTCTCAAAAAAGTCCTCAACCGCGGCCATCACGTCGCTATCATCGTCAAATTTCTTGCCTCGGAGGTGTTCCTTGAGTCGTGGAAAGAGATAGAAGTCGCTGGGGGCTAGATCTGGTGAATAGGGGGGGTGTTCCACCAGCTCAAAGCCCGCTTCCTGAATGGCAGCCATGGCAATTGCAGCTTTGTGAACCGGTGCGTTGTCTTGATGGAACAGCACTCCAGCCCGCAGTTTGCCTCGCCTTTTCTCCTTAATAGCCTCCCGCAATCTTCTTATTTGTTCTGCATAGTAGGAGCCTGTAATAGTGGCCCCCTTTTCCAAGTAGTCCACCATGATTATTCCTTCAGCGTCCCAAAAAACAGACGCCATAACCTTCCCTGCTGAGCTTGACACTTTGAATTTCTTCGGCGTCGGTTCATCGGATCGTTTCCATGTCATCGATTGTTGTTTTGTTTCAGGATCAAAATGGTGGATCCAGGTCTCGTCCATGGTCACAAAACGTGACAAAAAATTATCCTTGTCTGCCTGGAACTTTTCGAGATTTGCTCTTGACATGTCGACTCGTTTCTTCTTTTGCTCGTCGTTTAACATTTTCGGTACCCAACGCGCGGAGACCTTTCTCATATGCAATTCGTTCGCAAGGATTCTTTGAATGCTGCCATATGAGATCCCTGTGACCTCAGCTACATGCCTGATAGTCACTCTTCGATCTTCCAATACAACTTCTTCAACTTTTTTCACATTTTCTTCAGTGAGGGACGTCGATGGGCGTCCTTCGCGGTGTTCGTCTTCCGTCGATGTTCTTCCCAACTTAAACTCCTTAGCCCAGCGTGCAACTGTGGAATATGGAGGAGAAGAGTCCCCTAATGTTTCCACCAAGTCGCTGTGTATGTCTTTGGTAGACATTTTTTTCAAGCAGAGGTATTTAATGACAGCTCTGATTTCGTGTTTTTCCATTTTGATGTTCACTCCTTGACAGTCCGTATTCAAATGAATGTAGCTCCCGGGAATCGTGGCCTATTTATATGATTTTTTTTCCCTGAACTAGTGGTTAACTGAGTAAGTGACTGAAATTTTTTTGTATTTTTGTGTGCACTAGAAATAACTGATTATCATTACTTTTGGATCACCCCTCGTACATCTAGTCACTTTATAAATATCGTTTCAGCCCATCAGAAGTTCACTTAATAAATTGGATAATAAATAAATAAATAAAAAGGCTCGGTTGGCGCAGTGGCTAAGCCCTTGGCTTCTGCGCCGCGGGTCGCGGTTTCGATTCCCGCACGGGACAAATATTTGTATGGCCTACAAACAGTTGTTCCGGGTCTGGGTGTTTGTGCATGTTGAATTTATGTCTGTAAAACGCACCCACGACACAGGAGAAATCCTACTGTGGGGCATCGTTTTTTATAAAAAAAAAAGAAAAAAAAATATTTGCCACGGCAAATCAAATAGTTCCCACGGCTTAACTTAAAAAACATATATCAACGCGGACGAAGTCGCAGGCATCGGCTTGTATTTTTATATATTTCAATAGGCGCGATGACATATTAAAGTTTCACTGAAATAATTTTAACTTTTACTTTTTTTAAAGGGGCGAAACAAGCAAATCGTTCATCTGATGGTACGTACAACAAAAATGCTGTGTCACACAACAAATTTCTTCGTGTCACCACACTGCTCATGTCATCCTGAGACATCAGCTCTTTAGTCTCATATGCCCAGTGATTACACCAGCTCTCAGTGCCCCTCAGACCAAAGAAACACAGTAATGTTTGCACACTGCTACTTCACGGCAGAATAACTGGCCCGGCGGTGGTACCTACGAGGGGTGATCCAAAAGTAATGATAATCAGTTATTTCTAGTGCACACAAAAATACAAAAAAATTTCAGTCACTTACTCAGTTAACCACTAGTTCAGGGAAAAAAAATCATATAAATAGGCCACGATTCCCGGGAGCTACATTCATTTGAATACGGACTGTCAAGGAGTGAACATCAAAATGGAAAAACACGAAATCAGAGCTGTCATTAAATACCTCTGCTTGAAAAAAATGTCTACCAAAGACATACACAGCGACTTGGTGGAAACATTAGGGGACTCTTCTCCTCCATATTCCACAGTTGCACGCTGGGCTAAGGAGTTTAAGTTGGGAAGAACATCGACGGAAGACGAACACCGCGAAGGACGCCCATCGACGTCCCTCACTGAAGAAAATGTGAAAAAAGTTGAAGAAGTTGTATTGGAAGATCGAAGAGTGACTATCAGGCATGTAGCTGAGGTCACAGGGATCTCATATGGCAGCATTCAAAGAATCCTTGCGAACGAATTGCATATGAGAAAGGTCTCCGCGCGTTGGGTACCGAAAATGTTAAACGACGAGCAAAAGAAGAAACGAGTCGACATGTCAAGAGCAAATCTCGAAAAGTTCCAGGCAGACAAGGATAATTTTTTGTCACGTTTTGTGACCATGGACGAGACCTGGATCCACCATTTTGATCCTGAAACAAAACAACAATCGATGACATGGAAACGATCCGATGAACCGACGCCGAAGAAATTCAAAGTGTCAAGCTCAGCAGGGAAGGTTATGGCGTCTGTTTTTTGGGACGCTGAAGGAATAATCATGGTGGACTACTTGGAAAAGGGGGCCACTATTACAGGCTCCTACTATGCAGAACAAATAAGAAGATTGCGGGAGGCTATTAAGGAGAAAAGGCGAGGCAAACTGCGGGCTGGAGTGCTGTTCCATCAAGACAACGCACCGGTTCACAAAGCTGCAATTGCCATGGCTGCCATTCAGGAAGCGGGCTTTGAGCTGGTGGAACACCCCCCCTATTCACCAGATCTAGCCCCCAGCGACTTCTATCTCTTTCCACGACTCAAGGAACACCTCCGAGGCAAGAAATTTGACGATGATAGCGACGTGATGGCCGCGGTTGAGGACTTTTTTGAGAGTCAAGATAAAGATTTTTTTTCTAAGGGAATTTTAGGATTAGAAAAGAGATGGACTAAATGTATAGACTTGCTAGGAGACTATGTTGAGAAATAAATTTATTTATTTATTTTATTCATTGTGTTTATTATTGATTATCATTACTTTTGGATCACCCCTCGTACCTAGACGGATTCCTGCAAAGGAATCCTACTACCAGTAGTTTGTAATTGATAGCAACTGGTAACTTTAAACTAGAGAAGTCGGAGACTTAGCGCTTTGGTCTCGGAGTTCAAGATTCAGGCACTTTTTTTGTATTTGTTTGTAATGTAAGCAAACAACTTATTAATGTGTTTTACACTGAGGGGCCGGGCCGCACACTACTTATAAACCTAAGAATTCACCATTAACAAACAAAATAGTAAAATATTGTCTGAACACTGAATGTTGCCTATTGTTCTCAAGGAGTGTTTACACAGGCTTGTCGTCACAAGCACACGCCATGACACTTGCGAGCGTTTCGGCGTCAAAATTAGAATAAGTTTTTAAAATGCTTATTTTTTTCGACTACAACCTTTATCATCTCTGTAAGTGTTTTTTTTTTGAAATGGGGCATGAAAAACAAACATATAATACGAGGGGTGATCCAAAAGTAATGATAATCAGTTATTTCTAGTGCACACAAAAATACAAAAAAATTTCAGTCACTTACTCAGTTAACCACTAGTTCAGGGAAAAAAAATCATATAAATAGGCCACGATTCCCGGGAGCTACATTCATTTGAATACGGACTGTCAAGGAGTGAACATCAAAATGGAAAAACACGAAATCAGAGCTGTCATTAAATACCTCTGCTTGAAAAAAATGTCTACCAAAGACATACACAGCGACTTGGTGGAAACATTAGGGGACTCTTCTCCTCCATATTCCACAGTTGCACGCTGGGCTAAGGAGTTTAAGTTGGGAAGAACATCGACGGAAGACGAACACCGCGAAGGACGCCCATCGACGTCCCTCACTGAAGAAAATGTGAAAAAAGTTGAAGAAGTTGTATTGGAAGATCGAAGAGTGACTATCAGGCATGTAGCTGAGGTCACAGGGATCTCATATGGCAGCATTCAAAGAATCCTTGCGAACGAATTGCATATGAGAAAGGTCTCCGCGCGTTGGGTACCGAAAATGTTAAACGACGAGCAAAAGAAGAAACGAGTCGACATGTCAAGAGCAAATCTCGAAAAGTTCCAGGCAGACAAGGATAATTTTTTGTCACGTTTTGTGACCATGGACGAGACCTGGATCCACCATTTTGATCCTGAAACAAAACAACAATCGATGACATGGAAACGATCCGATGAACCGACGCCGAAGAAATTCAAAGTGTCAAGCTCAGCAGGGAAGGTTATGGCGTCTGTTTTTTGGGACGCTGAAGGAATAATCATGGTGGACTACTTGGAAAAGGGGGCCACTATTACAGGCTCCTACTATGCAGAACAAATAAGAAGATTGCGGGAGGCTATTAAGGAGAAAAGGCGAGGCAAACTGCGGGCTGGAGTGCTGTTCCATCAAGACAACGCACCGGTTCACAAAGCTGCAATTGCCATGGCTGCCATTCAGGAAGCGGGCTTTGAGCTGGTGGAACACCCCCCCTATTCACCAGATCTAGCCCCCAGCGACTTCTATCTCTTTCCACGACTCAAGGAACACCTCCGAGGCAAGAAATTTGACGATGATAGCGACGTGATGGCCGCGGTTGAGGACTTTTTTGAGAGTCAAGATAAAGATTTTTTTTCTAAGGGAATTTTAGGATTAGAAAAGAGATGGACTAAATGTATAGACTTGCTAGGAGACTATGTTGAGAAATAAATTTATTTATTTATTTTATTCATTGTGTTTATTATTGATTATCATTACTTTTGGATCACCCCTCGTAGTTTTTTATATTGTGTCATACAGAACAGTTTGACACCACACTGCGCCCGTCACCCTGAGACATCAGCTCTTAAGTCTTACACGCCCAGTGCTAGCTCTGAGTTCGAACCGAAACAGAGTAACGTCTGTACACTACATCTACGCTTTACCGAAGAATAACTCTTCCGGGGAATACTCCTTAACTTTGCTGTTTTCGAAGGAATCAGTCTAGGTGGGTACCACACCTAGACTGATTCCTTCGAAAACAGCAAACCGCGGTCTTATGTAATTAATACATAATTTAAGCAAATTTATATGTAAATAGCTTCAATCGTTTCTGAGCTATAGCCAAACATACATACATAAGATCACGACTGTATCCCATAAGGGGTAGTCAGAGACTGGGCACTCATTGCAAAAACAGATGACTGCCACAATCCACGTTTCACCAAAACAATATAAAGCACTTGGTGTGATAGGTGGTGAGCCCATCGCCACCGTGCGCTGTTGGGTGCACAGTGCAGTTTAATTACTCGCCTTTTACGAGATCCATTGAATGAGATGGAGTGGTAGTATTCTTTTAACGAGCCGCCACCGTAATAAACAGAGATTATACAGAATACTAGCTGATGCCCGCGGCTTCGTCCGCGTGGATATAGGTTTTTTTTTTATTATTGAATAGGAGGCAAACGAGCAGGTGGCTCACGTGATGGTAAGTGATCACCGCCGCCCATGAACACCTACAATACCAGAGGAATAGCAGATGCGTTGCCGGCCTTTGAGAAAGGAATAGGCTCTTTTCTTGAAGGTTTAATTATCGTTCGTTTTTAATTATCCCGTGGGAACTCTTTGATATTCCGGGACAAAAATAATTTCGTCTCGATCGGTTAGTGGTTGAGCCGTGAAAAGGTAACAAACAGACAGAGGGACACAGATAGTTACTTTGGAATTTATAATATTAGTATGGATTATGCTAGAGGACAAAACACTTCAACTTAAAAAATATAAAATCACAGAGGGACACTGATGTTTTATTTATATGTATTGATTGGCTATCCGACCTCTTAAAGTATTTCTTCTTAAGCTTTATGAACTCTTTTCGTATACACACATACACTCCGCGACAGACACACTCGCGTTTAACCTTTTTTAAACGATTTGAAGAGATTTGGTCCTGCAAAGGTCAAAGCAATGAACCGTAGTGCTCGGACGGTTGAAGGCGTTAGTAATGTGATTGTGTTTACACTTATTACGTTACGCACACATGTAAGATTATGGAG
The DNA here is from genome assembly GCA_019845155.1 of Luehdorfia chinensis. Taxonomy (NCBI): domain Eukaryota; kingdom Metazoa; phylum Arthropoda; class Insecta; order Lepidoptera; family Papilionidae; genus Luehdorfia; species Luehdorfia chinensis. The sequence continues at coordinate 2,261,626 of JAHVAK010000696.1, forward strand.
ACAGTAATTAAAAACATTTTTCTTTTGGTTCATTAGCTTTATTACACTTTTTTTTAATTAATCTAAGTAAGGGACGAGACGAACAAGTCGTTCGCCTATTGGTAAATGCCACGTCTGCCCTTTAGATGAAGCTCAACACAGCACTGCACACGTCACCATGAGACGTCGGTTCTTAAGTCAACTATTTCTAGGTATTACGTTGAAACCTAGACTAATTTAGTCCTAGTAGTATCAGTATTTATTGTTACTTTCATGACAGTAGTTTTCCTAGTTCATTAGATGTATGCAAGGAACCATTATGAGATCGTCCAGTGCCGTTCGTCACAGCATCTTTATTAAGCGAAATACATTAGATTTATTTATTTATTTAAAACTGATTATAGAATTCCTATGCAGGAATCCGTCTACGTAATACCACCCCAGGGTCAGTTATTCTGCCGCGGAGCATTAGTGTGCAAACATTACATTACTTGTTTCGGTCTGAAGGTTACTGAGAGCTAGTGCAATCACTGGATATATGATACTTAAGAACTGATGTCTCAAGGTGAAGGGCGCAGTGTGTTGCCACTCAGAATTATTCTGGGTGATACAGAATTTATTATGGGCAGACGTTGCACTTACCATTAGGTGAACGTTTTGCTCGTCGCGACACTTTATTCAATAAAAAAATACACAGTGAATTTCCAATTGGCAGACTCATTGAAAACTCTTTTTTTTTTCGACATAAGAAATATAAATTCCGTTTGTCAAAAGTATTTTTTTACAATCTACTCGTACCGCCATTTCGTAATGAGCTTCCTCTAACAGAAAAGAAACAAGCGAAGGAAACTCTGTAAACATCTTTTTTTCAAATCCTTTTTATTTTAGTTAAAAATACATTACAAATAAATTTACAAAGAATAGTCCGTAGTAGAAACCAAAGCATGCTCCATATTAAAATTTTAGCGAAGATTCAATAACAAATATATATTGCAAACTCGAGCAGACCAGCCCCCACCAAATGCCTTAGGGCATTCAACCCCGAGGAGACTTATGAATTTAAGAACGTGTTTTAAATAAATAACAGTAGTTATAATTTGATATATAAAGATGATGACCTGCTAGCCGATTTTCGACCGCGGTGGACACCCACCGAAATCTGTCGGCACTTGTCTACTGCGCAGGAGATATTATAGAGCCACAGGTGTACTTGCAAACACATGAGCACAACGCAAACTCTACCCAACCTACCCGTGCCCCATGTAACGCTCATGCGATAAGACCGGGAGGTAAGCTAGGATGCAGTGTCAGATACACAAAGACAAAAACGACGGCCAGACCAAAAAATATATGCTAAATATATGTAGGTTACAACAAATAATTACATATACCTAGGGACGCCTAGTGGGCCATAGTGAGAGATTTTCGAGTTATGAAGGCAAAAGTGTGCAGTATAGAGATCTCTACTACGCACGGGGCAGTTAAAGAATTTCTTACATATTTGGACAGAGAAAGTATTTTTAGTCTTATAAGTAATTTGCCGTGGTAGCCCAGGGGCCGGGTGCTAAGGTCTGTGCTCAGCAGTGGGACATATTTTTTTTTATTGGATAGAGTGACGAAACGAGCAAATCGTTCACCTGATGTAAAGTGCAACGTCTACCCATAACAAATGTTATGTCACCCAGAACATTTCTGTGTGACTCTACACTGCGCCCGTCACCTTGAGACATCAGTTCTTAAGTCTCATATGCCCAGTGATTACGCTAGCTCACAGTGCCCTTCAAACCGAAACACAGTAATGTTTGCAGACTACTGCTTCACGGCAGAATAACTAGCCCTGGGGTGGTACCTACCCAGACGGATTCCGGCGTAGGAATTCTACCAGCTTTAAGCTGTTACTTTACTTTTACTTTAAGTAATTTTCCCTAAGCTTTTTTAACTAGATTATCTTGCACGTTTTAATTAAAATGAAAGCGTAAAATGTTTATTTGACCTGGATGTTTTTTGTCCATAAAAAAATTCTTTGTGTCTAAGTGACTTCTGAATGAATAACAGTGAGTTATAATTTTAGAAGGTTATCATTTAATTAAAGTTTAACTTCGCATGTATCTTGCCCGTACAAGAGACAAGGCGATTACACATGCATTTAACTAAAGTTTAATTTCGCATGTATCGTGCCCGTACAAGAGACAAGGCGATTACACATGCATTTAATCAAAGTTTAATTTCGCATGTATCGTGCCCATACAAGAGACAAGGCGATTACACATGCATTTAATCAAAGTTTAATTTCGCATGTATCGTGCCCGTACAAGAGACAAGGCGATTACACATGCATTTAGTCGGTCATCATAACAATTATTTAATTGTAACTGTTATTGTTACTGGTGGTAGGAATCCTATGCAGGAATCCGCCTAGGTAGGTACCACCCCAGGGCCAGTTATTCTGCCGTGAAGCAGTAGTGTTCAAACATTAGGTACTGTGTTTCGGTCTGAAGGGCACTGTGAGCTAGCGTAATCACTGGGAATTTGAGACTTAAGAACTGATGTCTCTGGGTGACGGGCGCAGTGTGGTGTCACACTGAAATATTCTGGGTGACACAGCATTTGTTGTGGGCGGACGTTGCACTTACCATCACTCGTTTCGTCACTTTATAAAATAAAAAAAGAAAATTTTTTGACTTGACTGAATTCATATCAATGCAAAATCATAGAATTGTTCGCGATGCCAAGTGGTCAAAGTATTTGACTTCGAATCCCAGCCGATTATACAACTGTGCAGTAATTGTACAAAAACACAAACTGTTGCTTTCCGTAGTCTGATTGTGCGGTGCATGTGAAACGCGCCTACGGTACAGTAGAAATCCTAGTGTGGTTCATAGTTAAAAAAAAACCGAAGACCCATTTTCCGGTTACTCTTCAACCGTCTCATTCTCAATTCTTCAATGAGCATAGACGGAGGTGTCTATATGGCCCATCTATGCTTCAGTGATCGCTTATCATCAAGTCAACTGTGCCAAATGAGCATAGTTATACCAAATATACATAAAAATATAATAAACATTCCAGCATAACTATATAAATAATATATATGTAAGTTACACCCGGAAAGACAGAGAAGCGTCTTCTATTTTTTTAATCTAGCTGCGCCCCGCGGTTTCATTCGACTAAAATAAGGGGACCACATGACTGCGCCATACGTACGGCCCTTCTCGGCAATGTTTGGTTCTCAGTGTTAGGCTCCTTAAGGTCGTAGCAAGAAGTTTTATAGCCTATACTAACCTGGAGGTCTATTCTGTAATTTTGCTAGGTTTCGTGATCGGCTTTATGTTGGCGTATGAAGCTCCGCCATTGGTTGATGGGATCAAATGAAACCGATCACTAAACCAACCGAAGTCACTCGGTGGCCTCCTGGTGTGGAACCTTACTCAATAAAAAGGGCTATCTAATGCATGAATAATTTTCCAAATCGGTTTAGTATTTTCTGAGATAATCGCGTCCAAACATACAAACTCTACAGCTTTATTATAATAGTTAGAAGTAAGATTCTTCATGTGTGATAACAATCAGCTGATCAGATGTTTCAATCATCATCATTTCTGCCACTTGTCCAATGCTGAACATGGGCCTGCCCTATAGGTTGCCACAAAAGTTTGTAGCTCTCATTTTGCTATAATTGCTGCCATGCTTGGCGAGTTGGCAACCGCTGTTTATTTATTCAGATTTTCCAGGAAGCTACTGCTGCCCATCTTCTGGTTTTCATTTTCCATCTGTCGACTTTTACGACACCCACGGGATGAGATGGGGTGGTAGATTCTCTTAAGCAGCCACCATTATTAATACTCGATTTTTTTATATTTTTCCACAAAACCATACAGTTTTGGGAACTGTAACGAATGTTTCACTAAGCATTTTTATTTTTATTTCAGAGATTCACACAATACCTGGCGTCGAGTAATTCGACGTTTCAACTAAGTAATTTCTTAGACAAAAGCGGGGTACAAGGTATGTATTATGAAATATTTAATCTACCGACACAAATATAAAATATGTTACAGTTAGACAAACTGAGAAATATGGAATTCTTGTCGTTCGGACACTACCAATTGTTTTATCTCAAACTATCGAGACACGATCGTAATGATTTCGAGATTATATAATCGACGAATAATCCTTGTGGAGAAAATATTTATAATAACCATTAAAGCTTAAATAATTATTTTATTTCATAATGTGACACGAGACACATCTTAAGGCTTTTATTACTAAATATTTTTAGCATTACATGTCAGTCAATACGACGGAAATGTAGTATCTAAGAAAGGAATATCCAAAATCATCTATCTGTCAAAAATGTAGTAATATTTCTATGAATGAAAAAAAATAAAAATAAAAAATATAAATATCCTTGTCGTATAGAAAGATAATAATAAAATACCCACGGCTATTAAATGTTGCAAAGGTGAAGTGGTAATAATGCAATTTCCTTGTCGAGAATTAGACAAGGCCGTGAGAATTTATATTAAGGGACACAGGCGATAGTTTCATCAGGGCTTCCACAATTCTGTTTTTGATGGAAACCATGCAGCTTTTTTAACTTCTTTCATGCCGTGAATGCGATTTTTAAATAATCATGATGTAATAAGGTAACGCGTTAAAGCCATTGATATCAAAAATCATGATACTTCGACCCGGTAAGGGTCGACGTAGGCGAACGTGTCACGATCGGTTTAAGGAAAGGCCACGTCAAAAGTACCCGCATCCGACGAGCTTGCATGAAAACACTAATGAAAGTAGAAGAAGCTGTGATGTGTGATGAAAGATGTATGTTAGGATTGTTGCAAGTGGAAAGATGTGGACTCTGATAACCCCAATGGGAAAGAGGCGTGACTGTTCGTTTTTTTTTTTTGATAAAGTGTCGAGACGAGCAAAACGTTCACCTGATGGTAAGTGCAGTATCCGCCCATAGCAATGCCCCAGGATAGTTCTGTGTGGCACTACCACATGCTTCATACTTGTGAACAGGTGCTGTTGATGGAGGCTGGTCTGCTCGAGCTTACAATTTACTTATATATTAATTTACTTAATCTTGTCTAAAATTACTACTATAAAAGAGGATACCTACGGAGTTTCTTTCGCCTGTTTCTTCTCCGTCAGAGGAACCATTACGAAACGGCGGTACATTGTACAGAAATGACGTACGAAATTTATATTCCTTACGTCGAAAAATAAAGGAATTTCATTTCACAACACACTGCGCCCGTCCCCTTTAGACATCAATTCTTATGTTTCATATGCTCAGTGATTACAAAAGCTCTCAGTGCCCTTCTGACCGAAACAGAGTCAATTTTGCCTACTAATCCTTCACGGCAGTAAAACTGACCTGGGGGGGGGGGGGTCATCTACTGACTTACTAATGGCCACGTTATGATGGTCTCAGGAACTGAATCACGATGCCCAGATTCAAATCCCAGACGAAGGGAATTATTGTGCAATAAAATTGTTCCCGTGTCTCATATACTGTGTCCTAAGCTTCCTCCGATCTTAGCGCGGTGTTACGTCGGATAACAGAAGGCGCTACACTACATTTGTAACGCTGTTGAAAAATCCCGCTGGTAATCGCCGTCGTCGTCCGGATAATGTTATATCCGTAGTCATTGATGTCCTCCACACAACAACTACCGAATGTTGCCGAGTGCTATCAATTGAGCAGGAGATATTTTAGTGCCGCAAGTGTACGCGCAAACACAGAGGCTCACTCGTCCCAACATACCCGCGCCCGGTGTAACGCTGATGCGATGAGATCGGAGGTAGGCTAAGATGCAGTGTCAGAAACACAGGGACAATCACAACACAACCAGACCCGGAAACCGACAATTTGTGTTTTAGCACAAATGTTGGCTCCGGCTGGGATTCGAACCCGGGACCCGCGGCGTAGAAGTCAGGTACTCTGACAAATAGGCAAAGCCTACCTTCTTGGCAGCAGCCTACGACCACCAGTGGACTAGTAAGAGGCTGATATAGATGAACAAAAATAAATTTGGTCAATACAGCCAGGGAACTCCTATTCCTGCAATTTATAACAGAATGGAAATATATTTTTATTATGATGATAATGACTTTCTGACCGTTTTCCGACCACTCGACTGCACAGAAGATATTATAGTGCCACTAGTCCTCATCTAACCGCGCCTGTTGTTACGCTCGTTCGACAAAATAGGAGCGTCAGAGACACAGGAACAATCACTACATCGAACCTGTAAACCAACAACATCCGTTTTTGCACAAATTGTTGGCACAGAATCTAATGTATACAAACAATTACTGGTGGTAGGATTCCTATGCAGAAATCCGTCTAGGTAGGTACCGCCCCAGGGCCCCAGTTATTCTGCCGTAAAACAGTAGTATGCAAACATTACTGTGTTTCGGTTTGGAGGGCACTGTGAGCTAGCTTAATCACTGAACATATAAGACTTAAGAACCTATGTCTCAGGGTGATTGGGCACAGTGTGGTGTCACCAAGAAATTTTCTGGGTGACACAGCATTTGTTATGGGCAGACGTTGCACTTACCATCAGGTGAACGTTTTGCTCGTTTCATCACTTTAGACAATAAAAAAAATACTACAAAATGCAACATTATATTCATTTGGAACGATAGTGTTTTTAATACGACATACCACGAGACCGATTATATATAAGCATTATCACAAACAACATTAACACCAAAAAAATTTGCATTGTTTATATCGAACGATATGGAACAACTCCAATAAATTCACAGACAGATAAAAGATCAGGGATCAAGGAAGCCATAACTGAAATCTATAACTTGCAGCGTTTTATAATCATATGCGGAATTAAAATGTGCACCAGTCAGCTGTTGAAGGTGGGTCATCGAGCTCTGGGGTCGTTACAGTACGAAAGAGACTGACATGGTTCCATAAAGCGTCGCGGCGCCAAGAACTTGGCAGACGACGCGACCCGAGAGACGTTTTGCGAAACGATCTCCCCCATTTATTGTATAACCGATGACACACGTTCGTAACGAAACACTCAGACGAACTGAGAATATATTATTATTTTACGGACAGCCTTTTTTCGTGCAGTGTGAGTGCGCTTTACAGACATATATTTCCAAAACCAACAATTTGCGTTTTTGCACGAATGTTGTCTTCGGCTGGGATTCGAACCCGCGACGTAGAAGTTATCTGCTCTGAACACTGGGCCACGCGGTCGTCTAATTTTAATACGTATTAGTGCGTCAGGGCAAGTTTAGACGTACTATGGAACTACGACCGATAGGCGTCCGACAGAGTTGAATAGCACCGGCTGCCGGGATTTGAATCTAAGAGCCGTGGCGTAGATGTCGGGTACTCTCACCACTAGGCCAGGTCGTTCAATAAAAGTAAAGTAACAGCCCATAAATGTCCCATTGCTGAGCATAGGGCTCCTTTCATTTGTGAGAGGGTTTCTGGCCGGGAATAGTCCGCCACTCTGCTTCAATGCGGGTTGCTGGACTTCACATATCCTCGAAATATTTCTATTCCTCGGATATGCAGGTTTCCTCACGATGTTTTTCTCTCTAAAAAAAAACGACGCCTCACTGTAGGATTTATGTCGTATCTTATCTGCATTTTACAGATATAAATTTCAAATGCACTACACAACCAGACCGGAAAACCAACCATTTGCATTTTTCCACATTTGTTGGCTTCGTCTGGTTTCGAACCCAAGACCCGCGACGTAGAAGTTATCTAGTCTGAACAATAGGCCACTGCAGATATTACATTACTTAGGAGTTAGAATTATTATTAGAAGTTTTTTTTTACTCGTACAAAAATGGCGGCAACGTGGTTCGCAACCCGTCAAGTCTCGTTTCCAGCGGGGGCGAATAGTGACCTACATGTGTAGCCTCTGCCTACCCCTTATATGGGAAAAAGACGAACAAGATAACAAATACAATTCGCACAACAAATTGAACGTCGGAGCGACGAGATCAATGTAACGCTATCGTTAATTACTGAAATCGATTCAATTAAAACCGGCGATAATGCAACAATTTATATGTTATGATTGCGATGGTAATAAAAACTATCAATTAGTTATGTATGGTTTAGATTTTATTTATAAAACACTAGCTTTGCCCCGCGGTTTCACCGGGCGTTTAATTCAAAAGAAATCGCTCTAAGGGTCGTAGCGTGATGTAATATAGCCTATAGCCTTTCTAAAGAAATGATCTATCCAATACTAAAAGAATTTTTCAATGCGAACCAGTAGTTCCTGAGATTAGCGCGTTCAACCAAACAAACTCTTTAGCTTTATTGTACGAGTATTAGTATGGATACATACAGTCACGCTATTTTCCCGTATAAGGGGTAGGCATTTCGCCCTCACGGGAAACGATAGAAACGATAAGTACGAGTCAAAAACTTCTTACACCCCATTGCGCTTCCACGACCAGTGTAGTGACAGCATTGCATATTATAGCGTTATTCTGCTCGAATAAAGACTGTCCGCGCAAACCTTAAGTACTGGTATGTGCTATTCCACTCTGCCGGACACCACCTATATTTTTTAACCGACTTTTTCAAATTGAATGGATATTTTTTGTGTTTATCTTACGCGATATCTTCGCCAATTGTGAACCGGATTCAATGATTGTTTTTTTTAGTTGAATTGTTATACTGGAGGTTGCCCCCATACACATTTGGTCAAGTTCTGATGATGGGCTTCAAAAGAAAATCACGAAACTCTTAAATACGCATAAGCACGTTTGGAACTGCTGCGTTAAAGTCGGTTTTTGGTTAAATCGTCGTCGTCGTCGTCGTTTCAGCCTATCGCTAGTCCACTGCTGAACATAGGCCTCCCCCATAGATTGCCACAAAAGTTGATTAGATAGATTGGCAACCGCAGTTTTTTTATTCAGATGTTCCAGGAAAATGCTGCTGCCCATCTCCTGGCTTTTCTTTACCCTCTGTCGACTTTTACGAAACTCACGGAATGAGAAGGGGTGGTAGATTCTCTTAAGCCTCTACCACACGGGGTTAAATCATTTAGTTAAGTTATTGTATTTATCGAGGCGCGACATCAATCAAGAAGTCAATGGATACAGGTGGCTTAGACCCGTGTTTTGTGGGAGGCGCGCAGGAGATATTTTAGTGGCGGCGTTTCTGACCTACCAGCGCCCGGTGTAACGCTCATGCGTTAAGATCTGGCGTGCGTCAAGGCTGGGATGCAAAGACAGAGACACGCAGACAATCACAGTACAACCAGTCCCGTAAGGCAACTATATATGTAGTTGGTTACTGGCAATTTTGATAGGTATTGTTTTGAGTCCTCGTCAAAATCATACTTATCTGGGCGATTTCGGCCACAGCGACATCTTCCGGTTACCATCACAACGTGTTAACTGCTCAGGAAATATTTAACTGCCGTAAATGTCCCTAACTCATACTCACTTTCCCAGTTCCGATGTAAAGCGTAAGCCGAATATTAGAAGAATAGTTCGTATGCGTGTCAGACTCGTACTCTCTTTCTCGATCCGGAAAACTTATAGATTGTTTTATTTAATTTGGCTTGGAATACAGCACGGACAACTTTATAGCCCTTTGTATGATCTAAGTCTTTCTCTTTAGCAGTAGAGTGGAACATCACCTACCTCTATCCTATCGAGACCTTACCTTAGTCGCCTCTTACGACAGTAAGAGGCGACTAAGATATTACTGGCAGGCTATATTTCGTGCAGACTAACGCCATATTATGTAAAGCTGTCACTATAGTGCTCGAGGGAACGCAGTGGGTAGTAAGATTTTTTGACTCCTACCAAAATGGCGGCGACGTGGTTCGCCACCAGTCACGTCTCGTTTCCCGCGAGGGTGAAAAGTGGGCTATGTGTGTTGTCTCTGTCTACAATTATATGAGAAAAAGGGGTGACTTTATGTACGTGTGATCTAAGAAGTCATTGCAATATCGTTTTGAACGATAGAGAGAAAGAAAGAAAAATAAATTTATTTGTTGCTGTAATTCAGACATACGACCATGAAGGTAAATTGTAAATATTTACATAATATAGGACTACAGCAACAAAAAGGCATCCGACTCAGCATAATGCACTCAAGGGCAGCCATTAAACATTTTAAAAAATCAAGAGAAAACAAATAAAAAAATGGTGAAATTAATACAAAAAATATTAACATAAAATAAACAATATCTAAACTAAAAACTGGCCAGGTATTGAAATTCTTTTTTTTTCTAACTATTATAATCTTATCTTAACAGTTTTATGATGCATTGGGAAATTGTTTTTATTACAAGCAATAACACATAAAAGTATTATAGGCAATAACAAATTCAATATAGACTACATTGTAATTGCTTGTCTTCTATTCGTTCTCGGGAGCGTTCGTTGGTCTTTTTTATCATGCTCGTTCAAAGACCGTCGTTTCAATTTGGTCATCCCAATGTCACTTTCACTCTCCTGCCGAGTTAAATGACGTTTTGACGTCACTGATTGCTATTTTTGATGAATGTGACGTGTTTACATGTTTGAGACACACGTCACCCATATCGGTTAGAAAGAGATTAACCGATGTATGCATTTCGAAGAATCAGACCGCAAGATATCGCAATCGCGTATCATCGGCCGTGCCGATACATCTATAGTTAGTATTTCGCAGCAGCATTGCTCTATTAGAAAGAAAAAAAGAAAGAAAGAAACATATTTATTTGACCAACACACAACATTAATAAATATAACAAAAAGTAGTGTATAAAAAATTACAAAATTTATAATGCGATGTCAAAGAGGATCCCGCCTCAGTGATAATCTGTGGTACCCCATAGCACTTGAAACTGTTTGGAACTATTACCTGTGGGTGTCGTAAAAGGCGACAGAGGGAAATAAAAACCATGAGATAGGCAGCAGCATCGTTCTGGAACATCTGAATAAATAAACTGCGGTTGCCATCCCGCCTGCCAAGCGTGGCAACTATGGCAAAATCCCTCCAATATGAGAGCTACAAACTTTTATGGCTATCTATGGGGGAGGCCTATGTTCAGCAGCGGACTTTTGATAGGCTGTAACGACGACGACGAAGATACTATTTATAAGTCAGTAGTTTTCCAAAAACATGTTTGTTATGCTTATGTGCGGCAGTAAACTTCAAATGTTGCCAGGGCTATAGTACTTGTCAAAATATATCCAACGAGCCCCGACACTACGGAGCTATCTTGCTTAGGAGTTCCTATGGCCAACTTCAGGCTCGATAATCAGACGAGCTCCGTCTTATTGCATTGTCACCGAAGCTGCAATCGGACATAGGAAAGTAGGTCAAAATTGACGTACAAGATTTGAACCGGAAAGATACGAAGAAAGCAAGTCAAATGTAAGCTTGAAAAAAAAAATAACGAGTATCGTTTAAGCAACGCGAGAGCTCTTAATGGAGTAGGTTATCTTACTGAATAGGCGTAGCTAAGTTTCTCGAATGAGTAAATCAAGTGATACTAGTTTTTGGAACGGGATCAATTTCACATGAAGCTATAGTTAGAGGGGAATTAAGGTCGCTGCACGTTGCTTTTGATCCACGGTCAAACGGACGGTCATTAGACGAGGCTGCGGGCCTCCATTCGGACTGTCGACTTGTTTGTCGGTAACTCTGGAACACGGGTGTATCGTGTGTACGCGGTGTGATTGTCGACTGCTGCGCGCCGCTCTCTACGGCGGTCGCGAGTCGTAGTGCATGTTATATTAATATATATATAAATAACTGTGTGTACAGTGCAGCCCGGATCGTGACTTACCGTATCGTGATCAGGGAGTGCTGAGACGTCCGTGTCGTCTAGCACGTTTCGCGGGCGACGTTTGCGTACGGTCGCGTTTCTATCTGGTCGGTAATTTGCTGCTTATACCACCAGCGGGTTTGGATGAACCGCGGCTTTTCGAAAAACCGCCGTGATAATGCTCTGAAGTGTTCAGAGATTAGGGATTAAATCATTCAATATATGTAAGCTCGTCGGTCTAATCGGTTTGTTTTGTTTCGTTCCACAAGATGCAATCTACAATCGTTAACGCGATGAGAAGAGTGTCAAAATGTGTGATGACACGAAAGTGACTAGACGAGCATCCGTTCACGCGATCATAAATACGTCTGCCCATAACAAATGCTGTGACACCTGTATGACGCCACACTGCGGTCGTCTTCCTGAGAGACATGGCCAATATCTCGGTTCTAAAGTCTCCCATGCCTATATATAATATTAATAATAATAGCTCACAGTGACCTTCAGATCGAAACATGGTAATGTTTGCACTGAAACAGCGCAAACATTACTATGATACGGCAGAATAACTGACACTGCGGTGGTACCTATATATAGGGTGTTCGGTAGAGGGGCCGACAAAACAAATAGGCGTGTTCGAGGGCCCATTTGGAGAATTCAAGTTGGCCAAAAAAAATCCCTGACCCCCCAATTTTTTTTAAGATTGTTTTTTGTAAATTTTCCGGTTTTCACCGAAATCGTACGTATTTACCACCATAACATTTGTAAAATCTGTAAAATCTGTTTTAGACCGGATGTTTTACTTGAGTTTGGTCTCTGATACACCTTCAGGCCACGCAAAGCAAAATTAGATACAAATCAGAGCTAACTAACTGATTTAGAGCTCATAGAGTAAAAAAATTAAATAAATTTTACCTCAAAGTTCAACTTTCACAATGAATTAAAAAAAAACTCAAGTTAAAACACCCTTTTTTGGTTTGTCGGACCTTATACCAAACAACCTGTAGATGGATTCCTGTATAGTCCTACCACAAAGAAACTTTAGTAATATTTATGTTAAACAGTCCAACTAAGCTTGAAAACTTATGCTAGGAGATTTGAAAAAGTATTCATTACATAACAAATACATAAACTGCAAGAGTTGGGGCAGTCCTTTTAAATTTAATAAACCAGTATTAAACTTAAAAGGGTCTGACCTCGTGTTACCCTACAGTCGCAGTTCGCACCCTATACCATTACTCTCTTTGATCACTTATTGTGTACTGTCTCTGCCCGTTTCTTTGTTTGCGCCGACTTAAGCGCTCACATGTACAAGCCATTTGTAATTACAATCATTTACCTTAGTCTATTATTACGATATCAACAGTACTAGTTTACTGGTGGTAGGATTCCTGTGGAGGAATCCGTCTAGTTAGGTACCACCCCAGGGCCAGTTATTCTGCCGTGAAGCAGTAGTGTGCAAGCATTACTGTGTTTCGGTTTGAAAGGCACTGAGAGCTAGCGTAATCTAAACTAAGGAACTGATGTCTCAGGGTTATCGAATAAAAAAAAATAAGTACGGGTGGCAGTTTCTTACACTGCATCCAACTCAGGTCTTAACGTCGTACACAGACGGCTTTATGCAGGTCAGTTATGGTTCTTCTCGTAGCTGAATATACCGACGCAAGGGCGACAGATACAGAACCCCACGAAGTGGATCTGGGTTTTTATTTATTTATCTAATAAAAAGTAACGATGACAAAAACTTTCAATATACATAGCATTTAAAACCACAATTCGATCTTAATAAACTTAATAAAATTAGTTATTTTAGCCTTTCGTTCTAACGCTATCTGGCATGACATATACCGCATGAAACTAGCAGATGGTACACCCTTTGCTTTCGTTGACTTGCAAATATATCTCTGTTGCCACCCCTATAACTATGGCAACTATCATAGGGGAAGCCGTTACAATGGTACCATAGAAATTACTATGAGTATATCCATATTTTGTTAAAATGATTAATCAATCATAAATTACTAGCTGATGCCCGCGACTTCGTCCGCGTGAACACAGGCTTTTTAAATATCCCGTGGGAACTATTTGATTTTGCAAGATAAAAAGTATCCTATGTCCGTCTCCAGGATGCAAGCTAGCTCCGTGCCTAATTTCGTCAAGATCAGTTCAGCGGTTGAACAATAAAATGGTAACAAACAGACAGACAGGGACAGAGAGAGTTACTTTCGCATTATAGTATTATAAATATTAGTATGGATGCATGGGTAGAGTGGAGTAAGACATCGCCATTCACGTATAAGTAATTTTTTTTTGTAGACATGTGAACTCCGCCAGTCTGGATCAGTGTGGCAGACTGTTCCTGTAACACCCTTAAAAATGGAAGCAGACCTGTACCCAATAGCGGGACTTTTATTGGCTAATACTTTACTATTTACTACGAGTAGATAATCTTTATTTGAGAAATCTAAATGTAACATAACCTATCGACAGCGTCAACAGCCTATGAATAGTCTACTCAATAGTAGAGAGATCTCCAATAAGAAGGTTCCACGCTTCGCAGGAATGGCGATCGCAGTATCATTAGCCTCTCGCTTAGACCCTCTAATGAAAGAAAGTGACGAAACGAGAAAATCACTCGGTTGATGATAAGTGCAACGTCTGCCCATAACAAACGCTGTGCAAGCCAGAACATATCTGTTCACCACACTGCCCTCGTCCACCCGAGACATCAGTTCTTAAGTATTATATGCTCAGTAATTACACTAGCTGTCAGTGCCCTTCAGACCGAACGTGTAATGTTTTGAGCACATTACAGAATAACTGTTGCTGTTTGTCTATGTATTTTCAGTCTGGCAATTTTCGAAATGGTAGTTCCGCCATCGATCGGAAGTCACACGACCCACGGGTCACATGAAATGGGATGGTAGAATCTCTTATACAACCACCACACTGCTTTTACTATATTTTATAAGAAATATCTAGATACACCGATTACTGCATCTAAAACTTTTGCATTTTACTTTATTATAATGAACATCTCACACTGGTAAAATATCTATCTTAAATTGTGTAACTAATTTGTTTCTAATTTTCCTATCGCTTTCGGGAAGGCGCGGCCGGTGCCCGGATCGGTGAGTTGAAACAATATGGCCGCTTGGTTTTGTCATGTCTGAGTCTATGTAGTGTTGCCAACACGCTTTTGGATTTGGGTGCAATTGTTATTGTTTTTTTTTGGTTTAACCTAGTTTACAGCTTTGGATTTAAACGTTACAATGATGAATAATTATTGTTCGCTTTATTTTTGCTTCTAGACGTGTTTCAGGTGTTGTTTTAATTTTAGGTACTGGCACTATAATAAAAATATATAGTACAAACTTTGTAAAAGAAATATCAAAAAATTTAAATGTATAAAAAGTCGTTTGATCAGAGACTGATATCGTCTCGGCGTGTTTTAATAGTTTGCATGCTCGAAGATTCGGGCCAATAGGGTCACCTGAATGGCCATTTAACGAAGCATGTCGTGCATTGATTTTATTGGCACCAAATACACATATGTACGTATGATACAGTATTGTCCAAGGTCTAATTGTAGGCATTCATTGAAGTAACTTAGTGCGTTATTGACATTTTTATAATAACCTCGTTTTTTTTGAAACAGCTCATTGAAATAACGCTAAATGATCTTTCTTAGATTGTGAGTGTATGTTCGATGAAATCGGTATGTCGATTGTAGCGCGCTATTCCAGTTTGAGTCACAAAACACTTTTCTGAAAAACATACTTTTAATTTCTTTAGTTGTTTTGGCCTGAATATATGGAGCACGATAGAAAACGAACGTATAGTAAACGAACGTATAGTAAGAGAAATCATGATGATATAATTTGCTGATTTTATTTTATCATTATGCTACTGAACGTCTGCCTTCGCAGTAGCACAGGTTGTAACTAAATTTTAGTCAGATATGCTGTTTACATTACAGTAATACTCCGAATGACTTTGTACATATTAGGAGATTTTAAAGAATAAAGTTGAATGGTCGATTCGAGCCTACGAAGTTAAACCTCAGATAGCGTACCCTGAACCATTAGGCTATTAACACTGTGTCTTTATCTGGTACAGTAGCCTTATTTTACACTGAAATAATGTTTTATTCTTCATATCGCAGCATATCCCACGCTTTCTATAATTTTTTAGCATAGATATCAATTATAAGCCACCCTAGATGCTAAGTCGTTAGTTCCATACACCCTCGAATTACCTTTCTAGGCGTATGTGAGACTGCGATGTCGATTCTCGGATACAATATGGCCAGGAAATCTGAGACGGATGAAACTGGTTAGCTTATTTTTATTTTTGTTTGCCGCCATTTTAGTTGTACACAGAAATTTCGGGACATTGCAAAATTATGTATATCTATTTAATTGTACGCAAGACATATCAAATAATACTTTTTATTTTCGGAATATCAACTTCTGTCAAGTTGCCAAGTTTTTCAAGTCTCCCAGGGTTGACTGGTAGAGGACGCCTCTAGGCATTAAATTCCGACCATTGTATATCTTAGATTAAGGTGTTACAGTTGTTTTTATAAGACGCAGGTTCGGCCGCACATGGAGTACTGTTCTCATCTCTGGGCGGGGGCACCCCAGTGTCAGCTCCTTCCATTTGACCGCATTCAGCGAAGAGCGGCTCGAATTGTCGACGACCATGTCCTATCTGATCGGCTTGATCCCCTGGCTTTGCGAAGAGATGTTGCATCTCTTTGCATTTTTTTACAAGATCTACCATGGGGAGTGTTCCGAGGAATTGTTCGGATTAATTCCAGCCGCTGAATTTCACCATCGCCCCTTACGGCATAACCTCAAATTCCATCGTCACCACCTTGATGGTTGGCATTCCACCACAGTGCGTTTTTCGCGGAATTTTCTGCCTCGCACTTGCACTTGTTCTGCCGCCAGCGGTTTTTCCGGACCGATACGACTTAGGGACCTTCAAGAAAAGAGCCTATTCCTTTCTCAAAGGCCGGCAACGCATCTGCTATTCCTCTGGTATTGTAGGTGTTCATGGGCGGCGGTGATCACTTACCATCACGTGAGCCACCTGCTCGTTTGCCTCCTATTCTATAAAAAAAAAAAGAATAGATAAATTTAAAAAATTAAACTGTCTTCCAGGACCTATCGTCTTTTTTATCTATATTTTTAGATTACAATAGTAGACACATGTATAACACATGTCATTGGCGACCACAACAAACCCGCCACAGCTATAAATGAAATCAACAAAAAAGAAAAACTAATCAAATCCAACTAACACATATCCATATGTTGAATAATTAAAATTTTATATCTTTCCACACCAATGTTTTTTTTTTAAATTTTGCAATGTCCCTATCTGTGTTGCAGTAGAACATTTACATTGATTTAACAAGTGGAATATAAACCGATAAAAAACATTAAAGAACTCTTTTATATCAATTCTCGCATTAACATGATTGTTCTCATCGGAATCGAATACTAGAAATCAAATGCAAGTAATGTAGATAATAATATCTAGAAAGTCAGGGTTGCCATCTACAATTTCAAAATGTGACAAAAATTCTTTTAGAACTGTCAGTATCTCTAAAATTACTTATAGCGTCAATTTCGATTTCCAACTTTACGAGATAAATATAGTAAATATTGAATGCAATTTTTTTTATTACCTTAAATTTTTCGTGTCTTTGGAAATGTCTTGAAATTTTTGATTAAGTAAAAGAAAATCACTGCGAACTTTTAGCGTAGGAATTGATAGATTTAATGTCTTTCTTTTGCGTCTGCCTTAATATACATGGTCGTTTCGTATAACGATAATCGGCAGTTTGGTCTCGTTTATTTCCAAATCATTATTTCACATTCATATTTCAGCAACAACAATTTACATAACATTGAAAGTACGTACGATTGCTCTGTACTTAACATCTGTAAGGTGAATTTAAAATCAAAGTCAAAGTAGGCACAGTGGTGACCATTCCATCATGAAGGCTGGTCTATCCGATGTGAGGAAACCGGTTGCATTATAGTTTTATTTTGATACTATTTGTTCCCCGAGGCTTCACCCGGCGTTTAATTTAAAAGAAATCGCTTTAAGCGTCGTAGCTTGTTGTTATGTATCCTATAGCCTTCCTCGATAAATGGGCTATCCAACACTAAAATAATTTTTCAATTCGAACCAGTAGTTCCTGAGATTAGCGCGTTTAACCAAACAAACTATTCGGCTTTATAATATTAGTATAGATTAGCTTTGCCCCGCGGTTTCCCGCGCAAAATTAACCGACGATTGCACCGTACGGCACTTAACGATAATGTTCGGTTAACCGCGTGCGGCTTATTATGGCAGTAGCATATAACTTTACATACTAGAACCTTCTTCGAAAGATGGGCTTTCTAATGCAAAATTATTTTTTTAATTCTGATTAGTATTTTCTGAGATTAGAGCGTTCAAACATACAAAATCTCCAGTTTCATTATACTCGTAGTAGTAAGTTATAAAATTCATTTAAACGAAAATTGTTACCTTTTGTTGACAATGATTTTGTGCTTATAAATGCTAGCGTTAAAAATACATTAATTAATTGCGATTTAAATAATGTGTTCCGTTCGTTGTTATGATTTTCATTTTTTTTACGCCGATTAGTTCGATTATTTGCCTTCTTGCAATGCTAATTATTTTAAGTATCGTTCGTTAATTTATGCTTGTTTAGTCGTCCTACATACGAACTTCCAATATTATTATTTGCAATTGCGATGATGGCAACCCAGTGATCAGTAGTTGAAGTAGTTCACCTTCAATCATGCATTGCAAATGTTGCGTAGACATAGAAATTTGCACGTTTTAATATATAAGAAATGTTTCTCTTAACACACGTACATTACTTTCAGATGCACGATAACTTTATAATATTTACATATTATGAGAGCTTGGTTTTAACTTTTATATAACACTAGCTGATGCCTGTGACTTCGTCAACTTGGGCTTAAGTTGTTAAATATCCCATGGGAACTATTTGATTTTTCAAAATAATAAAAAGTGTCTTATGTCCCCATGCAAGCTACCGCTATGCCAAATTTGTTAAGATCGGTTCAGCGGTTTAGCCGTGAAAAGGTAACAAACAGACAGTGGAACAGAGAAAAGTTACTTTCGCATTTATAATATTAGTATGAATATTGAATTAAACTTGTAAAAATATATCACATAAAAAAGTTGTAATTAAAAGTAACTGTATGGACTGTATAGACATTTTACTCAAAGTACAATCAAGACTATAAATACTCTTGTAATTTTCGTACTTCAGTTTTACGGTCAATTAAAATCAATTTTATCCACTTTTGTGTTGTCTGTGTCTGTCAATTGCTTTGTATGTTGTATACTGGACCCAAAAGAACGTCTTTATATGTTTGTTTATAGAATTAAGACTTTACATCCCTTGTAAAAACAGTTATATTTGCTTGTCTATAGTTAACATGCACCATACAGCTTACCTTGAAAGTTTTTCTATCAAACTATTTTCCTACTCAAACCTTTCTAAAAGCACGATTTTTGAAATAACCCGATAGTAAAAATGAATAGTTTACTGTGAGAATGAGTTTTATTTCCTATAATATTCGGCCGATATTAATTTGATTGGACTTGTGCAGGCTATGACATGTCACCATTCATCCGGCGCTACGCCAAGTATCTGAACGAGAAGGCATTATCCTACAGGACTGTTGCCTTCGATTTCTGCAAAGTCAAGAGGGGGTGAGTAAATCAAAGACAACTTCTTTTGCTTATTGTTTTTTTATTTCTTATTTTTTGTTTTTTTTTTTA
Organism: Luehdorfia chinensis; assembly: GCA_019845155.1. NCBI lineage: Eukaryota > Metazoa > Arthropoda > Insecta > Lepidoptera > Papilionidae > Luehdorfia > Luehdorfia chinensis. The sequence continues at coordinate 2,281,227 of JAHVAK010000696.1, forward strand.
AATTAATATCACGTATACTAGAGGAAAGAAAGTTAATTTGCTAAGATCCGCATGCAAAACATACGGATCTTAGCAAATTAACTTTCTTTCCTTTACTATAATGGATTTCCGCAAAGTAACTGTAATATATATACGTGCGGGTAAGATAATAAATTAATTATTTATACAATTTTATGGAACATAATGATGTGGTATGAATTAATATAATTTTTAAATTAATTATTCAATAAATTACAAATTAGAATATATAAGGAAATGGATGGCAATTAAAATTGAATATAAAATTAAAAAAAATGCATGAAATCATAATGTTATCATATCATAATGTAAATTATAAGTTAAGTGACATTATATATTTTTCTTTTTTCGATTGCAAGGGGGTTGTAATATATATATGTGGGGCGGGTAAGATAATTAATCAGTGTTAGCGCAACTGTCGTTTAATTGACAGTAACCCTGATTCTATTAACTATAGCACGTATACGATATGTTTGTGTGTTTGTTTGATTTTTCATAAAGACAGGACCGGCATTTTTTTTATTGCATAAGGTGACGAAACGAGCAAAACGTTCATCTGATGGTAAGTGCAACCAGTGTCATCCAGAAAATTTCGGTGTGGCACCACACTTCGTTCGTCAGCCTCGAGACATCAGTTCTTAAGTATCATATGCCTCAGTACCCTTCAAACCGAAACACAGTAATCTTTGAACACTACTGCTTCACGGCAGAATAACTGTCCCTGGGGTGGTACCTACCTAGACGGATTCCTGCATAGGACTCCTACCAACAGTAATGAAAAAAATCCATGAACTTGTTTTCCGTAATTTGTTTTGGGACAGATAAAAATACAATATAGAATTTAACTATTCGTACATTACATACTTTTATTCGCTTTATCTACAAAAACATTAACGCCCGTATTCCTGGAACTGATACCGAACCCCCGCTTCTCCACTTGAAGTAGCAGTAGTGTGCAAACATTACTGTGTTTCGGTTTGAATGGCACTGAGTGCTAGCGTAATCACTGGGCATATGAGACTGAAGAACTGATGTCTCAGGGGGACGGTCGCGGTGTAGTGCCACACAAAAATGTTCTGTGTGAACACAGCATCTGTTATTGGCAGACGTGGCACTTATTGTCAGGTGAACGTTTGTCTCATCACTTTATCCGATAAAAAAATAATGTCCATACCTAAACACATCGACATAAGTATCTTCTCTTTCCTGAAAAAAGGTATAAAAAAGTTTGCTTAGACGAAGATATTGATGCAAAATAGTGTAAAGGCTCACCGAATAAAACTTACTTGCTTACCAGTGATACGCGGATCTTATCGCAACAGTATTTCTATATTCAATACATTTTTTACAGCCGCGGCTTTGGACGGAAGTCAATCTCTCTCTTTACCTTTAGGGTGCCTTCGGCCTCTTTCGTATTTAGCATTTGTCTAAAACGGTTGTCCGTAACGGAGCTCAGTGCCCTAACGCTAATTTGAAACCAAATTTAAAATCCTCAATGATCATATCACGCAAATGTTCGTATTATATCAGTTTTATAGTTGAAAAAAAAAAAACTATGAACGTCGCCAAAATTTTTTTTTAATTTGAAGTAAACGACCAGTTGTTCTGTTTTCAAATAAATATCCATACTAATATTATAAATGCGAAAGTAACTCTCTCTGTCCCTCTGTCTGTTTGTTAACTTTTCAAGGTCCAACAACTGAACCAACCTTGAGTCGGACATAGAATACTTTTTATCTTGGAAAATGAAATAGTTTTTTCGGGTAATTTTAAATCAAAACCAATATTCACGCGGCCGAAGTCGCAGACATCCGCTAGTACTTTCTTATGAGATACAATATAAATGTGTTTAAATTTTTCAGTATCGAGTATCTTAAAAATAATCATCCACGTATTTATATTCAAAAATGTATTGCGTTTTCGTCTAAAATTTTAACAAATAATTCCTATAATGAATTTCAAAACGCTTGAATTAATTCTAATTACATTTACCTCGCTGTACAGTCGACTGCGTGTAATCTTGCTTATTATGTTTGACATCTTTATACGTCACTGCGTAAAATTATGACCTAGATTTGAGATTTTTTTACCTAAACATATACCTAAACTAATATTATCTACATATTTAGTATGAAAATTGAGCCGCTTTTTTTTTTAAATTTCTCCCATTCAACAGCAAAGAGGAGGGTTCACTCCGCATGATGAACGCGGAGAAGTTGCTGAAGACCCTGCCAGTGCTCCAAGCGCAATTGGACGCACTGCTGGAGTTCGACTGCACCGCAAACGATCTCACCAATGGAGTCATTAACATGTGCTTCATGCTGCTTTTCAGGGATCTCATAAGGTATGTAATTTCTTTCAGTTAATATATGATTGTGTTAATCGATACATATTTTTGCTTTGTACGGGACAACGGGCGTTTGGCGTCTTCGTTTCTGGTGCTCGAAGGGAGATAGTGAAACTCTGTCGGGATAGGTCTTACCAGACCACTGTGTAATGGGAGTCTTGAAGGTGTCTAGTAATCTTGGACCATATAACGACTTAACACGAGGGGGAAGCTCTTATGAATGTCAGGGAAGAACCGGCAAAAAACTCTGTGATTTTTTTTAATGTCATATTAAATAATCATCAATATCATCATCACTTCAGTCTATTACTAGTCCACTGCTAAACATAGAGCTCTCCCATAGGATGCAACAAGCAAGCTACAAACTTTTGTGGAAATCTATGGAAGAGGCTTATGTTCAGCAGTGGACTAGTAATAGGCTGGAATGATGATGATGATAACGACAGAAGTGTCAAAATATTAGTATCCTTAAATAGCCGTGTGGTGGCGGCTCGTTAAAAGAATACTGCCACTCCATCTCATCCAGTGGATCTCGTAAAAGACGAGTAAGGAATTAAACTTCACTGTGCACCCAACAGCGCATGGTGGCGATGGGCTCACCACCTTTCACACCAAGTGCATTATATTGTTTTGGTGAAACGTGGATTGTGGCAGTCATCTGTTTTTGCAGTGAGTGCCCAGTCTCTGACTACCGCTTATGGGATACAGTCGTGATCTTATGTATGTATGTATGTATTGAATAGTTCTCGTAGCGACTCGAGCTTCGTACACTGAGAGCTAGTGTAATTACCGGGCATACGAGACATAAGAACAGATATTTTAGAAAGACAGAAGCAGTGTGTTGCCACACAGAAATGTCCTGGGAGATACAGCATTTGTTATCGGCAGACGCTGCACTTACCACCAGGTGAACGTTTTGCTCGTTTCGTCACTTTCTATAAAATAAAGAAGCACTAAGATAGGGTCAATCACAATACGACCACGCACGCCCTTAAAATTGCAATTCATAATCTTTGGCTGTATCGGCACCGAGGATCGAATTCAAATTAGAAATCAGTAAACAAACAAAAAAAAATATCTGAGAATCGGATCTTCTTTAGAAAAAGAAAAAGTCCCACAGTAGGATTTGTCCTGTATCGTGGTTGCGGTTTACAGGCATATATTTCACACGGACAACACAACCAGACCAGAAAACCATCAATTTGTGTTTTGCACAAATGTTGAAAGTCGAGAACACTAACCACTAGGCCACGCGGTCGACATCGATCACTCACACATCATGAAATTTATGTCGAGTGTCTGGTCGCTGAGCTTTGACGGCTGAATTAAAAAAAAAACTTTGGCAGGAACCATGACCACTAAGACTCGCGGTCACCGGGAGGTTGTTGTAGTAATGTTAACAATTTCATTTTTCGTTTGTAGATTATTCGCCTGCTACAACGACGGCATCATCAACCTGCTGGAGAAGTACTTCGACATGAACAAGAAGAACTGTCGCGATGCTCTCGACCTCTATAAGAAGTTCCTCATTAGGATGGATAGAGTTGGAGAGTTCTTGAAGGTAATACATTTTTGTGTATGTCGTCGAGTTTTGTCTCTTCCACTGCCTCATAAGGCATATACGGAGCGCCTCAAAACCCTACTGCTGTCCATCCTTGTAGGACGTGGTGGCCGCTTTATGTCCCAGGCGGGTACAATCGTAACACCTCTGCATTGAACACGGAGATAGTGCAGAAGTTCTGCAAGTGTCGCAGCAAAGCTCGGCACGGCCATACTGAGGCGAGCTTAAGAACAAAGCTTCGAGGCCTGACGGCATGCCTGTCTGGCTAATGTCGTCGACGACCATGGTTCTTTCCGATCACCTTGATCCACTGACCTTGCGAAGAGACGTTGCGTCTCCTTCGCTTGTTTTATCGTATTTACCATGGCGAGTATTCCGAGGTATGGTTCAGAATAATTCCAGCCGCTAAGTTTCACCATCGTACATCGCAGCACACCACCAAATGCCATACACGTCACCTTGATGGTTGGCATTCCACAACTGTGCGCTTTTCGTGGAATTTCCTTCCACGCACGACCACTCTGTGGAACTTGCTGCCGTCAGCGGTTTTTCCGGACCGATACGGCTTAGGGACCTTCAAGTTAAGAGCCTATTCCTTTCTCAAATGCCGGCAGCGCACCCACGATTCCACTGGTGTTGCGGATCTTCATGGGCGGCGCTGATCACTTAACATCAGGTGAGCCGTTTGCACGCTTGCCCCCTCGTCAATTAAAAAAATGGTGACCACTCGGCAGACTGCTTGACGCCTGTCTGAAGACGAGTCGGATTCTTTCACAGTAGAAAACAAAACGGAACAGAAGGAGAATGGGTCGCTATGCAGAAGACACTACTCACTGCCCGGGGGACACATACGGGGAGGCTGCCTGTCTTGTCATTGTGTATGTGCCACAGGTCGGCAGCAATCCACCAATCGGAGAGCGCCGCAACAGGGTGCTCAAATCGTAGTCAATGATGTCCGAATTGAGGTGGGACCAGCATAAGTATAAGATACTTGTCTCTGAAAGCCGCTGGAACTTTCACGAACATTTCACGCTTCTGACCCCCCGGTTAATAATAATTGCAGGTGCGTTAAAGCGGTTGCTACCCAACCTCGGGGTCCCGACTCGGTCTCCGTTAGGAGCCTTCCGGAGCCCTTTTATGGGGCTTTCGTTTTCTCAAAGGCCGGCAACGCATCTGCTATTCCTCTGGTATTGTAGGTGTTCATGGGCGGCCATCACGTGAGCCACCTGCTCGTTTGCCCCCTATTCTATAAAAAAAATGCAGAATGGGCAAAAAATTTGAGAAATGGACAGTCTTTTTGATAATTTTTTTTTATTTAAAAAAGAGCTTAATTGCGGTCGGCGCTATAAAAATGTTCAAGCCTTGACAAATACTGTTATGAGAAGTACATTCGATGAATTGTCGAATCAGTGATTATATTTTGATTTTTTTACTCTTCCAGGTGGCAGAGAATGTGGGTATTGATAAAGGCGACATACCGGACCTGACGAAGGCGCCGAGCAGTCTTCTGGACGCGCTCGAAGGTCACCTCGCCACGCTCGAGGGCAAGAAGGGATCCGCAGCCAATACTCCCACGCAGACCGCCAGGTAACGAAACCTATCCGACTACAACTAAGCTGAAAGAGGGTTGTTTGCGAGTCACATCAGCCACCTGATGGTAAGTGGTAAGATGTCCATCAGATTCCATCGCAATGGCAGATATTCTGCAGTCAAGCAGTGGTGCCAGTTATTCTGTCGTCATGCGGTAGTATGCATACACCTGTTGTGTGTGTTTCGGTTTGAAGGGCACTGAAGCTAGTGTAATTATAGGACATACGAGACTTTAGAACTTACCATCAGTAGCTCGAGTATGAAAAACTTTCGTATTGTGAAGGTTAGGTTATCACATCGAGATATTTTTAAAGCGTGAGCAGCGCCCCCATGAGCGTATATGGAACTAAATTTTAAAGCACGAATCAAATGTACGTACGTTAAGTAAAACGTGAAGCCGCCGCCGCCGCCATGGCGACGTTGTCTAGTTTTCCTAAAGAAATTCTACAATATGGCAGGCATTATTTGGCCGTTGGTTTCGAAAGCTTGCAAAAACATGGCTATCAAGAATATGTTATTGTGACAGGGTTGGCGTTAAAGTATCGAATCAGCTAAATGCGCTCGTTACTGTTACTTAACTTCGATTGAAAAAGTTCGTGCTCGATCTACTGCTGAACGACTTGCAAGTTTCGTCACTTAGTCCGTAGTAAATAAAATATGTGTTTGATTGTGATCAAAGCAATTGCAATACTGTTTTTAGCTAGATCTTCGCTCATTGGTTCGTACCAAGCAATGGTCAGGATTGCCAACATTGACGTCTAATACAGCTTGCATGGTTTATCCATATTCTTCTTCTTCTTTCTATCTCTTAAAAAAACCTTATTCCACTCTAATCATAATTTACTCATATTATATTATATTCACTTTATTCATAATTAGCATAACATCCCGGCACCTACCCACGCTACTTTGATCTGATAAACACAACGGTGAAGCTTTAATCACAAAGTTGAGTACTAAAAATATCCATACAAAACTTTAAAATTACTTGTTTTGTAAAACTTTACCCGACCCTAACTCAGAAAGTCGTTGCCCCGAACCAGACAAATTCCAAATACGTTTTCTTCTCCATTTTATTTATGTTGCCCTACTACGGCGTCATACTAACAGATTAACTTCGCAACAGATTTCCATAATGCTTCATGTTAACCTAGTACTTGCGAGTTCTTTCGATGGCAGCTCAATAGAAAAATGCCAATTAAATTTGTGAGTTCATTGCCTCGATCAGCTGTATAACAGGGTAGTCACCTATGAGTTTTAGGCAAATTCTTTAAGTCAATATATCTCCTACAGGTATCACGCTACGAGGCTTATTATATTTTTGGGGCATATACACACCGTCCCTAAGCCCAGCCTGACGGGATGTATAGGACATTACGAATGACCCTGTATATATATCTTATCGCATCAGCGTTACACCGGGCGCGTGTAGGTTGGGACGAGTGAGTGCCTGTGTTCGCGCGTACACTTATGGCACTATAATATCTCCTGCGCAGTTTACAGCTCTCGACAATATTCGAAATTTGTCGCTGTGGTCGAAATCGGCCATGAGAATATCATATGTTATACGGCATTTAACTAATTCGTCTTTTTTGTTAATACGGTAAAGATATTCGCGTCAAAAAAGCTGTATAGAGCGCCATCTTCCGCGGGACGTGTGGTGGCAGGCTCGTTAAAAGAATACTACCACTCCATCTCATCCAATGGATCTCGTAAAGGGCGAGTAAGGGAATTAAAGTGCACTGTGCACCCAACAGCGCATGGTGGCGATGGGCTCACCACCTATCACACCAAGTGCATTATATTGTTTTGGGTGAAACGTGGATTGCGGCAGTCATCTGTTTTTGCAGTGAGTGCCCAGTCTCTGACTACCCCTTATGGGATACAGTCGTGAACTTATCTATGTATCTTGCTTATTCTCATGCATTTTAGTCTCTCCCCTGATCTCTAGACTAGTCTCAGAGTCTCCTTAAATTCACCGTTCATTTTCCATCTGTTTTAGATATTAAAAATATTGAAATATTTGTCAACCATATCGTAGAAATCGGATCTTTTTTTTTTGGTTTCTATACAATATATTTATTACTGATGAACATTGTTAATTTCAGCGCCCAGAAGAACGTCGCGAGCGTTATGGGTGCTTTGTCGTCGACGTCGTCGTCGTTCGGCAACGCGGCGGCCTCCTCGCGCCTCGAGCACAACGGCGCGCTGCTCATCGACGACTCGCTGCGCCAGCAGGCACTCGCCGAGGAGGAGGCTGCAATGAACCAGTATAAGGTGAGCTCGCTCGCTGTCAACAAACAGCGCGACATTTGTTGGGCACAATGAACTAATGCAAGATGAGATACGGCGGTCGTCATGACGTGTACATTGTGAGATATAGCACTATGGACAAATTCAAAATGAATTACCGATGATCACTAATAATGAATTCAATGTCGAATGTGACGCATCGTAATACATATGCATAATATGTATTACAATAGGGTGTTAGGAAAAAATACAAGGTGAGATACGATGAGTGCTATGAACAAATACAAAGTGAGATTTGATGAGTTCTGTGAAATAATACCAGGCGATTATTGTATTTTTTGATGAATGCTATAAACATATATAGGGTGAGATTCGATAAGTGCTATGATCACATACAAGGTAAGAATCGATTGATATCGACAGATACAAGGTGAGATTCGATGAGTGCTATCAACTAATACAAAATGAGATAAAATTAGTACTATGGTTAAACACAAAGTGAGTACTATTGGGTAAGTTGTACGAACAAATATCAGGTGAGATTTGATGTGTACATCGAGAAACTACAAGTTGAGATTAGATGAGTGCTGTAAACTGATACTAGGTGAGATACTTTTGTTGCTATAGACAAATACAAGGTGAGATACGTTGTCCACTATGTACATTACATTACACTATTTTTGTTGTTATCTTGATAAATTAAACAAAACATTAAAGGTCACGGAACTTTGCAGGTGCAATTATTTCAAGGCGACGAGTTGACAGGTGATGAAGATATATCTGTAATACTAGTAAGATATTGAACATTTGAAGGTCATCTGTTTGTCTGTGTGTTTTCTTTTTCATTATACGGGGAAAGCGCTTGATCTTGAGCCGTCATGTATATGTTATAATGTTGAAGAGGGATTTTTGATTCACTACGGTAAGGCTTATTGTGAGTCGTGGTAGGGAGCTCAGGAGCCGGGCGCTCGCCTTCAATTTCATAGTACGCGAGTGCCCCGAGTTTTTTTTTTTCAAGCAAATTTAAGCGCTGACTCACCATGCCCTCGGTGGTGAAAGAAAACATCGTGAAGAAACCGCCATGACTAATGAAGAACATATTTCGAGTACACGCGACGTACGACAGGTGTCCGGCAGAGTTGGAGGCAGCAGTGTGCAAACATTACTGTGTTTCGGTTCGAAGGGCACTGAGAGCTAGCGTAATCACTGGGCATATGAGACTTAAGAAACTGATGTCTCACAGTGACACAGAAATAATCTGGATGACACAGCATTTGTTATGGGTAGACGTTGCAATCACCATCAGGTGAACGTTTTGCTCGTTTCGTTACTTCATAAAATAAAAAGGATAGCACCTACCTCTTTCCTACCGAGGTGTCGTAAGAGGCGACTAAGGTATTGTACGGACAGACTTTATTCGTGCAGAATAACACCATAATATGCAACGCAGTCACTGTACTGCTCGTGGGGACGCAATGGGGACTAAGATTTTTTTTGACTCGTACCAAAATGGCGGTTACGTGGTTCGCCACCTGTCACGACCCGTTTTCCGCGGGAGCGAACACTGGGCTACGTGTGTGGTCTCTGCCCGCCTCTTATATGGGCGAAAGGCGTGACTTTATGTACGTGAAGTACGCCAATCCGCTTTGGAGCAGCGTGGCGGACTCTATCCTGCTCCGAAGATGAGAGCCGTTTATCGGTAGTCCCTTTACTCTAAGGCTTTTTGTGGACGTTTGGGATTCGCACTTGGAAATTGTCGCTATACGATATATGTTTATTGGTATTGTATAATATGTGGCCATGGCGATTGCTTTTGTAATGTTCGCGTTTTCAGTTCACCTAAAACGTATTCATAATCCATCTATATGTAAGGACGGTCTGACTGAAAAAGATAGTTAGTTATAAAGGGAATATTTCATATTGTATTCACATTGCACATTTCGCCACATTGGTATTTTTTGGGTTTTAAATTTATAATAGCCCACAAGCATGTTACGCACTAAATTTGATTTCATAAAAAAAAAATTTTTTTTTGATAAATTGCATTGACATTGAATGCCGGAGTACCGGGAGCCCCACCACCATTGACATCTAGGAGTACTACCACCCGCCTTAAGGTTTTATGATTAAATCCCAAGCCTCTGCACTGCAAGAAACAAACAAACAAATTTATTGCCTTAAAAACTACTTTGAACAATATAACAATAACTTAATCATGACTAAATGCGATTAAAGTATTTAAATAATCCGCAAGTTTACTATTATTTGACTGGTGGTAGGATTCCTATGCAGTAATCCGTCTAGGCAGGTACTACTGCATTGCCAGTTATTCTGCCGTGAGGCAGTAGTGTTCAAACATTACTGTTTAGGTTGAAGGGCACCGAGAGCTAGCGTAATCACAGGGCATATGTGACTCAAGAACTGATGTCTCAGGGTGACCGGGCGCAGTGTGGTGTCAAACGGAAATGTTCTGGGTGACATGGGCATGGGCATTTGTTATGGGCAGACGTTGCACTTACAGGTGAACGACATCCTCGTCTCATTTTACTACTATAAAAAAAAATTGGTGCTTCCTAGCACACAATCGCCATCAATTCCATTGTTCGCATTGTGTTTCGTGTTCCGTGTCCACGGGTGGTGGGATTCATACTCTAATACAGCCAAACTAAACCAGCTCTTACCACTAACAGAATAAAGTCCAGTCTCCAACGAACTCGGCGGCGAACAATCCATTCCTGTCGACCGCGCCCGCACAGAACCAGAATCAAAATCAAAACCAGTCCATAGTGGATCTGTTCGGTCCAGCATCCATCCGATACAGCGAGCACCGCCAGCAAGGCCTCGGACGACCTCTTGTCCTTGGGCAATCCTTTCGCCGACATGTTCGGTGGTAAGTACCCTAAACACAATAATAATTATATTCTTAATTGTATATATTAGTCTTAAGGACATCCCTAAAGGAGTTTTTAATGTACATAATCTAAATTAAAATGGTCTAGGGTAGTTTTTAAACATGTATATTCTTAATTACAGTATTTTTAACAAAATGATTCTGTATGTATGTCGCAGTCATTTCGCTTAGTCAGTCGTTTACTTAAACGCCTAATCGATTAAACGAGAGCAACAAGACCCTTGGCTTGTGGTTTTTTTAATTCTCACGATGCAGTTGAAGTGTCATGTGAGATTATTTTATGATGACATATATACAATCAAAAACCTTAAAGAAACTAACTCATCATTTAATAAATATTTATAATTTGACATATAGCACACACGCACACTTAATATAGCCACCAAAAAATACACACAAATGAAATTGTAACATAGAATTATCCTAAATTACCCTAGGCTTTGCTTTTAATCGCTGTCTCATTCATTTTTTATTTTACATTTGGAGAAAGTGACGAAACGAACAAAACGTTCACCTAATGATAAGTACAACGTCTGCACGTAACAAATGCTGTGCCACCCAGAAAATTTCTGTGTGACACCACACTACGCCCGTCACCGTGAGACTTGAGTTCTTGAGTCTCATATGCCCAGTGATTACGCTAGCTCTGTGTCATTCAAACCGAAACACAGTAATGTTTGCACACTGCTGCTTCACGGCAGAATAACTGACCCTGGGGTGGTACCCCACCTACCTAGACGGATTCCTGCATAGGAATCATACCACCAGGTAACGATATCGTTATTTGTATAGTGTTACTTACTGTATACGAAAGTGGACTTAATCAAATATCATAGAAAAATATTGTATATTATACAATTGGCAACTAGTAACAATGAAAATCATTTAGGCTTTTCATTTAATGGCAAATAATAAAGTAGGCTTTGGGATAAACGGCTGATTTAACGTAATATCTGCGACATATGAATAATTGATGAATTGATGATGAGAAATTTACATGTAGCCCACGCTGCAACTCGCTTGGCGACTATTTGACGACCGCGTGGCCTAGTGGTTAGAGTACCTGACTTCTATGCCTCGGGTTCTGGTTTCGAATCCTAGTCGGAGCCGTTTGGTGAAAAACACAAATTGTCGATTCGGATCTGGTTGTGTTACGCATGTGAAATGTGTAGAACACACCCACGATACAGGAGAAATACTATAGTAGTCCTTCTAATTTTAAATAGAAATAGAAAAAAATAGAAGCCGGCTCGTCCGGGGAAGTACTAAACTCCCACAATATCAGGCAACGAGCCTTGACAACGAGTCATTAGTTCACAGGGGCTACGCACTTGCTATTTTATCAGGACACTATACAGTACAGTATACTCAGTGACCATTCACCATCAGACAGACCGTGTGCTCGTCTGTCACTGATCATCATTTCAGCCCATCAGAAGTCCACCGCTGGACACAGGGCTCCCCAATTAATTGCTACGAAACTACCCTGAACCACCTGTATCTATCGACTCCCCTTTAAACCGTACAGTTGGAGCACCTTTTGCCGCCATACAAAAATAATAAAAAATACGAGATACGCAAAGCTATCAAGCATATATTTTTTTTTGTATTTATGCAACCATAGTCAAATAATGTAAAAAGTGACGTCAGTGAATAACAAACATAAAAACTTGTAACTCCGGCGTAGTCTAACAACACCCTAATGTACAGTGAATAAATAATGCGTAGTTTAGCTTTAGTTGACTGTACACTGTACCGTAGCAGCACACCCCACGCTTACTTGGGGATGGTTCAGCACAGAAATTTCAGATGTTCTTTAAACTAGAAGAGCGTAAGTATTCCTAAACTGGATGTCAATGCAGTACACACGCGTATCGCAACCTTAATACAGTTCTAACGAAAAGGCGATAAAGTTGAATCATAACTGAATCTATATATTAAAACGTTGAGAAGGAAGTTTGTACCCCTTTTTAAGCATTTAAACCATCTCCCTAAGCACGAGCTTTAAAAGGCTGGTGCTAAGAGAGAAAAGCATTGATAGTTTACTTTAAAAAAAAAAACAACGAAATTATTAAAACATCCAGTCATCAATGTATACCACACAAAACAACAGTTGCCAATAAGTTTCACAAGTAATTAAAGTGTGGACAGTCGCAAAAATCTATATGATTTAATCACCATAATTGCCACATACAAAAGCATCCAAACACGTGTACAAAAGAAATATTCGTACGGAGTACTGCATTGCTGTTCACGTTTGCCGTAGCGGCCCCGTCGCCGGCCCCGGGCTCCGGCTCGGGCGGCGCCCCCGGCTCGGGCTCCGCCCCGCTGTGGGGCTCCAACGGCTTCGCCACCTTCCCGCCCGCGCAACCCAACCAGCCCAACCAGCCCGCGCAGCCCAACAATACATTTGTGCCCGAAGCTAACTTCTCTAACGTATTCAATAACACCACCGACTCTGCAGGTGAGGCCTCTGCACATACGATACGGAGGGCTGCCATGTTGCGAACGCCATTTTGTTGTACACCTCGAAAATATAAATTGTTCTGGAACAATCTGTCATATCAATTCTTGATGCGGTTATCCATGAGACTTTTCTTTGTATTTAAAAAAAAAATATTGGCTAAGATAAGAAAAATAAAAAATGATGATAAGAAAAATGAAACGGTGGTATAGTTTGTAAAAATAAGTTTTTTTTTACCAATTCATAAAAATGTTATTTAGATATCGATGAGTTACTTTATAATACCCATGATGACATTTTAATCCATTCTACAAAATAATATGGGAGATTCGGAAACAGTAGTGGTGTAATCAAATCCCATTAAAAAAATCTTCGTATGTCATAATAGAACAATCGGAATCCAATGTCAAAGTGTTATAATTTTTATTTTAAACAAAACTTCGCACATGGCAACCCTATATTGATTTATGTTTTAGATTACACTTTAGCAAATAACAATCGCTCGGTGATGGATAATATTTGTATATTATATGTGACTTTGTGTATTATATTGTAGAATCTATAATATGAAATTTGTTTCGCAAGCTGCCGCAAACCCGTTCATGGGTATGGGAGACCCCACGCAGCCCATGTCGGCCTCCCCCGCCCGCCCCCCTCCCCCCCACCCCGCCCAGCCCAAGTCCGCCTTCGACGACCTCGAGGACGCGATGAGGATGTCACTGGGCGGCTCCCCGGCGAAACAGCCCCAGCCGATAACTAAACAACCAGTCGCCCAGCCTTTTGGCGATATGATGTCTATGCCGATGGCCCAGCCGATGGTGTTCGGGTCGCCGGCGCGACAACCGATGATGCCGATGGCAATGGGTTCGATTCTCGTGTGAAACTAAACAGCTTGCAGAGAGTGGCCAGTCAATGTGCTTTTTAATTTTTCGTTTTTTCAGAATCGCTTTGTTTTTAATTTTATTTTTCGTTTAATCCGTTTCCCTTAGCACAGCGCGCCCAATCACAATGCAGAATAATCTGTATATAGCCTGTCAGTAGAAATTTGCCTGTGGATTTTTATTTTTCATCTGTGGTCGTTACTGTTGTCAACATTAATATTTTTTTCTCTACCATTAATGTCATTAAAATGGCTGTCGATTTGACCAACCGTTCCTTATAATACAGTGGTAATGAAAGCAGTCTTTCAATTGTCGTTACGTTTTTTGTTTTTCTACATGATTCACTATTTTTTTATTAGTTTAAAGAATTATTTATTTTTCATTGTCTATTTCACTTAGAGGATATTTACGTCATATCATATCATGGTTAAATATTGCATGTTTGTCATTTTCATAATTTAGCTAAGATAGTTATGAATCTTGAATAAATTGTCATAAGGTATGATTTCGCAGGTCAACCACAGCAACAGCAACCCGGTAAAGTCCTCACAGGTGATCTGGACTCTTCGCTCGCCCAATTGGCCAACAATTTGACCATTAACAAAACCGCTACAGCTCCGAAGTAAGTATGAATTTGCGCTTTATCACTATAGCAATAAGGTTCACGTTACGAAAATATGCATTCGATACACTGCTGAAATCATAGACTATTTTTGTAAACTAATGTTAGTTTGGATTGAAATTCCTTCAACGTGGAGTAATATTACTTGATTTAGGATAAGGCTTTCATTTTATCTACAAACCATCGGTTCCCACATGACTGCGCCGTTCAGAATGGTACCTCTCTGACCTGAGCATTCCAAGTTCGGTCTTTCTCGGTAATGTTCGATTCTCAGCGTGACTTTTATAGTCTAGAATAGGGATTTCCAAACTATTTTGGACAAGAGACCCCATTTCCAAAATGAACTGATACCTCAGCCATGGCCAAATTACTTTAAAAATCTCTAGTTTTTTTCCCATTGACACAAAATACTTAATAATATAAAAACTTTGTGGTTGGTTAAGTGAGTAAACTTGACATCATTTTCTCATTAAAATTTAACCACATTAATAGACTTTAAATTCAGTAAATACCAAGTTGAATTAATAATTATTAAAACAAATTGTTTAAAAATTCTTAAGTAGGTAATTATTTTTTGGAAAAGAAAACAGTTAAATCGCCAAGTAAATATACATACATACATACATAAGATCACGACTGTATCCCATAAGGGGTAGTCAGAGACTGGGCACTCACTGCAAAAACAGATGACTGCCACAATCCACGTTTCACCAAAACAATATAATGCACTTGTTGTGATAGGTGGTGAGCCCATCGCCACCATGCGCTGTTGGGTGCACAGTGCAGTTTAATTCCTTACTCGCCTTTTACGAGATCCATTGGATGAGATGGAGTGGTAGAATTCTTTTAACGAGCCGCCACCACACGGCACAAGTAAAGATAAAAAAATAAAAATTCAGTGTGATGGTGATGTACCTGGTGCCGATTGACTTGGCGAGTTTTTCATCTTGTACGAACTTGTGAACGCTTATCGACTTCAGTTTTATTAAAAGTACAACAATGTTACTTCCTACTAAAATATTGTGTACCATAGTGTTCAAACATTACTTTGTTTCGGTTTGAAGGACACTGAGAGCCAGCGCCGCCGCCACGCAGCTATCTTTTATTTTTATATATTTTTATTATGTGTGTGTCTTGTGTGTGATTTCAGCAGTGTGATTTTAGTATTAATATATTTTTGATGACGCAAACTGTTAAAAGTAGAATAGATTTCAAGTATTTGTATCAGGTCAAGAACAAAAACATTACACTAACGGTCTTATTCATAAAAAATATAGAAGGTTTATCTTCTTAAACATAGTCTGATAGTCTGATTACTCATTTTTGACAGAAGTTTGCCGCCAAATATATACAAATTCACAGGTGTTTCACCTATGCAAATATGATATTTGATAAGACGGCAACACAACCATGTCGAAGTATCCCATAGCGGAGTTTTATAATACGTCTAGTAGGCCTAATTAGCTTTGTAATAATTACGTGTTATAAATATATCATTTTTTTTATTCATAAGACCATAATGCTTTCGGGTACGGACCCCGGTACCCGCAGTCATATCCTAGCACTTTAAAGTTTAGTTGGAATAGTTAACAGGAATATTAGTAATGTTAATACCATTGCTGGTATTCTTTTTTTTTTAAAAAAAAAGTATTTGTTTTTGGTCTGATTTTCCTTTTGCCATTGTCGAGTGAAGTGGAAGTAATTTCATCTAGCTAGATCGATCTTTTGAACCTCTCATCAATGCACACTTTTTCTCTGTATATGATAGTTTTTTTTTTTAAAACATTTAAAACAAAGCAACACTGCTGGGCCAGATATATTTTGATTTCTACTGGTTAATTGAGAAAAGGAGCTGCATTGAAATTGTTTCTAGTGAAAGCATCGACATTAAAATACAATATGACCTGTTCGATTTCATATTGGGTTTACGAAGTTGCAACGACGTTACGTAGGAGGATGTCCGCACACGTCAATGTAGTAACACCGGCATTACTAGTCTTTACAAGGCTAATATTTCCGTTTTGTAAATGCTAATGTTTTCCCTACAGTCATTATCACGAGTTAGTTGTGTATGAAGATGCTTTCGTCTAGTGTTTGTTTGATTGTTTCTGAGGCGCTAGTCGCGGGGAAACGGAACTGTCATTTCCGAATATCAAAATCAATGTTTGAAAACAGAATAAGAAATACCAATACTATCTATTGTCCAGATAAATACTTTTGAATAGTTTAAAATTGACGATTTAAAATAAACCCGGCCCGTCCGTTCCCCCGGCCACTCACAAGCGAGCAAACAAATTGCGCATGTTCATTGACCCACACGCGTATGTTAGACCCATGCAGTGGTCGTCGCCAAAGAATGCGTCGAAGCCCGGCGCCACCTGGAGTCCGCAGCCCATGCAGGCCACCACCGGCGCCGGATACAGGCCCATGGTAAGCCTCCCCCTCCCTTTTCCCACCCACCTTGCCCCCCCTCTTCCCTCCCTGCTTCCTACTCCCTTCTCCTTCACACCTCTCAAGGCACCATAGCTAACTCAACGCAGATGTTTTTGGCGAAAGACAACGTTCACCGACCGTAGTTCGGAGTTGGTCTATCCCACCCGAAAACCGTCACTGTTGATTTTCGGCTCTGGTTTTGTTGTGGCGTGCGAAATTTGTCTATAAAACAGTCGGGATACACGAGAAATCCTTATGTGGATATCGTTTTTTTTTTTTAACAGTAAGGGACAAGTACATATGGAGTCGGCCTTTAATCACGTGAAGTGCACACGAACAGGTGCGATGGGATAACGTGACAATCACGTTTTTTTACGTGCGACGAAATAATGTATGGAGTGTAACGTGTAAAATATTTTTTACCAATAATGAATAGAATGTAGCGGCACAATAATAAAAAATACACGTGATTCTAGGAGGCGGGCAGGACGGATAGTCTTAAACCACTACGTATCACCAAGGTGTTGTAAAAACTTTACGTGATTGAAGACTGGCCCAAGGTTCTGGTCTTTTTAACAGTCTACTGCTGGAGGTAGGTCTCCGATGTTGGGGAATTAGTTACACTTGTTACTTTGGGCAGGCAGATTTGCGATACCATTGCTCGATCAGTCATCGATCGCTGTATTAAGTCGGCCACATAGTGCTGGTTACCCTGCACTCTGTCCGAGGTTTTTGGAGCATTTTCGCCCTATTACAACTTATTGCTATGCTCTTGTGGCGAAATTATTATGCCGCATCCACACTGCGCCTTTAAGGTTTAGCTATAAATATATGAGCCACCATCCGTTATTTCTAGTTTATTATATATGTAAATTTAAAGCCTTTTTTTGTTTTTTTTTTTAATTTGTTAACATTATTTGTAATAACAGTAAAATTAAAAAAAAATTAAACTTCCCATTCGCCGACATTTCTATCCTTTTCGCTTTTAATGTTGCATAATTTGCTAGCGGCTACGCTAAATACGACTACTACTTTTATTTGAAGCTCTGAATCTTTTGTCAGTTTTCTTTGCTCTCTTCCCTTAGCATGCCAGCATCCCTATTATTTTGCGTTTTCCAGGGTCCCGGCATGGCATTACCACCAATGCCCCATACACTGCCCCATACATACCATCCCCCGCATTTTGTTATGGTAAGTTGCTAATTTATGTTGATATTTTATTTTGCGTATTTTCACCCCCCCACCTTGTACCCAATCCTTTTAAAGTTTAGAAACAACGAGACCTTTGATTCAGCACACATGTGAGTATTTTTGGGTCCCCGCCGTTGAACGCGTGTGGATGGTTCTACATTTTATCGAAATAAATAATGTCCGTGTGTAAAAGATCCTTAAATCGTTATAATGGCAACTAAGACATAATAAATAAGTTAAATTATTCAATACGGCGGTTGAAAGGTAATGTATATAAACATAAAATGTCTTATTGCACGTGTGTGAATTACTCGCATGGCTAGAAACGTGTTTGTGTGTGAATCTCTCTGTGTGGACACTGCATACTCATTTCTTTCAAAATTATCACATCCATGGCACGTTTATAAGTACGGTTCGCTTTAAGGTTTTGTCACATAACCTAAAACCTATTGTTTTGTTAATAATAAAAGATGCATTTCCTTGGTTGTGATTGAGTGGGAATGTTTGTGTGTTTATTTAAAAATGTACAACATCCTTCGGGTATTTATTAAAATACTTTTGCAGTCCACACTAACTGACACCAGCACTTGTAAACGCAAAAAAGTTAACCAGGTGACACAGCATTTGTTATGGGCAGACGTTGCAATTACCATCAATTGAAGGTCTTGCGCGTCTCGTCTCATTATCCAATAAAAAAAATCGGAGTTGACTAATTTTCAACTAATTTAGTCACATAATTAACTAACAAACCTTTGTTTGAGTATTTGTATCATCATCATTGCAGTATAACTAGTCCACTGCTGAGCATAGGCCTCCCCCATAGATTTCCACAAACGTTGGTAGCTATGCAAAAGCGGGTTGGCAACCGCAGTGTATTTATTCAGATGTTTCGGGAAGATTCTACTGCCATCTGGTTTTAATGTTCCCTCTGTCGACTTTTACTACACCCACGGGATGAGATGGGGCGGTAGATTCTCCTAAGCCGCCACGAAGTATTTGTAAATTTTATATACATTTATCTGGTTTGCGTTACATATGAAATGGTTTTGCGATGATAATTCAAAATACAATAATTTTTTAATTCAGTCCTTACTTGAAATCATACTAAGTTTAATTGATAAAGATGTGTGAGAAGACAAAAAAAATTATACCAAAATGTACGTTTTTCGTATTACAGCAACAACCGGGCATGGTAATGGGCATGAGCCCAGCGCCCATGATGCCGATGGGTGTGATGCCGCCCATGAGGCCACAAGTGCCCCCGCAGCCCACCAACCAGTTCAGCTAAACGTCTCCA
Source organism: Luehdorfia chinensis (assembly GCA_019845155.1). NCBI lineage: Eukaryota > Metazoa > Arthropoda > Insecta > Lepidoptera > Papilionidae > Luehdorfia > Luehdorfia chinensis. Next base: position 2,300,795 of record JAHVAK010000696.1, read on the forward strand.
TATCTTAGTTTTGTGTTTATTTACACATTGAACTTCATCGGGATCGGCTACCTCGATTTTTAACCTTCATCGTTTGCTTCAGGAGAATGGAATATTAACATCATAGCAAAATAGAGGTGCTCCTTAGTGTATATTTTGAACTTAGACGAAATCTTTAAAAGTCAAAACACAATGTACATTCTCACATCATAACGATTCACTTAAGTTTTTGTTTTGTTATATCTACACTTAAAACCGAACACTTAACAATAATTTAAAGCTATCAACGTATAAATAATTTTACTTAGTGGTATAAATAACTTCCTAGCGAATGTTACCACATACATGGATTTATAAGTATTGTTTAGCTTGTTAAAGTAAGATAAATTATGAAATATTAAACAATTTTTTCATAATTTATCTTTTCTTATTACACAATGAAACTCTTTATTTTCACTTCAATGTGTAGTGTTCGCGTAAATATAAGAAATCATTATGAAACTCTCTATAACATGTTTTTTAACGATTGCCCAGCGTGCAGAGTTAACATTACAATATTTTAATCTCGAGCGTACTCTTCAATCTGATCTCGATGATGTTCGATGACTGATCTCCGGCCTGCCGCTAACTTAGTAGTTTCGAATGCTGCGTTAAAATTTCATCATAAAGTTGTTAAACACAGGGTGCGGTGTCGAGTCGGATGGTCGCCATCCTTCAAGCTGACTTGTGATTCAGGTAGGTAGCCTTCATACGTTACATTTTGTTTATGTGCCGTGAGTTGGTTTTGGTGCAGCAAGACAGTTCTGTTACTAGCAGGATCCTACAATTTTGTTACTGTACATAAGTCAGTAAAATTAATTATGTTTTGTATGTATTACTTTTAAAACATTTTTGTTTATGCTAACCTTACATTCAGTCAATAATTGGTATAGTACATTTTCTATTCAACTTGCTCATGCCATTGTTCAACTTTGTTTTTTTTAATGTAATTTGCTATACTATAGCTTATACTTAATCAATTTAGCTATTCAGATATTTGAAAGATATTGAATAGTTATGTATTATGCAGTTTTAGTCAATACAAGTCTTATGTTTTTTTTTTTATTTAATTAAAATATTCTTATGAAATGGTGCGTTAGTTGTGTATATTTTTTGCAAATTTAAATCAACCGTTATCACATTCCATGATTGTACAGATAATCATTTTTATTTACAATAGACTCGTGGTATTCCTTTAACCCGTGAACTCGAAGTGTTGCCACATGTCAAAGTGACACTAAAGTGACATTAAACTTATATCGCAATTCGAGGTGTTTGCTCTAGATTCATATTATTGGTTACGGAATTCAAGTTCAGCTTATAAACCACCCAACCGACATGTCAGCACGTGTTGGTGTCGAAATGTCACTATTGTTTCATTAGGTGGGCGTCTACAATTCGTAATGGTAGTACGGACAACTCGTGTAGTTTCTACTAATCAGTTAAATTTCAAATATACTATCATATTATGTATAGACGAAACCTTTATATGTAGTCATGTTAAGGACCTACGTATATAAATGGTATTTTTAAACAGGTTCAAAGATAAATTTAAAGGCACCTGTAATATACTTGTACTCATTCTAGTAATCTTTGAAAAGAATAGTTTGTCACGAGGACGTAGTTTTTTTTAAACGCAAAGGAATGGTTATCATAATTTTGACCTATCGTTTCTTTTGAGTTTCATCAAATCTTATAGTAATTTGCCGTTTTTTGGTATTAACTTACAACACCTGATATAACACTTCCATGTCCTTAAGGTAAATATTTTTTTTAATATATGAAATTTATCATGATAGATTGTTATAAATTAGTCGTTACGGGTGTATATTGATATATCGCTGTTCTGAATATATGGACTAGGTGCTTATGTAGCCGGGCTCTGCTCGGTGCCAGAGAACTTGGCAACTTGAGCTATTGCCGATCGATCGCAAATAATTTTGATTTGTTTAGATCATTAGATATTCGCGTGTGTAAAATGAAATGGCTAGCCCGTTCGATTTCATAAAGAGCATAACAGTCGCGTGCGAATGTAGGTGGATATTACATGACGTCTCGGTAGAAAATTAATAAAGTTACCATAAAGCTCAAATTAAAAATAATCTGAAATTACGTTTCCCTCATTGAGACTTAAGAACTGATGTCTCAAGGTGACGGGCGCAGTGTGGTGTCACACAGAAATATTCTTGGTGTGACACAGCATTTGTTGTGGGCGGACGTTGCACTTACCATCAGGTGAACGTGTTGCTAGTTTCGTCACTTTATACAATAAAAAAAAATTAAATTTATAAATACAGATCATCGGCGGTCGATCTTAACAGCAATACAGTATGTTCCATAGGCACTACTTTGAAAATTTTATAATGATCCTATTGAATAAAGAATTATAATCGATTGTTTGGTAATAAAGATCGTTGGAAATGCAGTTGAAAATTGCCAAAAATATTTTTGAGTATTATATTTTTAAGAACGCTTCTTCACATTGTGACTCATAATATCCCAGTTCTAGGTCATTTTAGTGTTCACATTTTATTTATTAAGGTAATGTTCACATGAGACATATAAAAAGTGTAAAAGCCTTTAATTCTGTAAACAATACTTTGTGCTAACACGTTTATTGCCTTGTAAATTAAGTTTTGCTATGTGATATTTTCTTTTAAGACTGCATAGTAATTTTCATAGTATTACAATTTATGTGCTTATGATTTATTTTAAAATCCCTTATGATTTTGCGTTTCTTATATATTTGTCTGCACAAAGTATTGTTAAATACTGTTGCCATAATCGTCGTTTTTGTTACGTGCTCATATGGTAGAATGGTGTTTTTAGTAGAAAACGAAATGGCAGCACCGTTATATATGCTGTTTTATCTGTTAAAGCAAATATATCACCCACAAATCTGTATGCTAAGAGTCGAAATCGCATGTATCGAACTTACTAAAATTCCAGCATACAATTTGCGTAAATAAATAGGTGTTTACGTGGTACATAGTGCTGATACATCTGTAATAACTTGCCAATGTCAGTAGACATTAAAAATAGAAAAGAGATTATGGTAATTATACTGGGATTCCAATGACCAAGTGTCTACTTACATTGGTCCTCTGTTGTTGAATAATGTGTTTGTTTGAGAATTCATTTTATGGTATATAATATCATTTCCAATCCATTTGAGATCTGTTAATTGGTGATTATTTATCGCAGTTTATTATCTGTAGGATTTCTTGTGCAATATTTCACGATTTCGAGGTTATTTTAACATGAAGTATGAAAAGTGATATCACATCGGAATTAAGCAAGATAAAATCACAGTTTTTTTTTAGCTGGCCATACTTTTTTTGTAAATTTATTATTGATGCTGTGATGTGTGATGGATTCGACTGATTTATTTGAAATGGTGGAATTCCCTGTTAGATTAATTATTAAGGTTTCGATTTTAATTTTATAAGAAAAGTAATGGAACTATGTTCACTTTCGAATTTGTTTTACACATCATTTGAAAATTATAAGTTGTATATTTTATTATGTTATCCTTAATTATATAATTTAACGGTTTTTGTTTTATGTAAATATATCCTTCGCTGAGCTACTTTGTTAGCCCTTTCGTGCCTTTAGATACCCAATTTAGTTTATTTATGAAATTAATAAAAGAATTATGATGCACCTTTTGTTTTGATTTATTTATTTTTTGATCCCCTTTCGCCTTTCTCCATGGGTCCAGGTAGAGCAGACACGGTTGGAAAATAAGTTAAAAAAATTAAATGTTTCTTATCATTAGAAATAAAATTAAGATAATTTCTTATAACGAGATATAACTTGTATTTACATGTTGTTCCCATGACAATACTATCACGAAATATTTATATTATGGCCTGTGACATGTTGAATGTATATAGTTATCACTTTTGTCACACTCGTGATGGAACAGACACATAATCGTGAAGTATGATTATGTCTCATATTGCAGTAATAAAAAAGCAATGCTGAAGTGTGACAAAAGAGTAAGTATAGTATGGAAGGGCTGCAGATATTGCACCTCGGTCTGTTCTAGATTTTTTACAAATGGCTGCGTTAATTACTCAAATTTCACATCCATAAAAGAAGTCGTACTCTTATTGGAATGTCTACGGCGGACCATAAGCACGATAAACCTAGTCGTATATTTAATTGTATCACAGTATTATCGTAGCGGTATCTAAAAGAGATTATTGTATAGCTGTTGAAATGTTTAGCTGGAAATAGTAGTTCTGTGACGTCACATTGTATTATTTAGAAACTTACGTACTTTATGTATTACACAATAACATAATAGTCAATTTCTAATTTACTGACAGTCTGTTCATCATGTAATCATAAGTAAGCTATTATTTAATTTAAAATATGATTATCGTTACCTTAAGTGTCCCTATGCTGATAATCATATAAATTCGATTTTGGTTTTTATAATATCTGCTAATAATAGAATGTGATGTCATATTTTGGAAAATATATATTTTTGTTAGAAGCGGACTATTCTGTGTAACTTATATGTAATCTGTCCTTGATTGGTGAATATTCTAAATAACGCTTTCCAAAGTGGTGTACGTGTCTTGTTGAGTCGCAAATAGTAGCGATTATCTATTAACATACAATAAACAAATAAAATTGAATTGGTGTTTTATTTCGTTGGGGTGGGTTGGTAGCCGTGGTAGCTCAAGGGCCGGGCGCTTGCTTTAAATTTCATACTACGCGAGTGAATCCCTCCAATATGAGAGCTACAAACTTTTGTGACTATCTATGGGGGAGGCCTATGTTCAGCAGTGGACTTTCGATAGGCTGTAACGACGACGACGACGAGTGACCCGGTTTCGATTCCCGGTGCCGGCACCACTAAAATTGTTAATTGCAATTTTGAGTGTCGATTTATTAAGTGCTCGGCGGTGAAGGAAAACATCGTGAGGGAACCTGCATGTCTAAGGAATAATAAATAGTTCGAGGACGTGTGACGTTCGCCAATCCGCATTGGAGCAGCGTGGCGGACTCTTCCCAGCTCCAACACCCTCCGAAATGAGAGGAGGCTGTGCTCAGCAGTGGGATATTTATAGGCTGTTACTTTTTTTTCGGTTGCGATGAGAAGTTAAAAGGGCATTTTTCGAAATTAAATTTAGCCTTAAAGCTAGACAATTTTTATTCGATACAAAGCTAAAATGTGCGAATGCACCAACAAAAGCTTATTAGAAACCGCCAGAACCTTGCGTTACACATGCTCTCACATCCAAAAATTTGTACTGTACTACTGTACTTGTGTATATCAAACTTATAATAACTTCTTTTTATTCGTACGAGTATATTTACATTATATATTAGCCGATCACAAGTCCACTGCGGAACATAGGCCTCCCCCATAGATAACCACAAAAAATTATAGCTTCCATTTCGGACGGATTTTGCCATATTTGCCACGCTTGGTGGTAGATTCTGTTAGGCCGCCAACACACGGCAAGCGTTGAGTTTATTATTATCTGCCTGTTACTATTCCACTGCTGGGCACAAGCCTCTCCCAAAAAGAGAACATTTGCCGTAATCACCACGCTAGATCGGCGGATTGGAGAACACTGGGGGCCCACTAATAAAAACAGACAGAATTGTGCATAGGTAAGAATGTATACTCGTATACTGAAATTGGTGAAAGATGACTCCGATAACCTCGTATCGGAATTTCGATTCGTCACTTTTTGTAGTTCGATTTTCAAAGTAACAATCTCGCACCATAGATGCTGCTGATCGCAACCGGTCTCTGTATTTTCGGTCTGTCTTTTTAGTTGTTCCGTCATCAGTGGAGGATGAGATAAAATCCGTCACGGAGTCGAGTTCATGAACATTAAGGCTACGTATTTAACTGAGCTTATCGGATACGAAGAGACGAGCAAAATGTTCAGCTGGTGGTAAGTGCAACGACTGCCTTTATCAAACGCTGTGTCACCCAGAATAATTTTGTGGCACCACACTGCGCCCGTCACCCTGAGATATCAGTTCTTAAGTCTCATATCCAGTGATTACACTAGCTCTCAATGCCCTTCAGACCGAAACACTAATGATTGCACACTACTGCTTCACGGCAGAATAACTGGCCCAGTGGTGGTGGTGGCCTACCTAGACGGATTCCTGCATTGAAATCTTACCACCAGTACTTAATACTTGAAATATTAAATAGATTATCGATATGAAAGTGGAGTAAGTTAGTCCTATTGTATAAATACAATAGGACTAACATAGAAAGAATTATAGAATTTATTATTAATAAGAACATATAATATATTAATAGAACTTATTTAAAGAATTGGAGGCGTAGCCTACAGAAGCAAGAAGAACATAATACAATCGATATGACGTATCAAAGGAGAGCGCATCAATTAATAATTAATGTAAAATTCATGACTTGAAATATATATTATATATATTTCAGAATGACGTAGCATAACTTGCCCAAGTGTGCAGAAATTCGATATGCGCGGACTGAGGAATACTTTACCGAGCGAAGCATAAGATCAACTATGTTTTTGATCTAAAGAAACTTTATTTCTCTGAACTGTTCACTTATAGGTTCTCCACCTGCCAATGAAAGTCCCTTCTTAATTCATTCAGCCGTTTCGGAGATTAGCTCGGAAAAACAACCAGACAGACAGCCAAATATTTTAAATGGTATTTAATGTAATGGTATTGTTTGAATTATTAATTGACTACATAGACTCATATAAAAATAATATTTAATTAAAGAAACATAACAGACCATATGACAGGTATTGCCGATAGGTGTTCGGTGGAGTAGGCTAGCCTAGAGTAGAGTAGAATAGCACCTCTTCTTCCTACCGAGGTGTCGTAACAGGTGAGTCAAGTTATTGTACGGACAGCCTTTATTTGTGCAGAATAATAGCATAATATATAGCAGTGCTGTCACTATACTGCCCGTGGGAATGCATTTTTTTGACTCGTACAAAAAACGACGGCGACATGGTTTGCCACCCGTCACGTCTCGTTTCACGCTAGGCAGCATTTTTCCCTTATATGGGAAAAATGCGTGACTGGTATGTATTGTTGTGAAACCGCGGGCACAACAAGTGTTAATAAGAAATTAAAAGTAAACGTATTAGAAATTGAGTTTCGAAAGATATTCCCGGTTTTATCCCTAGTCACCCCTGTAACCATTATCACCACGTCACGTCAGCTGCGATATTAATTTACTCGCAAACCTATTTATATTTTTTTGCAAATAACTGTACCTAGACATTAAGCAATGTGCTTTTATACTGAAACCAAAATTTATCAAAAATAAATAAAGGGTAAATAATAAAAGTATATTATTGAGAGAAGTTTTTTTGAAAATGCCCTACACTTAACGGTAACGGTACGTAACAGATAAAAGTTTCATTTTGTTATTTTTGAACGCTTATCTATACTTTTTACTGGTCACACCAAACCCAACCAAATCAATCGATGACAGCGACGGTTTTGTTCATTTTGTGGGAGTGACGACATTTTGTCAATAAATTGTTATAATCTTTCTAAATTGTTTATAAATTTCTATAGTGTTTAGTGTAACCAGCCATAAAGATGGCAGACAATGAACAAAAAGCGATGCAGTTAATGGCGGAAGCCGAGAAAAAGTTAAATTCATCTAAAAGTTTTCTCGGGTCTCTTTTCGGGTAAGAACAATGATAGTTCGTTCTTTTGTTGATAGTTAACGATAAACTAATTTAGTTGACTAAATGAAATTCATTAATAGAGTTAATTCGTATATATTAAATAGGCGCAGATAGCCATTTCACTAAGTCATAAATTATGCCAAAATGTTACCCCTGTCAGTTTGTAGTATTCATTTGTATCAATACAGATTTTCTTTTTACCTAATGCAAGTATTGACTGTCGTCTATTATATTACTTCTTACTTGTATAGAGCTTTTAGCACTAAGGCTGATTATTACAGTTTTTGATTTATTAATTATGTCATGAATCATAAAACATTAAGTTCTTCATGAACACTAATTTCTAATTGGTTCTTCCCAAACATGTGCTAAATATTGAGAACAATTGTTAACTTTAAAAAATTAATAAGTATTACCAACATAATCTATAAAGACAATATTCTCTTTCTCTCCAAATTACTTAGTTTCTCTGGTGTTGCAATATTATTGCGAAATCCTATTATTGTACTGATCATTATTTCAATCAAATAGGTTTGTGGGTCAAAATTTCTAAAATCAAAATGACTTTCATTTTCATAGGTACTTTTGAATCACTTAATATCTCTTTTTGTCTTACAACATATGGGTTAGTAAAAAGAAATTGTACTGTATTGTATTAGTTGAAAATACATTAAAATTGGCAAAAAGGCTCTAGTGGCAATTGGTAGAAACAATAACTATTGGGAAAGAAAGGGTGAGCTCCTGTTAGATGGAATGGCAACCTGCTTTTGGCATGGCAATAGATGCAGGTGGCTCAGGACCATGTTTTCAGCAGTGGACTAGTTACAAGCTGAAATGATGACATACACATTAGTTATCTGTTGCTTTTAATTTCACTTCAACACCGAAGTACTATTTGCACACATTACTACAGTAACAAAATAATCTGTTCCATGAGCAATAATGTAGAGACCTAGAGGTCAGAGCACTTGACTATTGCGCTGCAGGTCTTAGGTTTGAATCACAGCTGGTTTAACATTTGTGCAAAAATACAAATTGATGGTTTGCATGTCTGTTTGTGTTGTGAATTACATAGTGTCTCTGATTAGGCATCCTAGCTTATCTCCATAACATTAGCATTGCTTCGTGTGAAGGTCAACAATGAGTACCTTTGTAGTTGTGAATTCAATTGTGCCACTATAATATTTCCTACACAGTTAATTTCTGATAATATTCAGAAGTTGTAGTCACAGTGGTCTAAAATCAGTCAGAAGGACACCAGTGTTTGTTATAGTTTCATTCAGTTTGTGAAAGATACAAAGTGGCATTGCAGTGTTCAATTAGCACTTAGCTGAAATCTTTATTTATGATTGACTGGGGCAAGGGCCCCTCCAGGGGGGACCTCGGCTTCTCATTGGGTAGGTAGAGACCACATCTTTCCACTTACTTTGATTCTAACACACATCTTACGCTTCTCCTACTTTCAGGAGTGTTTTCATTAAAGTCAGTTGCAGGTACTTTTGCAGACCCCTTGTTTCTCCAATCATAATCAATTTTGAATATTTTATAGTGAAACTCAAAATTTACTGGTGGTAGGATTCTATGCAGGACTTGTCCTAGGTAGGTACCAGGCCAGTTATTCTGCTGTGAATCAGTAGTGTGCAAACATAACTGTTTTGGTTTGAAGGGAACTGAGAGCTAGTATAATCACTGGGCATGTTAGACTTAAGAACTGACGTCTCAGGGTGACGGGCGCAGACTCGAATCACATAGATATGTTCTGGGTGACACACTATTTGTTATGGGCAGACCTTGTACTAACTATCAGGTATACAACCTGCTGGTAAGTGGAAATTCTGCCCATAACAAATGTTCTCTTCTCTTGGCCAATTTGAATTGGATATAACATTGGTGTGTCCTAATGACCTTAGGTGCAATATGTCAATACTGAGATAATTGAAACAATCTTTTAGGGTCTTATATTTCTGTAAAAATCCTTTACTTTTTTTTAAAATATTTAATGCATATGTGGGAAGGTTAAGATTAGTATATACACCATTAGCACTATACTGTATTTCGATTGTGTCGTGGCTTAGTGGTCAGAGTCCCGGATTCCTTGAGTGTTCTTGGTTCTTATGCCAGCCGAATTGATGGTTCTTGTTTCTGGCTGTGCTGTGATTGCCCTGTGTCTCTGAAACTGCATCCCATAGGCTGCTTCCGATCTTATTGCATGACCGTTACATCGAAGGTAGGTCAGGATGAGTGTCTATGTGTCTGTGCATACGCCTTGACGCGCATTTGAGAGTATTCGGTTAGTTGTGGTCGTGGTCGAAAATCGTCAAAAATTATATTTAAATGAAACTAATTTTACGGATTTTATCGCGTTTAATATTACTATTTATAACCCGACGTTTCGGGTGCTTTTCAGCGCCCATGTTCACGGGAGGACTGAGGTGGCAGATGTCCTGAAGTTATAGTTAGCCCAGAGTACCTTCAGCTTTTAATTATTATTTTTGGTCCAAACTACGCAGAAAAGCTCAGGGGCTAGGCGCTCGCTTTAAATTTCATAGTACGCGAGTGACCTGGGTTTCATTCCCGGTGCCGGCACCACTAAAATTGTTAATTACAATTTTAAGTGCCGATTTACCACGTTATCGGACGGAAGGAAAACATCGTGAGGAAACCTGCATGTCTGAGAAATAAAAAATATTTCGAAGACATGTGCAGTCCGCCAACTCGCATCTAGCTCCAAAACCCTTTCAGAAATGAGAGGAGGCCTTTGCTCAGCAGTGGGACATTTATAGGCTGAAACTTTACTTCACTACGCAGAAAGAGCTAACTGTATCTTGAAGGAAATATGTATGCTAAATAAGATTTTTTTCTCCAAGGGGATCATCAAAAGTAGAAGAAGCAGTTGACTGCTACCTCCGAGCAGCCAACCTCTTCAAAATGTCGAAGAAATGGCCGCAGGCGGGCCAGGCGTTCTGCAGTGCCGCACAATTGCACTTGAAAGCGGGCGTTCGTCACGATGCCGCTACAAATTTCGTCGACGCCTCCAACTGCTACAAGAAATGTGATCCCAATGGTAAATATCTTTTCCGTAGTAAACCGTAGTAAAATAACTTTTTTTATATTGGATAAAATGACGAAACGCGTAAAATGGTAAGTGCAACGTCTGCCCATAACAAACTTGTCACATAGAACATTTCTTTGTGACACCACACTGCGCCCGTCACCCTGAAACATCAGTATAATTTCGTCCTGTCCATCTTTTCGTATGTCACATCTATTTTGCTTAAGGCTATTGTCAACATATAGATGAAATTTTCGAGGAAGGTGATTTTTTAGAACTGCTATACAATGGTGTAGTGAAACTATAGAAAAAAGAATTCGTGCTGGTAGGATTCCTATGCAGGAATCCGTCTAGGTTAGTACCACACCAGGGCCGGTTATTCTGCCGTGAAGCAGTAGTGTGCAAACATTACTGTGCTTCGGTTTGAAGGGCTCGGAGAGCTAGCCTAATCACTGCGCATATGTGACTTAAGGACTGATGTTCCCAGGGTGACGGACGCAGGGTGGTGTCACACAGAATTGTTCTGGGTGACAGCATTTGTTATGGGCAGACGGTGCCATCAGGTGACATATAGTTCCGCCCTGTCCATCTGTTCTTATGTTATGTTAGTTAAGGTTATTGACAACATACAGATAAAGTTTTCAAGAAAGGTGTATTTTATGAAATAATGAAAAAACCAATAGGGGGGTTAAGTACTATCAATAATAGTAAAAGACAAGATATGATAATATACTTTGAATTATATAGCTCTATTTTATCATTGATCAAGCGGGCAAAGAAACCTTACAATTATTGCAGTCTGTTGTTTACATACAGCACATGTTTCTACGGAATAACCAACTACTAATTGACGTCGTCATCAATCGACAATCGCGTGACTCAGTGGTCATCGTACCTGCAGGATCGTAGGTTCGAATTCTATTTATTGATTTTTGTTTTGAATTTTATTGTGATACATCGTTGTTACATGTCGATTTTAGTTTTGTGTTTACACGCACCTACTTTTCACCATAGCAAAGGTTGACTGGAAGATAATGAATCATCCTTATAAAACTGCTGTAACTGTATATTTAAAATGACTGAAAAAAAATAATCCCGCTGGGTTTCTTACTGGTTCTTCCCAGGACAGAGGCATTTCTTTGCGAACCAGTGTACTTTAAAAAAAATGACGTTCAATAAGTATTATGTAAATGATCTATATTGAATAAAAAAAATATTCTATTCTATTCAATGCCAATAGACATTATGTCCGCCCATTGTAGCCCTTAGCAAAAAACCCATCTTGACGAAATTCGGCACAAAGATAGCTTGCATCCTGGAGACGGGCATAGGATTTGGCCCTTGACGGGCCTGGACGGGCGTTATTTTTAAAAAACCTAAATCCACGCGGCTACCTGCGACAACGTGGGCTTCAGCTGATCCTTACTAATATTATAAATGCGAAAGTAACTCTCTATGACCCTCTGTCTGTTTGTTACCTTTTCAGGTGTCAGCAATAAAGTGCACATATTGAATATTTTTTTTATGGAAGAAAGTGACTGGTGGTAGGATTCCTATGCAGGAATCCGTCTAGGTAGGTACCACCCCAGGGCCAGTTATTCTGCCGTGAAGCAGTAGTGTGCAAACATTACTGTGTTTCGGTTTGAAGGGCACCGAGAGCTAGTGTAATCACTGGGCATATGAAACTAAAGAACTGATGTCTCAGGGTGTCGGGCGCAGTGTGGTGTCACACAGAAATGTTCTGGGTGACGCAGCATTTGTTATGGGCAAACGTTCCACTTACCATCAGGTGAACGTTTTGCTCGTCTCGTCACTTTTTCCAATAAAAAAAAGACGAACAAATCGTTCATCTGATGGTGATGTGATGAAGTGAAAAATCTGCCCATAACAAATGCTGTCTAATCACACTACGCTTTTATGTCTCATATGGTCAGTAATTAGTGTATTTACACTAATTACGCTATCTCCCAGTGAGAAGCCAGTGTAATTACTGGGCACTCCCTTCAGATCGAAACAAAATAAATGTTCGCACACTACTTCGCGGTAGAATGCCTGGCACTGCGCTGGTTCTTGCCGAGACAGATACCTGCATAGGAATCCTACCAATAATATATTATTGTTACGTGATCCGTATGCTATTTTTTTGTTCATTTATTTTTGAGATGTATATAATTTCACTTAACGTGTCGCATAATGGATATGTCGCGTAGTTGTACGTAGCAGACAGTTCTCCATGTTATTCATTCTGGCAAACAGCCAAATAAGATCTCGTTCACATAATGCGCTTTTTTAAAGATAATATTATGTGATATGTTGCATTGTAATTTAGAAATAGAGGGAGACTTGTCTGTCATATCGTAAAAACGCAGAAAGTGTATTAGAAAAAGCGCCATTGTATTCGAATTCGAGCTTTCATAACCTGACTATATGTATATAAGTTCCAAAGAACATGACTACCGATTTAGTGGGTACAATTTCCTACTGTCAACACATACATACATACGTAAGATCACGACTGTAGCCCATAAGGGGTAGTCAGAGACTGGGCGATCACTGCAAAAACAGATGACTGCCACAATCCACGTTTCACCAAAACAATATAATGCACTTGGTGTGATGGGCGGTGAGCCCATCGCCACCATGCGCTGTTGGGTGCACAGTGCAGTTTAACTCCTTACTCGCCTTTTACGAGATCCATTGGATGAGATGGAGTGGTAGTATTCTTTTAACGAGCCGCCACCACACGGCTCTCCTACTGTCAAATGCTTCAATAATAAGTTTTGAATAAAAATTATATTTTTGTTACAAGCTTTTATTTGTGAGGCATATGTCCAGCAGTGGACTTCAAACGTTGCTATAGTACTTGTCAAAACAAATCCAAAGAGCCCAAACATGACGGAGCTATCTTGCTTAGTTAAGGAGTTCGTGTGGCCAACTTCCGGCTTCATCATCAGACCAGCTCCTTGGTATTATACGGCATTGTCACTGAAGCTACACAGTTACGCCAAAGTTTAGTTTAATCGAAAATCGGAAAGTAGGTAGTTTCAACCGGAGACATGAAGGAGTTAGAAGCTTGGCAAAAAAGTAACGTCTATAAATGTACCACTGCTCACAAGACTCTCGTTTCTGAGAGAGTTTAAAGCCTAGGATGTGTCCGCCACGCTGCTCCAATGCGGATTGGTGGACTTATCATGACTTCGAAATGTTTTCCTTTGCCGCTGAGCATGTGGTAAATAAGCACCTAATTAAAACCGCAAAACAATTTTAGTGGTACCGCCACTGAGAGCTCAGATCACCCGCGTACTACCGTCTAGGTAGGTACCACACAAGGGCCAGTTATTCTGCCGTGAAACAGTAGTTTTCAAACATTACTGTGTTTCGGTTTGAAAGGCACTGTGAGCTAGCGTAATCACTGGGCATATGAGACTTAAGAACCTATGTCTCAGGGTGATGGGCACAGTGTAGTGTCACACAGAAATTTTCTTGGTGGCACAGCATTTGTTATGGGCAGACGTTGCACTTACCATCAGGTGAACGTTTTGCTCGTTTCATCACTTGATCCAATAAAAAAAAAGTTATTTTGCCGTGAAACAGTAGTGTGCAAACATTACTGTGTTTCGGTCTGAAGGGCACTGAGAGCTAGCGTAATCATTGGGCGTATGACTTACGAACTGATGTCTCAAGGTGAAGGGTGCTGTGTGATTCACACAGAAATGTTTTGTGTGAAAAAGCATTTGTTATGGGTAGACGTTGCACTTAGGTGACCGCTTTGCTCGTTTCGTCACTCTATCCAATAAAAAAAAAATCAAAATCTATCGGCCACTGATCTCTACTCTTTATTTATATAAAGGTAAAGATTTGTTTCTAGATTAAGTAATCGTGATATCTTATCAATTTGAGCAACCTGTCGTGTATGCGAAGTGATACATGTGTGTTTTGTTACAAGATATGAGTTTGTGTTACATCACTACACGATGACGTCACGTGTGTTCGCTTGTTTTGCATGTTAGAGATAACGAGCGAGGTCATGGTTCCGGTAAAGGTAAACAGTGGCGTATTATCTACGCGATTGATTTTGATTAGGATTCCTATCCAGAAATCCGTTTAGGTAGGTACCACTGCAGAGCCAGTTATTCTGCCGTGAAGCAGTAGTGTGCAAACATTACTGTGTTTCGGTTTGAAGGGCACTGAGAGCTAGCGTAATAACTGGGCATGTGAGACTCAAGAACTGATGTCTCAGGGGGTCGGACGAACGGGTGGTGTCACACAAAAACGTTCTGGGTTATACAGTATTTGTTATGGGCAGACATTACACAGAATTTCCAACCCAGGACAGACGGCGTAAATGTCTCAAAACAAAAATATCGCTTTCGTAGATATCTGTGTTGCCCGCTCCTATCACAAGGAAAATCATCCGTCTGAGGTCCAATATATAAAGTCAACACTGTTGTTTTTTTATTGTATACACGTTACGTTCACGTGATGGTAACTGCAACGGTCTGCCCATAACAAATGCTGTGACACAACACTGCGCCTGTCACTCTGACACATCTGTTCGTAAGTCATATGCCCGGTGATTACGCTAGCTCTCAGTGCCTTTCAAACCGAAACACAGTAATGTTTGCACACTACTGCTTCACAGCAGAATAACTGTCGCTTCGGTGGTACCTACCTAGTCGGATTCTTGCATAGAAATCCTACAACCAGTAAACAATTTACAATGAGGTTTTTGTAAACTGTCGTCTCGTCCGTCCTAATTTGATTATATACCTTCTCTGTTAACTAATGTTTTGTTTATTACAGAGGCCGTGTCTTGCCTTCTCAAGGCCATCGAGATCTACACTGACATGGGCAGGTTTACTGTGGCGGCCAAGCAACATCAGGTACATAATTGAATTATCGTCAAGTTCGCTTGAACATTCGCAGTAACTAAAAAATTAAATTTGACAGTAGTGAAACTTACATATTAATTGAATTATTTAAACATACATACAGTTACGCCTTTTTGTCATATAAGGGGTAGGCAGAGAGCACACCGGTAGCCAACTTTTCGCCCACGCGGTAACCACATAGCCGCCATTTTGGTACGGGTTAAAAAATTGTTACTCCCCATTGCGTTCCCACGAGCAGTACAGTGATAGAATAGCATATTATGGTGTTAAACTCCAAACAAGGGCTGTCCGTACAATACCTTAGTCGCCTCTTACGACACCTCTAGTCTAGTCTTTTGAATTTGATTAAAATAATTAAACATGAATGAACGAAAATATAACTCTTTGCAAAATAACTGCTCTGTATATAAACAGTTGTTAATGACTCGATAAATATTAAATAAGAATCACAAACTTTACAATAAAACGTATGAAAACGATGCACTCAAATTCGACCATGAAGTTTTACTCTCATCGCGCTCAAAAAACTCTATTTATTTATTCACTGAATCGCCAACTTACAAAATATTAAAATATAAGCTCATAACATACGCAGAAATGGCTACATCTTACTACGTTTAACAAAATATCTAAAATAATTTATCTTAAATTCGAACAACTTATAAGAAATTATGTTAACAATTCGTTCATTTCAGTTCGTTCGTTTCAGCCTATCAATAGTCCACTGCTGAACATGGGCCTCCCCCATAGATTCCCACAAAAATTTGTAGCTCTCGTTTTGGGGGGATTTTGCCATAGTTGCCACGCTTGGCAGACGGGTTGGCAACCGCAGTTTATTTATTTAGATGTTCGAGCAAGATGCTGCTGCCCATCTCCTGGTTTTCATTTTCCCTCTGACGACTTTTACGACACCCACGGGATGAGATGGGGTGGTAGATTCTCTTAAGCCTCTACAACGCTGTTAACAATTGTTTTATGGAAAAGTTAGACATTTAATACATATTAATGCCTAACATAATGTACCTAGAACAAGAAGACAACTTTTGGTACGAGAGATACTTCAACTAAAAGGGTAGCGTCATAAAAGAGCTCAGTGAAGTACCAGCTTACAAATGTCCCACTGCTGAGCACAGGCCTCCTCTCATTTCATGACAGGGTTTTGGAGTTAATCGCGCTTCTTCAATGTGGATTGGCGGACTTGAATATTTTTATTCGACAGACACTGTATAGTGTGACATTGAAATTAAAGGGCTTGTTGTGAGGGTTTTATGATATTAAAATTTATAGTTTTAAAGTTATTTAAGAAAATAGATCAAAAAAAAAATCCGAAACTACTTCACCTAAAATTAAAAAAAAAAATACTTTATAGATTACAGAAGTCTATGGTTTTAACATCTCATTATAAATTTCTCATTATTTGTGCGTACAAATTTGCATTGTACGGAACCATCACCATGCGACTTAAACTCGCACTTGTCTTTTTTTTGTTTATGCGTGTTCTCTACGTCAGCGGTTTTTTAAATTAAGTTTTTCTTTTTTCTTTCTTTTTTTTTTGAATCGAGAAATGTTTGCCAATGTCGAGTAATAATTTCATTGTAACAAGGACTTCGTTTCAATCGACAGTAAAATGATAGTTGACTTTTACTGACGATTTGTCGAACTGAGGAATGGTGATGAAGATGAAGATATGCTTGACTGATGGAGACTAAACGAAAAGTATATTTCCAATCACTGAACACTTTCACAAGCACTTGCTGCATAATAAACTATCAATATTGAACATTAAAACTCAAAATATACAATTTTTTTTATTAGAAACTGTGACGAAACGAGCAAAACGTTCACCTGATGTTAAGTGCAACGTCTGCCCATAACAATTGCTGTGTCACCAGAACTTTTTCGTGTTACACCACACTGCGACCCTCACCCTGAGACATCAGTTCTTAAGTCTCATAAGCCCAGATATTACGCTAGCTCTCAGTGCCCTTCAGACCGAAACGCAGTAATGTTGGTACACTCCTGCTTCACGGCCGAATAACTGGCCCCGGGATGGTTCCTATGCAGGAATCCGTCTAGGTAGGTACCACCAGTGTTCAGAAATTAAGAAAATTCAATAAAAACACTATCGCCACTTTGTTGGCGCCAAAAGTCCTTTTCTTTTTTATGGTATCTCAAGTCGACGTTTCCGTTCCGTGTAGAACATAGCGGAGCTTTACGAGACGGAGTGCGTGGACCTGGCGCGCGCCATGCAGCACTACGAGCAGGCGGCGGACTACTTCCGCGGCGAGGAGTCCACCTCGTCCGCCAACAAGTGCATGCTCAAGCTGGCGCAGTACGCCGCGCAGCTAGAGCACTACGACAAGGCCATACAGATCTACGAGCAGGTGACTGACATCGTTCCTTTTTTTATAGGAGAAGGGGACGAGACGGGCAAAACGTTCTGTGCTGTGTCACCCAGAACATTTCTGTGTGAAACCACACTGCGCCCGTCCGCCTGAGACATCAGTTCTCAAGTCCCATATGCCCAGTGATTAACCTCTCAGTGCCCTTCAGACCAAAACACAGGAATAGCTGCACACTACTGCTTCACGGCAGAAAAACTGGCCCTGCGGTGGTACCTACTTTGACCGATTCTTGCATATGAATCCTACATACTTAGCCAGAACGCTTTCACAGCTTCACCGGATTGAAAGGGGGCCGAGCGCTTAGCAGTAATCTATATTTATGGATGACCAGCGCAAGGGACCCCGAGAGGGGACCTCGTTACTATATCTCCGGAACTACAAGATCTATTCGTGACGAATCAGTGGTAAATCATATATATCTATTATATCATCATCATTATTTCAGCCTATCACTAGTCCACTGCTGAACATAGGCCTCCCCCATAGATTGCCATTAAAGATTGTAGCTCTCGTTCTAGGGGATTATTTATAGTTTCCACGCTTGGCAGGCGGGTTTGGCAACCGCAGTTATTTATCCAGATGTTCCAGGAAGATGCTGCTGCCCATAATTTGCTTATAATTTTCCCTCTGGTCGACTTTTGACCCACGGTATGAGGTGGGGTGGTAGATTCTTTTGTGGTAGATTTTTTTTTTCGCATGGATTATTTAGATGATGGCATTTGCAATAGTGGCTCCATTTTTTTCTCCTCCACTACTGACGGATCGAGCAGCGACGATAGTTTCGAAAGCATACCTCCCTTAAATATTACTTTAGAGTCCTATTTTTCAGACGTTCCTAAAAATTTCAACGTGGTTCACATAAATGCCCAAAGTATTCCAGCTCATTACCCCGACATGTTGTCAAGTTTTGATAGCAAAAACATTCATGCCATTCTTGTTTCAGAATCCTGGCTAAAGCCATGTATTCCATCTACTTCTTACTCGCTTCCAGGCTTCCATCTAATCCGAAATGACCGAACCGAACGGGGCGGTGGTGGTGTTGCTATTTACCTTAAATCTCATATACCATTTTCAGTAATTCAGGCATCATCGGCATCGCAGTCTGGAAGTGAAGCAGAATTTCTTTTTATTGAGGTTCTTCTTTCTCACACGAAGTTACTTCTTGGAGTCTTTTATAGCCCTTCTCTCACAATTGATTACTTCTCCTCCTTGGAAAATCTCCTTGAACATCTTACTCCTATTTATTGCCATTCTGTAATTATGGGTGACTTTAATACTTGCTTGTTGAAAAATAATTCCAGATCCACCCAACTTAAATCTATTATTGAGGCGGCAAATTTAAACCTACTCCCCTTATCTGCTACACATTATTTTCCAAATTGTGCGCCTTCTCTTCTTGATGTAATGTTTGTTTCTTCGCTTGATCATGTTGAAAAACATGGTCAATGTGCCGCTGATGCATTTTCCTATCACGATCTTCTGTATTTATCTTACAAAATCAGACCTCCTAAAGCTAAGTCAAGAATCTTACTTCAGCGCAACTTTAGTGGTATGGACGAAAAGCAGCTTCTTCAGGACGCAGCAAACATTGATTGGAATGTGGTCGTAGATGCACCTACAGTTGACGAACAGGTAGCTTTGTTTAATTCTCTCATAATCCAACTGTATGACATTCATGCTCCTGTTCGTCCAGTGCGCGTGAGGCATCCTCCTTCTCCGTGGTTAACTGAAGACATCAAGAAAATTATGGAGAAAAAAAAACAATGCCAAGTCAAAATATAAGTCAAATCCTAGCGACATAAATAAAGAAAAATATAGGTTAGTACGGAATCGTTGCAACAATGTGTGTAGGAAAGCTCAACGACGCCATATTTACGAGTCAGTCCAAGATCCTGACCCTGCCAGGGTTTGGAAATTTCTTAAATCCTTAGGAGTTGGGAAATCGCGCCAAAACTTTTCTGTTCATGACACCGATCTCAATCAGCTTAATCAGCATTTTTCTTCTTCGTCTTGCATTGATAACGCAGCAAAAGCTAACACTCTGAATTCCCTTTCAAACACTTCTACTCCTAATACTCCCGCTTTTAATTTTAGTCAATTTGACAATCGTGATGTTAAAGAACCATACTGTCCATCCATTCGAACTCTGTTGGTGGCGATTGCATTAGTCGTAAAATGGTTATTCCACTCCTGGATCTCCTTACCCCTGTAATTACTTCCATTCTTAACAACTCAGTGAAAACCGCTTCTTTTCCTTCGGCTTGGAAAGATGCTAACGTGATCCCTCTCCCGAAAAAGACAAATCCCTCCAGTTTCTCCGATTACCGGCCTATTTCTCTACTTCCATTCCTATCTAAAGTTCTCGAACGCCTCGTCCACAAGCAACTAAGTTCCTACCTTGTGCAACACAATCTCCTCAATCCTTTGCAATCCGGATTTCGTCCTGGCCATAGCACGACTACAGCACTCCTACAAGTTACCGACGACATTCGTTATGGCATGGAAAACCAAAAGCTTACTATACTGACTTTGCTTGACTTCAGCAATGCATTTAATACTGTAGATTTTGACGTATTGTTGGGTATTTTGCGTTCTCTCAACATATCTCCGATTGTAGTTGATTGGTTTCGTAGTTACTTATTTGGTCGCCGACAACGTATTCAGGTACAGGATGTTTTCTCTTCCTGGACTACTACTGTTGCCGGCGTTCCACAAGGTGGCGTGTTGTCTCCTCTATTGTTTGCAATTTTCATTAATACTATTAGTCATCACTTGTCTTCTTCTTACCACTTGTACGCTGACGACCTCCAGATTTATTTCCAATCTTCTCTGGAAAACCTGTCCATAGCAATTGAAAGCACTAATGCTGATTTGACTTGTATTTCGAATTGGAGTAAAGCATATGGCTTAACTATTAATCCGACGAAAACTCAAGCCATTATCATTGGAAGTTCTAGATTAGCTGCTAAAATCGACTGGTCTAGTCTACCACCAATTATTCTCAACGATACTGTTATCCCATACAGTAATAAGGTGAAGAATCTGGGAATATATTTTGATGCCTGTCTGACATGGACTCCACAGATAAATGAGACTAGTAGGAAAATGTTCTCTGCTCTAGGCTCTCTACGACGACTACGTAATTTCCTCCCCACTGCTACTAAAGTTGCGCTCGCTCATTCATTACTTCTGCCCATCCTTGACTATGCTGATATTTGCTATCTTGACATTACCGAAGTGCAGCTTGATAAACTTGAGCGAATTCAAAATTCGTGCCTACGATTCATATTTGGGCTTCGCAAATATGATCATGTTTCTGATTTTCGTAAACAGCTCAAGTGGCTGCCAATCCGACTTCGCAGGAATACTCATATTCTTTCTGCTTTGTACTGCGTGCTGTTCAATCCCTGCACTCCTAAATACTTTAAAGACCGCTTTCAGTATATTTCCCTCTCCCATGAACGGTTCCTTCGTTCTTCTGTCAATCTCTCCCTCCAAACTCCTATGCATTCCTCCTCTTTCTTCAAGAAATCTTTTACGGTCACAGCTGTGCGATTATGGAATTCCTTACCCCTACACATTCGACAAGCTAAGTCCCTTTGTTCCTTTAAAAAACTCGTAAAAGCTCATTTCTTGGAACTATGATTTTATGCTTCCCTTTTCCCGAACTGTCTATTGCTTTTATCTTCGAATGCCTTCATCATGTGCTTTACATTAATTAATGTACACCCCCCTCCGCTCCCTTCTTAATTACAACAATTCTGTTTACAATGGTTGTCTGGAAGAAATCGCTTTCTGAGCGATAAGACCGCCTATTGTACATATTGTTACACTTTTGTTATTTTTGTGCTTTGTTTTTGGTGTACAATAAAGAATATATTGATTGATTGATTGATTGATTCTCTTAAGCCACACCACGGCTATTATATATGTATATATATAGATTCCCTATATCTAATACCTTTTTTTATTTCATATAGTGACGAGACGAGCAAAATATCCACCTGATGGTAAGTGCAACGTCTGCCAATAACAGATGCTGTGTTCAAGGCAGAATAACTGGCCCTGGGTTGGACGCCCTAGACGGATTCCTGCATAGGAATCATACCACCAGTATATATCTACGTGAGACTGCTTCTTATTCCCACGTATTAGTAGCTTAATGTATTGGTGTTTCAAATAATGGAGTTAAGTATACTGTATCAGTGCCGTTAGAGTTATTTACAGAAATATAGTTACCGCCGTACTGACAGTTAGTGTGCAAACGTTATTGTGTTTCGGTTCGAAGAGTATTAGAAGAATATGAGAATTAGAAATTATGTCTCAGGGTGACGAATGCAGGGAAATGCCACACGTAACATTGTAGTTGAATAGACTGTTCTGGGCAGACGTTGCACTTACCATTACATATTTTTACATATTTTTATAAGGACTTGCAACTATTGCAATGTTCGTATGTTTGCCTAGGTTAAAATTTGCAACTGAATTTTGAACCAGTTCTCGTAGCCCGAATTGACTGAAATTTGGTATTCATGCATAAACCTGATGACAATGCAATATTATTATAAGCAGGATCTGATACTGCTGCCAGGGCCACCTGCAGACCACCAAACTCTGTTTAGGCTCGTTAGATTTGTCTTGACAAGTACTATAGCCCTGGCAACATTAGAAGTCTTCTTGTACTACTTAAATAAACGATGCCCTACAGTAGGATCTCTCCTGTATAGCGGGTGCGTCCCACAGATATATTTCACATGCACAACACAACCAGACCCGAAACTTAACAGTTTGCATTTTGCACAAATGTTGGCTTCGGCTGGGATTCGACCTCAGTACCCGCGGCAGAGGAAGTCAGGTACACTAACCACTAGGCCACGTGGTCGTCAAACTGCTGCGGGACATAGGCCCCACTAAAATGGTGGCAGGGTGGTACTGTGCAGTGGTTACTGGTGGTAGGATTCCTATGCATGAATCCGTCTAGGGAGGTACCACCCCAGGGTCCGTTCAAACATTACTTTGTTTCGGTTTGAAGGGTATTGAGAGCTAGCGTAATCATTGGGCATATGAGACTTAAGAACTGATGTCTCTGGGTGACGGGCGCAGTGTGGTGTCACATAGAAATTTTCTGGGTGACATAACATTTGTTATGGGTAGACGTTGCACTTTACATCAGGTGAACGTTTTGCTCGTTTCGTCAACTTTATTAAATTAAAAAATAAAAATGATTTCGTTTTGTTTCTGATAGTCACATAGCATTTAAAACGCTGGACATTGTTACAGATCGCGAAGTCGTCGCTGGACAACAGCCTGCTGAAGTACAGCGCCAAGGAGTACATGTTCCGCGCCGCGCTGTGCCACCTGTGCGTGGACCTGCTCAACGCGCAGCACGCGCTCGACAAGTACAGCGGCCTCTACCCGGCCTTCGCCGACACGCGCGAGTACAAGCTCCTCAAGGTACACTACCCTACACCCTACACCCTACACCCTACATGCTACACCCTACACCCTACACCCTACACCCTACACCCTACACCTTACACTCTACACCCTACACCCCCAGCTACTTATACTATACTTACAAGACTAAATAAAAGTGACCTGTTCTATGAATTATTTGCCAAAACCAAAGAAAGCTTAGTAAATACTTAAATTTCACTTCAGTTTTTTTTTTTAAATGCATGTTAATTTTAATTGATTATCAGACACATACATTTTGACATTCCTCTGATGCACAATTCAGCAAACGGAGTAATATTTTTTCAAGTGCTTACTTTGTATGGTTACACAATGATAAGTGAGAGGTGCACAATGCACTTACCTTAGTTTCTTGTTTCTAACCCAGGATCAGCAGGTTAGAATCAGGTGTAACCACTCGGCCACGCGATCTTCTAGTTCTAGTTATTATATCTATAATAAAAACAATATTATTTAAATTGAAAATAAATATTTTTCCGCGCAGGAACTTATCGAGCATTTGGAAGACCAGAACGTTGATGCGTTCACCGAGGCCGTGAAAAACTACGACAGCATATCGCGCCTCGACCAGTGGTACACCAGTATGCTGGTCCGCATCAAGAAACAGATTAACGACAACCCCGACCTTCGTTGAATGACCGCCGACAGACGCGCCGTAACCGCCGCGTGAGCGCGCGCCCTAACGCGGCTGTTTAATCTGTAGCGCTTCGATATCTGTGCCCGCGTTTGACAGTTAATTTGCACGCAGTTGTCACTTGTGCGAGAATTGAGTAAAAATATCCTTACTATATATAACTTGTAGTTAAATTCTCGTAGAGAGTAAGCGTCTTAATTTTGTATAAATAAACGGTTTATAGATGGTAACAAAGTAACAGTGCTTGAACAACTTTACTTCTCACTTAACTTCATTAATGTATAGATATAGTGTTGTGTTTTGAATAGTGGAATTAGTTGTCTGTGGACTTGTTTTTGTAATCACACATAATTTGTTAAATTTATGTAATATAATGTGAAGGTAAAAATCGCGTCTTTGAATAATCCAATGTAAGGATATTTTTCTTTTCTCTTGAATACTTTTAAAATCGTGACTACGTTTTTTTGCCGCGAAAATATTATTTTTTATCTAATAGTAAATTACGGTCTTAGTTTGTGTTGATAAAAAACTGTTGTATTTTTGTTATGCTCATTATAATTATTTACTGTAAATTTTACAACCGTCAAAAATCTGCTGTATAATATTGCTAAAATAAACATTAATTCTTTATTCTTTCAAGCAACACTTCTTAAAAAATAAGCATAAATCAAATTGTACTGCTTGAACAAATTGAACTCGTGGGATCGGGAGAATTCTGTTTATTTAATATAATATATTGTATTGAAAAGGCGGAATTGCGGTGTAATAAATTTAGCATAACTGCTCAAAGTTAAAAGCGGGCCGGCGTCGTTTTATTTTATATTTTGACACTTCAAAACGTTAATTAAAAAATTCAGAAAGTTAATTACGCCTACACATAAATCATTAAACGTTTTGGCGCGGTTGTCTTTGCGTTACATGAGCGGCCATTTTCAGACCATAAACAACGAAACTGATATACTATTGGCTTCTAAGTTTTATTTTTTAAACAAAGCATATAGATGCTTTGTTTATACACTATGATATAATTAACAAGTTTAGATGATCTAGTGAGAGTAATGATACATCGCTTCATAATGGTGGAATGATTGAGTCACATATAAATAAAGCTTTGTTATATTCATATTATGTTATAAACGGAACTAATTTCCATTTCCCTGTGGTCCGCTTTGTAACGCGTTGATCTATTTAGTATTCAACGTTTAGGTAATTATAAAGTTAGCTGTTAAGTGGGCGGGAGTTTTTCTATATATTAATCTTGTACGAAGTGCACCTAATACGTTCCGTTAATGCTAAGTACACTAGAAGTTGGAAGTTTTTGCCTCTAGCAACATTGTAATAAAATATTCAAATTTTTACTGCAACAAAGACATTTTAGAGGAAATCGGAGTGTGAACATACCCTCATATATATTTCAGTTGTAAAATATTTTTGGTAACAGGCAATTGTATGTTTGGGTTTCTTATTTAATATTTTTTATTTGTTACAGTTATGTCAAAGGTGATTTAAATTAGATATGTATATATTCCTGAATTTACATTTCGGAAGTGTTAAATTTCCCAAATTTATTTTAGTAAAATGTATCGAGCAAATTATGACTCGTAACTTCTGTTTGTATGATATTGATTATTGTATATGATTCCTTTCCATAAAACTACATGGGTTTTTATCCTATTCCTATTTCACGTGTATTACCCGTTATGACATTATAACGAGTGTTTTTGTTTATTGTAAATATTCGATGTTATATGTGATCGTTTTTAATAAATTTTATTTGTTTTATTGATTTTTAATTTTACTTTTAGTTGCACAATTATTGATTATTTTTCGTTTTTTAACTTACTTATTTTTTTGTTTTGGATAAAATAATAATTATCGTTGCTAATCCGTGTTTAACATTAGATTTGAGTAATTTGTTGGATTGAAACGAAATTGTAATAAGAGACAGGTAAGTTGAACCTGATTCATCATACATTGTTTATGAAACGTGCCCGTTTCAATGTCTTTGAATTTTGATGTCGACTAGATTTGATTTTCGCTGTCGTTAATATTTTTATTTCTGAAAAACATTGTCTTGAAATATTCTTAATTAAATAATGCCAACATATACATATATAAACGCAATTGGCTTGTAAAAGAAAGTATTTAAATTCAAATGTTCAATTGTAATTCATTTAAAAATCATTAATACTATTTCAATGAACATTATAATTTGTTACTGAAGGAAGTTACGATTGTGTTAAATTACAATCGATAAGAAACCCGATACAATGATTAAAGAAAATCATTGTCAAATATTTCTAACCACACTTAAACCGCGGGGACTAATCAAGTTGTAATATACAGTTAACGGTCGCTGCTTTAGATCCGGCTCGAAGGACCATTTTAAGTGGGTGTAAGTTTTAGTCTACATAAATAAACAACTTGTTTCTTTTCGGTGATGCACCCTTTTTTAAGACGAATTAACAATTAGACGTGTTATTGCAAACGGCGTTGATAGGAGAACGACGTTTGCCAATGTAGAAAAAAATGTGAATAATTATGAATTGGTGGTGATTTTGCCAACATATAAGTCTCAAAATGAGAAGGACAGTAACGATCGCCCATTAATTGTCGAAGGCTTATGTGACTAGATCTATAGGTTGCAGTTTGTCTACCACCAGGATCGCTTACTTTGGTGTTTGGGGGAGGATACATAAAAATGTTTGGGAATGACTTAAGAATTTGTAGGTTTGTTTGCACACCACTGCTTGACAGCAGAAAACTTACACTGCGAGGGAACTTCCGAAGCGGATTCCTGTATTGGAACTACCACTAGTAAGACGTAACTTGTAACAGTTAGTGAATTTAAAATTGTATTATTGGTCTCGATATTTGAGAGCCAGGGCCATTTAGTAATGATACTGGAACTATCAATGCAAGCTATTTTAATTACGTTATTTTGGATGTGTAAGCGATTTTGATAGAAAAAGGCATGAATATGAATGAAATTACATTAAACTAAAGTTGGTATTTTCATGTTGTAGAGATTACCCTTTTCGAGATTCATAAAAGATAAGTGTGGTATATTACTAGGTATTATTAAAAAAAAAATAACTTCTTAGAAACGGGACATGCTGTATACAGTTACTTATTCGCATTGATTAACTGTTACTCTAGCGACGACAGTCAATATTGTATCAACACACTGAAATTCGTTTAATGTAAAGAATAAAACGTTAATACTTAACCTTGTTTATTTTATTCCTAACTACACAAGTTGCAGTATACAATCATTAATTAATACTTTAGTACATAACTTATTTAACGACTTAAGGAACGCCTAAAAATGTCAAACTTCCAAAGGCCAATCCAACTTTTACCGCGTTATGTCACCACCTTAAAAGTGGAACAAAATATCATCTTCACAATCTGCTGACGCCAGCGGTTTTTCCGGACCAATACGACTTATGGACTTTCTAGAAAAGAGCTTATTCCTTTCTGAAAGCCCGGCAACGCAGTCGCAATTCCTTTGATAATGTTGATGTTCATGGGCGGAAGGAAAACGTCTCATTTTGTGAATATAGGAACCGGCCGTAAGTAAACCATAGCACACAAGATTGACTTACCCATACTTGAATGATGTGCTTGATGCCCGTACACCGTGGTGTCTATTGCGAATTCGTAGACTTGGAAAAGGCATATGATACGGTAGTGAGAAATTAATTGTGGTCGACATTGCCTATGTATGGGGAGAACGGCAGCTTAAAACTATAAGGATTCCAGTGCTTGTGTCAGGGTAAACGGTGCTTACACAGACTAGTTTCCCATCGAAAAAGGTGTTACACAGGGATGTGTAGCGTCTCCGTGGCTGTAAACAGGTTAATAGGTTAAAAAGTATTCATAGACATTGCTTAAAAGATTTGAAAAGGAGTGCGTATGGATCTGACTGTCAAATGCCTCCTATACGCCGATGATCAGATTATATTAGATCCCTACTTATGAAATAGGCGTTATCCAAATTCCGTAAAAAATGGTAATCTGTTGGAGCAAGGTCCGGGGAGTACAGTGGATGTCACAGACATTCCAATTGCAGCTCCTCTAGTTTAGCGGCCGTCTGTTGTGCAGTGTGTGCGATGTCCTGAAGCAGCAGTGGCCTAGAGCGATTGACCAGCCTCGGTTGTTTAGCAGCAAGTTCTTCCGTCATGGTTTGCAGTTGCTGACAATAGATATCTGCAGTAATCGTTTACCAGATGTTAGAAAGCTGTAGTTAATGACACCGGCACTAGTCCACCGAACACTCACAAGTAACCTTTTCTGAATTTTCGCTTGGGGCTGGATTTGGCTAGTTCTCCAGGGTTCAGCCATTGCGACGAGCGCTTACGAATATCGTACAGGGTCCACTCTTCATCACAGGTAATGACCCTATTTAAAATCCCATCATTATTGTGCCGGTTGAGCAATGTAAGCAGCAGTCGACGCGTGTGTTTGCTTCACTCAATTCATGAGGTACTCACTGTTCAAGCTTTTTTACTTTCCCTGTTAGCTTCAAGTGGATTAAAACAGTTTTATCACTCACAGCGAAGCCTGCAGCTAACTCTGAAGTGGTTTGCGATGGATGCTGCTTCCACAATAACCTTTAATTCTCCATTATCCACTTTCGAAATTTTCAGAACGAAAACGTTGGAGCCAAAAACGTGCAGTGTTTTCTTTTGCAACACCAGCGCATACACATCGTTAATTAGTGTGAAGAGAAATAAACGTTTTCATTATTATTTATTAAAAAAATCCTTCGAGCTGTTTTTGCAGCACTGGTGCCACGGTAGAACTCGTACTCGTAAATAAAGCGATATTTCAAGTTTTCCATTGTGCGAGATGAGCGACGCCAAAGAAAAAACTAATGACGAAAAAAACAAATGAATGTATGTTTTCGAAACTCAAATATACCAGCTAAATGTATTTATAAATTTTAATTTGGAATTCTTAACCAAAGAGGATATGTTTCAGATCAAAGTGGCTAGTACGACAAAACGCCAATTTCATATGTAAGCACCTAATATTAGCATCATCCGGTTGAAATTTAAAGGTACATAAAGGTATTGTTTAAGCTTCAGGAAATGTACATCAAATTCGAGAATCGATCTGTTAGTCGGTGTAATGTTTCGAAGCGATTGACAAAATTTCTTAAGTGGTACAATACATTAGTAGTGTAGGTGGTAAGAAAAAAAATATAGAAACACTGTAGCTGCGCCTTGCGTTTTGCATGCAGCAAATGTTATGAAGCAACACTTGATGCGCGTAAACAGCTATAAAAGCTTACTTACTTATAAAGACTTATCTTTACGTAACTCTCAAGTGTGCGTGTGAGTGTGGGTGTGTGTGCACGTGTGACTATATTTGTGTTTTGGAAGTATAAGCGTTAGTGGGCGTATGTGTATTTGTAAACGGTTTTGCATAGGGATATTAAACATTTTTAAAAACAAAAAGTCTTTTGATTTCAAGTATTTCCAGTGTTTATCATATATTATAATTTTTTTGAACATGACCATCAGTGCTATGTAGCGACCAAAATGACGGGATTATAGTAAAACTATCTGACAAGCCCCGACTTCTCTAGTAAATATTTATAAAATAAATTATGATGTTAAAGTTTGTATAGACAAAAACAGCACCAGCCCGTTTAATATCATATATTAATTTCATTTTATAGAACATGAATATTATTTAATTCCTTATGATTGCGAACGTGTTGTTTTGCATGCATTTTATATATTTGCGATCTTTTATAGTCATTTCCGATTAAATCCATCTGTTCTTTGGCCGCAGTGTCTTGGAATGCACGTCCTGAGTCGTCGTTTGACTGATAAGCGAATTGATTGTAGAAGTCTTTCAGTAAATTTGCGATCTGCTTGCCCATTTCCAAGTTTCCTTGAACTCTTATAGTGTATTCTTTTGATAAACCTGTTAAAACTAAAATTAAAATTTGTTAGTTTTTAAGCTTTTTAACTTATCATTTGTATATTTAATATGGTACAGATATCCGACTGTGTAATGTTATTGCTGGGACATGAGACTTAAGAACTGATGTCTCAGAGGAACGTGCGCAGTGTAGTGACACAGCGTTTTTTATGGGCAGACGTTGCATTTACTATCAGGTAAACGTTAAAACTCATATATTCGGAAATAACAGACAGACACTACTTTAATATGAAATAAAAATGAAATGAAAATATCTTTATTTATATGAAATGTCTAGTGACGAATGCCAGGAGTCTTTTTTTTATTGGATAAAGTGATGAGACGAGGAAAGTTTTCATCTGATGGTCTCATATGCCCAGTGATTACTAGGCATATGAGACTTACTTTGAGCGGCATATAGCTTTTCAGCTAAAAAGCAGAAAATCTATATGCTAAAAAGCTAGAAAGCTAGAAAGCTAGAAAGCTAAAAAGCTTAAAAGCAGAAAAGCCATATATGATGTATGATGAATACACTTATACATATATATATATATACAAGACCAAGATATTATACAATTCAAAAGCAAAATATGACTTCAAGTAAACATATTGGCAGAGGTGAAGTAGATATACAAACGTATATTTCATGAGTGAACTGTAGTCACACTGGGTATTTACTTTTTTGTTCTAAATATCTTAATTAATTTAGGTTATGCACAAAGACAATAGGCAGCTAAAAACTCGAACAATCACGCAATGTCAGAAAGTCAGAAACACATGAATAATCATTGTTCCTTCAAAAAACTAAAAATAAAGTACATTGTGCAACTACCTCAAACTTCGGCTGTGACAAAAACGGAAAATCCATGGCTCGGACGGTAGGTACACCGGACCAACCAGATGTCAGATAGCACCCTAAACACATGTCAGATAGCACCCTAAACACATGTCAGATAGAACCACATCCGTTTAGGTAGGTACCAACCCGCAGCCATTTATCCTGCCGTGAAGCAGTAGTGTGCAAACATTACTGTGTTTCTGTCTGAATGGCACTAAGAGCTAGTGTGATCACTGGGCATATGAGACTTTAGAGCTGATGTCTCTGCGTGACTTGCGCAGTGTGGTGCCATACAGAAATGTTCTGGGTGACAGCATTTGTTATGGGCAAACGTTGCACTTACCACCAGGTGATCGTTTTGCTTGTCTCGTCAAATTGTCCAATAAAAAAATTTGTCTCGTTCTTCTTTGTGATGGCGATGTAAGAGAATTAAGTACCCCATGTCCCCGAATATGTCGTAATAGTCGACTAAGGGAAAGTCTGATAAATATTTAGGACTCCGCCGCATGGCGGAATAACCTTTTCAAATATGCCAGACGTAAATTATCCAGCAGGGTGACGGTGTGATGTATCTGAAAAGAAAGAAAAAGCAAAGAAGAAAGAATGAACATTCATTGGTAATGAAAGAAAACACTATCATAAAAAATTAAAATAAAATGAATCAAACATAAAAAATTAAAGAACCGGGAACATAAAGTGTCCGTGTGTCATGGCTGAACCTATATAATAGGTTTATAGATCAGCTTTATGTCTGACTGTAAAACCTGACGCTGATTTCCAATGTAGATTTCAACAAATCAATTAACAAATATAAGTGAATTAACTAAGCATGTATAATATGAAGACTCAGCAAGCGGTGACCAGGACGCATAACAAAATATTTTAGGCAGAGGGGACCAGTCCCCCCGTGACCATAGGTGCTGTAAAGCACCCGAAACGTCGGGTTAAAATAGTTCTAAATTAAACGCCACTAAAATCCGTAAAAAATAGTTTTATTTAAATGTGTAATATTCGCGTAAATAAAAGAAAACATTATATTTTAGGCACATTTAAATATGGACCTACGAGTACTAATTGTTGAAAATTTTGTAATTACTTCTTACTTATATTATTTACTTTTGCAGTTTCTCGCTAAACTGCGTGCGGTTTATAATAAAAAAAGCATATTATAAACCGCACGAGAGACTCTTGATTATTAATCGGAGTCAGATGTCAGGAAGAACCAAAATGTCACCGATAATATATTACATATTCTTCTTGCTCATCGTTATTAGGGGGTGTTCCGCAGGGTGCGATTCTCGGTCTATTTCTATTTTCTGTTTATGATAAATATTTAAATTATTTATTAGTGGATAATCTTAAAATATTATTATTAAGAAAAAAAATATGAAACCTATTTATTTAGCACAAGTAGCTGAAAACCTATGTAACAAATGAAATAATAATGTTCCTTAAGGTATAAGAATAATCTCTTTTAACCTCTTGTAAGTTATGAGGATTTGCCGCATTCGCTACGGTTGGCTCATTTTTGATATCAGTACCACGCCTCTTTTTGATATCAATAGACACTTTATTTCTATCTAGCTGATGCCCGCGATTTCGACCGCGTGGAGATTGGTTTTTAAGCGTCCCGCGGGAACTGCTTAATTTTTCGGGATAAAAAGTATCCAATGTCGGTATCCGAGATGCAAGCTACCTCTGCGCCAAATTTTGTCAAGATCGGTTTAGCGGTTAAACCGTGAAAAGCTAAGAACAGGGACAGAGAGAGTTACTTTCTCATTTATAATACTAAGTTTTTTTTTATTGGATAAGGTGATGAAACCAGCAAAACTTTCACCTGTTGGTAAGTGCGACGTCTGCCCATAACAAATACTGTGCGACACCACACTGCGCCCGACACCCTGAGACATCAGTTCTTAAGTCTCATATGCCCAGTGATTACGCTAGCTCTCTGTGCCCTTCAGACTGAAACACGGTAATGTTTGCACACTACTGCTTAGCGGCAGAATAACTGGCCCTGGGGTGGTACCTACCTAGATGGATCCTGCATAGGAATCCTACCACCAGTACAGTCATTTGCGGTTGGCTTCTGCTGGCGTACGTATCCGCATTATTTGCCACATACCCACGCGTATCATCTAGATTTTATTTAGTGGCAGCTGGTTTATTGGCACTGCCATGCTTTACTCATCTTTTATCTCATCAAGCTTTTATGCTAGTTTGTCCAGAGTTAAAATGCTGGTCGTCTGTGACGTCATTACTGGTTTTTCTTATTTATTTATTTATGTTTGGGTCAAACCAAACCTGGCACGCGGGCCCCTGGCCCGTGAGCACAGTATCCGATGAAGCTGTAAAAGCCAAAAAAGGCTAACAGCAATTACATCACCGAAATTATATATACTGGTTTTTAATGAAGCGGAACTCTGGTATAAATATTTTTTTTCAACGTTGAAGTGAGTGATTTGAGTGTGTCTATTTTAATAAGTTGTGAATAATAGTTATGGAATATAGTTAAAAATACTTACAGAATAAAATCAGTAAGCAGTAAATCATAATTGCTGTTATCTTAAATTGAACGCAGTTTTATATACAGCACAATAATTCATAGAAATCGCGTTTAACAGGTTATTTAATGCTCAAATGGAAATATCCAAGTATTTTGCATTTAAACGCTAAATTATCGGTTTTACGACAAAAGGTAATGGAAAGAAATTGTGCGCTAAAATGTGTAAGCATTTACATACCATTGTATTACATACCATAGTGCCGTGTGTTGGCATCATAATAAAGTCTGCCCCCTCCCCCGCCATCTCATCTCGTGGGTGCCGTAAGAGTCGACTGAGGGAAATGCCTGGAAAGCGTCACGGATTCCTAAAGGTGTCGGAATAAACATTTTGGAAAACGCCAGACCAGAATACCCAGACCGGTGAATGGCAGCAGCATCTAAGGTGCGGTCACCAATGCCCCTGCCAAGTGTCCATTATAGTTATTAGAATCAGGCTTTGCGGTAATCCATTATTATAAGGAGACAAAGTTATTTCGCTAAGATCCGTACGCAAGATTTCTTTTTTATTTATTTTTAATTGGAAAACTGACGAGACGAACCAAACGTTCACCTGATGGTAAGAGCAACGTTTGCACATAAGAAATGCTGCGAACAAAACCACCCAGAACATTTCGGAGTACGGGACATTTTAAGAACACTGTTTCTGAACATTCCTTCGATCATACAGAGGTGACGTTCCATTATATACATTATAAGGTGATTGTGAGTTAGTGCCTTTGTGTCTGTTATATCACGAGAGTGTGATATATCTTGCCTGCTAATCATATAACACAGAAGACATGTTCTACCGACTCGACGTTGCCAATAGGTGTTCCTCAAGGTGCGATTCTTGGTCTATATCTATTTTCTATATATAATAAATATATCCCCTAATTTAGTAGTGGATAATCATAATAGGGTATTATTGGACTAAAAATCAATTAGAAAAATCTATTTATTTAGCACAAATACTAGTAGTAGATTAGGTTCAGAGCCAGTTGTGCACTGCGCGGTAGTACCTATGCTTGGGCATATTCTTGTCATCTATCTATGCATATAATAAAAACGTAAATTGCACGTGCCTGAACATTAAAAAAAAGTTTTATTAAAATCGGTTCATTCTCTCGTATTTGAAGTCTACGAATTTTGTTCAATGGTGGCGATGAGTCAAATAAGTGCATTTAAATTTAATCTATGAAATGGTAATAAAACGATGTAAAATAAGGTTCTATAGTACTAAACTAAAACCTAGAAACACAGTAAATGATAAAATGATACGATAAAATGACGCCGTGTGGTGGCGGCTTAAAAGAATCTACCACCCCATCTCACCCCGTGGGTATCGTAAAAGTCGACAGAGGGAAAATGAAAACCAGGAGATGGGCAGCAGCATTTTCCTGGAACATCTGTATAAAAAAACTGAGGTTGCCAGCCCACCATGCCAAGCGAGGCAACTATGGCAAAATCACCCCAAAATGACAGCTACAAACTATTGTGGCAATCTGTGAATGTGGTCTATGCTCAGCAGTGGACTAGTGATAGGCTTAAATGATGATGATGATGAGAATATTTAATCAGTGTTACCAATACGTTATTTTATGACTAGGTGTGAAGATTTTCCGCCATTGACACACGTTGAATGCCCTGATTTAAGGCCGCTCCAAAGACTACAATAGTATACTGAAAATAGACAGGCAACTAGATATATTTTTAGTGCGTTTTTACTACTGCCATCTGGTCTGTAAATACGGTACTAATTATACTAACCTAACATTACGCTAAAAATGTCCTTCATGTATAATTTTACTCAAAATATATTTTTGTAAATATTAATAAATATGTTTTTGTATTTCACAATCTGTGTAGTTGCTTAAGAGAATCTACCACCCCATCTCATCCCGTAAGTGTCGTAAAAGTCGACAGAGGGAGAATAAAAACCAGGAGATGGGCAGCAGCATCTTCCTGGAACATCTGAATAAATAAACTGCGGTTGTCAACCCGCAGTTACTTTATTCATATGCAACTGTAAATCGAAACTATCCAAGTTGATTTTCTTCTTACCCCATCTCCTATTTTTACCAGGCGTAGAAAATACACCATCATTCGATGTGCCTTCAGCTACGATTCGCCGTATAGTAGTACTGGAAACCCCTATAAAGAAGTCACAATTAAGAATAAATATAAAATTAACTAAAAGTATCAAAACAACACAATCCAGCTTACCGGTCAACTCTACCACGCGCCTTAATATCAAAGATTGAGTTTGATTTACACCTTCTTCTTCCTTTATTTTACGATAAACATTGAAAAAAATATTTCTCGCTTAAGATCGAAGTGGCTTTTTCGACATTTTCAGAAGAACAACGAATTTCAAGAACATAATCACAAAATCTCTCAGCAGCGGTTGACAGATATCGTACTTTGACTTGACAGATGACATTTGACATTCATGACATTGCCATATGAAAAACTATTTTATTTATCTTTTTTTACTTATGCTATGAGATACTGGTGTAATATACATGTAGCTGTTGAGACTTTTCCTATTTTGCTTGTATATTTTTTTTGCACGCGCATGTCTGAGTGCGACTTATATAAAGTCTACTATAAGCTATTTTTGTTATTCGATGTTCATAAGCATTAAAAGGTAGCGCATCTCAATTGTAAATTGTGTAGTGTTCACGTGACTTAATAAAGGTAAAATTTTGTTGATAAAGTTAGATTAAATATAGTTTGCAAGACCTTAATAAGAGCAACAATAAAAGTGACCAGTGGAACCTTATTATGTTCTGAAATGGTTTTATTGATTTTCTAGTGTCTATTATGACGTGTTATATTTTTTAAGGTCAACTACAAAATAAATTTTCATCATCTTTTTTGAATTTTTTCGGGAAATATAGATTAAATAAATAGATATATAAATAATAGAGCCTCTCAACATAATATGAAACACAGCAGTGTTATACTGCTCTTGTTATACTTAACTTTTATGCAACGGTTCTTGAGTTCGAATCCCATCCGGAGTGAACATTTGGCCGAAAACATAAGTTGTTGATTGGGTCTGGTTTTGTTGTGATTTTCCCCGCGACACTGAAAGCTAGGCTAGCCTCCGATCTTTTCACATCATCGATGCATCGGGCGCGGTAAGGTTAGAATGAGTGCATGTACGTTTGCGCGTACACTTCTGCCACTAAAATATCTCTAATTAATATTTTTTTTATTTAGAATATATATTAACATACATATATAATAACAATATATAACATATATAATATTAACATTACTAATATTTCTGTTAACCACTTCAACTAAGCTTGAGGATATGGTTCACGACAATATTCGAATGGCGGCTGGATCTTGAGACTTTGTTTCGCAGTACGTAGGTATCCTAAACTATTAGGCTATCGGCGCTTTTATTTTTCCGACAATATTCGAAAGTAGTCGCCGTGGTCGAAAATCGGCATCAGTCATCGTCATATTTTATTATTCTTTCCGCCCAGTGTCCACATATATATTTTTAGTGACTGGCTGTCCCGTCCCGTCTTCTCACGAAAGTTATTGTTACTTTAAAATCTGCGTAGAGGAAAAGAGCACCAGCCCATTTACACATTTACGAGTAAATATTTATAAAGTCCGTTCTTAGTCTCTCTACGCCGGGAAAGAAATGTGTAATCCAGGTATTGTACTCGTAGTTATGGAGATATTATGACGAGTCCGTAGTAAATCGCCTACATAACTTATTTTATTATACGGAATAAGTAGCTTGGACAGTAAAAATGATTGTACTGGAGATTTTTGGGATCAATGAAGACAAAACAAAAAGCGTTATCTCGGTCCCGAATTGAATTTTCCAGTTCACTGTACACCTTCATCACCACTTGTATGTAACAAGTGGCTCATGAAAGTGTAATACACTTAAAGCCAATGATATTATAATACATAGATACGCTATATTACCAGAAGACAACAACAGGAAGCGTTCCGAATGCGTGATGTCATTGGTGTTAGCCTTTTTGGCTTTTACAGCTTTATCGGATAGCTGTGCTCATGGGCCAGGTGCAAATATTTGAAGAAATCGTGTATCTAAGTTATACAACGGCGGAGAATTGCGGTGTTAATCGCAATTCAGAAAAAGACGCCATATGCACAACGCCATCTATTGTTAATGCCAATTAACTATTATTGTACTTCGACAAGTGTAAAATGCGTAAAGATCTACCGCGACACGACGTTAAAGAAATAATTAAAATTACAAAAAATCTAATTTTAACTTATAACGAATGAAAAACTTTTATAGCAAAGTAACAACTGATTAGTCTTTTATAAATTTAACCAATATAATAAACGAATGAACAAGTTTTATAACGTAATACGACGGAAATTGCACTAAGTTTACATTTAGATCAATCAATTCAGAATTCGACCGCTAATCGACCACAAATATCCGAGTATTCAACGCGTGCCAATATTTTAAATTATCGTAATAATGGTTTGCACTACGCCATGTTTGTGATACTGTTCAACTGTTGTACTTTGTATAAAATACATTCTTTGTAAGAATTTTTTTATTTGCTGTGTTTCAGGTGATAGTTTAGTGCTATAGAACCTTATTATAGCATTTCTTGAATTAAATTAAAATGTAGCCGTGTAGTGGCGGCTCGTTAAAAGAATACTACCACTCCAGCTCATCCAATGGATCTCGTAAAAGGCGAGTAAGGAATTAAACTGCACTGTGCACCCAACAGCGCATGGTGGCGATGGGCTCACCACCTACCACACCAAGTGCATTATATTGTTTTGGTGAATAGTGGACTGTGGCAGTCATCTGTTTTTGCAGTGAGTGCACCGTCTCTGACTACCCCTTATGGGATACAGTCGTGATCTTATGTATGTATGTATGTATGTAAATTAATATGTACACTTAATTGACATATCGCCACCATTAAACAAATTCGCAGAGCTCAAATACTGATAGACTTTTTATAGAATAAACCGATTTAAATAAAACAGACTATATGTTACAGAAAGGTATCCTTCATCATTTTGTTACTGAGGCGTTTGAATAAATTAAGTACTTTAGGTGCGTTCACAAAAAAAAACAGACAGACAGACAGACAATGCTAAAAATTATAGAAATGTATTTAGATAATTATTTTTTGCCCCCCTTATTTCGCAAAATTTTAAAATGTACAGACACGTGCAGTTTACATTTTTATTATACGAGTATGTATAGATTAGTATCTTTTATCTTTACAAATAAAAAAGCTGTAGGAAAGTCGGACTGAAATTGTATTTTGGAAAACATTAGTAGACGGGGGGGGGGGGGGGGGGAGGTCTTAACCAGTAGAAGCCAAAATACTGATTAAGATATTTTGTTCCATGTATCCTCCTGTGTGCGTAATCCTGGGTACCTTCAGCTTCAAGCTCATGTCTCGTCATAGTTAATACGGATTAACTATGACATCGGAACATCTGTGACCTCAGTCCCCCCATCAGATAAATCAGTAAAATTTGTTTTATTATATAATATATTGTAAATAAGAATATAATTTGGGTACGATTGATATATTAACAATCATGACCTTAAACACATTTGACTTCGCGTGACCATGTGTGCTGCAAGGCGCCGCAGACATTGAGGAATTAAAAATAAAATCAAACGCGATTTCATCTGTGGTTATAACATGCATACATAAGATCACGACTGTATCCCATAAGGGGTAGTCAGAGACTGGGCACTCACTGCAAAAACAGATGACTGCCACAATCCACATTTCACCAAAACAATATAATGCACTTGGTGTGATAGGTGGTGAGCCCATCGCCACCATGCGCTGTTGGGTGCACAGTGCAGTTTGATACCTTACTCGCCTTTTAAGAGATCCATTGGATGAGATGGAGTGGTAGTATTCTTGACGCGACGTGACGCCACCACACGGCTTGCAAATGTATACTAATATCATTTCGGTGATGTAATTGCTGTTAGCCTTTTTGGCTTTTACAGCTTCGTCGGATACTGTGCTCAGGGGCCAGAGGCCCGCGTGCCAGGTTGGCACGAGGGCCCCTGAGCACAGTATCTGTCACGACGAAGCTGTAAAAGCCAAAAAGGCTAACAGCAATTACATCACCGAAATGATATTAGTATACATTTGCAAGCCGTGTGGTGGGGGCTCGTTAAAAGAATACTACCACTCCATCTCATCCAATGGATCTCGTAAAAGGCGAGTAAGGAATTAAACTGCACTGTGCACCTAACAGCGCATGTTGGCGATGGGCTCACCACCTATCACACCAAGTGCATTATATTGTTTTGGTGAAACGTGGATTGTAGCAGTCATCTGTTTTTACAGTGAGTGCCCAGTCTCTGACTACCCCTTATGGGATACGGTCGTGATTTTATGTATGTATGTATACATTTGCACGAACTAAATGAAATTACTTGTTTTATGAATATAGGCGTAAATATAAGAATTCATTAAAAACAACTTGATATTTGAGATGCCATACAGCAAGACACCAACGCGGAAAAGTGTTTAGTAAAATTCTGAGCGCGAAACGAATATAAATAGCACAGATAAAGAAAAAAAAAACGATTATCTAATTGATTAATTAGGAGCCAAACAAACACTACTGGCGAAACTGTTTGTACTGATGTGCAGCGACGGTGGTTGAAAATCATAACTTTTTTATAATGTAACATAGATAAGAATCTGTAAACGTACCAGTAAACAGCTTACGTTAACCATTACCTACTCTGTAGTCTCAATAGTGCTATGAGTTATTTAATAGACTCTGTAAATGCTCGAGTAGAGAGGAAAGCATTATAAAATATTCAAAAAAGGAATTGGAGCTGCTGACAAATTGGCGCCATTTGTACATTGATCAACAATCAATATTTAGCAATGTTTGCCTTATCTAAGGCCAATGAAGCTATTCATCAATAAGATAATTTAATGATAATTGTAGAAATACAACTAAACAAAAAATTGTGTTTCAGACGTCATACGTTATAAAATTCTTTTAATTAACATTACGCATACATTATTATGACGCGGTAGCTCAGGGGGCTAGGCGCTCGCTATAAATTTCATAGTACGAAAGTGAGCTGGGTTCGATTCCCGGTGCCGGCACCACTAATATTGTTAATTGCAACTTTAAGTGCGTTCTCGGCGGTGAAGGAAAACATCGTGAGAAATAAAAAATATTTCGAAGACAAGTGCAGTCCGGCCAACCCGCATCGTGGCGGATTCTTCCTAGCTTTACTTTTAAACTTTATACATTTTGTTGTTCTCATTTCCATCACACGCTGTTAATTCGAAGACGCGTGATAATTTGGCTATTATATAATAATATGCACATTCACAGTAAACTCACCTCCGCACTTATGATAATTAATAATTTACCCAAGTAATTTAAATAATTTAAAGTAATTTAAATATGGCCGTGTGGTGGCGGCTCGTTAAAAGAATACTACCACTCCATCTCATCCAATGGATCTCGTGAAAAGGCGAGTAAGGATTTAAACTGCACTGGGCACCCAACAGAGCATGGTGGCGATGGGACTCACCACCTTTCACACAAAGTGCAGTTATATTGTTTTGGTGAAACGTGGATTGTGGCAGTCATCTGTTTTTGCAGTGAGTGCCCAGTCTCTGACTACCCCTTATGGGATATAGTCGTGATCGTATGTATGTATGTAATTTAAATAATTTTCTGACCTCCATAGCGGCTGTCTAATACGCCAATATTTTTCTTTAAGAAGTATTGACATTTCACTGTAGAAAACTTATGTGGTAGATTATTTCTGACACAACGATACAACTAAACGATGTGTAAAAACACTATAGACGCTGAATGTGACGCAGAATGTAAGCTGTACAAACAAGCTGGTTAAGCTCCAATGCCGTTTTGAGCCAGCTATTTCAAAAACTTGTGCAGCTATTAAGCAGACAAGACAGCTGAAGACCGTTTAATTTGGGACCCCTTTTAGCATTTCGAGGGCTGTATAGCTTGCTACTCAGCTGTTGTACAGCACGGCAAAGCAGCCTTAAGTTTCGATAGTAGGGCAAGGCAGAGGCCACACGCGTAGCCCACTTTTTCGCCCCCCGTGGGTAACGAGATGTGTGTGGCGAACCACGTTTCCGCCGTTTTGGTACGAGTAAAAAATCTTACTACCCAATGCGTTCCCACGAGCAGTATAATGTGACAGCGTTGCATATTTTGGTTTATTCCGCACGAATAAAGGCTGCCCGTACAATACCTTAGTCTCTTCTTACGAAACCTCGCCGAGGTCACCTCGTTAGGTGCTATTCTACTCTGTCGGCAGTATCGATAGTATCTTCAGACAAGCCGTTATGTAGGTAAAAAGTAAAAAAAAGTAAAGTTTCAGCCTATAAATGTCCCACTACTGAGCACAGGCCTCCACTCATTTCTGAGAGGGTTTTGGAGCTAGGAAGAATCCGCCAGGCTGCTCCAATGCGGGTTGGCGGACTTCACATGTCTTCGAAATATTTTTTATTCCTCAGACATGCAGGTTTCCTTACGATGTTTTCCTTCACCGCCGAGCACGTGGTAAATCAGCACTTAAAATTGCAATTAACAATTTTAGTGGTGCCGGCACCGGGAATCGAACCCAGGTCACTCGCGTACTATGAAATTTAAAGCGAGCGCCTAGCCCCTGAGCTACCACGGCTCTAACCCCTGAGCTACCACGGCTCGGTTATGTAGGTAATGTGTGTTATTTGGGTACTACCTCGAAAGTTCCAGGAGAAGACCGCAGTAGCCAGGGTCGCTTACCCGGTATTCTACCGTATTTGCTGGACAAGGCAACTAGGCTAAGTATCCCTGGCACCTATAAAACGATAAGGTTCAAGGGAAAACGCTCGCGATCGAACAATCGTATACAGAAAGAGCGCAAGCGCCTAAAGAAGTTTTCACTATAAAAAATAGGGTAGTGGAGGGGCGAATGAGGGGGCACTATACTCTTTTTTATTTGATAAAGTAACGAAACGAGCAAAACGTTCACATGATGGTAAGTTCAACGTCTGCCCATAACAAA
Source organism: Luehdorfia chinensis (assembly GCA_019845155.1). Classification (NCBI taxonomy): domain Eukaryota; kingdom Metazoa; phylum Arthropoda; class Insecta; order Lepidoptera; family Papilionidae; genus Luehdorfia; species Luehdorfia chinensis. The sequence continues at coordinate 2,343,331 of JAHVAK010000696.1, forward strand.
TGCTGTGTCACCCAGAACATTTCCGTAGGACGCAACACTGCGGCCGTCACCCTGAGACATGAGTTCTTAAGTCTCATATGCCCCGGGATTACGCTAGCTCTCAGTGCCCTTCAAACCGAAACGCAGTAATGTTTGCGTACTTTTGCTTCACGGCAGAATAACTGGCCCTGGGGTGGTACCTACCTAGACGGATTTCCTCTCTTGCGCAGATAACATTTTATAGTAATAATCATGTTTTGCAAAAGGACATCACCATCATTGAAACACCAATTGGTTACACCAGTTTTAGTCAATGTAATCGTCTTTACTTTAAATTATTTTTAATTTATTCGTTATTGTCAAGTACGATTTACGTTTGAACTAGAGCGGCCTTAATTCATTAAAATATAATTAATGAATGTAGTTAGGTGCGGCGTGTATAGCTGAAGCGTTTCTACCTTTGTTCCAACTTTATTTTGCTAAAGAAGTGACGAAACGAGCAAATCGTTCGCCTGATGAGTGCAATGTCCGCCCATAACAAATGCTGTGTCACACACGACATCAGTTCTTAAGTCTCATTTGCCAAGTAATTATACTAGCTCTCAGTGCCCTTCAGACTTAAATCACCCAAAACATTCCGTGTGACACCACACTGCGCCCGTCACCCTGAGACATGAGTTCTTAAGTCTTATATGCCCAGTGATAACGCCAGCTCTCAGTGCCCTTCAAACCGAAACACAGTAATGTTGGTGGTAGGATTCCTATGCAGGAATCCGTCCAGGTAGGTACCACCCCAGGGCCAGTTGTTCTGCCGTGAAGCAGTAGAGTGCAAACATTACTGTGTTTCGGTTTGAAGGGCACTGAGAGCTGGCGTTATCACTGGGCATATGGGACTTAAGAACTGATGTCTCAGGGCGACGGGCGCAGTGTGGTGTCACACAGTAATTTTCTGGGTGACACAGCATTTGCTATGGGCAGACGTTACACTTACCATCAGGTGAACGTTTTGCTCGTTCCGTCACTTTTATGAAATAAAAAAAAAAAAAAAAAAAAAACTACTTCACGGCAGAACAACTGGTCCTGGGGTGGTACCAGTTCAAAGAAATGACCTACTTCAAAGCTGGCTCGGTGATAGTGACTGAAACGTTGTTTGTGTGAACTATAATATTTATACCCGGTTTGGCTGTTTATTAATGCACAATTTTGTCAATTACTGCCGCACTTCAGTTGGCCATGAGCTGTATATTTATTTATAGCTAGCAGTGCCCCGCGCAAAGAAGCCGACCAATATCGATGATATACTCGTACATATATATTTCCTTGTTTAAATCGGTTATAAGGTTTAATTTTTTTTTGCGGAACCCTAATTATTTTTCTAAAATCAAATTAAACTTAGCTACCCGCTATAATGTCAGCTATCTGTCAGTGAAAGTTGGAACAAACAGACAGACAGACAAAAATTAAGAAATGTTTTTCTTGGTACCGTATATAATTTCATTATCATTGAGTATAAACCTGTTATTTAGTTATTACAAACAGACACTTCTATTTTATTTATTTGTATACATGTTTCGTGATTAAGATAAAAAAGAACTACTAAAAAGAGGATGACCGCGGGATTTCTTTCGACTGTTTCTTCTTCGTTAGTACCTTATAAACCAAGTTAGTACCTCATGTAACTTTCGAAGAAACCTTATTACTAAACGGTGCGGTGGTTGATTGTAACAATAAATGACGTACGACAAAAGAAACTTATATTTCTTACGTTGAAATCTAAATGGCATTTTCATTTAATTTCACATTTATATGTTTAAGTATCATTTTACGACCCGCGCGATTTTACGGGAACGTCGATGGATGCCGGTGGCTCAGGGCCGTGCTTTGTGGCAATCTATGGGGGATGCCTATGTTCAACAGTGGACTAAGATAAGCTGGAATGATGATGATGATGATGAAGTTTAAGTAAAATGCACCCACGATTAGGTCAAAATCCTAGTGAAGGCAAAGCTTTTTTATTAAATAATTGACAAAAGTAGATTTTACATAGTACGCGAGTTACATTTTCATAATGTGGGTTGATGAACTTTAGATGTACTGTTTCAAATAGAAATTCACAATTTAAGCGATGCCCCCACCAGGGTTCACAGGCGGGTTTGTTAAACTCGTATACTAACATTGATTAAGAGTCACTCCCCTGAGCTAATAAATATTTTTGTATTGCTCCCGGGAACGCAACGGAGAGTCTAATTTCTTTGTCTTGACTCGTACCAAAATGGCGGCGACGTGGTTCGCCACCCGCCCGTGACATCAATTTCGCGCGGAGGCCACAATTGGGCTACGTGTTTAGCCTCTGCCCTCTCCGTATATGGAAAAAAAAGGCGTGACTATATTTATTTATGAATGAATTTACTTAATCAAATGTTAAACTTAATCAATGTACTTAATCAAAAGTTAAACTTAATCAATGTACTTATAATCAAATGTTAAAACATTTTAATTTATATAAATTGTTTCACAAAAACCAATTTGGTTTTACAAGTTCGTTCTACAACCGATGCCGGTGTTGAACTAATTAAGTATATATTCGATGCCTGGGAGAATTCACAGGATGCCTTGGGTGTTTTTTGTGATCTTTCTAAGGCCTTCTATTGCGTTCATTATGAAACACTCGTCAGAAAACTACATCATTACGGTTTAAGAAATTAAGCACTTAACATTCTAACTTCATATTAGATCAATAAAACGCAGAAAGTAGTTATTAATAGTACGAGTTCTTCCGGGTCAGCAGTATCTATAGGTGTGCCGCAGGGTTCGATGCTCGGCCCATTTCTATTCCTAATTTACATTAATGAATTACCTTACCTAGTAGGGGATAACCATGCTATAGTATTATTTGCTGATGACACATCATTGATTTTCAATATAAAACGTCAACTTTTATTATATGACGAGGTGAATAATGCTATTTTAAAAGTAGTACATTGGTTTAACGTTAAGAATTTGCCTTTAAATGGCAATAAAACTAAATGTATAAAATTTACAACACAAAATGTTAAACGAATGGATGTTAATGTACTCGTAAATGGAGAAAATTTGAGCCTTGTGGATACCACTGTTTTACTTGGAATAACTCTAGACGCGAAACTTCAATGGGGCCCCACATATATCTAAACTAGCAAGTCTACTTAGCTCTGCAGCTTATGCTGTGAAAAGAATTAGAAACTTGACTAATGTTGAAACTGCTCGATTAGTTTATTTTAGTTATTTTCACAGCATAATGTCTTATGGTATTTTGCTATGGGGAAATGCGACTGACGTAGAGGGAATTTTTGTTTTGCAAAAGAGGGTCATAAGATCTATTTATAATCTTGGCTCTAAGGTGTCTCTTAGAGATAAATTTAAAGAAATTAATATCTTAACCATGGCCTCTCAATGTGTATATAAAAACGTTATGTATGTACATAAGAATATTAATCACTTTATTATGATAACCCCTGGGAATGAGGTGATCGCTGCCAAGCTATTTTTACATCTTTATAAAACTGCTGAAATTGTATATTTAAAATGACTGAAAAAAAATCCCGCTGGGTTTCTTACTGGTTCTTCCCAGAACAGAGGCATATCTTTGCGAACCAGTGTAGTTTAAAAAAATGACGTTCAATAAGTATTATGTAAATGATCTATATTGAATAAAAAATATTCTATTCTATTCTAATTATTTATAATATTCCGTCATGTAGTGGTCACGGATGACAATCTATAACCCAACACTCAATCAAAAAATTCTCGTTACCTTCAGGATTCTGGTAAATGAGAGAACTTTTTGAATAGGAGAAAGATGAGACGACGAGCAAAACGTTCACTAGATGGTAAGTGCAACTGCCAATAACAAATGCTGTGTTGCCCAAAACATTGCTGTACTACTAAATGCCCAGTAATTACACTAGCTCTCAGTGCCTTTCAGTCCGAAACACAGTAATGTTTGCAGACTACTGCTTCACGGCAGAATAACTCGCCCTGGGCTGGTACCTACTTAGACGGATTCCTGCATAGGTATATTATATTATTAATTAATTTAAAATTATACATATTTTTTTTGATTTTGATGACTCTTTATTGCATATTTAAATTCACTACATTATGCTTATAATTAAATCATGTTCATTACATTACAATTGTGTATGCCGTGGCTACTTGTAATTACTACATTGCATGTGCTACATTAACTACTACATTACATTAATTTTTAGCTTTGTATTATTTCATTAGACTGTGTTACATTGTTAGTAGCCTAAAGTAATAATAAAAATATGGATCTTGATAATGAAATCGATTGGACACAATCACATCACATCACATCGATTGGAATCAAATCTCAAAACTTAAATCGAATTAATCAAAAATTGCTATTTAAGATTTTTATGTTACTATAACATGTCCTAGGTGAAAATTTCTGTACACCTAACATACCTAGGTGATTAAAAGTCATAGTTTGTCAGGAAATAAGGAAATAATCTATATCTACATAAATATCAGCTGTAGAGTACTGCTGCCACATATGAGCTGGAGCTCCTAAATATCAACTGGCAGCCTTGGACTCGGGGGAGAGACGGGCCAAGCGGCTAATCGGTGATCTTGACTTGGTTACTACCAGTCCAGAACACAGGCGTCGGGTGGCCAGTCTCTCGGTGTTCTACAGGTTACATTTTGGAGAGCGTGCGAAGGAACTACATGAGTTAATTCCCCCTTCCCCATTCCATAATCGGACAACAAGACACACGGCGGGTTTCCATCCTTTTGTTAGTTCACATAAGGTGAATATACCTTGCATTCGGACGAAGCGTTTTGCTTTGTCGTTCATAATGCGTACAGCAAAGGACTGGAATAATTTGCCTGCATCAGTCTTACCGTCCGATTACAATGTGGGTGTCTTCAAGAGAAGAGTGAATAGGCTTTTTCTAAGCTGGTGTGCCTACCATCAAAAACTTCATCGTCACTTACCATCATAAATAAAAAAATACACATAAATAAAAAAATAATAAAACTGAAGTGTTTGTTTGTTTTTTGTTTGAACGCGTTCATCTCCGGAACTCCCAAGACGTCTATACATATATGTGTATTTGATAGCCCAATGATTGAGGAAGGTAAAGTAAAAAAGTAAAGTTTCAGCCTATTAATGTCCCACTACTGAGCACAGGCCTCCTCTCATTTCTGAGAGGGTTTTGGAGCTAGGAAGAATCCGCCACGCTGCTCCAATGCGGGTTGGCGGACTTCACATGTCTTCGAAATATTTTTAATTTCTCAGACATGCAGGTTTCCTCATGATGTTTTCCTTCGCCGCCGAGCACGTGGTAAGACAGCACTTAAAATTGCAATTAACAATTTTAGTGGCGCCGGCACCGGGAATCGAACCCAGGTCACTCGCGTACTATGAAATTAAAAGCGAGCGCCTCGCCCCTGAGCTACCACGGCTCGATTGAGGAAGATTATGAGCTATTTAACATCATGCTACGTAGGAGCAATTTCTAATTAAACGATGAGTGAAATCGTGTGGAACAGCCATTGGTATATATGAATAAGAAAATACTTAATGAGTTCTAAGCAAAATGTATTTAAAGGGGATTATGAATAAACGTTCAATGAACATATCATCTCATTTCAGGAGGAGTTTAATTTGAATAACATTAGGCCTTGCTATCAGTTCTTAACATCGACACTTGAATAGGAGACGTTTAAAAAAATCTATATGCGACAAAGTTCTTTTCATTTCAGCGCATTCAATAATTCATTGAGTTCAGAGGTGTCCCATTATTATACGGGAATGTAAATGGCTTGATTCACTTGTAAGAAGTATTTTATACTGTCTCTGGCAGTTTGACGAGGCGTCGTCACTGGTGCGGCTGCAGTGTGAACCGAGGATTTTGTTTCTGTCAAAGATGTACCAGTCCGCCGAGGACATCGCTTCCAGGGTTGAGAAGAATAAATTCGAATCCTCTATCAGTGAATTAAAGAAGAAGACTTTTGTTACTGCTGATGAAATTGAGCGTTATGGTAAGTATTTTTTTTATTTGTTTCGTTTTCCTTGCCATTTTTGTGCTAGACCATAAGAATACTATAACGATTCCTTCTGTAGATGTAATATAATAAAGGGGCATCGAGTTGGTAGTAGATTTTTTTTTTCGTAAATTTGTTTTGGGGATTCCAATAATGGGATAATTTGGGAGAATGATTAACCGCAATTTACTTATTCAGAAATTCCAGGAAGATGTTACTGTCCATCTTCTGGTTTTAGATTCTCTTAAGCTGCTACCACACGGAGTGGTTAGAATACTGAGTTATAGTTATGAAATGTTATCGCATGGTGGCGATAGGCTCACCACCTATCACACCAAGTGCATTGCATAATGTTTTGGTGAAACGTGGATTGTGGCAGTCATCTGTTTTTGCAGTGAGTGCCCAGTCTCTGACTACCCCTTATGGATACAGTCGTGATCTTATGTATGTGTGTATTGTTATCGGTCCATAACACTTGTACGAAATTTAAAATTATTCGTACGCCTGGAAGTGGGTGAAGAATTAATTGAAATATTTTATTTCAATGAATAGGTTGGGTACTACCACCGGCTCGAAATCCTAAAATTAAATAAAAAACCAAGCCTACCACTGCAAAACTTCAAGACACAGTTATCTCTTTCTGCGTAGATCGGACCAAAAATAATAATTAAAAGCTGAAGGTACCCCGGATTAACTATGACATCAGGACATCTGTCACCTCAGTCCTCCCGTGACCTGCTGTAAAGCGATCGAAACGCCGGGTTAAAAATAGTTTTAAAAATTAAAGACGATAAAATCCGTAAAGTTAGTTTTAACAAATGTGTATTATTCGCGTAAATTTTATTATAACATTGTTATATTATTTTTCCTTCGTTTTTTTTATTCGTTATTACATTTAAACTACAGAGAATGCCTACAACATTTGTTACCTTAATATTAGGTAACTTAGGTATCCTGATTGTAGGTTTCGTATGCAGGAATCTGACTAGGCAGTAGTCGTAGTCGCCGTTTCAGCCTATCACAAGTCCACTGTTGAACACAGGCCTCCCCCATAGACGGCCACAAAAGTTTTTAGCTCTCATTTTTGGGGGATTTTGACATAGTTGCCGCGCTTGGCAGGCGGGTTGGAAACCGCAATTTATTAATTCAGATGTTCCAAGAAGATGCTGCTGCCCATCTTCTGGTTTTAATTTGTTCTCTATCGACTTTTACGACACCCACGGGGTGAAATGGGGTGGTAGATTCTCTTAGGCCGCCACCACACGGGTGTAGTGCAGAAGTATGCAGAGTGCTGACATTATTGTGTTGTGCGATATGAAGCTCACTGGGCACATGAAACTTAAGAACTGATGTCTTAGAGAGACAACACAGCATTTGTTATTGACAGACGTTGGACTTACTATCAGGTTAGCGATTTGCTATTCCTAAACACCTAAATTGACCAGACTCGCGACGCGCAGCCACATCTAAGGTGTCTAGTACAGCGACTGCCAGTTTCCTGCCGAGCGTGGCAAATACGGAAAGTCCTCTTAGCTTGGGATATGCAAATGCCCAGCAGTGGACTACATAAAGCCACCATACGGAATTCATTAAGAATAAAATACCAATTTCTTGTCTAACGTCCATGTCACACTTGTACCGGTTGTTGTTGTGAACACTACGAAGTTCTCGACGAATATGTTTATCTGGGACAAATTGTCTCACTAGGCAGGTCCAACTAGGCTGGGCATCGTTCGGGCATACCTCAATGTCACAAAACTAAAGTCTTCGACCAGTGCGTGTTGCCAGTGATTACATATGGAACTGACGTGGTCCTTCACTGACAGAGTCGCTCAGCGAGGTGTGGAAAGGGCTATGCTCGACTTAAGCTTAGTTTCTCTGAGAGATAAAACCCGTAACGATGATATGCGCAGCGGGACTAGAGTGAGGCAATGGGCCGGCCATATAGCACGTAGAACTGATAACTGTTGGAAGAAAAGTTTCTCGAGTGACAACCTCGTACCGGCAAACGCAGTGTAGGGCGATCCCCGATTGATGGAGCGACTACCAGCAAGCTTTCTTTTTTTTGTTTCTTTTTTTCATAAACGATGCCCCACAGTATGATTTATCCTGTGTCGTGGATTCGTTTTACATACATAAACTCCACATGCACAAGCACCCAGACCCGAAACAACTTTCTGTAGGTCATACAAATATTTGTCCCGTGCGGGAATAGAACCGCCCCGAACGCGACCCGCGGCGCAGAAGTCAAGCGCTTAACCACTGCGCCAACCGAGCCGACAAACCCAGCCGACCGGTTTTGCGGTAAGTCGATGGAAGTTTTGTGGCAATCAATTGGGGGAGACCTATGTTCAACAGTGGACAAATATAAGAAATGTTGATGTAGAAAACGCCGATTTGTTGTAATAATGACATGATGACATTAGTTAGACAATGACATTAGAAAGGCTATGATTGTCTTTCTAATGATACCCAGAAAACTGATGTCGAAATGAATACAAGTAGGACATTGTTCTGTGACTTTTGATTACTTGATTTAATTAATTCGCTTCCTGCAAGAACCAATGCCACTAAAACAATAGTTGATGTATGTATTAATTCTGAAATGACTTAATGTTCACGGACAGAGTACTAAAGTCAAGGAGCTAAGTATAACATGGGGCGTCTAAGACCCGATTTCACCGATCGCTTTGGAAACCAAGTTTAATAAAACCACGTTTTACTGAACTTAGTTCAAATGTATCATTTGAGCTCGGTTTTCGTCTAACCGATTTCACCGGCTCCATTTTGATCGCGTTCAGAAAAACGAAGTTTACGTGAAGTATCGTCACAATCTAAAACAAAAAAACTCGATGTATTTATTATTTTGCGACATCAAACAGCCTGTTTTTATGCAAAAGACACATAAGTATGCAAACAATAAACAAAACGTATTACAAATATTTATTGTGTTTACATAGTTCGAAAATTGGGCGTTCAGAATTTGAACCGCGTTTAGCTTTAATCGCGTTCAGTTGATGTTGGTGAAATGCAAACAGTAGCATTGAACTCAGTTCAACGCTTAAACTTCGTTCAGCTTGAACTGATCGCGTTTAGTCTCAACGGTGAAATCCTCCCTAAGAAACCTTACCGACTTGACATCATGTGGCCTAGTGTGTGTTTAAATCCGCGAGTCCTGAATTCGAATCCAAGCTAGAGCCATCATTTTTGCGAAAACACAAAATGGTTCGTTTTCAGGTCTGGTTGCGTTGTGCATGTGAAGTTTACGTCTGTAAAACTGCACTGATGGTACAATTACCATGCAGAAATCCGTCTAGTGGTGTGCAAACATTACTGTGTTTCGGTTTGAAGGGCACTAAGAGCTATCACTGGGCATATGAGACTTAAGAACGGATGTCTCAGCGTGACGAACGCAGTGTGGTGTCACACGGAAATGTTCCGGGTGACACTTCTGTTATGGGCAGACGCTGCACGTACCATCAGGTGAAAGTTTTGCTCGCTTCATCACTTTATGTAATAAGAAATACATTCAATTAAATAAAATAAAACATACATTATTTACGCTCACATTGACAATGTCAAATATATTATAGTATTTTTAAATTTTGCCAACATATAATTACTCAAACCTAAAAAAAAAATGAATTGCCACCAAATTCCGGCCACAAGGCGATGACTAGTTTTCATAAACGACATCACCATCATCATTACTTCAGCCCATCACTAATCCACTGCTGAACATAGATCTCACCCATAGATTGGCACAAAAATTTGTGGCACTCATTTTGGGGTGAATTTTGCCATTGCCACGCTTGGCGGGCGGGTTGGCAACCGCAGTTTATTTATTCAGAGGTGCCAGGAAGATGCTGCTGACCATCTCGACAGAGGGACGGTCGACAGAGGGAAAATAAAAACCAGGGTTTTTATTTTCCCTCTGTCGACTTTTACGACACCCACAGGATGAGATGGGGTGGTAGATTCTCTTAAGCCGCCACCACACGGCTCTCCATGTCTCTCCGTTTTTGCATGTTTATAAAAATGTAATGTAACGTGATAACCCGCCGTAACAAACTAAATATGTCGAAGTTTAGGATGCTTTAGACCCGATTTCACCGATTGCTTTAGAAACCAAGTTTAATGAAACCGCGTTTTGCTTAACTGAGTTGAAATGTATCATTTGATCTCGGTTTTCGTCTAACCGATTTCACCGACTCCATTTTGATCGCGTTTAGAAAAACAAAGCTTACATGAAAATCGTCACAATCTAAAACAAAAAGACGATTTATTTCGTATTTTGCGACATCAAACAGCTCTTTTATTTATATAGGTACACAAACAATAAACAATATGAAATAAAAATAATTTTTGGGTTTACATAGTTGTGCAATTGACAATGACACCCCTCTAAACGCGTTTAATGAGTTGAACGTCGCTTCCAAAGCGATCGGTGAAATCAAAGTCTAAGGCTCTAGATTTATTAGTGTGTAGTAGCTTAGAGGCCGTGCGCTCGCCGTAAATTTTATACTACGCGAGTGAACTGAGTTCGATCGCTGGTGCCGCCATACAAAAAAATCGCTGATTTGGCTATGTGCTCAGCGGTGAAGGAAAACATCGTGATAAGTGCATGTCTAAGGAATAAAAATATTTCGAAGACGTGAACTCCGCCAACCTGCACTGCAGCAGCTATGGCGTCCTCCTCGAGGAGGCATCATACATGATAAGACATTAATATGCTTTAACTTCACATTTATTTATTTAAATTTTGAAGTTTAAGCAAACAATATAATATTTTCGGTGATGTAATTGCTGTTAGCCTTCTCGGCTTTTACAGCTTCATCGGATACTGTGCTCGCGGGCCAGGGGCCCGCGTGCCAGGTTTGGCTTGACCCAAACATAAATAAATAAATAAAAACTCCTACAAAAACCTCGAAGTTCGGACTGTGTCGCGTTCGTTAAGCAAACAAAGCTACTTGCACAGCTGGCAAATAATAATGAACGAATTTTTACTGTGTCCAGGAGACAGTGGTGTCACAGAAGAATATACCAAGGCTCACCGGAGGTCTTTGGAGGATCCAGAAGGATTTTGGGCGGAGGTGGGACACGAACTGACTTGGACGAAGACTTGGGACCGTGTGTTAGATGATACCAACCGACCTTTCACCAAATGGTAAATATTGTTATAAATAGGTTCTTTTTATTACGATGATATTGTGCTGAATGTCGCTACGCTGTCATGTTCATAGGTGCATAGGTTTTTGGTGTACGCCGTGTGGTGGCGGCTTAAGAGAATATGCCACCCCATCTCATCCCGTGGGTGTCGTAAAAGTGGGCAGAGGAAAAATTAAAACCAGAAGATGGGCAGCAGCATATTCCTGGAACATCTGAATAAATAAACTGCGGTTTTCAACCCGTCTGCTAAGCGTGGCAACTATGGCAAAATCCCCCCAAAATCAGAGCTACTAACGTTTGTGGCGCTCTATGGGGGAGGCCTATGTTCAGCAGTGGACTAGTGATAGGCTGAGTTGATGATGATGATGATGATGATTAGAGTGTACGGAGCAAAGTCTATCTAGGAGCATCCCCGAGGGTTGGCGCACTCCACTGCCTTTTATAAAGGTGATACAGGCGAGGTAAAACCTGATGTTTTCGGACATTATGATTTTTGGAAGTTAAACTTTATGGCGTCTGCTACATGCTCTGATGATGATGATATTAAAATGGAAAACGTATTTAAATGAAACTAATTTTACGGATTTTATCGCGTTTAATTTTATTATTTATAACCCGACGTTTCGAGTGCTTTACAGCACCCATGGCCACGGGGGGGACTGAGGTGACAGATGTCCCGATGTCATAGTTAACCCGGAGTACCTTCAGCTTTTAATTATTATTCTTGCGTTTAATTTTATTATAAATAATAACGCGATAAAATCCGTAAAAATTTAAATGTGTAGTGTTCGCGTAAATATAAGAAATCATTATGGAAAACGTAGCTCCGTTTCATCACTCCTTAGGTCATTATATGAGAATCTTTCTACTTAGCTGAGTTTATTCGCTGAGTCTCTTGGGAATAACAGTAGATAATTATATTTATGTAACACGAAAAAATTATGAGGAAACAGGCGTGACTATATCTATGGAAAACTATAGAAATCCATTACAATAATAATAATAATTGCCATCAGTCTCTCGTCCCTTTGGGACACCTTTGGGGGTCCCATCTGGAACGACTGGGACTCGGCGACGGGCCGCTCCCTAATAAAATGCCGAATACGGTGCTCCTAGATACCGCCCGCATAGTCCAACGGTTTCTTTCCCTATCTCCCTAACCCTCGGCGGTTCCCCTTCATATTTTATTTTATGGTACTATGTTTAGTATATGCCTTATAGTATCTTATTTATTTTATCTTATTCTACATTTATCTATTTATATATATCCCTGCCAGCCGAGGAAGCTCTATGAATACCCTCTATGAACACTGCAGACGAACCATTCATGCGTTATGTGATATGCAATAAGCTGCCCAGGTTACAGCTTCTATTAGTAAGTAGAAGATATTGCTGTGCTCGGTAACTATTTTCTGTAATGTATCGTCGTTTTTTTGTTGCAACAAAAGTCAAGATTTAAATCGGTTTTTAACAACTACGAAGGTGGGTGGGCGGCGAGATGTCGGTGTGCTATAACGCAGTGGATCGCCACGTGGCTGCTGGCAGCGGCGATCAGTTGGCACTCGTGCATGACTCTCCTCTCACTGACACTGTACGTCGGATCACTTATGCAGAGCTAAAGCATCAGGTGAGATTTAAACAGACCGTTACAGATATTGTAGATATCGAAATCGCTTCGTCGTTTCGTCGTTTCAGCCTATCAATAGTCCGCTGCTGAACATAGGCCTCCCCCATAGATTGCCACAAAAGCTTGTAGCTCTCGTTTTGGGGGGATTTTGCCATAGTTGCCACGCTTGGCAGAAGGGTTAGCAACCGCAGTTTATTTATTTAGATGTTCGAGCAAGATGCTGCTGCCCATCTCCTGGTTTTCATTTTCCCTCTGTCGACTTTTACGACACCCACGGTATGAGATTGGGTGGTAGATTCTCTTAGGCCGCTACGCTTAATCCTATACAATCCATCTAAAAATGACCATATCATAAAATCCGACTGTCTATCTAAGGTCACACACAACACCTCCAATTAAAACCGCATACAGGGCCCCCGGAGCTCGCAAACACATCAGTGAATTCATCACTGATGTAAAACAAATCACCGTTCGGTATTTTTTACGCATTTACCGTACTTTAAAAATAGTTAAATAATTCGAAGTTGTGTGAAAATGTTATGTTCTTCAATTATGTGTATGTTATTAAAAAAAAAACGAAGTTTACATGAAATATCATCACAATCTGAAACAAAAAGACGATTTATTTCGTATTTTGCGACATCAAACAGCGTGTTTTTATGCATAGGTTACATAGGTATGCAAACAATAAATAATACGAATTAAAAATAATTTTTGTGTTTACATCTCTAAACGCGTTTAAAGAGATAAACGTCGAAAATTGGTCGTTCAATATTTGAACCGCGTTTAGCATTGACTGCGTTCATTTGATGTTGATGAAATGCAAACTGTAGCATTGAACTCAGTTAAACACTTAAACTTCGTTCAGCTTGAACTGATCGCGTTTATTTTCAACGGTGAAATCCGCCCTTAGATACAAAAAATGCATCACACACTTAGACAAAAATTGAGAAAGACGGATCATTGCGTACAATCGTAGTGATGTCGGCAAGGGATGCTCAGTCTTTGTAGATTCACGCGCTCAAGCACACGTAAGCACCAAAATGATGCCTATCAGTATTGTTTCGGATCGAGATGTCGCCTCGTAAACATACAATTAATATGCCTTATTGTGTTGTTAAACTGTGCAAATATATACATACATACATACTGTCCCGCCTCTTTCCCATAGGGGTAGGCAGAGACCACATCTTTCCACTTGCTACGATCCTGACACACATCTTTAGCTTATCCTACTTTCATTAGCGTTTTCACACACGCTCGTCGGTTGCGGGTACTTTTAACGTGACCTTTCCTCAAAAGTTCACCGATCTGATTGTGATACGTACGCCTAGGTCGACCCTTACCAGCTTTTCCATTCACACTTGCCTCATAAATCTGTTTCGTCAATCTCCTTTCATTCATCCTCTCTACGTGTCCAAACCATCTAAGCATGCCTTTCTCTATCTTTTTCACTACATCTTCAACCACACCGCAACGTTCCCTTATCACACTGTTTCTCACTTTGTCAATCAGAGTTACTCCAGCTATACTACTCAAACTTCTCATTTCCACAGCGTTAATCCTACTTTCATGCTTCTTCTGCCAGACCCAGCATTCACTACCATACATAAGTGTGGAGACCAGAACTCCCCTATGTACAGCCAGTCGTGCCTTTTTAAATACGTTCTGGCTACACATAAAGTTATGCAGAGCCCCATTCACTTGATTTCCTGCTAATACTCTTCTCTCAATATCACAGTCATACTTTCCGTCTCTCCTCTGTGCAAATATAAGAGTAAATCCAACAAGAAGTCGCACAAAATAACTTTATACACGAAAATATTAAAAACAACATCTATAAATTAAAATGCTGTAACGTTTTACGATTGACTTGGTTACCTTCCAACAAACGAAGTGACATAAAGCTCGTGGGTTGCCAGGCATATTATTTGAAATTTCACCAAGTCTTAATAAATATATTTTGTTGCGTTTCCGTTTTTCGTACATTCTATTGCGAAAGGAAATGGAAAATCGTTATGAGAAATAGTCATAATAAACATTTTGATAATATCATGTATTTAACTAAGACGTGTGGTGGCGGCTCGTTAAAAGAATACTACCACTCCATCTCATCCAATGGATTTCGTAAAAGGTGAGTAAGGAATTAAACTGCACTGTGCACCCAACAGCGCATGGTGGCGATGGGCTCACCACCTATCACACCAAGTGCATTATATTGTTTAGGTGAAACGTGGATTGTGGCAGTCATCTGTTTTTGCGGTGAGTGCTCAGTCTCTGACTACCCCTTATGGGATACAGTCGTGATCTTATGTAAAAAAATTATTGTATAACTCACCTTATCTAATACTATATAATAGCCTGTTACTGCTGAAATATTGTTTGCATCTGTTTTAATTTCTAAGAAATTAACAGATAATAAATCAAATATTTTAAAAATAACTGAGTTTATGGGACTTTTTGTTTTAGATGACAACACCTAGATACCTCACACATACTTCTAGAGATGGCTCCAGTTTGTAATATGACAGTAGTATTTTTTTTTAACTTTTGCAAATGTTGGTTCTGTGTAAAATAGAAAAAATATAGATAATGGAAAGGACTTCAACTCTTGTAAATTGACAACCTAATTACATACATACATACATACAGTCACGCCTCTTTCCCATAGGGGTAGGCAGAGACCACATCTTTCCACTTGCTACGATCCTGACAACCTAATTTTGTACTTGAAATTTTATAGTGAGGTGTTTAACGATGCTAATAATTTAGAATGTATTCTCACTCGTGATAGGAACCACCGCAGGGCTATTTATTCTACCGTGAATTAGTAGTGTGCAAACATTACTGTGTTTCGGTCTAAAGGGCACTGTGTGATAACTGGCCATATGAGACTTAAAAACTGATGTCTCACAAGGATGGGCGCAGTTTACTGGTGGTAGAATTCCTATGCAGGAATCCATCTAGGTAGGTACCACCCCAGGGGCAGTTATTCTGCCGTGAAGCAGTAGTGTGCAAACATTACTGTGTTTCGGTTTGAAGGGCACTGTGAGCTAGCGTAATCACTGGGCATAAGAGACTTAAGAACTGATGTCTCAGGGTGACGGGCGCAGTGTGGTGTCACACGGTAATTTTCTGGGTGACACAGCATTTGTTGTGCAGACGTTGCACTTACCATCAGGTGAACGTTTTGCTAACGTTCCGTCACTTTTATGAAATAAAAAAAAAACACTGAAATGTTCTGGGTGATACAGTATTTATGGGCAGACATTGCACTTACCATCAGGTATACGTTTTGCTCGAGTCTCTTTATTCTATTAAAAATTACGTGTAATAATTATCAACCTCTGTCTATATGTGTTCTTTAGGTGTCCCACCTCGCTGGTAAACTTCAAACACTAGGCGTCAGCCGTGGCAGTCGCGTACTCATCTACATGCCCCTCATACCCGAGGCTATTATAGCCATGCTCGCCACAAACAGGATTGGGGCCATTCACTCCGTTGTTTTTGGAGGTGAGATTGATGAAACTGTTATACTGTTCGTGCATCTCCGTTAGAGGATGAAATATTTAACACCACCACAACCACAACAACCAGTTCCATTTAAAGTTTAAGGTGATAGAACCACTTTTAACAAAAATTGTCTTAAATAAGATATATCGTGTTGTTTTTGAAATATTTAATGTTTTCGGTTACACGCTATTCCTCACCACGGAACCCTTCACCGTGCGGTGTCGTCGGACATTACCGGCCAAGTGCGACGACTCGCACGGTATTATTTGTAAGATATTTGTGTGACTAAGAAAATGGTAGTCTACGGATAAGCACTACTTCTACTTCGTTTCTACTTCTGAACCTAATAACACCTTGTCAACCCTTTTTCTCTTATCCTTCCTGAGGAAGGCACTAGAAGGCACTACAGTACTCCATGATCCTCATTTCATTTTGTACATTTCGTAGGGTTTGCTGCGAGGGAGCTTAGAACTCGAATAGAGCATGCAGAACCAACAGTTATCATAGCGGCGAGTTGTGGAGTTGAGCCTAACAAAATTGTACGGTAAGTGTTGTCGAAAGTAGATTGTCATCAAGTTCAGGGCAATTCAAAAAGTTTATTTCATCTCCGCGCCTCGTCCTATGGTGGTAAAGTAAAATACCGTCGATGAAATGGACATGGAAGTATTATTTAAAAGAGAAACAGTTAGCAGATTAATATCATTCATTCATTCTATTATTCATCTATCATTCATATTTTATGTATCATTCATTAGATCATTTTCTAATTAATAAGTGCGTAAATGATGCATTCCTATACCACAAATCTAAATCGTGACTTATTTGCCCCACTCTCAAATTACGAATGGATTTTTATATCATCGAAATGATATAAAATCGAAAAAAAGAAACACTCAGAAACAGAACACAAAGAAACAAAATGTTCGCCAAAATTACATTGAAAAACAAAATCAAATCAAAGTTTTTATCTAATGTTTCTCAACACTATAATGTCATTTGACATTCAAAATCTCTCCTAATCGCACGCTTAGATAAACTGTATTTGTTTCTCGCTCGCACTGTTAACACTGAAAATTTTTTCTATGGTTTTCAGCTGCTCCCTTTTGTGTTGCACTTGCACTGCAGCGCTTCAAGCAGCTTTGGTTCTTGTTTCTTGACTTACGTATCGCTGAAGCGCTTGTTTTATATGTTATTCGGGGAACGGTAGTGTCGTAATCAATAAAGTACCTATTTCATTTTCATTTTTTAATCTTAAGTCCGTTGAGTTCTAGTGTTTGGAATAAAGGGCATAAAATAAGCTAAGGATAATGCTATATGTTAAACGTGGCCAGTTATTATGCCGTGAAGCAGTAGTGTGTAAACATTACTGTGTTTTCGGTTTGAAGAGCACTGAGAGCTAGCGTATTCACTGGGCATATGAGACTTAAGAACTGATGTCTCAGGGTGACGGGCGCAGTGTGGTGTCACACAGAAATGTTCTGGGTGACACAGCATTTGTTATGGGCAGACGTTGCACTTCCCATCTGTTGAACGTTTTGCTCGTTGAGTAACTTTCATCAAATAAAGAAAAACATGGCTTTTTTCCTATCTTTGTATAAATCTTACTTATTATACAACCACAGTATCTTGAACCCTTCAAAACTGAGGTGTTCTTCCCTTGCGCAGATACAAAGACATCCTAGATGAAGCGCTTTGCCAGAGCTCGCACCAACCCCGCAGCTGCATCATATTCCAAAGGCGTCGCGTGCTGGAATGCCATATGGAGAAGCAACGTGATATCTCCTGGGAGGAGGCGCTGGAAGCCGAGCCTGTGCCATGTGTGTCTGTAGAGGCTAACGAGCCTTTATACATTCTGTATACTTCAGGTAAATCTTGTTAATTAATACAATTTTGAATTATTACTTTGTAATGGTTTTTTTATTCTATCCAAAATCTCTAGAACTTTAAATAACTTAACTAGAAAGTATTATATACAAAAACAACATATGATCGAAACATTTTGTAATTAATTTAAAATGAAAGAGAATTACGATAGCTCTACATTGTTACACACGGCGCGTTTATGATCTAGTAAATACGGAAACATACAGCGTCTGAAGAGATCGTTTATTTTGATGTTTCAAAGAGTAAAAGTATTTATGCGAATGTTATATGTATATTTAATAAACTTTTTTTACGGATTCCATCGCGTTTATTTTTTAATTAAAACCAAGGATATCAATCACTACAAGACTTTAAGACAAAGTAAGCGCACTTTGCGTAGATCGGATCAAAAATAAAATCCTGATGGTTGGCATTCCACCACAGTGCATTTTTCAAGGAATTTTCTGCCACGCACCCACATGTCTTGTCTCACTTTAACATTTCACGTGTAAATAGAAAAAAGTTGTTTACTGGTCAACGCTAATTCCGCCTTAAAAACAAACGCGATAAAGTCCGTAAAAACATACATAAATACTTAAGATCACGACTATCATAAAAGGGGTAGTCAGAGACTGGGCACTCACTGCAAAAACAGATGACTGCCACAATCCACGTTTCACCGAAACAATATATAACGCACTTGGTGTGATAGGCGGTGAGCCCATTGCCACCATGCGCTGTTGGGTGCACAGTGCAGTTTAATTCCTTACTCGCCTTTTACGAGATCCAATGGATGAGATGGAGTGGTAGTATTCTTTTAACGAGCCGCCACCACACGGCCGTAAAAATAGTTTTATTGAAAGTTAAAATAATTTATTTATTGTATGTTAAAAAAATGTCTTATATTTAAAACATATAAAACATTATTTTTTTTAATTTTAGTGACATAATTTCAAATCTAAGAAGATTTACTTAAAATAAATATGTATATGTTATATGTACAGAACTATCTATTTTAGAGTAGTTTTTATCCGGAATCCGTCTAGGTACTCGTAGATACTAGATAGCACCGCATTTTTCGGCTATCCAAGAGAAACATGCTGTTTAAATATTTTAAATCGGGATATCACGTTTACTTTTTAAAATTTTCGACGAACAAAATAGATACAAAATGGATGACAGATTGAAATATTCAGTTGCCTATAACAATAAATAAAATCGTCAATATAAGCTTCGACAGATTTATCTACTACAATCGTTTTCTGATTTTCTTGCTCTTCTTTAGGCACCACTGATGACCCTAAAGGCATCCAACGCCCATGTGGTCATGCAGCTACGCTGTGCTGGTCAATGCATGCGATATATGGGCTTCGTAAAGGCGTGTGGTGGTCAGCGTCGGATCTAGGATGGGTCGTAGGACACTCTTACATCTGTTATGGACCATTGCTTGCTGGTTTGACGTCCATATTGTATGAGGGGAAACCTGATAGGACCCCCGATCCTGGGCAATATTTTAGGTAAGCTATATGCATTATGAACTTAAATATTGTCTTCTTTTTAATTAGGCAAATAATTTTCGTGGCTGCAATTAGTGTTGCCAGGACCAATGTATCAAATTACGGGACGCAATGTAAAAATAATCGGGAATTGTGTTTTCAAATTGAGACAGCTACAATTGCTACAAAAAACAGGTTTTTGTGAATCATCGTTTATTTTGATCGGACGGTCAGTTTTTTTAATGCTATGTTACCAATGGTTAGTACAAGAAACAAAACAAATAAAACTTTAACAAAATTAATCTGGACATTAGGCGTCCAGATTAAGGGTGCATCGGGACGTGTCACTAGACCCCGGAAAATCAGGACGTTCCGCGCAACTAGGGGACACCAAGCAAAACTAGCTGCAATGTCGAGAGTGTGTGTTTTATAAATGTAAGTAAATGGGGAGACGTACATGACGTTCACTTGATGGTAAGTAGAACGCCTGTCATAAGAGTTGCGGTAGAACTCTGAACTTGGAGTTGGATAAGTTCACCATGAGGCATCGGTTCTTAAGTCTCATATGCACTTCAATTACACTAGCTTCAGTGCTCTTTGAACAGAAAAACAGTCGTGTTTGCACACTCCTGCTTGACCCACGTACGACTTATCTACGTGGGTGATCTGAGTTCCCGGTGGCGACACCACTAAAACCGTTTTACATACATTCATACATAAGATCGCGACTGTATCCCATAAGGGGTAGTCAGAGACTGGGTACTCACTGCAAAAGCAGATGACTGCCACAATCCACGTTTCACCAAAACAATATAATGGACTTGGTGTGATTTGTGGTGAGCCCATCGCCACCATGCGCTATTGGCTGCACAGTGCAGTTTCTTACTCGCCTTTTACGAGATCCAATGGATGAGATGGAGTTGTAGTATTCTTTTTACGAGCCGCCACCACACGACCATTTTGAGGTTTTAATTTAAGTGCTTATTTAACACGTGCTCAGCAGCGAAGGAAAACATTTCGAAGTCATGATTAGTCCACCAATCCGCATCGGATCCGTATAGGGAAAAAAAATCAAAACTTTTATGGGGTACACACTTGACACTGTTGTCTCAGGATGGCGAGCGCAGAGTGGTGCCATAAAATAATGTTCTGTTCGACTCGGTATTTGTTAATAAACAAACGATTACTATTATAATAAAAAAAAACGATTTGCTCGTTCTTTCATATAATAAGATGCTGTTTCACTAGAATCATCGAACAGCACCGAGTCAACGCTCTGTTCACAATCCCCACCGCGTTTCGCGTGCTGAAGCGCGTGGACCCCAACGCGAAGCACGCGCGCCGCTACTGCAGCAAGTCACTGCGGACTGTGTTCGTGGCCGGCGAGCACTGCGACCGCGACACACGGGTGAGTGGTAATCTCACAGTGGCGACCGGCGAACGCTGCGACCGCGACCCAGAGATAAGTGACAACCTGTCAATGGCGACCGACGGACACTGCGACCTAGACACACGAGTCAGTTTCAACTTCAGTGGCGACCGGTGGACACTTTGACCGCGACACACGGGTGAGTTGCAATTTCACAGTGGCCACCGGCGGACGCTGCGACCGCGACCAACGTATGAGTGACAACCTGTGTTTGGCGATAGGCGGACACTGAAACCGCAACTCACGGGTAGGTAGCAACTTCACAGTGGCGACCGGTGGACACTGTGACCTCGGTATACCTGGTGGTACGAGTTGAGGCGAGACGGAGTCGTCCAGCGATCTTTTTACACGACGGGACCTATACATAAATGTATCATAAATGTACCTGCTCGACCAGGAAAAGACCACACTCACTCCGAATATCAGAGTAAATTGTACAACCGCTCTTGACTGCTGCGCAAAGGGAGCCGCGCACCTCGATGATGCCCAAGTCGCATTAACCAGTTGGCGGCGCGGCATTCAAGAGACACCGCGGCCGCTGTATTTTTTATAGACCGTTTCAAAGTTTTATATTTAAAAAAAAGGTATATAAATAAAATTAAAAACCACTATTCAACTGTTTACAAAAAATAATATGAGTAGGTAGGTAATTATTAGGCCTTAGTCTATTCGCGTCTAGCGCGAGCGAGCGTACGGCTGTTCGCTCACACCGCGGCATTTTTCTTACTTTTAGAATTTTTTATACCCGTCGTTGTAATCGATATGTCCGATTCGAATAATTTAAAGTGGAACTTACATGTACATAATCAATTTTGACTATGAAAATGATTAATAGGATAGGATATATCATGATACGAATGACATCATCTTTCGATTCTACCCCTGTTCTGATTGACTACTTTGAATAAAAAGCGGTTATTGTGAGTTAACTATAATAGTTAGACACGTAGCCTCGCGGATTTTTTTGTGAGTAATGATGAGTACTATGAAAATTCAGTATATTAGTTTATTTATCATCAGTTGTTTTTGCAGCGCCCGCGAAATAATGACATTTATTAGTCAATTTTTGATATCTTGAGTTACATCATAGCAATTTTCGTAGAAACCTCAGTTTTTTTTAAATTAAATACAAATCATGTTAGTATTTTTTATATTTTTAAATTTGATAAAGTGACGAAACGAGCAAAACGTTCACCTGATGTTAAGTGCAACCTCTGCCCATAGCAAATGCTGAGTCACAAAGAAAATTTCTGTGTGACACCACACTGCGCTCGTCACCCTGAGACATCAGTTCTAGGTCTCATATGGCCAGCGATTACGCTAGCTCTCAGCCCTACAAACCGAAACACAATAATGTTTGCACACTACTGCTTCACGGCAGAATAACTGGCACTGGGGTGGTACCTACCTACCTTCCTGCATAAGAATATAATGTAGCTGTATATAGGTGTAAGAATTTTTAAAATCGATTCAGTATTTTTGAGTTAATTATTACAAACAAACATACAAACAATCAAATCTTTTTCTTTATAATATTAGCTTAGATTATTTTAGATAAAAATATATACTTACAGTCACTTCCCTTTCCCATTGCGGTAGGCAGAAACCATATATTTCCACTTGCTACGATCCTGACACACATTTTTCGCTGCAACTTTCATTAGCGTTTTCATACAAGCTCGTCGGTTGCATTGCTGGATACTTTTGACATGGCGTTTTCTTTAAATGTCTCCGAATTGATCGTGATACGGACGTAAAAATATAAAAATATACTCCATTTTCAATTAAAATAATAAAACTTCACAAGAAAATAGATAATCTCATTAATTACAATAGAAGTTATAAAGGTGAGCGATTACTAGTTACTTATGTAAATGCATTTCGACCGCTGTAACTGAACCATGCCCCGAGGTATCTTTTGTTTCTACGAAAGGCGAACTCGTTGGGGTTTATTTGAATTTGATGTTTCTGCGACACTTGTTTAAGAAAGAAAGAAAGAAAAAACTTTATTCAACACTACAACACAACATACATTAAAAGTTCAAAAGATAAGTAAACAATTAGATACGAAGTATTACATTTAAAAACGTACGTTGGGCTGTAGCAACGAAAAGGCTGTCGACTCATCATAATGCTATGGCAGTGTTGCCACAGCGCTGTTATTCTGTCGATGATTCAGGTTAGGTCAGGTACCGAGCAGTTACCAAACATATTACTAACGACTAAGTATATTTTAAAAAAGAAACAAATATGCGTACATGTACACACACATTTATATATATGCATACACACACATATATGTATTACATAAATAAAATAAAATAGAATAAAAATGTTTGCGCAAAATTACAAAAAAAGATCTGAAATACTTAGCTCTAAACAAATTTATTAAATACTATACACAAATGTAGTGTATACAGATAACAATAAATAAAAAGAAAAAAAGTATCTGTCTCTCTGTTACTAATCCTGTTATTAGTCTGTGCACTAATCTGAAATTGTCAAATTGACACGTTTACTTTTACATGATAATATTGTACTTAATAATTGTTACATGTAATGATTGCACACTACTGCTTCACGGCAGAATAACTGGCCCTGGGGTGGTACCTACCTAGACGGATTCCTGCATAGGAATCCTACCACCAGTAAATTTCTCAATGATACGAGGGTGGATTGAAAAGTACTCGGCCTAACCAAGAAAATAAACACATACTAAATCAGTTATATTTTTATTTTTCTACATAATCACCATCAAGTTCAATACACTTTTGCCACCTCCCCTTCCAAGCATTTAGACCGTTAAAAAAAATGATTCTTCCTTAGTGTCATAATATGCGTCTACAGCTGCTTTGACCTCGTCGTTTGTCGAAAATCTTTGACCTCCCAAGTGGTTTTTTAGGTTAGGGAACAGAAAGAAGTCTGATGGTGCCAGATCAGGTGAATACGGCGGATGCGGTAACAGTTCAAAGCCACAGTTGTGAATTCCAGCCATTGACTGTACTGACGTGTGAACACGGGCGTTATCTTGATGAAACAGGACTTTTCTTCTGAGCATTCCTCGACGTTTTTCTTTTATTTCCTCTCGTAAACGACGTAGTAAGGTGCAGTATAGTAATCAGAGTTTATAGTCTGACCCCTTTCAAGATAATCAATCATAATCACACCTTTCGAGTCCCAGAATACTGAAGCCATCACCTTATTTGCCGACAAAATCGACTTAGCCTTTTTAGGGGGTGGTGAACCAGGTCTTCTCCACTGTTTTGATTGTTGTTTTGTTTCCGGTGTACAGTAATGAACCCATGTTTCGTCCATAGTAATAAAACGATTCAAAAAATCATCTGCATCGGCTTCAAATAACTCCAAACAGTCGCGTGAAATAGTCAATCGCGTCCTTTTTTGTTCAACTGAAAGCAGTCGCGGAACCCACCTCGCAGACACCTTGTGGAAACCCAACTCGTTGACAATGATGTTTTGTGTTCGTTCATAAGAGATGCCTATAATCTCGGCTATCTCTCTAATTTTTAATCTGCGGTCTCCCATTATTAAATAAAGTACTTTTTTAATATTTTCGTCAGTAGTTGACGTCGAAGGCCTTCCAGAGCGGGGTTCATCTTTCACACTCTCTCTACCCCGCTTAAATTCTGCTATCCATTTTTTGACGGATGAATATGACAGAGCACAATCGCCTAATGTACTGACCATGTCATCATGGATGGATTTTGATGATAGCCCCTTCTTATGGAGGTAGTTAATGACGGCACGCTGCTCGATTTGCTCCATTCGCGGAAATTATGACCGATTACTTTGTTAATAAATTTATAAAATCACAACTAATTATCGCACACGTTTCGAACTTCACACAATGAACTAGTCTGAACTGAACTAAATAATGTGGGTAGATTTGATTTTTAGAATTGAATGGATCTGTGTTAGGCCGAGTACTTTTCAATCCACCCTCGTATATTACATTACATTTACACGAGTACATCACACTGAGAATCAGTAAATTTGCTGATTTGATTGCGTTTAGGACGTGGTAGCTCCGGGGCCTGGCGCTCGCCTTAATTTTAAAAGTACGCTAGTGAAATGCAGATCCCCGGGGAGTTCGAGCACCGGTGTCGGCACCTCAATTTTATGTACTGACGTACCACGTACTCAGCGGTGAAGGGAAACATTGTGAGGAAACCTGCATGTCTGAGGAATAAAAATATTTCGAAGACATGTGATGTCGCATTGGAGGAGCGTGGCGGACATTTCCCGGCTCCAAAACCCTCTCAGAAATGAGAGGAGACCTGTGCTCAGCAGTGGGACATTTATAGGCCGTAACATTATTTTTTTTTACTTTATTGCGTTTCGTCATCATCATTTCAGCCCGTCACAAGTAGAAGTCACATAGACCTCCCACATAGACTAGAGTTGACAACCGTCCTGTCTTCCCAGGACAGGTCCTGTTTTTTTGAGTATCCTGACTAGTTTTTAACATCCTGTGGTTTATAATTTAATTTCGTATTTAATTGAAGATACTGTCATAAAAATTGTAGTAGTCATAACTAGAGTTTTATAACCTTGTTTTCAGTTCTTATTACAGTTAATTACTGTTCTTATAATGCGTCCTGTTTATAAACCGAAATGTCCTAATATATCCATCTTCAAAACCTGGTTTTCTAAATTTTGAGATGACAATGAATTGTAGGGTATCATAGACTACCACAAAACACGATCCCAAGCCTGCTGCATCTAACCACTTTTCGCAAAACCATAAAAAAAAAGTAATTCTCAAAGTTGAAAAACGTTTTAATAGTAACTTTTAACAGTACTGCCAAATTATAGAGTGAGTTGCACAGCGGCCGGCCGCTTTAAATTGAACAGTACGCGAGTGACCAGAACTTCGATCCCCGGTGCCGGCACATCTGAAATTGTTATTCGAAGTGCTGATGTACCACGCGGTTAGCGGTGAAGGAAAACATCTGGAAGAAAACCAGCATGTCTGTCTGCCAATCAGCGACTTGCCTCTTCCCGGCTCCAAATCCCTCTCGGGAATGTGAAGAGGCCTGTGCTCAAAAGTGGGACATTAATAGACTATTATTTTACTTTACTTTTTTTTTATTATTCCATTGTTATTTTCGTTTTAATTTTTTTGTTGGTTATCTGTTAATGAATTCGTTTTTGTGGAGCGTGTGATCTGTGTTCGATCCCCGGCGCCGGCACCATTAAAATTGTTTTTTTTTATTGCGCAGTATAGTTAGTGGATATAAGGCACTTATACATTTGCCATGCCGTGTGGTAGCGGCTCGTTAAAAGAATACTACCACTCCATCTCCTCCAATGGATCTCGTAAAAGGCGAGTAAGGAATTAAACTGCACTGTGAACCCAACAGCGCATGGTGGCGATGGGCTCACCACCTATCACACCAAGTGCATTATATTGTTTTGGAGAAACGTGGATTGTTGCAGTCATCTGTTTTTGCAGTGAGTGCCCAGTCTCTGACTACCCCTTATGGGATACAGTCGTGATCTTATGTATGTATGTATACATTTTGTCCTTTCTGTACCTCGAGAAGATACGTTTCGATACTGTAGGAGAAAGATTTTGTCAAAGACACGAGGTCATCACGAAAAGTAGCTTTATCTAAAACGCGAACCCTGAACTGAATACGCAATCCGGCAGTTGGGTCGCGTAGAACTCAACATAGAATGTCTACACTGTTAACAGAACTGGGCAGAGCGTGTCTTGGACGTACCAGTATTGAACCACTGGTGGCAGACGGAGACCGGATCACCGGTGACAGCAGCCTGCCTGGGCTACGGCGTGAAGTCCGTACCACCACACTCTGCCGGATATCCCGTGCCCGGGTATGACGGTAAGTAATTTGTGATAAAATAACATATATATACATTCAATAATAATTAGATTAGACAGAACTTTTTCCAAGCTAGCGTGATTATTATTACCGATTTTCCTACTCAACTCTTGGTAGGATCGTATTTATTTATTTATTTATCCTTTATTGCTGACACTTTAAGCTAAGGGCTACAATGGGCGGACTTAATGCCTAGTGGATCTGCGTTTTATGTTTGTCAAACAATCTATACAAATAAATGAAATTGAAGTGTCTGATTGTAAAAACAAAATAACAGCTTTTTACTCAATGCTTATGAAATTATATACGGTACTTATAATAAAAAAAATTAGTGTGTGTCTGTCCGTTTATTCCGGCTTATCTCAGAAACGGCTGGACTGTTTTTGAGGTGATTTTCACTGACAGATAGCCGATGACAGTGCGTACCTCAGGCTATTTTAGTTTTTAAAAAAATAAGGGTTCCGCGCAAGATATTAAAACCCCAAAATCAGATCCAAATAGGGAAGAATATATTATGTACGAGTATATTATCGATCGGGGTCGACTTTTTTTACGCGGGCGAAACCGCGGGGCACAGCTTGTATAGAATAAATTAAATAATAGTAATTCAAAGAAAAGTCTTCCAAAAAAACTTCTACTGATCCGCCGATTTTAGACTCAGCGACATCTACCGGACAGCAACGAGTTACCTCTGTGTTTGCGCGTACACTTGTGGCACTGTAATGTATCCTGCGCAGTTGATAACTTCCGACAGTATCGGGTAATTGTCGCCATGGTCGAAAGTCGGTGCGGAGGACGACATTAAAATATTGGCTTCGCAGGCTCGCTGAACGTTATTCACTCAACAGAAAGGTCATTATCATCTTCGTCATTTCAGTCCATCACAAGTTCACTGCTAAACGTAGGCCTCACCTAGAGCCTTTTTTTATTGTACGAGTATAAAGTGACGAACCGAGCAAAACGTTCACCTGATGGTAAGTGGACCATCTGCCCATAACAAATGCTGTGTGACACCACACTGCGCCCGTCACCCTGAGACATCAGTTCTTAAGTCTCATATGCCCAGTGATTAAGCTAGCTCTCAGTTTCCTTCAAACCAAAACACAGTAATGTTTGCACACTACTCCTATACGGCAGAATAACTGGCCCTGAGGTGGTACCTATCTAGACGGATTCCTGCATAGCAATCCTACCACCAGTAAACTACATGCCACAAAACGGCCGTGAGTCACCAGCATCCATCAAGATCCCGCGAAATATTGCATGTCGCCCTACACTGTGTCTCACAGTACGAGGTTGCCACTCAAAATATTTCCTCCGCTACGGTTATCGGTCCTTCGAGCTACATGACCGGCCCATTGCCATTTCGCCTTGTTATAATTATATCGGCTAATCTAGAAGTTAATAGAATAGAATAGAATAGAATAGAATATTTTATGTTCAATATAGATCATTTACATAATACTTATTGAACGTCATTTTTTTAAACTACACTGGTTCGCAAAGAAATGCCTCTGTCCTAGGAAGAACCAGAGTAAGAAACCCAGTGGGATTTTTTTTTCAGTCATTTTATATATACAATTACAGCAGTTTTATAAAGATGTAGAAATAGCTTGGCAGCGATCACCTCATTCCCAGGGGTTATCATCATCCATGTTTTCCTTAGTATTATAATAACCCTTCTTAAAAAGTCTTTGTTAAACAAATAGTTTGAACTTTTTTATTGAAAGACTTTGTGCACTTTCTGGGATAAAGATTGTCGGTACCTTACAGGAAGTTCATCTACCGTACATTCGCTGGTACTCGTAACTAAGCTAATCCAGCGTTCGCAGAAAGTTGCGTACTCCCTCGAACTAGAAACTGCACTGACAGGTTAATCCTTTTTCCCATATAAGGGGTAGGCAGAGACCATTCACATTGCCCACATTCCGCACTCGCGGGAAACGAGATGTGACGGGTTGCGAATTAAAAAAATCATACTCCCCATTGCGTTTCCACGAGCAGTATAGTGACAGCATTGCAAATTATAGTGTTTTCTGCTCAAATTGACTGTCCGTACAATACCTTAGTCGCCTCTTACGATACCTGTATAGGAAAGAGGTAAGTGCTATTCTACTCTGCCTACCTATCGGCCAATTTTTTCCTCTCAGTGCGAGCAGTTAGAGAGGACGGCACCGAGTGCGAGTCTGGCGAGGTCGGCAGGTTGGTCCTAAAACTGCCTCTACCTCCGGGCTTTGCGTCTACCCTCTGGCAGGCCGATGAACGTTTCAAAAAGATTTACTTCGAGTCTTACCCGGTGAGTGTCGACTGAATATTTCTCTTTTTAATATGTATGTAATTATTAACTTCATCGTACATCTGTTTAAAAGCAATATGGTTAACGGCGAATGATTAATTTTTACTTTGGAATATTTTAAAATCTTTAAGAATCTTTTAACTAGTCTATATAAGTTTTGTGTAACGTAAAAGGAATCCAACTTATCTATTCCACAGACAAATGTCGTAAAAGTTATTTAACGCGAAAGCCAGAAATAATCTCGTGAAAGATAGCGGAATAATTATATGACATACTAGCTGATGCCCGCGACTTGTCCGCGTGGATATAGGTTTTTTAAATATCCCGTGGGAACTATTTGATTTTCCGGAATAAAAGAATTCTATGCCCGTCACCAGGATGCAAACTATATCTGTGCGAAATTTTGTCAAGATCGATTCAGCGGTTGAACCGTGAAAAGGTAACAAACAGACAGAGGGACAGAGAGAGTTACTTTCGCATTTATAATACTCGTATTAGTATGGATACCACAACAAAAGGTTCTCCGGGCCGCAGCGTAAAAGTTGCGAGATTGGTTTTTCGATTGCCAATCCGTCTGAAATTTTCAGCGTTGTCTTATGATATATGATAAACTTATTCTGTAGCGTAGTGACCTTATGGTTTAAATAAGCAGTAAGCTATAGAATGCGCGCTGCGGTCATGGTTCGCTGTGCCGTTTGTATAATGTATATAAGTCGGGTCATAAGTTCTGTCACAAACACTTCAATAAATAAATTGTACTAGTTTTATTGTTTTTTTTCAAATATATATACAACGTTATTCATAATTGGTATAACATCCCGGCACCTATCCACGCTACTTTGATAAACGCTACTGTTAACACAACGGTGAAGCTTTAATGACAAAATTGAATACTAAAAATGTCCATACAAAACTTTAAAATTATTTGTTTTTTAAAAGTTTACGCGACCCTAACTCAGAAAGACATTGCCCCGAAGCAGACAAATTCAAAATACGTTTTCTTCTCCATTTAATTTATGTTATACCCTACTACCACGTCCTACTAACAGATTTACTTCGCAACAGATTTCCTTAAGCTTCATGTTATCCTAGTACTTCTTGGTTCTGGCAAGTTCTTTCGATGGCAGCTCAATGGAAAAACGCCCAATTAAATTTATGAGTCCATTGCCTCGCTCAGCTGTATAACAGGGTAGTCACATAAGAGTTTTAAGCAAATTCTTTAAGTCGACATATCTACGAGTACTACAGGTATCACGCTACGAAACTCATTATATTTTTTGGGGCATAATCACATCGTCCCTAAGCCCTGCCTGTCGGGATGTATAGGACATTACGAGTGTTTCTGTATATATATGAAAACCAAAGAAGCTAAATGTAGTTTAAAATTTTATTAAAGCTTTCGAAATGCCCTCCTAGGTTTTGAATCAGGCCCTCAACCTCCGAGGTCAGTCGTCAACTGCCTCACGCACAACATGTGTATTTCAGCCACTGCTTTAATTACATAGTAATGCTTTGAGAGACTCCAAAATCTGGTGACGTTTAGCGTAGACTTTCTCCTCCAAATGTTGTATTTTGTAATCCAACGTGTTGAAACTTCAGTTTGAGCTGAAATAGGACCACTGGTCGTGCCTGATAAAGTCGATTCCGTGAGCCAGTTCGCGTGTTTGCTTCCCAATGAGCTGGATCTTATTGGAATATTCAGTGTCTGTTTTGGAGCATTGTTTCAAAAAGAACGTTCAAACCGCAACGTTTGTAAGAACAGAATTCAGATACACAACAGAGTTAGTTTCTAGAACTTTTTCACAGAAAAACGTCGCTGCATAATCAATTTTAAACATCAAAACACAAAATTTACACAGAAATTATAAAATTCAATTTAAACACTACCGCCACTTTTCGGGTTGGCACCAAAAAACATTATAAGTTTTTAATTTCGTACATGAGTGGTTTTCGGTCAAAAGTTCAATCTGTAAGATATAATAAATATTTATAATGTCAGGAAATGAATTAAATAGTGAACGCGTTCATTGCTCAAGCACAGCACCCTGTCGGTAATCGAATGTCAGATAATACTTAGAGCATACATTAATGACTTATTTCCATAGAATGAACATACAAAACATATCAGGGTTTTACAGGCTTAAAATATACTTTTTTAAGTGGAATATTTTATTGTTTGTACACAGTGAAAGACGTCATGAAATTAATTCAAAAAATAGTAGTTTGCTATATTACTATAATAATTTCTTCTTTTTACGCGAATACTTCATTTAATTAAAGTAGATTTACGGATTGTATCCGTTTTATTTTAACTAATAATAGTGAAATCAAAATCCGCAAATCTAATTTATTTGTTGCTATATTAATGTTTAGGTATTTTCATTGAAATAAAGGTCGACGCAATTGTTGAGGTTTCATTTTTTTTTATTGGAATAATGATGAAACGAGCAAAACGTTCACCTGATGGTAAGTGCAACGTCTGCCCATAACAAATGTTGGGTCGCCCTGAAAATTTTATGTTTGACACCACATTGTGCCCATCACCCTGAGACATAAGTTCTTAAGTCTTATATGCCCAGTGATTACGCTAGCTCACAGTGCCCTTCAAACCGAAACGCAGTAATTTTTTCACGGCAGAATAACTGGCCCTGAGACCTAGATGGATTCCTGCATAGGAATCCTACCACCAGTAAACCATTCGACCAAACTACCAATATTTCCCTTCACTAACTCTATTCCGTCCAGCTATATGTATATGGCTTATTCTGTCAGGGTTATTACGACACACAAGACGCTGGATGGGTGAGCTCTGACGGCGCAGTATGGGTAGTGGCCCGAGCCGATGACGTCATCAACGTGGCGGGGCACCGGCTGTCCACAGCCGCGTTGGAGGACGTGGTGCTGAAACACGCGCGCGTCGCTGATGCTGTGGTGGTGGGGGCGCCCGATCCCACCAAAGGAGACGTGCCGCTGTGCTTGTATGTGATGAGACCGCCACAAGACGGTGAGTGGCTTGTATTATTTTAAAATGTAAAATAGTCGCACCACAAGGCATATAGTATACCTTCTCTCATTTGGGATCTCATAGGGAGGGTTTTAGAGTCGGCCTTCAATTGCAGGCATCGCATAGCTGTAAATTTTGTTCATTTATTGGACATGTTAAAAGTAAAGACGTTTTTGTGGTCAATTTATTTAGCTATTTATAATTTTATTTTGTTTGAATTCAACAGACGAAGAAATGGTAGCCGAGAGTACAGTGACTCAGGAATTAATAGCGCTGGTCCGACACCTCATAGGCCCTATCGCAGCATTTAGAAAAGCCATCGCTGTACCAGCGCTACCACGCACTAGATCTGGCAAAGCACTACGAGGGGCTATCGCTAAGCTAGCTAGGTCTCAGCTTGTAAAGCTGCCAGCCACTATAGAGGATGCGACTATTTTTGGTGAAATAAAGATTGCGTTGCAAAAGTGTGGGTATGCGATCGATGCACCGGATCCGGAACTTAGCTGTTAAGTTTTTATACGTTAGTACAACTGTCTATTGCCTGGTGCAGAAAGAGCAGAGCACTGTTAGGCCAAAACATTTGGTTGCTAGTAATATTGTTATGAATGTTTTGTACATTTAACCTTTTTTTTGTGAAAATCCATAATATTAGATGTTAAGTAATAAGAAGACAAGGGGTGAAAGTACCCATCAATACATGTAACTTGCATGGTAGGATCAAATCAAATAATATCAAAAATATATGCGGTTTCAGTTTTTGTTCACCAAAACATTTACATCTATAGGTTGCACAGGTACGTTCCCGTTTGCCATCATCATCGTTTCAGCCCACACAAGTCCAATGCTGAACATCCCCCGATGATTCCCACAAAACGCGGTCTTGAGCTATCTGCGTCCATCGACTACCCGCAAAACCGTAGGTCGTCGCTCTATCCAGCGGAGAGTCGCCCCATACTGCGTTTGCCGGTACGAGGCTTCCACTCGAGAACCTTTCTCCCCCAACGGTTATCAGTTCTACGAGCTATATGGCCGGTCCATTGCCACTTCAGCATTCTATGCCTAAGAGCTATGTCGGTTACTCTAGTTCTGTTGCGGCACTCCGAGCATAGCTCTTTCCATAGCTCGCTGAGCGATTCTGAGCTTCCTCATGCGACCTGCAGTGAAGGATCTCGGTTCCATAAATCATCACTGGCAACACGCACTGGTTTTTGGTTTGAGACATTGGGGTATACTCGTCGAGAAGATGCGACGCAGTTTGCCGAACGATGCCCAGCTGATTTGGATACCCCGATTGACCTCTCGGTCGAAGTTGGACCTACCTATTCGAATAATTTGCCTTAAGTATACATATTCGCCGACAACTTCGAGCGTAGTGTTCCCAACAACAACCGGTATAGGTGTATATAGGTGTGACATAGACATTAGATATGATTTTCGTCTTGTTCATGTTCATCTTAAGACGGGTAGGCCGCTGGGAAACACTATTAAGGTCATTGAGCACAGTCACTACGGTTCTCCAGCGATTCTAATATAATGACTATATCGTCGCCTAAATCTAAGGTGAGTGATATATACGTCATTGATGTTAATACCGTACGCTTTCCAGTCCAGTCGCTTGAAGACATCTCGGAAACGCAGCGCTGAAGAGTTTTTGGGTTATTACATCGCCCTGTCTTACTCCTTTCTGCAATTGGATCGGTTTCGCACTCTGTTCTCGCATAGCCATCGTAGCTTTATTGTCAACATCAAACACTGCAGAAGCTCGATATACCGTCAGTCTAATCTGGCATCGCTGAAGTGACTGTACCGCTTTTCATACTATTTACTAAACATCTTGTATATCAAGAACTAGTTTAATTTATTAGAAACTGTGGTTTTGGATATTATTAAGTTTTAAAGAAAAAGTTAGAAACCATTACTAGATTTAGATATTTTTAAGGTTTAGTCTTTACTCTAATTTAATTAATGATAAGATTAAGTTATTACACTATAAAGGGGAAGCTAAAGTCTTAAAACGTTGATTAATAATGTTAATGAGTATTTATTAATTATAAAATATAGAAACAGTGGAATGAAAAAGGGTCCTAAAGACAATTTCCTAAAATCCAAAATCGTAGAGCAACATCCGTCTACGAGCGTCCCGCTAAGAGTACGGGGCGTGCTACATTAGTGCTATGTGCTATATATTGGTATTAATTGACGACCGCGTGGCTTAGTGGTTAGCGTACCTGACTACTACGCCGCGGGTCCATGGTTCGAATCGCAGCGGAGTCAACATTTGTGCAAAAACACAAATTGTGTCTGGGGTCTGGTTGTGTTGTGCATGTGAAATGTATGTCTGTAAAACGCATCCACGATACAAGAGAAATCCTACTGTGGGGCATCGTTTTAAAAAAAACATATTTGAAACCTATTTTTGTTATGAACACCTTAACTTTATATCTGTATATTTTTTTAATACTTTATTGCTTCCTTTACAATAAAATGATACAAAGGGCGGTCTTAATGCCTTTAGGCATTTTCTACCATCGAGTGGTGAGATTTTGATGAGGTGTAGCAATAAAGACAAGCAGATGAAAAAAAGAATGAAAAAAAACCTAAGTCACTCATAAATTAAGCACAAACATATACATATATATAGTATTCATACATATTATACAGAAAAATACACGTAACAGAAAATATATGCACACTTTTAACGATGACCAACCACTAACTATTAATGTTCTCATAATTCTCTGCTAAATAATCACGGACCAACTTCTTAAAGGAGTATTTGGAGGGCGCTTTCCTGATGTCATCGGGCAAGGAGCTCCTAAGGAGTGCAGCCCGAACAGTGAAGGAGTTCCTCAAGAAGATAATATCTGAATGGTTCAACATTCATAAAACATATGTGTATGCCGTTCAATCAAAAGAAAAATAAAAGATCACGATCACGATCAATTTGTTATTCATCGTCATCATCATTTCAACTCATCACAAATCCACTGCTGCACGTATGTCTCCTCCTTAGAAAAACACAAAGCACAGACCTGCGTCACTTTCCGCTCAACTGTGCGCTGTTCTGATTTACCTTATATTCCCGATATTTCATGCTGCCGCCATGATCCGCAATCCATGATCACGGTTAGGTTGCGGTGTTAGACGTCCTAGTGTCATAGTTAATTAGTTAAAATAAGGTGGGAGGTCGGTGCTGCGTTTGGTGGTTTGGATTTCCAGTCGAGAATTTTTCTTCTCCAACGGTTATCGGATTTATTAGCTACATAGTCGGCCCAATGCCACGTCACCTTACTGCAGATTTTCTGCGTATATCATTGTGTGCCGTGTGGTGGCGGCTCCTTAAAAGAATACTACCACTCCATCTCATCCAATGGATCTCGTAAAAGGCGAGTAAGGAATTAAACTGCACTGTGCGCCCAACAGCGCATGGTGGCGATGGGCTCACCACCTATCACACCAAGTGCATTATATTGTTTTGGTGAAACGTGGATTGTGGCAGTCATCTGTTTTTGTCTGACTACCCTTATGGGATACAGTCGTGATCTTATGTATGTATGTATGTATCATTGTTATGGATTCCTTCTCGCAGAGAAATAGGCTCTCCATAGCTCGTCGAGTGACTTTGAGATGTCCCATGCGACCTACAGTGAAGAACCGCGTTTCGGTTCCATATGGTATCACTAGGAACATGCACTGGTTATACAGATTAGTTTTTAGACACCGATATATTCGAAGAGAAAATTCAATTACTTATTGTTTTTTCTTGGAAAAGTAACGTTTGCAAACTAACAGGAGGATAACTGGCACTGCGGTGGTATCTACCCAGAAATAATATACTTCTGACTATATAGAATCTGTCTAGGTAGGTACCACCACAGACCAGTTTCATTATTATGGGACAATTATAACATTTATTATGGGCAGACGTTGTACTTACCACAGGTGCACGTTTTGCTTGTCTCGTCACTTTATCCAATAAAAAAACTTCA
Source organism: Luehdorfia chinensis (assembly GCA_019845155.1). Lineage (NCBI taxonomy): Eukaryota > Metazoa > Arthropoda > Insecta > Lepidoptera > Papilionidae > Luehdorfia > Luehdorfia chinensis. The sequence continues at coordinate 2,379,614 of JAHVAK010000696.1, forward strand.
ACAATTTTGGATCGGAGGAGAGAGGAACGGAAGTGTTTTTAATGTACCGTTTGTTTGTAATAACAGTATAATATAACGTCGATATGAGTCACCATGTAAAATTATGTTCTGTGTGAAAGTAGGTAGATATCAATATAGATCTAGTTTGCATGGCAACTAGATTATGGAAGTCGAACGTCAAAATGCAATGAGTGCCACGGCAAATGCTGTATTAACACATAGTAGATAAGTAATTTTTTAACAATAACGGAATTGAGTTAAACCTATATAATATTGTTTTTCTGAAATCATATGTTTAACATCAGGTAATAAAATTTTGTTTTATAATTGTATACAATTTATTAGTCAATACTGTTTAGTTTAGATATATTGTAGATAAAAAATATTAAAAAGAAAAAGTCCAAATTGTCTTTTATTTAAAAAAAGTTATCATATCATTTACCGAAATTTATACCCAAAGCGCGACATGGGTCCAATCTCCGTTGAAAATTAAAGGAATGCAACCAACAGTGCCATATTCAAATTGTATTTAAGGACGAAACATATCGACTGTTAATAATTTTTGAACACTTAATTGTAAGTATGTTAAAAAAAAGAAAATTAAGAACTAATTATATTATTAAGTAAATAAAAGAAATGACAAGTCACAAACATTGATTCTTCTTTTTTGATCTTGGCAATTAGCTATAAAATATCTTTGCCAATGTCGAGTAATAATTTAATTATAACAAAGATTTCGTTTCGGTTGACTTTTAATGAAGATATAATGGACTGAAAAGTACAATTTTGTTCTTTAATTGCATTGTGCAATTACTTTACACTTTCACGAGCACTTGCATACTAAGATATGAATAAAAGATAAAATGATTAATGACACATAGAATGGCTGTGTAGTCTCTAAGCCTTTGCCTGCTTGAAACGTCATTATTTGACATTTATGAATGACGCATTTTATAATTATTCATTTTCATTTTATCATTAAAAAACTTTCTCCTCCCTTACATAAATGTATGGAGGAATACAGTTCATTTGACGATAACAGTTGTAATAAAGTTGTTCCTGGAGTGAATGATTTTAATTTAGTTTTTAATCTCAACGGGAGTCCACCTGTTGTTTTTTTACTCAAACCGGCTCTCTAAAGGTATTTAATGGTATTTTAATTGTTATTCATTCCGGAATTCCTGCTATTTTTTTTATAAATTTAACAAAATTACTAGATTTCTTGCTTTGTCTAAAGTGCTTCCGGAAATAAAGTATTTTATCTTTTTAATGTTTTACTGAGAAGAATAGTAACCGGAATGTTTTCTCTGAAATTGACTGATGGACTGTCGAATTATTACATTTGCCCATGTGATAAATAATAATGTTGTTATGAAGAATAATATTTTTTGGCAAGATAACATATTTAAACATTATGTTGACATTATAGGAAGTTTGAATTTGTCACTTCTATTAAAAATGGGCTTAGTTTTAAACGGTTTTTTACTGTTTGGTTGATTATAATGACTAAAATTGTCGCTGTTAAATAATGTACAGATACAAAATAAGTGTTAATGTTATCTTTAAAAGTACTCAAATGCTATTAAATCAATTCAATTAAAATTGTTTTTTTCCTCTTGTAGCTCTCTCAGTACTATAATTTGTTTTTGGATTAAATTAGCTCTTGATACTATTTAATTTATTAGTTTTGTTTTATGTTCTTTTAAAAAAGGTAATTTAGCTATTCAATATCAAATATGTAAGTTAGAAAATAAATATAAAAGCAAATGCAAAGCTGTGCTACAAAATAGGGACTGTACATTTCATATTTTCATATTCCAGCAACACAGACAGACATTGCACATAGACATGGAATCTCAAATGGTCTCAAAATAATCTGAGTGTAATTGCCACATGCTGCAGGCACATGCTTTGACAGGTTTTTGTTTTCATATGAACAGTTAGGTGTGATTATCAACAGAAATGAAAAAAAAATTACATACATATACATATCATGCTTTTTTCCCATATCAGGGTAGGCAGAGGCCACACACAGTTTTGAAGATTATTTTTCCCTCTAATGATGAAAAATAAGTATATCTTAAATTCATGTTTTTGTTAAAATTTGATTAGACAGATTGAATTCATTAATTGTAGAAAGCACCATCTGTTGACAATCTGTTTAAATAACATACACAACAGCTGTCGGTTGTTGATTACATTCTTTGAAGAAGGTAGATGCCGCCATCTCTTCATGATCATGATACTGTGTGAAATATTCTCTTGGGTCAACCTAGTAATTTAAAAATCTTTGTAGGTCGTCATCATCATTTCAGCCTATCGCAAGTCCACTGCTGAACATAGGCCTCTCCCATAGATAGCCACAAAAATAAGTAGCTCTCATTTTAGAGGAATTTTGCCATAGTTACCACGCTTGACAGGCAGTTTGGCAATCGCAGTTTATTTATTCAGATGTTCCAGGAACTTCATTTTCCCTGTGTCGACCTTTAAGACACCGATGGAATGAGATGGGGTGGTAGATTCTCTTAGGCTGCCACTACACAGCAATAGTTAAATATGTTTATTTTTATTGGTTATTAATTAAGAGGTTTATTTAAAAAGTCTTATATTCTGTGTTTAAACTAAGACAAATTGTCTCCTAAAATATCTCGAACTCAAACGTCAAAATAGGAGGTATGATTTTATTGCATATGATATTATTTTTTTAGTGAGATAGAGTATTTTTTATTTCTATACAAGCAAAACCCAGAGTATACACTTTATTAAATGTTATATATATATATATATATTTTTTTTCTTAAATGTGACAGTTATCCATGAAACCATGTTTTAGATGTGGAAAGCTGCAACAGATGTCAAAGCGCCAGCACCTGCTGAAGCTGATGACTGGGAGACTGATCCTGACTTTGTGAATGATGTCAGTGAACATGAGCAGCGTTGGGGACCTGGTGGGAGAAATGTGGAGGCCATTGAGTAAGTACAGTGTAGTGTTTGCACACTACTGCTTGTTGGTAAAGGACTAGCACTGCGGGTGGTACAGCAGGTACATTCTTGCACAGGAGTCCTAAATCACCACTAATATAATATAGTAGAGCCGTGCTGGAAGACCACCTGCATTATGTAAACAAGTTGGTTTGGATACAGCAAACAAAACAAAACAGTCACGCCTTTTTCCTATATAAGAGGTAGGCCGTTATAAGCCTATAAGACATTACCCGACCACCCATTTTATCCCATTTTTCGCCCCCACAGAAAATGATAAGTGACGATATGCGAATCACGTCGCCATTTTTGGTTTGACTACAATCTCACTAAATACCTGCATAAACTTATACCATAATGCTTTATGGAAGAGAGAACAAAAAACAAATCCATCACCCAATTTTAACTGAAACATTTGCCTCTATCAAATGCTGTGTCACCTAGAACATTTCTGTGAGGCACCACACTGCATTCATCACCCTGAAACATAAGTTCTTAGGTCTCATATGTCAGTGATTACACAAGCTCTTAGTTTTTCAGCACAATAGCTTGACAGCGGAATAACTCGCAAGCGGTGGTACCTTCCTAGACGGATTCCCGCGTAGGAATCATACCGCCATCAATGAGAATTAGAGCATAAATTACTTGGAATGGGCTTTGTCACTTAAGTGGCCTGAGTGCACCTTTATCTTGATTCTACGCCAGGGATGTACATATGTGATCCTCAGTCACTACTCATTGGGTGAACCATCTGCTTGTTCATCACTCAAGTCCAAGGATAGGATGACTGCATGGCCTAGTGGAACTGACTTCTATGACGCATTAGCATCCTGATGATCCAAAACATTGAAACAAAACTAGATTATACAGATCTTTTCGCGTATAATTTACTATTTATAACCCGTCGTTTCGAGCGCTTTACGCGCGCACCCTTGGTCACAGGAGGACTGAGGTGACAGATGTCCAGGTGTATAATTTTTAGTCCGATCTACGCAGAAAGAGCTTACTGTGTCTTGAAGTGAATAAATCATTATATTGATGCAAAGCGACAAGTTTTTGGTCTTTTGGGTCTGGTTGTGTTGTGATTGTCCCCATGTGTCTGTCACTGCAGCCTAGTTGTCGAAAATCGATGTGAAGGAGGATGAGGGTATAATTTAGGCGGACTTAATGCCTGTGGTGTTTTCTACCAGTTTACCTATGTAATGCAGGCTACTATTTGCATAATTTGTGCTTATCGTTTGTCTGCAATTGTTATCATTTCCCCTTCCCTTTGAACTCGCGTGAACTGTCAGCAGTATTGGCAAACGTCTGGCGGCCAATCAAGCTCGTGGGCGTGATTCATTTCAGAACAATATGTGAATCATTACTTTAAATATATACAGAGGTGTCAGTAGCTATGGTTCTTTAGCAGCTTGAAACATCCTGTATTATTTATTCAAAATAAACTTCCTATATTTTAACTTGTTGGATGCTGGACCAAAAAACATTTAAAATTCGGTTTAGGAATAAAATGTACTAAATTAACTGGTGGTAGAATTCCTATGCAGTAATCTGTCTAGGTAGGTACAACCCCAGGGCCAGTTATTCTGTCGTGAAGCAGTAATGTGCAAACATTACTGTGTTTCGGTCGGAAGTGCACTGTGAGTTAGCGTGATCACTGGGCATATGAGACTTAAGAACTGATGTCTCTGGGTGACGATGCGCAGTGTGGTGTCACACAGAAAGGTTCTGGATAACACCGCATTTGCTATGGGCAGACGTTGCACAACTTACAGTCCTATACGTTTTTGATGTTGGAACAACACCTCTCAGGTATACGGTTACCGGTGTCCCTGCTACCAAAATGCAGGGCGCCGGATTTTAGGGTACATTTTAAACGGCCCCTTCCTCTATTCCCATTGAGGTCTTGGTAACGGACACGGAGAAGATCCGTCGGCTAGATTTTTAAGCCTCCACCCTTCCGCCACCCAAATAAGATGACGGAATGGATAACTCCAACTTCTTTTTTTTTATTTAATAAAAGTGACGGAACGTGCAAAACGTTCACCTGAGTATAAGTGCAACTGTCTGTCCATAACAAATGCTGTGTCAACCAGAACAGTGTGACACCACAATGCGCCCGTGACCCTGAACCATCAGTACTTAAGTTCTATCCCGAGTGATTACCCTAGCTCTCAATGCCCTTCAAACCGAAACTCAGTAATGTTTGTACACTACTGCTTCACGGCAGAATAACTGGCCCTGGGGTGGTACCTAACCTAGACAGATACCTGCATATAATCCTACCACCAGTAAGAACCGATATTAAAGAGAAGTGAACCTTCTAGGGTCTACGCCGTCGTGATATATTCTGGCATTTCCCTCACCCAATCTTTGATGGATGTATGTAGACTTCAGTATACAATCAATTCATGCTTTGTTATTTTACAGTATGGCAAAGTTAAGAGAGGAAGTGCTTCAGGAAGACAAGTTGTCGAAGAAAAAAGAATATGAAGAAGGACCGAAACCGTCTTTTGGGTATGAGCATTCTATTATAATATACGAATACCGTTTACTTCTATTCTATTTTATATAATGCATGCGCATGTATGTGTATATGTGTGTGCATGTATGTATATGTATATATATATATATATGTGTGTATGTATATGTATATATGTATGTATATATATATATATATTATATCTATATATATATATATATAATATATATATCTATATATATTATATATATTATATGTGTGTGTGTGTGTGTGTGTGTGTGTGTGTGTGTATCCGTGTACATGTGCGCATATTTATTTCTTTTAAATTAAACTAAGTCAATTAACAATATGTCCGGAAGCTGCTCGTTAAACCTGAGGCATCGACAGAATAACAGCGCTGTGGCAACTCTGCCATAGCATTATGCTGAGTCGACAGCCTTTTCGTTGCTACAACCCACGTACGTTGTGTTGTAGTATTGAATAAAAAAAATTTCTTTCTTTCTTTCTTTCTTTCTTTACTCCATTTTCTTCAAAATGTAAGTTATTTTAGACATACATACGATACGATAAAATAAACCTACCGAAAGAGACGGACTCGGCCCTGGGTTAATTAAGTTTCTGTTTAATACTAACTGAGGCCCGCGAGTACGTCCGCATGAATTTAGTTCTTTTTTATATACCGTGGGAACTCTTTGATTTCCTGGTATAAAAAGTATCCTATGTCCGTCTCCAGGATGCAAGCTGTCTCTGTGCCGATTTCGTCAAAATCGGTTCAACGGTTGAGCCATGAAAAGGTAGCAAACAGATAGAGGGACAGAGAGAGTTACTTTCGTATTTATAATATAGGCATGGATAACATTTGTTTTAACTATCTAAATATTAACGGGTATATTTACATCATTGTTGTTAAAAGTTAACAGAAATGACTTAACGCTAGAACAGCCCAATGAATCTCTTATTAGATATTGTTTCCAAATGGTTTGCGGCAAACGATTTAGTTCTAAATGCAGGCAAAACAAAATGTTTACACTTTAAAATGTCTAAGTCGGCGCATAATATTAATTTACGGAATTCTAATCTTACGTTTGAAAATTCAATTGTATGTGTCACTCAATCACTATTGATTCCAAGTTACAGTGAAGAGTACACATTGAAAAAATAGCTCCGAAATTAAGTTTTGCCTCTTTTGCAATAAGAAAAATTAGACAGCTGACTGATGAAGCCACAGCTACCTAAGTATATTTTGCATACTTACACAGTATTATGTCCTATGGCGTATTACTGTGGGGATCCGCAGCTGGATTGGAAACAAAATTTATTTTGCAAAAATAAGCATTTCGCGCAATCTTTAACTTGCATTCAAATAATATTATGTACGTACGGAAAAACATTTATTTATTTAACAAAAAATTATTCTATCCTGAGGAATGGGTCGAGGCGACACTCTATTTGTTCATATGTTTAGGTTGGCTAAAACTAGAAAGTCTTTTCTTAGTAGATGTATAAAATTCTACAATAAAATTCCTAAAAATACATCACAAAAATCGGACATAGCTTTCAAAAAACTTGTCAAGAAGACATTATTAGATGAAGCGTAATATAAAATAGATCATTATATAGAGGACAAAGATGTGTGGAAATAACTCATACTCTGCACTTGCAAACCACCTACTAAATTTATGATATAGTAATAAATTTTATGTAATTTATAAATGACATTATATAATACGGCATTGAAAAAAAGAAATACGCAAGAGTTTCTTGTGAGCCGTAGTAGCTCAGGGGCTAGGCGCTCGCTTTAAATTTCATAGTACGCGAGTGACCTGGGTTCGATTTCCGGTGCCGGCACCACTAAAATTGTTAATTGCAATTTTAAGTGCTGACTTACCACGTGCTCGGCGGTGAAGGAAAACATCGTGAGGAACCCTGCATGTCTGAGAAATTAAAAATATTTCGAAGACATGTGAAGTCCGCCAACCCGCATTGGAGCAGCGTGGCGGATTCTGCATAGCTCCAAAACCCTCTCAGAAATGAAAGGAGGCCTGTGCTCAGCAGTGGGACATTTATAGGCTGAAACTTTACTTTTTTTTAAGAGTTTCTTACTGGTTCTTCTCTGAGAACGTTATTTTTTGAACCGCTGTAGATTTGACGAACATAAGAGCTTTAAACAAGCCTAAATTGAATAAAGACATTTGGGCTTTGATGCTGGTGCAGCAATCCATTATTGTGAGCTAGCTATCAAGTAATCTCTTTTCTTAGTTACGGTGGAAAGTTTGGCGTTCAGCAGGACCGCATGGATAAGTCGGCGGTGGGTCACGACTACGTGGGCAAAACTGAGAAACACGTCTCGCAAAAGGATTACGCTCAAGGTTCGTATGCTGATGTGGTGGAGGTTCAGAAAATGTAAACGTGCAACGTCTGCCCATGAAAAAGGCTGCGGCACCCAAAATACTTGAGTTTGACACCGCATTGCGCCTGTCGCCCTGAGACATCAGTTCTTCAGTCTCATATGCCCAGTGATTACACTGGCTATCAGTGCCCTTCGCACGGTAACACAGTATGCTTTATGTCATTGTGATAAGGTACAAAAGCTTTCAAACAATGTAGCAATCCGTCTAGGGTACCACTACAGGGCCAGTTATTCTGCCGTGAAGCAGTAATGTGCAAACATTACTGTGTTTCGGTCTAAAGGGCACTGAGGGCTAGTGCGATCACTGGGAATATTGCACTTAAGAACTGATGTCTCAGGATGATGGGCACAGTGTGGTGTCACACAGAAATATTCTGGGTGACACAGTATTTTGTTATGGGCAGACGACATAAAAAATGTGCTTTTTCGTTTTGTAACGTTTGTGCAGATGCCACTGTGAGCTATCTTATTCAGAGGATATTGTCATATACCTACTACATTTTAATATTTTTTTTTGTAGGTTTTGGCGGTAAATTCGGTGTACAAACGGACAGGATGGACAAATCAGCGGTGGGGCATGACTATGTGGGCAAAGTGGAGAAACACGTGTCGCAGACTGACTACGCGCAGGGCTTCGGCGGCAAGTTCGGAGTGCAGACGGACAGAGTGGACAAGGTGAGCATGTTATTGGGGGTAGGATGCCCATGAAAGAATCCGCCTAGGTGGGGTACCACCGCAGAACCACTGCCATCAAGCAGTAGTGAGAATTTTTATTGGTGACGTGGCGAGACGAGCAAAACTTTTATCTGATGGTAAGTGCAACGTCTGCCTACAACAAATGCTGTGTCTAAAAGAATATTTCTGTGTGACACCACACTCCGCCCGTCACCCTGAGACAATTCTCAAGTATCATATGCTCCACTGAAAACCAGCGCTGCGGTCTTTACGCAGCATTCTTTGCTGAGCGGAGTCCATTTCGACTCCACAATACAGCTCCACATTACTTCTGTTTCCAGTGTTTTACAGATCTTGTTTCTTTAGTTTTTTTTTTAATTTTACCGTACATTTTTTTTTGCATTCTCTGTGTGGTTTTTGTATTGTACACGTCGAATAAAGTCTATGTCTATGTCTGTCTGTCTGTCTGTCTGTCTATGTGCAGTGATTACGCTAGCTCTCAGTGTCCTTCAAACCGAACCGTCACCTTGAGACATCGATTCCTAAGTCATATACCCAGTGATTACACAAGCTCTCAATGCCCTTCAGACCGAAACAGCAATGTTTGCACACTGCTGCTTCACGGCAGAAAACTGGCCCCGCGGTGGTATTTACCTAGACGGATTCCTGCATAGGAATCCTGTCACCAGTGAGCATTACTGAGTTGCGGTTTGATGAGCACTGTAGTTAGTGAAATTACTGGGCATATTCTTGACACTTTTCCTCCAGGTAAGTATCATGAAATAAGTGTAGTACTGTTTATGCTCTTGAACGGGAGCTATTTATGAGCTCCAAACCGCTCTGTTTGAGAAACTATTACTATATTTTATTATCCTGTTCTTATTTAAGAGGGCTTCGGGCAAAATAAGCCCAAACGGTTACAATGACATAGATATACACACACATTTCAGCCTACAGCTAGTCCACTGCTGAATATTGGCCTCCCCAATAGATTGCCACAAAATTTGAAGCTCTTAGTTTGGAAGGATTTTGCCACAGTAGCCATGCTTGGCAGGTGGGTTTGCAACCGCCGTTTATTCATTCAGATGTTCCAGGAAGATGCTGCTGCCCGTCTCCTGGTTTTGATTTTACCCCTGTAGACTTTTACGACACCCACGGGATGAGATGGAGCGGTAGTTTCTCTTAAGCCGCCACCACATAGTAAATAAAATTAAACCAAAAACCAAGCATACCACAGCAAGACTTCAAGATACTGTAAGCTCATGTTGCGTAGATCGGACCAAAAATTATAATTTAAAGCTGAAGGTACCCCAGTAGTAAATCACTATGACATCGGGACATCTGTCACGTCAGTCGCCCCGTGACCATAGATGCTGAAAATCGCTCGAAACCGCTTTTTTTATCGTATAAAGTGATGAAACGTGCAAAACGTTCACCTGATGGTAAGTGCAACGTCTGCCCATAACAAATGCTGTCTCACCCAGAACATTTCTGTGTGACACCTCACTGTGCCCATCTCTGAGACATTAGTTCTTAAGTCTCATATGCCCAGTGATTACGCAAGCTCGGGTTATAAATAGTTAAACATTAAACGCGATAAAATACGTAAAATTAGTTTTATTAAATATACCTAAATATATATTACTCAGTAGAAATTGTCTAACTTTTCGCTGGTGGTACGATCAGAGCGCTGCGGGCTGGGAGCACCGCGAGGAAGTGGTGAAGCACTCGTCGCAGAAGGACTACGCGGTCGGCTTCGGAGGGAAGTTTGGTGTGCAGACCGACCGCCAGGACCAGAACGCGCTCGGCTGGGATCACCACGAGCAGCCCCAACACCACCGCTCGCAGACCGGTGAGATAACATCACACTCCCACAGTCATGAATGACCGCTGATACCACATCCACTCACCATACTCATTGATACAACACTAGTAAAACTGTAAGAATATAACTCTTCACTGAGTAGTTTTCTTCTTGACTTCTGATTGACTTATTTATGGTTTTCTTTTCAGATTCTGCAACTTTTCCTGCTTATTTCTTGTGTTCTTTCACTTTACTCTTTCATTTTCCACAGAACAATTTAAGATCAACTTTTTCTACTCCGAGTTCATTGTGCCATTTCTCCTTGGAGCTTTCGGCCGTCTGACCGGTTTCCGTTTTAGCTTCATCATTATCATCATCATCATTTCAGCCTATAACTAGTCCACTACTGAACATAGCCCCCCCCCCCATAGATTGCCACATGTTTGTTGCTCTCTCTTTGGGGGGGGGGGGGGGGTTGCCATTGTTGCCACGCTTGGAAGGCGAGTTGGCGACCGCAATTTATTTCTTCGGATATTCCAGGAAGACGCTGCTGCCCGTCTACTGGATTTTATTATCCCTCTGTCAGATTTTACGACACCCGCGGGACGAGATGGGGTGGTAGATTCTCTTAAGCCGCTACCACACAGCACACGGCGATAGAACTTAACTGGCATTATTTCGTTATCATGCCTAATCCCTTCCCACTAACGATGATAGAACCAACTGACGCTTCCTCTGTTTCAGTAAACTCTTTTGGAGTTCCTGGACATAGATTCTTTTTGTCGACATTGTTGCAGCATAATTGTATTGTAGGTCTTTTGCCCTGAAAATTTTGCCTTGTGTGATTGTTCTGGTAGAAATTCAACTAGGTACAACCCTGCTTTTTGTTTTTTGTGCTTTTAATCAGTTTTTTTTTATTTCATAAAGTGTCGAAACGGGCAAAACGTTCACCTGATCTGTAGTGCAACATCTGCCACGCGGAGCATTTCTGTGTGACACCACACTGCGCCCGTCACCCTGAGACATCATTTCTTAAGTCTCATATGCCCAGTGATTACGCTAGCTCACAGTGCCCTTCAAACCGAAACACAGTAATGCTTGCACACTACTGCTTCACGGCAGAATAACTGGCCCTGGGGTGGTACCTACCTAGACCGATTCATACCCATGGTGGACCCATATCGGCAAAGTGTGATCATTTGGAAAATGTAATTAAAATTATATTTCTAAATTAATTATTTATATTGTGTTATTGACTGGTTAGAGCCGCGGTAGCTCAGGGGCTAGGCGCTTGCTTTAAATTTCATAGTACGCGACTACCTGGGTTCGATTCTCGGTGCCGGCACCACTAAAATTGTTAATTGCAATTTTAAGTGCTGATTTACCACGTGCTCGGCGGTGAAGGAAATCATCGTGAGGAAACCTGCATGTCTGAGAAATAAAAAATATTTCGAAGTCATGTGAAGTCCGCCAACACGCATTGGAGCAGCGTGGCGGATTCTTCCTAGCTCCAAAAACCCTCTCAGAAATGAGAGGAGGCCTGTGCTCAGCAGTGGGATATTTATAGGCTGAAACTTTACTTTACTTTTACTTATTGACTAATTTAAATAAAAAAATACAAAAAGACCTACGGAGTTTCGTTCGCCTGTTTCTTCTCCGTCAGAGGAACCTCATTACGATGGTGGACGGTGGTACATTGTAAAAAAAATGACGATTGACAAACGTAATTCACATTTCTTACATTGAAGAGTATGTAATTTTCATTTCATTTCATTAATATTACACAAAATAAAATAATATAAAAAAACTCATGCAACTGAAATAAGTAGCACAATCAAAATTCACATACAACAAAACTCATACGTATCTGTAAGGCAAATTAGAAAGTTTATAATTATGTATGATTTTTTCGCAGATCATGCGATAGGTTTTGGTGGTAAGTTCGGAGTGCAGACAGACAGGCAGGACGGGTCTGCTGTGGGGTGGGATCACGTGGAGAAAACACCACAACACGCCAGTCAGACCGACCACAAGAAGGTACGGCTCCTAATTGTACCATGACCAATATACAACCGTTATTCGTAATTGGTATAACATCCCGGCACCTACCCATGTTACTTTGATCCGATAAATATAACAGGGTAGCTTTAATGACAAAATTGAATACTAAAAATTTCCATACAAAACTTTAAAATTATTGGTTTTGTAAAATTTTACGCAACCCTAACTCAGAAAGTCGTTGCCCCGAAGTAGACAAATTCAAAATACGTTTTCTTCTCCATTTAATTTATGTTACCCTACTACGGCGCCATACTAACAGATTTCCTTAAGCTTCATGTTATCCTAGTACTTATGAGTTCTTTCGAAGGCAGCTCAATGGAAAAACGCCCAATTAAATTTATGATATCATTGCCTCGATCAGCCGTATAACAGGGTAGTCACCTATGAGTTTTAAGCAAATTCTTTAAGTCGACATATCTCCTACAGGTATCACGCTACGAGGCTCATTATATTTTTGGGGCATATACACATCGTCCCTAAGCCCAGCCTATCGGGATGTATAGGACATTACGAATGACCCTATACAGGGTGACCATGTGACCATATCCATTGGGAAAGAAAGGTTCTCGAGTGCCGGAAAACGCAGTGTTCATCATCTGAATCACCATTTCAGCCTATCACTTGTCCACTGCCGAACATAGACCTCACCCATAGATTGGCACAAAAGTTTAGACCTCTCATTTTGGGAGATTTCGCCATAGTTGCCACGCTTGGCAGGCGTGTTGACCGCAGTTTGTTTATTCAGATGTTCCAGGAAGATGCTGTGCGACTTTTACGACCTCGTTCCATTCGGTCAGTTGTTCTAATAGATTTTCAAACCGTTCCAAACGATTTTACGAGTCTTGATAAGAATAACCTATTGATTATATTCTGTCACTAATCGGTCACACGGTCTGTGTGTTAGGTAAAGTTATAAAAGAAAGGGACGAAAGTTATTTTAAATGTATATCATTTTCTATTTCGTTATAGGTAAGAATAAGTTGCCGTGTGGTGGTGGCTAAAGAGAATCTACCACCCCATCTCTTTCCGTGCGCGTCCCAAAAGTCGACAGAGGGAAAATTAAAACCAAGAGATGGGCAGCAGCATCTCACTGGAACATTTGCAATAAATAAACTGCGGTTGCCTACCCGACTGCCAAGCGTGGCAACTATGGCACAATCCCCAAAAATGAGAGCTACACTTGTGGCAATATATGGGGAAGGCCTATCTTCAGCAGTGGACTAGCGATAGTGGCTGAAATGATGATGATACATCCATTTGACCTTTGTCTTCAGGGTTTCGGTGGCAAATTCGGTGTCCAATCAGACAGGGTGGACAAGTCAGCGCACAGGTTCGACGAGGTGGGGAAGGTCGGCACCAATTACACCAAGCAGAAGCCGGATATAGGGGGGGCCAAGCCTTCCTCCATACGCGCCAAGTTCGAGAACATGGCTAAGGAGAAAGAACAGGTGAGGAAACGTTGTCATCGTTTTCTTTAGTTGGTTTCATGATTATTTCATTTAAAAAATATTAGGCTAAGGTTTGACCTCTAATCTGAGGGTATAAAATGCTGTTACTTAGCCCAGCCCCAGCAGTGGATAATTCACGGGCTATAATGATGATGATATGAGAACCGTACGACAGTGTGGCCTAGTGGTCAGATGTACCTGACTTCTACGCCTCGGGGCCCTGGGTTCGAATCCCAGACGAAGTCAACATTTGTGAAAAAACTAAAATTGTTGTGTTGTGCATGTGTTCTTTATGTGTGTAAAACGTACCTACGATATAGGAGAAATCTTAGCGTGGGGCCACGTTTAAAAAAATCAATTGTATTGTTAATAATGAATAAATCAATCCGTATTATAATAATGTATAGATGTACTGGTCGTAGGATTCATATGAATATATATATATATATTATCTGTCTAGTACATACCACCCCAGGGCCAGTTATTCTGCCGTGAAGCAGTAGTGTGTAGACATTGCTGTCTTTCGGTTTGTCTTTCGTCACCCTGAGACATCAGTTCTTAAGTCTTATATGCCCTGTGATTACGCTAGCTCTCAGTGCCCTTCAAACCGAACACACAGTAATGTTTGCACACTACTGCTTCACGGCAGAATAACTGGCCCTGGGGTGGACCTACTTAGACGGATTCCTGCATAGGAATCCTACCACCAGTAAATATATATATATGTATAGGTACAGTATATTGATATCTTTATGGCCGTAGGAGGCAATGCAGTCCGTGCAAAAGATAAGGGAAGAGAGGCAACTGATGGACAAGGAACTATCACAAAAGGTAAGTAATAATTACACGTTGATATATATTGATGATTACATTTCATAGTACGCAAGTGTCCTGAGTTCGATTCCCAGTACCGGCTCTCGACCTCTAAAATTATTCAATTGTAAATGCTCATTTACCACGTGCTCAGCGAGGAAACCTGAATGTGTGAGGAATAAAACTATTTCGAGGAGAAGGTCCATCAACCCGGATTTGATCAGTTCTAAATTCAAAGTCGTCTCAAAAATGAGAAGGTATCTGTGCTCAGCAGTGGGACATTTATGGGCTGTTACTTTACATATAACTTATAACCGTGCATGGGATTAGGGAATCTGCCTCTCCATCGCATCGGTGTCGTAACAGTTGTTAACTGAGAGAAATGTCAGAGAAACAGGCGGTAGTGGTGGAATCACTGCCACAAATGTTATCAGTGATGGAAAGCGGCGTCTATGGTGCGAGGTGTCTAGTACGGCCATCGCCAATCCATCTGCCTAGCGTGGCAATTATGGTTTGAATTTGGCAGGATCCGACGCTCTGCAATGGATTATATAAAAGTTGATGATGATGATAATATTATGTAATTTCATTATTAATGAAATATACTTCAATTTGTTTCGTGTCTTCATGTTTTAATATAAACATGATTTTCTTTGTCTTTTTTGAACTGAGCTATACAATGACATGTCCCAACGATTACCCAAAAATATCAGGACAGGTCTGAAACTGAGGAAGTAATACTACCCTCATGATAGTGTTGTATTTCACCGCTTAATTATTTACGATCATAATATATTATTAATGTTTATAACATAATCTATAAATTTTGCAATTTTGTAAAGTCTCATATCTTTACTGCAGGAAAAAGAAAAAGTAGCAAAGCTCAAAGAAGAAACTCCACAAAAAGAGCCAGAAACAATAGAAAATATTCCAAAACAACCAACAGTAGAAGTCAAAGAAGTTAAGGCAGACAAGCAGACAGTAGAACAGACGAGCAAGTTAATAGAAGATCAGATGAGCAAACCAACGGAAAAGGCAGTTGTTGCGAAAGAAGACCCGCCGAGTAGTCAAGATACAGAAGCGAAACTGCCTAATTTGCCTGATGTAACACTGGTTGGAGAACCTAAAGAAGAAAAAGACGAGGTCAGTGAATATAAACGTCATATATCTGTTGGCGCCGTGGCTAAGCTGTTGGCTTCTGCACTAAGAATCTCGGGTTCAATTCCCACACTTGTAAGTGTTGTCTCTGAGTTAGTGGACACACCTACTACCCCCACACTAAGATTCACGTTAGTACCACTAACTCAGAATGTTTTATGTGAAATAAGAAAAATCTGATTGTTTCTGGTTAGTTGGTGGTTAGTCAGTGCAACTGCATTGCATGTTAAATCGTAGCACTGGGTTTTGAATTTAGCCCGAATGCAGTGTTTGCAAAAGCAAAAGATAGCGAGGACTCGTTGCTAGGAATGGGTTTCCTCCCATTTTTGAAAATGGGGTGACCTATGATCGCCGAGTAATTGTCAAACAGAAACGTGCAGGGGCATACCGAATTTGCTGTATCAGTTTTTTGGTCCAAAACTGACCAAATACTGTGACCGCATAAGCTAGTTTTGATAGAATTAGTGCTTCATACAACCTATTGCGCACGTCCACTGCCAGACACCCCACATTGATAAACGCATAGTTTCCAGTAAATTTCCCTCAAACTTCAACTACCCATCGATAAGAGGCCCAAGTTACGAGCTTGTAATACGCGTTCTAAAGTAAAATCGTATATTAGATTATTACAGTACTCTATAGTGCTAATGATATCCCTACTGTATAATATAAAGAGTATAGGACCTAAGATAGAGTCTTGAGGTACACTCCTAGCAACTTGTAGAGTAGTAGAAACCAATTCCGAGCCAATATCTTTATCTTTTTTAACATACTGTAAACGATTATTGAGGTAGCTTTCAAACTTGTTATTTTTAATATATCGAATCCATAATAAGCAAGTGTAGATAGAAGTGTCGTATTAAAAGTGTAAAAGGCGTGAGAAAATTCGAGTAAAACTAAAAAGAGTACATTTTCCAAATATCTCCACGCAACGGGGAGTAACAATTTTTTCACTTGTATCAAAATGGCGGCGACGTGGTTCGCCACATGTCGCGTCTTGTTTGCCGCGGGGGCAAAAAGTGGGCTACACGTGTAGTCTCTGCCTACCCCTTATATGGAAAAAAGGCGTGACTATATATATGTATATTTATTTGTCTAGCAATAAGTATTTTTCACGAGTGTTCATGCGCGAAAGTTCGAAGAGCCTATGTTCAGAGTCGCCAGTTCTATGCGTACCATCAGAGAGCAACTGCTAGTCTATTCCTTTTTAAATTGTAATTTAAAGGTGTGTGTGTGTGTGTGTGTGTGTGTTCAGAGCCGGCAGCCCACCATCGTGGTGTCGCCGGTGGGCTGGGAGGGCGGCTGCGGCGGCGAGGGCGGCGAGGAGGAGGAGGAGGAGGAGGAGGACGGCTACACGGCGCGCGCGCTCTATGACTACCAGGCCGCCGCGCCTGACGAGATCTCCTTCGACCCCGACGACCTCATCACCAACATCGTCATGGTGAGTTCGGCTTCATCATCGGCCCGCGATCAATCCTCTGCTGAGTTATCTCTCGAAATGGAAGAGGCTCGTGGACTCCTGTGTCTACTTTACCACTACCAACAAGTGCTTTCCCACAGAGCGCTCAAGCTGGAGCAAGAGGAAGAGATTAGTCATTTCAGCATATTACGAGTCCACTGCTGAACATAGGCCTCCTCCATAGATAGCCAAAAGTTTGCAGCTCTCATTTTGGGGGGGATTTTGCCATTGTTGCCACGCTTAGCTACCGCTGTTTATTTATTCAGATCTCCCAAGAAGGTCCCGCTGCCCACTTGCTGGTTTTAATTTACCCTCTGTCGAGTTTTACGACACCCACGGGATGAGATAGGGGGGTAGATTCTCTTAAGCCGCCACCACACGGCTACTATTAATAATAGCTATTATTTATTATCTGTGACGGTGTAATAAAATTGGCGGCCCCAACTCATCCCGTGGGTTCCGTAAAAGTGAACAGAGGGAACTGCCTGGGTAAATCTCATGGCTTCGGACGAAGCTGATGAGACTGATTTCGTTGTCTCATTGTAGTAAAAATATGAAATACTTATTTTTATTTAACAAAGTGACGAAACGGGCAAAACGTTCACCTGATGGTAAGTGCAGCGTCTACCCATAACAAATGCTGTGTCACCTAGAACATTTCCGCGTGACACCACACTGCTCTCGTCACCCAGAGACATCAGTTCTTAAGTCTCAAATGCCCAGTGATTACGCCAGCTCTCAGTGCCCTTCAAACCGAAACACAGTAATGTTTGCACACTACTGCTTCACGGCAGAATAACTGGCACTGGGATGTTACCTACCTAGACGGATTCCTGCATAGAAATCCTACCACCAGTAAAGTAAAAACTCGCACTGGCATATACATACCTGTCACTGACATAAACTTTGCGACACATGCCATCAATAAAGCAACTTTGATTTTGATTGTTAGTAAATTTGACGGAATAACCATAAATATATCAATTCCGCCCCACAGATCGACGAAGGCTGGTGGCAGGGGCTGTGCAAAGGCGCTTACGGTCTTTTCCCAGCCAACTACGTACAACTCCAGGACAAGTAGACGTGAAAACTCGCGGTCATCAGAAGCGTCAGAAACGTACAATTTCTTTTCTTGTGTTACATTCGATTTATTTTTATTTAGAATTCAGTGACAAGACGAGCAAATCGTTGATCTGCTGGTAAGTGCAACGTCTGTCCATAACAAAAGCTGCACACTGCGCCAGTCACCATAAAACATCAGTTCTTTACTACTGTAGCGACATCTATGTCGCCATATGAAAAGCTCAAGAAATATCTCATACATTCCATAGTCGCGCTATGAAAGTTTCTGAGATGCGAACTATATATACAACATCGTGGGTTTGGCAACATCATCCAGAAAAGTATCATATGCCCTGTAATTTCCCCATCTCGCAGTGCCCTTTGGACCGAAACACAGTGTGCGCTGCTGTTTTACGGTAGAATAACTGGCACTGCGAACACACCTACCAAGACGGAATCCTGTATGGGAATACTGCCACTCACATTTTCTTTGATATTTTAATAAACAGGTGATTTTATACCAACGAAGTTCGTTTTTAGACGTTACGAACGCTGTGACAGTTTTGACAGACGGACTTACAAGACCATCCTATAAGACCCCATATTAGACTTCACAATTCGAAATATGGAAGCAATGAAACAGTGAACTTGTGATTGGTTGACATGATGATGATAATACGTTCTGTCAAGCACCTGTTACGTTAGTACTGGAAATGATTTATTAAAATATTTATTCTATAAGAATTGGCAAAAGTCTAAAGATCATACAGCCTTAATTTTTTTTTTCAATTATTACGTTTCTATAAAATTATATTCTCACATCCGTTATGTAACATAAACTATCAAAGTATTTATAAATTTGTTTTTATCAATATAGATCACCAAAACAACATTTTGGCGGTCATTTTCATAGGATTATCTATGATGACTTTAATAGAAATTGGGTTTAAGCATAGTACTTAGGATTTATTTTGTAACGCTTAACCTCAGTATGGAATTATCGATAGCATAGTCTATGCCTAATTTTTAAGACTAGTAGAACAAACGATTTATATATTTTTTTAGATTTTACCTTTTAATATTTTAAACAAAACAATGCAATTTTTTGCTATAAAAAAAACCTCGAAGGGAATAATAAATAAAGCCGACAAATAAACATTATTTCGAAAGAGGCCAAAAATGTTTCTATGTTATTTTAATGTACCTTAATGATTATTATATAAATAAGCAATAGAATAGACGATAGATTGTATCATTTTATTCGTTGTCTATGCACAACAGATTATAAAGTATATACGCCAAAATGTATTATATGAATTTTAAATTTTCTTAAATTTTAGATACAGTATTTTTTTAATTTTAAACGTGTAATTAATGTAATTAGTAATAATATTTTTCTCGCGGGATTCATCGTTTAAGAGGTTCAATATCTTAAGGAACTTGCTTTTGTATTTTTTATATTTAAGAGTTTACTTCCACAATGTTTAATGCAGATAATGTCTTGATCAAAATAACAATCAGTGGTTTCATGTAATTAGGCTATATTACGAAATGTTTAGATAAGGTTAAATATGTCTGAATATGTTGAATTGAAATAATTTTAAATACGTATAATATTACATTTAACATTCTACGGTACAGAGATTATTTCAACGATGATAATTTTATCTGTATGCGTTACAATTATCACAGACAAGCAGACAAGTATTGTTTATAGTAATTGTAGTTTTTTTTATTATAAAATAGCTCTCTGGTTCATTGTGAGTTCTAACAGTGATTAGTAATGACACAGTTGTAAATAATCCTCTGCCGTAGAATGCGTAATGCGGTATTTTATACCGAAATTTGATTATAGAAGACAATTTATTGTTTATAAGATGAATTTAATAAATGAATGAATATTTTACATTCGTTTTTTTTGTGCCCTTTATCTTACTCTTTTTTTTATTAGGATAGAGCGACGAAAAGAGCAAAACGTTCACCTGATGTAAAGTGCAACGTCTACACATAACAAATGCTATGTCACCCAGAACATTTCTGTGTGACACTACACTGCGCCCGTCACCCTGAGACATCAGTTCTTAAGTCTCATATGCCCAGTGATTACGCTAGCCCTCAGTGCCCTTCAAACCGAAACAGTAATGCTTGCACACTACCGCTCACGGCAGAATAACTGGTCCTGGGGTGGTACCTACCTAGACGGATTCCTGCTTAGGAATCTACCACTCTGTTGTATAGAATATTTATTTATTGAATAAAACTTTATTTGCATAATAAAAATGTACAGTGAGGACGGACTTAATGCCTAGAGGCATTCTCTAAAAGTCTACCTTTGGTTGAGGAGAGAAACTGTCTATGGGATTGGCCTATGTTCAGCTGTGGGCTATTGATAGGTTGAAATGATGATGATGAGAATATGTTATGGGTTTCGCACCCATACCCGAAGAACAGAATTTTTTTTCTAATATTGAGCACAAACACATTATATACGTACTAGTTCATATAGTATAATGTCTAGTCATATATATTATGTGTAATTATATGCACAGTTAATATATCTGTCTCGGCCTTTTGCCTAGACTTTGAAAATGGTATGAAACGACCGAGGATGTTGGGATACTGGAAATCTTTCCTATCAAAACAAGGATAAGCAAAGTACTAACTTGACCGATATTCGCCTGTAGGTCTTTCCAAGAGTAGTCTGCTTTATCTGGGATTTCTTCGCACCATCCGGAAACATTCACCAGAGTACCAAAAATTATCATCGTCCTATAAAGGCATAGATGCTCACCAATTGCAGTCAATAATAACGACACAAGTATGCAGGAACAAACTTATAAATAAAGCACATCATCATCATCATCATCATTTTAGCATATCATAATTTTAACATAGGCCTTCCCCATAAATTGCCACGAAAGTTTGTAGCTCTAATTTTGGTGGGATTTTGCTATGATTGCCACGCTTGGCAGGCGGATTGGCAATCGCAGCTTATTTATTTAGGTGATTCAGGAAGATGCTGCTGCCTATCTACTGGTTTTGCCCTCTGTCGACTTTTACGACACCCACGGGATGAGATGGGTTGTCAGATTCTCTTATTCCGCCAAAACACGATTACAAAATTAATAAATCACAATATTTAGATAAGTAATTCTGACAAGAAAAACTAAATGATACGTTTGCCGGCTTTCATTCCAAAAACGCGCGCACTGCTAGTTCATACTTCACACAAATTCCCGACAACTGCTATTTTTTTAATTTCGTATGTTCTTAATTTCTTTTCTTTTTATGTATTTCAAAGCAGCCAGTCAGCATAATATTCATGCTTTTAATAAATCAAGATTCATCGATTACGAAGATATCAAAGGCGTACTGTAATTTTTTTTTTACTGTGGTTTTACTAGATGTGGCCCGCGGTATCACCTGAGTAACTTATTTATGCCGACCACATGATGCGCCATACGGCTAGTACCTTATGACCTGAGCAGAGTTCGACCCTTCTCGGCAACGTTCTTTTCTTAGCATTAAAGTCGGTTACCGTAAAGTTGCAGCATAAAATTTTGCCTAGAATCTTCCTTTCTTAATAAAAGGGCTAAACAATGGACAAATATTATTTCAAATCGGATAACATAAAAACTATCGAGCCTTATTATGGAGAAATATACAGACAGACAAACAAAATTCAAGCAAACAAAAAGGGGATCACGGCTAGGACCGTCATCCTGTTCGCGAGAGTAGCTGACTCGAGGGTGCCCAAGAAAGCCGGCCTCGGCTCGGTCAGTTACTTCAATCGGGAGGGCAATATTATTACTACTATTAATATTATCCGGATTATTGTTAACTAAATTTACCACCAATTCGGATTTCGTTTCCGCTGGAGAAGAAATGAAGCAAAAAACTCCAGCGACGCTTCTACTATTGTTACTATTGTTAGGGTAAAACCGGCGAGATGCGGCGGTATCCTGAATAAGTTTATCTGATACAGCCCTCGCCGACGGCGGTATGATCGTGATTGTGTTACGTATACACACACTGTTGAGCAAAGCGCCTAGTGGTCGCGTCGTCAGCGTTCTCGAGGACGTGCCTCGGTCTCCTCTTCCCGCGAGTCGAGCTTTGGTGTAACGTGAGGGGCTTGTATGTGGCGGCACATACAACCAGTAGGTTGGGGTGCGTGGCGGTAGACTCGAAGAATCGGCGGGCCAACTTTAGATATTGGGCTATGGTAGGAAGCCCTAAATCGATGTGAAGATTTACATTATGCATATACCACGGTGCTCCCGTGGTTATGCGCATGAACAGATTTTGTGGTACCTGAAGTCTGTGCATTTGACGCGGGGAGGCATGCGCAAATAGGGCTTGCGTATGTCATAATTGACCGAATACAGGCTTTATATAGTGTAATTTTATTACGTAGAGAATTTTACTATTTTTTTTTAATAACGGATGTAGTCGGGCCGAGGACAAACGCCTCTCGGTTCCTAACTCGGTTAATGCGTGGACCGAAGGTGAGTCTCGAGTCTAATAGGACGCCTAAGTATATGACTGTCTTTTCCCAGGGGATTGGACGATCAAATAACTCTATGGCAGGGAGATGACGCTTTATACGCCGCGAAAAGTACATGGCTGCATTTTGGTGGGATTGACCTCGATCTACCATTTCCGAAACTAGTTCGCGAAGGTTCGGGCTGCGGATTGAAGGCGGTTAGAGATAGTGTCTGGATCACGTCCAGATACAGAGACAGGTATAGTCTGCGAAGAGGGCGAATTCGACACCGCTGGTGAGCGTTATGTCGTTAGTGAAGAGGGTGTAAAGCACGGGACCTAGGAATAAGCCCTGAGGTACGCCGGCGTGGATGGGATGTATTTCGAATCGCACCCTCTCGACGCTGTAGCGGAAAGTTGGTACTGCGTAGAAAATCTCGTATGATGAGTACGAAGCGATCTGGCGTACCGAGCCCATATAACTTGTATGAGCCCGTTGTGCCAGACCTTGTCAAACGCTTACGCGACGTTGAAGAAGAGCACTCCGGTGTGAAGCGCGCTTATGAAGCGGGATTTAATGTGCTCCGTTAGGCAGTGCACTTGTTGGGTACATGAGTGGCTCGGAATCCAAACTGCTCGTGGATAAGATCGACGCCGCACTTCAGGTACTGGCTACACCCTATTTGTACCCAGCTGTGTACAAACTGTGCCGGAAAAAGTCATTGTGGTTTATGTAAGATTTTGTTCTTCTTGTATAGCTACGAGTTCTGTAAAGTTATAAAAAAATAACTATCTATATATCTATCAAACTTTTTAATGGCGAGTGTCCGTACCCATGGCTACTTGAGACCAGTTTCCAAATTTCAATTTAATTTTTTCATGTAATTATTATAAACAGTATCTTAAGCAGCGTCTGTAGTAGAATAATTACAAACACATTGAAAGAATACACTCCCACTACAATAATTAAATTAATTACTTTTCTATGATATTGACATGAGTAGGGGAATAACATGGTAACCCCACCCATGTTATTCCCCATCATACAGTGTTATAACGACACATGTTGGCAAAAGGACAGAAGTAATATTTTTCAACACATACCTATCGGATTTAGATGATAATACATCTAAATAGTAGGCCTCCCTGTATCCGTGACACTCCTTTCTTATGGAAGAAAGTGACGAGGGTAGCAAATCGTTCACCTGATGTTAAGTTCTCCATCTGCCTATAACAAAAGTCACCCAGGACATTTCTGTGTGACGCCACACTGCACCCGTCACCCTGAGACATCAGTTCCTAAGTCTCATATACGCTAGCTCTCAGTGCACTTCAAACCAAAACAGTAATGTTTACACACTACTCCTTCACGGAAGAATAACTGGCCGTGGGGTGGTGACTACCTAGACGGATTCCTGAATAGAAATCCTACCACCAGTAAAGTTACGTTACATATTGCTCAGTTGTCGTCTTGTTGTCATACTGAATGTCACCTGAAATCAAATATTAATGATTGAATTTATATCGAAGACTCCTGAATGTCACAATTCAAAATGTAACGTCATATCGCACCCTTAGTATTAAAAGGGCACAAATCGAAAATCCTTACTTTTGGAAAAACGAGTTTAAAGATTGGGCAACTTCATTATTTTCATTTACCCACTGGGAATGTGTACATAACATTTTTATTTGAAAAGGTAGGCAAAAAATAAATCAAGGACTAAAATTTACAGTATTTTAGCTCTAAAATGGATAATTGACACATTACAAAAATTATTATTTAACTATAAATTAAAAAAAATTGTGTCAAAAAAAACCGCTTTCCCTCCTACTAAATTTCTTTAAATTATAACGGCATCATATGAATTACGCCAATTTCTGTTAAAGACAAGTTGTAGTAGTAGTAGTTTTGTGCCCATTTATGCCAAAAACTCTAATACCCTAATTTTTTAGCTGTGCCTTTATAGTACTAAGTGAGCGATATGATAAATGTACGTTTGCGATGTTTTTACAGAATTAGACTAAAGTACATAGCTATAAACAAATACTTATCGCTTTTGATATTGACGCAAAGTTATAATTATTATTTTATCACCGTTACTTAGGTTTTGACATCACTCGAACACCGGGCTGTAATTATGTATTAATCAGCCGTTTGTCGCAATTTTCTTTCAACTCAACCCTATTCGTACATAAATGGCGTCGGGGACCTTCAGACGAAGCAATATTTCGCCGCCTTAATTATATTTCATTATGGCGTTAATTATATCTTGTCAAGGCAGCAAATTTTTGTTGGTGTGTTTTTTTATCAAAACGACGCCCCACACCAGTATTTTTTCTTACATTCTCGGTGTTTTCAACAAAATCGCACATGCGTAAACACCCAGACACGAAACAAACAAATATTTATCCCGTGCGAAAATCTAACTCGCGTTCTATACCGCAGAAGCCGATCGCTTAGTCACTACGTCAACCGAGTTAATTATTTTGTAATTATTTTTATTTATTGTATTCATTATTATTACTTATTTGTTACGACTTAGTTGTCACGACTGTATCCCATAAGGGGTAGTCAGAGACTGGCACTCACTGCAAAAGCAGATGACTGCCACAATCCTCGTTTTACCAAAACAATATAATGCACTTGGTGTGATAGGTGGTGAGCCCACCGCCACCATGCGCTGTGGGGTGCACAGTGCAGTTTTATTCCTTACTCGCCTTTTACGAGATCCATTGGATGAGATGGAGTGGTAGTATTCTTTTAACGAGCCGCCACCACACGGCTAATTTGTTTTGTATTGTTACTTATTTGTTTTTTTTTCTTAAATTATTTTAAACCTTAGCACTAAGCACCCTTAAAATGTTCTGTGCTCAATCAAAAGGTAGACTGATAGAGAACGCCTCCATTAAGTCGTTAAGTTGTACACTTTTTGTGCAAATAAATTTTAAATAAATAAAATAAATTATTAACTAAAATAATTAAAAAGCTATTTTTTTTTTATAAAATAAACGCCAAACTATTCCTTATTCCGAGACAAGCAATAAAATATGTCTATTTTTCATCAATGTGTCAATGTTCTGTCATTATCAAATCATGATTCGGCTACGCGGCGGTCTGCACAAAATCTTAATGAATGTTTCATAAATGTTTGTCTTTATTTCTCACAGTAGTTATAACCGACATATTATGTGAAGAAGACAGACGCGTGATCACCACGTTGATGTATTCAAAATATTACGTGCAACCTACCATCGTGAACGGTGACCCAGCAACCGTTGGTCAAATACCATACTTCGTATCTATAAAAGAGCCTATGCGAAAATATGATAGAAAAAGTGTACTTTGGAAGAATATATGCGGAGGAAGTATTATTGGTGTGAACAAGGTATTAACCGCAGCGCATTGTTTTGAAGTCTACAACTTTCACTATCTGAACAATCCCAACGTCCTGCGGGTCGTTGCTGGGAACATCAGAAACTTTATTATACATTCGGGTGAAAACGTCACCGAACCTACCAACCAATGGCGTATGATCAAGAACGTAGTCTTACACCGTAACTTCAACTTTCCTAACAACGACATAGCGTTGGTTTTCGTGAACGACTGGCTTTACAGTGATTACATCACATTTGTTATACCAGCTAGTGTGAGTATTGATTACCATAGACGGTGTATTGCAGTGGGCTTCGGGATGGTTGGCCATGGTATGGCGGACGCTACGTCACATGTGCTGCTAGTTGCGAAAATAGACGTCATGCCAAGATGGCAATGTTCGATCCTTTGGGAAATAAACATGAACACATTCGTTTGTTCCGATTCGGCGCTAACTGATGTCGCTAGAGGTGATTCTGGGGGACCATTGGTGTGTAAAGGGACTATTGATCCAGCTGAGAAATCGAATAGGGATCTGCTTATTGGTGTCGTCAGCGGGAAGAGCTTCGATAAAACAACTTTGTACACCCGGGTGTCGTCGTATCGGGATTGGATCGACCGCAACGGGAGCTCTAAATTCTCTAGTAATGTCTTACTATGTCTGATTACAAGGTTTTTATCATTATATGTTTGGTTTTTGTTTCACTATCCTTCGAGGGCGTCGGCAAGAGGGATCAGGGATAGGCAGCCCCCCCCCCCCCCCTAGATACTCGATTTGTTTACCTAATGCAAAGCCAACTTACAACAGTATTCGGTAATTGTTGCCCCCCCCCCCCCCTATTGGCTGGCGGCGATCTTGCTATCCTTACTGTCTGGCTCTGTTTCAAAATGACTTTAATTTTGTCCTCTTTTTAATGGAAGAAAGTACTGGCCTGACAGTAAGTGTCACGTCTGCCCACAACAAATGCTGTGTGACATCCGGAACATTTCTATGTAATACCACGCTGCACTCATTACCTTGAGACAATAGTTCTTCAGTCCCATATGTAACAGTATTCACAAATAATAATAATAATAATAGCTATCAGTGCCATTCAGACCGAAGCACAGTATTGTTTGCACACTGCTGCATCACGGCAGAATTACTGGCACTGTAGTGGTACTTACTTAGACGGATTATTGCATAAGAATACTACCACGATTAAAATTGTTTTGGAATATCATATTAAAAAGTAAGTTTGTACGCAGAAATGTTAAGAAATTAATTGTTATTTTACAACCGTAGACTACTTGTAGGTTTTCCTGTAATCTAATAATAAACAACTATTTTCTGTATTTTTTTAAATTTTAGATACTGTTTTTTTTGTGTGTTTCGGCTATTGTAATTACTGGGTATGCACAGTGCTACACCATAGCGCAGTGTGGTTTCTCACAGAAATTTTCTAATTGAGACAGAATTTGCTGTGGTTGCACTTACCACCAGGTGAACATTTTGCTCGTTTCGCCACTATATCCCATACAAAAAAAAAACATTGTTAACTTAACGCCTTCGCAGTGCGATCCGACTTTGCTTATAATAACGTCCTTTCTTACCTCCTTACCTTTACAAACGGTCAATTAATTTTTCAATTTGCACAAGACCTCCGAGCGTTTGAGGTGACTTCCGCAATTATTGAATGAAAACATTGGTTAATTACATATTAACGTCGCATTTGTAATTCCGTTTTTAATACCTTTGGAAAAAAATCTGCCACACTATTTTCGCGGGTGTCTAAAGAGGAATATTTGGCTGGTGATAGGATTCCTATGCAAGAGTCCGTCTACCTAGGCGGACTACACATACATATGCATCATCGCAATGTTGTGTTTTGGTTTGTACTGGTTTCTAAGTTTCTAGTCATCATCATCATCATCATTATCATCATCATCATTTCAGCCTATCACTAGCCCACTGCTGAACATAGGCCTCCCTCATAGATCGCCACAAAAGTGTGTAGCTCTCTTTTTAGGCGATTTTGCTATAGTTGCCACACTTGGCAGACGGGTTAGTCACCGCAAGTTATTTATTGAGATGTTCCAGGAAGATGCTGCTGCCTATCTACTGGTTTTCATTTTCCTGACATTTCATTAACCTGAAAGGTACAAACCTTTCAGGTTTACCATCAGGTGAACGACTAGCTCTGTTCGTAAAGACCTAAAACTACTGAATTTGATCATTATTACTCGTGAAACAAACGTAATTACAATTAATGATGATTCAGTTTTACCAAGTAATCAACAGTCGCAAGTACAAATTACTTTGCTGATTCCTATGCAGGAATGCATATATTATTATATAATAATTGGTATATCATCCAGGCACTTACCCATGGTACTTTTATCTGATAAATACAATGGCGTAGCTTTAATGACAAAATTGATTACTAAAAATGTCCATACAAAACTTTAAAATTATTGGTTTTGTAAAATTTTACGCGACCCTAACTCAGAAGGTCGTTGCCCCGAACCAGACAAATTCAAAATACGTTTTCTTCTCCATTTAATTTATGTTACCGTACTACGGCGTCATACTAACAGATTTACTTCGCAACCGATTTCCTTAAGCTTCATGTTATCCTAGTACTTTCGATGTATATTTAAAATGACTGAAAAAAAATAATCACGCTGGGTTTCTTACTGGTTCTTCCCAGGACATAGGCATTTCTTTGCGAACCAGTGCAGTTTAAAAAAAATGACGTTCAATAAGTATTATGTAAATGATCTATATTGAATAAACAAATATTCTATTCTATTCTATTCTATGGCAGCTCAATGGAAAAACGCCCAATATAATTTATGGGTTCATTGCCTCGATCAGTTGTATAACAGGGTAGTCACCTATGAGTTTTAAGCAAATTCTTTAAGTCGACATATCTCCTACAAGTATCTTGCTACAAGGATCATTATATTTTTTGGGGCATATACACATCGTCCCTAAGCTCAGCCTATCGGGATGTATAGGACATTACGAATGACTCTGTATATACCAACGCAGTGCCTATTAATAAAATTTAAGCAAATATTACTGTTTCACAATCACTTTATAGTTAGTAGTACAAGCATGCATGCAGTCAAGCTTATTCCCATATAAGGGGATAGGCAGTGACCACACCCGCAGCCTATTTTTCGGTCCCACTTTTAGCCGATAGGTGTCCGGCAGTACAGAATAGCACCTACCTCTTTTCTACCAAAGTGTCGTACCTAAGGTAAGTCGTAACGTAAGGAGGCGACTAAGCTGTTCTACGAACAGCCTTTATTCGTGCAGAAGCATAATTGCAAGCTGACACTACACTGCTGCAAAATTTTTTGAATCATTATCCGCGGGGGCGAAAAGGGGGCTACGGGTTTCCTAGTCACTTTTCTGCCCTCTGTTTCGGTCCTGTATTTACATGAATTCTTAAAGGATAAGCTAAAAAAAAGTTTCTCGTAATAAATCATTTTAATCAAAAACTTTCTGAGATTGCACGTGTCTGAATTCGTAATTATTTTAATTTCGTTCTATTTTCCATACGATGCGGGCGCCATCTTTGTCCACAGTGTTGTGACGGATCTCATAAATTTCTTTCATGTTTAATATAATCGCAAACGATACGCCTCTTGCATTTGAATCGAGAAAGTGTGATATTAGACATCTTATGAACTTTATAGGAAAATTACACTGTAAAAATTACCGTTTACAGGATTCGCATTAACATTTTATTTATAGTTCCGAATTAATGTTAGATGTACGTTAAGAAATATGTAAAAAAAAAACTTTACCGTGAAGGTATTTTTCTAATTAGGATACGAGAATCGCAGAATGACAATCTCAGTTATGCCAGTCCTAATTTACCTAGACTCTTTCTTGAATGGCAGTGCCGTCTAAGGTCCGTGTATTGGTACTGTAGATCGCCAATAAATCTGCAAACGTGGGGGAGGCCAATGAACAGCTGTAGATTTTTAACAGGCTAAAGAAGAATAAAAGAAATGTTTCCTAATGTTCTCCAATCACTGTAACATTCTGTGTTTATCTCTCTTTCGCTTGATTTGCTTTTTTTGTTTGTTTTGTTTGTTTGTGCAGTAGTCCGTCTAGGTAGGTGCCACATTAAAAATGCATTATGGTTTCGGTCTGAATTGCACCGATAATTAGAGTGATTACTAGACTTATTGGGCTCAAAGACTAAATATCTCGGGGTGACGAGCGAAGTGTGGTGTCACACAGAAATGTTCTGGATGACATAGCATTTGTTATGGGCAGACGTTGCACTTACCATCGGGTGAAATTTGTTCTCGTTTCATCTCTTGACTCAATAAAAAAACAGACAATGGAATTAACCATCTCAAATATTTCAAACCGGCACTGCGATCCAAGCTCGATATTTTTTATATAAAAATTTTTGTTTTGAAACGCCCTGTATTTTCATTAAATTAAAAAAGAAAATTCTCATCATAATATTTTTACGAAATAGTCACAGTGTCTATTTCGATTTCACATATGCGAAATGAGCGTCTCACGATGTAGCTGCGATGTGATACTTGAAGAATTATCAATACGAAGTAATAAAGTTATAACTTCTCAATACAGTGTATATTTGAAATACCAAAGCACGGAATGCACTTTAGTAGGTTGGGAAATCGAATACGAATTATTAGACCCAATTTCACCGATCGCTTTGGAAACCAAGTTTAATAAAACCACGTTTTACTGAACTTAGTTCAAATGTATCATTTGAACTCGGTTTTCGTCTAACCGATTTCACCGGCTCCATTTTGATCGCGTTCAGAAAAACGAAGTTCACCTGAAATATCGTCACAATCTAAAACAAAAACTCGATGTATTTATTATTTTGCGACATCAAACAGCCTGTTTTTATGCATAAGACACATAGGTATGCAAACAATAAACAAAACGTATTAAAAATATTGATTGTGTTAACACGTCGAAAATTGGGCGTTCAGAATTTGAAGCGCGTTTAGCTTTAATCGCGTTCAGTTGATGTTGGTGAAATGCAAACAGTAGCATTGAACTCAGTTAAACGCTTAAACTTCGTTCAGCTTGAACTAATCGCGTTTAGTTTCAACGGTGAAATCCGCCCTTAGACATACTGCCGCAGTCAGAGACGTTTAACGTTCTTACATAAGGTTCTGATACATACATACAGTTAGGTACATATAAGGGGTAGGCAGAGACCAAACCCGAAGCCCACTTTTCGCCCCCGCGGAAAACGAGACGTGACGGGTGGCGAACCACGTTGCCGCAATTTTGGTACGAGGCGAAAAATGCTTACTCCCCATTGTGTTCCCACGAGCAGAGTAACAGCATTGCATATTGTGGTATTGTTAATAGAATCGGGCGTTATTTTGCGGAAATCCATTATAATAAAGGAAATGAATTTAATTTGCTAAGATCCGCATGCTCAGTGGTTGACTGCCGTGGAGTCAATATCACTGTGTGTGTTGGCTAGTTGTAGTGGTAGAGGGTATCTGGTGGCGGCTCCCGGTGGCGGTATTGGTTTTCTTGTGGACACTGTTGTGGGAGGGCGAGCGGTGCTCTTCAAAAGTAGGTTATACCCACCATTTTAAATGTTGCATGCGGAACTTAGCAAATTAACTTTCTTTTCTTTATTATTATAGTAATATTAGTAGTTTCTTACTGGTGTTAGGATCTCTTTGCAGGAATCTGTCTAGGTAGGTACCACCCCAGGGCCAGTTCTTCTGCCGTGAAGCAGTAGTGTGCAAACATCACTGTGTTTTGGTCTGAAGGGCACTGGGAGCTAGCGTAATCACCGGGCATGTGACACTTGAAAACTTATGCCTCAAGGTGACGGGCGCAGTGTGGTGCTACACAGAAATATTCTGAGTAACACAACATCTGCAATAAAGGCAGTCCGTACAATAATTTAGTTACTTAGTCACCTCTTAGTCTCAGTCTACTGTTCAATGAAAATTTAATTGTTCTAAATTGCGTAAAAAATAAGTTACGTCTTTGTTAGTTGTTTATCTCCGAACGATATGGACGTGCCGCGACTGTCAACGGGACATCATTCAATCACCTGATAATAAGGAGAAGTTAATGGAAACGAGCCTGTGATAATGGATTAAGCTTACACACTCTAATTAAGCCTACCGTCCGACTTTTACGATATATTTACGATAAATACTGTGTACACTATTTATTTTTGAATGACACAGGTGATAAGCGAGAGGGTGTTGGTAAGGTTTGCCAACAGACTATATTACATAGTATGATAATCGCGTTACCTAGTTTTCAGAACCTGACCTTCACCTCGCAGGCACAGGGCTTGAACCCCGGTCGAAGCCAGCATTTTTTTTTTATTGGATAAAGTGACGAGACGAGCAAAACGTTCACCTGATAGTAAGTGCAACGTCTGCCCATAACAGATGCTGTGTTACTCCGAATATTTCTGTCTGGCACCACACTGCGCCCGTCACCTTGAGACATTAGTTCTGAAGTCTCGTATGCCCAGTGATTACGCTAGCTCTCAGTGCCCTTCAGATCGATCTTATATTACCATGTCGGGGTCAGTTATTCTGCTGCGAAGCAATACATACATACATAAGATCACGACTGTATCCCATAAGGGGTAGTTAGAGACTGGGCACTCACTGCAAAAACAGATGACTCCACAATCCACGTTTCACCAAAACAATATAATGCACTTGGTGTGATAGGTGGTGAGCCCATCGC
This sequence comes from Luehdorfia chinensis, assembly GCA_019845155.1. NCBI lineage: Eukaryota > Metazoa > Arthropoda > Insecta > Lepidoptera > Papilionidae > Luehdorfia > Luehdorfia chinensis. The sequence goes on from JAHVAK010000696.1 coordinate 2,412,550, forward strand.
CACCATGCGCTGTTGGGTGCACAGTGCACTTTAATTCCTTACTCGCCTTTTACGAGATCCATTGGATGAGATGGAGTGGTAGTATATACAATGATGTAAATATTACTGAGTTTCGGTCTGCAGGGAACTGATAATTACTAGGTATATAATACTTCTTATTAGTCGTAAGAGGCGACTAATGTATTGTACGCACAGCGTTTATTCGTGCAAAATAACACCATATTATGCAATGCTGTCACTATACTGCTCGTGAGAACGCAATGAGGAGTAAGCTTTTTTTGACTCGTACCAAAGTAGAGGGACCTAACATGGTTCGCCACCCGTCACGTCTTGTTTCCCGCGGGAAATGAAATAACTAATAAATAACCCCTTCACCTCATTAAATCTTAATTCATATTAATGGTAATAGTACAATTTTTTATTTTTGAGAAATACTGACAAAAATGTTGGCAACCCTAGTGTTGGCCACATCAGTTTCGAAACAGCTCTGCGCTACATGCATGGATATTTTTTTAATTACGTTGTACGTCGAAGTTTTCGATCGGGTATCGTCGATAAATGATACCAGGGCCGTACTACGGAAATCGAAGCAACGACGGACGTCCAACTTAAGCTCCACTACCAAATTACTTCGGATGCAACGTCTACGGACGGCCTTCTTTCGGATCCATCCAGGCAATCAATGGAATGGTTGTTTAGTGAAGGGCGATTGTAGATTGTAGATTGCAACGGCCGGTTTCCGCAAACCCACGTTTGCGTAGTTTGCGTGTAGGCAGGAATAATAGTCTACTCAAGCCAACCAAGCTCCTCCAGGAATCGCGGCAGACCCTTGACGTTCCCTGCGACCTCAGGGAGCGATCTTAGCGAGCCGTGATGCTTGGCCCGATATGTAGCGACCGTAGGGCAGTCCAGCAGGACATGGGCCGAAGTTTCGGCCGTCTCCATACAAGATCTGCACAGAGGGCTGTCTGTAACACCTAAAATAAACAGATGTTTGTTAAATGATCCATGTCCAGTTATGGCGCTCCTAACCGCTCTGATTTTTTGGTTGGTTCGGACGGAGTAGTACCTTGGAGATGTGGCTGTTGATGACGGGCAAAGCTGCCTTTGCCTGTTTGCATCACGGGTGAATGACCCAGATATGTGCAAATTGGTTCCTAGTGCGGTTACAGACTAGTCAGCGAACATACCTGAGGGGAAGTGGTAGTATTGGTATTGCGATATCGTGGTAGGAAATGTGCGATATATCAGCCGAAACTTCGTATTTCGACTCTCGTAGTAGATCAGACCTTGGTAAGATAATGGGTGTTCATTTAACGGAATCCTAAAAGATAACTCTGAATTATAGTTGCTAAAAGAGCTGACGACCCCGGGGCTAGTGGTTAGAGTACCTGACTGGTACGCCGCGGGTCCTTGGTTGGAATCCCAGGTGCAGTTAACAGATGTACAAAAACACAAATAGTTGGTTTTCGGGTCTGTTAAGCGCACTTATGATACAGGGGAAATCCTAGTGTGGTAACGTGTGGAAACGTATGCATTTCGATGACTATTTTTTTTTAAAGTAATGCCACTTAAGAAAATTAGTCATCAAAATGCATACGTTAGAGAATTGACATCATAAGTAGCAAAGGCTAACAGAAGAAAGATAAATTATTAAAGTCTATTATCTGCATAGGTAGGATTAGTTAGAACATTAGATTGGCTTTCGCAGGTTAATTAACAATTAAATGACTGTCCCTAAAAGCAGTCGTAGACTGGCGTCAGGTTGAGATAAAATAGGTTCGAAAAAAATTCTACGTTAACATGTTGACGACACGACAAAATTGGGTTACCGGAATATCTCTTTTTATTGAAAATAGCACAGCGGGGTCTTACATGTATTTTATGTAATACCAGCTTTGCCCCGCGATTTCACCCGCGTAACAAAGCCGACCCCGAACGATGATACACATATACTTCCCTATTTGAATCGGATTTTGGGGTTTTAATTTTTTTTGCGCATTTTTTTTAATAATTAGGGTTCCTAATTAAAAAAAAAAGTTTCAGCCTATAAATGTCCCACTACTGAGCACAAGGCCCAGGTTTTGGAACTAGGAAGAATCCGCCACGTTGCTCCAATGCGGGTTGGCGGACTTCACATGTCTTCGAAATATTTTTTTTTTTAATATCTCAGACATGCGGGTTTCCTCACAATGTTTTCCTTCACCGCCGAGCACGTGGTAAGTCAGCACTTAAAAATTGCAATTAACAATTTTAGTGGTGCTGGCACCGGGAATCGAACCCAGGTCACACTCGCGTACTATGAAATTTAAAAGCGAGCGCCTAGCCCCTGAGCTACCTGAGCTTCCTAATTATTATTCCAAAATCAAACTAGCCTAAGTTACCCGCTATGATATTAGATATCTGTCAGTGAAAGTCCCGTCAAAATGGGTCCAGCCGTTTCGGCGATTAGCCGGAACAAACAGACAGACAAAAATTTTAAAAATTGTTTTTTCTTTCATAAGCATTGGGTAAAATGCTGTTTGTAATTTTGTTATTACAAACAGACACTTTAATTTTATGTAGTTGTATAGATAGAAAATATTAAAGGCGACCTTATACAGCGTTCGGGCCAACCTGTTGAAGCGCGGGTCCGGTGTTCGATTCCGATGTCAATATCTGTGTGACACACGTATGATTTTTATATTTGCATGTATTGTGGGGTAGTTTCACACTGCACCCGACCCTTTCAATGCTCAATATCGGTTACTAACCAATTAGTACATGTGAATGAAAACTCCTAGTACAGGCATAATGTGCTTAAAAGGAGGTTCTAGCATGATCTATGCCTATCTATCCTGTAACAAACATTACTAAAGAAATAAATAAATTCTATTTTTTTAAATACTAATGCATTTATGTTTGCGATAATATTTAGCTTATTTATTATAATGCCGATAGGAGTCCGGCAGAGTAGAATAGCCTACCTCTTTCCTAACGAGGTGTCGTAAGAGGCGACTAAGCTATTGTACGGACAGCCTTCATTCCAGCAGAATAACACCATAATATGCAATGCTGTCACTATACTGCTCGTGGGAACACAATGGGGTGTAAGTATTTTTTGACTCGTACCAAAATGGCGGTGACATGGTTTGCCACCCGTCACGCCTCGTTTCCGACGAGGGCAAAAAGTGGTCAACGTGAGTGGGGTCTGCCTACCTCTTATATGGGAAAAGGCGTGACTCGTCGTCGTCGTCGTTTCAGCCTATCACAAGTCCACTGCTGAACATAGGCCTCCCCCATAGATAGCCACAAAAGTTTGTAACTCTCTTATTGGAGGGATTTTGCCATAGTTGCCACGCTTGGCAGGCGGGTTGGCAACCGCAGTTTATTTATTCAGATGTTCCAGGTAGATGCTGCTGCCCATCTACTGGTTTTAATTTCCCTCTGTCGACTTTTACGACACCCACGGGATGTGATGGGGTGGTAGATTCTCTTAGGCCGCTACCACACGGCAAAAGGCGTGACTGCATGCATGTAATTTTATTTAATTCTTAAGTTTTACTTCAAATGCTATAAAATAAATTGCCTCCCCTATATCTAATGCTATCTTACGATTCACTACATGTGTACATAGGCACTATTGCGACGTACCTTGCCTCCCCCTTCGTCTGTCGCCCGCAGGACGGTCACGCCTGAGACGCTGCTGCACCTCCGCCAGAATGTGCATTTTTAGACTGGTATATTTCAAAATGGCCATTCCGCGATCTGTCGGACGCCACGAGGGTTGCCAGGCTTTCTTACGCCCCCATAACACAGAACAATAGTTTGGCTGATTAAATATAAATTTGACACGCGACACAATACTTCATCGCTGGCGTTTCGTACCAAGTTCTTTTTTAATATTAATTATTATGATTATTATCATAACAGAAAGGTCAAACAAGTTATAATTAGTTGAAACTTGTTGGAACTTGCGCGGTTTTGTTTTATGAGAAACTCAAAATAATTTCGATGCTGTGTAATGAGATTGCGCTGGATATGGCTTCTAGCGGATAAGTGCTAGGGTTTATCAATCTATTACTTACGCTTATTTTAAAATTATAATAGAGTCTTTAAAAAGAATTAAGAATCAATATTATGAAGGTTAAAGTACCAATAGAAAAGAAGAAATTAATATCGTATAAAGAATGACAGCTTCAAATTTCAATAAGAGCATTCGTTTGTTGACCGTTTAGTAGGATGGCCAATTTTTTTTGAGAAAAATTAAGCACCTAATCGTTTTTTTATAGGGGAAGGAGCAAACAAGCAAGTGGCTCGCCTGATGGTAAGTGATCACCGCCGCCCATGAACATCCGCAATACCAGAAGAATTCTGGGTACGTTGCAGGCCTTTGAGAAAAGAGTAGGCTCTTTTCTCGAAGCTCTTTTCTCGAAGGTCCCTAAGTCGTAACGGCCCGGAAAAACTGCTGGCGGCAGCTGATTCCACAATGTGGTTGTGCGTAGCAAAACATTTCTGGAAAAGTGCACAGTAGTGGAATGCCAGTCATCCAGGTGGTGCCTATGAAATTTTGATTTGTGCCGCAATGTGCGATGGTGGAATTTAGCACCAGGAATTAAGTTTCACAACTCCTCGGACGCAACGTCTCTTCGCAAAGCCAGTGGATCGGGCTGATCGGAAAGTACTCGGTCGTTGACAGGCCTCCCTCTCATTTCTGAGAGGGTTTTGGAGCGGGAAATAGTCCGCCACGCTGCTCCAATGCGGGTTGACTTCACATGTCCTCGAAATATTTCTATTCCTCGGTATATTTTATTGTGTCACACACAATTTCTTCTTTTCTCCACTTTTAAATGAAATCTCGTCAGTTGGGTCATGTATGCTTATTGTCGCCTAATTCTTCTTAGCCGTGGTACCAGCTACAGTCAGAGTCAACCTTTCAGCATAATTTGCTACATTTTGCCAGTTTTTGAGCATTCTCCTCAGTAATGTTGTTGGAAGTGATTTCGTTTTTTATGACGCCAAGCCAACGAAGTTTAAGCTGTGAGCCCAGAACTTTAAAGGCCAGACACATAGTCCTTACGTAATCCCGTGGTTTGCTACGTACGTGCCCATATCATCTAAAACACAATTAAGCTTATGACTCCACTATATAATTTTAAAATGAACAATAAACAAATACTTACCACCAAAAGTATAGTGAAACCTCTTTGCCTTCTTTTCAATTTGGGAGTTCTATAGAAGAATAACAAAGTGAATACGAAATTTCGGTCTATTTTTGTATCAATAACAAAGATTTTATCGGTAAGTGCGTGCGACACATAGCTGCATTTAAGGGTTGCGTTACACGATTTCTTTAATTTGTACGACTAATCTTATTACTATAATAAAGGAGACGACCGCGTGGCCTAGTGGTCAGAGTACGTGACTTCTAAGCCGCGGGTCCTGGTTTCGAATCCCAGCCGGAGCCAACATTTGTGCTTAAACACAAATTGTTGGTTTTCGGGTCTGGTTGTGTTGTCCTTGTTGTTGTTGTGATTGTCCCCGTGTTTCTGACACTGCATCCTAGCCTACCTCCGATCTTATCGCATCAGCGTTACATCGGGCGCGGGTAGGTTGGGACGAGTGAGTGCCTCTGTTTTTGTGCGTACACTTGTGACACTATAATATCTCCTGCGCAGTTGATGGCTCTCGATAGTATTCGGAAGTTGTCACCGTAGTCGAAATCGGCTAGGAGCCTCACCCATAGATTGCCACAAAAATTTGTACCTCTAATTTTAGGGGGTTTTGCCAAAGTCGCCATACTTGTCAGGCGGTTTGGCAATCGCAGTTTATTTATACAGATTTCAAGGAAGGTGCCAAACAGCGCTTGGTGTATCCAAAACCTAACGCGCAAACAGCGCGGGTCGTTTATTTTCATCAAGGACGATTTGTTTCGGAATCCTTCTCCGCGAGGGTCGAGGTGTATTGAATACTTGATGCATTCCATCGAATTGAGCCTAATCGTAAATCGTACATTTATTTCCCGTGTGCTGATGTAAGGGAATCCATCACTCTACCTCGGCGGTGTCGTAAAAGTTTACTAAGAACATCTCTAGATATTGTTGCAACCAGTTGCAGATCACAAATAAGGCAGAAGTAAAATATCCCGACCGATGATCCCCGTGTCTCTGACATTGCGTTCCAGCCTACGACCAATTCTCATAGGCGTAGCCCCCCCCCCCCCCCCCGTCTAAAAATCACATTGGTTTACCTAATGCCAAGCCAACTTTCAACAGTATTATTATAATTGTTACCGTGGTCAAAAATTGTCCTCCCCCTGACCCATTAGCTAGCAACGCTCTTGTGATATATATTGTATATTTAAAGCTCTATATAATATATACCGGGCAGACGACACGTAAATACCAGATGTTACCGAGGTTCGAATCGGTAGAGATCATCTTCATATGATGCAAAAATCAAGTGCATAAAGTTACTATTCAGGATTTTATCTTCGAACTCAAGTCTGTAGAGATACAATTAACCGTCGCGACAAGCATACTTATGAAAAGATTCAATAACAATAACTTATAATACATTAACAAGATTTTTTAGTATTGAAAACGTTTTCACGACAGCTACTCATCAATACAAATGATTCTGAAAATGGGACTATCATTGATTCATGCTGCGTTTATTCTAACTTGTGTAGTAATAACACTTAGTGACAAAATTACTACATTTTTTGTGCAACGTTCTTCAATTAAGGCACTAAATATGATGTTATTCTGTTGAAGATATAAGTTTTTTTTAATTTCGAGAATAAACCTATCATCATCATCATTTCAGCCTATATAGCATATAGATTACTACAAGTCTGTAGCTCTCATTTTGACGGGAAGTTTCCCATAGTTGCCACACTTGGCAGGCGGGTTGGCAAGCCCAGTTTATTTATTCAGATGTTCCAGGAAGATGCTGCTTCCCATCTTCTGGTTTTCCCTCTGTCGACCTATACGACACCCACGGGATGAGATGGAGTGGTTCTTATAAATTGTCGGGGCCCTTGGGCTTCTGAGTCTTTATAATATAATTTTTTTTAGATTCCCGCACGGGACAAATATTTGTATGGCCTGGGTGATTGTGCATGTGGAATTTATGTCTGTAAAAAGCACCCACGACACAGGAGAAATCCTACTGTGGGGCTTTATTTAAAAAAAAAAAGATAAAAAATATTCCAAAGTTTCCAGCGCTTTGCGGCACCCGTGGTCACGGTAAAACTGAAGCCTTCAACATCCTGAAGTCATAGTTTTCATTCCGAGATTTTAATTATTAGAACTTGAAATCTCGTAATGGCTTTGGATTCAATTGTATTAATTATGGGGCGTGTGGTGGGGGCCTAAGAGAATCTACCACCCCATGTCATCCCGTGGGCACGTCCCATAAACGTCAACAATGGCAAAATAAAAACCAGGAGATGGGCAGCAGCATCTTCCTGGAACATCTGAACAAATAAACTTTGGTTGCCAACCCGCCTGCCAAGCGTGGCAACTATGGCTAAATCCCTCCATCATATTGGAGGGATTTTAAGCTACAAACTTTTGTGGGTATCTATGGGGGAGGCCTATTTTCAGCAGTGGACTTGTGATAGGCTGAAACGACGAATATATTTATTGTGATGCCTTAAAACTATGGATTACAGCGAACCGAATATCTTGGGGCATCATTTAGCGTCGTTCTTCTCTTACTAAAATAATAACGGAAAATTTTCTGAAATTTCGCCGACAATGAAAACTGATACTGCGGCCGCAATACGTCAGAGAATTTGATACGATCCGTACCTCTTTCATTAAGTTTAAAATTCGAATAAGGATTTCCAAGGAGGTGTAATATTAGAAAACATAATGTGCAAGGTAGCTTCATACTTATCTAGAAATATTGTAATTTACAGATTAAAAAAGTTCTAGTAAAAAATACACGTATTATAATAGAACAGAAACAACATTTATTCGGCACAAGTACACATAAATAAACAAGGGCAGAAAAATTATAAAAGAAAAGAGAACAAAAATCGCCTTATGCCGAAAAGGAGTTGGCTCAGCATATGCTGTGTAAGAATAATACCACACAGCGCTGATTTTCAGCCAAAAAGCCTTTTATATATGGTACTAGCTGTACCCCGCGGTTTTACCGGCGTAAAAAACCCAACCCCGATCGATAATATATATAGGTAGGATATATATATATATATAGGATATATACATACATATATATTTATATATATATATATATATTATATATATATATATATATATATATATATATATATATATATATATATCCTACTTGAATCGGATTTTGGCATTTTAATTTTTTTGCACGGAACCCTAATTATTTTTCTAAAATTAAAGTAGCCTAAGTTACATACATACATACATAAGATCACGACTGTATCCCATAAGGGGTAGTCAGAGACTGGGCATTCACTGCAAAAACAGATTACTGCCACAATCCACGTTTCACCAAAACAATATAATGCACTTGGTGTGATAGGTGGTGAGCCCATCGCCATTATGCGCTGGGTGCACAGTGCAGTTTAATTCCTTACTCGCCTTTTACGAGATCCATTGGATGAGATGGAGTGGTAGTATTCTTTTATCGAACCGCCACCACACCTAAGTTACCCGATAAAATATCGGCTATCTGTCAGAGAAAGTCCCGTCAAAATCGGTTCAGCCGTTTCGGAGTGCTAACCGGAACAAACAGACAGACAAAAACTATTTTCATAAGCGTTGAGTAAAAAGCTGATATTTTGTTATTACTAACAGACACTTCAATTTTATTTATTTATATAGATGAAGCCACCTGTTGCTATGTATGGTATAGCGATCGCTAATCAGCCTTCCAAACGTAGTGATTACGGTACGGAGTGTCTATGTTCTTCATCAACGGAAATTAGTGACGAGACGAGAAAAACGCTCACTCCATGCCAAGGTCGCTACTACTACGCTGTCACTCCGAACTCTGCATTGAAAAGTTCTCTATCGCACTGCATTGCGATCGTTACAATGAGATACAGTATCATGTGTCCTGTAGTTACACTTGCAACATACATAGGTTGGCATACACCACATCCGTAGCTCACTTTTCACCCTCACGGGAAACGAGAAGTGACGTGTGGCGAACCGCGTTGGCGCCATTTTGGTACGAGTTGAAATTCTTGCTCCCCATAGCGCTTCCACGCGTAGCTATGGAAGATGTTGTCCATGCATGCCTGGATAAGGCTAGCCTTATTCTGGTCGGTTGCCCGATCCAAGAGCAGATCGGCACGCTAGCTACTAGGCTCGCCCCTAGCCACACAGCCATCGGCACGGCAACCACTTGCTTAGCGGATAGGAATGCGAAAGAATTAGGTAGGAAACTTCGGGTAGGGAATTCGAAAGTTTGGAAAGGAACTATAAGGTGTAGGGTATTATCTCCGAAAGAGCAAAAGGAGACAGCAGTAGCTTGGGAGGCCGGGTTCGCTTACCCGGCGGCTGGCGTGAAGCAGCAGCGTCAAGTTGCGAGGAAGTGAAATCGCCCTCACCGCCTGCCAAGCGCGATTACGCCAAGTTCTCGTAATTTTTGAGAACTCGATCTCCAGCGGTGAGCTTGTCATTTTATTTATAAATTTTCATAGCAATGTATTATTATTTTATTTATTAATGGAAACAGACATAAACTATTTTCCAGTGTCAAGTAACATATCCAAGTATACAATCTTCAAGCAGCAACACTTTAAAATTTCGATCGACAGTAAAATGATAGTTGACTTTTAGTGAAGATTTGCTGGACTGACGGAGACAAAACGAAAAGCACAATTTTGGTCTTAAATTGAATTTTCCAATCAGTGTACACTCTCAGGAGCACTTGCTGCATAATAAACTACCAATATTAAACATCAAAACTCCAAATATACACAGAAATTACAAAATTAAATAAAAACACTACTGCCACTTTTCGAGTTGGCGCCAAAAGTCCATAGCAATGTATTTAATGTTAAATTTGTAATTATTTTTTTCATATAAAAAACAAAGCCCGCTAAAATACAGCCCGCTTTCTTTGTTTCTTTCTTTCTATAAAAAGTAAATAAAATATTATGTCAAATTGAAGTAACAACCTTGAAATACCAAACTGGAAGGCACAGATAGCAAAAATATTTTTAAATTTGTTTAAATGCATTCTAATTCCAATTCCAAATTAGCCCTAAAGTAAGGATTGAAAAAATCGGAAATAAAAAAACCCATAAATTTTAATCAGCACATCCGTGCAAAGAGGTTGTATGCACTGGGCGTAGGGCGGGGTGGTAGGCGCCGCCCAGATATAAAGCCTGTCGCGCGGCTTCTGCGGCACTCGACGCTTTGTAGTTCGACTTCGTAGCACCGTAGCACCAACGACGTAGCAATGGCTTTGGGGTAAGTGATTTTTATTATATTAAAATGTAACAAAAAACATTTAAATAAACATTTTATAATTTATATTTATAAATAAAACTATAAATATACTTCAAAATTGTTTCAAATTAAATTATATGTTCGAAATAATTATTTTTAACGCGTGAATAGACTTTCTGTATACATATAACAATTTTAGTTTAAATAGTGTAGGCAATTGCATTCTTTATGCTCATTGAAAAGTTCTTTAAAAAGTTTTCAAAGTTAAAAAACGCTACATAAATTCAAAACAATTAACATTATTTTAAAATTCAATATTACTTTTTCTTTTCAAGGATATTAAGTGATTATTGCCCTAGACCGCTAGGGCAATAATTATTGCCATAGCGGTGAAACAAACCGTTACTTTAAACTTTCGATCTTAAATATTCCTCAATTTTTTTAACGAACTTTAAGAATAAAATAACAAATCGAATATTCCTTACTATTTCGATAAAGAAACAAAACGCCTTGTAATTTTTAACACAAAATTTGAACATTTTAATTTTCATTGTCGTATATACACAAGTAAAAGTTAACAATTATTAACCCAAAACTTGTGTGTATGGTATTTTATATTAACATATGTTAATGTAATGAAGTTTTAATACATTGCAAAGGATATACTTATTTTTTTTAATAATATATTTTAAACACTAACAATTATATTCACTTTCGTTTAACTTTGATATAAAACTTACATACATAAGATCACGACTGTATCCCATAAGGAGTAGTCAGAGACTGGGCACTCACTGCAAAAAAAGATGACAGCCGCAATCCACGTTTCACCAAAACAATATAATGCACTTGGTGTGATAGGTGGTGACCCCATCGCCGCCATGCGCTGTTGGGTGCACAGTGCAATTTAATTCCTTACTCGCCTTTTACGAGATCCATTGGATGAGATGGAGTGGTAGTATTCTGTTAACGAGCCGCCACCACACGACCTTGATAAGAAAAGGTGGTCAACATCAATATTTTTTTTAAATGATGGTAGGTGCTACGCCTGCCCATAACAATAGCGGCGTTATCCAGAACTTTAAGGAAAGTTCTGAGTAACATCGCACATCGCTCGTCACCCTGAGACGTCTGTTCTTTAGTCTCATATGCGCTGTAACTACACTGGCTTCAGAGCCTTCCGAACCGACACTAAATAGGGATTGCAAGTTTGCCTAACAGAAGGCTCCAGATAGTAAAAAAAACGTAAAGTAACAGCCTAATAAATGTCCCACTGCCGAGCACAGGCCTCCTCTCATTTCTGAGAGGGTTTTGGAGCTGGGAAGGGTCCGCCACGCTGCTCCAATGCATTTGAGATTGGCTGTTTTCCTTCACCGCCAATCACGTGGTAAATCGACACTTAAAATTGCAATTGACAATTTTTGTGGTGTCGGCATCGGGAATAGAACCCAGGTCACACACAGAAAATAATTATGTAACATTGCTTTAAAAATATAATCGGTTGGCAATCTATGAGGGAGGCCTATGTTCAGCAGTGGACTAGTGATAGGCTGAAGTGGTGTTGGTGGTGGTGGCATAAACAATATAATATACAAAAACATCCAATTTCACTTTTCCTTTTCCCTCATCATAATTTTTGACTTGAACTCTTTGTTCTTAGCAGTTTGAAATAATGAATTAAAAGTTTTTTTTTTGTAAAATAGTCGTTATCGCATCAAATACTTCAAGTCGCAATGTAGGAAGAAAGATAAAATATAAAAATATATTAATTATTCCCACTGACTGCCGGTACAATAGTTTAATCATGAATTCAATCTTATGAATCTGTAACTAGTTAATTTAGTATCAAAAGTTTGCCGTGTGGTGGCGGCTCGTTAAAAGAATACTACCACTCCATCTCATCCAATGGATCTCGTGGCGAGTAAGGAATTAAACTGCACTGTGCACCCAACAGCGTATGGTGGCGATGCGCTCACCACCTATCACACTAAGTTATTAGTTAATATTGTTTTGGTGAAACGTGGATTGTGGCAGTCATCTGTTTTTGCAGTGAGTGCCCAGTCTCTGACTACCCCTTATGGGATACAGTCGTGATCAAAAGTTTGCTGCCTAAAATATTTATCGTAAATTTATTTTCGTGACATTCCTCGCCGAAACTCCTTTTGTTGCCTAGTTGTTTCTGACGTGGCGATCTCATGAGTCGATTATCTATGTCGAAAAGCAAAATTAAATAGTTTTCTTTAATTACATTTCTTAACACGAATTTAGCTCTCCATAGTTTTGCAAGGATTCCAAAAGGTCAAAGTCATGACGCCGCCTTTTACCGTAATATATATTTTACCTAAAAAAAATTATAAGGCATTATAACCTAGTTAATATTTTTGAACACTACGATGTCGTCGTCGAGTCGTAATGGAACTGACTGCTAAAACTTTTTCGTACAATAGGTAAACGAGCTCAATCCCTGAAGATCAGAGATTGGGCTCGTCGACGCCGCTTTCACAAGGTTATCGATGTAGTTGACAAATCGGTCTTCCCATTGGATTATTGTCGTAAAATATTTTTTTACACTTTGTAATATAAAATATTACGATTAATTAACCTCACTCACAATAGCTTGCGGTACGGACTACGAAGTTTATTACATACATTTACTATAACACAGTATAACATGAACAGATTCGCGCTCTCGATTAGATTTTTTTTTAATGGACGAGACGAGCAAAACGTTCTCCTGATGGTAAGTGCAACGTCGGCCCATCGCAATGCTGTGTCACCCGGAATATTAAGACGTCAGTTCCTAAGTCTCGAACGCCCAGTGATAACACTACCTCTCAGTGCCCTTGGAATAGAAACACAGTAACGTTTGCACACTACTGCTTCACAGCAGAACCAACATTTGTGCTAAAGACAACTCGTCGGTTTTCGGGCCTGGGTGTGTTGTGATTGTTCTGGTGTCTATGACACAGCACCCTAGCCTACTTTCGATCTTATTGGATAAAGAATAAATAAGGACTAGTGAGTTCGTCTAAAGCACTATAATATCTCCTGCGAAGTTGACAGCTTCCGACAGTATCCGAAAGTTGTCGCCGTGGTCAAAAATTGTCGCGGAGAACATCATCAATTGGAGGAATTAATAGTAATATTAGTATTTGTTTTACATGAAAAAAAAATAAACTCCTTAACATTGCTATCATATTTCAACAGGCGTCAACATTGTCCCTATCAACAATTTTTATTTTTAAAAGTTACGAAAATGTATATCGTATAAAGATAAGCCTAAACTATATATGTATACATATAAATATAAAGTAACTATAAAGAGATAAACCCTTTTATATTTGGTGTAACTTTTCATAGCACTAAAATAGCGTCGCAGACGCCTCCATGTTTTTTAAATAACTTTCCAGGAAAATACTGTTTTCGTTAACACTAGAATTCCACAATTTAAAGTGTGTTTAACATAAAGAGAAGCGTGTAGAACTGACAATCTCCTGTTTTAGTTATAAAAAGGCGTTAAAAATGTATAATATTATTATTAGAAGATGATATGTACACATTATCCCTTTATAAGTGTGTGGTGGTCTGTACCTGACCTACCCAGTCTTCTGAGTGCAATCACTTCATCACCGATAACCTAACCACTGATATATTTTTTGGACAAAGCGACGAGACGAGCAAATCGTTCACCTTATGGTAAGTGCAACGGCCGCCTATAACAAATGATGTGTCACCCAGAACATTTCCGTGTGCCACCGCACTGCGCTAGTCACTCTGATACATCAGTTCTTAAGTCTCATATACCTGTAACTACACTAGCTATCAGTGCCCTTCAGACCGAAACACAGTGATTTTTGTACACTACTGCTTGACGGCAACGTGAAACGTCCCATGGGACGTGGGACGTCCGGCAGATGTGAAACATCGAAATTAGTGGTTATGGAAAGAATTTATAATTAAAAGAAACCCAATAAATAAATATGGAGTAAAATAAAAATATTTCCCGCTCGCTTTGTTCAATAAAAATCACAAATCGCACTGCCATGTTATAACACAAAATCATTATTTTAACAACTGAGAAAAAAGACGCAGCTTTTGTCTTCGGTTATTAATGGATTGAAAACAGTGACATCTATTGATCTCGTAATGAACTAGTTAATCACTTCGTTAGTCATGTAAAATGCTCGGTTTACAACTACCTAGTTACTTTTATCGTGCTGAAATGTTATTTAAAAATCTAATGTACATTATGAAATACGTTATAATTATAGTAGTTTTATTTCCTCTAAATTATATATATATTTTTATTAATTTGATAAAGTGTCGAGACGAGCAAAACGTTCACCTGATGGTAAGTGCAACGTTTGCCCATAACAGATGCTGTGTTACTCAGAATATTTCTGTGTAGCACCACACTGCGCCCGTCACCCTGAGACATAAGTTTTTAAGTCTCATATGCCCAGTGATTACGCTAGCTCTCAGTTCCCTTCAGACCGAAACACAGTAATGTTTGCACGCTACTGCATCACGGCAGAATAACTGGCCCTGGGGTGGTACCTACCTAGACGGATAACGGAATGACGGAATGGATGACGGAAATATTTCACATCAAAAATTGAAATAGGTTAGATCAACTATTATTAGTAGCAATGCTCGATATCTACGCTTTTACGAAATTTTAGTCTCGACTGCCATCGATTCTCTATCAGAGTATAATTGACTGAAGAAAATCATCGCTCTAATGGCAGCGAAGTTACAAGCCTTGGTTGTGGCTTGAACGGTCTTTTGAGTCAAACCGCAGGTCCTAGTTAAGACGATGTTGTTTGTAACACGATTATAAAATTCATTAAGCTGGGAATAGACTTGCAATAAAGGGTGAAGCGGTAGGAAACATTGGATTAAAAAGTTTCCTCGACCCTTTTGCCGGCACTTCTGCCTTTTTCATGAAGTCATCTTTTGATATAATTTCACATACTGCACTTATTTATTTGTATATGATTCTATGAAGTATTGAAGGAATTTTTAATTTTATTTTTTCGCGGAGAAAAGTTGACAGCTCGCAAAGGCAGCGACGTTGACTCGACACACGCGCCACCGGTGTCACAAAATAGCCACTTTTACACTTGGCGCCTTCGCGGGCGATTTCGAAGTTCGTACCGCAACCACAGTATGTTTTGCACTTATTAGTTGGTCGTGGCAATAATTATAATAAGGAAAGAAGGAATTTCAAGCCCCAATAAGCTCTGATAAATATTAATAAATATTGTAAATATTTGATAAATATTGGAGCTGTATTACTAAGATCTGGCCAATCCGAAAATTGTAATCCTTGCTGATTAGGACATACATTATAGGATCTGATTTTCTATCGAGTAGCAGTTCTCGGACATATTGTTTAAAAACAAAATCCATTACTTGTTGTTTATTTTAATTCTGGCACGAATTAGTCACTTGTGTATCCGGGCGGCGGCATGAGCAACGTAAGTTTATTTATTTTTCGAATTATTGTTGTGATTATTTTTAAGCATTTCTTTCTAAATACATATTACTGAGTCCTACGACCAAGTATTACTCTTAAATCATACGATATTCCGGGGAAACAAAATTCAGTTTTCAGTCATTCGGGAAATTCGATTCTATATTATATCAGCAGAAACAGAAATCAGTTAACGATATATCACATTGTGTTGTATCGTAGCACGAAAATATCGATACGAATTGGAAATATGACCTGTAAATTTAAAATCAATACTATTAAAATTTTGTATAAAAATGGCAAATTCCTAGCCACTACGCCAACATGGCTCTTCGAATTCAATTTTAAAATGACATTTCAGTTAATACAATGAGGCGTCGGCGTCGTGGGAATCCATTACAAATACCCAACGAAGTATCAAATAAACTGTTGCTTTGCATACACTTAAGTGCGTGCAAAATAACCGTGTTTTTTTTTCAAGTTTTCTTGAATACCGAGCGATCTATTCGCCACTACGTAATATTGTCGGAAGCTATAAGCCGCGCAGATTGATATTCACCCACCCAAACCCCGCGTCTTGTGGTCACGTGTCTGACTAGGCCACGCGGTCGCCTGTAGTACTCATATCATTGCCATTGTAAAGACATCAAGAGAGGATTTATTAAAAACAAGCTGTCCGTCGCGATTTCACATACATACATACATCACGTCGTTCATCATATAGTCACGCCTTTTCTCATACAAGGTGTAGGCAGAGGCTACACATGACGGGTGGCGAACTACGTCGCCGCCATTTTGGTACGAGTAAAAAAAGGACTCTACGTTGCGTTCCCACTAGTTTTTAGCTTAGAACTTTCCTATTAAGGATATAAAGTTTATTAAAACTGGCTATCTAATCCAAACATTCTTTTTATATCGAATTAGTATTTCTTGAGATTAGGCGCGTTTAAACATAAAAAATCTTCGGCTTTTTATAGTATATAAGAAATAAGGCAAGATAAAGACGTAAAAAAAATATAAATGTAATAATTCGCGTAACATTTCCATCCGCATAGCCCCTAATTTCTACAGGTTTAAAATTTTACGCGGGAACCCTTAATATTGTCGAATTAAAAAGTACCTTAGATTACTCTACCTAAAAATCGACACGGCACGGACAAACAAACATATAGACAGACGAGCTAACGTTTGAAAACGCATGTTTGAGTTTTGATATCCTGCAAATAACCATATGATATTAAAAATAAGTCTTTATTGCGGAATCACAGACAGACACTTCTATTTTATTTATCTGTGTAGATTGTTGATGTCACTCAAGTATACTTATGACCCTACTGTATACTGTTGAGTTATTTAATAATTAAAATGCAAATTTAGCTAATCAGTATGCAAAAACAGCTAATAGTTTCAACGTCAGAGACTTATACACCGAGAGTCTTTGAATTTAAAAGACAAAACAGAATATGAAATGAGTAACATTTATTTATTTATTAATGGAAACAGTCATAAACTATTTTCCAGTGTCAAGTAACATATCCAGTTATACAATCTTCAAGCAGCAAGATACAAAATTTTGATCGACAGTAAAGAAGAAACTTTATACCATTTCCCAGTCGTATTGATAAAATTCTCTTATGGAATACTACGTCTATTTACGAAACGAACACTAAATTTAACTAAAGTTAAATAATAAATCAACACAATTAATACAAATATTTTTTATAAAAATTCTTTAACACTAAACCTACCATAGCGGTCATTTAAAAAAAAGCCGTCAAATGACGAAATGGTCTTTTGCGTTCAATCAAAATTGTCAAAAGTAGGATTTTGTAATAATCCGTAACATATTTTGTTTATATATTTATTTATTTATTTAATAATGGAAACAGTTATAAACTATTTTCCAGTGTTAAGTAACATATCCAAGTCCACAATCTTCAAGAAGAAAGACTTCAAAATTTTATCGACAGTAAATTGATAGTTGACTTTCACTGAAGATTTGGTGGACTGATAGAGACAAAACGAAAAGCACAATTTTGGTCTTGAATTGAATTTTCCAATCACTGTACACTCTCAGGAGCACTTGCTGCATAATAAACTACCAATATTAAACATCAAAACTCCAAATATACACAGACATTACAAAATTAAATAAAAACACTACTGCCATTTTTCGAGTTGCCGCCAAAAGTCAATGAGTAACATGACTTTGTGTTATTAATTTAGAACAACATTAACGATGCGCCCGATGCGATCTTTCCGAGGATCGGATCGCGAGTATACGACCCAACGATTTTTTGGATCGATTCGATGCTATTCGATTTTTTAACAAATCGATTCAATAGCGATGGAAATCGGATCGCGATGTTCTAAATAGACATGAACTATAAAGAGCACAGCGAGTGTGGACAGATCTCAAACCTTTGTTTAAAATGCAAATGTAAAAAAAAACCTCTCTACTCTGACTATGAATGTATCAAATCTTTTAAGACAAAAAGATTCTTCTTCTTGATCCTGGTAATTAGCTACAAAATCGATTTTTGCAAATTTTGAGTTATCGTTTCTTTTAACAATGACTTCATTTCGATCAACAATAAAATGATAGTTTACTTTTAATATAGATTTGCTGGACTTATGAAGATAAAACGAAAAGTACAATTTTGGTCTTGAGAGGTACACTCTCACAAGCACATGCTGCCTAATAAACTATCATCAAAACTCTATATATACGTAGAAATTACAAAATGCGACAATAACACCACCGCCACTTTTCGAGTTGGCGCCAAAATTTGACGAGACTTCGTTTGGCCATCAAGTTAGTTTCCGGTCGGTAAAAGCAGCTTTACCGCCAGAACAACTGTTCTTGCCAGCTAAATTAATTTTATGTGAGAGTCGTAACAGGCTGGATTCATTCAAAGTTATTGTTTTAAAAAGTTTAGTTCCGTATGTTACTCGCAAAATATTATAACTATTGTCTTATTTTCTTTTTTTATTCGATACTTAGGATCGATCCACTATGATCCTAGTAATCGGATCTGAAATATATCGCAAATTTCTAAACTCCACATCTTGTAGGAAATATCCCACCGTCATCTTAAGGATACGCCGAGTCTTTTTACACTATTTAGTCCACAACTGGCCATTCTCAATATGAGATGATTTGCCCCAATTGCCCTGCTTGGCTGGCGGATTAACATTAGAGATGTCAGACACTCGCAACTTTTTTTTTGTATCAAGTGATGAAGCGTGCAAAACCTTCACCTGATGGATAGTGCGACGTCTGCCCATAACAAATGCTGTGTCAACCAGAAAATTTCTGTGTGACACCACACTGTGCCTATCATCTTGAGACACAAGTTCTTAAGTCTCATATGCCCAGTGATTACGCTAGCTCACAGTGCCCTTCAAACCGAAACACAGTAGTGTTTGCACACTACTGCTTCTCGGCAGAATAACTGGCCCTGGGGTGGACCATAATGGACCAGACATAGGTTAGCGAGATGCCATGCCGTATGACGCAATCATGTGGTCGGCTTTTTTACGTGGATGAAACCGCGGCACACAGCTAGTGTTGAAATAGAAACGTTTAAAAATTGGCAACCCTACTAGTTTCTACAAAACTTCCACACCTGTTTCACGGTGCATTGAAGAATCGTTGATTAATTTTCCAATCTGTTTAAATCAGGAAAAGTATCTGTTGAAAAGCCGGTAGGTGTCCGGCAGAGTAGAATAGCACCAACCTCTTTCCTACCGAGGTGTCGTAAGAGGCGACTAAGGTATTGTAAGGACAGCTTTTATTCGTGCAGGATAACGCTGTAATATTAATATGCAATGCTGTCACCATACTGCTCGTGGGAACGCAATAGGAAGTAAGAAAATTGCGGCGACGTGGTTCTCCGCCCGTCACGTTTCGTTTACCGCGAGGGCGAAAAGTAGGAAACGTGAGTGGCCACTGCCTAACCCTTATATGGGAAGAAGGCGTGACTGTATGTATGAATACTCACATCAATGAGCAATGAGGTTGAAGTTTTGTTTGTAAAACTTTTGTCCAAAGATATTTTAAATAGGCATAATTTAACGAAATATTAACAAGACGATGCATTCTGAAAATGTATGGTTAGAGAGAAAATGCTTCATTGATAATGAATCTACTTTTAGTAATATCTCGAGTATCTAAATAATTTAGGTAACAACTTAAAGTAAAATAGTGAAATAAGTCTATTAGAACTGAGAGAAGTGATCAACCATAGATGTAACCATATTTTTGCTTAATTATTTTTTATTTCACTTAAAAATACGATTTATGAGGCGAGTGTGAATGGGCAAGCCGGTAACGGTCGACTTAGGCGAACGTATCACGATCAGATCGAAATCGCTTTAAGGAAAGGCCACGTCAAAAGTACTCGCAACCGACGAGCTTGTATGAAAACATCAATGAAAGTAGAGGAAGCTAAAGATGTGTGTCAGGATCGTTGCAAGTGGAAAGATGTGGTCTCTGCCTACCCCTATGGGAAAGAGGCGTTACTCTATGTAAAATATAGATACTTTAATTGCAGCGACAGTGACTTTGTCTCTGATTATGTTTCTAAAATATATACCGAATGAAAGAATTTGCGAGTTAAAACGCGATAATCTAGTAGAAACTCGGGCTAAAGGAATTTTTAGGGCCCTTTGAAGATCGTTATTGCATACTTTAAATACCTTTTCCTCGTTTATCTGTCAAATTGTTGAATTTCGTCGTTTTAGAATACTCTACAATTAACTTTATTATTTAATGTAAAACACATTTATTTTACATTAAATCCAGAGAATCTACCACTCCATCTCATCCCGTGGGTGTCGTAAAAGTCGACAGAGGGAAAAATAAAACCAGAATATGGGCAGCAGCGTCTTCCTGGAACATCTGAATAAATAAACTGCGGTTGCCAATCCGCCTGCCAAGCGTGGCAACTACGTCAAAATCCCCCCTAAATGAGAGCTACAAACTTTTGTGGCAATCTGCGAGGCCTATGTTCGACAGTGGACTAGTGATGGGCTGAAGTAATGATGATGATGTGATGATGACATTTATTTTAACGGAACGTAGAACGTTCGTTTTTTAAAGTTTTTTCCGCTTTGTGACAAAAAACTAAAGTATAATGTTCGGTTATTAAAACTTAAATGTTCCGTAATTGAAAAACTTTTGAAAAGTTGTACAATTTGACTCGGCCATCTGATATAGGATCGTGTGACGGAAAAAAAATTAAAATCTACTGATTAATTTTTGGTAGTAGATATAGCACATAGCATTATTTGATTAAGAAAACGATTGGCCACGGCGAAACGGGTGACAGGTTCGATTCTTACATGTAAGAAATATTAAAAATGACTCACAGACAGCTCCAGGTCTGAGTGTTTATGTATGTGCAATTTGTCTGTAAGCGATCCGGGATAATTCTTAGCGTCGAACAAAGTTTCACAATTTTGAAAATAAATAGATTCCACCATTGAGTATTTTTTATTGTTTGGTTTCCTATGCTACAGTCAGTTTTTCTGTCGTGAAGCATTAGCGTGGAAACATTACTGTGTATCACTGGGCAAATGAGACTTAAGAACTGATGTCTCAGGGTGACGAGCGCAGTGTGGTGTCACACAGAAATGTTCTGCATTTGTTAGGCGCAGACGCACTTACCATCAGGTTAACCATATGCTATTTTTTAAGTTTCTTTTAAAGTGCAACTCCTAAAGGATTGTTTTAAATTAAAAGATAAAAAAATTAGGACCGATGTTTGAAAGAAAGATATTTTCAGGTGTACGGAGAGTTGACGTTTATCAGTCCTGAGAGTTTTAAGTAGGGTTGTCACATGATATTATGAAACGTTATTTTTAAACTTTCTAATTTTTTTTAACGTAGTTATATTATTTCTTTTAAATTTTACGACCGATATTATAATATCAATAATATCAGCTAAAAATAGACGATTCTTATGAAAACTTTGCTCACGTATTCAGTTTCTTTAAAAATAAAGTGAAGTAACAGCGTATAAGACTAATATAACTTTAACCTTTAACTCTATAACACCGGTAACATGTTGTAACGTGCTCTTTCAATCATCAAACTTTGATCTTTATTGAACATTTTTCTAGAAACTATAAAGTCTTATTAAAGTAACAAACATTAAATGTCCCACTGCTGAGCAGAGGTCTCGTCATTTCTGAGAGGGTTTTGGAGCCGGGAAGTGTCCGCCACGCTGCAAGAACGCGGGTTGTCTTCGATTTTTTTTATATCTCATGCAATAAGACGGTCATATAGCTCATAGCTCCAATAAACTTTGGGGGAGAAAGGCATTCGAGTGGCAACTACGAACCAGTATACGCAGTGTAACGCGACTCCGACGCTCCAAACAGTTTTAATAGGCTCCTTCTAGAAATATTCAAACGACATCAAAATCTGACCTTTAATGTTAAGCGGGAAAACTTAACGGTAATAAATCGAATTACTGAATCAACATTTCCCATTAGTTAGCTAATTACTTTGACATTGAAATATTACAGAGTTCCACATCTAGATCTTACATCAATGACTTTAACCTTTACAACACCGGTAAAATGTTGGACCGTGCTCTTTCAATCACCAAACTTTCATACTTATTGAAAATTTATCTAGGAACTGCAAAGTGACAACCATTAAATCTGAATAAATAACCTGCAGTTGCCAGCCCGCCTGCCAAGCGTGGCAACTATGTCAACCCCCCCCCCCCTTCCGAAATGACAGCTGCAAACTTTTGTGGCAATCTATGGGGGAGGCCTATGTTCAGCAGTGGACTGAAATGATAGGCTGAAATGATGATAATGATGAACCATTGAATGGACCACAGCGTAGCTCTGGCCTCCTCTCATTTATGTTTTGGAGATTTGAACACCACGCTGTTTGCTTCCTTGTTGGCGGACTCTTCTTACTCGCATAGTGGCATTAGTGACATGACATTCTTTCAAGATTATTGCACCATAAATATCGGGATTTCTTTTGTTACTGTTGATGAAAATATATGCTATACTATACATTTAGATTAAAAAAAACCGTGGAGTGGTTAAAGGACACTTACAAACTTAATCTAATGTTATAATTGAATCACGTTTCCTGCTTAACAATACCAGTGTTAACGATTCTCTATACAAGGGAAAATTTGCTTATTACTTGGTATTGGCAACAATTTTGCGTGGGTTACTCTTAACTAAATTTAGGCAACATTTCTGTTAATTACTTATTATAGCACGGAGGGTAAGTTTGTCACCGAATTCACTAAATAATTTTCATTTAAATAAATCATTAAACGAATTTTCATGGCAAATTTAATTCTAATGATTATTATTTGTTAACTAACGTATACTGAATCGATATACTATATTAATTTCTGATCTTAAATTGTATACTAAATAAATATACTGTTTGTTGAAGATAATTAAGAAATGTTAAAATAATTTCCAGCTACAATTTTCGACAGCACGTCCAAGGATTTTCGTTCGGTGGACTGGTGGTAAGATTCCTATGCAGGAATCCCTCATCTGTGAAGCAGTAGTGTGCAAACATGTGTTTCGGTCTGAATGGCACTGAGAGCTAGTGTAATTTGTTTTGGACATGAGACTAAAGAACTGATGTCTCAGGGTGATGGGCGCAGTGTGAAGCATCTACATAGCACCTGTGTAACTGCACTGAGCTCGATATTATAAGACATTGGTTTTAAATCGTAATGCCCTATAATTAAACTAGCTTCAATGCACTTAAATCCGAAACACATTAGTGTTGGCACACTACTGCTTGACAGCAAAATAACTGGCACTGCGGTGGTACCTATCTAAGTGGATTTCTGCAAAGGAATCTTGCCACATTTACTATTTGTGGATAAAGTGTTCTAGACTTAGACTTCATCATCATCATAATTTCAGCCTACCACTAGTCCACTGCTGAACTTAGGCCCCTCCCGTGGCAATCTGCCACGAGTTTGTAGCTCTAATTTTGGAGGGATTTTGCCGTAGTTGCCACGCTTGGTAGGCGGGTTGACAACCGCAGTTTATTTTTTTACTGGTGATAGGATTTCTATGCAGGAATTCATCTAGGTAGGTACCACCCCAGGGCCAGTTATTCTGCCGTGAAGCAGTAGTGTGCAAAAATTACTGTATTTCGGTTGGAAGGGCACTGTGAGCTAGTGTAATCACTGGGCATATGAGACTTAAGAACTGATGTCTCAGGGTGTCGGGCGTAGTGTTGGCGTCACACAGAAATGTTCTGGGTGACGCAGGATTTGTTAAGGGCAAACCTTGCACTCACCATCAGGTGAACGTTTTGCACGTCTCGTTACTTTATCGAATAAAAAAAAATATTCACATGTTTATTTATTTATTTAAATCTTTATTGCTTCCTTTACAATAAAAGGATACAAAGGGCGGACTTAATGCATTTAGGCCATTTTCTCCTAGTCAACCCGTGGAGTGGTGAGATTTTGATTAGGTGTAGCAATAAAGGAAAACAGAGAAAGAAAGAAAGAAAGACCAAAAAAAAACCTAAATAACTCATAAATAAGTCTTTTATAATACAGTAGTCTTTTTTAATATATATTTATATAGTTACATATATAAATATATACGAAACACATATACATATATACGGTATACATACATATTATAAATATAAATAAACGTAAAATAAAATAAATATAAATAAATGCACACTAGTAACGGTGACCAATTACGAACTATTTATGTTCTCATGATTCTCTGCTAAATGATCACGGACCAACTTCTTAAAGGAGTATTTATTGGGCGCTTTCCTGATGTCTTCGGGCAAGGAGTTCCAAAGAAGATGTTCCAGGAAGATGCTGCTGCCCATCTTCTGGGTTTAATTTTCCCTCTTTCCACTTTTACGACACCCACGGGTTTAAATGGGGTGGTAGATTCGCCTAAGCCGCGACCCCACGGCGATTTGAGCTTAGAAGAAAGTTTTACATATCGATTGTCTTCCTCTTGCAGTTCTGAGTTTCTTATTAAGAAATCTAATCGCAGGAACTTTAAGTTATTTAACTTTTATTTCTAAATAATAGTTAAAACATAAACTATAGAGTGAAAAATAAGTGAGTGAAAACGTTTACCCCTACGTATTTAAAATACAAATCTACTATTTATCTTCTTTTTATAAAAGATCGTCACTAGAGAACGGCCGAATCGACCGATTTGGCTGATTTTTTTTTGTTGTATTCTACTGGTGGTAGGATTCCTATGCAGGAATCCGCATAGGTCAGTACCAACCCAGGCCAGTTACTCTGCCGTGAAGCGGTAGTGTGCAAACATTATTGTGTTTCGGTCTGAAGGGCACTTAGAGCTAGTGTGATCACTGGGAATAGGACAATTAAAAACCGATGTCTCAAGGTGACGGCCACAGTGTGGTCCCACACAGAAATGTTCTGGGTGGCACCACACTGTTGTGGGCAGACGTTGGACTTTCCATAAGGTAAACCTTTAGTTCGTCTCGTCGCTTTATCAAATAAAAGAAATGTCAGGACAAAGTTTGTATAAAAGAAAATCCATTGGATAAGTCGGAAATTTGGATAGTACTTTCGTATTATAATCTCAATATAAAGTGACAGTTTGACTCTCACTCACTCTTTATTGTGCTTTGTTTTCAATACTTAATATTTTTTTTTTGCTAAGCGCACTTCTTAATTTCTTCTATGTGAATTGCACCCGTGCGAAACCGGGGCGGGTCGCTAGTTAATTACAAATATTAAAGTCCGAGTCGTTTCAATTACTGGAAATAATTCAGAAGTTGATGGAGGCCGAATTAAAAACCAATACTTTTAAAAAATAATTAGAAACTCGAATAACTTGTTGGGATTTTAATTCCACTATTCAATAGTTAGGTTTGCAGGAAAATTTTATATTAAAGCCGAAGCTTACATATATTTCTGTACGCAATTGTAAAAATTTACATGTAATTAATTTATAAAGTTTAGATATCCATACTAATATTATAAATGCAAAAGTTACTCTCTTTGTCCCTCTGTCTGTTTGTTACATTTTCACGGTTAAACCGTTGAACTGATCTTAACGAAATTTGGCACAGAGATAGCTTGCATCCTGAAAATGGACACAGGATACTTTTTATTCCGGAAAATAAAATAGTTCGGACGGGATATTTAAGAAACATTAAATATTCATGCGGACGAAGTCGCGGGCATCAGTTAGTATTATATATATGCGAAAGTAACTTCCTCTGTCTGTTTGTTACCTTTTCACGGTTCAACCACTGAACGAATCTTGACGAAATTTGTCCCAAACATAGCTTGCGTCGTGAAGACGGACGAACAAAAGCAAATATTTTCCGGGATATTATTTTAAGGGATATTTAAAAAACCCATCTCAACGCAGACGAAGTCGCGGGCATCGGCTAGCAATACATATATGCTCTTATAAAAGCGCTTAACCACTCTCATCAAGATTTCTCCGAAACTACAACACCTATTGACCAGAAATTTGGCATACTTATCCTTTCCCAACATAGACTTCCACTAAGAACGGGTCTTACGAACGTTGGCGTCTAAATGTGTAAACAGGCTGGTGCAGTTTGTCTCTATTCAGACTTTCACATAACAATAGCTTCTTCTGCTCTGAAGTAGAGACGGTTCAGCTAATGCAATATAAATTTCATATAAAAAGTTAAAGTACAAGAAAGTTTCTGTGCAGGAATCCGTCTATGTAGGTACCACCCCAGGGCCAGTTATTCTGCCGTGAAGCAGTACTGTGCAAACATTACTGTGTTTCGGTTTGAAGGGCATTGAGAGCTAGCGTAATCACTGGGCATATGAGACTTAAGAACTGATGTCTCAGGGTGACGGGCGCATTCTGGTGTCACACAGAAATTTTCCGTGTGACACAGCATTGTTATGGGCAGACGTTGCACTTACCATCAGGTGAACATTTTGCTCGTTTCGTCACCTTATCCAATAATAAAAAAGGGGCAATTGGTCACCAAATATTTCGTAGAACAGATAACCGTTGGGGAGAAAGGTTGTTAAGTATCCTCGTACTAGCAAACGCAGTGTAGGCCCCTCCACTAGACCTAGCGACGACCTGCACCCTTTGGCGGGAAGTCGATAGTTGCAGGTGGTTCAGGATCGTGTTTTTTTAGCAGTCTAGAGGGGAGGTCTACGTTGAGCAGTGTTCCCGTAATGGGCTGAATTGATGATAATGATTCCCTTTACCCAACGTTGATACTTTACACTGGTTTGTGAGGGCGTGATACTTCCCCGATACATTGTTCCCCGACCTATGTAAGTGGTCGTCGCCGTCGTTTCAGCCTATCACAAGTCCACTGCTGAACATAGGCCTCCCCAATAGATAGCCACAAAAGTTGTCGCTCTCATATTGGGATTTTGCCATAGTTGCCAAGCTTGGCAGGCGGGTTGGCAACCGCAGTTTATTTAATCAGATGTTCCAGGAAGATGCTGCTGCCCATCTCCTGGTTTTAATTTCCCTCTGTCGACTTTTACGACACCCACGGGATGGGATGGGGTGGTAGATTGTCTTAGGCCGCTAGCACACGGCGGTGTATTTCACACCTATTTAAGTGCTTCAGGAAAATTGACATTCTTTCACTTGATGAATTCAAATGATGAATGCCTACCGAATCTTCACAGATTCAGTAAGCTGTCGCCATAGTTACTACGCTTTGAAGGATGTCCGGTTACAGCAGTGAGAGTTTACATTCCATCTTCAAGTTAACTAATTCACTTAATATTACGACCGTGGAATACGTGACTTTAACAGCATGGGGTCCTGGTTTGGAATCTCAGCTCGAGCCATAATTTGTGCAAAAACACAAATTGTTTTATTTCGGGTCTGTGTATCTGACACTGCTTTCTAAACAACTTCTGATCTTACCGCGTAAGCCACATCGTGCGGATAGGTTAGAACGAGTGGTGTCTCTTTGTCCGTGAACTTATGGCACTATAGTATTTCCTCCTAAGTTGATAGTTTCCCAACATAATCAGAAGTTGTCGCCGTGGTACATTCAACCAAGAGGGAGGACGATTGCCTCCAACGATATCTACAGAACGAGAGGCGATGATGGATTCTCTTTTTACGAGTACAATTACCACACGGCTCAAACAATAGCTGATCTTTGTTTCTGATACCTAATAAGAGAGCAAGCGTCATTTAAAAAGTAATTTGCCTCACTAATTGAAACGGATTCCAATTTTCGAGGCACACCTCAACAAACCGCAACCAGACCGTGAAACAGTCGTATATTAAAAACAAAATGAAATGTCAATTTATAAATGTATCAAATATTGACCATTCGCAAACGGTGGGTGCTCCCCGTGGAAATCTTAGCTCCGATTGGTTTTTGATTTCGATGTGTGTGGAAATTAAAACGAAGGTTTAATGTTTGTCGATTAAGCCCAAAGTGCTATGATTTTGTATTTCTTATATGTGCTCAGGGGCTATGCACTCCCCTTAATTTCATAGTACGCGAGTGACCTGGGTTAGATTCCCGGTGCCGGCACCACTAAAATTGTTAATTGCAATTTTAAGTGACGATTTACCACGTGGTGAAGGAAAACGTGAAGAAACCTGCATGTCACCTTAATAATAAATATTTCTAAGACATGCGAAGTCCGCCAACCCGCATTGGAGCGGCGTGGCGGACGTTTCCCGACTCCCAAGCCCTTTCAGAAACGAGAGGAGGCTTGTTGGCTCAGCAGCGGGACATTTATAGGCTGATAATTGATGATAAATAAATCATTCTGAGTTGTTAATACCAGTCCATCAAACAATCCCATAAAACACCAGCTTGAACCAGTGGGAACACAATCCCCATTATGTTCCCCCTGGTAAGAAGTTTATGACTCCTATCAAAATGGCGCGACGCGGAAGCGAAAAGTGGGTTACGGGTGTTGTCTCTGCCTACCCCTTATAAGGGAAAAAGGCGTGAGTGTATGTATGTATGTAATTGATCCAACGGCAAAGTCGGAAATTTGGATGGTGTTTTTCTGTTATCTATTATTCAAATATCAATAAAAAAGTGGTGTGGTGGCGGCTCGTTAAAAGAATACTACCACTCCATCTCATCCATTGGATCTCGTAAAAGGCGAGTAAGGAATTAAACTGCACTATGCACCCAACAGCGCATGGTGGTGATGGGCTCACCACTTATCACACCAAGTGCATTATATTGTTTTGGTGAAACGTGGAATGTTGCAGTCATCTGTTTTTGCAGTGAGTCTCTGACAACCCCTTATGGGATACAGTCGTGATCTCATGTATGTATAAAAAAGTGTCGATGAGTATGACGGTTCTGCTGTCGCAAGTTTTAATAACTACTGTTTTTTTGCTAAGCGCACGTCTTATTTTCTTCGATAGCAAATTGGACACGAAACCGGGTCGGGTCCTAGCTACCGATAATATAATAAAATATTCTTCTACGTATTTAATCAACGTGTTTGGGTTTTACAGAAGCAATTTGCTTCTTAATTTCGAGTCGCTAAAATTCAACGGAAACTAACACACCGCAGTCAATACAAAGCGTTCGTGTTAGCTACGGGTACTGTAATATCCCGAGCAGTTCCAACCACGGATGTACAAATAATTAAACGAAAATAAATATATCTCGAATATTCCTCAATATAGCTTCTTAGTGAAATAATCAAACTCTTTTTATTACTGGTGGTAGAATTTCTAGGCAGGAATCCGTCTAGGTACTACTGCAGGACCAGTTATTCTGCCGTGAAGCAGTAGTACATTACTGTGTTTCGGTCTGAAGGGCACTGACAGCTATTGTAATCACTGGGCATTTGAGACTTAAGAACTCACCCGCGTAAAAATTACGACCCCGATCGATGGTATACAAACATTTTGGGATTTTTATTTTTTTGCTCGGAACCCTAATTATGAAGCGCTTCCGTTGCATGTCAGAAAGGCTCAAAGTATTGAAACCTTTAAAAAACAAACTGTTTTACTTAAATCAGTGTCTTATGTAATATATTCTGTGTTGTTTTTGCGTGGTTTTCTTCTGCGGGTTTTTATATACATATATTTATCTATCTTTGTATATATTTCATTTTTTTATTTTATTTACTGTATATGTGTTTTTTTTCTTCTTTTTACTTATATCTTGTGTGCACACCTCCGTCCTTTTTCTGTTAATAAATCTCCTTTATTTCTCCTTTGTTAAAAGTACCCTAAACAAGCATTGATTTACCTGAAGAAACCTGTTATTTTGTTATTACAAACAGACACTTTAATTTTATTTATTTGAATAGATAACAAATATGTTAAGTAATTAATAATTTACTTTGAACAAAATCATTTTAATTATTTTCTATTTTGTAATGTGGTGGGTGCAATGCTACTCGTATTATGCTCTGTTTCTACGTATAAGATCTTCGGACTCACACATACGAAGCACAGCTGTGGAGCATTTTAAGCCGCTATACTCGGTCATTCCTCAACAAACCCACTATCTATGTTGACGGCTTTATTAGCGCAGTGGCTTGTTTTTGGGTTTGTTTCCTTCACTGGTCAAATATTTGTATGGCCTAAAAGATTATTGTTTCTGGGTCTGGCATCTGTGCATATTCATTTTATGTTCAAAACATTGACATTGATAGAGGAGAAATTCTAGGGCTATTATATTTATAAAAAATTAGCTGTGTCCTGCGATTTCGCCCGTGTAAAATAAGCCGACCTAATGATTGCCACGCCATGGTACCTCGTTGATTCGGACATTCACAATTGGGCCCTTCTCGTGTTCGGGTCGGTGTTCACCGTGCGGCTTCTTAAAGCCGTATCATAAAAATGTATAATTTAAAACTTTCCTGGATAAACAGTATATATAATACAAGAATATTTTTTTAAATTGTATTAGAATTTTCTGATATTTGCACGTTCAAACATACAAACTCTGCAACTTTATAACGAGATAAAAGTTGTAAGATAATTGCATTCGGCGTGGCGCCATTATATACTCGTACATAATCTGCCGCCAAGCCGCGTGCTAACATATATATTACGTGTTCAAAGTGGCTGTGTTTTATTTTAACATTTAAAGTTGGAAACTAGAGTTACACTAAAATCTTATTAAAAGTCCGTTCGCGCGTATTTCCAAAAACTGACAGTGACAGTTGACGCGTCGCCATGATGAATTGTTGTTGGTTTTATGCAATGGCACGACCGCGTTCAGCCTTGTTAATTACAAGTCGGCTAATTACTTCTCAGGGAATAAATATGGTAATCATACCAAATAAGTTCGTTGTGTAACGTCGTTTACCATTGAGTAATTCAATTTTAACCGAACCACGCTTATTTAAAATTTAGTTCTTCATCTTTAAAAAAAAAACACAAATCTCGTAAAAATAACATCATAACTTTTATTGGAATTGATGGTACAGATTAAAATAATAAAATTATGTTTTTTGTAAACTCAGAATTACTTATTACTAATGGCTGGAGTCAACTTTTAAGCATATAAATGCATGTACTATATATTATACCATGTATTTAGTTTAGTGCACCCTTTTCTTTAAAAAAAAAACATTACCCCACGCTCTGTCTCCTGTGTCGTGAGTGCGTTTTACAAGGAAAATAATCAGTATGAGTTTTTGCTTCGGCTGGGAATCCAACACTGGAAGCACGGCGTAGAAGTCAGGTGCTCTGACCACTAGGTCACACCGTCCTCACCTTTTCATCACCAACGTTTCATCTTCAAGAAACAAATAAACAAGAGAAATCAGCTCGGTTGGCGCAGTGCTAAGCGACTGGCTTCTACGCTACGAGTCGTGGGTTTCGATGGCAATGGCGTGGCTGGTCTTGGTGGTTGTAAATGTGCAATGTATGTCCGTAAAACGACAGAACGTCGTTTCTTTTTTAAGAGAAAAGAACGTTTATACAAATCACGTCGGAAAATTTATTAAAATTAGCTTACATTAATTAGTTAGTTAATCGTTATAACAGGTATCCTCTCTAACGCTACGCATAAGGTTGCATAACCTTATGTTTCAGGTAAATTGTCACTTTGAAATGCAAATGCAAGTCACATCATGATCTATGTGTCACTTTATAATGAAAGGTAAAAGTGACCGTCACGCGAAATCACAGAGACCGTGGATTAAAGAGATTGCGAATTAGCATTTTAATTACCAGTGCTTTTTATGCTGTTTATGTTTATTATAATTAACCTACCTCCATGCTATTTTTTCGTTTGCTAAGAGGCGCTGTATGTCTCCCGTTTATAACTTGTCAGGGACTCGACTCATATATTCGTTCGTAATAGATTACTGTGTAGTGTCAAAATTGTATAACAACATGTTATGACAGGTTTTTTTTTATAGGATGAAGTGAAGAACGGGACCAGCAAAATGTTGTGTCACCCAGAACATTTCTGTGTGATACCCCGCTGCGCCCTTCTGACCCAAACAGTAATGTTTCCACCTACTGCTTCATGGCAGAATAACTTGTCTGGGTGGTGCCTGTATAAGACAAGACTGACAGATACTCAATATACATACATACATACATAGAGTCACGCCTCTTTCCCATAGGGGTAGGCAGAGACCACATCTTTCCACTTGCTACGATCCTGACACACATCTTTAGCTTCCTCTACTTTCATTAGTGTTTTCATACAAGCTCGTCGGTTGCGGGTACTTTTGACGTGGCCTTTCCTCAAAACGATTTCGATCTGATCGTAATACGTTCGCCTACGTCGACCCTTACCGGCTTGCCCATTCACACTCGCCTCATAAATCTGTTTCGTCAATCTTCTTTCATCCATCCTCTCTACGTGTCCAAACCATCTAAGCATCCCTTTCTCTATCTTTGTCACTACATCTTCTACCACACCGCAACGTTCTCTTATCACGTTGTTTCTTAGTTTGTCCATCAAAGTCACTCCAGCTATACTTCTCAAACTTTTCATTATAAATTTATTAAAAAAAATCAATATATGAATTTTAAAATATATAGCACGTGAAGATTTCATCCTTACATGGTTGACGTGCCTCGGAACAGTGAATAGCGTTTTGCGTCTCTCTGTGGCGCAAAGCGAGCGAGTGGAACTCAAAAGAATAATAACAATGCTATTGTTACGACTACTGAAACGTTATTTCTTAACGAATAGCGAATTTTTATAATTTGGCCTGTTTAATAAAACAGTAGTGTGCAAACGTTACTGTGTTTCGGTTCGAAGGGCACTGAGAGCTAGTGTTCACTGGGCGTATGAGACTTAAGAGCTGACGTCTCAGGGGAACGGGCGTGGTGTGGTGCCACACAGATATATTCCGGGTGACACAGAATTTGTTATGGGCAGACGTTGCACTTACCGTTAGGTGAAGGATTTGCTCGGTTTCTTCACTTTCTACTTTAAAAATAAATAATTTTGCAGGACCTAAATAATTAAGAGCGGGTAGGGGCAATGGCGTTTAAGGTGCGAGGAGCTTACTCCAATTACTGTTGAATTATTAATATTTAGCTTTTTGCTTTCATTCAGCTACTGGTGGTAGGATTACTATGCAGGAACCGTATAGGTACCACCGCCGTGGTAGTTCTAGATGACACTGCATTTGTTATGGGCAGACGTTGCTTGCGTGACGAGATGAGCAAAATCATTCACGTCATGGACGTGAATGATTTTGCTCATCTCGTCACCATCTTAAATAAAAAAAAATTAAAACCAGAACCTGGCTAAATTACTTAGTATTTATTAGTGTTAGGATTCCTATGCAGAAATCCTTCTAGTAGGTATCACAGCAGGGCCAGTTATTGTAGCACGTGTAGCAGTAGTGTGCAAACATTACTGTGTTTCAGTCTGATGGGCTCTAAGAGCTACTGGGCATATGAGACGTAAGAAGTGATGTCTCAGGAGAACGGGCACAGTAAGGTGCCCCAAAGAAATGTTCTGGGTGACACAGCTATTTTTCTGGCAACTCGTCCCATTTTTTCTATAGAATAAATTGACAGCCACGTAGCTTAGTGGTCAGAGTACTTGACTACTGCCGCATGTCCTGGTTTTGAATCCCAGACCGACATTTGTCCAAAATCATATGTTGTTGACTTTCTAGCCTGGTTGTGTTGTGCATGTGCATTTTGTCTCTTAAACGCACCCAAAAATAAAAATAGTATTCTGACCTCAGACTACATGGCGTCACTAGTTACCAAAAGTTTGAAAATCAAAAAGTGCACGTCTCACGACGCTCATTCAACTCTTAAGAAAAAGAAATCGTCTTGAGGTTGAACCTCAAGACGATTTCTTTTTCTTATGTATTTCGAGTAATTTCAATTCAGATGAAAACAATAAGGAAAAATAATTT
This sequence comes from Luehdorfia chinensis, assembly GCA_019845155.1. NCBI lineage: Eukaryota > Metazoa > Arthropoda > Insecta > Lepidoptera > Papilionidae > Luehdorfia > Luehdorfia chinensis. The sequence continues at coordinate 2,446,752 of JAHVAK010000696.1, forward strand.
TTCTTAATAACTACAAACTAGACTTTTGATATGAAATAGGAAACCAGTAGATAAAATTCTGGACACGATAAAAAAATCCGGTCTCAAGAAAACACTTTAATTAATTCATTAACATTATTTTGCCACTTTGAAAAAAGAAAACAGTAAAAAAAATTGACGTGGACGTCCGGATTTTTTAGGGATGTGGTCACGATAACTCTCAAAAAATTGACGTATATTTTTTTTAAACTGTTTTCTTTTTTCAAAGTTGCAAAATAATTTTAATGAATTAATTAAAGTGTTTTCTTGATATAAGTCTATTCATATTAGCATATAAGTGCAATATAATTGTGATAGAGGCATTTGAAAACCGCCGAATCGCTTGACCTTGACATGACGGGTAGGATTCCTTTGCAGAAATCCGTCTAGGTAGGTACCACCCCAGGGCCAGTTATTCTGCCGTGAAGTAGTAGTGTGCAAACATTACTGTGTTTCCGTTTGAAGGGCACTGTGAGCTAGCGTAATCACTGGGCATATGAGACTTAAGAAGTTATGTCTCAGGGTGATGGGCGCAGTGTGGTGTCACAGAAATTTTCTGGGTGACACAGCATTTGTTATGGGCAGACGTTGCACTTACCATCAGGTGAATGTTTTGCTTTTCATCACTTTATCAAAAAAAAAAGCACTCTATCACACCGCTTCGCGCCATTACACGTGCAATAGTATTCTGAACGCAGACTGCTTCTAAAAGTAACTAACGCAGCATGGTATTACATGACGTCACTAGTTACAAATAGAGTGAATTGTGTAAAAGTACAATTTACCCCATTGCAATAAGCGCAATGATTGTGACAAATCGTCCGTCTGTCGGTGCGTCGTGACCAGACTCCGAACACGGACGGGAGGTAATAAAGCTTCAACGTGACGTTTCATCGAATTGTAAGCGATTTGTAGGAAATCTTCTTTTGCAATTTTACTATTAATGTACTTCTAGGTCGATCTCCGAGCTTTATTGTTAGTAAAGTATCCTTAATCTTAGTCGCGTATGTCGGTAAAGTCAACATCACTTTGTGCTTCGGTTTTGAGGTGAAACACGTGTCGTGCTCTCGACTACGGTAGTGTGTTTCTCGTAGTGGCAGTGTTGTAGTGGTAAAAAAATACCTCCGCACTGTCAGCGGGTTTTTTTATTGTTCGTTGATCCAAATAGATATATCTTGGGTTTTAAGTGAGTATAATATTCATAAACGAACAGAGAATAAAAATCTATTATGTTATACATATTGATATTGATATTAGAAGAACGAAAAATTTTGATCTGAAGATTAAATTTCACAATTTTTAATGAGTTCTCAAATTTCTTACATCGACGATTATTAAAGAGGTTTAGTTAGTTTTTTTTTTTTCAATAAAATAATCCGATATACCTATTCTACCTTCTCCATCAACATTTAAAAACGGACAACTGCCATAAACGCGATGGATTGGAGATAGCGGAACCAGACAGTTTCGCACCTTTAACGCTGCTGCACTGCCGTGAAGCAGTAGTGTGCAAACATTACTGTGTTTCGGTTTGAAGGGCACTGAGAGCTAGCGTAATCACTGGGCATATGTGACTTAAGAGCTCATGTCTCAGGGTGACGGGCGCAGTGTGGTGTCGGATCGAAATGTTCTGAGTGACACAGCATTTGTTATGGGCAGACGTTGCACTTACCATTAGGTGAACGTTTTACTCGTTCCGTCACTTTATCAAATAAAAAAATAAAAAAAAACTGTTATGCATATAATAATATATATCATACACTTACATAGACACATATTATAATATATTATTACCATATTATAATAGTAGGAAGTAGTCGTCAGAATTATTGTTGTTTTTAATAAGTACTCCCGAACTAACTACTTGAAGGAGCTCTTGTTTCTTGCCTTTCTTATATGTTTGCGTAAGGAGGCCCTGAACAATATACGCTGCGGGCTCTCGGTTCGAATCCTAGCCAAACGAACATTAGTGCAATATCACAAATTGTTGGTATTCGAAGTTGGTTGTGTTGTGATTGTCCCCGTACCTCTGACACTGCCTGAAGACTGCTACTTAACTCAAAATAAAATCGTATATTTATTCCTTAATTTTTGTTTGTAATTCCGAATTTTTGTTCGGAATAATTCCAGCCGCTGGTTTTCACCATCGCACTTTGCGGCAGAACACAAAATTCCATGGTCACCACCTGGATGGTTGGCATTCCACCACAGTGCGTTTTTCGCGGAATTTTCTGCCACGCACGACCACTTTATGGAATCGGCTGCCGCCGGCGGTTTTTCCGGACCGATACGACGAGAAAAGAGCCTATTCCTTCCTCAAAGGCCGGCAACGCACCCGTGATTCCTCTGGTATTGCGGTTGTTCATGGGCGGTGGTGATCACTTACCATCAGGTGAGCCATTTGCTCGTTTGCCCCCTCTCCTATAAAAAAAAACCACGGATATGGTACTTGACACTGGAAAATAGTGTACGACCGTTTCCTTAAACAAACAAATAATCCATACTTCCATACTTATATTATAAATGCGAAAGTAAGTCTCTCTGTCCCTTCGTGGGTATGCCTCTCCTTTGTACCATACTCGTACAATGTAATAACAATCCATAATATATACTTGATAGAACAAAGAAAATGGCGCCATTATTGTGTGCTACTATATACAGCGTTTCATCAAACGCACAGAAATATTCATTACACATTCTTAAGCAATTTTCCTTTCGTTTCGAACGTGGATGTTTACTCCCGCACGTGGGAGGGCTGGTTCATATTGTCGAATTCCGCACTCGTTCCTGTCACACAGATTGACCATTTCGTACAGGAAGTGAGGTCGTTCTCAGTGCAACAACCTTTTCGTTTCCACGTGTACTGTACGGAACTTTAGCCAAAATACTTTAGAAGAAACAGACAAGCATTATATGAAGTTACCAATATTTATTAAAATCTCACAAGGATTTGGTTTTAATTACTTCGATGGAGAGACAATTTATTGGATGTATGACTTAAAATGTCGGTTGCAAAAATGAATCAGCGCTTAAAGTATAAGCGCTGTTTCACCACGAGCTCGGCTGGTTAAGCAAAATATCGTGAGGAATTAACAAAATATTACGACATGTTATATCCGTCAGCAGTTTGGAGCAGCGTGGTGAACACTTTCCGTTTCAATACCGTCTTACATATCTGAAGAACCCGTGAACAGCAATGAGACATCAAAAGGCTGCTGATCTTAGCATATTTATGTAGATAGCAAGAAGATATATATTATTTGAAATTTATTATACTACATCCAGATATGTGGAGGTAATAGGGGTTGTAGTGAATTTCGTTTTGTCTCCATCAGTCCATCTGAACTTCAGTAAAAGAGAACTTTAATTTTACTCTGCATGTTTTTCAAGGTTTAGAAGTTTTTGCTACGTTCGCAATGATATGATAAGTTATTACTAAAAATCCATATGTTTATAGCTGACAGCTGCTGTTGCAGTCAGAAGGCGTATTACTAATTGTAGTAAAAAAAGGTAAGTTGACAGAATTCGGAAAGGGACAGGAGAATTGTTAAACGCATGAATGCAGTAAAATTAAAGTACATAGAATATTAACTTGGTAGCTGCCAGGTTCATTTAAGTCACGATGAGAAATAGGCGTAAAAAGCGCGGGAATCGAGCGTGTAATTTCAGGTACGATCAATTTCGGATACACGTCACAACATCACTCATTTTCTCGCGTCACTCGATATAACAAGATAAAGCTTTATAAAATTCCTTCGAATATGACAAACTAATCGTTTGCTTATAGATCAGCTAAAAAGACTTAGATCTTTGTGTGTTACAAAAAAATATCGTCGCTCAACACATTTTGCAATGGCGCACGCTTTATTTTTTTATTACGCGACCTGGATTCAAGTCGCTCGATTTCGCAGGAATTTAGAAATCCTTCTAGCAGTAAGGCGTGTCAACAGAATAAATATATTTTCGAAGATGTGGCAAAACACGAATAAAGAGAATAGGCCTGCCCTCAGTATAGTGGATAAAGATTCGAGGAGTCTTTTTTTATCGAAATTATCGGCAAGCAGGTCGTTCACCCGATGATAAGTGCCACTCCTGCCCACAGCAATTACGGTGTCATCCAGAACACTTGGTCGAATATCAATATTACATTAAGTAACTTTAATTTTAATAACACTAAAGTTAAGCTTGTGTCGTACCGAAATAGCTGAAATGCCTGAAGCACAGAGGAAATTTGTTTCAGAACCCATTACTGAACTTAATTGCTAATATATACTTTGTAAGGCGCTCTTAAATGTTTTTAGTTTGCCGTTAAAATTAAAAAAAAATTGCGCGGCAGAAGTAATCATCATCATTTCAGCCTATCACTAGTCCACTGCTGAACATGGGCCTCCCCCATAGATTGCCTCAAAAGTTTGTAGCTCTCGTTTTGGGGGGATTTTGCCATAGTTGCCTCGCTTGGCAGGCGGGTTGGCAACTGCAGTTTATTTATTCGGATGTTCCAGGAAGATGCTGCTGGTTTTTCATTTTCCCTTTGTCGACTTTTACGGCACTCACGGGATGAGATAGGGTGGTAGATTCTCTTAAGCCCCCACCAATCGGCAGAAATAAGGCTGCCTTGCAACTTAAGATGGGGAATCAATCATGCTGTTTCACTGTGGGTTAGCGGGATTAATGCTTATAGAATTCCTATGCAGGATTCCGTCTCGGTAAAACTGCAGTGGCAGTTATTCTGCCATTAAGCTGTGTTCGGTTTGAAAGGCACTGAGAGTGTAATTACGAGGCATCTATGACAGATAACTATGCAGGAATCCGTCTAGGTAGTAACCACCCCACGGCCAGTTATTCTGCCGTGAATCAGTAGTGTGCAAACATCGATGTGTTTCGGTCTGAAGGGCTCTAAGCGCTAGTGTAATCACTGGGCATATGAGACTTAAGCGCTGATGTCTCTGGGTGACGGGCGCAGTGAAGTGCCACACGGAAATGTTCTGGGTGACACAGCATTTGTTATGGGCAAACGTTGCATTTACCATCAGGTGAAGGTTCTGCTCGTCTTGTCACTTTATCCAATAAATAAAAAAACTTGACAACTGTCTCATGGTGACGAGTATAATTGCGACTTTATCGTCTCGTCAATACTTCCTTTCAAAAAAAAACTTTACCATATTTAACGCTATTACTTTTAAGCCGTGGGGTGGCGGCTCGTTAAAAGAATACTACCACTCCATCTCATCCAATGGATCTCGTAAAAGGCGAGTAATGAATAAAACTGCACTGTGCACCCAATAGCATGGTGGCGATGGGCTTACCACCTATCATTAGTGTTACACCAAGTGCATTATATTGTTTAGGTGAAACGTGGATTGTGGCAGTCATCTGCTTTTGCAGTGAGTGCCCAGTCTCTGACTACCTCTTATGGGATACAGTCGTAATCTTATGTATATATGTACTTTTATGTCTGTAAAAGTAATAGCCTAAGAAATAGCCTTTAAATGGCGTCCTTTAATTGTTGAAAGGGTTTTAGAGCTGGGATGAGTCGATAAGTTTTTTTTTATTGTATAAAGTGATGAAACGAGCAAAATGTTCACCTGATGGTAAGTACAACGTCTGCCCATAACAAAGGTTGTGTCACCCAGAATATTACTGTGTGACACCTCACTGTGCCCATCACCCTGAGACATCAGTTCTTAAGTCTCATATGCCCTATAATTACGCTAGCTCACAGTGCCCTTCAAACCGAAACACAGTAATGTTTGCACACTACTGCTTCACGACAGAATAACTGGGGGGCTGAAATAACGCCCTGGGGTGGTACCTACTCGTACCTAGACGGATTCCTGCATAGGAATCCTCGCACCAGTAAGAAGTGTTACCAGTTTTTGAACACAGGGCTTGGTTGAATATTAAATAAACCAAATGATATCTCATTCTGCCATTTACCCATAAAAGTTATTTTCGCAAGTTTTAAAACTAATATGTGTAACATTTTACGTTGTAAAATTCTATATCACATATTTTGCTGTTATGTTTGTACACAGGAACGTTGTAGACGACAACACTAAGACGAAGAATTGTATTCTAATTATTAAAATAGATAACGTGTTAAGGGTTACAGTCAAATTTTTGTTAGGTTAACCTTAAAATATTGTGACTTTTAGTAACCAGTTTCGCGTGAAAAAAACAACACATGTAAAAAGCTTAAAACTTGAGCGAAGCGTGGGCCGCCAGTATTTCTTTGGACTAATATTATAACAGTATAGACGAAAGAAAAAGCAAAGAATAAAATTCCCGCGCAAATTTTCGGAAGCGGTCGGGCACAGTTGCCGAAAATTTTATGGTCGATTACATTCCAATCTATTAATGTAAATTTTAAAACAATTGTCATTTCTAGGGTTTCTTAGAAAAAAAGGAACCAATTTTGTCCTGTCACTTCTTGAGCTTCTCATGTGGCGATATATATGTCGCTACATATAGAGTCACAAAGTTTACTGGTTGGAGGCGACGTCCTCTCCAGAGCTGACCACCCGATCCGGGTAACTTTCCTGTTCCTTGGCACCTTCAGCTGCCAAAGATTCGATTGTAATAATATATGTGAAAGCAATGATGAAAAATTTTTAATTTTCTTGGGTGGAAAAAGTTTCAAATAAAAAAAATCAAAACATTTATATTATTAGTATGGATTAATTTTTCGCATGTTTATTTTATAAAAATACAAACAAAGTTGAGTGTAAATAACTAACGCAAAACGTCATACATAATATATACAGTACAGTCCTACAGTCACGCCTCTTTCCATTGAGGCAGGTAGAGACCACATCTTTCCATCTGCTACGATACGCCCTACACTGCGTTTGCCGGTACGAGGTTGCCACTCTAGAACCTTTCTTCCCCAACAGTTATCGTTTCTACGGGCTATATGACCCATTGCCACTTCAGCTTGCTAATCCTTAGGGCTATGTTGATTACTTTAGTTCTGCTGCGGATATCATCGTTACGGATTTTATCACGCAGAGAAACTCCGAGCGACTCTGAGATTCCTCAAGCGGCCCGCAGTGAAGGACCAGGTCTCGGTTCCATATGTCATCACTGGCAACATGATAGTTGATAATTAACGTGTGGTGGCGGCCAGATAATCTACCACTCCGTCTCTATCCGTGGGTGTTGTAAAAGTCGACAGAGGGAAAATTAAGACCAGAAGATGGGCAGCAGCATTTTCCTGAAACATCTAAATAAATAAACTGCGGTTGCCAACCCGTCTGCTAAGCGTGGCAACTATGGCAAATGAGATTGGGAATACCTACGTTCTGCAGTGGACTAGTGATGGGCTGTAGTGATGTAAAGATCTTGATAATTCTGTGAAGAAAAGCGAGTTAATAAGAAATTATTGAAACCATCTTAAAGCTAATGAAAATGCAACAAAATAAAAAATATAATTCATTTAAAAAAAAATTGTCATACATTTTCTTAAAGCTAAGTTCTCGTTGCGCAGTGTTGCTGTTTTGTTTCGATTTGTTTTTTAAAATATGAAACGTCATAGTCACATGACTACAAAATTTGAAATTTGAAATATAAAAGGCCGTGTGGTAAGAGAATCTACCATATCATCTCGTCCCGTGGGTGTCGTAAAATTCGACAGAGAGAAACGAAGGCCAGGAGATGGGCAGCAGCATCTTCCTGTAACATCCAAGTAAACAAACTGTTGCGAATCCGCCTGCCGAACGTGGCAACTGTGGCAAAAACATATATGAAAGTAACAACAAATGAACGGCCCCTAGTCTCCGGCGGCCCCGCTAGTCTTGGCTACGGTAGCGGTCATTTAATTTATTTTATATTTAATTTAGTCAACTTATGCAAGGTTTATTTTCGAAATCTGTAGACATGTTACAACGTTACAAATTTAAGCAAATGTCCCGCGTTACTGCATAAAATACTTGGCCACCCTATTTCTCATCTTGATATCATATATTATGCACGAATATATTTCATTTACCTGCGATACGACGTTTGGGAAGCCTTTATGCATCAAAAATGTGTCGAAGCCCAGATGGGCCCTACATAAAAAAATAAAGTATAGAAGGAAAAGAAAGAAAGAAAAAAACGTGTATTTACTATGAACGTACGTACAGAAAAGTATTTCATAATAAAAAAATATAAAGTACAAAAACATAAAAAAAAAACTAAAACAATTAACACCTAAAATAAAAAGTATGAAAATTGTACTTTCTTTAACGATTACACGTAACCAGCCAGTAAGTCAGAAAACTATGCAGTATATTTTTTATGTCCGCCTAACATGAATGTGATTATACATAATTATTTAATCAAAGAACCGACTTCAACGCAATCCGTAACGCTCCAAAACGTCCTTAAGCGTTTCCCATCATCAGAACTTGAACAAAATGATATGTGACCACTCCTATGTACCCTTTCAAAAAATAAAGATTTCATAAAATTCGTCAACAATTGACAAAAATATCGGTGAACATACATTAAAAAAACCGTTACACATTCAAAATGAAAGCTCGTGAGCATTTGTTAGGTAAATTGGCAGAACCATCACAGAAATAGTTGTTTAATATTATATAATTACTTATATATTATACATCTTATACGAGTATGTATTTATGTATATATTTTGTATTATATTTATCTATATATTTGGTTATATTTATTTATTTAATGTCGTTCGCTGTTATGTTTTCTTTTGCAAAAGTCTAGGTTTCAGTGTCGCGGACGTGTTTAGTATACTTATATTATGTATTTATTTAAAAAAAAAATCTATATTAACTTCCTACAACACCTACCTTATCCAGTCTCTGTATCGCCCTTTGGTAGACTGGTAGAGAATGCCTCAGGAATAAAGTCCGCCTATATACTAGAGTGTATATGACGTTGAATAAAAAAAAATACACTCAGATGAACATATAACCGCCTCCATTTTAGGAGTCGGTTTAAACCTGTTAAATCAGCTATTAAAAGTTGCTGCTTGATATAGGCCTCTCTTAATAATCGTCACTCTTTAAGCGGCAATCGCGCATGTCGCCAATGCGACATTAGTGATTTGCGACTACAGCGGCATAAGCTAGCAACTCCCTAGGAGATATTACAGTGCCACAAGTTTACACGCATACACAGGGGCACTCACACAGAAACTTACCGCGGTCGATGTAACACTTATGCTATAAGATCGGAGGTAGACTAGGAACCAAAGAATACCTCTTCCCTATTAATAACCAGTAAAAAACCCCGCGGGATATTTCTTACTTGTTATTCATTTAAAAAAAATACAAAATACAATACTGATGGTAGATTTCTTAGCGGGAATCCGTCTAGGTAGTAACTCTCATTACTAGCTTGTTCTTACCATCAGGTGAACGTTTTGCTCGTCTCGTCACATTCAATAAAAATGGCTCTTAAATGTTAGGAAGGTGCCGCTATTTATAAATTAGTTGTTTTTAGTGCTAGTTATATTTAACTTGCGATACATAATGCGCAATAATAATGTCGCAGTAGTGAACAAATATATTACGCATTGCTTGTTATCTCTTCTGAATGTATAATGTTCTTCTGTCTCTTTGTTTATACAGTAGTGTAAATTTTAGTTGTATTATATATCTACTTCCTGTTCTGTATTTCTGAACGGAAGAGAAACAGTAATGGACACTTGAGGGGCTTTAATAATTATTATTATAATCGCCAGCGCTCAATAGCGGGCGCCCAATTTGAATTTCGTAATAAGCGAGTGACGCAATTCGATCTTAGGTGCCTGCACCCCTGAAACTGAAATTTTACGAATTTACCACGCCCTTAGCGGTGAAGGATTACATCGTGAGGAAGCCTGTATATCAGAAAAAATACCCGCTGAGCTCCCCGATTTCACCCGCGTAAAATAAGTCGTGAAGCAGTAGTGTGCAAACATTACTGTTTCGGTTTGAAGGGCAGTATGAGCTAGTGAGCTAGCAGAATTAAGAACTGATGTCTCAGGATGATGGGCGCAGAGTAGTACCACTCGGAAGTGTTCCGGGTGATACAGCATTTGTTTTGGACAGACGTTGCACTAACCATCGGGTGAACGTTTTGCTCGTCCCGTCGTACATTATCCAATAAAAAAACCTAACTGTCCTGAGCATTCTTCACAGTTCGGTCCTTTTCGGTATGTTCGATTCTCGGAACGCGCTTCATTATCGCCATAGCATAAAGTATAACACTTTATGCTATTGCGATAATGAAGCTTAAAACCGTCTTCAGTTAAGAGGCTATCTAATACAAATTGTGAACGTGTGCTGTTGGTGGAGGTTGGTCTGGTCTAGTTTGCAATGCATCATATACATTTATTATTGAATCTCGTTTAACATTTTGTCATGGAGCGTGGTTGTCTTTGAGAATATTCTTTGTAAATTTATATATAATGTGCTATTCACTAAGATAAAAATAAAACGAAAAAAGGGGATACCTACGGAGTTTCTTCTCCGTCAGAAGAACCTCATAACGAAACGGTGGTAGGTTATGAAAAGCAAATCACGTTTGAAAATCCAAATTGATATTTCTTACGTTGGGCCGCAGCATCTTCCTGGAACATCTGAATAAATAAACTCCGGTTGCCAACCCGCCTGCCAAGCGTGGCAACTATGACAAAATCCCCTCAAAATACGAGCTACAAACTTGTGGCAATCTATGGGGAGGCCTATGTTCAGTAGTGGTGTAAAAGTAACGAAAAAAAGCGTACTCGGATATATTCGTTACTATAACTATCAGTACTCGTTACTATCGTATCGTTTCGTTACTCGTTACTTTTGATACCTAATAAATAACATCGCATCGACGACGTCGCGTCGGTGTACCTACTTTGTAGAATACATTCTTAATACGTTACATATTTAGCTGCGTAATGTGAATATTTTAACTTTTACATTTTTTGAACCTGACTTGTGTATATTATGTAAATCTAAATTTAATTTGATTTTATATGGAAGTGGGTAGAACTACAAGTAAACTGTAATTTAATTACCACAACGATCTAATTGAAAACTGAACAGAATTATCATTATCTCATTAACACGGCTTTATTATAATATCTCTTATAGTATTATTTTTAGTGAAACTAATTGACAATAGTATAAAACAAAAACATAAATCTATGTTATATTATTACATTAATTAATATTTTGTATAAAAATACTTAACTACCTTGTTTCTCTTCCAATCCCAAACTTTGTCTAAACAATTCCTTTACTTATAGTAACTAAATAAACAGTAAACAAACATCGTCCTTTGTAACATACGTATTTAAAATCACGAATTAAGCGCGCGCATGCGTTTATCGCACTATCAGCAAACCGTTTCAATTCAAGCATCAACGCAACGAACGTACTTGCAAAAATTCAATCAAACTAATATCAGTACGAAAATATGAAAGTAACGAAATAACGAAATGCATTCTTGAGTAACGTTTCGGTACTCGGTACTAGATGGCGTACTCGTTACTCGGTACCGAATACATACGGTTTGCTACAGCTCTAATGTTCAGAAGTGGACTTGTGATAGGCTGAAACGACGACGACGAAGTTGAAGAATAAATAATTTTCATTTCATTCCAAAGACATTTTTTTAATTGGTTAGCATTTACTAAGATTAATTCGTTCAGACATGATAACTTTCCAGTTTTATTATAGTAGTAAGATAAGATGACGTAAAAAAGAGCTATGAATTTTGTAAACCACTTATTAAGATATTATGAAAATTATTTTAACTGCCATGGACTAAAATAATAATATCAAAAATGCAAATTAAAGCCGCGCTTATGTTTAAAATAAATTAAAAACCGAAAATATTCAGAAGTTGTCGAGGTGGTGTAAATACGGCCAGAAGCACATCTTCATCATTCCCTGTCTGATTCATTGTTAGGGATTAGAAATTCGGTCCCTCGATATAATTGACTTTGCATTGACTTCAATGCAATGTCAATTAGTGTTGTCAGCATTCTTATTTTTATATGTAGCTGGGGAAATTCCATTAAAACAACCCCGCCTTTAGAATTGAACATCACCCCTTTGAAATGATGTGAAATAAAAAACAATCGCGATTAGGTATCTGAGCTTCTTGCTGTGTTATCTGCTTAATAAAACTTGAACACTGACTGACGAAGCTCTGCCTACAAAGGTGAGTCAAAGGCACGAAATTTTACACAAAAGTTTCTTATATAACGAGAGTGAGCACTAAGAAAGGATTTTTGAAAATTCTTCCCCTAAGGGGTTTATAAAAGGGGATGCAGTTTGTATCGGAGTCGTCGTCTTTGAAGTGAAGAAGAACATCGCGTGGAAACCTGCTTTGAAAAAAATACTTCGAAGACTTAAGTCCTGCAACCGTGTCCCGTGTCCCGTGACCGTCACGTTCACGTGACGGTCTCTTTTTCAGAAACTCTCTGAAACGGAAGTCATCGAAGACGATCTGAGTTCGGACCGATTAGGACCATCTGACTGTAGGAAAATAAAAACGTTTTTCGTTTTTATTCCTCGTCATTTATATATTGATTTATAAACTCCGTGCCAGACATGTCCGTGTTGATGTTATCCATCAACATATCTTTAGGCCAAGCTCTGTCTGCGGCTGGTGACGGGTTCCTTGTGCTTTGAGCCTGAGTGAATTGAGCGGTCGTGTCTTATCAAAAATTGGGACTAAATTGATAGGTCGTCGGGACGCGGTGATGATGTTCTCCCTAGCCGATTTCGACCACGGCGACAACTTCCGAATACTGTCGAAAGTCATCAACTGCGCAGGAGATATTATAGTGCCACAAGTGTACGCGCAAACACAGAGGCACTGACTCGTCCCAAGCTTCCCGCGCCCGATGTAACGCTGATGCGATAAGATCGGAGGCAGGCTAGGATGCAGTGTCAGAAACACGGGGACAATCACAGCACAACCAGACCCGAATACCAACAATTGGTGTTTTGGCACAAATGTTGGCTCCGGCTGGGATTCGAACCCAGGACCCGCGGCGGAGAAGTCAGGTACTCTGACCATCGAAGGCAGAATCGGTACAGGTGGCAACTTTGGTGCTTAGTGGGAAATTTAAAAGCTGTTAATTAAATTGTTAACTTATGTGGTAAATCCCTGTTCACTTTATTGCATGGTAATATTTTCAATATGTGCAAACATTACTGTGTTTCGGTTTGAAGGGCACTGTGAGATAGCGTAATCACTGGGCATATGAGACTTAAGAACCTATGTCTCAGGGTGATGGGCAAAGTGTAGTGTCACACAGAAGTTTTCTGGGTGGCACAGCATTTGTTTTGGACAGACGTTGCACTAACCATCGGGTGAACGTTTTGCTCGTTTCCTCACTTTATGCAATTAAAAAAAAATCAATAGATTGGCTAGTACATTTTTAAAGTACACGCCAATAGATTTGCAAGCAAAACTTGTGTATGGTTATAAGTATTTTGTAAGGGATAAAGGTTCCTGAGTCATCTTTCTTGTAACTGTTACTACATCATGTCAATCATACGTAATGTCGACTACGGGTCGCGACCCTTTGGCGGTCCATTGATGGAGAGATTGGGGGCAATAAAGATCTATTTCAGTGACACCCGATACAGATGGGAATGTCTCCTACTATAACTGTGTGCTGTTACAAGATTTAAAATAGCCAGTGAAATAAATAAATGGCTTACTATGTGAAATACCTTCAATAAAACTAACAGTCTGTAATTTTTTCACTACTGGGATAGGATTCCCCTCGCCATCACGCTACTCCAATGCGGGTTGCCTGAGTTTACGAATTATATCTATTACTCACACACGCCGGTTTCCTCACGATGTTTTCCTTCACCGCCGATTTAATACTTGATGGTGCTATCATGGGGAATAGAACTGTGGTCACATACATACGTCCACTTTTCGCCCCCGCGGGAAACGAGACGCGACGGGTAGCGAAGCACGTTGCCGCCATTTTAGTACGAGCAGTATAGTGATGACATTGCATATTTTTGTATTATTCAGCACCAATAAACGCTGTCCGTACAATGCCTTAGTCAAGTATGTGCTATTCTACCTACTACTACCTATTGGCTTCCACACGCGTGCTATAAAAATTAAGGCGAGCATCGGGATGCGGAACTATCACGTTTCAATACCCTCAGATTCTTCAATATTTATAGCTAACTGGAACACTGCCCTCTATCTGTCATTAGTAGTCAGAGTTGCCAGGTGACTCGATTTGCACGGCACGTCCCATCAAGGGCGACTTTTCGCTAACCTCTAAACTTATCTAGCTTGCTTAAGTGTTATTTTGTTTCTTGTGACCTAACCTAACCAATGGTAACATACCATTTAAAAACAACTGACCGTTCGACAAAAATAAATGATGATCCACAAAAACCTGTTTTTTTGAAGCCATTGTAGCTGTCCCGATTTGAAAACCAAATTCTTGATTATTTATTACGTTCCGCACCGAAATTTTAATCTGGCAACACTAGTAGGAATGCTTATTGACTTAAAAAGTGTAAAGATATTAATATAAAATTTGTACATATTCTAAATACAGTGAAACCTGGTTAATTGGGATCTCAAGGGACCAAGACATATGTACCAATTATTGAGGGTTCTCAATAATCCAGTTTTCCAATTAAACAGGTTTAAATTTATAGTTGTCTCATTTACAGAGGTCCCCGCTTACAGAGGTCGAAATGTGCCGGTATTCCATTTTTAGAGGTGGAAATGTTAATAAAATGCGTATTTTTGATGTTATGAATTTAATGTAGGTATGAATGTACAAACATAATGTATTGCGTTGAAAAAAAAAATACGGTAAAGTTTATGACTTAAAGTAATCGGTTATGTTTGTTTGTATTTGATTGCTAGTTGCTGAAACCTGTTTCTCGATAGAATACATTTGATCAAAAATATTAGAATTATCAATATTTGACATTTCGAAATACTTGTGTAAATGTGTTTCTAAAGCTTCCATTGCCTCACGCTTTGAAATTTTTACTGGAGTCTCTTCACAGTCTTCTTCTTCTTCTTCTTCTTCTGTGTCCAAAGAAGAATACATAGCAACTATGTCATCATCATTGAGCTCCTCTGAAATGAGTACATTATCATCCATTATCAATATGGAGCTTACTTGCAAATTCTTGAGCTTTCTCTTTGATCATTGGTCCGCTTATTGGAATGTTATTATTCCGTACCTGCTTTATCCATGTACGGAGACACTTGTCAACTTCAGGATACTCTGCAGCTCGTATTCGTTTGAGTTTTCCTTTTCCATCAATACACTGATACCGAATTTTCTCTTTGTTGTTAATAATTCTACACAGGGATGACTTTGGTATGTCATTCTCCCTACACAGTTCATCACGCGACTTTCCACAATCATAATGTGATAGAAGTTTTAATTTTTCAGATACTGATAACGTTTTATATTTGCGTTTGGACATTTTGTACACTTTTATTCCCTTGTTTTCAGGTCAAAACATGAGATAAAGACAAAAACTAAAGACAACGAGAAATGTATGTAAACAAACACGTCAAAACGTGTTGAAACCTGATTAATTTGTCTCACTTATACAGGTAATTGAGCTACAGAGTCTCAATTATAGAGGTAAACATCGAAAAAGTCTTAGAATTCAAATCTTATTTAACCAGGTTCAAAAAGTCCCATTAACAGAGGTAATTTAATGAAAAAGAACCGGGACTTCGTTGCAACTCTCAATAATAGAGGTTTCTCATTTATCCAGGTCCCACTTAACCAGGTTTCACTGTATTTATTAGAATCAGACGTTACTTTGCGGAAATCCATTATAATCAAGGAAAGTAAGTTATTTTGCTAAGATCCGCATGCAAAATATAAAAATGGTTTATATTACCTAGTTTTTTGAAGAGCACCGCCCGCCCTTCCTCAGTAGCGTGCACAAGCAAACTAACGCCGCCACCAGGAACCGCCACCAGATACCCTTCACCAACTACTACAATACTAGGTAAAACTAGGTAATATTCACCATTTTTATATTTTGCATGCGGATCTTAGCAAAATAACTTACTTTCCTTGTACCAAACTGGCGGCGACGTGGTTCACCACCCGTAACGTCTCGTTTGTCGTCTCTGCCTACCTTATACGGGAACAAGGCGTGAATGTATGGATATGCGTATTTTATTTTATTCAGACGTAGACAAATTATTTTAGTTTAATAATAAGGATATCACAAATAAATAGTCGCCATTTTTATAAGAAGAAAAAACAAAATGGCAGAGCTTTTGGCGCGAATCGCTCCTCTCGCGTAATTTATTCTTTTACTTAATAATGACTATCTCGCATTAAGCATAATACTTGAGAAGGCATCATTAATGTGTATGTCACGATTATATGTTCCGTATATTCTTACGTGAAGAGAAAATTGTACCCCTTTTTAAGCATATTTCGCGCACGGATTATTTTGAGATTTGGAGTAGTTAAAGTTTATATGGAGAAGAAGCGGGAAAGCTAAAATGTATATATGATACGTGTTACAAATAATTTAAATTGAACAAAATAAAACATGTATCATGTACGTTCATATTAATAAGTCAAGCATATAATAGGTCTGGGTTTAAACAGTCGCACGAGTAGACATTGTCGGCAAAGAATTTTAAAATGTTGCCAGCAAATAATTACGCAAGCCTCAATAACATTCAAAATATTTTTTTTGAATTACGGTCGAATTTCGACAACAGAGTGATCACTAGTATTTTTAAATGCAATATAAAAATGTAAATACTTTGCTAAGTAGGTAATTAAAATGAATATCCGCCAAATATGAGAACACAAAATGGTCGAACTTTTGGCGCGAATGGTTCCTTATGTAATGTGAATTTTGTATGTATAATTAAATACGAATATCTCTCACAGCGAACTATAATTGAGAAAAAATTATTAATGTATATAGTTATCTACAATCTATATTTATAGATGCGAGATCGAACGAATCGCTTAGATTAAGCTGGAGTTTACGAGATTGGTAACCAGAAGGGCCATAAACTTGACTCCATTTTGTTCTTATTCCTCTGACGCATGTTGTCGGCTTTAAGCTGCATCTAATGCTTTAACGATTTTATGAGTAATTAAAATAATTGTCTGCAATAAATCTGAAATTTAAATAGTTCCAAATTATGGACAATTCCGTTTTGTATCCTCCAAATTTCAATACCACAATTAGAAAATATTAGTAACTTTGTTCCTATTGTATTCATTTTTAGGCACTGATCCCTATTTCCTTTTCAAGGTTTCATGTTTATGTAGGCATTACCAAAATTTTCTAGTTGTTTTTTTATGTTGACGACACTAAAAAGGTGTTTAAAATGCCGTTCATTCTATTTATGTTTTCATCTTATTTTTATCTTCTTATCTTAGTCTGTGCGTGTTTGTCGTCCGCGGAGTCTTTGGTGAATACTGTTCCGAGTGATAAATAATTTATATTTTAATTTCTCATTTAACCGGTCTTGAGGCAGTATTTTCCAGGGTATTCTCCAGCGGTCTTCACCGAAAATCAGCGTTTTGGTTGTAACCACAACCGTTTTAGTTTGTTTATATATGTTTTGTACGACAGCGGCTTTTTGGCGAATAAACTTTTATTTCTTCTTTCTTTCTTTCTTCTAACTTTAAATAATCTTACGCTAAAAATGTGAATGGGACTACATATAAAAGGTTAGGAGAATGTATTTTAGCACTGTCAAGACAGATATGTAATTAAATTCCATAGATAATTTTAGTCTATTTTCTAAGTCGCCTTACTTTTCAATTAACGACTTAGGAACGGCTGCGCTGCATTTAAAGCTTTATGTTACGCAAACGGCTGCTATCAAGTTAGAAGTGCCGCTAATTTGTGTCATTACAGAGTCCTAACAAAAGAGGGGATCGAAGGCATGGGCGCAAAGAAGCAACCGAAATATTTTTGTAACGGTATTTCAAATTGCTAAGGCTATAATCATCATCATCATTTCAGCCTATCACTAGTCCACTGCAGAACATAAGCCTCCTCCGTAGATTGCCACAAAAGTTTGTAGCTCTCATTTTGGGGGCATTTTACATAGTTGCCACGCTTTGTAGGCGGGTTGGCAACTGCAGTTTATTTCAGATATTCCCGGAGGATGCTGCTGCCCATCTCCTGGTATTTTCCCTCTGTCGACTTTTACGAAACCCACGGGATGAGTTGGGGTGGTAGATTCTCTAATCCGCCACCACAAGGCTATAATATCTGACATTTATTGCCTAATATGTGATGTTAATCACTCTTCTGTGAAGAGTCGTGGTAACTCAGGGTCAGGACGCTCACCTTAAATTTCATAGTACGGAGTGACCCGCGTTCGATCCTCAGTGCCGGCACCTTTAAAATTGTTCCACCACGGTTCTTCATATTAATATAATATTTTGAAGTGAAACTTCTTTTCGCGATGAGAGTAAAATTCCAAGGTCGAATTGAGTACAGCGTTTTCCCACAACATTAGCAATTCTTAATTAATATTTATCTATGAATTAATACATTAATACATACAATCCCATTAAGGGGTAGGAAGAGACCACAACCGTAGACCACTTTTCGCCCCCGCGGGAAACGAGACGTGACGGGTGGCGAACCACGTCGCCGCCCATTTTCATTTTTATGCGTTCCCACGAGCAGTATAATGATAGTAACTTAGTAGTAAAGTAGTCGGTTAATCGATGAATTAATATTGTTTTATATATTGAGCAGTTATTTTGCAACGAGTAATATTTTTGATACTTCATGTTTATTTATTTTTATTTTAGTCAAATATCTAATTACTCGTACTTTATTTTCACTTCTGTGACGTATACTCTCCGTGTTATCTTCTGTTGTAAAGTCTTTGTTTAATAGAATAACTTTTAATAGGAAGACTATGCACTTTTTTAGGTTATAATTGTGCAATTTCCCGCTTGAATGAGTTACCGTGCATTATTAACTTGTGTGTTCCTGGTAATTACATTAAAAAATATTTTTTTAATGTTATTCAGGTTGCGTAGTATGTATGTCCAAAGCCACACTATTAACGTAAAATGTTAAAAATCAACAATGATCCTTCTTGCCGAATTTCACACTCACGGCGACAGCTTTCGAATACTGTAGGCAACTAACAACTTCGCAGGAGACATTCTAGTGCCACAAGTATACGCGCAAACACAGGAGCTGTAACTCGTCTCAACGTATACGCGCTCGATATAACGCTCATGCAATAAGATCGGAGGTAGGCTACGATGCAGTGTCAGAGACACGGGAACAATAACAACACAACCAGAGCCGAAAATCAACAAAATGTGATTTTGCACATATGACTGCGACAGGGATTTGAACTCAGGACCCGCTGCGACTAATACGTATTAAAAATATACAGACGAATAATTATAGTATAACCGATAAAATTACGTATTGTATATTAATCATTTGTCACTGCCTCCTGAGAGTCGATGAGTATACATTTTACTGCTAAGAACGAGTATATAAAAAATGTAGCTTTCACAAGCACTTTAGTGAAGTGAAAGATTTTATCGATTCATTTAAAGTTAATGGTCGGTATAAAAATAATAAAAAACAAACCATGTAATTCTAGTAACACGACTTAAAGCTAACAATTAATAGTTTTAAACGCCTAGTCCAATTAGGTTCAAAATAACGCATGATCAATTGCATCTAGATGCTAAACATTGTTTCAAATTTCATGTTAAAAAGTCATAAGCGCCAAAATATAAACAAAGCATTTATAACTTAAAAACGAACAAATTAAAATTATAATTCGATTCACACTCATCACAGTAAGTTGCTAATTCGCCAAGTGGATTTGATACATGTTAGCATTTTAAATCGTATTAGTAGAGACTAAAATCGTTCGTTTTGTCTTCGCATCTGCATTTGCCTCTTAATAGTTTAAGAATAGTGATACAGCGATATACTGTGCGTTTAGGGTCATTGCGTGCAAATTCGCACGTACGCACTCTCTAAAGATGTGCTTGTTAATAGTCGATACAATACATAGGTACTGCATTATTAAATAATGTTTTATTAAGATATGAACGAATAAATTTAATATTTTACACGATAAACAGAAGCGGATTAAAGTTGAAAAACCTTTTGGTTGATGTTAAAGTGATTATATACTCAGCTAGCTGGGCCCCGCAGGTTCCTGGCTAAGTAACCCGCTATAATATCAGCTATCTGTCAGGGAAAATCCCGTCAAAATCTGTTTAGTCGTTTCGGAGATCAGCCGGAACAAACAGACATACAGACAAATATTTAAAAATCGTTTTCTTCTTATGAGTACCTTATATACTTTCATAAGATTAATTAAAAAAACTGTTATTTTGTTACTACAAACAGACACTTTAATTTTATTTATTTGTATATATGATTTAGGCAACATTCTATTGCTGAGCACAGGCCTCCTCTCATTTCCGATAGGGTTTTGGAGCTGGGAAGAATCCGCCATTCTGCTCCAATGCGAGTTGGCAGATTTCAAATGTCTTCGGAATCGTTTTTCTGCCGTGAAGCAGTAGTGTGTATATTTACTTTGTCTCGGTCTGAAGGGCACTGAGAGCTGGTGTAATCACTGGGCATAAGAGACTTAAAAACTGATGTCTCAAGGTGGTGCCACTCGTTGTTCTGGGTGACGCATAATTTGTTATGGGCGGACGTTGCACTTACCATCATGTGAACGTTTTGGTCGTCTCGTCACTATATCCAATAAAAAAAACATGATATCTCTCCAACAACTTTACATTCGAAAGACAAGTGTAGTCCGTTTTTGAGTCTCATATGACCTGTCATTACAACAGTTTCTATGTCCTTCTCACCAAAACACAGTGATAGTTATGGACCATTACTTCATGGCAGTATAACTGGCACTGGGACAAACTGGTGGTAGGATTCCTATGCAGGAATCCGTCTAGGTAGGTACCACCCATATTGTGTTACTCTGCCGTATTATTCTGCCGTGAAGCAGTAGTGTGCAAGCATTACTGTGTTTCGGTTTGAAGGGCACTGTTAGGTAGCGTAATCACTGGGCATTTGAGACTTAAGAACTGATGTCTCAGGGTGACGAGCGCAGTGTGGTGTCACGCAGAAATATTCTGGGTGACACGGCATTTGTTGTGGGCGGACGTTGCACTTACCATCAGGTGAACGTTTTGCTCGTTTCGTCACTTTATACAATAAAAAAAAAACATCTAGGCGAATATTCTTGCATAGCATTCCCACCACAAGTACAAACCGAAAAACCTCTCTCAAGTTGAGAGGATTTGCCGTAATTGCCACGCTTAGGAGGCGGATGAGCTGACCGTTACTAGCGTGTGTGTTGGTCTTGCTTATTTGGATTTTGGTTATTTTATTATACAATATTTATTTCTCTACGGACGGTTGGTAGGTTTGATGTATCCAAGTATTGCCCTTAGTCCACTCCTACGGCGTCCACGGGATAAGGAGGCGTGAGGTCCTTCCGGCCAATATTCGATCACGTCGACAACTACTCAATACTGTGCACGATATGACCGTAGTAAAATTGAATTTTATATGAATTTAAACAAAGCCGCGTTTAAGTTATAATTTTCATTTTATATCATACAATAAAAAAAGTCAAATCAACCTCTAAAACTCGGACATCCCTGAATGAATAAGCGCACAGTGTACTGCGTGTGTCCTATAATATGTCTCGTTATTTACGCATCGATAATAATGTGCATCTCTAATCTCTACACCGCTGTCTTCGAGATAAATTGATGCGATCCCTACGTCAGCATCCAGTTACCCCTGTCGACGCGCACGCGTAACGCGGATAAATCGATAAACGGTCGATAAGTTTAAAAATATATCACCCATCACTATTAACATTGTGATCTCGCTCACAATAAATTAATTTTACTTTTAACATTAATTTTTCATAACTATTTATAAACGAAAGTGGAAAAATGAAAAATGTTAAATTGTTTACGTCATTTAAAAATCATTTGGTTGTGTGTTTTGAAAAGGGAATAAGTGTTTAATGAAGACATATTTGTAAGTATTTAAACGGCATTTTGAATTCATTATTTATTTTAATTTGACTATATTTTGTAGCCTTTTTAAATTGAAACCGTCAAAAAAGTTTTACCCATTCATACAATACATTATCAAACAGTATTTTTCAGAAATAAAGCTCTCTTTAAAATTATATCAATAGTAGTATAATTACAAATTACTTTATATTGCCATTTAAATTTGTAAAAAGTTTAAGAAGTCCATGGTGTATATAGCATCATCATCATTTCAGCCCAAAACTAGTCCACAGCTGAACATAGGCCTCCCCCATAGATTGCCACAAAAGTTTGTCGCTTTCAACTTGGGGGGACTTTGCCATAATTGCCACGGTTGGCAGGCGGGTTGGCAACCGCAGTTTATTTATTCAAATGTTCCAGGAAGACACTGGTGCCCATCTCTTGGTTTTTATTATCCCTCTGTCGACTTTTACGATACCCACGGTATGAGATGGGATACTCTTAAGCCGCTACCACACGGAGAGGTATTTAGACGATCTTTAAATGTACCAACATAACAAACAGAGAAACTTACGGGCGAGCTTTTTATAGAACAAAGGCGATAAGAAATAAATAATTACTTACTTAATAACTGCGGTCGATGTATTGCGACGTAATGACAAACTTATCTCATAAAAGTGATATATTTCCAACATTAATTTGTATTGTTGATATATGAATTCAAGATGTACTGCATTGCCCACGATAGGCTTACTTTAGGCTTCTTTAAGCGCGATGAGAGTAAAAATACATGGACGAATTTGACTGAAATGTTTTAGTTATTCTTAATTAATGTTTACCGATTGATTATAAATGCTTATATGTCGAGCAGTTATTTTAACATGGGCGAGAGTGATATGGGTTCGATTACCGGTGCCGGCATCACTGAAATTGTTAATTGCAATTTTAAGTGCTGATTTACCACGTGCTCGGTAATGAATGAAAACATAGTGAAGAAGATGTCTGTAAAATGATTGAATTTTAAATGATAAAATGAAGTGATACACAATATTTATAATTTTTGCTGCCCGAGATGGACAGTTTTAATTTTGCCCTGTGTCGTCTTTAACGACGCCCTAGGGCCAAGATGCAGTGGTAAATTCTCTTACGTGTTTTTACGAAGTAGCACATTCAGGTATGAACATAATAACATTAGGAATAAGTCACAGACGTTTGAAAGAAAAGCAACGTCTAAAGTACCCGCAACCGACAAGGTTGTTTGAAAACACTCATGAAAGTAGAAGAAGCAATAGATGCTTCCCAGGACCGTAGTAAGTGCGACCGTATGAAAGATGCGCGGCTGTAATAATACGAACTGAAACGATAGTTCACTTTTTATTTTGGACGGATATAGGCAAAACGAAAAGCAAGATGTCGGTTTTGAATTCATCCAATCATTATAAACTTTTAGGAGCAATTGCTGCATTTTTTTATTGCATAAAGTGATGAAACGAGCAAAACGTTCAACTGATGGTAAGTGCAACGTCTGCCCATAACAAATGCTGTGCCACCCAGAAAATTTCTGTGTGACACTACACTGTGCCCATCACCCTGAGACATAGGTTTTTAAGTCTCATATGCCCAGTGATTACGCTAGCTCACAGTGCCCTTCAAACCGAAACACAGCAATGCTTGCACAGTACTGCTTCACGGCAGAATAACTGGCCCTGGGGTGGTACCTACCTAGACGGACTCCTGCATAGGAATCCTACCACCTGCATATTAAACATCAAAACTGGAAATATACAGGCTAATAACAAAATTCAATAAAAACGCTATACCGACAGTTTTCTAGTTAGCGTAATTTAAAAAAAAATATATTTAATAGATTTCTTTTTTTAGTTATATAGTGCTTCTGATGAGTATTGACAGAAAAAGAAAGATTTTTTTTACTGTTAGAATAACCGAGGATTTTTTTAAATGTGGATGTAACATTCCAGAAGATGTAACACTATCCGGTCATTATGCATCACGGCGCTAGGTCAAGGTGCTGAATCACCAAAAAAACCAAACACTCACCCGCGTTATACGGAACAGGCAGATGATACGGACTGTAATTTAAAAAAAATGTGAATCCGACATTATTTTTGAAGCAATTTCAAATTTTTATCTTTGAATGGTGACAGTTAAAGTAACAGCCTATAAATGTACCACTGCTGAGCACAGCCTTGTTTTCATTTTTGAGAGACCTGTGAAGGTGGAAAGAGTCCGCCACGATGCTCCAAAACGGGTAGGAACTTCACATGTCCTTTATATAATTTTATTACTCAATCGTACAGGTATCCTTTGTGTCTGTCCATGTTTTTCTTTACCACTGAGCACATGGTAAATCGGTATCCACCCCACCGAACCCATGACTCAGTGGACATTGGACAGGTAGACGTTCCTAGCCACGAGGTTATCTCGACGACGTGAGTTTGTATGTAAGATTGAGGTTATAAATAATAAAATAAAACGCGATAAAATCCGTAAAATTAGTTTCCTTTAAATGTGTAGTGTTCGCGTAAATATAAGAAATCATTGTATGTAAGAGTTTAAACATTGACGCGAATATTGGCTGGATAAAAAATTATATACATTTATTAAAATATTTGATGCTAATTATTATGAATGCCTTAGCTTGAGCTGAGTTGAATTTCTTAAATTCCTTACGCAGCAACTACAGCTATGTTTTTACAGACTTTTATTTAACTTTCCGGTTCAAATCTTGTAAGTACATTGCACGTGTCATGGCGCGAAGCGGCGTGAGATAGTTTTATACCCGACATGTCAAGGTCAAGCGATTCGACGCTCTTCAAATGCCTCTAAATTATATTGCACTTATATGCTATTTTGAATAGACTCATATCAAGAACACACCTTGTGATATTAATACATTAAAATTATTTTTAAATAATATCTAATATTGCTGCTTTGTTTGTATCGAAATTTGACCTGGACATTTGGATTTTTTTATGGATGTGGTCACAATAACTCCCGAAAAAATTGACGTATCGAGACCGGCTTGTTTTTTATCGTGTCGAGAATTGTGTATTGTATCGTGACTGAGCCGTGTGGTGGCGGTTCGTTAAAAGAATACTGCCACTCCATCTCATCCAATGGATCTCGTAAAAGGCGAGTAAGGAATTAAACTGCACTGTGCACCCAACAGCGCATGGTGGCGATGGGCTCACCACCTATAACACCAAGTGCATTATATTGTTTTGGTGAAACGTGGATTGTGGCAGTCATCTGTTTTTGCAGTGAGTGCCCAGTCTCTGACTACCCCTTATACAGGGTTACAGTCGTGATCTTATGTATATGTATATATATGTATGTCGAGAATTGTATCTACTGGTTTCTTGTATTTCATATCAAAAATCTAGCACTTGTAGTTATTAAGAAAAATATTTTTTTCTGATTGTTTTCATCTGAAATGGAAATTACTTGAAATATTTGAACCACAATACGATTTTTTTTTTCTTAAGAGTTAAATGAGCGTCGAACTTTTTTGATCTATATTCCAATATCCGATTACGCTTCGGTGACAATGCCATGGAGGTGGTCTGATAATGGAGTCGGAAGTTGACTATAGGAACTCCTTAACTAAGCAAGATAGCTCCTTCACGATTGGGTCGTTAGATTTGTTTTGACAAGTACTATAGACCTAGAATTAGAGTACACTGCTGGACATAGGCCTCACAAAATGAACTTGCAAAAAAATTTTCACTCAACATATAATTATATACGTTAAATCACGTCCTTTTTTCCATATGAGGGGTAGGCAGAGACCACAGACGTCGCCCACTTTTAACTCAACAATAAATTAATAGGTAAAATTAAAATGGATTTTTTTTATGAAAGAAAGTGACAAGACGATCAAATCGTTCACCTGATGCTAAGGGTAACGTCTGCCCATAACCGATCCCATGGCATCACACTGCGCTCGTCACCCTTAGACTTCAGTTCTTCAGTCCCATATTCCTAGTAATCACACTTGCTATCAGAGCCTTTCACACCGAAAAACTGTATTGTTTGCACACTAGGTCTGGACGGCAGAATAACTGGTATTACGGTGGGACCAATCTAGACTGATTGCTACTTTGAAATCCCACCACATATTTACGGTTTTCTTACAACCTTTCAGTAGTGTCAGTTTGCCTCTCAAAATATAAACATGAAACTGAAATTGCACATGACAAAATACGAACGTTACAACGATACCTCGAAAAGGATCATGTTGAAGCGAGTTCTCAGGTTCAAATACCTCAAATTAACGAATCATCCATATAATTTCCCGGACGGGTCGGTCGGGAATGTACGAAAAAAAGCACCGGACCTGTTTTCGACTTGTCAGACTTTCGTATTGGACTCCGTGCATGATGGATTGTGTCGTCGGTTATTGCTTGATTCATTAATAATTAAAAAAACAGGCCTTCAAGTTTCAAAAGTATCTGGAACGATCTTGTACGCTTTTACCTGATGGAAACTTCGCATTATGGCTTCATGCAAATGAGCCGTGTGGTGGCGGCTGAGCCGTGTGGTGGCGGCTAGTTAAAAGAATACTACAACTCCATCTCATCCAATGGCTCTCGTAAAAGGCGAGTAAGGAATTAAACTCCACTGTGCACCCAACAGCGCATGGTGGCGATGGGCTCACCACCTATCACAACAAGTGCATTATATTATTTAGGTGAAACGTGGATTGTGGCAGTCATATCTGTTTTTGCAGTGAGTGCCCAGTCTCTGACTACCCCTTATAGGATACAGTCGTGATCTTATGTATGTATGTAAAATGTATAATGACCCTTTCACTAACTTTAGATGCGCCTAAATCAGATGTCTAAATATTTCGAAGTTACCTAGAGCAAAAACATGTTTCACTAACCGTTATCTTTATGTGTGTACTCTAAAATAGAGTATTGTTCTCTTTTCCATGTAAGTATCCATACTAATATTATAAATGCGAAAGTAACTCTCTCAGTCCATCTGTCTGTTTGTTACCTTTTCACGGCTCAACCGCTAAACGGACCTTGACAAAATTTGGCACAGAGATAGTTTGCATCCTGGAGACGGATAAAGTATCCTAACTTTTTATTCCACAAAATCGAATAGTTTTCACTGGATATTTAATAACAAGCTACATATCTACGAGCTGATGCCCGCGACGTCGTCCGCACGGATAACAGTTTTTAAAATATGTCGCGGGAAGTATTTTATTAGCCGGAATGAAAAGTATCCTATGTCCTTCCCCAGGATGCAAGCAATCTCTGTGCCAAATTTCGTCAAAATCACTTCAGCGGTTGAAGCGTGAAAAGGTAAAAAACAGGCGGAGGGACAGAGTGACTTTGTCACTTATAATATTAGTATGGACAACACCAATAAAATACGCTGAAATACTTATTATTATACTATTTATATAATTTCTATTTATAGAATATAAATATATATTTACATAACTCTAACTGTTATGAAACTAAATACACTGATGTCCATATTAATGTTTAAAACTAATAATAATATTAATCATATTAATACTAAACGTTAATCGTTATTAAAATATTGATATTAAAAACGAACCGATCGTATATTACATTCTAAAGTTGATTACAAAGATACTTTGGCCATCTTCCAGTAAGACAAATATTTATTAAACGTTGCGAAAAATCAAAAAGTATGTTTTTGAAGATAAATACGTTAAAAATAATTGAGTACTCTTTTTTAGCTGTGTACTTTATCTTTGTTCTACCGAATAGAAAAATACTTTATTCGTTCCTTAAGGTGGCAACCCTAGTTATGTCACGCCTAAGTTAGGCATAACCTAAAATTAGGACATCAATTCGTAGGTATGTCTTAGGCGACTCTTTACACTGACAGATGTGACAGTCGATTATTTCCTTAATAACACGTTTTTTTATAAAAAAAAACGATGCGCCACAGTAAGATTTCTCCTGTATCGTGGGTGCGTTTTACATACACATATTTTCACATGCACAACACAACCAGACCCGATAACAAACAATTTGAGATTTGCACTAATGTTGGCTCCGGCTGGGATTTGAGCCCGGGACCCGATGCGTA
The DNA here is from genome assembly GCA_019845155.1 of Luehdorfia chinensis. NCBI lineage: Eukaryota > Metazoa > Arthropoda > Insecta > Lepidoptera > Papilionidae > Luehdorfia > Luehdorfia chinensis. The sequence continues at coordinate 2,474,878 of JAHVAK010000696.1, forward strand.
AAAGTCAGGTACGCCAACCACTAGGCCACGCAGTCGTCATCGATCATAAATAACGAGAAGTTTATCGAGTATCTCGTCTTTTCGGACAACCTGGATTACATGGAATTATTACATTACATTACAGTAGTGTGCAAAAAAGTAATGTTTGCACACTACTGTAAGGTAATATAATAATTTGTTTGAAGAGCACTGCGAGCTAGCGTAATCACTGGGAATATGAGACTTAAGAACTGATGTCTCAAGGTGTTAGGCGCAGTGTAGTATCACACAGAAATGTTCTGGGTGACATAGCATTTGTTATGGGTAGACGTTGCAATTTTCATCAGGTCAACGTTTTTCTCGTATCGTCACTCTATCCAATAACTAAAAAAAAAATGAGCATGCGTTCTTATACCAGACCGCGAGTGATTTGAGCAAGAAACAACAGTTTTCAAAATTATGACGATATAGACTTTGCGCGAAAATCGCATTTTATAGTCGTCATCAAAGTCAGCGGAGCGTTTACGCTTATCATATTTTTTACAAACAGACACGTTAATTTTTTTATTTGTATTGATATACAGTGAATAAAAATTTACGGATATTATCGCCTTTAATAAACTCCGTTCACCATCTTTCGAGCGTATTGCAGCACTTATGGTAAAAGATAGCCTATAATTGTTCTACTGCTGAGCAAGCTGCAATACTATATCAGAAATAAGAGGAGGCCTGCTTATTTCTGATATATGTAGTTTTGCAGCCGAGAAGAGTCCGCCACGCTGCGGGTTGGCGGTCTTCTCATGTCCTCGTCACTGTACCTATACACCATCACCAATAGTCATTGAACGCATCAGATGAACGTTTTGTTCGTTTTTTTTATTTTTTATTTGATGAAAGTGACGGAACGAGCAGAACGTTCACCTGATGGTAAGTGCAACGTCTGCCCATAACAAATGCTGTGTCATAACAAAATTTCTGTGTGACACCACATTGCGCCCGTCACCCTGAGACATCAGTTCTTAAGTCTCATATGCCCAGTGATTACGCTAGCTCTCAGTGCCCTTCAGATCGAAACACAGCAATGTTTCACACTACTGCTTCACGGCAGAATAACAGGCCCTGGGGTGGTACCTACCTAGACGGATTCCTGCATAGGAATCCTACCACCAAGATTTCGTCACTTTCTCTTATAAAAAAAGAAATACAGATTATAAATCTCCCACAGCTAGGCAAAGGAATACTCTCTTTTTTAAAGGTTTTTAGAACCGGGTAGATTCCGCGACGCTCCAATGCGGTGTAGTATATAGACTGCGGACAAGACATGTCAACTTTTTTTATTTCTTAGTTGCAGTTTTCCTCACTAAAGTTCTGATTTATGCGATCTGCAAATCAGAACTCGAAAAAGCAGTAAGCAAATTTTGGTATTCCGGCTTCTTAACTACCACACCTTCCAAAATTATAGTATAGTTCGTATTATGTAGCATAGTTTTCTCGTTTTGAGGATTGCTTCAGAAAATTGCAAAAATCTGAACAAAAGGCAAATCGCTAAATATAGTAGAGAACAATATGAAGTAACTTTGAAACTTATGTCTAATATTAATTTTCTTTCTTGACTTGAGTCAGTTTTACTTAAGCCGTAAGTTGTAAGCTTTTATATTGTCCGATACGATATCGTTATCGGGTTCCGATACGACACCGTAACATTCGTAAAATGTATAATGCCTTATATCGTAAGCCTACGGCAGTCCACTGCTGGCCTTATGTATCTCCCAAAATGTGCCACATAGTCCGATCTTCGGGTTCGCACTTCCTGTTGCTGCCTGCCTAGACAAGAAGCATTCCACACAAAGTTTGCCTAAACCCGGGCCCACTGTAGGATTCAGCAGATGTGACCTGCCCATTGCCACATCGATCGGCAAACTGGATAGGCCATTTCGGAGTCTTTGGTTCCTCGGTTGACTTCATTACGAATTTTGTCCACCATCGAAACCAAAAACATAGCTCCTTCCATTGCAGAGAGCAAGCTTCTTTGAATTCGTACAGCTCGTGCTCCATGTTTCGGCACCAAAGACTTTATCTCGACGAAGCTTGCCTTTCACACTATCCGACACGATATCGGGTCACGACTCCGATATATCGAGTAAGCAAAACGCCTGAAGCACTTCTTTTGAAGTAAACATCACGACTAATAAAACTACTTTTACGGATTTTATCGCCTTTAATTTTTAAGCTATTTATAACCCGACGTTTTGAGTACTTTACGGCACCCATGGTCACGGCGGGACTGAGGTGACAGATGTCCCGATGTCATAGTTAATCCGGGGTACATTCAGCTTTTCATTATTATTTTTGGTCCTATCTACGCAAAATGAGCTTACAGTATCTTGAAGTCTTGCAGTGGTATGCTTGGTTTTCAATTTAATTTATTATAGGTTCCCAAGCCGGTGGTAATACCCAACCATCTCCTCGAAAAGTACTCGAAACGTCGGGTTATAAATAGTTTAAAAATTAAACGCGATAAAATCAGTAAAAGTAGTTTACATAAAAAGGGTAATATTCGCGTAAATATAAGAAATCATTATGTAAATATTACGAGTTCTAAATATAATTCAAATTACGAGTATTTTCAAGGTTTATTGGCTAAATAGTTTATCGAATAACGAAGTCGTACGAGTGATTGCTGTTTCTCCCGGTTAGTTATGAAATCGTCATATGAATTGAGACGGTTTCGCTTACCGATGAAACTCTTGCGACAAGAGCGGAGGTAGGCTAGGATACAATGTCGGACACATAAGTTCTTTGGTTTTACCGCAGTCAGTCACGACACGGTGAAAAGTTCACCGTCTCTCCCTTTCACTCACCGTCGTATGTTCTTTTTTTAAATGAGGTGACGTCAGACGACAGTCATATCCTCCCCGGGGACTTCCCATCCTAACTTTGTGTAAGATAAAGCTAAGTGGTGATGACGTGTAAAATACTCTCACTCCACTTCCGGTGTAGATATAGTATTAAGAAGTCTTAGATAGACTTATAGAAGTCTTACATTAAATTTATAAAATCAATTAATATACAAAACAGCTACCAATCGCTGCTCGTTCAAAATGAATGTTCGTGAACTGCTTATAAATAACTTGGCAGAATAGTCTAAGCAACAATTTTTCCACAATTTTAATTATATATTTAATGCACATATTCATTAATATAGAGTATATACTCTGAGTTGTTTTGTTGTTGAGTTTAGTGTTTGTGAGTGTTTTTTTCCTTTTCAAATAACTACACCTTCCGTATTTTATCTCTGCACCGCTTGCAGTAGACAGGTAGAGAATGCTTCAGGCATTAAGTCCGCCTATATTCATTTTGTTACGTATGTAAAGTCATATAATAAATAAAACATGAGACTTCACTGTCTGTCCGAACGGATCCAACGTGAAATCCTTACTAATGTCACTGCTGGATTTAGGGATCTCCCAAGATTAGAGCGATTTGCCGAAATCGCCAAGCACTTTTCGCAACATTAGAATCTGCTGCCTGTCACCGGTCTGGATAATAATTAAAATAGATCTGTCCGTCTGTGTTTGCAACGGGAATCGAACCCTGGTCATTCGCGTACTTTAAAATTTGAGGCAAGCGCTAGGTCACCTGTGCTAAAACGGAGTTATACTATTTTATTAAAACTAGGCGCTTTATTAAAACTAGGACGTAATGCCTAAGTGATTGGTTTCAGCGCTACCGGTCGCGGGTTCGACCCCGCTCGGCACAAATGTTTGTGTTACAGATAGTTGGTCTGGGTGATTGAGCATATACAATTTGTGTGTGTGCGCGTACGACAACAGACCATACAAATATTTTTCTCGTGCGTTAATCGAACCTGCGACGAGTAGAAGAGAAAGAAATCACTAGGAAACAGCGTCAACCGCCTAGTTCTAATAAGTTAATTTAATTCCGTAAACAGTGTGCCGCAGGTGCTTGGCCACTTCGCTAACAGAGCCGTTAGAACCTTATTTTCTTTCACTTTCTTGTAAACACCGCGAGCCCATTTTTAATCTGTATTCAGTGGTGAAATACAATGACAAAATTGGGCGAAACGGCGCGGTAAAAGTTCTTTAGCGGACTTTGTGAGAGACCAAACAGATTAAATAAGGATATTCGGTCGGCCTGTTTGTCACTGGATTACGTCTCATCCGAATGCGGACGGGGCGCCTCGGAATAAGTCCCGTTTCGTGGCTGAGTACAGATTTATGTTCATTTTTTTTTGTATGAAGGCCATTTTCTTCTTAATTTTATTCACATCCGTTTACGATTGGACTTAAGTTCACACGAACGGACCACTGTTGGGAAGAGTATGCGAGTCCGTTTACTCATATTTAAAAGTAGTTGCCCGCGACTTCGTCCGCGTGGTTATAGGTTTTTTAATTATGACGTGGTAACTATTTTATTTTTCGGGATAAAAAGTATCCTATGTCCGTCGCCAGAACGCAACCATCACACTTCAGCTAATTCATACAAACAATAACTTTTAGGCTAACGTTCTCAACATTTTTTTTTATTGGATTAGGCGACGAGACGAGCAAAACGTTCACCTGAAGGTAAGTGCAACGTCTGCTCATAACAGATGCTGTGTCACCCAGAATATTTGTGTGGGGCACCGTACTGCTCCCATCACCCAGACACGTTCTTACTCGTAAGTATCATATGCCCAGTGATTACACTACCTCTCAGTGCCCTTCAGACCGAAACAGTAATGTTTACACATTATTGCTTCACGGCAGAATAACGTCTTTGGGGTGGTACCTACCTAGACGGATTCATGGGAATCCTATCACCAGTACAAGATTGTACGAAATTGCGGAATTTCGGGAATGCGCTTGTCTATTAAAAAATTTTTTTTTTTTATTGGGTTAAGTAACGAGACGAGCAAAACGTTCACGTGATGGTAAGTGCAACGTCTGCCCACAACAAATGTAACTGTGTGGCACCACATCGCGCCCGTCACCCCGAGATATCAGTTTTTAAATGTCATATGCCCAATGTTTTTTTTTTATTTAATAAAGGGACGTAACCAGAAAGAAGTTCACCTCATGGTAAGTGCAACGTCTACCCATAACAAATGCTGTGTCATCCAGAACATTTCACACTGCGATCGTCACCCAGAGACATCAATTCTTAAGTCTCATATATACGCTAGATCTCAGTGCCCTTCAAACCGAAACACAGTAATGTTTGCACACTACTGCTTCATGGCAGAATAACTGGCTTTGGGGGGGGGGGGGGGGGGTACCTACCTAGACGGATTCCTGCATAGGAATCTTACCACCAGTAAAAATAATAATATAATTCCCTGTACTTCACAAAACATTATGGCGTAATTTGAATTAGTTACATACTCGTAAATAAAAAGTTGAAATTTGTTCGTAACGCATTTATGGGAACTTGATTCGACCCATATCTTAACTTTAGCAGTAAAATGTAAATTCGAATCCTCGTCCAAAGACAAACTATTTACTAGACCGCGACTCTTTCGCGCCAAATGTCGTTTTTAGTGTCGATATACTGAAACCAATAAGTTTTGGGTTACGCGTCGCGGTATTCCAATAATCTTGGGGTCGCGTATTTTCGAGCCCAAATTCCATTGTTTTATTTTATTGTGTTTGAGATTTGTTGTAATATAAGTGTCGGTGCAGCCTTTTTACGTACTTGAATACGAACTGAAAATAACTGTGAAAATAAACGTATTTCGGATAAATCGTGGCGACCGCATGGAGTAGTGATCGGAGTACCTTACTTCTACGCCGCGGTTCCTGGGTTCGAATACACCGGGACCAACAATTGTGCAAAAATACGAATCGTAGGTTTTCCGGTCTGGTTCTGTTGTACATGTGAAATTTATTTGTTTATTTATTTTTTATTGTATTCACCTTATTTAATAAGAAAAGGATTACAAACGGACGGACTTAATGCCTTTTGGCATTCTCTTCCAGTCAACCCCAGGCGTAAAGAGATATTGTTACATGTGCTTTACAATGTGTAAATTCACAATATAAATACTTACTAATAAAAACATTACACTAATGAGACTAAAATATATCTAATCAATAATAATTATATTTAAAATCATATTACACTAACATATATTCATAGATATATACAATTATATATACATACACGTAAAACTGATATATACACATATACATACATATTACAGAATGACCGATGATAGCAATGTTGATATCAACTCACAGAATGATTTAAAAAAAATGTTCTCGAATTAATCTTTTAAACGTCAGCTTATCAGAAACCTTCCTAATGTCTTCGGGTAAGGAGTTCCAGAGGAGTGCAGCCTGTGATACAAAAGAGTTACCAAAGAAAGAGGCGAAGTGTTGTGGACTACTAATCTTAAGGTTGAATGAAATCTATGTCTGTAAAACTCAACCACAATACGCAAGAAATTCTGGTACGGGGCATAGTTCATAGTTCTTCTTTGTTGAGTCGAGGGTCTTGGTTTGACATTCTAGTCGAAATTAATCTTATTCAAGTTACTTTGCCGTGTCATAACCACGTAATGTAGTCAACGTAATTTAGTAAGCAGCTTCGTAATTACAATAATGTTTTTATAAACAATAAAAAAATGTAAATCGTCTTGTGGAACACTGTAAGTGCGCTCTGTAAAGTAAAATCCAATAATTTAAGTAATGTTAATTTGTTTGGTAGACTTAAGTATGTCATGCTCGCTTTATTGTCTCTGCTTGCGGCGGCGGGCCGTACACTTCCCTTTGAAATGGAGGACGATGGCTGCCACATGCGTCATACTTGTGAACAGGTGCTGTTGGTGGAGGCTGCTCTGCTTTAGTTTGCAATGCATTAATTCATTTATTATTAAATCTTGTATAACATTGTGTCATGGAGCGTGCTTTGGTTTTCTATGAGACTGTTCCTGGTAAATTTATTTATAATGTACTTTTAACAAAGATAAAAAAAATAACAAAATAGAGGATACCTACGGAGTTTCTTTCGCCTGTTTCTTCTCCATCAGAGGAACCTCATTACGAAACGGTGGTAGATTGTAAAGAAATGACGTTTGGCAAACGAAATTTATATTTCTTACGCCGAAAAATAGAGAATTTTCATTTCATTTCATTACATTTCACCGTCTCGACCCTTACGCGTCGTAGTCGAATAAGAGAAATGTATTGTGGGATGCTTTACGAGTGTCACCATGTCCTTGAAACTTTATACCATTTCCCAGTCGTATTGATAAAATTCTCTTATGGAATACGTCTTGTTACGAAACGAACACGAAATTTAACTAAAGTTAAATAATAAATCAACACAATTAAAACAAATATTTTTATAAAAATTCTTTAACACTGAACCTACCATAGCGGTCATTTAAAAAAAGCCGTCAAATAACGAAATGGTCTTTTGCGACTTTAATCAAAATTGTCAAAAGTAGGATTTTGTGATGGATATGATCCATAACATATTTTGTTTAAATTGACATCAGTTTGCATCTTCAAACTTTAGTATATTGACATTGTCACATCAAATGTTTAATTGGCATACTATCTTATCAGCCATAGAAATATATAGAATAGAATAGAATAGAATATTTTTTATTCAATATGGATCATTTACATAATACTCATTGAACGTAATTTTTTTAAGCTACACTTGTTCGCAAAGAACTCTCTCTGTCCTGGGAAGAACCAGTAAGAATTTTTTTTCAGTCATTTTAAATATACAAATACAGCAGTTTTATAAAAATGTAGAAATAGCTTGGCAGCGATCACCTCATTCCCAGGGGTTATCTATCAATAATTTTATAATAACCCTTCTTATAAAGTCTTTTTTTAATCATAATCATATACATAATAATAAAACATCAATCATATTTAAGGCATGTCTAGTATCCTAGAAAATATCAAGAATAAACGCAGACACATTCTTAAAAACTGTTTTAAACTTTCTTGGAAGAGAACACATTAAATATAAGTTCCCTGTACTTCACAAAACGTCGCAAACGGTTCGCAAATGATATACTATCTGTTTATGCCGGTTAAAATTTTCGGTTTGCATATATTACTAATCATTTATGATTTTATCATGATATTGAGAAATAAATTCAAGCACCGTTCAAGTACCTATAAATATTATGATTTATTCTAAATGCAATATCATATACTATCACAATAAAAAACCACAGATTTTTATAGTTCTATCTAGCTTAATTCGATACAAAACAATAAAATCGGCAACTTAATTCATAATTTTATAGTTTTCGTAAGCTTAGTCGTAAGCTTTCTGCCAGTGTGAAAGTCGTATTCAGTCATATATATATATATATTTTAAATAAGTAATACCGGTGTTTTTTTTATTGTATAAAGTGACGAAACGAGCAAAACGTTCACCTGATGGCAAGTGCAACGTCACCCAGAATATTTCTGTGTGACACCACACTGCGCCCGTCACCCTGAGACACCAGTTTTTAAGTCTCAAATACCCAGTGATTACGCTAGCTCACAGTGCCGTTCAAACCGAAACACAGTAATGCTTGCACACTAATGCTTCACGGCAGAATAACTGGCCCTGGGGTGGTACCTACCTAGACGGATTCCTGCATAGGAATCCTACCACCAGATAGCTTAGCTTTAGATAGCTTTATGTTATCAGCAACAAAAAAACTTTTTTTTGTCCTTTCTTTGATAGAAGACTTTAAAGTTTGTAAGAACATCGATAGAAAATTATCGTTTATTTTCACTAAAGAATTGTTGGGCAGATGTAGACAATACGAAAAGCATGTTTGCATTATTTTGGCAGAAGATATTGCCAAGGAAAAGGGTTACCCTAGCTACCCGCCAGATCGGGTGGTCTGATCTGGGGAGGACCTCTCCTACTTATAGTAATATTTAGATGTATATATAGTTCGCATATCAGAAATTTTCATGTTATGGGCAGACGTTGCACTTACCATCAGGTGAACGTTTTGATCATTCCGTCACTTTATCAAATAAAATAAAACTTCATCTCTGTCAATATTAAACATCAAAACTCAAAATAAACACTAAATGAATTAAATAAAAATATAACTTTCACTTTCGAGCACTCTATATGACCCCCCCAGTTGTTATTTATTTATTAATGGAAACAGTCCTAAAGTTTTTTCCAGCGTTATGCTGAGGTGTTAACATAGATTTTGGATACCGCATACAAGGCAACTGACGCAAGAATATATGCATTAGCTTGTGTCTTTCGCAAATTAAAGTACGCAAAAGGCACAATGTTTCAATCTTCAAAGATTTAAATTCGAACCCAGGGCAGAGCAGGTACGATATATGCTGAGCGTGAGCGTCAGCAAGTGGTTCATATTTTTTTATTGAAACGAGCGAAAAGTTCTTGTGATGGTAAGTGAATAGTCTGTCCATAAAAAACGCTATGTCACCCAGAACATTTCTGTGTGACACTACACTTCGCCGGTCACCCTGAGACATCAGTTCTTAACTCTCATATGCGCAGTGATTACGCTAGGTCTCAGTGCCGATCAAACCGAAACACAGTAATGTGTGCACACTACTGCTTCAGCGCAGCATAACTGGCCTGGGGTGGTAACTAGACGGATTCCTATGCGGACTAACCACTACCAGACGTATTCCTGCATAGGAATCCTACCACCAGTAAAAACATAGTTCTTTTACACATGCATAACACCAAACACGCTTCACAGTGCGATAATATAACAAAGAATTGCAATTTGCAGATATTCTCACACGCCTTGTGTATTTTGTAAGCCGAGTACAAAGCTAAAGATACGCAAAGGTGAGGGAAAATTGTCTCCTGGAATGGAGGCTCGGCTCGAATATCTTGTGCTTACGGATTTCATTACAAGCACTATAGCGATTCGAATTACAGGTCACCTTAGTTTATTAAGTTAAAAGATCGCGTGTCAGGCTCCTTACAACCATTGAAGATAATTGAATACGTAAAACTAAAAACATTATGAACTAGCGTTCCGCCCCGGCTTCGCACGAGTAGGTATTAGAAAGATAAATTAGTAACAAATAGAACAATAAGGACAAATCAAACAGCGTCAATTCCTTACACTAACATTTTTTGTAGCGACTGTTCTCATCAGCGGCTCTGGAGCTGGTCAAGTAAGATTACATTATTTTACCAAAATAATGTTTTATTTATGGGAACATAAGCCATAAAGGTTTAGTCGCTTAGAGCTTTCTTGTATACAATATTTGTTGTCGTGGTAGCAAAATAAAACGACTGCTCTCGACCGGGAGCCGCGCATCTCGATGCTGATGCCCAAGTTGCATGTAGCCGGGCGGCGACGCGGCGTTCATCGCGGCCGCTGTATTTTTTATAGAGCGTTTCAAAGTTTAAAATTAAAAAAATATACAATTAAAATTACAAACCACTATTTCTAGTTTACAAAAAATGGTGTGAGTAGGTAAGTAAATAATAGGTGATAGTATATTCGTGGGTAGCGCGGGCGAGCGTATGGCTGTTCGCTCACACCGCAGCATTTTTCTTACTTTTAGCATTTTTATACCTGTCGTAACTTCTAAACGATAGGTCCGATTCGAATAATTTAAAGAGGAATTTACATGTACATAATCAATCTTGACTATGAAACTATTTAGTAGGATAAGGATTAATATCATGATACAAATGTCATCTTTCGATTCCACCCGTATTTTGATTGACTAATTTAAACAAAAAGCGGTTATTGTGACTTAACTATAATAAGTTAGACATATAGCCTCGCGGACTTTCTTGTGAGTAATGATGAGTATTATGAAAATGAAGTACATTTTTTTATTTATCATCAATAGTTTTTGCAGCGCACGCTATATAATGACTTTTATTAGTAAATTTTTGGTACCTTGACTTACATCACAGCAATTTTCGAAGGGATCTCAGTTTTTTTTTATTAAAAACTACTCATGTTACTCGCTGATAATGCAGCTGTACATAGGCGAAATAATTTTTAAAATCGGTTCAGTAGTTTTTGAGTTTATTAATTACAACCAAACATACAAAAATCAAATATTTTATCTTTAGAATATTCTTAGTTTAGTTTAGATAAACTTATGAGCTTACAATAATATAGAAATGCAAATAACATATCAAATCTATACAAATAAATAAAATTGAAGTGTCTGTGTGATAAAAAAGTAACAGCTTTTTACTACGGTACTTACAAGAAAAATAAAAAACTGTCTATTGGTTCCGGCTAATCTTCGAAACGGCTGGACCGATTTTGACGGGACTTTCACTGACAGATAGCTGATTATGATATTATAGCGGGTAACCAAGGCTACTTTAATTTTTGAAAAATAATTAAGGTTCCGCGCAAAAAAATGAAAACTTCAAAATCCGATTCAAATAGGGTAGTATATATATGTATATCATCGATCGGGTCGGTTTTTTTTCGCGGGTGAAATCGCGGGGCATAGCTAGTTACAAATAAACCTTATGATATAAACCGTATAATGAAAGAATCTGCAGTAATATGTAATGTTGTTAAAATAATTCGCGATTTTTTTTTTAAACAATTAAACATTAATTTTGAACTATTTCTTTATTTTATCAAACCAATAAACCTCGCCACAGTCAAAAGGCACTTTAAAAGATATTGTAGCTGCTGTGTTTAATATTGTACACTAAACATGAACGGGTCCCAGAGAAAGTGATTCGTTATATAAAAATCTCGTTCACCCAGCAATATTAACCAGACTTTAAAGTAGGTGTTACGTCATCCGCCATAATGGAACATATTTCCAAATATGGACGGAATATGTTCCATTTGTAAGTTAACATTTGACGACGTCGTGGCTTAGTAGTTATCGTACCTATTGAATCGTGGGTCCTGAATTGAATCAAAGCTCAAATCATTATTTAAGGACTGGGTGAGTTAACACTGATCTAAGATTATCAGATAGAGAAAGAACTACAACTACAACTATATAGAAATACATGAAAACAAAAGATATTAGAGTAACCATCACAAAACTAAAGTGGAAGTGGGCATAACATCCGATCACGGGCACGGCAAATGGTCATTCACGACAATAATGCACTGCTTCACAAGAAACAGGGAAAGGAAATGAGTTGGGCCATCCACAAGATGGTTTGACGATTTCACAGGTTGCAAGTGGACAAGAGTGGCCAGTAAAAGTGAAAAATGGTCAAACGGACGCCTTTGTCAAAAGAGGCACAGAGATAGGGTTGTCGAGGCAAAACTAGTAAAGTAACACAGCCTATAAATGTCCCACTGCTGAGCACAGGACGCCTCTCATTTCTGAAAGGGTTTTGGAGCGGGAAGTCCACCATGCTGCTCCAATGCGGGTTTGCGGACTCCAAATGTCCTCGAAATATTTCTATTCCTCGGATTCGCAGGTTTCCTCGCGATGTTTTCCTTCCCCGCTGATCACGTGGTAAATCAGCACTAAAAATCTCAGAACAATTTTAGTAATCCATACTCATCATCATCATAGCAGCCTATCACTAGTCCATTACTGAACATAGGCTTCCCCCATAGTTTGTCACAAAAGTAGCTCTCGTTTTGGGGGGATATTGCCATAGTTGCCACGCTAGGCAGGCGGGTTGGTGACCACAGTTTATTTATTCAGATGTTCCAGGAAGATGCTGCTGTCCATCTCCTGGTTTTCATTTTCTCTCTGTCGACTTTTGCGACACCCACGTGATGAGATGGGGTGGTAGAATCTCTTAAGAGGCTACACTGAGTGCCGGCTTAAGAGCCACCCATAGACACAAAACACGGTCTCGTTCCACCTGTTTCCACCGACTTCCCACTAAAGCATGGAGGTTGTCCTTCATCTAGTAGGTGGTCGCCCTACACTACGTTTACCGATACGAGATTGCAACTCGAGAACCTTGCTTCCCCAGCGGATATCGGTTAAACTTGAACTTGTGATGGATTGAAATGATGATGATGACTATTTCTTTTCTGCCACTATTAATGAAGACAAAATAGAGGAGTAAACGTAGCATAGGAATTTGTCTTTTATGAAATCTTATCACACAGCATGCCTCCAACTATTCTATATAGTTGATATTATTTACTCAAAAATTAATTTAAAATGTGTTTGATAGAAAGAATAAAACAGGAGGATCGCTTAATGATATTTACGCGAACACTACACATTTAAATGAAACTAATTTTACGGATTTGATCGGAGGATCGCTGTCAAGTTTCTTTTGTCTCTTTAGTCTCCGCTAGATGAACAAATAGTACGAACCCCATTAAAAAAAACGGTTTGAGATTGTAAAATGTGTCAAGTATGAAATTTTAATTTATAATAAAAATACAAAATACTACAAAGATAATTAATTTACATTTCATTGTATTTCACGCTCGTTCCCTATAAGGTACTTCTCACTACAAAATACCAAAACAATTCTGTTATTTAGACGTCTCGCGTTATATTATTAGATAAAGCGTAATATAAAATAGATAATTCTATAGAGGACAAAGATGTGTGGAAATAACTCATACTCTGCACTTGCAAACCCCCTGGCTACTAAATTTATGATGTATTTTTTTTTGTAATCTTTAAATGACATTATGTAATACGGCATTGAATAAAGAAAGACCCCAGAGTTTCCGACCGGTTCTTCTCTGAGAAGGTCATTATTTGAACCGCTGTAGATTTTGACGTTCTGAGATTCAAATTGAATAAAGAAATTTTGACTTTGACTATGACTTTGTATACTGGCTGTGCTCCGCGGTTTCGCCCGTGCAAAATAAGCGTACCACATCATTCCGCCGTACGGCATGGTACTTCCCTGACCTGAGCATTCAATGTTCGGACCTTCTCGGCGTGCGGCAACTAACAGGCGTTCACAAACAAACAGACAGTCTGGCAAACAGTTCTAAAAATTATAGAAATGTATTTAGTTACTCATTTTTAACCCCCCCTCAATCATTAATTTCGCAAAATGTACAGGCACGTGTAATTTATATTTTTATTATATTTAATATATAGATAAATTACTATTTATACTGATAATAACATAACTTATAACAAAATTAAGTTATTAAGCATACCAGATACGTAATCTCAGAGCTCACGGCGAACTCGGAATTAAATCCAATTAAGTACAAGAGTAAGACGAATATAGAATTTTGTGGATGGCTTAGCAAAGAGGCTGTATACGTTTCTTTACGTCAGGTTGATTACCTTATAACCATGAAAAAGACAATATAAAATAATTGCCGTAATTTTTTTTCAATTGATGAATGGGCGTTTGGGCAAACTTGTGTAATGTATTAATTATATACATTTTTAATAGGTAGTAGTTTCTGGCGGTTACCGGTGAATTTCGCTGATTTTGTTTTCTTGTTTTTGTTGTTTGCAACATCCTAAAGTTCAATGAATGCGCATATTTTATCAGAAGAAATTTACAATTTTATAATAGTGCTCGTTTATTTTTGGAAAATTAGGCTTATATATAATCACAACTGACGAGGTAATGGCACAGTTTAGGTTTAAAATATTAACAAGGAAATCAACTCTCTTGTCCAACTAATATTAGATTTCCCGAGGAGTGAGAGGCGCACGCTTTTAAAGTCACGGTACGCGTGACCCCGGTACCGGCACCAATAAAATTATTAATTGCAATTTTAAGTGCTGATGTACCACGAGCTCAGCTGCGAAAGAAAACATACGAGGGAAACCCTGCATGGCAGAGCTTTATAACTCTTTTAGAAATGAGAGATCATTGCTCGGCAGTGGGAAATTAACAGGATGTAAACTTTTTTTAATCACAACTACTCAGTTACAACAGGTATATATACTCGTAGCTAACACAATTGAATCGAATGTTTATAAAGAATGATACTGCATAGAGTGACCGCTAAAGCTGTACCGCCCTTTTTGAGAATACTGTCATTGTATGAGGAAAGTATAGCATCTAAGAGTAGCGAATCCGGAAGAGGCTATGCATGGGCGTATATAGAAGGGTGGCCGTGCCCACTCCAGAACTGTCTGGTTCCCACCTAATTCTAGAGCAGTCAGTTATTCTTTTTTTTTATTGGATAGAGTGACGAAACGAGCAAAACGTTCTCCTGATGTAAAGTGCAACGTCTACCCATAACAAATGCTATGTCACCCAGAACAATTCTGTGTGACACTACACTGCGCCCGTCACCCTGAGACATCAGTTCTTAAGTCTCATATGCCCAGTGATTACGCTAGCTCACAGTGCCCATACCGAAACACAGTAATGTTTGCACACTACTGCTTCACGGCAGAATAACTGGCCATGGGGTACCTACCTAGACGGATTCCTGCATAGGAATCCTACCACCAGTATCACACAAAAACACTTTGAAATAAACAATCTCGAGAAAATAAGACATTAAAGTCCATTTGGTGCATTACATAACGACACGGAAGAATAGTATTGCGTGGATTCGGCATCTTTTCCGCGGCCTCCCTGGAAAATAACCCAATATACGCCAATAAGGCTGTGTATGCTGTGGACAAATTGCGGAACTGATGATGATAAATGTTTGCAGTAACGAATGGAGTCGGCTGGCGATGTGCGCGGTGTTGGCGTTGTTAGCGGGCTGCGCGCTGGCGGCTCCTGCACAGCTGTGCGCCGGCGCCGCAGAGGACGACCCGCGCGCCGCACGCTTTTGCCAGGCCCTCAATACCTTCCTCGAGTTGTACGCTGAAGCTGCTGGTGAACAGGTTCCTGAATATCAAGGTATATATTTTTTTCTTTCAATTGTTAGAGTATTAGCCGTGGTAGCTCAGGGGCCGGACCTGAGTTTGATCTCCGGAGTCGACAGCTCTTAAATTGAAGCGAAGGAAAACATCGTGTGGAAATCTGAGTCTGAGGAACAAAAATATGCCGAGGACTGGATAGTCTTCCAACTCGTATTAGAGTAGCGAGGCGGATTCTTCTCTATACTCACAGAAATGAGAGGAGGCCTGTGTCAGCAGTGGGACATTTAAAGGCTGTTACTTGCCTTGCTAATGAGAGAGTGACAAACGAGTTTAATTCAATAGAATGTATTTTGATCCTGTGACATAATGTTATCATTATGCCCGCTTTCGCATGGATTTCACGAAGGTTTGCGTAAGATATACTATAGTGCTATTAATACAAGAGTAAATACGGAGACACTCACTCATCTTTACCTTTCTATATCTGACGAAAACCATAGGCGATAAGATTGGAGGGCTAGATGCAGTATCAAAGACACAGCAAGATAATCACAATACAGCTAGAACCATGCAGAACTCATGTATCGGCAAGCTCCAGACCAGACCACTCAATTATGACGTCAGTGGCATATAGACCTTCATCCATACATGTTGAAGACTATGATGGTATGCCCAGTAGTCTGTAATTCCATCACAGGTTTTCAACTATTTAAAGGACATATTTGGATAATTGCTGAGCCAACCAAGAAAATTCTGTGTGGCACTACTCATGCCCGTCACCCTGAGACATCAGTTCGTAAGTCACATATGCCCAGTAATTACACTACCTCTAAGTGCCCTTCAGACCGAAACACAGTAATGAATTTTGTTCATTTGCACACTACTGCTTCACGGTAGAATAATTGTAGTACCTACCTAGACTTATTTCTGCATTGGAATCCTACATTCAGTTGATTATTTACCGGCGAGGCGATCCAGTTCCCTGCAGTTTAGCATGTTTAGAACTTAGAACCCTACCGGTGCCTCTAACGGTGTTGTTTGAATTAAGCACTAGTTTGGTCATGGCAGCCTTCGTAGTTAGTGCGGTATATTTGTGTTGTTGTGTTCAAACTTGAACTGCTGACGATCTACCTTAATATTGTTGATCTACGATCGATCGACTCTGAGAGGCTGCAAGTATGTGTGATGCAGGATTGTCGTCTAGTATCGTGGCATAGATATTACATTTTTTTTATTCGATAAAGTGATGAAACGAGCAAAACGTTCATCTGATGGTAAGTGCAACGTCTGCCCATAACAAATGCTGTGACACCCAGAAAATTTGTGTGTGACACCACACTGTGCCCATCACCCTAAAAATAAGTTCATCATCATCATCATCATTTGAGCCTATCACTAGTCCACTGCTGAACATAGGTCTCCCCTATAGATTGCCACAAAAGTTGTAGCTCTCAGAAAAGAAAAAATAAGTTCCCAAGTCTCAAATGCCCAGTGATTACGCTAGCTCACAGTGCCCTTCAAACCGAAACACAGTAATGTTTGCACACTACTGCCTCACGGCAGAATAACCGACCCTGGGGTGGTACCTACCTAGGCGGATTCATGCATAGGAATCCTAACACCAGTAAAAATATAAATGTATATACAGAGTTTTCGTTCACTTCTTCTCAGAAAAAGTAGGGTGTGATAGGTAGGTGAAATAGCAGACCGTGGCATGTTTATTTTACTTATATTTAAGTTTTATTTATTGCCGCTGCAGGGTAAGATGTCTTAGGTATATGTTGTTTGTTGGATGTGCGAGACTCTAGTAAAGCAAAAGATAGTCAATTAATATTCCACCCACCTATCACACCCTAACTTTTCTGGGAAGGAGAGCACAATCACACTGTATAACACATTATGATAAACGGTCGATCGCGATCGACTGGTTGAGCACCCCTGGTCTAGATATTTATTTCTGTTGTTTGGAAACCCCTACACCCATTAAATGAAATGACATTGATTATAAGAAGGTAGTTAATAAATCACACCTGTTATGGCGGTATGCGCAAAGTTCGTTATAGTAAAGTAGGATTGAATCTGTCTAGGTAGATACCACCCCAGGGCCAGTTATTCTGCCGTGAAGCAGTAGTGTGCAAACATTACTGTGTTTCAGTTTGAAGGGCACTGTGAGCTAGCGTAATCACTGGGCATATGAGACTTAAGAACTTACGAGTATGTCTCAGGGTGACTGGCACAGTGTGGTGTCACACAGAAATTTTCTGGGTGACACAGCATTTGTTATGGGCAGACGTTGCACTTACCATCAGGTGAATGTTTTGCTCGTTTCATCACTTTAACTAATAAAAAAAAATCTTCCATGTTTTCAGCTCTAGTCCGCGACTACCCTCAACTGCTGGATACCGGCATGAAGAGGCAAGACGTCGTTCACTCCTTCCTCCGCTTCGGGCGTCGGCGCTGACGCGTTGGCCGCCCGCTGCGCCACCACTCCCTCGCAACACAAACCTAACCGAAACGCAGCGACGAGGCTTGAGGATAGTCCAGACATTTGTTTAATCATTTCGCATTATTCAATTCGATTTATAAGTTGTACTTTGTCCAAAACGTTTTAAGAAAGTTCCTTGTAATGTTAAAACTAAGGCGACTATCCGAACGCGATGCAATGTCAATCTCATTAACATTTAATGTGCGTGACGTCGACCAGTACGAACGTGAAACCTCTCTTTCTCTAAATTTAATAGAATAAACGATAAGTATAGATTAAAACGATGGAATGTGCTTATTCATCCAAGTATTAATAGTTTTAAGTAATATAATACTATTGTTGTCAACATTTCGTCGCGTTTCGTTTGATAAGCAAGAATATTTAATATTGTAACGTTATTAATAAATAAATAAATACATATTTGTGACAAGCTGCAAGATTTTTCATCCTCCCCTATCTATATCCATTACTAACTTCCAATATTCCATTCTCCATATTACATTACTATTTATACATGTGTCCGGAGTAAATAGAGATTGTCTAAGTAAAGTGTTTATCGTCATGTACAGCCGACCACATAATTGCTTGACCACCCTTAGGTTGAATGTCGTTTGCACATCAGAAAACACTCATTTATGGCAAGAGGATCCGTGCGGAGTTCCTTTCGCCTGTTTCTTCTCGGTCTGCACAGACTAAGTAACCTCTTTACGAAACGGTGGTAGATTGTAAAAAATTACGTTTGACAAAAAATATATTTTTATGTTGAAAAAAAAAAGAAAAATAAAGAATTTTCATTTCATTTAATTTTTAATAATATTTTAAGAACTAAAGAGAAAAAAAAATCAACAACGTCAAGCATCACATCACAAAGTACTTTGGTTATTTTATAGTATTGCGCTAAAATTGCATTCAATTCGAGGCTTTAAATGAAACAAAACAGTATTTGTAATGATTATATTTCCATATAATAGACATACAGACATTGAAGGTGGGCAGGAAAACCGCAATCATCTCATTGAAATAAAATTTTATTCAAGCAATTCAGTTTATAGAATTTTGAATTCCAGTCAATGGTCATAAAAATATGTATTTTTTATATTGATTTGAATTATTGGCATATTTTCCTAAGACAGTTTTATATACCCATAAAAATTGTAAACACAATGTCATTATATGTCAAAATTAAATGATTTAAAAATCCAATACAGGAACACCGGGGTTTTAAACATTTCAGTGATTATGTACTACGTAATGGAGAAGCAATTTCAAACAAAATATGTCGCGTAGCTCGATGATATGCGGCGCATGCGCGTTACTCCCGCTCGCATCGCGCATGCGCATTCTCATGGGTTTATGTTCTCATAGATAACAATCAGTGCGAACAGATGCGACAATCTGTTTATTCTGCCTATTTGACACTGAGCGTACATGGGAAATAATTAAAAAGAGTATTTCAACTACAACACGGTATTTCAATTTCTTTAAAAATAATATAACTTTAGTTAGTTTTCGTTAAGTATTGTAATCTAGTTTGATGAATTTTTGATCGTGTACAATATATATGCATGAATAAACTGAAATGAAATACGTCGCTGCGATTCTTCTGATTTTTTTAATCCATGGCTTTTTTCGTTGTCCGGCCGAGGAAAACTTTTAATAGAAATAATAATTTTATTGTCTGTTATTATTTAGCATTACATTTGACATGTATATGTATGTATATGTATGTATACATATATATACTATATTTCTCATGACATATAGTAGTCTCAGACTAGTGTCACGTCTGCGTAAAGAAATGTTGTAAGTCTATGAATTTCACCGAAACATGGCTGCCGGCGCTAGTTGACAAAATAAAATTGTGTGTTTTGTCGATAATATAGTGACTATACGAGTAAAAATCTCTGCTCGGAATTTACTTGTGTTTCTTGAGTTGTTTCAATTATACCTTAGTACACATAAAGGCATTTTATTCGAAAAGTAAAAGTGGCGTTGGGGCAAGCGCCAGGCACATACTAAACGAGTTTCAGTGCGTGCACCGTAACTCGTGTAACAAACAATCAAGTTGAGGCGTCCTACATAGCTCGTCATACATGACTCGTACATAGATACATAGTCACGCCTTTTTCCCATATAGATGAGGTAGGCGGAGGTCAAACACGTAGCCCACTTTTCGCCTTCGTGGGAACCGAGACGTGACGGGGAACCACGTCGCCGCCATTTTGGTTAAGAGTCAAAAAAATTCTTAGTCCCTATTGCGATCCCATGAGCAGTAAAGTGACAGCATTACATAATATGGTATTGGTCTGCACGAATAAAGGCTGTCCGCCGTACCTTAGTCGCCCTCTTACGACACCTTGGTAGGAAAGAGGTAGGTGCTATTCTACTCTGCCGGACACCCATCGGCGGACAAAATAACTCAATGATTTTAAAATGTTTAATAATCGAGACCTTGATTTAATTCAGGGCCACTTGATAAGATTTAGGAAATAATGCAAATTCAAAACAGCATTGTATTGCCCATTTAACATAATTCGTATTACAAAATAGAAAGACGAAGTAAAAGTGTTGATCATTTTTTACTGTCGCCTTGTCTTTGTGTTTTTTTTTTTTAATTTGTAATTCAGGCGCCGTGTGGCAGCGGCTCACGAGAATCTACCACCCCATCTCATCCCGTGGGTGTCGTGAAAGTCGACAGAGGGAAAATGAAAACCAGAAGATAAGTAGCAGCATCTTCCTGGAACATCTGTAATAAGTCATAAATAAACTGCGGTTGCCAACCCGCCTGCCAAGCGTGGCAACTATGGTCAAATCCCCCCAAAATGAGAGCTACAAACTATGTTCAGCAGTGGACTAGTGATAGGCCTAAATGATGATGATGATGATGATGAATTCTAAGTCAATGAATTTTAGTTTCCACAGTCGAATAAGCTTAGTACTTAAAATTTTAATGGCATGCGTTTTAAAAAGGCCTGTGTATCCGTGATCGCAACTAATTAAAATTTATACAAAACTAATAAGCAATTCTTATGATCCTCTAACAAATTCGATTATGATGCGACCAACTTGCAGGCCATTAATATGTTCACTTGAATCAAAGGTATAAGAAATATATATACTCGAAACTTAGCGGAAAGCGTTCCCCAAGTAAGTTTTTTTGGACCGCTACTTTATCTTATAGGTATTTTTGCAAAATAGTATCTTGTTCATCTTGATTTTGTTTAATTGTCAAAATGTGATTAAAATTAATGATTAAACATATTTAATAATCTTGAAGACATACAGCACAATTACAAACTGCGTAAAACCCCTGCATGTACAGCATACATTCGAAAGATTTTGGTGATGTTCTTGATTTATCACTAAATGCGAAACACTCCTTTATTATAAAATTTAGACTGTTTTTCAACTTAACTTAAACATATGTACAAAATGAGTAAAATACAACAATTCAACCCTTTGTAATCCATTTAAAAATATAAAGCGTAAAAACACGGTAAAGACTTCCAAATATTAGTACATAATATATTGTGGCAAGACATAAAATAAATCCGTCTTATTGCAAATAATTCTTTTGGTAGTAAAGGCAAATATTTCGACGTTACTCAGGCTTTATCAAGTTAGATTGTTTTAGGTAAGAATTTAGTTTTTTCTCCAGTATAAATTCTAAACTATTTAGCAAAGATTTGACAGGATAATTATAACAATTCAAGAAATTATTTAACAATTTAAGAACAATTTTATTCATTTGCAAATGATATTCTTTGATTCGTCGATTTTTATTTTATTAAAAAAAAGTGTTGTTAAATTTACATTAAGAATAAATTTTGAGTATATTATATACCTAAACAGTTTACTTCTCTTGAATTTGATATGTGAATATAACTTGATTAGTAAAGCGCCATTAATTCAAAATATAAACTAACAAATTGTCATGAATCCAATCTTGGGTATATTACAATATCGTAAATTAAAAAATCCCTATAAATAAACCTACACATTTCAACTTAAAAAAAAATATGAAAATTTGAAAATTGTCAAGTTATAAATTCCAATCAACGTACATTTCCAAGTTAGTATGTAGTCAGTCCAATCGTAGATTAAATGTTACAAAACTCTCCTACATCATATAAACGTGAAAAATACTAAGAGAAATATTGACTAAAGAGAAACAGTATAATTAGATATGTAAGATGCGGTTGATAACTAATAAGTAACGTGAACGACGTCTCCGCCAACTGAGAGCAGACACTGACCCTAAAATTAAACAAAATTGTTACGATCATTTCATTGTTATTTATTAACAGCCTTACTAATGAAAAATATATGGTGAAAAGCTCTTTCTGTCATCAGTAATTTGACATACCAAAGAAGAAGACAAAGCATTGTATAAGTATATAACCGCTATACAACGTTTATTAGTAAGGGGGTTAGTTATATATTTTACTCAATAAATAACTGAATGAAAGTTGGCAATAAGTTGATAATCGATTTCGCTTCGCAAGTTGAAAAGCTTTTGATCTTTACAGGGCCTTTTGCAACATGCACATTTATGAGCAGTGATAGCTCAGAAGCCGGGCTCTTAAATTTCATAGAAAACAAATCCTTCTTTGATATCTGTCCAGACTATTATAGGCTTATGAAAACAATGATGAACAGACAATGGAAATTTTCCTTAGTTGACATTTTCAGCCAATTGACCATATTAAGCGGAAGCTCCATCTCATCCCGATGGTGTCGTAAAAGTCAACAGAAGGAAAATTAAAACCACAAGATGGGTTGCTGCGGTTGCCAACCCGCCTGCCAAGCATGGCAACTATGGCATTATCCCCCCAAAATGAGAGCTACAAACTTGGGGGGATGCCTATGTTCAGCAGTTGACCAGTGATAGGCTGAAATGACGATGATGATGATTAAGCTGAAAGTGGCAATGGGCAAAACTCATAGAAGTGATAACCGTTGGGGAAGAAAAGTACTCGAATGGCAGCATCGTAGTAGCTAGCGCAGATAGGACTGTGTTATTTCGTAATCAATGGGGGAGGCCATGTTCAGCAGTGGACTGGTGTGGGCTGGAATGATGATGATAAAGAATCTAAGGAAGCGGCAACTTTTTCTAACATTTCCCATGATTGACTCTTACTACACTGACGGGATTAAAAGGATCGGTAAGTTCCTTACGCTGTAACAACGCGGCTAGCAGTTTCAATTTTGATTTCTTATATTTACGCGAACACTACACATTTAAACGAAACTCGTTTTACGGATTTTATCCCGTGATCATGCTAGCAGTAAAGCACTCGAAACGTCGGGTTGTAAATTGTAAAATTAGACGCGGTAAAATCCGTAAAATAAGTTTAAAATTTGTTAAAAATTCGAAGATAATAGCGTAATATAAAAAAAGTCTAGTTACCTGATTCTTGTGTGCATTGTCTTGCAACATAAGTTGCGTTATATAGAACGATGTGAGTGTGTTGCCACCCAAAGCAGCTGTGTAGGCACGCACTATTGCTAAAACCTGAGGAAAAATGGGTTTTTGTTTAGTGAAACAAATTCTAGCTTTTCGCCATATCTGTAAGGAATGGTACTAACAACGCAACGCTTACTCCAAGAACAAATCCAGTTACGTACAACCATAGTCGTAAAAAGTATGCAGTCCCACACCTGATATTTATAAGCATCTGATTCATAAGGAGGCGGACACGACCTGGAAAAATCAGTTCGAGATGGGACTCTCTCTTTGCGTATGTAAATATTGACGAACACATATTCATTAAAAAGTTTGTAATCTTAATATTTATTAGTCTGATTCACAAAGAGGAGGGATAATACATATATAATACATAAGTTGCATGAGAAACATTAAAGTGTTCCATGCTGACCAGTGCGCTACAATATAGGATAAGATCCTTTAGGTGCCCCACTAACCCTCGAGTCTCATCTCAAACTGAAGTTCCCAAGTTGAGTCCTGTCCGAAATATTTGATACGCCCCTTTCCCATTGGGGTAAGCAAAGAACACATTTTTCCACTCGCTACGATCCTGACACACATCTTTCGCTTCTTGTAGTTTCATTAGCTTTTTCATAAAAGCTAGTCGCTTGCGTTAGAATGACTCCGATCTGATAGTGATACGTTCGCCTACGTCGACCCTTACCGACTTGCCTATTTACACTCGCCTAATAAATCTGTTTCATAAATCTCCTTTTATCCATCCTATCTACGTGACCAAACCATCTAAGCATCCCTTTCTCTATCTTTGTCACTACATCTACCACACCACAACATTCCCTTATCACTTAGTCCATCAAAGCCACTCTAGCTATACTGCTCAAACTTCAAATTTCCACGTCATTGATCTTACTTTCATGCTCCAAACACAACATTCACTACTATACATAAGTGTGGGGGCTAGTACTTCTCTATGTACAGCTGGTCGTGCCTTTTAAGATATTTTCTCGCTACTCATAAAGTTATTCCGAGGCCCAAACACTTAATTTCCTGCCGACACTCTTCGCTCAATATCACCGTCACACTTTCCGTCTCTCGAAAACTTTGTGATAAACTTTTTAAGCTGTTCAACTTTTTCTCCTTAAATAAAAAGTCTGCAATACCATCATGCTTTATTTTATTTCAAAAACCATTCATCATCTCAGCCTATTACTAGTCTACTGCTGAACATAAGCCTCCCCCATAGATTGCGACAAAAGTTTGCAGCTGTCATTTTTGGAAGATTTTGCCATAGTTGCCACGCATGGCAGGCGGGTTGGCAACCGCAGTTTAATTATTCAGATGTTCCACGAAGATGCTGACACCCACGGCAAAGTCGCCACCACACGGCTCCCCCATAGGCTGCCACAAAAGCTTATAGCTTCTATTTTGGGGGTATTTAGCCAATGTTGCCACGCTGGGCAGGCCACGGTATGGCAACCGCAGTTTATTTATTCAGATGTTCCAGGAAGATGCTGCTGCCCAACTCTTGGTTTTTGTTTTCCCTCTGTTGACTGTTCTGCTGACCTTCCTGGTTTTTATTTTCCCTCTGTTAAATTCTTACACCCATGGGATGAGATGGGGTGGGGGATTTAGACCATATATTTCCCGAAAGAGTGTTACGGTTACAACTGCAACCCGATCCAAACAAAACATCGTGCAAGGCGTTCACGTTTTGCAAAAACAAACCTCGCATTTACACTGCTTCTGAGATTCCATTTATAACATTACATTAAATCTATAAATATTAATGTATAATTAAACATATATAAGGTACTTATTGCAGAGTATTTTATAATGCAACTCACCTAAAAGGTAATGTTTTCACACTACTGCTTCACGGCAGAATAACTGGCCTGGGGTGATACCTACATACATACAGTCACGCCTTTTTTCCATATAAGGGGCTATTCACGTGACTAACTTTTCGCCCTTGCTTACACCGACACGACACTAACGCTACACGTGACGGGAGCGCACCTCGCAGGCGAAGGTGTGCAGGAAGCCGCTGAGCCCGCCCAGCTCGCGCACAGCCGTGGTCTCGCGCACGAACAGCAGGCGCGCGAGTGCTGCACCGACACGACACTAACGCTACACGTGACGGGGGCGCACCTCGCAGGCGAAGGTGTGCAGGAAGCCGCTGAGCCCGCCCAGCTCGCGCACGGCCGTGGTCTCGCGCACGAACAGCAGGCGCGCGAGTGCTGCACCGACACGACACTAACGCTACACGTGACGGGGGCGCACCTCGCAGGCGAAGGTGTGCAGGAAGCCGCTGAGCCCGCCCAGCTCGCGCACGGCCGTGGTCTCGCGCACGAACAGCAGGCGCAGCGCGCACAGGCGCCGCGCCCGCGCGCCGGGCACGCCGCACAGCGTCGTCAGCGCCACACGCGCCGGCGCCTGAACAACGCGCAACCGAACTGATCAATACACTAAGCTACGGAAACTCTCACTCGTTTTCATACATACAGTCGCGCCTTTTTCCCATAGAAGGGGTAGGCAGAGACCACACCCGTAGGCTACTCTTCCCCCCCGCGATAAACAAGACGACATATCGCCGCCATTTTGGTAAGAGTTCGAAGAGTGGTAATAGTCTAACCGCCGGCCTAGTCGTCAAAGTACCTGACTTCTACGCCGCGAGTCCTGAGGTCGAATCGCAGCCGGAGCCAACATTTGTGCTAAAACACAAATAGTTGGTTTTCAAGTCTGGTTATATTGTGATTGTCCCGTCTTTCTGACTCAGCATTGTAGCCTTCCTCCGATGTTATCGCATTAGTCGCAATACATCGTACACCGCGGGTAAGTAGAGACGTTTGCGTGTGTTTGCGTGGCACTATAATATCTCCTGCGCAGTTGATAGCTTCCGACAGTATTCGGAAGTTGTCGCCGAGCACGAAATCGGCCAGAAGAACATAACGATTCAAAAAATTCTTAGTTAATAGAATCAGACGTTACTTTGCGGAAATCCATTTCAATGAAGGAAAGAAAATGATGTATATTCCCTAGTTTTGAAGAGCCCAAAGTGCCGAGTTGGCGGCTGACTGTCGTAGAGTCAATATCACTTGATAATGCCTCGTTTTAAAATCAGACGTTACGATCTTAACAAATTAACTTTCTTTCCTTCAAAAGATTTCTTACTCCCAATTACGTCCCCACGAGCAGTATAATGACAGCATAGCAAATTATAGTATTATTTAGCACGAATGACAGTCCGTACAATAACTTAGTCCCTCTAATGACACGGTAGGAAGGAGTTAGGTCCTTTTCTACTCTGCCGGACACCTATCCGCTAATAATTGATTGCATAAAGAATACTACAGATAAGATTAAATAATCCTAACATATTATCTAATAATTCGTAAACGTAATTAAATAGATTCTCTAACAAGACCGACGACATGCACTGTCAATGTCTATACAGTATTTAATATGATCGGTTCTCGCGGTCGTCTTACAGGAACAAGTGAGGAGTAGATTAAAGAAACTGTGTGTTTATGTTTTAATTTCATAGTAATGTCATAGATTTCGTTTTAAAAAATTTAAGAGTGCGTAGTATTACCATAAACGACAAATGCTGTACCATCTACGTGCATGTAGGTTTTGTAGTTGGACAAAGGCCGTTTGAATAGAATCGAAATTAGGTAGAACCTAATATGCTACCTTGTGGTATTCCATAACACAAATCGTCATTACCACTGCAAATGTCGTCAATTTTTACAAGCTGTCTAGTATCTACGGTTTGTAAAGTTTAGCAGATAAATGTGGCAACGGAAATGGGTAGCTACTCTTCAACTGGTCTAACAGGATTAGCACGGAGACAGTGTCAAATACTTTAGAAAAATAAAAAGATAGTCGGACATTAAGACTTACCGTGTAAGTGTTTAGTAATTGTGTCAGCCAAAGATATAACAACGCCTTCGTGATGAAGGGAATATGCCAGTTTAAGTTGCGAATATAGTTAAAATACTATTCCAACCTTTGATAATCGATGTAGAAATACCATAACATCCAGTGTGCACCATCAGCACAAATCCCAATGATTCTTCCGATTTTCTATTTTTTTATTTCATTCAGATGGGATGGAGAAGGGATGTTCTAGAAAAATCTCGACAGATGACTCGGAATAGCAACATAAAATATGACTGACCCAAAATACTCAGATTGGTGGTGATTGAAGCGTACCCCTAAGTTATAGATTACCCAAAATGCATGTTTTTGAATAATCAATTTGTTGTTGTTGGCAATCTATATATGAAGTATTAGCAATCTATAAATAAACTATTAGCAATCTATAAATAAACTATTAGGAATCTTAAATAGACACAATCTTATATAAACTGTTAGCGATCGTTAGCGATCTTATGTAAATAATAATTTGTATGAGCCATTAAGTCATATTAAACTTATATAAATATTGTCTTACACTAGCAGCTTATAGAATTTCTCTGGTTAGTAATGTATAAAGTTAAAATCAATCGAATTTGCATAATATGAGAACGCTTTAAGTAATGGCCTTATATGGTCATAAGAATTTGTAAAATGAGCCACCAATCAGAGCTAAGGAAGATTCACAAACCAGACTCGTGCTCTGATCTGTCCGCACCGAGAGCGAATGATGCGCCCAGACTCGGCGACTTGTGTAACCAATTTAAATGTATATACATGGCATAGCAATAGGAAATAAAAACTCCGCGACTCAATGTTGTTTTTTTTCAACCTGCTCGACACGTACTGAACTCCTACTCAACAGTTCTAATTCTCCTAAAATTGTTAAATAAAAATAATGAAATTAATAGACAATCCAATCCATCTGCAAATTAATAATACGCAATTGAACATGAGACTACGAAAGTTCATCAGTCATCGCAAAATTACCAATGTTGATTGAGCTGCTCCAATGTTAATTCTTTTCTGTGCCATTAGCTAGCATGGCTGACCATGGGGGATTACTGGTCCCCACACTTATGTATAGTGCATGTTGGATCGGGCAGTAAAAGCATGAAAGTAAGACTAATGCTGTGGAAATGACAAGTTAGTATAGCTGGAGTAACTTTGACCGACAAAGTGAGTAAAAGTGTGATTAGGGAACTTTGCGGTGTGGTTGAAAATGTAGTGACAAAGATAGAGAAAGGGATGGTTAGATGGTTTGGACACGTAGAGAGGATGAATGAAAGAAGATTGGCGAAACAGATTTATGAGGCGAGTGTGAATGGGCAAGCCGGCAAAGGCGTACGCATCATGATCAGATCGGAGACTTTTTGAAGAAAGACCACGTTAAAAGTACCCGCCACCGGCGAGCTTGTATAAAAACGCTAATAAAAGTAAAAGAAGCGAACGTTGTGTATCATGATGATAGCAAGTGGAAAGAAGCGTGACTGTATGTATTTATGTAGCTTAAAATTACAAATTGTAACTAAATTAACAAAAATGAGGATATCTAAAGATTTAATAAGTAACATTATAAGAAAGTAGGGCAACTGAAATATAACTGACTTACTTCGAAGAATAAATAGATATTTCAAAAATAGAAATGGACTAAAAACAGATCCTTATGCACACCCACTTTTACCACAGAATCTGATGACAACCTTTTATCTTGTTATTTTTTGTTAGTTACAAATTTAAATTAATTTATCGGGTTAAAAGACAAGAAGATAAAGCATCAATCCCGGTTCATCAATACTGTAATATTAAAGTTTACAAATAAAATATTGTGCTTTACGTAGTCAAACGCCTTATAAAGATTTTGCCAATAACATTTGGTGCTGTCGATAAATTAAATACTCACTTGTCCGGCATTAGATTTATCATCCATCAGTTCCGGAACAGGCTTGACTAGCTGTTCCTCGTCCAGTGCGAAGATGTCATCATCTGCCTCTGTGGTCGGCATGGAGCCCGGCGTACTGTTCTGTGCTTCTGAACGACCTACTCCCATTAGAGGTATAGCCGTCCCTGACACGACCAATTGAATTTCATCCTGGAAAAAAGTGAAAAAAACTTAATCACTAAGCATAAGTTGCATAGATAGACATCACACAAATGTTAAGAACAATTGAAGTAAAATAATAGATCATATTTTTAACAAAACTTAATAAAAATCCTGAATAAATAGGTCAGTCAAGTTTATGTACTGTAGTAGAAAATCACTTGGACGGACCACGTGGTCTAGTGGTCGAAGTACCTTCTACTAAGCCGTACCGTCGTTTTTACTATAGGATTCCTAAGCAGGAATCCGTCTAGTTAGGTACAGCCGCAGGGTTAGTGTTTCTGCAAATTGGAAGTGTAATAGTGCACAAACATTACTGTGTTTCGGTCTGAAGAGCAGGGAAAGCTAGAGTTATTACAGGGCATATGAGATTCAAGAACTGATGTCTGAAGGTGACGGGCGCAGTGTGATGCCACGCAGAATTGTTCTGGATGGCACAGTATTATGGACAGCCGTTGCACTTACAATCAGGTGAACGTTTTCCTCGTCTCGTCACTATCTTCTATAATAAAAAAAAACAACTACTACTACTATTACTACTCTACTCCGCCGTATATTAAAATCCCAGTCGGGACCAAGATTTGTGCAAAAAACATAAATTGTTGGTATTCAGTTCTAGTTATATTTTGCCCTGTGTCTCTTATACTGCATCCTAGTCTCTCTCGTATGAGTATTAAATCTTACGCAAGCAGGTTAGTACAATGGAGTACCTCTACTTTTGCGCATACACTTGTGGCATTACGATATCTCCTGCACAGTTGGTAGCTTCAGATGGACAGCATTCGAAAGTTTTCCTTGTTGTTAAAAGTCGAAGAGGAAGACTTTACAAATGCACAGTGTACGTGCTGTGTTTTAATAGTGTAATGTAGTTTTATAGTGTACCTGTAGTCAAATTGTAGTATACATGTACTGTGCTTATAGTATATTTCTTCTCTTTGGAATGTGCATTAAGTGCACACGTAGCGTACATGAACTGTACCCTTAGTGCTCATGTAGTATACTCGTAGTGCATCGTAGTACTCATGTAGTGTAGTGTACCCGTAGGCCACCATTAGTGATCATGTTACGTACCCGTAGTGCACCGTAGTGCTCATTCAGTGTCCCGGTAGTGCATCTGTAGCGCACATGTAGTGTACTCGCAGTTCACCGTAGTGTTCATGTAGTGTACCCGTAGTGCACCGTAGTGTTCATGTAGTGTACCCGTAGTGCATTTGTTAGGTACGTATAATGTACCTGTAGAGCACGAGTACCTCAAGCGAGCAGGAATCCGTCTAGGTAAGTACCACCCCAGGGCCAGTTATTCTGCCGTGAAGCAGTAGTGTGCAAACATTACTGTGTTTCGGTCTGAAGGGCACTGAGAGCTAGCGTAATCACTGGCCATATGAGACTTAAGAACTTATGTCTCAGGGTGACCGGCGCAGTGTGATGCTACACAGATATATTCTGAGTAACACAGCATCTGTTATGAGCAAACGTTGCGCGTACCATCAGGTGAACGTTTTGCTCGTCTCGACACTTTATCAAATAAAAAAAAATAAAAAAAAGAGGCAGCGTTACCTCGGGCAGGTCCAGGTGGAAGGTGGGCGCGGCGAGCGCGGCGGGCAGCAGGCGCCGCAGCTTGTACGCGGCGCCGGACAGCGCGCGAGCCGTTAACCTCTCTCCTCCGCCGCAAGTGCCTAATCTCGCCCGCCATACCTATAGAGACGACAAACGACTTTTGGCGCCAAATCCAATAGAGTTGACGAAGGACTTTTGGCGCCAACACAAATAGAAGTTTGAAACGACTTTTGGCGCCAACTCGAATAGAGTTGAGAAAAGACTTTTGTTTTTATTGATTTTTGTAATTTCTGTGTATATTTCGAGATTTGACGTTTAATATTGATAGTTTATTATGCAGCAAATGCTCGTGACAGTGTACTGTATGTATGTATGTAACAGACACGACTTTTTCCCATATAAGGGGTGGGCTGATGCCACACGTATCCCATCGTTTGCCCCCGCGGAAAACATGGCGCGACGGGTGGCGAACCACATCACCGCCATTTTGGTATGAATTGAAAAATCTTACTCCCCCATTGCGTTCCCACGAGCAGTATAGTAGCAGTAAAGGCTGTCCGTACAATACTGTAGTCGCCTCTTACGACACCTCGGTAGGAAAGAGGTAGGTGCTATTCTACTCTATCGGATACCAATCAGAAAGTATACAGTGATTGGAAAATTCAATACAAGACCAATAGCTTTTCGTTTTGCCACCAATAGTCTTACAAATATGTAGTCAGTAAAAGTCTATATTTTTACTATTGGTCGTATTAATTTAATTATTACTTGACATTGGCAAAAATGGTTCGATTTGGTTGTTAATTGCTATGATCAAAAAAAGAGCAAGAAGAAGAGCCGCCAAAATACATTAGCATATTTTAAGAATTCATCACACTGCAGCTGCCACCACCTGCACACAACTACACAACAGTGACACACCTGCATGAAGGCGTGCGGCGGAGCGCGGGCCGCGCGCAGTTCACTCGAGTACACCTGCATGCTGCTGTGACGGACGGACAGTGATTTTGCTGTCTCCACCTGCACACCACGATACAAAAAAAGATATCCATATGTATTCATGCATACATACATAGACTCACGCATTTTCCCTAAAAAGGGGTAGGCAGAGCCCACACGCGCATCCCACTTTTCGCCCCCTAGGAAACGAGACGTGACGGGTGGCGATCCACGATCAACAAATCTCACTCCCCATTGCGTTCCCACACGCAGTGTCTCTATACTCAATGGGAACGCAATGGGGGGTAAGATTTTTGGTCGTGGTTCGGTGTCACTACAGCATTGCATACTATGGTGTTATTCTGAATAAAGGCTGAATAGATAAAGTTCTTTCTCATGTTGGGATGGTTTGCTGTAATCTCCACGCTCGACTGACGTGTGGCTATCGTAATATCAGTGACGTAACACCGCAGACATAGACGCAGACGCACCCCGGCAGCCCTAGGCCTACGAAGGAATGCCACCGCCCATAGCCCCGCAAAGCAAGAAAAAAAAATGTATAACAACTAAATTAAAGTTTAAAAACAACGAAAGTCTGTAAATCGCGTCATCCCGTGGGTGTCGTAAAAGTTGACAGAGGGAAAATAAACGAAGGGAAGAAGGAAGGGAGAAGGGAAAACAACATTGTACATACATATTGTCTCGCCTTTTTCCCATATAATAAATAATTCCCAATAATATGGGGTGAGGTCTTCTTACGCCGCCACCACACCGCCAAAATTATCTGTTTTATATTAAAGTTTTTTAGTT
This sequence comes from Luehdorfia chinensis, assembly GCA_019845155.1. Lineage (NCBI taxonomy): Eukaryota > Metazoa > Arthropoda > Insecta > Lepidoptera > Papilionidae > Luehdorfia > Luehdorfia chinensis. The sequence continues at coordinate 2,507,817 of JAHVAK010000696.1, forward strand.
TAAATATCGCGTGGGAACTTTTTGATTTTCCGAATTTCGTCAAGTTTCGTCTCGTCAAGACCCGTCAAAAGGTAACAAACAGTCAGAGGGATTGAGAGAGTTACTTACGGATTTATAATATTAGTATAGGTTATTATTTATTTATGGATATATTATATTATTATTTAAATATAATATATCGTCGTCGTCGTCGTCGTTTCAGCCTATCAATAGTCCACTGCTGAACATAGGCCTCCCCCATAGATTGCCACAAAAGTTTGTAGCTCTCGTTTGGGGGCACGCTTGGCAGACCGGTTGGCAACCGCAGTTTATTTATTTAGATGTTCGAGCAAGATGCTGCTGCACATCTCCTGGTTTTCATTTTCCCTCTGTCGACTTTTACGACACCCACGGGATGAGATGGGGTGGTAGATTCTCTTAGGCCGCTACCACACGGCCTTAATATAATATATAAATATTATTAATTAGCCGTGGTAGCTCAGGGGATAGGCGCTCGCTATAAATTTCATAGTATGCGAGTGACCTGGGTTCGAGCCCCGGTGCCGGCACCACTAAAATTGATAATTGCAATTATAAGTGCTGGTTTACCACGTGCTCGGCGGTGAAGGAAATTATCGTGAAGAAACCTGCATGTCTGTGAAATAAAAAATATTTCTAAGACATGTGCAGTCTGCCAACCCGCATTGGAGCAGCGTGGCGGATTCTTCCTAGCTCCAAAACCATCTCAGAAATGAGAGGAGGCCTGTTCTCAGCAGTGGGACATTGATGGGCTGAAACTTTACTTTTTTTACTTTTTAGATAAATAAAAAGAGTCTTTGTTACTAGTGGTTGGATTCCTATGTACGATATTTCGGCTTGAAGGGCACTGACAGCTAATGTAATCAATGGGCATATGTGACTTAAGAACCGATGTCTCAGGGTGACGGGCGTAATGTGGTGTCACACAGAAATGTTCTGAGTGACACAGCATTTGTTATGGGCAGACGTTGCACTTAGCATCAGGTGAACGTTTTGCTCGTCTCGTCACCAATAAAAAAATAAAAACTGGTTGTAGTGAATGAAAAAGTTATGAAAGAACATCATAACTCCACCATACTTACATCTTCGGCTTCGTCCAGTTCCAGGACGCAGGCGTCTTTGTCCGCGCACAGTTCCAGTATCGGAGGCTCCTCCGTTTCAGCCACGGTGCCGTTACAGCCCTGTTCTGGAGGAACTGGAAAAAGTGAAAACCATTGTCCCTTATTTCTTTTTAACGTTTTAATGTCACCAACTGCCTAGAAACGAGAGAGATTTGTGTGTGCTGGGAACATAGCACAGTAAAGCACAGAAGAGTCCGCCATATCGCACTAGAACAGGGTTTATTTCTCAGAAATTCTATAGATAGATATTCAGCAACTATATTAGGTACTGAGTCGTTGTCTTTTTAATTAATTGATAATTCAATAATAATTTACTGGTGGTAGGATTCCTATGTAGTTATTCTGCCGTGAAGCGGTAGTGTGCAAACATTACAGTGTCTGAAGTGCACTGAGAGCTGGCGTAATCACTGGGCATATGAAACTTAAGAACTGAAGTCTCAGAGTGAAGAGTGCAGTGAGGTGTCAGACAGACGTTGCACTTTTAAACGGGCCGTCCTATTGGTCGACCAATCACAGGCGGTAATTTTTCTGCCAACGGCGTTCATTTAGTGCCTGTTTGCCTCTCCGTTCACTTCTGTGTATTTCGATATAATATGTTTATTTATTACTTTAAATGACTAATACTAATTAATTTGAATATTACAGATCTATTTTATAAGTCTTAATTTGACATAATTTCCTTATAGCATTGTACGACTTAGGGACCTTCAAGAAAAGAGCCTATTCCTTCCTCAAAGGCCGGCAACGCATCTGCCATTCCTCTGGTATTGTAGATGTTCATGGGCGGCGGTGATCACTTACCATCAGGTGAGCCGCTTGCTCGTTTGCCTCCTCTAACATAAAAAAAAACAGTAGTCTGAGGTTTCATATATTATTTGAGATAATTATATATACATGTATATTGAAGGCTTTATTAAAGCTATGTGTACACGACTAATACTTGTTCCGCACAACTTTATTGTAACTGTGTGTTTAATACAACTTTTTTTTTACTGTATAAAGTGACGAAACGAGCTAAAGGTAGGTGGTAACTGCAACGTTTGCCCACAACAAATGGTGTGTCACCCAGAATATTTCTGTGTGACACCACACTGCGCCCGTCACCCTGAGACATCAGTTCTTAAGTCTCAAATGCCCAGTGATTACGCTAGCTCACAGTGCCCTTCAAACCGAAACACAGTAATGTTTGCACACTACTGCTTCACGGCAGAATAACTGGCCCTGGGGTGGTACCTGCCTAGACGGACTCCTGCATAGGAGTCCTACCACCAGTGAAATATATATTTCACTGGTACTTTATTATAGCTACATGTTTAACAGTTGTTTCGCTCACCCACGTCGAATCCATTTGCGACCCGATTGGCTTGAAAGGTGTCCCACAGCGCCCTCTGGATTTCCAACGCGTTCTTGTCATTTTCTGACGCCTGCGAACAAAAGGTACAACCAACATAAGACTTTGTTCTTAATTAGGTAGAATTCCTGTGCAGGAATCCGTCTAGGTAGGTACCACTTTAGGCCAGTTATTCTGCCGTGAAGCAGTAGTGTACAAACATTACTGTGTTTCGGTCTGAAGGGCACTGTGAGCTAGTGAAATCACTGGGCATTTGAGACTTAAGAACTCAGATGTCTCAGGGTTTTGGGCGCAGTGTAGTGTCACATAGAAATGTTCTGGGTGACACAGCATTTGCTATGGGCAGACGTTGCAGTTACCATCAGGTGAACGTTTTTCTCATTTCAAGTGCAAGGTCTGCCCTTAAATAGTGCCGTGTCACATTTATGTGTCTCATGCTCATCCAGTCTTAAGTCTCATAGGCCCAGTGATTACGCTAGCTCTCAATGCCCTTCAGAGCGAAACACAGTAATGTTTGCACACTACTGCTTCACGGCAGAATAATTGGCCCTCGTAGGTACCACCGTACCTACCACTAGTAAAGCAACTTCAGCGAGAAGCAGGAATAATGTTTTTCAAGCTGACAGAACAGACAGGAGTATCCGACAGAAAGTGTCACTTAGATACAAAGGAAACAAAGAGTCTATCCGCAGCATCATAGACAAAATCTTGTAAGAACGCCAGAACGATAAGAACATTCCAATACATCCAGACTCGAATAAAAAGATTTCAGTAGTGCATGAATATGGATTACTACCAGGTACCTACCGTGTAACTCTGGTTGGTTACGTGATCGGTTTCAAGACACAGTAAGCTCTTTCTGCGTAGATCGGACTACAAATAATAATTAAAAGCTGAAGGTACTCCGGGTTAACTATGACATCGGGACAACTGTCACCTCAGTCCCCCCGTGACCATGGGTGCTGTAAAGCGTCCGAAACGTCGGGTAAAAATAGTTCAAAAATTAAACGCGATAAAATCCGTAAAAAAGTAGTTTTATTTAAATGTGTAATATTCGCGTAAATAAAAGAAAACATTACGGTTTCAGTTGATCAAATTAACCAATGAATAAGCTTCATACCCCAAAATATAACCGATGACGAAACCTACCAGAGTTGCAAAATAGATCTCCAGGTATTCCCGACTTTTTGTGATCGTAGAAACACGCCATAAGTAATCAAACTGCACTGTGCACCCAAACAGCGCATGGTGGCGATGGGCTCACCACCTATCACACCAAGTGCATTATATTGTTTTGGTGAAACGTGGATTGTGGCAGTCATCTGTTTTTGCATTGAATGCCCAGTCTCTGACTACCCCTTATGGGATACAGCCGTGATCTTATGTATGTATGTATGTAGGAACAAGCCACATATTCCATCAGCTAGGGTTGACTGGCAGAGAATGGTATATGGCATTAAGTCCGCGTAACTTAAATCAGGTGTCGTTTAATTAGGCGTTAGAGAATCTGCTACCCAATTTCATAGCGTGGGTTTTAAAACAGTCGCCTAAGGGAAACACCACGAAGATCTCCCGACCCCTGATTAAAACCAATGCCACTACGCGTGCCAAGTGTGGGTTATGGCAAATGTCTAAAAAGGCCTATTCTGTTCAGTAGTAGACTGAAATCTAATAAAAAATATATAAATAACAGTTTTCAAACTGCTAATTAACTGTGAAGACGACCGCGTGACCTCGTTAGAATACCTGACTTCCACGCAGCGGGTCCTGGGTTCGAATCCCAATTGAAGCCTACATTTGTGCTAAAACAAGAAATATTGGTTTTCCGGTCTGGCTGTATTGTCATTGTGCCCTGTATGACACTGCGTACACTGGGGCGGTAGGTTACGACGACTGAGCGCCTCGGTTTGCACGTAGACTAGTGGCACTGTAATATCTCCTGTGCAGTTGATAACTTCGGCAATATTCGGAAATAGTCGCCGTGGTCGAAAATGGGCCATGACGTCATCAGTAGTAAGGGAGTGAGACAAAACATGCTAACCTTGATGGTGGGCGGAGCGGGCGCTGGCAGCGCTGCCAGCCGCATGGCGGTGCCGCTGGCCAGCGCCATTACGCAGCGTTCGCCGATCGCGATCTGTGTCTGCAGGGAGAAAATCGCGTTCGCGCCCTGCAATAAATAAAAATATTCAAATCCTTACCGGTGGTAGGATTATGCAGAAATCCTAAAAACCCAAAAAAATATGTGTATATTTTATTCTACTCCTATTTATAAAAAAATATATTTCTATTTATTATTATATTATTGTGCGTGTAACAAATAAATGTTTCTGTCTTTCTTTCTAAAGCTGCAGTGCCAGTTACTCTCCGCTTGAGCATTGGTGTGCATACACAACTGTGTTTCTCTTTGGGCACTGACGCTAGTGTAATTGTTGTAGCTAGGTGATCTTAAGTTCAGACATTTTTATGCCTAACTCGAACACGAGCATTCTATATACATATTCTAGACTATAAGCAGGTCTATTTTTGATGGGGTGGCGCCTACCGAGACGAATTTCTGCATAGGAATCCTACAACCAGTAAAAAGTATGTGTATAAGTAAAGTGTATGTATATACGTATTATTATTATTTATTTAATGTCATATGAGACTTAAGAACCGATATCTCATAGTGACCAGGGCATTGCAGTTCCACATAGAAAAGAAATTTCCAATACAAAGGTGTGACTTGGCACTTACCATCAGACCGACTAGTTTGACTACTCCTCTCGTCAATAGCACAAAAAAGACCTATCGAATTGAAATTGTTATTTTTATTACGATCACAAAACATCTTTACCTGCATCCTCAACTTGGCCAGCAGTAGCTTGTGCAACTCGTATTCCAGGAACGGCAGCTGGTCTGAAATATCGCGAGCGCCCGGCTCCGAGGCGGGCGGGGCTCGACGGACTCGGGCCGCTAAAACAACCGCCCATTTTATCATATACCATAATTACACCACTTTTATCATACGGCGGCTTAAGGCTTATGGACACGGAATGAGATGAGCTGATAAAAATATCAGCCCATCTCTTTCCGTGAATGTCGTAAAAGAAGGGAGGGGCAAAAAAAAAACCAGAAGATGGGCAGAGCACTTTCTTGGGACATCTGATTAAATAAACTGCGGTTACCAACCCGCCTGCCAAGAGTGACAACTCCCCTCAAAATGAAAGCTACAAACATTTGTGGCAATTTTGGGGGAAGCCTTTGTTCAGCAGTGGACTAGTAATAGGCGAAAATGATGATAAAGATGAAGGTGGGATCATGGAACTCACGAATTACAAGTGCGAGTAACTAAACTGTCTCCGATGTGGTACTTAAAGGTATGGGTATGGCATCTCGTCAAAAGCAGCAGTGTAAAAGAGGCTGGGCTAATGCATCTGCGTCCCGACATATAAAATCCTGCGATTTCAAGAAGAAATACTAGTATGCTTCTAGGTGAGAGTAAGAGTTATTGCCAAGTCAAAGTCAGAGCACATTGATAGAATTGGCGAGAAACTCGTCCGCCTTCCTTCGGGAACCCGTGCGTTCTGGTCTCTTGCCAAGGCTGTCCTAGATAATTTCTGTTTACAAAGCACTATTCTCCCTAAACATCAACAAGTCGTGTGGGCTTGATAGTATCCCCCCTACTGTGCTGAGGATGTGTGCTCTGAAGTTGGCACCAGTTCTAATGCGTGTTTTCCGGTACTCATACTCTCGAGCTGTCCCGAACTTTTGGAAAACAGCTTCAGGGCACCCAATCCCTAAAAAAGGCGGCCGCTCAGATCCGTTCAACTACAAGCCGTAACATCGCTGTCACTTCCTAATTCTCGAAAATAATGGAATCCATTATTAATGGCCAGCTATTGAGATACCTAGAGGAGCACCAGCTGCTCTAGCGACCACAAGTACGGTTTTCGTCGAGTTCGCTCAGCTGGTGATCTTCTAGTCTACCTCACTCATCGATGGGCTGAGGCAACCAATGGGGAGGCTCTGGCAGTTAGTTTGGACATAGCAAGGCCTTTAAACGGGTCTGGCACGAAGCGCTTCTCTCTAAGCTTCCTTCCTATTGGCTTCCTGATAATTAAACAATTGGGTCGGCAGTTTTCACAGAGACTAAGTCTAGACTAAGTAAGAGTATCTAAGTCGTAGTTGACGGTGCATGCTGTTGACTCAGAAAGTCTGTAAATGCTGGTGTTCCACAAGGCTGCGTGCTATTACCCACACTCTTTCTTCTGCATATCAATGATTTCTTACAAATTAGTAACATTCATTTCGATGCAGACGACAGAACTGACGATGTCTTGTACACCGGCCGTGCCAATATTTCTCGGGAACACGTCAACGAGCACCGTAAGAAACTTGTGCTTTAAGTTGAGATTTCATTATACAAAATCTCGGACTGGAGCAGACTAAATTTAGTCCAGTTCAATCTCAAGAAGACACAAGTTTGCGCGTTTACCGCTTAAAAGACACCCTTCGTCGTGACTCCTCATTCTGAGAGCAGAGTGCTCTCATTGCCTCAGCTAGTATCGAAATCCTTGGCGTTGGCATATCGAGTGACGTTCAGTTCCGTGATCATTTGAAAGGAAAAGAAAAATTGGCTTCTAAAACGTTCGGCGGGCTTAGTAGAGCGGGACAGTACATAGTGCCGGCCCACCGCTTGCAACTGTACAAAGCGCAAGTTCAGCCAAACTTGGAGTACTATTCTCAACTCTGGGCGGGGCACATGCCAGTACCATTTAACCGCGAAGAGCGGCGAAAAAATAATGTTACAAAATACCGCTGAAAGCAATAAATCAATATCATAAACAAGCTCTTCTAGATCGATGGTGTCTAAAGACGTTCCGCAGGGCGCAGTCTTGGTCCGTTTCTATTCCATATTTAAATTAATGACTTACCTAACTTCACTGACTCACTCACTTTAGCCCGTCAAATGTTGCTGAAACATAGGCCTTGCCCATAGATTGGGGGGATTTGCCATCGATACCACGCTTGACAGGCGGGTTGCCAACCACATTTTATTTATTTGGCTGTTCAAAGATGCTGCTGCTCATCAACTTGTTTTCATTTTCCCTCTGTCGAGTGTTACGACATCAGAGGGACGAGAATGAGTGGTGGATTCTCATAGGCCGCCACTACCACTTACCCAGCTTAGTAAGGATAAAAATGATAAAATGTTGTTTGCTGATTTTCAAAACTAAACGCCAAATTTTAACGTATGACAAAGTGAATAGCGCTATCTCAAACAGGTTTCTTTAACGTTAATACTTAGCTTTTAAAAAGCTGTTACGTTGAAGTCGGTTTTTTAATTAAATAATAATACTCTTTAATTAAACGCGATAAAATCCTTCAAAGTAGTTTTATTAAAAATATTCGCGTAAATATAAGAAATCAATAATAATCTTGATAATTTTAATATTAGCAATATCACTATTTAATAATAATGAAAAAAACACTTTCGCAAAGTAAGTCCTTCGAGCCTCCCAATGAAAAAAAAGTTCCAGACAACCATCGTCTGCGCTAGCCATCATATTTAGCAATTGATTATAACTGGCATTAATAATAAAGATAATGAACCAATAATGAACTTACCCACGGCTGTTAGGGTCACGGCTTTTGTGTATGAAACCAATTTGGTTGGTTTTGCGCAGCTGGCGAGTAAAACTGTGGGTACTCGAGCCCGTCTAAAAAAAAATTCAAATTTTATTGATGGTAACAACAGTTTTTTTTTTGGTGACGTTGTTGTTAGTTAAAAAATTGCTACAAATATGTGAAGTAAAGAACAATGTTCTTTGTTATTTTCCTACAGCTCCGTTAACAGACAACATAAAAAATCGTGGAAAGGAACATAAAGTATACTTGTAACCAGTTAGTCTACTTTTACGAGTATAAAGAGAAATAGCTTAAAATGTACCGATGGTCTTAATCATAAAAAAATATTGTAGTTTTGTAAAGCTATCTCGGAGCCAAAATTCGTCAAGATCGGTTCAGCGGTTGAACCGTGAAAAGGTTACAACAGACAGAGAGACAGAGAGAGTTACTTTCCCATCTATAATATTAGTATAGATTTTCAAATGTATCGCCTATGAAATTTGATTAGGACGACAACATAACCATGTTGAAGTATTCCACAGCGGAATTTTATAATAATAAGTTGGGGGAAAAGTCTTTTCGCATATAGTATGTATAAACCTGTAATAAAATCTCTTTGGCTGTACTATTTGTATCTGGCTGGTTTCGATGATATTAAAAAGGTTACATTTCAAAAAAAGAAACAAATTAGTAAAATGTTGTATCCAGCTATTTTTCAATTGTTTTTCTTTCTATAAGCAAGAGTGAATCTAATAAAGAAATTCGAGGCATTCTAAAATTTTGTCACAAAAAGTAAAAAGGCAACGCAAGCTGCAAAAAAATTTGTGAAGTTTATGGACTTAATGCAGTAAGAGTAGCACAAAGTTGCGGCGTTTTCCATGCAGGAATTTTGATGTAAAAGCTGAACCTTGTTCTGGCAAAAATGGCGTCATTTTTGAAAAAGTGGAGCAAGATCGGCATATCAATAGTTACGACATAGCTGAAGAACTGGGAATTGACCACAAAAAGGTTTTGACCCATTTGAAAAAAGCTCGATTTTTGGGTGTCACACGAGCTCACTGAAAGAAACCTGATGAACCGTGGACTCGTGACGTCATGAAACCGAACCGTTTTTGAAGAGATTGATAATGGTGATGAAAAGTGGATCACGTACGACAAGAACGTGCGAAAAAGGTCTTGGTCAAAGGTCGATCAGACTTCACAGACTGTGCCAACACTCGGAATAAGGTGATGCTGTGTGTGGTGTGATTGGAAGGGCATTCTTCATTATGAGCTTTTACTGCCAGGCTGAACCATCGATTCTGATCTCTACTGCCAACAACTGATGAGGATAAAGCAAGAAGTTGAGAGAAAGCGGCCGGAGTTGATCAATAGAAAGGGTCTGGGGTGGTATTTCATCACGACAACGCTAGACCACACACATCTTTAGCCACTCAGCAAAAATGAAGAGTTTGGCTGGGAGGTGCTAATGCATCCGCCATATAGCCCTTGACCTTTCACCTTCAGATTTCTACCTGTTTCGGTCTCTTCAGAATTCGCGTTTTTTGCTCAGGAGTCCTAAAATTTCTACAACGGGATATGACACTTTCATGTCACACAAAGAAGCTTTAAACATAAATAGAAAAAAAATAGAAAATATTCAGCATACTCCGTTTTCTACGGATTTGTATGCTGCTATTGTGAATTTCGACTGACTACAAGCAAAAATATCAATATCCTGAGAGATAACATTTAAGTAACGTATCGCACGTGACAGGGTTTGAAAGGCGACACGTTTTGAAGCAAGTTACACATGCACACACACTCACATACTGCACATACACATACACTCACACATGCAGCCACGCAACGGATAACACGCAGCGAGTACGCACCGACAACCTCCGCAAGCGGCCAACTCAGCTCGGTATGGACCGGCGCCGGGCGAGTAGGGCACATGAGCTGCACCGCAACTCTCCGCCTCCACCTCTTCGATCACCTTGCTGCCGCCGCCCACTGCGCATAAACACACAATATTTTTTTGTTATTCCGTTTAAGTGGCGGATCGAGCAAAACGTTCACCTGATGATAGGTGTAACGTCTGCCCATAACAAATGCTGTGTCACCCAGAAAATTACTGTGTGACACCACGCCGCGCCCGTCACCCTGAGACATCAGTTCTTAAGCTCCATATGCACAGTGATTACGCTAGCTCTCAGTGCCCTTCAAACCGAAACACAGTAATGTTTGCACACTACTGGTTCACGACAGAATAACTGGACCTGGGGTGGGCACCTACCTAGACGGATTTAGGAAACAAAGAGACGAGACGAGCAAATAATTCGCCTGACGGAAAGCGCAACGTCGGGCCATCACAAATGCTGTGGCACCCGGAATATTCCATCATCAGTTCCGTACTTTTGGCTTCAACTCGAAAAGTGACGGTATTGTTTCAATTTTCTAATTTCTGTGTATATTTCGAGATTTGATGTGTGATATTGATAGTTTATTATGCAGCAAGTGCTCGTGAAAGTGTACAGTGATTGGAAAGTTCAATTCAAGACCAAAATTGCACTTTTCGTTTTGTCTCCACCAGTCCAGCAAATCTTCAGTAACAGTCCAACCATCAGGTGATTGTCTTGCTCGATTCGTCACATTGACAGATAAAAAAAATAGAAACAGTGAAACACAAACATTTTTAATTAACATTTTCAATATACCTGTGACAGAGGTTTCATCACTGACGAAATCACAGTCCAAATTAATAACTGCAGCAGTTCCCGAGGCTGACAAGACGCAAACATCCTCCCTGCAAAGACATTAGGATTTATGAACGCCTAAAAAACCAAGTATACTTTACAAAAATAAATTATAATTGGAAATGTAATTAAAATTCCGTCGTCTCGGAAACTTTCCGGTTTCTGTTGTCGCACTAGGAATAATAGTTTAAGAGACATCAACATGGGTAAATACGTAATTAAAACATGTTTTTTTTTATTTTCCCATCCTTTAATCTCTTGGCAGGCATTGGTCGCATCTGATTTTTTAAAATATGTAATCTGGTCTGATCACCTTACGATTCGCTCAGCGTCAAATTAATTTTGGCAAACAGTATACACATTCTAGTTACCGCCACTTCATGTGTTGTCGGATGGTCGTTTTTATTACAGATTTTCTTTTATCATAATCTTACTACTATAATAAAACTTTATAGTTTGTCGTTTGTAACTCGCTAATCTCAGGAAATACTAATCCAAATTAAAAAAAATATTTTTGCATAATATACCCGTTCTAGATTACAAAACTCTTAAAGAAAGTCTTAAAGAGCGGCTCCCTATAAACCGAAGTTTACAGCGAGGTACCGTGCCGTACGGCGTAGTTACGTGGCCGTCTTTGCCAATTGATAAAAACGGCGGGAATACAAAAATGAGCCTTGCTAAAACGAGCTATTTGCCGACGTTGCTAGCTCTTACGCTAACGGCTAGGGGCGTAGGCTCACCGCACGGCGACCCGCTCGCAGTAGGCCAGCACGGCGGTGCAGCGCAGCGCGCGGGCGTGGGCCCGCAACTCCGTGCGCAGCTCGGCCCACCACGCTGCTCGCGCTGCGCTCTCTCCCCCACCGTCCACCAGCTTCACTGACCGGGCACACACCGTTCCGCCTGTACAACACATCTACATGATCAGCTTTTCAAAACTCCACTGCTGAACATACCCCTCTCCGAAGATGCATGATTTTCGATCTGGGTGACAGAAGTTTTATAATAATAATATGTACTCGTATATACATATATATTATACCAGCCGTGTGGCGGCGGCTTAAGAGAATCTACAACCCCATCTCATCTCGGACAGAGGAAAAATGAAAACCAGGAGGTGGGCGGCAGCGTCTTCCTGGAACCACTGAATGAATAAGCAGCGTTGCCCACGTGCCAGACGTGGCATCTATGGCAAAATTAGACCTACAATTGTCGCAATCCCCCATAGGGGGAACCTGATTTGATGATGATATATTATATAAACTTTTTAAATTACTATTATTTTTAATTTAATTTTTATTAGTTCGAGCATTGAACCATAGATTTTTAGCACCGGCGTGAGTATTTTAGATCTGGTTTTCAACTGTGTTTTAAATTTAATGCTGCATTGAATTACTCGGTATTTAACAAGGTTCCTTACATATTTAACAAAAAACCTATACTGAAATCTTCGCCATCTTTGATCACATCTACACTACATAACAGAAAATATTCCAGTCATAGACTAGCCGCGAGTGATTTGAAAGTAAAATGTGGATTCGGTGAACATCAAAAGGGCAGATCGCTTAAGGAAGATCAAAGTGAAAGGCTATACTATTTATTTCTCTGCGACATAGAATCCGTAACGATGATATCTGCAGCAGAACTGGAGTAATCGAAATAGCTCATAGAGTCAGCAACGTGTAGTGGCAATAGGCTGGCTGGGAAGATGATAGATAATAGAAATAATTTATTTTCACATGCACAACACAACCAGACCCGAAAATCAACAATTAATGTTTTTGTACAACTCCTGGCGGGATTGAAACCATAACCCGCGGCGTAGAAATCTGGCACTCTAACCTCTAGGGCACCAGGTCGTTAAATAACAAAACTTAATTATGCATTTGAGCACCACTACCTTTTAATATGGCCATTTATTGGCAATTTATTTTTTTGTACTTTTTATTTGTGGCTTCTTTTACTTGAAGTTAGGTTGCGTTAAAGGTTGGTTAACACATGTTATAGGACGTCGCAACAAATTTGCCTGGAGATAATACCTGTTAGATGGAGTTCTTGAATCCCAAAAAATATCGTTACTCAGTAAATTTTATCGAAATCGTTAGAACCTTTTTAAATTATAGTTAAAATAGAAAACATAACTTTTCTGTACCGACTTTTATTTATCTTGTACTGTTTAGTCAATAATTGGAAACATAGTTACTGACTAAACAGTACGAGATAAATACAAGTCTGAAAAATTATGTTTGCCATCAAATCTGAAATATGCCTTTAGATAGCATTTGCATGTTGTGATAGGATCCCATTTGGTATGTGATCTATTAGAGAACAAACTTAACGACCGCGTGGCCTAGTGGTCAGAGTACCTGACTTCTAAGCCGCGGGTCCTGGGTTCGAATCCCAGCCGAAGCCAACATTTGTGCTAAAACATAAACTGTTGGTTTTCGGGTCTGGTTGTGTTGTGATTGTCCCCGTGTTTCTGACACTGCATCCTAGCCTACCTCCGATCTTATCGCATCAGCGTTACATCGGGCGCGGGAAGGTTGGGACGAGTGAGTGCCTCTGTGTTAGCGCGTACACTTGTGGCACTATAATATCTCCTGCGCAGTTGATGGCTCTCGACAGTAGTCGGCAGTTGTCGCCGTGGTCGAAATCGGCTAGGAGAACAAAAAATCAAATCAATATTAGAAAACATCCGCATTTGGAATACGTTTAAAAAACTGACACAATTTACTTACCTATATGTACAATAAACCCGGGTGGATACTCAGTCAGAGTTAGGAAAGGATATTCCAGCATATCCAGGTTATTGCTATTCATAGACGGCCTGAGAATTGCACCACCACCGCTGCCAGCGTTGCCCAAGGACGCGTTTAAGGAGCTTCCTGTTTTATGTCATGTAATGGAGTAAGTACAATGCTGCAATAATAATCACAATACAAAGAATACGGTCATTTAAGTCTCTACCCTTTGTAGATATTTATAATTCTTATTGAAGACAATCTACCACCCTCATCTCAACACGTGGGTGTCGTAAAAGTCAACAGAGGGGAAATAAAAATCAAAAGATGGGCAGCAGCATCTTCATCGTGAGAAGCTGAAATGATGATGATGATGAAAACTACTACATTTTCTGTTTAGTTCATATGCTACATTCCTTGAGTTTCCACTTACCTTTAGGTGTTATGCTCAAGTCGGAGTCTGAAGACCTTCGATGTATTCCCATAGGTATTGATGTAGAATTTAATGAAGTATTCTGTGCGGGAGTAGTTCCGGCCGCTGGTTCCCGTCCGCCGTACGATTCGTGCCGTGCGTGTCTCGGCGAGCCTTTCTCCTTTTCCCCCTTATCTCTGTCCCGCTCGCTCCTGTCAAAACGGCACGCTGCATGCAAGTTACCACACACGCTAGCACTGTTAGTGTCACTCCCACGCTTATTGTCTACGCCCTCTACATCTAAGCTCTCAGTGCGATCCAAACTGCTCTCTGGCAGCGATGGTATGGTGTCTAAAGGAGCACCACTAAGTATGGGATGAAAGTGTTGCAATACCGGTGCGGTTGTTAACTTGCATGGAATGATGTGGTTAGGATCTAAATCTTTGGATATTTTGGACGATTCGTTAGTGTCAGCAGTTGAATGAATACTGTCTTGTCTGACGAGCTTCTTCTTGTCTTTTAAAGAATTATTTTCATTGTTAATGTCTTTTTTAGAATTACTTGATACGGACTGATTGTGCTCATCTTTTTTTCTAGATATTTCCACTTGTTCCAATTTTTCATTCACATCATCAAAAAATTTCTTATCGTCACTTTGAATCGGATCAGGGGATGTTGGTAACAGCAAAGATTGCACTTTATCTATCAAAATAGTTTCCATCGCTGTATGGACTAAACCAGTTGATTTAAGTGATGGTCTATCTTTCTTTTGAGACCGATTTTCACGAAAACTTTGACTTTTGCTGTGATGTCCGGATTGACCACTAAACGATGTTCGCGAAACTGGTTCAGAACCAATGTACATCGACACTTTTGCGATACCCGTTTCATCGCTTTTGTGAAGTCGAGTATTAGCTGAAAAACCCTCCCTATCGAGACTTAGCAAATCTGTATACGAGAGGAAAGGAGAACCTAATACTGTTTCACTAGGGGTTTTCGAAGTAACGTCTGAAGCAGAACCAGGTTGACTTATAGCAGTTGTAGGTTCTTCATGCTTCTTCCTTGGTATAAGGGTATAATGAGACAAGCTTTTAATCATACTACTCTTCGTAATCTTGGATAATTGACGCTTTATTCGCTTTGATGAACGATATACGAAGCCTTTTTTATCTATTGGGGAACAAGGTACGCTAATGCTCTTAGAAGCTTTTTTATGAGCAAAGGGATTGTTTATTTTTATATGGTTACTTGAATTTGTAGCTACGCACATATCGTCATCATGTGAGACTAAGTTTGAATTATTCGGAACGTTTCCATTAGTTTCATCATCTGCGGTCTTTAATTCTCCATTATCTTTCTTACTCGTTTGTTCATACCCTCTTTCAGGAAATAAGTTCCCTTTTGGATCGTTATTATCATTATTAGCTGCGTCATTTTTTTCAACCTGAGAAAGCACAACACTATCGGTAGAAGTTATTTTCAGCGAAGAAAGTTTTTTTTCCATCTGCGCAATAAAATTAGGATCCGTATTATGGCTTAAAACAGATTGTACTACAGAACTAGTTGTCTCGACTGTCCTATCGTTATCAGTTTTCAACTCAGAGCTTTCATCGTCTTCATCAGAACTAGAATACTCAGAACTACCTACAGACAGTGCAGACGACACTGAGCCATAAAAATCGCCTTCGCGAGGCAACTTGAGAAGATTTTCGCTTCTAACAACCACAGGAGTAGTAGGACATGATTCGGATAGTTTTCTTTCTCTCGTTTCATCACCACTACTATCCTTATCAATATTTTTGATGTTCTCTAAAGATGAACAAAATATTTCTGGCATTATTTCCTTGCTGTCACTCAAAGTATCGTTTGCAGACAATGGAGCCAATTTCTTTTTAGCTTTATCATCATCAGACACATTTAAGGTGGGTTCAGATTCGCTAGTGCGTCTCAAAGTTGAAGCAGGCGAATGTTCAGAATCTTGAGATTCTGCAATACATGCTAGACCTGTATGAGCGTGAATGACTGATCTAGCCAGTATAGACGCCATGCCTATGCCTTCCTCTTCTTTATTCACTACTTTCTGAATTTTCGGTTTCTTCAACCTTTTAAGTTTCTTAAATTCATTTTTTATATCAGTTATGGATATACGTGAATTATCAGATGAGTTCGACTTTAAAGAAAGCTGATCATCTTGTTTTTCTACTTTACGAGATCGGGGAACCGAAAATCTTTTTGCGAAGAAATTTTTTTTAATCTTTTTTATCTTCTGAAATGGTCCCGAACTATCGGAATCATAATCACTGCCTCTGTTTAACAATCTATTAAGATCAGTCTGATCTTCTGAGAGGTGTCTTAAGCTTTGCTGGGAAACATAGTCTTCTTGATAAATTGAGCGGTCACCCCCATAGTTCTTGGCGCCAGTTTCCTTTATTAGCTCCACGCTCTTCTCGTCCTCATCTATGTTATCCGGCTCGTCTAGTAAGTACGGAGCTTTCGGATTCAGGATACTGACGAGTTTTATAAGTTCATCCTGATGATTCTGATAATACTCAGTCAGATCTGAGACGCTCTCGTCATCAGTCGCCAAAATATCCAAATATTTTTTTAACTGCCTAATTTTAGCCAACGGAACACACAACAAACCATGCAAACAAATATTCATGAGTATCGTTTTAATCAATTGCTTAGTTTAGATATATAAATAAAGGTTACTATAACGTTACAAGACAACATCAAAAGTAACATATAAAGCCCGTAGCTTTAAAGATTTTTATATCTAATGAGATATACAGACTTCAAACGTCGATGCATACTTATTATAATGAGATATATAACTAAATTTTAATATGTGTGTGACATAAAAATGTATGTCTTGGCACTTACAATAATTATAGCATTATCTACCACTCTACAGCATTTAAGGTAATGTCGATTTATATTACTCGCATGTAGTTTATAGATAAACATAAAAATACATACATACATAGAGTCACGCCTCTTTCCCATATGGCTAGGCAGAGACCACATCTTTCCACTTGCTACGATCCTGACACACATCCTTAGCTTCCTCTACTTTCATTAGTGCTTTCATACAAGCTCGTCGGTTGCGGGTACTTTTTACGTGGCCTTTCCTTAAAACGATTTTGATCTGATCGTAATACGTTCGCCTACGTCGACCCTTACCGGCTTGCCCTTCACACTCGCCTCATAAATCTGTTTCGTCAATCTTCTTTCATCCATTCTCTCTACGTGTCCAAACCATCTAAGCATCCCGTTCTCTATCTTTGTCACTACATATTCTACCACACCGCAACGTTCCCTTATCACGCTGTTTCTCAGTTTGTCCATCAAAGTCACTCAATCGAAATACTCGTATATAAAAATACCGAAAAATTTTAAAATAAACCACATCATTGTTTGAAAAAATAATGTTAAATGGTTTTCATGATGCCAATAAATTAAGATACTTAAATTGGCCACATTTTTTTAATGTATCATTCGATTATAATATACCAAAACTAGCACAATTCAAAATATCAAATCATTATATGTGTCATATTACCACACATTCACAACTACTTTATCGATATATTTTTTACTCGTTTCTGTATGTACTTTTAAGGCAACGATATTTTTAACTTTTATATTTTTACAAATTATAATGTACACAATTGGACTACTCACTGTTGCGAACAAGGTGGCATGCTAATCGTTTGGCTTGGTGTTGGCAACGGTGTTATACTGACGGCGGTACCTGTTGAACAATATATCGATATAGTTGATAGAAGCAGGCGTTACTTTGCGGAAATCCATTATAATGAAGAAAAGGAAGTTAATTTACTAAGATACGCATGCACAATATAAAATGGTGTGTATAACCTACTTTTGGAAGAGCACCGCCCGCCCTCCCTCGGTAGCTAGCACATGCAAACTAACACCGCCCTCTACCACTAAAATACTACCACTAGGTCCCAAAACAAGGCATTATCAAGTGTTATAGACTCTACGAGAAACAGACGTCGATATTTAAAAGCGGTGAATTCGATAGGTTTGTTTTTACATTCAGCAACGAAATGTTATTATTTTCATTTTCTAATTATTTGTAATTGTATCTGCACAAGTCCTCTTCAAAAATTAGGTAATACACACTTTTTTATATTTTGAATGCGGATTTTAGCAAATTACCTACCTTTGCTTTATTAATCTATCGATAGCAAATTGTCAAGCATTAATAGTGTTGTCGCTTGTCGATAGTTTAATGGTCGGCTTAATAATGGAAGGGAGTAACTTTCCAATTAATCCACTGAAGCGTCTTTAAGTTGGTTATGTGAGAGCGTCGACTTGCTGTGATAAAAGTCAAAGTCAAAGTCAAAATTTCTTTATTCAATTAATGCTTGTTTAAAGCTCTTATGAACGTCAAAATCTACACCGGTTCAAAAATGACCTTCTCAGAGAATAACCGGTAAGAAACTCTGGGGTCTTTCTTTTTTCAATGCCATATTACATAATGTCATTAACAGATTACAGATTACAAAAAAATTACATGATAAATTTAGTAGCCAGGGGGTTTGCAAGTGCAGAGTATGAGTTATTTCCACACATCTTTGTCCTCTATATAATGATCTATTTTATAATACGATTTATCTAATAATGTCTTCTTTATAAGTTTTTTAGAATCCATGTCCGATTTTTGTTACACTTTTAGGAATTTTATTATAAAACTTTATGCATCTACTAAGAAAAGACTTTCTAGTTTTAGCCAATCTAAACAAAGAAACCTCTAGCGTGTCACCTCGACCCATTCTACAGGATACAGTAAATTTTTTGGTAAATAAATTAATGTTTTTCCGTACGTATACAATATTTTCAAAAATAAACAACGACGGAAGTGTCAACATATTAGTGTCCCTGAATAGATCTCGTAGCGACTCGCGAGGTCCCAAATTAAAGATTGCCCGAAATGCTTGTTTTTGCAAAATAAATATTGTTTCCAATCCAGCTGCGGATCCCCACTGTAATAATCGCAATCGTAACAGTAATAGATCGAGTCACGGTCAGATAAATTGCAATGTAATTTGCAAACAATGTTATGCGTGTGCGTGTGTATGTGTGTATCAAAACTGTTACAATTCCATAAGCAAGTCTTCTGTGATCTATCTCTTTATGAAAATAAAAATCATTTGCCGCGTGTATGAAGGATCATCACTTGATTATGGCTCAACCGATTTGTCTGAATTTTTAGTTGTTTTCGTAATTTTCAGGACAAAGGTTGTGTGTAAGATTTTTTTGGAAAATCCACCGGAAAAGTCGGAAATTATGATGGGATTTTTGTAATTAAACTCTCGATAATAAGTGACGGTCAGTTTGACAGTTTTGCTGTCACATGTTAACATAATATTTTTTGCTACGCGTACTTCTCATTTGCTTCATTAGTAAATTGCACCTGTGCGAAGCCGGAGCGGGGCGTTAGTTCAGAATAAAAATTAATACCGATAGCCCTCGCGACAACGCCGGCCTCTCCCTCCAAGTCGAAGTCCTGTTGGTAACCAACGACTGCGTTTGCACCCAGCTCAGCTGCCTTTAGACCCACCAGACGTTGCACCTGAATCGAAAAGGCCAATGGACAAAACCCACTTTAGTTTTTATTCTATGAAGCTATAAGATTGCCGCCGTGTGGTGATGGCTTACGACAATCTACCACTATGCTGCCCATCTTTTGATTTACACGGAAAATGTAAATCGAAAGTTGGGCAGCAGCATCTTCCTGCCAAGCGTGGCAACTATAGCAAAATTCTCCCAAAATGAGAGCTACATACATTTGTGGCTATCTTTGGGGGAGGCCTTTGTTCAGCAGTGGACTAGTGATGGGCTAAAATGATGATGATGATGATGAACAAGATTGCGGTTCATAAATCTCTACTGACTGCATATGTCAATGCAGCCAATAGGTGTCCGGCAGAGTAGAATAGCACCTTCCTCTTTCCTACCAAGGTGTCGTAAGAGACGACTAAGGTATTGTAAGGACAGCCTTTATTCTTGCAGAATAACACCATAATAGGCAATGCTGTCACTGTACTGCTCGTGGGAACGCAATGGGGTGTAAGAATTTTTTGACTCGTACCGAAATGGTGGCGACGTGGTTCGCTGTCTTTACCACCATCATCATTTCAGTCTATCGCTTGTAAGAACACTTGTAGAAAGACCTCCCCGTAGTTGCCACGGTTATCAGGCGGGGTGGCAAACGCAGTTTATTTATTCAGATGTTCCAGGAGGATGCCGCTGCCCATCTCCTGGTTTTCATTTTCCCTATATCGACTTATGCAACATCCACGGGATGATGTCCACGACATCTCTGGTAGATTTTATTAAGCCGCCACCACACTACAATTTAATTTATTACAATACAATATGTTTTGCTTTGCTTGCTTTGCAGGGGGATTACAAGTGCAGAGTAAAGGTTATT
This sequence comes from Luehdorfia chinensis, assembly GCA_019845155.1. Lineage (NCBI taxonomy): Eukaryota > Metazoa > Arthropoda > Insecta > Lepidoptera > Papilionidae > Luehdorfia > Luehdorfia chinensis. Next base: position 2,528,268 of record JAHVAK010000696.1, read on the forward strand.
CCCACACATCCTTGTCCTCTATATAATTATCTATTTTATTATCTAATAATGTCTTCTTGACAAGTTTTTTAAACGTCAAACTATTAGGAAAAAAAGGACTCGTTTCAAAAATCTTAAATAAAAAATATGATGGTGTTAACAACATGCCTGATTGCTAAGTTTAATGAAAGCGACCTGCCTGGCCTCGTTAGAGGCCCGCGGCGTTCTGATCTTGTCGATCCACTGATACTCGGGGTCGTCGTTCACGATCAGCTCCTCAACGAACCCGTGAATTGCAGTTGCTCGGTAGCCGGGCGGTATCATAGGACCTGGAAGAAGTACATAACAAATGACGACTTCATAGCTATGTCGTTTATCCAATACTTTGAACTGTTGATTGGATTCCTTTGCAGGAATCGGTCTAGGCAGGTACCACAGGAAGCGGTAGTGTGCAAACATTACAGTGTTTCGGTGTGATGGTAATGCACTGATAACTAATGTACTGAGCATATGAGACTTAAGGAGTAATGTCTCAGGTGGACGGGCGCAGTGTGGTGCTACACTGAAATGTTGAGTCACAAATTTTTAGTTATGGGCAGATGTTGCACTCACCATCAGGTGGGCGATATAATATCCTGCAGGCGACAGTCGACCAAGGCGATAACTACAGTCATGTGTATATTATACGAAATTTAACTATTTCAAATAATGTACATACAAATGAACGAACGAACACCACCCCACCTCGTCGCGTGGGTGTCGTAAAAGTCGACAGAGGGAAAATGAAAACTAGGAGATGGGCAGCAGATCTACCTGGAACATCTGAATAAATAGACTGCGATTGACAACCCGCCTGCCAAGCGTGGCAACTATGGCAAAACTCCTCAAAATGGGAGCTTCAACCTATGTTCAGCAGTGGACTAATGATGGGCCGCAATGATCATGAAGATGATGAAATGAACGAGTCTTTTTATTAATAGTTATACGTATTATCAATGGCTATTGTTGTTAATGCGATAGAGGTGACGTAACAAGCTGACCGGCCATCGCCTTGCTGTGGCGGAGCGCCATTAGTACGCTTTCTTGAGTTTTTGTACTGTAATTTTTGCCGTTTATACTGCAATTTTTGTATTGGGATGTTTGTACTGTGTACGCTTTCGTGTGCGCTTGTACTGCGTATTTTTTCGTAAGCATTCCTACTGTGGCGTTTGAATTGCGATTTGTACTGCGATGTTCGCGCTGCGTACATTTTCGTGAGCATTTGTACTGCGATGTTTGTATTACGATGTTTGTATTACAATGTTTGTAATGCAATATTCGTACTGTTATGTTTGAACTGCGATTGTAGCAGCTTCAGTGTCTTTAAAACACAGTGGTGTTTGCACACCACTATTGACAGTTAAATAACTAACACTGCATTTGTACCGACCTAGGCGGATTCTTACATAGGAATCCTACCACCAGAAAAAAGAAAATTCATATTTATTTATTTAGAAAATACGGTTCACCGTACACTTTTAACTCACAATGAAAGAACTGAACCCCGCAGCTGGAAGTTTTGTACTTGTTGAAGTCGGAGAAGAGTTCCACTTTGACTATGACGTTCAACTCTCCCCTGATGCCGTGCATTGTATCGAAAACTGGGATCCAACCTGACATTACTGCACCTGAAATTAAACCACTCTATTTGGTAATAAAAAGTAATAAAAAGGTCAAGGAAAGAAGTATCTGATGGGCCCGTCACTTTCTTCCTTAAAACATACATATATAAATATATATATATATGTATATATATATATATATATATATATATATATATATATATAGTGATGTAGACCAATTTTCGCCCCCGCATGAAACGAGACGTGACGGGTGGCGAACCGCATCACTGCCATTATAGACGAATCAAAAAAAAATTACTCTTTGTTGCGTTTCTACGAGCAGTATAGTGGCAGCATCGCATACTATGATGTTAATAGAAAAAAGGCTGTCCGTACAATACCTTAGTCGCCTTTTACGACACCTCGGTAGGAAGGAGATAGGTGCTATTCTACTCTGCCGAACACCTAATTCCATAAGAAAAACCTAAATAAATGCCTTCACACTGCTTGACGGCAGAGTATCTGGCGTTGTAATGTTACCGCTTTAATTGGATTTCTGAAGAAGCCCTACCACCAGTACGCAAAGAAGAAGAGACTGCTAGATTGTGTTTTAAGTTTACCTCCCGGTGGACCACCCGTTCCCTTAGCGTTGTTCGCCTCTCTAGCCAGCAGGGGTGCCAGGCTTATTACAACTTTGCCGATCGCGTCGTTCGCAGAGTAAGTGTCGTGATCCATGAGCCTGAGTTGCAGCGGCTCGTCTTGAAGTTCAGATTCGTCCACCTGCAACATTTTCCAGAATGATATAAACATTAATATTGCCACATTAATTCTGCCGTGAAGCAGTAGTGTGCAAACATTACTGTGTTTCGGTTTGAAGGGCACTGCGAGCTAGCGTAATCACTGGGCATGTGAGACTTAAGAACTTATGTCTCAGGGTGATGGGCACAGTGTGGTGTCACACAGAATTTTTTTAGGTGACACAGCATTTGTTTTGGGCAGACGTTGCACTTACCATCAGGTGAACGTTTTGTTTGTTTCATCACTTTATCCGTGGAACTAAATAACGGGGGTAAACAACAGTAGGTATAATGTAGTTAATAGAATCAGACGTTACTTTGCGGAAATCCATTATAGCGGTGGAGGATATCTGGTGGCGGTTTCTGGTGGCGGTTTCTGGTGGCGGTATTAGTTATTACTTGTGCACGCTACTGAGAAAGGGCGGGCGGTGCTCTTCAAAAACTCGGTAATATACATCAATTTTTTTTTTCATGAGGATCTTAGCATATTAACTTCGTTCCCTTCATTAACAGTATAATAGTGTTAGGTCGACCGCGTAGTCTAGTAGTCAGGAGTACCTGATTTTTACACCAAGGGTCCTGTGTTCGAATCTCAGCCCGAGACAAGATTTGTGAAAATATGTCTCAGATATTATAAGGTGAATCCGCATTAGCAGAACAACATAAGAACGTGAACGTTTTATATGACTAATAAGAATAGTTACTAAAACGGGCGTCATGCTGGCTGGCATGCAAACAACACAATCAGACCCGAAAATGTAGGTCTCTAACCACAAGGCAATATGGTCGTCATAACACAAGATTTTTTTTTATTTAAAACTACATTAGTTCGGAAAATGTATGTCCGTGGAAGAACAAGCAAGAAACCCGTGGGCAGTATTCTTTCGTCTTTCTTGATTCGTTGTGTAATGTAGGATAGTATACTGATATAAAGATGTTTAAATATCTTGGCAGCGATCATCTCATTCCCACCCGTTATTGTTATCCATGGTTTTTTTTATGTAGTAACTAGCTCGGCGGTTATATATACTTTCCTATTTTAATCGAATATTGGGGTAATTTTTTTGCGCGGTATTCTAATTATTTTTCTAAAAAAGTAGTCAAGTTACCCGCTATAATACGCTAAGCTGTCGGTCAGTAAAAGTCCCATCAAAACCAGTCCAGCCATTTCGGAGATTAGCCGGAACAAACAGACGGACAGACAAATAATTTAAAAATTGTTTTTTTCTTGTAAGTACCGTATACACTTTCATAAGGATTAAGTAAAAAGATGATATTTTGATATTACAAACAGACACTTCAATTTTATTTATTTGTATAGATTGTATAACTGGAGTGACTTTGATGGACAAAATGACGAACTGCGTGATAAGGGAACGTTGCAGTTGTGGTATAAGATGTAGTGACAAACATAGAGAAATGGATGCTTAGATGGTTTGGACACGTAGAGAGGATGGATGAAAGAAGATTGACGATTTATATGGCGAGTGAGAATGTGCAATCCGGTAAGGGTCGACGTAGGCGAACTTATCACGATCACACATAAATCGTTTTAAGGAAATGCCACGTCCAAAAGAACCCGACGAGCTTGTAAGAAAACTCTAATAAAAGTAGAAGAAGCGAAGATGTGTGTCAGGATCGTACCAAGTGGAAAGATGTGATCCTGTCTATCCCCAATGGAAAAGAGGCTTGACTTTATGTATGACCCTTTTTATAAAAACACTTTGTGCACTTACTGGGATTTTTTTTTGTTAAAACCTATACTTTGCCCCATATATGAGTAACTGTCTCTACTGAGTCGAGCTGTACATGTTTCCTCGTGACATTCTCGTTTGATAAATCACTTGGTTACCATTTTTTATTTGATATCCCAGTGCATTGCAGACGCTTTCATCACTTTCATGACAATTACGTACCCAACAAAAAAACATCAGCCAAATCGATCGAGCTGTCCTCAAGTGATGATCTTTCATACATTCGGCAATTGGTTTTTATTTATATAGAAGATAGATTAATCTCGGTAAGGTAGAAGTCGACTTTGCAGTAATTCGGGACAGGCTTTTGTCTACTAGAAATTAATACATTACACTTTGGCGGATGATATTGCCAAGGAAAAGGGTAGCTACCAGGCCAGATCGGATGGTCTGATCTGGGGAGGACATATCCTCCAACTAGTTATATTTAGGGGTTATATATATAGTAAAAAACTCAGAAACTATCATAGCGCGATTATCGAATCTACGAAATATTTTTTGATCTTCTCATGTGACGACATAGATGTCGCTACAACACAACATACGTAACTCCATTGTTCATCAGTATTAATATAATTACAAAATATACTAGCGGTATACAATGTCATGATGCCAATTTTTTTATCATTTTCTAGTATGGTTAGTTATGCACTGCCCCTGCCTTTTCTTACCTAACGTGCTCACCATCTACGTACTACACCGCCATCTTAAAGGAAAAGTTGGCAAGCTACAACAACTATCTGCACACACATATTTCTCCCGTGCTCGAGTCGAACGACCGCGTAGCCTAGTGGTTAGAGTGCATGACTTCTACGCCGTGGGTTCTGGGTTCGAATTCCAGCCTGAGCCAAAATTTATGCAGAAAAACTAATTGTTGTATTTCGGGTCTGGTTGTGTGTGTGCGTGTGAAATTTATGTATGTAACGCATCCACGATACAGGAGAAATCCTACTGTGGAGTTTGTTTTTTTTTTTAAAAAAAGGAAAAAACACGACCTGCACGACACACTTGGTTCCCAAGTAGTTTAGCCACTGCGCCAACCAATACAAATTACATTAGGAGATATTGTAGTAAAAATTCTAGGCTAGGCAGATTCTCACTAAAAACTTCAGAGCAGAGCAGGTAACTGTGTCGGTTTGACTGTAGACGAACTACGCTCTCACGGATTACCAGCAGAATTTGGTATGGTGCTCACCGCAGACCACCGCGTGGCCTACTGTAAGATCACAATACTACGCCGCGGAATCTGTGTTCGAATACAACAAACACAAATTATTTGTCTTCTGGTGTGGTTAGTTCCTGATTGTTCCTATCTCTGACACTGCATCTTAGCTTTAATACGATGATGTCGCAGGAGCGTTACATCGGACGCGGATAGGTTACAACGGGAAGTGGCTCTGTTTGCCCAGTTGATAGCTTACGACAGCATGTTCGGAAGTTATCGCCGTGATTGAAAATCGGCCAGATGGACGATGATGAATATCATCACTGGTAACGGACGATCCACAATATTTATAGACCTTACTCCTCAGGGGAAGGTGTCTATACATCTTTACCGATGATATAGGTATGAGGAGACTGTGACCTCAGGACTACATGAGGATTCTGTGCACTTTTAACGTCCTTACACAAAAAAATGCACAAGTCTTCAGCAGATGCAGTGCTAGGGCTCTACCTGCCAGTTCGGTAGGTCTGTGGAAGTCGCCTACCCAGGTTTTAGAACTTGTACATATAGCAATCCTCTAAGATACTTTGACAGCGCGATGCAGGATGAATAAGCTTCTTGTTTAGTGACATCCATGTCGCTACATCACTCCCCCGCTGAGATCGGAATTCGTAGTGTGCGTGGATATCTTGAGACGTCAGCGGTGGAAATAGTGGTGAAACCGCAAGAGTCAGCGTGAGAGAGAGATACGTTGATGGATCATCAAATTCTGACAGAGCAACTTCACAGGCTGCTGCTGTGACTGCGAAGCTGCCGATGACGTTGCTGTAGATTTGGAGAATTTTGCTGCGTTGATCAGATCACGTCGGGGTCACCAATAGGAACCAAAAATAGGGGTATCTACACGCCAACTCGGTTTTTAAGCTTCTCATGGTGACACGTCGTTCCAGTCTATACCTAACCTTTAGAAAGCAACGTGTTTGACTTTCACTGGATTAATATCTTTATTTTAATAGACAACTCCGCCAATCAGAAACAAATAAACAGCCGGCAGCAGACGTTCGGCAGACGTGGGTCCCAAAATAACATCACACATGGCTCATGCACAGCGATAGTGAGACAGAGTTTATGAACGAAAAAATGGCCTTGAAAACTTTTGAGATTACATCTGGAGTTATTTTGGGTTTAATTGCTTAATATTTACAAATGGAATTTTGTGATGCATTGTATAATTGTAAAATCGCCTCGGTGGATTTGTTTGAATACCTTCAGATTAATTAAAGCGTTTTGTTACAAAACAGAAAATAACACCCTTAACACAAAGAAAAAAAAATGATCGCTGGAAACCTTACTTTACAGCAAAACTCGTGTCTTAACAAGTATTTACTTCCTAGGTGTGGAAGATGCGCTGCTTCTTGGGTTGTGGGCGAAAAAAGCAAGTTAAAATATATAAAGCTGGTAAAGAAATACATTACATTACATTAAAATGAGATTCCGACGAACTGAGAGCCCCCTTATCTGTAAAGTTAGTTAGAAATTTAGGATTTATTTACGACGAAGAATTCATGCAGATAAGGCACAGGCCTTTTCTCATTTCAGAGAAGTATTTGGAGGCAGAAAGAGGAATGTGAGGTAGCAAAATATCGTGAGAACAGCGACATGTCTGAGGAACAGAAATATTTCGAGGACAGGTAGTTACCACCCCAGGGCCAGTTATTCTGCCGTGAAGCAGTAGTGTGCAACTGTGTTTCAGTTTAAAGGGCAATGAGAGCTAGTGTAATCACTGGGAATATGAGACTTAAGAACTGATGTCTCGGGGTGACGGGCGCATTGTGTTGTCACACTGTTCTGGGTGACACAGCATTTGTTATGGGCAGACGTTGCACTTACCATCAGGTGAACGGTTTGCTCGTTCTGACTGAACTTTTATCAAATAAAAAAAAAGTCATCGTGTAAACACAATTTTGGGATATCATATTTATTTGAATGACTTCGTTATTGTGGTAGCTGAAGGGCCGGGCGCTCGCATAAAATTTCATAGTACGCAAGTGAGCAGAGTTCGAACCCCGGTGCAGGAACCACTAAAATTGTTCTGCAATTTTAAGCGTTGATCCACGTCCACGGTCGAATCCACGTGCACAGCGGTGAAGAAAAATACCGTGAAGAAATAGTACATGTGAAATCGGCCAACCCGCATTGGAGTAGCGTGGCGGACTCTTCTCCAGTCTTCTTAGAAATGAGAGGTGGCCTGTGTTCGGCAGTGGGACATTTATAGACTCTAATTTAACTTTTTACTACGGAATTGTGGAAGAGTATTGGCACATTTTAATGAAAATATACAAATCACATAGTTCGGAGGTAAGCAGTTTAGTACTTTAAACTTTCATATACTTTGAAAGCACGAAAAAGCATGAAAGTAAAATTAACACTGGGGAAATTAAAAGTTTAAGAAGTATAGCTGGAATGACTTTGATAGACTAAGTGAGAAGTGGTAGAAGATGTAGTAACAAAGATGGAGAAAGGGATGCTTAAATTGTTGGACACGTAGAGAGAATAGATAAAAGAAGATTGACAAAACAGATTTAAGAGGAGAGTATAAATGGGCAAGCCGGTAAGGGTTGACGTAGGGGATCGTATCACGATCAGATAGAAGTCGTTTTAAGGAAAAGAAACGTCAAAAGTACCCTCTACCGACGAGCTTGTATGAAAATGCTAATTAAGGTAGAAGAAGCGAAGATGTGTGTCAGGACGGTAGCAAGTGGAAAAATGTGGTCTCTGCCTACCCCAATGGGAAAGAGGTGTGAACTGATACACACATAACTGATAACATCGTTTACAGGTGTGAATTTGTGAGTTAGCATATTAAACAGTTGGTCCCAGTAATAAAAGTGAGATTATACTTTTCATTATTTTATTTTATTTTTATTTATTTTCACTTAACAACTATCATTACAGACTATAATGTGACAATCACATACATTTTTGCGTGCGATGCGAATCAATTTAATTTTATGTGTGACGTGTAAAAAAAAATCCAAATATTAATTAAATTGTACGACGCTTTTGGTTTATAGAACACAAACATGAGTGTCGACTTTTGGCGCCAATTCGAAAAGCGGCGGTAGTGTTTTTATTTGAATTTTGTAATTTCTGTATATATATTGAGTTTTGATGTTTAATGTTGATAGTACTCGTAAAAATGTGCAGTGATTGGAAATTTCAATTCAAGACGAAAATTGTCCTTTCCTTTTAGTCGAGCAGATCTTCAGCAAAAGTTAACTATCATTTTACTGTCGATCGTAATGTAGAAGTCTCGGTGCTTGAATTTTGTATACTTGGATAATATGTTACTTGACACTGGATAATAGTTTACGACTGTTTCCATTAATAAATAATGAAATAATAATTAACATTAGTGTCAGTGACCGCCCAACAGTTGAAATGATTGAGTTCCGAATGAAACATTTGTACTGACACAAGTGTTCTGGAACATTCGGATCACATTGATGTCTCGGAACAGCGAGTCGGTTCACGAAAGATCTAAACACGTCTACTTCGACTTTTGGCGCCAACTCGAAAAGTGGCGGTAGTATTATTATTTAATTTTGTAATTTCTGTTTATATTTGGACTTTTGATGTTTAATATTGATAGTTTATTATGCAGCAAGTGCTCCTGAAAGTGTCCAGTCATTGGAAAATTCAATTCAAGACAAATATTGTGCTTTTCGTTTTGTCTCCATCAGTCCACCAAATCTTCAGCAAAAGTCAACTATCATTTCACTGTTGATCGAAATCGAAATTTTAACGAAGATTATATAGAAGATATATGGCTGACGCACAAACCGTGCAGGCCAAGAAATGGGGAAATAAATAATTAAAGTGAAAGGATCATCTGTTTAAAGTCTAATGTTAAGGATCAGGAATTGTCAGTGTAAATGCATATATGCGAGTGATTAATAATTTGAATTAGTAACTAAAACGTTTGTCAGTGGCATCTACGTAAACCGCGCGATGCCAAATAAAAAAAAAACACGTCTACTTTAGTGAGACCTTTACAGCTGACTGCTGGTATAGGAATGACTGTCCATGTCCTGCTATACTGTCCAATGTTCGAAATCGCTCCCCGAGATCGTGGGCAACACAAAGGGTTTGCTAAAGTTCCTGGAGAAGATCGGTTAATACGCGCATAGACGTGGAATCGCATAAACCGGCCCGATGCGATCTACAATGTATACTAATATTATAAATGCGAAAGTAACTCTCTCTCTGTCCCTCTGTCTGTTTGTTACCTTTTCATAGTTTAACTTGACGAAATTTACAAGAGAGATGGCTGGCATCCTAGAGACAGACATAGGATACTGTTTATCTCGGAAAAACAAATAGTTCCCACGAGATGTTAGAACACCTAGTCGCGAGCATCAGCTAGTGGTAGAAGTCGTATGCAGGAATCTGTCCAGGTAGATACCACCCCAGGGTCAGTTACTCTGATGTGAAGCAGTAGTGTGCAAACATTACCATGTTTCGGTTGGAAGGGCACTGTGAACTAGTGTAATCACTGGGCATTTGAGACTTAAGAACTGATGTCTCAGGGTGATGGGCGCAGTGGGGTGTCACACAGAAATGTTCTGCATTTGTTATGGGCATATGTTACACTTACCATCAGGTGAACTTATGCTTGTATCATCACTTTGTCCAATAAAAAAAAAACGAATATTTAGTTACATTATGTCAGGACAAAACACAATAACTGAAAAGCTATCAAAAGATCACAATCATTTCTTTCTACTTTAGAAAGGATGACAAACAGGTTTACAGTCCATCTTGACCAACCTCGATTAAAAACGAAAAAGGCCTATTCCAAAATGCTCTATTACTATTAATTTAATTTTTTTAATTATTATGTACCTCCTCGCAGGACACAGTCGCTTGACTGAAGGTAGCAGCCATAATTAGCTAATTCTAGGGCAACAAAAAATATTTTTTAGGATAATGCTGAAAACTAGCGCCTTATGATGTTCTCAATGAACAGCACATGCTGCGCTCAATAACTTTTGTAATGATTGAACTAATTGTTATCTTACTATATACACTATACTATTACTGTACCAAAGTTGGAGAGTTTTCATGCTGCTGCTAACTTTTTTTGGATTTTTGGTACTCATGACGACATGTACTAAAATATAAGCAATAACATGAAACATGCAACATGCAAGCTGTGGTTGAAATTAACCACAGCTACATCTTCTGGCTAACTACCAAGTTATTGTCATTAGCATACATTACAATGCCATTAGTGTCATAGCCACGCCGCGCCGTGTGGTGGTAGCATAAGATAATCTGCTACTCCATCTATCATTAGTGTCATAAGAGTCTACTAAGGGAAATACCTGGAAAATCTCATGGTGACCGATTGGCTGCAGTGCCCGATTCGAAAAAGGTAACATAACAGACAATCATCTTATCTATAAGGGGGGCATTATGTCCAGCAGTGGACTAAAGTACTAATATAGAGGATTTTTTATCTAAAAAACAATCTCCACAGTAGGATTTCTCCTGTATTGTGGATGTATTACAGATATAAATTTCACATGCACAACACAACCAGACCCGAAAACTGACAATTTGTGTTTTGCATAAATGAGGGCTCTGGCTGGAATTCGAACCCAAGACCTGCTACATAGAAGTCAGGTATGCTAACCACTAGGACAGGTGGTTGTCTCACTTGCCAATACTTTCCATTATCCTTAAAAAAATTATATTCAGAAATCCATAACTGATCACATTCCGTCTATCAAAAATAATTTCATAGTATATCACTGTCCACCACAGAATAATAAACATTTAGATAGAGATGCACAATGAGTTAATTTCTACATATTTTTTTCTTTTTCCTATCTCTTCTACCATGATGAACTTAATGTCAATAAGCAATCTTATTTGCTTTCGACTTAGTAGACATAAAAAAGCCAATAATTTTTTAATATTTATAAATTTTATATTCATAGTGTGTCAAAAATGTTATATTATCTTGATTGCCTTTATGTATCACCACCCCACACCTGATTTTCTTCAGTTACAACCATATCCATCCAAAGATTGTATGAAATGAATAAGAAAATTTACTGGTGGTAGGATACTTATGCATCCATCTAGGTAGCACTGCAGTGATAGTTATTCTGCTGTGAAGCAGTGTCTGCAGGGCACTAATAGATAATGTAATTACTGGTGCCATACAGAAATGTACAGGGTGACCAAGTTATTTATCAGGTCACTTTCTTCCATAAAAAAATTAAAAACTGTATTAGGATCCATTTAAAATTATTCTTTATTATTTTCGTGTATTCTTTTTATTTTTTTCTAATGTGAAATAAGTATATTATCTAATAAGTAAAAGTAAAGTACTCTCATTTCTGAGAGGTTTTGGAGCTGGAAAAAAATCGGCCACCCTGCTTAAATGTGGGTTGGCGGACTTCACACATCTTTGAAATATTTTTTATTCCTCAGACATGCAAGTTTTCTCACAATGTTTTCCTTAACCGCTGAGCATGTGGTAAATATGTACTTAAAATTGCAATTAACAATTTTAGTGATGCTGGCACCGGGTATCAACCTCAAGTCACCCACATACTATGAAATTTAAAGCAAGGTCCTAGCCCCTGAGCTACCACGGCTCTTATTATATTATCTATAAACTTTTAATCAACACAATACTTATAAAAAAATATTACCTCAAACCTGTACCACTCAGTATTATTCCAGTGAGGGTTTAATGATTTCCGACATACATCAGTCTTGTGGGTCACACCTCCAAATTTGATCTCCACGAAGGCGTCCGTCGTATCGCCCGCTCGGTCCATCACCGGCAAGTTACGACCAGCTAACACTTTAACTTTTATTTTTCCAGGCATTTTACAGTACTTGTCCAATCACTTCTATGTAATGAACAAATAAACTGCGATAAATACTTAAAATGTATCTAAACACTACACACACAGTCTTCTTTTATTAAAAATTAGCATGTCGGTAGTATCTAATCAGAAAAAAAAATAGAGATTACGATGTCATCAATATGCCAATATATACACTCATGGTTGTCCTATATCGATAGGCCAATGTTCTATGAATAATACTGCAATGCCTTTTTGTTTTATGTAATAAACAACTAAATTTTAATGAAGAATTTCACGAATAAGCGGCTACAAAGAGTATATAAACATTTCAGAACTACGACGCATTTTCGGTGCGTACTACGTTTTTGTGATATAAACACAGCACCTTTAAGCGCCTCTGGTAAATTGTTACGTTATTGTATGAAAATCTTATAGTGGTTTATTAATAGAAATGAAAGATTTTAAAAATAATCCCAAGCGAAAAGGACACTTTCGCATCTGTTCTGTCAAAAGTCAAACTGACAAGCAACAAGAGAAGCAATAACAGATAAGATAAGTCGTTTATTTTTTTCGATGTTACGGCACCAGTCGTAAGCGTTCTGCCCATGTCAAAGTAGCTGAAGTAGTAGCTGTATGGGTGGTATCGCTCATGACTAAATTGAAATTTTCATCATGATGGCGATCCCGAATCGTGTGTTTTGGAAGATCTTTATGTTTGCCCAATGTAAGAGAGACCACATTCAAAATCCAGCTTGTAGACTCCTGTATTCTGTAGAGATATTTCACTTGACAGATAATGCCTGACTTATCTTCTTCAGCGAGTTTAGAGTTTAAATTTTTCTTAAGGACACTCGCTTCACTATGCAATCGTGTCTGTGAATCTTCTGAAAACTTTAAATAAAGTAATTGCATTTTCAGACCACCTCCTTAAATTTTTTACCATAGGTATTAATATTACGAGACAATCTCTCAATCGTTTTGAAGTTAAACTTCGTTTGGTAGAAGGCGGGGGGCAAAATTGAGAGCTGTGCGCGCAGCCTGTCATGGAATTAATTTTACTGACTAAACTCGCTCGTAGAAGTCCCGGCTTGTGATCGTGATAAGAGTATATTTAATGCGCAGGGGGTTGAAACTAATTATTGATTATGCCTAAAAGTTCCATCTGTAGGACTCCAAAACGCAACTTCAGATGGCGTTTTTGCATAGAATAGGAAGAAATATTTTTAATAAATTAAATTAGTGATAAAAAGCTTATATTATATTAAATGAAACAAATTTTACGGATTTTATCGCGTTTATTTTTGTTATTTATAACCCGACGTTTCGAGTGCTTTACAGCACCCATGGTCACGGGGGTCCCCCCCGTGACTATGGGTAAAATTAGTTTCATTTAAATGTGTTTTTCAACCTGTTTTGAAGCATTATAAAAAAAGGAATACGTACGCTCATGAATAAACCGTTCCCAGTAATTTTTTTTATTTAAAATTGCTATTTTATTTACGTAAACGAAGATAAGTAATAATGAAAGCCTACTGAAAACCATTGCTTACCTACCAAAAATGATACTTTTATGAACCTGCAATTTAAATCCCTGCACAAACCAAGGGGCAAAAAGTTTACTTTGACGTTTTATTTATAATTTATTAATTTATAAAAACAATTTTTATATTTTTTTTATTGTGCAAAAACAATTTAATGGTGTATGAATAAATAAATATTACTTTGTTTTATGCTTTCTATTTTCCTAATTAATAGTTTATAAATTGAATTTAATATGTTCTATTATTCTATCGTCCTTTCTACTAGAGTATTGGCACAGATAAAGATGGAGATACTTTTGTTTTGTTACGCCAAAGAAGTAAAACTTCTTACGTGCATATGTACACACGCCTTGATTTAAAGGTGAAATAAAAACTATGAATCAAAAGTATTTCACATTTATTAGTAATAGAACATTAACATTCTCTATCACTCACTCTCATTTGAGTATATCTAATAAATTATTGATCAACATTATATTTTTTACATAAATTACAGCGGAATTACCAAATTGTATAGCTTTGCTTACACTTTACAGATTGAGCACAGTATAAGCTTCTTTCTGGATCAGCCATTCTGTGGAGAGTGTGGTTTTAACTAAGTCTTAGATAGCAACGCACACCTACAATCACAAACTAATGAATACATGACACAATAGAGATGGGTGATACAAAACGTATATAGATATTGAGTCTATATGTCGCTAAATCGTATATCGGCTTATAAACTATATTGTGCTGTGTGGTGGCGGCTTAGCCGTGTGGTGGCGACTTAGCCGTGTGGTGGCGGCTCGTTAAAAGAATACTACCACTCCATCTCATCCAATGGATCTCGTAAAAGGCGAGTAAGGAATAAAACTGCACCGTGCACCCAACAGCGCATGGTGGCGATGGACTCACCACCTATCACACCAAGTCATTATATTGTTTTGGTGAAACGTGAATTGTGGCAGTCATCTGTTGCAGTGAGTGCCCAGTCTCTGACTACCCCTTATGGGATACAGTCGTGATCTTATGTATGTATGTATGCTCCGCGTGATGCGCATCGCACCGATCTTCATATCGTAATATACTCGTAGTTTCATTACGTTAGTGTCGAGTCGTACCGTGTGAGCACCAAACTCGCTATTCGTAATCCGTACCATTCTATATACAGTTAACGAATTAATTCTGCAAAGTGTTCATATCATTTTGAAGGGATGCAACATAAATATTCTTTCTGTGATTAGGATAAAAAGTTACAACTTTTCACCTTCATTTCATTTATTTATTAATACATACATACATACATAAGGTCACGACTGTATCCCAAAGGGGTAGTCAGAGACTGGGCACTCACTGCAAAAGCAGATGACTGCCACAATCCACGTTACACCAAAACAATATAATGCACTTGGTGTGATAGGTGGTGAGCCCATCGCCACCATGCGCTGTACGGTGCACAGTGCAGTTTAATTCCTTACTCGCCTTTACGAGATCCATTGGATGAGATGGAGTGGTAGTATTCTTTTAACGAGCCGCCACCACACGGCACTATTTATTAATGGAAACAGTCATTAACTATTTTCCAGTGTCAAGTAACATAACCAGGTATACAATCTTCAACATTTTGGTCGACAGTAAAATGATAGTTGACTTTCACTGAAGATTTGGTGGACTGATGGAGACAAAACGAAAAGCACAATTTTGGACTTGAATTGAATTTTCCAATCACTGTACAATCTCAGGAGCACTTGCTGCATAATAAACTATCAATATTAAACATCAAAACTCCAAATATACACAGAAATTACAAAATTAAATAAAAACACTACTGCCACTTTTCCGAGTTGGCGCCAAAAGTCACTTTTGAACTTAATCTTATCGCAATAATTATTTTTTTAATTTAATTATTTGCGCGGCCTCTGGCCTTGAATGAAGACATTTTGAAAAAGGTGACAAATTTTTCTATTTTTAATTGTATGCAAACAATTGAGTAAGCGTATTGATTTGGTGTTTTTTACTTCAAATTTTTAAATGTTTTGGTATTTTGACCGTGTAAATAATTTATGATTATATTTCGGAGTTTATTTTAGTGTTTTAACTGTGTGAATCGTAATTATATCGAAAACGTACCTATACTAATTTTAAAATAATCGTAACATATGAAATATCGGGAATAGCTATGCGCTTTCGTCAATATATAGTTTCATAATCCGATATCCAATATCAGTATATAGTTTCGATTAGATACTTTGCAAAACCTATATTACCCACCTCTATGACACAAGCCCATTACTTCATCGTAAATGCAAACAAAATTATTATTAAAAGCATTTTTATTGTCATACATCATACCATCTAAAAATATTATACCCGTTGGCTCTTGTAACATTCTGGCTAGCTTTTTAAAGTAAATTACATGAGCCAAATAACACACCGAACAATGAGAACTTAAGACATTATAAGTTGTAATATTTATGCATCCAGTGCGTCTTTTGATTTATACCATATTTACATATAACGGAGGGGTTCCCAAACTTCTTTGCTCCATAGACCAATTTTCTCCCTCATAGGCCCTGCCTGCTTTTTTTTTAATGTATATAGTGACGAAACGAGCAACACGTTCACCTGATGGTAAGTACAACGTCCGCCCACAACAAATGCTGTGCCACCGAGAATATTTCTGTGTGACACCACACTGCGCCCGTCACCTTGAGACATCAGTTCTTAAGTCTCAAATGCCCAGTGATTACGCTAGCTCTCAGTGCCCTTCAAACCGAAACACAGTAACGTTTGCACACTACTGCTTCACGGCAGAATAACTGACCCTGGGGTGGTACCTACCTAGACGGATTCCTGCACAGGAATCCTACCACCAGTTTAATCTGTCTTTCAGGGGATTCTTAACTTATAACCTAATTTTTGATTATATTCACGTTAATACTGGCGGGAACGAAATGGAAGCAAGAATTTTTTTGCCTCCTACCGTCGGCGACCTGGTTCGTCACATCTAGTTTCTTGCAGGGGGCAAAGTGGACTACGGATGTGGTATATTTTAGAAAAGTAGACTCTAAAATAACCGCACGAGTCATACATTCTCTAGGTTTCATATCAGACGTTATTCTCACGGATTTTCTCCAACATTTTCCCTATATCTTGACTGCCCGCAGTGTTGGGCCTCTTCAGCTTATGCTTGGCCGATAATCTTGGTATGAGGCCCTTTAGTACCGGCTTCGTATTAGGCACTGGGAACAAATTCGGCTTTGAATGCCCACCCAGTCCGTCGTACGAGACGTCCAGTTCCGAGACCTGTTCGTACTTCTCGAAGTCAACCACAGCCGGTTCCTTCTTATGGAAAATGCTGTGTTTTTGTGCGTTAGTCGAAAAGTTGTCTGATTTTTTAAAGATTGTGCTTTTGGCGGAGTTCAAGATTGCGAATTCCGATGGCTGAAATAAAGTAATTAGACAAATAAATATAAAAAAAAGTAAAGTAACAGCCTATAAATGTCCCACTGCTGAGCACAGGCCTCCTCTCATTTCTGAGAGGGTTTTTTGGAGCGGGGAGTAGTCCGCCACGCTGCTCCAATGCGGGTCGGCGGACTTCACATGTCCTGGAAATATTTCTATTCCTCGGATATTCAGGTTTCCTCACGATGTTTTCCTTCACCGCTGAGCACGTGGTAAAAAAAATATATAAATAAATGTAATTACTGTTAGGTAAAACATTCGTACAAATCAGTTCAAGCATTATTTTCTGATTGAAACTTCCAATGAGTGTGGTCTAATAGTCAGAGTACCTAACCTTTACGAGTAGCGACTTCGAATCCCAGCCGGAGCCAGCGCTGACCAATTTTGTAACGATAACTATGTACTCAACAAAATGATGTGAACAGTCGACTAAGACCTCAAACTACAAAAGGTCGCGTTGTTTTTTTTTTTAAAGAACTACGTGACTAGACGAGCAAAACGTTCACCTGATGGTAAGTACATCTGCACCCGTCGCCCAGACAGATAAGTTCTTAAATCTCACATGTCCCTTCAGACAGAAACAGTAATGCTTGCACACTACAGCTTCACGGCAGAATAAATGACCTGGGGTGGTACCTACCTAGACGGATTCTCGCATAGGAATTTTACCACCAGTAAAAGTTATTAAAACTTTAAATTAACCAATCATATCACTGCTCTAAAGCTCCCCGCAATTATTGCTTTACACCAAATTTAGTGAACTCCATACGATAGTTTAAACATGGGGTATCTAATGGAGGCAATCTATACATGTCACCATGTTAATTAAGTAATAACAATTAAGGTATTACTTTATAGTTATTGTAGAAACAAAAAAAATGGTTGTTTTTGACCTGAATGCATCATTGTTTACCTTGAGACATTTGTCAGGCACAGGATGCCTTTGTTGCAAGGCAGCAAGGGCGAGATTGCTTTGCTTTAGCCTTAGGTATGGAGAATCCGACGTCTCTATTGAATTCACTAGACTGGTCTGAAACAAATGATTTTTTTCGAGATTAAATAATAAATTCTCCTAGCCGATTTCGACCACGGCGACAACTTTCGAACACAGTCGAGAGCCATCAACTGCGCAGGAGATATTATAGTGCCACAAGTGTACGCGCAAACACAGAGGCACTCTGATGCGATAAGATCGGAGGTCGGCTAGAATGCAGTGTCAGAAACACGAGGACAATCACAACACAACCAGACCCGAAAACCAACAATTTATGTTTTAGCACAAATGTTGGCTCCTGCTGGGATTCGAACCCAGGACCCGCGGGTTAGAAGTCAGGTACTCTGACCACTAGGCCACGCGGTCTTTAACCTAGTGTTTAATGTATATATAAATAGAAATGCTAGTTTTATACATTATTTTTCTTGGATAATGTGACGAAATGAGCAACACGCTCATCTGATGGTAAGTGCAACGTCTGCCCATAACAAATTATACCACCTTGCCCGTCACCCTGAGACATCATTTCTTGAGTCTCATATGCCAGTGATTACGCCAGCTCTGAGTGCCAACAGTAATGTTTGCACACTACTGCTTCACGACAGAATAACTGACCCTGGGGTGATGGTCACCTGCCTGGAGATCTATTTTGTAACTCTGGTAGATTTAAATGAAACTAATTTTTACGGATTTTATCGCGTTTAATATTTTACTATTTATAACCCGACGTTTCGGACGCTTTACAGCTCCCATGGTCACGGGGGGACTGAGGTGACAGTTGTCCCAATGTCATAGTTACCCCGGAGTACCTTCAGCTTTTAATTATTATTTTAATTTTTTTTTTAAATAAAAAATAATAAATAAAAAAATAAAAAAATAATAAAAAATAAAATAAAATAAAAATAAAAAATAATAATTAAAAGCTGAAGGTACTCCGGGGTAACTATGACATTGGGACAACTGTCACCTCAGTCCCCCCGTGACCATGGGAGCTGTAAAGCGCCCGAAACGTCGGGTTATAAATAGTAAAATATTAAACGCGATAAAATCCGTAAAAATTAGTTTCATTTAAATGAGTAGTGTTCGCGTAAATATAAGAAATCATTATGTGAAGTCTGGTAGAGTTCGTGACCGGTTTTATTTTGGCGTATGAAGCTCAAACCAACCAGAGTTACACAATAGACCCCCTGGACGGATACCTGCATAGGAATACTACCACCAGAAAATCCAACCAGTTCATTACTCTAATATATCTAAGCAAATTAAGTATTCATTCAGATTTATTAATAGAATCAGGCCTTACTATAAGGAAATTAATTATAATAAAAGTTACAAGCAAATTTAACCTGCTAAGACCCGAATGAGAAGACCCGAAGAACTGAGGAAAGGTCACATTAAAAATACCCGCAACCGACGAGCGTGTGTGAAAACACGAATGAAAGTAAAAAGCTAAAGATGTGTGTCAGGATCGAAGCAAGTGGAAAGATGTGGTCTCTGCCTACCCCTATGGGAACGAGGCGTGACTGTATGCATGTATGTAAGACCCGAATCAATACACTGTCGCCGCGAGTCAGCGACTATCTGTAGTAGAGTAAATAACACTTGATAATGCCTCGTTATGAGATGATGAAATGTGTCGTGTTCTCAACTTCAGTGGTATGAATTGCCTTGTGGTAGTGTAATTGATTAATATTATTATAATTAATTAATATAATTATATATTTTTTTTTTATTTTTCTTTTTGTTAATTCTTACATTTTTCTCATTGTGTTTTAGTTTTTTTTTTAAATTGTGTTTTATATTTTGGCTATGCGTGTACTGTATTGTGATATGCAAATAAACTTTTATCTATCTATCTAATAATAAACTCGCAAAACTCCATCGTCATCACCTTGATGGTTGGCATTCCAGCACAGGGCGTTTATCGCACAATTTTCTGCCACGCACAAGCACTTTATGGAATCTGCTGCCGCCAGCGGTTTTTCCGTACCGATACGACTTAGGGACCTTCAAGAAAATGGCCTATTCCTTTCTCAAAGGCCGGCAACGCATCTGCTATTCCTCTGGTATTGTAGATGTTCATGGGCGGCGGTGATCACTTACCATCAGGTGAGCCGCTTGCTCGTTTGCCCCCTCTTCCATATAAAGAAAAGGTAGTGGTGGAGGGTATCTGGTGGCCGTTGCCAGAGGCGGTGTCAGTTTGCTTGTGCACTTTATTGTGGGAGGGCGGGCGGTGCTGTTCAAAACTAGGTAATATCCATGTAATGTCTACCCATAGCAGTGTCACCCAGAACTATGTGTCACTCTATGTCTTAAACGATAGCCATTGCAAATATCATCACTATCAATAAGAAGATTCGTTCATTTGTATGTACATTATTTGAAATAGTTAAATTTTGTATAATATCACATTACTGTAGTTGTCGGCTTGGTCGATGGTCGGCCTGGAGGATATCATATGAACGATGACACTGCGATGCGGAGTTATAAGTTAGTGATTTTTTTTTATTTAGGAATCGAGCAAATCGTCCACCTGAAGTGTACCCATAACAAATAATATGTCACTCAGAACATTCCACCTGAGACCAAAGTTCTTAAGTCTCATATGCCCAGTGATTACGCTAGCTATCAGTGCCCTTCAAACCGAAACATAGTAATGTTTGCACACTACTGGTTCACGGCAGTATAACTGGCCCTTGGGTGGTATCTACCTAGACGGATTACGGAATCATACTACCTGTTGGATATTTGGAAATAACTTTCGACTCCTCGGAGACGGAGTAAGTCTTTTGAAATAAAGCATATGCTCCTAAAGTAAAAAAACTACACGCACAACACACAGACAGTCACGCACGAACATGGACTCATACACTAATGACATATCATCATCATTACAGCCTATAACTAGTCCACTGCTGAACGAACATATGCCTCCCTCATAGATTGCCACAAAAGTTTGTGTTAGGGGTATTTTGCAATAGTTGCCACTAGGCAGACGGGTTGGCAACCGCACTTTATTCAGATGTTCCAAGAAGATACTGCTGCCCATCTCCTGGTTTTCATTTTCCCTCTATCGACTTTTAAGACACCCACGGGATGAGATGGGGTTGTAGATTCTCTTAAGCCGCCACCACACTAATGACACGAGAAACACACAAAAATAAAAAAGAATACGCACATAGTAAAAAAGTACTCACAAAACTAGTATTATTAAAACATTCAGCTTTAATTTCCGGCTGCTCGATTCTTTGTATCTTTGCGGCAGCAACTTCCTGCTCAACTTCGGGAGCGTTCCCGCCAAACGCTTCTACAGCGTTCCGTTTGTTGTCCTGCGAAATTTCTTTGCGGTATTGGGCGATCTGGTCTTCCGCTAACCTATGGATTTTTATGTTGGCGAGTGAGTGACAATAGACAGATTTTTTTTTATTGAATAAAGTGACGAAAAGTGCAAAACGTTCACCTGATGGTAAGTGCAACATCTGCCCATAACAAATGCCGTGTCACGCAGAACATTTCTGTGTGACACCACACTGCGCCCGTCACCCTGAGACATCAGTTCTTAAGTCTCATATGCCCAGTGATTACGCTAGCTCACAGTGCCCTTCAAACCGAAACACAGTTATGTTTGCACACTACTGCTTCACGGCAGAATAACTGACCCTGGGGTGGTACCTACCTAAACGGATTCCTGCATAGGAATCCTACCACCAGAAAATTATATTTCAGAATAGTTCAGATATATTGCTAAAGTGACGGCTTCTGAAAACCACGTTTAGATAAATGTAGAGTGGAGAGCCGTCTTTTGACTGTATCAAGGCAGCATCTATATGTAAATCCATATAACCTATACGAAGTAAGAAATATATAAGGTAACATTACAAAATTCTGTGTTCGGAAATTCATGACTGTAACTAGAAAATCTTTTCTTAGTAGATCCATAAAATTTTATAAGAAAACCCTAAAAGTGTGACTCAAAAACCTAAAATAGAATTCAAAAATTGTCAAGGAAATTATTAGAAGAAGCCTATTATAAAATAGATCATTACATAGAGGACAGAGATGTGTGGAAATAACTCTTACTCTGCACTTGCAAACTGCCTGGCTACCAAATATGTGATATTGCAATTAAATAATATATTGTATACATTACACTATGTAATAGAGAATTGAAAAAAAGAAAGACCCCCAAAGTTTCTTGCCGGTTCTTCTCTGCGGTCTTATTTTTGGAACCGCTGTGGATTTTGACATTCATAATTTTGACATTCTTTATACAAGCCTAAGCTGAATAAATTTTGACTTTGAATAAGAATTTTGTAACGATTCCAAAAGTAAAATAAATGAGGAAAGTCGAAGAAATTACCATTGCATATTTACTGTGTACTATTGAGAAAATATGCCCGTCACTGGTCGCCCGGTAGATGTATACATTGAAATTGATGGTGATTGAAATAATTAAGAATTAAAAGAAAACAATAAGTAAATAAATGAAAATTCACTATTAGTGTAGTCAAATTATAACATAACATCATTACTTTACATAATGATTTCTTATATTTACGCGAACACTACACATTTAAATGAAACTAAGTTTACGGATTTTATCGCGTTTAATTTATTACTATTTATAACCCGACGTTTAACTCCGCGCAGATAAAGGTAATGCTACGGTAGTCATGGATACGTCAGATTACAATTTTAAAATACAAGAACTTTTGTCGGACGAAAGTACATATAAAAAGGTCAAATCAGACCCAACTACTAATACGCTTAAAACGACTAGCGATCTTATTAAGAAACACTCCGAAAAATTGAATCTGGACGTTAGTTCGATAATACCATCTTGTGCCAAATCACCGAAGTTGTATGGGTTACCAAAGATACACAAACCAAATGCTCCACTACGTCCAATAGTGAGCCAGATCGATTCACCAACCTACAGATTGGCTCAGCATGTGGCTAAAGTACTCTCACCACTCAGAGGACACACTAGAGCACACACAAAGGATTCATACCATTTTGTCAGTGAGATTAAAGACCTACACCTGACTGACAATGAAACTATGGTCAGTTTTGATGTCCAGTCTCTATTCACATGCCTACCAGTAGACGACTGCATCTCAATTGTATCTAGGAAGCTAGCTGAGAACAACATGCCAGCGGAATATGCAGAACTACTAAGACATTGCCTTACATCTGGCTATCTATTGTGGAAGGAACAGTACTACAAGCAAGTAGATGGTGTGGCGATGGGCTCCCCAGTATCTCCCATTGTCGCCGACATCTTCATGGAAGACTTTGAGGAGAGAGCCCTCTGTACTTCTCCAGTAAATCCAAGATTCTACAAGCGGTATGTAGATGATACTTTCACAATTTTACCATCAGATAAAGTAACTGCATTTCTAGACCACCTTAACTCCCTAAACTCTAAAATTCAATTTACAATGGAGTTAGAGGCAAATAACTCTTTAGCTTTTCTAGATGTTTTAGTAATTCGAAATCCTAATAACACCTTGTGTCACACTGTGTATAGAAAAAAGACCCATACTAACAGATATTTAAACGGTGAATCTCACCATCATCCATCACAGTTAGCTACCGTGGGTAAATCCTTGTTTCAGAGAGCACGAGGAATCTGTGACAGGAAACACCTGGCCGCCGAGCTTCAACATGTCAAGCAAGTTTTGCACGACAACAAGCTTCGGGTTCCGCGCCTACGTCGCAGTGACCGAGTGAAACCGGCCACAGTCGAGCGTGTGCCTGCTGTTCTACCTTATGTCAGAGGAGTCACGGACAAGATTGGCTATATCTTGAAGCGGGCTTCCATAAAAACATTCTTCAAGCCGCCGAAGAAGATAAGTCAGTTTTTACCATCTGTCAAGTGTAACATCCCTCTACAAGACGCAGGAGTATACAAGCTAGATTGTGAATGTGGTCTCTCTTACATAGGCCAAACAAAAAGATCTATTAAAACCCGCGTAAAAGAACACATAGCTGACGTGAAGCATCGTCGTTCTAGGAAGTCTGCAGTCTGTGACCATGTTCTGGATCATCCCAACCATTACATCAGATTTGATAAACCACAGATCCTTGCAAAAGAACACCGATTCCTACCAAGGATGATTCGCGAGGCTATTGAAATCAAAAAACATCCTAATTTCAATAGAGAAGATGGTTGGGTATTACCACCAGCTTGGGATCCAATAATAAATAAAATTAAATCAAAAACCAAGCATACCACTGCAAGACTTCAAGACACAGTTAGCTCTTTCTGCGTAGATCGGACCCAAAAATAATAATTAAAAGCTGAAGGTACCCCAGGTTAACTATGACATCAGGACATCTGTCACCTCAGTCCTCCCGTGACCATGGGTGCTGTAAAGCACTCGAAACGTCGGGTTATAAATAGTAATAAATTAAACGCGATAAAATCCGTAAACTTAGTATCATTACTTTAACTAATGAGAAAAAGGCGCGGGTTTTGTCTTCGGTTATTAATGAATTGAAAACAGTGACATCTAGTGTTCTCGTAATGAACTTACGTGACTTAGTCACTTCGTTAATCATGTAAAATGCTCGGTTTTCAACAAGTAACTTTTTTTAGTGCTGAAAAGTAATTTAAAATCTAATGTAAATTAAAAAATACGTTATAAATTATAGCCCTTTTATTGTCTCCAAATTATAATGGCTATAATTATTTACGAATTTAACGTTATATTTTGAGCTGTACATTTCCGTCACGATACACGAATCGCTCTTACCCCCAAGGCGCGACAATAGATGTTTCACATCAAAAATTAAGTTTTTGAGACAAGATTGAATACGTCGTTGCCAGTCAGTGCGCACTATCAGAAGACGCTGCAGCGTTAGATGTGACAGCGCGGAATTAAGCTCTCCAGTCAAGCAAACCTAGCTAGCAATTATGTACTTTGGTCCTTCGAGCCGGATCGTCGCAATGGTATATGTTATAACTCAAATATAGTTGATAATACTATATTAATTTCTCTAGTCAATGAAGTTATTGACATTGCCCTTAATACATATACAAACAGAGTTTCCAGTTAATGGAAAAATAAGTCAAACGATGAACATCGTCATCCTGTGGCGCAAACCACTATACTGCGTTTGCCAATCCGTCCGCCAACCTTCACAACATAGTCAAACACCGCCTTTGAGTTTAGAAGCCTATGTTAATCAGTGAAATGATAAAATTGTCGAACCTACCGTAACTTAGCCTGCAAATCGGCTACTGTTTTCTTCTCGGCAGCGAGTTGTTGTTTGGCTGCTTGGAGACGATCCCTGGATTCAGTTTTCTTGGACTCGGATTCACAGAGTGCTCTAAGAAAAATATGTCACAAATCTATGATATTTTATTAAATAGACCACCTCCGCTTGCGAGATTTATAAGTCACATTGCTCCGTTGCGGTTTATTGAAATTCGTATACCTACGACCAATATAATTTTTGGCAGAGGTATCATCATGGTTTTTTTCTTGTAGAATACTTGTTTCATACTTATTGAAAGTTATTCCATTGCATTCCACAGACATATACAAATAAATACTTTAAATAATTATCTATAACTATGAAACATAACTTTATTTATGCGTTGAATTCCACTTGGCCTAAATGGCAAGTAGAATTCAAGGCTCTAAAAAACATAAATTTTAAGGGCACTACACTTCATATGCTCAGTAATTACACACTGGTTATCAGTGTCATTATGACCAATAGAGTAATGTCTGCAAACTACTGCTTGACGGAAGAACAACTGGCACAGCAGTGATACCTGCCCAGGCTGATTCCTGCGTAGGAATCCTATCACATGCGCTTGGCCATGAAGGCAAACGTAGTAAGGAAATTTGTATTTCCGAGAAATAACAAAGAATTCGACATATAATTAATAGAATCAGGCGTTACTTTGCGGAAATCCATTATAATGAAGGAAAGTAAGTTATTTTGCTAAGATCCGCATGCAAAATATACTCGTCTGTCGTAGAGTCTATGACACTTGATAATGCCTCGTTTTGGGGCGAAACAAGTGTCGTGTTCTCGACTTCAGTAGTGTATATTATCTTATCTTGTGGTAGTATTGTAGTGGTAGGTGGAAGGTGGTAGGTGCAAGGTACCTGGTGGTGGTTCCTGGTGGCGGTGTTAGTTTGCTTGTGCACGCTACTGAGGGAGGGCGGTGCTCTTCAAAATACTAGGTAATATACACCATTTTTATATTTTGCATGCGGATCTCAGCAATTTAACTTACTTCCCATCAAATAATTCGACGACATGTGAAGTCTGCCCACCCCGCACTGGAGCAGCGTGGCAAGCTGTTCCCTGCTCTTAAATCCCTCTTAACAATACATACATACATTCAAGCATTTTTTTCCATACAAGGGATAGGTGGAGACCACACCCGTAACCCATTTTTGACGGGTGGTTAACCACGTCGCCGCCATTTTGGTACGAGTCAAAAAGTTCTTATTCCCAGTTGCGTTCCCAGGAGCAGTATAGTAACAGTATTTCATACTATGGTGTTATTCTGCAAGAATAAAAATTGTCCGTACAATACCTTAGTCGCCTCTTACGACACCTCGGAGGGAAATAGGTAGGTGCTATTTATTTATTTAAACTTCTATCCACTGAAATTGTACACATGGCGGACTTAATGCCTAAAGGAATTCTTTCCCAGTCAGCCATAAGGCTGAGCAAAGATAAAATATGTGTAAAATAAAATATAAAATAATATATAAAATATATATAAAATATATGCTGTTTTGCCCTGCCGGCCACCGGAAAAATCAAAAAAGGCCTAATTCAGCAGCAAATCATTAATAGGCCGTTACATTTATAGTATTTTTTTTTAATTGTACATATTAACAGGCCGTTACATTTTTTCTATTTTTTTAAAATTGTACTTACCTCTTCAGCGCCGTAGCAAATGTCGCAATAGTTCTTACATCAGAGTACCCTTGCAACATCATCTCCACTTCATCACTAGTCGCGTTCAAGACCTTCTGTAACCTGAAATTTTAATCGTATCTATGTCACCCGCTGAACGCGGGAAACTCCGTCACATCTTCTCGTCGAGTATACTTCAATGTCTCAAAAGCAAAGTTAACAACCAGTGCGTGTTGCCAGTGATGGCATACATGAACAGAGACGTGGTCCTTCACTGCGGGCTGATTGAGGAAGCTCAGGGTCGCTCAGCGAGATAACCGATGGGGAAGAAAGGTTCTAGAGTCCGGCAAACGCAGTGTAGGGCGCCCCCCAATAGATGGAGCGACCTGCACGATTTTGCGGGAAGTCGATGGATGCAGGTGGCTCGGGACCGCGTTTTGTGGCAATATATATATATATATATATATATATATTATCATATATAAACCTATGTTCAGCAGTGGACTAAGATAGACAGAAATGATGATGTTGATGTCACCCGCAAATCATGACAGGAGTATCTGACAAAGGAAAGAAAGTTAATTTAATATCATATGCATATTTTACTGAGTCACTCAACGCCTGGTTTTGTTAATAACATGATAACACCTCAATGGGTGTATTGTCTAGTGGTAGTTTTGTAGTGGTGGGCATCTGGTGGAGAGCATCTGGCGGTTCCCGGTGGCGGGATTAGTTTGCTTGCATACGCTATAGTGGGAGCACCTAAAAACTAGGTCATACACCATTTTCAATTTCAAATGCAAATTAACTTTCTTTCTTTTGTTATAATGTATTTCCGCGAAGTAACGTCAAATTCTAATAATAAAAAATTCTAGTAAAAGGCGCTCGCTTAAAATTTCAAACTCCAAAACCCTCTCAGAAATGAGAGGAGGCCTGTGCTCAGCAGTGGGTCATTTATAGGCTGAAACTTTACTTTTTTTTACATATAAGACACCAACCTGGATGTGACTTAGTCTTTCAGTGTCATCATAAAAAGACAGGGTATAGTAGTACAGGGTTAGGTAGCAGTGTACATACTAGGTGGGAATTAATCATGTATTTTCATTAATTACGTAACAGATTTAAATACCTAAATGTCTGCCCATCGCTGGTCTAAGTCTATAAAGTATGATATTATCGGAGATTGTTATTGAACCACTGGTTGGAAGTACAGACATTTTCCAGACATTTTCCGAAGTCAGCCATTCCTCCACCCACATGTAACATGATGGCAGATTTTCTAACACTACCACCACATGGTAAAGTTGTATTTGGAATAGGATAGTTATACTGGTTTAGACCGACAGACAATCATAGAAGTCATCTACATTATTTATTTTTATTGATATTTAGTAATCTTATAATGACGACCATGTGACTTCTATGCTGCAGGTCCTGGGTTCGAAATTGTTGGTTTTTGACTTTATTGAAATACAAAAACCCTGATTATACAGTCAGTGACACAAAAACATCATCATTTTGATTAGCAGCACATCAGCAGTGACTATGAAAAAGTTTTCCAAACGTTTTGCAACAATAGTTAATTCATTTAAAAGCTACTTTATATTATGGGCATAAGATTAAATTTGTATTTACTTAATAGGAATTTGTGATCTTAGCCTTTTTTATGTTTTATTCGATCGAGGACACTTTTTGTAGTGGTTTTTTGCTTGCATTGTGCATGTATACTTTATGTCTGTAAATCACACTCACGATTCAGAGTAATTCTTGTGGGACACTGCTTAAGAAGAAAAATAGTTAAATCTTACCCATTCATTGTCTGTATATTTTTCTTTAGGCTCTCATTCTCTTCTTTTAAACGATGCGTCTCTCGGTTCTGGATTTTTAAATATTCAAGTTGCTCTTTCAGTGCGGAAACGGCGGAGTCGCGAATCACTAGCTTCTTCTCGCACATTCTTAAGAGATCTCTGCAATTAACATACAATTGTTAATTGTACAATTTCAAAAAATTACTGTGAAAACTCTCCTCGTTTCAAAATATCTCTGTCACTCTGTCTGTTACCTTTTCACGGATTAACCGATGAACTGATATTGTCGAAATTCGACACAGAGATACCTTGGTTCCGGGGGGACATACATAAAATACATTTTATTCCAGAAAATCAAAGAGTTCCCAAGGTATTTTTAAAAAACCTAATCCACATGGACGTAGTTGCTGGCTTCATCAAGTATATAAATAAAAGTAAGTTCTATGCGTACTCATTCTTCTTCATCTCTGCATCAATTGTAGCCAGCCTTTCCTCTTTCTCCTTGCACAACGTCTTTTGTTCACGTAACTGCAACTGCGCGTCATCAAGCCTGGACTGCAAAGTAGTGACATCGTCGACAGTGGTGTCATTGGATATGGTGGGATAAAGGCGGAACATACATCGATCTGTCACTTTGTTGCGGCATTGTGGGCACGATTTTGATCTAGAAATTTATACAAAATAAGCATTATTAATATTTATAACCATGTGGTATCGGTTTTATACTTGCAAGCTGATCTCGAGACCTATATGGTACCAACTAAATTGCTTAGAGTTTTAGGAAGTATTTTACATAGTTTTTTGCTGTTATGCTTGCATATTGTGTATATGTGCATGTGCCTTGTCACTTTGTACTGTATCTAGAAATGTTATCTTTCATTCTTTCTTTCATCTCGATCTGATAAAGTTTAATAAATATCTACATATTACTACTAAAACTATAATTATACAAGTGTTAACAAAACCAACTACTGACTACCACTATATGTCTCAATTTCTAAGGTTCTTCTATAGCAGTTTATTGAATTAAACAAGAGGCTTAAATGTTTGCCTCATTTAAATACTGATTTCTTTATGAACATCCATACTAATATTATAAATGCAAAAGTAATTCACTGTCACTCTGTCTGTTTATTACCTTTTCACAGTTTAACTGTTGAAACAATCGTGACGAAATTCGGCACAAAGATAGCTTTCATATTAGAGACGAACAAAGGATACATTTTATTCCAGGAACTCGAAAGAGTTCTCTCAAACATAGTTGCGGGCAGTCATATATAAAGATTTATTAATAAAAAAAAAAGAAAAGTAAAGTAACAGTCTATAAATGTCCCACTGCTGAGCACAGGCACTATTCCTCCCTTCCCCCTCTCAGAAATGAGAGGATTTTAGAGCTGGGAATAGTCCGCCACGCTGCTCCAATGCAGGTTGGCGGACTTCACATATCCTCGAAATATTTCTATTCCTCGGAAATGCAGGTTTCCTCACAATGTTTTCCTTCACCACTAAGCATGTGGTAAATCAGCACTTAAAATTGTAGAACAAATTTAGATGTGCTGGCACCGGGGATCGAACCCACTGATCGGCCTTGAGACCCTCATGCTACATTAAGAAACATACATACACATTGCAAATCATACATATATACTTATGTGATCTTTGATGTAATCATAAGGTTATTTTGTCTTTTACAAAGTAGTGCTATGTTTTGTCCTTGAGATGTTAAGACATAATAGACAGTGTTGGTGGATCTGTGTTTTACAAGATCTTTACTGGCAGTTTTTTTATTTGATAAAGTGACAAGGCTAGCAGAATGTTGAACTGATGGTAAGTGCAACATATGCCCACAAAAAATGCTAGAACATTCATGTGGCCTGTCACTCCAAGAGACATCAGTTCCTAAATCTCATAGCCCAGTGATTACAATAGCTCTCAGTGCCCTTTACATTGAAAAAGAGTAATGTTTGCACTTTACGGCAAAATAATTGGCCGTGGGGTGGTACCTACCTAGACAGGTTCCTGCATAGCAATCATACCTCCAGTAATACACAGACTAGCATCCGATGAAGCTATAAAAGCCGAGAAGGCTAACAGCAATTACATCACCGAAATTATATATAATACACAGATTACAGGTATAACTTCTTTTTCTGTTTAAGTAATTTTCATACATACATACATAAGATCACGACTGTATCCCATAAGGGGTAGTCAGAGACTGGGCACTCACTGCAAAAAGAGTTGACTGCCACAATCCACATTTCACGCAAACAATATAATGCACTTGGTGTGATAGGTGGTGAGCCCATCGCCACCATGCGCTATTGGGTGCACAGTGCAGTTTAATTCCTTACTCGCCTTTTACGATATCCAATGGATGAGATGGAGTGGTAGTATTCTTTTAACGAGCCGCCACCACACGGCTTAAGTAATTTTCATAAATCTGAATAAAAATACCTTGCTATCCATTTTGCTAGACAATTATGATGGAAAACGTGACCACATTTCGTGACATAAATACTTTCCGCCTGATTAACTAAATCACTGCATATTGTGCACAAAATATGCATTTTCTTCTGAAAATAAACACAATAAGTAATTGTCAGCGGTAA
Source organism: Luehdorfia chinensis (assembly GCA_019845155.1). Taxonomy (NCBI): domain Eukaryota; kingdom Metazoa; phylum Arthropoda; class Insecta; order Lepidoptera; family Papilionidae; genus Luehdorfia; species Luehdorfia chinensis. The sequence continues at coordinate 2,559,748 of JAHVAK010000696.1, forward strand.
TTTGAAAATAAAGCATCAATCCTAAATATTTAATATGTTAAATTTATAATAGTTATAATATATGACATACAAAGAAAATTATTGAGTTTCAATTTTTTGTTATCATGAAAGGTAGTAAAAAATATTTCCAACCTTTTGAAATTCAATCGATTACTCCTAGAAATAAACCAACGTGTACTAGAATTGAAGATATGTCATGGTAATATTTTAATGTAATATTTTCCATTTACAAAATATTGAGACAACTTTTTAAGAAGATTTCTAATTTAATTTGTAACTTTAAGTAATAAAAATCTATAGTAAAATTTAAATACACAATAACAAAGACCACAGAACTGATAACACAAACAGATTAGAAATACAGATTATTAACTGATGGCACAAGTGATATCACGTCAGAAGTTGAAAAAATTCTAATTTTAATTTTTTGCTAAAACAGGTGTTACTACTACAGCGTGCAGCATTGTCGGTGTTACATGTCTATGTCTTGCCTAATGGGGAGGCGTACAAATTTATGTCGGAGAGGACGCTCTGATAAACTTAATTTTGATTATTACAATAAAATTATGTAGCATGTCCTAGTTTAAAGTCAAATTTCATTAATATTAAGTATATTAAGAAATTTACATGTCAGATTTTTTAAGTCACTAAAAAATGCCAAAAATATGTTATCTATAATCAATAAAATGCCCATTTAATGGTGGCAAACAAGTTTAGGGTGCTCTAAGTTTTTCCTAGATATTGTGTAAGAACTTTCAAAGATTGTCTCTTGTATTTTTTGTTTTGAATAACGGACCTAGGTATCATACAGCTAGGGTAAATTGCTCTAAACGCCGCGGTGAAGGTAATCCGATTTTTTTTATTTGTCTGCGTCCGAATAGCAGAATAACTATTAAAACATCGAAAACACATAACAGAAAATTTTTATGAATAAAATTCATTATCCTATACATTTGTATACAACGCCATCTGTGATGCATGACAGAAAAAAAATATTACATTGTATGCTCAGTTCCGTGACAATAAATACTTTTTCTTGATTTTTGTCTTCTTTCTTTATCCTCTGACAGCTGATTCAACTGTGCGTGTGTTCATTGCATACTATTGAGATATTGAGATAGCTGTGCAAACAGGCACGGCGATTTATCAGCATTTTTTTTGAATTTTCACTAATTTTCATACAGTTTTCGACCGATATTGCATTTGTAAATCAAACGGTAAGTTGCCTTCGAATATGTTCACTTTGTGAGGTTATCAAATGTGTTAATGATAATTCCTTCATTATGTAATTTTGAATTGTGTGACCAATTTTCCAGTGTTATTTACAATGCCGCGAGACAGAAGATCTAATCTTCCACATCGAAGCCGTAATGCAATTAGACTTTGCAATATTGAGAATCTATCCACTGCAGATGAAAATTACAATACTTCCCATTGCAATGCCCCTTGAATGTTTTGTGGCGAATACGGAACAATCCAAGAATTGTCGACCATCGTTTCCTTTCACTTTCATTGTGATAGTCCGACCATTTTCACCGTGCACGGTCGACGGTAAGTGTTCCAAGCATTATCCACGAAATTTGACGGCGGAGACTATCAGTGGCAACAATGTATCGTCGTCAATATAACTGTGGAGAGTCTTTAACCGTTACCACATTGTTAATATAATTCGAAAATGGAAAACCAAAAAAGAAAATTACGAAATCCGACCCGGCAGTTGGCGTCGTGATCGGCTGTTAAGTTTCATACTTCAATGTAATTCAGAAATCAAACTCATCGCGTCACATCCTGTATGTGATCGGGCAGGACAACGTCGGGCCAGCTAGTGTAATATAAAACTCTAGAAATTCTCGTAGCTGCCGATTAGTGGTGGAATCACAATTTGGAAAACATCAGACTGAAAATACACAGATTGGTGGTGGCAGCATCGTAGGTGCGAAGCGTCAATCCCTCTGCCAAGCGTAGTGATTAGTATTTTTTTTTATTGTAGAAAGTGACGAAACGAGCAACACGTTCACCTGATGGTAATTGCAACGTCCGCCCAAAACAAATGCTGTGTCACCTAGAATATTTCTGTGTGACACCACACCCCATCCGTCACCTTGAGACATTAGTTCTTAATTCTCAAATGCCCAGTGATTACGCTAGCTCACAGTGCCCTTCACACCGAAACACAGTACTGCTTGCACACTACTGCTTCACGGCAGAATAACTGACCCTGGGGTGGTACCTACCTAGACGGATTCCTGCATAGGAATCCTACTATCAATAATAATACTCCCTCTAGGGGAAGGCTTTTGTCCAGGCGTGGAATTTCAAAGGCTGATAAATAATGGATACCAATATACAAGTTTTAGGAGGAGTCGCTCGCATCTGTAGGCTCTATCTAACTGCACTAGTACTGGTGGTGGTAATGGTAAAGCAAATGGTAAAGCCATTATCTAAAACTTTCTAGTTGTGCTTCTATTATTAAACTCATTCATTCAAGTGAATACGCATCGCTAAGGTTGATGAAAAATGTATACCACGACTGTTTTTCATTTGTATTTTTAACAAGCTACGCCTCGCGGTTTCACCCGCGTAAAAAAGCCAGGCCGACTACGATAGAAGATATATACACATATACTTCCGTTTGAATAGGATTTTAGGATTTTAATTTTTTTGCGCGAACCCCTACTTTTTTATTTTTATCAGTTACCCGCTATAATATCAGCTACCTGTCAGTGAAAGTCCCGTCCAAATCGGTCCAGCCATTTCGGAGATTAGCCGGAACAAACAGACGTTTTTCGCGGAATTTTCTGCCAAGCACGACACTTTATGGAATCGGCTGCTGTCGGGGGTTTTTATGGACCGATACGACGTAGAGACCTTCAAGAAAAGAGCCTATTCCTTCCTCAAAGGCCGGCAACGCACCCGCGATTTCTCGGGTATTGCGGATGTTCATGGCCCGTGGTGATCACTTACCATCGGGTGAGCCACTTGATCATTTGCCCCCCTCTCCCATAAAAAAAAACAGACAGACAAAAAATTTAAAAATTGTTTTTTTTCATATAAGTACCGTTTATACTTTCATAAGCATTGAGTAAGAAGCTGTTATTTTGTTATTACAAAAAAGGAACCCTACAATTTTATTTATTTATATACATTTTGCACCTTACTCTTGACTAAATCTGATAATAAAAAATTGTCTGTCAGTTCCAATGAAACGTATTGCAAACCAGAATGCTTATGAAAAAAAATGTAGTCTGTCTACCCACACTAGAGATGGGTGGGTTGGAGTCATCAGTTTTAAAATCTTGTAAAACCATTAGAGAGCAGGCTTATGCCAAGCAGTGGGACATTGTTATTCTCACTGAAAACAAGTTTGGAATCTTGGAGCAACTTTCTCTTTATAAAAAATAGCATTCATTTTAATATTCAAGCGGAGAACACCAATGTACTACTAATTCGTCTACTACTAAGTCGTTGTGTGGTCTAGAAAAATCTTACTCCAAGCCGCCCTTGGGAGTTATAATGGACTTAGGGTAATGCCAGGAACATCTTGTATATTGCTATTCCATCCTGAGGTAACCGTCTAGAATATAATAGCGTCCAAGGTTTCTGATACCACGGTGGCCAAACCTACCTTACTCTTACAAGACTCCCTATCTCCAGCAGAGGAATGATTATGGGCTAATGACAATAATGATGATGAAGACTTAACTAAGGTTTTATTAATTACTTGAAATTTATTTTGTATTTTGTAGCCGTGGTAGCTCAGGGGCTAGGCGCTGGCTTTTAATTTCATAGTACGCGAGTGACCTGGGTTCGATTCCCGGTGCCGGCACCACTAAAATTGTTAATTGCAATTTTAAGTGCTGACTTACCACGTGCTCGGCGGTGAAGGATAACATCGTGAGGAAACCTGCATGTCTGAGAAATTAAAAATATTTCGAAGACATGTGAAGTCCGCCAACCCGCAATTGGATCAGCGTGGCGGATTCTTCCTAGCTCCATAACCCTCTCAGAAATGAGAGGAGGCCTGTGCTCAGTAGTGGGACATTTATAGGCTGAAACTTTACTTTTTTTTTTATTTTGTATTTTAAGGGTCGGATTTAGCTCTGCCACTTTATTAACAAAATATTTTTTTAATCACTGCAACACATTTCTTTACTTGAATTGTATGGAATTAATAAAAAGTGTCATTGTTATGAGTGAATCAATTTTATTCTGTTTCTATTTCGTCCATTTTGTTCCTTGCATTCTTCAGCTCCTGCAACAGTGTTTTCAGTAGTGATTTATCTACCAACAATTCGGTAGACTTTTGTTCTCCAGTGAACACTTCATCAGAATAGAGAGTAAGTTTGACGGCATCTACTGTCCCATCAGGACCTGGAGCTGTCGCAATGTCGGTCAATTTGTTAACTGAAAAAAATATATGGAGAATTTTAGAGAATACCATAGTAAATGTTTTTGTTGTCTGCTTGTCATAATAAGATGAAATTGAATACTTGTCTGCCTGTCCAAACGAATATAAGATGTTAATGAATACACTACGATGTCGTCTAAATTATATATAGATACAAAAATTTTACAACAAGATGGAACGACGCCTGAACGGTTTTTGCGGGAAGTCTGAAGATGCAGGTGGCTCAGGACAATGTTTTGTGGCAATCAATGTGAGAGGGCTATGTTCAGCAGTAGACTTTTGATGGGGTTCATTTCAACTTCATTGGTATTCATTTCCGGAATTGGATTAGTTTAAAACAGTAATTAGATTATTAGATTTTTATTATCGTTATTTAAAAATTTATTATTAATACGAGTATTTGAATCAGATTTTTTTATGCGCACAGGCGGGGCTGTTTTCTCGACGGACCAGTCAAACTTCGCGGATTCGCTATATCTATGTCTTTTCTCCTTTTCGTCTGCCATAAGATCGAAGAAGTTGTAATACAGCATATGCAAGTTGAAGACACGGGAATATAAGAATATATTGATCCGGACAATAATCTAATGATTTGTTTGGTTGTGTGATACTTATATGTATTATCAATAAAAATATATTCCCGTCCATAATTCTCATTTAAGCGATTCGAGTAGAGCACGACATGATATTCTTGATATTTTCTTATTCAAAAATGAACGAGCGGGACATTATGACATCAGTATGATATCGGACTGCTGGTAGGATTACTATGCAGGAATCCATCTACCACCATAGGTTCCACCCCAGGGCCAGTTATTCTGCCGTGAAGCAGTAGCGTGCAAACATTACTGTTTCGGTTTGAAGGCCACTGAGAGCTAGTGTAACGGGGCATATAAGACTTACGATCTGATGTCTCACGGGTGACGGGAGCAATGTGGTATCATACAGAATTGTTCTGGGCTCAGCATCTGTTATGGGCAGACGTGTCACTCACCGTCATTTTGCTCGTCACTATTTATAATAAAAAAAATATCTCACCCATAAAGCCATGTTCCCGCGCGTTATTTACGTAAGCTTCGCGAGACAAGTCGGCGGCTTCAGCGAGCGCTGCAGCGTGAGCCCGCGGCACGCCCAGCACCAGCAAGTCGCGCGCTAACTGCACGCCGCTGCACGCACAGCGATGCGCTTGCTTCAGGGTCCAGCGTAGTACGGCGGCTGCCCGCGCGCATTCCTCGCGCGATGCTGCCAGAGATATATCATCATCATTTCAGCTTATCACTACACCACTGCTGAACATTTTTCACACACCCCATTTTTAGGTCTTATTTTGAGGGATTTTGAGGGATTTTGCCATAGTTGTCACGCTTGGCAAGCGGGTTGGCAAGCGCAGTTTATTTATTCAGATATTTCAGGAAAGTGCTGCTGCCCATGTTGATTTTAATTTTCCATCTGTCGACTTTTACGACACGCACGGGATGAGATGGGGTGGTAGATTCTCTTAAGCCGCTACCACTAGTGCTCAGAATACCTAAATTCTACGCCGCGGGTTTGGGTTCGAATCCCCGGGGCCAACATTTGTGTAGAAGCACAAATAGTTGGTTTTAGATTTGGTTGTTTTGCATGTGTTTATGTTGTAAAACACACCTGCGACACAGAAAAAATCGTACTGTGGGGCATCGTTTTTCTGCTAGAACAAAGAAGTTGAAGAAAATCGGACAATGTATGTTATTTTCCTGGTATTTTGTTTAGTCGACCTCTACGTTAGTGGTTCTTTGACGCTCCAAACGGCGACTTACGATACTTATTACTTAAGCTATATATATATATATATATATATATATATATATATATATATATATATATATATATATATATTATTTTTTAACCATGTAGATGACATCTTCTGTTTGATAACCCGAAGGAGTTGCTGTGGTCAAAATTTATGCTGCAAATGATCTTAGCGTCATAGGGCCAGGGTACAATAACTTCATGGAATCAGTTAAGCAATAGGAAATACTTACATAGGTTAGTGTCTTTTAAGATTTCCATTATACCGTCATCCTGTAAACAACAATACGATACATTAAACGTGTTTCGTATAAACACAGACTATTGTGGCTACAACCAGTTCGCAATTTTTAATCACCGTTATCAACCAACCCGTTGTTAACCTCGTTTGCTAGGGGATACTGCTTACCATATCCCATACTTTTATTTTAGATAATGAGTTTTAGTTTCTCTTTTTTATATATTTTTTTACTTTATATTTTCTTTAATATACATTACTTTTGTGTACGTCCTGGGTTCAAATACCGCAGGGGCCAATGTTTGTTCAAGAAATTGTTTTCGGGTCTGATTTTTTGCCCTGTTTTTCTGACACTGCATACTACTCTTCCTCCGATTTTCTCGCGTGTGCGGCAACGCTCTCCAGTGCAACCGGAAGCAGGTAGATCAGGATGACAAAGTGCCTCTGTTTGTGGCACTGCGGCACTATCATACCTCCTGTGTAGTTTGATAGCTTCCGATAGTATTCAGTTCTCGCCGTTGTCGAAAATCCTCCAAGCGGACATCATAAATAAGGTTCATTGGTTATTCCTCCATCTTTCGGCAGCTAAGACATTTAGTGTAGTAGTTTCCGTTCTATTTGCGTCATGAACGTTCATTTATAACGTTAAATATAGAAGACTAGTCAAAGCCCGCGACTTCGCCCGCGTGGTTATAACCTTTTCTAAATATCCTGTGGGAACTATTTGATTTTCCGGGATGAAAAGTATCCTATGTCCGTCTCCAGGATGCAAGCTACCTCTGTGCCAATTTCGTCAAGATCGGTTCGGCGGCTGAACCTTGGAAAGGTTACAGAGAGGTTAGAGAGAGGGACAGAGAGAGTTGCTATCGCATTTATAATATTAATATGGATTGCACTCCAATTACAACAACCTTGAAATTTTACTCATGTCGCGGCCAAAGAACTTTCACTTCTAAAAATAAAAGAAAAATTTAGCAAATTAATAAAGTTGAAATTAAAAAAAAAATCATATCATTACTGTGAGAGAACCCATAAACGGATTGTGATGCGTGGGTGTTGTAAACGTAGACTGTACTAATAACAATGAATTTAGCGTGGGCGATGGTGTTTTCATACTTTTGCTCTTGACTACAATATTTAGTAGTGACGACCGCGTGCAATCAGTTTACCTGCCTACTGGCTTAAGAGTACTGGCTTCCAATCCCAGCTAAAGGCAATGTATGCGAAACGATTAAATTATCAGATTTCGGTTCATTAAATACCAACAAACGAATAGCCGTGTGGTAGTGGCTTAAGAGAATCTGCCACCCCATCTCATCCCGTGGGTGTCGTAAAAGAGGCCAGAGGGAAATTAAAAACCAGGAGACGGGCAGTAGCATCTTTACTGGTGGTAGGATTCCTATGCGGGAATCCGTCTAGGTAGGTACCACCCCAGAGCCAGTTATTCTGCCGTGAGGCAGTAGTGTGCAAGCATTACTGTGTTTCGGTTTGAAGGGCACTGTGAGCTAGCGTAATCACTGGGCATTTAAGACTTAAGAACTGATGTCTCAGAGTGACGGGCGCAGTGTGGTGTCACATAGAAATATTTTGAGTGACAGCATTTGTTGTTGGCAGACATTGCACTTACCATCAGGTGAACGTTTTGCTCGTTTCGTCACAAATAATCAACAACATCTATTAGACGAAGACGAGATGGAAAATTCAGCGATTCAAAAATCTGATAATGCATCTGACCCTCTCATAAGCGCACTTATTCTATAAGGGAAGGTGAGAGCCACGTGATCTAGTTGTCAGACGTCTACGTCGTAGGTCTTGGTTTTGGTGTCGGTGCAGAGCCAACACTGTGTACTGGTTGGTGTACTTACACTTGCATCCTAGCCTACCGATGTATCCGTGAGCGTTACATCGATGCGCGGTTTAGGTTAGGAGAAGTAAGTGCCTCTTTGTTTGCCGGGCCCTTGGGGCACTATAATATATTCTACACAGTCGGATATCTACCGACAGCATTCGACCGTTGTCGCTCGTCGCTGAAAATCCGGCAGGAAGACATTACCAATGCACTATAGAAAAATGAATCCTAAGAAAAATGATGCCCGGGTGTCTTCCTGGTTCTTTCTATGACTAAGGCATTTTTCTTTCGAACCAGCGTTAGGGTAGACTACAAAAAATTGGTGGCAGAATTCCTATGCAGAAGCGCAGTACCACCGCAAGGCCAGTTATTCTGACATTAAGAAGTAGTGTGCGAATATTACTGTGTTTCCGTCTTCCACATGAGACTTAAGAAATTATATCTCAGGGGGACGGTGTTCAAAAATGAAAGTGTGTAATTACAGAGCGATTAAGACTTAAAAACTGTTGTCTTAGGGTAAGGAGGGCAGTAGTGCCACGGAGCTTTTCAATGCAAAGTATTGGGTGACACCTCATCGGTTATCGGCTTGCGTGAAACTGTCCATCAGGAGAACGATTTGCTCGTCTAGTCACTAACATAAAAAACACAGACACACAATCACTTACAAACGCACAACAACATGCACACACGTACGCACATCACTCACACGCACACTCACCTTTCCTGAAGGAAAGGAATTGCGACACCAAAGAAAAATGGCACAGAAAATATGCGGATCGGTGACGGGCATCATTGCATAAATTCAAGGCGTCCGATATTGCAATCAATAATCCTGTCAAATTGTCATGTTAAATGACTACCATTAAAACAGGCATACATTTCACATGCGTAACACAACAATGCTGGCTGCGTGAATTTAGGTACTCTGAACACAATACCACGGTCTTCTTAACAGTAAAAAGATAACACTTTCTATACACTGGTAGTAGGATTCCTATGCAGTTATCCGTCTAGGTAGGTACCACTCCAGGCCAGTTACTCTGCCGTGAAGCACTAGTGTGCAAACATTACTGTGTTTCGGTCTGAAAGGCACTGAGAGCTAGTGTAAACACTGGGAATATGAGGCTTAAGAAATTGTCTAATTAGCACATTGTGGTGCCGCACAGAAGTGTTCTGGGTGACACAGCATTTGTTATGGGCAGACGGTCACCTTACCATCAGGTGAACATTTTTGTACGTCTCGTTACATTCTCCTACAAAAAAATATCTTTTAATGTAATCTACTTTTTAATTCTTTCTGTGGCCTTATAATATGTGCCTTATAATATATAAAATATGCCTTATAATATACA